>OX411728.1:16502977-21302977 GCA_948252095.1 Dicycla oo
ATCCTAGACTCAGATACCTGAGCTGAATCAATATCGCTTGAAATATTATCCAAAAATAACATTTTTACGTGAGGATTCTAAAACGCGTATCTGATATTTATGCAAAAGATTATTTCTAATAATTAGGCTAAGTATAATAACAATTAGTAGGTACATGTTTACCAATAGAGAAAGATATGTGATGTGTTGTTTGTAGATATGCCAGACAGACAGGCCAGATGGCGTGGTTGGTTAAGATACCACCTGCCATGCCGCTGGTCGTGGGTTCGATTCCCATCCAGGACAAACATTTGTGTGGATGAACATGTCTGTTTGTCCTGAGTCTGGGTGTAATTATCTATATAAGTATGTATTTACAAAAAAAAGTAGTGTATGTAGTTTATCAGTTATCTGGTTTCCATAGTACAAGCTCTGCTTAGTTTGGGATCAGATGACCGTGTGTGAACAATGTCTTAGGATATTATTATTATTATATGTTTGTATTTGTTTTTCTATAACTTTTGTGTGTGTGTGTAAATTATGTGAAGTGTAAGCAATTGAGAGACAATTAGAATAAGGTACCTACTTGAAAATGTGGTACGATTGAAATATTATTTTTTAACTTAAGTACAAAATAGTAAGTGAAATTGAAACTAAGCAAAACTAACAAAATATAATAAAAATGTAAAAATAAAAAGAAAACAGAAAAGCCATACAACAATGCCTAGTCACGGCTCAGCTTGAGGGCGCAGTGGCAGTGTGTGCAAATCACTGTCTTTACCTATTCGATGAGACGGTGCACCTGCTCGTTGACGAAGGAAAATCTTACCATGAGCCACCCAGCAGAACTCGTAGCTGTTTTTCTGACCAAACTCACGAGCTGCTTAGAACAATTTTCTTGCTTTTTGAGTTAGGCATTCGGCAATGTAAATTGGTTGAGGTTGACCGTCGAGTTCTAAGTGGGCCGAATTTAATTTATTGTTTTGGTTTGCCCGATTGTGATTCTTCACCGAAGTTAGAATTTTCTCTTTCAGTAGAACAGAGGAAAAATCCACAATAATAGGTCCAGACCCACCCTTGTCCGAACTCAGGCGGAAAACATCCTTTATTTGGGTTTCACTAACACTAACTTTCGCTGCAAGCCCCACTTTTGTCACTATCTTCAGTAAATCGTCTTTTGTCTCACTTTTTTGGACAGAAACGTTTCTTATCTCAATGGTGGCTTGTTTTTGAGCTCTCTCGAGATTCTCCACTTTTGCTTCTAGTCCTTGTATGTAGGCTAAGTGTGTTCGTCTTTCGGTCTCCATTGCGATTAATCTTTCATTTCCTCATAGTGTTTCTCCATGAACTCCATGGATTTTTAATTTCACAATTCTGCTGCAGAATGCCATTTATAGATAGTGTTCTGTTGCAATTTGAAAGCTTCAAGAGAAAGCTTCATTTCTGACATGGCAACAGATAGTTCATCATCATACTACATCATAGTACATATCAATACATCATCTGTGAAAATTTCAACTGTCTAACTATCACGGTTCATGAGATACAACCTGGTGATAGACAACGTAGTCTTAGTAATATTGTCCCGTTTTATCCTTTGGGTACGGAACCCTAATAAAACATTGTATCACTATGAGCTGCCTTGCAAGGCGTACAAATATTTTTTACAGTAATAGACTTAATAGCCTATACAAATATAAATATACTGCTAAGTAGCCGTGTTAAATATTTAGCAATAAAATAAACATAACTACAGGGGGAGTAGCTAAATAAATGATAGCAGTGGGCATAGCAAGTGACATTTCGTTTCTGAACTTCGTTTTTGACATCGCACCGTAGTAATCCTTCTAGAATTTGTCATTCGTGTCTAGCGATCTTTGTGTAGGTCCTTTGTTTGTAGACTATTTCGGAAGAAAGTTGTTTAGGGTAGTGAAGACAATTTGATTGTGTAATCGCCATGCTAAATACAGTAGAAAATTTAAGATATATAATATAAGACGGCCGCAGAGTAAGATAGATAAGAGAGAAGGCGCGCGGGATGAACGAAACGACACGACTGGTCAACTGAGCTTGCCATATAGCACATTTGCTTGCGATTATATCGCATAATGTGAACGCAATGCTATATAGTATAGCTATATAGCTTTAATGTTCTATGTTGTTGTGTTATAGTATAGCGTAGTCTGAAATGAGCTTTATTCACACGTATCGTAGTTGCTCTGTAAGTAGGTATCAAATATACCTTAATGGCTCTACTTAGGTATTATTTAGTACTGATTTTTATTCTGTGATATTAGGGACTAACTACACTTATTCAGCTCAATTCTGCTTTTGTCCATAGAAAAAAAAAAAATAGTTTTGTATAGAACGTCGCGGAAAGCTGAAGGCGAACGCTTTCCGAGCTGAAATCCGTTGAGTAATTAAATGAAACGTTCCCGTGGGATAATTTCCGGTTTTGCCCGAAGCCACGGGCACAACAAATCCTAGTGTAAAATTAAATGTGTTTTATGACTAGCTTTTGCGAAAAATTTATGTTTAGCTAGAAAATGTTGGGTAGTAAAAATCATTTTTTTACCGTAGCGCAATTTTAAAGATACAGATCGAAAGAGCGTGAAAAACTAAGTAAGAGTGCATCAAACAGTAAATTTGTCCAAAATGGTCTTTACTTTACCTACGCCCTTTGTACCTACTTGTTGGGAACACTATAAAAGATTTCACAACTACTCAAGAAAATTATGGTAGCCTTGGTTTGGTACTTCCTAGAAAAACAAACTAATCAATGTATAACAATGTTTATTGTTATCAGTCAATTGAAGTGGTGTTGAACACAAAATTATCATTCAATTACATTCACTGGTACCAATTTTTCAACATGATTTGCTAAACAGTTTTTAAGATAATAAAGTCCTTCACCATTTCAATCTAAATTGTTCTTTGTTCAAGACCAATTTTTGAAACTTAACACGGTATTATCATACATTTAGTAATTGAATTCAATTAACATTCATCTCTTAGTTTCTAGTCTACAAAAAGTATGAGATTCACATAAATATAAATCTAGTGGTATTCTTATAATCAAAGTACACTACGGCCGAAATATCTTGGCAAGTCTGAACATAGGCACTAAGAACTTTCACGCATGTTTTCTCACTCACACTCGCCTCATGTCACCATTTCGTTCCTAAAAAACGTTACTGCACACCCGTCTGCGCGAAGTTCGGACTTGCCAAGATGAATCGGCCGTACTGTACCTACAGTTTGGACGGATATTATTAGTCTTAAGTTAAAATTACATTGTGCTTTCAAGCACGGAATGTACAAAGCAAAATAATATCTAATGAAAAAATTATACATTTACTTAAAAAATAGGTTTGTTTAAATGCTAGGTTTATAAAAAAAGGTCATTTAAGCCATGCATTGGGTGACTTTTTGTAACAATTCAGATTTGAGCTGCCTTTTTAATAAAAAGATAATAAAGTTAGAGGTAAACAAATGAATATTTGGAGTATAATATTAATACAAGATACAGATTCAGAAATGAGAAGTATTAAGTAAAGTTAAAATAATGTTAAATGCTAACTGCCATTTTACACTCATACATTGTAGGTATGTAAGTTTATATACTTTACTATTATCAGTATTATAATAGTAGTTTATGAAACTGTTGCATAATGAGAGGTATTAAAACACAAGTGTGTGTATAAATAAAAAACCAAGCCGTAGGCTCATTTATTAATACCTAGTTATGTGCAGTTTCATACACTACTTTATCTACACTCAAGCAATAGGTAGTTACCTGTTTAAATAAAAAACCAAAGTTAGCAAAAAGTAAACAAATAAAATAATGGCTCCGAAACCATTCTAAAGTGGATTACGTTACTATGGTTACGGAGCTATCATCGGTCAACCGCGCATGCCTCCTAGCACGGTCCCCATATACAATGATAAAAATCGAATTGAAAACTCCTTGGTCTACCTGAAATGTACTTTAACAGAAAAAAAGTTATTTTATAGCATTATGATGGTAAGAAATCTGTATCCACTACTTATTCTACCTACCTTATCCTTAGGCACCGCTTTGACAGTATGGTTTGTACGTTACCTACCTACCTCTAAGTAAGTAAGATGTAAATTGAATGAAGACCTATCAGGCTTATTGAAAATAAAACTTTTTAATTTTGTTTGAGTGGTACAGACACCAGCTATCAAGCTACGCGAAACTGTCAAACGTTCCCAATCAACCTTAAACCTAATGCTTTAGCGATAAAGTTGAAAATCTTTAAAGATATTTGACAGATTGTAGTAGCTTGATGTGCTGGCGTCTGTACATGCATAAAGTCTGTCATTATGATACTGTTTTTGAATTCATAATCAGAACTTTACAATATGAGTGTAGATAATTTTACCAAATCATGAGTAAGGAATAGTCACAAATAGTCACAATATTGCTCCAAAAGTTGGCACTGTGCATAAACTGATCATGTTTGTCATAAGTATGATTAGATTAAGTTGCTTCAATATAAATCTGCAGATTTTTCTTTGTATTCCATAACAAGAAATAATAGTAATATACATATAATATTTCTGTGGCAAAAACCGTAATGGAAAGTTATCATTAAGGCACATGATTAAAAATATTTAGAACTACCTATAATAGTTTGTGCAAGTAGAAAACAGTTCCTATTGTAGCCAGAATGAGTGTGACTGATGATGTGACAAACGAGGAACTGTTGCATTCATCAGCGGAACAGTAACATTCCTCCCAGTAGACTCCATTTTCATACACACCCCAGTTGCATACACCGGTGACTCCGGTCTCAGCCACTGATGCACAGCGTCTGATAACCTGCCGCCATCTACCATCCCCTGGAAATGTGTTTAAGAATTTGCATTAGTATTTTAAATGGGTCAAAACATACTGGTTTATTAAAGTAATTTAAATCAATGTTCCATCGTGTTTGTAGGCAAATATATGATACACCTGGATGAGGGGCTATTATAATAGACCTCCCTTCTTTCAGCCTGAAATCACCCACTGCTTGGTATACCAAGCAGTGGGTGATTTCAGGCTGAAATGATGGTGATGATAAAAAGGCTAATAGTCCCAACTTTATAAAAACTTATTTGAAGGTGGAAGAAATCTCTTTTCTATAAAACTTATACCGTGTACACGTAATATCTACATGCAACCTATTTACACAATCTTACAATGACTTCTAATTTACAAAAGTACATGAATTGTGTGTTTTAAGAATTTAAAACAACAATACAGGTAACTGCTTTGTTTTACAAAGAGGAATAAAAACAATATTTTAGAAAAGTTGAACTCACAAATAAATCCTTTGGGTCCCTGTTGAGTCAGTTTCATGCAGAAAGATCCAGGCATATGAGATTCATCACTGAAACACTCCACTGCAATGTGGCTTTCTTTATTGAATTTCTTGTAGGCGCCACAGTTATCTTCACCTTTATTGTCTTGAGAAGATGCACATTGATAGCATCTTACACAAAATACTGAAATAAAATGAGAAAACTACATTCAAACACTGTAAAAAAACTAGAAAAGTTGTTTCAAATAATAAAATTAAGTACTTACCGGCTGGCAAGATACACAGAAACGTAATTATGAGCGCCTTTAATAACATTTTGATGTTATTCAGTCATAAAAAGTAAAAAAAAATCACAAAATAACGAACTGCACACACCCAACCCAACCCAAACTTTGTTTTGTTTAGGGTTGAGCAAAACCGGTAACATGTAACGTCATTTGTGAATCAGTCAAAATAATGACGGTTAAAAATAATAACCGTAACTATTACTTGTCAATTTTTTTCCATTGGATTAAAAACTGCGTCCGTGCGCTGGCAGCACTGTTGCAACATTATTCTATTTCTCGTAATGTTTATTTTTAATCAAAAATGAAAAGTGTAATTGTAATTTGAAATTGCAGTGTAATTCGTATTGTCTGCCATTGTTATAAGAGCAAGCATCCGCTTAAATGGATTCTCATAATTATACGAAACAAAGGTTCGTACTTTATAGTTCCTAAAAGAAGTTTAGTAGCATGCTTACAAAAAAAAATATGGATAGTGACAGTTAACAGCTAACACTATCTATTAGTACTTACAGCTAACAGTCAAATTCATGGAGTGATAGTAACTGCTATTTTTTCCTCATTATTCCAAATATTAAAAATAAAATTAATAAATCTAAGCGGTTCAACAGGCGCTAGCCTATGCAGTCAGCATTCAAGGTAGCATGGCATAAAATATACTAGACTGTCTGTACTCAAAAACCGGTACCTATAGAAACGTAACAGCAACGTTTCCTTTCTCTCTCTATTATTCTCAACTGTCAATTTGTCAAATTGAAATTGAACGTCACACTGGCTTTGTTTGGTCGAATCGTAAATCATAATTAACTGAAATAAATTTTTGTTTAATGCCTCGATTTTAACATCTATCATTAAAGGATACAAACAATTATCGACATGTGTACCAGTGTAAGATATTTCGTATATATTTGCATCGTACTTAACGTCGTGCCTTACGGTAAGTGATGTTTTTCATTCGTAAACAATGGTCACGCCCTAGCTGCGCCGAAATAACACTTGTTGATGTTAGTTTTCAGTATCAAATGCTGGAATTGCCGGTCGAGTAATGACCCGAAATGCGCCGATCCTTTCGACAACAGTACAGTGCCGATAACGGACTGTAAACAAGAGAAAGGGTTATCTCATTTACCAGGAGTTCGACCTTCCATGTGCCGCAAGATCAGACAAAAAGGTTTGTACTCTTAACAACACACAGTCAATCTGCTTAGCCTTTTCTTTTCCCAACTATGTTGGGGTCGGTTTCCAGTTAAACCAAATGCAGCTGAATACCAGAACTTTACATGGAGCGATTGCCTTTGCCTAACTGACCTCCACAACCCAGTAACTGGGTAATTAAAATACCCCTTAGTAAGACTGGTTGTCAGTTCGGACTTCTGACAACTGTTAAAGATCCACAAATGATATAGTCACTATATATCATCTAATGGTGGATCCACACCGGCCGGTGGCAACGCCGGTGGCTTTGCCACAAGCAAACACACAAAGCGCCGGCGGCACTGCTGCTGGCTTGTGCCAGGCGGTGTGGATCCACCATTAGATGATAATATATAGTGACTTTAATTTTTGTCAGTACTTATTGCTTATTATTTACTTTCAGTTAATGGAGAATGGCGCTACTTCAGAGACTGTGCATATTTGGGAGATGTTGGGATCCAAGGAGATGAGAGATTCTGTCTCATGAGAACCGGTACATACAACATCTTCATAGAATACTGCACATGTAACAGTAAAGATGGGTGTAATTCATCTTCAATGTTTAGCCCGTTACCTTTATTCGTTTTTATACTGTCCTTTGGTTTTCTTAAGTGGTTATCATAATTTTGATATTATTGCAAGAAATTGGACCATATTTCTTCAATTTATATATTTTTACCTACTTTATATTTTCTCTGTCAAAAAGTATAACACAAAGTTAAGAAGAATAAATGAAAATATCACTCTCCTTCTGGGGCAGTTATGTTGAAAAAAAACTAGTGGCTAGTATTAAGGGGAAGCGTCAGGGTAGCCTAGGAAATTCAAATTTTCTTACGATTTTTGCAATTTGCAAGGCAGTGTTAAGTTTATGTTGAATAAAGAATTATTTGTGACCATATGGAATATGTATTTATAGAATTTTAATCATTAGAATCAGTAATACCACTCCTTAAGTTAGTATAATCCAAAAATGTCAAGATTTTATGAAATAGTCATTCATTAGGATTACCTGGTCTTAAAAAGTTGTATTGTTGACTTTAATGATTAGAATTATGTAAATACATAGTTGTTATGGTTGCAAATCACATTTTGATTAAAACCTAACAACAACAACATACAACTTAATACTGACTTATAAATTGCAAAAAACATAAGAAAATTTTAATTTCGGGGGCTATTTTGGCGCTTTCGCCTTAAATGAATATTTGCGTATTAAGGAGGAAGCGTCAGGGTACCTCGCGAAATTGAAATTTTCTTACGTTTTTTGCAATTTACAAGTAGTTTTTATATTGTATGTTGATCAAATTATAATTTGCGGTCATAACAAGTATTTATTTACATAATTAGAATCATTAAAGTGATCAAAACAATTCTTTAAGACTAGGTAATCCTAAAAAATGACTATTTCATGAAATCTTGACATTTTAGGATTATACTAACTTAAGGAGTTGTATTACTGATTCTATTGTATATAATTCTGTAAATACTTATTTGTTACGGCCGCAAATCATACTTTATTTAACATGCAACTTAATACTGACTAGCAAATTGCAAAAAAACGTAAGAAAATTTGAATTTCGCAGGCTACCCTGACGCTTCCTCCTTAATTGGTTATAGGACACTGAGTGAGACACAAGTTTTATTGTTATTAGTCTGGAGCATTTAGTGTCCCACAAAGTGTGAAGTCAGTCAAAAGACATAATGTACCATTGTACCAGTAGCTTCAAATTCTGTTTCTGATGAAATGATTCTTGTGTTCTCAAATGTCGTATTGAACCTTACCTGTTCAGACTCAGTGGCTTTTTAATTGTTTATGTAATTACGGCATTTTAAAGGTTAGTACTTACATAAAATGCTCATACTTAATAACAACATAAAAACTTGCATTTTGATGCATTTCTGTTAGTGGTAAATTAATCATAGCTGATTTAAACAAATTTAATCTCTAATTAAATACAGGGTTATTGGTAAAACACCAACAACCTCCTAAGGGGTCATTGTACTCATCCTTATGAACAACTTTTACTATGGGACCAAACCTGAAATCGCGAAAAAAAAATCAGCTGTTCAGTACATTTTGACAAATTATGCAAACATAAATGTACTGAACAGCTGATTTTTTGATTTTTTCGCGATTTCAGGTTTGGTCCCATAGTAAAAGTTGTTCATAATGATGAGCACAATGACCCCTTAAGAGGATGTTGGTGTTTTACCAATAACCCTGTATAAGAAATAATATGTTGAATTGATTGATCTGTGTCATTGCACAAAATATTATCATTAATTCCGTCTAAGAAATGAAATAAAAGTATTGTAGGTATATAAATATAAAATAGTATCTAAAATAAAACTACTCAGCTTTTAAGAATAAATTAAGCAAACTGTTAATTTGTAATAGTACACAATTAAGACATTTGTATGACTTAAATAATTTTGTAAAATCACTTGAATTTATCTCGTTTGATGGCACCGGCCAAGGGGCATAGATGTTAGGTCATAAGTTAACGCCACATTATCTGTCCAAACTGATACTAAATGTGTAAATGGTTACGGGTTATTATAATCATAACTAAGACTACTGTTTAAGCCCAGGTTCGCACGTGCTTTTGTTTTTTTACGACGTTTTTTATCGTGCAATAGATTATTAACTTTCGTTGTTGAGTTTAGCGTTGAGAATCCAACAAAGTCCATCCCAGCGCGTTAAAAATACACTGTTGGAATTTCGACTTGGCGCTAAGCAGTGCGTTGAATATCTAGTGCGCGATAATAAATCACTCGTGGGTACGAGGGCTTACTGTGATGATGCCTGAGATAGCTGCGCGGTGCGGGAGGCAAGTCCCCTCCCGTACCGTCCAGCTTAGTAGTTAAGTACTCACAGCGCTATACAAACTACCTTTAACTCCCACACTGCGTGTGATAGATTATTCAAAATATTTTGACTAAATATACAAAATAAATATAAGAATAAGTATGCTAAAATATGTGTGTGTCTATTTGTAAATGCCAATTTATGTCTACAATAATGTCAATAACAAACAGCTGTGAAACTGGTTTGATTTTACATACTTTATTATTTTTACAGGTTAGATTTTAGGTTAAGTTTATTATAGCAATATAGAAAGCTACTAAGATTAACTATCGGATTATCTCATGTTTAAATATACAGATAAAAATAAATTATGATTTAACAACATTATTAGCAAAAACTAGTAGCTCAAATATAATATTTTCTAAAAACATGTGACCACCCCACTTGTTTACTCATTGGTATAAAAAGACTCGAGTCAAACGGATTGACTCACTGTTGGACCATGGGGTCTCAACTAGAACAAATTATAATTAATCTCGAAAAGAAATCATAGATGGCAGCATAGGTAACAATTATGAAATTAACAACCAGTAATAAGCGTTATACGGCAGATTTTGGCTGAAGTAAGATTAGTAAAAATCAAAACGTCCTTGTTTAATGTTGATTTATCTATTTACACTCATATTTCACGTATTTTCAACAAAAACGATACATTAAGCCTTTTACTTCAATCCGAACCAAATAGTATGTTATAAACAGTTCAAAGTAGCCTTCTGTCATGCATTTTGTTTTAGGGCTCTTTGCAATAGATGGCGTTTTATTAAACTTGTCATCACTTTTACCGCCACGGAATAGAAAAAAACCGGCCAAGTGCGTGTCGGACCACGCACAGTGAAGGGTTCCGTAGTTTGGATGAATTTAAACCAGGGATGAAAAATATGTTCCCTCATACATTCCAACTTTTGGAATGTACGGAAGACATTCCAGCAGCAAATGTAACTTTGTACGCACAATATTGAGAGATTTATCATGATATGTTAAGACCATAGATTCTAATAAGTTTTCCTGTAATCTATAGGAATAATATAACTACTTTCAATATTTTTAGGGTTCCGTACCTCAAAAGGAAAAATCTGAATTGTTATAGGATCACTCGTGTGTCTATCTGTCTGTCACAGCCATTTTGCTCCGAATCCATTGGACCGATTAAGATGAAATTTGGTACACGTATGTATTTCTGTGACCCAAACATGGACGTGTAACGTAAATAAATTAATTTTGAATTTGGGGTCAATTTTGGGGGGCAAGTAAGAAAAAAAAGGTAAATTAATAATTGAATATTTTTATACTTAATTAATGATTATATTAATTAAAAATAAAGTTTTGCAAACTGTACCATGTGACATATCAAATGAAATGGATTACTGTGAGGGTCTCAAAAATACTTTTTTTTATAATTTTAAAATAAATCATTTTAAAGTTAATTAAAAAATAGACAAAAATTGACCGTTCCCCCCTATCTCCGAAAGTACTGAGCCTAAAATTTTGAAAAAAAAAATACATAAAATAGTTCAATACCAATAGTAATGTATAATGTATGGAAGAACATATTTTAAAACTACAATGTTAAGTTTGTTCTTAGGATTCATTGTGCGTAGTCCGACACGCACTTGGCCGGTTTTTTATTTCAAAATATGCTCTGTTGTATTGGAGATAGGGCGAAATGGTCAATTTTCGTCTATTTTCTTAAATAACTAAAACAATTTTAAAATTATAAAAAAAATATAGATTTGAGACCCTCACCCTTTAATTTGATATAAGTATCACACGGTACAGTTTGCAATACTTTTTAAAAAAAAATTCTTATTAGCCCCCAAAATTGACCCCCCATGTTCAAAATTCATTTATTTATGTTACACGTCCGTGTTTGGCTCACAGAAATTCATACGTGTATACAACTTAATCGTTCCATTGGATTCGGAGCAAATCGGCTGTGATAGACACACGAGTGAGCCTATAAGGGTTCCGTTTTTTTTTCTTTTGAGGTACGGAACCCTAAACACAAGTGAATGTGGGCACGCAGTTATCCGTCGTTGCTGTTGTGTCTCACAATTATGCGGAAACAATGTACAATAATATCATCTCTTCGTCAGTTGTAATAAGTCTTAATTTTGTATGAACAACAAATTCAACATCGACGAAACAAGCCCGCTCGTGCTCTACTGGAGTGCTAAAAGGGAATCCCCAGTGTGCGTCAGAATGGCTGGTTGTCTGTGGCGTTGGTCTATGAGAGTTGATTCGAAAATTGCTACATAATTGCTATTTGCTACATATAATACATAATTGTTACATAGGATATATATTTAGAAACAAAATATTTTTTTTGACCAGCAATCCTGACGTTTGGTTGGCTGGTCACCCCCTAGTTTAAAGTCAAGCATGCAGTTTCCCGAAATGTATTGCGTCAATAATTGCTACATATTTACTTCATTTATCTAATTTAGTTGTAACTTCAAACATATGATAAATAAAGGATGTAGCAATTATTTAAATTATCCCAAGGAAAAGTGCCTGATAAAATAATAAAGGCAAATAGTTGCAGTGTGTTTTCACTCAATGGCATTGCTACTTTAGGAGGCAGGCGTTTTAAATTGTTAAATGGCATGTTATGTTATGAGTAGGTAAGTGGATAATAAGCACATTAAAAGGATATCGTAAATAAAAAAAAATGTAGGTCGTTCATAAGATTCAGTTTAATAATATTACAATTTACTTAAAAAATATTCAATTATTAATTTACCTTATTTTCATATTATTTTTCCGCATATATTATACAATGTGGAATTAGCTTCTTTTTACTCTTCGTAATTTTTTCGATTCGTCATCATAACATTTCCATTGTGAATTTCGTCTGCAATGAGCTTTGTAGTGACCAATAAGTGTTTCACATACTGGAGACTCGAATTCTATTATTGACAGTAAATACACTAATAATAAGACACACTGCAACTATTTGCCTTTATTATTTTATCAGGCACTTTTCCTTGGGATAATTTAAATCATTACTACATCCTTTATTTATCATATGTTTGAAGTTACAACTAAATTAAATAAATGAAGTAAATACGAGTATGTAGCAATTATTGACGCAATACATTTCGGGAAACTCTGCATGCTTGACTTTAAACTAGGAGGTGACCAGCCAAACAAACGTCAGGATTGCTGGTCAAAAAAAATATTTTGTTTCTAAATATATATCCTATGTAGCAAGTTTTTATTATATGTAGCAAATATAAGCGATTATGTAGCAATTTTCGAAACAACTCTCATAGACCAACGCCACAGACTACCAGCCATTCTGACGCACACAATCCCCAACGTAATTGAAGGGTTGAAAATCTAAAGGGTCTAAGTTCCAATTGTATTATTTGCGGGTATAACAAAAAAACTTCGTAAAACAAGTAATGTCATAAAATAATGATTTATTCAAAGTTAAAACAATAAAATAAACATCTTATAACTAAAGGAAACCGTCAAACAATTTGTAGCATAATCATCAATGAAGATAAAGTTAGTTATGTTCTCAAAAACTTAGAATGTCGTAACTACCATAAGGAGAAATGTTTGAAAGGGGCCAAGTGCCATTATAATGGATAATCAAAAAGTTCTCAATCAGGCTTCTGTCTGATTAATCAACTGTTCATAGAATGGTTTGTTTTCGATGGGTATGTATGGTAACATATCCTTTAAATCTTTTAGTTTCTCCTTTGTTATATTATTTTTAGCTGGTAAAGTTGGCAGAATGTAATCTTTCAATTGGTTGGGTGTTTTACCTTTTTTAAAAATATTCACACTGTCCCATGGTACTGAATCATTGTAAGATTCCATCAAATCAACACGAGGTAACTTATTGTTTTCGATGCGGATCCAAGAAACTGTGGATATTTTCAACTTTGTTGTGATTAGAAAGTCCGTGGAAGCCTGATTGAGGTCTTTAAAGTCATTTTGCTCCATATTGACTATGTCAAACGGATTTTTGTGACATGATTCTCGTATCATTTTTTCAACGTCTTTAGGTTCAAAGCATTTAACTACTTTCTTTCTTTTTTCTATCTGAGCGAAATCACGATCACAGGACATGAAAGAGTGACCACTTATCAAATATTTATGATCAATAGTTTCATAAATGCCATTAGCCACTAAATAAATCAAGGCAAAAAGAACCATTCTATTCTTGTTCTGCCCAATGCAGTTATCGCTCCAAATAACTGCCTTCCTTTTCAAAGTTTTAGAAGACATCATGCTTAATATCTTTAATATGGAAGAACCAACCTCATTACCTCCTCTTCCTGCATATGATTCATTCCAGAGGCACATAAAAGCTTGTTGATTGTCAGCAATATGAACACATAGGTTGTAGCACGAGAGTTGCCTGCTGTAGAACATTTGACTATGTGTCAGAGTAGGTATGAAAATGACTTGTTGCATATCCATAGCCATAACTAATGTATTACTAGCTGGAGACTGAGATTCTATTGAATCAGATTTCATAGCGTTTTGTGCACTTTCAGCTTTACGATGATGTATTTCAAGTTCTGTGGCAAATTTTGTTTTATCTCTTCCTTCAGAGCTTTTTACTTTTGCTTGCAGCAAATCACACTTTGGGCAGGTATCAGTTCGTGGACGTCCAAACTTCAAATCAGGAAAGTGTTTTTTGAAAGTAGTAAAGTAATATCTATAGTTAACAAAAGAATTTGGATATTTTTCCTTAAATGCCATGTATAAACGGTTAATATTTAAGTCGGGGCTTAAATAAGTCTTTTGGGTATCATGTCGACTGTAATGACTTTCCTGATACGGGAAGGATTGTATATGTTCAATAACAAGGTTTTCTATATCAGCAGTAAATTTTCTCGGCTTGTTTCCTGAACCACGTTTGTCTTTAAAAATATTTTCACCGGTTTTCTTTTTGT
Source organism: Dicycla oo (assembly GCA_948252095.1). Classification (NCBI taxonomy): domain Eukaryota; kingdom Metazoa; phylum Arthropoda; class Insecta; order Lepidoptera; family Noctuidae; genus Dicycla; species Dicycla oo. The sequence goes on from OX411728.1 coordinate 16,517,547, forward strand.
ATACTAAAGTCTGAACTTTTTTATGGGATATACCAAACACTGCTTCGAACATTTTTCTGCATACCTGAACATGATTACCGGTACCATCGGGCAGCGTGTAAGCGACCGATGTCTGCCTACGACTTTCCGAGAGGTCAGAATATTTACCATGACGTCTTCGTACTACAGGTGTTACTTGAATAAGGCCGAGTAAATACGTGCCCTGTTTTATAGCTTCTCCTATACTATAATATTCCTTATGAATTTCTTCTTTTCTATCCCGTGAGAGTAGCTTACATTGAAACTGACACTTGCAATCCACCTGAAACATACCGATTAATATTAGAAAGAATAATCAATATTGGACACTCTAAAGAACTTGTAAAAACTTCCTTCTGATCAGACTATGGAACCGACAAATAATATACACGACATACGGGCAGCTAAATGGCTTGGCTTCGGATGGCAATAATAAAAAGAACAGGTACCCATTATATGTTGTTCACTATCATTTTAACGTTACCGTTTCGGCATTCCATTTTAAAATCGACTTGACTAACTAAAAATAACACAATAATAAACACAAACTGAATGCTCGAAAGATATAGTTATACTTAGTGTAAAAGTAGGTAAATAATAATATTGCAACAGACTTACCTCTTTTAAAGTTTTCTTTGCGACGGTTACATTTTTGTATGTTGTGTATTCTTCCCCATGTAACCGACGTTTTTTCCGTTCAACCTTTTTGTTCTCTTTCTTACGTTTTCTACCGCTGCTTTGATCGGATGACGTCGTAGCGTCCATCTTAAAAACGTTCAATCGGTCGACTAACCACTTACTTAATGTTTGCGGTGTGCAGTGAGCAACATACCACCCCACCGCACCCGCGCCTGCACCTCGCACGCACACACGCACTGGCCGCTTCGAAGCGCAAATACACTGGCACTTAGACCGCATACCTACTTTAATCCTGTGTGTGTAAAATGTTTATAGAAATACGGACTTGGACCCATTTGGATATTGTTAGGCTGGGCACTTAGACTGTTTTTTCGTAAAAATATTGATTTGCGATTTTTTGGCACATAGACCCTTTAGATTTTCAACCCTTCAATTATTTGTTACATTTTTTATGATATTTCTACTGTGGCTGTAAGTAGCAAAATTGCTACTTACAGCCACAGTAGAAATATCATACAGTATTTTATCTTCATACAAACGGTCGGAAGGAGGTATTTTGCTTTTTCCACCGAGTAAAATAACTGGATTATTAAATAAATAAGTGGATAGGGTGAAAAAAGTGACACACGAGTGACCTACCTGAGCTCGCGTTAAAAAAAACTAGTAGGTAGTTTCCTAAGCTAGGCTATCTACTTACTTATAATATGTACTTAGGTACTTACTGAGTTAGACGAAATATCGTTAGGAAAAGATTATGAGAGCAATAAATGGTAGGTAGTAAGTAAGATTAACATTATAATTTACTTTTATAAGTAAGATTTTGTAGTAGGTAGTAAGAAGATTTGATTGCTGTAGGTAGCGCACACGCGATGAGATGGTTGATAATAAGTAAGGATTGCAGAGCGGTTCGACATCGGAAGGGTGACGAAAAGAATCATTATTTCGAGTTGCTCCGTACTGTAGGTAATGAGGGCGTTAATAAGCTGAGATGAAAAAAGATATTTAATTTCTCGTCAGCTGTTTCTTGCATTTTGGCTAAGTTGGTAGGTGTTGAAGTTTGTAATAATTGGAGTTTGGTAACCATCGACGACAGCAGATTATTTAAAAAAAATAAAAGATATAATATTTACAATCACAAAACTAGAAATAAACTCAAGCAAGTGATGGTGGTATGTAGGATGAAATTAAAATACTGTAGGCGGGCAGCCCTATCGCGTGTTTACGTACCGCGCGGCTGTAGGTAGTTATTTCAAGAACAGGGGTTGAGTCACATACTGTATGATATTTCTACTGTGTGATATTTTCTGGAGACACAAATGTTTTCCTTTGTCATGTTTTTGTGCTGGTAGGTAATAAAAAAATGTGGCATAAGTAAGTATATACCTATCTACTGATCACTTTGCAACGTTCTATCAGTATTGTTATGTACTTACTTGATTGAAGTACCTATTAAAATATTTTTATAAAAATATTCCGTTCGTTTTTATTTTATTTATGTAGGTAGGTACTTCATACTACAGCTTGTACCTACTTGTATTGTTTCTGCCTACTCATAATACATACATATTTACCTATTTAATTTCATTTCCTTGCTGCTGTAACATTATTACCGGTTAAATTACAAGCAATTTTATAGTTTTGATTGATTTGAGTAGGTAGATAATAAAATTTAAAAATATGAATACCTACTTATCGTAACATTCGCATAGCGACCACTTAGATTTTAGTAAGTTACCGCAGACATAAGCAGATAATTTAATTAAGCGCGTTTAGAAAAAATCCCATTTGCAGCTGCACGAATTATTATGTACCTATATGCCGCATGGCGTAAAAATAAAATATAATTATTTGACTTCGCAAACACGTCGTCTCCTACTAAAGCTAAAAATGCTAGCTCAATCATCAATCCCATAAACGAAACAATTACGCCAACTCAAGATATTTTTGTCCTTGAGCGCACGGTACGATTACGACGACATACTCGATGTGAGATGGAGAATCTATAGGTATCTAGATATAGCCATCTAAGTAGTATCGATGCCACCTAGCATCGATGAGACCTAGTGTCTAGGCAGACTCCTAGATGGTGTTGTAAAACTACAGTATCTGGTAATTAGTGAGTCGCTGATGCAGCCATCTGTTATAAATTGAAGGGAAAAAAAATAGCCAGCTCAATAGCCAGACTTAGGGAGGTGTCATTTCTTTGTATGGGATTGGGTATCTGTACGTAGTATTGTAATATCTGTGTGTTGGACCAACCGCCGAACCGGACGGAGCTCCTAGTTTGTGTTACCAGATAAAAAGCTAAGTAAATGTTAAATTGTTATTGTTGTGTACCTATTATTTATTTCTTTTCATTTACCCTAAAAAAATAATTTTAAGATATAAGGAATCATTTAATAACCTAATGCTTTATATACATATACTATTTGTGTGTATATATATGAATGTGAGTGAAGTATAATTATACACATATAATAATATGTCAGTGTGATGTCATACCTATTATGGTTTTAAGAAATCACATTGAATTAATGTTTTGTTTATCCGTTTATGTAAATACATGGACACATACACATGAGCTTAAATATATAAAACATATATGTATATAATGAATATATACATGGATTAAAATATTACGTAGCTAAATAATCTATTACGTGCGTTGACTCCATTATTAATGAAAGCTACGTTTAAGCTAAATATGTTTGGCGAAAGTTGTTTATTTATGGCAATACAATCAATGTGGGTCTACTTTGAATGTTTATAAGCAACATGGTTATGTAACAGTGAAAACAATCTTGTATTCTATGACATACTTGATAAATATATATTTTTATACACTACTGCTTGTATAGAAGCTTGTTGTGTAAGTTGCATAAAAATAATTTAGATTTATAAGACTGAATCCCGTCCATGTATTTGTAGAAATCATCCTTTTTATAATGTCGACTTAAATATACAATTATCTTTTATAGTTATTGGTTTAATTTGAAATTTAGTATAAGTACAAAGTAAATTGAATTAGTATGTTCAAGAAATTAATGATGTCATGAAGCTACTACAATCTGTCAAATTTCTTTAATAGATTTTCAACTTTATCGCTAAAGCATTAGGTTCAAGGTTGATTGGGAAAATTTGACAGTTTCGGGTAGCTTGATATGCTGGCGTCTATACTTATGCCCGCTTGCACCATAAATCAATAAGTACGTTCACATTCAGTGGTAAATGAAATTAATTCTGTCAATCGTTTGAAGATGATACGAGACAGAATGATGTTTTAAATATTTGGATGTTTTTTTTTTTTTGAGGGGCTTGTGGCTTAGTAATAACTGCCGCACGGGTCGATGTATCAGGTTAAGCTATGCTTACCGCGGTTGGTCCGTAGATGGGTGACCATCTTTACATACCAAGACACCTCCGTGCCTCGGAAAGCACCATAAAGGTCATATTAACTCGTAAAGGGATAGTCGCCGTATCGCCTTCGTTCGTAAGCTTGTCTCGAGGCGAGGCGATTACGTTACGATTCCTATTAGTGTGCGTTGCAGTAGAGAGTTTCATACAAAGAATACTGCACGACTGGAGTTGATACGGTGAAGATCCCTTTCCGAGTTGATATGTGTGCTATGACCTTAAGCCATTGGTCCCAGCTGTCATTCGTGGATTTTTGACAGTCCTTACGGGTCATCGGAAGCCCGAAAGTCACAACCAGCTTTAGCATGGAGTATCGTATTAGGTACCCAGTAACTGGATTGTGGAGGCTGTCTAGGCAGTCGCTTCATGTAAAATGCTGGTATTCAGCTACGTCCGGTTAGACTGGAAGCCGACCCCAGGATAGTTGGGAAAAGACTAGGCAGATGATGATTATGGTTTAATTTGACATTTTAAATCAGCGAACGACACTTCGTCGGCTCTTCAGCAGCTACTGCCAGGCCCAACGCACAGTTACGAAAAAAAAAACAATTGTTATTTACGATAAAATTTATTAAAACAACATTAGCATTTACTTCGTGATCTGCATAGATTTTGAGATTTACTGTTCTTAAATGCTTAACAATAATATTTTTGTCAATGTAATTTTTCACAAAAAAGCACCTAAGTATCGGAATTAGTGCTAAACAGAAGATTATGTTAGATACATATTACATAATTATACTTATTACCTATTCACTTAATAATTAATGTAGGTATTGTAGTCATCGTAAGTTAGAGGCGAACCTAAAATATTTACAGGTAAAATAACTCCTTAACCAGTAAGAGAACAAACTATATTAATATGGTGATGTCATAAGTTATATTTTATTGCAAAAACTAAGATAAAAAAGGTATTTTAGTCACTAAGCTTTCTACAGACATTATTGCTTTATTATTCACAAAACACTAAAGAGAAGGTATTCGTATTCGTACATTATAATAAAAATAAAAACGATTTACAACATTTCGATGTGAGACGAACAAGTTTTAAAACTGTTGCGGTGGGTACCTGGGTACACGGGGAATTATCTCGACATGGTCCCACGGTAGACTAAAAAATAAATCTATAATATATTATTTGTACTATGTATTGGTATGTTTGTTATGTTGGTTACTTGAAGAGAAGGAGGGTGAGTGGTGCGGCTAAGAGTGCGATTGTTTTGCTGATGGTGGCAGCGCCGTTACAGCCGTCATATTCACAGGTTTCGCAGAAGGAGGTAACTTCATTAGGGCCGTTGGAGGCACTGGGGCAAGAAGTACTGTAGTCGTCCTGACGCTTCCACGTGCAACCACGGCTGACAATCTGCTGGCCGTTGACTGTAAACAATGAAAAGCAAATTATTCACTGTGTGGATACTTTTCTAACATAATATGCCTTGAAGAAGTAGGCGTAGGTAGGTATTATACCTATGGTACATTTCGCCCAGTGATGCTTAAAAGGCGAAAGCGCCAGGGTAGCTCGTGAAATTCAAATTTTCTTACGTTATTATAGGTGGCATGTTGATCAAAACCAGATTCGTGACCGTAACAAGTATGTATTTACAGAATTATAATCATTATAGTCATCAGTACAACTCTATTGAATGACTATTTCATGAAATCTTGGCATTTGAGGATTAAGTATACTAACTTATGGAATTATAGTACCTAATTATAATCAGTAATAAAACTTTTACTGATTCTTATAACTATAACTCTGTAAATACATATTTGTTACGGTCGCGAATCATACTTTAATCAACATGCAATCTAATAATACTGACTTGCAAATTGCAAAAAACGTAAGAAAATTCGAATTTCGCGGGCTACCCTGACGCTTCACATGTATTAGGGGCGAGCCTTCTGCCATCAACTGGTTGAGAAATCCCTAATGAAAACATCCAATACACTTCACCCGAATCGAACTCATGACCCCATGCTTTACTACGTCTACCAGACAGCAGACTGCCTCGTAGTCTGGCTAATAGATCAATAAAACAAATTCGATGAATGTCGAACTGAACAGTCCTACCGAAATGTATTGTCATTCACAGTCGTCATTAATCGCCATCGCCATTTTATCTGACATCACAAAGGTTTGAACGACTGCTCTATACAACCTTGTAAAAGTACATAGGTAGCTACTTCGCTCATAAAGTTCTACAGTAACCTTTGGCATTGAAATTAGTCTGATTTGTCTATGAAGTGGATAACTACGAGACGGTCGTGTGTGGCCTAATTTGTAGAGGTCTTAATAGCCAGAGTAATTAAAATTACCCTTTGTATCTACTTATTAATTATACGAAGCGTAGCGTAGGATGTTCATTCCTTAGAATTTATTTGTATTATGTAGTCACTGAGTGAGTCACAGAGGTATTGTATTGTGGGCCGTTAAAGTGCACTGTATGTAGGTAGGTAGTACCTATGTGTTTAGTAGAGCGGCACCTATGTTCCAACTTTGGTCGGGTGTGATTATGAACTACGAGTACGTGGTACTGGTGGTACGACAGTTCGACAGAACTTGTTATATTTACGATCGGGTATTACCTACCTATTGTATCGCCGAATGTAGTGGCTAAGTAATAACTTTAACTTAAAAAAAAATTAATAACGTTAAGCTACGCTTGCCGGGGTTGGTCTGTGGATGGATCTTTTCATACCGAGACTCTTTCGTGCCTCGGAAAGCGCGTTAAGCCGTTGGTCCCAGCTGTCATTCGTGGATCTTTTCCCAACTATGTTGGGGTCGGCTTCCAGTCTAACCGGATGCAGCTGAATACCAGTATTTTACAGGGAGCGACTGCCTATCTGACCTCCACAACCCAGTTATTGGGTAATACGATACGCCTTGGTAAGACTGAATGTCAGAATTTCGAGCTTCTGACGACCCGTAACGACTGTCAGAGATCCACGATTGACAGCCGGGACCAACGGCTTAACGTGCTTTCCGAGGCACGGAGGAGTCTCGGTATGTAAAGATGGTCACCCATCTACGGACGAACTCCGGCAAGCGTAGCTTAACCTGATGGATCGACCCGTGCGGCTGTTATTACTTTGCCACAAACTCCTCACAACTGCACGCAGCATTGATACTCGTACCTACTAAAAATCAGAGAGTTCTGGCTGACTAACAAGCAGATACCGGATACCTACCAACCTCTTTCTTTATTTAAAAATAGGTGGGTACTGTGGGTAGGTACCTACTTCACTATGTACCTAAATCTGTAAAGCTTAAACTGCAGTATCATATAAACTAAATTAGGTTCACCATGTAGGTCGGTATTATATCATAGGTACTTTAATAAATATGGCTCGCACATGGCCTTGTCACGCCCGTTTTCCTGAAGGTAGAGAATTAGAACCGAAACAAATGACATCAGAAATTAGCGACGATTATAATGAACAATAGAAGTGGTATTCACACAGGTAGGTATAATTATCGGGCACTTGACATTGAAATGAGAAAATGTCACAAATTGTCTTCCTGCCTTCATATAACCAGCGTATGAGCCGTGTGACTAAAGCTATTTTACACAAGACTATTTTAGACAAGACAGATGAGTCTATTTTGTCAGATGAACAATTTGAGATATTGAGGAGCTCGTGGCTAAGTAATAACAGCCGCACGGGTCGAACCATCTGGTTAAGCTACGCTTGCCGGGGTGGGTCTGTGGATGGGTGACCATCTTTTCATACCGAGACTTCTCCGTGCCTCGGAAAGTCCCGGCTGTCATTCGTGGATCTTTGACAGTCGTTACGGGTTGTCAGAAGCCCGAAAGTCTGACCAGTCTTACCAAGGGGTATCGTATTACCCAGTAACTGGGTTGTGGAGGTCAGATAGGCAGTCGCTCCATGTAAAATACTGGTACTCAGCTGCATTCGGTTAGACTGGAAGCCGACTCCAACATAGTTGGGAAAAGGCTAGGCAGATTGATTGAACAGTTTGAGATATTTTTAGGATAAGATGGACTACATGCGCTTTGCCGTTGGTGTGAGTTTCCCGAATTTCCTGGTTTCGTATACTCGAGCCTATCGTCTGTACGACTAGGAAGTCATTAGGTAAATAGGAACTTAATTAAATTAAATCACAGTCCAATGAACAAAATGCTATAAGTACCTAAGTTATACCTATGATTCACGGCGAATGTTTATCTATTGCATCTGCTTTGCGAACAATGAAAGTGTTAAAGGAGGGTAGGTACTGGGTGGTTGTATCTATGGCTATTAGGAAAGCAGACTTAAAAGACATGCGATATTTCAAATGTTGTGAGTTGACATGGGCAGAGGTTTAAACCTAAGGGGCGGAAACGGGTTTTTTTGGCCTTAAACCCAAGTAAAAACCTAGAATAAATTGCCCATCTCTAGTTGTGAGATTATTCATACCAAAATCTCGCCTGTGTTTTGCAAAGTGATAGAGGTGTTCATATTTGTGTAAATGTGTGTGGATTTGCGCATAGGATTTAAATCCTTGACACAAATCCAGATTGCAAGTTGCAGGGCTGCGATAAGAATTTTTCAGTGGAAAACCTAGTATGTAACCTACCTACTTAACATTGTTCAATAGGGGGTCAAACCCGGGACCTCTAAGATCAGCAGTCGCGTTTACGACCACTGAACCAACTAGGCAGTATTCACCCAACTTTTTGAATAGGTAATTTTGTATGTTCAGCAAAAGCCAAAGAATAACAAGCCTATAATGTTCCCTCTGCTGGGAGAGACCTGTGTGCCTATTCTCTCTGAGAGGCAGTGAGCCATGATCCACCACGCAAGCCCAGTAAGGTTGGTGGATGTCACATGTCTTCGAATTTTTGGTTCTCGGTTTCCTCACGATGGTTTCCTTCACCGTTTTGAGAGCAGTGGTTATGAAATTAAATACACAAAGTGCCTGCCTGGATTCGCACGATCAACAACTCGTAAGGTGGCGCCGATACCACTGGGCCACCACTGCTGTCATCTCAGTCACTCTCTTATTTTGTATGTTCAAGGAGGAAGCGTCAGGGTAGCCCGCGAAATTCAAATGTTCTTACGTTTTTTGCAATTTTCAAGTCAGTATTAAGTTGTATGTTAAATAAAGTATGATTTGCGGTCGTAACAAATATGTATTTACAGAATTATATACATTAGAATCAGTAATATAACTCCTCAAGTTAGTATAATCCTGAAATGTCAAGATTTCATGAAAGTCATTCATTAGGATTACCTGGTCTTAAAGAGTTGTATTGATCACTTTAATGATTCTAATTATGTAAATAGATACTTGTTACGGCCGCAAATTACATTTTGATCAACGTAAAATATAATACCGACTTGTAAATTGCAAAAAAACTTAAGAAAATTTAAATTTCGCGGGCTACCCTGATGCTTCCCGCTTAAAACTCAGACTAAATTAAAAACCCAGACATAGCGCTGCGAACAATACAGTGAAGCATGCTCAAAACAAAACTACACCTCACTCTGTGCATACACGCTCACACGCACACATCTACACCAAACAACAATTAAACTACACCTCATTACGTGCCCACATGTTTACGAAACTCGAAACGTGCGGCCTCACGTCACTGTTAACAACAGCGCTATGTCTTGGTTTTTTTATAATTTACTCCTAGGTTTAGAAATACAAAAATACCTAATGCGGAATTTATACATCTAGAGAATTTAATGTAGCACACGGGAAAGCTTCTATATATCTATACATAGGTACAATGATTATTCCCATAGTGTTATTGCAATGGGGTCAACTAACGGTAGCAACGGTTATCAAAATGGTGGTCGCGAGTTAGGAGGGCCCACTTTAAAACGTTACCAACCGTAACACTGCTGGGCTCTGCTCCACGGCGAAACATTTTTCATTTGAATGATATCGGTTTTTGGCTGCTCTGTTTTAGAGGGATACCTTGTTATTTTTTTTCGGGAGGATAACTCCAAAAGGGGCCCGTCCTTTTGGGATAAGACCGGGGAGTGTGGGATTTAAACCGCCTCGGTGGTTACCATCTGCACATGGAAGGGGCACCATTACCTCTTAAAAGACCGATCCGGAACCCCCTCTGTGCAACGCCTGTTAGAGCACATGCACATCTCTGGGGAGTCTGTAAAGGGGTCTCCCCGAAACGTAATTATGCAAATGCAACGCAGATCACTGTGCACCGTCTTCCTTGAGGTCACTCAAAGGGCGGACAGAGCCCCACTCTGAGCGCCCGTGACCCCAAATTCCCGCCTGCCTTAAAAGATGCAGGCGGTGTCTTAGGCGTCGAGGCGGTTGCCTCCCCGACGCCTTCTTCTCCGAGCGGGATCGGCTCTCTAACGATCTCGATCGGCAGCCTCCTTTTGAACCATCACGGTCTCACAAAGGACGTCATTACCCTCCGATTCTCCGACTCCGCCAGCATTGGGTCTATGCTGGCAGAGACAAATCTCGCCCGATCCTGGCGACTAGGACCGCAAAGCAGAAACTTCAGAAGCCCACGCAGGGCACTCCTCGAGCGTGTGCTGTGCAGAATCAAAGCTGCCTTGGCAATGGTGGCAATTTGCCGTGGCCTCTCGCCCAATCTTGTTCAGGTATTCACCGAAGCAACCGTGCCCGGTCAGCACCTATAGCCCGTGGGAGGTTAAATGCTGAAGTCTACATAATAAAACCATCATCCATCATACATAATATAATATGGGCTCCCATTTTAAGGCTTGCCGCAGTTTTGTCCTTCGCTTTAGTGTCTATTGAATTTCAGCTTTAAGTACAGACGCCAGCAGGTCAAGCTACCCGAAACTGTCAATTTTTCCCAATCAACCTTGAACCTAATGCTTTAGCGATAAAGTTGAAAACCTATTAAAGAAATTTGAAAGATTGTAGTAGCTTGATGTGCTGGCGTCTGTACCTACAGCTACCAACACTGCGGCCGGGATTCGTTATTAAACCTAACTATTTTTGAAAACTTTCTTCCGCATTGTGTATCCATGTCCCGAATTTTATTAGCAAACGTTGCCAGCTTTATGTCTGTTTAAATATTTAGAAATGCGCATTGGCCGCTACGCCCACTCCGGAATGCACGACCGGCATAACAATCTCATGTTTTGTTACAAAATGGGCCATTTCTTTCAAGAATATTTACACGTTTATAATTATAACTGCATTGAATGCGTGACTTCACCTGTCCTACATAATTTTACTGGGGAAACAGTAGTATCCCTTCGTTCTTAAGGGCCTCTGCAAAGCAAAGGCAAGTGTCAAGGTGTATTCATCGGTGAGAACCATGTTTGACAATAAAATCTCCCAGTTTTGGCCTATTAAGTCATTACGTTGTGTCGTTAACATTACTATATCAAGACAAGAGACCTTCCTTTTCCATTTCCGTCTTGGTTTGTAGCTGGTATCCTTATAACACCTTCCAAAACCACCACGAAAATCCATTGAATTTATATAGGATCTCCAACAAAAGATTAGGTACTTTATTTAAGTTTGCCATATTCTTTTTTTTTATTTGAGATATTTTGGGTTCACTACCTCGATGCTGATACCTAATTCTTTGCGGCGTATTTGGCACTTAAAGCGCGTCACATCTATTTTTACTTTTCACCACAACAATGTCGCGTTGCACTACCGTTATTTTTAAGAACACTTTGGTATGTGAATGAGCAGGTCTGACGTAGTTTAGACCAGAAACGGCTCGACAGTTTAACAACCCGTCAAGTTATGCTGGCAGAATACTTGAGTAATTCCGGTCGGATCCCCTGATCTGATCCCCTGCTGCTTATTATTATGTTTTAATTCCTGTCTGATCCACTATTAACTTTTTTTTTGGCTTCGCGCGGTTTGTCACTATAAACTTTGTCATTCCGGTCTAATCTCTTTTTGACAGGTAAGTACAGTCAAGAGAAAAACAGTTGTTCATTTAAAAAATATTTGTTTTTATTTGTTTAATTGTTTAAAAAGTTTATAAAAAATATTTTGACCATATTAATTAAATAACAAAAATTAAGATGGTCAAAATCTTTTTATTATTAAAGTTTGTCCAAATTAAAAGACCAAATGTCTGATTGCCTGTGATGATTTTTAACACTTAAACAAATAAAAACAAATAATTTTTACATAAACAACTGTTTTTCTCTTGACTGTACTTACCTGTCAAAAAGAGTTAGGGGATCAGACCGGAATGACAATGTGGATCATACAGGATTTAAAACATAATAATAACGAGCAGGGGATCAGATCAGGGGATCTGACCGGAATAACTTGAATACTGTTTATGTTTTATTTTAAACAAAACACTGTTAAACTGCATTCTTACCAGTATCCTGCCTTGCCTCAGACCACTTCCGTTCCTGTTAGAATTGTAAGAAGTTGTGGTTGATAACTTGATACCAGTATAATTATACCAGGCAGTTACCTACTCAGGTAAGGACTTCCTGAGCAACTTTCTATCCAGCCAATAAAATAAAAAATACTGGATAAATTCTTTCAACCATGTGAAGAGCCTGTCGAAGATATGTCTGAATACTGTAGCACAGTTTAAATATGAGCAGTAGGTATCTACTCCAACTAGGGCTTTCTTGTGAAAACAAAAGCTAAGCTGCAACTTGCGTTAGCAACGGGTGTTAGAGTTGCCAACTAAAAGTTTTAAATTAAAATGTACAGCACGTATAAAACGTAATCACTTGTCTCAAACCGACAGCCCAGACTAACTGGTTACCTCAGTACCTGAAGTACCCTTAGATTTCGTGTAAACGTTTGCATGTGTGAGTCTATTAAACCGTTTGTTCCTAGTTGAAATACTGTAAAGTTAATACTAATATGTCTACTGTGACTGTGGCTTTATGACTCTATGTCCTATCTACTTACTCATGTGACGATGGTGACGTGTGTTTGTAAACACACAATGCCATAACGCATTCGAGTTTAGTTTGAGGGCCTAAACGTGATGACAGTCTCAGCCATTATAGAATACAAGTGACGTCAGCTGTCGACCGGTCATTATATCAATCTTTAGTTTTGGCGTCCCTATAAATCGATGATAGTCACTTTAGATTAACGATTTCTCATCCAATCACGTGTGGGATTTTCAATCGTAATATTTTTGTCTACTATATTATCCATCTACAAATGCAGGACATGTCCTGCATCCAAACCCACTTAAATGTTAAGTACCTACTGAACTGGTATAACCGACAGCGGTGGTAAAAAGTTGGAAGAGGAACCACCAAGTAATACGTGGGGTGGGAGGAATAATATAAAAGATTGGGATAGGCGCTACTGCGCCTACCACTTCTTTCAGCTGGCTGCTCCATCACAACGCCATTTGACATAGAATGTGTGCTAGCTCCGACGCCGACTGGATTTTACTCCTGTTTCTTGTGCTGTTCCGACTTTTTATTGTTGGACGAAAACAAAAGACCATATGAGCAGGGTTTCTTCAATGAATCAGTGCTATACAAAAAGCAACTTTATGGTTCGGCGCAAACGGGCCACCGACCACAGCCATCGGTGGCTATGTCGCCTCTTTTTGCGGTGTTGAGTCCTACTGTAGTCTATACAAAATATATGAACAAGTGTGTTAAGTCGCTGTCGCTGGCCACCGGTGGCTGTGGCGGTGGCCCGTCTGCGCCGAGCCTAATGTGTAAAGTTGTTTATTTTGCTGTAGGTACGTTGCGCAGTAAAACGTAACGCTTTTGAGTTAACGCTTGTATTAATTTCACTTCTCATAAAATTTCCATACCGGAGGCCTTATAAATGAAAATCGGTTTGTCGAAACTTCCTCGTTAGTTCAGTCAGAGGTCGCGAGCGTGACAACTGAGCATGGATGGGTTCCCGCCGGGTTTGATCTCCCTGGCTCGAGTAGTGTTATTGGGTTTTGCTGTAAAAAAATCTTAGCAGCCTGGTGTCTAGATTCGTACCCACTTAATGACAATAGGCTCACAAAAAAAAATCCCTTTTTCTTTCTTTTCACACAATATGGGTCTTGAAAAGAAAGAGACTTACTGTATTTCCTCATTTTCTTGCAAGCAGACTTGGATGATGTCAGATACGGGTAAGTTGCCCCAGCATTGGAGTCGCAGTTCTCCAGACGGAACAGGTATGAGTTGTCTGATCTTCCGGCCAGGAAGGGATCGTTGCACAGCGGGTTTAGGTCAGAGGAACATGTCCAGCAACGTACAGGCTCTCCTGAAATTGAAAAGAGAAACGAAGAATTACGATTGTGTTTTGTTTATCCATACTAATAACTATTATGTATTATGAATTCAAAAGTAACTCTATCTGTCTGTCTGTCTGTCTCTAAGATAACTTTTCACGCCTAAACCACTAAACGGATTTTGATAAAATTTGGTAAGGCTATATATGATGTCACGGGGAAGGACATAGGCTATTTTTTATCTCAAAAATATTCCTACATGGGGTGATATAGGGGATGAAAGTTTGTCTGAGAAATCCAGCATTTCTTAAGTTGGGTATACGAAAATTAAAATGTATGCTTTTGGTAAAACTAAAGAAATATGTGGCTCAGCGTTTTTGTAAAATCATGCCCTAAGGGGGTAAAATAGGGGTTGATTTTAAATTTAAAATACACCAAACTGCACGGATTTCAATAAAATTGGGTAAAGCTATAATAGATTGCATCTTGGGGAAAGACGTAGTCTGCCTTTTGTCTTAAAAAATAATTCTAAAGCGTGATATAGAGGATGAATGTTTGTATGGGAAACCCAGCTATTCTTAAGTTAGGGATATGAAAATTCAAATTTATGCTTTTGGTAGGAAATAAGGAAATTTGTCTTACAGCGTTTTTGAAAAATCATCCCCTAAGGGGGTAAAACAGGGGTTGACTTTAAAATACATAGATATATTTAAAATTAAGAGATTGGAAATGTAGTCATAGTTCGTAACCTGAGGTAACATTTAGTCTTTATTTCATTAAAATCGACGTTTTTACGACTAAAGTATTACATCAAATAACTTTGGACGAGTGGACATCCAGTTAAAAGTTATTTGTTATTAGAGCGTGACCGGCATAATAAATTTTAACTAAACAATGTGGACCCGCCGCGTCTGTCTGTTTGTTTGAACGCGATAAACTCAAAAACTACCGAAAAATATTGTCATACGATTTTCACCAATGGACGGTGTGATACATGAGGTGGTGGTTCGGTGTGGTGGTGAGGTGATGGTGGTGGTGTGTTTCAGTGTATAATTAATTAAGGTTTTGTGTAAATTGGCTGAAATATGACGAAGATTGTTGAATGTGGCGGAAAAAATTATGCCGACTGGGAGCTTTATGCCCACCATACAGGCCAACGATTATTACGTAGCGATTTGAGTTTGCACAGTTATATCGGACGGCCCTATGTTCTCTACTTGTACGTTCCTGTGGGATATTTTCCGACAACCACGCGGGAGAAGCCGCGGGCATAAGCTAGTTGAAAAATAATATTAGGATACGGTCACACACTAATTTGTAATAGTGCAAACTGAATCGTCGACTAAAGCGCTGAGCAGACAATGGAAAATTTGTCCGCGGACAATTTGGAATCATATGGAAATACTGGGAGTCTATATTTTGTCCTACGTGTGCTTTATTGCATAGATTACCAATACGTTCTATTTTCGCGGTCAAATTGACCATTATCTACTCGGCGTCTAATGAGACGCAAATGTTAATTAGGTATGCCGCCGGCTCCAGCTGAAAACCTACGAAGGGGTTTTGTCTCGTATAGGGCCGCAGCATGTAATGTATTTTTTTCAGTTTTCATGTATAATTTTATTTGAATTTTAGTTTCTGCGATTTAGATTTTTAACTTTAAGTAATAGCTATGTATCAATCAATAATTTTTGCTGTGCCCTGACAGGGTTTACAACTGCTCTTCATCTTGTTTACCTTGTGGAACGCAAATAAATGAATATGAATATGCATTATGCTGAACGATGGCCGTTTTGCGTGAATGTGACGCACATATTTTACCCCAACTTGGTTTTTTTTCGTGTTAGTGTTATTTCTTTGCGTCATCTTTACCGCAAACAAACGTATTTTCATTCTTCTTTTTCTTTTCTTCTGTTTTGTTGCGAGACTCCCAGGAGTGTTTAGTCGCTAGTAAGTATGTGCATTCATAGACCTTCATAGTTAAATCTTTATCAAACTAGCTATTTTATGTGGGTGCTAACTATGCCATCCTTGAGACTTTTGTCATCTAGAGAAAAACGTTGCTGGCTGCGGAAATAAGAACCAATGGAGATAACTGACAAAAGTTGGGCTTCAAACCATTGTTTTGTGTGTAGATAAATAAATAAATAAGTAAATAAAGTAGGTCGCAAGTACCTACGAGTATCTACAGTGTCACACTATAGATACTCGTAGGTCTTAGGTCGTAGGTTCTATTGTTGTAGGTACCTATTATTGGATTAGCAGAGTATTGTCATAAATAATAACACTGCAGGTAACAGTTTTTGAAGAAGGCTAAGACCACTGGAATGCTTTTATGCAAAAAACCATGAAAAAGAATCAACAATCTTTTAGTTGACCTAATATATTAGAGAACTCACGCTAACGAAGACAAGGAGCTGAGTAATATTTGAATATTTCAAATTGATTTAATACCTAGTATACTTAGTCAGCAACAAAAGTCTATTAACGCTTTAGTTTTCTAAATCATAAGTTTGAGCAAAACGCTTTAATGAATCGGAACAGAGGTAAAAATTAAAAATTGCTCTTAGCCGTTACATGAAATGCTAAAAAGCCGATTATAGAATCGTTTTGTGTCAATTTATATTATTATGATGAATAAAAATAACAGTGTTAGTAGACTTTTGTTGCTAACCTTACCTATACTACCTTAATGCTCATACACACAAGCGGCACGCGTCAGCGGCAGTAACTGCAGCCGTCGACGAGTGTCACTCATGTATTTGTGGCCTCTGCCGTTGACGCGTGCCGCTTGTGTGTATGAGCAAGTGCTCAACCCACACTCTAATTGCGTAACACACTATCATTCGGAATCTGAATAATTTTGAAACAAATTGATAATCCATTGCTTCATATTTTCGAAAAATTTGTCAGCTCAACAATGCCAATAACGCAATGAATGTTGTTGAAGTGTCAAAATGAAACCGATTCCAATTGATAGTGTGTTACGCAATTGCACCATTAAGTACCGGGTTACTTATTCAAGAACAGTCGTGGGCTCATTGCGCCATCATAAAAACAGTATCAATGAATGCTCAATACATTTTCTCCCATTGTTAACGTCGTCAACGGGACCTATTAAATTAAGTATGTTGTTTTCTGCATAATTAATAAGTAGTTTCTCAGTAAACGAGCTACAGTCATCTAAGTATTCGTATTATACAAGCCATAGTAGAGATCTTGGTGTAAGTATACCTATGTGTCGCAGCCAACTTTAGTTAACAGGCTAAGTGTACGAACCGAGTGAAAAGGCGTCCAGCGGGGCGTTCAGCGTTGCGTGCAAATCACTGAGCGCCGCTCGGCCGTCACTCAGGACACTCGCGAGTGTTTGCATGTGTTTAACACGATCGTCGCATGCCTCGCCCCGCCGGACGCTCGAGTCGAGCGTACACTCTGCTGCACCCTAAGCCTTTTAATAAAACGGCGCTGTTCAACTAGCGGCTTGTATGATATTCAATTATAGGCTCGCGCGAGCCGAATTGGTCGCAGTAACAAAGCCGGGGCACCCTGACCAAATGAATTAGGTTAGGTTAGAACTGTGGCCAATCGCGCGCGAGCCGAGCGAGCGAAGCGGGCGGTGTTGCGGCAGCGGCCGTCGAGCGCTACTTCCCAAGGCTAGGCGGTTAACTAAATGGCTAAGTAAGCTAGTTGGCTGCGACAAAATATGTCTCTCGAATCTCGAGCAGTCATTATCCAATGGCATTAATCGACGTCGCTTCTGATAAAATTTTTACCCATCTTCTGCTGATAAGTAGATAATCCAATATTCCCCACATCCAATCGTAACGCTAAGAAGATCAAGTTTCTCTAGCAAAGCGTCTCTGCTTCAAGCCTGACAAAATTTGCTTTTGTCTGTCAGTTTGTTGCTACTCTTCTACATGTCGTATTTTACAAACGATCTGGACGAAACTTGGTATACAGGTTTTACGACTTTGCCTTACGTATAATTGTTTTCTCATCGGGGGTTTTGGATTGGATGGGTACTTTCTCCAAAAAGGGTAAAAAAGGGGGCTACTGGATATCTCCGCCATATGAGATCCGATTTCGATGGTTCTTGTTTTATTTGAAAGGTAGTAACTTTAGGTTGGTCTACTACCGTAGGCGCGGTCTTATGGAGGGCGAACAATGGGTTGCTCGCCGTCTGGTAATGATCAGGCCCGGGTCGACAGCGCGTTGTGTTCCACTCGCGCCTCAAAGAGATGTCAGCGCTAACTGATGGGGTCCGCTAGGGCCGATGCCTCTCAGGGTTGCGGGTTGTTTGAAAGAGTTACCGTAGCCAACTGAAGGAACACGGGTGGGGTTTTAGTCAATAGACACGGAGAGCGGGAGAAGTTATTTGATAATTTCCCACCCAAAAAAAAATTGGTCTAATAAAAATTTTGTGATGATCTGATAAGGATCTTTGGCATGATGAGCAGAAAAGCTCCTCAAAATGCACTAAATTGCTCACGTATAGATTTCTACCCGCGGAATCGACCCTTTAACTACTAGGTAGGGATTGATGGAGCACCTGGGACCACCTTCTTATCACAAAACTAAAGAATTCTGAAAATAATTACCAGAATTCTCTAAATCGAGGAAAAACCAATATTAATGTTAGTTTTACAATAAGGTCACTAGATGGCGCTACAGTGCACCGCTCTACGCGAGCTCTACTGTTCGCAGAACAACTAGTTTAAAGGAAAAGGAACCGTTTCGGTTGTAGATATCGTTTCTAGGTTAACCTCAACACGTTCCACTGTTATCGTAGTTTTTATTGGGAAAGCGAAAGGTCAGATAGGCAGTCGCTCCATGTAAAATACTGGTATTCAGCTGCATCCGGTTAGACTAAAAGCCGACCCCAACATAGTTGGGAAAAGGCTAGGCAGATTGACATAGGGCAAGCGAAATTCCATATTACATATCGTAGTTAACTTAAAAGACGTCACAGTCGTTATGTGATTGAATCACGATGATTATTGTAGCTAAGTTATGAATAGTTATGATTGTCTTTGCGTGCAAGTAATTTACTAAGACAAGTTATACGGTGGTTGTACACGCAGGAGTGGTACTTGACTGACTGCAAAATTGTTAACTTTATTGTCTTTGCAAGTCAAACTGATAGGACGGAAACGAAAGAGACGAAAGCGGTGTTAGATGCCTTTATGTTAATTAATTACCTCTATAATTATAGGTAATGCAAGTAAGTTATGCAAAAAATGTAAGTTAAACGTGTAACACAGCAATTCTTATATGTGAATATTTTAGTATTATAAGTACTTAGTAATAGTAGTTTATGAAAGTGTTGCATAATGAGGGGTTAAAAACACGAGTGTGTGTTTAAAAACCGAACTAACCCAACCTAGCTACAGCTATGCGAGGTTTTTAATAGTATCACACGAGTGTTTTAATACCTAGTTACTCGTATGTGTAGTATACGTAAACTACTATTATGAAATAAATTCAGGAAGTAATGTCTACCCAAAACATAAAAACGATATTACTTTCAAACTACTTAAGACATTTTTGTGTTTTTTTTTTTTGTACGAATAAACTATTTTATTATCTATAAATATATCTATGTTTTTTTTTTCAAATATTCATATTTTCGTAACTAAAAATAAATATTCTCTATGAATTCGAACGGAACGTTATGCGGCGAAAACGCTCCGCCCAGTCGCAAAAGGTCACCAGCATTTATCACCAATGAAACTAAACGTGATCAGCTCATCTAAATCGCGTTCAAGAGCTGTCAGTATCATCATTGTTGTGGAATATTAACATTGACAGCACTTGAACGCGGCTTAGATGTTCTGATCGCGTTCAGATTCATTGGTGAAATTCGCTCCAAGTCAATCTAAAAACCCCTTTGACTTGACTGGTGGAATATAGGTGGTACAGACAGCAGCAGGTCAACCTACCCGAAACTGTCAGATTTTCTCAATCAACATTGAACCTAATACTTTAGGAATAAAGTCGAAAATCTATTAAAGAAATCTGACAGATTGTAGTAGCTTGATGTGCTGGCGTCTGTACATATCTCAATTTAGTTAACGAGTACTATTCAATGTTTGCACTATTGCATAAGTATTTTTATTTTTTTAATAGTTCTCTTCCTATACAGAAAATGGTTCTGTAAAGGAAGAGTACTCAGCAAAATACATAACACGACGATTATTTAGTGAACACATAATAATACATAATCTTTTATAATTTGTCCTCGGACAAAGCAAAGCAATTGCAATTCTCGTGTTATGTTGCACCTGCCAAGTTTTTTTTCTCTGCGTCACCCTAGGTTCAATGGTAGAAAACCGCTTTTATAGGTTATTTTTTATTTGTGCATAAAGTTGTAATAAATAAATAATTGGGTCGACCGATTTAGGGTCAATTTTTCAATCGTCAGGATAATCTTTATTTATGGAATAAATAAAATGGTTGACAGCTTTTGTATAGAAAATATGTCAAACCGTCATATTAAAAAAAGGAAAGTTATCTGACTATTAAAAATTTCGCCCTAAATCACAAATTCTCAGATGATAAATATCTAAGTAGCAATAGCTACTGCAGACACTGCCTCATCAAACCTATTCTACAATAGGTACTTATATAAATGTCATCTGATTTAGTTCATAAATTGAAGAATATGCATTAAAATCTGTGATTTTTATTAAAAACTTGAAGAATCCCAATGATCTATTGATCATTGGAATTCTTCAAGTTTTTATCTGTTTTTACAGTTTCTTTCATTGTGTTTTACACAAAAACCGTAACCGTGAAAGACATAATTTTTTTGATGCTTCGGAACGTGTCAACCTTCGAATGTAAATAAAAAATTAATGGTCACCTCTCAAGGCTTCCGCGGTCTGTGAATCAGTGTTTATTATCATTTTTTTTCCTTATGTAACGCTATCATGACCACGAGTCCACGACATTAATAAGTAGGTACTTTGTGCATTTGACTCCCATGTCTTTTTTTTCCTCGTCATTCTTTAAGGCTCACGCAGACAGAAGCTCTCTCAGCTTATAGAAATTGTTCCACCAGAGTTGATTCGCGCCTGTTTACGCGAGCCTTTATTTTGAATACCTAACTAAATGCAAGTCCTAATTCCATATGCACAACCCGCATTGACTGCACTTGGGGAAGATTCCATTTTTTTGGACGACAATGCTCGCCCGTGTCGTTCTTGCGACGTGGAACCGTACATGCAAGAAGTTCGGATCCGTCGTTTAGATTGGCCAGCTCGAAGTCCTGACCTCAATCCAATTGAGCATGTCTGGGACGTTCTAAAGAGACGGGTATGATCAGTGCAACCTGCTCCACAAACCATCAGGGAGCTAAAAAGAGTAATTGCAGAAGAGTGAGAACGTATTCCCAAAACGTTACATAAGTATCGAGGAAAGCATACCCAGAAGGATTCAAGCTGTGATTTTGGCAAGAGAAGGTCAGACTCGTTATTAGGTTTTTACATTTGTAACTTTATTTGTATAGTGTATAATGTATCTTACGACAAGTTTGGCTTTCCTTCCTTATTGCGATACTCCGCTTTTTCAACTTCTCCTGCAACTGGGCGATACGTCAGGTAGAATACATTGTGAAGCAACACAAATATCATAGATGAAAAAAAAGGCACGCAAATACTTAAAAATCGTCCACACAATGTACACGTCTTTATCAAAAACTTTGACAGCTGTATGTTTGTTTAACAAACATACAGTTGTCAAAGTTTTTGATGCTGTATGTTTGTTAAACAAACATACAGCGCCACCTTTGCGGCGAAGCTTCTGAAAATAAGATATTGGCGCGTGAAAAATGATCGTTGTTCGATATTGATTCTGGAATTTAAATTAATTTACTTAGTTTGAATTTTGGCGCATGATTTGAGAACAGTACTATACAAGTCTGGGCTGCAACCAGGCATTGCTGGATTCAAGTATGTGTTCAACACGTTTTCTTCGTTCACTCTCCCCTGTCAACCGTCACGCTATCATTCACCCTTCTCTTTCATAATATCACTCCTCAGACCATCCCTTCATCTTTTCTTTGACTTTCCTCTCCCTCTCCATCCATCAACATGTACATTCATCACTTATCATTAAGATGCGTGGCTTAATAAAAATATGATGTTCTATGATTCTAGAATTTTTTTGGTAAATCCAATTTTTCTTATTCGTAACTAAGTGCGGATTACACCAATGAAACTGAGCGCGATCAGCACTTCTAAACCATTACCCTAATTGCGTAACACACTATCGATTGGAATTTGGATAATTTTGAAGCAAATTGCTAATCCATTGCTTCATAAGTTCGAAAAAACGTAAATTAATAGCGCAATGAATGTTATTGAACTGTCAAAATGAAACCGATTCCGACTGATGGTGTGTTACGCAATTAGGGTACAGGTTCAAGATCTGTGTGAGGTGTGCTGTGTGTGTTGATATTTAATGAAGTACCTACTATTAACAAGATTGAAATAATCATGCCTGTCGATGATTCCGTATTTAAAAAAAAAATAGTTAGATTTTCCAATTTCAAAAAAGTCGGTTGGACAGTCAAAAAATACTATTAGGTATCTGGTGGACGAAAAAGAAAAACAGCAAGAAAAATCACTTGATTTGATCTCCCACTCAGTTTTAATAGATCATGTAAACAAATCTACGTTGCATGCAGATCGCGTCGTTTATGTACCTACATATAAGACAAAGCCTGCGTAGTACTATTATATATTATTATGGCTTTTGTAAGTACATACGCGCCTTCAATTGTCAATGCAACTGCGTAGAGGAAAATTACTTTGTTGTGACTATAGAGGTATGAGGAGCAGGGTGTGTTTGACACTCATCACCACAATACACGTGCGGATAACCAATAGTTTGTGCTGATGATGACGTCATGAAAACGACACGGTCAGGGCGTCACGTCAGATTTCCCGACTATTATCGCCTTTGACGCCCTTACAAAGAAGTTTTATGATTTTTATTTCCTTTTTGACTTTTGACATACGTATGTCAATCTCTGTCAAGTAAAAATAGACGAAATATATTTAATTATTTTTACATTGTAATACCATATTTTATTTCGTTACCCATCTCCCACATGACGCTTGACGCATGAAGCAGTCGTTTGGTTATGTAACGTGTTCAACTGTATTACATACATATCCGCTCACGCGAGCGAAATTTCACGCCTAAACCACTGACCCGATCATCCTGAAATTTTGCATATACGTTGTCAGGTGTACAGACACGGACATACGGGTACCTTTCATACCGAAAAAAGTAATGTTCCCGAGGAAAACAACAATAACGTTCTTATGATAATAGATGGCGCCACGTGTCTTTCGAATCATGATTGAATTATATTATACATATTAATATAATTCAATCATGATTGTAAAGACACGTGACTTACAACTTGATTAGTGTGTTAAGAGTTTTTATTATTATTATTTAAGTAAGTACCTAATACATTTTGCGAGTCCAGAGTGTCGATAGACCGGTTTTTCATCTTCCTAACTATCCTAACTAATATTATAAATGCGAAAGTGTTTGTTTGTTGATTACGCTTTCACGCTAAAACGGCTGAACGGATTTGGATGAAATTTGGCACTTGGGTAGACCCGATAGACCATGACCTGGAGAAGGACATAGGCTACTATTCATCGCAGACGAAGTCGCGCTTTAGAATAAAATCATGTTGTACCCATGACAAGCAGTCGCTTGGTTAACCCGACATTACTACTCATGTTGCGACGTACAAAGAAACTACTCATACGCCTGCGAGGCGCATCATATTGACTAATGATTTTATTCAAAACCTATAAGTATGATTGATATGTTTTAACTGTTTTTAAAATTGTGTATATTACTAAAAAGAGAAAAACTTAATTTTAAATAATATTTATATATTTTTATTATAAAATCTTTAATCAAATAAATTGTAGGAACAAATTTTAGGAACTTAGGCAATTAAACATTTTTCTCATTAAAAATAATAAAAAAAAAACAACTTAAAGTATACACTTCTCTTAAAAAATAGTTAATTAAAGTAATTAACTAAAAAACAACTAAAAAAGTAACAAAAAAAAATATTTTAGAAGAATTTTATTAATAGCGCAAAACTAACATACAAGCTACTCATACGTCTTTGGAGCGCCAAGGGTAGTAATATCAAAAAAACTAGCAGAGTTACCGTAACTTAACCACCGTTCTACGACACGTGCTGGCGATGATTGAGATGTCCTTGAACGTGAATGCCATACGCGCGAAGGAAAAAAAAAGAGAGCAATATATCAAAAATGCGGGCGCCTCTGCGACGTAGAGTAGTAATCTAGGGTTAAGTAACGTGCCCAACTGTATTAAATACATTGTATATCCCATAGTTACCGTATATTTAAGTATGTAAAATATAGTTCACTAGCCGTTGCCCGCAACTTCGCGTGCGATCCAGGATGAAATGTGCCTCCTTACCCAGGTATATTATTCTCGAGTTTGATTTTATTAAAAGGGTTCATCTTCATTATGGTCGCTCGATGGAATTTGAAGAAACAGGTTTTAAAATTATTTAAATAAATGTGAAGATTTCGGTAACGCCAAAATATTAGCCGATGATCTCATCTGGAATTTCGGACACGATACAAAAGAGCCACCACACATTCGAATGCAATACAAAAAAAAAAAAAAAATGAGCAAAATTAGTTTACACACCCTTCATTGAATTTGATGGTCTGCATGTCTGATTATTGGTGGAAACCTTGACAACGGACCCGGCGACTCAAATCTCGAAGAGAGTGAAGACCACATCACTTCATTTTATATTTGAGAAGGGTGAAGTCAGTTGTTGAGTGTGCTGTGTAGGTTGTTTTTTAATATTTGTGATGGGTTTGCTCTTGACTATAGTTAAGGTCAGAGGTAGGGTTACCAGATCTAAAAATGAGTTTTCCTGATAAAATTCCTGACATAACATTATATTTCCTGACATTTTTTTACACTCATACGTGTGCCGATATCATAGTACGTATGAACCTATACTATGAAAACCAGCATGGCGCGATCGCGACACGACGGAGACCTCGGAGGGTGTGCCTCGCGCAAAGAGGCGCGCGCGCCTCGCCCCGCCGCGCACCCCCGTGCGTCTCGCGTGTGGGAGTCGTGAGAATGAGATGCCAGTTGAAAACGCAGTGTGCGGGCGGACTGTGCTTCGATGACACTTGTCGCGCGCTATTTAGTTTCAATTTCGTTGCGTCGTCGAAGAATACTCGAAAAGACGAAATGGCCTCGAGTAGTAAACGTCAGTGTGCATTCACAGACATTTTACGTGAAAGATATCCTTTAATGAAACAGGGAAGAGAGTCGTCTGAAGTTTACTGTACCGTTTGCGATTGTTACATTTCTATAAAATACAAAGGTGCGTTTGATATCGACACACACATCAAAAGCAATAAACACAAGAACCTGCTGCTGGTATGGAATAAAAATCGCAAAATAGATACAATGTTCCAGTCGACGTCGTCGTCGTCGTCTCAAAATACTAAGGAATCAGCTGCTGAAGCTACACTTGCGTTTCACATAGTTAAACATCACCAGTCTTACAACTCCATGGACTGCACTGGGCGTTTGATGAAGGTAATTTTTCCTGATTCCAACATTGCCAGAGATATTACTTGTCAAAGAACTAAAACAGAAGCTATTATAAATGGCGCGATAGCTCCATGGATAATTCAAAATATAAAGTCTTTGTTACAAAATATAACTTACATTGGGGTTTCGACAGATGCGAGTAATCACGGCTCGGACAAAATATTTCCGATTATGATCCAGTTTTTCGATTCACAAGGCGGGATACAATCAAAGTTATTGGATGTCATTAACACGTCAAACGAGACAGCAGAAACCATATCTAGCATTATTATAAAGACTTTACAAAAATACAATTTAACTGAAAAATGTATCTCCCTAACAGCGGATAACGCCAATGTAAATTTTGGAGGGATCAACAGGCAAGCAGGAAGAAATGTGCTGACTAATCTTAAGAATACATTTAATAAGGAAATTGTTGGAGTTGGTTGCCCAGCGCATATTTTGCACAACTGCATTCAACATGGTACAGATATACTAAAAATTGATATAGAGTCGCTGGTGATGAAGATCTTTAATTTCTTCTCGGTATATACCGTGCGCACTGAAGCACTAAAATCCATTTGTGAATACATCGATATACATTACCAGAAGTTGCTTAACCACAGCAAAACAAGGTGGCTAAGCCTTTTTCCAGCTATTGAGAGAATTTTGAAAATGTATCTACCTCTAAAAGAATACTTTCTGATAACTCCGCAAGTGCCGACAATGATCAAAGTTTTCTTCGAAAATGAACTAGCAGAGAGTTACTTATTTTTTGTGCATTCCCTTATGTCGGTTTTCCAGTCAGAAATTGAAAAAATAGAAAGAGAAAATAACTCTGTTATGGATATTGTAGTAATATTAAATTCTATCTGTGAAACGTTGAAGGCAAGAGCTCGAGCTACATTTATTCCTTTAAAAGTGCGAGAACTGCTATCAAATTGCACCGAAAATGCTAAAGAAACATTCATGAAAGATGTAAAAGATGCGTACAATACTTGCCTCGACTATTTAGATAAATGGCTACAGCCGTTAAATGAATTCAAAATCTTTGACTGGATGTTACTGAAAGCTAATGTTGATGTTGATTACGAGAAGGTTGTTTGCTCTCTACAGTTTTTGAATGGATATGGGGTGTGTTTAGATGATTCCAAACTCTTTGATGAAATTACAGCTTTAAATTCTTTTGCAAGGCAGCAAAACAAAGAGTTTTTTGATGTAATGCCTGTTAACCAATGGGTAATTATTTTGAAGACCTTAAGCTGTGAGAGACTGACAGAGCTGCAAAAAATTTGCAGCTTTATATTTGCCATTCAAGGGCAGAACGCTAATGTGGAAAGGGTGTTCTCATTAATGAGTGCGCAGTGGACAAAGGAGCGGAACAGGCTGTCCATAGCTTCTATCAAGTCTCTCCTATTGACACAATATAATTTGAAAAACACCTCTTGTGACGATTTTTACAAGACCGTTATTAAGGACCAGCAATTGCTTAAAGCAATCTACAGCAATAAAAAATACGAATCTTGTGATGAATAAATAGACACTTACAATTTTATTTAACAGTGATTTCATTATTGTTGATTTAGTCTTCGTTAATGTTTAATAAATATATAATTTCATTAAATTCATTTCATTGTTTTTCTGCTTTTACCCATAAATTCCTGACAATTTCAAATTTTCCCTGTTTTCCTGACAAAGGGCTGAAATTCCTGACTTGTCAGGAAAATTCCTGTCGTCTGGTAACCCTAGTCAGAGGTGACAGAGACAAAGTCTACGATGGAGTGAGCTCAGTGAGCTTACCCAGAAGAAGCCTGTTCACTCTGACTTTGAAGAGATTCGGGTTGTAAGCGTTCGGGAACACAGACGCAGGTAGTCAGTTCCACTCTTTTGCCGTGCGCATTATGAAGGATGTTTAGAAGCGCTTAGTTATTGGTGGAGTGGCAACTAGGTATGGATGGTAACTTGCAGGGCGTCTAGATCTTCGATGGTGGAAGATGGTGAGGGCCGGTGGAATGAGGTTGTGGAGTTCCTGAGCACACTCACCTAAGTACTATCTACAGAAGACCGACCAGCAGGCAACCTTGCGGCGATGAGCCAAGCTGTGAAGCTTGGCATCTACCAGTTTTATGTCGCCAATGAGCCTCTTAGCTCTGCGTTCCACTGAGTCAAGTGCAGTAAGTTGATATTTAGCTGAACCACTAGGTACTGTAATAATAAGTAGGTAGGTACCTACCCTGTGCATGGTGAGTCAAGTACCTACTCACCATGTTTTATATATTTACATTTTTATGTATAACATCTTTCCTCTCGCTTTCCTGCAACCTGTGGGAGTGATTTCGTGAAAAGGGACGGATGTGTGTAACAGGAAGCCGGGGAAGCGCGCGCTATTTGATTTGACCAATGAGCGCGCGCGATGCTAGAGTTAGCCGTCAGATGGTACCAACCCAAACAGATGTCAGATGTTACACATCATAATTATGCGACTACTGTAAGACTCACTCGTTTTTGTGTTTTTAAATACCTACGTGAACCTTTTTTAAGTTATCCTAATGTTATGTTAATGTTATAATGGTCAGACGCGATCAAGAAGGCTGTTGGAGGCAACATTTACCAAGCGGTTCATACTGCAGAAGACTGCACTGCTTGGAGACTCGTCGTAATTATGTGGTTGCGATCCTCAGCATTGAGGGAACGACGAAAAAGAGAGAGAATGTAAACGAGATAACTTTATCTTCTTATACAGGGTTATTGGTAAAACACGAACAACCTCTTGAGGGGTCATTTTACTCATCATGTTGAACAACTTTTACTATGGGGCCAAACCTGAAATCGCGAAAAAAAATCAGCTGTTCAGTAAATTTCTGTTCGCATAATTCATCAAAATGTACTGAACAGCTGATTTTTTTATCGCGATTTCAGGTTTGGTCCCATTGTAAAAGTTGTTCATAATGATGAGTACAATGACACCTTCAGAGGTTGTTGGTGTTTTACCCATAACCCTGTATATGACGTGACCTACGTATAAGTACCAACTTAATATTTGCTCATTTAATAATATGTAACGCATGACCTTCAGAAATCCCCTGCAAGAGGTGCCTCATTGATTAACACGGCTCTAACAAAAAAAGACTTCAACCGGTTCAGAACTGCGAAGCCTAAACGTACTAAGTATGTGCCCGTGCCCTTCTAATTCTAACTAGTGATGAACAAAATATGTTATAAATATAAACAGATGTCGATGTTTGAGTGTTTTGATCTTTCGATCAACTCATCAGTTGTGCGAATTAATTGGTACCTATCTAGTTTTCGAATCTTTGTCCAATTATTTATATTTATCTATTTTTTTAGTAATTTAACAACTGTTATGTCATGTTTCTTCGCAAATACTGCAATAATGTTAACTCATTGCAAAATTTTATCAGTAGGTCAAAAATACTGATACTCTTTGAAATAAACATGTGATAGATAAACATAAATAGTTGCAAATATATATTTTTATTTACTTTGTAATTAATTAATTAGGTTAAAAGTATTATTTTACTGTAGAATAATTCGTTGCTAAGGCCCTGTTTAGTAAATATAAGTGATGCGCATATACTACAATAATCTACTCATAAAGTACCAGAAACTAAAAAATATGGCTAGTCACCTATAAAAAACTTACAAGCCTCTGATCGAATATCTATTCAAAGGGAACATTCGATGAAGCCCATCTCTACATGTATAAACCCAATTCCCTTGACTCAAATAGTTTGCACCTACCTACACTACGTTTAGCTGTACAGCCTCCGATTGGCTGTCCTTGTACGCTAAAAAATGAGACGGAGCATTGTATTGACAAACAAGAGTTTCGCAATCGAAAAACCTGTTGGCTGTTACGTCGCTTTAAAGGGAATTGGTCACGCATGCTTGTATTGTTAAAAGAAAATATTTATCGTTTGTTTTCTTAGCGTTTTACAGAAGGCTGTAACAAATTGATATACCTAATTTCCTTTTCGGGGTAAGCCTAGAGATTTTCAGTGATTTTTTTATAACCTCGAAATAGGCATGGTTTTGACATTTATGATGATGGTAGAGAAATTGGTTTAGCAACTGCTGACGACTCCCAAATGCTTCTTAAATAAACTTGAATTAAAAAGAATCTAAATTCTATCCATAGTTTAGATTCTAAATGGTAATTTACTATGGCAGGCAGGTAGCATTGAAAGGCGGTTACTATGATATGCAGTCTAAAGTACGGATTCTTTAATTATTTGGCTTATGCAAAAATTGCATAGTCATCAATTACAAGTTTTTATTCGTAAGTCTAACTAAGTAAATGTTTAATTAAGTACTTACTATTAACGATAATGAAATAATCAAGCCTGTCGCTGATACCGTGTTAAAAAAATGCAATTAATTCTCAGCGAGGTTGTCCGAATTAGGATAAATTGAGCAGTCAAAAAATACCCTTACTTATCTGAAGGCCGAATAAAAAATACTGTAGCGTTAATTATAAAAAAAAAATTGCTTTATTCATTTATTTTATGTCACTCGCTAATTAACTGACATACCTACCTATATGGATAGTGCGAAAATTCTCGAATATGGTTTCCCAACACTTTTTCTGGGTCAAAGTTAGTACCGTCGAGTACCGATTGCCCCATTGTTGTTTAGATTGGGCTCGAGTTCGAATTATTAATGACTTGCACACAATAAGGCTCCGTGTATTTTAAACACTGCTGATATTTTTGTGTAAGGATCCGTGAACTACGTATTTGGGTCACTGACACACTTCTACTGTGCTATTATGTTTGACAAGCCTCCAACTTCTGTATGGAGTCTTGATAAAATTTTACATATTGTATCACGTTTGTGAGATGTTTAATCGTGCTTAAAAAATACTATAATAAAAAAAAAAAACGCCGAACGTTATGGACTTGTTGGATTTAAAAAATCAAAGAAACAAAACCAACATCAATCTACGTCAGTATAAGATAGACTTTTGCTTAATGAAAGCACAAATAATAAAATACTTTCACATTTCTGTTATGTAATATAGAAAATTAGAAACAGCAGCTTGATGACCTTTGTGATTTGTGCCACCATTGTCATTACTTATTATTTAATTATATTACATTGTTCTAGCTTAGGTACTAAATCCTACTAGTGTTAAGGGTCCACGAAACGATCAATTGCAATTGTCAATTTTTACGTGATACACTTTGATGCGCAAATAGATCGTCTACCAAGTGCAATTGAAGCGATTGACGATATTACTATAACAGAAATTGATCGTTTCGGGGTCCCCATATAAATATGTAATACGTATGTTTGTTGCATGGTGGGTTGACTGTGTGGGTTGGTCGAGATTTTTTGAAAACATAGTGTATGGATCGGAGGATGAAAATAAGCTACTTTATATCCCGAAAAAAAAATTAAGTTCTTGTCGAGAGCGAAACCCGGGGCAAAAGCTTATAATATTATTGAATTACTAGCTGTTGCCCGCGGCTTCGCCTGTTTGGATGACAAATTGTTCACAATTTCATGGGAATCCTAATAATTTCTATAATAAAATTAGCTTAAGTTCCTTATAACATCAGCTATTTGCCAATGAAAGTCCCGTCAAAATCGGTTCAGCCGTTTCGGAGATTAGCTGGAACAAACGGACAGACGGACAGACAAAATTTCATTAGCGTTTAATAAAAAGCTGTTATTTTGACATTACAAACAGACACTTCAATTTTATTTATTTGTATATATGCGTTAGTCACATCCCGAGTGAAACTTGAGGCCAGTATATTAACAAGGATGTGAAGCTACTTAAGGGGCTTCATCGTCTTTCGAGTAAGGACGTTCGCCCTGTATTAATTTATGCTCACAATCCGGGGTCATTAATGTGATTATGGATTATCCTACCTATTACAGACAGGGCTGAGTTTTTAAGCCTAGAGGCTGAAAACTTTTGATAACATTGTTATTAACGACTTATATGTAATATAGTATGTAATATTATTGCAACTGCGAGATATTCACATATGATGATCTATAAGGGCTTCCAAACAAATATACAACATTTTATAGATGTTTGTTTGTATGTTTGTCCACGCATATCTCCGAAACTATTAATCGGATCGTGACCATTCTTTTTTTGTTGGCTTAAATTTACTCCAACTTAGGGCACAGTGAAAGTTTCATCAAAATCGGTTTAGTAGTTTTCAAGATAATGGACTAATACGTGTAAGTGTGACGGCCTGGCTTATAGATACGAGCAACGGGTGTGGTGTCAAAGGGAAAACATCTAAAAAAAATAATTTAAAAAATTAAATCGACTTCATAAGAAATTTACTAAAAATTATGAAATAATTTTAATTTCGGAAGTCGGTGTCTTGGGATCTGTATTTTAATGTTTTGCCACCGACTTCCGAAATTAAAATTATTTCATAATTTTTAGAAGTCGATTTAATTTTTTAAATTATTTTTTATTTTAGCTTTAGAGAATACCCGGGTAATTTATTTTAAAAGAGACTGTAGCCTCTTATTGAAAGGTAGGTAACTGAATTGCAGATGGTCCATACTGGGGCAGAAGGTTATAAGCAAGGGAGTCCACCCGAACCTAACGCCAAAGTGTAAAGACGAAGCAGGATTTAATTGCATGATGGATAAGTTTATTGCCCTTACGAGGCAAACGAGTTTAGCTCTAGCCATCGTACGAAGGTTACTATGTTCTTTTTACATGAAGATGTGCGACCAACATATGGGTAGAATGTATAGGTCAACATTGATCGTCAGGAGAGTTTGCTAGTCCCCGCCAGGGTTGCGGGTTGTTCGAAAGAGTTACCGTGGCCCTGGCACAGGCAACTGAAGGAACACGGGTGGGTTTTAGTCAGTAGAAGTCTGACACGCCCTCCCGCTCCACCCAGAACGGGCGAAGTTATTTGATGAATTCCCATCCAAAAAAAAAAGAGCGTGTCAGCTCTGGCGCACGACTGGAGCTTTACTTCTTATGTACGATTGTCTATGAGTATAATGGGTAGATAACCGCTACAATGAAGACTGGCCGAAAATAAACTAAACATAAAAACGCGACAACGCTTCGCTTGTATTTCACTCCTCATATTTTTTCCCTACCAAAAAAACTTCATGCTATTTTGGTTACATAGGCTATTTTTCGAATGACTGAAGCAATGTATCTTTTTATTGCTGTCGACATCAATACATTTAAGCCAATAAAGCAATAATAACTGTCGTAGATATTATGTAATAATATGTATAAGTTGCTTCAGGCAAGAGGTCATACTAACTTTCTTGGTAATAAATAATTAGTGCCACCTGATCATTGTTAAACAGTTTATAATCTTTTATTATACTGCCTTGTTGGTCTAGTGGTCGAGCATAAGGTCCTAGGTCGATTCCCGGGTCTGGTGAAGTGTCATTGGGTTTTTCTATCTGGAATTTCTCAGTGGCAGCCTGGAGCCTGGACTTGTGCCCGGTTAATAGCAATAGGATTGTCCCCTATTACATGGACTCAAACATAACTGGCGAAATGTGGGTGTACCTACTATAGGTACATATCTGCCCAACCTTTCGGGGAATATGGGCGTGATGTTATGTTTTTTTTTTGTTAGCCTCCGCTATCCCACTCCTGGGCAAAGGCCTTCCCTTCACTCCCTCCACCGTTCGCGAGCCCGCGCGTCCTCCTACCAGTTTTGGCGGGATCCAGTTCATCCCGCCATCCATTACGTGGCCTGCCACGACCCCGCCTCACTGTCTCAGGGCACCAGTTCTCTGCTATTTGGGTCCACAGTTTGTCTGGAATGAGGCAGACAAGTCCTACCCAGTTCCATTTAAGTTGGGCAGCCTTTTGAGCCACATCAACTATTTGGTTTGGAGATTATCTTTTATTCCTAAAAAACCAACAACTCCGTTCTCATCGTCCATAAATTTTAAATTTCTAGTTACTCATACTTAGAAGCTAATTATCCAGAAACATAACATGTATCTAAAGAAATCGAACCAATAGCGCTATCTAATAGAGGAACTCTGTTTAAGAATACCCCAGGAACCGAGTTTAAGGCATCGTTGAAAAAAACATTGAGGTCGTGTTATTATTAGTATTGGCTTTAACCCAATGTTATACGACTTTTAACCTAATTATTCATGAGCCATGGGCAATCTGGTTATGAGAAAATGTATGAATCCGTCACTACACGTTTTAGTCAATAGAATGTTTGTACTGCTTCAGGTTATTGGTTTGTTCCCGCCTGCAATACTAAAATTCTATAGATTAAAATGCTTCTTTGTCTCTTTTCAATTTTTTTTTAATAATTTGTTTTGTATTTATATACCTATAGATAGATATGTAAGTGTAATCTTGGCTTAATATGGCCTATGTTATAAAAAAAACAAGAAAGATAAGGTATCTACGTATTATTTATTTTTAATACTTGCTTCGGCCCTACAAATGTAGTGAATTGAGCCAACTTTCACTTAACCCATTAAGCAGGTTTAGTGTCGAAAAATGTTTGCTTTCGACTGACACAATGCCATTAGTAGATAGGCCCTCAAACAACAACTTTACATGTGTTTTAGTAGACAACCTGACCTAGTGGCCTTGTTACCATTGAACGTGGTGCATAGGAGTGCCGCCTTTGTGTCCACGAAGTTATAAAATGAGTAAGTTAATTTAATAGTAATACACTTTTATACCATTATGTAAATAATTTAACCTGACAACGAGCGGTCAGGTACAATGGATTTATTATTATACAGGTTGTAAACCATCCTGTATAATAAACTAGCTTCTGCCCGCGACTTTGTTGAGTGTAATTTCTTGTTTTAAGGCTTGTCCTCCCGTAAAATCGCGGTCACTGTCAGACTACATAGAAAAGAGAGAGAAGCGCGATGACACAACCCTGGTAATTTATTGAAAAATATGAAGCAATTATCTATTTTTTTAAAAATCTATTGATTGGACTAAAAAAGTAATGACATGAATTCATTCCTTATTATCTTGTAGAGAACTGTATAAATTTATGAACACTTTTAATGAATATTGTAAGAGTAATATGGTATAAACTAGAAAAAATAAACCTGGATTTAGTTTTTTTTTTCTTTAGTTCTATAAACTAAAATAGATTTCAGGACAAATGAAATCACTTCTTATGTATTGTAGATTACTGTGTATTTTTTCCAACCAACAATGTGCTATAGTTACTATAAAAGATGGACACAATGTTATTTAGTTTCGCCGTATTTGATGGAGGACAAGCCTTAATATAAAATATATGCTATGACACTCGGCAACACTGTAGCATCCCATTAGTGAAACAAAATTCGGAAATGGATCAGAAGTTCCGAAGATTACCCCCTATACATACATACAAAATTACAAATACCTCTTTTAAAATATTATAGTATACAGCGCGAATTTTTCAAGTGGGCGTGGATGGCCAAATTCTAAACTATGAGGTATAGCGAAAAGTACTCAAAGGAGTCTCGGGCTTGATTTTGATGACAAATCAATATTTCTAGCCAAGAATCGAACTCGTTCGTTTGAAAAAAAAAACACACTGCATTATTACACCATTCGATAGTGTCGCTAATAAGGATCGAATTCTGGGAAGTAATGACATACATCAAACTAAAGGAAAGAGCTCATTTTTAACAAAACACTTTTTTTTATTTTTCTTAAGTTACCTACCTATTAAACCTTGATATAGATTTTTCAAAAATCCAATGATGCAGTTTCAGTTTTCATCAAAATCGAGCCCGAGACTCCTTTGAGTACTATTCGCTATTCCTCATAGTTTCGGATTTGGCCATCAACGCCCACTTGAAAAATTCACTCTGTATAGATAATATCCAGTATGCATTTTAAAGCCTCTTTTTGCGTAACGTTTAACTTGCTATTTTCTAGATTTGACACTGAAAAATTTAAAGGAAATGTTAGCTTCTAGTTCTCATAGAAGAAAAAGGTTGGCCTAATCCTACCTTTTTATTTTAGGATGTGAGACTACATAGTCAATGATTTCATACATCCGAAGAAATAAAGATGACTCAGGAGAACATACGCATAACACAACACATTCCTTAGAAGGCGTAAATCCTCTAAAATTACAAACTCGTGTACAGTCACGAGCACGAATATGTTTACACTTATGGAACCTCAAAAGCGATTTTCTCGTGGAATAACTTTAGAAACTTAGAGATGACTACCTATTTCATAATTTTATGTGTTCCAAAACGCTATGTCCGTAGCAACATAAAATTATAATGAATACAGTAGAAAAAATCAGTTTTAAAAGTAACTAAGTGTATACATATTAGTACTCGTGACTGTACATATTTAACTGTTCTTCTGAAAACCTGTAAGAAACTGTCTATTCCTTAAACTATACATCACGTACAAGTTAAAATAAAAGAACAATAAAATAATTGTGACCCTCGTTTTTTTAACCGTCAATTACAACGTGATTCATGTCCAAGAGAAGATTAAATAGGCCCCCTTAATGTTAAGGGTCCCCCATTTATTCGACTCTATTATGACGTCACGTTTTATAGCTAGGAATAATAATATAACAAACATACCTAATTGTCCCTAACAATGCGGAAACTCACATACCTAACAGCCACGATGAAATTAATCAAATCATGATATTAATGTAATCTTGATAGAGTACTTACTACTATGAGGGTCTTGTGGCTAAGTAATAACAGCCGCACGAGTCGATCGATCAGGTTAAGCTACACTTGCCGCGGTTAGACCGGGAATAGGTGACCATATTTACATAACCCAGGACCCCTCCGTGCCTCGGAAAGCACGTTAAGCCGTTGGTCCCGGCGTTCATTCGTGGATCTTTGATAGTCTTTACGGGTCGTAAGAAGCCCGAAAGTTTGACAACCAGTATTACCAAGGGATATCGTATTACCCAGTAACTGGGCTGTGGAGGCCAGATAATCGCTCCATATAAAATACTGGTATTCAACTGCATCCGATTTGACTGGAAGCCGACCCAAACTTATTTGGGAAAAGGCTACGCAGATGATGAGAGATTACTTACTATAGAAAATAATACACTTGGGTGCAGCACTTAGCTTATTTGTCCATAGTTAAACGAAAAGAATCCAACCCACATTACGCCTAATGTGGGTTGGATCCTTTTTGTTTAACTATGGACAAATAAGCTAAGTGCTAAGCTCGTTCTGTCACATCACGCACATACACATACCTATTTGATGCATATTTTTTTAAAACTACTTTTGTAAGTAGTCTTATATTTTTAGTTTTTTTCAAATTTGGTTTAAAATACGTTGTAATGTGAAATCGTTGATGTGGAGTATTTCATCTTTGTGCTTACGACCCCCAATAAAAATACTTACGAAAATAAAATCATGGTTATAATCAACTATTTTATATACCTACCCTTATTCCCACGGCTCGAAACAGTAGCATCTAAAAGCGGTCTAGTGACCCATGCCCTGACTTTATTGCCCTCATATCATATCTTAAGGTCGGAGCTCTTAATGTGACTAAAGACCACTTGAGATTAATTCCAACCGGTTGGTGTTTCATCTTTAATGTAACAACATTTAGTTATAGCTAAATTATATTTATACAAGCTCTGTGCCCGATGGCATCTCCTAACCGTAAAATGTCGAGCTTCCAGACAAACGTTCATCCTCTATATAACCCCTTTTTGGGATGAATTTTCAATAATCCTTCCCTAGTTACTCTTGTGCACAATTGCATGCTGCTAACTCTGGTGGTTTAGGCTGTGCATTTACTCTCAGTGAATGAATGAATTAATTTAAGATTATACACAATGTGGCAAAAAAAATAAACGCTCATAAATTTTTTTCCACGTAACAGAAAAGGTAGTTGTAGTATACAAAGTGTACCTTATTTGTTGTATACAAAGTGCTAGATTTCTTTGCAGCACAGTTTTTTACAAAAATGTGTAATCAGCAATATTTTTGGAAATATTTTCTATCTACTGACAGTCCCATAAAAAGATTTAGTATCCCAGCTGTTTTACATATCATCATTCTCCTGCCCTTGTCCCAATTTATTTGGGGTCGGCGCAACATGTCTTTTTCTTCCATACTTCTCTATTAGTCGTCATCTGGTAGTCACTCCCTTTCTGGCCATATCATCTTTCACACAGTCCACCCATCGTTTCTTTGGTCTTCTCTTACTCGTATAGCCCTCCACGTTCATACTCAACACTTTCCTGACGACATTTTCCTCATTCCTCCGCATCACATGCCCATACCATGACAACCGATTTCCACACAACTTTTCAGTCACCGGTGTCACTTTCAGACTTCCTCTTACATACTCATTTCTTATTCTATCTATTCGCGTAATACCACACATCCCTCTTAGCATTCTCATCTCGGCTGCATGCAATTGCCTTTCATTCATTCTTTTTATGGCCCAACATTCTGATCCATACAAGACAGCAGGTCTAACCATTGTTTTATAAATCTTCCTCTTGAGTTTAAGGGGAATGCGGGAGTCGCAGATTGTTCCCGTGACCTGCCGCCATTTGTTTTACATAACGGAGCTGTTTTGTAAAACAGCTAGTGGTTATGTAAAACAGCGGATTCGATAATCCATTTGCGACGTAGACACTAAGTACTTAAATTTGCTGCTAATAAACAATAATTAGGCACATAGGTATGTCGACATAGAAGTATGAAAGAAAAAGAAATATTGCGCCAACCCCAAAAAAAAAAAAAAATTGATATAATGACAAGAGAATAATGACAGGTGATCTACATGTATATTTTTGATCTAGAAAATTATACCTAACAAACTACATAAACTCACAATTTTTACCTCTATAGAATCTACGAGTACATATAAAAAATGAACTCCTGTTTCCCTTGGTCACGCCATAACTTGAGAACGCCTGGACCGATTTGGCTAATTTTGGTTTTAAAATATTTGTAATACTTTGAATTAGGTTCTTACAGAAAGAAAAATTGGAAAAGTTTCCCGGATAATTGGAAAACACAGGAAAAACTGAACGTCTTTTTTGTATGAATTATTGAAATTTGGACAGGATAACGTCTGTCAGCTCAGCTAGTATTAGTATATAATAGGTTGGGGAAAAAGTTTCTTCGCATTTTTTAAGATAATTCAAAACATTTTTTAATATAGTTTATTTACATTTAACTAAAGTATGTAAGATACCATTTTGTTCGATAACTTTTTGCCATCTTGTAGGTAGGTACATGATCCCATTGCTATAGAAATATTTGGGACTTCTGGTCAAAATACCGCGACAAGTGGTTTTGGCAGTCCTCTCGTGATGTTAACCTGACACTGCCTAAAGAATTCTGAAGAGACCGAAACAGGTGGAAATCTGAAGGTGCAAGGTCAGGACTATACGGCGGATGCATTAACACCTCCCAGCCAAACTCTCTTAATTTTTGCTGAGTGGCTAAAGATGTGTGAGGTCTAGCGTTATCATGATGAAAAACCACACTCCTTCTGTTGATTAATTCCGGCCGCTTTCTCTCAACTTCTTGCTTTAATCTCATCAGTTGTTCGCAGTAGAGTTCAGAATCGATGGTCCTGCCTGGTGGTAACAGCTCATAATGAATAATGCCCTTCCAATCCCACCACACACACAGCATCACCTTGTTGCGAGTTAACCTGGGTTTCGCCACAGTCTGTGAAGCCTGACCGGCCTTTGACCACGACCTTTTTCGCACGTTCTTGTCATACGTGATCCACTTTTCATCACCAGTTATCAGCTTCTTCAAAAATGGTTCGGTTTCATTACGTCGTAATAAAGAATCACAAATGAGTACACGGTTCATTGGGTTTCTTTCAGTGAGCTCGTGAGGTACCCAAATGTCGAGCTTTTTTGTGTACCCAGTTTTTTTCAAATGCGCCAAAACTGTTTTGTGGTCAATTTCCAGTTCTTCAGCTACGTCGTAACTACTGATATGCCGATCTTGCTCCACTTTTTCAAAAATGGCATCCATTTTATCCGTAATAGGGCGACCAGAGCGACGAGCAACTTTGACATCAAAATTTCCGGATTGAAAACGCTTAAACCAAATTTGTGCTACTCTCACAGATACTATACTAGGTCCATAAACATCGCAAATTTTTTTCGCGGCTTGCGTTGCATTCTTACCTTTTTTGTAGTAAAATTTTAAAATGTATCGAATTTCTTCATTAGATTCACTCATCTTGACGGTACGAAAAACAAATGAAAATCACACATTTTCCTAATTTGAATTTGGAATTGTGTTCTTTAAAATTTAAACTTTCAATGATGCCAAAACCAGCCAGATACAAATAGTATAGCCAAAGAGATTTTATTACAAGTTCATACATACTATAATGCGAAAAGACTTTTTCCCCAACCTAATATTAAAGTTTAGGTATTAGCAGTGGACTGTGAATTAACACAATGTATTAGGTAAATAAAATCTTGCTGTTTGCTTTGTTGAAAAACTGAAATAAATTGTTTATCAAGTAGGTTGTACGTCAGATTATTTAGTTTATAGTTATTGTTACAATGTTTCCTCATAATTTTCTTTGTTTCTGTTATTAAATGAGCAATTGTATTTAAATGAAATGTTTATTGTGCCAGGCTTTGTTATTATACCTACTTATAATAATTATGACTCAAATTTGTTTTGTAATGATTTTCAAGCGTAGGGGAGGTACTGCGTATTTTAATAATTTTATAATTTGTTATGCCTACATAAAATTCCCATTGCCGCCGATTCTCTTGTTCACGAACTAAATTAAATTTAAGTTCAGTGCATCTTTTTCTTTCTATTTTATTTAGAAAAGGAAAGAAGATAAATATTTAGTAGTATATGTAGTATATCAGTTATCTGGTTTCCATAGTACAAGCTCTGCTTAGTTTGGGATCAGATGACCGTGTGTGAAAATGTCCCAGGATATTATTATTTTTATTATTATTTGTTTAGTCCTGTCAAATTAAGATACTCCATAGACAAGTTTAGACGTGATTAAAAAATGCCTAATAAAAACGTCAATTTACGTCAGGCGCTGACTAATTTGACAGGACTAAACTAATATTTATCCTCTTTCCTTTTCATAATTTCAAAGAAAAAAATGCACTGAACTTAAATTTAGTTTGTGAACAAGGAAATCGGCGCCTCTGTAAAAGTTGGGGTGCATAGGGTTTCAAAAATCAAATTGTAATAATTATGTTGAAATTATTATGTAAATAGCTTGCTTTGAGATACCTAATGAAGTTTAGGCAACTAGGTGCAAAATTTTAGTACAAGTACGTACGCCAAATGAGGAGCTCGTGGCTAAGTAATAAAAGTCGCACGGGTCGATCCATCAGGTTAAGCTACGCTTGCCGGGGTTGATCCGTGGATGGGTGACAATCTTTACGTACCGAGACTACTCCGTGCCTTGGAAAGCACGTTAAGCCGTTGGTCCCGGCTGTCATTCGTGGATCTTTGACAGCCGTTACGGGTTATCAGATCAGAAACGCGAAAATCTGACAACCAAGGGGTACAACAAGGGGCAGTCGCTCCATGTAAAATACTGGTATATATTTAGCTGCATCCAGTTAGACTGAAAGTCAACCCCAAATTAGTTGGGAAAAGGCTAGGCAGATTGATTGAAGTACGTACTTCAATAAAATAGTAAGCCATTCTCTAACTAATCACTACATAAAATCACTGCATTATCATTGCTTATCTAATCCTTTGTCACCTAACGTTAAATCTAAGTTTATTCTAGTTCTAGTTCACCCTAGACAGAGAACATTTTCAATCAATGAATGAAAATGGTCCTCGTATTACATGAGACAGATACATTTTACCTAAATTACATTTTGTGTAAGAATGATTCAAACGAAAACCAACAAAATCATGAGGGTTAACTCACACGAAGGGATAATTTGCACTTAAACACAATAATTGACAACTTCTTACGACTTCAATAGGAAATTAATTGTCAATAGCGTGTATTAATTCTGACCAATGGTGTGATTTGCCGCCATTGTGATCACAATAGACCTGGTCACGCTTGGTGGTGAGGTCATGGCTTTTTTATTGAATGAATCCCATTTGGGATTATGCGGGCAGGGACATAAATCTGACGGATATAAATTATTTTATAAAACAGCTAAGTATTTCTTTTTTGTTACTTCCTTGTTTTGTTTACCTCGACTGTATGTTTACAGGATTTAGATCTTTACGATTCGTCAACTGGCGACGACGTTGTGACATCTCAAAAACCGTAATTTTAAAGAAAACGACTTTTGAACTTTTAAATGCTCTCTCTCTCTCTCTAAAAGGATAGCTTTATTATATATGAAGTGATTATAGTATAACTAATAATGAAATGAAATAATCAAAAAGAAAAACTAAACAGTCAATCTGCCTAGCCTTTTCCCAACTATGTTGGGGTCGGCTTCCAGTCTAACCGGATGCAGCTGAATACCAGTATTTTACATGGAGCGACTGCCTATCTGACCTCCACAACCCAGTTACTGGGTCATACGTTACCTCTAGGTAAGACTTATTGTCAGACTTTCGGGCTTCTGACGACCCGTAACAACTGTCAAAGATCCTTGAATGACAGCCGGCACCAACGGCTTAACGTGCTTTCCGAGGCACGGAGGAGAGTCGGTATGAAAAGATGGTCACCCATTCACAGACCAACCTCGGCAAGCGTAGCTTAACCTGATGGTTCGACCCGTGCGTCTGTTATTACATAGCCACGAGCTCCTCGAAAAACTAAACAGTAAAACGAAAAATCGAAATTCGAGATGTCACACTGTCGTCGCAAGTGGACGAATTATGCAGGGTCCAATTAAATTAGCTAGCGAAACTTCGCAGATGATAGGTATCGATATCGAATGTATTTGAGACACCAAGTAGTAGTCGTCGGGATCTTTTTTCACTGCCAAGCAACGTGGCTGAGTTCCTGTGTGAAGGCTATGGCAGCACAGACACAACAAATAAATATTTCAGTTTTGTTTTTGGTAGGGTAATGCATCTCTGGTGCCTCTAAAAATCAAACTGCCTAGCCTTTCCAACTATGTTGGGGTCGGCTTCCAGTCTAACCGGATGCAGCTAGATACCAGTGTTTTACATGGAGCGACTGCCTATCTGATCTCCACAATTCATTTACTAGGTAACACTATACGCCTTGGTTGTCACTTTCGGGCTTCTGACTACCCCTAACGAGTGTCAAAGATCTACGAATGACAGCCTGGGCTTAACGTGCTTTCCGAAGCACAGAGAGGTCTCGGTATGTTATGGATGGTCACCCATCCACGGACCGACCTCCGCAAGCGTTGCTTAACCGTGAAGATCGACAAGTGCGGCTGTTATTAATACTGCAGATTGCGTAGGCGGCGGTGACCACTAAACATGAGCATCGGCTTGCTTGCGAATGGCAAGCAAGATAACATAATCAAGTGTAATACAAATAAATTATTATGATATTCATACATATCGAGGGTTCACGGGCTATTTGTATTCAGCGACATCCTGGCCGATATTGAGTTATAATCAATATCTATACCCGCATTAAAAAGTGAAAAACGTAAAAATCGGAGATAGACACTATTGATTCTTAACCGTTGATAGGCCACTGTTTGGTTAAAAATATTGATACTTTTTTACAATGTTCTTTTTTCCGAATAATGAAACTTTGAAATGCTCTCCTGTAAAGTTCCAAACATGTCGCTTAATACAAATAGCTCGTGAACCCTCTATATGTATATCTCTTCTCTATACGTACAGTCGCGACCAAAAGTCGATAAGCAAACTCACAAAGCAATAGCTTGGCGTTTAGTTTGGCATATAGATGCGTGAATCAGTGAGCCGTGAGTTCAAATCTCACGCAGTACTTGACTTTTTTGTAAGTTTTTACTTGATTGGAAGTAATGGGACAGAAATATAATATTCTTTATCTTGTTCGCTTGGTCACTCATTTCGTAAAGTTAGAAAGGTAAATCATAGAAAATTAAATAGGTATTGACAAATATATATGTGTTATTAGAATATAATTTCTTTGTTATGTTATTATGAATTGACTAAGTGGGTATACAACAAAAAATCCTATGAATGGTTGAAAAAAAAGTTCTTTTATCTAGTAGGAAGGTAACGTCACAATTCTCTTAAGTTTGTTAATTTTATAAATAACTAAATAAAACGATTAAACATTTTTGTTACCATTCAGCACGACTTTTTTATTTAAACCTTCCAACACCGAAAAGATAAATTAAAAATCACAAAAATAGTTAAATAATAATACAATAACTAATATTTAACTTCTTATAAAAATAAATAATAAATGAACATAAACATCACAAGTTTTTGCTTAAAATAGGAATATATTATTATGGTTCCAAACAAACAAAAAACAGTCCAACATTGTGGTTAAGATTCGAACTCAAGACTTCATTGATCGTGAAACCATTGCTTAGCCCAAACAGCTACCAGCACATGTTATGTTTATGCGAATTTTAGCAATGCAATGGTAAGAACAGGTCGCCACTATGACGATTATTCTAAATTCAACAGAAATATAATGTTATTTCGCGTAGTACGACGACATGCGACAATTCATTAGTGTGTGTTATCTGCGGAATGTTGGCTCATACACGCACACGTACTGGTTCATGCTCGCACAGTTCATAGCAATGTAATCTTTAGCA
Organism: Dicycla oo; assembly: GCA_948252095.1. Lineage (NCBI taxonomy): Eukaryota > Metazoa > Arthropoda > Insecta > Lepidoptera > Noctuidae > Dicycla > Dicycla oo. The sequence goes on from OX411728.1 coordinate 16,562,074, forward strand.
TGCTTATGGACTTTTGAGCGTTTACTGTACATATAGGTATCTATATACTAATATAAAGCAAAAAGTTTTTTAACCACACTTTAAATCTGAAACCAGGCTTTCCGATGCGCATGGCATGGCGCGCTGCTGTTTTAGTATTGATATTGGTGCCGATTATCTTGTTCAATAACTAAACTAAAATAAGAGAATCGAAATCTTTGACTAAGAGGTTGTGACGTTGCAAAATATGTATGTCTGCCAGCGAAATCTGTTGTGGGATAAGAGGAGGCTCGTGGCATCGATCTGTCATTGGTTCCATTTCGGCCGTAGAGATGCGTCGAGTTCGTTCATTGAAATTCAGTAGCTGTTTTTACAATTAATATTCTGCTATTTATTGTTTTTAATTTAAAAATTTTGATCATCCCAAATTTATTACCCATATGTAATTGTAAAGCAGGTTAGGGAAAATGATTATCGCGATCTAGCTCGGTAATCGAGTTGATCTGCATATATACTGTCACCGTAAGGAAAAAGGACGTATCTACAAAAATGTTGAAATGGAGAAAAATAATATTTGGTCCTGTTTAAACTATTAGATACAAAGGCAGATACGTCTTTTAATAGTAAGAATTATTAGGTTTCGTTAAGTTTACGCCAATTTTAAAATACTGGTGAAGCGGCTTTTTTTTACCGATTCCGAATATGTAAATAACTCTATTTCGAAAAAATGTCAGATACCTCTTTTTTCCTTATGACGGCAGTATAGTTCGCGTCAAATAAATAACTTTGCCGCTCTGAAGTTCACGCAAATGGCTGCACAGTAGTCAATATCTTTATTAAAACAGCCGCGCGCCTTGCCATGCGCATCGGAAAGCCTGGTTTCAGAGCGGCAAAGTTATTTGACGCGAACTATATGTGTTTTTGTTGTCTGTCATATTATTTCAAGATTACTAGTTATTAATAAAGATACCAGTTTACGAGTATCACAATTAGAGACAATTTATAGATTCAGTAGGTAAAATTGTATAATTTACACAATGTGTATTTAGTAGTCATTTTATGTTTAATTAAATAATCTTCTTGATAAATACACATGTATATATTTTAAGAATGTATCTTTCATTTAAGTATTCGTTTATATTATAATAGCTTTTGTTTAGTGGAAATAGTTTTAATTAATACAAAAAATATTGTATTTATTTATATTTCTTGTTTCTTCTGGTAACTTATTATACATTTTTTATCGACATGGCATAGGTACTTGAGGAGTGCATTTTCAATCGGGATTAAGGTATGTTAAATCTATTTCTATGTCTTAGTAAATTTAGTTTGTATGTCTTCTCTTTTTGTGTAGAATATCCGGGTATCTGTGTACAAAATTTACAGAGTTCAAAGACAATTCACGTGAATGGTAGCGTTTCCCGTTATCTCTCTAAATATTTAAATATGCTTTATGAGCGCTACCAAAGTTTTTGAGAATATTCGATTGAGCTAGAAGTTTTTCAGTTGTCACCTGTCGGACCCTCAAAAGCGATCTTAAGTATTCTTTGCCATAGTCTCAAGCTAGTATTCGCCCTGGCATACACCGTTACGAAGACAGGGGATGTCAGAGCCAATACCTACCTTTAAATAAGGGAAGAGTTTGTGTAATAGTTATTGATCGCCCACATTCGGTGGTTGTGACACACCTTGTGTACCTCTAGTTTAGTTTTCTACAATAAACTTTGCAATGTATCAGGAGGTATTTGTTTAATTGATTACTTCCTTACCCTATTAAATTTTACAAAGGCATGGTTAGGAGTAGTCTTACATAATAAACCGATAATAACATCTTAGGTTTATCTACAAATATCTGTAACTACCAATATCCGGGCTTACAAGGTAGCGTGAGAAAAGAACGGCTATAACTATGAACTAAGTTAGAGATGTTAAACTAGTATACGTCATCTTCATCGTGTTTTTAGTCGACATGTTTTTACGTGTCGTCTGTATAGAAATAAATTAAATTTGACAGTTCTAATTTACGTCCGTCTCTTTCTCGTTTTATTAGAGAAAAAAAAGTTAGCAATAGCCTATATTAAATTTAGTTTGTGCACAACAGAATCGGCACCATTGACTACTGCGCAGGCATTTGTAGCCTACTTCAGAGCGGCAAACTTACATGACGCGAACTATAGTATGTTGACAAGGCTAGATGTATGACTGTGGCCGCGTAATAAAAACATCTCATATCAGATGAATCATACTGATTATCTGCGATAAAATATAGCTCAAGTCCTTGGACCATTATCCAATTATGAGACAATGCTTCATTAAGACCGCTTTTCGTTTACAAAACAAGCCAGTGTGTCTTTTGACAGTTACCACAGACGTATGAAATATTCTGAATGAACGTTTTAATAGTACTTATACTATTTAGACAAGGATAGAGAAATGGATTAATTTCAGAGTATCTAACCATTACCTACTGTTACATTCAAAATTATAATTTTGACTTAGAAACTTTGGAAACTATGAAAAGAAAATTTAGAAAAATAATCTTCTTTATCTACCTTGTATTCTACGTAGATAAAGCAGATTTTTTTTATAACATGCTTTAAAATTAGTCTGTAAAATTAGGCTACTAGTTATTAGTCTGGCTATCATCTAGGACCAGACTCGTTGTCAAGACGAATCAAATTAACCCAAACTCGATAGGATTGCGTCGTTTTATTAATGAGTTCCTGTAGCCAAAATAACATTGCAGTGTCAACCGATTTCCATAAGCATGGAATTTCAGTTCAACAGGAAACCGGGAAGTGGGTCAAATTTAACTTGCAAGATTAGATTACAGACACACCAGGACAGGTGTGTCTGTAATCTAAGACTAAATAAAAGCTTGAAAAATATTATTATGATATAAAAGTATCACATATTTAATATTATAAAAATGTGAAGGTAACTAACTCGGTCTGTTACCTTTCTACGCTTGAACCACCTAATAGATCGTTATGACAGATAGGAAGCCTGGGACTTGGTGAAGGACATAGACTACTTTCACCCTGGGTATAATAATAATATCCCGGGACGTTTCACACACGGTCATCTGATCCCAAACTAAGCAGAGCTTGTACTATGGAAACCAGATAACTGATATACTACATACACTACTTTTTTTTGTAAATATCGTACATACGTATATAGATAATTACACCCAGACTCAGAACAAACAGACATGTTCATGCACACAAATGTTTGTCCCGGATGGGAATGGAACCCACGACCTGCGGCATGATAGGTGGTATCTTAACCAACCACGCCAACTGGCCTGTGGGGTATATTTATTAAAAAAAAAAAAAAAAAAAAATGCCGACAAAGTCGCGGGCAACGGCTAGTTACGTATACTTTCGTAATCACAGGAAGTCACAGGGTAGTATATAGTAAATATAGCCGTAGGAACTACCTATAACTATCTATATTTATATACCTTTGACCTTCGACTACCCAAGTTATTTTTAACTTCACTACTGTTATGAAGGGAACAGTGACGTCATTTATCTCTATTACCTCATATTGGTGGAACCACGCCAGTAAACTGCGGTTTATGATTTAGTTTCAAATTACTAGTGTTTAGTGCATTTAATATTTTTAACTTCACTACTGTTATGAAGGGAACAGTGACGTCATTTATCTCTATTACCTCATTTTGGTGGAATCACGCCAGTAAACTGCGGTTTATGATTTAGTTTCAAATTGCTAGTGTTTAGTGCATTTAATATTTTTAACTTCACTACTGTTATGAAGGGAACAGTGACGTCATTTACATCTATTACCTCATATTGGTGGAACCACGCCAGTAAACTGCGGTTTATGATTTAGTTTCAAATTACTAGTGTATAGTGCATTTAATATCATTAATAGGCTTGTTTCCGCTAAACGTCAGACGGTCTATTTTGTAAAAATCTCGCCGTGTAAACTTGGGTGAAGTGAGCTTGAAGTGAGTTGTCATTCCAACTGTACTGGTATTCAGCTGCATCCAGTTAGAATGGAAGCTGACCACAACATAGTTGGGAAAAGGCTAGGCAGATGACTGATGATGCTATGGATTGACACCTCAACCTCACACTTCAACCTCACTTCACAAAAGTTTTCGCGGTGAGATTTATACTGAATAGATAAATCGGCTGCCCTAGATAGAATCGTTCGATAAATGAAACTAAGCTACAAAATTATGAGACCGTTTCTACTAAAGCTACTATGTAGCGGAGCGAGTAAGATGTGCTATGAAGAGGCGCCGGCGCGAGGTATCTGTGCGAGGAAAGGCAAAGGCACACCACTCGCTACATACTAGCTGCACCACTCGCGCATCCATAGCTCCCATTCATAGCACGCGTCCCTATCATGCATCCTTTCATTTATAAAAAAAAAACATAGCTTAGTTGAACCCGTTTCCACCCGTGCTATGCTATGTGGACCAATAAATATGATTGGTGGATATCGGACACATCCATAGCAACATAGCATAGCACATCTCTGGTGGAAAAGCAGCCTAAGGTCAGATGCTCCTTCTTATACCTTGATATTACCTCGCTTTTAAAAGATCGAAATTAACGAGCAGATCAAACAATCTTACCCATAACTTTTTTATACCATGCTCTACAATTATGTACTTGCAAATTGCAGTACAGTCAGCCGCACGTCATTGGTTGGTCACTTTGACCTTGACCTTGAGTTTCAATAAAATAAGAGGCCAGCTCCTGTTACCACTGGCGTGCGGCCTACGGTAGGTACTAGGGTTATACGGAGACGGAAGCCATGTCAGCAGAGATGGAGGCCATCACAGCGGAGACGTAGGTGGAAAAATAAAGAAAAAAAGATCAACTAAACATTTTTTAAAGAAAAAAATCGACCTAAATTGGAATACAAAACTTAGAAGGGACCAACTATTTTCCACAAAAAATAGTTTTGCTGCTTTGTCACCTACTAGGTGATTTTTTAGTGTTTCATAACTTAATTCCGTCCTATTAAACAGTTTCCAAGTTTGGTACTAAACCTGGCGGCAGGCGTGACATAGGAGCTTAAACTTGAAACTGCGTGTCATATCTCCACCAGTGTAGTTGGCCCAATTTTCTTTATTAGACCTCGGTTACAACTCCGCTAATTACTTGTGCGGATGCATGTAGGATTTCTTGCAAACATTCCGCATTTCCGGAGGCGGAGGCGAGGTTCCCAACCCTAGTAGGTAACGTATGTACAAACGCCAGCAGGTCAAGCTACCCGAAACTGTCAAATTTTCCCAATCATCCTCGAACCTAATGCTTTAGCCATAAAGTTGAAAATCTATTAAAGAAATTTGACAGATTGTAGTAGCTTGATGTGGCAATTATATCTGTCAAACAACTGAAAACTAAAAACGTCATTAACAAATAGGTTGGTTATACTTTTGTTATGTACCATTTGTAAACAAGCCACGCTACAGGCCACTCCTATTATGTCAATTCCGTTTAGTACCGGAAATGATGATTAAATGTCAATGGTCAATTATTAAATTGCATGAATACCTGCCTACTATGAAAATATCACTACCAGAGGTTATTTTATGGAGATGGAACATCGACCTAGTTTCACTTTTTTTGTGTTCTTAGGAATTTTATTGCTATTCTTTGAATTTATTCGCTGTTGGTAATTATTTAACAGTAATAGATATCTGTTTGTACAGACGCCAGCAGTTCAAGCTACCCGAAACTGTCAAATTTCCCCAATCAACCTTGACCCTAATACTTTAGCGATAAAGTTGAAAATCTATTAAAGAAATTTGACAGATTGTAGTAGCTTGATGTGCTGGCGTCTGTACATATTGTGCGCTTTTATAATTTATAACGTAACGATATTATCGTGGACGTCCACGGTATCACATCACAGAGAAATAAAATGTATGGAAATATATATTTAAAATTCCGTCCACGATAAGGATACATTTTATGGACGTGGACATCCAAGATAATATCATAAAAAAGCGCATAATAAGTATCTACTATATCGTTCGCATTGAACATCAAGTCATTTAATTAGTTAAATGACTTGATGTTCAATGAGAACGATTGCAATGGAAACAGCATAAAAATAAAACCCTTTAACAAACAAACACGAACATTAAAATGAGATTTAGGAACCTCATTTTTACGAACGTCAATAAATCTTTGGCACCTAGCAAGAATGTATTAAGGAACTACATGAAGAAAAACTTCTTAAAGTAACGGTCTTACAGAACATGGACATGTTTAATAGGTAACTAATGCATAGTTTTCTATGTAGTTCACAAACTATCAACACAATGCTTTCAACAGGCAAAAACAACTCTCCCACATTTTCACTCATTCCGGGGCCACCAAACCTAAAAAAAACATCACGATAAAATCTTGAATACATTAATTAATCTTGTGGATATAGAAAGTCCCTTCACCGCATATTTTTCTACTGGCGAAGGGCTAAGTGTGTCAAACAAATGGCGATGTGATAACACAAGTGAAAGCGACCGTAACCATGGTACATTGAAATGTACTATTAAGTATACTGGTACCTACTCGAAGTACCGGGTACTATAGTACCTTGGGTGTTACTCGTTTATGTGTGGTGTTAAATATTTATAGACTGCGTAACAATCTTGGTACTTTTTTCACTGTTGCGTCGTCAACCGTCACCATACACATGTAGTGTATGGTGATATGAATGAAAGTAGGTATAGTCGACATCTACAGTCTAGTGGCAAAAAAAAAACTTGGCAGCCATATTGTCTTGGTCAAATAAATGTCATTGTCGCCATTGTCAACTCCGACTTTCCCGACATTGATGCGCAATTCTGTTGAAAATTGTTTCTCGTTACTGTTATTTGTTTTGTTTTGTTTCCATTTCAAAATATTGTTACCACTTTGATTTTCGTTTCTTAATTTTGTTAACATGAGTGAACTCCGCAGAAGATATTGTATTTTTGGCTGTGATGTTTTATGTAAGTGTTTATTACCATACCGTACCGTATTATCTTCATTATAACCAAGAAAAAGTGTTATGTTATTCCTTAATTTAATTTAATTAAGTATAATAAGTATAAAACAAATAAATATTAATAAAATTTATGTTTGACAATAATAAAAGGACATTTTTCTGAACTCCATACGTGTTTTTTTCCCCTGACTGTTATCATAACACAAACTCGCTCAAAGAATAGGTGAGCTACATATTATAATAAGTATGCGTACCTATAGGTAGGTATATATTATTATAGCCTTAATTCACCCACCAAACTAGAGGTAGCAGCACTTTCCATACATGCAAATTTTACCACAGAGTTGCCACTCTTTCTCTCTATTATTACTTTACTCTTTGGTTAGTCTGTAAACAACGGTTTGCCAGATACTTTTTTAGGTCCTGGTTAAAATCTTACGCAATCACTCGGTAAAGGGAACGAGTAACACATTCATCTGTATTTAGAAGGTTTGAATGCAATTAAAATATTACTAACGATAATTGAGGTTATAAAATGAACAATTAATGCAAAACATTTTTAAGGCAATTTAAAATTAGAATGGTTTAGGTGTTCAAAATAGGTAATCAAATCAATGCACTCAATTTGTGAGTGGCGCTAAAAATTAGCATCCACGGGTAGATTTTCTCACCCGGGTACATTGTCATCAGATACTACCATGTTTGCATGAGCTATGGTACCAAATTAATGATGAAGAACCCTTTCTTGAATATATCAAAATTACAATGGACAAATAGAACCCTTATAAAATAAGTTTTCCCTCTGTCTGGATGACTGACCGATATTTCTTTCTAGTGCTGCCTGCAATTTTTAACCGACCATAAAAAGGAGGAAGTTCTTGATTAAACCTCTTGAAAATATCTGAGGACCTAGCACAGCTAAGGTAAAGTCATTCATTAGTATAACATAAAAAATTAACAGAGTAATTTTATTAATTTCCCCACTTGTTACCTATATGTATATTAGTGGCTGATTCAAGCTCATTATGTATAAGACAAAGTAGGTACTGATGTCATATTGCCATCTTGATCTCTTTAATATAATATCGCGTGTGGGAGTAAGTTGCATTAAGTCATATTTGTAAATTGTTCTAGTGCATCCTCTTTGGCACAGATCTCAGATTCCAGTCGGCAGCCTTGATAAAAGATGGTAATATTATAAATTTACAACGTTATATAATCAACCTACATTGTTCCAAGGCTGGGACTTAGACCTCCTCTCTGTGAGATCAATTCAATCAGTTATCAAAAAAAAAAACTTGTTTTGGTTTTATTTTTGTTCTTCAGTTGGTTCACGTTAGGTGAAACAAAAAAATGTGTTGGTTCATGAAAGAGACGACTAGTGCGCAGTTAATGACAGCATTCGTGCATCAGTTCAACGAAAGTCCTTGTTAGGACTTTCGGAGTATCGGATTAATTTTATTAAGGACCTTAGCACACTTCCGCCGCGAAACCATAGCAGTGAAACCGCAGTAGTTCAAGAGTAGCGGAACATCATGTGGTTTCGCGGTACCGCGGCGGAGGTGTGCTAAAGCCCCTAAATGATGGTGCACACGGTATTTTCAAATGAATCATTTCATTTCGACGCATTAGCATTTGTGACAAATATTTACTCTATACCTAGGCTATAGATTTTAATTAATTATATCGACAGGTGAGCATAATATACCTAATGACTAAAGGATTTTAGATTATTTAATAGGACCCTCTATTGGCGATTTGGTTTAATCGTTAAAAAGATTAAAAGGTGCTTTTTTGGATTGTAAAGCTAAATTAATATTTCATTCATGTCTATAACAAACTTTCTATAAACACGGAAAATTTAAAATAACGTAAAACCATTAAAGTTCTACCGTAACAGAATGAAATATTTACTTTCTTCCATAAACGAGTGTAAAAATAAAGTTTCATTTCGATCCGGTCTAACCGGTTGTAAGTGGACTCCGCCACGTCGTTTTACGTAACATACGAGTAGTAAATAACATTCGTTAAATCTGCACACATTGAAATTTTTGTTCATCTAAATTGTATTATTAACAATTTTTTTTTGCGCAGACGAAAGCTTTTAAGGAAACATATTCAATAACTTTTATCCTCATAAACTAACTAACTAAGGAGTTCGGTTATTCGCTTATCGAAATAAAAAAATCAACATTTTAATTCGAGTGAACTTCCCCGTCTACAACACGCGTTACGCGCCCTTTGCATATTCTGCTCCTTCAAATTCAAGAAGCTGCTACGGCGGCGGCGGCGTTACCAAATAAACAATGTTCACAATAACAATGTTCCCTAACGCATACCACCCCAAATCTCTTCAAAGTTAGAGTGAACAGGCTTCTTCTGGGTAAGCTCACTCCATCGTAGCATTTGTCTCTGTCACCTCTGACCTAGACTACATAAAGTCAAGAGCAAACCCGTCTCAAATAAATATAAAAAAAACAAAATTTTAAAGTTTCGGTTGTATCTATTATCTTTCGACTAATTCTAAAGTTTCGCTTGTATTATCCTCCGGCTAATTTTCCGGTGTCAGGTCCTTCTAACCGCAATTATTCGATAATGCTAATTGATTCGGTAGCAGGATTCATGTAATCATGACCAAGTCTCTGTATTTGTTTGTATAGTTTGTAATTTAATTTAGTATCTAGTGTAACTATTTAGTTGTCTAATAATTGTTTATATGTGTAGACCTTTTATTCTTTATCTATATAAATTAAAAGGTAATGGCGCCGATTCCCTTGCTCACAAACTAAACTTAATTTAAGTTCAGTGCGTCTTTTTATTTCTATTTCATTAATAAAAGGACAGATGATAAATATTAGATTAGTCCTGTCAAATTAAGATACTCCATAGACAAGTTTAGACGTAATTAATAAATACTGCCTATTAAAAAATACGTCAATTTACGTCAGGTGCTGACTAATTTGACAGGACTGAAATAAAATTTATCTTCTGTCCTTTTCTTAATAAAGTAAAAAGAAAAAGATGCACTGAACTTAAATTTTGAAACAAGGGAATCGGCGCCGTTGAGTGAGAATTAACTAAAATAAAATCTAGATGAAAAATAGCGTCATGATATCGCCACACAGCACTCTGCAGTTAGCAATAAACTGCTGTCATCATAGTAATTTTCGCCTAAAACTTAACTATAGCGTTATTATCACAAGGAAGATGCCGCTGTCATTGTAATTTCAGTTGTTGTCTTGAATTATTTTAATTGCGGTTAGAAAAATAATTTATGGTTTCAATATGGCGCATATTAGGCGAAGTATTTTTTTTAATCCTGCCTGCAAAATTATTATATTGTTACTGTCCCATCCACTTAGTTGCTTTTAAATAAACCTACGGAAAAGGGTACCTACTACAAGTTTCCTGACCAGTTCTATTCCGTCGGTATTGGCAAAGGTCAATAGTATTACTAGTTTTCAGTTCTCAAGGCAGCCAGAGCATCGCTAGTACCTATGTGTTTATAAATAACGGGTGACGCGTTTACTTGTGTCGTCTTTTATCTTTAGTAAACACACATGTGAATAAACACCATACGTTGAATTATGTGGTAATAAATGATATAATTTTCCACGTAATCTACAAGCCAATATATTCGGGAAATGGTCTAAAGAAACGGAGGAATGTTAATCGGAAACAGGATTGTATATCGTTCATCAGAATTTCGAAGTTTATTGGTTTATTTTAAAGTTTATTGGCCACACTGGGAACGAAGCTAAGTTCGTTTACTAAACGAACTTCGCGTCATTCCCAGAGTGTTGCCTGCGGTTTAAACTACCAAATGAGTAGTAGTTACCTATTACAAATTAAGTACTTTCAAAAGTTTTATGCACAAGTTGAGTTAGGGTAACTTTACGCAGTAAGAAGGTAGGTACGGTAGTTACGAAGCTATAAAACTCAGTTATTGTCCCTTCAAATTGTCCCCTCTTGAGTCAATGTATAGTCCCCCTATAGAGTTTTTTTTTCTTAATGAAATTAATCTTGTGTCCAGCAAATAAGCTATTCTAGCTATTCTATTCTTTGCATAAAATATACAACCACAACGCATTCCAAAAAAAAAGACATTTTTTTAAATCCGATAATCGAACGCAGATAAAAAAAAACAGCTTAATTGGGTGCGACACGATTTAAAAAACTTCCCATTTAAAAATAAATCTTACCTTCTTTTATGAATAGAGCCAGGAGTAGTACGGGCACAAATACGCTGAGGTTTGCCATTGTTATGGTAAAAAAGTCACGCGGCACTACTTACGAAATAATAACACAAAAACGAATAATTACGTTCGTCTCGTTTCTCATTCGGCGAGCGAATGGCGCGGGAACACGAGAATGAAACTGCAATGGCCCTTCTGTGGCTTACAAACTGGCGTGTGAAACGCTGCTGATAAAACGCTGAGCTCTAATCTAATAATCTGGTGAACGTTTTTTATAGATTAACTTTTTTCTTCTAATTAATGTACTCGTAAATGTAATAAAAGTAACAATCTTTAAAATCCAGTAAGGTAACATCCGTAACGTAACCTGTTTTACCTGAATAAAGTGAAGTATGGTCTCTGTAATCTAGTCTAAATTGCTTTAATTAATTGATTGATTTATCTATACTTAGTATAAATTAAAGTTGCTTTTCATGTCTGTCTGTGTGACCGCGTTGTTCTTCTAAACGGACGAATTTTGATGCGGCTTCCACCATCATTTAGAGAAATTATTCCGGAATGTTTATGTCCATAAAACATTAATACAGCTTACAAGATTTAATAATGAAATAATCTTTTCGGAAAAACCGTGCGAAGCAGGGACGGGTCGCTAGTTTTTTTATATTCCTGACTAGCTGACACGTCAGACGTTGTCATATCAAAATTTCAAATCCGATTTTTTGGCTGTTCCTTTGGGTTCTCCTAATTTTCTTTTTTCCTAAAACACCCCAGTAACGAGGCGAAAGCAAAATTCAAATCGGTCCAACCATTTTCGAGTTTTTGCGAGAATATTGCATGGCAATTGATTTTTAATACATAATATATAGATTGTTATTTCTAAGGAGTTGTCACGCGGTCCCAACGCAGCGTTTTGAACGCTATGGTGTAGCAATACTAAAGCCGGTTTATAAGGCACAGTAGTTGGCGCGAAAACGGTAGATACGTACTATGTGCCCAAGATTAATGAGCCTACAGACAGGACACTCAACTGACTAGATTATTTTGACATGTAACCATGATTGAGAATAGTTTGGAATGAAGTTAGAAACTAATATTAGACTCTAATTGAGCATTGCTTATTTTAAGGGTTCTGTACTTACCACAAAAGAAAAAGAAAACGGAATCCTTATAGGTTCACTTCGTTATCCATCTGTCTGTCAGACCCTTTTTCTCAGGAACACGTGGAGGTATCAAGTTGAAATTAATATCAGGATACGTAAGTCTACGGTTCCTTAGAGCTCTAAAATAATCAAGCTTCTAAGTCAACACAATAAAAAAATACGGCCATTCATGTGATATATTTTGATACTCGCAAATAAATCAAAACCTACAGGGTACTTCCCGTTAACCTAGAATCATGAAATTTGGCAAGAAGAAAGGTCTCACAGCACAAGTAAAGGAAAATGTCCGAAAATTATTAATTTGAGGTCTAATCACAATTTTTTTTTGCGTTTGCTGCATGCATGTTAACAATGTTTTTGTTTTTGGGATAAATTCACCCCAACTACTTTGCAGTACGATCATCTTTTATATTGGCATATATAAAGATGTAGGCAGCGTAAGATGTGCAGCTTTGTATGGAATGTGTTGACACACCAATTTTGAGTCATTACGGCCCAATTTAAAGCCAGTCATTAACCGACTTCAAAAAAAGGAGGAGGTTAAGCATTCGGTGTTTTTTTGTCGTGTAAGTACAACGATTTCTCCGTGATTTTTGGCCGATTTACGTGATTCTTCTTTCCTGTGGTAGAAGAAGTTCACAAACTATCCATATAGGAATATGGATAGTTGTTGAGTTAGCTTGTATAATACGTCTTTTCCACATTGCGTATGTTAATGATGTTCTAATAACTTCCTGTCAATGTTATTTACATAGCAAGTTGTGGTACTTATACGAATTTGTATGGGGTAGGTACCACTACTGAAAAATAAATATACACTTTGTAGCGTTTCTTTTGGAAGTCAATTGTTTATTTTTGGAAAAAAGTATTTTTGTTCTTGATCTGTAATTGCATAGTATCTACTATGCAATTACAGATCAAGAAAAAAAAAATACCTACCAACTTATTAGAAGTGACCAATCTGTTAAACGTTGTTTAATCTAGTCTTTGGTGCATTTGTCCCAAACGTGTGTTGCGAAACAGTGTCGCTGACTTGGATGGGATATTTTCGTTTCGTAACAAGCTTTAATTTCTACGAGCCGACTTCGGATGTTACAACATGTCTTATAATCTTACGGAGACTGCAGAATTACTTCTACGGCTCTTATAATATAAGAGCTAAAGTTAAAATTTTAGCTTTTACTTGGACTTCTTGAGTGTGAGTTTTAATCACTTCTTCTCACAGATATACTTCTTCTCCTCTAGTAACGGCACGGAAGTCTTGTTAGGGTTCCGTACCCAAAGAGGGCCAACGGGACCCAATTACTAAGGATCCGCTGTCCGTCAGTCCGTCTGTCAAAGAGCTGTATCTTTTGAACCGTAATAGGTAGATACTTGATAATTTCAGTGTCTCCGGCCGCTATAACAACCAATTTTTTTTATTTTTTTATTAGCCATTATTGTCCCACTGCTGAGAAAAGGCCTCTCTACTATCTTTCCACCTGTCTCTGTCCAGAGCTGCCAAGGACCTATCTTTATTAAAGGAGACCAGATAAAAATTAAATAAAGTTAAAAATTAATCCTTTAATTTATAACTTTATTTAATTTTACCATACAAGATAAGTGTTGTTTTTTACTAAAGAATTTTTATACATATCTATAGGTACTATACACAGGGTTTAAGGGACAGCCCTCCGCAGACATGAAATTATTTCAGGAACGTTATGGGAATCCAATAAACCTTATTTGTTTGTGTTTTTGTGCACAAATCGGAGCGTCTGCTACTAGTTGAGAGGGGTAGGTAATAGTTATGCACTATGCGGTGAGTTCATTGAACTCTGTTGCTAGGCAGAAAGTGAACAGCTGATTTCACGCGTCATTCGTTTGTATTTCAACATCTATTGCTGATATTTTTTTTATTTTAGCTGTTTTATTTACATAAACAGAGTGCTGCGTACATAGAATGTAATTTTACATTGAAATAAAAGAATAGTAACTGAAAAACGATTGCTTGACAAGCACGAAAAAATCCCGAGCTTGTCAAGCAATTTTGATTGTCTAAAGACTCGATTTGGACTTTGCGACCGAATTCGGTCGTAAAGCGTTCGCTATGCATGTCGAGACTGCAGTCCCTGATGGGATTGAAATGATTGATTACTCGCTTCAAGCTCACTTCACTTAAATTTTCACGATGAGATTTTTACATGATAGACTGGCAGTACCTACCAACCTACTCAATACACCACCGAACTTGGGCTTGCTGCAGCTGAATAGCAGCAGATGCAACTGTTCTGAATACAGTCTTCCAATTCTTTGTATTCCAACGAAATGTTTTCAGTTTCACGACTATTTTACCCAGGAAAATAATCACAACTCATAGAGCCGGGGTTCGCACGGGCGATATTTTTTCGCACACTGTATTTTCAACTCTCGGTATTGAACCGAGCATTGAGAATCCAACAGAGTGCATCCCCACGCGTAAAAATAAAAACACACTGTTGGATGTGCAACTCTCAGTGCTGAGCAGTTCGTTGAAAATCCAGTGCGCGAAAAAAATGCCCGTGGGCCGTGCGTACCTGCACTAAAAGTCTTTACGACATTAGGACATAGAATTGGACAAAATTCCTTTCCTTGCTGTATCAATTAATCTTTGGTTGACATCCAAAATCTATTTTGATAACAGAATGTTTGTCGCTCCACAACTTCCCACATTCTTCAGAACAGTTTTGGTCACAATCGTAAGTATGTATATTGTATAGCCGCGTGTACCGAAATAGATGATGATAGTTACTTAAAAAAATACACACCTTTGCTTGCTTTGCCAAAAAAAAAAACGGGCGGTTTTGACTTTTCTACATTATTGGTACCTAATCATTTAGTTCTAAAGAGGTTTTAATAGCCAAACTATGTTAGTGGCACTTAATAAAGAGTCTGGGTATGAAAAAGTTAATTCCAAATTCGAAACTTTTGTTTTAAAAATAATAATTCCTTTTTCAGTTTGTGACTTTTTACTTACTTATCGCGGGTTTGCGGTTAAAAGGTTATCAGGCAAATAAAGCTAACTTCTCGTTATTTTTAGAAGAATAATTAATGTTTATCACATACTCCTGCATTATTGTGACTTAAAACAGATATCTTTGTGTCGATTGTAATGGCAGAAAAAGCCATAAGCGCTAGTACATTATATTGCTACTGGAAGAGGGGTGTAGCCAATGTTACGTCTCACAGCGGTTAAACGTGAGTCGTTCAACCATCCAAAGAACCTGGACTCGATACTAAGAGACAGGTTCCGTACAAGTACAGGTACCTGGAGACGACCGCTTTTTAGTGACTCAGGTGCTGAGGAACCGCAAATGCAGTTACATAGACCTTAAAAGAAACCTTGAAGAGTTACGAGGAGGACAAGTTAGCTTATGGAGTAAGGAGGAGGCCTTTAGCGGCTGATATACTCAGTCGACGATCAGCGCGGGCCCCCAAGTTACTCCGTGAGCACCGGATTGCTAAATTGAGGTTCGCTAGAAATTTCCTATCTTCTACACTAGGTAACTGGAGTAGCGTACTCTTCTCCGATGAGGATCGAATTTGTCTGAATGGTGAGGGCCGACATCGGCGAGTGTTACGAAGACCAGGGAAACGCTATGCCGACGTGTGTTTTGAAGAAATCACCCCTTATGGTGGAAAGTCCGTTATGTTTTGGGTGAGCGTAACTTCCAGCTATCGTACTGAGATAGTATTTTTTGAAAATGGCTCACTAAATGCGCAAAGGTACATAACATAAATCCTTTGTCAACATGCACAACCCACACTGACTGTAATTGGTGAAGATGCCATTTACATGGACGATAATGCTCGGACCCACCGTTCTGGCTACATAAATGCTTATATACAAGAGGTCGGTATTCGGCTAGCGCGGAGCCCCGACCTTAACCCCGTTGAGCACGTCTGGGACCTTCTAAAAAGGCGAGTATCTACGATCTGTCCAACCACTTCCACAAAACATCAGGGAGCTTAAACGTGTGATCTCGGCTGTGTGGGAACACATTCCACAGGACACCATCAATAGCCTGGTGGAAAGCATGCCAAGACGATTACATGGCGTAATCGCAGCAAGGGGAGGTCATACTCGTTATTAAATTTTATTTTTAATGTCTTTTTTTATTAAAATACCATAAAAATACTCGTAGTCTTAATTTCATTATACCCATAAAAATGTCTATTTTAATTTTAACACAGCTCGCACGCAGGATTTAAGACGTGTTCCAAACTATATTTTCATTGCTTATAAGAAATTTCTAGTCATTTATGCTAATGACATACTAAAAATATTAATATTATCCATAGAAAAGCCAATGACTGTAAGGTGCGGCGGTTTATTTGCAAATGAGTGTAGTTCGTTTCCTACCTTATACCTAAAATTATTGTTTTTATAGTGTAACATAATTTTTAATGAAAAAGTAACAGAGTTTTTATTATATTATAAGTATAAATATTTTTATGACAGTCAATGGCGAAAAATGTATAAAATCATAACTTGAAGTACCATGTTTTCAAGCCAATTAATGTATGGTATTCTAAACCATAGGTATATTGTGAGCCATTTTCGACATAGGTACCTAATTACTAACGAACGCTAAACTAAAATAATAAAAGGAATTTTCCTGTTTATTGAAATACATTTTTTTTACAAAAATGTAATAAATTAGCTGTTGTTCGCAGCTTTGCCCGCGTGGATATCAATATTTCATAATATCAATAATCACCTATTTGCTAGTGAAGTCCCGTCAAAATTAGTCCAGACGTTTCGGAGATTACAGATCAACAGACAGACAGACATTTTTTTTTTGGTATAAGTACCTACCGTATACTTTCATATGCATTTAGTAAAAAGCTGGCATTACAAACTTAAATTTTATGTATTTGTACCTATTTAGTATGTATAGGTGAATGAAGGTAGCTGTAGAATCTTCAATGCGGTAACAATGGCCACCTAACATCCACCCACAGAACAGATAACCTGTTCTGTGCATCCACCTACGGTCTAGCCTACAGGCTAAGGAAAAATAGTCGATAGGGAAATAAATAATTAATTAGAAGCCTACTGTACCTTCCACACATTCCTGCATCGCTATTTATACATTTTTTTAACAGTATTTTAATCTGCTGCGTATTATTTTTGTGTGCCTTTTAGTCTGTGCAAAATAAATGTATTTTTCTTTCTTTCTTTTACCTTCTGGTGCAGTAGGCTTATATAATAATTAATTTATTCTTCAGAAAGCTTACAGTCCAACATTTATTAAAGTAAGTAATATAGAAAGCGCTTACAACTGCCACTAACAAGCTTAAAAAGTGGTGTTTTAAACAAAAATAAACATGAAAAATAAAATCTCCTTAAACTGGTGTAACTTAACCAATTCTTCTTCAAACAAAACAAATTAAATTGGAACGAAACATAAAAAAAAAGATCTTGGAATTTATGAATCGTAATTATGTAGTACTTATCCAATAATCGTGACACAGTTTATTAATTGTGCTAAAACAGTAAAAAATAAAAACAAAATGTAGGTACATGTGTTACATGTACATAGGTATATAAGTAATTCAATTATGAATAATGCTACGCATTGCGGTCTCTAATAAAGTATTTTTTATTTACACAGTTGTAAGTATGTAGTCGCTTTAATGTGCTAAATAGATCAATATCTAAGTGAGAGGGAAGATATGAATGATATGAATGTAACACATGTGCCTAAATGTTGTTTTTTTTTTTACTGTCTTTGGATCCCGAAACCCAGATAGTTCTTAGTTAGTAAAACTCAATTATGATTGAGTTTTAAAACAGCTAAGTAAACTTCTAAATAAATTCGTTACTTCTGCTTAACCCTTGAACCTATTAAATAGATTGATTACAAATGCAATGTACGACGCGTTCGCTATAGTAGTGACATCTATATTTATATAATTTGTTAGAAAAGTTATTCCTTTTCTAAAACTAGATGGCACTCGGTTTAGTTCTACCTTAATACAATAGATGTCGCTAATGTTGATGAAAGTAATAATACTGTTAACTTAATGCTGATATCATGTTTTGGAAATCGATTTACTTTGAATGCTGTCTTTTTATAAGAATTAATGGACCATTTAGGCATATTTTTTCAAAAAAAGAGGTTTTCTATTAGTGTATGTATGTACCTAAGTTTATGTCCGCAATTTTCTCAAAAACCAATGAACCAATTTTGTTGGTTCTTTCACTAACGTACTCTACATAATTTCAGAAAGGTTTTAGTATAATACATTAGGTAATTATTCTTATGTACGAAGTTATATGCATAAATGTACTGTACCTCCGGCATTTCAAAGCGGTTTTGATGATTCTTGTTTTCGTTCGTCTTGGTCTTATGTATTTAAGTAATTTATATTCAACTAAAAATAAAAAAAAATAAATTTACTTTAAAAAAGTAAAAACCGACTTCAAAAACCTAAAACGAATAAAATATCTTTCATAAAAAAAAACTTATCGGCTTCTGAAGTCGGTGTCTTTAATTCTTCAATATCAATGCACTTTAGCTTAGCACCGACTTCAGAAGCTGTTAAGTTTTTTTGTGATAGTTATTTTATTCGTTTTAGGTTTTGGAAGCCGGTTTTTACTTTTTAAAGTTTTTTTTTTTAATTTGATTAAAATTTCCCTGAATGTATATTGAATCACTCATTAGAAAGTACCTACCTACGGCAGCCACTTTGGGTTGACTACTTCGTCTGTCCTTTTTTAGCTGTGCATTCGATCCTGCTCTAGCTTCGATGTGCATTCCATGGAATTCTTCCAAAGCCCCCCGTCCAATGATACTGAAGTTATCGTGTTGCTATTGAGGTTTTGCCATCAGGCATTAGGTACTTAGTACCAGCATGGAGTCTGATACAGACTGGACTGGAATGGAATTTGTGCCCGGTTGATGACAATAGGGCCACCCCTTAATAATTAAATTAGCTTACATCCTGAAATAACTGAAACGAATATCAAACTGCTATTGAACATCGCTTTAATGGATAATAGGTACAAACTGGATATTCTAAGCAAACGGACTTGAGACCTGTGCTATCATAATTTACAAAAATTCTTCTGTACTTGACACAATAACCAATAAGTACTATGAGAGAGCATATTTTCCAACTAAAGGTGTTATTATTACGAAGAGTATTCCAGCCAGGAAGTTCGGCAGAGATCGGTAAACTCCGTTGGTGTTGCACTTGTCTCCGTCGCATTCCGAACAGTATAACATTTTGACTAATCTGGCGTTCGCGTTTTCGTGAGCTCTTGTTATGTCAGCACACGATCCTCGTTCCGAAGCGCAGCCGCGGATGTACCATGACTTTTCCAATTCTGGAAGATTACAAAAAAACCTATAATAGGTCCTGAAGTTGTGTCCTTATGGATTGACGAGCCAAGACTCATATTTAAACAGCGATACTACCAATATTTAGTAATAAATTAAGCTTTAAAAATAAACAGTTTAAGGTGGCTCCTCAATTAAAAATGGTTGGTTCTAACTTCAGATCCGTGTGATCAGTCCAAATTCCCTATCATCTGTGACAGTTAAAAGCTCAAGGTCAGTAGGTCAGATTAGAAATTATGAGAAGCAAATCGTTCAAACTCAACAGTCCTATGTTTTCGTGTAGGTATGTGCACGCATTCGGTCAGAACAACTGAAACAGCAATCGTGGTGTGGGTCGCCTCCCAGGTGGCTGGGACAGACTGGATGCGGAAGGCGGACGGCAAGGTGTTGTGGCGCAGCCTGGGAGAGGCCATGTCCAGCAGTGGACTGTGATAGGCTGAGTTGATTGAATGAATCAAATCAGCGTTTGCCGAAATTGATCTCTCCATCAATTGTAGCTTTTACTGATACTCAATCACGCATCGTCATCATCTGGCTAGCCTTGTCCCAACTATGCTGGGGTCGGCTTCAAGTCTTACCCGATGCAGCTGAATACCAGTATTTTACATGATGCGACTGCCTATCTGACCTCCAGAACCCAGTTACTGCATGGGTAATACGGTACCCCTTGGTAAGCCTGGTTGTCAGACTTTCGGGCTTCTGATGTCCCGTAACGACTGTCAAAGATCTACGAAAGACATATGATACTCAATCACGCATAATTATCTGAACAGGAGGCACGTATAACAGAAATATACGAGTATTATTTAAGGTTTGCTTGTCTAATGTACTCCACATAAACTATGTAGTTTTCCTAGAATGCTAGTAAATTATCAGGCATCCGGTAATGCAATAGCTATATCTAATAAAATAACGAACATCGAAGAGACGCTCATGTTGGTCTGAGTATATAAGATATTGTGGTGCGGGTAGAACGTGGATAAACGTGGATGAACGTAGACTGACAAACAATGAGAGGTCTATGCGCAGCACTGGGCTGTGGATTTATACAACTTATGTAACAATGTAACTTAAATAACGCACAACCTCTGAAGGGGTCATTGTACTCATCATTATGAATAACTTTTACTATGGGACCAAACCTATAATCGCGAAAAAAATCAGCTGTTCAGTACAATAATGTTCGCATAATTCGTCAAAATGTACGGAACAGCTGATTTTTTTTTTCGCGGTTTCAGGATTGGTCCCTTAGTAAAATTTGTTAGTTATCATCATGTGTTTAAGTATCGGTCACTAATTACCAGTCAACCTATATAGTCATTGTTTGTAGGTCCAATCCCACTTTTCTAAACTCAGTCTACAATGCTTAAAATAGAGTACCTAAACGTGTCGGAACTCGTTGCTCGTCACGTGATATTAGAAATTTCACAATGTCATCCTTATCGTGAAAGTGGGACTGCCCCGAATACACAACAATACGGAGGAATCAAGATTGTGCGATTGCTCATTACTTTCAATTGACTCTTTGAGTCTTGATAACGACGATTGGAAGAATCAAATAACATTTTCGCAAGAGTATCGAAGCACATTTCTATCATTTAACCATTAAAAATGTTACTCAAAGTCCACTTGAATTAAAAACTTTAATTAAGAATGATAACTCGATATACTGATATAAGTACTGAACTGTAACAAGGCAATATAACTAATCGCGACGTGTAGCGACTAATTTCATAGATTATATGATATTAGAGCCTATAAACTTCAAAGTGTAAAAGCTGTAAAAGGTTTAGGATGTAATAACCTGCTTACTGCACCCTATTTGCGTAACACAGTTTACATTCTATCTAGCACGCTGATGTTGTTATTGGCACTGTAATACTCACGATTGTATTTTTCAGCGTAGACAACACACTTGTTATTTTTAGTGTGGTCAGTGGTGTACGGACAGTACTTTGTGGTGGTGTTAGCTAAGACCTTCGGGCAGTCTGTACAGGCGTAACATTCGACCAGCCGAATCTGGTTCGGTGGGTAGGGAGGCCTAAACCGGTTACTGACAAACGCATATCCCTGCGCTGACGCTGACCGATCGACTCCCTCTGGATCCGATTCCAAGTTATCTGTTTCCTCTCTTCGACTCAGATGTGATTCAGATTCGTCTGTAAAGTAAAATTTTTGAGGATATTGTAAAGAATAGAAAAAAAATGGATCTCTAATTTAGGAGAATATTGTAGACTGAAACCACACTGGGACAACCCTTACAATGTAATAAATATGTATTCCAGGATCTCGTATGGAGTAGGTATACCGGTGCCTCAGATATGCCACGCCTTAATCACATTCCGAGTAGTTTCCCAAAACATCCTGGCTGTGCACGGCACTACCAGATACTGCTGGTCACTTCGTGCTAATCCAATAAAGAAAAAATGAATTACCTAATGGTTCTGCAAGACATCTGCCACTAATTGTTACAGTGACTACTGCCAAAACTATCACAGCTAGCCTGGACATTTTCCTTTCCAAATTAATAAAGTGAGATATGACATTTTCAATTAATCCTTTTATAGAACAAGTTATCATTATCATTACAATGGGTGGATTCTGCACGCGCCAATGAGCTTGAAGGTACGCAATAGCTGAAGCGAATCAACATGATTATGATACAAATTCAGATTGGAGGACAGATAGAAATTCAACGAGCGAAATGGAATAACTTACTTTATTTCTTACTTTTGGGTTTATGGTTAAAATGTGGACACCTGAACACCACACCACCATACGTTATAACCTAGTTTGAGAGGCAGGGGTTTAAAAGTTTTAATACGGATTTTTACAACAAACCTAATTAAAAGTATATCTAACTACCCACTGTGGTTGTTCTAACTATCTGTAATTTGTGAGGAATAAACATATTATTATTATTATTTAATTTCTCGGAACCCTGGGGCCCCGGACCTTTGGAAGGCATACGAGGAGCCGAAGCCAACGCGCAGAGGCCTCTTAAATAATTTTAAATGATAAGGAGGCACCAACCGACGGTTATCCCTGTATGCACTATGCAAGTGCACCCAAGGACAACCCCCGGTTGGTGCAGGACTGTTGTTGTACGTGGAAACAAAACATATTGGGCTATGGGTCTGGGTGGCTAAAGTGGATTGGGTAACTTGAACTATGGAAGAACTATGTTATATATGCCTGACTAATGTTATATAATTATACACGGATAAAATGGCAGGAGGTGACTTGCACACTCAATATTAATGTCAAGATACCTACCAGCACCTTACTGGAATACTTCCTTCCTCCAAGCACGTTTGCTCTTGCGAATCTCCACTCAAACCGGCCAATAAAGGCAAGAAAGAGGTGGGAGCTCTGTTCCTCGTCAGTATTCACTCCAGCCGGTCAACAAAGGCAAGCCAGAGATGAGGACAACATATTTGGAACGAAGTTCTTTAACCCGCGTAAAAAGCGTTATGCCCTCTCCATGCGACTTTCTCTCTCTGTCTCTTTATATTATCATCATCGTCATTTGCTTAACCTTTTTCCAACTATGTTGTTCTAGTCTAACCAGGTGTATCTTTCTATTATATATAATAGAAAGAGACACAGAAAGAGATTTGTTTGTATGTAGGGGGTACTCATTATCTCCGAAGATTGCATAGAGAAAAATCTGAAATTATTCTGTGTGATAGAAGTTTATGTAAAAATTACAGGAAAAATAAAACAATGTCTGTAATTAGCACATTTTTTTAATATATGACTAGCTGCGCCCCGCGGTTTCACCCGTGTAAGTCTCGAACCCGTAGAAATATCGGAATAAAAAGTATCCTATGTGTTAATCCAGGTTATAAATTATCTGTGTGCCAAATTTCATGAATATCCGTTTAGTAGTTTTTGCGTGAAAGAGTAACAAACATCCATACATCTTCACAAATTTTCGCACTTATAATATATTAGTAGGATAGGAAGTAGTATAAGTAGGAACAGCACATTGATTTTAGCTAAGAGATTAGGCGGTATAGTTTTAAGAACCACCTCTCACATTTGCATAATTAAGTGTTATTTACTATCCATCTACATACCCCTGTAGAAACTCAGAGTTTCCACATCATTGTACTCTGACCTTCTACATAGTAGTGGAGTCATCCGCGGTTAGATATCCCATTTTGCGGAATTACGGGTTTTTTCGAGGCACCCAAGAAGAAAAGACGGCCTAAAAGTAGTTGCGGAAGGCCATAAGACGGAAAAAGAAAAAGAATCTCTAGTCGTCATTAGAGTACAGCTAAGTGGTTCTACCAAAGAATACTCGTAGCACCATGTCGAATGTATATTTCTCAGGCACGGGTGCATATTGCTTCGAAGAGTTTATATATCAATTTCGTCAAATTGCGGCATTAAACCAGAGGCCAGTCTAGCACTCATACTAGGAACATATTTGCAAGATCCTGCGCTCGCGTATTTTAAGTTCGTAAGATAACCTAGTTTTTAAATAAATTTGCAGGCTTTTTAGCACGGAATTCCCTTCTAAGGTGGATTATGTAGAGAAATTTTATAACGCGAAACAGAACGCCAATGAAGACGTCATGATATTTTATTATAATTTGGCTCTTAAAGCGGATATCTCAGATGAGAAGATATTTATTAAACAATTTTTGAAGGGAGTAAATGCTAATTATAAATTAAATCTCGGTACGAATATTTACGATACGCAATTTGTTGGTGGCAAACAGTTTCAAATCATCCATATAAAGCAGGTGGGATATTACCTGCCCCCTCTTCGCAAAGGATAGCCCAGCCCTGTACCTTACAGCAGAGTGATAAGAGGGTTCAAGGCTAAACAAAACCACAGTGGACTCAGACTGTCGCCCTGGAATATTCCCCGCTTAATCCTAATAGGTTCGTCGCTCCCCCGAATTTGTCGACATCCTGGATAGCGAAGGACCGTCCTCCACTGCCCCATACACGTTGTCAGGAAGGTGCTCAGAGTTGTATCAATTTTGTACAACTCTAACACCCTCAAGAGCCATGTATGGGGCACCGAATCATAGGCCTTCTTATAGTGTATGCAACATGTCGACAAATCCTTTCGGGATCGACGGACCTGTTGACTTATGGCCATGTCAATCAGGAGTAGCTCCTTGGTGCCACGGGACCCATTCCTACATCCATTTTGAGGTGCAGACATAATAGAATTCTTTTCTAAATGAGAATTAATTTTCACTCTCAAAATGGATGTAAGAAGTTTATAGACCGTCGGCCAAGTGATCGGCCTATATTTTTTTGGTTCCGCGGCATCACCTGACTTATGGAGCAGGTGGGTAACTCCTGTTGTAAAGAACTGTGGCAGCGACCCAGACTCTAAGGCCGACTGGAATTGCGATGC
Source organism: Dicycla oo (assembly GCA_948252095.1). Taxonomy (NCBI): domain Eukaryota; kingdom Metazoa; phylum Arthropoda; class Insecta; order Lepidoptera; family Noctuidae; genus Dicycla; species Dicycla oo. The sequence goes on from OX411728.1 coordinate 16,587,140, forward strand.
CAAGCACGCATGTGAACTTTGCAGCCATTTAAGCCAAAAATTGTGCAGTCCGTCCGGTCCCGGCGATTTCCAGTTCGGTATCGGACGGGCTGCACTGTTTAGATCGGAGGAAGTAATTATTACTTCCTCCATCTCCGGTATGGCGGCACGCGGTCAACATCGCGCATCCATTCAGCCTCAGTATGGCAGACGGGTACCGACCAGATGTTGCGCCAGAATATGCTAGTGGCATCATCATCCGGGCGGCATACATCTGCCACATTTTGCTCAGGTCGCTCCCATGCTCTGTACACCCACCTTTGATTACGCTGGAATATGCGATTCTGAGTATACTGTTCAACCCGTCGCTTATACCTACGGATACGGCTTGCCCATGCACAGACCTTCTGCTTCAGGAAGTCAATGCGCTCTGTGATACGGGACATATATTCTTGAGGACTGATTTCACTCCCCGAGAACGCCCGCCTCACAAAACGCATCACTCTAGGGCGAGTATTGCCCTCCCTGAAGCAGTATAGTTTGGCGATGAGCACCCTGGTCCCCTCGATACGCCGCTCGATCCAGCACTGCCAGGCTGGAACGGCGGGTTTTGGTCGTGTAGCTATGTCACAATTTGGAAATGTGACATTGGCTACACGATACGCCGCAATAGCCCCACAATACAAGATCGAGTATGTACATATCTAAGAGATATTCGCTGCTTTCAAAATAAGAAACAAGCAGCGAATCCAAGGCACACACCAACGCCCTATTCGTTCTGTGCATAGGCAAGCGAGGTAAACGAGGTCTAAGTTGGACGGGGGCAATTCTAAACTCCCGAATCGCATCCTCCAGCGCGCTCCTCAATCGGTCGTTACACTGGCTACTTACCGTAACAACCTCATCGCCCCCCTCCTCATAATTAACATAAGACCGCGATTGGATTATGTTTAGAGGCTGCACTGCGGTCTGTGACGGGACAGGGATGATATGGTTGCTCAGTACCTCAGAGCGCAGCCTATCAAGCGTGGCGTTATCCAATCTGTGTTTCCGTTGGATAACCCGCACCTGATCCGACAGTCGTTGGGCCGAGACGTTGATGGCTGGTTGAAGCGCCTGGAACAGATACAACATCCTATCGCTGTACGCAGTGAGGTTAGTTCCCCCCTTTGTAATATGCGCGCATGACGTTCTCATTCATTTGTTGAGTCCATTTCATGCGCTGCACACAACCACCGGCAGCGGGGACCCGGCTCGGGGCCAGTTGGCCCCAAGATCCCATGCCGTTCGGTGGCCGGCCTCTTCCCGGCCGACGTGACAAGTACTCGTCGCTCGAGCTCGACGCGGCTGCAGCCGGTGTGACTGGTGATCCGAGTTCCAGCGGCGGCGAGGCGGAGCTGAGCCCGGGGCTGAGTCCGGGGGTGGTAGTCGTGCGCGACGTACAGCTGCTCTGGTCAGCATATTTTCACATTTTCCGGTTTTCGTTGTTTTATCAACTAAACTAAACTGCCGAATCGGAGGTAACATCTGTCATGTCACCTCCGATTCGGCAGTTTTTAATGCAGTTTTGATTTGGTCTTTGCTGGTGGATTTTGTATATTAGGATTGGCTTTTTCTGTTGCACGTGTATAACTGTTGTATATTTAATAAAATAAAAAACTGCGACTAAAATTGATAAAATAGAGAATAATTATGTCTATGAAAATGTGACGTGTTGACGTTGGTGTTGCCAGAGCCATTTTTATTATTATTATTATTAATTTGATATTTCTTATTATTATTTATATATTTGCGTTATTATTATTTATTATTATTTGCCTTTATTGTCCCACTGCTGGGCAAAGGTCTCCCTAATCTCTTTCTCTCTTACCTCTCACTGTCCAGAGCTGCCAAGGACCAGTCTTTATTAAAGGAGTCCAGCTCACGGGTTCATTTGTGTGTCAAAAATTAAAATCGGTTCAAGATTAAATACACAAAATTTCAGTCACAAAAACCATTTCACGTTTATTTTTATATTTACATAAGTAGAATTACAAAGAAAAAACACAATTAGAGCTAACAAACAAGAGAAAAGGTTATTTTTTTATTCTTTGAAGCATCAATCGTTTATATTAATTTTTCAATAAGCATGGCATTTTTTTATTAATAACAGGCAATAATGCGTTTTTGTTTTGACTTTACAGATTCAAGACTCAATATTATAAATGACTACATAAAAATAAACCAATCAAACTCAATTTGAATACTCGTCGAAAAATAAACAAATAGTAATATATTTATGGCGACAAATCAAATTAAACTTTTTGTTAAAGTAGCTCTTTAATAATTGTAAAAATACTAAATTCGAGCATACAATTACTTATATACTAAGTACCTATATTAAAAAATCTAAAAAATATGTTGTTTAACTTAGAAATCTGTTGATTATTTGTTGATATCATAACAATAATCCGCAATCCCCCACTTCCACGGGACCCGCGTCCACCGCGCGGGCCAATTTATATCCACTTCCTTTAACAGAGGAAAGTATGCGCCCCAGCAGTAGGAATATTGAAGGCTGAATATGTAAAAAAAATATAATAATCAAGTAGGGTGTGGTCAGCGTAATGGTCGTTGTTGCTTTCCCTAAGGCAAAGCACACTTGCAAAGAAACCTAAGTACTATTGATACATTTTATGATGGTTTCACTGTACTCAACTATATAGCGTGTCGCAACGTTGGCGAAAGATACGTATAGGCATCAGTGGTAGTTGCATCAGAAATTATTGTAGTCGGTGATACTGTGGTTGTGGCAGCAGTGGTAGTTGCATCAGAAGTTATTGTAGTCGGTGACACTGTGGTTGTGGCATCAAAGGTAGTTGCATCAGAAGTTATTGTAGTCGGTGATACTGTGGTTGTGGCATCAGTGGTAGTTGCATCAGAAGTTATTGTAGACGGTGACACTGTGGTTGTGGCATCAGTGGTAGTTGCATCAGAAGTTATTGTAGTCGGTGATACTGTGGTTGTGGCAGCAGTGGTAGTTGCATCAGAAGTTATTGTAGTCGGTGATACTGTGGTTGTGGCATCAGTGGTAGTTGCATCAGAAGTTATTGTAGTCGGTGATGCTGTGGTTGTGGCATCAGTGGTAGTTGCATCAGAAGTTATTGTAGTCGGTGATACTGTGGTTGTGGCATCAGTGGTAGTTGCATCAGAAGTTATTGTAGTCGGTGATGCTGTGGTTGTGGCATCAGTGGTAGTTGCATCAGAAGTTATTGTAGTCGGTGATACTGTGGTTGTGGCAGCAGTGGTAGTTGCATCAGAAGTTATTGTAGTCAGTGATACTGTGGTTGTGGCATCAGTGGTAGTTGCATCAGAAGTTATTGTAGTCGGTGATACTGTGGTTGTGGCAGCAGTGGTAGTTGCATCAGAAGTTATTGTAGTCGGTGATACTGTGGTTGTGGCATCAGTGGTAGTTGCATCAGAAGTTATTGTAGTCGGTGATGCTGTGGTTGTGGCATCAGTGGTAGTTGCATCAGAAGTTATTGTAGTCGGTGATACTGTGGTTGTGGCATCAGTGGTAGTTGCATCAGAAGTTATTGTAGTCGGTGATACTGTGGTTGTGGCATCAGCGGTAGTTGCATCAGAAGTTATTGTAGTCGGTGATACTGTGGTTGTGGCATCAGCGGTAGTTGCATCAGAAAATATTGAAGTCGGTGATACTGTGGTTGTGGCATCAGCGGTTGTTGCATCAGAAGTTATTGTAGTCGGTGACACTGTGGTTGTGGCTTCAGTGCTAGTTGCATCAGAAGTTATTGTAGTCAGTGATACTGTGGTTGTGGCGTCAGTGGCAGCTGCACCAGAAGTTGTTGAAGTCGGCGATACAGTAGTTGTTGCATCAGAAGTTATTGTAGTCGGTGATACTGTTGTTGTGGCATCAGTGGTAGTTGCATCAGAAGTTATTGTAGTCGGTAATACTGTGGTTGTGGCATCAGCGGTAGTTGCATCAGAAGTAATTGTAGTCGGTGATGCTGTGATTGTGGCATCAGTGGTAGTTGCATCAGAAGTTATTGTAGTCGGTGATGCTGTGGTTGTGGCATCAGTGGTAGTTGCATCAGAAGTTATTGTAGTCGGTGATACTGTGGTTGTGGCATCAGCGGTTGTTGCATCAGAAGTTATTGTAGTCGGTGATGCTGTGGTTGTGGCATCAGTGGTAGTTGCATCAGAAGTTATTGTAGTCGGTGATGCTATGGTTGTGGCATCAGTGGCAGTTGCACCAGAAGTTGGTGAAGTCGGCGATACAGTAATTGTTGCATCAGAAGTTATTGTAGTCGGTGATACTGATGTTGTGGCATCAGTGGTAGTTGCATCAGAAGTTATTGTAGTCGGTGATACTGTGGTTGTGGCATCAGCAGTTGTTGCATCAGAAGTAATTGTAGTCGGTGATGCTGTGGTTGTGGCATCAGTGGTAGTTGCATCAGAAGTTATTGTAGTCGGTGATGCTGTGGTTGTGGCATCAGTGGTAGTTGCATCAGAAGTTATTGTAGTCGGTGACACTGTGGTTGTGGCATCAGTGGTAGTTGCATCAGAAGTTATTGTAGTCGGTGATGCTGTGGTTGTGGCATCAGTGGTAGTTGCATCAGAAGTTATTGTAGTCGGTGATACTGTGGTTGTGGCGTCAGTGGCAGTTGCACCAGAAGTTGGTGAAGTCGGCGATACAGTAATTGTTGCATCAGAAGTTATTGTAGTCGGTGATACTGTTGTTGTGGCATCAGTGGTAGTTGCATCAGAAGTTATTGTAGTCGGTGACACTGTGGTTGTGGCATCAGTGGTAGTTGCATCAGAAGTTATTGTAGTCGGTGATACTGTGGTTGTGGCATCAGCGGTTGTTGCATCAGAAGTTATTGTAGTCGGTGACACTGTGGTTGTGGCATCAGTGGTAGTTGCATCAGAAGTTATTGTAGTTGGTGATACTGTGGTTGTGGCATCAGCGGTTGTTGCATCAGAAGTTATTGTAGTCGGTGATGCTGTGGTTGTGGCATCAGTGGTAGTTGCATCAGAAGTTATTGTAGTGGGTGATGCTGTGGTTGTGGCATCAGTGGTAGTTGCATCAGAAGTTATTGTAGTCGGTGATACTGTGGTTGTGGCATCAGCGGTTGTTGCATCAGAAGTTATTGTAGTCGGTGACACTGTGGTTGTGGCATCAGTGGTAGTTGCATCAGAAGTTATTGTAGTCGGTGATACTGTGGTTGTGGCGTCAGTGGCAGTTGCACCAGAAGTTGTTGAAGTCGGCGATACAGTAGTTGTTGCATCAGAAGTTATTGTAGTCGGTGATACTGTTGTTGTGGCATCAGTGGTAGTTGCATCAGAAGTTATTGTAGTCGGTGATACTGTGGTTGTGGCATCAGCAGTTGTTGCATCAGAAGTTATTGTAGTCGGTGATGCTGTGGGTGTGGCATCAGTGGTAGTTGCATCAGAAGTTATTGTAGTCGGTGACACTGTGGTTGTGGCATCAGTGGTAGTTGCATCAGAAGTTATTGTAGTCGGTGATACTGTGGTTGTGGCATCAGCGGTTGTTGCATCAGAAGTTATTGTAGTCGGTGACACTGTGGTTGTGGCATCAGTGGTAGTTGCATCAGAAGTTATTGTAGTCGTTGATACTGTGGTTGTGGCGTCAGTGGCAGTTGCACCAGAAGTTGTTGAAGTCGGCGATACAGTAGTTGTTGCATCAGAAGTTATTGTAGTCGGTGATACTGTTCTTGTGGCATCAGTGGTAGTTACATCAGAAGTTATTGTAGTCGGTGATACTGTGGTTGTGGCATCAGCGGTTGTTGCATCAGAAGTTATTGTAGTCGGTGATGCTGTGGTTGTGGCATCTGTGGTAGTTGCATCAGAAGTTATTGTAGTCGGTGATACTGTGGTTGTGGCATCAGCGGTTGTTGCATCAGAAGTTATTGTAGTCGGTGATGCTGTGGTTGTGGCATCTGTGGTAGTTGCATCAGAAGTTATTGTAGTCGGTGAAACTGTGGTTGTGGCATCAGTGGTAGTTGCATCAGAAGTTATTGTAGTCGGTGATACTGTGGTTGTGGCATCAGCGGTTGTTGCATCAGAAGTAATTGTAGTCGGTGTAGCTGTGGTTGTGGCATCAGTGGTAGTTGCATCAGAAGTTATTGTAGTCGGTGATGCTGTGGTTGTGGCATCAGTGGTAGTTGCATCAGAAGTTATTGTAGTCGGTGATACTGTGGTTGTGGCGTCAGTGGCAGTTGCACCAGAAGTTATTGTAGTTGGTGATGCTGTGGTTGTGGCATCAGTGGTAGTTGCATCAGAAGTTATTGTAGTCGGTGATACTGTGGTTGTGGCATCAGCGGTTGTTGCATCAGAAGTTATTGTAGTCGGTGACACTGTGGTTGTGGCATCAGTGGTAGTTGCATCAGAAGTTATTGTAGTCGGTGATACTGTGGTTGTGGCGTCAGTGGCAGTTGCACCAGAAGTTGTAGAAGTCGGCGATAGGGTAGTTGTTGCATCAGAATTTATTGTAGTTGGTGATACTGTTGTTGTGGCATCAGTGGTAGTTACATCAGAAGTTATTGTAGTCGGTGACACTGTGGTTGTGGCATCAGTGGTAGTTGCATTAGAAGTTATTGTAGTCGGTGATAATGTGAATATTTGTCTGATGAGCAAAATAGGCACATTTATAATTTAAATATGTTAATTTATAATAGGACTTGTCATCACAGTGATGTTATTTTATATTTCGACTGTAATCAATTTATTACTGATTACAAACTGACAAATAATACAATGTATTTGTCACCTAGTTGTCGGAGACTTATTGCTAATCTTTTAGCATACAATATACAAAGTGACACCGGTACCTGTAATGTACCATCGAATACTGTTAGTAGTGGTACTAACACCACTTTTGACACACCTTGTAGTTTAAACTATTAGGTGTGACAATGGGTCAGCCGCATATATTGAATGTTGTACATCAAAATATGCAGGGTCTGTCCGGCAAAGAGCTAGAGTTAAGTTTATTTATGGAGAACTATAATGTTCAGGTGTTATGTATGACTGAACACTGGTTGAAGGAACATGAAGTATTGTTTATAAATGATGATTATTTTACGGTACAAAGTGCATTTGTAAGGAAAAGTGCTATTCGCGGTGGGTCTTTAGTTCTGGTTTCAAACAAGTTGAAATGTCAACAACGGTTAGATTTAGTTAATCTTTCTATCGAGCGCACTATTGAGTTGTCTTGTGTTGAACTCGAGCGATACGTTATAATTTGCGTATATCGACCCCCTTCTGGGGATTTTACTCATTTTGAATCGGTAATGGAAGATGCACTCAATAGGTTAAAATCTAGTAATAAAATTATAATTTTATGTGGAGATTTTAATATTAATATTTTAGATGTTACTCCATTTAGTATTAGACTTCTCAATCTTTTTAGGTCTTATAATTTATTTAACTTGTTTTTTGAACCTACTAGGATCACGGCATCTTCGTCCACATGTCTTGATAATATGTTTAGTGATTGTGATGCCAAAAATAAATTAGTGCTAAGTGACTTAAGGTCTGACCACTGTGGTTTATTAGCTAGCTTCCCTATGCCATTACATAAAAAGCCGCATAAAATAGAATGCAGGCCTTATACAGCTAGTCGTTGCAACAAATTTAAAAATAATGTAGCCCAAAGAATTAGACCATCTATAGTAGAACATGACAATCCTAATGAAATCTATGGAGCCCTTTTTGATGTTGTGCAAAAAGAGTACCAATCTACCTTCAAGACTAAAACCATTAATATTAATGGCACTACCGTTGGCTTTAACCAATGGGCTACTCCAGGTATTTATAAAAGTAGAGCGAGACTATACGAATTATATGGTTTGAAAAAGCACAGGTTTGATACTCCTTTCCTAGAGTATGTCAAAAATTATTCAAAAGTATTTAAAAGTATTTGTGTTTGTGCTAAATCTAAATTTTTAAGCAATACAATTAAAAATTCCAATAACAAAGTAAAAACCACTTGGAAAATTATTAACAATGAAACGGGTAAGTCGGTTAAACAAGACAAACAACTTGAAGTTATGGTCGACAACAAATTAGTTAATAAAGCAGTAGACGTTGCTGAGGTATTTAATGAGTTTTTTGCCAACATACCTATAACTACGACTCGCTCCTTAAATTCATCCCCGTCTAAAGCTGAAACCCTTTTGCATAGTAGTGTGCCTAAATGTGGTCGCTTATTTAGCTTCGAACATATAACACCTCGTGATGTAGTTAATGTATTTAACACACTTAAGTCTAAAAACACTGGTGATTACTGGGGCATCTCCATTAAACTGTTAAGTAATATAATAGACATAGTAGCCCCCTATCTAGCTGTTACTTTTAATAAATGTGTTGATGTAGGAACTTTTCCTGACCTCATGAAAAGTAGTAAAGTCATACCTTTATTTAAATCAGGTAATAAAAATGACGTTGGCAATTTTAGGCCTATTTCTATCTTACCTGCATTTAGCAAAATATTTGAAAAGTTAATACTCAAGCAGTTGCTAAGACATTTTAATTTAAATGGCCTCCTTCATGATGAACAATATGGCTTTACTAAAGGTCGTTCGACTACAGATGCGGGTGTTGCTCTGCTGAAACATATATTTAACGCATGGGAGAACTCGCAAAATGCTATTGGAATTTTCTGTGACCTTTCCAAAGCCTTTGATTGCGTGCACCATGACACGCTTTTGCGTAAACTACATCATTACGGTGTACAAAACGAAGCTCTTAAAGTAATAAATTCATATTTACATAATAGGTTTCAATGTGTAGATGTAAATGGTGTGAAATCTTCCGGGCTACCAGTTCAGTTAGGTGTACCTCAAGGTTCAATACTGGGTCCATTCTTGTTTTTAGTGTATATCAATGACTTACCATTCTGTTTAAAGGGTATCTGTGACGTTGTACTGTTTGCAGATGATACCTCTCTTATTTTTAAAGTAGACAGGAATAGACAAGATTTTGACGACGTAAACAGTGCACTCTCAATGGTTACAGATTGGTTTACGACAAATAACTTAGTTCTCAATTCAAAGAAAACGAAATGTATAAAGTTTGCCTTACCGAATGTTAGAAATCTAGGACCCAACATCGTTTTAGATAAAGAGATGCTTAAAACTGTAGACTCGGCAGTTTTTCTGGGTATAACAGTAGATGCCAAACTTCAGTGGGGCCCACATATATCAAGCCTAGCGGGAAGGCTCAGTTCAGCCGCCTACGCCGTCAGGAAAACAAGACAATACACTGACGTTGATACAGCTCGGTTAGTCTATTTTAGTTATTTTCATAGCGTTATGTCATACGGTATTCTGCTCTGGGGCAAAGCCGCTGATATTCAAAATATATTTGTTCTTCAGAAACGAGCTGTTCGAGCAATTTACCAGCTCGGTGCCAGAGTTTCTTTGAGAGATTTTTTTAAACAGATTGGTATTCTCACGGTGGCATCACAATTCATCTTCGCCAACATCTTATATATTAGACAAAACATACATTTATACACTAAAAACAGTGATATTCACAATGTTAACACCAGAAATAAGGACAAATTACGTGCTCCATTTCACCGGCTTCATAAGGTTCATAACTCATTTGTTGGGCTTGGTATATCTTTTTATAACAAGCTACCCTCTTCTTTGCTAGATTTGCCCTTTAATGCGTTCAAAGCTAAAGTAAAATCTAACCTTTGTTCAAAGGCATACTATTCTATCAACGATTACTTAAACGATAAGAATAGTTGGTCGCTGTGTTTAGCTTAAGACAATGTTTATGTTCTTTCTCCAGAATTAGCATAGCTACTGACAGGTTATATGAGTTCATATAATTATTTATTTTGTTTGACTCTCAAGGTCAATTTATTTTAATTTTATTTTTATTTATTATTGACATAATCTACTCATTTCAATGTTTATTTATTTTTATGAGTGGTATTGCAATATGTGGTTAGCTAGTGACCTCGACAATTGATCATAGTTTTTCTTGCCCGAGCAACCGGCAGCAAGTTCGTCATGCTCCCTTAGATGTCACTGCTTGCGGTAGCGTCGGGGGTCGGGTTGTCCCCTTCCCTCAAATATGGCGAGGGGGGTAATGGCTGATCTTTGCGTTATACTCGTGAACGGGTGCTGCTTGTGGTGACAGGTCGTCTTGCTGACCTTGGTTTTGTTTTGTTATTAGTAACTTAACTCGTTGTTGATTTTACTTCGATGGTCCTAGTTTATCATCTGTGACTTTGAGTTACGACTACATGTACGGCTATATGTAAGTGGGCACGCCCTTTATTACTGGAGGCTTTTATTTGGGTATAAAGTTCTGCTTACGTTTTTAGTTTTGTATTTTGTTTCTGCTTGAGTATAGTTTTCGATTTTTTTTTTTTTTTTGGTATATTGGCGTGTGCTAGCTTACTTATAGCAAATAATTTAATTTAATGTTTTGTATTGCGTAATGTACCTAAATTATTATGCGCAGTGTTATATAGAATCATTTTTTTTTTAACTGAACAGACAGCTGTGCTGCTGGGGAGTTTGTTGCGCCACTTCTTCTCCCCAGCTAAAGCACTAGGAAGTGGTGAAGGGCGGGCGTTTTGGGGGACTGTCTTATGTAATTTTGACGTTCAAAAAGTGCTGATTCTCAGCCTAGTTTGAATAAATGACTTTTGATTTTGATTTTGATTTTGATTTTGTGGTTGTGGCGTCAGTGGCAGTTGCACCAGAAGTTGTAGAAGTCGGCGATACAGTAGTTGTTGCATCAGAAGTTATTGTAGTCGGTGATACTGTGGTTGTGGCATCAGCGGTTGTTGCATCAGAAGTTATTGTAGTCGGTGTAGCTGTGGTTGTGGCATCAGTGGTAGTTGCATCAGAAGTTATTGTAGTGGGTGATGCTGTGGTTGTGGCATCAGTGGTAGTCGCATCAGAAGTTATTGTAGTCGGTGACACTGTGGTTGCGGCATCAGTGGTAGTTGCATCAGAAGTTATTGTAGTCGAAGATACCGTGGTTGTGGCGTCAGTGGCAGTTGCACCAGAAGTTGGTGAAGTCGGCGATACAGTAATTGTTGCATCAGAAGTTATTGTAGTCGGTGATGCTGTGGTTGTGGCATCAGTGGTAGTTGCATCAGAAGTTATTGTAGTCGGTGATACTGTGGTTGTGGCATCAGCAGTTGTTGCATCAGAAGTTATTGTAGTCGGTGATGCTGTGGTTGTGGCATCAGTGGTAGTTGCATCAGAAGTTATTGTAGTGGTTGATGCTGTGGTTGTGGCATCAGTGGTAGTTGCATCAGAAGTTATTGTAGTCGGTGACACTGTGGTTGTGGCATCAGTGGTAGTTGCATCAGAAGTTATTGTAGTCGGTGATGCTGTGGTTGTGGCATCAGTGGTAGTTGCATCAGAAGTTATTGTAGTCGGTGACAATGTGGTTGTGGCATCAGTGGTAGTTGCATCAGAAGTTATTGTAGTCGGTGATGCTGTGGTTGTGGCATCAGTGGTAGTTGCATCAGAAGTTATTGTAGTCGGTGATACTGTGGTTGTGGCGTCAGTGGCAGTTGCACCAGAAGTTGGTGAAGTCGGCGATACAGTAATTGTTGCATCAGAAGTTATTGTAGTCGGTGATACTGTTGTTGTGGCATCAGTGGTAGTTGCATCAGAAGTTATTGTAGTCGGTGATACTGTGGTTGTGGCATCAGCAGTTGTTGCATCAGAAGTTATTGTAGTCGGTGATGCTGTGGTTGTGGCATCAGTGGTAGTTGCATCAGAAGTTATTGTAGTCGGTGACACTGTGGTTGTGGCATCAGTGGTAGTTGCATCAGAAGTTATTGTAGTCGGTGATACTGTGGTTGTGGCATCAGCGGTTGTTGCATCAGAAGTTATTGTAGTCGGTGACACTGTGGTTGTGGCATCAGTGGTAGTTGCATCAGAAGTTATTGTAGTCGGTGATACTGTGGTTGTGGCATCAGCGGTTGTTGCATCAGAAGTTATTGTAGTCGGTGATACTGTTGTTGTGGCATCAGTGGTAGTTGCATCAGAAGTTATTGTAGTCGGTGATACTGTGGTTGTGGCATCAGCAGTTGTTGCATCAGAAGTTATTGTAGTCGGTGATGCTGTGGTTGTGGCATCAGTGGTAGTTGCATCAGAAGTTATTGTAGTCGGTGACACTGTGGTTGTGGCATCAGTGGTAGTTGCATCAGAAGTTATTGTAGTCGGTGATACTGTGGTTGTGGCATCAGCGGTTGTTGCATCAGAAGTTATTGTAGTCGGTGACACTGTGGTTGTGGCATCAGTGGTAGTTGCATCAGAAGTTATTGTAGTCGGTGATACTGTGGTTGTGGCATCAGCGGTTGTTGCATCAGAAGTTATTGTAGTCGGTGTAGCTGTGTTTGTGGCATCAGTGGTAGTTGCATCAGAAGTTATTGTAGTCGGTGATGCTGTGGTTGTGGCATCAGTGGTAGTTGCATCAGAAGTTATTGTAGTCGGTGATACTGTGGTTGTGGCGTCAGTGGCAGTTGCACCAGAAGTTATTGTAGTTGGTGATGCTGTGGTTGTGGCATCAGTGGTAGTTGCATCAGAAGTTATTGTAGTCGGTGATACTGTGGTTGTGGCATCAGCGGTTGTTGCATCAGAATTTATTGTAGTCGGTGACACTGTGGTTGTGGCATCAGTGGTAGTTGCATCAGAAGTTATTGTAGTCGGTGATACTGTGGTTGTGGCATCAGCGGTTGTTGCATCAGAAGTTATTGTAGTCGGTGACACTGTGGTTGTGGCATCAGTGGTAGTTGCATCAGAAGTTATTGTAGTCGGTGATACTGTGGTTGTGGCATCAGCGGTTGTTGCATCAGAATTTATTGTAGTTGGTGATACTGTTGTTGTGGCATCAGTGGTAGTTGCATCAGAAGTTATTGTAGTCGGTGATACTGTGGTTGTGGCATCAGCTGTTGTTGCATCAGAAGTTATTGTAGTCGGTGACACTGTGGTTGTGGCATCAGTGGTAGTTGCATCAGAAGTTATTGTAGTCGGTGACACTGTGGTTGTGGCATCAGTGGTAGTTGCATCAGAAGTTATTGTAGTCGGTGATGCTGTGGTTGTGGCATCAGTGGTAGTTGCATCAGAAGTTATTGTAGTCGGTGACAATGTGGTTGTGGCATCAGTGGTAGTTGCATCAGAAGTTATTGTAGTCGGTGATGCTGTGGTTGTGGCATCAGTGGTAGTTGCATCAGAAGTTATTGTAGTCGGTGACACTGTGGTTGTGGCATCAGTGGTAGTTGCAACAGAAGTTATTGTAGTCGGTGATACTGTGGTTGTGGCATCAGCGGTTGTTGCATCAGAAGTTATTGTAGTCGGTGACACTGTGGTTGTGGCATCAGTGGTAGTTGCATCAGAAGTTATTGTAGTCGGTGATACTGTGGTTGTGGCATCAGCAGTTGTTGCATCAGAAGTTATTGTAGTCGGTGTAGCTGTGGTTGTGGCATCAGTGGTAGTTGCATCAGAAGTTATTGTAGTCGGTGATGCTGTGGTTGTGGCATCAGTGGTAGTTGCATCAGAAGTTATTGTAGTCGGTGATGCTGTGGTTGTGGCATCAGTGGTAGTTGCATCAGAAGTTATTGTAGTGGGTGATGCTGTGGTTGTGGCATCAGTGGTAGTTGCATCAGAAGTTATTGTAGTCGGTGATGCTGTGGTTGTGGCATCAGTGGTAGTTGCATCAGAAGTTATTGTAGTCGGTGACAATGTGGTTGTGGCATCAGTGGTAGTTGCATCAGAAGTTATTGTAGTCGGTGATGCTGTGGTTGTGGCATCAGTGGTAGTTGCATCAGAAGTTATTGTAGTCGGTGACACTGTGGTTGTGGCATCAGTGGTAGTTGCAACAGAAGTTATTGTAGTCGGTGATACTGTGGTTGTGGCATCAGCGGTTGTTGCATCAGAAGTTATTGTAGTCGGTGACACTGTGGTTGTGGCATCAGTGGTAGTTGCATCAGAAGTTATTGTAGTCGGTGATACTGTGGTTGTGGCATCAGCAGTTGTTGCATCAGAAGTTATTGTAGTCGGTGTAGCTGTGGTTGTGGCATCAGTGGTAGTTGCATCAGAAGTTATTGTAGTTGGTGATGCTGTGGTTGTGGCATCAGTGGTAGTTGCATCAGAAGTTATTGTAGTCGGTGATACTGTGGTTGTGGCGTCAGTGGCAGTTGCACTAGAAGTTATTGTAGTTGGTGATGCTGTGGTTGTGGCATCAGTGGTAGTTGCATCAGAAGTTTTTGTAGTCGGTGATACTGTGGTTGTGGCATCAGCGGTTGTTGCATCAGAATTTATTGTAGTCGGTGACACTGTGGTTGTGGCATCAGTGGTAGTTGCATCAGAAGTTATTGTAGTCGGTGATACTGTGGTTGTGGCATCAGCGGTTGTTGCATCAGAAGTTATTGTAGTCGGTGACACTGTGGTTGTGGCATCAGTGGTAGTTGCATCAGAAGTTATTGTAGTCGGTGATGCTGTGGTTGTGGCATCAGTGACAGTTGCATCAGAAGTTATTGTAGTCGGTGATACTGTGGTTGTGGCGTAGGTGGCAGTTGCACCAGAAGTTGGTGAAGTCGGCGATACAGTAATTGTTGCATCAGAAGTTATTGTAGTCGGTGATACTGTTGTTGTGGCATCAGTGGTAGTTGCATCAGAAGTTATTGTAGTCGGTGATGCTGTGGTTGTGGCATCAGTGGTAGTTTCATCAGAAGTTATTGAAGTCGGTGATACTGTGGTTGTGGCATCAGCTGTTGTTGCATCAGAAGTTATTGTAGTCGGTGATGCTGTGGTTGTGGCATCAGTAGTAGTTGCACCAGAAGTTATTGTAGTTGGTGATGCTGTGGTTGTGGCATCAGTGGTAGTTGCATCAGAAGTTATTGTTGTCGGTGATACTGTGGTTGTGGCGTCAGTGGCAGTTGCACCAGAAGTTGGTGAAGTCGGCGATACAGTAATTGTTGCATCAGAAGTTATTGTAGTCGGTGATACTGTTGTTGTGGCATCAGTGGTAGTTGCATCAGAAGTTATTGTAGTCGGTGACACTGTGGTTGTGGCATCAGTGGTAGTTGCATCAGAAGTTATTGTAGTCGGTGACACTGTGGTTGTGGCATCAGTGGTAGTTGCATCAGAAGTTATTGTAGTCGGTGATACTGTGGTTGTGGCATCAGCGGTTGTTGCATCAGAAGTTATTGTAGTCGGTGACACTGTGGTTGTGGCATCAGTGGTAGTTGCATCAGAAGTTATTGTAGTCGGTGATACTGTGGTTGTGGCATCAGCGGTTGTTGCATCAGAATTTATTGTAGTTGGTGATACTGTTGTTGTGGCATCAGTGGTAGTTGCATCAGAAGTTATTGTAGTCGGTGATACTGTGGTTGTGGCATCAGCTGTTGTTGCATCAGAAGTTATTGTAGTCGGTGATGCTGTGGTTGTGGCATCAGTGGTAGTTGCATCAGAAGTTATTGTAGTGGGTGATGCTGTGGTTGTGGCATCAGTGGTAGTTGCATCAGAAGTTATTGTAGTCGGTGATGCTGTGGTTGTGGCATCAGTGGTAGTTGCATCAGAAGTTATTGTAGTCGGTGACAATGTGGTTGTGGCATCAGTGGTAGTTGCATCAGAAGTTATTGTAGTCGGTGATGCTGTGGTTGTGGCATCAGTGGTAGTTGCATCAGAAGTTATTGTAGTCGGTGACACTGTGGTTGTGGCATCAGTGGTAGTTGCAACAGAAGTTATTGTAGTCGGTGATACTGTGGTTGTGGCATCAGCGGTTGTTGCATCAGAAGTTATTGTAGTCGGTGACACTGTGGTTGTGGCATCAGTGGTAGTTGCATCAGAAGTTATTGTAGTCGGTGATACTGTGGTTGTGGCATCAGCAGTTGTTGCATCAGAAGTTATTGTAGTCGGTGTAGCTGTGGTTGTGGCATCAGTGGTAGTTGCATCAGAAGTTATTGTAGTCGGTGATGCTGTGGTTGTGGCATCAGTGGTAGTTGCATCAGAAGTTATTGTAGTCGGTGATGCTGTGGTTGTGGCATCAGTGGTAGTTGCATCAGAAGTTATTGTAGTGGGTGATGCTGTGGTTGTGGCATCAGTGGTAGTTGCATCAGAAGTTATTGTAGTCGGTGATGCTGTGGTTGTGGCATCAGTGGTAGTTGCATCAGAAGTTATTGTAGTCGGTGACAATGTGGTTGTGGCATCAGTGGTAGTTGCATCAGAAGTTATTGTAGTCGGTGATGCTGTGGTTGTGGCATCAGTGGTAGTTGCATCAGAAGTTATTGTAGTCGGTGACACTGTGGTTGTGGCATCAGTGGTAGTTGCAACAGAAGTTATTGTAGTCGGTGATACTGTGGTTGTGGCATCAGCGGTTGTTGCATCAGAAGTTATTGTAGTCGGTGACACTGTGGTTGTGGCATCAGTGGTAGTTGCATCAGAAGTTATTGTAGTCGGTGATACTGTGGTTGTGGCATCAGCAGTTGTTGCATCAGAAGTTATTGTAGTCGGTGTAGCTGTGGTTGTGGCATCAGTGGTAGTTGCATCAGAAGTGATTGTAGTCGGTGATGCTGTGGTTGTGGCATCAGTGGTAGTTGCATCAGAAGTTATTGTAGTCGGTGATACTGTGGTTGTGGCGTCAGTGGCAGTTGCACTAGAAGTTATTGTAGTTGGTGATGCTGTGGTTGTGGCATCAGTGGTAGTTGCATCAGAAGTTATTGTAGTCGGTGATACTGTGGTTGTGGCATCAGCGGTTGTTGCATCAGAATTTATTGTAGTCGGTGACACTTTGGTTGTGGCATCAGTGGTAGTTGCATCAGAAGTTATTGTAGTCGGTGATACTGTGGTTGTGGCATCAGCGGTTGTTGCATCAGAAGTTATTGTAGTCGGTGACACTGTGGTTGTGGCATCAGTGGTAGTTGCATCAGAAGTTATTGTAGTCGGTGATGCTGTGGTTGTGGCATCAGTGGTAGTTGCATCAGAAGTTATTGTAGTCGGTGATACTGTGGTTGTGGCGTAGGTGGCAGTTACACCAGAAGTTGGTGAAGTCGGCGATACAGTAATTGTTGCATCAGAAGTTATTGTAGTCGGTGATACTGTTGTTGTGGCATCAGTGGTAGTTGCATCAGAAGTTATTGTAGTCGGTGATACTGTGGTTGTGGCATCAGCTGTTGTTGCATCAGAAGTTATTGTAGTCGGTGATGCTGTGGTTGTGGCATCAGTGGTAGTTGCATCAGAAGTTATTGTAGTGGGTGATGCTGTGGTTGTGGCATCAGTGGTAGTTGCATCAGAAGTTATTGTAGTCGGTGACACTGTGATTGTGGCATCAGTGGTAGTTGCATCAGAAGTTATTGTAGTCGGTGATGCTGTGGTTGTGGCATCAGTGGTAGTTGCATCAGAAGTTATTGTAGTCGGTGACAATGTGGTTGTGGCATCAGTGGTAGTTGCATCAGAAGTTATTGTAGTCGGTGATGCTTTGGTTGTGGCATCAGTGGTAGTTGCATCAGAAGTTATTGTAGTCGGTGACACTGTGGTTGTGGCATCAGTGGTAGTTGCATCAGAAGTTATTGTAGTCGGTGATACTGTGGTTGTGGCATCAGCGGTTGTTGCATCAGAAGTTATTGTAGTCGGTGACACTGTGGTTGTGGCATCAGTGGTAGTTACATCAGAAGTTATTGTAGTCGGTGATACTGTGGTTGTGGCATCAGCAGTTGTTGCATCAGAAGTTATTAAAGTCGGTGTAGCTGTGGTTGTGGCATCAGTGGTAGTTGCATCAGAAGTTATTGTAGTCGGTGATGCTGTGGTTGTGGCATCAGTGGTAGTTGCATCAGAAGTTATTGTAGTCGGTGATACTGTGGTTGTGGCGTCAGTGGCAGTTGCACTAGAAGTTATTGTAGTCGGTGATACTGTGGTTGTGGCATCAGCGGTTGTTGCATCAGAATTTATTGTAGTCGGTGACACTGTGGTTGTGGCATCAGTGGTAGTTGCATCAGAAGTTATTGTAGTCGGTGATACTGTTGTTGTGGTATCAGTGGTAGTTGCATCAGAAGTTATTGTAGTCGGTGATACTGTGGTTGTGGCATCAGCAGTTGTTGCATCAGAAGTTATTGTAGTCGGTGATGCTGTGGTTGTGGCATCAGTAGTAGTTGCACCAGAAGTTATTGTAGTTGGTGATGCTGTGGTTGTGGCATCAGTGGTAGTTGCATCAGAAGTTATTGTTGTCGGTGATACTGTGGTTGTGGCGTCAGTGGCAGTTGCACCAGAAGTTGGTGAAGTCGGCGATACAGTAATTGTTGCATCAGAAGTTATTGTAGTCGGTGATACTGTTGTTGTGGCATCAGTGGTAGTTGCATCAGAAGTTATTGTAGTCGGTGATACTGTGGTTGTGGCATCAGCGGTTGTTGCATCAGAATTTATTGTAGTCGGTGACACTGTGGTTGTGGCATCAGTGGTAGTTGCATCAGAAGTTATTGTAGTCGGTGATACTGTGGTTGTGGCATCAGCGGTTGTTGCATCAGAAGTTATTGTAGTCGGTGACACTGTGGTTGTGGCATCAGTGGTAGTTGCATCAGAAGTTATTGTAGTCGGTGATACTGTGGTTGTGGCATCAGCGGTTGTTGCATCAGAATTTATTGTAGTTGGTGATACTGTTGTTGTGGCATCAGTGGTAGTTGCATCAGAAGTTATTGTAGTCGGTGATACTGTGGTTGTGGCATCAGCTGTTGTTGCATCAGAAGTTATTGTAGTCGGTGATGCTGTGGTTGTGGCATCAGTGGTAGTTGCATCAGAAGTTATTGTAGTGGGTGATGCTGTGGTTGTGGCATCAGTGGTAGTTGCATCAGAAGTTATTGTAGTCGGTGATGCTGTGGTTGTGGCATCAGTGGTAGTTGCATCAGAAGTTATTGTAGTCGGTGACAATGTGGTTGTGGCATCAGTGGTAGTTGCATCAGAAGTTATTGTAGTCGGTGATGCTGTGGTTGTGGCATCAGTGGTAGTTGCATCAGAAGTTATTGTAGTCGGTGACACTGTGGTTGTGGCATCAGTGGTAGTTGCAACAGAAGTTATTGTAGTCGGTGATACTGTGGTTGTGGCATCAGCGGTTGTTGCATCAGAAGTTATTGTAGTCGGTGACACTGTGGTTGTGGCATCAGTGGTAGTTGCATCAGAAGTTATTGTAGTCGGTGATACTGTGGTTGTGGCATCAGCAGTTGTTGCATCAGAAGTTATTGTAGTCGGTGTAGCTGTGGTTGTGGCATCAGTGGTAGTTGCATCAGAAGTTATTGTAGTCGGTGATGCTGTGGTTGTGGCATCAGTGGTAGTTGCATCAGAAGTTATTGTAGTCGGTGATGCTGTGGTTGTGGCATCAGTGGTAGTTGCATCAGAAGTTATTGTAGTGGGTGATGCTGTGGTTGTGGCATCAGTGGTAGTTGCATCAGAAGTTATTGTAGTCGGTGATGCTGTGGTTGTGGCATCAGTGGTAGTTGCATCAGAAGTTATTGTAGTCGGTGACAATGTGGTTGTGGCATCAGTGGTAGTTGCATCAGAAGTTATTGTAGTCGGTGATGCTGTGGTTGTGGCATCAGTGGTAGTTGCATCAGAAGTTATTGTAGTCGGTGACACTGTGGTTGTGGCATCAGTGGTAGTTGCAACAGAAGTTATTGTAGTCGGTGATACTGTGGTTGTGGCATCAGCGGTTGTTGCATCAGAAGTTATTGTAGTCGGTGACACTGTGGTTGTGGCATCAGTGGTAGTTGCATCAGAAGTTATTGTAGTCGGTGATACTGTGGTTGTGGCATCAGCAGTTGTTGCATCAGAAGTTATTGTAGTCGGTGTAGCTGTGGTTGTGGCATCAGTGGTAGTTGCATCAGAAGTGATTGTAGTCGGTGATGCTGTGGTTGTGGCATCAGTGGTAGTTGCATCAGAAGTTATTGTAGTCGGTGATACTGTGGTTGTGGCGTCAGTGGCAGTTGCACTAGAAGTTATTGTAGTTGGTGATGCTGTGGTTGTGGCATCAGTGGTAGTTGCATCAGAAGTTATTGTAGTCGGTGATACTGTGGTTGTGGCATCAGCGGTTGTTGCATCAGAATTTATTGTAGTCGGTGACACTTTGGTTGTGGCATCAGTGGTAGTTGCAGCAGAAGTTATTGTAGTCGGTGATACTGTGGTTGTGGCATCAGCGGTTGTTGCATCAGAAGTTATTGTAGTCGGTGACACTGTGGTTGTGGCATCAGTGGTAGTTGCATCAGAAGTTATTGTAGTCGGTGATGCTGTGGTTGTGGCATCAGTGGTAGTTGCATCAGAAGTTATTGTAGTCGGTGATACTGTGGTTGTGGCGTAGGTGGCAGTTACACCAGAAGTTGGTGAAGTCGGCGATACAGTAATTGTTGCATCAGAAGTTATTGTAGTCGGTGATACTGTTGTTGTGGCATCAGTGGTAGTTGCATCAGAAGTTATTGTAGTCGGTGATACTGTGGTTGTGGCATCAGCAGTTGTTGTATCAGAAGTTATTGTAGTCGGTGATGCTGTGGTTGTGGCATCAGTGGTAGTTGCATCAGAAGTTATTGTAGTGGGTGATGCTGTGGTTGTGGCATCAGTGGTAGTTGCATCAGAAGTTATTGTAGTCGGTGACACTGTGATTGTGGCATCAGTGGTAGTTGCATCAGAAGTTATTGTAGTCGGTGATGCTGTGGTTGTGGCATCAGTGGTAGTTGCATCAGAAGTTATTGTAGTCGGTGACAATGTGGTTGTGGCATCAGTGGTAGTTGCATCAGAAGTTATTGTAGTCGGTGATGCTTTGGTTGTGGCATCAGTGGTAGTTGCATCAGAAGTTATTGTAGTCGGTGACACTGTGGTTGTGGCATCAGTGGTAGTTGCATCAGAAGTTATTGTAGTCGGTGATACTGTGGTTGTGGCATCAGCGGTTGTTGCATCAGAAGTTATTGTAGTCGGTGACACTGTGGTTGTGGCATCAGTGGTAGTTACATCAGAAGTTATTGTAGTCGGTGATACTGTGGTTGTGGCATCAGCAGTTGTTGCATCAGAAGTTATTAAAGTCGGTGTAGCTGTGGTTGTGGCATCAGTGGTAGTTGCATCAGAAGTTATTGTAGTCGGTGATGCTGTGGTTGTGGCATCAGTGGTAGTTGCATCAGAAGTTATTGTAGTCGGTGATACTGTGGTTGTGGCGTCAGTGGCAGTTGCACTAGAAGTTATTGTAGTCGGTGATACTGTGGTTGTGGCATCAGCGGTTGTTGCATCAGAATTTATTGTAGTCGGTGACACTGTGGTTGTGGCATCAGTGGTAGTTGCATCAGAAGTTATTGTAGTCGGTGATACTGTTGTTGTGGTATCAGTGGTAGTTGCATCAGAAGTTATTGTAGTCGGTGATACTGTGGTTGTGGCATCAGCAGTTGTTGCATCAGAAGTTATTGTAGTCGGTGATGCTGTGGTTGTGGCATCAGTGGTAGTTGCATCAGAAGTTATTGTAGTCGGTGACACTGTGGTTGTGGCATCAGTGGTAGTTGCATCAGAAGTTATTGTAGTCGGTGATACTGTGGTTGTGGCATCAGCGGTTGTTGCATCAGAAGTTATTGTAGTCGGTGACACTGTGGTTGTGGCATCAGTGGTAGTTGCATCAGAAGTTATTGTAGTCGGTGATACTGTGGTTGTGGCATCAGCGGTTGTTGCATCAGAAGTTATTGTAGTCGGTGTAGCTGTGGTTGTGGCATCAGTGGTAGTTGCATCAGAAGTTATTGTAGTGGGTGATGCTGTGGTTGTGGCATCAGTGGTAGTTGCATCAGCAGTTATTGTAGTCGGTGATACTGTGGTTGTGGCATCAGCGGTTGTTGCATCAGAAGTTATTGTAGTCGGTGACACTGTGGTTGTGGCATCAGTGGTAGTTGCATCAGAAGTTATTGTAGTCGGTGATACTGTGGTTGTGGCGTCAGTGGCAGTTGCACTAGAAGTTATTGTAGTTGGTGATGCTGTGGTTGTGGCATCAGTGGTAGTTGCATCAGAAGTTATTGTAGTCGGTGATACTGTGGTTGTGGCATCAGCGGTTGTTGCATCAGAAGTTATTGTAGTCGGTGATGCTGTGGTTGTGGCATCAGTGGTAGTTGCATCAGAAGTTATTGTAGTGGGTGATGCTGTGGTTGTGGCATCAGTGGTAGTTGCATCAGAAGTTATTGTAGTCGGTGACACTGTGGTTGTGGCATCAGTGGTAGTTGCATCAGAAGTTATTGTAGTCGGTGATACTGTGGTTGTGGCGTCAGTGGCAGTTGCACCAGAAGTTGGTGAAGTCGGCGATACAGTAATTGTTGCATCAGAAGTTATTGTAGTCGGTGATACTGTTGTTGTGGCATCAGTGGTAGTTGCATCAGAAGTTATTGTAGTCGGTGATACTGTGGTTGTGGCATCAGCAGTTGTTGTATCAGAAGTTATTGTAGTCGGTGATGCTGTGGTTGTGGCATCAGTGGTAGTTGCATCAGAAGTTATTGTAGTCGGTGACACTGTGGTTGTGGCATCAGTGGTAGTTGCATCAGAAGTTATTGTAGTCGGTGATACTGTGGTTGTGGCATCAGCGGTTGTTGCATCAGAAGTTATTGTAGTCGGTGACACTGTGGTTGTGGCATCAGTGGTAGTTGCATCAGAAGTTATTGTAGTCGGTGATACTGTGGTTGTGGCATCAGCGGTTGTTGCATCAGAAGTTATTGTGGTCGGTGTAGCTGTGGTTGTGGCATCAGTGGTAGTTGCATCAGAAGTTATTGTAGTCGGTGATACTGTTGTTGTGGCATCAGTGGTAGTTGCATCAGAAGTTATTGTAGTCGGTGATACTGTGGTTGTGGCGTCAGTGGCAGTTGCACCAGAAGTTATTGTAGTTGGTGATGCTGTGGTTGTGGCATCAGTGGTAGTTGCATCAGAAGTTATTGTAGTCGGTGATACTGTGGTT
Organism: Dicycla oo; assembly: GCA_948252095.1. Lineage (NCBI taxonomy): Eukaryota > Metazoa > Arthropoda > Insecta > Lepidoptera > Noctuidae > Dicycla > Dicycla oo. The sequence goes on from OX411728.1 coordinate 16,610,072, forward strand.
GTGGCATCAGCGGTTGTTGCATCAGAAGTTATTGTAGTCGGTGACACTGTGGTTGTGGCGTCAGTGGCAGTTGCACCAGAAGTTGTTGAAGTCGGCGATACAGTAGTTGTCGCATCAGAAGTTATTGTGGTCGGTGATACTGTTGTTGTGGCATCAGTGGTAGTTGCATCAGAAGTTATTGTAGTCGGTGATACTGTGGTTGTGGCATCAGCAGTTGTTGCATCAGAAGTTATTGTAGTCGGTGATGCTATGGTTGTGGCATCAGTGGTATTTGCATCAGAAGTTATTGTAGTCGGTGATGCTGTGGTTGTGGCAACAGTGGTAGTTGCATCAGAAGTTATTGTAGTCGGTGACACTGTGGTTGTGGCATCAGTGGTAGTTGCATCAGAAGTTATTGTAGTCGGTGATGCTGTGGTTGTGGCATCAGTGGTAGTTGCATCAGAAGTTATTGTAGTCGGTGATACTGTGGTTGTGGCGTCAGTGGCAGTTGCACCAGAAGTTGGTGAAGTCGGCGATACAGTAATTGTTGCATCAGAAGTTATTGTAGTCGGTGATACTGTTGTTGTGGTATCAGTGGTAGTTGCATCAGAAGTTATTGTAGTCGGTGATACTGTGGTTGTGGCATCAGCAGTTGTTGCATCAGAAGTTATTGTAGTCGGTGATGCTGTGGTTGTGGCATCAGTGGTAGTTGCATCAGAAGTTATTGTAGTCGGTGACACTGTGGTTGTGGCATCAGTGGTAGTTGCATCAGAAGTTATTGTAGTCGGTGATACTGTGGTTGTGGCATCAGCGGTTGTTGCATCAGAAGTTATTGTATTCGGTGACACTGTGGTTGTGGCATCAGTGGTAGTTGCATCAGAAGTTATTGTAGTCGGTGATACTGTGGTTGTGGCATCAGCGGTTGTTGTATCAGAAGTTATTGTAGTCGGTGTAGCTGTGGTTGTGGCATCAGTGGTAGTTGCATCAGAAGTTATTGTAGTGGGTGATGCTGTGGTTGTGGCATCAGTGGTAGTTGCATCAGCAGTTATTGTAGTCGGTGATACTGTGGTTGTGGCATCAGCGGTTGTTGCATCAGAAGTTATTGTAGTCGGTGACACTGTGGTTGTGGCATCAGTGGTAGTTGCATCAGAAGTTATTGTAGTCGGTGATACTGTGGTTGTGGCGTCAGTGGCAGTTGCACCAGAAGTTGGTGAAGTCGGCGATACAGTAGTTGTTGCATCAGAAGTTATTGTAGTCGGTGATACTGTTGTTGTGGCATCAGTGGTAGTTGCATCAGAAGTTATTGTAGTCGGTGATACTGTGGTTGTGGCATCAGCAGTTGTTGCATCAGAAGTTATTGTAGTCGGTGATGCTGTGGGTGTGGCATCAGTGGTAGTTGCATCAGAAGTTATTGTAGTCGGTGACACTGTGGTTGTGGCATCAGTGGTAGTTGCATCAGAAGTTATTGTAGTCGGTGATGCTGTGGTTGTGGCATCAGTGGTAGTTGCATCAGAAGTTATTGTAGTCGGTGATACTGTGGTTGTGGCGTCAGTGGCAGTTGCACTAGAAGTTATTGTAGTTGGTGATGCTGTGGTTGTGGCATCAGTGGTAGTTGCATCAGAAGTTATTGTAGTCGGTGATACTTTTGGTTGTGGCATCAGCGGTTGTTGCATCAGAATTTATTGTAGTCGGTGACACTGTGGTTGTGGCATCAGTGGTAGTTGCATCAGAAGTTATTGTAGTCGGTGATACTGTGGTTGTGGCATCAGCGGTTGTTGCATCAGAAGTTATTGTAGTCGGTGATACTGTGGTTGTGGCATCAGCTGTTGTTGCATCAGAAGTTATTGTAGTCGGTGATGCTGTGGTTGTGGCATCAGTGGTAGTTGCATCAGAAGTTATTGTAGTGGGTGATGCTGTGGTTGTGGCATCAGTGGTAGTTGCATCAGAAGTTATTGTAGTCGGTGACACTGTGGTTGTGGCATCAGTGGTAGTTGCATCAGAAGTTATTGTAGTCGGTGATGCTGTGGTTGTGGCATCAGTGGTAGTTGCATCAGAAGTTATTGTAGTCGGTGACAATGTGGTTGTGGCATCAGTGGTAGTTGCATCAGAAGTTATTGTAGTCGGTGATGCTGTGGTTGTGGCATCAGTGGTAGTTGCATCAGAAGTTATTGTAGTCGGTGACACTGTGGTTGTGGCATCAGTGGTAGTTGCATCAGAAGTTATTGTAGTCGGTGATACTGTGGTTGTGGCATCAGCGGTTGTTGCATCAGAAGTTATTGTAGTCGGTGACACTGTGGTTGTGGCATCAGTGGTAGTTGCATCAGAAGTTATTGTAGTCGGTGATACTGTGGTTGTGGCATCAGCAGTTGTTGCATCAGAAGTTATTGTAGTCGGTGTAGCTGTGGTTGTGGCATCAGTGGTAGTTGCATCAGAAGTTATTGTAGTCGGTGATGCTGTGGTTGTGGCATCAGTGGTAGTTGCATCAGAAGTTATTGTTGTCGGTGATACTGTGGTTGTGGCGTCAGTGGCAGTTGCACTAGAAGTTATTGTAGTTGGTGATGCTGTGGTTGTGGCATCAGTGGTAGTTGCATCAGAAGTTATTGTAGTCGGTGATACTGTGGTTGTGGCATCAGCGGTTGTTGCATCAGAATTTATTGTAGTCGGTGACACTGTGGTTGTGGCATCAGTGGTAGTTGCATCAGAAGTTATTGTAGTCGGTGATACTGTGGTTGTGGCATCAGCGGTTGTTGCATCAGAAGTTATTGTAGTCTGTGACACTGTGGTTGTGGCATCAGTGGTAGTTGCATCAGAAGTTATTGTAGTCGGTGATGCTGTGGTTGTGGCATCAGTGGTAGTTGCATCAGAAGTTATTGTAGTCGGTGATACTGTGGTTGTGGCGTAGGTGGCAGTTGCACCAGAAGTTATTGTAGTCGGTGATGCTGTGGTTGTGGCATCAGAAGTTATTGTAGTCGGTGATACTGTTGTTGTGGCATCAGTGGTAGTTGCATCAGAAGTTATTGTAGTGGGTGATGCTGTGGTTGTGGCATCAGTGGTAGTTGCATCAGAAGTTATTGTAGTCGGTGATACTGTGGTTGTGGCGTCAGTGGCAGTTGCACCAGAAGTTATTGTAGTTGGTGATGCTGTGGTTGTGGCATCAGTGGTAGTTGCATCAGAAGTTATTGTAGTCGGTGATACTGTGGTTGTGGCGTCAGTGGCAGTTGCACCAGAAGTTATTGTAGTCGGTGATACTGTTGTTGTGGCATCAGTGGTAGTTGCATCAGAAGTTATTGTAGTCGGTGATGCTGTGGTTGTGGCATCAGTGGTAGTTGCATCAGAAGTTATTGTAGTCGGTGATACTGTGGTTGTGGCGTCAGTGGCAGTTGCACCAGAAGTTATTGTAGTTGGTGATGCTGTGGTTGTGGCATCAGTGGTAGTTGCATTAGAAGTTATTGTAGTCGGAGATACTATGGTTGTGGCATCAGCGGTTGTTGCATCAGAAGTTATTGTAGTCGGTGACACTGTGGTTGTGGCATCAGTGGTAGTTGCATCAGAAGTTATTGTAGTCGGTGATACTGTGGTTGTGGCATCAGCGGTTGTTGCATCAGAAGTTATTGTAGTCGGTGACACTGTGGTTGTGGCATCAGTGGTAGTTGCATCAGAAGTTATTGTAGTCGGTGATACTGTGGTTGTGGCATCAGCGGTTGTTGCATCAGAATTTATTGTAGTCGGTGATACTGTGGTTGTGGCATCAGCGGTTGTTGCATCAGAAGTTATTGTAGTCGGTGACACTGTGAATGTGGCATCAGTGGTAGTTGCATCAGAAGTTATTGTAGTCGGTGATACTGTGGTTGTGGCATCAGCAGTTGTTGCATCAGAAGTTATTGTAGTCGGTGACACTGTGGTTGTGGCATCAGTGGTAGTTGCATCAGAAGTTATTGTAGTCGTTGATACTGTAGTTGTGGCGTCAGTGGCAGTTGCACCAGAAGTTGTTGAAGTCGGCGATACAGTAGTTGTTGCATCAGAAGTTATTGTAGTCGGTGATACTGTTGTTGTGGCATCAGTGGTAGTTGCATCAGAAGTTATTGTAGTCGGTGATACTGTGGTTGTGGCATCAGCGGTTGTTGCATCAGAATTTATTGTAGTCGGTGATGCTGTGGTTGTGGCATCAGTGGTAGTTGCATCAGAAGTTATTGTAGTCGGTGTTGCTGTGGTTGTGGCATCAGTGGTAGTTGCATCAGAAGTTATTGTAGTCGGTGATACTGTGGTTGTGGCGTCAGTGGCAGTTGCACCAGAAGTTGGTGAAGTCGGCGATACAGTAATTGTTGCATCAGAAGTTATTGTAGTCGGTGATACTGTTGTTGTGGCATCAGTGGTAGTTGCATCAGAAGTTATTGTAGTCGTTGATACTGTAGTTGTGGCGTCAGTGGCAGTTGCACCAGAAGTTGTTGAAGTCGGCGATACAGTAGTTGTTGCATCAGAAGTTATTGTAGTCGGTGACACTGTGGTTGTGGCATCAGTGGTAGTTGCATCAGAAGTTATTGTAGTCGGTGATGCTGTGGTTGTGGCATCAGTGGTAGTTGCATCAGAAGTTATTGTAGTCGGTGATACTGTGGTTGTGGCATCAGCAGTTGTTGCATCAGAAGTTATTGTAGTCGGTGATGCTGTGGTTGTGGCATCAGTGGTAGTTGCATCAGAAGTTATTGTAGTCGGTGATACTGTGGTTGTGGCGTCAGTGGCAGTTGCATCAGAAGTTATTGTAGTCGGTGATACTGTGGTTGTGGCATCAGCAGTTGTTGCATCAGAAGTTATTGTAGTCGGTGATGCTGTGGTTGTGGCATCAGTGGTAGTTGCATCAGAAGTTATTGTAGTCGGTGACACTGTGGTTGTGGCATCAGTGGTAGTTGCATCAGAAGTTATTGTAGTCGGTGACACTGTGGTTGTGGCATCAGTGGTAGTTGCATCAGAAGTTATTGTAGTCGGTGATGCTGTGGTTGTGGCATCAGTGGTAGTTGCATCAGAAGTTATTGTAGTCGGTGATACTGTGGTTGTGGCATCAGCGGTTGTTGCATCAGAAGTTATTGTAGTCGGTGACACTGTGGTTGTGGCATCAGTGGTAGTTGCATCAGAAGTTATTGTAGTCGGTGATACTGTGGTAGTGGCATCAGCGGTTGTTGCATCAGAAGTTATTGTAGTCGGTGTATTTGTGGTTGTGGCATCAGCAGTTGTTGCATCAGAAGTTATTGTAGTGGGTGATGCTGTGGTTGTGGCATCAGTGGTAGTTGCATCTGAAGTTATTGTAGTCGGTGATACTGTGGTTGTGGCATCAGCGGTTGTTGCATCAGAAGTTATTGTAGTCGGTGACACTGTGGTTGTGGCATCAGTGGTAGTTGCATCAGAAGTTATTGTAGTCGGTGATACTGTGGTTGTGGCATCAGCAGTTGTTGCATCAGAAGTTATTGTAGTCGGTGATGCTGTGGGTGTGGCATCAGTGGTAGTTGCATCAGAAGTTATTGTAGTCGGTGACACTGTGGTTGTGGCATCAGTGGTAGTTGCATCAGAAGTTATTGTAGTCGGTGATAATGTGGTTGTGGCGTCAGTGGCAGTTGCACCAGAAGTTGTAGAAGTCGGTGATACAGTAGTTGTTGCATCAGAAGTTATTGTAGTCGGTGATACTGTTGTTGTGGCATCAGTGGTAGTTGCATCAGAAGTTATTGTAGTCGGTGATACTGTGGTTGTGGCATCAGCAGTTGTTGCATCAGAAGTTATTGTAGTCGGTGATGCTGTGGTTGTGGCATCAGTGGTAGTTGCATCAGAAGTTATTGTAGTCGGTGATACTGTGGTTGTGGCATCAGCGGTTGTTGCATCAGAAGTTATTGTAGTCGGTGACACTGTGGTTGTGGCATCAGTGGTAGTTGCATCAGAAGTTATTGTAGTCGGTGATACTGTGGTTGTGGCATCAGCAGTTGTTGCATCAGAAGTTATTGTAGTCGGTGATGCTGTGGGTGTGGCATCAGTGGTAGTTGCATCAGAAGTTATTGTAGTCGGTGACACTGTGGTTGTGGCATCAGTGGTAGTTGCATCAGAAGTTATTGTAGTCGGTGATACTGTGGTTGTGGCATCAGCAGTTGTTGCATCAGAAGTTATTGTAGTCAGTGATGCTGTGGGTGTGGCATCAGTGGTAGTTGCATCAGAAGTTATTGAAGTCGGTGACACTGTGGTTGTGGCATCAGTGGTAGTTGCATCAGAAGTTATTGTAGTCGGTGATACTGTGGTTGTGGCATCAGCGGTTGTTGCATCAGAAGTTATTGTAGTCGGTGACACTGTGGTTGTGGCATCAGTGGTAGTTGCATCAGAAGTTATTGTAGTCGGTGATGCTGTGGGTGTGGCATCAGTGGTAGTTGCATCAGAAGTTATTGTAGTCGGTGACACTGTGGTTGTGGCATCAGTGGTAGTTGCATCAGAAGTTATTGTAGTCGGTGATAATGTGGTTGTGGCGTCAGTGGCAGTTGCACCAGAAGTTGTAGAAGTCGGTGATACAGTAGTTGTTGCATCAGAAGTTATTGTAGTTGGTGATACTGTGGTTGTGGCATCAGCGGTTGTTGCATCAGAAGTTATTGTAGTCGGTGACACTGTGGTTGTGGCATCAGTGGTAGTTGCATCAGAAGTTATTGTAGTCGGTGATACTGTGGTTGTGGCATCAGCGGTTGTTGCATCAGAAGTTATTGTAGTCGGTGTATTTGTGGTTGTGGCATCAGTGGTAGTTGCATCAGAATTTATTGTAGTGGGTGATGCTGTGGTTGTGGCATCAGTGGTAGTTGCATCTGAAGTTATTGTAGTCGGTGATACTGTGGTTGTGGCATCAGCGGTTGTTGCATCAGAAGTTATTGTAGTCGGTGATACTGTGGTTGTGGCATCAGTGGTAGTTGCATCAGAAGTTATTGTAGTCGGTGATACTGTGGTTGTGGCGTCAGTGGCAGTTGCACCAGAAGTTGTTGAAGTCGGCGATACAGTAGTTGTTGCATCAGAAGTTATTGTAGTCGGTGATACTGTTGTTGTGGCATCAGTGGTAGTTGCATCAGAAGTTATTGTAGTCGGTGATACTGTGGTTGTGGCATCAGCAGTTGTTGCATCAGAAGTTATTGTAGTCGGTGATGCTGTGGGTGTGGCATCAGTGGTAGTTGCATCAGAAGTTATTGTAGTCGGTGACACTGTGGTTGTGGCATCAGTGGTAGTTGCATCAGAAGTTATTGTAGTCGGTGATAATGTGGTTGTGGCGTCAGTGGCAGTTGCACCAGAAGTTGTAGAAGTCGGTGATACAGTAGTTGTTGCATCAGAAGTTATTGTAGTTGGTGATACTGTTGTTGTGGCATCAGTGGTAGTTGCATCAGAAGTTATTGTAGTCGGTGATACTGCGGTTGTGGCATCAGCGGTTGTTGCATCAGAAGTTATTGTAGTCGGTGATGCTGTGGTTGTGGCATCAGTGGTAGTTGCATCAGAAGTTATTGTAGTGGGTGATGCTGTGGTTGTGGCATCAGTGGTAGTTGCATCAGAAGTTATTGTAGTGGGTGACACTGTGGTTGTGGCATCAGTGGCAGTTGCACCAGAAGTTGTAGAAGTCGGTGATACAGTAGTTGTTGCATCAGAAGTTATTGTAGTTGGTGATACTGTTGTTGTGGCATCAGTGGTAGTTGCATCAGAAGTTATTGTAGTCGGTGATACTGCGGTTGTGGCATCAGCGGTTGTTGCATCAGAAGTTATTGTAGTGGGTGATGCTGTGGTTGTGGCATCAGTGGTAGTTGCATCAGAAGTTATTGTAGTCGGTGATGCTGTGGTTGTGGCATCAGTGGCAGTTGCACCAGAAGTTGGTGAAGTCGGCGATACAGTAATTGTTGCATCAGAAGTTATTGTAGTCGGTGATACTGTTGTTGTGGCATCAGTGGTAGTTGCATCAGAAGTTATTGTAGTCGGTGATACTGTGGTTGTGGCATCAGCGGTTGTTGCATCAGAAGTTATTGTAGTCGGTGATGCTGTGGTTGTGGCATCAGTGGCAGTTGCACCAGAAGTTGGTGAAGTCGGCGATACAGTAATTGTTGCATCAGAAGTTATTGTAGTCGGTGATACTGTGGTTGTGGCATCAGCGGTTGTTGCATCAGAATTTATTGTAGTCGGTGACACTGTGGTTGTGGCATCAGTGGTAGTTGCATCAGAAGTTATTGTAGTCGGTGATACTGTGGTTGTGGCATCAGCGGTTGTTGCATCAGAAGTTATTGTAGTCTGTGACACTGTGGTTGTGGCATCAGTGGTAGTTGCATCAGAAGTTATTGTAGTCGGTGATGCTGTGGTTGTGGCATCAGTGGTAGTTGCATCAGAAGTTATTGTAGTCGGTGATACTGTGGTTGTGGCGTAGGTGGCAGTTGCACCAGAAGTTGGTGAAGTCGGCGATACAGTAATTGTTGCATCAGAAGTTATTGTAGTCGGTGATACTGTTGTTGTGGCATCAGTGGTAGTTGCATCAGAAGTTATTGTAGTCGGTGATGCTGTGGTTGTGGCATCAGTAGTAGTTGCATCAGAAGTTATTGTAGTCGGTGATACTGTGGTTGTGGCGTCAGTGGCAGTTGCACCAGAAGTTATTGTAGTTGGTGATGCTGTGGTTGTGGCATCAGTGGTAGTTGCATCAGAAGTTATTGTAGTCGGTGATACTGTGGTTGTGGCGTCAGTGGCAGTTGCACCAGAAGTTATTTTAGTCGGTGATACTGTTGTTGTGGCATCAGTGGTAGTTGCATCAGAAGTTATTGTAGTCGGTGATGCTGTGGTTGTGGCATCAGTGGTAGTTGCATCAGAAGTTATTGTAGTCGGTGATACTGTGGTTGTGGCGTCAGTGGCAGTTGCACCAGAAGTTATTGTAGTTGGTGATGCTGTGGTTGTGGCATCAGTGGTAGTTGCATTAGAAGTTATTGTAGTCGGTGATACTATGGTTGTGGCATCAGCGGTTGTTGCATCAGAAGTTATTGTAGTCGGTGACACTGTGGTTGTGGCATCAGTGGTAGTTGCATCAGAAGTTATTGTAGTCGGTGATACTGTGGTTGTGGCATCAGCGGTTGTTGCATCAGAAGTTATTGTAGTCGGTGACACTGTGGTTGTGGCATCAGTGGTAGTTGCATCAGAAGTTATTGTAGTCGGTGATACTGTGGTTGTGGCATCAGCGGTTGTTGCATCAGAATTTATTGTAGTCGGTGATACTGTGGTTGTGGCATCAGCGGTTGTTGCATCAGAAGTTATTGTAGTCGGTGACACTGTGGTTGTGGCATCAGTGGTAGTTGCATCAGAAGTTATTGTAGTCGGTGATACTGTGGTTGTGGCATCAGTGGTAGTTGCATCAGAAGTTATTGTAGTCGGTGACACTGTGGTTGTGGCATCAGTGGTAGTTGCAACAGAAGTTATTGTAGTCGGTGATACTGTGGTTGTGGCATCAGCGGTTGTTGCATCAGAAGTTATTGTAGTCGGTGACACTGTGGTTGTGGCATCAGTGGTAGTTGCATCAGAAGTTATTGTAGTCGGTGATACTGTGGTTGTGGCATCAGCAGTTGTTGCATCAGAAGTTATTGTAGTCGGTGTAGCTGTGGTTGTGGCATCAGTGGTAGTTGCATCAGAAGTTATTGTAGTCGTTGATACTGTAGTTGTGGCGTCAGTGGCAGTTGCACCAGAAGTTGTTGAAGTCGGCGATACAGTAGTTGTTGCATCAGAAGTTATTGTAGTCGGTGATACTGTTGTTGTGGCATCAGTGGTAGTTGCATCAGAAGTTATTGTAGTCGGTGATACTGTGGTTGTGGCATCAGCGGTTGTTGCATCAGAATTTATTGTAGTCGGTGATGCTGTGGTTGTGGCATCAGTGGTAGTTGCATCAGAAGTTATTGTAGTCGGTGTTGCTGTGGTTGTGGCATCAGTGGTAGTTGCATCAGAAGTTATTGTAGTCGGTGATACTGTGGTTGTGGCGTCAGTGGCAGTTGCACCAGAAGTTGGTGAAGTCGGCGATACAGTAATTGTTGCATCAGAAGTTATTGTAGTCGGTGATACTGTTGTTGTGGCATCAGTGGTAGTTGCATCAGAAGTTATTGTAGTCGTTGATACTGTAGTTGTGGCGTCAGTGGCAGTTGCACCAGAAGTTGTTGAAGTCGGCGATACAGTAGTTGTTGCATCAGAAGTTATTGTAGTCGGTGACACTGTGGTTGTGGCATCAGTGGTAGTTGCATCAGAAGTTATTGTAGTCGGTGATGCTGTGGTTGTGGAATCAGTGGTAGTTGCATCAGAAGTTATTGTAGTCGGTGATACTGTGGTTGTGGCATCAGCAGTTGTTGCATCAGAAGTTATTGTAGTCGGTGATGCTGTGGTTGTGGCATCAGTGGTAGTTGCATCAGAAGTTATTGTAGTCGGTGATACTGTGGTTGTGGCGTCAGTGGCAGTTGCATCAGAAGTTATTTTAGTCGGTGATACTGTGGTTGTGGCATCAGCAGTTGTTGCATCAGAAGTTATTGTAGTCGGTGATGCTGTGGTTGTGGCATCAGTGGTAGTTGCATCAGAAGTTATTGTAGTCGGTGACACTGTGGTTGTGGCATCAGTGGTAGTTGCATCAGAAGTTATTGTAGTCGGTGACACTGTGGTTGTGGCATCAGTGGTAGTTGCATCAGAAGTTATTGTAGTCGGTGATGCTGTGGTTGTGGCATCAGTGGTAGTTGCATCAGAAGTTATTGTAGTCGGTGATACTGTGGTTGTGGCATCAGCGGTTGTTGCATCAGAAGTTATTGTAGTCGGTGACACTGTGGTTGTGGCATCAGTGGTAGTTGCATCAGAAGTTATTGTAGTCGGTGATACTGTGGTTGTGGCATCAGCGGTTGTTGCATCAGAAGTTATTGTAGTCGGTGTATTTGTGGTTGTGGCATCAGCAGTTGTTGCATCAGAAGTTATTGTAGTGGGTGATGCTGTGGTTGTGGCATCAGTGGTAGTTGCATCAGAAGTTATTGTAGTCGGTGATACTGTGGTTGTGGCATCAGCGGTTGTTGCATCAGAAGTTATTGTAGTCGGTGACACTGTGGTTGTGGCATCAGTGGTAGTTGCATCAGAAGTTATTGTATTCGGTGATACTGTGGTTGTGGCATCAGCAGTTGTTGCATCAGAAGTTATTGTAGTCGGTGATGCTGTGGGTGTGGCATCAGTGGTAGTTGCATCAGAAGTTATTGTAGTCGGTGACACTGTGGTTGTGGCATCAGTGGTAGTTGCATCAGAAGTTATTGTAGTCGGTGATAATGTGGTTGTGGCGTCAGTGGCAGTTGCACCAGAAGTTGTAGAAGTCGGTGATACAGTAGTTGTTGCATCAGAAGTTATTGTAGTCGGTGGTACTGTTGTTGTGGCATCAGTGGTAGTTGCATCAGAAGTTATTGTAGTCGGTGATACTGTGGTTGTGGCATCAGCAGTTGTTGCATCAGAAGTTATTGTAGTCGGTGACACTGTGGTTGTGGCATCAGTGGTAGTTGCATCAGAAGTTATTGTAGTCGGTGATGCTGTGGTTGTGGAATCAGTGGTAGTTGCATCAGAAGTTATTGTAGTCGGTGATACTGTGGTTGTGGCATCAGCAGTTGTTGCATCAGAAGTTATTGTAGTCGGTGATGCTGTGGTTGTGGCATCAGTGGTAGTTGCATCAGAAGTTATTGTAGTCGGTGATACTGTGGTTGTGGCGTCAGTGGCAGTTGCATCAGAAGTTATTTTAGTCGGTGATACTGTGGTTGTGGCATCAGCAGTTGTTGCATCAGAAGTTATTGTAGTCGGTGATGCTGTGGTTGTGGCATCAGTGGTAGTTGCATCAGAAGTTATTGTAGTCGGTGACACTGTGGTTGTGGCATCAGTGGTAGTTGCATCAGAAGTTATTGTAGTCGGTGACACTGTGGTTGTGGCATCAGTGGTAGTTGCATCAGAAGTTATTGTAGTCGGTGATGCTGTGGTTGTGGCATCAGTGGTAGTTGCATCAGAAGTTATTGTAGTCGGTGATACTGTGGTTGTGGCATCAGCGGTTGTTGCATCAGAAGTTATTGTAGTCGGTGACACTGTGGTTGTGGCATCAGTGGTAGTTGCATCAGAAGTTATTGTAGTCGGTGATACTGTGGTTGTGGCATCAGCGGTTGTTGCATCAGAAGTTATTGTAGTCGGTGTATTTGTGGTTGTGGCATCAGCAGTTGTTGCATCAGAAGTTATTGTAGTGGGTGATGCTGTGGTTGTGGCATCAGTGGTAGTTGCATCTGAAGTTATTGTAGTCGGTGATACTGTGGTTGTGGCATCAGCGGTTGTTGCATCAGAAGTTATTGTAGTCGGTGACACTGTGGTTGTGGCATCAGTGGTAGTTGCATCAGAAGTTATTGTATTCGGTGATACTGTGGTTGTGGCATCAGCAGTTGTTGCATCAGAAGTTATTGTAGTCGGTGATGCTGTGGGTGTGGCATCAGTGGTAGTTGCATCAGAAGTTATTGTAGTCGGTGACACTGTGGTTGTGGCATCAGTGGTAGTTGCATCAGAAGTTATTGTAGTCGGTGATAATGTGGTTGTGGCGTCAGTGGCAGTTGCACCAGAAGTTGTAGAAGTCGGTGATACAGTAGTTGTTGCATCAGAAGTTATTGTAGTCGGTGGTACTGTTGTTGTGGCATCAGTGGTAGTTGCATCAGAAGTTATTGTAGTCGGTGATACTGTGGTTGTGGCATCAGCAGTTGTTGCATCAGAAGTTATTGTAGTCGGTGATGCTGTGGTTGTGGCATCAGTGGTAGTTGCATCAGAAGTTATTGTAGTCGGTGATACTGTGGTTGTGGCATCAGCGGTTGTTGCATCAGAAGTTATTGTAGTCGGTGACACTGTGGTTGTGGCATCAGTGGTAGTTGCATCAGAAGTTATTGTAGTCGGTGATACTGTGGTTGTGGCATCAGCAGTTGTTGCATCAGAAGTTATTGTAGTCGGTGATGCTGTGGGTGTGGCATCAGTGGTAGTTGCATCAGAAGTTATTGTAGTCGGTGACACTGTGGTTGTGGCATCAGTGGTAGTTGCATCAGAAGTTATTGTAGTCGGTGACACTGTGGTTGTGGCATCAGTGGTAGTTGCATCAGAAGTTATTGTAGTCGGTGATACTGTGGTTGTGGCATCAGTGGTAGTTGCATCAGAAGTTATTGTAGTCGGTGATAATGTGGTTGTGGCGTCAGTGGCAGTTGCACCAGAAGTTGTAGAAGTCGGTGATACAGTAGTTGTTGCATCAGAAGTTATTGTAGTTGGTGATACTGTGGTTGTGGCATCAGCGGTTGTTGCATCAGAAGTTATTGTAGTCGGTGTATTTGTGGTTGTGGCATCAGTGGTAGTTGCATCAGAAGTTATTGTAGTCGGTGATAATGTGGTTGTGGCGTCAGTGGCAGTTGCACCAGAAGTTGTAGAAGTCGGTGATACAGTAGTTGTTGCATCAGAAGTTATTGTTGTCGGTGATACTGTTGTTGTGGCATCAGTGGTAGTTGCATCAGAAGTTATTGTAGTCGGTGATACTGTGGTTGTGGCATCAGCGGTTGTTGCATCAGAAGTTATTGTAGTCGGTGTATTTGTGGTTGTGGCATCAGTGGTAGTTGCATCAGAAGTTATTGTAGTCGGTGATAATGTGGTTGTGGCGTCAGTGGCAGTTGCACCAGAAGTTGTAGAAGTCGGTGATACAGTAGTTGTTGCATCAGAAGTTATTGTAGTCGGTGATACTGTTGTTGTGGCATCAGTGGTAGTTGCATCAGAAGTTATTGTAGTCGGTGATACTGTGGTTGTGGCATCAGCAGTTGTTGCATCAGAAGTTATTGTAGTCGGTGATGCTGTGGTTGTGGCATCAGTGGTAGTTGCATCAGAAGTTATTGTAGTCGGTGATACTGTGGTTGTGGCATCAGCAGTTGTTGCATCAGAAGTTATTGTAGTCGGTGATGCTGTGGGTGTGGCATCAGTGGTAGTTGCATCAGAAGTTATTGTAGTCGGTGACACTGTGGTTGTGGCATCAGTGGTAGTTGCATCAGAAGTTATTGTAGTCGGTGATACTGTGGTTGTGGCATCAGCGGTTGTTGCATCAGAAGTTATTGTAGTCGGTGACACTGTGGTTGTGGCATCAGTGGTAGTTGCATCAGAAGTTATTGTAGTCGGTGATGCTGTGGGTGTGGCATCAGTGGTAGTTGCATCAGAAGTTATTGTAGTCGGTGACACTGTGGTTGTGGCATCAGTGGTAGTTGCATCAGAAGTTATTGTAGTCGGTGATAATGTGGTTGTGGCGTCAGTGGCAGTTGCACCAGAAGTTGTAGAAGTCGGTGATACAGTAGTTGTTGCATCAGAAGTTATTGTAGTTGGTGATACTGTGGTTGTGGCATCAGCGGTTGTTGCATCAGAAGTTATTGTAGTCGGTGACACTGTGGTTGTGGCATCAGTGGTAGTTGCATCAGAAGTTATTGTAGTCGGTGATACTGTGGTTGTGGCATCAGCGGTTGTTGCATCAGAAGTTATTGTAGTCGGTGTATTTGTGGTTGTGGCATCAGTGGTAGTTGCATCAGAATTTATTGTAGTGGGTGATGCTGTGGTTGTGGCATCAGTGGTAGTTGCATCTGAAGTTATTGTAGTCGGTGATACTGTGGTTGTGGCATCAGCGGTTGTTGCATCAGAAGTTATTGTAGTCGGTGATACTGTGGTTATGGCATCAGTGGTAGTTGCATCAGAAGTTATTGTAGTCGGTGATACTGTGGTTGTGGCGTCAGTGGCAGTTGCACCAGAAGTTGTTGAAGTCGGCGATACAGTAGTTGTTGCATCAGAAGTTATTGTAGTCGGTGATACTGTTGTTGTGGCATCAGTGGTAGTTGCATCAGAAGTTATTGTAGTCGGTGATACTGTGGTTGTGGCATCAGCAGTTGTTGCATCAGAAGTTATTGTAGTCGGTGATGCTGTGGGTGTGGCATCAGTGGTAGTTGCATCAGAAGTTATTGTAGTCGGTGACACTGTGGTTGTGGCATCAGTAGTAGTTGCATCAGAAGTTATTGTAGTCGGTGATAATGTGGTTGTGGCGTCAGTGGCAGTTGCACCAGAAGTTGTAGAAGTCGGTGATACAGTAGTTGTTGCATCAGAAGTTATTGTAGTTGGTGATACTGTTGTTGTGGCATCAGTGGTAGTTGCATCAGAAGTTATTGTAGTCGGTGATACTGCGGTTGTGGCATCAGCGGTTGTTGCATCAGAAGTTATTGTAGTCGGTGATGCTGTGTTTGTGGCATCAGTGGTAGTTGCATCAGAAGTTATTGTAGTGGGTGATGCTGTGGTTGTGGCATCAGTGGTAGTTGCATCAGAAGTTATTGTAGTGGGTGACACTGTGGTTGTGGCATCAGTGGTAGTTGCATCAGAAGTTATTGTAGTCGGTGATAATGTGGTTGTGGCGTCAGTGGCAGTTGCACCAGAAGTTGTAGAAGTCGGTGATACAGTAGTTGTTGCATCAGAAGTTATTGTAGTTGGTGATACTGTTGTTGTGGCATCAGTGGTAGTTGCATCAGAAGTTATTGTAGTCGGTGATACTGCGGTTGTGGCATCAGCGGTTGTTGCATCAGAAGTTATTGTAGTCGGTGATGCTGTGGTTGTGGCATCAGTGGTAGTTGCATCAGAAGTTATTGTAGTGGGTGATGCTGTGGTTGTGGCATCAGTGGTAGTTGCATCAGAAGTTATTGTAGTGGGTGATGCTGTGGTTGTGGCATCAGTGGTAGTTGCATCAGAAGTTATTGTAGTCGGTGATACTGTGGTTGTGGCATCAGTGGTAGTTGCATCAGAAGTTATTGAAGTCGGTGATACTGTTGTTGTGGCGTCAGTGGCAGTTGCACCAGAAGTTGGTGAAGTCGGCGATACAGTAATTGTTGCATCAGAAGTTATTGTAGTCGGTGATACTGTTGTTGTGGCATCAGTGGTAGTTGCATCAGAAAATATTGTAGTCGGTGATACTGTGGTTGTGGCATCAGCAGTTGTTGCATCAGAAGTTATTGTAGTCGGTGATGCTGTGGTTGTGGCATCAGTGGTAGTTGCATCAGAAGTTATTGTAGTCGGTGATACTGTGGTTGTGGCATCAGCGGTTGTTGCATCAGAAGTTATTGTAGTCGGTGACACTGTGGTTGTGGCATCAGTGGTAGTTGCATCAGAAGTTATTGTAGTCGGTGATACTGTGGTTGTGGCATCAGCAGTTGTTGCATCAGAAGTTATTGTAGTCGGTGATGCTGTGGGTGTGGCATCAGTGGTAGTTGCATCAGAAGTTATTGTAGTCGGTGACACTGTGGTTGTGGCATCAGTGGTAGTTGCATCAGAAGTTATTGTAGTCGGTGATACTGTGGTTGTGGCGTCAGTGGCAGTTGCACCAGAAGTTGTAGAAGTCGGTGATACAGTAGTTGTTGCATCAGAAGTTATTGTAGTCGGTGACACTGTGGTTGTGGCATCAGTGGTAGTTGCATCAGAAGTTATTGTAGTCGGTGATACTGTGGTTGTGGCATCAGCAGTTGTTGCATCAGAAGTTATTGTAGTCGGTGATGCTGTGGGTGTGGCATCAGTGGTAGTTGCATCAGAAGTTATTGTAGTCGGTGACACTGTGGTTGTGGCATCAGCGGTTGTTGCATCAGAAGTTATTGTAGTCGGTGACACTGTGGTTGTGGCATCAGTGGTAGTTGCATCAGAAGTTATTGTAGTCGGTGATACTGTGGTTGTGGCATCAGCAGTTGTTGCATCAGAAGTTATTGTAGTCGGTGATGCTGTGGGTGTGGCATCAGTGGTAGTTGCATCAGAAGTTATTGTAGTCGGTGACACTGTGGTTGTGGCATCAGTGGTAGTTGCATCAGAAGTTATTGTAGTCGGTGATACTGTGGTTGTGGCATCAGCAGTTGTTGCATCAGAAGTTATTGTAGTCGGTGATGCTGTGGGTGTGGCATCAGTGGTAGTTGCATCAGAAGTTATTGTAGTCGGTGACACTGTGGTTGTGGCATCAGTGGTAGTTGCATCAGAAGTTATTGTAGTCGGTGTATTTGTGGTTGTGGCATCAGTGGTAGTTGCATCAGAATTTATTGTAGTGGGTGATGCTGTGGTTGTGGCATCAGTGGTAGTTGCATCTGAAGTTATTGTAGTCGGTGATACTGTGGTTGTGGCATCAGCGGTTGTTGCATCAGAAGTTATTGTAGTCGGTGACACTGTGGTTGTGGCATCAGTGGTAGTTGCATCAGAAGTTATTGTAGTCGGTGATACTGTGGTTGTGGCGTCAGTGGCAGTTGCACCAGAAGTTGTTGAAGTCGGCGATACAGTAGTTGTTGCATCAGAAGTTATTGTAGTCGGTGATACTGTTGTTGTGGCATCAGTGGTAGTTGCATCAGAAGTTATTGTAGTCGGTGATACTGTGGTTGTGGCATCAGCAGTTGTTGCATCAGAAGTTTTTGTAGTCGGTGATGCTGTGGGTGTGGCATCAGTGGTAGTTGCATCAGAAGTTATTGTAGTCGGTGACACTGTGGTTGTGGCATCAGTGGTAGTTGCATCAGAAGTTATTGTAGTCGGTGATAATGTGGTTGTGGCGTCAGTGGCAGTTGCACCAGAAGTTGTAGAAGTCGGTGATACAGTAGTTGTTGCATCAGAAGTTATTGTAGTTGGTGATACTGTTGTTGTGGCATCAGTGGTAGTTGCATCAGAAGTTATTGTAGTCGGTGATACTGCGGTTGTGGCATCAGCGGTTGTTGCATCAGAAGTTATTGTAGTCGGTGATGCTGTGGTTGTGGCATCAGTGGTAGTTGCATCAGAAGTTATTGTAGTGGGTGATGCTGTGGTTGTGGCATCAGTGGTAGTTGCATCAGAAGTTATTGTAGTGGGTGACACTGTGGTTGTGGCATCAGTGGTAGTTGCATCAGAAGTTATTGTAGTCGGTGATGCTGTGGTTGTGGCATCAGTGGTAGTTGCATCAGAAGTTATTGTAGTCGGTGACACTGTGGTTGTGGCATCAGTGGTAGTTGCATCAGAATTTATTGTAGTCGGTGATACTGCGGTTGTGGCATCAGCGGTTGTTGCATCAGAAGTTATTGTAGTCGGTGATGCTGTGGTTGTGGCATCAGTGGTAGTTGCATCAGAAGTTATTGTAGTGGGTGATGCTGTGGTTGTGGCATCAGTGGTAGTTGCATCAGAAGTTATTGTAGTGGGTGATGCTGTGGTTGTGGCATCAGTGGTAGTTGCATCAGAAGTTATTGTAGTCGGTGACACTGTGGTTGTGGCATCAGTGGTAGTTGCATCAGAAGTTATTGTAGTCGGTGATAATGTGGTTGTGGCGTCAGTGGCAGTTGCACCAGAAGTTGTAGAAGTCGGTGATACAGTAGTTGTTGCATCAGAAGTTATTGTAGTTGGTGATACTGTGGTTGTGGCATCAGCGGTTGTTGCATCAGAAGTTATTGTAGTCGGTGATAATGTGGTTGTGGCGTCAGTGGCAGTTGCACCAGAAGTTGTAGAAGTCGGTGATACAGTAGTTGTTGCATCAGAAGTTATTGTAGTTGGTGATACTGTGGTTGTGGCATCAGCGGTTGTTGCATCAGAAGTTATTGTAGTCGGTGACACTGTGGTTGTGGCATCAGTGGTAGTTGCATCAGAAGTTATTGTAGTCGGTGATACTGTGGTTGTGGCATCAGCGGTTGTTGCATCAGAAGTTATTGTAGTCGGTGTATTTGTGGTTGTGGCATCAGTGGTAGTTGCATCAGAAGTTATTGTAGTCGGTGATAATGTGGTTGTGGCGTCAGTGGCAGTTGCACCAGAAGTTGTAGAAGTCGGTGATACAGTAGTTGTTGCATCAGAAGTTATTGTAGTCGGTGATACTGTTGTTGTGGCATCAGTGGTAGTTGCATCAGAAGTTATTGTAGTCGGTGATACTGTGGTTGTGGCATCAGCAGTTGTTGCATCAGAAGTTATTGTAGTCGGTGATGCTGTGGTTGTGGCATCAGTGGTAGTTGCATCAGAAGTTATTGTAGTCGGTGATACTGTGGTTGTGGCATCAGCAGTTGTTGCATCAGAAGTTATTGTAGTCGGTGATGCTGTGGGTATGGCATCAGTGGTAGTTGCATCAGAAGTTATTGTAGTCGGTGACACTGTGGTTGTGGCATCAGTGGTAGTTGCATCAGAAGTTATTGTAGTCGGTGATACTGTGGTTGTGGCATCAGCGGTTGTTGCATCAGAAGTTATTGTAGTCGGTGACACTGTAGTTGTGGCATCAGTGGTAGTTGCATCAGAAGTTATTGTAGTCGGTGATGCTGTGGGTGTGGCATCAGTGGTAGTTGCATCAGAAGTTATTGTAGTCGGTGACACTGTGGTTGTGGCATCAGTGGTAGTTGCATCAGAAGTTATTGTAGTCGGTGATAATGTGGTTGTGGCGTCAGTGGCAGTTGCACCAGAAGTTGTAGAAGTCGGTGATACAGTAGTTGTTGCATCAGAAGTTATTGTAGTTGGTGATACTGTGGTTGTGGCATCAGCGGTTGTTGCATCAGAAGTTATTGTAGTCGGTGACACTGTGGTTGTGGCATCAGTGGTAGTTGCATCAGAAGTTATTGTAGTCGGTGATACTGTGGTTGTGGCATCAGCGGTTGTTGCATCAGAAGTTATTGTAGTCGGTGTATTTGTGGTTGTGGCATCAGTGGTAGTTGCATCAGAATTTATTGTAGTGGGTGATGCTGTGGTTGTGGCATCAGTGGTAGTTGCATCTGAAGTTATTGTAGTCGGTGATACTGTGGTTGTGGCATCAGCATTTGTTGCATCAGAAGTTATTGTAGTCGGTGATACTGTGGTTGTGGCATCAGTGGTAGTTGCATCAGAAGTTATTGTAGTCGGTGATACTGTGGTTGTGGCGTCAGTGGCAGTTGCACCAGAAGTTGTTGAAGTCGGCGATACAGTAGTTGTTGCATCAGAAGTTATTGTAGTCGGTGATACTGTTGTTGTGGCATCAGTGGTAGTTGCATCAGAAGTTATTGTAGTCGGTGATACTGTGGTTGTGGCATCAGCAGTTGTTGCATCAGAAGTTATTGTAGTCGGTGATGCTGTGGGTGTGGCATCAGTGGTAGTTGCATCAGAAGTTATTGTAGTCGGTGACACTGTGGTTGTAGCATCAGTGGTAGTTGCATCAGAAGTTATTGTAGTCGGTGATAATGTGGTTGTGGCGTCAGTGGCAGTTGCACCAGAAGTTGTAGAAGTCGGTGATACAGTAGTTGTTGCATCAGAAGTTATTGTAGTTGGTGATACTGTTGTTGTGGCATCAGTGGTAGTTGCATCAGAAGTTATTGTAGTCGGTGATACTGCGGTTGTGGCATCAGCGGTTGTTGCATCAGAAGTTATTGTAGTCGGTGATGCTGTGGTTGTGGCATCAGTGGTAGTTGCATCAGAAGTTATTGTAGTGGGTGATGCTGTGGTTGTGGCATCAGTGGTAGTTGCATCAGAAGTTATTGTAGTGGGTGACACTGTGGTTGTGGCATCAGTGGTAGTTGCATCAGAAGTTATTGTAGTCGGTGATAATGTGGTTGTGGCGTCAGTGGCAGTTGCACCAGAAGTTGTAGAAGTCGGTGATACAGTAGTTGTTGCATCAGAAGTTATTGTAGTTGGTGATACTGTTGTTGTGGCATCAGTGGTAGTTGCATCAGAAGTTATTGTAGTCGGTGATACTGCGGTTGTGGCATCAGCGGTTGTTGCATCAGAAGTTATTGTAGTCGGTGATGCTGTGGTTGTGGCATCAGTGGTAGTTGCATCAGAAGTTATTGTAGTGGGTGATGCTGTGGTTGTGGCGTCAGTGGTAGTTGCATCAGAAGTTATTGTAGTGGGTGATGCTGTGGTTGTGGCATCAGTGGTAGTTGCATCAGAAGTTATTGTAGTCGGTGACACTGTGGTTGTGGCATCAGTGGTAGTTGCATCAGAAGTTATTGTAGTCGGTGATACTGTTGTTGTGGCGTCAGTGGCAGTTGCACCAGAAGTTGGTGAAGTCGGCGATACAGTAATTGTTGCATCAGAAGTTATTGTAGTCGGTGATACTGTTGTTGTGGCGTCAGTGGCAGTTGCACCAGAAGTTGTAGAAGTCGGTGATACAGTAGTTGTTGCATCAGAAGTTATTGTAGTCGGTGATACTGTTGTTGTGGCATCAGTGGTAGTTGCATCAGAAGTTATTGTAGTCGGTGATACTGTGGTTGTGGCATCAGCAGTTGTTGCATCAGAAGTTATTGTAGTCGGTGATGCTGTGGGTGTGGCATCAGTGGTAGTTGCATCAGAAGTTATTGTAGTCGGTGACACTGTGGTTGTGGCATCAGTGGTAGTTGCATCAGAAGTTATTGTAGTCGGTGTATTTGTGGTTGTGGCATCAGTGGTAGTTGCATCAGAATTTATTGTAGTGGGTGATGCTGTGGTTGTGGCATCAGTGGTAGTTGCATCTGAAGTTATTGTAGTCGGTGATACTGTGGTTGTGGCATCAGCGGTTGTTGCATCAGAAGTTATTGTAGTCGGTGACACTGTGGTTGTGGCATCAGTGGTAGTTGCATCAGAAGTTATTGTAGTCGGTGATACTGTGGTTGTGGCGTCAGTGGCAGTTGCACCAGAAGTTATTGTAGTTGGTGATGCTGTGGTTGTGGCATCAGTGGTAGTTGCATCAGAAGTTATTGTAGTCGGTGATACTGTGGTTGTGGCGTCAGTGGCAGTTGCACCAGAAGTTATTTTAGTCGGTGATACTGTTGTTGTGGCATCAGTGGTAGTTGCATCAGAAGTTATTGTAGTCGGTGATGCTGTGGTTGTGGCATCAGTGGTAGTTGCATCAGAAGTTATTGTAGTCGGTGATACTGTGGTTGTGGCGTCAGTGGCAGTTGCACCAGAAGTTATTGTAGTTGGTGATGCTGTGGTTGTGGCATCAGTGGTAGTTGCATTAGAAGTTATTGTAGTCGGTGATACTATGGTTGTGGCATCAGCGGTTGTTGCATCAGAAGTTATTGTAGTCGGTGACACTGTGGTTGTGGCATCAGTGGTAGTTGCATCAGAAGTTATTGTAGTCGGTGATACTGTGGTTGTGGCATCAGCGGTTGTTGCATCAGAAGTTATTGTAGTCGGTGACACTGTGGTTGTGGCATCAGTGGTAGTTGCATCAGAAGTTATTGTAGTCGGTGATACTGTGGTTGTGGCATCAGCGGTTGTTGCATCAGAATTTATTGTAGTCGGTGATACTGTGGTTGTGGCATCAGCGGTTGTTGCATCAGAAGTTATTGTAGTCGGTGACACTGTGGTTGTGGCATCAGTGGTAGTTGCATCAGAAGTTATTGTAGTCGGTGATACTGTGGTTGTGGCATCAGCAGTTGTTGCATCAGAAGTTATTGTAGTCGGTGACACTGTGGTTGTGGCATCAGTGGTAGTTGCATCAGAAGTTATTGTAGTCGTTGATACTGTAGTTGTGGCGTCAGTGGCAGTTGCACCAGAAGTTGTTGAAGTCGGCGATACAGTAGTTGTTGCATCAGAAGTTATTGTAGTCGGTGATACTGTTGTTGTGGCATCAGTGGTAGTTGCATCAGAAGTTATTGTAGTCGGTGATACTGTGGTTGTGGCATCAGCGGTTGTTGCATCAGAATTTATTGTAGTCGGTGATGCTGTGGTTGTGGCATCAGTGGTAGTTGCATCAGAAGTTATTGTAGTCGGTGTTGCTGTGGTTGTGGCATCAGTGGTAGTTGCATCAGAAGTTATTGTAGTCGGTGATACTGTGGTTGTGGCGTCAGTGGCAGTTGCACCAGAAGTTGGTGAAGTCGGCGATACAGTAATTGTTGCATCAGAAGTTATTGTAGTCGGTGATACTGTTGTTGTGGCATCAGTGGTAGTTGCATCAGAAGTTATTGTAGTCGTTGATACTGTAGTTGTGGCGTCAGTGGCAGTTGCACCAGAAGTTGTTGAAGTCGGCGATACAGTAGTTGTTGCATCAGAAGTTATTGTAGTCGGTGACACTGTGGTTGTGGCATCAGTGGTAGTTGCATCAGAAGTTATTGTAGTCGGTGATGCTGTGGTTGTGGAATCAGTGGTAGTTGCATCAGAAGTTATTGTAGTCGGTGATACTGTGGTTGTGGCATCAGCAGTTGTTGCATCAGAAGTTATTGTAGTCGGTGATGCTGTGGTTGTGGCATCAGTGGTAGTTGCATCAGAAGTTATTGTAGTCGGTGATACTGTGGTTGTGGCGTCAGTGGCAGTTGCATCAGAAGTTATTTTAGTCGGTGATACTGTGGTTGTGGCATCAGCAGTTGTTGCATCAGAAGTTATTGTAGTCGGTGATGCTGTGGTTGTGGCATCAGTGGTAGTTGCATCAGAAGTTATTGTAGTCGGTGACACTGTGGTTGTGGCATCAGTGGTAGTTGCATCAGAAGTTATTGTAGTCGGTGACACTGTGGTTGTGGCATCAGTGGTAGTTGCATCAGAAGTTATTGTAGTCGGTGATGCTGTGGTTGTGGCATCAGTGGTAGTTGCATCAGAAGTTATTGTAGTCGGTGATACTGTGGTTGTGGCATCAGCGGTTGTTGCATCAGAAGTTATTGTAGTCGGTGACACTGTGGTTGTGGCATCAGTGGTAGTTGCATCAGAAGTTATTGTAGTCGGTGATACTGTGGTTGTGGCATCAGCGGTTGTTGCATCAGAAGTTATTGTAGTCGGTGTATTTGTGGTTGTGGCATCAGCAGTTGTTGCATCAGAAGTTATTGTAGTGGGTGATGCTGTGGTTGTGGCATCAGTGGTAGTTGCATCTGAAGTTATTGTAGTCGGTGATACTGTGGTTGTGGCATCAGCGGTTGTTGCATCAGAAGTTATTGTAGTCGGTGACACTGTGGTTGTGGCATCAGTGGTAGTTGCATCAGAAGTTATTGTATTCGGTGATACTGTGGTTGTGGCATCAGCAGTTGTTGCATCAGAAGTTATTGTAGTCGGTGATGCTGTGGGTGTGGCATCAGTGGTAGTTGCATCAGAAGTTATTGTAGTCGGTGACACTGTGGTTGTGGCATCAGTGGTAGTTGCATCAGAAGTTATTGTAGTCGGTGATAATGTGGTTGTGGCGTCAGTGGCAGTTGCACCAGAAGTTGTAGAAGTCGGTGATACAGTAGTTGTTGCATCAGAAGTTATTGTAGTCGGTGATACTGTTGTTGTGGCATCAGTGGTAGTTGCATCAGAAGTTATTGTAGTCGGTGATACTGTGGTTGTGGCATCAGCAGTTGTTGCATCAGAAGTTATTGTAGTCGGTGATGCTGTGGTTGTGGCATCAGTGGTAGTTGCATCAGAAGTTATTGTAGTCGGTGATACTGTGGTTGTGGCATCAGCGGTTGTTGCATCAGAAGTTATTGTAGTCGGTGACACTGTGGTTGTGGCATCAGTGGTAGTTGCATCAGAAGTTATTGTAGTCGGTGATACTGTGGTTGTGGCATCAGCAGTTGTTGCATCAGAAGTTATTGTAGTCGGTGATGCTGTGGGTGTGGCATCAGTGGTAGTTGCATCAGAAGTTATTGTAGTCGGTGACACTGTGGTTGTGGCATCAGTGGTAGTTGCATCAGAAGTTATTGTAGTCGGTGACACTGTGGTTGTGGCATCAGTGGTAGTTGCATCAGAAGTTATTGTAGTCGGTGATACTGTGGTTGTGGCATCAGTGGTAGTTGCATCAGAAGTTATTGTAGTCGGTGATAATGTGGTTGTGGCGTCAGTGGCAGTTGCACCAGAAGTTGTAGAAGTCGGTGATACAGTAGTTGTTGCATCAGAAGTTATTGTAGTTGGTGATACTGTGGTTGTGGCATCAGCGGTTGTTGCATCAGAAGTTATTGTAGTCGGTGTATTTGTGGTTGTGGCATCAGTGGTAGTTGCATCAGAAGTTATTGTAGTCGGTGATAATGTGGTTGTGGCGTCAGTGGCAGTTGCACCAGAAGTTGTAGAAGTCGGTGATACAGTAGTTGTTGCATCAGAAGTTATTGTAGTCGGTGATACTGTTGTTGTGGCATCAGTGGTAGTTGCATCAGAAGTTATTGTAGTCGGTGATACTGTGGTTGTGGCATCAGCGGTTGTTGCATCAGAAGTTATTGTAGTCGGTGTATTTGTGGTTGTGGCATCAGTGGTAGTTGCATCAGAAGTTATTGTAGTCGGTGATAATGTGGTTGTGGCGTCAGTGGCAGTTGCACCAGAAGTTGTAGAAGTCGGTGATACAGTAGTTGTTGCATCAGAAGTTATTGTAGTCGGTGATACTGTTGTTGTGGCATCAGTGGTAGTTGCATCAGAAGTTATTGTAGTCGGTGATACTGTGGTTGTGGCATCAGCAGTTGTTGCATCAGAAGTTATTGTAGTCGGTGATGCTGTGGTTGTGGCATCAGTGGTAGTTGCATCAGAAGTTATTGTAGTCGGTGATACTGTGGTTGTGGCATCAGCAGTTGTTGCATCAGAAGTTATTGTAGTCGGTGATGCTGTGGGTGTGGCATCAGTGGTAGTTGCATCAGAAGTTATTGTAGTCGGTGACACTGTGGTTGTGGCATCAGTGGTAGTTGCATCAGAAGTTATTGTAGTCGGTGATACTGTGGTTGTGGCATCAGCGGTTGTTGCATCAGAAGTTATTGTAGTCGGTGACACTGTGGTTGTGGCATCAGTGGTAGTTGCATCAGAAGTTATTGTAGTCGGTGATGCTGTGGGTGTGGCATCAGTGGTAGTTGCATCAGAAGTTATTGTAGTCGGTGACACTGTGGTTGTGGCATCAGTGGTAGTTGCATCAGAAGTTATTGTAGTCGGTGATAATGTGGTTGTGGCGTCAGTGGCAGTTGCACCAGAAGTTGTAGAAGTCGGTGATACAGTAGTTGTTGCATCAGAAGTTATTGTAGTTGGTGATACTGTGGTTGTGGCATCAGCGGTTGTTGCATCAGAAGTTATTGTAGTCGGTGACACTGTGGTTGTGGCATCAGTGGTAGTTGCATCAGAAGTTATTGTAGTCGGTGATACTGTGGTTGTGGCATCAGCGGTTGTTGCATCAGAAGTTATTGTAGTCGGTGTATTTGTGGTTGTGGCATCAGTGGTAGTTGCATCAGAATTTATTGTAGTGGGTGATGCTGTGGTTGTGGCATCAGTGGTAGTTGCATCTGAAGTTATTGTAGTCGGTGATACTGTGGTTGTGGCATCAGCGGTTGTTGCATCAGAAGTTATTGTAGTCGGTGATACTGTGGTTATGGCATCAGTGGTAGTTGCATCAGAAGTTATTGTAGTCGGTGATACTGTGGTTGTGGCGTCAGTGGCAGTTGCACCAGAAGTTGTTGAAGTCGGCGATACAGTAGTTGTTGCATCAGAAGTTATTGTAGTCGGTGATACTGTTGTTGTGGCATCAGTGGTAGTTGCATCAGAAGTTATTGTAGTCGGTGATACTGTGGTTGTGGCATCAGCAGTTGTTGCATCAGAAGTTATTGTAGTCGGTGATGCTGTGGGTGTGGCATCAGTGGTAGTTGCATCAGAAGTTATTGTAGTCGGTGACACTGTGGTTGTGGCATCAGTAGTAGTTGCATCAGAAGTTATTGTAGTCGGTGATAATGTGGTTGTGGCGTCAGTGGCAGTTGCACCAGAAGTTGTAGAAGTCGGTGATACAGTAGTTGTTGCATCAGAAGTTATTGTAGTTGGTGATACTGTTGTTGTGGCATCAGTGGTAGTTGCATCAGAAGTTATTGTAGTCGGTGATACTGCGGTTGTGGCATCAGCGGTTGTTGCATCAGAAGTTATTGTAGTCGGTGATGCTGTGTTTGTGGCATCAGTGGTAGTTGCATCAGAAGTTATTGTAGTGGGTGATGCTGTGGTTGTGGCATCAGTGGTAGTTGCATCAGAAGTTATTGTAGTGGGTGACACTGTGGTTGTGGCATCAGTGGTAGTTGCATCAGAAGTTATTGTAGTCGGTGATAATGTGGTTGTGGCGTCAGTGGCAGTTGCACCAGAAGTTGTAGAAGTCGGTGATACAGTAGTTGTTGCATCAGAAGTTATTGTAGTTGGTGATACTGTTGTTGTGGCATCAGTGGTAGTTGCATCAGAAGTTATTGTAGTCGGTGATACTGCGGTTGTGGCATCAGCGGTTGTTGCATCAGAAGTTATTGTAGTCGGTGATGCTGTGGTTGTGGCATCAGTGGTAGTTGCATCAGAAGTTATTGTAGTGGGTGATGCTGTGGTTGTGGCATCAGTGGTAGTTGCATCAGAAGTTATTGTAGTGGGTGATGCTGTGGTTGTGGCATCAGTGGTAGTTGCATCAGAAGTTATTGTAGTCGGTGACACTGTGGTTGTGGCATCAGTGGTAGTTGCATCAGAAGTTATTGTAGTCGGTGATACTGTTGTTGTGGCGTCAGTGGCAGTTGCACCAGAAGTTGGTGAAGTCGGCGATACAGTAATTGTTGCATCAGAAGTTATTGTAGTCGGTGATACTGTTGTTGTGGCATCAGTGGTAGTTGCATCAGAAAATATTGTAGTCGGTGATACTGTGGTTGTGGCATCAGCAGTTGTTGCATCAGAAGTTATTGTAGTCGGTGATGCTGTGGTTGTGGCATCAGTGGTAGTTGCATCAGAAGTTATTGTAGTCGGTGATACTGTGGTTGTGGCATCAGCGGTTGTTGCATCAGAAGTTATTGTAGTCGGTGACACTGTGGTTGTGGCATCAGTGGTAGTTGCATCAGAAGTTATTGTAGTCGGTGATACTGTGGTTGTGGCATCAGCAGTTGTTGCATCAGAAGTTATTGTAGTCGGTGATGCTGTGGGTGTGGCATCAGTGGTAGTTGCATCAGAAGTTATTGTAGTCGGTGACACTGTGGTTGTGGCATCAGTGGTAGTTGCATCAGAAGTTATTGTAGTCGGTGATACTGTGGTTGTGGCGTCAGTGGCAGTTGCACCAGAAGTTGTAGAAGTCGGTGATACAGTAGTTGTTGCATCAGAAGTTATTGTAGTCGGTGACACTGTGGTTGTGGCATCAGTGGTAGTTGCATCAGAAGTTATTGTAGTCGGTGATACTGTGGTTGTGGCATCAGCAGTTGTTGCATCAGAAGTTATTGTAGTCGGTGATGCTGTGGGTGTGGCATCAGTGGTAGTTGCATCAGAAGTTATTGTAGTCGGTGACACTGTGGTTGTGGCATCAGCGGTTGTTGCATCAGAAGTTATTGTAGTCGGTGACACTGTGGTTGTGGCATCAGTGGTAGTTGCATCAGAAGTTATTGTAGTCGGTGATACTGTGGTTGTGGCATCAGCAGTTGTTGCATCAGAAGTTATTGTAGTCGGTGATGCTGTGGGTGTGGCATCAGTGGTAGTTGCATCAGAAGTTATTGTAGTCGGTGACACTGTGGTTGTGGCATCAGTGGTAGTTGCATCAGAAGTTATTGTAGTCGGTGATACTGTGGTTGTGGCATCAGCAGTTGTTGCATCAGAAGTTATTGTAGTCGGTGATGCTGTGGGTGTGGCATCAGTGGTAGTTGCATCAGAAGTTATTGTAGTCGGTGACACTGTGGTTGTGGCATCAGTGGTAGTTGCATCAGAAGTTATTGTAGTCGGTGTATTTGTGGTTGTGGCATCAGTGGTAGTTGCATCAGAATTTATTGTAGTGGGTGATGCTGTGGTTGTGGCATCAGTGGTAGTTGCATCTGAAGTTATTGTAGTCGGTGATACTGTGGTTGTGGCATCAGCGGTTGTTGCATCAGAAGTTATTGTAGTCGGTGACACTGTGGTTGTGGCATCAGTGGTAGTTGCATCAGAAGTTATTGTAGTCGGTGATACTGTGGTTGTGGCGTCAGTGGCAGTTGCACCAGAAGTTGTTGAAGTCGGCGATACAGTAGTTGTTGCATCAGAAGTTATTGTAGTCGGTGATACTGTTGTTGTGGCATCAGTGGTAGTTGCATCAGAAGTTATTGTAGTCGGTGATACTGTGGTTGTGGCATCAGCAGTTGTTGCATCAGAAGTTTTTGTAGTCGGTGATGCTGTGGGTGTGGCATCAGTGGTAGTTGCATCAGAAGTTATTGTAGTCGGTGACACTGTGGTTGTGGCATCAGTGGTAGTTGCATCAGAAGTTATTGTAGTCGGTGATAATGTGGTTGTGGCGTCAGTGGCAGTTGCACCAGAAGTTGTAGAAGTCGGTGATACAGTAGTTGTTGCATCAGAAGTTATTGTAGTTGGTGATACTGTTGTTGTGGCATCAGTGGTAGTTGCATCAGAAGTTATTGTAGTCGGTGATACTGCGGTTGTGGCATCAGCGGTTGTTGCATCAGAAGTTATTGTAGTCGGTGATGCTGTGGTTGTGGCATCAGTGGTAGTTGCATCAGAAGTTATTGTAGTGGGTGATGCTGTGGTTGTGGCATCAGTGGTAGTTGCATCAGAAGTTATTGTAGTGGGTGACACTGTGGTTGTGGCATCAGTGGTAGTTGCATCAGAAGTTATTGTAGTCGGTGATGCTGTGGTTGTGGCATCAGTGGTAGTTGCATCAGAAGTTATTGTAGTCGGTGACACTGTGGTTGTGGCATCAGTGGTAGTTGCATCAGAATTTATTGTAGTCGGTGATACTGCGGTTGTGGCATCAGCGGTTGTTGCATCAGAAGTTATTGTAGTCGGTGATGCTGTGGTTGTGGCATCAGTGGTAGTTGCATCAGAAGTTATTGTAGTGGGTGATGCTGTGGTTGTGGCATCAGTGGTAGTTGCATCAGAAGTTATTGTAGTGGGTGATGCTGTGGTTGTGGCATCAGTGGTAGTTGCATCAGAAGTTATTGTAGTCGGTGACACTGTGGTTGTGGCATCAGTGGTAGTTGCATCAGAAGTTATTGTAGTCGGTGATAATGTGGTTGTGGCGTCAGTGGCAGTTGCACCAGAAGTTGTAGAAGTCGGTGATACAGTAGTTGTTGCATCAGAAGTTATTGTAGTTGGTGATACTGTGGTTGTGGCATCAGCGGTTGTTGCATCAGAAGTTATTGTAGTCGGTGATAATGTGGTTGTGGCGTCAGTGGCAGTTGCACCAGAAGTTGTAGAAGTCGGTGATACAGTAGTTGTTGCATCAGAAGTTATTGTAGTTGGTGATACTGTGGTTGTGGCATCAGCGGTTGTTGCATCAGAAGTTATTGTAGTCGGTGACACTGTGGTTGTGGCATCAGTGGTAGTTGCATCAGAAGTTATTGTAGTCGGTGATACTGTGGTTGTGGCATCAGCGGTTGTTGCATCAGAAGTTATTGTAGTCGGTGTATTTGTGGTTGTGGCATCAGTGGTAGTTGCATCAGAAGTTATTGTAGTCGGTGATAATGTGGTTGTGGCGTCAGTGGCAGTTGCACCAGAAGTTGTAGAAGTCGGTGATACAGTAGTTGTTGCATCAGAAGTTATTGTAGTCGGTGATACTGTTGTTGTGGCATCAGTGGTAGTTGCATCAGAAGTTATTGTAGTCGGTGATACTGTGGTTGTGGCATCAGCAGTTGTTGCATCAGAAGTTATTGTAGTCGGTGATGCTGTGGTTGTGGCATCAGTGGTAGTTGCATCAGAAGTTATTGTAGTCGGTGATACTGTGGTTGTGGCATCAGCAGTTGTTGCATCAGAAGTTATTGTAGTCGGTGATGCTGTGGGTATGGCATCAGTGGTAGTTGCATCAGAAGTTATTGTAGTCGGTGACACTGTGGTTGTGGCATCAGTGGTAGTTGCATCAGAAGTTATTGTAGTCGGTGATACTGTGGTTGTGGCATCAGCGGTTGTTGCATCAGAAGTTATTGTAGTCGGTGACACTGTGGTTGTGGCATCAGTGGTAGTTGCATCAGAAGTTATTGTAGTCGGTGATGCTGTGGGTGTGGCATCAGTGGTAGTTGCATCAGAAGTTATTGTAGTCGGTGACACTGTGGTTGTGGCATCAGTGGTAGTTGCATCAGAAGTTATTGTAGTCGGTGATAATGTGGTTGTGGCGTCAGTGGCAGTTGCACCAGAAGTTGTAGAAGTCGGTGATACAGTAGTTGTTGCATCAGAAGTTATTGTAGTTGGTGATACTGTGGTTGTGGCATCAGCGGTTGTTGCATCAGAAGTTATTGTAGTCGGTGACACTGTGGTTGTGGCATCAGTGGTAGTTGCATCAGAAGTTATTGTAGTCGGTGATACTGTGGTTGTGGCATCAGCGGTTGTTGCATCAGAATTTATTGTAGTCGGTGTATTTGTGGTTGTGGCATCAGTGGTAGTTGCATCAGAATTTATTGTAGTGGGTGATGCTGTGGTTGTGGCATCAGTGGTAGTTGCATCTGAAGTTATTGTAGTCGGTGATACTGTGGTTGTGGCATCAGCGGTTGTTGCATCAGAAGTTATTGTAGTCGGTGATACTGTGGTTGTGGCATCAGTGGTAGTTGCATCAGAAGTTATTGTAGTCGGTGATACTGTGGTTGTGGCGTCAGTGGCAGTTGCACCAGAAGTTGTTGAAGTCGGCGATACAGTAGTTGTTGCATCAGAAGTTATTGTAGTCGGTGATACTGTTGTTGTGGCATCAGTGGTAGTTGCATCAGAAGTTATTGTAGTCGGTGACACTGTGGTTGTGGCATCAGCAGTTGTTGCATCAGAAGTTATTGTAGTCGGTGATGCTGTGGGTGTGGCATCAGTGGTAGTTGCATCAGAAGTTATTGTAGTCGGTGACACTGTGGTTGTAGCATCAGTGGTAGTTGCATCAGAAGTTATTGTAGTCGGTGATAATGTGGTTGTGGCGTCAGTGGCAGTTGCACCAGAAGTTGTAGAAGTCGGTGATACAGTAGTTGTTGCATCAGAAGTTATTGTAGTTGGTGATACTGTTGTTGTGGCATCAGTGGTAGTTGCATCAGAAGTTATTGTAGTCGGTGATACTGCGGTTGTGGCATCAGCGGTTGTTGCATCAGAAGTTATTGTAGTCGGTGATGCTGTGGTTGTGGCATCAGTGGTAGTTGCATCAGAAGTTATTGTAGTGGGTGATGCTGTGGTTGTGGCATCAGTGGTAGTTGCATCAGAAGTTATTGTAGTGGGTGACACTGTGGTTGTGGCATCAGTGGTAGTTGCATCAGAAGTTATTGTAGTCGGTGATAATGTGGTTGTGGCGTCAGTGGCAGTTGCACCAGAAGTTGTAGAAGTCGGTGATACAGTAGTTGTTGCATCAGAAGTTATTGTAGTTGGTGATACTGTTGTTGTGGCATCAGTGGTAGTTGCATCAGAAGTTATTGTAGTCGGTGATACTGCGGTTGTGGCATCAGCGGTTGTTGCATCAGAAGTTATTGTAGTCGGTGATGCTGTGGTTGTGGCATCAGTGGTAGTTGCATCAGAAGTTATTGTAGTGGGTGATGCTGTGGTTGTGGCATCAGTGGTAGTTGCATCAGAAGTTATTGTAGTGGGTGATGCTGTGGTTGTGGCATCAGTGGTAGTTGCATCAGAAGTTATTGTAGTCGGTGACACTGTGGTTGTGGCATCAGTGGTAGTTGCATCAGAAGTTATTGTAGTCGGTGATACTGTTGTTGTGGCGTCAGTAGCAGTTGCACCAGAAGTTGGTGAAGTCGGCGATACAGTAATTGTTGCATCAGAAGTTATTGTAGTCGGTGATACTGTTGTTGTGGCGTCAGTGGCAGTTGCACCAGAAGTTGTAGAAGTCGGTGATACAGTAGTTGTTGCATCAGAAGTTATTGTAGTCGGTGATACTGTTGTTGTGGCATCAGTGGTAGTTGCATCAGAAGTTATTGTAGTCGGTGATACTGTGGTTGTGGCATCAGCAGTTGTTGCATCAGAAGTTATTGTAGTCGGTGATGCTGTGGGTGTGGCATCAGTGGTAGTTGCATCAGAAGTTATTGTAGTCGGTGACACTGTGGTTGTGGCATCAGTGGTAGTTGCATCAGAAGTTATTGTAGTCGGTGTATTTGTGGTTGTGGCATCAGTGGTAGTTGCATCAGAATTTATTGTAGTGGGTGATGCTGTGGTTGTGGCATCAGTGGTAGTTGCATCTGAAGTTATTGTAGTCGGTGATACTGTGGTTGTGGCATCAGCGGTTGTTGCATCAGAAGTTATTGTAGTCGGTGACACTGTGGTTGTGGCATCAGTGGTAGTTGCATCAGAAGTTATTGTAGTCGGTGATACTGTGGTTGTGGCGTCAGTGGCAGTTGCACCAGAAGTTGTTGAAGTCGGCGATACAGTAGTTGTTGCATCAGAAGTTATTGTAGTCGGTGATACTGTTGTTGTGGCATCAGTGGTAGTTGCATCAGAAGTTATTGTAGTCGGTGATACTGTGGTTGTGGCATCAGCAGTTGTTGCATCAGAAGTTTTTGTAGTCGGTGATGCTGTGGGTGTGGCATCAGTGGTAGTTGCATCAGAAGTTATTGTAGTCGGTGACACTGTGGTTGTGGCATCAGTGGTAGTTGCATCAGAAGTTATTGTAGTCGGTGATAATGTGGTTGTGGCGTCAGTGGCAGTTGCACCAGAAGTTGTAGAAGTCGGTGATACAGTAGTTGTTGCATCAGAAGTTATTGTAGTTGGTGATACTGTTGTTGTGGCATCAGTGGTAGTTGCATCAGAAGTTATTGTAGTCGGTGATACTGCGGTTGTGGCATCAGCGGTTGTTGCATCAGAAGTTATTGTAGTCGGTGATGCTGTGGTTGTGGCATCAGTGGTAGTTGCATCAGAAGTTATTGTAGTGGGTGATGCTGTGGTTGTGGCATCAGTGGTAGTTGCATCAGAAGTTATTGTAGTGGGTGACACTGTGGTTGTGGCATCAGTGGTAGTTGCATCAGAAGTTATTGTAGTCGGTGATGCTGTGGTTGTGGCATCAGTGGTAGTTGCATCAGAAGTTATTGTAGTCGGTGACACTGTGGTTGTGGCATCAGTGGTAGTTGCATCAGAATTTATTGTAGTCGGTGATACTGCGGTTGTGGCATCAGCGGTTGTTGCATCAGAAGTTATTGTAGTCGGTGATGCTGTGGTTGTGGCATCAGTGGTAGTTGCATCAGAAGTTATTGTAGTGGGTGATGCTGTGGTTGTGGCATCAGTGGTAGTTGCATCAGAAGTTATTGTAGTGGGTGATGCTGTGGTTGTGGCATCAGTGGTAGTTGCATCAGAAGTTATTGTAGTCGGTGACACTGTGGTTGTGGCATCAGTGGTAGTTGCATCAGAAGTTATTGTAGTCGGTGATAATGTGGTTGTGGCGTCAGTGGCAGTTGCACCAGAAGTTGTAGAAGTCGGTGATACAGTAGTTGTTGCATCAGAAGTTATTGTAGTTGGTGATACTGTGGTTGTGGCATCAGCGGTTGTTGCATCAGAAGTTATTGTAGTCGGTGATAATGTGGTTGTGGCGTCAGTGGCAGTTGCACCAGAAGTTGTAGAAGTCGGTGATACAGTAGTTGTTGCATCAGAAGTTATTGTAGTTGGTGATACTGTGGTTGTGGCATCAGCGGTTGTTGCATCAGAAGTTATTGTAGTCGGTGACACTGTGGTTGTGGCATCAGTGGTAGTTGCATCAGAAGTTATTGTAGTCGGTGATACTGTGGTTGTGGCATCAGCGGTTGTTGCATCAGAAGTTATTGTAGTCGGTGTATTTGTGGTTGTGGCATCAGTGGTAGTTGCATCAGAAGTTATTGTAGTCGGTGATAATGTGGTTGTGGCGTCAGTGGCAGTTGCACCAGAAGTTGTAGAAGTCGGTGATACAGTAGTTGTTGCATCAGAAGTTATTGTAGTCGGTGATACTGTTGTTGTGGCATCAGTGGTAGTTGCATCAGAAGTTATTGTAGTCGGTGATACTGTGGTTGTGGCATCAGCAGTTGTTGCATCAGAAGTTATTGTAGTCGGTGATGCTGTGGTTGTGGCATCAGTGGTAGTTGCATCAGAAGTTATTGTAGTCGGTGATACTGTGGTTGTGGCATCAGCAGTTGTTGCATCAGAAGTTATTGTAGTCGGTGATGCTGTGGGTGTGGCATCAGTGGTAGTTGCATCAGAAGTTATTGTAGTCGGTGACACTGTGGTTGTGGCATCAGTGGTAGTTGCATCAGAAGTTATTGTAGTCGGTGATACTGTGGTTGTGGCATCAGCGGTTGTTGCATCAGAAGTTATTGTAGTCGGTGATGCTGTGGGTGTGGCATCAGTGGTAGTTGCATCAGAAGTTATTGTAGTCGGTGACACTGTGGTTGTGGCATCAGTGGTAGTTGCATCAGAAGTTATTGTAGTCGGTGATAATGTGGTTGTGGCGTCAGTGGCAGTTGCACCAGAAGTTGTAGAAGTCGGTGATACAGTAGTTGTTGCATCAGAAGTTATTGTAGTTGGTGATACTGTGGTTGTGGCATCAGCGGTTGTTGCATCAGAAGTTATTGTAGTCGGTGACACTGTGGTTGTGGCATCAGTGGTAGTTGCATCAGAAGTTATTGTAGTCGGTGATACTGTGGTTGTGGCATCAGCGGTTGTTGCATCAGAAGTTATTGTAGTCGGTGTATTTGTGGTTGTGGCATCAGTGGTAGTTGCATCAGAAGTTATTGTAGTCGGTGATGCTGTGGGTGTGGCATCAGTGGTAGTTGCATCAGAAGTTATTGTAGTCGGTGACACTGTGGTTGTGGCATCAGTGGTAGTTGCATCAGAAGTTATTGTAGTCGGTGATAATGTGGTTGTGGCGTCAGTGGCAGTTGCACCAGAAGTTGTAGAAGTCGGTGATACAGTAGTTGTTGCATCAGAAGTTATTGTAGTTGGTGATACTGTGGTTGTGGCATCAGCGGTTGTTGCATCAGAAGTTATTGTAGTCGGTGACACTGTGGTTGTGGCATCAGTGGTAGTTGCATCAGAAGTTATTGTAGTCGGTGATACTGTGGTTGTGGCATCAGCGGTTGTTGCATCAGAAGTTATTGTAGTCGGTGTATTTGTGGTTGTGGCATCAGTGGTAGTTGCATCAGAATTTATTGTAGTGGGTGATGCTGTGGTTGTGGCATCAGTGGTAGTTGCATCTGAAGTTATTGTAGTCGGTGATACTGTGGTTGTGGCATCAGCGGTTGTTGCATCAGAAGTTATTGTAGTCGGTGATACTGTGGTTGTGGCATCAGTGGTAGTTGCATCAGAAGTTATTGTAGTCGGTGATACTGTGGTTGTGGCGTCAGTGGCAGTTGCACCAGAAGTTGTTGAATTCGGCGATACAGTAGTTGTTGCATCAGAAGTTATTGTAGTCGGTGATACTGTTGTTGTGGCATCAGTGGTAGTTGCATCAGAAGTTATTGTAGTCGGTGATACTGTGGTTGTGGCATCAGCAGTTGTTGCATCAGAAGTTATTGTAGTCGGTGATGCTGTGGGTGTGGCATCAGTGGTAGTTGCATCAGAAGTTATTGTAGTCGGTGACACTGTGGTTGTGGCATCAGTGGTAGTTGCATCAGAAGTTATTGTAGTCGGTGATAATGTGGTTGTGGCGTCAGTGGCAGTTGCACCAGAAGTTGTAGAAGTCGGTGATACAGTAGTTGTTGCATCAGAAGTTATTGTAGTTGGTGATACTGTTGTTGTGGCATCAGTGGTAGTTGCATCAGAAGTTATTGTAGTCGGTGATACTGCGGTTGTGGCATCAGCGGTTGTTGCATCAGAAGTTATTGTAGTCGGTGATGCTGTGGTTGTGGCATCAGTGGTAGTTGCATCAGAAGTTATTGTAGTGGGTGATGCTGTGGTTGTGGCATCAGTGGTAGTTGCATCAGAAGTTATTGTAGTGGGTGACACTGTGGTTGTGGCATCAGTGGTAGTTGCATCAGAAGTTATTGTAGTCGGTGATAATGTGGTTGTGGCGTCAGTGGCAGTTGCACCAGAAGTTGTAGAAGTCGGTGATACAGTAGTTGTTGCATCAGAAGTTATTGTAGTTGGTGATACTGTTGTTGTGGCATCAGTGGTAGTTGCATCAGAAGTTATTGTAGTCGGTGATACTGCGGTTGTGGCATCAGCGGTTGTTGCATCAGAAGTTATTGTAGTCGGTGATGCTGTGGTTGTGGCATCAGTGGTAGTTGCATCAGAAGTTATTGTAGTGGGTGATGCTGTGGTTGTGGCATCAGTGGTAGTTGCATCAGAAGTTATTGTAGTGGGTGATGCTGTGGTTGTGGCATCAGTGGTAGTTGCATCAGAAGTTATTGTAGTCGGTGACACTGTGGTTGTGGCATCAGTGGTAGTTGCATCAGAAGTTATTGTAGTCGGTGATACTGTTGTTGTAGCGTCAGTGGCAGTTGCACCAGAAGTTGGTGAAGTCGGCGATACAGTAATTGTTGCATCAGAAGTTATTGTAGTCGGTGATACTGTTGTTGTGGCGTCAGTGGCAGTTGCACCAGAAGTTGTAGAAGTCGGTGATACAGTAGTTGTTGCATCAGAAGTTATTGTAGTCGGTGATACTGTTGTTGTGGCATCAGTGGTAGTTGCATCAGAAGTTATTGTAGTCGGTGATACTGTGGTTGTGGCATCAGCAGTTGTTGCATCAGAAGTTATTGTAGTCGGTGATGCTGTGGTTGTGGCATCAGTGGTAGTTGCATCAGAAGTTATTGTAGTCGGTGATACTGTGGTTGTGGCATCAGCAGTTGTTGCATCAGAAGTTATTGTAGTCGGTGATGCTGTGGGTGTGGCATCAGTGGTAGTTGCATCAGAAGTTATTGTAGTCGGTGACACTGTGGTTGTGGCATCAGTGGTAGTTGCATCAGAAGTTAATGTAGTCGGTGATACTGTGGTTGTGGCATCAGCGGTTGTTGCATCAGAAGTTATTGTAGTCGGTGACACTGTGGTTGTGGCATCAGTGGTAGTTGCATCAGAAGTTATTGTAGTCGGTGATACTGTGGTTGTGGCATCAGCGGTTGTTGCATCAGAATTTATTGTAGTTGGTGATACTGTTGTTGTGGCATCAGTGGTAGTTGCATCAGAAGTTATTGTAGTCGGTGATACTGTGGTTGTGGCATCAGCTGTTGTTGCATCAGAAGTTATTGTAGTCGGTGATGCTGTGGTTGTGGCATCAGTGGTAGTTGCATCAGAAGTTATTGTAGTGGGTGATGCTGTGGTTGTGGCATCAGTGGTAGTTGCATCAGAAGTTATTGTAGTCGGTGATGCTGTGGTTGTGGCATCAGTGGTAGTTGCATCAGAAGTTATTGTAGTCGGTGACAATGTGGTTGTGGCATCAGTGGTAGTTGCATCAGAAGTTATTGTAGTCGGTGATGCTGTGGTTGTGGCATCAGTGGTAGTTGCATCAGAAGTTATTGTAGTCGGTGACACTGTGGTTGTGGCATCAGTGGTAGTTGCAACAGAAGTTATTGTAGTCGGTGATACTGTGGTTGTGGCATCAGCGGTTGTTGCATCAGAAGTTATTGTAGTCGGTGACACTGTGGTTGTGGCATCAGTGGTAGTTGCATCAGAAGTTATTGTAGTCGGTGATACTGTGGTTGTGGCATCAGCAGTTGTTGCATCAGAAGTTATTGTAGTCGGTGTAGCTGTGGTTGTGGCATCAGTGGTAGTTGCATCAGAAGTTATTGTAGTCGGTGATGCTGTGGTTGTGGCATCAGTGGTAGTTGCATCAGAAGTTATTGTAGTCGGTGATGCTGTGGTTGTGGCATCAGTGGTAGTTGCATCAGAAGTTATTGTAGTGGGTGATGCTGTGGTTGTGGCATCAGTGGTAGTTGCATCAGAAGTTATTGTAGTCGGTGATGCTGTGGTTGTGGCATCAGTGGTAGTTGCATCAGAAGTTATTGTAGTCGGTGACAATGTGGTTGTGGCATCAGTGGTAGTTGCATCAGAAGTTATTGTAGTCGGTGATGCTGTGGTTGTGGCATCAGTGGTAGTTGCATCAGAAGTTATTGTAGTCGGTGACACTGTGGTTGTGGCATCAGTGGTAGTTGCAACAGAAGTTATTGTAGTCGGTGATACTGTGGTTGTGGCATCAGCGGTTGTTGCATCAGAAGTTATTGTAGTCGGTGACACTGTGGTTGTGGCATCAGTGGTAGTTGCATCAGAAGTTATTGTAGTCGGTGATACTGTGGTTGTGGCATCAGCAGTTGTTGCATCAGAAGTTATTGTAGTCGGTGTAGCTGTGGTTGTGGCATCAGTGGTAGTTGCATCAGAAGTGATTGTAGTCGGTGATGCTGTGGTTGTGGCATCAGTGGTAGTTGCATCAGAAGTTATTGTAGTCGGTGATACTGTGGTTGTGGCGTCAGTGGCAGTTGCACTAGAAGTTATTGTAGTTGGTGATGCTGTGGTTGTGGCATCAGTGGTAGTTGCATCAGAAGTTATTGTAGTCGGTGATACTGTGGTTGTGGCATCAGCGGTTGTTGCATCAGAATTTATTGTAGTCGGTGACACTTTGGTTGTGGCATCAGTGGTAGTTGCAGCAGAAGTTATTGTAGTCGGTGATACTGTGGTTGTGGCATCAGCGGTTGTTGCATCAGAAGTTATTGTAGTCGGTGACACTGTGGTTGTGGCATCAGTGGTAGTTGCATCAGAAGTTATTGTAGTCGGTGATGCTGTGGTTGTGGCATCAGTGGTAGTTGCATCAGAAGTTATTGTAGTCGGTGATACTGTGGTTGTGGCGTAGGTGGCAGTTACACCAGAAGTTGGTGAAGTCGGCGATACAGTAATTGTTGCATCAGAAGTTATTGTAGTCGGTGATACTGTTGTTGTGGCATCAGTGGTAGTTGCATCAGAAGTTATTGTAGTCGGTGATACTGTGGTTGTGGCATCAGCTGTTGTTGCATCAGAAGTTATTGTAGTCGGTGATGCTGTGGTTGTGGCATCAGTGGTAGTTGCATCAGAAGTTATTGTAGTGGGTGATGCTGTGGTTGTGGCATCAGTGGTAGTTGCATCAGAAGTTATTGTAGTCGGTGACACTGTGATTGTGGCATCAGTGGTAGTTGCATCAGAAGTTATTGTAGTCGGTGATGCTGTGGTTGTGGCATCAGTGGTAGTTGCATCAGAAGTTATTGTAGTCGGTGACAATGTGGTTGTGGCATCAGTGGTAGTTGCATCAGAAGTTATTGTAGTCGGTGATGCTTTGGTTGTGGCATCAGTGGTAGTTGCATCAGAAGTTATTGTAGTCGGTGACACTGTGGTTGTGGCATCAGTGGTAGTTGCATCAGAAGTTATTGTAGTCGGTGATACTGTGGTTGTGGCATCAGCGGTTGTTGCATCAGAAGTTATTGTAGTCGGTGACACTGTGGTTGTGGCATCAGTGGTAGTTACATCAGAAGTTATTGTAGTCGGTGATACTGTGGTTGTGGCATCAGCAGTTGTTGCATCAGAAGTTATTAAAGTCGGTGTAGCTGTGGTTGTGGCATCAGTGGTAGTTGCATCAGAAGTTATTGTAGTCGGTGATGCTGTGGTTGTGGCATCAGTGGTAGTTGCATCAGAAGTTATTGTAGTCGGTGATACTGTGGTTGTGGCGTCAGTGGCAGTTGCACTAGAAGTTATTGTAGTCGGTGATACTGTGGTTGTGGCATCAGCGGTTGTTGCATCAGAATTTATTGTAGTCGGTGACACTGTGGTTGTGGCATCAGTGGTAGTTGCATCAGAAGTTATTGTAGTCGGTGATACTGTTGTTGTGGTATCAGTGGTAGTTGCATCAGAAGTTATTGTAGTCGGTGATACTGTGGTTGTGGCATC
The DNA here is from genome assembly GCA_948252095.1 of Dicycla oo. NCBI lineage: Eukaryota > Metazoa > Arthropoda > Insecta > Lepidoptera > Noctuidae > Dicycla > Dicycla oo. The sequence goes on from OX411728.1 coordinate 16,650,668, forward strand.
AGCAGTTGTTGCATCAGAAGTTATTGTAGTCGGTGATGCTGTGGTTGTGGCATCAGTGGTAGTTGCATCAGAAGTTATTGTAGTCGGTGACACTGTGGTTGTGGCATCAGTGGTAGTTGCATCAGAAGTTATTGTAGTCGGTGATACTGTGGTTGTGGCATCAGCGGTTGTTGCATCAGAAGTTATTGTAGTCGGTGACACTGTGGTTGTGGCATCAGTGGTAGTTGCATCAGAAGTTATTGTAGTCGGTGATACTGTGGTTGTGGCATCAGCGGTTGTTGCATCAGAAGTTATTGTAGTCGGTGTAGCTGTGGTTGTGGCATCAGTGGTAGTTGCATCAGAAGTTATTGTAGTGGGTGATGCTGTGGTTGTGGCATCAGTGGTAGTTGCATCAGCAGTTATTGTAGTCGGTGATACTGTGGTTGTGGCATCAGCGGTTGTTGCATCAGAAGTTATTGTAGTCGGTGACACTGTGGTTGTGGCATCAGTGGTAGTTGCATCAGAAGTTATTGTAGTCGGTGATACTGTGGTTGTGGCGTCAGTGGCAGTTGCACTAGAAGTTATTGTAGTTGGTGATGCTGTGGTTGTGGCATCAGTGGTAGTTGCATCAGAAGTTATTGTAGTCGGTGATACTGTGGTTGTGGCATCAGCGGTTGTTGCATCAGAAGTTATTGTAGTCGGTGATGCTGTGGTTGTGGCATCAGTGGTAGTTGCATCAGAAGTTATTGTAGTGGGTGATGCTGTGGTTGTGGCATCAGTGGTAGTTGCATCAGAAGTTATTGTAGTCGGTGACACTGTGGTTGTGGCATCAGTGGTAGTTGCATCAGAAGTTATTGTAGTCGGTGATACTGTGGTTGTGGCGTCAGTGGCAGTTGCACCAGAAGTTGGTGAAGTCGGCGATACAGTAATTGTTGCATCAGAAGTTATTGTAGTCGGTGATACTGTTGTTGTGGCATCAGTGGTAGTTGCATCAGAAGTTATTGTAGTCGGTGATACTGTGGTTGTGGCATCAGCAGTTGTTGTATCAGAAGTTATTGTAGTCGGTGATGCTGTGGTTGTGGCATCAGTGGTAGTTGCATCAGAAGTTATTGTAGTCGGTGACACTGTGGTTGTGGCATCAGTGGTAGTTGCATCAGAAGTTATTGTAGTCGGTGATACTGTGGTTGTGGCATCAGCGGTTGTTGCATCAGAAGTTATTGTAGTCGGTGACACTGTGGTTGTGGCATCAGTGGTAGTTGCATCAGAAGTTATTGTAGTCGGTGATACTGTGGTTGTGGCATCAGCGGTTGTTGCATCAGAAGTTATTGTGGTCGGTGTAGCTGTGGTTGTGGCATCAGTGGTAGTTGCATCAGAAGTTATTGTAGTCGGTGATACTGTTGTTGTGGCATCAGTGGTAGTTGCATCAGAAGTTATTGTAGTCGGTGATACTGTGGTTGTGGCGTCAGTGGCAGTTGCACCAGAAGTTATTGTAGTTGGTGATGCTGTGGTTGTGGCATCAGTGGTAGTTGCATCAGAAGTTATTGTAGTCGGTGATACTGTGGTTGTGGCATCAGCGGTTGTTGCATCAGAAGTTATTGTAGTCGGTGACACTGTGGTTGTGGCGTCAGTGGCAGTTGCACCAGAAGTTGTTGAAGTCGGCGATACAGTAGTTGTCGCATCAGAAGTTATTGTGGTCGGTGATACTGTTGTTGTGGCATCAGTGGTAGTTGCATCAGAAGTTATTGTAGTCGGTGATACTGTGGTTGTGGCATCAGCAGTTGTTGCATCAGAAGTTATTGTAGTCGGTGATGCTATGGTTGTGGCATCAGTGGTATTTGCATCAGAAGTTATTGTAGTCGGTGATGCTGTGGTTGTGGCAACAGTGGTAGTTGCATCAGAAGTTATTGTAGTCGGTGACACTGTGGTTGTGGCATCAGTGGTAGTTGCATCAGAAGTTATTGTAGTCGGTGATGCTGTGGTTGTGGCATCAGTGGTAGTTGCATCAGAAGTTATTGTAGTCGGTGATACTGTGGTTGTGGCGTCAGTGGCAGTTGCACCAGAAGTTGGTGAAGTCGGCGATACAGTAATTGTTGCATCAGAAGTTATTGTAGTCGGTGATACTGTTGTTGTGGTATCAGTGGTAGTTGCATCAGAAGTTATTGTAGTCGGTGATACTGTGGTTGTGGCATCAGCAGTTGTTGCATCAGAAGTTATTGTAGTCGGTGATGCTGTGGTTGTGGCATCAGTGGTAGTTGCATCAGAAGTTATTGTAGTCGGTGACACTGTGGTTGTGGCATCAGTGGTAGTTGCATCAGAAGTTATTGTAGTCGGTGATACTGTGGTTGTGGCATCAGCGGTTGTTGCATCAGAAGTTATTGTATTCGGTGACACTGTGGTTGTGGCATCAGTGGTAGTTGCATCAGAAGTTATTGTAGTCGGTGATACTGTGGTTGTGGCATCAGCGGTTGTTGTATCAGAAGTTATTGTAGTCGGTGTAGCTGTGGTTGTGGCATCAGTGGTAGTTGCATCAGAAGTTATTGTAGTGGGTGATGCTGTGGTTGTGGCATCAGTGGTAGTTGCATCAGCAGTTATTGTAGTCGGTGATACTGTGGTTGTGGCATCAGCGGTTGTTGCATCAGAAGTTATTGTAGTCGGTGACACTGTGGTTGTGGCATCAGTGGTAGTTGCATCAGAAGTTATTGTAGTCGGTGATACTGTGGTTGTGGCGTCAGTGGCAGTTGCACCAGAAGTTGGTGAAGTCGGCGATACAGTAGTTGTTGCATCAGAAGTTATTGTAGTCGGTGATACTGTTGTTGTGGCATCAGTGGTAGTTGCATCAGAAGTTATTGTAGTCGGTGATACTGTGGTTGTGGCATCAGCAGTTGTTGCATCAGAAGTTATTGTAGTCGGTGATGCTGTGGGTGTGGCATCAGTGGTAGTTGCATCAGAAGTTATTGTAGTCGGTGACACTGTGGTTGTGGCATCAGTGGTAGTTGCATCAGAAGTTATTGTAGTCGGTGATGCTGTGGTTGTGGCATCAGTGGTAGTTGCATCAGAAGTTATTGTAGTCGGTGATACTGTGGTTGTGGCGTCAGTGGCAGTTGCACTAGAAGTTATTGTAGTTGGTGATGCTGTGGTTGTGGCATCAGTGGTAGTTGCATCAGAAGTTATTGTAGTCGGTGATACTTTTGGTTGTGGCATCAGCGGTTGTTGCATCAGAATTTATTGTAGTCGGTGACACTGTGGTTGTGGCATCAGTGGTAGTTGCATCAGAAGTTATTGTAGTCGGTGATACTGTGGTTGTGGCATCAGCGGTTGTTGCATCAGAAGTTATTGTAGTCGGTGATACTGTGGTTGTGGCATCAGCTGTTGTTGCATCAGAAGTTATTGTAGTCGGTGATGCTGTGGTTGTGGCATCAGTGGTAGTTGCATCAGAAGTTATTGTAGTGGGTGATGCTGTGGTTGTGGCATCAGTGGTAGTTGCATCAGAAGTTATTGTAGTCGGTGACACTGTGGTTGTGGCATCAGTGGTAGTTGCATCAGAAGTTATTGTAGTCGGTGATGCTGTGGTTGTGGCATCAGTGGTAGTTGCATCAGAAGTTATTGTAGTCGGTGACAATGTGGTTGTGGCATCAGTGGTAGTTGCATCAGAAGTTATTGTAGTCGGTGATGCTGTGGTTGTGGCATCAGTGGTAGTTGCATCAGAAGTTATTGTAGTCGGTGACACTGTGGTTGTGGCATCAGTGGTAGTTGCATCAGAAGTTATTGTAGTCGGTGATACTGTGGTTGTGGCATCAGCGGTTGTTGCATCAGAAGTTATTGTAGTCGGTGACACTGTGGTTGTGGCATCAGTGGTAGTTGCATCAGAAGTTATTGTAGTCGGTGATACTGTGGTTGTGGCATCAGCAGTTGTTGCATCAGAAGTTATTGTAGTCGGTGTAGCTGTGGTTGTGGCATCAGTGGTAGTTGCATCAGAAGTTATTGTAGTCGGTGATGCTGTGGTTGTGGCATCAGTGGTAGTTGCATCAGAAGTTATTGTTGTCGGTGATACTGTGGTTGTGGCGTCAGTGGCAGTTGCACTAGAAGTTATTGTAGTTGGTGATGCTGTGGTTGTGGCATCAGTGGTAGTTGCATCAGAAGTTATTGTAGTCGGTGATACTGTGGTTGTGGCATCAGCGGTTGTTGCATCAGAATTTATTGTAGTCGGTGACACTGTGGTTGTGGCATCAGTGGTAGTTGCATCAGAAGTTATTGTAGTCGGTGATACTGTGGTTGTGGCATCAGCGGTTGTTGCATCAGAAGTTATTGTAGTCGGTGATGCTGTGGTTGTGGCATCAGTGGTAGTTGCATCAGAAGTTATTGTAGTCGGTGACACTGTGGTTGTGGCATCAGTGGTAGTTGCATCAGAAGTTATTGTAGTCGGTGATACTGTGGTTGTGGCATCAGCGGTTGTTGCATCAGAAGTTATTGTAGTCGGTGACACTGTGGTTGTGGCATCAGTGGTAGTTGCATCAGAAGTTATTGTAGTCGGTGATACTGTGGTTGTGGCATCAGCGGTTGTTGCATCAGAAGTTATTGTAGTCGGTGTAGCTGTGGTTGTGGCATCAGTGGTAGTTGCATCAGAAGTTATTGTAGTCGGTGATGCTGTGGTTGTGGCATCAGTGGTAGTTGCATCAGAAGTTATTGTTGTCGGTGATACTGTGGTTGTGGCGTCAGTGGCAGTTGCACTAGAAGTTATTGTAGTTGGTGATGCTGTGGTTGTGGCATCAGTGGTAGTTGCATCAGAAGTTATTGTAGTCGGTGATACTGTGGTTGTGGCATCAGCGGTTGTTGCATCAGAATTTATTGTAGTCGGTGACACTGTGGTTGTGGCATCAGTGGTAGTTGCATCAGAAGTTATTGTAGTCGGTGATACTGTGGTTGTGGCATCAGCAGTTGTTGCATCAGAAGTTATTGTAGTCGGTGATGCTGTGGTTGTGGCATCAGTGGTAGTTGCATCAGAAGTTATTGTAGTCGGTGACACTGTGGTTGTGGCATCAGTGGTAGTTGCATCAGAAGTTATTGTAGTCGGTGATACTGTGGTTGTGGCATCAGCGGTTGTTGCATCAGAAGTTATTGTAGTCGGTGACACTGTGGTTGTGGCATCAGTGGTAGTTGCATCAGAAGTTATTGTAGTCGGTGATACTGTGGTTGTGGCATCAGCGGTTGTTGCATCAGAAGTTATTGTAGTCGGTGTAGCTGTGGTTGTGGCATCAGTGGTAGTTGCATCAGAAGTTATTGTAGTGGGTGATGCTGTGGTTGTGGCATCAGTGGTAGTTGCATCAGCAGTTATTGTAGTCGGTGATACTGTGGTTGTGGCATCAGCGGTTGTTGCATCAGAAGTTATTGTAGTCGGTGACACTGTGGTTGTGGCATCAGTGGTAGTTGCATCAGAAGTTATTGTAGTCGGTGATACTGTGGTTGTGGCGTCAGTGGCAGTTGCACTAGAAGTTATTGTAGTTGGTGATGCTGTGGTTGTGGCATCAGTGGTAGTTGCATCAGAAGTTATTGTAGTCGGTGATACTGTGGTTGTGGCATCAGCGGTTGTTGCATCAGAAGTTATTGTAGTCGGTGATGCTGTGGTTGTGGCATCAGTGGTAGTTGCATCAGAAGTTATTGTAGTGGGTGATGCTGTGGTTGTGGCATCAGTGGTAGTTGCATCAGAAGTTATTGTAGTCGGTGACACTGTGGTTGTGGCATCAGTGGTAGTTGCATCAGAAGTTATTGTAGTCGGTGATACTGTGGTTGTGGCGTCAGTGGCAGTTGCACCAGAAGTTGGTGAAGTCGGCGATACAGTAATTGTTGCATCAGAAGTTATTGTAGTCGGTGATACTGTTGTTGTGGCATCAGTGGTAGTTGCATCAGAAGTTATTGTAGTCGGTGATACTGTGGTTGTGGCATCAGCAGTTGTTGTATCAGAAGTTATTGTAGTCGGTGATGCTGTGGTTGTGGCATCAGTGGTAGTTGCATCAGAAGTTATTGTAGTCGGTGACACTGTGGTTGTGGCATCAGTGGTAGTTGCATCAGAAGTTATTGTAGTCGGTGATACTGTGGTTGTGGCATCAGCGGTTGTTGCATCAGAAGTTATTGTAGTCGGTGACACTGTGGTTGTGGCATCAGTGGTAGTTGCATCAGAAGTTATTGTAGTCGGTGATACTGTGGTTGTGGCATCAGCGGTTGTTGCATCAGAAGTTATTGTGGTCGGTGTAGCTGTGGTTGTGGCATCAGTGGTAGTTGCATCAGAAGTTATTGTAGTCGGTGATACTGTTGTTGTGGCATCAGTGGTAGTTGCATCAGAAGTTATTGTAGTCGGTGATACTGTGGTTGTGGCGTCAGTGGCAGTTGCACCAGAAGTTATTGTAGTTGGTGATGCTGTGGTTGTGGCATCAGTGGTAGTTGCATCAGAAGTTATTGTAGTCGGTGATACTGTGGTTGTGGCATCAGCGGTTGTTGCATCAGAAGTTATTGTAGTCGGTGACACTGTGGTTGTGGCGTCAGTGGCAGTTGCACCAGAAGTTGTTGAAGTCGGCGATACAGTAGTTGTCGCATCAGAAGTTATTGTGGTCGGTGATACTGTTGTTGTGGCATCAGTGGTAGTTGCATCAGAAGTTATTGTAGTCGGTGATACTGTGGTTGTGGCATCAGCAGTTGTTGCATCAGAAGTTATTGTAGTCGGTGATGCTATGGTTGTGGCATCAGTGGTATTTGCATCAGAAGTTATTGTAGTCGGTGATGCTGTGGTTGTGGCAACAGTGGTAGTTGCATCAGAAGTTATTGTAGTCGGTGACACTGTGGTTGTGGCATCAGTGGTAGTTGCATCAGAAGTTATTGTAGTCGGTGATGCTGTGGTTGTGGCATCAGTGGTAGTTGCATCAGAAGTTATTGTAGTCGGTGATACTGTGGTTGTGGCGTCAGTGGCAGTTGCACCAGAAGTTGGTGAAGTCGGCGATACAGTAATTGTTGCATCAGAAGTTATTGTAGTCGGTGATACTGTTGTTGTGGTATCAGTGGTAGTTGCATCAGAAGTTATTGTAGTCGGTGATACTGTGGTTGTGGCATCAGCAGTTGTTGCATCAGAAGTTATTGTAGTCGGTGATGCTGTGGTTGTGGCATCAGTGGTAGTTGCATCAGAAGTTATTGTAGTCGGTGACACTGTGGTTGTGGCATCAGTGGTAGTTGCATCAGAAGTTATTGTAGTCGGTGATACTGTGGTTGTGGCATCAGCGGTTGTTGCATCAGAAGTTATTGTATTCGGTGACACTGTGGTTGTGGCATCAGTGGTAGTTGCATCAGAAGTTATTGTAGTCGGTGATACTGTGGTTGTGGCATCAGCGGTTGTTGTATCAGAAGTTATTGTAGTCGGTGTAGCTGTGGTTGTGGCATCAGTGGTAGTTGCATCAGAAGTTATTGTAGTGGGTGATGCTGTGGTTGTGGCATCAGTGGTAGTTGCATCAGCAGTTATTGTAGTCGGTGATACTGTGGTTGTGGCATCAGCGGTTGTTGCATCAGAAGTTATTGTAGTCGGTGACACTGTGGTTGTGGCATCAGTGGTAGTTGCATCAGAAGTTATTGTAGTCGGTGATACTGTGGTTGTGGCGTCAGTGGCAGTTGCACCAGAAGTTGGTGAAGTCGGCGATACAGTAGTTGTTGCATCAGAAGTTATTGTAGTCGGTGATACTGTTGTTGTGGCATCAGTGGTAGTTGCATCAGAAGTTATTGTAGTCGGTGATACTGTGGTTGTGGCATCAGCAGTTGTTGCATCAGAAGTTATTGTAGTCGGTGATGCTGTGGGTGTGGCATCAGTGGTAGTTGCATCAGAAGTTATTGTAGTCGGTGACACTGTGGTTGTGGCATCAGTGGTAGTTGCATCAGAAGTTATTGTAGTCGGTGATGCTGTGGTTGTGGCATCAGTGGTAGTTGCATCAGAAGTTATTGTAGTCGGTGATACTGTGGTTGTGGCGTCAGTGGCAGTTGCACTAGAAGTTATTGTAGTTGGTGATGCTGTGGTTGTGGCATCAGTGGTAGTTGCATCAGAAGTTATTGTAGTCGGTGATACTTTTGGTTGTGGCATCAGCGGTTGTTGCATCAGAATTTATTGTAGTCGGTGACACTGTGGTTGTGGCATCAGTGGTAGTTGCATCAGAAGTTATTGTAGTCGGTGATACTGTGGTTGTGGCATCAGCGGTTGTTGCATCAGAAGTTATTGTAGTCGGTGATACTGTGGTTGTGGCATCAGCTGTTGTTGCATCAGAAGTTATTGTAGTCGGTGATGCTGTGGTTGTGGCATCAGTGGTAGTTGCATCAGAAGTTATTGTAGTGGGTGATGCTGTGGTTGTGGCATCAGTGGTAGTTGCATCAGAAGTTATTGTAGTCGGTGACACTGTGGTTGTGGCATCAGTGGTAGTTGCATCAGAAGTTATTGTAGTCGGTGATGCTGTGGTTGTGGCATCAGTGGTAGTTGCATCAGAAGTTATTGTAGTCGGTGACAATGTGGTTGTGGCATCAGTGGTAGTTGCATCAGAAGTTATTGTAGTCGGTGATGCTGTGGTTGTGGCATCAGTGGTAGTTGCATCAGAAGTTATTGTAGTCGGTGACACTGTGGTTGTGGCATCAGTGGTAGTTGCATCAGAAGTTATTGTAGTCGGTGATACTGTGGTTGTGGCATCAGCGGTTGTTGCATCAGAAGTTATTGTAGTCGGTGACACTGTGGTTGTGGCATCAGTGGTAGTTGCATCAGAAGTTATTGTAGTCGGTGATACTGTGGTTGTGGCATCAGCAGTTGTTGCATCAGAAGTTATTGTAGTCGGTGTAGCTGTGGTTGTGGCATCAGTGGTAGTTGCATCAGAAGTTATTGTAGTCGGTGATGCTGTGGTTGTGGCATCAGTGGTAGTTGCATCAGAAGTTATTGTTGTCGGTGATACTGTGGTTGTGGCGTCAGTGGCAGTTGCACTAGAAGTTATTGTAGTTGGTGATGCTGTGGTTGTGGCATCAGTGGTAGTTGCATCAGAAGTTATTGTAGTCGGTGATACTGTGGTTGTGGCATCAGCGGTTGTTGCATCAGAATTTATTGTAGTCGGTGACACTGTGGTTGTGGCATCAGTGGTAGTTGCATCAGAAGTTATTGTAGTCGGTGATACTGTGGTTGTGGCATCAGCGGTTGTTGCATCAGAAGTTATTGTAGTCTGTGACACTGTGGTTGTGGCATCAGTGGTAGTTGCATCAGAAGTTATTGTAGTCGGTGATGCTGTGGTTGTGGCATCAGTGGTAGTTGCATCAGAAGTTATTGTAGTCGGTGATACTGTGGTTGTGGCGTAGGTGGCAGTTGCACCAGAAGTTATTGTAGTCGGTGATGCTGTGGTTGTGGCATCAGAAGTTATTGTAGTCGGTGATACTGTTGTTGTGGCATCAGTGGTAGTTGCATCAGAAGTTATTGTAGTGGGTGATGCTGTGGTTGTGGCATCAGTGGTAGTTGCATCAGAAGTTATTGTAGTCGGTGATACTGTGGTTGTGGCGTCAGTGGCAGTTGCACCAGAAGTTATTGTAGTTGGTGATGCTGTGGTTGTGGCATCAGTGGTAGTTGCATCAGAAGTTATTGTAGTCGGTGATACTGTGGTTGTGGCGTCAGTGGCAGTTGCACCAGAAGTTATTGTAGTCGGTGATACTGTTGTTGTGGCATCAGTGGTAGTTGCATCAGAAGTTATTGTAGTCGGTGATGCTGTGGTTGTGGCATCAGTGGTAGTTGCATCAGAAGTTATTGTAGTCGGTGATACTGTGGTTGTGGCGTCAGTGGCAGTTGCACCAGAAGTTATTGTAGTTGGTGATGCTGTGGTTGTGGCATCAGTGGTAGTTGCATTAGAAGTTATTGTAGTCGGAGATACTATGGTTGTGGCATCAGCGGTTGTTGCATCAGAAGTTATTGTAGTCGGTGACACTGTGGTTGTGGCATCAGTGGTAGTTGCATCAGAAGTTATTGTAGTCGGTGATACTGTGGTTGTGGCATCAGCGGTTGTTGCATCAGAAGTTATTGTAGTCGGTGACACTGTGGTTGTGGCATCAGTGGTAGTTGCATCAGAAGTTATTGTAGTCGGTGATACTGTGGTTGTGGCATCAGCGGTTGTTGCATCAGAATTTATTGTAGTCGGTGATACTGTGGTTGTGGCATCAGCGGTTGTTGCATCAGAAGTTATTGTAGTCGGTGACACTGTGAATGTGGCATCAGTGGTAGTTGCATCAGAAGTTATTGTAGTCGGTGATACTGTGGTTGTGGCATCAGCAGTTGTTGCATCAGAAGTTATTGTAGTCGGTGACACTGTGGTTGTGGCATCAGTGGTAGTTGCATCAGAAGTTATTGTAGTCGTTGATACTGTAGTTGTGGCGTCAGTGGCAGTTGCACCAGAAGTTGTTGAAGTCGGCGATACAGTAGTTGTTGCATCAGAAGTTATTGTAGTCGGTGATACTGTTGTTGTGGCATCAGTGGTAGTTGCATCAGAAGTTATTGTAGTCGGTGATACTGTGGTTGTGGCATCAGCGGTTGTTGCATCAGAATTTATTGTAGTCGGTGATGCTGTGGTTGTGGCATCAGTGGTAGTTGCATCAGAAGTTATTGTAGTCGGTGTTGCTGTGGTTGTGGCATCAGTGGTAGTTGCATCAGAAGTTATTGTAGTCGGTGATACTGTGGTTGTGGCGTCAGTGGCAGTTGCACCAGAAGTTGGTGAAGTCGGCGATACAGTAATTGTTGCATCAGAAGTTATTGTAGTCGGTGATACTGTTGTTGTGGCATCAGTGGTAGTTGCATCAGAAGTTATTGTAGTCGTTGATACTGTAGTTGTGGCGTCAGTGGCAGTTGCACCAGAAGTTGTTGAAGTCGGCGATACAGTAGTTGTTGCATCAGAAGTTATTGTAGTCGGTGACACTGTGGTTGTGGCATCAGTGGTAGTTGCATCAGAAGTTATTGTAGTCGGTGATGCTGTGGTTGTGGCATCAGTGGTAGTTGCATCAGAAGTTATTGTAGTCGGTGATACTGTGGTTGTGGCATCAGCAGTTGTTGCATCAGAAGTTATTGTAGTCGGTGATGCTGTGGTTGTGGCATCAGTGGTAGTTGCATCAGAAGTTATTGTAGTCGGTGATACTGTGGTTGTGGCGTCAGTGGCAGTTGCATCAGAAGTTATTGTAGTCGGTGATACTGTGGTTGTGGCATCAGCAGTTGTTGCATCAGAAGTTATTGTAGTCGGTGATGCTGTGGTTGTGGCATCAGTGGTAGTTGCATCAGAAGTTATTGTAGTCGGTGACACTGTGGTTGTGGCATCAGTGGTAGTTGCATCAGAAGTTATTGTAGTCGGTGACACTGTGGTTGTGGCATCAGTGGTAGTTGCATCAGAAGTTATTGTAGTCGGTGATACTGTGGTTGTGGCATCAGCAGTTGTTGCATCAGAAGTTATTGTAGTCGGTGATGCTGTGGTTGTGGCATCAGTGGTAGTTGCATCAGAAGTTATTGTAGTCGGTGATACTGTGGTTGTGGCGTCAGTGGCAGTTGCATCAGAAGTTATTGTAGTCGGTGATACTGTGGTTGTGGCATCAGCAGTTGTTGCATCAGAAGTTATTGTAGTCGGTGATGCTATGGTTGTGGCATCAGTGGTATTTGCATCAGAAGTTATTGTAGTCGGTGATGCTGTGGTTGTGGCAACAGTGGTAGTTGCATCAGAAGTTATTGTAGTCGGTGACACTGTGGTTGTGGCATCAGTGGTAGTTGCATCAGAAGTTATTGTAGTCGGTGATGCTGTGGTTGTGGCATCAGTGGTAGTTGCATCAGAAGTTATTGTAGTCGGTGATACTGTGGTTGTGGCGTCAGTGGCAGTTGCACCAGAAGTTGGTGAAGTCGGCGATACAGTAATTGTTGCATCAGAAGTTATTGTAGTCGGTGATACTGTTGTTGTGGTATCAGTGGTAGTTGCATCAGAAGTTATTGTAGTCGGTGATACTGTGGTTGTGGCATCAGCAGTTGTTGCATCAGAAGTTATTGTAGTCGGTGATGCTGTGGTTGTGGCATCAGTGGTAGTTGCATCAGAAGTTATTGTAGTCGGTGACACTGTGGTTGTGGCATCAGTGGTAGTTGCATCAGAAGTTATTGTAGTCGGTGATACTGTGGTTGTGGCATCAGCGGTTGTTGCATCAGAAGTTATTGTATTCGGTGACACTGTGGTTGTGGCATCAGTGGTAGTTGCATCAGAAGTTATTGTAGTCGGTGATACTGTGGTTGTGGCATCAGCGGTTGTTGTATCAGAAGTTATTGTAGTCGGTGTAGCTGTGGTTGTGGCATCAGTGGTAGTTGCATCAGAAGTTATTGTAGTGGGTGATGCTGTGGTTGTGGCATCAGTGGTAGTTGCATCAGCAGTTATTGTAGTCGGTGATACTGTGGTTGTGGCATCAGCGGTTGTTGCATCAGAAGTTATTGTAGTCGGTGACACTGTGGTTGTGGCATCAGTGGTAGTTGCATCAGAAGTTATTGTAGTCGGTGATACTGTGGTTGTGGCGTCAGTGGCAGTTGCACCAGAAGTTGGTGAAGTCGGCGATACAGTAGTTGTTGCATCAGAAGTTATTGTAGTCGGTGATACTGTTGTTGTGGCATCAGTGGTAGTTGCATCAGAAGTTATTGTAGTCGGTGATACTGTGGTTGTGGCATCAGCAGTTGTTGCATCAGAAGTTATTGTAGTCGGTGATGCTGTGGGTGTGGCATCAGTGGTAGTTGCATCAGAAGTTATTGTAGTCGGTGACACTGTGGTTGTGGCATCAGTGGTAGTTGCATCAGAAGTTATTGTAGTCGGTGATGCTGTGGTTGTGGCATCAGTGGTAGTTGCATCAGAAGTTATTGTAGTCGGTGATACTGTGGTTGTGGCGTCAGTGGCAGTTGCACTAGAAGTTATTGTAGTTGGTGATGCTGTGGTTGTGGCATCAGTGGTAGTTGCATCAGAAGTTATTGTAGTCGGTGATACTTTTGGTTGTGGCATCAGCGGTTGTTGCATCAGAATTTATTGTAGTCGGTGACACTGTGGTTGTGGCATCAGTGGTAGTTGCATCAGAAGTTATTGTAGTCGGTGATACTGTGGTTGTGGCATCAGCGGTTGTTGCATCAGAAGTTATTGTAGTCGGTGATACTGTGGTTGTGGCATCAGCTGTTGTTGCATCAGAAGTTATTGTAGTCGGTGATGCTGTGGTTGTGGCATCAGTGGTAGTTGCATCAGAAGTTATTGTAGTGGGTGATGCTGTGGTTGTGGCATCAGTGGTAGTTGCATCAGAAGTTATTGTAGTCGGTGACACTGTGGTTGTGGCATCAGTGGTAGTTGCATCAGAAGTTATTGTAGTCGGTGATGCTGTGGTTGTGGCATCAGTGGTAGTTGCATCAGAAGTTATTGTAGTCGGTGACAATGTGGTTGTGGCATCAGTGGTAGTTGCATCAGAAGTTATTGTAGTCGGTGATGCTGTGGTTGTGGCATCAGTGGTAGTTGCATCAGAAGTTATTGTAGTCGGTGACACTGTGGTTGTGGCATCAGTGGTAGTTGCATCAGAAGTTATTGTAGTCGGTGATACTGTGGTTGTGGCATCAGCGGTTGTTGCATCAGAAGTTATTGTAGTCGGTGACACTGTGGTTGTGGCATCAGTGGTAGTTGCATCAGAAGTTATTGTAGTCGGTGATACTGTGGTTGTGGCATCAGCAGTTGTTGCATCAGAAGTTATTGTAGTCGGTGTAGCTGTGGTTGTGGCATCAGTGGTAGTTGCATCAGAAGTTATTGTAGTCGGTGATGCTGTGGTTGTGGCATCAGTGGTAGTTGCATCAGAAGTTATTGTTGTCGGTGATACTGTGGTTGTGGCGTCAGTGGCAGTTGCACTAGAAGTTATTGTAGTTGGTGATGCTGTGGTTGTGGCATCAGTGGTAGTTGCATCAGAAGTTATTGTAGTCGGTGATACTGTGGTTGTGGCATCAGCGGTTGTTGCATCAGAATTTATTGTAGTCGGTGACACTGTGGTTGTGGCATCAGTGGTAGTTGCATCAGAAGTTATTGTAGTCGGTGATACTGTGGTTGTGGCATCAGCGGTTGTTGCATCAGAAGTTATTGTAGTCTGTGACACTGTGGTTGTGGCATCAGTGGTAGTTGCATCAGAAGTTATTGTAGTCGGTGATGCTGTGGTTGTGGCATCAGTGGTAGTTGCATCAGAAGTTATTGTAGTCGGTGATACTGTGGTTGTGGCGTAGGTGGCAGTTGCACCAGAAGTTATTGTAGTCGGTGATGCTGTGGTTGTGGCATCAGAAGTTATTGTAGTCGGTGATACTGTTGTTGTGGCATCAGTGGTAGTTGCATCAGAAGTTATTGTAGTGGGTGATGCTGTGGTTGTGGCATCAGTGGTAGTTGCATCAGAAGTTATTGTAGTCGGTGATACTGTGGTTGTGGCGTCAGTGGCAGTTGCACCAGAAGTTATTGTAGTTGGTGATGCTGTGGTTGTGGCATCAGTGGTAGTTGCATCAGAAGTTATTGTAGTCGGTGATACTGTGGTTGTGGCGTCAGTGGCAGTTGCACCAGAAGTTATTGTAGTCGGTGATACTGTTGTTGTGGCATCAGTGGTAGTTGCATCAGAAGTTATTGTAGTCGGTGATGCTGTGGTTGTGGCATCAGTGGTAGTTGCATCAGAAGTTATTGTAGTCGGTGATACTGTGGTTGTGGCGTCAGTGGCAGTTGCACCAGAAGTTATTGTAGTTGGTGATGCTGTGGTTGTGGCATCAGTGGTAGTTGCATTAGAAGTTATTGTAGTCGGAGATACTATGGTTGTGGCATCAGCGGTTGTTGCATCAGAAGTTATTGTAGTCGGTGACACTGTGGTTGTGGCATCAGTGGTAGTTGCATCAGAAGTATCTGAAGTTATTGTAGTCGGTGATACTGTGGTTGTGGCATCAGCGGTTGTTGCATCAGAAGTTATTGTAGTCGGTGACACTGTGGTTGTGGCATCAGTGGTAGTTGCATCAGAAGTTATTGTAGTCGGTGATACTGTGGTTGTGGCGTCAGTGGCAGTTGCACCAGAAGTTATTGTAGTTGGTGATGCTGTGGTTGTGGCATCAGTGGTAGTTGCATCAGAAGTTATTGTAGTCGGTGATACTGTGGTTGTGGCGTCAGTGGCAGTTGCACCAGAAGTTATTTTAGTCGGTGATACTGTTGTTGTGGCATCAGTGGTAGTTGCATCAGAAGTTATTGTAGTCGGTGATGCTGTGGTTGTGGCATCAGTGGTAGTTGCATCAGAAGTTATTGTAGTCGGTGATACTGTGGTTGTGGCGTCAGTGGCAGTTGCACCAGAAGTTATTGTAGTTGGTGATGCTGTGGTTGTGGCATCAGTGGTAGTTGCATTAGAAGTTATTGTAGTCGGTGATACTATGGTTGTGGCATCAGCGGTTGTTGCATCAGAAGTTATTGTAGTCGGTGACACTGTGGTTGTGGCATCAGTGGTAGTTGCATCAGAAGTTATTGTAGTCGGTGATACTGTGGTTGTGGCATCAGCGGTTGTTGCATCAGAAGTTATTGTAGTCGGTGACACTGTGGTTGTGGCATCAGTGGTAGTTGCATCAGAAGTTATTGTAGTCGGTGATACTGTGGTTGTGGCATCAGCGGTTGTTGCATCAGAATTTATTGTAGTCGGTGATACTGTGGTTGTGGCATCAGCGGTTGTTGCATCAGAAGTTATTGTAGTCGGTGACACTGTGGTTGTGGCATCAGTGGTAGTTGCATCAGAAGTTATTGTAGTCGGTGATACTGTGGTTGTGGCATCAGCAGTTGTTGCATCAGAAGTTATTGTAGTCGGTGACACTGTGGTTGTGGCATCAGTGGTAGTTGCATCAGAAGTTATTGTAGTCGTTGATACTGTAGTTGTGGCGTCAGTGGCAGTTGCACCAGAAGTTGTTGAAGTCGGCGATACAGTAGTTGTTGCATCAGAAGTTATTGTAGTCGGTGATACTGTTGTTGTGGCATCAGTGGTAGTTGCATCAGAAGTTATTGTAGTCGGTGATACTGTGGTTGTGGCATCAGCGGTTGTTGCATCAGAATTTATTGTAGTCGGTGATGCTGTGGTTGTGGCATCAGTGGTAGTTGCATCAGAAGTTATTGTAGTCGGTGTTGCTGTGGTTGTGGCATCAGTGGTAGTTGCATCAGAAGTTATTGTAGTCGGTGATACTGTGGTTGTGGCGTCAGTGGCAGTTGCACCAGAAGTTGGTGAAGTCGGCGATACAGTAATTGTTGCATCAGAAGTTATTGTAGTCGGTGATACTGTTGTTGTGGCATCAGTGGTAGTTGCATCAGAAGTTATTGTAGTCGTTGATACTGTAGTTGTGGCGTCAGTGGCAGTTGCACCAGAAGTTGTTGAAGTCGGCGATACAGTAGTTGTTGCATCAGAAGTTATTGTAGTCGGTGACACTGTGGTTGTGGCATCAGTGGTAGTTGCATCAGAAGTTATTGTAGTCGGTGATGCTGTGGTTGTGGAATCAGTGGTAGTTGCATCAGAAGTTATTGTAGTCGGTGATACTGTGGTTGTGGCATCAGCAGTTGTTGCATCAGAAGTTATTGTAGTCGGTGATGCTGTGGTTGTGGCATCAGTGGTAGTTGCATCAGAAGTTATTGTAGTCGGTGATACTGTGGTTGTGGCGTCAGTGGCAGTTGCATCAGAAGTTATTTTAGTCGGTGATACTGTGGTTGTGGCATCAGCAGTTGTTGCATCAGAAGTTATTGTAGTCGGTGATGCTGTGGTTGTGGCATCAGTGGTAGTTGCATCAGAAGTTATTGTAGTCGGTGACACTGTGGTTGTGGCATCAGTGGTAGTTGCATCAGAAGTTATTGTAGTCGGTGACACTGTGGTTGTGGCATCAGTGGTAGTTGCATCAGAAGTTATTGTAGTCGGTGATGCTGTGGTTGTGGCATCAGTGGTAGTTGCATCAGAAGTTATTGTAGTCGGTGATACTGTGGTTGTGGCATCAGCGGTTGTTGCATCAGAAGTTATTGTAGTCGGTGACACTGTGGTTGTGGCATCAGTGGTAGTTGCATCAGAAGTTATTGTAGTCGGTGATACTGTGGTTGTGGCATCAGCGGTTGTTGCATCAGAAGTTATTGTAGTCGGTGTATTTGTGGTTGTGGCATCAGCAGTTGTTGCATCAGAAGTTATTGTAGTGGGTGATGCTGTGGTTGTGGCATCAGTGGTAGTTGCATCTGAAGTTATTGTAGTCGGTGATACTGTGGTTGTGGCATCAGCGGTTGTTGCATCAGAAGTTATTGTAGTCGGTGACACTGTGGTTGTGGCATCAGTGGTAGTTGCATCAGAAGTTATTGTATTCGGTGATACTGTGGTTGTGGCATCAGCAGTTGTTGCATCAGAAGTTATTGTAGTCGGTGATGCTGTGGGTGTGGCATCAGTGGTAGTTGCATCAGAAGTTATTGTAGTCGGTGACACTGTGGTTGTGGCATCAGTGGTAGTTGCATCAGAAGTTATTGTAGTCGGTGATAATGTGGTTGTGGCGTCAGTGGCAGTTGCACCAGAAGTTGTAGAAGTCGGTGATACAGTAGTTGTTGCATCAGAAGTTATTGTAGTCGGTGATACTGTTGTTGTGGCATCAGTGGTAGTTGCATCAGAAGTTATTGTAGTCGGTGATACTGTGGTTGTGGCATCAGCAGTTGTTGCATCAGAAGTTATTGTAGTCGGTGATGCTGTGGTTGTGGCATCAGTGGTAGTTGCATCAGAAGTTATTGTAGTCGGTGATACTGTGGTTGTGGCATCAGCGGTTGTTGCATCAGAAGTTATTGTAGTCGGTGACACTGTGGTTGTGGCATCAGTGGTAGTTGCATCAGAAGTTATTGTAGTCGGTGATACTGTGGTTGTGGCATCAGCAGTTGTTGCATCAGAAGTTATTGTAGTCGGTGATGCTGTGGGTGTGGCATCAGTGGTAGTTGCATCAGAAGTTATTGTAGTCGGTGACACTGTGGTTGTGGCATCAGTGGTAGTTGCATCAGAAGTTATTGTAGTCGGTGACACTGTGGTTGTGGCATCAGTGGTAGTTGCATCAGAAGTTATTGTAGTCGGTGATACTGTGGTTGTGGCATCAGTGGTAGTTGCATCAGAAGTTATTGTAGTCGGTGATAATGTGGTTGTGGCGTCAGTGGCAGTTGCACCAGAAGTTGTAGAAGTCGGTGATACAGTAGTTGTTGCATCAGAAGTTATTGTAGTTGGTGATACTGTGGTTGTGGCATCAGCGGTTGTTGCATCAGAAGTTATTGTAGTCGGTGTATTTGTGGTTGTGGCATCAGTGGTAGTTGCATCAGAAGTTATTGTAGTCGGTGATAATGTGGTTGTGGCGTCAGTGGCAGTTGCACCAGAAGTTGTAGAAGTCGGTGATACAGTAGTTGTTGCATCAGAAGTTATTGTAGTCGGTGATACTGTTGTTGTGGCATCAGTGGTAGTTGCATCAGAAGTTATTGTAGTCGGTGATACTGTGGTTGTGGCATCAGCGGTTGTTGCATCAGAAGTTATTGTAGTCGGTGTATTTGTGGTTGTGGCATCAGTGGTAGTTGCATCAGAAGTTATTGTAGTCGGTGATAATGTGGTTGTGGCGTCAGTGGCAGTTGCACCAGAAGTTGTAGAAGTCGGTGATACAGTAGTTGTTGCATCAGAAGTTATTGTAGTCGGTGATACTGTTGTTGTGGCATCAGTGGTAGTTGCATCAGAAGTTATTGTAGTCGGTGATACTGTGGTTGTGGCATCAGCAGTTGTTGCATCAGAAGTTATTGTAGTCGGTGATGCTGTGGTTGTGGCATCAGTGGTAGTTGCATCAGAAGTTATTGTAGTCGGTGATACTGTGGTTGTGGCATCAGCAGTTGTTGCATCAGAAGTTATTGTAGTCGGTGATGCTGTGGGTGTGGCATCAGTGGTAGTTGCATCAGAAGTTATTGTAGTCGGTGACACTGTGGTTGTGGCATCAGTGGTAGTTGCATCAGAAGTTATTGTAGTCGGTGATACTGTGGTTGTGGCATCAGCGGTTGTTGCATCAGAAGTTATTGTAGTCGGTGACACTGTGGTTGTGGCATCAGTGGTAGTTGCATCAGAAGTTATTGTAGTCGGTGATGCTGTGGGTGTGGCATCAGTGGTAGTTGCATCAGAAGTTATTGTAGTCGGTGACACTGTGGTTGTGGCATCAGTGGTAGTTGCATCAGAAGTTATTGTAGTCGGTGATAATGTGGTTGTGGCGTCAGTGGCAGTTGCACCAGAAGTTGTAGAAGTCGGTGATACAGTAGTTGTTGCATCAGAAGTTATTGTAGTTGGTGATACTGTGGTTGTGGCATCAGCGGTTGTTGCATCAGAAGTTATTGTAGTCGGTGACACTGTGGTTGTGGCATCAGTGGTAGTTGCATCAGAAGTTATTGTAGTCGGTGATACTGTGGTTGTGGCATCAGCGGTTGTTGCATCAGAAGTTATTGTAGTCGGTGTATTTGTGGTTGTGGCATCAGTGGTAGTTGCATCAGAATTTATTGTAGTGGGTGATGCTGTGGTTGTGGCATCAGTGGTAGTTGCATCTGAAGTTATTGTAGTCGGTGATACTGTGGTTGTGGCATCAGCGGTTGTTGCATCAGAAGTTATTGTAGTCGGTGATACTGTGGTTATGGCATCAGTGGTAGTTGCATCAGAAGTTATTGTAGTCGGTGATACTGTGGTTGTGGCGTCAGTGGCAGTTGCACCAGAAGTTGTTGAAGTCGGCGATACAGTAGTTGTTGCATCAGAAGTTATTGTAGTCGGTGATACTGTTGTTGTGGCATCAGTGGTAGTTGCATCAGAAGTTATTGTAGTCGGTGATACTGTGGTTGTGGCATCAGCAGTTGTTGCATCAGAAGTTATTGTAGTCGGTGATGCTGTGGGTGTGGCATCAGTGGTAGTTGCATCAGAAGTTATTGTAGTCGGTGACACTGTGGTTGTGGCATCAGTAGTAGTTGCATCAGAAGTTATTGTAGTCGGTGATAATGTGGTTGTGGCGTCAGTGGCAGTTGCACCAGAAGTTGTAGAAGTCGGTGATACAGTAGTTGTTGCATCAGAAGTTATTGTAGTTGGTGATACTGTTGTTGTGGCATCAGTGGTAGTTGCATCAGAAGTTATTGTAGTCGGTGATACTGCGGTTGTGGCATCAGCGGTTGTTGCATCAGAAGTTATTGTAGTCGGTGATGCTGTGTTTGTGGCATCAGTGGTAGTTGCATCAGAAGTTATTGTAGTGGGTGATGCTGTGGTTGTGGCATCAGTGGTAGTTGCATCAGAAGTTATTGTAGTGGGTGACACTGTGGTTGTGGCATCAGTGGTAGTTGCATCAGAAGTTATTGTAGTCGGTGATAATGTGGTTGTGGCGTCAGTGGCAGTTGCACCAGAAGTTGTAGAAGTCGGTGATACAGTAGTTGTTGCATCAGAAGTTATTGTAGTTGGTGATACTGTTGTTGTGGCATCAGTGGTAGTTGCATCAGAAGTTATTGTAGTCGGTGATACTGCGGTTGTGGCATCAGCGGTTGTTGCATCAGAAGTTATTGTAGTCGGTGATGCTGTGGTTGTGGCATCAGTGGTAGTTGCATCAGAAGTTATTGTAGTGGGTGATGCTGTGGTTGTGGCATCAGTGGTAGTTGCATCAGAAGTTATTGTAGTGGGTGATGCTGTGGTTGTGGCATCAGTGGTAGTTGCATCAGAAGTTATTGTAGTCGGTGACACTGTGGTTGTGGCATCAGTGGTAGTTGCATCAGAAGTTATTGTAGTCGGTGATACTGTTGTTGTGGCGTCAGTGGCAGTTGCACCAGAAGTTGGTGAAGTCGGCGATACAGTAATTGTTGCATCAGAAGTTATTGTAGTCGGTGATACTGTTGTTGTGGCATCAGTGGTAGTTGCATCAGAAAATATTGTAGTCGGTGATACTGTGGTTGTGGCATCAGCAGTTGTTGCATCAGAAGTTATTGTAGTCGGTGATGCTGTGGTTGTGGCATCAGTGGTAGTTGCATCAGAAGTTATTGTAGTCGGTGATACTGTGGTTGTGGCATCAGCGGTTGTTGCATCAGAAGTTATTGTAGTCGGTGACACTGTGGTTGTGGCATCAGTGGTAGTTGCATCAGAAGTTATTGTAGTCGGTGATACTGTGGTTGTGGCATCAGCAGTTGTTGCATCAGAAGTTATTGTAGTCGGTGATGCTGTGGGTGTGGCATCAGTGGTAGTTGCATCAGAAGTTATTGTAGTCGGTGACACTGTGGTTGTGGCATCAGTGGTAGTTGCATCAGAAGTTATTGTAGTCGGTGATACTGTGGTTGTGGCGTCAGTGGCAGTTGCACCAGAAGTTGTAGAAGTCGGTGATACAGTAGTTGTTGCATCAGAAGTTATTGTAGTCGGTGACACTGTGGTTGTGGCATCAGTGGTAGTTGCATCAGAAGTTATTGTAGTCGGTGATACTGTGGTTGTGGCATCAGCAGTTGTTGCATCAGAAGTTATTGTAGTCGGTGATGCTGTGGGTGTGGCATCAGTGGTAGTTGCATCAGAAGTTATTGTAGTCGGTGACACTGTGGTTGTGGCATCAGTGGTAGTTGCATCAGAAGTTATTGTAGTCGGTGATACTGTGGTTGTGGCATCAGCAGTTGTTGCATCAGAAGTTATTGTAGTCGGTGATGCTGTGGGTGTGGCATCAGTGGTAGTTGCATCAGAAGTTATTGTAGTCGGTGACACTGTGGTTGTGGCATCAGTGGTAGTTGCATCAGAAGTTATTGTAGTCGGTGATACTGTGGTTGTGGCATCAGCAGTTGTTGCATCAGAAGTTATTGTAGTCGGTGATGCTGTGGGTGTGGCATCAGTGGTAGTTGCATCAGAAGTTATTGTAGTCGGTGACACTGTGGTTGTGGCATCAGTGGTAGTTGCATCAGAAGTTATTGTAGTCGGTGTATTTGTGGTTGTGGCATCAGTGGTAGTTGCATCAGAATTTATTGTAGTGGGTGATGCTGTGGTTGTGGCATCAGTGGTAGTTGCATCTGAAGTTATTGTAGTCGGTGATACTGTGGTTGTGGCATCAGCGGTTGTTGCATCAGAAGTTATTGTAGTCGGTGACACTGTGGTTGTGGCATCAGTGGTAGTTGCATCAGAAGTTATTGTAGTCGGTGATACTGTGGTTGTGGCGTCAGTGGCAGTTGCACCAGAAGTTGTTGAAGTCGGCGATACAGTAGTTGTTGCATCAGAAGTTATTGTAGTCGGTGATACTGTTGTTGTGGCATCAGTGGTAGTTGCATCAGAAGTTATTGTAGTCGGTGATACTGTGGTTGTGGCATCAGCAGTTGTTGCATCAGAAGTTTTTGTAGTCGGTGATGCTGTGGGTGTGGCATCAGTGGTAGTTGCATCAGAAGTTATTGTAGTCGGTGACACTGTGGTTGTGGCATCAGTGGTAGTTGCATCAGAAGTTATTGTAGTCGGTGATAATGTGGTTGTGGCGTCAGTGGCAGTTGCACCAGAAGTTGTAGAAGTCGGTGATACAGTAGTTGTTGCATCAGAAGTTATTGTAGTTGGTGATACTGTTGTTGTGGCATCAGTGGTAGTTGCATCAGAAGTTATTGTAGTCGGTGATACTGCGGTTGTGGCATCAGCGGTTGTTGCATCAGAAGTTATTGTAGTCGGTGATGCTGTGGTTGTGGCATCAGTGGTAGTTGCATCAGAAGTTATTGTAGTGGGTGATGCTGTGGTTGTGGCATCAGTGGTAGTTGCATCAGAAGTTATTGTAGTGGGTGACACTGTGGTTGTGGCATCAGTGGTAGTTGCATCAGAAGTTATTGTAGTCGGTGATGCTGTGGTTGTGGCATCAGTGGTAGTTGCATCAGAAGTTATTGTAGTCGGTGACACTGTGGTTGTGGCATCAGTGGTAGTTGCATCAGAATTTATTGTAGTCGGTGATACTGCGGTTGTGGCATCAGCGGTTGTTGCATCAGAAGTTATTGTAGTCGGTGATGCTGTGGTTGTGGCATCAGTGGTAGTTGCATCAGAAGTTATTGTAGTGGGTGATGCTGTGGTTGTGGCATCAGTGGTAGTTGCATCAGAAGTTATTGTAGTGGGTGATGCTGTGGTTGTGGCATCAGTGGTAGTTGCATCAGAAGTTATTGTAGTCGGTGACACTGTGGTTGTGGCATCAGTGGTAGTTGCATCAGAAGTTATTGTAGTCGGTGATAATGTGGTTGTGGCGTCAGTGGCAGTTGCACCAGAAGTTGTAGAAGTCGGTGATACAGTAGTTGTTGCATCAGAAGTTATTGTAGTTGGTGATACTGTGGTTGTGGCATCAGCGGTTGTTGCATCAGAAGTTATTGTAGTCGGTGATAATGTGGTTGTGGCGTCAGTGGCAGTTGCACCAGAAGTTGTAGAAGTCGGTGATACAGTAGTTGTTGCATCAGAAGTTATTGTAGTTGGTGATACTGTGGTTGTGGCATCAGCGGTTGTTGCATCAGAAGTTATTGTAGTCGGTGACACTGTGGTTGTGGCATCAGTGGTAGTTGCATCAGAAGTTATTGTAGTCGGTGATACTGTGGTTGTGGCATCAGCGGTTGTTGCATCAGAAGTTATTGTAGTCGGTGTATTTGTGGTTGTGGCATCAGTGGTAGTTGCATCAGAAGTTATTGTAGTCGGTGATAATGTGGTTGTGGCGTCAGTGGCAGTTGCACCAGAAGTTGTAGAAGTCGGTGATACAGTAGTTGTTGCATCAGAAGTTATTGTAGTCGGTGATACTGTTGTTGTGGCATCAGTGGTAGTTGCATCAGAAGTTATTGTAGTCGGTGATACTGTGGTTGTGGCATCAGCAGTTGTTGCATCAGAAGTTATTGTAGTCGGTGATGCTGTGGTTGTGGCATCAGTGGTAGTTGCATCAGAAGTTATTGTAGTCGGTGATACTGTGGTTGTGGCATCAGCAGTTGTTGCATCAGAAGTTATTGTAGTCGGTGATGCTGTGGGTATGGCATCAGTGGTAGTTGCATCAGAAGTTATTGTAGTCGGTGACACTGTGGTTGTGGCATCAGTGGTAGTTGCATCAGAAGTTATTGTAGTCGGTGATACTGTGGTTGTGGCATCAGCGGTTGTTGCATCAGAAGTTATTGTAGTCGGTGACACTGTGGTTGTGGCATCAGTGGTAGTTGCATCAGAAGTTATTGTAGTCGGTGATGCTGTGGGTGTGGCATCAGTGGTAGTTGCATCAGAAGTTATTGTAGTCGGTGACACTGTGGTTGTGGCATCAGTGGTAGTTGCATCAGAAGTTATTGTAGTCGGTGATAATGTGGTTGTGGCGTCAGTGGCAGTTGCACCAGAAGTTGTAGAAGTCGGTGATACAGTAGTTGTTGCATCAGAAGTTATTGTAGTTGGTGATACTGTGGTTGTGGCATCAGCGGTTGTTGCATCAGAAGTTATTGTAGTCGGTGACACTGTGGTTGTGGCATCAGTGGTAGTTGCATCAGAAGTTATTGTAGTCGGTGATACTGTGGTTGTGGCATCAGCGGTTGTTGCATCAGAATTTATTGTAGTCGGTGTATTTGTGGTTGTGGCATCAGTGGTAGTTGCATCAGAATTTATTGTAGTGGGTGATGCTGTGGTTGTGGCATCAGTGGTAGTTGCATCTGAAGTTATTGTAGTCGGTGATACTGTGGTTGTGGCATCAGCGGTTGTTGCATCAGAAGTTATTGTAGTCGGTGATACTGTGGTTGTGGCATCAGTGGTAGTTGCATCAGAAGTTATTGTAGTCGGTGATACTGTGGTTGTGGCGTCAGTGGCAGTTGCACCAGAAGTTGTTGAAGTCGGCGATACAGTAGTTGTTGCATCAGAAGTTATTGTAGTCGGTGATACTGTTGTTGTGGCATCAGTGGTAGTTGCATCAGAAGTTATTGTAGTCGGTGACACTGTGGTTGTGGCATCAGCAGTTGTTGCATCAGAAGTTATTGTAGTCGGTGATGCTGTGGGTGTGGCATCAGTGGTAGTTGCATCAGAAGTTATTGTAGTCGGTGACACTGTGGTTGTAGCATCAGTGGTAGTTGCATCAGAAGTTATTGTAGTCGGTGATAATGTGGTTGTGGCGTCAGTGGCAGTTGCACCAGAAGTTGTAGAAGTCGGTGATACAGTAGTTGTTGCATCAGAAGTTATTGTAGTTGGTGATACTGTTGTTGTGGCATCAGTGGTAGTTGCATCAGAAGTTATTGTAGTCGGTGATACTGCGGTTGTGGCATCAGCGGTTGTTGCATCAGAAGTTATTGTAGTCGGTGATGCTGTGGTTGTGGCATCAGTGGTAGTTGCATCAGAAGTTATTGTAGTGGGTGATGCTGTGGTTGTGGCATCAGTGGTAGTTGCATCAGAAGTTATTGTAGTGGGTGACACTGTGGTTGTGGCATCAGTGGTAGTTGCATCAGAAGTTATTGTAGTCGGTGATAATGTGGTTGTGGCGTCAGTGGCAGTTGCACCAGAAGTTGTAGAAGTCGGTGATACAGTAGTTGTTGCATCAGAAGTTATTGTAGTTGGTGATACTGTTGTTGTGGCATCAGTGGTAGTTGCATCAGAAGTTATTGTAGTCGGTGATACTGCGGTTGTGGCATCAGCGGTTGTTGCATCAGAAGTTATTGTAGTCGGTGATGCTGTGGTTGTGGCATCAGTGGTAGTTGCATCAGAAGTTATTGTAGTGGGTGATGCTGTGGTTGTGGCATCAGTGGTAGTTGCATCAGAAGTTATTGTAGTGGGTGATGCTGTGGTTGTGGCATCAGTGGTAGTTGCATCAGAAGTTATTGTAGTCGGTGACACTGTGGTTGTGGCATCAGTGGTAGTTGCATCAGAAGTTATTGTAGTCGGTGATACTGTTGTTGTGGCGTCAGTAGCAGTTGCACCAGAAGTTGGTGAAGTCGGCGATACAGTAATTGTTGCATCAGAAGTTATTGTAGTCGGTGATACTGTTGTTGTGGCGTCAGTGGCAGTTGCACCAGAAGTTGTAGAAGTCGGTGATACAGTAGTTGTTGCATCAGAAGTTATTGTAGTCGGTGATACTGTTGTTGTGGCATCAGTGGTAGTTGCATCAGAAGTTATTGTAGTCGGTGATACTGTGGTTGTGGCATCAGCAGTTGTTGCATCAGAAGTTATTGTAGTCGGTGATGCTGTGGGTGTGGCATCAGTGGTAGTTGCATCAGAAGTTATTGTAGTCGGTGACACTGTGGTTGTGGCATCAGTGGTAGTTGCATCAGAAGTTATTGTAGTCGGTGTATTTGTGGTTGTGGCATCAGTGGTAGTTGCATCAGAATTTATTGTAGTGGGTGATGCTGTGGTTGTGGCATCAGTGGTAGTTGCATCTGAAGTTATTGTAGTCGGTGATACTGTGGTTGTGGCATCAGCGGTTGTTGCATCAGAAGTTATTGTAGTCGGTGACACTGTGGTTGTGGCATCAGTGGTAGTTGCATCAGAAGTTATTGTAGTCGGTGATACTGTGGTTGTGGCGTCAGTGGCAGTTGCACCAGAAGTTGTTGAAGTCGGCGATACAGTAGTTGTTGCATCAGAAGTTATTGTAGTCGGTGATACTGTTGTTGTGGCATCAGTGGTAGTTGCATCAGAAGTTATTGTAGTCGGTGATACTGTGGTTGTGGCATCAGCAGTTGTTGCATCAGAAGTTTTTGTAGTCGGTGATGCTGTGGGTGTGGCATCAGTGGTAGTTGCATCAGAAGTTATTGTAGTCGGTGACACTGTGGTTGTGGCATCAGTGGTAGTTGCATCAGAAGTTATTGTAGTCGGTGATAATGTGGTTGTGGCGTCAGTGGCAGTTGCACCAGAAGTTGTAGAAGTCGGTGATACAGTAGTTGTTGCATCAGAAGTTATTGTAGTTGGTGATACTGTTGTTGTGGCATCAGTGGTAGTTGCATCAGAAGTTATTGTAGTCGGTGATACTGCGGTTGTGGCATCAGCGGTTGTTGCATCAGAAGTTATTGTAGTCGGTGATGCTGTGGTTGTGGCATCAGTGGTAGTTGCATCAGAAGTTATTGTAGTGGGTGATGCTGTGGTTGTGGCATCAGTGGTAGTTGCATCAGAAGTTATTGTAGTGGGTGACACTGTGGTTGTGGCATCAGTGGTAGTTGCATCAGAAGTTATTGTAGTCGGTGATGCTGTGGTTGTGGCATCAGTGGTAGTTGCATCAGAAGTTATTGTAGTCGGTGACACTGTGGTTGTGGCATCAGTGGTAGTTGCATCAGAATTTATTGTAGTCGGTGATACTGCGGTTGTGGCATCAGCGGTTGTTGCATCAGAAGTTATTGTAGTCGGTGATGCTGTGGTTGTGGCATCAGTGGTAGTTGCATCAGAAGTTATTGTAGTGGGTGATGCTGTGGTTGTGGCATCAGTGGTAGTTGCATCAGAAGTTATTGTAGTGGGTGATGCTGTGGTTGTGGCATCAGTGGTAGTTGCATCAGAAGTTATTGTAGTCGGTGACACTGTGGTTGTGGCATCAGTGGTAGTTGCATCAGAAGTTATTGTAGTCGGTGATAATGTGGTTGTGGCGTCAGTGGCAGTTGCACCAGAAGTTGTAGAAGTCGGTGATACAGTAGTTGTTGCATCAGAAGTTATTGTAGTTGGTGATACTGTGGTTGTGGCATCAGCGGTTGTTGCATCAGAAGTTATTGTAGTCGGTGATAATGTGGTTGTGGCGTCAGTGGCAGTTGCACCAGAAGTTGTAGAAGTCGGTGATACAGTAGTTGTTGCATCAGAAGTTATTGTAGTTGGTGATACTGTGGTTGTGGCATCAGCGGTTGTTGCATCAGAAGTTATTGTAGTCGGTGACACTGTGGTTGTGGCATCAGTGGTAGTTGCATCAGAAGTTATTGTAGTCGGTGATACTGTGGTTGTGGCATCAGCGGTTGTTGCATCAGAAGTTATTGTAGTCGGTGTATTTGTGGTTGTGGCATCAGTGGTAGTTGCATCAGAAGTTATTGTAGTCGGTGATAATGTGGTTGTGGCGTCAGTGGCAGTTGCACCAGAAGTTGTAGAAGTCGGTGATACAGTAGTTGTTGCATCAGAAGTTATTGTAGTCGGTGATACTGTTGTTGTGGCATCAGTGGTAGTTGCATCAGAAGTTATTGTAGTCGGTGATACTGTGGTTGTGGCATCAGCAGTTGTTGCATCAGAAGTTATTGTAGTCGGTGATGCTGTGGTTGTGGCATCAGTGGTAGTTGCATCAGAAGTTATTGTAGTCGGTGATACTGTGGTTGTGGCATCAGCAGTTGTTGCATCAGAAGTTATTGTAGTCGGTGATGCTGTGGGTGTGGCATCAGTGGTAGTTGCATCAGAAGTTATTGTAGTCGGTGACACTGTGGTTGTGGCATCAGTGGTAGTTGCATCAGAAGTTATTGTAGTCGGTGATACTGTGGTTGTGGCATCAGCGGTTGTTGCATCAGAAGTTATTGTAGTCGGTGACACTGTGGTTGTGGCATCAGTGGTAGTTGCATCAGAAGTTATTGTAGTCGGTGATACTGTGGTTGTGGCGTCAGTGGCAGTTGCACCAGAAGTTGTAGAAGTCGGCGATACAGTAATTGTTGCATCAGAAGTTATTGTAGTTGGTGATACTGTTGTTGTGGCATCAGTGGTAGTTGCATCAGAAGTTATTGTAGTCGGTGATACTGTGGTTGTGGCATCAGCGGTTGTTGCATCAGAAGTTATTGTAGTCGGTGATGCTGTGGTTGTGGCATCAGTGGTAGTTGCATCAGAAGTTATTGTAGTGGGTGATGCTGTGGTTGTGGCATCAGTGGTAGTTGCATCAGAAGTTATTGTAGTTGGTGATACTGTGGTTGTGGCGTCAGTGGCAGTTGCACCAGAAGTTATTGTAGTCGGTGATGCTGTGGTTGTGGCATCAGTGGTAGTTGCATCTGAAGTTATTGTAGTCGGTGATACTGTGGTTGTGGCATCAGCGGTTGTTGCATCAGAAGTTATTGTAGTCGGTGATACTGTGGTTGTGGCATCAGTGGTAGTTGCATCAGAAGTTATTGTAGTCGGTGATACTGTGGTTGTGGCGTCAGTGGCAGTTGCACCAGAAGTTGTTGAATTCGGCGATACAGTAGTTGTTGCATCAGAAGTTATTGTAGTCGGTGATACTGTTGTTGTGGCATCAGTGGTAGTTGCATCAGAAGTTATTGTAGTCGGTGATACTGTGGTTGTGGCATCAGCAGTTGTTGCATCAGAAGTTATTGTAGTCGGTGATGCTGTGGGTGTGGCATCAGTGGTAGTTGCATCAGAAGTTATTGTAGTCGGTGACACTGTGGTTGTGGCATCAGTGGTAGTTGCATCAGAAGTTATTGTAGTCGGTGATAATGTGGTTGTGGCGTCAGTGGCAGTTGCACCAGAAGTTGTAGAAGTCGGTGATACAGTAGTTGTTGCATCAGAAGTTATTGTAGTTGGTGATACTGTTGTTGTGGCATCAGTGGTAGTTGCATCAGAAGTTATTGTAGTCGGTGATACTGCGGTTGTGGCATCAGCGGTTGTTGCATCAGAAGTTATTGTAGTCGGTGATGCTGTGGTTGTGGCATCAGTGGTAGTTGCATCAGAAGTTATTGTAGTGGGTGATGCTGTGGTTGTGGCATCAGTGGTAGTTGCATCAGAAGTTATTGTAGTGGGTGACACTGTGGTTGTGGCATCAGTGGTAGTTGCATCAGAAGTTATTGTAGTCGGTGATAATGTGGTTGTGGCGTCAGTGGCAGTTGCACCAGAAGTTGTAGAAGTCGGTGATACAGTAGTTGTTGCATCAGAAGTTATTGTAGTTGGTGATACTGTTGTTGTGGCATCAGTGGTAGTTGCATCAGAAGTTATTGTAGTCGGTGATACTGCGGTTGTGGCATCAGCGGTTGTTGCATCAGAAGTTATTGTAGTCGGTGATGCTGTGGTTGTGGCATCAGTGGTAGTTGCATCAGAAGTTATTGTAGTGGGTGATGCTGTGGTTGTGGCATCAGTGGTAGTTGCATCAGAAGTTATTGTAGTGGGTGATGCTGTGGTTGTGGCATCAGTGGTAGTTGCATCAGAAGTTATTGTAGTCGGTGACACTGTGGTTGTGGCATCAGTGGTAGTTGCATCAGAAGTTATTGTAGTCGGTGATACTGTTGTTGTAGCGTCAGTGGCAGTTGCACCAGAAGTTGGTGAAGTCGGCGATACAGTAATTGTTGCATCAGAAGTTATTGTAGTCGGTGATACTGTTGTTGTGGCGTCAGTGGCAGTTGCACCAGAAGTTGTAGAAGTCGGTGATACAGTAGTTGTTGCATCAGAAGTTATTGTAGTCGGTGATACTGTTGTTGTGGCATCAGTGGTAGTTGCATCAGAAGTTATTGTAGTCGGTGATACTGTGGTTGTGGCATCAGCAGTTGTTGCATCAGAAGTTATTGTAGTCGGTGATGCTGTGGTTGTGGCATCAGTGGTAGTTGCATCAGAAGTTATTGTAGTCGGTGATACTGTGGTTGTGGCATCAGCAGTTGTTGCATCAGAAGTTATTGTAGTCGGTGATGCTGTGGGTGTGGCATCAGTGGTAGTTGCATCAGAAGTTATTGTAGTCGGTGACACTGTGGTTGTGGCATCAGTGGTAGTTGCATCAGAAGTTAATGTAGTCGGTGATACTGTGGTTGTGGCATCAGCGGTTGTTGCATCAGAAGTTATTGTAGTCGGTGTATTTGTGGTTGTGGCATCAGTGGTAGTTGCATCAGAAGTTATTGTAGTCGGTGATAATGTGGTTGTGGCGTCAATGGCAGTTGCACCAGAAGTTGTAGAAGTCGGTGATACAGTAGTTGTTGCATCAGAAGTTATTGTTGTCGGTGATACTGTTGTTGTGGCATCAGTGGTAGTTGCATCAGTAGTTATTTTAGTCGGTGATACTGTGGTTGTGGCATCAGCAGTTGTTGCATCAGAAGTTATTGTAGTCGGTGATGCTGTGGTTGTGGCATCAGTGGTAGTTGCATCAGAAGTTATTGTAGTCGGTGATACTGTGGTTGTGGCATCAGCAGTTGTTGCATCAGAAGTTATTGTAGTCGGTGATGCTGTGGGTGTGGCATCAGTGGTAGTTGCATCAGAAGTTATTGTAGTCGGTGACACTGTGGTTGTGGCATCAGTGGTAGTTGCATCAGAAGTTATTGTAGTCGGTGATACTGTGGTTGTGGCATCAGCGGTTGTTGCATCAGAAGTTATTGTAGTCGGTGACACTGTGGTTGTGGCATCAGTGGTAGTTGCATCAGAAGTTATTGTAGTCGGTGATGCTGTGGGTGTGGCATCAGTGGTAGTTGCATCAGAAGTTATTGTAGTCGGTGACACTGTGGTTGTGGCATCAGTGGTAGTTGCATCAGAAGTTATTGTAGTCGGTGATAATGTGGTTGTGGCGTCAGTGGCAGTTGCACCAGAAGTTGTAGAAGTCGGTGATACAGTAGTTGTTGCATCAGAAGTTATTGTAGTTGGTGATACTGTGGTTGTGGCATCAGCGGTTGTTGCATCAGAAGTTATTGTAGTCGGTGACACTGTGGTTGTGGCATCAGTGGTAGTTGCATCAGAAGTTATTGTAGTCGGTGATACTGTGGTTGTGGCATCAGCGGTTGTTGCATCAGAAGTTATTGTAGTCGGTGTATTTGTGGTTGTGGCATCAGTGGTAGTTGCATCAGAATTTATTGTAGTGGGTGATGCTGTGGTTGTGGCATCAGTGGTAGTTGCATCTGAAGTTATTGTAGTCGGTGATACTGTGGTTGTGGCATCAGCGGTTGTTGCATCAGAAGTTATTGTAGTCGGTGATACTGTGGTTGTGGCATCAGTGGTAGTTGCATCAGAAGTTATTGTAGTCGGTGATGCTGTGGTTGTGGCATCAGTGGTAGTTGCATCAGAAGTTATTGTAGTCGGTGATACTGTGGTTGTGGCATCAGCAGTTGTTGCATCAGAAGTTATTGTAGTCGGTGATGCTGTGGGTGTGGCATCAGTGGTAGTTGCATCAGAAGTTATTGTAGTCGGTGACACTGTGGTTGTGGCATCAGTGGTAGTTGCATCAGAAGTTATTGTAGTCGGTGATACTGTGGTTGTGGCATCAGCGGTTGTTGCATCAGAAGTTATTGTAGTCGGTGACACTGTGGTTGTGGCATCAGTGGTAGTTGCATCAGAAGTTATTGTAGTCGGTGATGCTGTGGGTGTGGCATCAGTGGTAGTTGCATCAGAAGTTATTGTAGTCGGTGACACTGTGGTTGTGGCATCAGTGGTAGTTGCATCAGAAGTTATTGTAGTCGGTGATAATGTGGTTGTGGCGTCAGTGGCAGTTGCACCAGAAGTTGTAGAAGTCGGTGATACAGTAGTTGTTGCATCAGAAGTTATTGTAGTTGGTGATACTGTGGTTGTGGCATCAGCGGTTGTTGCATCAGAAGTTATTGTAGTCGGTGACACTGTGGTTGTGGCATCAGTGGTAGTTGCATCAGAAGTTATTGTAGTCGGTGATACTGTGGTTGTGGCATCAGCGGTTGTTGCATCAGAAGTTATTGTAGTCGGTGTATTTGTGGTTGTGGCATCAGTGGTAGTTGCATCAGAATTTATTGTAGTGGGTGATGCTGTGGTTGTGGCATCAGTGGTAGTTGCATCTGAAGTTATTGTAGTCGGTGATACTGTGGTTGTGGCATCAGCGGTTGTTGCATCAGAAGTTATTGTAGTCGGTGATACTGTGGTTGTGGCATCAGTGGTAGTTGCATCAGAAGTTATTGTAGTCGGTGATACTGTGGTTGTGGCGTCAGTGGCAGTTGCACCAGAAGTTGTTGAAGTCGGCGATACAGTAGTTGTTGCATCAGAAGTTATTGTAGTCGGTGATACTGTTGTTGTGGCATCAGTGGTAGTTGCATCAGAAGTTATTGTAGTCGGTGATACTGTGGTTGTGGCATCAGCAGTTGTTGCATCAGAAGTTATTGTAGTCGGTGATGCTGTGGGTGTGGCATCAGTGGTAGTTGCATCAGAAGTTATTGTAGTCGGTGACACTGTGGTTGTGGCATCAGTGGTAGTTGCATCAGAAGTTATTGTAGTCGGTGATAATGTGGTTGTGGCGTCAGTGGCAGTTGCACCAGAAGTTGTAGAAGTCGGTGATACAGTAGTTGTTGCATCAGAAGTTATTGTAGTTGGTGATACTGTTGTTGTGGCATCAGTGGTAGTTGCATCAGAAGTTATTGTAGTCGGTGATACTGCGGTTGTGGCATCAGCGGTTGTTGCATCAGAAGTTATTGTAGTCGGTGATGCTGTGGTTGTGGCATCAGTGGTAGTTGCATCAGAAGTTATTGTAGTGGGTGATGCTGTGGTTGTGGCATCAGTGGTAGTTGCATCAGAAGTTATTGTAGTGGGTGACACTGTGGTTGTGGCATCAGTGGTAGTTGCATCAGAAGTTATTGTAGTCGGTGATAATGTGGTTGTGGCGTCAGTGGCAGTTGCACCAGAAGTTGTAGAAGTCGGTGATACAGTAGTTGTTGCATCAGAAGTTATTGTAGTTGGTGATACTGTTGTTGTGGCATCAGTGGTAGTTGCATCAGAAGTTATTGTAGTCGGTGATACTGCGGTTGTGGCATCAGCGGTTGTTGCATCAGAAGTTATTGTAGTCGGTGATACTGTGGTTGTGGCATCAGCAGTTGTTGCATCAGAAGTTATTGTAGTCGGTGATGCTGTGGGTGTGGCATCAGTGGTAGTTGCATCAGAAGTTATTGTAGTCGGTGACACTGTGGTTGTGGCATCAGTGGTAGTTGCATCAGAAGTTATTGTAGTCGGTGATACTGTGGTTGTGGCATCAGCGGTAGTTGCATCAGAAGTTATTGTAGTCGGTGATACTGTGGTTGTGGCATCAGCGGTTGTTGCATCAGAAGTTATTGTAGTCGGTGACACTGTGGTTGTGGCATCAGTGGTAGTTGCATCAGAAGTTATTGTAGTCGGTGATGCTGTGGGTGTGGCATCAGTGGTAGTTGCATCAGAAGTTATTGTAGTCGGTGACACTGTGGTTGTGGCATCAGTGGTAGTTGCATCAGAAGTTATTGTAGTCGGTGATACTGTTGTTGTGGCGTCAGTGGCAGTTGCACCAGAAGTTGGTGAAGTCGGCGATACAGTAATTGTTGCATCAGAAGTTATTGTAGTCGGTGATACTGTTGTTGTGGCGTCAGTGGCAGTTGCACCAGAAGTTGTAGAAGTCGGTGATACAGTAGTTGTTGCATCAGAAGTTATTGTAGTCGGTGATACTGTTGTTGTGGCATCAGTGGTAGTTGCATCAGAAGTTATTGTAGTCGGTGATACTGTGGTTGTGGCATCAGCAGTTGTTGCATCAGAAGTTATTGTAGTCGGTGATGCTGTGGTTGTGGCATCAGTGGTAGTTGCATCAGAAGTTATTGTAGTCGGTGATACTGTGGTTGTGGCATCAGCAGTTGTTGCATCAGAAGTTATTGTAGTCGGTGATGCTGTGGGTGTGGCATCAGTGGTAGTTGCATCAGAAGTTATTGTAGTCGGTGACACTGTGGTTGTGGCATCAGTGGTAGTTGCATCAGAAGTTATTGTAGTCGGTGATACTGTGGTTGTGGCATCAGCGGTTGTTGCATCAGAAGTTATTGTAGTCGGTGTATTTGTGGTTGTGGCATCAGTGGTAGTTGCATCAGAAGTTATTGTAGTCGGTGATAATGTGGTTGTGGCGTCAATGGCAGTTGCACCAGAAGTTGTAGAAGTCGGTGATACAGTAGTTGTTGCATCAGAAGTTATTGTAGTCGGTGATACTGTTGTTGTGGCATCAGTGGTAGTTGCATCAGAAGTTATTGTAGTCGGTGATACTGTGGTTGTGGCATCAGCAGTTGTTGCATCAGAAGTTATTGTAGTCGGTGATGCTGTGGTTGTGGCATCAGTGGTAGTTGCATCAGAAGTTATTGTAGTCGGTGATACTGTGGTTGTGGCATCAGCAGTTGTTGCATCAGAAGTTATTGTAGTCGGTGATGCTGTGGGTGTGGCATCAGTGGTAGTTGCATCAGAAGTTATTGTAGTCGGTGACACTGTGGTTGTGGCATCAGTGGTAGTTGCATCAGAAGTTATTGTAGTCGGTGATACTGTGGTTGTGGCATCAGCGGTTGTTGCATCAGAAGTTATTGTAGTCGGTGACACTGTGGTTGTGGCATCAGTGGTAGTTGCATCAGAAGTTATTGTAGTCGGTGATGCTGTGGGTGTGGCATCAGTGGTAGTTGCATCAGAAGTTATTGTAGTCGGTGACACTGTGGTTGTGGCATCAGTGGTAGTTGCATCAGAAGTTATTGTAGTCGGTGATAATGTGGTTGTGGCGTCAGTGGCAGTTGCACCAGAAGTTGTAGAAGTCGGTGATACAGTAGTTGTTGCATCAGAAGTTATTGTAGTTGGTGATACTGTGGTTGTGGCATCAGCGGTTGTTGCATCAGAAGTTATTGTAGTCGGTGACACTGTGGTTGTGGCATCAGTGGTAGTTGCATCAGAAGTTATTGTAGTCGGTGATACTGTGGTTGTGGCATCAGCGGTTGTTGCATCAGAAGTTATTGTAGTCGGTGTATTTGTGGTTGTGGCATCAGTGGTAGTTGCATCAGAATTTATTGAAGTGGGTGATGCTGTGGTTGTGGCATCAGTGGTAGTTGCATCTGAAGTTATTGTAGTCGGTGATACTGTGGTTGTGGCATCAGCGGTTGTTGCATCAGAAGTTATTGTAGTCGGTGATACTGTGGTTGTGGCATCAGTGGTAGTTGCATCAGAAGTTATTGTAGTCGGTGATACTGTGGTTGTGGCGTCAGTGGCAGTTGCACCAGAAGTTGTTGAAGTCGGCGATACAGTAGTTGTTGCATCAGAAGTTATTGTAGTCGGTGATACTGTTGTTGTGGCATCAGTGGTAGTTGCATCAGAAGTTATTGTAGTCGGTGATACTGTGGTTGTGGCATCAGCAGTTGTTGCATCAGAAGTTATTGTAGTCGGTGATGCTGTGGGTGTGGCATCAGTGGTAGTTGCATCAGAAGTTATTGTAGTCGGTGACACTGTGGTTGTGGCATCAATGGTAGTTGCATCAGAAGTTATTGTAGTCGGTGATAATGTGGTTGTGGCGTCAGTGGCAGTTGCACCAGAAGTTGTAGAAGTCGGTGATACAGTAGTTGTTGCATCAGAAGTTATTGTAGTTGGTGATACTGTTGTTGTGGCATCAGTGGTAGTTGCATCAGAAGTTATTGTAGTCGGTGATACTGCGGTTGTGGCATCAGCGGTTGTTGCATCAGAAGTTATTGTAGTCGGTGATGCTGTGGTTGTGGCATCAGTGGTAGTTGCATCAGAAGTTATTGTAGTGGGTGATGCTGTGGTTGTGGCATCAGTGGTAGTTGCATCAGAAGTTATTGTAGTGGGTGATGCTGTGGTTGTGGCATCAGTGGTAGTTGCATCAGAAGTTATTGTAGTCGGTGACACTGTGGTTGTGGCATCAGTGGTAGTTGCATCAGAAGTTATTGTAGTCGGTGATACTGTTGTTGTGGCGTCAGTGGCAGTTGCACCAGAAGTTGGTGAAGTCGGTGATACAGTAGTTGTTGCATCAGAAGTTATTGTAGTTGGTGATACTGTTGTTGTGGCATCAGTGGTAGTTGCATCAGAAGTTATTGTAGTCGGTGATACTGCGGTTGTGGCATCAGCGGTTGTTGCATCAGAAGTTATTGTAGTCGGTGATGCTGTGGTTGTGGCATCAGTGGTAGTTGCATCAGAAGTTATTGTAGTGGGTGATGCTGTGGTTGTGGCATCAGTGGTAGTTGCATCAGAAGTTATTGTAGTGGGTGATGCTGTGGTTGTGGCATCAGTGGTAGTTGCATCAGAAGTTATTGTAGTCGGTGACACTGTGGTTGTGGCATCAGTGGTAGTTGCATCAGAAGTTATTGTAGTCGGTGATACTGTTGTTGTGGCGTCAGTGGCAGTTGCACCAGAAGTTGGTGAAGTCGGCGATACAGTAATTGTTGCATCAGAAGTTATTGTAGTCGGTGATACTGTTGTTGTGGCATCAGTGGTAGTTGCATTAGAAGTTATTGTAGTCGGTGATACTGTGGTTGTGGCATCAGCAGTTGTTGCATCAGAAGTTATTGTAGTCGGTGATGCTGTGGGTGTGGCATCAGTGGTAGTTGCATCAGAAGTTATTGTAGTCGGTGATGCTGTGGGTGTGGCATCAGTGGTAGTTGCATCAGAAGTTATTGTAGTCGGTGACACTGTGGTTGTGGCATCAATGGTAGTTGCATCAGAAGTTATTGTAGTCGGTGATAATGTGGTTGTGGCGTCAGTGGCAGTTGCACCAGAAGTTGTAGAAGTCGGTGATACAGTAGTTGTTGCATCAGAAGTTATTGTAGTTGGTGATACTGTTGTTGTGGCATCAGTGGTAGTTGCATCAGAAGTTATTGTAGTCGGTGATACTGCGGTTGTGGCATCAGCGGTTGTTGCATCAGAAGTTATTGTAGTCGGTGATGCTGTGGTTGTGGCATCAGTGGTAGTTGCATCAGAAGTTATTGTAGTGGGTGATGCTGTGGTTGTGGCATCAGTGGTAGTTGCATCAGAAGTTATTGTAGTGGGTGATGCTGTGGTTGTGGCATCAGTGGTAGTTGCATCAGAAGTTATTGTAGTCGGTGACACTGTGGTTGTGGCATCAGTGGTAGTTGCATCAGAAGTTATTGTAGTCGGTGATACTGTTGTTGTGGCGTCAGTGGCAGTTGCACCAGAAGTTGGTGAAGTCGGTGATACAGTAGTTGTTGCATCAGAAGTTATTGTAGTTGGTGATACTGTTGTTGTGGCATCAGTGGTAGTTGCATCAGAAGTTATTGTAGTCGGTGATACTGCGGTTGTGGCATCAGCGGTTGTTGCATCAGAAGTTATTGTAGTCGGTGATGCTGTGGTTGTGGCATCAGTGGTAGTTGCATCAGAAGTTATTGTAGTGGGTGATGCTGTGGTTGTGGCATCAGTGGTAGTTGCATCAGAAGTTATTGTAGTGGGTGATGCTGTGGTTGTGGCATCAGTGGTAGTTGCATCAGAAGTTATTGTAGTCGGTGACACTGTGGTTGTGGCATCAGTGGTAGTTGCATCAGAAGTTATTGTAGTCGGTGATACTGTTGTTGTGGCGTCAGTGGCAGTTGCACCAGAAGTTGGTGAAGTCGGCGATACAGTAATTGTTGCATCAGAAGTTATTGTAGTCGGTGATACTGTTGTTGTGGCATCAGTGGTAGTTGCATTAGAAGTTATTGTAGTCGGTGATACTGTGGTTGTGGCATCAGCAGTTGTTGCATCAGAAGTTATTGTAGTCGGTGATGCTGTGGGTGTGGCATCAGTGGTAGTTGCATCAGAAGTTATTGTAGTCGGTGATACTGTGGTTGTGGCATCAGCAGTTGTTGCATCAGAAGTTATTGTAGTCGGTGATGCTGTGGGTGTGGCATCAGTGGTAGTTGCATCAGAAGTTATTGTAGTCGGTGACACTGTGGTTGTGGCATCAGTGGTAGTTGCATCAGAAGTTATTGTAGTGGGTGATGCTGTGGTTGTGGCATCAGTGGTAGTTGCATCAGAAGTTATTGTAGTCGGTGATACTGTGGTTGTGGCATCAGCAGTTGTTGCATCAGAAGTTATTGTAGTCGGTGATGCTGTGGGTGTGGCATCAGTGGTAGTTGCATCAGAAGTTATTGTAGTCGGTGACACTGTGGTTGTGGCATCAGTGGTAGTTGCATCAGAAGTTATTGTAGTGGGTGATACTGTGGTTGTGGCATCAGCAGTTGTTGCATCAGAAGTTATTGTAGTCGGTGACACTGTGGTTGTGGCATCAGTGGTAGTTGCATCAGAAGTTATTGTAGTCGGTGATACTGTGGTTGTGGCATCAGCAGTTGTTGCATCAGAAGTTATTGTAGTCGGTGATGCTGTGGGTGTGGCATCAGTGGTAGTTGCATCAGAAGTTATTGTAGTCGGTGACACTGTGGTTGTGGCATCAGTGGTAAATGCATCAGAAGTTATTGTAGTCGGTGATAATGTGGTTGTGGCGTCAGTGGCAGTTGCACCAGAAGTTGTAGTTGTCGGCGATACAGTAGTTGTTGCATCAGAAGTTATTTTAGTCGGTGTAGCTGTGGTTGTGGCATCAGTGGTAGTTGCATCAGAAGTTATTGTAGTCGGTGATGCTGTGGTTGTGGCATCAGTGGTAGTTGCATCAGAAGTTATTGTAGTGGGTGATGCTGTGGTTGTGGCATCAGTGGTAGTTGCATCAGAAGTTATTGTAGTGGGTGATGCTGTGGTTGTGGCATCAGTGGTAGTTGCATCAGAAGTTATTGTAGTCGGTGACACTGTGGTTGTGGCATCAGTGGTAGTTGCATCAGAAGTTATTGAAGTCGGTGATACTGTTGTTGTGGCGTCAGTGGCAGTTGCACCAGAAGTTGGTGAAGTCGGCGATACAGTAATTGTTGCATCAGAAGTTATTGTAGTCGGTGATACTGTTGTTGTGGCATCAGTGGTAGTTGCATCAGAAAATATTGTAGTCGGTGATACTGTGGTTGTGGCATCAGCAGTTGTTGCATCAGAAGTTATTGTAGTCGGTGATGCTGTGGTTGTGGCATCAGTGGTAGTTGCATCAGAAGTTATTGTAGTCGGTGATACTGTGGTTGTGGCATCAGCGGTTGTTGCATCAGAAGTTATTGTAGTCGGTGACACTGTGGTTGTGGCATCAGTGGTAGTTGCATCAGAAGTTATTGTAGTCGGTGATACTGTGGTTGTGGCATCAGCAGTTGTTGCATCAGAAGTTATTGTAGTCGGTGATGCTGTGGGTGTGGCATCAGTGGTAGTTGCATCAGAAGTTATTGTAGTCGGTGACACTGTGGTTGTGGCATCAGTGGTAGTTGCATCAGAAGTTATTGTAGTCGGTGATACTGTGGTTGTGGCGTCAGTGGCAGTTGCACCAGAAGTTGTAGAAGTCGGTGATACAGTAGTTGTTGCATCAGAAGTTATTGTAGTTGGTGATACTGTGGTTGTGGCATCAGCGGTTATTGCATCAGAAGTTATTGTAGTCGGTGACACTGTGGTTGTGGCATCAGTGGTAGTTGCATCAGAAGTTATTGTAGTCGGTGATACTGTGGTTGTGGCATCAGCAGTTGTTGCATCAGAAGTTATTGTAGTCGGTGATGCTGTGGGTGTGGCATCAGTGGTAGTTGCATCAGAAGTTATTGTAGTCGGTGACACTGTGGTTGTGGCATCAGTGGTAGTTGCATCAGAAGTTATTGTAGTCGGTGATAATGTGGTTGTGGCGTCAGTGGCAGTTGCACCAGAAGTTGTAGAAGTCGGTGATACAGTAGTTGTTGCATCAGAAGTTATTGTAGTTGGTGATACTGTTGTTGTGGCATCAGTGGTAGTTGCATCAGAAGTTATTGTAGTCGGTGATACTGCGGTTGTGGCATCAGCGGTTGTTGCATCAGAAGTTATTGTAGTCGGTGTATTTGTGGTTGTGGCATCAGTGGTAGTTGCATCAGAATTTATTGTAGTGGGTGATGCTGTGGTTGTGGCATCAGTGGTAGTTGCATCTGAAGTTATTGTAGTGGGTGATGCTGTGGTTGTGGCATCAGTGGTAGTTGCATCAGAATTTATTGTAGTGGGTGATGCTGTGGTTGTTGCATCAGAAGTTATTGTAGTCGGTGATACTGTTGTTGTGGCATCAGTGGTAGTTGCATCAGAAGTTATTGTAGTCGGTGATACTGTGGTTGTGGCATCAGCAGTTGTTGCATCAGAAGTTATTGTAGTCGGTGATGCTGTGGGTGTGGCATCAGTGGTAGTTGCATCAGAAGTTATTGTAGTCGGTGACACTGTGGTTGTGGCATCAGTGGTAGTTGCATCAGAAGTTATTGTAGTCGGTGATAATGTGGTTGTGGCGTCAGTGGCAGTTGCACCAGAAGTTGTAGAAGTCGGTGATACAGTAGTTGTTGCATCAGAAGTTATTGTAGTTGGTGATACTGTTGTTGTGGCATCAGTGGTAGTTGCATCAGAAGTTATTGTAGTCGGTGATACTGCGGTTGTGGCATCAGCGGTTGTTGCATCAGAAGTTATTGTAGTCGGTGATGCTGTGGTTGTGGCATCAGTGGTAGTTGCATCAGAAGTTATTGTAGTGGGTGATGCTGTGGTTGTGGCATCAGTGGTAGTTGCATCAGAAGTTATTGTAGTGGGTGACACTGTGGTTGTGGCATCAGTGGTAGTTGCATCAGAAGTTATTGTAGTCGGTGATACTGTGGTTGTGGCATCAGCGGTTGTTGCATCAGAAGTTATTGTAGTCGGTGACACTGTGGTTGTGGCATCAGTGGTAGTTGCATCAGAATTTATTGTAGTCGGTGATACTGCGGTTGTGGCATCAGCGGTTGTTGCATCAGAAGTTATTGTAGTCGGTGATGCTGTGGTTGTGGCATCAGCGGTTGTTGCATCAGAAGTTATTGTAGTCGGTGATGCTGTGGTTGTGGCATCAGTGGTAGTTGCATCTGAAGTTATTGTAGTGGGTGATGCTGTGGTTGTGGCATCAGCGGTTGTTGCATCAGAAGTTATTGTAGTCGGTGACACTGTGGTTGTGGCATCAGTGGTAGTTGCATCAGAAGTTATTGTAGTCGGTGATACTGTGGTTGTGGCGTCAGTGGCAGTTGCACCAGAAGTTGTTGAAGTCGGCGATACAGTAGTTGTTGCATCAGAAGTTATTGTAGTCGGTGATACTGCGGTTGTGGCATCAGCGGTTGTTGCATCAGAAGTTATTGTAGTCGGTGATGCTGTGGTTGTGGCATCAGTGGTAGTTGCATCTGAAGTTATTGTAGTGGGTGATGCTGTGGTTGTGGCATCAGCGGTTGTTGCATCAGAAGTTATTGTAGTCGGTGACACTGTGGTTGTGGCATCAGTGGTAGTTGCATCAGAAGTTATTGTAGTCGGTGATACTGTGGTTGTGGCGTCAGTGGCAGTTGCACCAGAAGTTGTTGAAGTCGGCGATACAGTAGTTGTTGCATCAGAAGTTATTGTAGTCGGTGATACTGTTGTTGTGGCATCAGTGGTAGTTGCATCAGAAGTTATTGTAGTCGGTGATACTGTGGTTGTGGCATCAGCAGTTGTTGCATCAGAAGTTATTGTAGTCGGTGATGCTGTGGGTGTGGCATCAGTGGTAGTTGCATCAGAAGTTATTGTAGTCGGTGACACTGTGGTTGTGGCATCAGTGGTAGTTGCATCAGAAGTTATTGTAGTCGGTGATAATGTGGTTGTGGCGTCAGTGGCAGTTGCACCAGAAGTTGTAGAAGTCGGTGATACAGTAGTTGTTGCATCAGAAGTTATTGTAGTTGGTGATACTGTTGTTGTGGCATCAGTGGTAGTTGCATCAGAAGTTATTGTAGTCGGTGATACTGCGGTTGTGGCATCAGCGGTTGTTGCATCAGAAGTTATTGTAGTCGGTGATGCTGTGGTTGTGGCATCAGTGGTAGTTGCATCAGAAGTTATTGTAGTGGGTGATGCTGTGGTTGTGGCATCAGTGGTAGTTGCATCAGAAGTTATTGTAGTGGGTGACACTGTGGTTGTGGCATCAGTGGTAGTTGCATCAGAAGTTATTGTAGTCGGTGATACTGTGGTTGTGGCATCAGCGGTTGTTGCATCAGAAGTTATTGTAGTCGGTGACACTGTGGTTGTGGCATCAGTGGTAGTTGCATCAGAATTTATTGTAGTCGGTGATACTGCGGTTGTGGCATCAGCGGTTGTTGCATCAGAAGTTATTGTAGTCGGTGATGCTGTGGTTGTGGCATCAGTGGTAGTTGCATCAGAAGTTATTGTAGTGGGTGATGCTGTGGTTGTGGCATCAGTGGTAGTTGCATCAGAAGTTATTGTAGTGGGTGATGCTGTGGTTGTGGCATCAGTGGTAGTTGCATCAGAAGTTATTGTAGTCGGTGACACTGTGGTTGTGGCATCAGTGGTAGTTGCATCAGAAGTTATTGTAGTCGGTGATACTGTGGTTGTGGCGTCAGTGGCAGTTGCACCAGAAGTTGGTGAAGTCGGCGATACAGTAATTGTTGCATCAGAAGTTATTGAAGTCGGTGATACTGTTGTTGTGGCATCAGTGGTAGTTGCATCAGAAGTTATTGTAGTCGGTGATACTGTGATTGTGGCATCAGCAGTTGTTGCATCAGAAGTTATTGTAGTCGGTGATGCTGTGGTTGTGGCATCAGTGGTAGTTGCATCAGAAGTTATTGTAGTCGGTGATACTGTGGTTGTGGCATCAGCGGTTGTTGCATCAGAAGTTATTGTAGTCGGTGACACTGTGGTTGTGGCATCAGTGGTAGTTGCATCAGAAGTTATTGTAGTCGGTGATACTGTGGTTGTGGCATCAGCAGTTGTTGCATCAGAAGTTATTGTAGTCGGTGATGCTGTGGGTGTGGCATCAGTGGTAGTTGCATCAGAAGTTATTGTAGTCGGTGACACTGTGGTTGTGGCATCAGTGGTAGTTGCATCAGAAGTTATTGTAGTCGGTGATACTGTGGTTGTGGCATCAGCGGTTGTTGCATCAGAAGTTATTGTAGTCGGTGATGCTGTGGTTGTGGCATCAGTGCTAGTTGCATCAGAAGTTATTGTAGTGGGTGATGCTGTGGTTGTGGCATCAGTGGTAGTTGCATCAGAAGTTATTGTAGTGGGTGATGCTGTGGTAGTGGCATCAGTGGTAGTTGCATCAGAAGTTATTGTAGTCGGTGACACTGTGGTTGTGGCATCAGTGGTAGTTGCATCAGAAGTTATTGTAGTCGGTGATACTGTGGTTGTGGCATCAGCAGTTGTTGCATCAGAAGTTATTGTAGTCGGTGATGCTGTGGGTGTGGCATCAGTGGTAGTTGCATCAGAAGTTATTGTAGTCGGTGACACTGTGGTTGTGGCATCAGTGGTAGTTGCATCAGAAGTTATTGTAGTCGGTGATAATGTGGTTGTGGCGTCAGTGGCAGTTGCACCAGAAGTTGTAGAAGTCGGCGATACAGTAGTTGTTGCATCAGAAGTTATTTTAGTCGGTGTAGCTGTGGTTGTGGCATCAGTGGTAGTTGCATCAGAAGTTATTGTAGTCGGTGATACTGTGGTTGTGGCATCAGCGGTTGTTGCATCAGAAGTTATTGTAGTCGGTGATGCTGTGGTTGTGGCATCAGTGGTAGTTGCATCAGAAGTTATTGTAGTGGGTGATGCTGTGGTTGTGGCATCAGTGGTAGTTGCATCAGAAGTTATTGTAGTGGGTGTTGCTGTGGTTGTGGCATCAGTGGTAGTTGCATCAGAAGTTATTGTAGTCGGTGACACTGTGGTTGTGGCATCAGTGGTAGTTGCATCAGAAGTTATT
Organism: Dicycla oo; assembly: GCA_948252095.1. Classification (NCBI taxonomy): domain Eukaryota; kingdom Metazoa; phylum Arthropoda; class Insecta; order Lepidoptera; family Noctuidae; genus Dicycla; species Dicycla oo. The sequence goes on from OX411728.1 coordinate 16,695,057, forward strand.
GTAGTTGGTGATACTGTGGTTGTGGCATCAGCAGTTGTTGCATCAGAAGTTATTGTAGTCGGTGATGCTGTGGGTGTGGCATCAGTGGTAGTTGCATCAGAAGTTATTGTAGTCGGTGACACTGTGGTTGTGGCATCAGTGGTAGTTGCATCAGAAGTTATTGTAGTCGGTGATAATGTGGTTGTGGCGTCAGTGGCAGTTGCACCAGAAGTTGTAGAAGTCGGCGATACAGTAGTTGTTGCATCAGAAGTTATTGTAGTTGGTGATACTGTTGTTGTGGCATCAGTAGTAGTTGCATCAGAAGTTATTGTAGTCGGTGATACTGTGGTTGTGGCATCAGCGGTTGTTGCATCAGAAGTTATTGTAGTCGGTGATGCTGTGGTTGTGGCATCAGTGGTAGTTGCATCAGAAGTTATTGTAGTGGGTGATGCTGTGGTTGTGGCATCAGTGGTAATTGCATCAGAAGTTATTGTAGTGGGTGATGCTGTGGTTGTGGCATCAGTGGTAGTTGCATCAGAAGTTATTGTAGTCGGTGACACTGTGGTTGTGGCATCAGTGGTAGTTGCATCAGAAGTTATTGTAGTCGGTGATACTGTGGTTGTGGCATCAGCAGTTGTTGCATCAGAAGTTATTGTAGTCGGTGATGCTGTGGGTGTGGCATCAGTGGTAGTTGCATCAGAAGTTATTGTAGTCGGTGACACTGTGGTTGTGGCATCAGTGGTAGTTGCATCAGAAGTTATTGTAGTCGGTGATAATGTGGTTGTGGCGTCAGTGGCAGTTGCACCAGAAGTTGTAGAAGTCGGCGATACAGTAGTTGTTGCATCAGAAGTTATTGTAGTTGGTGATACTGTTGTTGTTGCATCAGCGGTTGTTGCATCAGAAGTTATTGTAGTCGGTGATGCTGTGGTTGTGGCATCAGTGGTACTTGCATCAGAAGTTATTGTAGTGGGTGATGCTGTGGTTGTGGCATCAGTGGTAGTTGCATCAGAAGTTATTGTAGTCGGTGACACTGTGGTTGTGGCATCAGTGGTAGTTGCATCAGAAGTTATTGTAGTCGGTGATACTGTGGTTGTGGCGCCAGTGGCAGTTGCACCAGAAGTTGGTGAAGTCGGCGATACAGTAATTGTTGCATCAGAAGTTATTGTAGTCGGTGATACTGTTGTTGTGGCATCAGTGGTAGTTGCATTAGAAGTTATTGTAGTCGGTGATACTGTGGTTGTGGCATCAGCAGTTGTTGCATCAGAAGTTATTGTAGTCGGTGATGCTGTGGGTGTGGCATCAGTGGTAGTTGCATCAGAAGTTATTGTAGTCGGTGATACTGTGGTTGTGGCATCAGCAGTTGTTGCATCAGAAGTTATTGTAGTCGGTGATGCTGTGGGTGTGGCATCAGTGGTAGTTGCATCAGAAGTTATTGTAGTCGGTGACACTGTGGTTGTGGCATCAGTGGTAGTTGCATCAGAAGTTATTGTAGTGGGTGATGCTGTGGTTGTGGCATCAGTGGTAGTTGCATCAGAATTTATTGTAGTGGGTGATGCTGTGGTTGTTGCATCAGAAGTTATTGTAGTCGGTGATACTGTTGTTGTGGCATCAGTGGTAGTTGCATCAGAAGTTATTGTAGTCGGTGATACTGTGGTTGTGGCATCAGCAGTTGTTGCATCAGAAGTTATTGTAGTCGGTGATGCTGTGGTTGTGGCATCAGTGGTAGTTGCATCAGAAGTTATTGTAGTCGGTGACACTGTGGTTGTGGCATCAGTGGTTGTTGCATCAGAAGTTATTGTAGTCGGTGATACTGTGGTTGTGGCATCAGCGGTTGTTGCATCAGAAGTTATTGTAGTCGGTGTCACTGTGGTTGTGGCATCAGTGGTAGTTGCATCAGAAGTTATTGTAGTCGGTGATACTGTGGTTGTGGCATCAGCGGTTATTGCATCAGAAGTTATTGTAGTCGGTGTAGCTGTGGTTGTGGCATCAGTGGTAGTTGCATCAGAAGTTATTGTAGTCGGTGATACTGTTGTTGTGGCATCAGTGGTAGTTGCATCAGAAGTTATTGTAGTCGGTGATACTGTTGTTGTGGCATCAGTGGTAGTTGCATCAGAAGTTATTGTAGTCGGTGATACTGTGGTTGTGGCATCAGCAGTTGTTGCATCAGAAGTTATTGTAGTCGGTGATGCTGTGGGTGTGGCATCAGTGGTAGTTGCATCAGAAGTTATTGTAGTCGGTGACACTGTGGTTGTGGCATCAGTGGTAGTTGCATCAGAAGTTATTGTAGTCGGTGATAATGTGGTTGTGGCGTCAGTGGCAGTTGCACCAGAAGTTGTAGAAGTCGGTGATACAGTAGTTGTTGCATCAGAAGTTATTGTAGTTGGTGATACTGTTGTTGTGGCATCAGTGGTAGTTGCATCAGAAGTTATTGTAGTCGGTGATACTGCGGTTGTGGCATCAGCGGTTGTTGCATCAGAAGTTATTGTAGTCGGTGATGCTGTGGTTGTGGCATCAGTGGTAGTTGCATCAGAAGTTATTGTAGTGGGTGATGCTGTGGTTGTGGCATCAGTGGTAGTTGCATCAGAAGTTATTGTAGTGGGTGACACTGTGGTTGTGGCATCAGTGGTAGTTGCATCAGAAGTTATTGTAGTCGGTGATACTGTGGTTGTGGCATCAGCGGTTGTTGCATCAGAAGTTATTGTAGTCGGTGACACTGTGGTTGTGGCATCAGTGGTAGTTGCATCAGAATTTATTGTAGTCGGTGATACTGCGGTTGTGGCATCAGCGGTTGTTGCATCAGAAGTTATTGTAGTCGGTGATGCTGTGGTTGTGGCATCAGTGGTAGTTGCATCAGAAGTTATTGTAGTGGGTGATGCTGTGGTTGTGGCATCAGTGGTAGTTGCATCAGAAGTTATTGTAGTGGGTGATGCTGTGGTTGTGGCATCAGTGGTAGTTGCATCAGAAGTTATTGTAGTCGGTGACACTGTGGTTGTGGCATCAGTGGTAGTTGCATCAGAAGTTATTGTAGTCGGTGATACTGTGGTTGTGGCGTCAGTGGCAGTTGCACCAGAAGTTGGTGAAGTCGGCGATACAGTAATTGTTGCATCAGAAGTTATTGAAGTCGGTGATACTGTTGTTGTGGCATCAGTGGTAGTTGCATCAGAAGTTATTGTAGTCGGTGATACTGTGATTGTGGCATCAGCAGTTGTTGCATCAGAAGTTATTGTAGTCGGTGATGCTGTGGTTGTGGCATCAGTGGTAGTTGCATCAGAAGTTATTGTAGTCGGTGATACTGTGGTTGTGGCATCAGCGGTTGTTGCATCAGAAGTTATTGTAGTCGGTGACACTGTGGTTGTGGCATCAGTGGTAGTTGCATCAGAAGTTATTGTAGTCGGTGATACTGTGGTTGTGGCATCAGCAGTTGTTGCATCAGAAGTTATTGTAGTCGGTGATGCTGTGGGTGTGGCATCAGTGGTAGTTGCATCAGAAGTTATTGTAGTCGGTGACACTGTGGTTGTGGCATCAGTGGTAAATGCATCAGAAGTTATTGTAGTCGGTGATAATGTGGTTGTGGCGTCAGTGGCAGTTGCACCAGAAGTTGTAGTTGTCGGCGATACAGTAGTTGTTGCATCAGAAGTTATTGTAGTCGGTGACACTGTGGTTGTGGCATCAGTGGTAGTTGCATCAGAATTTATTGTAGTCGGTGATACTGCGGTTGTGGCATCAGCGGTTGTTGCATCAGAAGTTATTGTAGTCGGTGATGCTGTGGTTGTGGCATCAGTGGTAGTTGCATCAGAAGTTATTGTAGTGGGTGATGCTGTGGTTGTGGCATCAGTGGTAGTTGCATCAGAAGTTATTGTAGTGGGTGATGCTGTGGTTGTGGCATCAGTGGTAGTTGCATCAGAAGTTATTGTAGTCGGTGACACTGTGGTTGTGGCATCAGTGGTAGTTGCATCAGAAGTTATTGTAGTCGGTGATACTGTGGTTGTGGCGTCAGTGGCAGTTGCACCAGAAGTTGGTGAAGTCGGCGATACAGTAATTGTTGCATCAGAAGTTATTGAAGTCGGTGATACTGTTGTTGTGGCATCAGTGGTAGTTGCATCAGAAGTTATTGTAGTCGGTGATACTGTGATTGTGGCATCAGCAGTTGTTGCATCAGAAGTTATTGTAGTCGGTGATGCTGTGGTTGTGGCATCAGTGGTAGTTGCATCAGAAGTTATTGTAGTCGGTGATACTGTGGTTGTGGCATCAGCGGTTGTTGCATCAGAAGTTATTGTAGTCGGTGACACTGTGGTTGTGGCATCAGTGGTAGTTGCATCAGAAGTTATTGTAGTCGGTGATACTGTGGTTGTGGCATCAGCAGTTGTTGCATCAGAAGTTATTGTAGTCGGTGATGCTGTGGGTGTGGCATCAGTGGTAGTTGCATCAGAAGTTATTGTAGTCGGTGATGCTGTGGTTGTGGCATCAGTGGTAGTTGCATCAGAAGTTATTGTAGTGGGTGATGCTGTGGTTGTGGCATCAGTGGTAGTTGCATCAGAATTTATTGTAGTGGGTGATGCTGTGGTTGTGGCATCAGTGGTAGTTGCATCAGAAGTTATTGTAGTCGGTGACACTGTGGTTGTGGCATCAGTGGTAGTTGCATCAGAAGTTATTGAAGTCGGTGATACTGTTGTTGTGGCGTCAGTGGCAGTTGCACCAGAAGTTGGTGAAGTCGGCGATACAGTAATTGTTGCATCAGAAGTTATTGTAGTCGGTGATACTGTTGTTGTGGCATCAGTGGTAGTTGCATCAGAAAATATTGTAGTCGGTGATACTGTGGTTGTGGCATCAGCAGTTGTTGCATCAGAAGTTATTGTAGTCGGTGATGCTGTGGTTGTGGCATCAGTGGTAGTTGCATCAGAAGTTATTGTAGTCGGTGATACTGTGGTTGTGGCATCAGCGGTTGTTGCATCAGAAGTTATTGTAGTCGGTGACACTGTGGTTGTGGCATCAGTGGTAGTTGCATCAGAAGTTATTGTAGTCGGTGATACTGTGGTTGTGGCATCAGCAGTTGTTGCATCAGAAGTTATTGTAGTCGGTGATGCTGTGGGTGTGGCATCAGTGGTAGTTGCATCAGAAGTTATTGTAGTCGGTGACACTGTGGTTGTGGCATCAGTGGTAGTTGCATCAGAAGTTATTGTAGTCGGTGATACTGTGGTTGTGGCGTCAGTGGCAGTTGCACCAGAAGTTGTAGAAGTCGGTGATACAGTAGTTGTTGCATCAGAAGTTATTGTAGTTGGTGATACTGTGGTTGTGGCATCAGCGGTTGTTGCATCAGAAGTTATTGTAGTCGGTGACACTGTGGTTGTGGCATCAGTGGTAGTTGCATCAGAAGTTATTGTAGTCGGTGATACTGTGGTTGTGGCATCAGCAGTTGTTGCATCAGAAGTTATTGTAGTCGGTGATGCTGTGGGTGTGGCATCAGTGGTAGTTGCATCAGAAGTTATTGTAGTCGGTGACACTGTGGTTGTGGCATCAGTGGTAGTTGCATCAGAAGTTATTGTAGTCGGTGATAATGTGGTTGTGGCGTCAGTGGCAGTTGCACCAGAAGTTGTAGAAGTCGGTGATACAGTAGTTGTTGCATCAGAAGTTATTGTAGTTGGTGATACTGTTGTTGTGGCATCAGTGGTAGTTGCATCAGAAGTTATTGTAGTCGGTGATACTGCGGTTGTGGCATCAGCGGTTGTTGCATCAGAAGTTATTGTAGTCGGTGTATTTGTGGTTGTGGCATCAGTGGTAGTTGCATCAGAATTTATTGTAGTGGGTGATGCTGTGGTTGTGGCATCAGTGGTAGTTGCATCTGAAGTTATTGTAGTCGCTGATACTGTGGTTGTGGCATCAGCGGTTGTTGCATCAGAAGTTATTGTAGTCGGTGACACTGTGGTTGTGGCATCAGTGGTAGTTGCATCAGAAGTTATTGTAGTCGGTGATACTGTGGTTGTGGCGTCAGTGGCAGTTGCACCAGAAGTTGTTGAAGTCGGCGATACAGTAGTTGTTGCATCAGAAGTTATTGTAGTCGGTGATACTGTTGTTGTGGCATCAGTGGTAGTTGCATCAGAAGTTATTGTAGTCGGTGATACTGTGGTTGTGGCATCAGCAGTTGTTGCATCAGAAGTTATTGTAGTCGGTGATGCTGTGGGTGTGGCATCAGTGGTAGTTGCATCAGAAGTTATTGTAGTCGGTGACACTGTGGTTGTGGCATCAGTGGTAGTTGCATCAGAAGTTATTGTAGTCGGTGATAATGTGGTTGTGGCGTCAGTGGCGGTTGCACCAGAAGTTGTAGAAGTCGGTGATACAGTAGTTGTTGCATCAGAAGTTATTGTAGTTGGTGATACTGTTGTTGTGGCATCAGTGGTAGTTGCATCAGAAGTTATTGTAGTCGGTGATACTGCGGTTGTGGCATCAGCGGTTGTTGCATCAGAAGTTATTGTAGTCGGTGATGCTGTGGTTGTGGCATCAGTGGTAGTTGCATCAGAAGTTATTGTAGTGGGTGATGCTGTGGTTGTGGCATCAGTGGTAGTTGCATCAGAAGTTATTGTAGTGGGTGACACTGTGGTTGTGGCATCAGTGGTAGTTGCATCAGAAGTTATTGTAGTCGGTGATACTGTGGTTGTGGCATCAGCGGTTGTTGCATCAGAAGTTATTGTAGTCGGTGACACTGTGGTTGTGGCATCAGTGGTAGTTGCATCAGAATTTATTGTAGTCGGTGATACTGCGGTTGTGGCATCAGCGGTTGTTGCATCAGAAGTTATTGTAGTCGGTGATGCTGTGGTTGTGGCATCAGTGGTAGTTGCATCAGAAGTTATTGTAGTGGGTGATGCTGTGGTTGTGGCATCAGTGGTAGTTGCATCAGAAGTTATTGTAGTGGGTGATGCTGTGGTTGTGGCATCAGTGGTAGTTGCATCAGAAGTTATTGTAGTCGGTGACACTGTGGTTGTGGCATCAGTGGTAGTTGCATCAGAAGTTATTGTAGTCGGTGATACTGTGGTTGTGGCGTCAGTGGCAGTTGCACCAGAAGTTGGTGAAGTCGGCGATACAGTAATTGTTGCATCAGAAGTTATTGAAGTCGGTGATACTGTTGTTGTGGCATCAGTGGTAGTTGCATCAGAAGTTATTGTAGTCGGTGATACTGTGATTGTGGCATCAGCAGTTGTTGCATCAGAAGTTATTGTAGTCGGTGATGCTGTGGTTGTGGCATCAGTGGTAGTTGCATCAGAAGTTATTGTAGTCGGTGATACTGTGGTTGTGGCATCAGCGGTTGTTGCATCAGAAGTTATTGTAGTCGGTGACACTGTGGTTGTGGCATCAGTGGTAGTTGCATCAGAAGTTATTGTAGTCGGTGATACTGTGGTTGTGGCATCAGCAGTTGTTGCATCAGAAGTTATTGTAGTCGGTGATGCTGTGGGTGTGGCATCAGTGGTAGTTGCATCAGAAGTTATTGTAGTCGGTGACACTGTGGTTGTGGCATCAGTGGTAAATGCATCAGAAGTTATTGTAGTCGGTGATAATGTGGTTGTGGCGTCAGTGGCAGTTGCACCAGAAGTTGTAGTTGTCGGCAATACAGTAGTTGTTGCATCAGAAGTTATTTTAGTCGGTGTAGCTGTGGTTGTGGCATCAGTGGTAGTTGCATCAGAAGTTATTGTAGTCGGTGATACTGTGGTTGTGGCATCAGCGGTTGTTGCATCAGAAGTTATTGTAGTCGGTGATGCTGTGGTTGTGGCATCAGTGGTAGTTGCATCAGAAGTTATTGTAGTGGGTGATGCTGTGGTTGTGGCATCAGTGGTAGTTGCATCAGAAGTTATTGTAGTGGGTGATGCTGTGGTAGTGGCATCAGTGGTAGTTGCATCAGAAGTTATTGTAGTCGGTGACACTGTGGTTGTGGCATCAGTGGTAGTTGCATCAGAAGTTATTGTAGTCGGTGATACTGTGGTTGTGGCATCAGCAGTTGTTGCATCAGAAGTTATTGTAGTCGGTGATGCTGTGGGTGTGGCATCAGTGGTAGTTGCATCAGAAGTTATTGTAGTCGGTGACACTGTGGTTGTGGCATCAGTGGTAGTTGCATCAGAAGTTATTGTAGTCGGTGATAATGTGGTTGTGGCGTCAGTGGCAGTTGCACCAGAAGTTGTAGAAGTCGGCGATACAGTAGTTGTTGCATCAGAAGTTATTTTAGTCGGTGTAGCTGTGGTTGTGGCATCAGTGGTAGTTGCATCAGAAGTTATTGTAGTCGGTGATACTGTGGTTGTGGCATCAGCGGTTGTTGCATCAGAAGTTATTGTAGTCGGTGATGCTGTGGTTGTGGCATCAGTGGTAGTTGCATCAGAAGTTATTGTAGTGGGTGATGCTGTGGTTGTGGCATCAGTGGTAGTTGCATCAGAAGTTATTGTAGTGGGTGTTGCTGTGGTTGTGGCATCAGTGGTAGTTGCATCAGAAGTTATTGTAGTCGGTGACACTGTGGTTGTGGCATCAGTGGTAGTTGCATCAGAAGTTATTGTAGTTGGTGATACTGTGGTTGTGGCATCAGCAGTTGTTGCATCAGAAGTTATTGTAGTCGGTGATGCTGTGGGTGTGGCATCAGTGGTAGTTGCATCAGAAGTTATTGTAGTCGGTGACACTGTGGTTGTGGCATCAGTGGTAGTTGCATCAGAAGTTATTGTAGTCGGTGATAATGTGGTTGTGGCGTCAGTGGCAGTTGCACCAGAAGTTGTAGAAGTCGGCGATACAGTAGTTGTTGCATCAGAAGTTATTGTAGTTGGTGATACTGTTGTTGTGGCATCAGTAGTAGTTGCATCAGAAGTTATTGTAGTCGGTGATACTGTGGTTGTGGCATCAGCGGTTGTTGCATCAGAAGTTATTGTAGTCGGTGATGCTGTGGTTGTGGCATCAGTGGTAGTTGCATCAGAAGTTATTGTAGTGGGTGATGCTGTGGTTGTGGCATCAGTGGTAATTGCATCAGAAGTTATTGTAGTGGGTGATGCTGTGGTTGTGGCATCAGTGGTAGTTGCATCAGAAGTTATTGTAGTCGGTGACACTGTGGTTGTGGCATCAGTGGTAGTTGCATCAGAAGTTATTGTAGTCGGTGATACTGTGGTTGTGGCATCAGCAGTTGTTGCATCAGAAGTTATTGTAGTCGGTGATGCTGTGGGTGTGGCATCAGTGGTAGTTGCATCAGAAGTTATTGTAGTCGGTGACACTGTGGTTGTGGCATCAGTGGTAGTTGCATCAGAAGTTATTGTAGTCGGTGATAATGTGGTTGTGGCGTCAGTGGCAGTTGCACCAGAAGTTGTAGAAGTCGGCGATACAGTAGTTGTTGCATCAGAAGTTATTGTAGTTGGTGATACTGTTGTTGTTGCATCAGCGGTTGTTGCATCAGAAGTTATTGTAGTCGGTGATGCTGTGGTTGTGGCATCAGTGGTACTTGCATCAGAAGTTATTGTAGTGGGTGATGCTGTGGTTGTGGCATCAGTGGTAGTTGCATCAGAAGTTATTGTAGTCGGTGACACTGTGGTTGTGGCATCAGTGGTAGTTGCATCAGAAGTTATTGTAGTCGGTGATACTGTGGTTGTGGCGTCAGTGGCAGTTGCACCAGAAGTTGGTGAAGTCGGCGATACAGTAATTGTTGCATCAGAAGTTATTGTAGTCGGTGATACTGTTGTTGTGGCATCAGTGGTAGTTGCATTAGAAGTTATTGTAGTCGGTGATACTGTGGTTGTGGCATCAGCAGTTGTTGCATCAGAAGTTATTGTAGTCGGTGATGCTGTGGGTGTGGCATCAGTGGTAGTTGCATCAGAAGTTATTGTAGTCGGTGATACTGTGGTTGTGGCATCAGCAGTTGTTGCATCAGAAGTTATTGTAGTCGGTGATGCTGTGGGTGTGGCATCAGTGGTAGTTGCATCAGAAGTTATTGTAGTCGGTGACACTGTGGTTGTGGCATCAGTGGTAGTTGCATCAGAAGTTATTGTAGTGGGTGATGCTGTGGTTGTGGCATCAGTGGTAGTTGCATCAGAATTTATTGTAGTGGGTGATGCTGTGGTTGTTGCATCAGAAGTTATTGTAGTCGGTGATACTGTTGTTGTGGCATCAGTGGTAGTTGCATCAGAAGTTATTGTAGTCGGTGATACTGTGGTTGTGGCATCAGCAGTTGTTGCATCAGAAGTTATTGTAGTCGGTGATGCTGTGGTTGTGGCATCAGTGGTAGTTGCATCAGAAGTTATTGTAGTCGGTGACACTGTGGTTGTGGCATCAGTGGTTGTTGCATCAGAAGTTATTGTAGTCGGTGATACTGTGGTTGTGGCATCAGCGGTTGTTGCATCAGAAGTTATTGTAGTCGGTGTCACTGTGGTTGTGGCATCAGTGGTAGTTGCATCAGAAGTTATTGTAGTCGGTGATACTGTGGTTGTGGCATCAGCGGTTATTGCATCAGAAGTTATTGTAGTCGGTGTAGCTGTGGTTGTGGCATCAGTGGTAGTTGCATCAGAAGTTATTGTAGTCGGTGATACTGTTGTTGTGGCATCAGTGGTAGTTGCATCAGAAGTTATTGTAGTCGGTGATACTGTGGTTGTGGCGTCAGTGGCAGTTGCACCAGAAGTTATTGTAGTTGGTGATGCTGTGGTTGTGGCATCAGTGGTAGTTGCATCAGAAGTTATTGTAGTCGGTGATACTGTGGTTGTGGCATCAGCGGTTGTTGCATCAGAAGTTATTGTAGTCGGTGACACTGTGGTTGTGGCGTCAGTGGCAGTTGCACCAGAAGTTGTTGAAGTCGGCGATACAGTAGTTGTCGCATCAGAAGTTATTGTAGTCGGTGATACTGTTGTTGTGGCATCAATGGTAGTTGCATCAGAAGTTATTGTAGTCGGTGATACTGTGGTTGTGGCATCAGCAGTTGTTGCATCAGAAGTTATTGTAGTCGGTGATGCTGTGGGTGTGGCATCAGTGGTAGTTGCATCAGAAGTTATTGTAGTCGGTGACACTGTGGTTGTGGCATCAGTGGTAGTTGCATCAGAAGTTATTGTAGTCGGTGACACTGTGGTTGTGGCATTAGTGGTAGTTGCATCAGAAGTTATTGTAGTCGGTGATGCTGTGGTTGTGGCATCAGTGGTAGTTGCATCAGAAGTTATTGTAGTCGGTGATACTGTGGTTGTGGCGTAGGTGGCAGTTGCACCAGAAGTTGGTGAAGTCGGCGATACAGTAATTGTTGCATCAGAAGTTATTGTAGTCGGTGATACTGTTGTTGTGGCATCAGTGGTAGTTGCATCAGAAGTTATTGTAGTCGGTGATGCTGTGGTTGTGGCATCAGTGGTAGTTGCATCAGAAGTTATTGTAGTCGGTGATACTGTGGTTGTGGCATCAGCGGTTGTTGCATCAGAAGTTATTGTAGTCGGTGACACTGTGGTTGTGGCATCAGTGGTAGTTGCATCAGAAGTTATTGTAGTCGTTGATACTGTGGTTGTGGCGTCAGTGGCAGTTGCACCAGAAGTTGTTGAAGTCGGCGATACAGTAATTGTTGCATCAGAAGTTATTGTAGTCGGTGATACTGTTGTTGTGGCATCAGTGGTAGTTGCATCAGAAGTTATTGTAGTCGGTGATACTGTGGTTGTGGCATCAGCAGTTGTTGCATCAGAAGTTATTGTCGTCGGTGATGCTGTGGTTGTGGCATCAGTGGTAGTTGCATCAGAAGTTATTGTAGTCGGTGATGATGTGGTTGTGGCATCAGTGGTAGTTGCATCAGAAGTTATTGTAGTCGGTGACACTGTGGTTGTGGCATCAGTGGTAGTTGCATCAGAAGTTATTGTAGTCGGTGATGCTGTGGTTGTGGCATCAGTGGTAGTTGCATCAGAAGTTATTGTAGTCGGTGACACTGTGGTTGTGGCATCAGTGGTAGTTGCATCAGAAGTTATTGTAGTCGGTGATACTGTGGTTGTGGCATCAGCGGTTGTTGCATCAGAAGTTATTGTAGTCGGTGACACTGTGGTTGTGGCATCAGTGGTAGTTGCATCAGAAGTTATTGTAGTCGGTGATACTGTGGTTGTGGCATCAGCAGTTGTTGCATCAGAAGTTATTGTAGTCGGTGATGCTGTGGGTGTGGCATCAGTGGTAGTTGCATCAGAAGTTATTGTAGTCGGTGATACTGTGGTTGTGGCATCAGCGGTTGTTGCATCAGAAGTTATTGTAGTCGGTGACATTGTGGTTGTGGCATCAGTGGTAGTTGCATCAGAAGTTATTGTAGTCGTTGATACTGTGGTTGTGGCGTCAGTGGCAGTTGCACCAGAAGTTGTTGAAGTCGGCGATACAGTAGTTGTTGCATCAGAAGTTATTGTAGTCGGTGATGCTGTGGTTGTGGCATCAGTGGTAGTTGCATCAGAAGTTATTGTAGTCGGTGATGCTGTGGTTGTGGCATCAGTGGCAGTTGCACCAGAAGTTGGTGAAGTCGGCGATACAGTAATTGTTGCATCAGAAGTTATTGTAGTCGGTGATACTGTTGTTGTGGCATCAGTGGTAGTTGCATCAGAAGTTATTGTAGTCGGTGATACTGTGGTTGTGGCATCAGCAGTTGTTGCATCAGAAGTTATTGTCGTCGGTGATGCTGTGGTTGTGGCATCAGTGGTAGTTGCATCAGAAGTTATTGTAGTCGGTGATGCTGTGGTTGTGGCATCAGTGGTAGTTGCATCAGAAGTTATTGTAGTCGGTGACACTGTGGTTGTGGCATCAGTGGTAGTTGCATCAGAAGTTATTGTAGTCGGTGATGCTGTGGTTGTGGCATCAGTGGTAATTGCATCAGAAGTTATTGCAGTCGGTGACACTGTGGTTGTGGCATCAGTGGTAGTTGCATCAGAAGTTATTGTAGTCGGTGATGCTGTGGGTGTGGCATCAGTGGTAGTTGCATCAGAAGTTATTGTAGTCGGTGACACTGTGGTTGTGGCATCAGCAGTTGTTGCATCAGAAGTTATTGTAGTCGGTGATGCTGTGGTTGTGGCATCAGTGGTAGTTGCATCAGAAGTTATTGTAGTCGGTGATGCTGTGGGTGTGGCATCAGTGGTAGTTGCATCAGAAGTTATTGTAGTCGGTGACACTGTGGTTGTGGCATCAGCAGTTGTTGCATCAGAAGTTATTGTAGTCGGTGATGCTGTGGTTGTGGCATCAGTGGTAGTTGCATCAGAAGTTATTGTAGTCGGTGATGCTGTGGTTGTGGCATCAGTGGTAGTTGCATCAGAAGTTATTGTAGTCGGTGATACTGTGGTTGTGGCATCAGCGGTTGTTGCATCAGAAGTTATTGTAGTCGGTGATGCTGTGGTTGTGGCATCAGTGGTAGTTGCATCAGAAGTTATTGTAGTGGGTGATGCTGTGGTTGTGGCATCAGTGGTAGTTGCATCAGAAGTTATTGTAGTGGGTGATGCTGTGGTTGTGGCATCAGTGGTAGTTGCATCAGAAGTTATTGTAGTCGGTGACACTGTGGTTGTGGCATCAGTGGTAGTTGCATCAGAAGTTATTGTAGTCGGTGATACTGTGGTTGTGGCATCAGCAGTTGTTGCATCAGAAGTTATTGTAGTCGGTGATGCTGTGGGTGTGGCATCAGTGGTAGTTGCATCAGAAGTTATTGTAGTCGGTGATGCTGTGGTTGTGGCATCAGTGGTAGTTGCATCAGAAGTTATTGTAGTCGGTGACACTGTGGTTGTGGCATCAGTGGTAGTTGCATCAGAAGTTATTGTAGTCGGTGATACTGTGGTTGTGGCATCAGCGGTTGTTGCATCAGAAGTTATTGTAGTCGGTGACACTGTGGTTGTGGCATCAGTGGTAGTTGCATCAGAAGTTATTGTAGTCGGTGATACTGTGGTTGTGGCATCAGCAGTTGTTGCATCAGAAGTTATTGTAGTCGGTGATGCTGTGGGTGTGGCATCAGTGGTAGTTGCATCAGAAGTTATTGTAGTCGGTGATACTGTGGTTGTGGCATCAGCGGTTGTTGCATCAGAAGTTATTGTAGTCGGTGACATTGTGGTTGTGGCATCAGTGGTAGTTGCATCAGAAGTTATTGTAGTCGTTGATACTGTGGTTGTGGCGTCAGTGGCAGTTGCACCAGAAGTTGTTGAAGTCGGCGATACAGTAGTTGTTGCATCAGAAGTTATTGTAGTCGGTGATGCTGTGGTTGTGGCATCAGTGGTAGTTGCATCAGAAGTTATTGTAGTCGGTGATGCTGTGGTTGTGGCGTCAGTGGCAGTTGCACCAGAAGTTGGTGAAGTCGGCGATACAGTAATTGTTGCATCAGAAGTTATTGTAGTCGGTGATACTGTTGTTGTGGCATCAGTGGTAGTTGCATCAGAAGTTATTGTAGTCGGTGATACTGTGGTTGTGGCATCAGCAGTTGTTGCATCAGAAGTTATTGTCGTCGGTGATGCTGTGGTTGTGGCATCAGTGGTAGTTGCATCAGAAGTTATTGTAGTCGGTGATGCTGTGGTTGTGGCATCAGTGGTAGTTGCATCAGAAGTTATTGTAGTCGGTAACATTGTGGTTGTGGCATCAGTGGTAGTTGCATCAGAAGTTATTGTAGTCGGTGATGCTGTGGTTGTGGCATCAGTGGTAGTTGCATCAGAAGTTATTGCAGTCGGTGACACTGTGGTTGTGGCATCAGTGGTAGTTGCATCAGAAGTTATTGTAGTCGGTGATACTGTGGTTGTGGCATCAGCGGTTGTTGCATCAGAAGTTATTGTAGTCGGTGACACTGTGGTTGTGGCATCAGTGGTAGTTGCATCAGAAGTTATTGTAGTCGGTGACACTGTGGTTGTGGCATCAGCAGTTGTTGCATCAGAAGTTATTGTAGTCGGTGATGCTGTGGGTGTGGCATCAGTGGTAGTTGCATCAGAAGTTATTGTAGTCGGTGACACTGTGGTTGTGGCATCAGCAGTTGTTGCATCAGAAGTTATTGTAGTCGGTGATGCTGTGGTTGTGGCATCAGTGGTAGTTGCATCAGAAGTTATTGTAGTCGGTGATGCTGTGGTTGTGGCATCAGTGGTAGTTGCATCAGAAGTTATTGTAGTCGGTGATACTGTGGTTGTGGCATCAGCGGTTGTTGCATCAGAAGTTATTGTAGTCGGTGATGCTGTGGTTGTGGCATCAGTGGTAGTTGCATCAGAAGTTATTGTAGTGGGTGATGCTGTGGTTGTGGCATCAGTGGTAGTTGCATCAGAAGTTATTGTAGTGGGTGATGCTGTGGTTGTGGCATCAGTGGTAGTTGCATCAGAAGTTATTGTAGTCGGTGACACTGTGGTTGTGGCATCAGCAGTTGTTGCATCAGAAGTTATTGTAGTCGGTAATGCTGTGGGTGTGGCATCAGTGGTAGTTGCATCAGAAGTTATTGTAGTCGGTGACACTGTGGTTGTGGCATCAGTGGTAGTTGCATCAGAAGTTATTGTAGTCGGTGATACTGTGGTTGTGGCGTCAGTGGCAGTTGCACCAGAAGTTGTAGAAGTCGGCGATACAGTAGTTGTTGCATCAGAAGTTATTTTAGTCGGTGTAGCTGTGGTTGTGGCATCAGTGGTAGTTGCATCAGAAGTTATTGTAGTCGGTGATACTGTGGTTGTGGCATCAGCGGTTGTTGCATCAGAAGTTATTGTAGTCGGTGATGCTGTGGTTGTGGCATCAGTGGTAGTTGCATCAGAAGTTATTGTAGTGGGTGATGCTGTGGTTGTGGCATCAGTGGTAGTTGCATCAGAATTTATTGTAGTGGGTGATGCTGTGGTTGTGGCATCAGTGGTAGTTGCATCAGAAGTTATTGTAGTCGGTGACCCTGTGGTTGTGGCATCAGTGGTAGTTGCATCAGAAGTTATTGTAGTCGGTGATACTGTGGTTGTGGCATCAGCAGTTGTTGCATCAGAAGTTATTGTAGTCGGTGATGCTGTGGGTGTGGCATCAGTGGTAGTTGCATCAGAAGTTATTGTAGTCGGTGACACTGTGGTTGTGGCATCAGTGGTAGTTGCATCAGAAGTTATTGTAGTCGGTGATAATGTGGTTGTGGCATCAGCGGTTGTTGCATCAGAAGTTATTGTAGTCGGTGATGCTGTGGTTGTGGCATCAGTGGTAGTTGCATCAGAAGTTATTGTAGTGGGTGATGCTGTGGTTGTGGCATCAGTGGTAGTTGCATCAGAAGTTATTGTAGTGGGTGATGCTGTGGTTGTGGCATCAGTGGTAGTTGCATCAGAAGTTATTGTAGTCGGTGACACTGTGGTTGTGGCATCAGTGGTAGTTGTATCAGAAGTTATTGTAGTCGGTGATACTGTTGTTGTGGCATCAGTGGTAGTTGCATCAGAAGTTATTGTAGTGGGTGATGCTGTGGTTGTGGCATCAGTGGTAGTTGCATCAGAAGTTATTGTAGTGGGTGATGCTGTGGTTGTGGCATCAGTGGTAGTTGCATCAGAAGTTATTGTAGTCGGTGACACTGTGGTTGTGGCATCAGTGGTAGTTGCATCAGAAGTTATTGTAGTCGGTGATACTGTGGTTGTGGCATCAGCAGTTGTTGCATCAGAAGTTATTGTAGTCGGTGATGCTGTGGGTGTGGCATCAGTGGTAGTTGCATCAGAAGTTATTGTAGTCGGTGACACTGTGGTTGTGGCATCAGTGGTAGTTGCATCAGAAGTTATTGTAGTTGGTGATACTGTTGTTGTGGCATCAGTGGTAGTTGCATCAGAAGTTATTGTAGTCGGTGATACTGTGGTTGTGGCATCAGCGGTTGTTGCATCAGAAGTTATTGTAGTCGGTGATGCTGTGGTTGTGGCATCAGTGGTAGTTGCATCAGAAGTTATTGTAGTGGGTGATGCTGTGGTTGTGGCATCAGTGGTAGTTGCATCAGAAGTTATTGTAGTGGGTGATGCTGTGGTTGTGGCATCAGTGGTAGTTGCATCAGAAGTTATTGTAGTCGGTGACACTGTGGTTGTGGCATCAGTGGTAGTTGCATCAGAAGTTATTGTAGTCGGTGATACTGTGGTTGTGGCATCAGCAGTTGTTGAATCAGAAGTTATTGTAGTCGGTGATGCTGTGGGTGTGGCATCAGTGGTAGTTGCATCAGAAGTTATTGTAGTCGGTGACACTGTGGTTGTGGCATCAGTGGTAGTTGCATCAGAAGTTATTGTAGTCGGTGATAATGTGGTTGTGGCGTCAGTGGCAGTTGCACCAGAAGTTGTAGAAGTCGGCGATACAGTAGTTGTTGCATCAGAAGTTATTGTAGTTGGTGATACTGTTGTTGTGGCATCAGTGGTAGTTGCATCAGAAGTTATTGTAGTCGGTGATACTGTGGTTGTGGCATCAGCGGTTGTTGCATCAGAAGTTATTGTAGTCGGTGATGCTGTGGTTGTGGCATCAGTGGTAGTTGCATCAGAAGTTATTGTAGTGGGTGATGCTGTGGTTGTGGCATCAGTGGTAGTTGCGTCAGAAGTTATTGTAGTCGGTGACACTGTGGTTGTGGCATCAGTGGTAGTTGCATCAGAAGTTATTGTAGTCGGTGATACTGTGGTTGTGGCGTCAGTGGCAGTTGCACCAGAAGTTGGTGAAGTCGGCGATACAGTAATTGTTGCATCAGAAGTTATTGTAGTCGGTGATACTGTTGTTGTGGCATCAGTGGTAGTTGCATCAGAAGTTATTGTAGTCGGTGATACTGTGGTTGTGGCATCAGCAGTTGTTGCATCAGAAGTTATTGTAGTCGGTGATGCTGTGGGTGTGGCATCAGTGGTAGTTGCATCAGAAGTTATTGTAGTCGGTGACACTGTGGTTGTGGCATCAGTGGTAGTTGCATCAGAAGTTATTGTAGTCGGTGATACTGTGGTTGTGGCATCAGCGGTTGTTGCATCAGAAGTTATTGTAGTCGGTGACACTGTGGTTGTGGCATCAGTGGTAGTTGCATCAGAAGTTATTGTAGTCGTTGATACTGTGGTTGTGGCGTCAGTGGCAGTTGCACCAGAAGTTGTTGAAGTCGGCGATACAGTAATTGTTGCATCAGAAGTTATTGTAGTCGGTGATACTGTTGTTGTGGCATCAGTGGTAGTTGCATCAGAAGTTATTGTAGTCGGTGATACTGTGGTTGTGGCATCAGCAGTTGTTGCAACAGAAGTTATTGTAGTCGGTGATGCTGTGGGTGTGGCATCAGTGGTAGTTGCATCAGAAGTTATTGTAGTCGGTGACACTGTGGTTGTGGCATCAGTGGTCGTTGCATCAGAAGTTATTGTAGTCGGTGATACTGTGGTTGTGGCATCAGCGGTTGTTGCATCAGAAGTTATTGTAGTCGGTGACACTGTGGTTGTGGCATCAGTGGTAGTTGCATCAGAAGTTATTGTAGTCGTTGATACTGTGGTTGTGGCGTCAGTGGCAGTTGCACCAGAAGTTGTTGAAGTCGGCGATACAGTAATTGTTGCATCAGAAGTTATTGTAGTCGGTGATACTGTTGTTGTGGCATCAGTGGTAGTTGCATCAGAAGTTATTGTAGTCGGTGATACTGTGGTTGTGGCGTCAGTGGCAGTTGCACCAGAAGTTATTGTTGTTGGTGATGCTGTGGTTGTGGCATCAGTGGTAGTTGCATCAGAAGTTATTGTAGTCGGTGATACTGTGGTTGTGGCATCAGCGGTTGTTGCATCAGAAGTTATTGTAGTCGGTGACACTGTGGTTGTGGCGTCAGTGGCAGTTGCACCAGAAGTTGTTGAAGTCGGCGATACAGTAGTTGTCGCATCAGAAGTTATTGTAGTCGGTGATACTGTTGTTGTGGCATCAGTGGTAGTTGCATCAGAAGTTATTGTAGTCGGTGATACTGTGGTTGTGGCATCAGCAGTTGTTGCATCAGAAGTTATTGTAGTCGGTGATGCTGTGGTTGTGGCATCAGTGGTAGTTGCATCAGAAGTTATTGTAGTCGTTGATACTGTGGTTGTGGCGTCAGTGGCAGTTGCACCAGAAGTTGTTGAAGTCGGCGATACAGTAGTTGTTGCATCAGAAGTTATTGTAGTCGGTGATGCTGTGGTTGTGGCATCAGTGGTAGTTGCATCAGAAGTTATTGTAGTCGGTGACACTGTGGTTGTGGCATCAGTGGTAGTTGCATCAGAAGTTATTGTAGTCGGTGATACTGTGGTTGTGGCATCAGCGGTTGTTGCATCAGAAGTTATTGTAGTCGGTGATAATGTGGTTGTGGCGTCAGTGGCAGTTGCACCAGAAGTTGTAGAAGTCGGCGATACAGTAGTTGTTGCATCAGAAGTTATTGTAGTTGGTGATACTGTTGTTGTGGCATCAGTGGTAGTTGCATCAGAAGTTATTGTAGTCGGTGATACTGTGGTTGTGGCATCAGCGGTTGTTGCATCAGAAGTTATTGTAGTCGGTGATACTGTGGTTGTGGCATCAGCAGTTGTTGCATCAGAAGTTATTGTAGTCGGTGATGCTGTGGTTGTGGCATCAGTGGTAGTTGCATCAGAAGTTATTGTAGTCGGTGATACTGTGGTTGTGGCATCAGCGGTTGTTGCATCAGAAGTTATTGTAGTCGGTGACATTGTGGTTGTGGCATCAGTGGTAGTTGCATCAGAAGTTATTGTAGTCGTTGATACTGTGGTTGTGGCGTCAGTGGCAGTTGCACCAAAAGTTGTTGAAGTCGGCGATACAGTAGTTGTTGCATCAGAAGTTATTGTAGTCGGTGATGCTGTGGTTGTGGCATCAGTGGTAGTTGCATCAGAAGTTATTGTAGTCGGTGACACTGTGGTTGTGGCATCAGTGGTAATTGCATCAGAAGTTATTGTAGTCGGTGATACTGTGGTTGTGGCATCAGCGGTTGTTGCATCAGAAGTTATTGTAGTCGGTGATGCTGTGGTTGTGGCATCAGTGGTAGTTGCATCAGAAGTTATTGTAGTCGGTGATGCTGTGGTTGTGGCATCAGTGGCAGTTGCACCAGAAGTTGGTGAAGTCGGCGATACAGTAATTGTTGCATCAGAAGTTATTGTAGTCGGTGATACTGTTGTTGTGGCATCAGTGGTAGTTGCATCAGAAGTTATTGTAGTCGGTGATACTGTGGTTGTGGCATCAGCGGTTGTTGCATCAGAAGTTATTGTAGTCGGTGACATTGTGGTTGTGGCATCAGTGGTAGTTGCATCAGAAGTTGGTGAAGTCGGCGATACAGTAATTGTTGCATCAGAAGTTATTGTAGTCGGTGATGCTGTGGTTGTGGCATCAGTGGTAGTTGCATCAGAAGTTATTGTAGTCGGTGATACTGTGGTTGTGGCATCAGTGGTAGTTGCATCAGAAGTTATTGTAGTCGGTGATACTGTGGTTGTGGCATCAGCGGTTGTTGCATCAGAAGTTATTGTAGTCGGTGATGCTGTGGTTGTGGCATCAGTGGTAGTTGCATCAGAAGTTATTGTAGTCGGTGATGCTGTGGTTGTGGCATCAGTGGCAGTTGCACCAGAAGTTGGTGAAGTCGGCGATACAGTAATTGTTGCATCAGAAGTTATTGTAGTCGGTGATACTGTTGTTGTGGCATCAGTGGTAGTTGCATCAGAAGTTATTGTAGTCGGTGATACTGTGGTTGTGGCATCAGCGGTTGTTGCATCAGAAGTTATTGTAGTATGTGATGCTGTGGTTGTGGCATCAGTGGCAGTTGCACCCGAAGTTGGTGAAGTCGGCGATACAGTAATTGTTGCATCAGAAGTTATTGTAGTCGGTGATGCTGTGGTTGTGGCATCAGTGGTAGTTGCATCAGAAGTTATTGTAGTCGGTGATACTGTGGTTGTGGCATCAGCGGTTGTTGCATCAGAAGTTATTGTAGTCGGTGACATTGTGGTTGTGGCATCAGTGGTAGTTGCATCAGAAGTTATTGTAGTCGTTGATACTGTGGTTGTGGCGTCAGTGGCAGTTGCACCAGAAGTTGTTGAAGTCGGCGATACAGTAGTTGTTGCATCAGAAGTTATTGTAGTGGGTGATGCTGTGGTTGTGGCATCAGTGGTAGTTGCATCAGAAGTAATTGTAGTGGGTGATGCTGTGGTTGTGGCATCAGTGGTAGTTGCATCAGAAGTTATTGTAGTCGGTGACACTGTGGTTGTGGCATCAGTGGTAGTTGCATCAGAAGTTATTGTAGTCGGTGATACTGTGGTTGTGGCATCAGCAGTTGTTGCATCAGAAGTTATTGTAGTCGGTGATGCTGTGGTTGTGGCATCAGTGGTAGTTGCATCAGAAGTTATTGTAGTCGGTGATGCTGTGGTTGTGGCATCAGTGGCAGTTGCACCAGAAGTTGGTGAAGTCGGCGATACAGTAATTGTTGCATCAGAAGTTATTGTAGTCGGTGATGCTGTGGTTGTGGCATCAGTGGTAGTTGCATCAGAAGTTATTGTAGTCGGTGATACTGTGGTTGTGGCATCAGCGGTTGTTGCATCAGAAGTTATTGTAGTCGGTGACATTGTGGTTGTGGCATCAGTGGTAGTTGCATCAGAAGTTATTGTAGTCGTTGATACTGTGGTTGTGGCGTCAGTGGCAGTTGCACCAGAAGTTGTTGAAGTCGGCGATACAGTAGTTGTTGCATCAGAAGTTATTGTAGTCGGTGATGCTGTGGTTGTGGCATCAGTGGTAGTTGCATCAGAAGTTATTGTAGTCGGTGACACTGTGGTTGTGGCATCAGTGGTAGTTGCATCAGAAGTTATTGTAGTCGGTGATACTGTGGTTGTGGCATCAGCGGTTGTTGCATCAGAAGTTATTGTAGTCGGTGATGCTGTGGGTGTGGCATCAGTGGTAGTTGCATCAGAAGTTATTGTAGTCGGTGACACTGTGGTTGTGGCATCAGTGGTAGTTGCATCAGAAGTTATTGTAGTCGGTGATAATGTGGTTGTGGCGTCAGTGGCAGTTGCACCAGAAGTTGTTGAAGTCGGCGATACAGTAGTTGTTGCATCAGAAGTTATTTTAGTCGGTGTAGCTGTGGTTGTGGCATCAGTGGTAGTTGCATCAGAAGTTATTGTAGTCGGTGATACTGTGGTTGTGGCATCAGCGGTTGTTGCATCAGAAGTTATTGTAGTCGGTGATGCTGTGGTTGTGGCATCAGTGGTAGTTGCATCAGAAGTTATTGTAGTGGGTGATGCTGTGGTTGTGGCATCAGTGGTAGTTGCATCAGAATTTATTGTAGTGGGTGATGCTGTGGTTGTGGCATCAGTGGTAGTTGCATCAGAAGTTATTGTAGTCGGTGACACTGTGGTTGTGGCATCAGTGGTAGTTGCATCAGAAGTTATTGTAGTCGGTGATACTGTGGTTGTGGCATCAGCAGTTGTTGCATCAGAAGTTATTGTAGTCGGTGATGCTGTGGGTGTGGCATCAGTGGTAGTTGCATCAGAAGTTATTGTAGTCGGTGACACTGTGGTTGTGGCATCAGTGGTAGTTGCATCAGAAGTTATTGTAGTCGGTGATAATGTGGTTGTGGCGTCAGTGGCAGTTGCACCAGAAGTTGTAGATGTCGGCGATACAGTAGTTGTTGCATCAGAAGTTATTGTAGTTGGTGATACTGTTGTTGTGGCATCAGTGGTAGTTGCATCAGAAGTTATTGTAGTCGGTGATACTGTGGTTGTGGCATCAGCGGTTGTTGCATCAGAAGTTATTGTAGTCGGTGATGCTGTGGTTGTGGCATCAGTGGTAGTTGCATCAGAAGTTATTGTAGTGGGTGATGCTGTGGTTGTGGCATCAGTGGTAGTTGCATCAGAAGTTATTGTAGTGGGTGATGCTGTGGTTGTGGCATCAGTGGTAGTTGCATCAGAAGTTATTGTAGTCGGTGACACTGTGGTTGTGGCATCAGTGGTAGTTGCATCAGAAGTTATTGTAGTCGGTGATACTGTGGTTGTGGCATCAGCAGTTGTTGCATCAGAAGTTATTGTAGTCGGTGATGCTGTGGGTGTGGCATCAGTGGTAGTTGCATCAGAAGTTATTGTAGTCGGTGACACTGTGGTTGTGGCATCAGTGGTAGTTGCATCAGAAGTTATTGTAGTCGGTGATAATGTGGTTGTGGCGTCAGTGGCAGTTGCACCAGAAGTTGTAGAAGTCGGCGATACAGTAGTTGTTGCATCAGAAGTTATTGTAGTTGGTGATACTGTTGTTGTGGCATCAGTGGTAGTTGCATCAGAAGTTATTGTAGTCGGTGATACTGTGGTTGTGGCATCAGCGGTTGTTGCATCAGAAGTTATTGTAGTCGGTGATACTGTGGTTGTGGCATCAGCAGTTGTTGCATCAGAAGTTATTGTAGTCGGTGATGCTGTGGGTGTGGCATCAGTGGTAGTTGCATCAGAAGTTATTGTAGTCGGTGACACTGTGGTTGTGGCATCGGTGGTAGTTGCATCAGAAGTTATTGTAGTCGGTGATACTGTGGTTGTGGCATCAGCGGTTGTTGCATCAGAAGTTATTGTAGTCGGTGACACTGTGGTTGTGGCATCAGTGGTAGTTGCATCAGAAGTTATTGTAGTCGTTGATGCAGTGGGTGTGGCATCAGTGGTAGTTGCATCAGAAGTTATTGTAGTCGGTGACACTGTGGTTGTGGCATCAGTGGTAGTTGCATCAGAAGTTATTGTAGTCGGTGATAATGTGGTTGTGGCATCAGCGGTTGTTGCATCAGAAGTTATTGTAGTCGGTGATGCTGTGGTTGTGGCATCAGTGGTAGTTGCATCAGAAGTTATTGTAGTGGGTGATGCTGTGGTTGTGGCATCAGTGGTAGTTGCATCAGAAGTTATTGTAGTGGGTGATGCTGTGGTTGTGGCATCAGTGGTAGTTGCATCAGAAGTTATTGTAGTCGGTGACACTGTGGTTGTGGCATCAGTGGTAGTTGCATCAGAAGTTATTGTAGTCGGTGATACTGTGGTTGTGGCATCAGCAGTTGTTGCATCAGAAGTTATTGTAGTCGGTGATACTGTGGTTGTGGCATCAGCGGTTGTTGCATCAGAAGTTATTGTAGTCGGTGATGCTGTGGGTGTGGCATCAGTGGTAGTTGCATCAGAAGTTATTGTAGTCGGTGACACTGTGGTTGTGGCATCAGTGGTAGTTGCATCAGAAGTTATTGTAGTCGGTGATAATGTGGTTGTGGCGTCAGTGGCAGTTGCACCAGAAGTTGTTGAAGTCGGCGATACAGTAGTTGTTGCATCAGAAGTTATTTTAGTCGGTGTAGCTGTGGTTGTGGCATCAGTGGTAGTTGCATCAGAAGTTATTGTAGTCGGTGATGCTGTGGTTGTGGCATCAGTGGTAGTTGCATCAGAAGTTATTGTAGTCGGTGATGCTGTGGTTGTGGCATCAGTGGCAGTTGCACCAGAAGTTGGTGAAGTCGGCGATACAGTAATTGTTGCATCAGAAGTTATTGTAGTCGGTGATACTGTTGTTGTGGCATCAGTGGTAGTTGCATCAGAAGTTATTGTAGTCGGTGATACTGTGGTTGTGGCATCAGCGGTTGTTGCATCAGAAGTTATTGTAGTATGTGATGCTGTGGTTGTGGCATCAGTGGCAGTTGCACCAGAAGTTGGTGAAGTCGGCGATACAGTAATTGTTGCATCAGAAGTTATTGTAGTCGGTGATGCTGTGGTTGTGGCATCAGTGGTAGTTGCATCAGAAGGTATTGTAGTCGGTGATACTGTGGTTGTGGCATCAGTGGCAGTTGCACCAGAAGTTGGTGAAGTCGGCGATACAGTAATTGTTGCATCAGAAGTTATTGTAGTCGGTGATACTGTTGTTGTGGCATCAGTGGTAGTTGCATCAGAAGTTATTGTAGTCGGTGATACTGTGGTTGTGGCATCAGCAGTTGTTGCATCAGAAGTTATTGTCGTCGGTGATGCTGTGGTTGTGGCATCAGTGGTAGTTGCATCAGAAGTTATTGTAGTCGGTGATGCTGTGGTTGTGGCATCAGTGGTAGTTGCATCAGAAGTTATTGTAGTCGGTGACACTGTGGTTGTGGCATCAGTGGTAGTTGCATCAGAAGTTATTGTAGTCGGTGATGCTGTGGTTGTGGCATCAGTGGTAATTGCATCAGAAGTTATTGCAGTCGGTGACACTGTGGTTGTGGCATCAGTGGTAGTTGCATCAGAAGTTATTGTAGTCGGTGATGCTGTGGGTGTGGCATCAGTGGTAGTTGCATCAGAAGTTATTGTAGTCGGTGACACTGTGGTTGTGGCATCAGCAGTTGTTGCATCAGAAGTTATTGTAGTCGGTGATGCTGTGGTTGTGGCATCAGTGGTAGTTGCATCAGAAGTTATTGTAGTCGGTGATGCTGTGGGTGTGGCATCAGTGGTAGTTGCATCAGAAGTTATTGTAGTCGGTGACACTGTGGTTGTGGCATCAGCAGTTGTTGCATCAGAAGTTATTGTAGTCGGTGATGCTGTGGTTGTGGCATCAGTGGTAGTTGCATCAGAAGTTATTGTAGTCGGTGATGCTGTGGTTGTGGCATCAGTGGTAGTTGCATCAGAAGTTATTGTAGTCGGTGATACTGTGGTTGTGGCATCAGCGGTTGTTGCATCAGAAGTTATTGTAGTCGGTGATGCTGTGGTTGTGGCATCAGTGGTAGTTGCATCAGAAGTTATTGTAGTGGGTGATGCTGTGGTTGTGGCATCAGTGGTAGTTGCATCAGAAGTTATTGTAGTGGGTGATGCTGTGGTTGTGGCATCAGTGGTAGTTGCATCAGAAGTTATTGTAGTCGGTGACACTGTGGTTGTGGCATCAGTGGTAGTTGCATCAGAAGTTATTGTAGTCGGTGATACTGTGGTTGTGGCATCAGCAGTTGTTGCATCAGAAGTTATTGTAGTCGGTGATGCTGTGGGTGTGGCATCAGTGGTAGTTGCATCAGAAGTTATTGTAGTCGGTGATGCTGTGGTTGTGGCATCAGTGGTAGTTGCATCAGAAGTTATTGTAGTCGGTGACACTGTGGTTGTGGCATCAGTGGTAGTTGCATCAGAAGTTATTGTAGTCGGTGATACTGTGGTTGTGGCATCAGCGGTTGTTGCATCAGAAGTTATTGTAGTCGGTGACACTGTGGTTGTGGCATCAGTGGTAGTTGCATCAGAAGTTATTGTAGTCGGTGATACTGTGGTTGTGGCATCAGCAGTTGTTGCATCAGAAGTTATTGTAGTCGGTGATGCTGTGGGTGTGGCATCAGTGGTAGTTGCATCAGAAGTTATTGTAGTCGGTGATACTGTGGTTGTGGCATCAGCGGTTGTTGCATCAGAAGTTATTGTAGTCGGTGACATTGTGGTTGTGGCATCAGTGGTAGTTGCATCAGAAGTTATTGTAGTCGTTGATACTGTGGTTGTGGCGTCAGTGGCAGTTGCACCAGAAGTTGTTGAAGTCGGCGATACAGTAGTTGTTGCATCAGAAGTTATTGTAGTCGGTGATGCTGTGGTTGTGGCATCAGTGGTAGTTGCATCAGAAGTTATTGTAGTCGGTGATGCTGTGGTTGTGGCGTCAGTGGCAGTTGCACCAGAAGTTGGTGAAGTCGGCGATACAGTAATTGTTGCATCAGAAGTTATTGTAGTCGGTGATACTGTTGTTGTGGCATCAGTGGTAGTTGCATCAGAAGTTATTGTAGTCGGTGATACTGTGGTTGTGGCATCAGCAGTTGTTGCATCAGAAGTTATTGTCGTCGGTGATGCTGTGGTTGTGGCATCAGTGGTAGTTGCATCAGAAGTTATTGTAGTCGGTGATGCTGTGGTTGTGGCATCAGTGGTAGTTGCATCAGAAGTTATTGTAGTCGGTAACATTGTGGTTGTGGCATCAGTGGTAGTTGCATCAGAAGTTATTGTAGTCGGTGATGCTGTGGTTGTGGCATCAGTGGTAGTTGCATCAGAAGTTATTGCAGTCGGTGACACTGTGGTTGTGGCATCAGTGGTAGTTGCATCAGAAGTTATTGTAGTCGGTGATACTGTGGTTGTGGCATCAGCGGTTGTTGCATCAGAAGTTATTGTAGTCGGTGACACTGTGGTTGTGGCATCAGTGGTAGTTGCATCAGAAGTTATTGTAGTCGGTGACACTGTGGTTGTGGCATCAGCAGTTGTTGCATCAGAAGTTATTGTAGTCGGTGATGCTGTGGGTGTGGCATCAGTGGTAGTTGCATCAGAAGTTATTGTAGTCGGTGACACTGTGGTTGTGGCATCAGCAGTTGTTGCATCAGAAGTTATTGTAGTCGGTGATGCTGTGGTTGTGGCATCAGTGGTAGTTGCATCAGAAGTTATTGTAGTCGGTGATGCTGTGGTTGTGGCATCAGTGGTAGTTGCATCAGAAGTTATTGTAGTCGGTGATACTGTGGTTGTGGCATCAGCGGTTGTTGCATCAGAAGTTATTGTAGTCGGTGATGCTGTGGTTGTGGCATCAGTGGTAGTTGCATCAGAAGTTATTGTAGTGGGTGATGCTGTGGTTGTGGCATCAGTGGTAGTTGCATCAGAAGTTATTGTAGTGGGTGATGCTGTGGTTGTGGCATCAGTGGTAGTTGCATCAGAAGTTATTGTAGTCGGTGACACTGTGGTTGTGGCATCAGCAGTTGTTGCATCAGAAGTTATTGTAGTCGGTAATGCTGTGGGTGTGGCATCAGTGGTAGTTGCATCAGAAGTTATTGTAGTCGGTGACACTGTGGTTGTGGCATCAGTGGTAGTTGCATCAGAAGTTATTGTAGTCGGTGATACTGTGGTTGTGGCGTCAGTGGCAGTTGCACCAGAAGTTGTAGAAGTCGGCGATACAGTAGTTGTTGCATCAGAAGTTATTTTAGTCGGTGTAGCTGTGGTTGTGGCATCAGTGGTAGTTGCATCAGAAGTTATTGTAGTCGGTGATACTGTGGTTGTGGCATCAGCGGTTGTTGCATCAGAAGTTATTGTAGTCGGTGATGCTGTGGTTGTGGCATCAGTGGTAGTTGCATCAGAAGTTATTGTAGTGGGTGATGCTGTGGTTGTGGCATCAGTGGTAGTTGCATCAGAATTTATTGTAGTGGGTGATGCTGTGGTTGTGGCATCAGTGGTAGTTGCATCAGAAGTTATTGTAGTCGGTGACCCTGTGGTTGTGGCATCAGTGGTAGTTGCATCAGAAGTTATTGTAGTCGGTGATACTGTGGTTGTGGCATCAGCAGTTGTTGCATCAGAAGTTATTGTAGTCGGTGATGCTGTGGGTGTGGCATCAGTGGTAGTTGCATCAGAAGTTATTGTAGTCGGTGACACTGTGGTTGTGGCATCAGTGGTAGTTGCATCAGAAGTTATTGTAGTCGGTGATAATGTGGTTGTGGCATCAGCGGTTGTTGCATCAGAAGTTATTGTAGTCGGTGATGCTGTGGTTGTGGCATCAGTGGTAGTTGCATCAGAAGTTATTGTAGTGGGTGATGCTGTGGTTGTGGCATCAGTGGTAGTTGCATCAGAAGTTATTGTAGTGGGTGATGCTGTGGTTGTGGCATCAGTGGTAGTTGCATCAGAAGTTATTGTAGTCGGTGACACTGTGGTTGTGGCATCAGTGGTAGTTGTATCAGAAGTTATTGTAGTCGGTGATACTGTTGTTGTGGCATCAGTGGTAGTTGCATCAGAAGTTATTGTAGTGGGTGATGCTGTGGTTGTGGCATCAGTGGTAGTTGCATCAGAAGTTATTGTAGTGGGTGATGCTGTGGTTGTGGCATCAGTGGTAGTTGCATCAGAAGTTATTGTAGTCGGTGACACTGTGGTTGTGGCATCAGTGGTAGTTGCATCAGAAGTTATTGTAGTCGGTGATACTGTGGTTGTGGCATCAGCAGTTGTTGCATCAGAAGTTATTGTAGTCGGTGATGCTGTGGGTGTGGCATCAGTGGTAGTTGCATCAGAAGTTATTGTAGTCGGTGACACTGTGGTTGTGGCATCAGTGGTAGTTGCATCAGAAGTTATTGTAGTTGGTGATACTGTTGTTGTGGCATCAGTGGTAGTTGCATCAGAAGTTATTGTAGTCGGTGATACTGTGGTTGTGGCATCAGCGGTTGTTGCATCAGAAGTTATTGTAGTCGGTGATGCTGTGGTTGTGGCATCAGTGGTAGTTGCATCAGAAGTTATTGTAGTGGGTGATGCTGTGGTTGTGGCATCAGTGGTAGTTGCATCAGAAGTTATTGTAGTGGGTGATGCTGTGGTTGTGGCATCAGTGGTAGTTGCATCAGAAGTTATTGTAGTCGGTGACACTGTGGTTGTGGCATCAGTGGTAGTTGCATCAGAAGTTATTGTAGTCGGTGATACTGTGGTTGTGGCATCAGCAGTTGTTGAATCAGAAGTTATTGTAGTCGGTGATGCTGTGGGTGTGGCATCAGTGGTAGTTGCATCAGAAGTTATTGTAGTCGGTGACACTGTGGTTGTGGCATCAGTGGTAGTTGCATCAGAAGTTATTGTAGTCGGTGATAATGTGGTTGTGGCGTCAGTGGCAGTTGCACCAGAAGTTGTAGAAGTCGGCGATACAGTAGTTGTTGCATCAGAAGTTATTGTAGTTGGTGATACTGTTGTTGTGGCATCAGTGGTAGTTGCATCAGAAGTTATTGTAGTCGGTGATACTGTGGTTGTGGCATCAGCGGTTGTTGCATCAGAAGTTATTGTAGTCGGTGATGCTGTGGTTGTGGCATCAGTGGTAGTTGCATCAGAAGTTATTGTAGTGGGTGATGCTGTGGTTGTGGCATCAGTGGTAGTTGCGTCAGAAGTTATTGTAGTCGGTGACACTGTGGTTGTGGCATCAGTGGTAGTTGCATCAGAAGTTATTGTAGTCGGTGATACTGTGGTTGTGGCGTCAGTGGCAGTTGCACCAGAAGTTGGTGAAGTCGGCGATACAGTAATTGTTGCATCAGAAGTTATTGTAGTCGGTGATACTGTTGTTGTGGCATCAGTGGTAGTTGCATCAGAAGTTATTGTAGTCGGTGATACTGTGGTTGTGGCATCAGCAGTTGTTGCATCAGAAGTTATTGTAGTCGGTGATGCTGTGGGTGTGGCATCAGTGGTAGTTGCATCAGAAGTTATTGTAGTCGGTGACACTGTGGTTGTGGCATCAGTGGTAGTTGCATCAGAAGTTATTGTAGTCGGTGATACTGTGGTTGTGGCATCAGCGGTTGTTGCATCAGAAGTTATTGTAGTCGGTGACACTGTGGTTGTGGCATCAGTGGTAGTTGCATCAGAAGTTATTGTAGTCGTTGATACTGTGGTTGTGGCGTCAGTGGCAGTTGCACCAGAAGTTGTTGAAGTCGGCGATACAGTAATTGTTGCATCAGAAGTTATTGTAGTCGGTGATACTGTTGTTGTGGCATCAGTGGTAGTTGCATCAGAAGTTATTGTAGTCGGTGATACTGTGGTTGTGGCATCAGCAGTTGTTGCAACAGAAGTTATTGTAGTCGGTGATGCTGTGGGTGTGGCATCAGTGGTAGTTGCATCAGAAGTTATTGTAGTCGGTGACACTGTGGTTGTGGCATCAGTGGTCGTTGCATCAGAAGTTATTGTAGTCGGTGATACTGTGGTTGTGGCATCAGCGGTTGTTGCATCAGAAGTTATTGTAGTCGGTGACACTGTGGTTGTGGCATCAGTGGTAGTTGCATCAGAAGTTATTGTAGTCGTTGATACTGTGGTTGTGGCGTCAGTGGCAGTTGCACCAGAAGTTGTTGAAGTCGGCGATACAGTAATTGTTGCATCAGAAGTTATTGTAGTCGGTGATACTGTTGTTGTGGCATCAGTGGTAGTTGCATCAGAAGTTATTGTAGTCGGTGATACTGTGGTTGTGGCGTCAGTGGCAGTTGCACCAGAAGTTATTGTTGTTGGTGATGCTGTGGTTGTGGCATCAGTGGTAGTTGCATCAGAAGTTATTGTAGTCGGTGATACTGTGGTTGTGGCATCAGCAGTTGTTGCATCAGAAGTTATTGTAGTCGGTGATGCTGTGGTTGTGGCATCAGTGGTAGTTGCATCAGAAGTTATTGTAGTCGGTGATACTGTGGTTGTGGCATCAGCGGTTGTTGCATCAGAAGTTATTGTAGTCGGTGACATTGTGGTTGTGGCATCAGTGGTAGTTGCATCAGAAGTTATTGTAGTCGTTGATACTGTGGTTGTGGCGTCAGTGGCAGTTGCACCAGAAGTTGTTGAAGTCGGCGATACAGTAGTTGTTGCATCAGAAGTTATTGTAGTCGGTGATGCTGTGGTTGTGGCATCAGTGGTAGTTGCATCAGAAGTTATTGTAGTCGGTGACACTGTGGTTGTGGCATCAGTGGTAGTTGCATCAGAAGTTATTGTAGTCGGTGATACTGTGGTTGTGGCATCAGCGGTTGTTGCATCAGAAGTTATTGTAGTCGGTGATAATGTGGTTGTGGCGTCAATGGCAGTTGCACCAGAAGTTGTAGAAGTCGGCGATACAGTAGTTGTTGCATCAGAAGTTATTGTAGTTGGTGATACTGTTGTTGTGGCATCAGTGGTAGTTGCATCAGAAGTTATTGTAGTCGGTGATACTGTGGTTGTGGCATCAGCGGTTGTTGCATCAGAAGTTATTGTAGTCGGTGATACTGTGGTTGTGGCATCAGCAGTTGTTGCATCAGAAGTTATTGTAGTCGGTGATGCTGTGGTTGTGGCATCAGTGGTAGTTGCATCAGAAGTTATTGTAGTCGGTGATACTGTGGTTGTGGCATCAGCGGTTGTTGCATCAGAAGT
The DNA here is from genome assembly GCA_948252095.1 of Dicycla oo. Taxonomy (NCBI): domain Eukaryota; kingdom Metazoa; phylum Arthropoda; class Insecta; order Lepidoptera; family Noctuidae; genus Dicycla; species Dicycla oo. Next base: position 16,726,676 of record OX411728.1, read on the forward strand.
TATTGTAGTCGGTGACATTGTGGTTGTGGCATCAGTGGTAGTTGCATCAGAAGTTATTGTAGTCGTTGATACTGTGGTTGTGGCGTCAGTGGCAGTTGCACCAGAAGTTGTTGACGTCGGCGATACAGTAGTTGTTGCATCAGAAGTTATTGTAGTCGGTGATGCTGTGGTTGTGGCATCAGTGGTAGTTGCATCAGAAGTTATTGTAGTCGGTGACACTGTGGTTGTGGCATCAGTGGTAATTGCATCAGAAGTTATTGTAGTCGGTGATACTGTGGTTGTGGCATCAGCGGTTGTTGCATCAGAAGTTATTGTAGTCGGTGATGCTGTGGTTGTGGCATCAGTGGTAGTTGCATCAGAAGTTATTGTAGTCGGTGATGCTGTGGTTGTGGCATCAGTGGCAGTTGCACCAGAAGTTGGTGAAGTCGGCGATACAGTAATTGTTGCATCAGAAGTTATTGTAGTCGGTGATACTGTTGTTGTGGCATCAGTGGTAGTTGCATCAGAAGTTATTGTAGTCGGTGATACTGTGGTTGTGGCATCAGCGGTTGTTGCATCAGAAGTTTTTGTAGTCGGTGACATTGTGGTTGTGGCATCAGTGGTAGTTGCATCAGAAAATGGTGAAGTCGGCGATACAGTAATTGTTGCATCAGAAGTTATTGTAGTCGGTGATGCTGTGGTTGTGGCATCAGTGGTAGTTGCATCAGAAGTTATTGTAGTCGGTGATACTGTGGTTGTGGCATCAGTGGTAGTTGCATCAGAAGTTATTGTAGTCGGTGATACTGTGGTTGTGGCATCAGCGGTTGTTGCATCAGAAGTTATTGTAGTCGGTGATGCTGTGGTTGTGGCATCAGTGGTAGTTGCATCAGAAGTTATTGTAGTCGGTGATGCTGTGGTTGTGGCATCAGTGGCAGTTGCACCAGAAGTTGGTGAAGTCGGCGATACAGTAATTGTTGCATCAGAAGTTATTGTAGTCGGTGATACTGTTGTTGTGGCATCAGTGGTAGTTGCATCAGAAGTTATTGTAGTCGGTGATACTGTGGTTGTGGCATCAGCGGTTGTTGCATCAGAAGTTATTGTAGTCGGTGATGCTGTGGTTGTGGCATCAGTGGCAGTTGCACCAGAAGTTGGTGAAGTCGGCGATACAGTAATTGTTGCATCAGAAGTTATTGTAGTCGGTGATGCTGTGGTTGTGGCATCAGTGGTAGTTGCATCAGAAGTTATTGTAGTCGGTGATACTGTGGTTGTGGCATCAGCGGTTGTTGCATCAGAAGTTATTGTAGTCGGTGACATTGTGGTTGTGGCATCAGTGGTAGTTGCATCAGAAGTTATTGTAGTCGTTGATACTGTGGTTGTGGCGTCAGTGGCAGTTGCACCAGAAGTTGTTGAAGTCGGCGATACAGTAGTTGTTGCATCAGAAGTTATTGTAGTGGGTGATGCTGTGGTTGTGGCATCAGTGGTAGTTGCATCAGAAGTAATTGTAGTGGGTGATGCTGTGGTTGTGGCATCAGTGGTAGTTGCATCAGAAGTTATTGTAGTCGGTGACACTGTGGTTGTGGCATCAGTGGTAGTTGCATCAGAAGTTATTGTAGTCGGTGATACTGTGGTTGTGGCATCAGCAGTTGTTGCATCAGAAGTTATTGTAGTCGGTGATGCTGTGGTTGTGGCATCAGTGGTAGTTGCATCAGAAGTTATTGTAGTCGGTGATGCTGTGGTTGTGGCATCAGTGGCAGTTGCACCAGAAGTTGGTGAAGTCGGCGATACAGTAATTGTTGCATCAGAAGTTATTGTAGTCGGTGATGCTGTGGTTGTGGCATCAGTGGTAGTTGCATCAGAAGTTATTGTAGTCGGTGATACTGTGGTTGTGGCATCAGCGGTTGTTGCATCAGAAGTTATTGTAGTCGGTGACATTGTGGTTGTGGCATCAGTGGTAGTTGCATCAGAAGTTATTGTAGTCGTTGATACTGTGGTTGTGGCGTCAGTGGCAGTTGCACCAGAAGTTGTTGAAGTCGGCGATACAGTAGTTGTTGCATCAAAAGTTATTGTAGTCGGTGATGCTGTGGTTGTGGCATCAGTGGTAGTTGCATCAGAAGTTATTGTAGTCGGTGATACTGTGGTTGTGGCATCAGCGGTTGTTGCATCAGAAGTTATTGTAGTGGGTGATGCTGTGGTTGTGGCATCAGTGGTAGTTGCATCAGAAGTTATTGTAGTCGGTGACACTGTGGTTGTGGCATCAGTGGTAGTTGCATCAGAAGTTATTGTAGTCGGTGATACTGTGGTTGTGGCATCAGCAGTTGTTGCATCAGAAGTTATTGTAGTCGGTGATACTGTTGTTGTGGCATCAGTGGTAGTTGCATCAGAAGTTATTGTAGTCGGTGATGCTGTGGTTGTGGCATCAGTGGCAGTTGCACCAGAAGTTGGTGAAGTCGGCGATACAGTAATTGTTGCATCAGAAGTTATTGTAGTCGGTGATACTGTTGTTGTGGCATCAGTGGTAGTTGCATCAGAAGTTATTGTAGTCGGTGATGCTGTGGTTGTGGCATCAGTGGCAGTTGCACCAGAAGTTGGTGAAGTCGGCGATACAGTAATTGTTGCATCAGAAGTTATTGTAGTCGGTGATACTGTGGTTGTGGCATCAGCAGTTGTTGCATCAGAAGTTATTGTAGTCGGTGATACTGTTGTTGTGGCATCAGTGGTAGTTGCATCAGAAGTTATTGTAGTCGGTGATGCTGTGGTTGTGGCATCAGTGGCAGTTGCACCAGAAGTTGGTGAAGTCGGCGATACAGTAATTGTTGCATCAGAAGTTATTGTAGTCGGTGATACTGTTGTTGTGGCATCAGTGGTAGTTGCATCAGAAGTTATTGTAGTCGGTGATGCTGTGGTTGTGGCATCAGTGGTAGTTGCATCAGAAGTTATTGTAGTCGGTGATGCTGTGGTTGTGGCATCAGTGGCAGTTGCACCAGAAGTTGGTGAAGTCGGCGATACAGTAATTGTTGCATCAGAAGTTATTGTAGTCGGTGATGCTGTGGTTGTGGCATCAGTGGTAGTTGCATCAGAAGTTATTGTAGTCGGTGATACTGTGGTTGTGGCATCAGCGGTTGTTGCATCAGAAGTTATTGTAGTCGGTGACATTGTGGTTGTGGCATCAGTGGTAGTTGCATCAGAAGTTATTGTAGTCGTTGATACTGTGGTTGTGGCGTCAGTGGCAGTTGCACCAGAAGTTGTTGAAGTCGGCGATACAGTAGTTGTTGCATCAAAAGTTATTGTAGTCGGTGATGCTGTGGTTGTGGCATCAGTGGTAGTTGCATCAGAAGTTATTGTAGTCGGTGATACTGTGGTTGTGGCATCAGCGGTTGTTGCATCAGAAGTTATTGTAGTCGGTGATGCTGTGGGTGTGGCATCAGTGGTAGTTGCATCAGAAGTTATTGTAGTCGGTGACACTGTGGTTGTGGCATCAGTGGTAGTTGCATCAGAAGTTATTGTAGTCGGTGATAATGTGGTTGTGGCGTCAGTGGCAGTTGCACCAGAAGTTGTTGAAGTCGGCGATACAGTAGTTGTTGCATCAGAAGTTATTTTAGTCGGTGTAGCTGTGGTTGTGGCATCAGTGGTAGTTGCATCAGAAGTTATTGTAGTCGGTGATACTGTGGTTGTGGCATCAGCGGTTGTTGCATCAGAAGTTATTGTAGTCGGTGATGCTGTGGTTGTGGCATCAGTGGTAGTTGCATCAGAAGTTATTGTAGTGGGTGATGCTGTGGTTGTGGCATCAGTGGTAGTTGCATCAGAATTTATTGTAGTGGGTGATGCTGTGGTTGTGGCATCAGTGGTAGTTGCATCAGAAGTTATTGTAGTCGGTGACACTGTGGTTGTGGCATCAGTGGTAGTTGCATCAGAAGTTATTGTAGTCGGTGATACTGTGGTTGTGGCATCAGCAGTTGTTGCATCAGAAGTTATTGTAGTCGGTGATGCTGTGGGTGTGGCATCAGTGGTAGTTGCATCAGAAGTTATTGTAGTCGGTGACACTGTGGTTGTGGCATCAGTGGTAGTTGCATCAGAAGTTATTGTAGTCGGTGATAATGTGGTTGTGGCGTCAGTGGCAGTTGCACCAGAAGTTGTAGAAGTCGGCGATACAGTAGTTGTTGCATCAGAAGTTATTGTAGTTGGTGATACTGTTGTTGTGGCATCAGTGGTAGTTGCATCAGAAGTTATTGTAGTCGGTGATACTGTGGTTGTGGCATCAGCGGTTGTTGCATCAGAAGTTATTGTAGTCGGTGATGCTGTGGTTGTGGCATCAGTGGTAGTTGCATCAGAAGTTATTGTAGTGGGTGATGCTGTGGTTGTGGCATCAGTGGTAGTTGCATCAGAAGTTATTGTAGTGGGTGATGCTGTGGTTGTGGCATCAGTGGTAGTTGCATCAGAAGTTATTGTAGTCGGTGACACTGTGGTTGTGGCATCAGTGGTAGTTGCATCAGAAGTTATTGTAGTCGGTGATACTGTGGTTGTGGCATCAGCAGTTGTTGCATCAGAAGTTATTGTAGTCGGTGATGCTGTGGGTGTGGCATCAGTGGTAGTTGCATCAGAAGTTATTGTAGTCGGTGACACTGTGGTTGTGGCATCAGTGGTAGTTGCATCAGAAGTTATTGTAGTCGGTGATAATGTGGTTGTGGCGTCAGTGGCAGTTGCACCAGAAGTTGTAGAAGTCGGCGATACAGTAGTTGTTGCATCAGAAGTTATTGTAGTTGGTGATACTGTTGTTGTGGCATCAGTGGTAGTTGCATCAGAAGTTATTGTAGTCGGTGATACTGTGGTTGTGGCATCAGCGGTTGTTGCATCAGAAGTTATTGTAGTCGGTGATACTGTGGTTGTGGCATCAGCAGTTGTTGCATCAGAAGTTATTGTAGTCGGTGATGCTGTGGGTGTGGCATCAGTGGTAGTTGCATCAGAAGTTATTGTAGTCGGTGACACTGTGGTTGTGGCATCAGTGGTAGTTGCATCAGAAGTTATTGTAGTCGGTGATACTGTGGTTGTGGCATCAGCGGTTGTTGCATCAGAAGTTATTGTAGTCGGTGACACTGTGGTTGTGGCATAAGTGGTAGTTGCATCAGAAGTTATTGTAGTCGTTGATACTGTGGTTGTGGCGTCAGTGGCAGTTGCACCAGAAGTTGTTGAAGTCGGCGATACAGTAATTGTTGCATCAGAAGTTATTGTAGTCGGTGATACTGTTGTTGTGGCATCAGTGGTAGTTGCATCAGAAGTTATTGTAGTCGGTGATACTGTGGTTGTGGCATCAGCAGTTGTTGCATCAGAAGTTATTGTAGTCGGTGATGCTGTGGGTGTGGCATCAGTGGTAGTTGCATCAGAAGTTATTGTAGTCGGTGACACTGTGGTTGTGGCATCAGTGGTCGTTGCATCAGAAGTTATTGTAGTCGGTGATACTGTGGTTGTGGCATCAGCGGTTGTTGCATCAGAAGTTATTGTAGTCGAGGACACTGTGGTTGTGGCATCAGTGGTAGTTGCATCAGAAGTTATTGTAGTCGTTGATACTGTGGTTGTGGCGTCAGTGGCAGTTGCACCAGAAGTTGTTGAAGTCGGCGATACAGTAATTGTTGCATCAGAAGTTATTGTAGTCGGTGATACTGTTGTTGTGGCATCAGTGGTAGTTGCATCAGAAGTTATTGTAGTCGGTGATACTGTGGTTGTGGCGTCAGTTGCAGTTGCACCAGAAATTATTGTAGTTGGTGATGCTGTGGTTGTGGCATCAGTGGTAGTTGCATCAGAAGTTATTGTAGTCGGTGATACTGTGGTTGTGGCATCAGCGGTTGTTGCATCAGAAGTTATTGTAGTCGGTGACACTGTGGTTGTGGCGTCAGTGGCAGTTGCACCAGAAGTTGTTGAAGTCGGCGATACAGTAGTTGTCGCATCAGAAGTTATTGTAGTCGGTGATACTGTTGTTGTGGCATCAGTGGTAGTTGCATCAGAAGTTATTGTAGTCGGTGATACTGTGGTTGTGGCATCAGCAGTTGTTGCATCAGAAGTTATTGTAGTCGGTGATGCTGTGGTTGTGGCATCAGTGGTAGTTGCATCAGAAGTTATTGTAGTCGGTGATACTGTGGTTGTGGCATCAGCGGTTGTTGCATCAGAAGTTATTGTAGTCGGTGACATTGTGGTTGTGGCATCAGTGGTAGTTGCATCAGAAGTTATTGTAGTCGTTGATACTGTGGTTGTAACGTCAGTGGCAGTTGCACCAGAAGTTGTTGAAGTCGGCGATACAGTAGTTGTTGCATCAGAAGTTATTGTAGTCGGTGATGCTGTGGTTGTGGCATCAGTGGTAGTTGCATCAGAAGTTATTGTAGTCGGTGACACTGTGGTTGTGGCATCAGTGGTAGTTGCATCAGAAGTTATTGTAGTCGGTGATACTGTGGTTGTGGCATCAGCGGTTGTTGCATCAGAAGTTATTGTAGTCGGTGATAATGTGGTTGTGGCGTCAGTGGCAGTTGCACCAGAAGTTGTAGAAGTCGGCGATACAGTAGTTGTTGCATCAGAAGTTATTGTAGTTGGTGATACTGTTGTTGTGGCATCAGTGGTAGTTGCATCAGAAGTTATTGTAGTCGGTGACACTGTGGTTGTGGCATCAGTGGTAGTTGCATCAGAAGTTATTGTAGTCGGTGATACTGTGGTTGTGGCATCAGCGGTTGTTGCATCAGAAGTTATTGTAGTCGGTGATGCTGTGGTTGTGGCCGCAGTGGTAGTTGCATCAGAAGTTATTGTAGTGGGTGATGCTGTGGTTGTGGCATCAGTGGTAGTTGCATCAGAAGTAATTGTAGTGGGTGATGCTGTGGTTGTGGCATCAGTGGTAGTTGCATCAGAAGTTATTGTAGTCGGTGACACTGTGGTTGTGGCATCAGTGGTAGTTGCATCAGAAGTTATTGTAGTCGGTGATACTGTGGTTGTGGCATCAGCGGTTGTTGCATCAGAAGTTATTGTAGTCGGTGACATTGTGGTTGTGGCATCAGTGGTAGTTGCATCAGAAGTTATTGTAGTCGTTGATACTGTGGTTGTAACGTCAGTGGCAGTTGCACCAGAAGTTGTTGAAGTCGGCGATACAGTAGTTGTTGCATCAGAAGTTATTGTAGTCGGTGATGCTGTGGTTGTGGCATCAGTGGTAGTTGCATCAGAAGTTATTGTAGTCGGTGACACTGTGGTTGTGGCATCAGTGGTAGTTGCATCAGAAGTTATTGTAGTCGGTGATACTGTGGTTGTGGCATCAGCGGTTGTTGCATCAGAAGTTATTGTAGTCGGTGATAATGTGGTTGTGGCGTCAGTGGCAGTTGCACCAGAAGTTGTAGAAGTCGGCGATACAGTAGTTGTTGCATCAGAAGTTATTGTAGTTGGTGATACTGTTGTTGTGGCATCAGTGGTAGTTGCATCAGAAGTTATTGTAGTCGGTGATACTGTGGTTGTGGCATCAGCGGTTGTTGCATCAGAAGTTATTGTAGTCGGTGATGCTGTGGTTGTGGCATCAGTGGTAGTTGCATCAGAAGTTATTGTAGTGGGTGATGCTGTGGTTGTGGCATCAGTGGTAGTTGCATCAGAAGTTATTGTAGTGGGTGATGCTGTGGTTGTGGCATCAGTGGTAGTTGCATCAGAAGTTATTGTAGTCGGTGACACTGTGGTTGTGGCATCAGTGGTAGTTGCATCAGAAGTTATTGTAGTCGGTGATACTGTGGTTGTGGCATCAGCAGTTGTTGCATCAGAAGTTATTGTAGTCGGTGATGCTGTGGGTGTGGCATCAGTGGTAGTTGCATCAGAAGTTATTGTAGTCGGTGACACTGTGGTTGTGGCATCAGTGGTAGTTGCATCAGAAGTTATTGTAGTCGGTGATAATGTGGTTGTGGCGTCAGTGGCAGTTGCACCAGAAGTTGTAGAAGTCGGCGATACAGTAGTTGTTGCATCAGAAGTTATTGTAGTTGGTGATACTGTTGTTGTGGCATCAGTGGTAGTTGCATCAGAAGTTATTGTAGTCGGTGATACTGTGGTTGTGGCATCAGCGGTTGTTGCATCAGAAGTTATTGTAGTCGGTGATACTGTGGTTGTGGCATCAGCAGTTGTTGCATCAGAAGTTATTGTAGTCGGTGATGCTGTGGGTGTGGCATCAGTGGTAGTTGCATCAGAAGTTATTGTAGTCGGTGACACTGTGGTTGTGGCATCAGTGGTAGTTGCATCAGAAGTTATTGTAGTCGGTGATACTGTGGTTGTGGCATCAGCGGTTGTTGCATCAGAAGTTATTGTAGTCGGTGACACTGTGGTTGTGGCATAAGTGGTAGTTGCATCAGAAGTTATTGTAGTCGTTGATACTGTGGTTGTGGCGTCAGTGGCAGTTGCACCAGAAGTTGTTGAAGTCGGCGATACAGTAATTGTTGCATCAGAAGTTATTGTAGTCGGTGATACTGTTGTTGTGGCATCAGTGGTAGTTGCATCAGAAGTTATTGTAGTCGGTGATACTGTGGTTGTGGCATCAGCAGTTGTTGCATCAGAAGTTATTGTAGTCGGTGATGCTGTGGGTGTGGCATCAGTGGTAGTTGCATCAGAAGTTATTGTAGTCGGTGACACTGTGGTTGTGGCATCAGTGGTCGTTGCATCAGAAGTTATTGTAGTCGGTGATACTGTGGTTGTGGCATCAGCGGTTGTTGCATCAGAAGTTATTGTAGTCGAGGACACTGTGGTTGTGGCATCAGTGGTAGTTGCATCAGAAGTTATTGTAGTCGTTGATACTGTGGTTGTGGCGTCAGTGGCAGTTGCACCAGAAGTTGTTGAAGTCGGCGATACAGTAATTGTTGCATCAGAAGTTATTGTAGTCGGTGATACTGTTGTTGTGGCATCAGTGGTAGTTGCATCAGAAGTTATTGTAGTCGGTGATACTGTGGTTGTGGCGTCAGTTGCAGTTGCACCAGAAATTATTGTAGTTGGTGATGCTGTGGTTGTGGCATCAGTGGTAGTTGCATCAGAAGTTATTGTAGTCGGTGATACTGTGGTTGTGGCATCAGCGGTTGTTGCATCAGAAGTTATTGTAGTCGGTGACACTGTGGTTGTGGCGTCAGTGGCAGTTGCACCAGAAGTTGTTGAAGTCGGCGATACAGTAGTTGTCGCATCAGAAGTTATTGTAGTCGGTGATACTGTTGTTGTGGCATCAGTGGTAGTTGCATCAGAAGTTATTGTAGTCGGTGATACTGTGGTTGTGGCATCAGCAGTTGTTGCATCAGAAGTTATTGTAGTCGGTGATGCTGTGGTTGTGGCATCAGTGGTAGTTGCATCAGAAGTTATTGTAGTCGGTGATACTGTGGTTGTGGCATCAGCGGTTGTTGCATCAGAAGTTATTGTAGTCGGTGACATTGTGGTTGTGGCATCAGTGGTAGTTGCATCAGAAGTTATTGTAGTCGTTGATACTGTGGTTGTAACGTCAGTGGCAGTTGCACCAGAAGTTGTTGAAGTCGGCGATACAGTAGTTGTTGCATCAGAAGTTATTGTAGTCGGTGATGCTGTGGTTGTGGCATCAGTGGTAGTTGCATCAGAAGTTATTGTAGTCGGTGACACTGTGGTTGTGGCATCAGTGGTAGTTGCATCAGAAGTTATTGTAGTCGGTGATACTGTGGTTGTGGCATCAGCGGTTGTTGCATCAGAAGTTATTGTAGTCGGTGATAATGTGGTTGTGGCGTCAGTGGCAGTTGCACCAGAAGTTGTAGAAGTCGGCGATACAGTAGTTGTTGCATCAGAAGTTATTGTAGTTGGTGATACTGTTGTTGTGGCATCAGTGGTAGTTGCATCAGAAGTTATTGTAGTCGGTGACACTGTGGTTGTGGCATCAGTGGTAGTTGCATCAGAAGTTATTGTAGTCGGTGATACTGTGGTTGTGGCATCAGTGGTAGTTGCATCAGAAGTTATTGTAGTCGGTGATGCTGTGGTTGTGGCATCAGTGGCAGTTGCACCAGAAGTTGGTGAAGTCGGCGATACAGTAATTGTTGCATCAGAAGTTATTGTAGTCGGTGATACTGTTGTTGTGGCATCAGTGGTAGTTGCATCAGAAGTTATTGTAGTCGGTGATGCTGTGGTTGTGGCATCAGTGGTAGTTGCATCAGAAGTTATTGTAGTCGGTGATGCTGTGGTTGTGGCATCAGTGGCAGTTGCACCAGAAGTTGGTGAAGTCGGCGATACAGTAATTGTTGCATCAGAAGTTATTGTAGTCGGTGATGCTGTGGTTGTGGCATCAGTGGCAGTTGCACCAGAAGTTGGTGAAGTCGGCGATACAGTAATTGTTGCATCAGAAGTTATTGTAGTCGGTGATGCTGTGGTTGTGGCATCAGTGGTAGTTGCATCAGAAGTTATTGTAGTCGGTGATACTGTGGTTGTGGCATCAGCGGTTGTTGCATCAGAAGTTATTGTAGTCGGTGACATTGTGGTTGTGGCATCAGTGGTAGTTGCATCAGAAGTTATTGTAGTCGTTGATACTGTGGTTGTGGCGTCAGTGGCAGTTGCACCAGAAGTTGTTGAAGTCGGCGATACAGTAGTTGTTGCATCAAAAGTTATTGTAGTCGGTGATGCTGTGGTTGTGGCATCAGTGGTAGTTGCATCAGAAGTTATTGTAGTCGGTGATACTGTGGTTGTGGCATCAGCGGTTGTTGCATCAGAAGTTATTGTAGTCGGTGATGCTGTGGGTGTGGCATCAGTGGTAGTTGCATCAGAAGTTATTGTAGTCGGTGACACTGTGGTTGTGGCATCAGTGGTAGTTGCATCAGAAGTTATTGTAGTCGGTGATAATGTGGTTGTGGCGTCAGTGGCAGTTGCACCAGAAGTTGTTGAAGTCGGCGATACAGTAGTTGTTGCATCAGAAGTTATTTTAGTCGGTGTAGCTGTGGTTGTGGCATCAGTGGTAGTTGCATCAGAAGTTATTGTAGTCGGTGATACTGTGGTTGTGGCATCAGCGGTTGTTGCATCAGAAGTTATTGTAGTCGGTGATGCTGTGGTTGTGGCATCAGTGGTAGTTGCATCAGAAGTTATTGTAGTGGGTGATGCTGTGGTTGTGGCATCAGTGGTAGTTGCATCAGAATTTATTGTAGTGGGTGATGCTGTGGTTGTGGCATCAGTGGTAGTTGCATCAGAAGTTATTGTAGTCGGTGACACTGTGGTTGTGGCATCAGTGGTAGTTGCATCAGAAGTTATTGTAGTCGGTGATACTGTGGTTGTGGCATCAGCAGTTGTTGCATCAGAAGTTATTGTAGTCGGTGATGCTGTGGGTGTGGCATCAGTGGTAGTTGCATCAGAAGTTATTGTAGTCGGTGACACTGTGGTTGTGGCATCAGTGGTAGTTGCATCAGAAGTTATTGTAGTCGGTGATAATGTGGTTGTGGCGTCAGTGGCAGTTGCACCAGAAGTTGTAGAAGTCGGCGATACAGTAGTTGTTGCATCAGAAGTTATTGTAGTTGGTGATACTGTTGTTGTGGCATCAGTGGTAGTTGCATCAGAAGTTATTGTAGTCGGTGATACTGTGGTTGTGGCATCAGCGGTTGTTGCATCAGAAGTTATTGTAGTCGGTGATGCTGTGGTTGTGGCATCAGTGGTAGTTGCATCAGAAGTTATTGTAGTGGGTGATGCTGTGGTTGTGGCATCAGTGGTAGTTGCATCAGAAGTTATTGTAGTGGGTGATGCTGTGGTTGTGGCATCAGTGGTAGTTGCATCAGAAGTTATTGTAGTCGGTGACACTGTGGTTGTGGCATCAGTGGTAGTTGCATCAGAAGTTATTGTAGTCGGTGATACTGTGGTTGTGGCATCAGCAGTTGTTGCATCAGAAGTTATTGTAGTCGGTGATGCTGTGGGTGTGGCATCAGTGGTAGTTGCATCAGAAGTTATTGTAGTCGGTGACACTGTGGTTGTGGCATCAGTGGTAGTTGCATCAGAAGTTATTGTAGTCGGTGATAATGTGGTTGTGGCGTCAGTGGCAGTTGCACCAGAAGTTGTAGAAGTCGGCGATACAGTAGTTGTTGCATCAGAAGTTATTGTAGTTGGTGATACTGTTGTTGTGGCATCAGTGGTAGTTGCATCAGAAGTTATTGTAGTCGGTGATACTGTGGTTGTGGCATCAGCGGTTGTTGCATCAGAAGTTATTGTAGTCGGTGATACTGTGGTTGTGGCATCAGCAGTTGTTGCATCAGAAGTTATTGTAGTCGGTGATGCTGTGGGTGTGGCATCAGTGGTAGTTGCATCAGAAGTTATTGTAGTCGGTGACACTGTGGTTGTGGCATCAGTGGTAGTTGCATCAGAAGTTATTGTAGTCGGTGATACTGTGGTTGTGGCATCAGCGGTTGTTGCATCAGAAGTTATTGTAGTCGGTGACACTGTGGTTGTGGCATAAGTGGTAGTTGCATCAGAAGTTATTGTAGTCGTTGATACTGTGGTTGTGGCGTCAGTGGCAGTTGCACCAGAAGTTGTTGAAGTCGGCGATACAGTAATTGTTGCATCAGAAGTTATTGTAGTCGGTGATACTGTTGTTGTGGCATCAGTGGTAGTTGCATCAGAAGTTATTGTAGTCGGTGATACTGTGGTTGTGGCATCAGCAGTTGTTGCATCAGAAGTTATTGTAGTCGGTGATGCTGTGGGTGTGGCATCAGTGGTAGTTGCATCAGAAGTTATTGTAGTCGGTGACACTGTGGTTGTGGCATCAGTGGTCGTTGCATCAGAAGTTATTGTAGTCGGTGATACTGTGGTTGTGGCATCAGCGGTTGTTGCATCAGAAGTTATTGTAGTCGAGGACACTGTGGTTGTGGCATCAGTGGTAGTTGCATCAGAAGTTATTGTAGTCGTTGATACTGTGGTTGTGGCGTCAGTGGCAGTTGCACCAGAAGTTGTTGAAGTCGGCGATACAGTAATTGTTGCATCAGAAGTTATTGTAGTCGGTGATACTGTTGTTGTGGCATCAGTGGTAGTTGCATCAGAAGTTATTGTAGTCGGTGATACTGTGGTTGTGGCGTCAGTTGCAGTTGCACCAGAAATTATTGTAGTTGGTGATGCTGTGGTTGTGGCATCAGTGGTAGTTGCATCAGAAGTTATTGTAGTCGGTGATACTGTGGTTGTGGCATCAGCGGTTGTTGCATCAGAAGTTATTGTAGTCGGTGACACTGTGGTTGTGGCGTCAGTGGCAGTTGCACCAGAAGTTGTTGAAGTCGGCGATACAGTAGTTGTCGCATCAGAAGTTATTGTAGTCGGTGATACTGTTGTTGTGGCATCAGTGGTAGTTGCATCAGAAGTTATTGTAGTCGGTGATACTGTGGTTGTGGCATCAGCAGTTGTTGCATCAGAAGTTATTGTAGTCGGTGATGCTGTGGTTGTGGCATCAGTGGTAGTTGCATCAGAAGTTATTGTAGTCGGTGATACTGTGGTTGTGGCATCAGCGGTTGTTGCATCAGAAGTTATTGTAGTCGGTGACATTGTGGTTGTGGCATCAGTGGTAGTTGCATCAGAAGTTATTGTAGTCGTTGATACTGTGGTTGTAACGTCAGTGGCAGTTGCACCAGAAGTTGTTGAAGTCGGCGATACAGTAGTTGTTGCATCAGAAGTTATTGTAGTCGGTGATGCTGTGGTTGTGGCATCAGTGGTAGTTGCATCAGAAGTTATTGTAGTCGGTGACACTGTGGTTGTGGCATCAGTGGTAGTTGCATCAGAAGTTATTGTAGTCGGTGATACTGTGGTTGTGGCATCAGCGGTTGTTGCATCAGAAGTTATTGTAGTCGGTGATAATGTGGTTGTGGCGTCAGTGGCAGTTGCACCAGAAGTTGTAGAAGTCGGCGATACAGTAGTTGTTGCATCAGAAGTTATTGTAGTTGGTGATACTGTTGTTGTGGCATCAGTGGTAGTTGCATCAGAAGTTATTGTAGTCGGTGACACTGTGGTTGTGGCATCAGTGGTAGTTGCATCAGAAGTTATTGTAGTCGGTGATACTGTGGTTGTGGCATCAGCGGTTGTTGCATCAGAAGTTATTGTAGTCGGTGATGCTGTGGTTGTGGCCGCAGTGGTAGTTGCATCAGAAGTTATTGTAGTGGGTGATGCTGTGGTTGTGGCATCAGTGGTAGTTGCATCAGAAGTAATTGTAGTGGGTGATGCTGTGGTTGTGGCATCAGTGGTAGTTGCATCAGAAGTTATTGTAGTCGGTGACACTGTGGTTGTGGCATCAGTGGTAGTTGCATCAGAAGTTATTGTAGTCGGTGATACTGTGGTTGTGGCATCAGCGGTTGTTGCATCAGAAGTTATTGTAGTCGGTGACATTGTGGTTGTGGCATCAGTGGTAGTTGCATCAGAAGTTATTGTAGTCGTTGATACTGTGGTTGTAACGTCAGTGGCAGTTGCACCAGAAGTTGTTGAAGTCGGCGATACAGTAGTTGTTGCATCAGAAGTTATTGTAGTCGGTGATGCTGTGGTTGTGGCATCAGTGGTAGTTGCATCAGAAGTTATTGTAGTCGGTGACACTGTGGTTGTGGCATCAGTGGTAGTTGCATCAGAAGTTATTGTAGTCGGTGATACTGTGGTTGTGGCATCAGCGGTTGTTGCATCAGAAGTTATTGTAGTCGGTGATAATGTGGTTGTGGCGTCAGTGGCAGTTGCACCAGAAGTTGTAGAAGTCGGCGATACAGTAGTTGTTGCATCAGAAGTTATTGTAGTTGGTGATACTGTTGTTGTGGCATCAGTGGTAGTTGCATCAGAAGTTATTGTAGTCGGTGATACTGTGGTTGTGGCATCAGCGGTTGTTGCATCAGAAGTTATTGTAGTCGGTGATGCTGTGGTTGTGGCATCAGTGGTAGTTGCATCAGAAGTTATTGTAGTGGGTGATGCTGTGGTTGTGGCATCAGTGGTAGTTGCATCAGAAGTTATTGTAGTGGGTGATGCTGTGGTTGTGGCATCAGTGGTAGTTGCATCAGAAGTTATTGTAGTCGGTGACACTGTGGTTGTGGCATCAGTGGTAGTTGCATCAGAAGTTATTGTAGTCGGTGATACTGTGGTTGTGGCATCAGCAGTTGTTGCATCAGAAGTTATTGTAGTCGGTGATGCTGTGGGTGTGGCATCAGTGGTAGTTGCATCAGAAGTTATTGTAGTCGGTGACACTGTGGTTGTGGCATCAGTGGTAGTTGCATCAGAAGTTATTGTAGTCGGTGATAATGTGGTTGTGGCGTCAGTGGCAGTTGCACCAGAAGTTGTAGAAGTCGGCGATACAGTAGTTGTTGCATCAGAAGTTATTGTAGTTGGTGATACTGTTGTTGTGGCATCAGTGGTAGTTGCATCAGAAGTTATTGTAGTCGGTGATACTGTGGTTGTGGCATCAGCGGTTGTTGCATCAGAAGTTATTGTAGTCGGTGATACTGTGGTTGTGGCATCAGCAGTTGTTGCATCAGAAGTTATTGTAGTCGGTGATGCTGTGGGTGTGGCATCAGTGGTAGTTGCATCAGAAGTTATTGTAGTCGGTGACACTGTGGTTGTGGCATCAGTGGTAGTTGCATCAGAAGTTATTGTAGTCGGTGATACTGTGGTTGTGGCATCAGCGGTTGTTGCATCAGAAGTTATTGTAGTCGGTGACACTGTGGTTGTGGCATAAGTGGTAGTTGCATCAGAAGTTATTGTAGTCGTTGATACTGTGGTTGTGGCGTCAGTGGCAGTTGCACCAGAAGTTGTTGAAGTCGGCGATACAGTAATTGTTGCATCAGAAGTTATTGTAGTCGGTGATACTGTTGTTGTGGCATCAGTGGTAGTTGCATCAGAAGTTATTGTAGTCGGTGATACTGTGGTTGTGGCATCAGCAGTTGTTGCATCAGAAGTTATTGTAGTCGGTGATGCTGTGGGTGTGGCATCAGTGGTAGTTGCATCAGAAGTTATTGTAGTCGGTGACACTGTGGTTGTGGCATCAGTGGTCGTTGCATCAGAAGTTATTGTAGTCGGTGATACTGTGGTTGTGGCATCAGCGGTTGTTGCATCAGAAGTTATTGTAGTCGAGGACACTGTGGTTGTGGCATCAGTGGTAGTTGCATCAGAAGTTATTGTAGTCGTTGATACTGTGGTTGTGGCGTCAGTGGCAGTTGCACCAGAAGTTGTTGAAGTCGGCGATACAGTAATTGTTGCATCAGAAGTTATTGTAGTCGGTGATACTGTTGTTGTGGCATCAGTGGTAGTTGCATCAGAAGTTATTGTAGTCGGTGATACTGTGGTTGTGGCGTCAGTTGCAGTTGCACCAGAAATTATTGTAGTTGGTGATGCTGTGGTTGTGGCATCAGTGGTAGTTGCATCAGAAGTTATTGTAGTCGGTGATACTGTGGTTGTGGCATCAGCGGTTGTTGCATCAGAAGTTATTGTAGTCGGTGACACTGTGGTTGTGGCGTCAGTGGCAGTTGCACCAGAAGTTGTTGAAGTCGGCGATACAGTAGTTGTCGCATCAGAAGTTATTGTAGTCGGTGATACTGTTGTTGTGGCATCAGTGGTAGTTGCATCAGAAGTTATTGTAGTCGGTGATACTGTGGTTGTGGCATCAGCAGTTGTTGCATCAGAAGTTATTGTAGTCGGTGATGCTGTGGTTGTGGCATCAGTGGTAGTTGCATCAGAAGTTATTGTAGTCGGTGATACTGTGGTTGTGGCATCAGCGGTTGTTGCATCAGAAGTTATTGTAGTCGGTGACATTGTGGTTGTGGCATCAGTGGTAGTTGCATCAGAAGTTATTGTAGTCGTTGATACTGTGGTTGTAACGTCAGTGGCAGTTGCACCAGAAGTTGTTGAAGTCGGCGATACAGTAGTTGTTGCATCAGAAGTTATTGTAGTCGGTGATGCTGTGGTTGTGGCATCAGTGGTAGTTGCATCAGAAGTTATTGTAGTCGGTGACACTGTGGTTGTGGCATCAGTGGTAGTTGCATCAGAAGTTATTGTAGTCGGTGATACTGTGGTTGTGGCATCAGCGGTTGTTGCATCAGAAGTTATTGTAGTCGGTGATAATGTGGTTGTGGCGTCAGTGGCAGTTGCACCAGAAGTTGTAGAAGTCGGCGATACAGTAGTTGTTGCATCAGAAGTTATTGTAGTTGGTGATACTGTTGTTGTGGCATCAGTGGTAGTTGCATCAGAAGTTATTGTAGTCGGTGACACTGTGGTTGTGGCATCAGTGGTAGTTGCATCAGAAGTTATTGTAGTCGGTGATACTGTGGTTGTGGCATCAGCGGTTGTTGCATCAGAAGTTATTGTAGTCGGTGATGCTGTGGTTGTGGCCGCAGTGGTAGTTGCATCAGAAGTTATTGTAGTGGGTGATGCTGTGGTTGTGGCATCAGTGGTAGTTGCATCAGAAGTAATTGTAGTGGGTGATGCTGTGGTTGTGGCATCAGTGGTAGTTGCATCAGAAGTTATTGTAGTCGGTGACACTGTGGTTGTGGCATCAGTGGTAGTTGCATCAGAAGTTATTGTAGTCGGTGATACTGTGGTTGTGGCATCAGCGGTTGTTGCATCAGAAGTTATTGTAGTCGGTGACATTGTGGTTGTGGCATCAGTGGTAGTTGCATCAGAAGTTATTGTAGTCGTTGATACTGTGGTTGTAACGTCAGTGGCAGTTGCACCAGAAGTTGTTGAAGTCGGCGATACAGTAGTTGTTGCATCAGAAGTTATTGTAGTCGGTGATGCTGTGGTTGTGGCATCAGTGGTAGTTGCATCAGAAGTTATTGTAGTCGGTGACACTGTGGTTGTGGCATCAGTGGTAGTTGCATCAGAAGTTATTGTAGTCGGTGATACTGTGGTTGTGGCATCAGCGGTTGTTGCATCAGAAGTTATTGTAGTCGGTGATAATGTGGTTGTGGCGTCAGTGGCAGTTGCACCAGAAGTTGTAGAAGTCGGCGATACAGTAGTTGTTGCATCAGAAGTTATTGTAGTCGGTGACACTGTGGTTGTGGCATCAGTGGTAGTTGCATCAGAAGTTATTGTAGTCGGTGATACTGTGGTTGTGGCGTCAGTGGCAGTTGCACCAGAAATTATTGTAGTTGGTGATGCTGTGGTTGTGGCATCAGTGGTAGTTGCATCAGAAGTTATTGTAGTCGGTGATACTGTGGTTGTGGCATCAGCGGTTGTTGCATCAGAAGTTATTGTAGTCGGTGACACTGTGGTTGTGGCGTCAGTGGCAGTTGCACCAGAAGTTGTTGAAGTCGGCGATACAGTAGTTGTCGCATCAGAAGTTATTGTAGTCGGTGATACTGTTGTTGTGGCATCAGTGGTAGTTGCATCAGAAGTTATTGTAGTCGGTGATACTGTGGTTGTGGCATCAGCAGTTGTTGCATCAGAAGTTATTGTAGTCGGTGATGCTGTGGTTGTGGCATCAGTGGTAGTTGCATCAGAAGTTATTGTAGTCGGTGATACTGTGGTTGTGGCATCAGCGGTTGTTGCATCAGAAGTTATTGTAGTCGGTGACATTGTGGTTGTGGCATCAGTGGTAGTTGCATCAGAAGTTATTGTAGTCGTTGATACTGTGGTTGTAACGTCAGTGGCAGTTGCACCAGAAGTTGTTGAAGTCGGCGATACAGTAGTTGTTGCATCAGAAGTTATTGTAGTCGGTGATGCTGTGGTTGTGGCATCAGTGGTAGTTGCATCAGAAGTTATTGTAGTCGGTGACACTGTGGTTGTGGCATCAGTGGTAGTTGCATCAGAAGTTATTGTAGTCGGTGATACTGTGGTTGTGGCATCAGCGGTTGTTGCATCAGAAGTTATTGTAGTCGGTGATAATGTGGTTGTGGCGTCAGTGGCAGTTGCACCAGAAGTTGTAGAAGTCGGCGATACAGTAGTTGTTGCATCAGAAGTTATTGTAGTTGGTGATACTGTTGTTGTGGCATCAGTGGTAGTTGCATCAGAAGTTATTGTAGTCGGTGACACTGTGGTTGTGGCATCAGTGGTAGTTGCATCAGAAGTTATTGTAGTCGGTGATACTGTGGTTGTGGCATCAGCGGTTGTTGCATCAGAAGTTATTGTAGTCGGTGATGCTGTGGTTGTGGCCGCAGTGGTAATTGCATCAGAAGTTATTGTAGTGGGTGATGCTTTGGTTGTGGCATCAGTGGTAGTTGCATCAGAAGTAATTGTAGTGGGTGATGCTGTGGTTGTGGCATCAGTGGTAGTTGCATCAGAAGTTATTGTAGTCGGTGACACTGTGGTTGTGGCATCAGTGGTAGTTGCATCAGAAGTTATTGTAGTCGGTGATACTGTGGTTGTGGCATCAGCGGTTGTTGCATCAGAAGTTATTGTAGTCGGTGACATTGTGGTTGTGGCATCAGTGGTAGTTGCATCAGAAGTTATTGTAGTCGTTGATACTGTGGTTGTAACGTCAGTGGCAGTTGCACCAGAAGTTGTTGAAGTCGGCGATACAGTAGTTGTTGCATCAGAAGTTATTGTAGTCGGTGATGCTGTGGTTGTGGCATCAGTGG
The DNA here is from genome assembly GCA_948252095.1 of Dicycla oo. Taxonomy (NCBI): domain Eukaryota; kingdom Metazoa; phylum Arthropoda; class Insecta; order Lepidoptera; family Noctuidae; genus Dicycla; species Dicycla oo. Next base: position 16,746,139 of record OX411728.1, read on the forward strand.
TAGTTGCATCAGAAGTTATTGTAGTCGGTGACACTGTGGTTGTGGCATCAGTGGTAGTTGCATCAGAAGTTATTGTAGTCGGTGATACTGTGGTTGTGGCATCAGCGGTTGTTGCATCAGAAGTTATTGTAGTCGGTGATAATGTGGTTGTGGCGTCAGTGGCAGTTGCACCAGAAGTTGTAGAAGTCGGCGATACAGTAGTTGTTGCATCAGAAGTTATTGTAGTCGGTGACACTGTGGTTGTGGCATCAGTGGTAGTTGCATCAGAAGTTATTGTAGTCGGTGATACTGTGGTTGTGGCATCAGCGGTTGTTGCATCAGAAGTTATTGTAGTCGGTGATGCTGTGGTTGTGGCCGCAGTGGTAGTTGCATCAGAAGTTATTGTAGTCGGTGATACTGTGGTTGTGGCATCAGCGGTTGTTGCATCAGAAGTTATTGTAGTCGGTGATGCTGTGGTTGTGGCATCAGTGGTAGTTGCATCAGAAGTTATTGTAGTGGGTGATGCTGTGGTTGTGGCATCAGTGGTAGTTGCATCAGAATTTATTGTAGTGGGTGATGCTGTGGTTGTGGCATCAGTGGTAGTTGCATCAGAAGTTATTGTAGTCGGTGACACTGTGGTTGTGGCATCAGTGGTAGTTGCATCAGAAGTTATTGTAGTCGGTGATACTGTGGTTGTGGCATCAGCAGTTGTTGCATCAGAAGTTATTGTAGTCGGTGATGCTGTGGGTGTGGCATCAGTGGTAGTTGCATCAGAAGTTATTGTAGTCGGTGACACTGTGGTTGTGGCATCAGTGGTAGTTGCATCAAAAGTTATTGTAGTCGGTGATAATGTGGTTGTGGCGTCAGTGGCAGTTGCAACAGAAGTTGTAGAAGTCGGCGATACAGTAGTTGTTGCATCAGAAGTTATTGTAGTTGGTGATACTGTTGTTGTGGCATCAGTGGTAGTTGCATCAGAAGTTATTGTAGTCGGTGATACTGTGGTTGTGGCATCAGCGGTTGTTGCATCAGAAGTTATTGTAGTCGGTGATGCTGTGGTTGTGGCATCAGTGGTAGTTGCATCAGAAGTTATTGTAGTGGATGATGCTGTGGTTGTGGCATCAGTGGTAGTTGCATCAGAAGTTATTGTAGTGGGTGATGCTGTGGTTGTGGCATCAGTGGTAGTTGCATCAGAAGTTATTGTAGTCGGCGATACAGTAGTTGTTGCATCAGAAGTTATTGTAGTTGGTGATACTGTTGTTGTGGCATCGGTGGTAGTTGCATCAGAAGTTATTGTAGTCGGTGATACTGTGGTTGTGGCATCAGCGGTTGTTGCATCAGAAGTTATTGTAGTCGGTGATACTGTGGTTGTGGCATCAGCAGTTGTTGCATCAGAAGTTATTGTAGTCGGTGATGCTGTGGGTGTGGCATCAGTGGTAGTTGCATCAGAAGTTATTGTAGTCGGTGACACTGTGGTTGTGGCATCAGTGGTAGTTGCATCAGAAGTTATTGTAGTCGGTGATACTGTGGTTGTGGCATCAGCGGTTGTTGCATCAGAAGTTATTGTAGTCGGTGACACTGTGGTTGTGGCATAAGTGGTAGTTGCATCAGAAGTTATTGTAGTCGTTGATACTGTGGTTGTGGCGTCAGTGGCAGTTGCACCAGAAGTTGTTGAAGTCGGCGATACAGTAATTGTTGCATCAGAAGTTATTGTAGTCGGTGATACTGTTGTTGTGGCATCAGTGGTAGTTGCATCAGAAGTTATTGTAGTCGGTGATACTGTGGTTGTGGCATCAGCAGTTGTTGCATCAGAAGTTATTGTAGTCGGTGATGCTGTGGGTGTGGCATCAGTGGTAGTTGCATCAGAAGTTATTGTAGTCGGTGACACTGTGGTTGTGGCATCAGTGGTCGTTGCATCAGAAGTTATTGTAGTCGGTGATACTGTGGTTGTGGCATCAGCGGTTGTTGCATCAGAAGTTATTGTAGTCGAGGACACTGTGGTTGTGGCATCAGTGGTAGTTGCATCAGAAGTTATTGTAGTCGTTGATACTGTGGTTGTGGCGTCAGTGGCAGTTGCACCAGAAGTTGTTGAAGTCGGCGATACAGTAATTGTTGCATCAGAAGTTATTGTAGTCTGTGATACTGTTGTTGTGGCATCAGTGGTAGTTGCATCAGAAGTTATTGTAGTCGGTGATGCTGTGGTTGTGGCATCAGTGGTAGTTGCATCAGAAGTTATTGTAGTGGGTGATGCTGTGGTTGTGGCATCAGTGGTAGTTGCATCAGAAGTTATTGTAGTGGGTGATGCTGTGGTTGTGGCATCAGTGGTAGTTGCATCAGAAGTTATTGTAGTCGGTGACACTGTGGTTGTGGCATCAGTGGTAGTTGCATCAGAAGTTATTGTAGTCGGTGATACTGTGGTTGTGGCATCAGCAGTTGTTGCATCAGAAGTTATTGTAGTCGGTGATGCTGTGGGTGTGGCATCAGTGGTAGTTGCATCAGAAGTTATTGTAGTCGGTGACACTGTGGTTGTGGCATCAGTGGTAGTTGCATCAGAAGTTATTGTAGTCGGTGATAATGTGGTTGTGGCGTCAGTGGCAGTTGCACCAGAAGTTGTAGAAGTCGGCGATACAGTAGTTGTTGCATCAGAAGTTATTGTAGTTGGTGATACTGTTGTTGTGGCATCAGTGGTAGTTGCATCAGAAGTTATTGTAGTCGGTGATACTGTGGTTGTGGCATCAGCGGTTGTTGCATCAGAAGTTATTGTAGTCGGTGATACTGTGGTTGTGGCATCAGCAGTTGTTGCATCAGAAGTTATTGTAGTCGGTGATGCTGTGGGTGTGGCATCAGTGGTAGTTGCATCAGAAGTTATTGTAGTCGGTGACACTGTGGTTGTGGCATCAGTGGTAGTTGCATCAGAAGTTATTGTAGTCGGTGATACTGTGGTTGTGGCATCAGCGGTTGTTGCATCAGAAGTTATTGTAGTCGGTGACACTGTGGTTGTGGCATAAGTGGTAGTTGCATCAGAAGTTATTGTAGTCGTTGATACTGTGGTTGTGGCGTCAGTGGCAGTTGCACCAGAAGTTGTTGAAGTCGGCGATACAGTAATTGTTGCATCAGAAGTTATTGTAGTCGGTGATACTGTTGTTGTGGCATCAGTGGTAGTTGCATCAGAAGTTATTGTAGTCGGTGATACTGTGGTTGTGGCATCAGCAGTTGTTGCATCAGAAGTTATTGTAGTCGGTGATGCTGTGGGTGTGGCATCAGTGGTAGTTGCATCAGAAGTTATTGTAGTCGGTGACACTGTGGTTGTGGCATCAGTGGTCGTTGCATCAGAAGTTATTGTAGTCGGTGATACTGTGGTTGTGGCATCAGCGGTTGTTGCATCAGAAGTTATTGTAGTCGAGGACACTGTGGTTGTGGCATCAGTGGTAGTTGCATCAGAAGTTATTGTAGTCGTTGATACTGTGGTTGTGGCGTCAAAGGCAGTTGCACCAGAAGTTGTTGAAGTCGGCGATACAGTAATTGTTGCATCAGAAGTTATTGTAGTCGGTGATACTGTTGTTGTGGCATCAGTGGTAGTTGCATCAGAAGTTATTGTAGTCGGTGATACTGTGGTTGTGGCGTCAGTGGCAGTTGCACCAGAAATTATTGTAGTTGGTGATGCTGTGGTTGTGGCATCAGTGGTAATTGCATCAGAAGTTATTGTAGTCGGTGATACTGTGGTTGTGGCATCAGCGGTTGTTGCATCAGAAGTTATTGTAGTCGGTGACACTGTGGTTGTGGCGTCAGTGGCAGTTGCACCAGAAGTTGTTGAAGTCGGCGATACAGTAGTTGTCGCATCAGAAGTTATTGTAGTCGGTGATACTGTTGTTGTGGCATCAGTGGTAGTTGCATCAGAAGTTATTGTAGTCGGTGATACTGTGGTTGTGGCATCAGCAGTTGTTGCATCAGAAGTTATTGTAGTCGGTGATGCTGTGGTTGTGGCATCAGTGGTAGTTGCATCAGAAGTTATTGTAGTCGGTGATACTGTGGTTGTGGCATCAGCGGTTGTTGCATCAGAAGTTATTGTAGTCGGTGACATTGTGGTTGTGGCATCAGTGGTAGTTGCATCAGAAGTTATTGTAGTCGTTGATACTGTGGTTGTAACGTCAGTGGCAGTTGCACCAGAAGTTGTTGAAGTCGGCGATACAGTAGTTGTTGCATCAGAAGTTATTGTAGTCGGTGATGCTGTGGTTGTGGCATCAGTGGTAGTTGCATCAGAAGTTATTGTAGTCGGTGACACTGTGGTTGTGGCATCAGTGGTAGTTGCATCAGAAGTTATTGTAGTCGGTGATACTGTGGTTGTGGCATCAGCGGTTGTTGCATCAGAAGTTATTGTAGTCGGTGATAATGTGGTTGTGGCGTCAGTGGCAGTTGCACCAGAAGTTGTAGAAGTCGGCGATACAGTAGTTGTTGCATCAGAAGTTATTGTAGTTGGTGATACTGTTGTTGTGGCATCAGTGGTAGTTGCATCAGAAGTTATTGTAGTCGGTGACACTGTGGTTGTGGCATCAGTGGTAGTTGCATCAGAAGTTATTGTAGTCGGTGATACTGTGGTTGTGGCATCAGCGGTTGTTGCATCAGAAGTTATTGTAGTCGGTGATGTTGTGGTTGTGGCCGCAGTGGTAGTTGCATCAGAAGTTATTGTAGTGGGTGATGCTGTGGTTGTGGCATCAGTGGTAGTTGCATCAGAAGTAATTGTAGTGGGTGATGCTGTGGTTGTGGCATCAGTGGTAGTTGCATCAGAAGTTATTGTAGTCGGTGACACTGTGGTTGTGGCATCAGTGGTAGTTGCATCAGAAGTTATTGTAGTCGGTGATACTGTGGTTGTGGCATCAGCGGTTGTTGCATCAGAAGTTATTGTAGTCGGTGACATTGTGGTTGTGGCATCAGTGGTAGTTGCATCAGAAGTTATTGTAGTCGTTGATACTGTGGTTGTAACGTCAGTGGCAGTTGCACCAGAAGTTGTTGAAGTCGGCGATACAGTAGTTGTTGCATCAGAAGTTATTGTAGTCGGTGATGCTGTGGTTGTGGCATCAGTGGTAGTTGCATCAGAAGTTATTGTAGTCGGTGACACTGTGGTTGTGGCATCAGTGGTAGTTGCATCAGAAGTTATTGTAGTCGGTGATACTGTGGTTGTGGCATCAGCGGTTGTTGCATCAGAAGTTATTGTAGTCGGTGATAATGTGGTTGTGGCGTCAGTGGCAGTTGCACCAGAAGTTGTAGAAGTCGGCGATACAGTAGTTGTTGCATCAGAAGTTATTGTAGTCGGTGACACTGTGGTTGTGGCATCAGTGGTAGTTGCATCAGAAGTTATTGTAGTCGGTGATACTGTGGTTGTGGCATCAGCGGTTGTTGCATCAGAAGTTATTGTAGTCGGTGATGCTGTGGTTGTGGCCGCAGTGGTAGTTGCATCAGAAGTTATTGTAGTCGGTGATACTGTGGTTGTGGCATCAGCGGTTGTTGCATCAGAAGTTATTGTAGTCGGTGATGCTGTGGTTGTGGCATCAGTGGTAGTTGCATCAGAAGTTATTGTAGTGGGTGATGCTGTGGTTGTGGCATCAGTGGTAGTTGCATCAGAATTTATTGTAGTGGGTGATGCTGTGGTTGTGGCATCAGTGGTAGTTGCATCAGAAGTTATTGTAGTCGGTGACACTGTGGTTGTGGCATCAGTGGTAGTTGCATCAGAAGTTATTGTAGTCGGTGATACTGTGGTTGTGGCATCAGCAGTTGTTGCATCAGAAGTTATTGTAGTCGGTGATGCTGTGGGTGTGGCATCAGTGGTAGTTGCATCAGAAGTTATTGTAGTCGGTGACACTGTGGTTGTGGCATCAGTGGTAGTTGCATCAAAAGTTATTGTAGTCGGTGATAATGTGGTTGTGGCGTCAGTGGCAGTTGCAACAGAAGTTGTAGAAGTCGGCGATACAGTAGTTGTTGCATCAGAAGTTATTGTAGTTGGTGATACTGTTGTTGTGGCATCAGTGGTAGTTGCATCAGAAGTTATTGTAGTCGGTGATACTGTGGTTGTGGCATCAGCGGTTGTTGCATCAGAAGTTATTGTAGTCGGTGATGCTGTGGTTGTGGCATCAGTGGTAGTTGCATCAGAAGTTATTGTAGTGGGTGATGCTGTGGTTGTGGCATCAGTGGTAGTTGCATCAGAAGTTATTGTAGTGGGTGATGCTGTGGTTGTGGCATCAGTGGTAGTTGCATCAGAAGTTATTGTAGTCGGTGACACTGTGGTTGTGGCATCAGTGGTAGTTGCATCAGAAGTTATTGTAGTCGGTGATACTGTGGTTGTGGCATCAGCAGTTGTTGCATCAGAAGTTATTGTAGTCGGTGATGCTGTGGGTGTGGCATCAGTGGTAGTTGCATCAGAAGTTATTGTAGTCGGTGACACTGTGGTTGTGGCATCAGTGGTAGTTGCATCAGAAGTTATTGTAGTCGGTGATAATGTGGTTGTGGCGTCAGTGGCAGTTGCACCAGAAGTTGTAGAAGTCGGCGATACAGTAGTTGTTGCATCAGAAGTTATTGTAGTTGGTGATACTGTTGTTGTGGCATCAGTGGTAGTTGCATCAGAAGTTATTGTAGTCGGTGATACTGTGGTTGTGGCATCAGCAGTTGTTGCATCAGAAGTTATTGTAGTCGGTGATGCTGTGGGTGTGGCATCAGTGGTAGTTGCATCAGAAGTTATTGTAGTCGGTGACACTGTGGTTGTGGCATCAGTGGTAGTTGCATCAGAAGTTATTGTAGTCGGTGATACTGTGGTTGTGGCATCAGCGGTTGTTGCATCAGAAGTTATTGTAGTCGGTGACACTGTGGTTGTGGCATAAGTGGTAGTTGCATCAGAAGTTATTGTAGTCGTTGATACTGTGGTTGTGGCGTCAGTGGCAGTTGCACCAGAAGTTGTTGAAGTCGGCGATACAGTAATTGTTGCATCAGAAGTTATTGTAGTCGGTGATACTGTTGTTGTGGCATCAGTGGTAGTTGCATCAGAAGTTATTGTAGTCGGTGATACTGTGGTTGTGGCATCAGCGGTTGTTGCATCAGAAGTTATTGTAGTCGGTGATGCTGTGGTTGTGGCATCAGTGGTAGTTGCATCAGAAGTTATTGTAGTGGGTGATGCTGTGGTTGTGGCATCAGTGGTAGTTGCATCAGAAGTTATTGTAGTGGGTGATGCTGTGGTTGTGGCATCAGTGGTAGTTGCATCAGAAGTTATTGTAGTCGGTGACACTGTGGTTGTGGCATCAGTGGTAGTTGCATCAGAAGTTATTGTAGTCGGTGATACTGTGGTTGTGGCATCAGCAGTTGTTGCATCAGAAGTTATTGTAGTCGGTGATGCTGTGGGTGTGGCATCAGTGGTAGTTGCATCAGAAGTTATTGTAGTCGGTGACACTGTGGTTGTGGCATCAGTGGTAGTTGCATCAGAAGTTATTGTAGTCGGTGATAATGTGGTTGTGGCGTCAGTGGCAGTTGCACCAGAAGTTGTAGAAGTCGGCGATACAGTAGTTGTTGCATCAGAAGTTATTGTAGTTGGTGATACTGTTGTTGTGGCATCAGTGGTAGTTGCATCAGAAGTTATTGTAGTCGGTGATACTGTGGTTGTGGCATCAGCGGTTGTTGCATCAGAAGTTATTGTAGTCGGTGATACTGTGGTTGTGGCATCAGCAGTTGTTGCATCAGAAGTTATTGTAGTCGGTGATGCTGTGGGTGTGGCATCAGTGGTAGTTGCATCAGAAGTTATTGTAGTCGGTGACACTGTGGTTGTGGCATCAGTGGTAGTTGCATCAGAAGTTATTGTAGTCGGTGATACTGTGGTTGTGGCATCAGCGGTTGTTGCATCAGAAGTTATTGTAGTCGGTGACACTGTGGTTGTGGCATAAGTGGTAGTTGCATCAGAAGTTATTGTAGTCGTTGATACTGTGGTTGTGGCGTCAGTGGCAGTTGCACCAGAAGTTGTTGAAGTCGGCGATACAGTAATTGTTGCATCAGAAGTTATTGTAGTCGGTGATACTGTTGTTGTGGCATCAGTGGTAGTTGCATCAGAAGTTATTGTAGTCGGTGATACTGTGGTTGTGGCATCAGCAGTTGTTGCATCAGAAGTTATTGTAGTCGGTGATGCTGTGGGTGTGGCATCAGTGGTAGTTGCATCAGAAGTTATTGTAGTCGGTGACACTGTGGTTGTGGCATCAGTGGTCGTTGCATCAGAAGTTATTGTAGTCGGTGATACTGTGGTTGTGGCATCAGCGGTTGTTGCATCAGAAGTTATTGTAGTCGAGGACACTGTGGTTGTGGCATCAGTGGTAGTTGCATCAGAAGTTATTGTAGTCGTTGATACTGTGGTTGTGGCGTCAGTGGCAGTTGCACCAGAAGTTGTTGAAGTCGGCGATACAGTAATTGTTGCATCAGAAGTTATTGTAGTCGGTGATACTGTTGTTGTGGCATCAGTGGTAGTTGCATCAGAAGTTATTGTAGTCGGTGATACTGTGGTTGTGGCGTCAGTGGCAGTTGCACCAGAAATTATTGTAGTTGGTGATGCTGTGGTTGTGGCATCAGTGGTAGTTGCATCAGAAGTTATTGTAGTCGGTGATACTGTGGTTGTGGCATCAGCGGTTGTTGCATCAGAAGTTATTGTAGTCGGTGACACTGTGGTTGTGGCGTCAGTGGCAGTTGCACCAGAAGTTGTTGAAGTCGGCGATACAGTAGTTGTCGCATCAGAAGTTATTGTAGTCGGTGATACTGTTGTTGTGGCATCAGTGGTAGTTGCATCAGAAGTTATTGTAGTCGGTGATACTGTGGTTGTGGCATCAGCAGTTGTTGCATCAGAAGTTATTGTAGTCGGTGATGCTGTGGTTGTGGCATCAGTGGTAGTTGCATCAGAAGTTATTGTAGTCGGTGATACTGTGGTTGTGGCATCAGCGGTTGTTGCATCAGAAGTTATTGTAGTCGGTGACATTGTGGTTGTGGCATCAGTGGTAGTTGCATCAGAAGTTATTGTAGTCGTTGATACTGTGGTTGTAACGTCAGTGGCAGTTGCACCAGAAGTTGTTGAAGTCGGCGATACAGTAGTTGTTGCATCAGAAGTTATTGTAGTCGGTGATGCTGTGGTTGTGGCATCAGTGGTAGTTGCATCAGAAGTTATTGTAGTCGGTGACACTGTGGTTGTGGCATCAGTGGTAGTTGCATCAGAAGTTATTGTAGTCGGTGATACTGTGGTTGTGGCATCAGCGGTTGTTGCATCAGAAGTTATTGTAGTCGGTGATAATGTGGTTGTGGCGTCAGTGGCAGTTGCACCAGAAGTTGTAGAAGTCGGCGATACAGTAGTTGTTGCATCAGAAGTTATTGTAGTTGGTGATACTGTTGTTGTGGCATCAGTGGTAGTTGCATCAGAAGTTATTGTAGTCGGTGACACTGTGGTTGTGGCATCAGTGGTAGTTGCATCAGAAGTTATTGTAGTCGGTGATACTGTGGTTGTGGCATCAGCGGTTGTTGCATCAGAAGTTATTGTAGTCGGTGATGCTGTGGTTGTGGCCGCAGTGGTAGTTGCATCAGAAGTTATTGTAGTGGGTGATGCTGTGGTTGTGGCATCAGTGGTAGTTGCATCAGAAGTAATTGTAGTGGGTGATGCTGTGGTTGTGGCATCAGTGGTAGTTGCATCAGAAGTTATTGTAGTCGGTGACACTGTGGTTGTGGCATCAGTGGTAGTTGCATCAGAAGTTATTGTAGTCGGTGATACTGTGGTTGTGGCATCAGCGGTTGTTGCATCAGAAGTTATTGTAGTCGGTGACATTGTGGTTGTGGCATCAGTGGTAGTTGCATCAGAAGTTATTGTAGTCGTTGATACTGTGGTTGTAACGTCAGTGGCAGTTGCACCAGAAGTTGTTGAAGTCGGCGATACAGTAGTTGTTGCATCAGAAGTTATTGTAGTCGGTGATGCTGTGGTTGTGGCATCAGTGGTAGTTGCATCAGAAGTTATTGTAGTCGGTGACAATGTGGTTGTGGCATCAGTGGTAGTTGCATCAGAAGTTATTGTAGTCGGTGATACTGTGGTTGTGGCATCAGCGGTTGTTGCATCAGAAGTTATTGTAGTCGGTGATAATGTGGTTGTGGCGTCAGTGGCAGTTGCACCAGAAGTTGTAGAAGTCGGCGATACAGTAGTTGTTGCATCAGAAGTTATTGTAGTCGGTGACACTGTGGTTGTGGCATCAGTGGTAGTTGCATCAGAAGTTATTGTAGTCGGTGATACTGTGGTTGTGGCATCAGCGGTTGTTGCATCAGAAGTTATTGTAGTCGGTGATGCTGTGGTTGTGGCCGCAGTGGTAGTTGCATCAGAAGTTATTGTAGTCGGTGATACTGTGGTTGTGGCATCAGCGGTTGTTGCATCAGAAGTTATTGTAGTCGGTGATGCTGTGGTTGTGGCATCAGTGGTAGTTGCATCAGAAGTTATTGTAGTGGGTGATGCTGTGGTTGTGGCATCAGTGGTAGTTGCATCAGAATTTATTGTAGTGGGTGATGCTGTGGTTGTGGCATCAGTGGTAGTTGCATCAGAAGTTATTGTAGTCGGTGACACTGTGGTTGTGGCATCAGTGGTAGTTGCATCAGAAGTTATTGTAGTCGGTGATACTGTGGTTGTGGCATCAGCAGTTGTTGCATCAGAAGTTATTGTAGTCGGTGATGCTGTGGGTGTGGCATCAGTGGTAGTTGCATCAGAAGTTATTGTAGTCGGTGACACTGTGGTTGTGGCATCAGTGGTAGTTGCATCAAAAGTTATTGTAGTCGGTGATAATGTGGTTGTGGCGTCAGTGGCAGTTGCAACAGAAGTTGTAGAAGTCGGCGATACAGTAGTTGTTGCATCAGAAGTTATTGTAGTTGGTGATACTGTTGTTGTGGCATCAGTGGTAGTTGCATCAGAAGTTATTGTAGTCGGTGATACTGTGGTTGTGGCATCAGCGGTTGTTGCATCAGAAGTTATTGTAGTCGGTGATGCTGTGGTTGTGGCATCAGTGGTAGTTGCATCAGAAGTTATTGTAGTGGGTGATGCTGTGGTTGTGGCATCAGTGGTAGTTGCATCAGAAGTTATTGTAGTGGGTGATGCTGTGGTTGTGGCATCAGTGGTAGTTGCATCAGAAGTTATTGTAGTCGGTGACACTGTGGTTGTGGCATCAGTGGTAGTTGCATCAGAAGTTATTGTAGTCGGTGATACTGTGGTTGTGGCATCAGCAGTTGTTGCATCAGAAGTTATTGTAGTCGGTGATGCTGTGGGTGTGGCATCAGTGGTAGTTGCATCAGAAGTTATTGTAGTCGGTGACACTGTGGTTGTGGCATCAGTGGTAGTTGCATCAGAAGTTATTGTAGTCGGTGATAATGTGGTTGTGGCGTCAGTGGCAGTTGCACCAGAAGTTGTAGAAGTCGGCGATACAGTAGTTGTTGCATCAGAAGTTATTGTAGTTGGTGATACTGTTGTTGTGGCATCAGTGGTAGTTGCATCAGAAGTTATTGTAGTCGGTGATACTGTGGTTGTGGCATCAGCGGTTGTTGCATCAGAAGTTATTGTAGTCGGTGATACTGTGGTTGTGGCATCAGCAGTTGTTGCATCAGAAGTTATTGTAGTCGGTGATGCTGTGGGTGTGGCATCAGTGGTAGTTGCATCAGAAGTTATTGTAGTCGGTGACACTGTGGTTGTGGCATCAGTGGTAGTTGCATCAGAAGTTATTGTAGTCGGTGATACTGTGGTTGTGGCATCAGCGGTTGTTGCATCAGAAGTTATTGTAGTCGGTGACACTGTGGTTGTGGCATAAGTGGTAGTTGCATCAGAAGTTATTGTAGTCGTTGATACTGTGGTTGTGGCGTCAGTGGCAGTTGCACCAGAAGTTGTTGAAGTCGGCGATACAGTAATTGTTGCATCAGAAGTTATTGTAGTCGGTGATACTGTTGTTGTGGCATCAGTGGTAGTTGCATCAGAAGTTATTGTAGTCGGTGATACTGTGGTTGTGGCATCAGCAGTTGTTGCATCAGAAGTTATTGTAGTCGGTGATGCTGTGGGTGTGGCATCAGTGGTAGTTGCATCAGAAGTTATTGTAGTCGGTGACACTGTGGTTGTGGCATCAGTGGTCGTTGCATCAGAAGTTATTGTAGTCGGTGATACTGTGGTTGTGGCATCAGCGGTTGTTGCATCAGAAGTTATTGTAGTCGAGGACACTGTGGTTGTGGCATCAGTGGTAGTTGCATCAGAAGTTATTGTAGTCGTTGATACTGTGGTTGTGGCGTCAGTGGCAGTTGCACCAGAAGTTGTTGAAGTCGGCGATACAGTTATTGTTGCATCAGAAGTTATTGTAGTCGGTGATACTGTTGTTGTGGCATCAGTGGTAGTTGCATCAGAAGTTATTGTAGTCGGTGATACTGTGGTTGTGGCGTCAGTGGCAGTTGCACCAGAAATTATTGTAGTTGGTGATGCTGTGGTTGTGGCATCAGTGGTAGTTGCATCAGAAGTTATTGTAGTCGGTGATACTGTGGTTGTGGCATCAGCGGTTGTTGCATCAGAAGTTATTGTAGTCGGTGACACTGTGGTTGTGGCGTCAGTGGCAGTTGCACCAGAAGTTGTTGAAGTCGGCGATACAGTAGTTGTCGCATCAGAAGTTATTGTAGTCGGTGATACTGTTGTTGTGGCATCAGTGGTAGTTGCATCAGAAGTTATTGTAGTCGGTGATACTGTGGTTGTGGCATCAGCAGTTGTTGCATCAGAAGTTATTGTAGTCGGTGATGCTGTGGTTGTGGCATCAGTGGTAGTTGCATCAGAAGTTATTGTAGTCGGTGATACTGTGGTTGTGGCATCAGCGGTTGTTGCATCAGAAGTTATTGTAGTCGGTGACATTGTGGTTGTGGCATCAGTGGTAGTTGCATCAGAAGTTATTGTAGTCGTTGATACTGTGGTTGTAACGTCAGTGGCAGTTGCACCAGAAGTTGTTGAAGTCGGCGATACAGTAGTTGTTGCATCAGAAGTTATTGTAGTCGGTGATGCTGTGGTTGTGGCATCAGTGGTAGTTGCATCAGAAGTTATTGTAGTCGGTGACACTGTGGTTGTGGCATCAGTGGTAGTTGCATCAGAAGTTATTGTAGTCGGTGATACTGTGGTTGTGGCATCAGCGGTTGTTGCATCAGAAGTTATTGTAGTCGGTGATAATGTGGTTGTGGCGTCAGTGGCAGTTGCACCAGAAGTTGTAGAAGTCGGCGATACAGTAGTTGTTGCATCAGAAGTTATTGTAGTTGGTGATACTGTTGTTGTGGCATCAGTGGTAGTTGCATCAGAAGTTATTGTAGTCGGTGACACTGTGGTTGTGGCATCAGTGGTAGTTGCATCAGAAGTTATTGTAGTCGGTGATACTGTGGTTGTGGCATCAGCGGTTGTTGCATCAGAAGTTATTGTAGTCGGTGATGCTGTGGTTGTGGCCGCAGTGGTAGTTGCATCAGAAGTTATTGTAGTGGGTGATGCTGTGGTTGTGGCATCAGTGGTAGTTGCATCAGAAGTAATTGTAGTGGGTGATGCTGTGGTTGTGGCATCAGTGGTAGTTGCATCAGAAGTTATTGTAGTCGGTGACACTGTGGTTGTGGCATCAGTGGTAGTTGCATCAGAAGTTATTGTAGTCGGTGATACTGTGGTTGTGGCATCAGCGGTTGTTGCATCAGAAGTTATTGTAGTCGGTGATGCTGTGGTTGTGGCATCAGTGGTAGTTGCATCAGAAGTTATTGTAGTCGGTGATGCTGTGGTTGTGGCATCAGTGGCAGTTGCACCAGAAGTTGGTGAAGTCGGCGATACAGTAATTGTTGCATCAGAAGTTATTGTAGTCGGTGATACTGTTGTTGTGGCATCAGTGGTAGTTGCATCAGAAGTTATTGTAGTCGGTGATACTGTGGTTGTGGCATCAGCAGTTGTTGCATCAGAAGTTATTGTAGTCGGTGATGCTGTGGTTGTGGCATCAGTGGTAGTTGCATCAGAAGTTATTGTAGTCGGTGATGCTGTGGTTGTGGCATCAGTGGTAGTTGCATCAGAAGTTACTGTAGTCGGTAACACTGTGGTTGTGGCATCAGTGGTAGTTGCATCAGAAGTTATTGTAGTCGGTGATGCTGTGGTTGTGGCATCAGTGGTAGTTGCATCAGAAGTTATTGTAGTCGGTGATACTGTGGTTGTGGCATCAGCAGTTGTTGCATCAGAAGATATTATAGTCGGTGATGCTGTGGTTGTGGCATCAGTGGTAGTTGCATCAGAAGTTATTGTAGTCGGTGATACTGTGGTTGTGGCATCAGCGGTTGTTGCATCAGAAGTTATTGTAGTCGGTGACACTGTGGTTGTGGCATAAGTGGTAGTTGCATCAGAAGTTATTGTAGTCGTTGATACTGTGGTTGTGGCGTCAGTGGCAGTTGCACCAGAAGTTGTTGAAGTCGGCGATACAGTAATTGTTGCATCAGAAGTTATTGTAGTCGGTGATACTGTTGTTGTGGCATCAGTGGTAGTTGCATCAGAAGTTATTGTAGTCGGTGATACTGTGGTTGTGGCATCAGCAGTTGTTGCATCAGAAGTTATTGTAGTCGGTGATGCTGTGGGTGTGGCATCAGTGGTAGTTGCATCAGAAGTTATTGTAGTCGGTGACACTGTGGTTGTGGCATCAGTGGTCGTTGCATCAGAAGTTATTGTAGTCGGTGATACTGTGGTTGTGGCATCAGCGGTTGTTGCATCAGAAGTTATTGTAGTCGAGGACACTGTGGTTGTGGCATCAGTGGTAGTTGCATCAGAAGTTATTGTAGTCGTTGATACTGTGGTTGTGGCGTCAGTGGCAGTTGCACCAGAAGTTGTTGAAGTCGGCGATACAGTTATTGTTGCATCAGAAGTTATTGTAGTCGGTGATACTGTTGTTGTGGCATCAGTGGTAGTTGCATCAGAAGTTATTGTAGTCGGTGATACTGTGGTTGTGGCGTCAGTGGCAGTTGCACCAGAAATTATTGTAGTTGGTGATGCTGTGGTTGTGGCATCAGTGGTAGTTGCATCAGAAGTTATTGTAGTCGGTGATACTGTGGTTGTGGCATCAGCGGTTGTTGCATCAGAAGTTATTGTAGTCGGTGACACTGTGGTTGTGGCGTCAGTGGCAGTTGCACCAGAAGTTGTTGAAGTCGGCGATACAGTAGTTGTCGCATCAGAAGTTATTGTAGTCGGTGATACTGTTGTTGTGGCATCAGTGGTAGTTGCATCAGAAGTTATTGTAGTCGGTGATACTGTGGTTGTGGCATCAGCAGTTGTTGCATCAGAAGTTATTGTAGTCGGTGATGCTGTGGTTGTGGCATCAGTGGTAGTTGCATCAGAAGTTATTGTAGTCGGTGATACTGTGGTTGTGGCATCAGCGGTTGTTGCATCAGAAGTTATTGTAGTCGGTGACATTGTGGTTGTGGCATCAGTGGTAGTTGCATCAGAAGTTATTGTAGTCGTTGATACTGTGGTTGTAACGTCAGTGGCAGTTGCACCAGAAGTTGTTGAAGTCGGCGATACAGTAGTTGTTGCATCAGAAGTTATTGTAGTCGGTGATGCTGTGGTTGTGGCATCAGTGGTAGTTGCATCAGAAGTTATTGTAGTCGGTGACACTGTGGTTGTGGCATCAGTGGTAGTTGCATCAGAAGTTATTGTAGTCGGTGATACTGTGGTTGTCGCATCAGCGGTTGTTGCATCAGAAGTTATTGTAGTCGGTGATAATGTGGTTGTGGCGTCAGTGGCAGTTGCACCAGAAGTTGTAGAAGTCGGCGATACAGTAGTTGTTGCATCAGAAGTTATTGTAGTTGGTGATACTGTTGTTGTGGCATCAGTGGTAGTTGCATCAGAAGTTATTGTAGTCGGTGACACTGTGGTTGTGGCATCAGTGGTAGTTGCATCAGAAGTTATTGTAGTCGGTGATACTGTGGTTGTGGCATCAGCGGTTGTTGCATCAGAAGTTATTGTAGTCGGTGATGCTGTGGTTGTGGCCGCAGTGGTAGTTGCATCAGAAGTTATTGTAGTGGGTGATGCTGTGGTTGTGGCATCAGTGGTAGTTGCATCAGAAGTAATTGTAGTGGGTGATGCTGTGGTTGTGGCATCAGTGGTAGTTGCATCAGAAGTTATTGTAGTCGGTGACACTGTAGTTGTGGCATCAGTGGTAGTTGCATCAGAAGTTATTGTAGTCGGTGATACTGTGGTTGTGGCATCAGCAGTTGTTGCATCAGAAGTTATTGTAGTCGGTGATGCTGTGGTTGTGGCATCAGTGGTAGTTGCATCAGAAGTTATTGTAGTCGGTGATGCTGTGGTTGTGGCATCAGTGGCAGTTGCACCAGAAGTTGGTGAAGTCGGCGATACAGTAATTGTTGCATCAGAAGTTATTGTAGTCGGTGATGCTGTGGTTGTGGCATCAGTGGAAGTTGCATCAGAAGTTATTGTAGTGGGTGATACTGTGGTTGTGGCATCAGCGGTTGTTGCATCAGAAGTTATTGTAGTCGGTGACATTGTGGTTGTGGCATCAGTGGTAGTTGCATCAGAAGTTATTGTAGTCGTTGATACTGTGGTTGTGGCGTCAGTGGCAGTTGCACCAGAAGTTGTTGAAGTCGGCGATACAGTAGTTGTTGCATCAGAAGTTATTGTAGTCGGTGATGCTGTGGTTGTGGCATCAGTGGTAGTTGCATCAGAAGTTATTGTAGTCGGTGACACTGTGGTTGTGGCATCAGTGGTAGTTGCATCAGAAGTTATTGTAGTCGGTGATACTGTGGTTGTGGCATCAGCGGTTGTTGCATCAGAAGTTATTGTAGTCGGTGACACTGTGGTTGTGGCATCAGTGGTAGTTGCATCAGAAGTTATTGTAGTCGTTGATACTGTGGTTGTGGCGTCAGTGGCAGTTGCACGAGAAGTTGTTGAAGTCGGCGATACAGTAGTTGTTGCATCAGAAGTTATTGTAGTCGGTGATGCTGTGGTTGTGGCATCAGTGGTAGTTGCATCAGAAGTTATTGTAGTCGGTGACACTGTGGTTGTGGCATCAGTGGTAGTTGCATCAGAAGTTATTGTAGTCGGTGATACTGTGGTTGTGGCATCAGCGGTTGTTGCATCAGAAGTTATTGTAGTCGGTGATGCTGTGGTTGTGGCATCAGTGGTAGTTGCATCAGAAGTTATTGTAGTCGGTGATGCTGTGGTTGTGGCATCAGTGGCAGTTGCACCAGAAGTTGGTGAAGTCGGCGATACAGTAATTGTTGCATCAGAAGTTATTGTAGTCGGTGATACTGTTGTTGTGGCATCAGTGGTAGTTGCATCAGAAGTTATTGTAGTCGGTGATACTGTGGTTGTGGCATCAGCAGTTGTTGCATCAGAAGTTATTGTAGTCGGTGATGCTGTGGTTGTGGCATCAGTGGTAGTTGCATCAGAAGTTATTGTAGTCGGTGATGCTGTGGTTGTGGCATCAGTGGTAGTTGCATCAGAAGTTACTGTAGTCGGTAACACTGTGGTTGTGGCATCAGTGGTAGTTGCATCAGAAGTTATTGTAGTCGGTGATGCTGTGGTTGTGGCATCAGTGGTAGTTGCATCAGAAGTTATTGTAGTCGGTGATACTGTGGTTGTGGCATCAGCAGTTGTTGCATCAGAAGATATTATAGTCGGTGATGCTGTGGTTGTGGCATCAGTGGTAGTTGCATCAGAAGTTATTGTAGTCGGTGATACTGTGGTTGTGGCATCAGCGGTTGTTGCATCAGAAGTTATTGTAGTCGGTGACATTGTGGTTGTGGCATCAGTGGTAGTTGCATCAGAAGTTATTGTAGTCGTTGATACTGTGGTTGTGGCGTCAGTGGCAGTTGCACCAGAAGTTGTTGAAGTCGGCGATACAGTAGTTGTTGCATCAGAAGTTATTGTAGTCGGTGATGCTGTGGTTGTGGCATCAGTGGTAGTTGCATCAGAAGTTATTGTAGTCGGTGACACTGTGGTTGTGGCATCAGTGGTAGTTGCATCAGAAGTTATTGTAGTCGGTGATACTGTGGTTGTGGCATCAGCGGTTGTTGCATCAGAAGTTATTGTAGTCGGTGATAATGTGGTTGTGGCGTCAGTGGCAGTTGCACCAGAAGTTGTAGAAGTCGGCGATACAGTAGTTGTTGCATCAGAAGTTATTGTAGTTGGTGATACTGTTGTTGTGGCATCAGTGGTAGTTGCATCAGACGTTATTGTAGTCGGTGACACTGTGGTTGTGGCATCAGTGGTAGTTGCATCAGAAGTTATTGTAGTCGGTGATACTGTGGTTGTGGCATCAGCGGTTGTTGCATCAGAAGTTATTGTAGTCGGTGATGCTGTGGTTGTGGCATCAGTGGTAGTTGCATCAGAAGTTATTGTAGTGGGTGATGCTGTGGTTGTGGCATCAGTGGTAGTTGCATCAGAAGTAATTGTAGTGGGTGATGCTGTGGTTGTGGCATCAGTGGTAGTTGCATCAGAAGTTATTGTAGTCGGTGACACTGTGGTTGTGGCATCAGTGGTAGTTGCATCAGAAATTATTGTAGTCGGTGATACTGTGGTTGTGGCATCAGCAGTTGTTGCATCAGAAGTTATTGTAGTCGGTGATGCTGTGGTTGTGGCATCAGTGGTAGTTGCATCAGAAGTTATTGTAGTCGGTGATGCTGTGGTTGTGGCATCAGTGGCAGTTGCACCAGAAGTTGGTGAAGTCGGCGATACAGTAATTGTTGCATCAGAAGTTATTGTAGTCGGTGATGCTGTGGTTGTGGCATCAGTGGTAGTTGCATCAGAAGTTATTGTAGTCGGTGATACTGTGGTTGTGGCATCAGCGGTTGTTGCATCAGAAGTTATTGTAGTCGTTGACATTGTGGTTGTGGCATCAGTGGTAGTTGCATCAGAAGTTATTGTAGTCGTTGATACTGTGGTTGTGGCGTCAGTGGCAGTTGCACCAGAATTTGTTGAAGTCGGCGATACAGTAGTTGTTGCATCAGAAGTTATTGTAGTCGGTGATGCTGTGGTTGTGGCATCAGTGGTAGTTGCATCAGAAGTTATTGTAGTCGGTGACACTGTGGTTGTGGCATCAGTGGTAGTTGCATCAGAAGTTATTGTAGTCGGTGATACTGTGGTTGTGGCATCAGCGGTTGTTGCATCAGAAGTTATTGTAGTCGGTGATGCTGTGGTTGTGGCATCAGCGGTTGTTGCATCAGAAGTTATTGTAGTCGGTGATACTGTGGTTGTGGCATCAGCAGTTGTTGCATCAGAAGTTATTGTAGTCGGTGATGCTGTGGGTGTGGCATCAGTGGTAGTTGCATCAGAAGTTATTGTAGTCGGTGACACTGTGGTTGTGGCATCAGTGGTAGTTGCATCAGAAGTTATTGTAGTCGGTGATACTGTGGTTGTGGCATCAGCGGTTGTTGCATCAGAAGTTATTGTAGTCGGTGACACTGTGGTTGTGGCATCAGTGGTAGTTGCATCAGAAGTTATTGTAGTCGTTGATTCTGTGGTTGTGGCGTCAGTGGCAGTTGCACCAGAAGTTGTTGAAGTCGGCGATACAGTAATTGTTGCATCAGAAGTTATTGTAGTCGGTGATACTGTTGTTGTGGCATCAGAAGTTATTGTAGTCGGTGATACTGTGGTTGTGGCATCAGCAGTTGTTGCATCAGAAGTTATTATAGTCGGTGATGCTGTGGGTGTGGCATCAGTGGTAGTTGCATCAGAAGTTATTGTAGTCGGTGACACTGTGGTTGTGGCATCAGTGGTCGTTGCATCAGAAGTTATTGTAGTCGGTGATACTGTGGTTGTGGCATCAGCGGTTGTTGCATCAGAAGTTATTGTAGTCGGTGATGCTGTGGTTGTGGCATCAGTGGTAGTTGCATCAGAAGTTATTGTAGTCGGTGATGCTGTGGTTGTGGCATCAGTGGCAGTTGCACCAGAAGTTGGTGAAGTCGGCGATACAGTAATTGTTGCATCAGAAGTTATTGTAGTCGGTGATACTGTTGTTGTGGCAAGAGTGGTAGTTGCATCAGAAGTTATTGTAGTCGGTGATACTGTGGTTGTGGCATCAGCAATTGTTGCGTCAGAAGTTATTGTAGTCGGTGATGCTGTGGTTGTGGCATCAGTGGTAGTTGCATCAGAAGTTATTGTAGTCGGTGATGCTGTGGTTGTGGCATCAGTGGTAGTTGCATCAGAAGTTTTTGTAGTCGGTGACACTGTGGTTGTGGCATCAGTGGTAGTTGCATCAGAAGTTATTGTAGTCGGTGATACTGTGGTTGTGGCATCAGCGGTTGTTGCATCAGAAGTTATTGTAGTCGGTGACACTGTGGTTGTGGCATCAGCAGTTGTTGCGTCAGAAGTTATTGGAGTCGGTGATGCTGTGGTTGTGGCATCAGTGGTAGTTGCATCAGAAGTTATTGTAGTCGGTGATGCTGTGGTTGTGGCATCAGTGGTAGTTGCATCAGAAGTTATTGTAGTCGGTGACACTGTGGTTGTGGCATCAGTGGTAGTTGCATCAGAAGTTATTGTAGTCGGTGATACTGTGGTTGTGGCATCAGCGGTTGTTGCATCAGAAGTTATTGTAGTCGGTGACACTGTGGTTGTGGCATCAGTGGTAGTTGCATCAGAAGTTATTGTAGTCGTTGATACTGTGGTTGTGGCGTCAGTGGCAGTTGCACGAGAAGTTGTTGAAGTCGGCGATACAGTAGTTGTTGCATCAGAAGT
Organism: Dicycla oo; assembly: GCA_948252095.1. Classification (NCBI taxonomy): domain Eukaryota; kingdom Metazoa; phylum Arthropoda; class Insecta; order Lepidoptera; family Noctuidae; genus Dicycla; species Dicycla oo. The sequence goes on from OX411728.1 coordinate 16,766,858, forward strand.
TATTGTAGTCGGTGATGCTGTGGTTGTGGCATCAGTGGTAGTTGCATCAGAAGTTATTGTAGTCGGTGACACTGTGGTTGTGGCATCAGTGGTAGTTGCATCAGAAGTTATTGTAGTCGGTGATACTGTGGTTGTGGCATCAGCGGTTGTTGCATCAGAAGTTATTGTAGTCGGTGATGCTGTGGTTGTGGCATCAGTGGTAGTTGCATCAGAAGTTATTGTAGTCGGTGATGCTGTGGTTGTGGCATCAGTGGCAGTTGCACCAGAAGTTGGTGAAGTCGGCGATACAGTAATTGTTGCATCAGAAGTTATTGTAGTCGGTGATACTGTTGTTGTGGCATCAGTGGTAGTTGCATCAGAAGTTATTGTAGTCGGTGATACTGTGGTTGTGGCATCAGCAGTTGTTGCATCAGAAGTTATTGTAGTCGGTGATGCTGTGGTTGTGGCATCAGTGGTAGTTGCATCAGAAGTTATTGTAGTCGGTGATGCTGTGGTTGTGGCATCAGTGGTAGTTGCATCAGAAGTTACTGTAGTCGGTGACACTGTGGTTGTGGCATCAGTGGTAGTTGCATCAGAAGTTATTGTAGTCGGTGATGCTGTGGTTGTGGCATCAGTGGTAGTTGCATCAGAAGTTATTGTAGTCGGTGATACTGTGGTTGTGGCATCAGCAGTTGTTGCATCAGAAGATATTATAGTCGGTGATGCTGTGGTTGTGGCATCAGTGGTAGTTGCATCAGAAGTTATTGTAGTCGGTGATACTGTGGTTGTGGCATCAGCGGTTGTTGCATCAGAAGTTATTGTAGTCGGTGATGCTGTGGTTGTGGCATCAGTGGTAGTTGCATCAGAAGTTATTGTAGTCGGTGATGCTGTGGTTGTGGCATCAGTGGCAGTTGCACCAGAAGTTGGTGAAGTCGGCGATACAGTAATTGTTGCATCAGAAGTTATTGTAGTCGGTGATACTGTTGTTGTGGCATCAGTGGTAGTTGCATCAGAAGTTATTGTAGTCGGTGATACTGTGGTTGTGGCATCAGCAGTTGTTGCATCAGAAGTTATTGTAGTCGGTGATGCTGTGGTTGTGGCATCAGTGGTAGTTGCATCAGAAGTTATTGTAGTCGGTGATGCTGTGGTTGTGGCATCAGTGGTAGTTGCATCAGAAGTTACTGTAGTCGGTGACACTGTGGTTGTGGCATCAGTGGTAGTTGCATCAGAAGTTATTGTAGTCGGTGATGCTGTGGTTGTGGCATCAGTAGTAGTTGCATCAGAAGTTATTGTAGTCGGTGATACTGTGGTTGTGGCATCAGCAGTTGTTGCATCAGAAGATATTATAGTCGGTGATGCTGTGGTTGTGGCATCAGTGGTAGTTGCATCAGAAGTTATTGTAGTCGGTGATACTGTGGTTGTGGCATCAGCGGTTGTTGCATCAGAAGTTATTGTAGTCGGTGACATTGTGGTTGTGGCATCAGTGGTAGTTGCATCAGAAGTTATTGTAGTCGTTGATACTGTGGTTGTGGCGTCAGTGGCAGTTGCACCAGAAGTTGTTGAAGTCGGCGATACAGTAGTTGTTGCATCAGAAGTTATTGTAGTCGGTGATGCTGTGGTTGTGGCATCAGTGGTAGTTGCATCAGAAGTTATTGTAGTCGGTGACACTGTGGTTGTGGCATCAGTGGTAGTTGCATCAGAAGTTATTGTAGTCGGTGATACTGTGGTTGTGGCATCAGCGGTTGTTGCATCAGAAGTTATTGTAGTCGGTGATAATGTGGTTGTGGCGTCAGTGGCAGTTGCACCAGAAGTTGTAGAAGTCGGCGATACAGTAGTTGTTGCATCAGAAGTTATTGTAGTTGGTGATACTGTTGTTGTGGCATCAGTGGTAGTTGCATCAGAAGTTATTGTAGTCGGTGACACTGTGGTTGTGGCATCAGTGGTAGTTGCATCAGAAGTTATTGTAGTCGGTGATACTGTGGTTGTGGCATCAGCGGTTGTTGCATCAGAAGTTATTGTAGTCGGTGATGCTGTGGTTGTGGCATCAGTGGTAGTTGCATCAGAAGTTATTGTAGTGGGTGATGCTGTGGTTGTGGCATCAGTGGTAGTTGCATCAGAAGTAATTGTAGTGGGTGATGCTGTGGTTGTGGCATCAGTGGTAGTTGCATCAGAAGTTATTGTAGTCGGTGACACTGTGGTTGTGGCATCAGTGGTAGTTGCATCAGAAGTTATTGTAGTCGGTGATACTGTGGTTGTGGCATCAGCAGTTGTTGCATCAGAAGTTATTGTAGTCGGTGATGCTGTGGTTGTGGCATCAGTGGTAGTTGCATCAGAAGTTATTGTAGTCGGTGATACTGTGGTTGTGGCATCAGTGGCAGTTGCACCAGAAGTTGGTGAAGTCGGCGATACAGTAATTGTTGCATCAGAAGTTATTGTAGTCGGTGATGCTGTGGTTGTGGCATCAGTGGTAGTTGCATCAGAAGTTATTGTAGTCGGTGATACTGTGGTTGTGGCATCAGCGGTTGTTGCATCAGAAGTTATTGTAGTCGGTGACATTGTGGTTGTGGCATCAGTGGTAGTTGCATCAGAAGTTATTGTAGTCGTTGATACTGTGGTTGTGGCGTCAGTGGCAGTTGCACCAGAATTTGTTGAAGTCGGCGATACAGTAGTTGTTGCATCAGAAGTTATTGTAGTCGGTGATGCTGTGGTTGTGGCATCAGTGGTAGTTGCATCAGAAGTTATTGTAGTCGGTGACACTGTGGTTGTGGCATCAGTGGTAGTTGCATCAGAAGTTATTGTAGTCGGTGATACTGTGGTTGTGGCATCAGCGGTTGTTGCATCAGAAGTTATTGTAGTCGGTGATGCTGTGGTTGTGGCATCAGCGGTTGTTGCATCAGAAGTTATTGTATTCGGTGATACTGTGGTTGTGGCATCAGCAGTTGTTGCATCAGAAGTTATTGTAGTCGGTGATGCTGTGGGTGTGGCATCAGTGGTAGTTGCATCAGAAGTTATTGTAGTCGGTGACACTGTGGTTGTGGCATCAGTGGTAGTTGCATCAGAAGTTATTGTAGTCGGTGATACTGTTGTTGTGGCATCAGTGGTAGTTGCATCAGAAGTTATTGTAGTCGGTGATACTGTGGTTGTGGCATCAGCAGTTGTTGCATCAGAAGTTATTGTAGTCGGTGATGCTGTGGGTGTGGCATCAGTGGTAGTTGCATCAGAAGTTATTGTAGTCGGTGACACTGTGGTTGTGGCATCAGTGGTAGTTGCATCAGAAGTTATTGTAGTCGGTGATAATGTGGTTGTGGCGTCAGTGGCAGTTGCACCAGAAGTTGTAGAAGTCGGCGATACAGTAGTTGTTGCATCAGAAGTTATTGTAGTCGGTGATACTGTGGTTGTGGCATCAGCGGTTGTTGCATCAGAAGTTATTGTAGTCGGTGATGCTGTGGTTGTGGCATCAGTATTAGTTGCATCAGAAGTTATTGTAGTGGGTGATGCTGTGGTTGTGGCATCAGTGGTAGTTGCATCAGAAGTTATTGTAGTGGGTGATGCTGTGGTTGTGGCATCAGTGGTAGTTGCATCAGAAGTTATTGTAGTCGGTGACACTGTGGTTGTGGCATCAGTGGTAGTTGCATCAGAAGTTATTGTCGTCGGTGATACTGTGGTTGTGGCGTCAGTGGCAGTTGCACCAGAAGTTGGTGAAGTCGGCGATACAGTAATTGTTGCATCAGAAGTTATTGTAGTCGGTGATACTATTGTTGTGGCATCAGTGGTAGTTGCATCAGAAGTTATTGTAGTCGGTGACACTGTGGTTGTGGCATCAGTGGTAGTTGCATCAGAAGTTATTGTAGTCGGTGATACTGTGGTTGTGGCATCAGCGGTTGTTGCATCAGAAGTTATTGTATTCGGTGACACTGTGGTTGTGGCATCAGTGGTAGTTGCATCAGAAGTTATTGTAGTCGGTGATACTGTGGTTGTGGCATCAGCGGTTGTTGCATCAGAAGTTATTGTAGTCGGTGACACTGTGGTTGTGGCATCAGTGGTAGTTGCATCAGAAGTTATTGTAGTCGGTGATACTGTGGTTGTGGCATCAGCAGTTGTTGCATCAGAAGTTATTGTAGTCGGTGATGCTGTGGGTGTGGCATCAGTGGTAGTTGCATCAGAAGTTATTGTAGTCGGTGACACTGTGGTTGTGGCATCAGTGGTAGTTGCATCAGAAGTTATTGTAGTCGGTGATAATGTGGTTGTGGCGTCAGTGGCAGTTGCACCAGAAGTTGTAGAAGTCGGCGATACAGTAGTTGTTGCATCAGAAGTTATTTTAGTCGGTGTAGCTGTGGTTGTGGCATCAGTGGTAGTTGCATCAGAAGTTATTGTAGTCGGTGATACTGTGGTTGTGGCATCAGCGGTTGTTGCATCAGAAGTTATTGTAGTCGGTGATGCTGTGGTTGTGGCATCAGTGGTAGTTGCATCAGAAGTTATTGTAGTGGGTGATGCTGTGGTCGTGGCATCAGTGGTAGTTGCATCAGAAGTTATTGTAGTCGGTGACACTGTGGTTGTGGCATCAGTGGTAGTTGCATCAGAAGTTATTGTAGTCGGCTTTACTGTGGTTGTGGCATCAGCAGTTGTTGCATCAGAAGTTATTGTAGTCGGTGATGCTGTGGGTGTGGCATCAGTGGTAGTTGCATCAGAAGTTATTGTAGTCGGTGATGCTGTGGTTGTGGCATCAGTGGTAGTTGCATCAGAAGTTATTGTAGTCGGTGACACTGTGGTTGTGGCATCAGTGGTAGTTGCATCAGAAGTTATTGTAGTCGGTGATACTGTGGTTGTGGCATCAGCGGTTGTTGCATCAGAAGTTATTGTAGTCGGTGTAGCTGTGGTTGTGGCATCAGTGGTAGTTGCATCAGAAGTTATTGTAGTCGGTGATGCTGTGGTTGTGGCATCAGTGGTAGTTGCATCAGAAGTTATTGTAGTCGGTGATACTGTGGTTGTGGCGTCAGTGGCAGTTGCACCAGAAGTTGGTGAAGTCGGCGATACAGTAATTGTTGCATCAGAAGTTATTGTAGTCGGTGATACTGTTGTTGTGGCATCAGTGGTAGTTGCATCAGAAGTTATTGTAGTCGGTGATACTGTGGTTGTGGCATCAGCAGGTGTTGCATCAGAAGTTATTGTAGTCGGTGATGCTGTGGTTGTGGCATCAGTGGTAGTTGCATCAGAAGTTATTGTAGTCGGTGACACTGTGGTTGTGGCATCAGTGGTAGTTGCATCAGAAGTTATTGTAGTCGGTGATACTGTGGTTGTGGCATCAGTGGTAGTTGCATCAGAAGTTATTGTAGTCGGTGACACTGTGGTTGTGGCATCAGTGGTAGTTGCATCAGAAGTTATTGTAGTCGGTGATACTGTGGTTGTGGCATCAGCGGTTGTTGCATCAGAAGTTATTGTAGTCGGTGATGCTGTGGTTGTGGCATCAGTGGTAGTTGCATCAGAAGTTATTGTAGTCGGTGATACTGTGGTTGTGGCGTCAGTGGCAGTTGCACCAGAAGTTGGTGAAGTCGGCGATACAGTAATTGTTGCATCAGAAGTTATTGTAGTTGGTGATACTGTTGTTGTGGCATCAGTGGTAGTTGCATCAGAAGTTATTGTAGTCGGTGATACTGTGGTTGTGGCATCAGCGGTTGTTGCATCAGAAGTTATTGTAGTCGGTGATGCTGTGGTTGTGGCATCAGTGGTAGTTGCATCAGAAGTTATTGTAGTGGGTGATGCTGTGGTTGTGGCATCAGTGGTAGTTGCATCAGAAGTTATTGTAGTCGGTGACACTGTGGTTGTGGCATCAGTGGTAGTTGCATCAGAAGTTATTGTAGTCGGTGATACTGTGGTTGTGGCGTCAGTGGCAGTTGCACCAGAAGTTGTTGAAGTCGGCGATACAGTAGTTGTTGCATCAGAAGTTATTGTAGTCGGTGATACTGTTGTTGTGGCATCAGTGGTAGTTGCATCAGAAGTTATTGTAGTCGGTGATACTGTGGTTGTGGCATCAGCAGTTGTTGCATCAGAAGTTATTGTAGTCGGTGATGCTGTGGGTGTGGCATCAGTGGTAGTTGCATCAGAAGTTATTGTAGTCGGTGATACTGTGGTTGTGGCATCAGTGGTAGTTGCATCAGAAGTTATTGTAGTCGGTGATACTGTGGTTGTGGCGTCAGTGGCAGTTGCACCAGAAGTTGGTGAAGTCGGCGATACAGTAATTGTTGCATCAGAAGTTATTGTAGTTGGTGATACTGTTGTTGTGGCATCAGTGGTAGTTGCATGAGAAGTTATTGTAGTCGGTGATGCTGTGGTTGTGGCATCAGTGGTAGTTGCATCAGAAGTTATTGTAGTGGGTGATGCTGTGGTTGTGGCATCAGTGGTAGTTGCATCAGAAGTTATTGTAGTCGGTGATACTGTGGTTGTGGCGTCAGTGGCAGTTGCACCAGAAGTTGTAGAAGTCGGCGATACAGTAATTGTTGCATCAGAAGTTATTGTAGTTGGTGATACTGTTGTTGTGGCATCAGTGGTAGTTGCATCAGAAGTTATTGTAGTCGGTGATACTGTGGTTGTGGCATCAGCGGTTGTTGCATCAGAAGTTATTGTAGTCGGTGATGCTGTGGTTGTGGCATCAGTGGTAGTTGCATCAGAAGTTATTGTAGTGGGTGATGCTGTGGTTGTGGCATCAGTGGTAGTTGCATCAGAAGTTATTGTAGTTGGTGATACTGTGGTTGTGGCGTCAGTGGCAGTTGCACCAGAAGTTATTGTAGTCGGTGATGCTGTGGTTGTGGCATCAGTGGTAGTTGCATCAGAAGTTATTGTAGTCGGTGATACTGTGGTTGTGGCATCAGCGGTTGTTGCAGCAGAAGTTATTGTAGTCGGTGACACTGTTGTTGTGGCATCAGTGGTAGTTGCATCAGAAGTTATTGTAGTCGGTGATACTGTGGTTATGGCATCAGCGGTTGTTGCATCAGAAGTTATTGTAGTCGGTGATGCTGTGGTTGTGGCATCAGTGGTAGTTGCATCAGAAGTTATTGTAGTGGGTGATGCTGTGGTTGTGGCATCAGTGGTAGTTGCATCAGAAGTTATTGTAGTGGGTGATGCTGTGGTTGTGGCATCAGTGGTAGTTGCATCAGAAGTTATTGTAGTCGGTGACACTGTGGTTGTGGCATCAGTGGTAGTTGCATCAGAAGTTATTGTAGTCGGTGATAATGTGGTTGTGGCGTCAGTGGCAGTTGCACCAGAAGTTGTAGAAGTCGGCGATACAGTAATTGTTGCATCAGAAGTTATTGTAGTTGGTGATACTGTTGTTGTGGCATCAGTGGTAGTTGCATCAGAAGTTATTGTAGTCGGTGATACTGTGGTTGTGGCATCAGCGGTTGTTGCATCAGAAGTTATTGTAGTCGGTGATGCTGTGGTTGTGGCATCAGTGGTAGTTGCATCAGAAGTTATTGTAGTGGGTGATGCTGTGGTTGTGGCATCAGTGGTAGTTGCATCAGAAGTTATTGTAGTTGGTGATACTGTGGTTGTGGCGTCAGTGGCAGTTGCACCAGAAGTTATTGTAGTCGGTGATGCTGTGGTTGTGGCATCAGTGGTAGTTGCATCAGAAGTTATTGTAGTCGGTGATACTGTGGTTGTGGCATCAGCGGTTGTTGCAGCAGAAGTTATTGTAGTCGGTGACACTGTGGTTGTGGCATCAGTGGTAGTTGCATTAGAAGTTATTGTAGTCGGTGATACTGTGGTTGTGGCGTCAGTGGCAGTTGCACTAGAAGTTGTAGAAGTCGGCGATACAGTAGTTGTTGCATCAGAAGTTATTGTAGTTGGTGATACTGTTGTTGTGGCATCAGTGGTAGTTGCATCAGAAGTTATTGTAGTCGGTGATACTGTGGTTGTGGCATCAGCGGTTGTTGCATCAGAAGTTATTGTAGTCGGTGATGCTGTGGTTGTGGCATCAGTGGTAGTTGCATCAGAAGTTATTGTAGTGGGTGATGCTGTGGTTGTGGCATCAGTGGTAGTTGCATCAGAAGTTATTGTAGTCGGTGACACTGTGGTTGTGGCATTAGTGGTAGTTGCATCAGAAGTTATTGTAGTCGGTGATAATGTGGTTGTGGCGTCAGTGGCAGTTGCACCAGAAGTTGTAGAAGTCGGCGATACAGTAGTTGTTGCATCAGAAGTTATTGTAGTTGGTGATACTGTTGTTGTGGCATCAGTGGTAGTTGCATCAGAAGTTATTGTAGTCGGCGATACTGTGATTGTGGCATCAGCGGTAGTTGCATCAGAAGTTATTGTAGTCGGTGATACTGTGGTTCTGGCATCAGTGGCAGTTGCACCAGAAGTTGTTGAAATCGGCGATACAGTGGTTGTTGCATCAGAAGTTATTGTAGTCGGTGATACTGTGGTTGTAGCATCAGCGGTATTTGCATCAGAAGTTACTGTAGTCGGCGATACTGTGGTTGTGGCATCAGTGGTAGTTGCTTGAGAAGTTATTGTAGTCGGTGATACTGTAGTTGTGGCATCAGTGGTATTTGCATTAGAAGTTTTTGTAGTCGGTGATACTGTGGTTGTGGCAACAGCGGTATTTGCATTTCTTGTGGGACATTTTTGTATGTTACTTGAGTTTACATATCGACAGCCCCGACAAACGAAACAGTTTAATGCGTCAGCTAAAAAAAATAAAATATACATATATATATATATATATATATATATATATATGTAAATATACATATATATATATATATATATATATATATATATGCAAGGTGTCCAGTAAAGAATGGATAACTTTGAAATAGCTTATAATAGAGGGTCTTATCCGTTTAAAAAAAAAAATACAAAAATATATACAGACTTGATACGACATAAAGGCTTTCCTTTAAGTTGCCTGTACTAGGTACCATTTTCAAGGTCTGTACCAAAAATCTATTAAATAGGAGCAGTAGTTTAGTCACAAATAATTTTTAAAGTTTTGGTCCCGTTTGAACACGATGTATCTTTCCTAACAGCTGATTATGTCTTTAAGCATAATTCATGCACCTTAAAACGATAAATCGATGCCTTGTTACCGCTCTAACACAAGTCGCAAATTCACCAGGTTAAACGCACTTTCATGACGAGAGTGACAATTTTAGCAAAACACCCCGCTCGTAAAAGAAATGGAAATAGGTCTGTGCGTTGCTATTGCATCCTAGATCCCTGCGATCGGTGGGCCTCTAAAAACATTTTATGTTATGTATGTATGTAATTTAGGTACATCGCTCAACACAAAACATTAATTTAAATTATTTGCTATAAGTAAGCCAGCACACGCCAATATACAAAAAAAAAAAATAATCGAAAACTATACTCAAGCAGAAATAAAAATACAAAACTAAAAACGTAAGCAGAACTTTATACCTAAATAAAGGCCTCTAGTAATAAAGGATGTGCCGACTTACATATATGAAGATTGTATATGAAGCTGACAGTCACAAATGATAAACTAGGACCATCGAAGTAATATAAACAAAGTTAATTTCTAATAACAAAACAAAACCAAGGACATTAAATAAAAAGATAGTATTTCTTTTTTTTATTGTGACAGGACACGTAACTTGGGATAATTATTATTTAGTGTTAGTGATTTTTTTGTGATTGACTGTTTTTTATTATGACAGGACACGTAATTAAACTTTGGTTGTGTTTGTGTGTAATTAAGATGTTCAACAATGCTTCGTGTAACTTACACGGCATCAGAATACACTGAATACATTCTCCGTCGGTATAATTTGTGCATTAATGTGATTGGAGGACTCATCGAGAATGTAAATTAACACAAATAAAAAATTTGTGTTTTTGTTGTGATTGATATTGTGCGCGTAAAGTACGCGCACCCTTACCTACTTACCTAACATAAAAGCCAGCGCGAGTGGAGGCCTAAAGGCTGCCATACACGGACTGCTCGAGCAGTTAGCCATTGATCAACATACACGGACCGCTCTTGCAGTCATAGTCAACAGCTTGAAGCTGCCATTGATAACTGCTGGCGCAGTTGATACCAACTGCTCATCATTCAAATATAGCAACATGGATAATTCCAAATAAAGTTAAATTTATTTATAAAGCGTGGTTGCGTTTTACTCTGATTTGTAAGCTATTTAGTTTGTTTGAAAAAAAATAATTCTCATTTTTGGTGCTTTTTATTTTTGTACCGTATCGAATTAATACTAAACACCTATAGTATGCATAGAGGAATTGAATGCCTTTCTGTCATAACAACTCTGTATATGCCAGGAAGTTCATAAGAATTTTTACATATTGTAACTTTTTTTTAAATTGTAACTTTTTTACATTCTTCTTCACCACGACCACAAATGATTGAATTCCATCGGTTATTTGTTGTTATAATATTGTACGCTGACTATGTCGACCGGACTTCACAGGAGGCAGTAAATAGTGTGACTAGAAATTGCACAGTATTAAAAAAAACGTATCTTAGGTAATACTTTGGATATAATAGGTTGGGGAAAAAGTCTTTTCGCATTATAGTATGTATGAACTTGTAATAAAATCTCTTAATAAAAACTATTTGTATCTGGCTGGTTTTGGTATCATTGAAAGTTTAAATTTTAAAGAACATAATTCCAAATTCAAATTAGGAAAATGTGTGATTTTCATTTGTTTTTCGTACCGTCAAGATGAGTGAATCTAATGAAGAAATTCGATACATTTTAAAATTTTACTACAAAAAAGGTAAAAATGCAACGCAAGCCGCGAAAAAAAATTGCGATGTTTATGGTTTAAGCGTTTTCAATCCGGAAATTTTGATGTCAAAGATGCACGTCGCTCTGGTCGCCCTATTACGCATAAAATGGATGCCATTTTTTTAAAAGTGGAGCAAGATCGGCATATAAGTAGTTACGACGTAGCTGAAGAACTGGAAATTGACCACAAAACAGTTTTGGCGCATTTGAAAAAAACTGGGTACACAAAGAAGCTCGACATTTGGGTTTTTTTGAAGAAGCTGATAACTGGTGATGAAAAGTGGATCACGTATGACAAGAACGTGCGAAAAAGGTCGTGGTCAAAGGCCGGTCAGGCTTCACAGACTGTGGCGAGTGTGCTTTAGCAAGAAGTTGAGAGAAAGCGGCCGGAATTAATCAACAGAAGGGGTGTGGTTTTTCATCACGATAACGCTAGATCTCACACATCTTTAGCCACTCAGCAAAAATTAAGAGAGTTTGGCTGGGAGGTGTTAATGCATCCGCCGTATAGTCCTGACCTTGCACCTTCAGATTTCCACCTGTTTCGGTCTCTTCAGAATTCTTTAGGCAGTGTCAGGTTAACATCACGAGAGGACTGCCAAAACCACTTGTCGCGGTATTTTGACCAGAAGTCCCAAAATTTCTATAATTTATAGCAATGGGATCATGTCCCTACCTACAAGATGGCAAAAAGTTATCGAACAAAATGGTACCTACATACTTTAGTTAAATGTAAATAAACTATATTAAAAAATGTTTTGAATTTTCTTCAAAAATGCGAAGAAGCTTTTTCCCCAACCAATATGTATATATTTTTTTAGAACGGCCATAAGGTCTGTTATATGCTATTTCAATGTTATCTATTCTTTACCGGGCAGCCTGTATAAACATTGACCACAACTGTGGAGGACGTTGATACAAGTACTTAACTAATTATATTAAGTAAGTACTTCGAAAAAATTAAATTTGAACTCCCTGTTTTTACTACTTGTGGAATAAAAGCGATGTCATTGGGGTTATAAATTTCTAGGTACACAAACAATTTTGTTAAAAACAGCCAGTGACATTATGGTATACTAGCAGCACCCCACGTTTTCACCCGCGTAAGTCTCGAACCCGTAGGAATATGGGGACAAAAAGTATCCTATGTGTAAATGTAGGTTATAAACTATCTGAAAATCCGTTCAGTACTTTTTGCGTGAAAGAGTAACAAACATACATCTATCCTCACAAACTTTCGCATTTATAATATTAGTAGGATAGTAAGATATAAAGTCAACTTTTGTGTGAGGCGAGATCGCGTTAACTTGTAAGAGCGCCGATTTAGTATAACGGCAGCCACTTCACTGCAGGATTTTTTTATATCCAGCGATATTGCTGAAATTCGATTGCGCAATTCTGAGCAATTACAGTTGTGTATTCGAGTTTATGAAAACACTGAGCAAGTAATTGCGATGCGATGCCAAGATTGTAGCAATATTTAGACATTGCGTCAGTGTGACTAATATTGTAACGTATTGTACATTATTATAAATCACTAAATAGCTAAGCGCAACTCAATTTCAAATATCAGGTAAGTTATAGATGTCACTTCTCTTTCGCACGGGTACACTATATAAATACGAAAAACTTTGTTCCGTCACAAATACGAATGTCTAAATACCGATTTTCATAATTCCAAATGGTTCAAAATTCATAATAGAACAACTCCGATTTATCATTCATCCTATTTTTATAATTCCGAAATTTCAATATTCCTAATGTTTATAATTACTATTCTCATTATATCGAGTTTCAATAGATCCAATAACAAAAAGTCCGACTTAATGGTAATTCGAAACATCAAAAATACGAAATCCGTTTATTAAAGTACCGATTAATTAGAATTCCAAAATAAAAACGCCTTGTAAAACTGAATAGCAAGACAAATAAACACATAATTGGTCGTCAGAGAGAAGTATTGGGTTGGCACAAAAGTAATGAGACACAATACAAAACTCTATACATTTCATTTTTCAAGTTGTTTTCGGTAATATTCTAGAATGTTGTAGAAAATTCTAGGTACTTGTGATGTGGGGGTAAGTATATAAAGCCGCCCTCGCGATCGGTTTAGTCACCCGTCCCTTGCTCGGTAATGAAGTGCCAGCTGGTGGTGTAGCTGAGCCAGTAGCTTTAAATTCCCCCGATAATAATAATTACCATAATTTGATCCAGCCTGCCCCATCTTGTTGTCCTCCTCTCAGGGACGCCCTAAGCCGAGGTTCATTCCCCACAGGAGGAGCCTTTAGCGTGTAGTCGCTAAGTCTTGTAAGTTTTATGCCCTGGCTGGAGGCTTTGAGTTCGCTTAAGGCAGCCACAGGATTGACCAGTTAAGTAGTCACGGCCTCTCTCGTGGCCAACTACGAGATCCCATTAAAACTAAAAATCTTTTTAGTCAGTTTGAAGAAAAATGGACGTGCGACAAGTTCGAACACTGGTTAGACTGGAAGCCGACCCCAATATAGTTGGGAACAGGCTAGGCAGATTGATTGACAAGTTTGAACACTATACTTATACGAGGTATTTTTAGGCACAGTGCGCGGGCTGTGGCTGACAATATCAACACTGCATTGAACGCTGGCAGTAGAAGCCATGCTACGGTGTCCCGATGGTTTGACCATTTTAAATCAGGAGACAGGAACCTTGAAAGTCAGCCACGCTCTGGACGACAACGCGCAGTGAATGACGACGATTTACGCCGCGAACTGCAGTGGAGTCCGGATGCTACCACTAGTGAATAAGCGAAAGCACTTAACTGCAGTCATCACGCCGTGGAAAACTATTTGCATGAGCTTGGGCATTGAAAAGTTTTGGCTCGGTGTGTATCGCACATCTTTACAGACGCCAGTCGTGCAGTCCGTGTCAAACACTTTTGCTGCGACCCCGACGTAAAGAGTTTTTGTCTGCTCTGGTTACTGGACATGAATCAAGGATTTATTACGAGAACGATACACGTCGTGCTTTTTGGCTGCCTCCAGAAGAAACGCCACCAACTCAACCGAAGCTGAGTCAAAAGAATGTCGCTTAAAAGTTCTGCTTTGCTGTTTCTGGAACGCGCAAGGCATGCTGTTTTATGAACTATTACACAATGAAACTATAAACGCTGACAAATATTCAACGCAGCTTACCAAACTATCTGCTGCTATCAAAAAAATAAACCACGAAGACGGGTCAAGGTAGTTTTACTACACGATAACATGTGTAACATAACCTCAGCATAACCTCATGTCGCATCTTCCGTTCGCCAACAGTTTGAGAACTTGGGCTGGGAGACGATACCCCACCCACCTTATTCCCCAGACCTCGCCCCATCAGACTATCATTTGTTTAGAGCCCTGAAACAACATTTGCGGGGTAAACAATTTAATGATTTCTGTGATGTAGAGGCGGAGTTGAACAACTTTTTCGAGGCACAGCTATCAGAGTTCTGGGCGAAAGGCATCCAAACTTTGCCGGATAGTTGGCAAGAAGTCTTAGATGCTAATGGTGATTACATCATTGACTAAGCTTTTTGTATTGTAATAATAATAATAAAAAATAAAACGTAAACCAAGTGTTTCATTACTTTTGTGCCACCCTGATATAATATGGTGTTTAGTATGAGGAGGTACAATTAAAAATCTAATGTTTGTGTAAAGGGCTTAAAGTAACCTAACCAAACCTAACCTCGGAGTGCCCTTCGCTCGCTCTTGCATCCTATGTTTGTGTAAAGGGTTTATAGTAACCTAACCAAAACTAACCTCGGGGTGCTCTTTGCTCGCTCTTGCATCCTATGTCTGTGTAAAGGGTTTATAGTAACCTAACCAAACCTAACCTCGGGGTGCTCTTTGCTCGCTCTTGCATCCTATGTCTGTGTAAAGGGTTTATAGTAACCTAACCAAACCTAACCTCGGGGTGCTCTTTGCTCGCTCTTGCATCCTATGTCTGTGTAAAGGGTTTATAGTAACCTAACCAAACCTAACCTCGGGGTGCTCTTTGCTCGCTCTTGCATCCTATGTCTGTGTAAAGGGTTTATAGTAACCTAACCAAACCTAACCTCGGGGTGCTCTTTGCTCGCTCTTGCATCCTATGTCTGTGTAAAGGGTTTATAGTAACCTAACCAAACCTAACCTCGGGGTGCTCTTTGCTCGCTCTTGCATCATATGTCTGTGTAAAGGGTTTAAAGTAAGGCGTAATTTATATGCGTAACCGAATATTATACCTACTAATTGAATCAGAATCCTAATTTTAGCAGTTTATTCGAAGTATTGAAAATCGGAATATCGTTTTTCGGACCGAGAACCCATCGAGCATTTGATTCTTCGAACGTATGAAAATCGGAAAACAAACAAATCACATTTACGACTTTCGGTAAAATAAATTTCGTGATTTTTAATAATAGACAGTATTATTCTTAGGTATTATGAACTTAGGACTTTTGAAAATCGGAACATCGAAATTCGAAATAAAATATTTCGGAGTATTTGAGTACCCTTTCGCACATATACGTGTCTCTCTTACATTTCTATTGTTATCAGCATTGCACGTCCCAACTCTAACAAGGACAAAACTTTCCAGCGTCCTTTTAACCTTGCACTACGTAACAGCTATGTAAGTGCTTAGGAAGTTCTGTAGTGGTTCAGAAACAGTTTGATAGTGTTAAACACGTAAGTACCATTGTTTCTATATAATCCACATTAACGTTATAAATGCTGTAACTGTTCTGTTTGTTACGTTTTCACGGCCAGACAGCTTGACCAATTATGCGATTCTTTGAGACCTGGAGAAGTACATAGGTCATTTTTTTATATAATAAGTGGCACGTCGATGTATTTACTTATTGAAACCAATGTCTTAAGTATGTTTTTTTTTATATTCATTAATTTTAAATGTTTTCTTTATTAGTGACTTACTACTAGTTTACTGAGGCTGCTTGACTTTTCTGATAGATTTTATTCCTTTTTAGGATAGGAAGGAGTAGATATGCGAAGTAGGTATATTCACAATATCTAAAATAGATTTAACTAATTACGATAATAAATATTTTGGAAGGCAACGAAACTGGCGAAAGTAATGTTAAAGCCTATTTCAACATTAAGTATGCATGCACCACGATCAGAATCTATCTAACACTAAAACTTGGAAAAAGACGATTCTAGCGACTCTTACGAATTATTAAACCTCAAAAAATAACAGTAAAAATAACAAAATAACTGTATAGATACTCGTATAACCCGAATGTCCTCAAGACCTCAAAGTAAATATGGTAAAGATGATAAAGAACCCGGTTGAAGCACCCAGGTAATTCTAACATAGAAGAAAGGCGTCAAGACTACCGCCAACAGAATCAAGAACCTGGGTGCAGTTCATGGAGCAATACCGAAAATAATTTATTTTTCGTCTAAAGCAAAAAAGATGGTAACATTTTACTTAAAAATGGTTACCGGAGCTAACCTCCTCAATTTGGTACTGCATAAGAAAAATTGTAAAGCTTCCTTAACTTTAGATGAAAAGGAAGCAAACATTCTGAGGGCTGGAGGAACAGATCATATATTGTCAGATTACAAAAAAGAAGAATTCTATATAGTGTTTACCAATGTAAAAATGATGTACGGACCGACTTGAAACCCATAACCTGATAGGTATGCACAGTCCATGGCGAGTTTAAAAGACAATGATTACGTTGACCATGTTCGAAGCTTCCAAAGTGAGAAAAATGCACTCTATCGTTCGCGAAATAAGTTTTTAAATCTTAGAAAGACGACGTTCAAGAATTTTCAGGAAGTCAAAATTTCACCAGTGACCTGAAAAGATTGTCTGGTTGTAGATAGTCGAGTGCAAAATAAGATTTTGATCATTATGTTAAATGATTGCAAAAATACATTGCAGTCCATTAATCTGTTCTTTGTTGATGGGGTATTATTGTCAATCAGTATCTATCAGTATACATGCCGACATTGGTAGTACCGCAGACGAAACTGTAATAGTGGCGATTATTTTCGCGTTGTTACCTGGTCAGTCCCAATCGAGCTATACGAATATGTTTCAAATGGTAAAAGATAGCATTCCTGAATTCCATCCAATAAAATTTAAGATTGATTTTAAGATTGCAGCAATGAATGCTATTAAATAAGTTTTTCCGTTGGCATCTGCCAATACCTATCTGCTTGTATATATATAAGCAGATAGACATTGGCAGTATATATAAGCGGATGTTTATCCATTTCCATAAAACGTTGTGGAAAAAAGGAAAACAGACTGGAAAACTCTGCATCTCTTCGTTTAATTTCACATCCAGAGAAAGAGACAATACAAAAACATTGAAACTGTCCTTGACCTCAGAGCTAAAAATAGTCTATTCTACGCGAGAAAAATAGATACCTACTATAACGTAACAAGTAATGATGAGTAGAAAATACTAAGATCTAGAAAACAAGTGAATCTTCTGTCTTCAAGGCCAGGAACCAGGTCTGCAGAGCGAGACGCGCGCAGACCAGGCACGTTGGATCTTCAGCTCAGGACGCTTGGGTGTCACGACCGTGCAGCAAGAATCAGCAGGCAGCAGGGCAGAAGAATCCACAGTCCCCAGAGAAGGGACGAAGACGAAGCTGCAGCGTCTTGCTCCAAGGAGGAGTAGAGCGATGGCAGCATCCCTTGGCGATGGCCTACGTCACTCCGTTAGAGGGATTGTAGGGATCCCTCTGTCTAAGGAGGACAATAGAGGAGAGCAGTGACTTAAGCCATGTCACTAGAGGTTTATATTGTAGCGCGGACTTGGACTGATGACCGGAGTCCACCGGATAATAATACTCGTGAAGACATCACATGACATTTATTGTAGATAGTGTAGACTGATTTGAAGGTAAAGATATACTGACAGAGTAATTTCCTTGTAGAAAAATGTTACTATTCCATCACTGAGTTTACTACTGATAAACAGAGTTATGACGATTCCGACTTTCTAATTAAACACTTATGATTTTATTCACTGATTAAGTATGAATGTGTTTATTTAACTAAAATTGTAATGACCTGTTTACCTAATTGACGTTATTATTATTAATTGACATACTTGATTTTTTTTTTGTATTCTGTTGACATGCCACCTTAAATTGATAATATAATATAGTTTTAGACAATATAAAACCAATAACCATACCTATGTATTACAAAATAAACGATTGATTGATTGATTGTTGTTGATGCTTCGTAGATGAATGTAGACAAATTTTTAGAAGCAATGACCCTTTATGACAGGCCAGTTGGCGTGGTTGGTTAAGATACCACCTTTCACGCCGCAGGTCGTGGGTTCGATTCCCATCCAGGACAAACATTTGTGTGCATGAACATGTCTGTTTGTCCTGAGTCTGGGTGTAATTATCTATATAAGAATGTATTTACAAAAAAAAGTAGTATATGTAGTATATCAGTTATCTGGTTTCCATATTACAAGCTCTGCTTAGTTTGGAATCGGATGATCATGTGTGAAATGTCCCAGGATATAATTATTATAGGACCCCGTCTCGTTCTAGAAATACAAATACTAAATATTTTAAAGATACGTCAGATTAGATGAGTAAGAAACATAGCCAGTGATAACTAACATGAGAACTCGGCCTTAACACATAGCTTACACAGTGGAGACGTGGTGAAAGCCACGTCTCCACTGTAAGCTATGAATAAAATCTGACAATTGACATTTGAGTTTTTACAATTAAAATATAAAAATTAGAAAATAATATCAATGAAATGGAGTGATTCCTATTGGAATTGGTGTTTAGTAAATAAAATGTAAGTATAGTGAATGTATGAACCCCCCAGCTCGTTAAACATCAAAACATGTGGTTTTTAAGAAATGAAATACGACACTACTCTAAAAAATCGTTTTTTTTTCTCGGCGCCAATAATTTTGCATACTGGGGTTTTCAAAAATACATTAAAAAGGGTCTATTCTACCCAACAAAAATTGCTACCGTAAGTTGGGGTGATTTTGCGCCTGCCAGTAATACTTTGCTCCAAATCCGTACAAGTTTAAAAATAAAATTTAAAAAAAAGTTTACAACTCTATGGTTTTATTGATGTCTGAACGCAATCATAAGATGTCAATGTTCTGTCATGGAAGTTGACAGGTCGCCATTGTTGCTATTACCTGTGCTAGGTTTGCTAGGTGTGCTGTGTTAGGTTTATTAAAACCTAACCCAAAATTAAATCAATGGATTTAATTTTGGGTTAGGTTTTAATAAACCTAACCTTGATTTTACCAAACTTTTTTTTTTTTTGTAAACTTTCTACTTTCACGTTAGGACTCCTTGCACAGGTAATAGCAACAATGGCGACCTGTCAACTTCCATGACAGAACATTGACATCTTATGATTGCGTTCAGACATCAATAAAACCATAGAGTTGTAAACTTTTTTTTAAATTTTATTTTTAAACTTGTACGAATTTGGAGCAAAGTATTACTGGCAGGCGAAAAATCACCCCGACTTACGGTACTATATTTTCGACGGGTGTTAATGTAAGGTTCCATGTATCCAAACACGATATGGGGTTTGGACACCTGGAACCATTGTACATTATCTTATATCGGGTTGGCTAATAAGTTATGAGCGTTTTAGTTTATAATTTCTGGAATTTTCGGAAAGGTTCGAGAACGTTCTGTAGCTGAGGGTATATAAAGAGCGAGTCGCTCTCATGCGCGTTATTGATAGTTTGGCTGTTAGTGCGTTAAAGTTCACAAAGAAATGAGTGATATTAAAACCCACGTACATTGTTTATTATATGAGTTTCAATCTGGGCATTCTGCTGCTACACGTAATATATGTCAAAGGATAGCTCACGATGCAGTCTCCGAAGCAACAGCAAAGCGCTGGTTCCAACCGTTCCGCAATAACCATTTTTCCTTAACCAATCAACCAAGGTCTGGGCGCCCCGTGGAAATAGATATCGATAAATTAAAACTATTAATCGAAGAAGATCCTCGAAGAACTACACGCGATTTGGCTGTTCAGCTCGAGTGCTCTCATGGCACCATAGAAAATCATTTACATAGTTTGGGAAAGACTTACAAATATAGTGTTTGGATACCCCATTAATTAAGTAATGATCGGCTGACCTACCGAGCTGAGATTTGTGTACAACTTTTATCTTTCCGCCGCACATTTAATTGGTTAGATCGATCATCTTGTCACTGGATATGAAAAGTGGGTTCTCTATGTTAATCACACACGCAAGCGCCAGTGGCTGGGATGTAAAGAACAGGGAAAACCAACGTCAAAAGGTGATCTTCATCCTCGCAAGGTAATGCTTTCTGTCTGGTGGGATATACGAGTACATGGAGTAATAAGCTGGGAATTCCTTCCTACTAATACTACGATTACAGCAACAGTATATTGTAATCAACTCGAAAAACTGAAGCTTGACATCCATCGCAAACGTCCACAACACGACAAAATATTTTTCCTGCACGACAATGCCCGGCCGCATATTGCTAAGAGTACCAGGTTAAAACTATTGGAGCTTAATTGGGAAATAATACCCCACCCTCCATATTCGCCCGACTTAGCACCAACTGATTTCAGCTTGTTCCGATCACTTAGTAATAATTTACGGGAAAAAAGCTTTCACGATGAACCACACTTGAAACAATACATACCTAGATGACTTCTTCAATTCAAAACCAACGAAGTTCTATGCGGACGCCATTCACTCTTTGCCAGATCGATGGCAAATGGTAGTAGAAAACGACGGTGAATATATTATTAATGATTATCATTTAATAAATAAATACAAATAAAATAGTTGTATGTCGCTCATTACTTATTAGCCAACCCAATATTTTTCCTATTCTGGTAAGAGAGCATTCGAAAAGAATAGCCAATGCACGGAACGAATTCCTGGGATCTTTCATCTATTTCTACTGGCCGGCCAGACCTGGGCTCACTCAACGTGTAGTCGCCACTGCGAAATCGGATGAACCATATTTTTGCTGTAGCCTCCGATACGGCATGAGGAGCTATATGTTAGCATATGTCCCACACAGCTTTGGCCTCTGAATGTCTAGATTGGTATTCGTAAGGTAAACAATGCCTAAGGTCTATTTTTATGTGATTTTTACACATCGACTCTCAAACGTCTCAAAAATGACGTTGGCAATTTTAGGCCAATTTCTATATTACCTGCATTTAGCAAAATATTTGAAAAGTTAATACTCAAGCAGTTGCTAAGACATTTTAATTTAAATGGCCTCCTTCATGATGAACAATATGGCTTTACTAAAGGTCGTTCGACTACAGATGCGGGTGTTGCTCTGCTGAAACATATATTTAATGCATGGGAGAACTCGCAAAATGCTATTGGAATTTTCTGTGATCACTCCAAAGCCTTTGATTGCGTGCACCATGACACGCTTTTGCGTAAACTACATCATTACGGTGTACAAAACGAAGCTCTTAAAGTAATTAATTCATATTTACATAATAGGTTTCAATGTGTAGATGTAAATGGTGTGAAATCTTCCGGGCTACCAGTTCTGTTAGGTGTACCTCAAGGCTCAATATTGGGTCCATTCTTGTTTTTAGTGTATATCAATGACTTACCATTCTATTTAAAGGGTATCTGTGACGTTGTACTGTTTGCAGATGACACCTCTCTTATTTTTAAAGTAGACAGGAATAGACAAAATTTTGACGACGTAAACAGTGCGCTCTCAATGGTTACAGATTGGTTTACGATAAATAACTTAGTTCTCAATGCTAAGAAAACGAAATGTATAAAGTTTGCCTTACCGAATGTTAGAAATCTAGGACCCAACATCGTTTTAGATAAAGAAGTGCTTAAAACTGTAGACTCGGCAGTTTTTCTGGGTATAACAGTAGATGCCAAACTTCAGTGGGGCCCACATATATCAAGCCTAGCGGGAAGGCTCAGTTCAGCCGCCTACGCCGTCAAGAAAGTAAGACAATACAATGACGTTGATACAGCTCGGTTAGTCTATTTCAGTTATTTTCATAGCATTATGTCATACGGTATTCTGCTCTGGGGCAAAGCCGCTGATATTCAAATATATTTGTTCTTCAGAAACGAGCTGGTCGAGCAATTTACCAGCTCGGTGCCAGAATTTCTGAGAGATTTTTTTAAACATATTGGTATTCTCACGGTGGCATCACAATTCATCTTCGCCAACATCTTATATATTAGACAAAATATACATGTATACACTAAAAACAGTGATATTCACAATGTTAACACCAGAAATAAGGACAAATTACGTGCTCCATTTCACCGGCTTCATAAGGTTCATAACTCATTTGTTGGGCTTGGCTTCCTTTTATAACAAGCTACCCTCTTCTTTGCTAGATTTACCTTACAATGCATTTAAAGCCAAAGTAAAATCTAACCTTTGTTCAAAGGCATACTATTCTATCAACGACTACTTAAACGATAAGAATAGTTGGTCGCTGTGTTTAACTTAAGACAATGTTTATGTTCTTTCTCCAGAATTAGCTTACCTACTGACAGGTTATATGAGTTCATATAATTATTTATTTTCTTTGACTGTAAAGATCAATTTATTTTTATTTTATTTTTATTTATCATTGACATAATCTACTCATTACAATGTTTTTTTTATGAGTGGTATTGCAATATGTGGTTAGCTAGTGACCTCGACAATTGATCATAATTATTCTTGTCTGAGCAACCGGCAGCAGGTTCGTCATGCTCCCTTAGATGTCACTGCTTGCGGTAGCGTCGGGGGTCGGGTTGCCTCCTTCCCTCAAATATGGCGAGGGGGGTAATGGCTGATCTTTGCGTTATGCTCGTGAACGGGTGCTGCTTGTGGTGACTGGTCGTCTTGCTGACCTTGGTTTTGTTTTGTTATTAATAATTTAACTCGTTTATTTTACTTCGATGGTCCTAGTTTATCATCTGTGACTTCGAGTTACGGCTATATGTAAGTGGGCACGCCCTTTATTACTGGAGGCTTTCAATATAGGTATAAAGTTCTGCTTACGTTTTTAGTTTGTATTTTGATTCTGCTTGAGTATAGTTTTCGAATTTTCGATTTTTTTTTCTTCTTTTTTTTAAGTAGGTATATTGGCGTGTGCTAGCTGACTTATAGCAAATAATTAAATTTAATTTAATGTTTGTGTTGCGTAATGTACTTGCGTGTATTTTGCACAGTGTTGTATAGAATATTATATATATTTTTATTTTTTTTATTTCACTGAACAGACAGCTGTGCTGCTGAGGAGTTTGTTGCGCCACTTCTTCTCCTCAGCTAAAGCACTAGGAAGTGGTGAAGGGCGGGCGTTTTGGGGGACTGTCTTATGTAATTTTGACGTTTGAAAAGTGCTGATTCTCAGCCTAGTTTGAATAAATGACTTTTGATTTTGATTTTGATTTTGCAACGATTGAAACGAACAAGTGCCGCTCATTGTTTATACCTTCGACCGTAGAATGTTTTAGCTGCTTCTCGAAAAAACTAGATAACTGTTACTAATCGCTCATTATTTATGTTACAAACCAATACAAACCAAATAAAATTTTCTTAAATAACTTTCATTACTTATTATATTGTTAAAAATACATTTGAAAACCTCATAAAACTTCTTTTTTTCTAATTAGTCGCCCTAAAGTGACCCCCATATTCAAAATTCATTTATTTACGTTACACTCCCGTGTAGTTCTGTGTACGTATACCAATTTAGGAGGTTCTCAATTCGTCTGTATATCTTTTTTTTGTATGTTTGTTATGCGATTACTCAAAGACGGATGGACCGATTTAGAAAATTCATATTTTGTTTGATAGGGTATTTACTTACTTTACTTACTTTACTGTTATTTACATGGCTATATCTACAATTATTGTGCTCAATTATGCATTCGAATTAGTGGGGTAGGTTCCACAAATAAAAAGTGAAAAATAAAAACTTTTTAGCAAAAAATAAAACCGACTTCCAACACAAAACACTACAAAGTTAAAAATAACTTTAATTTCGGAAGTCGGTGGCAAAAAACGATATACAAAACCCAAGACATCGACTACCGAAATTAAAGTTATTTTTCACTTTGTAGTGTTTTGTTTTGGAAGTCGGTTTTATTTTTTGCTAAAAAGTTTTTTCAGCTTAATCAGTCCATTCGATGCGGAGAAAATTGACTGTGGCAGACGGACAGACACACGAATGATCCTATAAGGGTCCCATTTTTCATTCGGACATATGGAACCAATAAATATGAAAAATAAGTATGTTAAATAATTGTTCAATTACTAAGAAGTTCGATTCAAAGTTCAGTTATTAAGAACTCGGATAACTTCCTACTGTTACTGATCTCACTCTCAACTGTTTCGAGTGGTGTTGACGGATTTGTGACGCGAAAAGATAGCTTTAGGTAGACAGATTATTTTTCAAAGAAAAAACATAATATAGAACTAACCAACAACACGGTGAAAAATAAGCTGTAATTTTTAATAGAAGTCTTATTATTAGAACGGCTAATAAAAGACGGCGGCAAAAAGAAAATAAAACTAAAGTCATCCCACTCTCGAAACAAAAGATTTTTTTTATTGTTAATAGTTTACTGAGGTTAGGTTATTTTGTTTTAATAGTTTATTAGTTAACACATTCTCTGCTTAATTCTTTATGCAAACGCTTCTTTATGCTACACCCTTACCGACCCTTTTTTTTACGATGTTTTCGAAACAATAGAGAGGCACAACGAACGCACAGGTGCGGCGCGCCGCACTCGAAGAAAGTTATGAAAACGCGCATGTGCGTCTGCCGCACCTAATGTATTAACTAGCTTTTGCCTGCGGCTTGTTAGAAATTATCCCACGGGAACGCACTACCGGGATCAAAAGTATCCTATGTCCTAATCCAGGACATATTCTACCCATTTGCCAAATTTCATCCAAATCCATTCAGCGGTTTTAGCGTGAAAGCGTAACAAACAAACAAACTCACTTTCGCATTTATAGTATTACTAGTTTTTGCCCGCGACGTCGCTCGCGTTATTTTAGAATAGCGGTTTAGGGCGTGAAAAGGTATCAAGCAAACAAACTTACTTTCGCATCTATAATATTATAGTTAGGATGAAAAACCGGTCTATCGACACTCTACGACTCACAAAATGTATTAGGTATAATAATAACAATATAACTCAATCATGATTCGAAAGACACGTGGCGCCATCATAAGAAGTTTCTGTACACGTGATAACGTATATGCAAAATTTTAGGCGGACTGGTTCAGTGGTTTAGGCGTGAAAAGGTAACAAACAAACTTACTTTCGCATTTATAATATTAAGTTAGGATTTAGTATAACAAGTTTATCCAGTGTATATTATTTTATCCTCTATAATAAATATAACTTACAAAAAAAAATTAGTGAAAAGTTTTGCCGCACTTGAACTTTTGGCGAAACTGAACCGTCACGCTCGGGTCGGTGACTCTGAATCAGGTATAATGGGTTCCAGTAGGTCGGTGACGCTGAATCGAGTATACTCGGCCACGGTCTTAATTTTTCACTTCTATTATTTGGTCATAATTAAGCACACACCCTTTTTTTCTTTTTGGTGGTTTTTTTTAATTACTTCCATTCCATCCTCATAAAAATAAGTGTCCGTGTATTACACACATTGAAAAGAAAACAACAAAGGAAACTTACCCTTGAATACCGCACAAAACGTCACAAACACTATAACGAATAAAATCTTCCCCATTTGCACCTTTGTAAATTAATTGTAATCACAGAGTCCTTCACTGCTTTTAATTCTTTAATACACATGGACTATGGTGTGGATTTTGTTTTAATGTATTTCTATTACATGTAGGTGGGGGATTTTTGACCCCAATAAATAAAATAAAATTGTTCTTAGTGAAGTAAGCACTACTAACGAAATGACGATCTCTTTGTTCTGATTAGTTGTAATGCACGTACTTATTATGAATAATAGATTTTCATAATAATTATACAGCATGTTGTTTCCAATCAGATTTTTCATGTACTTATCGATTAGGATATCCGCCCCTCCGCATCCCCTCCCGCATATACTGCGGAAGGCTAACTTGGTGAAGCAGGTATGAGTCGACAAAAAAAAACCAGCCAAGTGCATGTTTGGACCACGCACAATAAATGGCTCCGTAGTTGGAATGAATTTATCCCAAGAACAAACTTAACATTTTAATTGAAAAACATGTCCTCCCATACATTTCAACTGCAAATGTAAGTTTGTACGTTGTGTTCTATTTCGACTTTTATTTTAGGTGTTCCTGTAATCTATAAGTATAGTACTAGTTTCGGAGATTATGAAGGAATGGTCAATTTTCATCTATTTTCTTAAATAACTTTAAAATTATATAAAATATATACGTAAATGAGACCCTCACAGTAAGTCCTTTCATTTGATATTAGTAACAAGAGTGGATAATACCCCCTATAAAATCCTGGATTGATAAACATGACGATCAAATCTCGGGATTTAAGAAATTGCGAATTATTTATTATCTACTATAAATATTTAATTTGCTAGGAATGTATTCAAAGTGAAATAAATAATTCGGAATGTCGTATTTCCCGGGATTTAGAAATTGCGAATTATTAATTATTTTATTATAAATACACATATTTAATTTGTTACGAATGTATTCAAAGTACAATAAATAATTCACAATGTCTTAAATCCCGAGATATAATCGTCATGCTTATCATTCCGGGATTTTATAGGAGCATATCGACTCTTGTTACTTCTTTCCTCGAAGTATACTTTACCTATTCCGATCTCTGGTTATCATGCTGAGATTCTAGCTGTATGCACTATTGAAGGATAATACAAATCGTTGGGCAAATTAGAAACACACCTGAATAAATAGCTAAAAACTAGAGTTATACAACATGACATAAATTAATGTTGGCTGTCCATATGTCAAAGGACATACACTAAGTTAAGTACTCACTTTTTAAACACCATGTGTGCAATAAACATGTCGAACCTAACACTCGAAAATTTATCTTCGAGTACATAGGTACGTACGTACCTCTCTGCATAATATGTTGATAAAAACGAAAACCCTTCTTCATAGATAAACAGGATAAGGAAACACCTAAAGTAAAGGTTCAGACCTTGATGCACGTTTTCAGTAACACTAGACACATCTAAATAAAAACGTTAACGGCCAGTTCAGCACCAAGAGTTGAAAATATTAAGGCATTAATTTAGGAGTCTCTAAGTGTTAGTGAAAACGGTCAATAAAGGCATACGCATTCTTCCACAGCCTACTTCAGCCCACTGCAGGGACGAGGATATACCTCATCTAATTTACGCTATTCTTCTCTATTTTATATAACTGGCGATGTGTGGGTTTGCTTTGGCTACACCTCTGTTTTACAGGCGTGATATTATGCTGTGTTGTCTTCTCTATTTTTTACCAGTCATGATCAGAACTTCTCAACAAGGTTGATATCATGATAAATGACGAATGATTTTATTTCTGTAAGTAGGTTTGTACAAACACTTTTACAAGTCAATCATGTTTTTTTTTTTAAAGTAGATGAGTAGGCGTTTTCCTATCTGACTACTCTGAGAAGAAAGGCCGAAACCAATGTAGAGGTCACAGTCTCTTATAAAGTCCAGACATTATCTTGGTCAGTTCATGTGAAGACCATGTAGATTGGTGTCTGAAATGGTCTTTTGAGGAAAGAACTACACAGATTGAGAGGACCTGTCCAGTCAGTGCACGCATTTGTCAGTAATCGCGCAGCTCAACTCAGAACTTAAGGAGCTTAACGATACCAACAATACCAAAGAAAGGACATTTGGGTAGGCCAAAGTGTTGTTCATCATGTATGTTCCTAATTCGAAAGTTACAGGAGACCTTACACCCTTCGGGTCACCGATTTAGCCGCAGCTCTACGTATTGAAAGATACTTCCTAGTGTCGTATTTTCCTAAAGTCCTAAGTTGCACAACTCAAAAATAAGGGAGAAATTTCTTGCGAAAGCGTCAGTCTCACCATTTGTCAAAGTTACAAAAATACTAACTCACGAAAATTGTTGTGATATAATAGGCAACTTATAGTGGCCACTATAAGTTGCCTATTATATTTTAAGGATTACAATAAAACTTAAGACGCCCCTGGAGCATGCGTAGTTCATACAAACGAAATACCAAAATAATTTGTAAATCAAACATATTCTAAAGGTAGTGTATATTTTAGGTTATCAAATATATATTAAATAAGAACATTGATTTAAACAGGAAATATGAGAAAAATAACTGTTCAATACAAAATTTAAATTCCTCATATCTCGTCTTCAAATCAATGTCCTTTCAAAATATATGTTTGGGAACCTAGATATTCTGTACTCCAATCGGAATAAATACACACTAACTTAAGAATATGTTTGATTTACAAATTATTGTGGTATTTCGTTTGTATGAACTACGCATGCTTTGTGGGCCTCTTACCAATATAAAACTACTGTTTGTAATAATAATAACGTATTATGGAACGTATTATAACGTATGACGTAATTATGGAGCACAACTTAACGTCCTTTTTTGGTGCATTTTCATTCTAAAATAAAAGAAATAGCCAAACAAACAATGAAGGTGCCACTGCGCGCTCGGTACCCACTTAACAGACTATTTGGGTCACCGTGACGAAATTGCGGCATGAAAAAGGTACATAGTTTGAACGCATTGATATTTTTGTTCTTTCGATAAATACGTATACAATACGTAAGTCAATTTTATAACTCTTCGAACAATTTTCGTTTTGAATCATAGTGACATTTATATATTATGTTGGGGAAAAAGTGTCTTCGCATTTTTTAAGAAAATTCAAAACATTTTTTAATATAGTTTATTTACATTTAACTAAAGTATGTAGGTACCATTTTGTTCGAT
Organism: Dicycla oo; assembly: GCA_948252095.1. NCBI lineage: Eukaryota > Metazoa > Arthropoda > Insecta > Lepidoptera > Noctuidae > Dicycla > Dicycla oo. Next base: position 16,795,520 of record OX411728.1, read on the forward strand.
AACTTTTTGCCATCTTGTAGGTAGGGACATGATCCCATTGCTATAGAAATTTTGGGACTTCTGGTCAAAATACCGCGACAAGTGGTTTTGGCAGTCCTCTTGTGATGTTAACCTGACACTGCCTAAAGAATTCTGAAGAGACCGAAACAGGTGGAAATCTGAAGGTGCAAGGTCAGGACTATACGGCGGATGCATTAACACCTCCCAGCCAAACTCTCTTAATTTTTGCTGAGTGGCTAAAGATGTGTGAGGTCTAGCGTTATCATGATGAAAAACCACACCCCTTCTGTTGATTAATTCCGGCCGCTTTCTCTCAACTTCTTGCTTTAATCTCATCAGTTGTTCGCAGTAGAGTTCAGAATCGATGGTCCTGCCTGGTGGTAACAGCTCATAATGAATAATGCCCTTCAATCCCACCACACACACACAGTATCACCTTGTTGCGAGTTAACCCGGGTTTCGCCACAGTCTGTGAAGCCTGACCGGCCTTTGACCACGACCTTTTTCGCACGTTCTTGTCATACGTGATCCACTTTTCATCACCAGTTATCAGCTTCTTCAAAAATGGTTCGGTTTCATTACGTCGTACTAAAGAATCACAAATGAGTACACGGTTCATTAGGTTTCTTTCAGTGAGCTCGTGAGGTACCCAAATGTCGAGCTTTTTTGTGTACCCAGTTTTTTTCAAATGCGCCAAAACTGTTTTGTGGTCAATTTCCAGTTCTTCAGCTACGTCGTAACTACTGATATGCCGATCTTGCTCCACTTTTTCAAAAATGGCATCCATCTTATCCGTAATAGGGCGACCAGAGCGACGTGCATCTTTGACGTCAAAATTTCCGGATTGAAAACGCTTAAACCAAATTTGTGCTACTCTCACAGACACTACACTAGGTCCATAAACATCGCAAATTTTTTTCGCGGCTTGCGTTGCATTTTTACCTTTTTTGTAGTAAAATTTTAAAATGTATCGAATTTCTTCATTAGATTCACTCATCTTGACGGTACGAAAAACAAATGAAAATCACACATTTTCCTAATTTGAATTTGGAATTATGTTCTTTTAAATTTAAACTTTCAATGATACCAAAACCGGCCAGATACAAATAGTATAGGCAAAGAGATTTTATTACAAGTTCATACATACTATAATGCGAAAAGACTTTTTCCCCAACCTATTATTACATAAAAATCGAAATCATTATCAATATTATTAATAAAAAAATATGAATATAGAAGCCTGGAAGCTACACATTTCGACACTACAATTTTTGTGATTTTTATTTTTTTAACTTTGGTAAAATAATGGTGTTTTTTTTTTTAATAATAATAATATTTATTCAAAAATTACAAGGCATAAAAATTGTACAGTTTTGCTTAAATGTTAATTATAATCCTAAGACTTACGTGCCTGAACTAGGTAATCCTGTGTTTCAGGCGAAAAGAGCTCATAAAGTGTTATAAAATTAATAAATAATCAAAGACGAAGAAAGTTGACCAAAGACAAATTAATTATATGTTGAGTAGCTTACCTCTTAGTTTCTAAATTTGATAAATACTTATCGTAGATGAGTATAAATCTATTTACTTTAACACAGTTAATAAATTCTCTGTATCTTCGTAAGACATACCTTGGAGAACCTGCTTGACAATTCTTTTACAATTTGTGTAGTTCAGGGAGTAAATGTTTGCTTTCGAGTTTAGTCTATTATAGAGGAGAGGACCGAGGTACAGGTAAAATCTGGATATAAAAGCATGTTTTGTTGTATTTAGCGGGCAGACCAAATCTTTACGTCTTTTATTGGTATATTCAGTGCTGTAGGGGAGAGCTGTGTGTTGTTTTAATACAATACCCATTATAAATAGTTGCCGAACTGTTAATACTTCACAAGATTTGTATAGGAGGTTAGTAGGAAATAGGAAAGGGCGGAAAGTAGACACTTTGAGAATCGCTCTCTGAGCTCTCTCGATGGTTAGTAACATAGTTTTACCCGCTCCACCCCACGTGGTAATACAGTAAGTTAATATCGATTGACACAGAGCAAAATAAACTTGTCTAACTATTTTTGTATCAGCAATATAGCGTAACTTTTTAAAAACAAATATCAACTTGCGAATTCTATTATTTAAAGCTTCTATATGTTGTTTGAACGAAAGTGTCTCGTCTATTATAACACCTAGGTATTTTGTTGTACTTGCCATTTTAATGTTGGGACAAACACATTGGTTTAATGTGGGAATTGTACAATAGTGAGCATATAATGTCGAAGAGCTAGTTGATTTTTGCTTGCGCAATGAAAACTTAATGTAATTTGTCTTATCTGCATTTAGTGTTAGTGAATTATTTTGAAGCCATTTATTAACAACATCGAAACCATCTTGCGCAAGCTTGTAGACGTTTTTTTCTGAATCAGCCGAGAATAAAAGGGCAGTGTCGTCAGCATAAGAAACAATTTGGCCGTGATTTAGATTTAGATTACAAAGATCATTTATGTATATCAAAAATAGAGTAGGCCCTAAAATGCTTCCTTGGGGAACACCGAATGACGTGTTTTTTTGACTATCGCTGAGAACATTACCAACCTTTACACATTGGGTACGGTCTTCTAGATAACTCTTAAATAGTTTCAGCTGGGTGCCTCTGACACCTATGTCTTCAAGCTTGTGCAACAGAATAGGAATAGAAACCGTGTCAAAAGCTTTGGCGAGGTCCAGGAAGATTCCCACTGTGTGGTTACCTTTATCAAGTTCCTGTGCTAGATAGTCAGTCAGATGGTGTACTGCATCGTCTGTTGACATTTTAGGCCTAAATCCGAACTGCCGTTTAGATAAAATTAATTTATCCTCCAAATATTTGAAAAGCCTTTTATTTATTATTTTTTCTAATATTTTAGACATAGAAGGCAGTAAGGAAATAGGTCTATAATTTGTCACTTGATCTTTACTGCCTGATTTATAAATAGGGACAACAACAGCTTTTTTTAGGCACTCGGGAAAAAGACCACTGGTGACTCACTCTTTTGAGAAGAATTTGTCCCTTATTTTTGAGTTGTGCACCTTAGGACTTAAGTTATATAAGACACTAGGAAGTCTCTTTCAGTACGTAGAGCTGCGGCCAAATCGGTGACCCGAAGGGTGTAAGGTCTCCTTGTTAGCATGAAACGTTACATAAATAAGGAGAATTTTCAGGGGTGTTGTATAGATTGCCGTATTCACAACAGTAAGCATAAACATAATCAGCCTATAACGTTCCCACTGCTGGGACACAGACCTCATCTCTGTGAGAGGAAGTGGCCCGTAATACGCCACGCGGGCCCAGTGCGGGTTGGCGGATGTCACTTGTCTCAAAATTTTTGGTTCTAGGAAATGCAGGTTTCCTTACAATGTTTTCTTTCGCCGTTTTAAGAGCAGGTGTTGAAATAAATTACACAAAGTAAAGAGCCTGCCTGGGATCGACCCCACGACAACTGGTAAGTCGCGGCCGTTACCACTGGGGGCACTGGGCCACCACTGCTCTTCAGGACTTCATATAATTTATTTACTCATAAACAATTCACATTGTAGTCGAACATTACATATCTAATATTATTATTATTGCATGCAGTATCCTACTATCTACAGCAGGCTTTCTTACGGTTTACGGTCTGTGTGGTTCTTTCCTCAAAAGACCATTTCAGACACCAATCTACATGGTCTTCACATGAAGTGACCAAGATTATGTCTGGACTTTATAAGAGACTGTGACCTCTGAGTTTGTTTCGGCCTTTCTTCTCAGAGTAGTCAGATAGGAAACGCCGATCTCATCTAGTTTAAAAAAAAAAAATTGACTTGTAAAAGTGTTTGTACAAACCTACTTACAGAAATAAAAATCATTTATCATATATAATTTAATTCTGTCTGTGCATCAGGTCTGAATCAGTATTGTATTAAATTAGATTTCATCTTCGAAGCACGGTGGGCTGCACTGTCACCGCTGCTGCGGCTGCTGAGACCCTCAAGCGGCGCAAATACTGTAACTTTATGAGTAACTACAGTTTTGAGCCTTTTGGGGTCGAAACGCTCGGGTCATGGGCCCCGAGTGCACGTTGCCAAATAATAATTAGTGGTAATACTACCCGTCTTCTCGGCACGTTTCCTAGTGACAGCGATTCGGACGAGTACTTCGACTCCTAAGTGTCCTTTTGTTTTTGTATTTATTTGTATAGTTAGTTATTTAATTTTGTACCTAGTGTAAATAGTATGTTGAATGAAATATGGTTTAGAGGGAGCCCCACGACCCCTGGTGGGTTCCCTCGAGGCGGGGGGGCTCAGTAGTTGCGGCTTGGTCACCCACGGTGAAGCGAAGAGAAACCTGAGGAGGGGCCGCTCGTCAGGGCTTTTCCCAGGAAGCCGATGATATAGCGGCCAACAAGTAGGTTGCGGTGCCGCTTGGACGGCATCGTAAATAAGGCGGGCCGCGGTGTCGTTTGGGAGGTATCGCGGCTGAAGGTTGGAGGCCGCGGTGGGAGAGGCGTGCCGGTATTGCAGTGCGCCACTCTCCCTAGCTTCTTCGGCCTTGACGGGGTCGCTACCGTCTGATGGCGGACGCGGTGGGGCCTCAGGGGAGGAGGAGTGTCGGTATTTCGTTGGCTGCTCTCCCTATGCTCCGCGGCCGAAAAGTGGTTGGCGGCCGGGCCATTGACCTGACCGGTCGCAAGGGGACCAAGGGTGCCTAAACACGGGATCGTCTAGCGCCCATGTGCTGGTTTGGTCCCTGGGGTAGTCACGGCGTGCAATATATTCTGGAGCGCCGTTGAGGGGGTTACTCCCTATAGGAGGGTCTGGTGACGGACAGCCGCGGCGGGTTTGCGGTGAGTGTTAACGCGTGCCCGTGTTCACGCCACAAACGGCAGAGGAGGACACCGTGAAGTTTTAGTCCCACGTAACTGCACTATCTCCTCGTGGTAGTGCAGTATGCATGAGCATTTCTCCACGCAAAAAAGGGCGTCCCACGACTTTGCCAAATGGAGGGAAAGTACATTAATTTCTGTACTTAGATAGAAAAATTTACTGAATGAGGACTTTTCTTTTTTTCTTCATCATTTTTATTTTAAAAACAATATGAACTGCGTTCAAAGAATTTCGCCTGTGTTCACCGAGAATCGAACCCGCCAAATGTGAAAAAAAAAACCTGTAATTTTACTATACTGATCGAAAGGCCCAATCACATTTATTTCTTCTAAACAACATATAATCTAAAATAAAAGGAAGACTATGAAATATATCATTTGATTTCAAATTTTATTCAGAATAATGAATAGTCTTTTCTTTGACTATGTGGTGCTTATAACAACTGACTTTATTTACTACTTTCTACTTTATTATCATACTAATGAGTAGACAACACTTAAGAAATTATAATTTCTCTATTATAAGTGTATGTATGTATTATATTATCACATTATTATAAAATAATAATGTGATAGGAACATAAACTGTAGTACCTAGTAGTAACTCTTTGTGTGTTTGGCCTTTGGCACGTGGCTGGCGTGCTACTTGGGCCCCCTACTGACTGCGGTCGGCCAACGGCTGGCACCGTGCTTCGGATCCCGCTACCCTCCAAAATGAGTTACCCGGCTAGCTGACTCAGAGACCACAACCAGTTCCAAACAGCGCAACTGACAATCTCCTTCTCCCCCAAAGGCACTGGCACTCCCACACACCGACGGAACACAGCAAGCTGTGGTGCCGTTGCCCGGTGAGGTAGGAGGTAGATCCCAAAACCACTCCACACACACCACACATTTATCTAATTGAGCACGGGTGCTACTACATGACACTTGCTGAAGGTCTGATGATGACCAGGTAAGTGTTTATCGGTTCTCAATAACGGAAATAGTTAGGATGACCCAGCTTTCAACATTTATCTAATTGAGCACGGATGCTACTACATGATTCTTTCTGAAGGTCTGATGATGACCAGGTAAGTGCTTATTGGTCCTCAGTAATGGAAATAGTTAGGATGACCTGGCTTTCAACATTTATCTAACTGAGCACGGATGCTACTACATGATACTTTCTGAAGGTCTGATGATGACCAGGTAAGTGCTTATCGGTTCGCAATAAAGGAAATAGTTAGGATGACCTAGTTTTCAACATTTATCTAATTGAGCACGGGTGCTACTACACGATACTTTCTGAAGGTCTGATGATGACCAGGTAAGTACTTATCGGTTCTCAATAACGGAAATAGTTAGGATGACCCAGCTTTCAACATTTACCTAATTGAGCACGGATGCTACTGCCTGATTCTTTCTGAAGGTCTGATGAAAACCAGGTAAGTGCTTATTGGTCTTCAGTAATGGAAATAGTTAGAAACTACTGTAGTAGAAGGGATCCAAGTGACAGTCTCTTCCTTCTTAGATTTCACGTGCAAACGACGGGCACCGATTACTTCTCCGCAGCTGGGAGGAGTTCTAATTCCAACAACTAATTCCTCTAAGGTCCAATCTGTTGGGATATCACGGACCACTCCCATAAAAGAAACATGAAATTTGGGGATGTCTGCAGCAAATTTGTAAGTGTCCAAAAAATAATGACTTATAAAAGCATGACCAAGTAAGTGCTTATTGGTCCTTAGTAATGGAAATAGTTAGGATGACCTAGCTTTCAACATTTATCTAATTGAGCATGGGTGCTACTACACGATACTTTCTGAAGGTCTGATGATGACCAGGTAAGTGCTTATTGGTCCTCAGTAATGGAAATAGTTAGGATGACCTAGCTTTCAACATTTATCTAATTGAGCACGGATGCTACTACATGATACTTTCTGAAGGTCTGATGATGATCAAGTAAGTGCTTATTGGTCCTCAGTAATGGAAATAGTTAGGATGACCTGGCTTTCAACATTTATCTAATTGAGCACGGATGCTACTACATGATACTTTCTGAAGGTCTGATGATGACCAGGTAAGTGCTTATTGGTCCCCAGTAATGGAAATAGTTAGGATGACCTGGCTTTCAACATTTATCTAACTGAGCACGGATGCTACTACATGATACTTTCTGAAGGTCTTATGATGACCAGGTAAGTGCTTATTGGTCCAATTGCAATAGTTAGGATGACCTAGCTTTCAACGTGTAAGTGTGACAGCCTGGCTTATTGATTCGAGCTACGGGTGTGGTGTCAAAGGGAAAACATCTCAAAACTTTGGTCAAATTCTAGTGCAATATTTATAACAAAACTATTAACTACTTATTACAATCAAATATTCCAATTTTTACTAAAAACTAAAAATTACGAAATAAAAATAATTTAAAAAAATTAAATCGACTTTAAAAAGAAACGAACTCAAAATTATGAAATATTTTTAATTATTTAAAAAGAGATAGCTTTATACTGGCCCAAGTAGTCGAATGTCAGCCAGTACAACATAAGGTTACTAAGGTCCATTGCATGGATCCTTTTCAGTACATACGTACTTTGCACTACTCCTGATTCGGTTTCACGTAAATGGAGTAGCAGGCACCTCCTACACGTGAAAGTCGGAAAATTTTAATTAAAATTAAAATTTAAACATCAACATAATGCTCGTCAAATGTCTATCTTAACTAAACTCGCCACAAAATAATAGGTCCGTTTTGACAGCCCATATCGTTTCATACGTATGCCAAAGAGAGACAAATATAGCGGGACAAAGAGGGACACCCTCATGTCAAAACGGACCTATTATTTTGTGGCGAGTTTAACAATCATTTAACACACAATCTAAAAGAGAGTTTACCATACACTCTTACAGCAGTTCAAAATAAGATGTAAGTAGAATATACCTAATGCGATTTTGTAACTTGAGTGCACCAACTATAAACTATCACCTTAACTTGCCCTGCACATCATCTACCCTGCAATGATTATGGCAGGCCCCTGACATCACGTCATCATATATCGCCAATTTCCACTTCTTCTACGAAAAAACCGGCCAAGTACGCGTGGGACCACGCACAATGAAGGGTTCAGTAATTGGAATGAATTTTATTTATCCCAAGAACATATTTAGCATTGTAGTTGAAAAACATGTTCTTCATACATTCCAACTGCAAATGTAAGTTTGTACGCACAATATTGAGAGAGTTACCATGTTAGTTTAGGTTTATAGACTTTATAATTATAGATTTTCTGTAATCTATAAGAATATAACTATTTTCTGTATTTTTAGGGTTCCGTACCTTAAAAGGACTAAACGGAACCCTTATAGGATCACTCGTATGTCTATCTGTCTATCTGTCCGTCCGTCACAGCACAGCCAATTTGCTACGAATCTAATAGACCAATTAAGTTGAAATTAGGATACACGTATGAATTTCTGTGACCCAAACACGGACGTGTAACGTAAATAAATGAATTTTGAATATGGGAGTCACTTTTGGCGGGTAAATAAGAAAAAATAAGTTGTATCTACTCTGTGACATATCAAATGAAAGGGCTTACTGTGAGGGATTTAAATAATTGTTTTTTTTATAATTTTAAAATAAATAGTTTTAAAGTTATTTATGACAGATGAAAATAGACCAGCAGGGTAGGGCGCCGTGTAAACAGCCAATCCCGCCATAACACGGAGAGCAGCACACACTACATGAATGGACGCAGCAGGGCCCATAGCCGCAGTCCATGCAACGGCCACATGCACCACTGGAATTACGGACTGGCATCGCGAAATTTACTAAATTTTAAATATAAAAGGATAAATTTAGATTTTTTTAAAATGTTTTTTGTTGATCAGTGATTTATAGCAGATTAAGGTATTTACAGATGGTCTTGCAGCGAGATCAAGAGTTCAGGAGGCTGTAGCTCCTATCCAAAACCAACCAGGTCCTGGAAGAAACTGGTTCACCGCGCTTCGCACGAACGAATCTTCGTATGTCAGGCAAGCAAAAACTGTATAATTTCGTTCATTATGACTTCGTGGAAATCAAATGTATGGAATTTAGTGATGAGAAGACTTCGTTCGGCAAAAGTACGCAGTTGCCAATATGCTTAGGTAGTACCCAAGTTAGCTCCTAGGGTTTCAAGTTCCCAGGCTGAGATTTGGAAAAGGTGTGTAATTAAATGTCATCAAGAAACCGAGATTAATCGAACCGAGCGTGACGTCCCGGTGACGGCGTCAGGTAGACACGCGGCCATAGCAATTGTATGTATCGTGTTACGACTGGCTAGCAACACCAATTGGGCGTCCGTCGGGTGTGACGGATCATGCAGCGGTTGTCAATTGTCATGTGTCACATTACAATTGATATGAAATGCTCTTTGATTCGATTATTTTACATTGCAATATTATATACAACTTCCAATAATTACTTGATTACACATTGACTAAAATTGTACAAGTATAAATAGGGAAGAAGATAATTGTGACAGTTAGTCTTGGAAAATACTTTACAAAGAATGTGACTCTGTTCATTAATAGACCGGTTGTGTAGTGTTCAAGAATTTATTCGGCCAAAATCTTGCTTCGTTACATTTCAAAAGTGGGATAGTGTATAAAATGTCGGGACTATAATATATTGAGAGTTAAGGGAAATGCAGACATTAATATAGTGAATCTACGAGCTCTGATGAAGAAAATAGTGTTGTTAATTTTTTTTTTATTTATATTAACCACTACAAAACTAAAACTCAAAAAATGTTTCATGTTGCCCCGAGTGACGCTGAAGGGATACCAAAATATCGACCTGAAGACAACTGCAGTTTTTACCAGTTGGCTCCATAAAACTGACCAATTTGGTGATGTTTAGGGCTGGAATAATATAGACAGAACCTTCAACATTGCAACTTCGACAGACTACAACCTGACGTGGGATGAATGGAAGGAAGTCTACGTGGAAGAGAGGGGCAGCTGACAACACATCAAGCGGGACATTTGTCATCGCAAATAAGGCGGGCTGCGGTGTCGTTTGTGAGGTATCGCGGCTGAAGGTTGGAGGCCGCGGTGGGAGAGGCGTGCCGGTATTGCAGTGCACCACTCTCCCTAGCTTCTTCGGCCTTGACGGGGTCGCTACCGTCTGATGGCAGACGCGGTGGGGCCGCATGGGAGGAGGAGTATCGGTATTTCGTTGGCTGCTCTCCTCCGCGGCCGAAAAGTGGTTGGCGGCCGGGCCATTGACCTGACCGGTCGCAAGAGGACCAAGGGTGCCTAAACACGGGATCGTCTAGCGCCCATGTGCTGGTTTGGTCCCTAGGGTAGTCACGGCGTGCAATGTATTCTGGAGCGCCGGTGATGGGGGTACTCCCTATAGGAGGGTCTGGCGACGGACAGCCGCGGCGGGTTTGCGGTGAGTGTTAACGCGTCCCCGTGTTCACGCCACAAGCGGCAGAGGAGGAAACCGTGAAGTTTTAGACCCACATAACTGCACTATCTCCCCGTGGTAGTGCAGTATGCAAGAGCATTTCTCCACGCAAAAAAGGGCGTTCCACGACTTTGCCAAATGGAGGGAAAGTACATTAATTTCTGTACTTAGATAGAAAAATTTACTGAATGAAGACTTTCATTTTCTTCTTCATTTTTATTTTAAAAACAATATGAACTGCATTCAAAGAATTTTAAATAATCGCCTGTGTTAACCGAGAATCGAACCCGCCAACTGTGAAAAAAAACCCTGTAATTTTACTGTACCGATCGAAAGGCTCAATCGTATAGGTACTTTTATTTCTTCTAAATAACATATAATCCAAAATAAAAGGAAGACCATGAAATTTAACATTTGAGTTAAAATTTTGTTCAGAAATTCTCTGACTATGTGATGCTTATAACAACTACTACTTTCTATTTTATTATCATTTCAAAGTATAATGAGTACACAACACTTAAGAAATTATAATTTCTCTATTACAAGTGTATGATAAAATAATAATGTGATAGGAACATAAGTTGTAGTACCTAGTAGTAACTCTTTGTGTGTAATCACAATACGGCTGGCTGATTATAAAAACAAAAAAAAAAATGTTTTCCATTTTCAAACGTCTATTCTTTTTAGTGAATCTTATTTTCAGTTTCTTGAATTTACTAACCATAGCGATGGGTATCAAAATAAATACAGTATTTAAGGTACTTTCCCTCCATGTGGCAAAGTCGTTGGACGCCCTGTTTAGCATTATTTCTTAGAATTGGTACTGTTGAAAATGGTGCATACAGAAATAAATGATTACATAAGTATGCACATTCCATCTATGAATACTAAGTTTTTGGTTGCATTCTCATGTTTAATTATAGTTCTGACGTTGAATTTGTGCAGAAATAAACAATTTTCTTTCTTTCAGTCAAATGAAATCATTTATTAATGTGATTTTTAGTGGTACGAGTAGATATTAAGGTATTATAAAATATGTATGTGCTCAAAAAACCTACCCACTGGGTTTGTACATAATCACGTAGGTATAGCTACTGTAGAAGGTCAGAGTCCAATTATATGGAAGTTCCGACCTTCTACCGGGGTCTTAGCTAAAATCGAAGTGCTGTCAGGCAAAACCATCCGAACTATCTCTTTTCAAATATTTAAAAAGAGACTTTATACTGGCGGATGTAGTCGGATGTCAGCCCATACAACATAAGGTTACTAAGGTCCATTATTGCATGAATCCTTTTCAGTACCTACGTACTTTGCACTACTCCGGTTTCGGTTTCACGTAAATGGAGTAGCAGGCACCTCGTTCACGTGAGATTCGGAAAATAATAAACATCAACATAATGCTCGTCAAATGTCCATCTTAACTAAACTCGCCACAAAATAATAGGTCTGTTTTGACAGCCCATATCGTTTCATATGCCAAAGAGAGACAAATATAGCGGGACAAAGAGGGACACCCTCATGTCAAAACGGACCTATTATTTTGTGGCGAGTTTAACAATCATTTAACGCACAATCTAAAAGAGAGTTTACCATACACTCTTACAGCAGTTCAAAATAAGATGTAAGTAGAATATACCTAATGCGATTTTGTAACTTGAGTGCACCAACTATAAACTATCACCTTAACCTGCCCTGCACATCATCTACCCTGCAATGATTTTGGCAGGCCTCTGATATCACGTCATCATATATCGCCAATTCCCACTTCTTCTACGAAAAAACCGGCCAAGTACGTGTGGGACCACGCACAATGAAGGGTTCAGTGATTGGAATGAATTTTATTTATCCCAAGAACAAATTTAGCATTGTAGTTGAAAAACATGTTCTTCATACATTCCAACTGCAAATGTAAGTTTGTACGCACAATATTGAGAGAGTTACCATGTTAGTTTAGGTTTATAGATTTTATAATTATAGATTTTCTGTAATCTATAAGAATATAACTATTTTCTGTATTTTTAGGGTTCCGTACCTTAAAAGGACTAAACGGAACCCTTATAGGATCACTCGTATGTCTATCTGTCTATCTGTCCGTCCGTCACAGCACAGCCAATTTGCTACGAATCTAATAGACCAATTAAGTTGAAATTAGGATACACGTATGAATTTCTGTGACCCAAACACGGACGTGTAACGTAAATAAATGAATTTTGAATATGGGAGTCACTTTTGGCGGGTAAATAAGAAAAAATAAGTTGTATCTACTCTGTGACATATCAAATGAAAGGGCTTACTGTGAGGGATTTAAATAATTGTTTTTTTTTATAATTTTAAAATAAATAGTTTTAAAGTTATTTATGACAGATGAAAATAGACCAGCAGGGTAGGGCACCGTGTAAACAGCCAATCCCGCCGCAGCACGGAGAGCAGCACACACCACATGAATGGACGCAGCAGGGCCCATAGCCGCAGTCCATGCAACGGCCACATGCACCACTGGAATTACGGACTGGCATCGCGAAATTTACTAAATTTTCTAAAAGAATAAATTTAGATTTTTTTAAATGTTTTTTGTTGATCAGTGATTTATAGCAGATTAAGGTATTTACAGATGGTCTTGCAGCGAGATCAAGAGTTCAGGAGGCTGTAGCTCCTATCCAAAACCAACCAGGTCCTGGAAGAAACTGGTTCACCGCGCTTCGCACGAACGAATCTTCGTATGTCAGGCAAGCAAAAACTGTATAATTTCGTTCATTATGACTTCGTGGAAATCAAATGTATGGAATTTAGTGATGAGAAGACTTCGTTCGGCAAAATTACGCAGTTGCCAATATGCTTAGGTAGTACCCAAGTTAGCTCCGAGGGTTTCAAGTTCCCAGGCTGAGATTTGGAAAAGGTGTGTAATTAAATGTCATCAAGAAACCGAGATTAATCGAACCGAGCGTGACGTCCCGGTGACGGCGTCAGGTAGACACGCGGCCATAGCAATTGTATGTATCGTGTTACGACTGGCTAGCAACACCAATTGGGCGTCCTTCGGGTGTGACGGATCATGCAGCGGTTGTCAATTGTCATGTGTCACATTAGAATTGATATGAAATGCTCTTTGATTCGATTATTTTTGCAATATTATATATGTAGGATCGTCAGGATCTAGACCCCGGCCATCAGACATCATGTGGGCAGAAATAAGGGATCGTGCAATGAGAACACACTATAATTTAGTCCGCAGTTTTATTGTAGCACAGAACCGAATTACAATTAACAATTACGCAGGTACTAGGTACAAAACTAGGCACTATGCGAAACGGGGGGCAGTTCCGTGACAACGTTCTTGCTGCTCGACGACTCCATCAAAAGTGAGCTGTGTCGGAGCCGCTCGTAACGTCACGGCTCTGCCTAAGCGCGCCAAAATTAAGTTGCACGATAACGCCACCAGAGGGCGCGCTTGCGTTTCGTTTAGTGTCCATACTAATGACCGTCTACGACACGGCCATCCTGCGCGACACACGTCCTCGTGTGTTAATCTGAAATAGAAAGAGAATAGCACAGTATCCGTTCGGCCAATCCTACTTCAAACAATTCTACACTCGGTAGAGTTAGACAGAATCAGAAATGAAAACTTTGATTACTTCTTGTAGCTTTATTTTACCAATACAAGCTTCATAATTAATCTAAAACCGAAGTTCTGAGACCATGTACCAATTGAGCAACCTTTTCACACAAAAATCATAATTAAACTCATCACAATTAGAACACGCACCAGGTATAACATTCGCGGTCCACAGCTATTACAATAGCTCTAGCAAACCCATTTGCTACATACCCTTCCCCATGGGAAGCCCGAGTCATCTCTCGACTATGCTCTTCGCTACAAGGCAAGATCCGACTGTACCACCCAGAACTACCGCCTACCGCCTACCCACGGACTACATAGAGCAGATGCCGATTTCTACTAGGCTACGGCTACGGCATTCTGGTACAGTCTCCAACCCTACGAATCGAGAACCTGTGCACTCAACTAACCACTTGTAGATGGTTCCTCATCATCTATCTCGTCATCATTTACTATCTCAATTGGTATCTGGCCCTCAGGCATCTTCCTGATACGATCATGCGCATACTTGTAAGTACGCTTGTTGGTCAATGACCTCAAAACATATCTGTCACCATCTAAAACTTCTACAATTTGAAACGGACCTTTAAATTTTGCATCTAATTTTGTTTGGTTGCGTTCCTCATTCTCAATTAAAACAAATTCTCCAATCGAAAACCTATTCACGCTTGCCTTGCTGCTATCAAAACGTGCCTTATTATAGCTTGCAGATTGATGTATACCCTCGGAAGCCGCCTCTCTAATCTCGTCAAGATCTATTACATCGTCATTGTCATTGGTCATTAAATCTAAAGGACGAGCTACCTTTCCTATTAAAAGCTCTAACGGACTAGCCTTCGCCACGTGATTAACAGTGCAATTTAAGGCAAGTTGCACATCACCTAGGGCGTCCTGCCACGACCTATCCTTGTCACATTCTACCGCGGTTAGCAAAAGGGGAACTACTGGGTCTGATTATATTGGCGCGCAACAGATCGTCAACTCTATCTCGCATAACCTGACGTTCCTCCGGAGACAGCCTATACGGACGACTTTGAACCGTACGACTAGGATCCACCATCCTAATCACTAATTCTCCCGTATTTACGCGGGTAGTAGGAAAACCGTTAATCAAAAATTCAGAATATCGTTTTAAAATATCCACAAGCTCGCTTAGTCTTTCGGCCGGGATATCCGTGTCAATACAATTAAAGTTATTTGTGGGTACACATGAATCACTCGAATTACACGCGTTCACAACCCTATCTCTCGATGACGTAAATTCAGTTGAAGTCATGTTTACACAAAACCCGTTACTTAAAATTTCTCTTCCTATTATAACTTCACTACGTAAATAAGCATCAGGCAAGACGTAAAATAGAATTTCAGTTTTAAAATTATTACCTCACTTAAAATTTGTAAAGTAACTACTGTGTACATTTTTATTACCAATACTGTAGTGTATGTAGATACGCTACAAACTAATAACAATATTGTGACGTTGCCTCGGGCGCGCACGTCGCTCGGTTATAAATACCGGTCCGAATGGTGGGGGAGTCAGTCGGATCAGCTCGTGGCCGTCCACACAAGATCTTTTGTAAGTTCGTGTGTGGGTACTTTTGTTTCGCGCGGACCGCCTATTTTATTTGTTTTTCCTCTGTGTTTACACTAGTACCAGCCGGCGCTTGTGTAAGCACAGAGGGAGCCACCGGGCTGCTCGGTGAGCTTGCTCACCGCCGCGGTCGCGGAAAAGCTACGCCTACCACGATGCCGAAACCCGGCACGCGCGGCTCGTTGGGCCGCGATGCCGGGTCCCCGGAGGCCCAGCCGGCGTTGGACCGGGCGATGTCGCTGCCGAACATCGGCGACGCGTCGACCGTTCCACCGACAGCTGGGACATCGCGACGAAGACAAGAAGAGGAGGGACGAAGAGGGGGGGGAACGGGGGTTGCAGTAGCTGCCGATCCGCTGGCGACGTCGACGCAAGTGCGCGTTTCGCCGACGCCGCCGTCGAGCCGACAGCGGGAGGTGCCCGTGCGCCCCGCTAGCTTCCGCCCGGTACCAATACAGGCCCCGGGGCCTGTCGCGTCGACCAGCCGCGCACCACCACCCACGCGCGCGACCGCACCCGCCCGCACCTCTGCACCCGCGACGTCCACCGCGCGCACCGCCGTGCAGTCCGCCGCGCGCGCCGCCGCGCCGCCTACCTCGCGCGCCGCCGCGCCGCCTACCACGCGCGCCGCCGCGCCACCCGTCATGCGCGCCGCCGCATCGCAAGCCGCGCGCACCGCTGCGCCGCCCGCGAGTGCTCCCGCCCCGGCTGCGCGCCCACGCGCGTCTACCGTGCGCTCCGCCGCGCCACTACCGCGCTTCGCGACGCCGCCCGCGCCTGCCGCGCCCGGTCCCCGCTTCTCGCTGGCGGGCCCGGCACCCACGTCGCAGGCGCCAGCGTCGCCGGCGCCCCCCCGCACCTCCGCCTACGATTCGCCCGCCATGCTGTCGGCATGCTCATCGCGTGCGGGATCGAGCATGTCGCTCGCATCGGCGGGCTCGGCCGGGTCCGGTCGCGACGACGTGTCCTCGGACACGACAGCGCGAGCCGATGCCCGGCCCACCGTGGGAGGAGTTGTCACCCCGCCGGGATTCGGCTTCGAGTTTTCACTCGCCGAACCCAAACCCCGGCGGAAGCATCGCAGGCGGAGTTCCGGCGAAGCAAGCATTGAGGCGAAGCGGCTGGACCTGGGCGAACCAGCGTCGCCCACCTTCGCCGACGCAGAGCGCTGACCGCCACCGACGCCAACACCGGACATCGAAGTCACAGGGGTAAGTGACATTATTTTACCCCCCGCCCCCTTTGCATCTTCCGTACCCACGGGTATCGCCCCCGGCATCACGACGGCGACGACGTCGACGACGACAGCGACGAAGACGACAGCAGCGAAGAAGCCGGGGAAGAAGCCGCGCTACCCGCCGCTGGTAGTGGAGAGGCTGCCCAACTGGGCCGCTCACTTCAGGGCCATCAGCGCCAAGCTGGGCCGGCCTCCCAATGCTCGTCCGTACGGGACGGGGGTCCGATTCACCCCCGACTCGGAGGAAGAGTATAGGCTGGTCCAGAGGTACCTGACCGGCCTGGAAAAGGACAGCGGCGTCTCCTGGTTTGCCTACTCGCTGCCAGCGGACAAGAACCTGAAGGTAGCCATAAGGGGGCTACCAGCGGACACCAATCCCCAGGAGATAGAGGAGGAGCTCCGAGCGATGGGATACCAGCCGGAGTACGTGCGCCACATTAAAGGTGCACAGGGACGACCCGGCTGTGTATTCCACGCCATTTTAAAGAAGACCCCTGATGTCCGGGCCATCTATGACACCACCGTGTTCATGTACATGCGTGGTGTCAAGATCGAGGCCTGGAGAGGCAAACGTGGGCCCGCTCAGTGCCACAGGTGCCAACGTTTCAGGCACAGTTCGCACCAGTGCCACCGACCGCTCGCTTGTGTACGATGCGGAGGCGAGCACGCGGCACGTGATTGCCCGCGCCCGCGGGACGAGCCGGCCACTTGCGTCAACTGCGGTGGCCCGCACCCCGCGTGCAACATCAAGTGCCCCGTGTTCCAGGCGGAGATCAGGAACAAGCGAGCGGGGACTGCCGCCATCACTGCCACCACACGACGGCCGCAAGAGGCCACAGAGAGGCCTACAGAAGAGAGGCCAGAAGAGGCCCAAGGCTCGACGCTGATGGCGGCGGCCAACGGGCCCACAGATCGGAGCCAAGGAACCTCCTCAAGGCGGAGGAAGAAGGGACGAGGGGGGAAAAGGAAGGGTAAGAAGCCCAAGCCCCCAGCGACCCAGGAAGAGATCCCAGAGGCCGGCCCTGCCTCAGATGGGGCGCAGGCCGCACAAAAGAAAACAACAGTGGAACCTACCGCTAGCGCCGGCATAGCGCCGCGGACAAATAAGGAACCACCTAAACCCGCCACCGGCGCTGTCGACGCCAGCGCCGGGCCATCGTGGCGGCAACAGGGGGAACTAAAAAAGTTCCCCAAAGAGAAAAGCGGCGGCGCTGCCGGCGCACACAAAAAAGAGTTCACGGCCTGCGCCATTCAACTATTGATGGACCTAATAAAGGCCATCAGGCAGGGTCAAGACATAGAGACTGTCATCCTTGACGGTCTGGCCACGCTACTAACCCTGTACCATGGCTAGACCGTTAAGGGTGTTACATTGGAACGCCCGCGGCCTAAGGGATAAGGTCGCCCCCCTCCGCCATCTCCTGAGGGAACAAGATATCGACGTGGCGCTCATAAGCGAGACGCTCCTGGGACCCGAGGACAGGGTCAGGTTCCCGGGATACCTCGCTTACAGGAAGGATGAACGGTCGGCTCATAATATTAGATACCGTGGCCTGGCGGTACTTGTGAGGCGAAGAGTCGTCCACCAGGAACTCCCCTTGCCGTCGCTCAGCACATTTTACGCGCTGGGTGTTCAGCTGCACGTGGCCGGCGAGGACATCAACATCTACGCATGCTACAAGCCGCCCGCGGCCCGCTTGGACCACACCGAGTTGCGGGCCTTGTTGCATGCGTCACAGCACGCCACCCTCCTCGCCGGGGACTTCAATTGTAAGCACCCAGCGTGGAATTCGTCGCTCGTGAATACCGAGGGGAGGCGGCTCTTTGCGGACGCGGAAGCCTTCGGCTATACGGTGTCCGGCCCAGAGACGCCGACTCATTACCCGGACGTTGCCGGCCACCTACCGGATGTGCTGGACATCGTAGTCCACCGAGGGCTACACTGTCAGGCCACACAACAAGTGATAGACGACGAGCTACAGTCAGACCACCAGCCCGTGCTCGTCGTCTTATCGGGTATGCCGACCCGACTGAAGCCCACAGCGCCACGTCGATTAACGGACTGGACAGTGTTTGAAGAGAAGTTAGAGACCACCACGCCGACTCGGCCTATTACTACCGCCGCGGACGTGGACCAGACGGCGGAGGATGTCACTGCTTGCATCCAAAGCGCCTTAGAAGCGGCGACGACGACGCAGCCGCAGGGGAGAGTGCTGTTGCCGCCCCTGCCGGCGCATATTAGGTCAATGATCGCCGCGAAGAGGCGCCTTCGCAAGCAGTGGCAACAACTGAGATGCCCCACCATCAAAAGGCAGCTAAACCGTCTCGCGGAGAAGGTAAAGGCCGAGCTCCAGGCTCACACCGCCGCGGGCTGGGAGGAACGCATTGACGCCACGACAGACAGCTGGCCGTCAGTGCACCGACTTTGCCGCCAGCTGACGAACACCCCAGCCCCGGTGCGACCGCTGCTAAACAGCGACGGGGCGCTAAAGTATGTAGCGGAGGACCGGGCGGAGGTCTTCGCCGAACACCTGGAGCGTCAGTTCTGCCCGAACCCGACCAGCGACACCGAGCATGTCGCAGCGGTCGAGAAACACCTTGGGGACTACTTCGCCACGCCGATAGCTCCCGAGGAGGACGCCATCTTTTTCTCGCCTGGGGCAGTCAGACGCGCCATCCTAAGGACGAAGCCGAAGAAGGCCCCCGGTGCCGACGGTATCACCAATACAGTGCTGCGCCACCTGCCGTTCCGTACGGTAGCGGCGCTGGCGCGCCTGTTCACGGGGATACTGCGCACGGGGACCTTCCCTGCTTCGTGGAAGGAGGGGCGCGTCATCATGCTGCCCAAGGCGGGGAAAAACATCCTGAAGCCGGAGAGCTATCGGCCAATCACGCTGCTGCCGACTATCTCCAAGGTGTTCGAAGCACTCCTGCTGCGACATCTCGAGCCTCATATCTCGCCACGACCGGAACAGTTCGGGTTTCGGGCGGAACATAGCACGACGCTTCAGCTGTCGAGGGTACTGCACCACCTCTCGGCGGCCATGAACAAGAAGGAATACGCGGTTGCAGTATTCCTCGACATGGAGAAGGCCTTCGACCGTGTGTGGCACGACGGCCTCGTGTACAAGCTGGCCACCTCGGACGCGCCCCGTCGCGTTGTTATGGTGGTCTCTAACTTTCTCTCCAACAGGACCTTCAGGGTGGTGGTCGACGGAGCGCTGTCAAGCGCCCGCCCGGTGCTCGCCGGTGTGCCGCAGGGCAGCTGCGTGTCGCCGGCGTGTTACTC
Organism: Dicycla oo; assembly: GCA_948252095.1. Taxonomy (NCBI): domain Eukaryota; kingdom Metazoa; phylum Arthropoda; class Insecta; order Lepidoptera; family Noctuidae; genus Dicycla; species Dicycla oo. Next base: position 16,815,579 of record OX411728.1, read on the forward strand.
ACGTTACACCGATGACATCCCCACCACTCCGGACGCGATGCTCGCGCTGTACGCCGACGACGCCGCGTACATTACCACCTCGCTTAATGCGAAGTACGCGGCGGTCAAGATGCAGCGCGCGCTCAACCTGCTTCCCGAGTGGCTGTCCAAGTGGCGGCTGTCGGTCAACGTGGGTAAGACGCAGGCTATGGTGACCGGGTCCGCGCCTCTCCCACCACCCTTGAAGCTGCAGGGAGCTGACGTCGAGTGGTCGCCCCGGGTCAAGTACCTGGGCGTCACCATCGACCGTCGGCTCACAATGGGGTCACACGTCCGCAATGTTGTCGCACAAGGTAGGGTCGCCCGCAACCTCCTCCGACCAGTGCTCTCGTCCCGCATCCCGGCGCGCGTCAAGTTGGGCGTGTACAAGTTGTACGTGCGCCCAATACTGACGTACGCCGCCCCTGCATGGTTCGCCCTCACGAGCGAGACGAACCGCAAGCTCCTCCGCACGCAGCAACACCTGGCGTTGCGGACCATAGTGGACGCTCCTCGCTTCGTGAGGAACGATATCATTCAGAGGGACCTCCGGATTGAGAGCCTGGATGAGTTTGTGCGGCGCCTCGCGAAGGGGATGTTCGCGCGTGCCGACGCATCTGCTTGGCCCCATGTCAAGCAGATAGCGCCCTGGCATACGCGCCCCCCAGACGCGAGGAGGCCCCTGCCCCGCGACCTGGTTGCGGACGACTGACCCCATCACCGGACTGGACTTCCGAGTGAGTCGCTCTCAGTCTACACGCGGCTCACTTGTGACACTGACTCCAAACAAATACATGCATCTGTTGCGTGGCGCGTGCTAGGTTAATATAGGCGTGTCACGTAGCAAACAACAGACATTCACCTCTATACAGGCACCCACTCACACGCGAAGTCGCGGCTCTTTTTATGCGGGCGGGCGACTCGCGTATACACCGGGCGGTGTTACACAGCACAATACCGCCCACACACTCAGAACACGGTCCCTTCTCATCACCCGGGCTCGGCTCGACCTGAAAACGGGGAGGTGAGGGGGGCCATACACCCCTTCTGTAGGAACGTCGAGTCCATAAATCTGTCGCTGGATGCCATCTGCTGGGCTTCCCCCGTGTAGGCGGGGGTCTCACTCGGTAGTGGTTGTCCGCCGATTTATGGTGAAGCAAGCGGCGTTGGGCATCAACGTCGTGGCGTGCCTACAGACACAAATTTCAGACACCTCTTTTACATGGGCGTGTATGCCGCACGCCCAACCATCCATCCGCCAGTGGCGAACAAAATGAGGGGCCCGTGGTTACGGGCCACCGTAAAGCCTCCGCGGTCGGGGGGCTACGCCCCGACGCCGCACGCCGCGCCCCCTTACGGGGGCGTAGCGACATCCCGCAAGGGGAGTCAGTCGTGCTTGGACTGTCGGCCTATGCGGTGGTGCGTTGGCGAGTCAAGTTCCAGCCGGCACTTGTGTAAGCACAGAGGGAGCCACCGTGCTGCTCGGTGAGCTATCTCACCGTCGCGGTCGCGGAGGCCACGCATACCGAGATGCCGAAACCCGGCACGCGCGGCTCGCTGGGCCGCGATGCCGGGTCCCCGGAGGCCCAGCCGGCGTTGGACCGGGCGATGTCGCTGCCGAATATAGGCGACGCGTCGACCGTTCCACCGACAGCTGGGACATCGCAAAGAAGAGGAGGAGAGGAAGGACGAAGAGGGGGGGGAACGGGGGTTGCAGTAGCTGCCGATCCGCTGGCGACGTCGACGCAAGTGCGCGTTTCGCCGACGCCGCCGTCGAGCCGACAGCGGGAGGTGCCCGTGCGCCCCGCCAGCTTCCGACCGGTACCGATACAGGCCCCGGGGCCTGTCGCGTCGACCAGCTGCGCACCACCACCCACGCGCGCGACCGCACCCGCCCGCACCTCTGCACCCGCGACGTCCACCGCGCGTACCGCCGTGCAGTCCGCCGCGCGCGCCGCCGCGCCGCCTACCTCGCGCGCCGCCGCGCCGCCTACCTCGCGCGCCGCCGCGCCGCCTACCACGCGCGCCGCCGCGCCACCCGTCATGCGCGCCGCCGCATCGCAAGCCGCGCGCACCGCTGCGCCGCCCGCGAGTGCTCCCGCCCCGGCTGCGCGCCCACGCGCGTCTACCGTGCGCTCCGCCGCGCCACTACCGCGCTTCGCGACACCGCCCGCGCCTGCCGCACCCGGTCCCCGCTTCTCGCTGGCGGGCCCGGCATCTGCGTCGCAGGCGCCGGCGTCGCCGGCGCCCCCCCGCACCTCCGCCTACGACTCTCCCGCCATGCTGTCGGCATGCTCATCGCGTGCGGGATCGAGCATGTCGCTCGCATCGGCGGGCTCGGCCGGGTCCGGTCGCGACGACGTGTCCTCGGACACGACAGCGCGAGCCGATGCCCGGCCCACCGTGGGAGGAGTTGTCACCCCGCCGGGATTCGGCTTCGAGTTTTCACTCGCCGAACCCAAACCCCGGCGGAAGCATCGCAGGCGGAGTTCCGGCGAAGCAAGCATGGAGGCGAAGCGGCTGGACCTGGGCGAACCAGCGTCGCCCACCTTCGCCGACGCAGTACGCTCGCCGCCACCGACACCAACACCGGACATTGACGTCACAGGGGTAAGTGACATTATTTTACCCCCCGCCCCCTTTGCATCTTTCATACCCACGGGTACCCTCCCCGGCGCCACGACGACGACGACGACGGCGACGACGACGACGACGAAGAAGCCGGGGAAGAAGCCGCGCTACCCACCGCTGGTAGTGGAGAGGCTACCTAATTGGGCCGCTCATTTTAGGGCCATCAGTGCCAAGCTGGGCCGGCCTCCAAACGCGCGCCCGTACGGGACGGGGGTTCGTTTCACCCCCGACTCGGAGGAAGAATATAGGCTGGTCCAGCGTTACCTGACTGGCCTGGAAAAAGACAGCGGCGTGTCTTGGTTCGCCTACTCGCTGCCAGCGGAGCGAAGCATGAAGATTGCCATAAGGGGGCTACCGGCTGATACGGACCCCCAGGAGATCGAGGAGGAACTCCGGGCGTTGGGGTACCAGCCGGAGTATGTGCGCCACATCAAAGGCGCACAAGGACGACCCGGCTGTGTCTTCCACGCCATCCTCAAAAAGACCCCCGACGTCCGGGCCATCTTTGACACCACCGTGTTTATGTACATGCGTGGTGTCAAGATCGAGGCCTGGAGAGGTAAACGTGGGCCCGCACAGTGCCACAGGTGCCAGCGGTTCAGGCACAGCTCGCACCAGTGTCACCGTCCGCTCGCTTGTGTACGATGCGGAGGCGAGCACGCGGCACGAGACTGCCCGCGCCCGCGGGACGAGCCGGCCACCTGCGTCAACTGCGGTGGCCCGCACCCCGCGTGCAACATCAAGTGCCCCGTGTTCCAGGCGGAGATCCGGAACAAGCGAGCGGGGACTGCCGCCATTACAGCAACCACACGCCGGCCACAAGAGGCCACCGAAAGGCACATAACGGAGAGGCCAGAAGAGGCCCAAGGAGCGACCCTAATGGCGGCAGCCAACGGGCCCACCGATAGGACCAAGGCCACCTCCTCAAGGCGGAGGAAGAAGGGACGAGGGGGAAAAGGTAAGGGCAAGAAGCCCAAGCCCCCTGCGACCCGGGAAGAGATCCCAGAGGCCGGCCCTGCCTCAGATGGGGCGCAGGTCGTAAACAAATCAAGAACTGAGGAACCTACCGCTAGCGCCGGCATAGCGCAGCGGACACTAGAGGAACCACCCACAACCGCCGCCGGCGCTACCGACACTGGCGCCGGCCTACTGCGGCGGCAACGGGTGGAACCACAAAAGTTCCTCAAACAAAAGAGTGGTGGCGCTGCCGGCGCACATAAAAAGGAATTTACGGCCTGCGCCATACAATTATTAATGGACCTTATTAAGGCCATTAGGCAGGGCCAAGACGTAGAGACTGTCATCCTTGACGGTCTGGCCACGTTACTAACCCTGTACCATGGCTAGACCGTTAAGGGTGTTACACTGGAATGCCCGCGGCCTAAGGGATAAGGTCGCCCCCCTCCGCCATCTCCTGAGGGAACAAGATATCGACGTGGCGCTCATAAGCGAGACGCTCCTGGGGCCCGAGGACAGGGTGTCAGGTTCCCGGGATACCTCGCTTACAGGAAGGACGAACGGTCGGTTAATAACACTAGATACCGTGGCCTGGCGGTACTTGTGAGGCGAAGAGTCGTCCATCAGGAACTCCCCTTGCCGTCGCTCAGCACATTTTACGCGCTGGGTGTTCAGCTGCACGTGGCCGGCGAGGACATCAACATCTACGCATGCTACAAGCCGCCCGCGGCCCGCTTGGACCACACCGAGCTGCGGGCCTTGTTGCATGCGTCACAGCACGCCACCCTCCTCGCCGGGGACTTCAATTGTAAGCACCCAGCGTGGAATTCGTCGCTTACGAATACCGAGGGGAGACGGCTCTTCGCGGACGCGGAAGCCTTCGGCTACACGGTGTCCGGCCCAGAGACGCCAACTCATTACCCGGACGCCACCACCCACACACCGGATGTGCTGGACATCGTAGTCCACCGAGGGCTACACTGTCAGGCCACACAACAAGTGATAGACGACGAGCTACAGTCAGACCACCAGCCCGTGCTCGTCGTCTTATCGGGTATGCCGACCCGACTGAAGCCCACAGCGCCACGTCGATTAACGGACTGGACAGTGTTTGAAGAGAAGTTAGAGACCACCACGCCGACTCGGCCTATTACTACCGCCGCGGACGTGGACCAGACGGCGGAGGATGTCACTGCTTGCATCCAAAGCGCCTTAGAAGCGGCGACGACGACGCAGCCGCAGGGGAGAGTGCTCCTGCCGCCCCTGCCGGCGCACATCAGAACGATGATCGCCGCGAAGAGGCGCCTTCGCAAGCAGTGGCAACAACTGAGATGCCCCACGTTGAAAACACAATTGAACCGTCTCGCGGAAAAGGTAAAGGCCGAGCTCCAGGCACACACCGCCGCGAGCTGGGAGGAACGTATTGACGCCACGACAGGCAGCTGGCCGTCAGTACACAGATTATGCCGCCAACTGACGAACACCCCAGCTCCGGTGCGACCGCTGCTAAATAGCGACGGGGCGCTTAAGTATGTAGCGGAGGACCGGGCGGAGGTCTTCGCCGAGCACCTGGAGCGTCAGTTCTGCCCGAACCCGACCAGCGACACCGAGCATGTCGCAGCGGTCGAGAAACACCTTGGGGACTACTTCGCTACGCCGATAGCTCCCGAGGAGGCCCCCATCTTTTTCTCGCCTGGGGCAGTTAGACGCGCCATCCTAAGGACGAAGCCCAGGAAGGCCCCCGGTGCTGACGGTATCACCAACACAGTGCTGCGCCACCTGCCGTTCCGCACGGTAGCGGCGCTGGCGCGCCTGTTTACGGGGATACTGCGCACGGGGACCTTTCCCGCTTCGTGGAAGGAGGGGCGCGTCATTATGCTGCCTAAGGCGGGGAAAAATACGCTGAAGCCGGAGAGCTATCGGCCAATCACTCTGCTGCCGACGGTCTCCAAGGTGTTCGAAGCACTCCTGCTGCGGCATCTTGAACCACATATATCGCCAAGGCCGGAACAGTTCGGGTTTCGGGCGGAGCACAGCACGACGCTTCAGCTGTCGAGGGTACTGCACCACCTCTCGGCGGCGATGAACAAAAAGGAGTACGCGGTTGCAGTATTCCTCGACATGGAGAAGGCCTTCGACCGTGTGTGGCACGATGGCCTCATTTATAAGCTGGCCACCTCAGACGCGCCCCGTCGCGTTGTTATGGTGGTCTCTAACTTTCTCTCCAACAGGACCTTCAGGGTGGTGGTCGACGGAGCGCTGTCAAGCGCCCGCCCGGTGCTCGCTGGTGTGCCGCAGGGCAGCTGCGTGTCGCCGGCGTGTTACTCACGTTACACCGATGACATCCCCACCACTCCGGACGCGATGCTCGCGCTGTACGCCGACGACGCCGCGTACATTACCACCTCGCTTAATGCGAAGTACGCGGCGGTCAAGATGCAGCGCGCGCTCAACTTGCTTCCCGAGTGGCTGTCCAAGTGGCGGCTGTCGGTCAACGTGGGTAAGACGCAGGCGATGGTGACCGGGTCCGCGCCTCTCCCACCACCCTTGAAGCTGCAGGGAGCTGACGTCGAGTGGTCGCCCCGGGTCAAGTACCTGGGTGTCACCATCGACCGTCGGCTCACAATGGGGTCACACGTCCGCAATGTTGTCGCACAAGGTAGGGTCGCCCGCAACCTCCTTCGACCAGTGCTCTCGTCCCGCATCCCGGCGCGCGTCAAGTTGGGCGTGTACAAGCTGTACGTGCGCCCAATACTGACGTACGCCGCCCCTGCATGGTTCGCCCTCACGAGCGAGACGAACCGCAAGCTCCTCCGCACGCAGCAACACCTGGCGTTGCGGACCATAGTGGACGCTCCTCGCTTCGTGAGGAACGATATCATTCAGAGGGACCTCCGGATTGAGAGCCTGGATGAGTTTGTGCGGCGCCTCGCGAAGGGGATGTTCGCGCGTGCCGACGCATCTGCTTGGCCCCATGTCAAGCAGATAGCGCCCTGGCATACGCGCCCCCCAGACGCGAGGAGGCCCCTGCCCCGCGACCTGGTTGCGGACGACTGACCCCATCACCGGACTGGACTTCCGAGTGAGTCGCTCTCAGTCTACACGCGGCTCACTTGTGACACTGACTCCAAACAAATACATGCATCTGTTGCGTGGCGCGTGCTAGGTTAATATAGGCGTGTCACGTAGCAAACAACAGACATTCACCTCTATACAGGCACCCAACTCACACGCGAAGTCGCGGCTCTTTTTATGCGGGCGGGCGACTCGCGTATACACCGGGCGGTGTTACACAGCACAATACCGCCCACACACTCAGAACACGGTCCCTTCTCATCACCCGGGCTCGGCTCGACCTGAAAACGGGGAGGTGAGGGGGGCCATACACCCCTTCTGTAGGAACGTCGAGTCCATAAATCTGTCGCTGGATGCCATCTGCTGGGCTTCCCCCGTGTAGGCGGGGGTCTCACTCGGTAGTGGTTGTCCGCCGATTTATGGTGAAGCAAGCGGCGTTGGGCATCAACGTCGTGGCGTGCCTACAGACACAAATTTCAGACACCTCTTTTACATGGGCGTGTATGCCGCACGCCCAACCATCCATCCGCCAGTGGCGAACACAATGAGGGGCCCGTGGTTACGGGCCACCGTAAAGCTTCCGCGGTCGGGGGGCTACGCCCCGACGCCGCACGCCGCGCCCCCTTACGGGGGCGTAGCGACATCCCGCAAGGGGAGTCAGTCGTGCTTGGACTGTCGGCCTATGCGGTGGTGCGTTGGCGAGTCAACAATACTATCAGTAAATAAGCATATTTTACATTGGCGACGAGGATAAAACCGGATAGGCAGAGATGTGTGGTGCAACCATGTTTCACCAATTACGTTGGGCATGCCTGTTGCTATTAACCGGGCACCGGTTCGGACTCCGGTCTGTTGTTGGGAGGTTCTCGATGTAGAAACCGAGTGGCGCTGCCCGACCTGGGAGTCGAACCCGGGACATCATGCTTAGTTACTTAAATTATGTGGCATGATTCATTCTAAAATAATGAAGTAAAGAGCACATCAATGAGAACAGCAGTAGAATATACCTACTGGTCATTAAATTGACACGTCATCAGAGAATGACAGTAACAGCAGTAGAATATACCTACTGGTCATTAAATTGACACGTCATCAGAGAATGACAGTAACAGCAGTAGAATATACCTACTGGTCATTAAATTGACACGTCATCAGAGAATGACAGTAACAGCAGTAGAATATACCTACTGGTCATTAAATTGACACGTCATCAGAGAATGACAGTAACAGCAGTAGAATATACCTACTGGTCATTAAATTGACACGTCATCAGAGAATGACAGTAACAGCAGTAGAATATACCTACTGGTCATTAAATTGACACGTCATCAGAGAATGACAGTAACAGCAGTAGAATATACCTACTGGTCATTAAATTGACACGTCATCAGAGAATGACAGTAACAGCAGTAGAATATACCTACTGGTCATTAAATTGACACGTCATCAGAGAATGACAGTAACAGCAGTAGAATGTACCTACTGGTCATTAAATTGACACGTCATCACAGAATGATCACATACTAAAATACCCAATTAAGGTTTTCAATTGCCTCAGTAGTAGATAATTGTTAGTGCATAAATAAGTTCGTGTATTTTTACGACTTGCTTTATTAAATGGTTTAAATTACTTTAAAAAATAAAGGAGGAGCTTATGGCTAAGAAATAACAGCCGCACGGGGTCGATCCATCAGGTTAAGCTACGCTTGCCGGGGTTGGTCCGTAGATGGGTGACCATCTTTACATACTGAGACTCCTCCGTGCCTCGGAAAGCACGTTAAGCCGTTGGTCCCGGCTGTCATTCGTGGATCTTTGACAGTCATTACGGGTCGTCAGAAGCCCGAAAGTCTGACAATGAGTCTTACCAAGGGGTATCGTATTACCCAATAACTGGGTTATGGAGGTCGGATAGGCAGTCACTCCATATAAAATACGGGTATTCAGCTGCATCCGCGCGTTACACTGGAAGCCGACCCCAACATAGTTGGGAAAAGGCTAGGCAGATTGATTGACTTTATTAAATAAAGTGAGGTTATAGATCACGTAGCGTAGTCAGACATATGTGTGTAGTGTCTTGGTTTATTACAGTTCTTTGGGAAAATTCAAACATCATACGTAATACTATTCAAAATATAGGCAGAGATGTTTTGTTAGTAATTACTTTGGAATACTTACTCCAAACACAATGAATGATTGGGTAGTGACTCGAAGTCTAATAACGGGTAGAGCCTAAATAAATGGGTATAAGGTACGTACCCCAGGTGCGGTGGCCAATTTTGTTACAAAATAAGCAGAATAATGCGGTTAAAGAAAGAAAATGAACAGTACCTACTTAATGTTTCGTATTTACATTACTACATTTTTAGAATTGTTGAACAGTACAAAAAGAGGAACATAAAGTAAAATACTGATTTAATCAGCATGGTCGGCAACCCTGACCCTGAGGAACCTACTTCCACGTAAGCTGGCGAAGTGCCTGCTCATCAGATTTACAATAGAGCAGTTTTGTAAATACAACAAAACTGATAATTAAATTGATACCAATGTTATTACTATGATGTGAAAGCAGCACTGCTGGTCATTAAATTGACTCAGATTGACAATGTTCAGTGGATAATTTATGTCCAAAATAGCATTAAATTGCGGAGATATACCGGTATAGCATTAAATTGCGGAGATTTACCGGTATAGCATTAAATTGCGGAGATTTACCGGTATAGCATTAAATTGCGGAGATTTACCGGTATAGCATTAAATTGCGGAGATTTACCGGTATAGCATTAAATTGCGGAGATATACCGGTATAGCATTAAATTGCGGAGATTTACCGGTACAGCATTAAATTGCGGAGATTTACCGGTATAGCATTAAATTGCAGAAGGCATTCAATTGCGAAGTTTTCACGGTTTAAAATTGTATGTTTACACTTTGAGCACCCATTCGCCGCTTGGCGGCCGTGCGCTGGGTAATACGCACCAGCGCTACAGTACTGCACAGTATGACGACGCCGTGTCGTCATGTGCGCACAGGGTATGTTTACCATGACGACTACGTGTTGTCATAAGCGCCGAATTTGTTCTGGGGACGTAGATACCTACGTAGCGTACTAAGTATAACAAAGGTACAGTCACGTCCATTAGACGCTTTATTACTAGCATTAGATTGCGATAGCGTGTTACAATCTACAAATATGCAACATGCAACATAGTTATTTACCTTGTCAACAGGTAGCCCCAAATGGCACATTACACCTTAGAGAAGAACGTACGTATATAGTGTATGATAATATAGACCTTCATGAAATTGATAACTATACGTTTGTTTATGGTAGTATGGACCTTCATGAAATTGAAAACTATACGTTTTTGTTTATGGTAGTATGGACCTTCATGAAATTGAAAACTATACGTATTCATGTTTGGGACAAGTGTTCACATAGATGAAACTTGACAAGAAAGATTTAAGATGGTATGTCTCTCAAAGAATGTGGCTGAAAATAAAATACAAGTGTTCACATAAGATGAAACTTAGCATAACAAAGATTCTAATATGGTTTTGAGAATAAGATACTTTGCATAAATTAAACTGTGTCACAGAAATACTGATGTTAGATTCTGGTGGTCATGAATATTTCTTTTTAAAGATACATTTTGACGAAAATGGGGGAACTGATTAACATTAATCAAAATATTTCATAATATAGTTAGTAGGAAAACCAGAATTTAAAGTTGATACATACTATGTCTTATAGTAAATGAAACATATATTTTTCTTTGATCCGCTAAACTAAGCAAATGTCACATACATTGTTGATAAACAAAGAAGACAAGGTCTATGGTTAATAGTAATTCTGCTATTGGATTGTTTTTAACTTCAAAGTGCTCTAGATAGTGTTGATCCAATGCTGAATATTACGCTGAAACAATTAATTATTTGATAACAGTTACACTGTTGGTTGTCTATTTACTTGGTGCTATATATACGCCAGCAGCAGACCAGGGTGTTTACAGCAATAGTTATTGTCATTGGTCTTGTGTAATCAGATTACCTAAACTAGAAACTTAACATAAAAAGTTGGAACTTTTGAATCGGTCACTATCACTTACTTACTATTGGTTGTGGTCTTGCTACAGGAGTAATAGTGTTATGTGTGATAAGTACCTACATACTTGAGAGCAATGTACCAGTCAGTATGGCTGTGTTAGATTGTTCATATTTAAAGGATAATAACTAATTGATCATTGTATGGATAAACAATAACTAGATCACATTGTTGAGTTGAGATCATAGAACTATATATGACATTGACGTTTGGAAACGTTCCATTTCAATACTAATATATTATCAAATCTTACATAGAGATTCTACACAAACAATAACTAATTTGCTAAACTATCGGATTAAGTTTTAAAATAGTCCCACTACATACGATTTGTTGATTGTTGCCTGTGTTGGACATTGTTTGGCAATTATGCATGACCATCTGTGATTGGTCTTAAAAGGCGGCAATATATTTGAGGAATTGGCTATTCAAAATGCAACTGAATAAATGGCTCAATAATAATAATTATTATAGTATTAATGACTTATAAAATGAATTTTAATGTAATTAATTTCAATTTTGACATAATATTTTAGTGTATAAATTTGCACACTTTGGTTTTGCAAAACATGTTTGATCAATCTATTTTCAATAACACCTTTTATACCATGTTTTAAGCAAATAAAATATCTTTATCTTTATCTTTATCTTTACTAAAAGACTATAAAAGTCAACGTCAACACTACCGCCAGTTAGGAGGACTCTTTATGCTAGCTGTCCAAAGGTAAAGACCCTGTGGTGTCTGCCATAATAATAGGTCCTCGAGCACAAAGATATGGTACACTGTAAAGTGGAAACTCTGGCTGGTAATCAGGCCACAGAGAACTAGTACGCTGTAACGCGAAAAACTCTGGCCAAATGATCCAAGTATTTTTGGTTACAACTGTTGGACGGTACAGATAGACCATAAGTGGTGTCTCATGTCCGTAACAAAAAGTTACTAACTTTGAGAAATTATTATGATCTAAGAGAATAATGTGATACTTACCTAACAATAATTTATTCTAATGAAAAGATGTGTTGATTAAGTAGATACTTTAATATCAAGCTGCCAGGGAGTTCTTGTCCTTTGTCTCCATGATAGGCCTGGTTTTGTCTCCATGATAGGCCTGGTTTTGTCTCCATGATAGGCCTGGTTTTGGAACGGACAACTAACTTTGTCTCCATGATAGGCCTGGTTTTGGAACGGACAACTAACTTTGTCATTAAAGATAAATAATCGTTGAGAAGCCTAATATAGAAATAATGGATGCCTGGTCTTGTCTCTTTGTGTTTTTGTTCGTGAAATCGTTTCCCTACACACCATGTTCATAGTACTAACAAAGGTAGTTTACAACTGGGAATACATGATGATCTATAACTCAACTCCACATTCAGTAACAGGTAACTCAACTGCTGAATTATTTTTGGGAGATAGAACAGGGATAAAATCCCTTTACTATTACAAAAGGATAATAGAATGGAAGAGTCGGAAGACAATCGGATTAACTCTTACTTTATAATAACTGATACGGAGTTGATACTTTTAAAAAAACTGATTTGATAAAGACGCCTGAGTAAATTGGGGTTTACTCAGTAAATAACAGATACACTACAGAAAAGTAGGTAATATTATGCAGACTACTTGTAACTTTATAAATACTAGATGGAAAATATAAAAACATATTATTTCTCCATAGAGATCCATATTATTTAATACAGGGGGTATTTAATACAGAAATAAAATAAATTAAAATAAGGAAGGGATGTAGTGTATGTAGATACGCTACAAACTAATAACAATATTGTGACGTTGCCTCGGGCGCGCACGTCGCTCGGTTATAAATACCGGTCCGAATGGTGGGGGAGTCAGTCGTGCTTGGACTGTCGGCCTATGCGGTGGTGCGTTGGCGAGTCAACAATACTATCAGTAAATAAGCATATTTTACAAATACCAATCAATGAAATCAAATTATTCAATCGTTTGCCTCTAAATTTACACGCAACACTCTCTTTGATTAGCGAGCACTCGGCTCCAGAATCAAAATCGAATCTAAAACACTCACCAAAATGATTTAATGTTCCGGATCCTCGCACAGGTTGACACGCTTCTCCGCCGGGGTTGTGGCGCTGGACCCGCCGGCAGTGCAGCAGCTGGCGATGTGGCCCTGGGCGCCGCACTTGTAGCAGACCACGGTGCTGCCGCTCGGCTGCTGCCGCTGAGCACCACTTGATGTGACCGGTGTAGGAGCAGGTTTCTTCATGTCGATCTTCCTCGTACGGCAATTTACTTGCTTATGAAAACTTCGGTCGTTTTTCAGTCGTAGCGTCGGTTCGCGTATCCATAGGGGCCTTTCTCTTCAAATAGGAGAACTCTTGAAGCTCTTGTTGCAGCTGATGACGCGTTGTGATCTCAGTCGTAAAAGCAAGTCGTTGTAGGCGAGTATCGATTTGTGCCAAATGAGCGACAACCGCCGATACTGCAATCTGCTCAATGCTGGTATTTTTCCATCTGCTAAGCAACGACGTCACTAAACGACTAGCGTAGGCAGCATAGGTCTCGTTTTCCTTCAGTTTGTCATTATTCAAATTGATGAGGGTAGCCGCAAATGTTTCTAAACTGACGAACCTGGCCGTAAATAATTCTTTGAATTGGGCCCACGTCATACCTGGATAGGTTATCTGCGATAGCCACGATGATGCCGTTCCTTTTAGCGCCTTGCTGATCACCTAACTAGTTGACCACCTTCTATCGCCTGTCCGTCCAAACACATGTCGGCCGTTGCGCACCACGACCGCGCGTCGGAATCTTGCTTATTGGGGTTGAATTCTGGTAGCACAACGTTATTGTTCGCACTCGGAGTCTTTAGAGCACTAATCAGTTCACGCATTTGCCGGTTTTGCAGTTCAAAAAGTACCCGCCACTGTTTTTCGCCGTTTTCGTTATGCATCTCATTAGCACGATCTGATCCCACTTCTGATGTAGGATCGTCAGGATCTAGACCCCGGCCATCAGACATCATGTGGGCAGAAATAAGGGATCGTGCAATGAGAACACACTATAATTTAGTCCGCAGTTTTATTGTAGCACAGAACCGAATTACAATTAACAATTACGCAGGTACTAGGTACAAAACTAGGCACTATGCGAAACGGGGGGCAGTTCCGTGACAACGTTCTTGCTGCTCGACGACTCCATCAAAAGTGAGCTGTGTCGGAGCCGCTCGTAACGTCACGGCTCTGCCTAAGCGCGCCAAAATTAAGTTGCACGATAACGCCACCAGAGGGCGCGCTTGCGTTTCGTTTAGTGTCCATACTAATGACCGTCTACGACATATACAACTTCCAATAATTACTTGATTACACATTGACTAAAATTGTACAAGTATAAATAGGGAAGAAGATAATTGTGACAGTTAGTCTTGGAAAATACTTTACAAAGACTGTGACTCTGTTCATTAATAAACCGGTTGTGTAGTGTTCAAGAATTTATTCGGCCAAAATCTTGCTTCGTTACATTTCAAAAGTGGGATAGTGTATAAAATGTCGGGACTATAATATATTGAGAGTTAAGGGAAATGCAGACATTAATATAGTGAATCTACGAGCTCTGATGAATAAAATAGTGGTTTTAAATTTCTTTCTTCAAATTAACCGCTACAAAACTAAAACTCAAAAAATGTTTCATGTTGCCCCGAGTGACGCTGAAGGGATACCAAAATACCTGAAGACAACTGCAGTTTTTACCAGTTGGCTCCATAAAACTGACCAATTTGGTGATGTTTAGGGCTGGAATAATATAGACAGAACCTTCAACATTGCAACTTCGACAGACTACAACCTGACGTGGGATGAATGGAAGGAAGTCTACGTCGAAGAGAGGGGCAGCTGACAACACATCAAGCGGGACTCCAACTTAACTGATCCAGCCTAATATATGCTACTCATGTCGTCGGCCCGGACTCTTGGCGAAGGACTATATGCTGGTTCGCCCCTGGTCAGTCGCAACAACAAACACAAAAGGATAAATAGATAGATAGAAAGATATATATATATATATCGGCGCAACTACTCATCGTGTTCGTCTATTTAACAACGAGAATCAACGAGGCTGGTGCAGAGCGCGCACCGCCTGTCAGTATGGCCGTATCGGCGCAACTACTCATCGTGCATCGTACTCATAATTAAAATGATAATTTGATTGGTTGAAATTAGTTCACAAAATAATGATTGATTATTACGATGTAAAATTAACATTACTACTTAAAACGTTAACAGAATAATTGTAATTTACATAGTTCAATACTTAACCTAAAAATGTGCACGTGCGACGATCCCTATAAATACGGCCGCACTGTAAGCGCTAAGATCAAGCTCCTCCGCACGCAGCAACACCTTGTGTTGCGGACCATCGTGGACGCCCCTCGCTTCGTGAGGAACGACATCATCCAGAGGGACCTCCGGATTGAGAGCCTGGACGAGTTTGTGCGGCGCCTCGCGAAGGGGATGTTCGCGCGTGCCGACGCATCCGCTTGGCCCCATGTCAAGCAGATAGCGCCCTGGCATACGCGCCCCCCAGACGCGAGGAGACCCTTGCCCCGCGACCTAGTTGCGGACAACTGACCCCATCACCGGACTGGACTTCCGAGTGAGTCGCCCTCAGTCTACACGCGGCTCACTTGTGACACTGACTCCATACAAATACATGCATCTGTTGCGTGGCGCGTGCTAGGTTAATATAGGCGTGTCACGTAGCAAACAACAGACATTCACCTCTACACAGGCACCCAACTCACACGCGAAGTCGCGGCTCTTTTTATGCGGGCGTGCGACTCGCGTATACACCGGGCGGTGTTACACAGTACAATACCGCCCACACACCCAGAACACGGTCCCTTCTCACCATCCGGGCTCGGCTCGACCTGAAAACGGAGAGGTGAGGGGGGCCATACACCCCTTCTGTAGGAACGTCGAGTCCGTAACTCTGTCGCTGGATGCCATCTGCTGGGCTTCCCTCATGTAGGTGGGGGTCTCACCCGGTAGGGGTTGTCCGCCGAGTTCCGGTGAAGCAAGCGGCGTTGTGCATCAACGTCGTGGCGTGCCTACAGACACAAATTTCAGACACCTCTTTACATGGGCGTGTATGCCGCACGCCCAAACATCCACTCGCCAGCGGCGAACAAAATGAGGGGCCAGTGGTTACGGGCCACCGTGTTGCTTCCGCGGTCGGGGGGCTATGCCCCGACACCGCACGCCGCGCCCCCTTACGGGGGCGTAGCGACATCCCGCAGACGCTAAGATCATTCTTGTTCGAGCCGCCGGACAGTGCGGACCTCTCTGGGACGTCGTCACGCTGTCAGTTGAATAAACAAAGCCTTGAAACAAGTCGTGAAGTTTTGTTTTGGAAATCGAAGATGAGTGATCACCACGAAGACGATATCAGTGACGTCAGCATAGATGACGTCACACTTTTTGAAAATACTAATATTTACCATTGACACGGTCCTCTCTTGGTCATTGCCATAGTAATATGGCAATGGGGTTCTGACCAAGAGAGGACTATACCGAACCTCTTAAAAAAAATGTCTGGTTGATAGACCACTTTTGGCTATATACAATTCAAATTCTAAAACTGAACATCACACAAACTTCGATAAAATTGGTTTAGGTGGATTTTTTTTAAATGCAATATCAAGTACCTACTTAGTCGGCAGTTTAACATCAATGATTTATTTAACTGCAAAACATAATAACTATGAACTCGAAACGCTAAGTGTAGTAGAGAAACGATTTAGTATTTATCTAACAGAGATTAAAGTAAATGTTGTTACTGATTATGCGGCAAGAACTACACGTCTTTTAACCACCACGTACCTACAGCCGCTGATGGCACACATTGAAATAATTTGGCCTAGAGATTAAGTACCTGACAGGCCATGCGAAAGCATGGAACATGTGGACTCATTCGGTACTCTCTCTCTCTGCAGTTGGTCCCTCATATCTGAGGATCGTGGTCAGCTTCGGAGTTGCATCTGGAGCGGATGATCCGCCTCCACCGGTTTCTGTCCAGCGCATCCCTTACCACCGTGTAGAATTTTGAGGACGATGATTCCTTCACCTGATCGCTCCATCGTGTTAGTGAACGACCGCGCGATCTTTTGCATTCGGTACACATGATTGAAAATGAAAATTGCTTAATTAGGTACCCTTCAAATTAAAGGCGGTTATATTCAAAATATTATAACAAAAATTGTCTGTGGTCAGAGAACGCTTCGTAATTCCAGAATTGGCTAAATAAGGGGTGTTAAAGTTCCATTGAAGCTGTATGAGTTATTAAAGCTGTGGTATCGTATTAACCAGCATTTTGGTTTTGGAGCTCAGATGGGCAGTCGCTCCATGTAAAATGCTGGTATTCAGCTGCATCCGGTTAGACTGGAAGCCGACCCCAACATAGTTGGGAAAAGGCTAGGCGGATTGATTTTGAGTAATTACGCCTCGTGCCTCTAGGACTCTCATGCGGAGGAGAGCAAGTCGATATGGATTTCACCAGACAGTGGTCAGACGATCCCAGCGGGGCTAAGACCGATACTGAATGACTGTCCGGATCGGATGCCAGCAGAAGGTCCAAGCAATTGGGTGTATGGCCGTCAACATCCGTTACCCGAGTTGCCACATTCACCATCTGGGTTAGATCTAGCGTTATTGCAAACTTGCGCGCCTCCAACCCAGCATGGTCAGTTTTCGGGTACGGGAACAACCACTATTTATGATGGGCGTTGAAGTCCCCCCGAAAAATGAGCTTCGCTGTTGGGTACCGTTGCTGGGCTACGTCAGTCAACTCCACGAGGAAATTAAAGAGCGCTGTTGTCTCCTGGTCGCCGCTGTGCAATCGGTAGACGCCGATGTAGAGAGATTTCTCCACGCCAGTATCCACAAGTAAGCCATATGGCAGAAAAACCCGATTTCTCAAAGCAACGGAGACAACAGCAACAAATGTCATCGCGAACGTACACACAGACCCTAGCCTGCTTCTTGAACTTATGTTCAAGAGAGTACTCCGGGTAGTTGAGGTACGCCACGTCCAACGGGGTTGTTATCTTCGTCTCCGTTAGGAAAAACAGGCTTCTCGGTCTCAAGGTGGTGATAGACCGGATCGAGATTGGAGTGCAATCCCCTGATGTTAGTAAGGTGCACTTTCAGTGGGAGGAAGCGCAGCCATTGTCTACCCTTATTTTTCTTAACTTTGTTCATTTGAGTGGAGTTGTTGGGGAAAAAAGTTGATTTGTCGAGGCACTGCTCAGGACCCAAGTGGAACACTAGAGCCAACCAAACCTATGGGGAACTCATTTCAAGACTGCGGGGACGCCCGAACCCCTGATATGGCCACCGGGTCCTCCCATCTAGTCGCCAGCTGGCACGGTGGAGCATACCGGGATTTTTCCAACTGAATAAATAAATTAAAAAATCTTGATAAAACCGTATTATTGAAATTTCAACAAAGAGTAAAATTACAATTATTCAATACAACGAAAAAATTATTAATGAAACAAATGTGATTAAATTTCTTGAACTAAACCTAGAAAACACTTTAAAATGGAATTCACACATTGACAAAGTATGCAGTAAGCTAAACCAACATTTCTACACTTTGCACATGGTAAGTAAAACGTCCAATCGAGCAGTATCATAGTCTAGTAGCCTCAACATTGAGATATGGAATTATATTTTGGGGCAATGCCACGTGTAAAGATATGGTATTTAAATGCCAAAAAGTATAATTTGCAGATAACAGACAACTGCAAACGGTTTTTTTTTAATATTAACTATTACTATTACTCGTTGTACATGTTACGAAACGTTGTTATTATATGTTGTATGAAACCTCTATGTTCGTTTACAAAAATTTGCCCGTACTGCACTATACAGAAACAGTATTTTTGTAATGTCTTCAAAGGTCTATAATAAATTACCAAATGTATAATAGTGTTAGTGTGTAGTGTGAAGATAATTTCCGAAAATTCAAAAGTAAATTGTATTTATTTCTAAGAGATAAGACGAATCGATCTATCGATGAATTTTTAAATGATGAAATATGACATTACTAGCCCTTATATGATTTACCATTGACATGCATGGAAAAAAATATATAATTGGTAATTAATTATTAATTAATTTAATTGACATTATTTACTCGAACTTGACTTTGTATTGTATAGATTCAGACTTATTACTAAAAAACTAATATATTTGTACACCAATTTCATTGGTAGGACACTAAAATGTATAATGATTGACTAAAATGTATACATAAGACCTTTATTGTAATATCTGTGTTCACGAATAAAGATTGATTGGTTGATGCAATAATACTGTGTGACTAAGTCCAAATGTAATAAATACTGTGTGACCAAGTTGATGGCAGGCTGACAGCTGCTCCCGCCAGGGTTGCGGGTTGTTCGAAAGAGTTACCGTGGCCCTGGCACAGGCAACTGAAGTAACACGGGTGGGTTTTAGTCAGTAGAAGTCTGACACGCCCTCCCGCTCCACCCAGAGCGGGAGAACTTATTTAATGATTTCCCATAAAAACCAAAAGGCTGACAGCTGCTGTGCGACCATCTCCTAAATAATAATAGCAAAAAAATAGAGCTACGTTTTCTGATCATGACATGTAAAAGCAAATAAACAATATAATAGATAATGAGCCACTAATAAAATAAGTGATAAATTAAAATCATTTACTTAAATCAAACAAGTAAGATTTATAAATATTTTTATTTATGTGAAGGTATGTTTCTTTGATTGTTAAGTTACTGCGGGATATTGTTTTCTATTCCAGGACTCCGGATCTGCTGCTGAAGAACGCAATGAGAGTCGTGGGACATGATCTACACAGGATGGCCGAGTGTTACGACTGGCTGGCAACACTAATTACGCGTCCTCCGGGTGTGACGAATCATGCAGTGATTGTCAATTTTCATGTGTCACATTAGAATTGATATGAAATTCGATTATTTTACATTGCAATATTATATACAACTTCCAATAATTACTTGATTGTACATTGACTAAAATTGTAAAAGTATAAATAGGGAAGAACATAATTGTGACAGTTAGTCATGGAAGACTAACTGTCACAATTATGTTCTTCCCTATTTGCGAAGTGTTTCGTTTTTAGTGGATTAACGAATGCCTGCGTTCCTGCATCATCATCATTCTCTTGCCTTTATCACATTTTATTTGGGGTCGTCGCAACATGTCTTTTTCTTCCATACTTCTCTATTAGTTCCTGTATATACTATCTAATGGCACGTTACTGATACACTGATTGATGCGTTCTTACAGTATATTCCGGACGAAAGGCTATCACTAAAATAATATAACAGTAAATTGTTAACACACGGGATTTCTCATTAACAATCTCCTATACATAGATATTTATTTTTACTACAACCATAGATGACAGAAGAGGCCTAAACCTCATGTTTTATATGTACGTTCTACGAACTATCTAAAAACAATCACATAAAATATCAATACATACGAGTAGTAGCAATGGGAATCGAACTTACTATCACAGGTTTGCAAAGCAGTCGTCAGACCCCTAAGCTATTTGCTTTGGTAAAGTCGACTAAAATAGCCGTTCATATATAAAATGTCATGATTTACTGCTTAGCTCCTTAAAGGTACAGCGTGATAATAGTAATTTAAAAGATTAAATCTGTAACTATCTGCTATATTCGTACCCTATTCCAGTCCCAGTGAACATAACATAGAATCACGGCTGTATTCTCTGAAGGGATAGGCAGTGAAGTAATAGGAGTATTCGACTGTAGTTATACACTGGTATATAGTGTTAATTTCTACTTTCATACTGATCGCGAAGATGGTACGCTTAGGTATCAGGGGCATTGCATTGGAATGGTTTACCTCCTATCTTTCCGAACGTAAGCAGAAGGTTTGCTTAGGTGATTTCCAGAGTACCTTTGCGAAAGTGGAATATGGAGTGCCCCAAGGTAGTGTCCTTGGTCCCACCTTGTTTCTCCTGTACGTTAATGGTCTATGCTCACTCAATTTGGAACGCGCTAATAAATGCGTACACTGATGACACAGCTATTATTTTCCACGGCGACTCTTGGAAGGAAACCTACAATGCCGCAGAGGCTGGAATGCAGAAGGTGCAACACAATATGCACACCCTTAATGTTCAAAAAACCAAGGTAGTAAATTTTTCTGTAAGCATTAAAACAGCTGCTCCTAAACAACTTGCACTCAAATCCCACCAATGCAATTACAGTATAGGGACTAGTTGCAGATGCCCCGCTTTTGAACATGCTAATAGTAATAAGTATCTTGGTATTTGCATAGACCAACATCTGACATGGGAAAAGCAAAACCAATCGGTTACTTCGCGCGTAAGGATGCTTTTGTACATATTTAAAAAAACTTCGATCTGACAAAGATACTCTCAAGATGACTTACCTGGCTTTATGTCAGTCTGTACTTGGTTACTGCATAATGGTTCACTCTTGTTTGGTCGAACAACGTTTGATACAATATTACTAAATCGAATAACGATTAAGAAAATCATCACTTAGTATAATATTGTTTGAAAGAATTTTCAGTTCGTCGAATATTTATTTGCTATAACAACATTTGTGCTAATGATCAAAAGGTATAATGTTTATTTGATGTAATGTTCAGATGGTATAACATGTATTTTAACATGTTTTGTTTGCCCTAAAAGACATGTGACATACTTTTAATTGCCCGAAACTTAGATATCATAAGATACGAGTGCCATACGTATTGTTTTTCATATTTTTAATTGCCATAATAATTATTAGACATAATATTTAAACGCCATAATGATTATTAGACATAATATTACTACTTCTGGGTGGTTTATAAAAAAATAACCACGAAGGGGATGGCGGGGTCTATTTGCTCGCTTCGCTCGCAACGACCCCGCCATCCCCTTCTAACCTAACCTATCCGAGTCGGGGTGCCCTAAAGTCCCGATTGCATCCAGTTTCTCCTGATATAACAACCGTTAAACACCCAATGTCGATGGCAAATGATGTTATGGCATATGTTATGGCGACCAAACAAGGGTGAACCCTTTATAGGACCCCTCTCGTTCTAGTGAAACATTAGTTTAAATAAAATTTGTTCAAATGAAATTAGTTCAAATAAATAATTATGCTAAATAAAAATTTACCAATGAATTATTCGGTCAAATGAATAATTCTACGAAATGACTTTATTGCAACTAAAATTCGCCGAAGTGATTTTCGACGAAACATTATTCGACCAAACAAGGGTGAACCCTGCATAATATCTCGGGGTTCCGCTAGTAAAAGTTATCTGAGCACTGCGGAACGAGCACAAAGAGCTATCCTTAAGGTCTCACATAGATTAGGAATCCAATACCCCACTGGATATCTTATACCGAGAAACGAGAACGAGAAACGAGAGTACTTACGGTGCGTCAACTGTACATATTATCAGTGCTACTTAGATTTCATAAAACAGCAGCTGCCACAGAGGTAACGGGTCTGCGCACACGTAGAAAACCTAAATGCGACAGAGTTTTCAGCAAGCTTAAATTTGGTAATAAGGCTTTCTCTCGTATTGGACCTTACCTGTATGAAAAAGTTAACAAAATGCGTAAAATCTTCCCCTTGACAAAATTTGGGTGCAAAAACAGGTTCAGGATTGGCTGCTGGGGCTGGGATATTTAGTTATCTTTTAGTCTTAAGTTAATTAATTATGCTGAAACCGTTGCATTTGTTATCTTTATAATCCATATTATCTGTCGAAAGAGACTAGATCCTGCGACACAGGGCATCCTAGTGCAGGATTCAGTGTCATACCTATAATGTAACACTTGTTTATGAATCAATAAACTTTTTATTATTTATATTATTTCTTCTTTTGCCACACCAAACATTTACTTCCATACATAAGCGTAGGCAACAACACACCATTGTGAACAGACAGTCGAGCCTTTTTGGACATCGACTGGCTGGTTCGACAGTCGCACGTATAGCACCATTCACTTTATTTTCCCTCATTTACTCAAAAAGTAATTTTTCTAAAAAAATGATTTATTTTGTTTAACATGCTAAAGAATAAAAAAGATTGAAACAAAAGAAAGAATAACCTTTATTTGGCAAAAACTCATGTGAACACAGTACTGTGGCAGATCATACTCTACCTATGTGGAAGTTCTGATTCCACTGAGGAAGTTCTGATTCTACAAAATAATAGAACTTTAGGCCGAATAACAGTTTGACTATAATCAAAAGAAAATCAATAAAATCTTCGGATAAAATCGCGCACTTCTTAAAACTACACCGCCTAACACCTTAGCTTAAGCCGAACTGTGGTCTGGAAAAACAACGAACTACGTTTTTTATTTATTCAAAAAAGGGAGTTCTGTACGAGCAATGTTAGTGATAAAATGTCAGCCAGCAAGGTTAAGGTCTAATGGATGGAATCTCTACAGTACACAGAAATAAAAATAAAAAGTGGAATGATTTAAAAAACATATTGTGTGTCTCACGGTTCCGCCAAAAAGGTCTAATTCAGCAGTAATGCCTGACAGATGCTTTGAATTTTAATGCACAGAAAGAAACTGCTCGTTTACGATTTAAATCTACTTTTTCACTATAATAATATAATATAATATAATATAATATAATATAATATAATATAATATAATATAATATAATATAATATAATATAATATAATATAATATAATATAATATAATATAATATAATATAATAATAATAATATTCAGCCTGTGTTGTCCAACTGCAGGGCAAAGGCCTCCCTTTCCTTTTTCCACTCAACTCGATCCTGAGCCAAGTTGGACCAATCCCTCCTATAAGCATCAAGTTCATCCCGCCATTTACGCCTGGGTCTTCCGCAATACCGTTGGACGTTTTCAGAAACCCATATTGTTGCCTTAGCCCACAATGCATCCGACATGCGGCAAACGTGTCTGGCCCAGACCCATTAGAGCTTGGCTGCTTTTAGGGTGGTGCTGACGTCTGCGATTTGTGTCTTAGAGCGCAGTATCATGTTCCGTATCAGGTCGATAAGTCGAACTCCGAGGATACTGCCTGTCCTATTTATATAAAAATAAAAAGTAAATCTATTTTAATAATCTATTATTTTTACGGATTCCTAATTCTGATTCTTAATTCACTTGAACTTACACCTAGTTTAGGAGTCAGAGTATTTAAATATCGACCTTTGTTGTTTAGTCATAAGGACTTTTGGCGAAATAAAGAATTTATTTATTTAATCAGCCTATTTAATTAATTCACTATAATAAAAAAGGAACATTACCTAGGTCATTTAAGTCGTTTCATTTATTTGAAACGATGTAAATGACCTATTCTTTTCAAAAACTCTGAGAAGGTTATTCGGTGACGTACCTTCGTTTTTACTCTTAAAAAAAACTAGCTGGATAGATAGCCAAATTATTGTTTAAAGTAGAAAAAAACCATAAGTATTAAGCTGGCTGCGATCAGAGAAATAGTCGTTGTTGGTTTCGTTGAGGCATTGCATAGGTCCTTGGTACATATGTTACATTTCATGATTTTTCCACCGGACCCAACTGTATCGCGACATTGTTCTGTAGATTCTTCTGTTTCTTCTGGTGCGAAGTAGCAGTCCCGGATAAAGTTCGTTTCACCATTTTCTAAAAAAAAAAAAAATTTGTGAAATTTTGTTGGCAGTCGGTAGATACTTATAGTTCTTGAATAGGTACGGCTAGTGATAATATATATATCAACTTACTTGTTCAGAGGACTAATAAATGAATTATGATATAATTATGATATGCCATTCTCCTAGCTGCTACTACCATAAGATTTCGGAATTTCAATAACTCTTTTGTAAAAATCACATTTTTTTAAGATTACCTTCATAAACTGCTTCAATACATTGAGGTTCTGATTCTGACACCTCATCTTCTCTAAGCTGCAGCAATGATCGTGTTCCAAGGTAAAGCTTCTGAAAAAGATACATTACTGTCAACTTCTAAATAAACTTTTTAGTTTTCTAAGTCCTGCTGAATGACCACAACTTTTTTTTAATTTTTAAGGTTTTGTATCAAAATAGTAAACTATTACGGTTTAACTTTGTCTGCCTTTCAGTCAGAGCTGTTTATTTCAGGATCGAACCTCTATAGGTTCGATCCTTATTAGCACAAGCATTATTTAAAACTATTCCCAATTTCAAGTCGAGAGTATGAAAGTATATATATGAAACTATACTGATACTATCGACTTGAAATTAGGAATAGTTTTAAATAATGCTTGTCCTCCAATATTGCATTTTTGTAAGTGACAAAATGAATACGGGTCAAATAAAATTAGCTAGCAAAACTCCGCAGACGTACGTAGGGCAGTAGGGAGTTCGCAGGTATTAAATAATTTCCATTGCAAGAGGCTACTACATAAGCTACTAGGTTAAATGGGATATCATGTTATTACACATTTGCACATTATAAAACATAATTCATTTTCATTTATACCTCCGGATGTGCTTCAAGGCTGAAACTGGTCTTCGATGATTTAGTGCTGGAACTTGTCACTGGTTCAGTACTGGAACTTGTCGGTGGTGCAGTGCTTGAGCTTGTCGATGGTTCAGTGCTCGAGCTAGACGATGATGATTGAATATTTGAGCTTGTGGATGGTTCAGTACTTGAGCTTGACGATAGTTCAGTGCTGGAACTTGTCGATGGTTCAGTACTGGAACTTGTCGATGGTTCAATACTGGAACTTGTCGATGGTGCAGTGCTTGAGCTTGTCGGTGGTTCAGTGCTTGAGCTGGACGATGATGATTGAATATTCGAGCTTGTGGATGGTTCAGTACTTGAGCTTGACGATGGTTCAGTACTGGAACTTGTCGATGGTTCAGTACTGGAACTTGTCGATGATGCAGTGCTTGAGCTTGTCGATGGTTCAGTGCTCGAGCTGGACGATGATGATTGAATATTTGAGCTTGTGGATGGTTCAGTACTTGAGCTTGACGATGGTTCAGTGCTGGAACTTGTCGCTGGTTCAATACTGGAACTTGTCGATGGTGCAGTGCTTGAGCTTGTCGGTGGTTCAGTGCTTGAGCTTGTCGGTGGTTCAGTGCTTGAGCTGGACGATGATGATTGAATATTTGAGCTTGTGGATGGTTCAGTACTTGAGCTTGACGCTGGTTCAGTGCTGGAACTTGTCGATGGTTCAGTACTGGAACTTGTCGATGGTGCAGTGCTTGAGCTTGTCGATGGTTCAGTACTGGAACTTGTCGATGGTGCAGTGCTTGAGCTTGTCGGTGGTTCAGTGCTTGAGCTGGACGATGATGATTGAATATTTGAGCTTGTGGATGGTTCAGTACTTGAGCTTGACGCTGGTTCAGTGCTGGAACTTGTCGATGGTTCAGTACTGGAACTTGTCGATGGTGCAGTGCTTGAGCTTGTCGATGGTTCAGTACTGGAACTTGTCGATGGTTCAGTGCTGGAACTTGTCGATGGTTCAGTACTGGAACTTGTCGATGGTGCAGTGCTTGAGCTTGTCGATGGTTCAGTACTGGAACTTATCGATTGTGCAGTGCTTGAGCTTGTCAATGTTTCAGTGCTGGAGCTGATCGGTGTCGTCGGTCCTGTGCCTGTGCTACTTGGGGATACACTGCTTGTGTCAGGCGGGACAGTAGTTGCGACACTTGCTGAATTAGTAGTCGAACTCGGTTCTGGTGATGTTGCACTAAAACTTGGACTGGTTGGGACAGCGGGGGTTGTACTTGATTTTGTACTTGGGCATGTTTTTATGTGGGTTGAGTTCACTTTAGCACAGTTGTTACATACGTAACATTGTCGCGCGTTGGCTGAAAAGAATTCAAAATTTAAAATGAATAACTTTTTCACTAGCGTCACCTTAAACTATTTGGTAGATTATAAATAATGTAGTTGTTACTAAAATACGCAAACAATAATTTAAAATTAAGGATGAATTGTAATCACGGATAGTCAGAAGCCTGAACAACCAGTCTTATCAAGGGGTATCGTGTCACTCAGTAAATGGTTTGTGGAAGTCAGATAGGACAGACTGGAAGGCAACCCTAACATATTACGTAGTTGAGAAAAAGTTAGGCAGATGATCAACCATGACCATCAAGCAAAAATGATTGCACAAAGATTTATTTGTCAAAGCGTGATGCAATGCAATAAGGATAATAAATAGGGATGAGCGATAAGCATAATCGTATACCTACTTAACAGAGATAATGATTCCTGTAATGTATTGCACGTTATCTATTAAGTACCCATGTACTGACAATATACGTCTGCGAATGGTGTAAAGGCTTATCACAGAAGAATGAAGAATATCAAAACATCACGCCTACATTCCGCGAAGGGTTAGGCAGAGGTGTTGTATATAGTATACCTATATTTCACCAGTTATACATAAGTTTTATTGCTAGATAGGGAGGCGGCAGCCACGGCTCAAGACTAGACTCCGATGTGCTATGTACTGGAAACTTGCTAACAAGAATATTACTTATTTGACAGGCCAGATTGTCGTGGTTGGTTAAGATAGGTACCACCTGTCACGCCGCAAGTCGTGGGTACGATTCCCATCCAGGACAAACATTTGTGTGCATGAGCGTGTCTGTTTGTCCTGAGTCTGGGTGTAATTATCTATATAAGTATGTATTTACAAAAAAAAAGTAGTGTATGTAGTATATCAGTTATCTGGTTTCCATAGTACAAGCTCTGCTTAGTTTGGAATCGGATGACCGTGTGTGAAATTTCCCAGGATATATTATTATTATTATTAGGTAGATACCTACATAATTATGAAAAAATATACATCGTGCAGTTTAATCGATTTCTACTTATGGTACCAGGGCCTGCAGTCTCGACAGATGATACCGATCGCTTAACGACCGATTTCGGTAACAAAGTCCTAGTGGGGTACCAAGACGGTCAAAATTGCTTGACAAACATGTAATTTTTTGTGTTTGTCATGCAATTTTGACCGTCTAGGTACCCCTCTAGGACTTTGCGACCGAATTTGGTCGTAAAGCTATCGTTATCTATGTCTAGACTGCAGCCCCAGGCGAGTAGCACGAAACCAACATTAGTTTAACGGAGACTTTAAATTGATGCTGTCACTTTCTTTTTGATACAAAATGTAAAGGATGGCATACTAATTTTGGTTTTGTGTAATGTAACGATAGTTTTACAAATTGTAAAATTGCAAATTCTATTCTCTTCCGGTTTTTCAAGGTGTAAATGCACATGTGAAGAACGTTATAATACCTAAAAAGACTGAAAAGTAGGTACTTGAGCAACTACCGCTACTCACTCACTACACACTACCGCACTCGAGGCTGTGTTTCGTGTGGTACATACAGTCTTTACTAATTACGGCAGTCGCCAATCCTACTATAATATTATAAATGAGAAAGTTTGGATGTTTGTTACTCAATCATGCAAAAACGGCTGAACGGATCTGGATGAAATTTGCCACATAAATAGTTTATAATCTAGATTAACACACAGAATACTTTTATCCCGGTAGTACGTTCCCGTGAGATAATTACCGACTTCCACGCGGGCGAAGCCTTGGTTGAAAGCTAGTACATATTTCATAATGGTATCATCGAACTATCTTTGTTGGAAGTAGAAAATATGAGTGCCATACATAGGTACAGTCAGCAGAAGAATTGGGTGATCACTATCCGAACATTCAGTAGAGACTTATGAATTAAATCTTGAAAATTATTAGGTACATAATTGTGTATGACAGCAATGAATATTTACTTTAAACACTAAATACTTTGCCTAAGTGAATCAGTATTTTTTTAAATTCCAGATTAAAATTGTCAATAGTTAAACGAAAAGAATCCAACCCACAACACACTTAACGTGGGTTGGATCCTTTTCGTTTAACTACGGACAATTAATAAAGATAAGGCCCCCGGTATGGAAATTTTATGAGGAGTGAAATAATACAAGCGTTATGTTTTCTGCTCAACGTAAAACAAAACGAACTCTCATTATCATCATATATCTGAAAGTTGCGTTTTGTATAGCACTGATTCATTGAATAAACCCTGGGCCTGAAGTCTGCTATTACAATAGTATCAGAATGGTCTGTCATTGATTTCATAATTGTCGATTTTGACAAGTTTTGTAATCTACTAATATAATGGCGTCATTATGACTTTCCAATGGTCAACCACTGAGACTCCATTGAAAGAAATGGCTTAAAATGGTAATCTCTAACATAATGTTAAAAACAATGTTACTAACCATAACATGAGTTGGCTCGAAATAAAGTTTATTCTATTCTATTCTATAATGACAAATGAAAGACTGACGTATGCGGTAATCTGCTAAAATTTTGACAGTTCCTTTGATCAGTACCACGATTCTATTACGAGACCACTGACCTACCAATGATCGACCATTATGAATTTAGCAGATTACGAAATTTTAGCAAAATGATAATGGGATCGTGTTGGAATGACGAATTAATAAAAAATAGCAGACTTGGGGCCCTGGTCCTTTGTTCTCGTCCAACAATAGAAAGTCGGAACGGTACAAAAAACAGGAGTAAACTCCAGTCGTGGGTCGGTGCTGATAGATGTACATGAAACTAGGTTCGAAAAACCTAAAAATATAGTTTCTAACTTTTATAACTTAACTAGCACCACAGACAGTGGCTTAAATGACATCTCATATCGAGCTATATCAAAACATCACTAATCTTAAAAAAAAAAAAAAATAGAAATTGTCTTATCAACACAGACATACCTACTAATAATTGACACAACAATAATTGTGGCTACCAACCGCATTTGCTGTATTTTTTTTACTTTTAAACTTATAAAAGCACTTTAAATCAAATTAAATAAGTACGTACGTAATTTGTAACAAATATATCGACCGTCCCTATTAACAATGTCGGTTCTGCAGGGAGACTACTGTTTAGTCCCTACTGAACAGTGGTCTTTTTCGCAGAACTGACATTGTTAATATCATAAAGATTATTTTTTATCGTTAGGGCAAACTTTGAACTGCCCTCAGTTCAAAGTTTGTTTTGACAGTGAAGATTTTTTTAAAATTGTAATTCGATTTATGCAAAAAAGTGAATATTGGTAAAAATGTATATCCGATATTGTTAATAGGGACGGTTGATATATGAAGTAAAAAAATAAACCATACCTGTGATAACAGCACAAACAATCACCAACGAGAAAATATTCAATAACTTAGTCATTTTTTATAATATTCTGGCTACAATATTCTGTAATGTCTACTTCAAATGCGGACTATCAGTGTATTGTGATTACTTTTATATCAAATGAGAAACACAATCATAGTATTATACAGGTGGTTGTGACATTTGTGGGCTAAACGTGCGCTTACGAGACTCCCCAGATTAGTTAAACCCTCACTATATTATCAACTAAGAGCTACAAATATCTAGTTTCAGCATGAGAAAATGCGTCGGATAATTATATCGTGCGTTTCAATCTGAAATCACCCTCTGCTGGGTATAGACCTTCCTTTCTTCTCTGTCATACTTCTCAGTAGCAAACGTACCTCATGCATGTGTTTCCAAAGACTTTGACGATATTGTACTTTTACACATCCTCGGGTTTCTACTGTTGAGAGTAGGGTCCTGGATTCTAAGCCTAGGTCGGGCTAAGGGATCTGGTATACTTGCACGAACCTATTTGCGGGAAAAACGATGTCCACGAACGGACTTTTGCGCGGAAGGACACTTGCACGAAACACACTTGCGCAAATCCAGTTTCGCGAATCCGCAATTATCACTAGCAGCTTTTGGATTCTGAAATCTTTTACCCGGTAGATGGCAAAATTCTCGCTCTCTATTACATGTGAATTAAACTCTTTGACAAATACGCGCGTGATGATATGTTTATACCTATATTATGAATTGTTATTAGAATCAAATCAATAAACTTTTCAAACACCATGTACATAATTACAAGTGTCCAACTATCATTATGTTCTTGATATTGGTGACTCACAATAGCGGTAAACGTGATCAATGGCAGAATATACTTAGACTAGATACTCCCCGCGGTTTCAGCCACACGAGTCTCGATCCCGTGAGAATATTTGAATAAAAAGTATCCTATATCCTAACCCAGGTCACGGTCCACCCATGTGCCTAATTTCATTCAAATACGTTCAGCCGTTTTAGAGTGAAAGCCTAACAAACAAACTCACTTTTGCATTTAGCTATTGCCCGCGGCTTCGCCCGCGTGGGTACAATACTTCCGTATTTTGAACGAATTATGTTCACAATTTCATGGGTTTTATTTATTTTGCGCGGAACCGTAATTATAATTTCTAAACTAAAAGTAGCCTAATTTCCTAATTATAACATCAGCTATCTGACAGTGAAACGCAAAATCGGTCCAGCCGTTTCGGAGATTAGTCGGAACCAACAGACTGACAAAAAGTTTCAAAATAGTTTTTTGGTTATAATTACCGTACATACTTTCATAAGCATTTAGTAAAAAGCTGTTATTCTGACATTACACACAGACACTTCAATTTCATTTATTTGTATGTAAACCGGGAAATAGTCCTACACATAATGTACCAAATTATTCTAGTAACTGACTTTTGTCTGCGGCTTCGCTCGCGTGGATATCAGAAAATATATCACGGGAACGTACCTACTACCGGGATTAAAAGTACCCTATGTAAACAATCCATATCCAGGTAAACAATGTCTTCTTCCACTGCTTATAAACTTAGTATCCGACGAGCGGCGCGCGGATTGTTATAACTATTTTCTGTTTTTTTTTTTTAACATGTTCTCCCATACATTCCATCTGCAAATGTAAGTTTGTACGCACAATATGAGAGATTTACCATTTTATTTTAAGATCATAGACTTCTTATTGTAATCTATAGGTATAGAACTATTTTCAGTTTTTTTTTCAAAATTTTAGGCCCAGTAGTTTCGGAGATAAGGGGGGATGGTCAATTTTCGTCTATTTTCTTAAATAACTTTTAAACTATTTATTTTAAAATTATAAAATAATACATTAGAGACCCTCACAGTAAGCCCTTTCATTTGATATGTCACACGGTACAGTTTGAAAAACTTTTTTTTCGTATTTGCCCCCAAAATTGACCCCCATATTCAAAATTAATTTATTTACGTTACACGTTCTTATTTAGGTCACAGAAATTCATACGTGTACCAAATTTAAACTTAATCGGTCCAATAAAGTCGGAGCAAATAGGTTGTGACAGACGGGCAGACAGACACACGAGTGATCCTATAAGGGTTCCGTTTTTTCCTATTGAGGTACGGAACCCTAAAAATCCTAAACCTAACAATAGTAACATTATTACGGAACGCAATATTACCTACTTGCATGCCAAATTTGAAGGCAACTTTAAAGCGAAAATATATATCCTCTTTATTCCCTATTCTTTAATCCCCTAAAACGCCCGCTCTTCACCACTTCCTCATGCTTTAGCTGAGAAGAAGAAGTGGCGCAACAAACTCCCCAGCAAACACATGCAAAACATGTTAACCGCAACGAACGGAGAACATCAACCGAGTTCGCCTGCGGGAGAGTAGGAGGGAGGTGAAGCCACTCATTAGATGTTAGTGCTCTTCTGACAAAGAAGACGTTTCGTAATCTTTTAAAGTTTTCAGTGCACGAAAACAGCTCTTCAAAATCGCTGTCATGAAAATCAAAATCAAAAGTTATTTATTCGAACTAGGCTGAGAATCAGCACTTTTCGAACATCAAAACAGTATACATAAGACAGTCCCCAAAACGCCCGCCCTTCACCACTTACTAGTGCTTTAGCTGAGAAGAAGAAGTGGCGCAACAAACTCCCCAGCAGCACAGCTCTCTGTTCAGTTAAAAAAAATTATTCTATACAACACTGCTTAAAATAATATAAGTACATTACGCAACACAAACATTAAATTAAATTAAATTATTTGCTAGCACACGCGTATATACCAAATTAAAAAAAATCGAAAACTATTTTCTCAAGGAGAAATAAAAATACAAAACTAAAAACGTAAGCAGAACTTTATGCCTAAATAAAAGCCTCCAGTATGTGAAGATGTGCAGATCTGAGGAGCACAAACCATCGCATCGGCGATCCTCGTGAAGTTGAATTTTGTATTTTTTTATCAAAGATAAATTGTTTGGCTACCCGGTCGGCTTTCTTGGGAAATTCATGTTTAGTCCGTGGTGTGCCACTCGTACTCCAGAGATTTAGAGCGTTAAGACGTACCACTGCCATCGTTGCTTCCTGCTGTATGAACAAGTGGAGCGGTGGCAAACCCAGGATGGCTTCGGCTGCTGCAATCGAAGTAGTTTTGAATGAATGACTTTTGATTTTGATTTTTGATTTTGAGTCCTCATGCAACCCGTAGTCGTCGTGCAGGCTAGTCTTTGGATGGGTTGTAGTTTATTGGAGGTTGTAACAAGATTGGTGTGGGGCCACCAGAGCACAGCCCCGTAGGTGAACATGGGGCGGATCACTGCCGTGTACTGCCATAGTATAATTTTGGGGGATAGGCCCCACTTCTTACCTATCATTTTTATAAACTGCCAGAAGGTGATGCAGGCCCTGTTTAATATGTTGTCTAAATGTAGTCATTTAGACAGTATACAGGGTGACTTTTAAAACATGCGACAAAATTTAAGGGGGTGTTCTACCCATCAATATGAACAACTTTTACTATGGGACCAACTAAGAATTCGCAAAAGAAAAATTACCTTCCCATATAAAAGCACATACCCGATTGGACCATTTTGTATAAAAAGGTCGAAATTTTTTTGCGAATTCCGAGTTGGTCCCATAGTAAAAGTTGTTCATATTGATGGGTAGAACACCCCCTTAAATTTTGTCGCATGTTTTAAAAATCACCCTGTAGTTAAACTGGAGTAGTCTCCAGTTTAACTATACTGTCTAGAATGACCCCGAGATAATTGACTTCGTTGGTCAACTGGAGTTCTGTATTGAACAGTTTTGGTAGGCGTAAAGGGCCTAAAACTCGTTTATGGGTAAACATGGCTAGTTCAGCTTTAGTGAGATTCACTGATAGGTCAAATTCCCTGCACCATCTTTCTACAACGCGTAGCGCTTGCTGAGTGAGGTTGCAGGTCCTTCCTTTCACCTTCCCCGAAACAAGAATTGCGAGGTCGTCTGCATAACCTATTGTGTAATAGCGGTTGGCGTTGAGTTTGGAGATGAGGTGTTTAATCACCAGATTCCATAGAAGTGGCGATAGCACCCCCCTGGGGCTGGCCTGGGGGCAGCCTTTGGTTATCATGGCCAACTACTGCTCACCTTCAAGGCGAACCACTCGTTTACTTAACATGTTTGTAATCCAGTCCGTTAGTACCTGTTCTACTCCATGTCTGGAGAGGGCGCTGCTGATGCTGGAGAAGTTAGTTTTGTCGAAGGCCCTTTCGATATCTATGAAAGTCCCCAGACAGCTGCCATTCTGCTAAATCGCTTCCTCTATCGCAGAGCCCATTTACAATGGGCTCGTGAACACAGAAATAGGACAGAAAGAGAGTGGCGTTATTTGTGTTTTTCTGACGAGTTTCGCGTTGGTACTCGTATGAGGTCAGATACTAGATGTATACGTAGTATAGGACCCCTGAACGCCAAGAACATTTTAAATCATGCCATACTTGGATCAGAGGTATTCGGATCACGCCGTATTTGGATCAGAGGCAATCTCAATGCACAGATTTACGCTGAAACGATTGTATCAGATGTTGTAATTCCTTTGCCGTCCCAATGTGGTGCTTGTTTTCTGCTTTTACATGATAATGCAAGTCCACACACTGCCAGAGTCGTTGCAAACATTCTTGCCGCAGCTAATATCAAGATCCTACCGTGGCCTGCTCAATTGCCAGATTTGAATTCCATTAAGCACGCATGGGATATGCTTCAAAGAAGAGCTCTGCCAAATATAGATGTTGTGATTTTTTTTTGCGCCTGTTACAATGGACGTGGATGGCCATTCCGCAACTTGATTTAGATGAACTCATCTACATGAGGAAGGCGAGTGCCCAGCGCTCCCTCTCTATAGAGAAGGAGCACAGGGCACTCGCTGTCCCTCGTGGATGGCCATTCCGCAACTTGATTTAGATGAACTCGTCAATATGAGGACTGTGAGTGCCCTACGCTCCCTCTCTTGTGGATGGCCAATCCGCAACTGGCCGGTGCCGACTGGCTGGTGGCCTGTAGATTCGCTCTACACGGAGCGAATCTACAGACCAACATGTTGCACCTAGTAAAAATCACTATTTTCAGTCAGTTACACCAATAAATCGCTGGATGACCTGCGCGTCCAGTATAATAATGGTTTTAGGATGCTGTTGGGACTTCCTCGCTACTGCAGCGCGTCGGAAATGTTTGCGTAAGTTCGTGCCGACGGGTTTTACGCGATTGTTCGTAAAAAAACAGCTACGCTACTGAGTAGAGTGAGAGACAGTCGCAACAGCATCCTGAGAACTGTAGCGGAGAGCTTCAGCTCTCCAATGGGGAAGAAAACTGTCAATTATTTCCGCGGAGATGGCGCTTAGTGTTTATCTCAAATAAACGGTCAAACTCCATGCAAATTAAACAATATTTTATGTTTTTGTGAATTTTATCAATATAATGGGGCCTTTGGATGCAAATGAATAGTCGTTGGCAAATTCCCATGTAATTTTCGCATGAAGAAACAATGGGAAAAGGCACAGAAATTAAAAAAAAAAACTTCAAATAATAGCTACTTACAACCTGCTAAAATCTTACAACCAGTGACAAAAAATGGTTTCCTTTCAAATAAACATACATTTTGTAACAAGTAACTTTACATCTTGTTTATCATTAGTATCATTATAAAGAAAAAAAGTAATGAGTTAAGTTTATTTTCTAACTTATAAGTCCAGAATACGGCTAAAATTCGATAACATGTTAAATATAGTGTACCTTACGACAAGTTTGGCTTTCCTTCTTTATTGCGAGACTTCGTTTTTTTTTCAACTTCTCCTTCAACGGGCGATACGCCAGGTAGAATACATTGTGAAGCAACACAAATAGATGAAAAAAAGAACACTTAATACTTAAAAATTGTCCATACAATGCACACGTCTTTATAAAAAACTTTGACAGCTGTTTATACAAACATACAGCGCCACCTTGCGGCGAAGCTTTCGGGAAACAACCCCATTGTTAAGCAATTTGTGCAGAGGGTAATTGGTACTAACAATAGATAATAAGTTGTTTTAATATTATGTTACTTACACTCTATGGATCTTAATCCGAAATAAAAATAAGATAATAAATTTTTTTTCACATATCTCGGGACCCTGGGGACCGTTCGGGTCCCCAGGGTCCCGAGGAAGGCGTACGAGGGGCCGAAGCCAACTAGCAGAGGTCGCTTAGACAATTTTAAATTATGAGGAGGCACCAACCGACGATTATCCCTATATGCACTATGCAAGTGCACCCAAGGACGACAACCGGTTGGTGCAGGACTATTGCAGAACGTGGAAACAAAACATATTGGTTCAAGTTACCCAATCCACTTTAGCCACCCAAACCCATAGGTTTGGGTGGCTAAAGTGGATTGGGTAACTTGAACTATAGAAGAACTATGTCCCCTGCCTGACCTATGTTATATAATTATACACAGATAAAATGGCAGGGGGTGACTTTCATACTTAATAATGGGCCCCGGAAACGATCGCTAGCACATAGTGACGTAGCGACAAGGTGTCAACACTTCCTGAGGTGCTTGAGGAGTGGACAGGTATTCCACGTTTATCAGGACAATCCCGAAAGTACGGTCAAGATCCCTACCAGCACCTTACTGGAATACTTCCTAACTCCAAGCACGTTTGTTCTTGCGAATCTCCACTCAAGCCGGCCAATAAAGGCAAGGAGGAAGGAGGTGGGAGATGTGTTCCTCGTCAGTGTTCATTCCAGTCGGCAAATAAAAGCAAGCGGGGACTGAAGTACAAGACTTCTCCCGGGAGATAGGGTCTGTGGGGTCGCTACTGCCCAACAGCTCGCCATATGATGCCCTGCGGGTTTACGCATCTCTCTTGGTCTGGTCTGGCTCTTGGCGTATACTTATTTCGGCAAAGTAAACTCTACCGGCACAGACCTAGAGTACAGGAGCGCGCAAGCTAACTAATAAAATATATTTTAAAAATATCTAGATCCCTAGACACATTAGATGTGTGTAAAATTATTCACTTAGAAAATAATTATGATTATAATGACTAATTGCTAAATGGCACATTAAGATAAGAACAAAAATTTAGATTGCATGCATAAGTGAGAAGCCGATTATATTCACATTAGTAGAACTAAATTTAAAAATAAAATTCATCAGTCTTTTATTTACATGCATTTCGTCATAATATGTACAGTCTGTTGACAACATTATCTGACCCACCCTAAAAACAAACGAATTTGGACCCTCTGCTTGTTACATTAAGGTTTATTCAATATAAATGAACTTATCAGACAAGTGCTCGAGGGCTCGATGAACTAGTACAATAATAATACAGACACGCAAATTTGATCTTTAACACGTAACGTTAAGGTAAACTCACCCAACATTGTCGGAGCCACTGGCATTATGTATCATTTTGTTAAGCTATTTTAATCATTATCTCGTTGACTTTAAAGTTGAAAAGCGCGTATTCTCAACAGTTTCTTGTGGCTTAGCGGTTTTATGCTGGATTGACGACGACCAACATGTGGGTTCGAAAACAGTCCTCACACATTGTAATGACAACAAATTAAAAAAGGAACTACAATATTGCTTATTATTAAAGAATGACAAATATGATTTACGTATACCTAATAACTTATCTTATAAATAGGTGGGTAAATTAGTTCACAGAATTTATATTTACCAAGAATGGTTGGATAAGAAGTAAAATATACATTTGCTTCGTGAGGTAGATAATAAATTGAGTGAAGTGACACACTACGATTAATAGCAGTGAATGCGCACATACATTTGTAAATCGTTCCACATAACTCGTTAAGTATTTTTCATCATGTCGCAACTTGATGACTATACCAAACATAAAATCATATTTTTCGTGAGCAGAATGTTGGAATTAGAGAGATTGGTCGTCGACTTAATATAGCAGTGAGTGTTTTTTTTATACCTATTTTATTTTACTCATTGTGATTAATGAACGCGTAGTTGACTGTTTTACCATTACATTCACTCCTTATAAGTTACATACACGGTTCCAAAAATTTTTTGTTTTTTTTTTTTGTTTTAGAGAAATACGGTCAGGCTATGGCAAGACGTTATGGAGACATTCAGCGGAATTCAATGGAAATATTCAGCGGATTCGTCCTGGAGCAAAAGCCATCAAGTATAGTCGCGAATTCGTACGCCACCGGGCTATTATTTCAAGCCATGTTGAAAATCTATTTTTACCCATTTCGTGTAACCGTAATAAACCACAATATTTCAGTTATTGCATTCCATTGACACCTGCTCGTCGTTTCTGTTCTCCATTTTTGGGTACAGTAACTGGTAATATTTCGTAATAAAAATTAAAAATAACCAGGTTTTATTATTTTTAACGTGTAGGTAGGTATAGCAAGGTATATTCAAGGTATACTTTTAGAAATTTTAATTACTTATGGAACTAATTCTATTAACATTGCTTCAGAAAAAAAGTTGATTATGATCAGAAAACAATTGTGACGTTTCAAAATACGTATGTATGTATGGTTGCCAGCGAAGTCTGTTGGTATTGAAACGAAGCTAATGTCATCGATCGGTCCTTAGTTCCATTACGGCAGTAGAGATGGCGTTAGGTTCAATTCTTTCAATATTGGTTTTTACAATTTATATTCTGCCATTAATTATTGAATAATTAATTAGCAGTGATAGGAATAGGTAGGATTCTGAATTTTTTCAAATTTGAAAATAACTATGTTAAAAAAATATATATTTTATCTGGTGCATTCTCTTTAGCGGCGACTCGCGCATGCCGTAACGGCCTCGACAAAAATTATAAATAATAGAGTTAGAGTTTCGGGAGTTGGACATTTTCATTGAAAATTTCCTCCTTTTTAAGGATCTTTTTTCAAAATTTCTTAAATATTATACTTTTTTCAAAGTTTTTGAGTTATTAATAAAAAACGAAATGCCACCTTTTTCATCTTAATTTGTTAATAACAATTGCATTTTTTTATGTGCGAGATACATTTTTCTAGACGTCATTCCGCATCGAATGAGCTGTCGTTCATATTTTTAGGAGCTTTATCAAGCAGTAATACTTTTTTTAACTTGTTGACTAGCCTATAATGCACTCTCCCACTCTCCAGCAGCTAATTCCTCATAGCTTTTTAAAAATATGTAACTTTTTTTTTTTTTAGTATAGGAAATATGGATTAGTTAGGATGTTACCAGTTGTAAAAATTGCTGGTTTAATGTACAGTCCATAATAATTTTGCCCGTTTAGGGCATGCAAATTAAATTTAAATTAATACCTAATAGGTACTTATTTTAGTAAAATGTACAGTTAATATGTTGTAATAGAAATTTTAAGTTAAAACAAATACACACACACTACGAGTCCCTAAGGTTAGGTAATATATTTTTTCTTTAATTTGCATAAATTCTTGTACAATATAAAAACACGCACTACGCAGTTTATAGTAGATTCTTCACCAAGGGAATAAAGAAGTGTATTTTGTTGAATTGCCCCATATTCCGTCCGTAGTTTCAGCCTCACAGGCATGGTAATTTTATTGAAAGTTGGGCAGGCGCTGCCACTACGGGAATAACACATCCAGGTGGGCCGCTGCGGGTACAACAGACTTAATCCAGGACCGCATTGTGGTGTGTCATAACGCTCCACAATGTTGGTTAGATTCACACTTTGCCTGATCTGGGGATCGAACCTACGACTGCGCTTGCAACCACTATACCAACGAGCCATTAGTTTATGTTCTGTAGAATTTCCTAGGTCGTGAGGAGCAGGATCTTATTGCGATGAGATGTGTTGGTTCGGGTTTATATGTATTGTGTTGCGCCTTTTCGTCATCATAATACCGTCCTTCCCTGTCTGGTTAAATTGATGGTATCAAAATACAGTGGATTTCGGGTATAACGACAATGAAGGGACCACTCTATTTTCGTCGTTATATCCGCAAGTCGTTACAGTGAATGTGCGTCTAGCAGCCATACTTATTCAAAAGTTTACTAAACCCAGTTGCTACTCAGAATATCACTTTGTAACTGAACCATAAAAGCTCCGAAACGTACACGCTACCTACTTAGTTGATATCTATAAACAAAAGGTAAAGGTCTCCACACTTGCTGACCATCTGTGTGCAATGGATGTAAACAAAAGATAAGAAATGTTTGTGAAAGAAAAAAAATCTTTGTGTCTTTGGCGGCCGACTCCGGTCGCAATATCTGCATGGGATTTGTAGGAATTTGTTACAAATGATTCATTAAAAACAGTCGCTACACTCGAGCTCGGCGTTACATCCAAAGTCGCTATAGCCACATGAATTTTGTACTAAAGTATGCTTTAAATTCAAGGGACTTAGATTTAACGTCGCTATAGGTAAATGGTCGCTACAACCAAGGTCGTAATAAATGAAATCCACTGTAATTTGATGATTATGATGATGATGATCACCATCATTATCAGTCTATAGCAGTCCACTGCTGTACATAGACTTCTCCAACAACACACTTTTCAACTCGATCCTCAGTAGATAATGAAATGACTCATAGAAGCTCATGTTTAGCAAAAGTAAACCTTAGCCTCACCTTAATATCTATTAATAATATCTTTTGTTTGCCAAGCATGGATAGTTAAACCTTGTGGTTTAACTAGACTAGATAGGGTACTTATGCTCAGTTAGTTCCTTGTCTGCAGAAGAGTACACAGGCATCTGGGTCCAATTTCTTCGTCAAAGAGAATGCAGTTAGAGAATTGAGTAATGTTCATTCAGTCAATAGGAGACAAGTGCAAGTATAAAACTAGCTGTGGCCCGGGACTTCGTCTACCTAGCCTATGTCCTTCTCCAGGTCCAAGCTACCTACCTGTCAAATTTTATCTAAATCCGTTCAGTCGTTTTACCATGAAAACATAACAAACCAACATACAAAAAATCTAATACTACTGCTAATACTACTAAATACTAGCTGCGTCCCGCGATTTCACCCGCATAAGTCTCGATCCCGTGGGAATATCGGAATAAGTTGAGAGTTTCAATGAGAGTATATTCTTTCTGAGTGTTGCCTATTTATCAACCCTTAGAGTCGCTTCATCATTAGTGTTCTGGATTCATCTCGGGTGAGAGAGAGATGTGTTATTATAACTTTTTATACTGAATATTTTGTTCAGGTATTTAGGCCTTATGTACTTACAGAAATAGGTACTTAATTTAACCAGTTATTATAATATTCATGTGAATGGTAGCGTCTCGAGTTAACTTTCTTAAGATTTAAATTCCTTTTATGAGCGCAACCAATAAGTTTGGAGAATTTACCTGTCTGAGCTAGAGGTTATTCAGTTGTCACCTCTCGGACCCTCAAAAGCGACCTTGAGTATCCTTTGTTATAGTCTGAAGCTTGTATTGCCCTGACATACACTGTGACGAAGACGGGGTATGTTAGAGCCAATACCTATCTTAAATAAGGGAAGTGTTTGTCTGAACGCCACATTATGGTGGTTGTGTACCTCTAGTTTAGTCTTTCTAGAATAAACATTGTATCTGGATATAATTAATTTCTTTCTTACAGTTTATACCAAATAAGTATTACTTAGACACGGTTAAGTGTAGTCTCACATAAATAAATCAATAACATCTTAGGTTTACCTATAAACATCTATAACTACGAATTCCGGACTTACACATGCCCACTTGAAAAGTTCACCACATTCACCATAATACGACAAAAAAAAAATTGATTAATTTTTTTTTCGTCATCGACCACTGGTAGTGTTGTTACTTGAAGCATAAGTTGAGAAATCTTTTTTTTTGTTTTATCGTGTTTAAATATCGATATCCATCACGTCTGTGAAGTTTACACAAAAAAAAAAACAGAATTTTAAACTGATATTTCAACTATGTACATTGCCGTTGACGATAAAAAAAAACGCTTTTTTGCTTTATCATGTTTACCTATCGATACCCATCACGCCTGTGGAGTTTCGCTAGCTAATTTAATTTGACCCTGTATAGTTAGGTTTAGTTTAAACATGTATTTAATGACGACGTTTGGTTCTTGAATAACATAAGAACATTATTTTCTTTAATTTTATTAAAAATACATATATACACATTAAACGGACGGTCTTTAACAATACATAAATACATAAATGCTTTTCAACGTCTCGTTAACAATGTGTGAATTAATCACATAAAACTTTAAGCTATACATATAGTAACCATTGTTATAGCTTCATGATTTTATTAACATTTGTGTCATGCAATAAAAGTTTTTTTCTTCCACAATAGTGTTTGTTATACAATATTTAATACACAATGAACTATACACATAAATACACCATCTTTTAAAACACGTGTCTTATTTCATAGTTTCTTTTAAAATTTGTTAATCTATACTTATCAATTCCCAGGTACAGATTATTTTATTGCTATCAACACTAACAATAATTATATTGGTTACATAATTACATTTGGTACTTAACGGTGTCAGTATTCATTTATAAGCCATAACGTGTTTAAGCCACGTTATTTACCCTATCTTAGATAAACAACACTAAATAAACAAACAAAGCAAATAAACAATCAAATGGACGGTCCGATGTTAATTTTAAAGGCATTTTCAGACAGACAGACACTGCCTATGATATATTTAACAAATAATGTGAACATTGAACTCAAGACTTTTTTTTGGCACCCCATTTTTTAACAATTGCAAGCGGTACACTCAAGGCGCCTAAGCTAGACCAAAATTGTTCACTTGCTTTGAAGTATATTAGGTATTATTGCTTGCAGAACAAGTATGTAGCGATGAGAGCTAAAGTGGCGAGTGGGAGAGAGAAGGACAGCGATGTGGCTGCGTTGCATTTGTCCTTGTCGCACACACTGCAGTGCTTGATCTTCCTGCTGGGGTCAGAGTTGGGCAGTTTGGAAGAGCTGCTTTCTATCAGGGAGCGACAAGTGTGGTTGATGTCGGCGGGGTTGGCATCAAGGCACGTGCGTACTACGGTTCCAGTCTCTGTAATAGAACAAAAGACACCGAATTAGTCGAAGGCTATGACATAGACAAAGACACAAAGTTTTCAAACTCTTCGTGACTAGCCAAATATTTTTCCTACATGGCAACATAAAAAAATATATATTCTTACTGGGTGTTCACAGTTCACACCCAGTAGGAATATATTTTGTATGGAAACGGTCATTATTGGTAAAGATCAATCAATCAATCAGCCTAACCTTTTCCCAATTATGTAGTGGTCGGCTTCCAGTCTAACCGGATGCAGCTGAATACCAGTATTTTACATGGAGCGACTGCCTATCTGACCTCCACAACCCAGTTACTGGGTAATACGATACCCCTTGATAAGACTGGTTGTCAGACTTTTGGGCTTCTGACGACCCGTAACGACTGTCAAAGATCCTCAAATGACAGCCGGGACCAACGGCTTAACGTGCTTTCCGAGGCACGGAGGAGTCTCGGTATGATAAGATGGTCACCCATCCACAGACCAACCCCGGCAAGCGTAGCTTAACCTGATGAATCGACCCGTGCGGCTGTTATTACTTAGCCACGAGTAAAGATATAAGAGTCTTAATTTTAACCAATAACGGTCCGTAAATTATAGGAATCGTCCATAAGGGAGGTGGCGTGATTTCTCGGAAGATAACTGCCGCGTTATATTTTGTCGCCTATTGAATACCATGCCTTAAGAGTAATTCGGGACTAACTATTCGTCCATTAGTCCCGTAAAACCCACTATTCACACTCAATTCAAGCCTAGACCGTAGTAAAAAAACTGAGAAATAAAGGTAATAATTATTTTTATAAGACACTCACGCATCACGATTTTGTGACAATATCTGGGTGCTCCAACCACGCTGCCGAACACTTCACCGGGAAGCACACTGCGTAGATACACCGTGTTGTAGTTGATCGAGTCTTGCGTCATGCAATCCTGGAACAGATACAATGTGAGCTGTTAATCAAATAACACAGGGACGATACACTAAGAAAGGATAACTTACTATACAGTGTTACCGCCGTTGTACAGTCGAACAAAGAGTTTAGTATACAGGTAACATATTCACGTTTCCACTACACTGGCAATATTAAGTTGAATTGTGTGCGTAAACGAGTGATGTCAAAGACTCGACTTCCCAGCGCACTTATAATACATAAAGTACCCAAGCAATAGCAAACAACTTGCCTATATACCAATCTCTATTGTTCGACTATACACACTTGCATGACTTCAATATTTATTTATAAATAAACCTTACGCTAGGGTCCAATAAAGGTCATTAACCCCACAGAAACCCCCCAAAGAAAACTAGCCATGTGCATGCATCAAGGACGCCTCTTACCGCGATACGTTTGTTTTGATCGTGTTAGCGACACTGCCTTAATATTTTTTCGTATCGTTTTGAAATATTGTAATACATTTGTAGAAGGCGTCAACGACCTTTATTGTACGGTTATCTGGTGGAAGGTATACATATGTGCAATAAATTAAACCACATACTTGTTATGCCTTTGCTGACGACATACAAAAATTAA
Source organism: Dicycla oo (assembly GCA_948252095.1). Lineage (NCBI taxonomy): Eukaryota > Metazoa > Arthropoda > Insecta > Lepidoptera > Noctuidae > Dicycla > Dicycla oo. The sequence continues at coordinate 16,860,170 of OX411728.1, forward strand.
GGTAATCTGTCAAGTAATTACTAATTAAAACTCATATTAAAACTATTTTTTAACCTAATTACTGATTAGGTCAAAAATAGTATTAATATACCCCAACATCGTTGGGAAAGGGCTAGGCAGATGATTTGATAAATATAGTAATAGAGTACTTAGGGTTTTCTATAAAATCATTTGGCTTTCCATATAATTTACATTGAAGAACGCCCAGGATATACAAATATAGTTCATGCACGTATAGAGTTTAGTAGCCGTCGTATCGCTTGACTAGCTTGTTATAATTTAGATCACCTCTTTCAAGACTCGCCCAATTGAATCACGTATATTCTTAGTTCTGCTCGATACTGGTAGTGATTCTGTTGTACACGAACTTAACTTAAATATAGTAGAGCTGTCAAATTCAGTAGAACATTAGTTCTTATTTTATTTCATTTCTATACAAATTTAGACGACACGTAAAAACATGTCGACTAAACTAGTTTGACATTTCTAACTTAGTTCATAGCTATAGCCCTCCTTTTTTCGCGCTGCCTGTTAGTAAAAGATAGCGATCCTCTCATTTTAGTTTAGTTATTGAACAAGAGAATCGGCTCCACTGTCTAATTCAACAGTATAGGAAACGTTTTGGATTTGATTACCTTGTATTTGTAAAGTCCTGTATGTTCCTTTGCCAAATAAAACACTAATTTCATAAATAAATTATTTAATACAGTGTAAACTATTTATACAAGGGATGGAGCATTTTTTTTTTCGTTATAGAGAGTTTTCGTTATATGGAGTAAGAAAGAGAAACCACCAAATTCATATAATACGAGAAGTGTCTAGTGTGTTTAATCATTGGGGTCAAAATTCCCAAAGACAATGTAAACCAAGAGTAATGTCATACTTTAAATAGAGACATAATTTTAATTTATAAAAAGACGGGGAAGAGAACGGAAGAGTGAGACAGCCCCGACCTAAGTACTGTTGTAACTTACTGGGGCTGCCTCAATTTATGAACGACACAATGTTTCGTTGAATTTTTATTTTTTGTATTTTTTGTTTTTATTTTAATTTTTAAGATTTCAACTTTGAGTCATAAAATGAACTCGCATAACCATCTTCGTCGACTCTTATTAAAACTGAGGTCTATTGTGGCATAGAAAAGGCCAAACTTATACTTCGGTCCCTTTCACTCCGTCCCCTCCCTCATATTAAAATTTCAAATTAGGTCTCTATAATTCTAAAGGTGCGGTGTGTTCTAGGCAATTAACATTACGACCTCAGTAGGCCTAGAAAAATGGCATTCGCTTCGGAGCGATTCTATTTCTACAATCGCTATCGACGCGCATTTCTATGGAAATACTGATCTATGATCACGTGACATTTCGATAGCTTATGTCAACCCATACATTTTTGCCTTTTTTTACTAGCGTCATCGCTAATCGAATGTTACTTTGGCTATAGGTGCTGGTGATATTCGCAGAAATTTCGCCACGTCATTAGGGTCTTTAGTCCGCGTCAAGCAAGGCGTAATAATAAAAAACACGACCCTCTTTTTTTAAGTTAGTTACTATGAACGTAACACATCTTGTGTATAATATCATTGGTCGGAGCCTTTTGTAAACTGATAACCTAAACAGTATACTGATAAAAGTCTAAATCATTCGAGATACGGCGTATGTAGAAGTTCAGCGGAAGGGAATGGCAATTTCTTTCGTCTTACGGAAGATGCCAACTTAACGAGGTTCGAGTTATCGAGATACCCCTGATGTATGGTCGCTTTTTCGTTAGTGACTATTTCTACCAGTTAACTTAATTTCGTTCCAGAAATTGATAGCAAAACTCAATGATACTTCGGTGGACTTTGGAATAGGATGCAGGTGTCCACATTCAACAGTAGCGCTTGCAACCACTAGAGCAACCAGAGAGGCTATATTGTTTAACTTACCACCATATGCTTTGTGCTTTTGAAGGGATCGCCGCAAGCCGGGTCTTGTTCGGAATTACATTGGTAACAACGTAAGCAGGATCCTGAAAAGACAACAAAAAATAATTAAAATAACAGTGATAATGAAGAGACTAATTAGGGTTTCTCAGGACTAACCGGAGTTTATCTATTGGTTCCACATTGCGTTTCTGAAACTTCAGTGGCTTGAATAGACAATTTTGTTGAATCAAAAAGATATCGTGATTTTAAGTTCTTAAACCGATATGGTCACTAACACTACTATTAGAACTTAAAACGTGATATTTACCATGTATATTCCATGTATAAACCTCGTAATACCGTTTTAATTACCCTTTACTCTCAAATGCCTTTTCTTTAATAACTTAGAACTCAATTATGCAGGTACCGTGCGTTGATTAATAAAGGTAATTATAAATTCTTATGAAACAATACAAATTATGAGTAGTTCCTCAGAAATAACTATTATCTACTAATGCTGAATCATAAAACCACTCAAACGAAGATTCTCATGGTCCCCGCTCGATGCAGCAGTCACAAAATGCGTTATATCACGTGGATGAGTAGCAAACGTCCTCCAATCTGCTAATATTAAGCCAAGAATAACAACCATCTGCGATCATCAAAAGTTGATGACAATTTTACCTTGTGTTTTCATTGTAGCTGACATAATATTAGGTTGGGGAAAAAGTCTTTTCGCATTATAGTATGTATGAACTTGTAATAAAATCTCTTTGGCTATACTATTTGTATCTGGCTGGTTTTGGTATCATTGAAAGTTTAAATTTTAAAGAACATAATTCCAAATTCAAATTAGGAAAATGTGTGATTTTCATTAGTTTTTCGTACCGTCAAGATGAGTGAATCTAATGAAGAAATTCGATACATTTTAAAATTTTACTACAAAAAAGGTAAAAATGCAACGCAAGCCGCGAAAAAAATTTGCGATGTTTATGGACCTAGTGTAGTGTCTGTGAGAGTAGCACAAATTTGGTTTAAGCGTTTTCAATCCGGCAATTTTGATGTCAAAGATGCACGTCGCTCTGGTCGCCCTATTACGGATAAAATGGATGCCATTTTTGAAAAAGTGGAGCAAGATCGGTAGTTACGACGTAGCTGAAGAACTGGAAATTGACCACAAAACAGTTTTGGCGCATTTGAAAAAAACTGGGTACACAAAAAAGCTCGACATTTGGGTACCTCACGAGCTCACTGAAAGAAACTTTATGAACCGTGTACTCATTTGTGATTCTTTATTACGACGTAATGAAACCGAAACATTTTTGAAGAAGCTGATAACTGGTTATGAAAAGTGGATCACGTATGACAAGAACGTGCGAAAAAAGTCGTGGTCAAAGGCCGGTCAGGCTTCACAGACTGTGGCGAAACCCGGGTTGACTCGCAACAAGGTGATGCTGTGTGCGTGGTGGGATTGGAAAGGCATTATTCATTATGAGCTGTTACCACCAGGCAGGACCATCGATTCTGACCTCTACTGCGAATAACTGATGAGATTAAAGCAAGAAGTTGAGAGATAGCGACCGGAATTAATCAACAGAAGGGGTGTGGTTTTTCATCATAATAACGCTAGACCTCACACATCTTTAGCCACTCAGCAAAAATTAAGAGAGTTTGGCTGGGAGGTGTTAATGCATCCGCCGTATAGTCCTGACCTTGCACCTTCAGATTTCCACCTGTTTCGGTCTCTTCAGAATTCTTTAGGCAGTGTCAGGTTAACATCACGAGAGGACTGCCAAAACCACTTGTCGCGGTATTTTGACCAGAAGTCCCAAAATTTCTATAGCAATGGGATCATGTCCCTACCTACAAGATGGCAAAAAGTTATCGAACAAAATGGTACCTACATACTTTAGTTAAATGTAAATAAACTATATTAAAAAATGTTTTGAATTTTCTTAAAAAATGCGAAGAAACTTTTTCCCCAACCTATTATGTAGGCATTAAGGCAACCATATATGGTTGGTTCTATCTTCAGATCCGTCTGAACTAACCAATACCGTATGTGCCTGTTACTCTCCCAAGATCTATAAACTGTGACGGCCAGAGCGATTACTACTTGTAGAAAACAATATCATAGTTTCTTATCAGAAGAAAAGAGACACTCCCAAGTCTAAGAACTAATCTCCAATTCTAAAAATAAAAATATCACTGCAATTACACCTCCTGCCAACTATGACGATTATGCCAGAAGTCACTGTAATGGAACAATGACCTGAGTACAAGATTCGACATTCACAGACATCTATGGGGCTCATAAAATTGATCTAGTTAGCGCAAAATAAGGGAGCGAAGGGTAAACTTTTTATTGCTATGATATGAAAACTTATCTATTCTGTTGAGCAAGACAAACAGATCAATAAGTTAAGCTCAACGATAGTATTATATTATATGGTACCTACAGATATTGCTACGCTCATCTATGATCTACTCCCAAATGTATTGAGGTCAGCTTCTAGACTAACTGAACTAGATGCGGCTAGATGTCAGCGTTTTAGGCGAAGTGACTTTCAATTCAGACGTAACCTCCTGTTCCTTTCTTTTCTCTTTCTATCTTCTCTTCCTATATTTTTCACGTGATGAGTTATATCATCATCATATCCCGCCAGTATTCCCTGACAGGGCAGCAAAAGGTGCACCTATACACCTACACTCACAATTCGCCAGGTAGGTATGTTTAAGTCCCATGTAACAAGGAGCGCATCAACCAGACACAAATGTTTTATGACATCCATACAATTAATTGCAAATGAACATAATAGAAACATTATACACTAATAAGACATATAGTGACCTTATTGGTGATGTTCTACATAAAGGTCAGGTGCGTAGTACTCAGGGTTGCCAGATGGTCTCAATTCGTCTTGTCTTAATTGTCCTGACATTTCATATGATATCCCGAGTCCCGGCAAAATACAAAATGTCCCAACAAACAGCTTCTTGTATATTTTTTTTTAACAAAACATAAATTTAAAATTACCGCGTTAAAAATCACATCAGTCGCCCCTCTTGATTGAACGGAACGCGGTCGATACGGTGCGGTGTGGGGCGCGTTATAATTTGTCTGATAATTATTGCTAATTTACATGGGAACAGCTCTCCCTGTCGCCCGACGTGCTTAATATTTCAAATTTTAATAATATTTAGTTATACCGATTATAGCAGCTTTACATACATATTCGAACACTTTAAAAAAGACAAGGACATCTCAAATGAGAAAATTTGGACATATTAAAAAAAATGCAACCAAAACAACTTCGAAAATTATAAAATAAATTATATCATTTGTGTGGTAATATTTATTTGTCCAGACCGTAGTCTCAAAATCCCGCATTTTTTAAATTTTGCTCAGATATTTCAGACTTCTCATCTGGCAACCCTAGCGTACTCACAACCGGGGCGTGCGTGTATGACCAGGGCTTCAAGTCTGCTATTAAAATAGTGTCAGAATGGTCTGTCATTGATTTCATAATTGTTGATTTTGAAAAGTTTTGTAGTCTAATATAATGGCGTCATTGTGACTTTCCAATGGTCAACCACTGATACTCCATTGAAAGAAATGGCTTAAAATGGTAATCTCTTACATAATGTTAAAAACAATGTTACTAACCATATATGAGTTGGCTCGAAATAAAGTTTATTCTATTCTATTCTATTCTATAATGACAAATGAAAGACTGACGTACGCGGTAATCTGCTAAAATTTTGACAGTTCCTTTGATCAGTACCACGATTCTATTACGAGACCACTGACCTACCAATGATCGACCATTATGAATTTAGCAGATTACGAACTTTTAGCAAAATGACAATGGGATCGTGTTGGAATGACGAATTAATAAAATATAGCAGACTTTGGGCCCCAGCGCGTACGGCGTAGGGCCCCGGCGTATGAACGTAAACCAGCAAAAGGAGTATGTAAGGATCGCAGCAGGTCTGACTACCCCATGGGAAGAAGGCACGGGTTTATGTATGAATGTATACACTGATCAACTGTTTCAGGTCTAGTGATAATTTGTGTTGCAATAGTTCTATCAGTAAACCTGTGATTCACAAAAATTATGATAATCAACTAGGGCTTATCTTACTTTTATAAGATCTTGTACTTGATCAATTAGAGAAATCTAAATAAATCTTTAGGTAGGTACTGACGCCAGCAGGTCAAGCTACCCGAAACTGTCAAATTTTCCCAATCAACCTTGAACCTAATACTTTAGCGATAAAGTTGAAAATCTAATAAAGAAATTTGACAGATTGTAGTAGCTCGATGTGCTGGCGTCTGTACATTTATTTTGACGAAGCACAGAACTTAACATTATTTTATATTAGAATATTTTAACTCCTTGCTAAAGCGATTACAATCGCAGCACTGGCAGTAAAAAATGTAGTAGGTGCATATCAGACCATGTTATCGATTCCAATATCGGCCACCTAACAAATTACTTCCTCGCGTGTGCCAATTATAATTAGCAGATATTAGAGAATTTCTTCACTATCGTGGTGTGAGTAGAACGCCTATAATTCGGGCGGGGCTCCTATTAATAGTCGTTCTATTTCACAAAGCCTACGTAACGGTTATTTTCGTAACATTTGTGTCAAACAAGTGCATGCAGTTGCTGAAAAGAATCATGTTTAGTTAGTAAAAAATCACAATAATTTTCGTGTCCTATAACTAACATTTTTGGAAAATCTTCTTTTTGTTTTTATGATTTGATTATGAACTGAAATATTTATTTCTCTACTGCCTTCGTCTCTCAGCAGCAAAATGGACGTCGAAAATTAAAAACAAGCGAGGGCATATCATCATATGCCTAGTCTTTTCCCAACTATATTGGGGTCGGCTTCCAGTCTAACCGGATGCAGCTGAATACCAGTATTTTACATGGAGCGACTGCCTATCTGACCTCCACAACCCAGTTACTGGGTAATACGCTACCCCTTGGTAAGACTTGGTTGTCGGACTTTCGAGCTTCTGACGACCCGTAACGACTGTCAAAGATCCACGAATGACAGCCAGGACCAACGGCTTAACGTGCTTTCCGAGGCATGGAGCGGTCCTTTTTTTTTTTTTTTTTTCAAGTATACTGCACTCTACCACGGGGAGATAGTACAGTTATGTGGGACTCTAACCCACTAAAACTCCACGGTGTCCTCCTCTGCCGCTTGTGGCGGGAACACGGGCACGCGTTAGCACTCACCGCGAACCATGTAAAGATGGTCACCCATCCACGGACCAACCGCAGCAATATTATTGAAACAAGTCATTGTACTAGGGTTTAGAAGTAGGTATTTCAAAAAATGTGCAAAGATCCTATAGTCACAAAGGTTTGTTTAAGGCGAGGATAATCGATTTTAATGATTTTAAACTGAATAACACATCTAAACGAGTAGTGTTTGAAAAAATATATGATGTAAATGATTTGGAAAAAGTATATGTTAAATTAGAGCATTTTCTTAATAACTTAATATACAGTATAATTTAGATTATGTATATATTACATAGTGTAATTAATTTGTAAAGTTATTTCTAACGCGGATAAAAAACTGAGAATCACGCAAAAAGTATCAAGCGTATTTTTATTAAACTTTCACCATTTAAACAATTATTTAATTATTTATCTCTTGATGTCCGTGTTTTAATATAAGACCTCTTGTTTTATGTAGGTATAATAAATTAATAATGCGTCTAATTAGGGATAGCGTTCCTTGATGGGCGAGTCCTAATACTGGGCGGACCAGTTTTGAATGCGTCTATGTTACTACGAAATTCCTTTGAGTACTGTTACATTATTTACTATTCAGCAATATTATGATTATGAGACTTCACGGTGAACGTTAAGCCGTTGGTCCCAGCTGTCATTAGTGGATCATTGACAGTCGTTACGGGTCGTTAGAAGCCCGCAAGTCTGACAACCAGTCTTACTAATGGCCATCGTTTTACCCAGTAACTGGGTTGTGGAGGTCAGATAGGCAGTCACTCCATGTAAAATACTGGTAAGTATCTATTCAACTGCATCCGGTTAGATTGGAAGCTGACCCCAACATAGCTAGGAAAATGCTAGGCAGATGATGACTTCACGGTGCAATTTCATCTAGGTACGCAAATTGGATGAGAATTAAAAAACAACCTATGGTCGATCCGCAAGTTCTGTATCTCAACAGCAGCTCTTCTATAAAAACAATAATGCGTCAGGATGTTTAGACTGTAACAGAAGTTGTAATTTGACGGTTGCCATTTAACGATCACAGATTCGAAATTCGAATTATTCAGCCCCATACATAATAGTGTTACAAGGTTATTTTGGCTCTGTAAGATTCTCGTACAGTTATATAAATTCGGGTTGCCAATTGTCGAAACTCGAGAATCAAAATTGCTCCATCTACGCCGCACCTTAAAGGATTGAATTCATTCGGCCTGTAATACATAAGAGTAGCCTATGTGACAACTATTTGCGTCAGTTGTTAAACTATTAGTTCAGTGGCTGGAATAATATGGTCGCCATTGTCTGAGGTTAAGAGGGCATCCGTTAGTCACCACTCACGTCCAAGAGATTAGTTAAACAGCAAATTAGATTCATTTACGGTGGTTAGTGACTTCACACACACCTAGAGAGTAAAGTGCCTTTGAATTGCAGGACACATTGGACAGCTACGTACCTATATTTTGTACTCCTGCCTGCTACTTCTGTCACTGCCCTATGACCTTTGTAGTAGATTAATTGAATCATAAAAAGCTAACAAATGACAGGTTCTCTGGAATAATAATAAATGAACCCCCAGTCTAATAGGTACAGAAATTAATCAGATTTTTATATTTTCGTTTTGCCACTGGTCAGTTTATTTTGCCTGCGAATGGAAACACGCCTCAATCAATCTACCTAGCCTTTTCCCAACTATGTTGGGGTCGTCTTCCAGTCTAACCGGATGCAGCTGAATACCAGTATTTTACATGGAGCGACTGCCTATCTGATCTCCACAACCCAGTTTTTGGGTATTACGATACCCCTTGGTAAGATTGGTTGTCAGATTTTCTGACGCAGTTGAATAGATACTTACCAGTATTTTACATGGAGTGACTGCCTATCTGACCTCCACAACCCAGTTACTGGGTAAAACGATGGCCATTAGTAAGACTGGTTGTCAGACTTGCGGGCTTCTAACGACCCGTAACGACTGTCAAAGATCCACGAATGACAAGCTGGCAGTCTTATTACGTATCTTGCAGAAGTCTAGCGATAGCAAAATTTGAGCAATAATTGCTTTTCAATCGCAAATCGGTATTATGTATTAGCGATACGTCATACTGATTTGCAATTTAAAAGCGATTGAAAAGCAATTATTGCGTAAATTTTGCTATCGCTAGGCTTCTGCAAGATACGTAATAAGCCTGCGGGACCAACGGCTTAACGTGCTTTCAGAGGCACGGACGAGTCTCGGTGTGTAAAGATGGTCACCCATCTACGGACCAACCCCAGCAAACGTAACTAAACCTGATGGATCGACCCGTGCGGCAGTTATTACTTAGGCACGAGCTCCTCTGGAATATGGAAAAACGCTTATGGATTTATTTTCAATTATTTTATAATTACTAATCGAAGCAGTAAATATCAGTACCTAGGTAAACGGTCGTAAAGATCATATAAAACTTATACGTTTTGATACTTTATGAGACAAGACTATTATTAATAATGGAATGTGAACATTGTATTTATTTTTTCAAACAAACTCTGTAATTACCTTTTACAATCACGGGTTTTCGCATCAGAAACACTCTCAATTGGTATTGCCGTAAGAAAAGCATAAGGTATGAATTACATCTAAATCTGCATCTAATTTACCATGAACGTACTAATAAATCCTCAATATTGCAAACTCGGTAGTACGCAATGTTTCTTTACTTAAAAAGACAAAAATAAAGAATTGTGAATATTGTGATATTATACTTTAAAGTGTAAATAGAAGCAAACTAGAAAATGTGGTAACTAGTACTTAGTACCTACATATTAGGTACCATTCATTTCCAAACTGGTGATGTCATGCTACGCCATTTATATAATAAGGCCATGAGCGCACGGTTCACCTTGGGAAACGAGTTTTTATTCTCGTAGGCAAACGATACTTTTTTACACATTTGTTTGCAAACAATAGTTGAAAACCGGGAGTTATACCTACCTACTTAGTGCGAGTATGTGTAGCTTTAAAAATTTGAATGTCACATTTACAATACCTATTTGTAGCACATCGAGTTTTAAAAATAGAGCGTCATCTCTGTCATCCATATCTGTACGACAGCTGCTGTCTCTTTCAAACGCTTGATGTGTCACATTTTTACGCCTCGGTATCTTCTGTAACTTTATACTCTGTCGAAATTAAGCTTTTATTTAGGTGCTAGCTTTTAAATTGAATGAAACCTGTCAATAGTTCTAGCATCCATTAGTATTAATAAGGTATACCTACTAAAGCTGTAATTTTATAGTGAAGGCCATTCAACGGTGGTAGGTGCATAATTTGTCGCAAATAGTCGGGTTTTTTAGATAACTCTAGGTACCTACGAATCATTTTTCTGCTCCATAAAATACATAAATATGATTGCAAAATTTCAACAAAGTTTCGGAACTCTATTTGTGGTCAGTGTAAATATGTACTATCCTTTTTAATAAGATAAGATTTTAGTAAGTTTTCCAGCGACTTCCATAAAATACAGCCCATTTTTAAAATTGGTTAAGTATTTTTTAGTTTATCCATTACAAAAAAACATACAAAAAAAATATTTTCTCTTTATAATAGTAGTTTAGACAACCTAATATTTAATAATAATTGTATATAGACCTCAACGCACTACGAGATATTTTAATACAAAGAACCAACAAGTCACTAGCCAACAGGATAATTAAGGTGTTCATGAATTAACGAAAATACATCAAATGGAGTGACCAGCAAATCAAATGGATCATCAAAGGGGAGGGAGTCTAACAAGGTTGCCCTTTATCCCCTCGTCTTTTTACACTGACCATGGAATATGTCCTTAGAACACTTGAGGATGAAACACAATATTAATCAAACTAAACCAATACCAGGAAATCTCTCTCCCCTGGTATCATTCGCGGACGACCTTATCTTCAATAAAGATGACCTACAAGGGCTAGAAAGTATCGTATTCCATATTAAACCTCTACTAGCTAGAGTGAGCTTAAAAATACGTGACCATGCATATCCGCGGTACGGCTCTATAATCCTTTCATATCCTAAGGGCACGTAATCCCTACCACTATCGCGCCTCCCGGTCGACCCCTTGATATGCAATGGTCTCTGTTGCACCATGTAACATGACGCAACAGGGGCTAATGTGCATCTTTGGGTTCATTCGAGTAATCGAGTCTGGTCATACCACGCTGGGGTAATTTCATTCATTCATTAACATTTTAATATTAAGTGTGGCTTACAGCTTAAACAGATCTTGCATTGCAATTCAAAGGTATACCTATTATAAAACTCGTACTAAAGTATAAAATAGTAGTACTAATTGGTCGACAAGTGGTGTTTTTTAGATTCCCAAAGGTGCAGAAGTGTGGCACTAACCAGATGCGACAGGACAATTTTATGTATTTGTACAAACAACATTATATGGGAATGGAATCCTATTGGTACCGAGTATTTAATAAGAGATATTTATATATTAATTCTATTTGTGACGGTGACTATCTGAGTCACAACTCATTCCAAGGCCATGTCATTAACTAGGAATCCATGTTCAAATACTCAGTAGTAATCGCTTTTACGAAACACGCTTCTATACACAATACCAAGGTACTAAGAGCAGTTTTAATATGTTCAACTAGATAATTTTTGTAGTAGGTAGTAAAGCTCTTTATGAATCACAGGCATTTGAAACATTTCAGTGTCTGCGAAGGCAACGCATCCTGCGATACCTCTGAGCCCACTTACGATAGTGGTCGACCTAAATTTGGAATTTCTGACTCCACTGGGGAAATAGCTAAATAAGAAATAACAGATGGAGACGCAATAATACCTAATTTATAATTTGAAACGATACAATATTCGGAGGAAATTGCGCTTCTTAAACTACACCGGCTAACACCCTAGCCCCTAGTCTTAGAAAACGGATTAGCAATTTTGGCTCAAGTGCTGTAGATACTATTTATGAGAAATAAAATTTCAAGAGACACAATCAACGTACAAGATTTCTCAGTGAGACTGGACACACGACAAATTCACATAGAGGATTGTCTGTTTTTCAGAATTGTAACTCTTAACTTGTAGCAGCTAGATTCAAACAAAAATATCTGCATACCTGCAGTAGGTACAGTACAAGTCCCGACGGGAAAGTTGAACCCTCTAACCGGAAAAACGGACAATACAAAATTAACTGGAGCCAACTGGCTGGAATTGGTAACAAAAAAAAAAAGAACCACACGGTCACGGCTCTGTACCATTTGGATTATCGAAGTCATAGAATTAACACAGTCCTATGTTTTGATGTTATGTTATTTCACTATGTTGTGTTTTTATTTTCTTATATTTTAGGTCTGCTTAAATTAATAAAGGATCGAAAAAGCCTCTGTTCTGCAAAGAGTTCCAAGTAGATTGAGAGAAAAAGGAATTTAAAAAATACTTCAACTGTATACATTGTATTTGAATTGTTTTAAGTCATGTGGCAATTCATAGGCCTTTGGCTTGTACGAACATATTACAGTAGATTTGTTGCCATTGTTTCAGCTAGTAGGTACCTACAATGACTTAGCAATAACGCTTATGCTTTACCCATACATCTCAGTTGATTGTAGCCGATAATAGCATTGGTTATGTTACGTTGGCTAGACTTTTATAACGCTGAAATACTTTTCAATTTTACTCCCCACGTAATCTCGGCTCACTTCTTTCTGGTTTGTATGCAACGTCAACAGCCATAAAAGACTATCACAAATAACAATTTTATTATTTTCCAGATTCAGATCAAAACCGAAAGATATTATATCGAAGAAAGTCGTAAAAACGCGCTATAAAGTGTAATATAATAGAAAAAGACCAATGACAATACGTGATTATATGACCACGTTTGCTTTTTCTTAGAGGCTAAAACCTGTAGTCAATGTTACTTACTTAACATTGACTAGTATAATAATAGATATGATGTAAGATAGTATGCCGTCATCGAAATTAAATATATCGACATGTTTACGTCTAGATCGAGATACAAACAATCCATATTAATTTGTTTAGGAACGGTCTCATAGCTTTTTCATAATGTGTTAAACGGAATCGATCGTTTGCGAAACAGCCCAACATATTTCAACGATTGTTGCAACTTACGTTGAAGAAACCAAAGATATACAGTTATCAAAAGGGTAACTAACTTCGACTACTTTTGAACCCATGCTATGCGTGTACTGAGCACTTAGTTAAGTGTTTTGATACTACATGTTTCTCGTTTAAAAAGTCTCACGGGATTAGCAACAATTAATATTGCCTGTCTAGAATAACGATATATATTCCTTGCCTGCAAACCAAGCTCTTACTTTGACCGTACCAATAGAAGTAACATCATCAAACTTAACCTAACCTAACCTATCTATCCTGCACAATGTAAGTATCTGTCTATTTACAATGTAGGTACGTAAAGACAAAACATTGTAGCATGAATCTCGCAATGTGGAAACTTGGTGATGTTACAGTTTCACTATTGGTGCTGGGTAAAACTGCCAGAACTAAAAACACCAATCCTTCTTTTACTACTTTTTGAACTACAGTTTGCGAGGAACTGCATCAAAAATGTGAGTACTAGTTCGAAGCTTTACGTAATTTGTTCGCTCAAATTTAATGCATGGCCTCCTGAGTTAACCATGTAATAAATTTGGTGATGTTCTTCAGAAAGGTCAGGTGTGTAGTACTCGCAACTGGCGTGCGTTTATGACAAGATGTATTAACGTAAACGAAGCAAAATGAGTATGTAAGGATCGTATCAGGTGGCGTTCTGTAGTTTCTGACTACCCCCATGGGAAGAAGGTGAGTTTATGTATGTAAATTTTGACAAAAGGTGAAATGTCATGAGACGTGTCAAGCGATTTTGTACCATATGCGTCATCTTGACCTGTTTGCAAACGATTATGGTAGGCCCAGACAGCATGAACATTCTATTCTGATACAATAGTGCTATAATAATCACGCTCGGTAGGCGGAAAGATTGATGTTCAGAAATTATCTACTCAAATTTAGATTCGAGGATGACATTATTTTACTATCGTATGGTTGCTGGCACAGATTGTGTCACGTTCGTTCTTGGGAGAGTCATGTCTAAACGATTTAGTGAGTAAGACCCTATTGACTTTGCGACTGGCAATGACTTTCATTTTGAAAACCCAACAATATTCATTGCTTTATTTACGTTGTCGAGCAGACGAATTTTTCAAATATATGAAGCAATGGATTACGAATTTCCTTCAAAATCTTTCAGATTGTGATTTTAATGCCCGTGTTCACCAACTAAGTACACTTAAATGAATCCCTAAATATTATAATTATTGCACTATTGGATTTTCAACTCTCGGTTGACAGTTCACTTTTATTTAGAGATTAAATGTAAGTGTCCGGTCGGCGAAAACGGGCATTAATTGTTACGCAGTTGCGTTTTTTTCCTAACATGCGATTAGTAATTCATTTTTGATTCCCTAATCGGCTGTTCTTAAAAAAAAAACATTTTTTTTCTACATTCATTATTTCATCACGGACCCCGTGGAAAAATATTAAATACACATTCTGAATACAATCCTTAGCTTAGAAACTTTTCTTGCCGTATGAGAAGACACAAATACTTGGATATTTTATTTCTGTGACAGTATCAGGTCGTAAAATGGGAACACAGGCGTAGTAGAAGATGTTTATGAAACATTCCACTTAGAGACATAGTTTACTAGTAGGTATATATACGTAGGTATTGCGCAAAATCGTAAAAAGTCTGGATATCTTCCAGCAATTTTCCGTATTAAATTTTTATTTCTGTAAGTTAATTAAAACACCTTCAAAATATAAATAATTAAGTAAAAAAATAATATCCTAACGCCTAACCTAACTAAAATTATTAAAAAACTAAATATGGCGTCGTAAAATTGCGCCGCATCGCTGTCGACTGGTATGTACCCAGGAGACTGGCAGGATTGCCACGTTGTATGGCAATGCTTAGCCTCTGGCCAAGGTAAAAGCCAGGCCTTGGCTCACATTTTCCGTTCATCTATATTAAAAACACGTTACACATTTGTAGAACCAATTTAATTTCATAATTTTGGATTTTGGGACGATTTTGGGTCAGCGAAGTTACAATTGATGAATGAACTTTTTATCTATACTCTAGAAGGTCAAGGTCAAGGACAAAGGTCAATAATATTGGGAACAGCAAAGATATGCGAAAATACCTTTTTTAATACTTATTCAATGTACAGACGCCAGCAGTTACCCGAAACTGTCAAATTTTCCCAATTAACCTTGAACCTAATGCTTTTGCGATAAAATTGAAAATCTATTAAAGAAATGTGACAGATTGTAGTAGCTTGATGTGTTGGCGTCTGTACTCTCCTGTACCAGGTATCACTACCTATTCATATTAAAGATAATTATTTCAAGAAAATTGACGACTTGCTTCAAAACAAATCGAATACCGCCTTGATAGTTTCAAGGCGGTATTCGATTTGTTTTACCCAGCTGAATAAATGAATGATTTTATTGGCCAGAATCTATAGTCTCGTCACACGTCTCTCTATACGTGTGACATGGTAAAAATAATAGAATACCAGCACAGCACTACACTTCTGTGTTGGCTGCTGGTAGGTATTACATTTGTTTTATTTTATGATGCGCTTTTGTGGTGTTTGGGGGAAGCCAGTAGGTAAGTATTGGAAGTCTTTTGGCTAGACATGATGATGATACCATTCTCATTCATTTTTCTATTTATGTGACTGCCATCTTGAAACTTAAGCGTTTTATAATCTAACGTTGAATCTCTATTAAAAGTACGTAAAGTCAGGCAATTGGCATCAACAGGTGGTTATAGATAGATATTGTTACATTCATGGATGTGCCTGTTGCGGCTTTTAAATAGTTATCCATAACCATTCCAAGTCCAACGATATTATAAATGCTGAAGTCCCCTTTCTGTTTGTTTGTGCCGACTGCACGTATAAACCGCTGCACTGACTTTAATAAAATGTGTACTGATTCTTAACAAAACAACTCTTAAAAAGACGAAGTCGCGGCCAAGTCGCTCGATTTTTATAAGCTTTCCGATTTTAAATAAAGCCAGTCCAACCTACTAATTAGGAGCACTTGATGAGGATGATAAAAGATTATCCGATCCAGCCTGTCCCTTGCTGTTCTCCCCCAGCGACGCCCTAAGACAAGGTCCGTATCCCACAGAGGGTGCCCTTAGCGAGCGGTCGCTTAGTTTTTAAATTTTATGCCCTGGCTGGAGGCCTTAATTTATTGAGGAACCCAACAAGCTCCTAGGTTGACCTACGAGATGCCATTTCACAAAAACAAAACCATAATAAGTATTTTTGTACGTCACGTCGTGTAATACCTAGAAATCTCTTATTAACGCTGTGTAGCAAAGACTTGCAATAATCGCAGGTCAATGTGATAAAGAAACATGTTTTTCTTTAAAAAAAACTGATATCATCCTATTTCACGTTATTAAAAGTCAATTTAAAAAACTGCAGTAAGTTGTGTGAAACCAAAAATTATGACAAGGTCAATTTTGATTTCACGCGTCATATATACGTAGTTTATTTATGCCATTGGATTTTTCATCTATTTTCTATGATAGGTTTTCTTATGTTACTTCTACGGTTGAGGTTGGCTTTATTGTATGTGTTTGTATTATTGTAGATCAGTTCCTATATCAATAACGGATGATTCCTAACTATAATATTTTAAATAAGAAAGTAAGTTTGTTTGTTTGTTTGTTACCTTTTCACGCCTAAACCACTGAACCGATCATTCTGAAATTTTGCGTATACGTTGTCACGTGTACAGAAACGGACATAGGTTACCTTTCGTGCCGAAAAAAGGTACTGTTCCTGAGGAAAACAACAATAAAGTTCTTATAGATAGATGGCGCCACGTGTCTTTCGAATCATGATTTAATTATTACGCTTTCATGCTAAAACTGCTGAACAGATTTGGTTGAAATTTGGCACATGGGTAGACTATATCCTGGATTAAGACATAGAATAGTTTTGATCCCAGTAGTAAGTTCCTGTGGGATAATTTCCGACAACCACGCAGGCGAAGCCGCGGGCGAGCTAGTACTTTATAATGTCCAAAAGCTGCCCAATATTTGTTTGATATTGCCAAAGACTGTTACTTTAACCAGTATTAATAGTAATATGATAAATCTGAAGAGTTTCTTTTTTTGTTTGAACGCACTAATCTCTGGGACTACAAATCGGATTTGAAAAATTCTTTTTGCATTTCATACCCCAATTCTTGTAGAAGGTTATAGGCTATTTACCATCTTACTACGACCCTTAGGAACCAACCAGAAATAATAAAAAAAAATGTAAGAAAGAACGCTAAGCGAAAACGAAGTAATAGAGCGGACGAGTGATGTGATGGGACGCGGTGTATGTTATAACAAGAAATTTCACGCGGATGAAGTTGCGGGCAGAAGCTAGTCGGTCAATAAAGTTATACTAATTAAAAACCGGCCAAGGGCGAGTCGGACTCGCGCACGAAGGGTTCCGTACTATTATCGATAAAAACGGCAAAAAAGTCATGTCTGTTGTATGGGAGCCCCTTAAATATTTATTTTATACTGTTTTTTTTTTTTTTGTATTTGTTGTTATAGCGGCAACAAAAATACCTCATCTGTGAAAATTCAACTATCTAACTATCACGGTTCATGAGATACAGCCTGATGCCAAACGGACAGACAGACGGACAGCGGTGTCTTAGTAATATTGACCCGTTTTACCCTTTGGGTACGGAACCCTAAAAATCAGGCTACAGCAAGCCCAGGTATTACTAAACTGATCGTGTGATCAGTACAGGTCCTCATCTACCTAGCCTTTTCCTAACTTTTCCTAACTATGATGGGGTTGGCTTCCAGTCTAACCGAATGCAGCTGTATACCAGTATATTACATGGAGCGACTGCCTATCTGACCTCCACAAGCCAGTAACTGGGTCATACGATACCCCTTGGTAAGACACCAGTCTTGACCACCAGGTCAGACTTTCAGGCTTCTGACGACCCGTATACATTTACCTATATGTATAGGTACCAACCGTAGTTTCATTAACATTCCCTACACTTTTTTGACCTTTTGAAACTATGGACGATTAGAATTGTCCTGAACTGAACGACAAACTGTCCCTTCTTTTTGCTCCAATAAATTATAGCCGTAACAGGAGGCACAGATTGTTCGCCGTGCCTCGGAGTCGAACCGTCGTCGCTCGAGCCCAGTCTCCTCTCCCACGCACACTCACTGCGCTCAACGCTCTCTTGGACGCTAAGCCTGACTGTGATGTGTTCGCGGATGAATCGAAGAAGATCTTGTTGGCATGTCTGGAGTATTATGAGAAAAGCGTATGACTGTCCAGAAAATGTAATACTCGTAGCCTTTTCTCAACTATGTTGGGATCGGCTTTCAATCTAACTGGATGCAGCTGAATACCAGTATTTTACATGGAGTGACTGCCTGTCTGACCTCCACAACCAAGTTCTTGGTAAGACTGGTTGTCAGACTTTCGGGCTTCTGACGACCCGTAACGACTGCCAAAGATCCACGAATGACAACCGGGACCAACGGCTTAACGTGCTTTCCGAGGCACGGAGGAGTCTCGGTATGTAAAGATGGTCACCCATCTACGGACCAACCCCGGCAAGCGTAGCTTAACCTGATGGATCGACCCGTGCGGCTGTCATTACTTGACCACGAGCTCCTCACCAAATTTTGTTTTTGTTATTGTAGCTACTTAAATAATGTATTTTAATGTCTTAACAAATTTAAGTGGCCTGGGCCGGTTTATGTTAATTTAGATAAATAAATGACCACGGTACACATATTAGTAATCGCATTAGTTATCAGCTAAGCCAGACCACCTCTTAAAACAGTATTTTTTTTAATATTACTTGAGTGTAGGAAAGAAATAGAGCTAGACATCCTGTGTAGCTCCATCTCTTTCTAACACTGAAGTAACCTTAAAATAGTACTACTTTAAAAGGTGGTGGTTGGTGCCGGGGAGGCTTTTGTCCAGCAGTGAATGTCTGATGGAAATTCTCTTGCGCATCCTTCGAATAATAGTCATACTTAAAAGGTATTTGTGACCTGTCATCTTTTACGGCATTTCGTTAACATTTTTATATTAAACATGGTTTAACTTAATGTCAACGGGGGGCCATTCGTTGAAAGTAAAAAAAAAATAGCAATGGATGTAAGGGGACCATGTAGGTTTTTGTTAGTATTGACCGAAAACTGCTCCAGTTCCTTTTAACACATTCTCTGCTGAATTCTTTATGCAAAGGCTTCTTTATGCTACACCCTTACGGACCCTTTTTTTTACGATGTTTTCGAAACAATAGAGATGCACAACGAACGCACATGTGCGCCGCGCCGCACTCGAAGAAAGTTATGAAAACGCGCATGTGCGTCAGCCGCACCTAATGTGTTAAAAAATAAAACAAAAGATCCTGATATTTAAAACAAAGAGTAGGTACCTAGTACTAATGACAGTTTAGATAACCACCTCCTCGAATAGTCTTTCTGAACATTGTCTTTGTCTAAGCGGGATAGATAACAAAAACTAATTTGCGCCTTACAAGTTAGTCAATTTATACTTACGAGTATAGGCACATCGATCACCTGTCGAGGGTATTGTTCATACATTTTAGTGTGAACCTTGCATACCTATACAGGGTTATTTGTAGAATACCAGCAACCTCTTAAGGGGTCATTGTACTCATCATTATGAACAACTTTTACTATTGGACCAAACCTGAAATCGCGAAAACAATTCAGCTGTTCAGTACATTTATGTTCGCATAATTCAATTCGTCAAAATGTACTGAACAGCTGATTTTTTTTTCGTTATTTCAGGTTTGGTCCCACAGTAAAAGTTGTTCAAAATGATGAGTACAATGACCCCTTAAGAGGTTGCTGGTGTTTTACAAATAACCCTGTATAATTAACTGTTCGAAGACGAAAAGTGTTACGTAATTACATTATTAAAAAAAAAAACCTGTCCCAAGCCACAACGATCAATCAAACAAACAAACAACCATCATGAATGACATCATGATTTAAAAAATATATATATGAGTGATGCGTGTTTTCGCAATGATATTGATAACATACAGTAGTTAAATAAAATAAAAAAAAACGAAAACAACTACCCACGTAGATATTATTATCAACTGAGTTTTATTACTTATTTCATTCAAAAAATATACGAAACACAATTTTGATAGCCGACAGTCATTTGTTTTTTTTTTCATTCATCGCTTGCCAAATAGTTTCATAATCGCTTTCGGTTGATCGAACATACATAGTTGTTGAAAACTGTAGGTAAGTTACAAGTATCATATTGGGGTGACACATCCTATCGTAACATTTCGAAATAATATAAAGAACTTCGTTCTAATAATTTTGAAATGTTATGATAGAATTTGCTTTTCAATAGGATGGCCCTGTATTACAAGGCACTTTTCCTTATTTTCTCTCTTAAATGTAAATATATTAGATGTTAGATGAGTTGGGCTGGGTCCAGTACCTAGCCACGCCAATCTGGGGATCAGTGGCCTTTTTTAGGTCCACATAAGTGTAGGTTCGAACTCGAACATATAGGGCATGGTTTGGTCTGAAACTATTATATGGCATTTAAAAATATTTTTAAGGTTTAAGACAGTATTCCGTTCTTTTTCTGGGAATACGAGCTTGATATTTTATATTTTATTGCATTTTAATAACTGAACCTTCAGAAATAAATATATTGTACTGGGCTATAAATATGGGTCATCTAAAACCCTACATTTTATTAGTTATTATCGTCTACAAAACCTGATCCAATTTCTTGGCACTAGGTGTATAAATAAAACATATATTTCAATCCAGCATGGAAGCGATAAGGAGAACTTTTTACTATCAAATGAAATAAGTACCTATACAAAGCAATTCATTCTTTGATTTTTTTTAATAAGGAAAATTGCGTATAAGAAAAATGTAGAAAAAGTTTTCAACAGTTGTATTACTGAATCGAATCTAATGTAATCATAACTTTACTATCTGACATGTGTTTTCTGTATAAACGCCTTTATCTAGTTCAAGACTAACAAGATCTCAGGATAGAAGTTACTTAACAGTTCCAACATTTGCTACCTATCAAACTACATATACATAGTAAAAAACAAATCAAGAAAAAGCTGTTTAATAAAAAGTGATCGGTAATAAGAATAACTCATTACTACAATAATCTAATCTTGATAGCTTTGAAGTGCATAGATATATAATCAGCTGTGATAAACTTATGAAAGTACACTTACGAACAAAAGTACCATGTTTAAAATAAAAATATTTTTTTGTAAAAATAAAATAAAAAATACTTACCAATTTCGAATAAAGCCAGTAGAACGGCTAGGTTCAATGCGGTGAATCCGTATCTTGCCATTTTCTCTTGTATATTTGTTTAAATCACGGCAAACGACTGATCTCGGGCCACGGATGAACGATACTGAGACGAGGAACGCCGCGCCCGCCCGCCAGCTCGACGCCGGCCAACGCATTTACACGTAACGTAGGGTATACCCGTCTCGGTTGTTATTGAGGACAGTCTGCGTCTTTCATACATTTCCCAGCATCTTCCTTAAGGGCCATTTCACAAAATTTAACGCTCTAGTTTAGGTAAAAGACGGCTGCATTGTGTATGTTTGCGTAGCTATCCACACATACACAATGTAAACAGTATAGCGCGAGTGACGTGACGGACTAAACAGTCTTGAGCCGATATAATAGTAAATGAAAAAAGTTATTTTAATTATTTAGTCTAATAAAGCTTTCTAGACTAATAAATACAGAAATATAATAATATGTTATGTAATGTATATAATAAAAATTAACAGGGAAACAATCACATATCAAGTAATAATTACTATAATTTACGAGTACATTCAATGAATATTTGTCGTAAATGTATTGATATAGCCTTTTTAAGGTCTATAATTTCTGGCAATACGCAGTCTTGGTAAAACCGAGTCAGTTTCGGATGCATTTTTTTCCTGCCAAAAATCTTCATCTTTGACTACCCTTACTAAATTCAGCACCCTTTCCGTGACACAATTGGAATGAAAATTCTTCATTAATTTGATATTACAACAAGTTTTGTTGAAGCTTCATAATATATAATATGTTTGAAAAACTCGTCTGGTCAACAAAAGCGCGATGCGTATTGTGCGTTGGTAGAAATGAAAGGCATTATCATTTGGAGAAGGTAACGCCATTAGGATGCTGACTTCCTAATCCCCAGTTTCTGAAAGCTTATTTAAATAAACTGATTTGAAATCTTATTTGAGCTCCTTAAGTTCTGAGCTGAGCTGACACAATTGCTGACAAATGCTTGCACTGACTGGACTAGTCCACTTAAGTCTGGGTAGTTCTTTCCTCAAAAGACCATTTCAGACACTAACCTACACAGTGCTCATATGATCTGACCAAGACTATGCCTGGATTTTAAAAGAGAATTTGACCCCTGAATTTGTTTCTTCATTTCGTCGTTGGAGTAGTCAGATAGGAAATGTCGACTCCATCTAGCATTTCTTTTTTAATATGACGTGTAAACGTGATTTCGATATCCTGTTTACATAATAAACAAATTCTTTTCATTTCATTTCTAGTGATTTAATTGGCAGTTGCATACACTGCACCACGTAAACAAAACTTATGATAACTGCTGTTATAAATAATTATAAAAGTTTTATTTATGTGTATAAAACTAAACATCAAAATCGATGCTTTTGGGAAGCCCTTTGGATTACTGGCATTCCCGACTCTTGAACTTTTTCAGCGTTCTTTGCTATGCACCATAAAATAAAGTGCTTGGCTGTTTCTCCTCAACCGGTCCTCAACAAAAAATGACTTTAGCATGGGCATCTATAACGGCACATACGAACTACGCATTACAAATGACGTCACGCAAAATCCTTCATCGCGCAAGCATATACAGAAACCCAACACCAATCGTTCGGGCAGGTAGCCCAGTCACAACACCCGTCTGGTCGGAAGATCCTTCTTTTTCAAAAAAGAATGAGAAACTTTTCACCCTCTTTCCTCATACTTACCTCTAAAAGCTTAGTAGACGAAACTGCATTACAAAATATGATTGTGACTGTACTTTGACAACTGGCAAGGACGTCACGTAATGTGTGGAAACGAATCTATAACTCATTTATGATATACTAGCGACATCATAGGCAACCATGACTTCAGTGTCTATGGTTGGCCTTCCTACCAAGTATGGCCTGATTCTAAAATAATCCAATGAACTTATTAATAGGTACCTACATGGAATTAACTTCCTTCTAAAATAGTTACTATTAATAATAATAAGTATCTCTACGTTGACATCGTGGTGTGGCTTGCGTGCTCCGAACTTTAGTTTACTTTGCCGGAACAGGTCTAGGATGAGGAGCCAGACCAAGAGATACAGAAACCCGCAGGGCAGCATGTGGCGAGCTATTGGGCAGTAGAGACCCCACGGACCCCTATCTCCCGGGAGAAGTCTTGTTCTTCAACCCTGGCTTGCCTTTATTGGCCGGCTGGAGTAAACACTGACGAGGAACAGAGCTCCCACCTCTTTCTTGCCTTTATTGGCCGGCTTGAGTGGAGACTCGCAAGAGCAAACGTGCTCGGAGGAAGGAAGTATTCCAGTAAGGTGTTGGTAGGGATCTTGACCGTACTTCCGGGATTGTCCTGATAGCCGTGGAATACCTCTCCACTCCTCATGCACCTCAGGAAGTTTTGCCCCCTTGTAGCTACGTCACTATGTGCTAGCGACCGTTTTCGGGGGCCCATTATTGAGTGTACAAGTCACCCCCTGACATTTTATCCATGTATTACATATACCATTGATCAGGCAAGGGACATAGTCCTTCCATAGTTCTGGGTAACCAATCCACTATAGCCACCCAAACCTATACCCAATATGTTTTGTTTCTTTGTCCTGCAATAGTCATGCACCAACCGGGGGTTGGCCTTGGGTGCACTTGCATAGTGCCTACAGGGATAATCGTCGGTTGGTGCCTCCTCATTATTTAAAATTGTCTAAGGGGCCTCTGCGAGTTGGCTTCGGCCCCTCGTACGCTTATTGGGGTCCGGGACCCCAGGGTCCCGAGAAATGTAAAAAAAAAAATAATACAATTTATTTCAGGCAACATAGGCCCATAGAAGAATATCTTAACCTAAACATACATAATATATTTATAAACAAAATCTTGTGTTAATTAAACTTTATTTTGGCTATTGCTGACGTTTTCCCTCTAATAAAAGAAGAAAGAGACGGACGTAAATTAGAGCTGCCAAAGTTGATATTTCCATACAAAAAAAGATACGTAAAAACATGTCAACTTTTGAAACACGGTGAAACGCGAGGCGTAAACTAGTTTGACATTCTATAACTTATTTCATGGCTATAGCCGTCCTTTTCTCACGCTGCCTGTTAGTAAAAGAAAGCTATTCTCTAATTTTAGGTTAGTTATTGAACAAGAGGATCGGCACCAATGGCAATGTTTAATCTGATCGGCATCAGTGCTTAAGTGAACTCCATCAGTTTATAGTGGCGGAATGAAAGGAATAACATAAATGAACCTAGTTATGCAGAAAGCAGCCATATGGCACTTTTTCCAAAAATGAGTTATAAACACAGTCATACTAATTTCGACATACAAGATTTTTAGCAAAAACAACTATGTCGATATCTCTATTTATCACGGAGATATGAGCCGTCAAATGCAGCCTTGTCCATAATGCAACCATCGACAGAAAAATGCTTATAACTCTGTACTTTTCCCGACTTGGCTGCTTTCTGCATAACACGGTCCAAATATTTTCATTTTCAACCAAATAGTTCAGCCTCAACTCTTTTATAAATGAGTGCCTTAAAGTCTACAACGAAATAATTAATTGTGTAAAGGGAACAGAAAGGCATTTGTGTACTGAAACTATTGATCAATATATTTTTTTTTATTGATCGAAAGTTGAAAGCTTTTTCAATTGCTGTCATCAATTACCACGCTAAACCTGGTGATCTTCAAACATCCTGCCATATTATTTGTTAGATGTAGGAATGAAGTAGTTTATTGACGCCCATAACCAGCCTATCACCAAAGGGTTCTTTCTAAAATGACCAATATTAAAAAGTATGTAATGTAATGGATTTCTATGATGAAGCTGTATTCCCGCAGAAAAAAAATTGCGCAACCTCAGCCAGTAAGAAAATCATTAGGAAAAACTAATAGGTGTCAGTGATTGATAATAAAGTAGGTAAATTCAGTTGTTTTCCTTTTTATTTGTCATTGTCTTCCGTCAAATCACGTGTTCAGTAATTTATTATTGAATGACGTAACCAACGCTAAATTGCTCAGCAAATTCCCATCAACCTACGGATGGAAGTTAGGCGTTTTGAAATGTTCTTTGTAGGCACCTACATAGTATTTATAAATAATTTGAAGATCCTGTAGGTACCAGGCTGAAATTTAGGATGATTGTTCGAATAACAAAAACTTCAACTCAACGGTGTTTTTCCCTCATAGGTGAGGAAAAAACACCATTGAGTTGAAAATATGTGCTGACCCACCAATCATTTATTTGTCAATCATAGGTAGTTACTTATTTCCTCCTAACCTCTAGGTATAGACTACTTGAAACGATAGAGGAGGGAGGCAGAATAACTGGTTTACTATAATAAGAGGGAATCAATCAATCAATACAATATTTTAATTAAAATTGCACACTTCTAAAATTACACCGCATAGAGCCCTAGCTAAAACCGAAGTGCCGTCAGGCAAAAACATCCGAACTATCTCTTTTTAATTATTTTAAAAAGAGAAAACTTTCTACTGGCGCAAGTAGTCGAATGTCCCCGTGAAACCTTTACAGTACTGTAGTTATCATATTTGTATGTAGGCAGGTATTTAACAGTGGAAGGCAAATGAAAGAAAATATTTGAATACCTTGAAGAGTTAGAAAAAAAAAACAGATTTGATTTTGATTGATTTGATTTTTACACATCATTCAAATAGAGTCGAGCCTGTCCCTCTTTCTAGTATTATTTTACAAATTATTATAAAAGGAGATCGAGACAGATTTCTAATATCCCATCTTCAGAATCGTTTGGTCACAGTAAAGTCCGACTAAAGAAATATACTTGTACTAAATCTCTGGGCAGGACATCAACGGAAAATATTCAAGGTTACCTATAAGGTATTGTTTTTTTTTACTAGACACTGATCCCATCGTTTTTATTAACACCATTACGTGAAAATAACAAGTCTTTTTTGCTTCTTCTACGTACGATGAGCAGGTTCGAGAACCAATCAGAAATTTTTGGCCTGACAATCGGTCCTAGAGCATACATAACAATTTTATTCTGGAACCTTTAATGCCAAATGATTGAAATAAAAGGTTAATGTTAGATGGAGTCACGATTTGAGTTCTCGAATGCTGCTGTTTCCACTGATCCAACATAATTCAATTCTGACATTTCTTTGCAAATCTCATAAGGTACTCAATTATAGATCTCATCATGGTTTGATTTTGAATTAATGCTGCACTGATGCAGCATTTCCATGATATGCAACGATACAAAACAAACGCACATCGATGGTTTTATATCATCATCTAAAGTCAACCACCGCATCTGTTTGTTTGATTGCGCTACGGATTGTGTTTATGTTTTTACCTATAGATAGTTTTTGTCTCGGAGAAGGCCATTTCCCTACTAGTAACTTTCGTTCCATAAACCATCATTCATTCATCATACTTCTGCCCTTATCCCAATTTATTAGTGGTCGGCGCACCATGTCTTCGACTTCCATACATCTCTATTAGCCATCTCAGAAATCACTTCACCTAGCAATATCAACTTTCACACAAAATTAATCTGCCTACCCTTTTCCCAGCTATTTTGTGTTCGACTTCCAGGCTAATCGGATGCAGCTAAATACCAGTATTTTACGTGGCGCGATTGCCTATCTGACCTCCACAACCCAGTTACTGGTACCCCTCGGTAAGACTGGTTGTCAGACTTTTAGGCTTCTGACTATCCGTAACGACTGTCAAAGATCTACAGAATTACAGCCGCGACCAAGAGGCACGGAGGGGTCTCCATATGTAATGAATGGTCACCCATCCACAAACCGGCCGTGGCAAGCATAGTAACGTAGGTAGTGTAGTTAACCTTCGATCGACCCGTGCGGCTGTTATTATTTTGCCACGAGCCTCTTGGAGAAGGTTTAGTATGTATATGATCAAACATATGTGTAATGTTTTAGCTCAGTCAAGGCAAGCAGTGCGAAGCCGAAGCGGGTCAGCTAGATACAATGTTGTTGCCTGTGAGGCGTCTGAGTCCTGACGTAATGCACCAAATCAAAATGTGTTTTCGAATACATACATAGTTATGACGCTTTCTGGATTAAGTGCTTTCTCATACTCGATTCGACGAGCTACAGAATCCCTTGTCATTTAGGATAGATATAACAAAGAAAAATATATTATTGCAATCAAGGAAAAATTTCTTGCTTGCATGGGACAGGAACACTTGGAATCATAATGTTCACAGACTATGATGATAACTTTTGAATCACCCATTTTTAGCCAGGATTATCCATCAGCAACTTGCTCTGAAATACAACCTTGTAGAATCGGAAAGGCAGTACTACAGGTATCTGCCCGACCCAGTTCTCGAAAATGGAAATATCACTTTGTATTGGGATCGATCCATCATCACTGACAGGACTATTGTTGCCAATAAGCCTGATATAGTGGTGGTGGATCGAATTGAGCGGCGCGCAATGATTATTGACATAACGGTCCCGCATGACGGGAATCTCGTGAAAGCCGAGACAGATAAACAAATCAAGTATCTTGACTTGGCTCGCGAGGTTGTCGATATGTGGGATGTGGACTCAGCGATCATTGTGCCGATAGTCGTATCAGCCAATGGCTTAATTGCCAAGAGCCTCGACCAACACCTAAGGAGGCTCTCGTTGAGCAGCTGGATCAAGGGCTTGATTCAGAAAGCGGTACTTCTGGACACGGCTCGCATTGTTAGGAGGTTCCTCTCTCTGGAGCCCTGACCGCCGGTAGCTTGGACCCTGTTCCCGATACCGGTGGGCTACTATTTTTTTATATTTTTAAATGTTTTTATATTTTTTTTATACTAATATTTAAAAATATAATTTATATATGTATTACAATTGAATCACCCATTTTTATTATTATTATTATTATTTGATATTTCTCGGGACCCTGGGGTCCCGGACCTTTGGAAGGCGTACAAGGGGCCGAAGCCAACTCGCAGAGGCCCCTTAGACAATTTTAAATAATGAGAAAGCACCATTATTATTATTATTACTAAGGTATAAGTTAGGTATTTTCCTACATATCTATCCCACGTCACTTTGTCGCATCATCGTAATGATTGACCTATATCTGTACGTATGATAATTATAAATGAAGTCAGTGCAAATAGCAAAGTAATAATACTAATATTTGCGGTAAC
The DNA here is from genome assembly GCA_948252095.1 of Dicycla oo. Taxonomy (NCBI): domain Eukaryota; kingdom Metazoa; phylum Arthropoda; class Insecta; order Lepidoptera; family Noctuidae; genus Dicycla; species Dicycla oo. The sequence continues at coordinate 16,888,910 of OX411728.1, forward strand.
AAGCTCAACATTTTACGAAGAAAAATTCCACCAAGTTCAAAGTTTCCCAAGTCTCTTACTCAAGATTTATTGCCTTAACGAGTCGTAGTGTAGTTAAATTTATACTCGTTGCCAACCTTATGCTTGACCAAACTTATCTTTTATTAAAAAAAATATATATTGCCACATTACCCACAAAAGATAATAGATTTTGGATGTAATGAGACATTCATGTTTGATGACGTGCACCATTTTATATGGTTCTTGAAAGCAATGCATTTATACTTCAAGCTTAAGTAAAATATATAGACTCATAGTCTCATTACTAGCGACCCGCCCCTGCTTCACATAGTTTTTACGACTTGACAAAATATCATGATTTTTTTATTATATGTTACTTTAATATTAAGAGGGTTGTGTGGTATATCGCGAATGGATAGAATAAGAAATGAGTACATAAGAGGATGTTTGAAAGTGGCATCGGTTACTGAAAATAGGTGCGGAAATCGGTTGTCATGGTATGGGTAGATATGTGATGTGGAGGAATAGGGGGAATGTAGTGAGGAAAGATTTGAGTATGAATGTCGATGGCTATAAAAATAGAGAAAGACCAAAGAAACGATGGATGGACTGTGTGAAAGATGATATGGCTAAAAAGGGGTTGACTACAGAGGTGACAACTAATAGAGAAGTTTGGAAAAAAGGACATGTTGCGCCGACCGCAAACAGATTGGGATAAGGACAGGAGAATGATGATGTTAGTATAATTAATGTATAAACACATAAATTTTCCGTAGTAATTTCTCTAAATTATTCGGGTCTAAATTATATCGGGAAAACCGGGTCAAAATCCGTTTCGCAGTTTAGAAGGACAACGCGATCACTCAGACAGGCAAGAATAGCGATTTTAATTTATAAATGTATATAGATAGCTATAGAAGTTTTTCATATGTGGATTTGTCTATATATAGCAGTGGACTGCTGTTAGGCTAATGATGATGACGACTCGTTACCTGGAATGGTCGTATCTATTCTCTGTATGTATATATTGGATTCAATTTCCAAGTTTGCACATGTCTATACCGAGTCTTATTGACTTTACGCTACAGGTTGCTAGTTGAGTTCTCGCTCGGAATGTATACTAATATTTGTATGGCCTGCAGATAATACACACAATAACTAGGTCTGTGTGCAATGCATGTACTCATATTATGTATGAGAATGATGTCGGTAACCGCGCCCGTAACAGAAAGAGCGCAAAAACATGAAAAATAAGTCAAAGATTTCTTAACAAGCGATGGTTTCAGAACTTACAAGAAAAAGAAAAAAAAATAGTATTAAAAGACTTAATTTCGGAAACGGTCTTGGGATACATTCCTAAATCTTGCTCGTGGAAGAAGGAATACACGGCCACAGCTAGTTAGTGAAATATGAAACAATGCCAGAAAATGCATTCATTTAGGAAAGTAAATTCTAGAAGCATTAGCTCTTGGCACTCTCTTTAAAATGTTTTAATTTAAGTTATTGGGTTACATTAAGCTGCTTGGGACAGATTGAATGCGGAAGGCGGAGGACAGGGCGTTGTGGTGCAGTTTGAGAGAGGCTTTCGTCCAGCACTGGACTAAGTTGATTGTTGATTGGGTTGCATTAAGGAGTACATCCACTTGTAACAAAACCTCAGGATCTACGTCCAGCAGGCTTAGCATGACGCTTTCTATTTCTCCTCTACTCTGCCGTCATAAGGAAAAAGATGTATCTGACATTTTTTCCGAAATATGTAAATAACTCTATTTACATATTCGGAATCAGCAAAAAAGGACGCATCTACCAGTATTTTTATATTGGCGTAAACTTAACGCAAACCTAATAATTCTTTCTATCAAAAGACGCATCTGCCTTTTTATCTTGTATGTGTATTTTAAACAGGACAAAATATTGGTTTTCTCCATTTCTATAAGTCTGTAGATACCTACGTCCTTTTTCCTTACGCAGCAGTACTGTAGAATAGAAATCGTTGTGTGCCCTACTCGAAATCTCTTCTTCCCAAGGACGAGGTTATACCTACACTCGGGTTTCATCGCAGACTTGTTACGTTTTTTCATGTATACCTATGGTTAATTGCTGCGATGCTGTTGCTTTTATCATTTAAAAGGTTGACTATTAAATGATAAAAGCAACAAAGCATCGCCTAAGCTTTACTGCTTTAAATGAAAAACAAGTAGCGATCTGTACTAGGTCGTAGACAGAGATTAGTTTATCTCTGTCTACGATCTAGGTCCTTTTTTATTTATTTCGGAAGAAAGTTTTCTATCCCAAACTGTCAAATTGGAGAGAAATTATACGTCACTCTTGACGTTGTAGGCCATTGTCTAGGACAGTAAAGACACTGTTCACATTTGATTTTGTAATCGCGACAGTAGAAAACTTTCAACTTGACGACCGCAAAGTATATGTATATGGTTATCTACAAAATCATAATTTTACAGGAGAGTGTTTTGAACTCAAAACTATCTTGTTCTGTTTTATATCACTGCAATATATTTTTTCTAAAATACGGTAGATGTCTTTACTTTTACTTTACTTTTTTGTACGTGTAAACGTACAAAAAAAGTAAACTAAATGAGTCAATTGCCATATATCCGCTTCTATTCAGCAAGCGGGACTTCCTAATTGCGGCTTATTTGACTATAATAAATAATAATAACCATAACGCTGTATCTCTACGTTTACGTCGTGGTGGGGCTTCTTTTCTTTATTGGCTGGCTTTATTGGCTAGAGCATACGTGCTCGGAGGAAGGAAGTATTCCAGTAAGTGCTAGTAGGGATCTTGACCATCTTCCGGGCTCTGGGATTGTCCTGATAGTCGTGGAATACGTCTCCACTTCTCAAGCACCTCAGGATAGGTTGCCCCCTTGTCACTACGTCACTAAAATCGGCCGACTGTAAAACTTTGCCAAAACTCTTAGCAACATGATGAGTCAAGATATGATGCACGATAGGGCTAGGGCGTACCCCACAGGCGACGCGCAGGGGCAGCACCCGGCTCCTGTAGGAAGAGGACTAGGGTCGTTGCACCACCCCGGGCGGGGACAACGTAAGAAGCGAGCTCGGGAAGTGAGATTAAGGTATGCAAGTTGGAATTTTGGGGCGATACAAAAAAAAATACAAAAAAGTTTATTGTTTTCTCTCACATAGATTTTTTCAAGGAATATAGTAAAAATATACATAATACAATGTGTACATTAGGGGATTATAATCTATGTGAGAGACTGGTTTCTGTACTAGGAGGTCTGTATGACAGATTACCAGCCTCTCCTTACTCCGGAAGTGGATGACAGGTACGAGTAAGTACAACATTCCATTTACGTAGCGTATATTTAAGTAAGTTTAACTAGGTGTAGTGTGGGTGTTGTGAGGAACATCTGAGGGATGTGGGTATCTGGTGTGAGTGAGTGTGTGTAAGTGTGTGTGTGTGTATGTGTTTGCGCGTGCGGGTGTGTGTGTATGTGTATGTGCGTGTGTGTGTGTGCGTGTGCGTGTGATTGCGTGTGTGTGTTTGTGTGCGCGGCTGCAGATGAGTGTAAGGGTGTTGTCAAGTCATACGAAGTAGTTTATGATAGGACTTAAGTAAATTTTCTGTCTCATCATATGATAGGGACTTTAACCAAGTAGTTAAAACCCTTTTACATTTTGCACTTGTAAGTGGGTAAATTGCAAGTTTTTTATTTATTTTATTATATAGGTATCCACCTAAACATTCAAAGAATTTGCCTGCGAAACCAGTGTTTCGCTTGGTGAGCGTTTGGCAAACCCTGTGTTTGACACGCTTGTTACTGTTAAGTGAGGGATCATGCCCTATTAGGGAATGTTGTTTTAAAGCTGAGCACAATATATACAGTTGGCGTATTGTCAACACATCAGAAATCAGGTAGAAATCTTTGGTGGGAAAGAAGAATGGTAACGACAGGCTTGTCTTTAGGACCGCTCTTTGGGCTCTTTCTAGTTTTAATATGCTAGTCCTACAAGAGTCACCCCATACGGTAATACAATAGCTTAGAATGGATTGGCATAGGGCCATATATACCATTTTAATGACATTTTTGTCTGCTATGTGGCTCAGATTTTTAAAGATGTAAATCAGTTTTCTAGTTCTGGAGGATAATAGGTCCAGGTGATGTTTGAAGCTTAGTGTACTATCTATCCTGACTCCAAGGTACTTTATACTATAGGCAATTTCTAAATGTCTGCAGGAACAGAAAGGGTCGGACGAGCAGTAGTGAGCCTTTATGGAGTAATTTTCGTGAATTGCAGTAGTAGTATTTTTGATAGAAAACGGCATAAATTTTGTTTTCTCAACGTTAAGTGTAAGGCCGTTGACATTGAGCCACTGTATTACTGTATTGAATCCAGTTTGAGCAAAGCCGTAAACATCATGCCAAGTGTCAGCATGGAAGATCAGTGCTGTGTCATCCGCAAACGTTACTATTTTGCCATTCTGTAGTAGAAGATTACACAGATCATTAATAAAGGTGAGGAAAAGTGTGGGGCCCAATACTCTGCCCTGAGGGACACCGTAGGATATAGGTAGGTCGTCACTAGTGGTTACCCCCACCCTTACTCTCTGTTGTCTATCAGTAAGGTAATCCCTAAACAAATCGAGTTGTGCATCACGAATCCCCAAGTTATGTAGTTTGGTTAATAGGAGTGGGACAGAGACTGTGTCAAAGGCCTTTGCTAAGTCCAAGAAAATTGTTATAACTTTCTTTTTATTATCTAGTTTATTAACAATATAATCAGTTAGTTCATGAACTGCATCGTTTGTTGATCTTCCAGCCCTAAATCCAAATTGAGATCTCGACAGTAGGGTTTTGCTCTCAAGATATTTTATTAAACGTTTTTTAATAAGTTTTTCGACTAGTTTTGATAGCATAGGTAGTATAGAGATGGGTCGATAGTTATTGACACAGCCTCGGTCACCACTCTTATGTATTGGGATTACTTCCGCAAGTTTAAATTCCTTCGGAAAAACACCTGTGTGGAACATTAAGTTAAAAATATACGTTAAGGGGGGTTCTAGAATGGTGTGGTATCTTTTCAGAAAAGCTCCTGAGATACAGTCACGTCCAACAGAATTGACCTTCTTTAAGTTCAGAATGCACTGACGAACCTCTGCTTCGTCGGTAGGGTACAAAGCGAAGGAGAAAGGACAGGAGTTGACATAAAATGTACTGATAGGTGGACTGTGTTGGATATTTTCAGCAAGGTTTTTTCCCAATAGACACAAAAAATTTGTTTATATTATTGGCTGAGGTAGTAGGGTTTGACGTAGATATAAGATCCATAGCTGGGTTTGTTTTTTTGTTGGAGTGTGTTATTTGTTTTATAGTGTCCCAAAGTTTTTTGTTGTTAGTTTTGGCTGCTACATCAATTAGTCTTTTTCATATTCCATTTTTAGTTTTTTTAATAACCAGTTACAAAAATTCCTGTACCTTTTGTAGGTGATGTAGATAATTTCATCTTTTGGATTTTTTTTAGATTTTATATGGAGTTTATCACGGTTTTTCATACATCTTAATAGTCCAGTTGTTATCCAAGGCTTTTTAATCCTCTTGCGATTGGAAACGATAGTGGTTTGAGTGTTAGATTTTATTTTAGATTTTAAGTCGTTAACTAGCATAGCTGTAGCTAAATTTGCCTGAATGACTGGGAGAGCCAGAGAGTTAGCAGATGTATTAAAAAGAAGACGAATAAATGTGGCGTGTTTGCAAGAAACAAAATGGAAAGGAACGAAAGCGAGAGAAATCGGCGAAGGATACAAGTTTTTCTACTGTGCGAGTGACGGCAAAAGAAATGTCGTGGGAATAGTGTAAGACAGTAATTTGAAAGAAGGCGTGATGGAGGTAAAAAGAATTAATGATAGATTAATCGTTGTAAAAGTTATGGTAGAACATGTAATGCTGAATGTAATTAGTGTATATGCACCGCAGGTGGGGTGCGATGAAAGGGTGAAAGAGAAGTTTTGTGAGGACTTTGACACAGTTTTGATGAACATTCCATGAAAAATTGATAGTTGGGGGTGATTTTAATGGACACGTAGGAAGAATGCGAGGAGTTTATGAAAGGGTGCATGGAGGATGAGGATTTGGTAACGTTAATAACGAGGGAAAGACATTGTTGCAATCCTCTACCGCATTTGACCTGGCAGTAGCCAACACTTGGTTCCAGAAGAACGATGGACACCTAATTACGAACAAAAGTGGCAATCACAAGACGCAAATTGATTACTTTCTAGTACGACGCAAATACTTAAAGCATATCAAAGATTGTAAAGTGCTACCGGGAGAAGATAAAGTCTAATTATGGAAATGGTTGTAGAAATAAAGCCCAATAAAAACAAAGAGCGACCCCCTCCCAAAATAAAATAGCATATGATGGACAAGAATAATTATGCGAAGAAATTTAAAGAGCGAGTAGTTGATAAAATAATTGATATAGGGGACATGAATGGTCGAAGTGTAAATGAATGTTGGAATGAAATTGTCTATCGCATTAGGTTAAGACCTGTAATTATAGTTTTAAGGCATTTAAATAAATAAATAAATTTTCCTTATCTAACCATTATTTATAACGCCGACTTTATTTATTATTGTTGTTGCACTAAAATAGCGCAAGTTTAAAAAACGGCTATGTGACTGACATCTTTGTTTACAACAAGGTAAACGCGCCGATTGTCCGAACCCGAAGTATACACGGAGTTATGGTGTATGTCCGTGTCTACACTTTGTGACAAATAGGTGTGGGTAGTTGTCTTTACATACGTGACTTAATATTAGTAAAAATTGAGAATTAAACAGAAAAAAATCCTATGAATACAAAGAATTCTAAATTGAATTATGTAAAAAAGTGAATTTTGTAAAAAGTGTAGTTGACCCTTTCTACTTTGTTGCTGTCTACACCATAGGTTCCCAAACTTTTATGGACTACCGCCCCCTTAACAAGAAAAAAAAAATCCCTCTTTACATAATAGTTAATTATACCAATTTTATATGTCTGTCTATTATCTATTAATAATGACATATTAAAAATTAATTATCTCTGTCTCTCTCTGTAATCTAATAAATGTTTTGTCTAATCTTCCATTGGCAAAACCCTTCTCTACGGTTCTCGTGGTAAGCCTGCTGGGAAGTGAGCAGTTCTATCCACCTATACTGACTATTTAATTATTTCTCCACAGCTGAGCTATTCTTGTAAAGTTAGTGCTTATCGTTATCCTCAAGTTCTAGGGTTACTTTTCAATTATTATAGTACCATAAATTCATTGCCTCCATTGAATGAATGATTTAAAACAATATTATAAAGCCGTAATTCATTAGCACGCATTCATGCTGACTAATCGATGAAGTTTGGCTCATAGATTATAGTATAAAATGCCATCTGTACATACAAATAAATCAAATTGAAGTGTCTGTTTGTAATGTCAAAATAACAGCTTTTACTAAATGCATATGAAAGTATATACGGTACTCAAAAAAACAATTTTAAAAATTTTTGTCTGTCTTTCTGTATGTTTGTTCCGGCTAATCTCCGAAACGGCTGGACCGATTTTTACAAGGCTTCCACTGGCAGATAGCTGATGTTATAACAAGTAATTTAAGTTACTTTCATTTTAGGAAAAGAATTACGGTTCCGCGCAAAATCATTCAACATCATCATTTCGTTTAGTCGACATTTGACAGATTCTACTTTTGACATCATAGTCTACGTATGACGATTCTACATATGACAGATTCTATATTTGACAGATTCTTTATTTGACAGATTCTACGTTTGACAGATTTTGAAAAAGGTAACACAAGTAAGGAACATTGTGGCATTAAAAATAATACTGTTATATAGTCACTATATTTATTGATAAGCATAATTTATTTTTGTATGTAGTATAAAATGTTAGTAACTAGTATTTTTCATTCAAGTTCAAGTTTCATTTAAGCCGTTCTGTACAAAATGTATGAGAAAATGTACTGTCTTCTCATTTTTTTTTCGATGTTTTAATGGCTATTCTGCTATTCAACACCTGAAACACAGGTTCTACCTAGTTCAGGCAAATGAGCAACTGTGCCCTCTATAATTTTTAAGTTATGTTATTGTAAATCTGCACCATTTTTATAAATAAACGATATTATTATTATTATTATTCAGGGCGGAGACAAATCAAATAATTCAAAAATCGGTCCAACCGTTCTTGAGTTATAAATGATGTAATTAACCCGACTTTGTTTTATTTATATAGATTTGTTCGGTGACTGTGGCGCCACCCCGCGGCCCCGGTGTGGCGTAACAATGTGACCTAGGACTACACAACCTCTTTACACCTTTTATTTTTATTTTCTTTTCTATTTTTCTTTTGTTTTTTCTCAGATATGTGTGCATATTAAAATTAAATTTGTAAAGATGCAAATTGAATTTTAAAAATATAATATTATAATTGATCGTAACAGTATCGTAACACATAGAAAAACGGAAACTACATTATCAAATTATAACACTGTTAAACAAATCTAGATAGCTAATCAATAACATCCTCTAAATCGTTCCGTGTTCACTTCTAATGCAAAAGTATAATTTATATCCAGTATTTCAAGACAAAGGCCAAGTTTCCTATGTTAGAACAAACAGAGAAAAAAGAAAGATTATTAAAAAATCGTGGGCACTTTTAAAATTTTTCGTAACTTTATTCGATCTCTTTCTGTGACTGCTAATCTAGTTTAGTTTTGGTGTTTTCATGACAATTCTATGTTTGGTACGTTGTTACCTTTCTGTAAGTATTTTTCAGAATATGGCGGAAGAAGAAAGGGAATTTGTTGTTGAAAAAAACAAAAAAGGTTTTGACTCAATCTTGTACGAAGGATACCGTTTTAACAAAATCAAACGAGTGAATAAAGATCAAAGTACGTGTTGGCGCTGTGTGAAGAGAAGTGAGTACAGTGCATCCATAACAGTGGATGTTAATTTAATGAAAATTCTTCGTAAGTCTAGACGTACATGTCAGGCTGATCATCTCGGAAACGAGTTATTTATAAAAACAAACATGATGAAGAGGGAAGTGGGTAAAAACTTGGGTCCGATTAAAACAATGGCCGGACCGAGCAGAGTCCCGATTTTTCACTACAAAAAAGGTAGCTATTATAATGCAAGAAAAGCGTATTTGGGCGCAAAACGATTGCTATTTAATAAAATTGAAGATGTGTTTATTCCCAAAGCCATAGGCGAGAATTTCCTAGTTGCTGAAGAAGGTACAGAAGAGAAAATATTGGTCTTTGAGTAAATTATCAAAAAAAAAAAAATTTGCGCAGCGGAAGGTTTAGCTTCGGTGATGGTACATTTAAAAGTGCTCCCAAGTCATTCTATCAACTGTTTACTCTTCACATAGACCTAAATTCTAATACAAACAACAAATATAGTCCCCGTGTTATACGCGTTACTGCTAAATAAGTCCCAAGCTACATACATACATTCGACTATTTGAAATTATTAATAATTTGGGTTTAAGTATTCGTAATTTCAAATGCTACTACGAAGTAGGCATTATGAATGCTGTAAGATCTGTTTTCCCGGAATCAAATGTAAGTGGATGCTACTACCACTATCAAAGAGCTGTGTGGAAGAAAGCTAAAGAAATAAAAGTAAATAGGACTAGTGAAGAAAGACGAATTGTAAGAATGGCTGCTGTCCTACCTTTACTACCAGCCCATTACATTTCAGAGGGGCGTCAATTGATTTTGGACAAAATGGAATCTGTTCATAGCGATAAAATGCAAGTGTTCAGTAATTATTACAAGAGGCAATGGTTCCGTTTGAGTCCTTCAATTTTAAGTTGTGCCAACCAACGTCATCGAACGAACAATGCATTAGAACGATGGCATCACAGAATTAACGTCCTAATCCCAAAGCGCCCTGCTCAAGCTTATCCAAAAGTTGCGTAAAGAAGCCCACCACTGCAATATACTCCGTAATAGTAGCCAATTCCAATCTGTGCGAAAAAATTGTCGCCGTTACCGCGACATTAATTTTGACAAAACATACAGCAAAATTGTCAAGAAACTTCAAAGCTATGAAATATCGGTCGAAGATTTTTTTAAGAAAATAATTTACATACGATTGCTCCTGTAATTTTTATTTTTAATCTTTATTTACTTACTAATAAGTCCCATTTTTCGTTTTATTTTTCAATGTTATTGTTTAAATACCTATGTAACTATGTTACAAAATAATACTAATAATTAATGTGATAAAATGATTGTTGCCTGTTAATTAATAGCTTTCCCAATGTTTTCACTGTGATTGTTTTATGTTAACAAAAAAAATATTTCGACGTTAATTTGGTAATTGTGACTGTTTCGAAAAATATTAGTTACTATAATACAAACATTTAATACTACTTACAAAAATAAATTATGCTTATCAATAAATATAGTGACTATATAACAGTATTATTTTTAATGCCACAATGTTCCTTACTTGTGTCACTTTTTCCAAAATCTGTCAAACGTAGAATCTGTCAAACATAGAATCTGTCATATGTAGAATCTGTCATATGTAAACTATGATGTCAAAAGTAGAATCTGTCAAATGTCGATTAAACGCATCATTTCAGCCGAAAGACATCCATTACTGGACATAAGCCTCCCCCAACCACCGCACTTCGATGGTTCCCGTGCTTCTCGTATCCAGCGGATTCACGCGGCCATCACAAGGTGCAAAATAATTTAAACCCATGAAATCCGACATCCACGCGGGCGAACCCGCGTGCAGAAGCTAGAAAGGACCAGGTGAAAATCGAGTGGAAAAGCTAGTATTTATTCGCAACAAGACGAAGTGGATTACCGAATCACGTTTTGGAAACCTCATGCACAGTGTGACAATTTTATTGTTTTATGAATAATGATCATCTAACCAATGTTTTCAAACATGACTCAAGAACAGGAAAATGTTCTTGTTGATGATTCTTCTTCAATGCCACGTAACAAAATGGCCTCTTCACACGGTCGGGCGGCTTACTCGTACTATTAATTATTTATTTAAAACACAAAATAATCTTACAGTACGTATATGAACACCAAATCGCTTTTAAATACAGCCCGCGGCACGTAAGTTGGCAAGGTTTTGGCGTAGTGGGGGTAAGTTCGCGCATCCTACACTTATTGCAAAAAAAAAATGGTCACTTTTATTGCTTGTCATTATTCTGTGGTTATTGCCATAATTTATTTTTAAACATAATTATTTAGAAGAAAGTTAAAGAAAGGAGAAGGATTCGTGAAGTACCTATATTAGGAGTAATAAATAAAATATACAGGGTTATTTGTAAAACACCAACAACCTCTTAAGGGATCATTGTATTCATCATTATGAACAACTTTTACTATGGGACCAAACCTGAAATCGCGAAAAAAATCAGCTGTTCAGTACATTTATGTTCGCATAATTCGTCAAAATGTACTGAACAGCTGATTTTTTTTCGCGATTTCAGGTTTGGTCCCATAGTAAAAGTTGTTCATAATGATGAGTACAATGACTCCTTAAGAGGTTGTTGGTGTTATACCAATAACCCTGTATATACAGTAATTTAGTATATATATAAAGTAAGGTTAAGAAATTTATAATAAAACAAAATATTGTAATATCGTTAACAATAATATGCCGTCGTCGTCACTATCGCTTTGTAAAAGTGTTACCCCTGGCATGAAATCAATGTTAGCAGTAGATGAGCTGGTGGAAGGAGTTGGCTCCCCATCCTCAATATTACTCTCCTCACTTCCACTGTCCGAGGAGTCTCTTTCTCAGTTTTCGCTTCTTTTTCTATGTAACAGTACACATCATAAATCATTTTTCTAGCATGTCTACGTAAAATGGTATTTGTCTGTGGCACTATCTAAATTAAAAAAATCAAACAAATCAATAACAAGAACTTGTAACAAAAGCTCAACAAAAACAAATGTTACAATTTTAGTGCACGCAAGTGTACTCGGGAGCGACTGGAACGTGGAAGCGACGCGAGAGACAAGGGTCGACTGACCAAACAATCGCGCGCTCGGAACGATGCTACCTCGTTCCCCGCGTCCCGCTCGCTACCAGAGAGATCTAAAAATTGACTTCTGCGCATCTAACGACTCTTGCCAACTTACGTACCGCGAGCTGTACTTATTATGTATTATTTCTATTATATTTTCTTTTTTAACTAAGTGCATTGTTGCTGATACTCGTATGGACATGCTCTAAATAAAGTCGTGGTGTGAAAAATATTATTTTCTCACATTAGCCGTTTTCTAGGTACTATTTAAAGGTTTCATTCAAAGGGCAACCTTTTATTTTACTGGCTGACATTATATCGCTCAAGCAAATATGGAACTAGTAACTACTTTTTGAATTAAAAAGTAGTCCTAGTTTTTTTTTAGGGCAAATAGATTATATTATTAGAGTATAATATTTAAATAGGGAGTTTTAGAGGCTAGGCAGGCTGAACAAGACGGAAGATTGGTTCAGTTTAAGAAAATTCGCGATTATCCTAAGATTGTATTATTTTAACATAAAATATAATACCTAATTGTTCTATCATTTATTAGTTCAGCTTCCCCCTGTGGAGTTCGAACCTTCACAATACTTTAATTAATACATTGGTGGTAATACCCAATAATATGTTGGTTTTTGTCTGTCTTAATATTAATCATCATAAAAAGTATCGAATGAGGCACCTTACTCATCACCCTTATTACACCTTGACTATGATGACATATGAGCAACATTTCGAAGCAACATGACAATTCAAAGGTCCTGTAATTGGTTTATTTGAAATGTATGCTGTGGAGTTTTGAGTTTGAGATGAGCACTAGCAGCTAGCAATCAGGATTCACTGGTATTTTGAAGTTCTGTTTGGGACGCCTTCGCGAGCGGTCGCGTCAACACAGAACAGCGTGCGCTATACACAACCAAATACACGAACACGTGTTACAAACTCTGGCATCGGCCGCCGAAATTGAATAGTGTCTTTGCTGTATTTTGTGTCGCGTAATAAATTCAGTGGTGTTGTGTGCAAAGTGCAAAAGTTCCTGACTCTGCACAAAGGACGACTGCGACATCCCCAGCAAGGAAAATTTGGTGAGATCCTTCCATATTATTATTAGATATTAAGAGTAAATATAGTAGTAAACTGGATTCCCCAGTAACTAAAGTCAAACAAATAGTTTACTTATCGAATGTTATAAATTAGTCATTAGTTCAACAAAACAAAACTGTTCCACACTGCAAGGTGCGGGACTCACGCTGGTGCGCGAGCGCTTTTCCGGCGCATCGTAGATACGTATAACACACACTTTATTTAATTGGATATTTTCGCGCTTACTCACGTAAAGTTTAAATGATTGGCTTTAGAATCTTTAAAATAGTTACTTTAGTCATCTAATATTATTGTCTAAATACTAACGACTACGTATATACTTTTTCTGTAATATTAGCGCACGTTTTAATTTAATTGTATAACTGTTTGTTACTAGATATTATTTCGCGGACATTTTTGTGGGTTATATGTTTACCTACTTTTTAAAATTCTCTGGCATACCTTATATGTAATGTGTAACTGTTTTATGTCCCAATAAAGTAAATAAAAATAAAAAATAATCTCCGTTATGCACACAATTATACAACCTGAACCTTCTTTTTATTGTTGAATGCCAAGTTCCAATTCAGCTGCATACTACAAAAAATCTACCCCTTAAATCATTCTACAGAAAATTAAGACATAACGGCCCATAAATCTTACTCCAGTCTGTATTCAAGGTCCTTGTAACACATGTTAGGGTGTATTGGCTATCCTCACTAATTCTGCAAACATTTAAACAAAAACAATTTTACAATGACTGTATTTGTAGTACCAATAAAAAGGGATGGGAATTGTTTATTTAGGGCTGTTGCTCATCAAATAAATAACTTAATGGGTTTGACACTCGACCACATGGCCGTGCGCCGAGATCTTGCAAACTATGTATCGGTTAATCGTGTCGACAACAGAATTTATTTAGCACTTTTGAATAATATTCATGACTTTCTCCCTAACAGCAATCTTTCTCAGGAACAACGGATAATAAAATACATAACCGAGCAGTTTAAAGACGCGTTCTGGGGAGGTGAAGATATGTTAATCGCCGCATCCGAATTCTACCTCGTAAATGTGCATGTTCACACAAATAACGTGAACACTCTGGTGTATGCACCCACTGGCGAGCCAGTGCCTGGCAACATTCACATCTTCTTTAAAGACCAGCACTATGATAGCTGGGTTACGATCGGCAACAATCAGTACATGAGTAACCAACAAATTCTAACGCAGAACTTATACAGCGCCAAAACACCACAACAGACAGAAAGCTTCACTAACCAGTACAACATACGAGTTGAGCTCCTAACATTCCACAGAATTCCGATTACAAATCAACAGCCCCCAATTACCTAGGCCATTAACACAGAGTGAACAAGTAATATTGTCACTAAGTACACCAATATCGGATGTAGTCGCAGATGCCACCGGATACACCATACTCAGAAACCCGCCCTTTACCACAACTAAGTACATTTGCCCTGACTTGCGTATTGCAACCTGGAACGTCCGCGGGGCTTCCAAACCTGACAAAAAAGATAAAATAGACTTAGAACTTACACATAGGGGCATCCACGTAGCCTGCCTTCAAGAAACCGGGATGTATGAAGGAACCTACAACTCCATACACTACGAATGGCATTTATATGCAGCCGCGGGTAAAGCACACCGGGGGCTTGCAATTTTAATCAGAAAAGACGCCCAAATTGCTATAAAAAACAAGAAAAAGGATACCGATGCGATGTCATTTACTCTTATAGTAGGTATGGGAAGTGACAAGCCTGATCATCTTTATATAATCAACTCTCACGTCAATAGTTGCACCTATAAAGCAACCAGATCTTTTACGGGGTTATTAAACCTGATTAGACAAAAGCCAAGGAAATGTATGCTAGTAATACTAGGTGACTTTAACGCCCATATCGGTCGACAAGATATGCAAAGATTTCAACGCAAAGGGCTCATTCACCAAAATCTCCATCATGACTTTTCCAACTACAACGGGGAAATGTTAATGGACATAGCCAACAGGGAAAAACTGCAAATAGAAACAACAAAAGCTAGGTCATCATGCCGGATAACATGGTCAAAGGGCAATCAGAAATCTCAATTAGATCACATTATTACGCCGCAGGCAACAGTAAAACTCTTCCAATTTATTAAAGGGTAATGGGCCGCTAGGGGCACCTCCGACCACAAAATAATCTGGGGGCAGTTAAAAACAAATCAAATAGTAAACAAAAATCAAACCTCCAAACATAAGGCACAAAGTCAAACGCTAGATGCGAAGGAGACAACAATCGACGAGGCCAAACAGTTCAACTATAAACAGTGCTATTACGCCGCTCTAAATAGCAAATCCACCAAAACAAAATACCAAGATTGCATAATCAAAAAACTAGGAAATATAGGAATCAATCCAACGGACATAAACATCGAAATACCATGGAATACTATAACTGGACTATTAAAAGCGGCTGCTCAGGAAACTCTGATCTTCCAGTCGTTTCACTCCAGGGACCACCGAATAGCTCTAGTAGTATATTATTGGGCATTCTATACCACTATCGGCAAGTAGCTCGGCGAGTGCGCCTCGCTGCCGACAGTGGTATAGAATGCCCAATAATCGACACTCGACCGATAAACTCGAACGAGACAGTTTGTTGTACCGTGTACTTGATTAGGAACGATTTACTCGACCAGTGACTAGTAACTTGCTCCTTAACACTATCTTCCATACGGCTGGTCAGTATGCCGCGTTTCGGAGCACGATGAACAATCAACCATTTACTTACCACTGCACTTAACCGGTCACTCGAGTTGCATTTACTGTTAACATAGAATGGTGAACGAGTTGATGATTGTAACAAACCAACGAAATTACAAGTACTGAAAAAAAAGCGTTAACGGGTTATTATTGTAAATAAAAAACAACTGTAAGGTATTTGGTTTAATTATCATAAAATGTTGGTTTGCCTGGAAACAGGATATCAGCCGCACGCACGAGCTCTTGTAATTTTCGCCACTGAGGAGAATCCGTGTCGGTCTGGAACTTGATTCGGACGAGCGCCTTCGAGTCGATAAGGCGAGCGTCGTCAGCCTTGTACACCTTACAGTCGATGTAGTACTCTCCGTCGGTGCTCGTTGCTTGGCGCTCGCAGCCGCTGGCTACCCGGTTCACAAAGAATGAAGTTAGGTGATCCGATGCATCTTCTTTGTGTGGGATGTCGCGGTTGTTACTGATGCCGAATATGTCGATGCCAGTATTCACTTTTTTACTGAAACAATAACAGAAACTGTAATTAGTTAATGTTTAGAACGAGAGATGCATACGCAAAGAAAAACCTTCTGCTGTAAAAAAATATAACATCTGACTCGGCTTTGATCAATACTGTAATCGATCAAATCAAACCATCGATTCAAACAATAACCAAGTGAACCTGCACTTGTTTTAAAATAATATGTAATAGTAATTGCACGATTATAATTTAGTCAGTAGATATGTGACTAGAGTAAGTAGATAATTAATTTACCTGGCACGAGCTACGGTTGTTGATTGTGACTGCATCTTGCGTTTCCCATTGCTGTCTGCAGACGGTTTGCGGCTGCACTTCACTTTTTGCCCGGTGATCGATGCTTGCGAGTAATCACACTCAGAGTCTGACCTGAAATAAAGATAGGGAAAATTTAGTCACACAATTATTATTAATTATCTCAATGGAGTAGTGTCCATTGCGCAAGGCATACTATACAACACAAGTGTGTGCGCAAACATTGGTTCTCCCACATGCCCATGGGATAGCAAAACCATAGAGAGATTGGGTGCAGGATCGATGGCTTTACATGCTGTTCAAAGCACAGAAGACTGGATGAAAAATAATGACTCCTTCGAGGGATCGAGCTCGACATACTATGAGCAGCTCGGGTGATCTGTGAAGTAACGCGCCCACAAACAAACATAACTGTAAATTACAAGCGCATCACAAGTGTGAGCCATGACAACGAACAGAATATTTTATAAGACTTACATTTTTCAATCAGAAGTTCGGTTTCAAGTTGAACTCTGGGTTTGATGACTTGGTTGGTGATGGCGGCAGCGGGTGGCTATCGACAATGTCGTCGCTGATATTGTAGACAACACAGACTGTTTGTATACCGATGATAACAGAGCACTTCGTTGCACTTGCAGACTGCGAATACTTTGTACCGAATACTTGTAGCTTATAAGTTAAAATTAAATTAAAAATAAAGCATGTTAAAAACACTTCAATCAATCTAGCATTGTTGTGTTGAAGTAACTTTTTCTATAGTCGGATTATACATGTACGTAAAATGAAGACGAAGGAAAATTTTATGTTGCATCGAATGTCGATGCAGCGAAATTAGCCAGGGCTGACTAAATGATAGCGAGCACGGAATCGTTACACTACATTGATGTAATTATTTTATAGAAGTAAATAAATATTTCTAAGGTAGGTACTTATTTTATCATCTACGTTTAGGTCTTGTGTAGAAAAGATGAACTTATTGCTGTCAACCTAGTACTTTTCTAAACTTCCTGAAATAAATACATAATATAGTTCTCATAACTACACTAACAGCCATGAGTCAAACCATGGAAATCCATATCTGTCGATACGCTATGATATATTTTAACCGTAATAATGCATTGTGTAAATTTTGTATTTTTGCTGAATGATACATAGAATGATACTAAGTTATTGTCAACCCTAACTAAAATAGCTGATTATTGTGAATGTGAAATAAATAATTAGGTTAAGCACACGTGTTACAATTGCGCAAAACAAATTTTATGATGAAATATTTTTAGGCAAAAAATATTATTTATTATTTCAAAGGTCTCTCGGAGTGAGCACCTTTCTAAACTGTCACCGAAAAATTAAGTCAATTATTAAAAATAAATATTTTATTGATCACACACCAGAAAGTACATACGAACGATTTCATCAGGAGCAACGCTGTTCGGTATATCGTGGAGGGGGCCTGAAATACACCTATTTGGATAAAGCAGATAAATGTATAAATCATTTCATATTGTACAGGTAATTATCAAATATCATTTTTTAATTTCAATTAACATAATAGTATGACTATTTTTCAACCCAGAATTTACAATTATATGTCTGATTCTTTATCGGTACCTAATAAACATTTTTTTTTTTATTTCAGATACATTCTGCCTAAACAAAATATTAATTACCGACTGGTCTGTGAAGAATTATTTAATTACCTGATATATATCTCCATATTTGGATCACGCAGATACACATTCCTATGTATAAATCATTTTACATTTTGCAGGTAATTATTATCTATATTTTTCTCTCCAGATTATACTATTATCTATCTAATTAGATTATGTGTCTAATGCATCCAATTTTTTATTATTTCAGAAACATTCTGCCTAAACATAATTACCGACTTACCTGAGAAGAAATTACACAAGGGATCTTGGAACGAACATAAAATAGTCCTGATCAAGTTGTACTAATTACCTATATAAAATATTTTGTTACTGGTATACCTAAGATCGTGAATAATAGTTGTAAGTATTATCTAATCTAATTTTATTGAAATTGTTAGTGTTCCTTTTTTTTAGTGATTTCAACAATAACATAATGCCTCACTGTTCTGATTGCAAAGTATTTGTAGATAATCGCCGATGGTCTGGTCATTTACGTAGCAATGTACATAAAAACAATAGTTCAACACCTATTTATGATAATGTGGCAATTATTAATTCTTCTTTTAAAGAACGAATCAAAAGTTATAAAATCACAGCGACAGGCGAACAAATACATAGTTTTCCTGAAATGTTCCTCAATAGTATTAGTCCACAAATTAAATATTTAATAGATAGTTCAATACAGAAACACACCTCTGTGAAAATAAACTTCGAACTGTTTGCTTCCTTTCTTATGTTTAAAAATGATCAACAAGAAATAAAATCATTCCGAACAAAAAATTTTATTACACTAATTAATTACGATTTTGATTCTACTTACAAATCAGTTGTTAATGTACTACTAAAAAAAATTGAAGAATTTGAGGAAAGAGATAGTGGTTGGACATTTTTAAGTAATTCGCATTTAGAATTAAATATTAATAAATATCAACCACTCAGCGGATCTAAATTTTTAACTTTGCCGAAATCCATAAAGGCTAAAAGAGCTTGTTTGAATATTCGAAACAATGATGAGTATTGCTTTTTGTGGTGTGTTGTGGCGGCATTGTACCCCACAAACAGACATCCCGATAGGACTTCGTCTTATCCATACTTTCAGGATGTTTTGAATGTTAATAATTTAACATTTCCAATTACATTCTCGGACATAGCTATCTTTGAGAGAAATAATCCTTCTCTCAATATATTTGTATATGGTTTAAAAAATGAGAAAACAATTATTGGGCCATTGTATACAACGTTGAATGACAAGTCTAATAAAAGTATCCATCTACTGTTTTTAGAAAACAATAATAATTCACATTACTGTCTCATCAAAGATTTATCTCGTTTAGTTAGAAATCAGATGACCAAACATCATGGTAAACTATATTTCTGTGAAACATGTTTATTGTTTTTTCCAACGCTTAGTCAAATTGAATCCCACTTGTGTGGGGGGATTGTCACTGTTTTACCGGAAAAAGGGTCATTTTTAAAATTTAAAAATTATGATAGAAAACAAAATATTCCATTCGTCATATACGCCGACTTTGAAACGTTACTTGAACCAATTTCCGGCGCTGAATTCAACACCGCTAACACGTCATACTTAAAACGCCACGTGCCAGCGGCGTTCGCTTACAATGTCGTGTCATCAAATAAAAATGTCACCGTTGAGGGCTATAGAAGTTATCGGGGTAATGATTGTGTTTCGAAATTTATACATTTTCTTACTGAGGACGTAAAACAAATACATAAAATTATATCCAAAAGCGAGCCTATGATATTCACTGATGAAAATTCTCGTGATTTTAAACGTGCCGTTAAGTGTCATATTTGCGACAATTTACTCTTGACCGATAAAGTAAGAGATCATTGTCATATTACAGGTCTATATCGAGGTGCAGCACATCGACACTGTAATTTACAGCATAAAGTACCGAAATTTATTCCAATATTTTTTCACAATTTATCCGGATACGATTGTCATTTATTTATAAAAAAGTTAGGTGAAATTCCAGGTTCAATTAAAATAATCCCTAAGACTAAAGAAAAATATGTAGCATTTACCAAATTTATTCCTATTGCTGATAACGAGTACATTTGTATAAGGTTTCTAGATTCCTTCAACTTTTTGGGAACAAGTTTAGACAAGCTCGCTAAAACATTGCAGGTAGAAGATTTCGTTAATCTACGGTCTCATTTTTCCAAAGAAAGACAGTTTAATTTATTGAGAAGAAAAGGTGTTTATCCATATGATTACATGACCACTTGGGGATGTTACGATCAAACATTTTTGCCGTCTAAGGATAATTTTTATAATTCTTTGACTAACGAAGTCATTAGTGATGAAGATTATAATCACGCGCAGGCTGTTTGGGCTGAATTTAATATTAATAACCTAGGCGAGTATACGGATCTATACTTAAAAACGGATGTGCTTTTGTTAACAGACATATTCCAAAATTTTCGGAAAACCTGTAAACAATATTACAGTCTTGACCCCGCGTTTTACATTACTGCACCCAGTTTATCTTTCGATGCGATGTTGCTAAAAACAGGCGTTCAGTTAGAGCTAGTGTCGGACTTAGCTATCATCAGAATGATACAAAGCGGTATACGCGGTGGTTTGTGCATGTGTTCCCATCGGCATGCTAGAGCTAATCACAAGTACATGCCTGAATATAATCCATCACAACCTGAGAGTTTCATAGTATACTTAGATTGTAATAATCTTTACGGTTTCAGCATGTGTCAGTATTTACCATACTCTAGTTTCAGATTTTTAGGTGATAACGAATTAGCTAATTTTGATGTTACCGCTATAGAAGATAACGCAAAATGGGGCTTCATATTAGAAGTCGATCTATTGTATCCCGAAAATTTACATAATCATCATAATGACTTACCATTTTGTCCTGAAAAATGTGTACCCCCGGGAGGTAAAACCAAGAAACTCATAGCAAATTTGTATAATAAGTACAACTATGTGATTCATTACGTTCATTTAAAAAAATGTTTGGAACATGGTTTAATTTTACGTAAAATTCATAGAGCTATTACTTTTAGACAGGCTCAATATTTAAAACAATACATAGAGTTAAATACTCAATTAAGACAAAAAGCAAAAAGTTCCTTCGAACAAGACTTTTTTAAGTTATTAAATAACAGTGTTTTTGGAAAGACATTAGAAAATACTGAAAATAGAGTAACCGTGCATTTAGTTAATCAATGGTGCGATCAGTCCAATCGAACTAAGAAATTTATATCCGCTGAGAAACTTATAGCCAACCCCTATTTCCACAGTGCATCTATTTTATCTGAAAACTTAGTTGCAATACAAATGAAACCTGATCAAATTATTTTAGATAAGCCTATCTACATAGGTTTCACTGTGTTGGAACTTTCAAAAGCACACATGTATTACTTTCATTACGATATTGTAAAGCCTTTTTATAAAGATCGAGTGCAGCTATGTTACACAGATACCGATTCCTTTGTTTATAAAATAGACACTAACGATTTTTACCATGATTTGAAATATAATTTTTTACAATATTTTGACAGCAGTAACTATGAAGCCGCAAATGATTTACAGATACCGCTAAAAAATAAAAAGGTAACCGGTCTCTTTAAAGATGAAATGGGAGGAAAATATATATCTGATTTTGTTGGCTTGAGATCGAAACTTTACTCTATAAAAACCCCTAATAATATTATTAAAAAAGCAAAAGGGGTGAAAGCAAGCGTGGTCAGGGATTTAAACTTATCAGACTATGAAACCATTTTATTTAATGGCGGAGTAATCCGGAGAAAAAATTATATGTTTAAATCGATAAAACACGAAATATTTACTCGTACTGTCAACAAAGTTGCTTTATCTAGAAATGATGACAAACGATCGATATCTGTAGATCAAATTTCAACTCGAGCCTGGGGTCATGCGTTTATTTTTAAGAATGAATTACTCTGATCATAATTTAAGTTTAGTGTTACGTAATTAACTAAGGCTACTCATGTAATAAGTTTAGTTCTAGAAAATAATAAATGTTAATAACTATTATACAAAAATTAAATAAAATTGGAATTATTGTAACCATTGACTTGTTTCATTTATGAAATTCTATTTATTTTAAAATATAATTACACTCTTTTTTTCAATCGGTAAATGAAGTAAATACCGATTGCAATGATTTCAGTTGCACTATGCACCTAGATACCTTGCATCGTAAGGTTGATTTTTGAATAACTAACGTTTACGATTAAGTAACACGCTTACAAGGCACTATTCTTCATTGTATAATTATTGTCTACGTTGCAGTTCATTGGCCTTAGCATGGAGACATAAATGCTTAGATGACATGTAATTAATTATTACACGGTATTTAATTATTTTGCAATCATTAACGAAATATTATTCATCGCGAACACCTGTTTCATATATTTTTTTAACCTTCAGCAAAAGTAATCATGTCGGTGAGTATAAAATTTTTTTGTAACTAACAATTGTGATCGCGGTAGTATTAATAATCAATATAATAAAGGAATATAGTGAACTCGATGGAAAACCCCATTATAACGCTTTAGAGCGCTATACTAAAGGAATAGTGGTATAATCGTTTTATATTTTGTTTCAGATGTCTGAATCCGAGATCATGTTCAGCCAGTATGCCCAGGATCCTTACGAAGGATTCTCTGAGATGTTTCGCAGCGAACCCGAGCACAGCAAACCAGTCACGAAAGATAAAAAACTAAAACAACGATGCAGGGAAAAGTCGAAAAAACTAAAACCAACCAAATCCTACGTGATGAGTCGACTACAGCGAAGAGGGATTAAATTAATAAAAATTTCAGTCGTAGATCTATGTAATAACAATCCTCAAACCATAGACAGTGATAGTGACAGTGAGAACGTTATTATAAACGCACAATATATTGTTCAAGATGCTATCGACAGTGTTATGGACGAAACTGAGTCTTTAGTTAAGAAAATATCGAAATCTTTAATAGATACTGACTTTTAATAATCGTTTGTGTAAACTAATATTTATAATTTTATTAAGATATTTCTATTCAATTGCGTGTAGTGTTAAGTTATTTGGAGAAGTGTGGGGAGTGTTTAGCAAAATAAAAGTATGTATAACTTATTTTGATTTTTATTTAACAAGCCTAAAAACTAATAATCTACATTACACACATTAATGCATACATTTTATGCCCATTCTAAATACTTCCTTAAACAAAGCACATTTTTAAGCGCACAATGCTTCAGATGTTTATTACAATTAAAATTAGATCTTCCTTCACAGTATTTTTTATGCAAAACAGAGAAATTAGGACATTGTTCTTTACCAAGGTCTAATACTTTACAATTCATACAAAGATCCTTTATCCAATTCACCTTCTCCAAACCATTTACAATGATTTCCTTATTTTCTAGATATGGAACGATTATACGTCGAAATTCTCTGTAGTCAATATATCCTTCATTCCGATAAATTCCCCTATTTCTTTCCAACCATTTAACCTGCTTCTTTTCATCACTTGTTAAGTATTTAAACAAGTATGGTGGTTTTATTAAAAATGTTTGAGTATAATCACGACTAGCAAAAGCTAATTCTTTTATTATAAAATTATTGTACAGGTCTTTAAACCCTTGAACATCTAATATGATAGTATTCGGATTCATGATATTTTTCTCACAGTATTACTTAGAGGCTTATACTCAATTATACAGTCGTTCAATAAAAGACAATATGCAGAAGTTTGATCTGGTATGTCCGAATCACTCTCTATTTCCACTCGTACATCCACAATAGGACCTGTCTTTACATTATCGGCTTGTCTAGAGCAATCTATGATAAAGAGCGGCGCCAAATCTTTAAATTGTTTTTCACTTAATAAGGGTTCCGGGCGACGTCCGTAATAAGACTGTTGAAATCGAATGTATTGCTCGTATAATAAAGCGATTCTGTTATTCGAGAAACTGACATTTAGGTTTTCATAGGGGAAGTAAGTTGAATTTAGGTATACTCTAACGTCACGAACATGGCAGTGATCGAACTGAGACATATCAGAACTTGAATTGTTTTTTCTATTTGTTTGTAGGCCCATAATTATGTATCTAGGTTTCTCTATTTGCGAGGAAGTTTTGATGGACCAGGTATGTTTTGTAGTTTTAGGTAAAGCTGGATATTCGTACAGATCCCAATTTCTGAATATCATCTGGAGTGGTCGATCTTTTTCTAACAGTTTGAGTAAACTTATTTTCTCTTTGTCGGACACTTTAACATGCGGTACACGCCAGATGATTTTATTTATTTGAACGTCTTCTACAAATTCACCGGTGTTAAGTTTGACCGCATTCAGGTTAGTATTACTTCGTAGCAATATCAGTTCGTGCCTACAATTTATCACGACTTTCTTGAAATCTTCAGCGAAACCGATGATGTTACTGAGTGGTATAGACGCGGAAAAACTACCCCCATTTATATTTTTTATGCCATCGATATTCCAGCCCCATGCATTAGATATCTTTGATTCACTTTCACTCATTGATATTAACGATTTCATGGTGGTAGTTATGCCAGCATTTTTTATTCTATCAATTTCCACTCCATTTAGCTCGTATCTTATATCTTGGAACAGGTAAAGTAGAGCATTATTCGTAAAATTAACACTAGTGGCTTTCTCTTTCATATCCTTTTTGCTTACGATAACAGTCCCTTCCAAATACAAGGTACTAGCTGACGGAAGTATATACAAGTCTTGTTGGTTAATGGGTATACGAATTTCATCGTTCCTATTGAAACTAGTTACGTAGGGCTTGTAAGAATGAAATTCGATTCCTTCAACCGTGTTGTCGTAAGTCGGAGCGGATAAAACGTCTAAGATATTCATTTTAGCAAACCGATCGCTTTGAGAAATGCCTTGTTGTCTTTAGTTAATTTTATTTTCTTCTTAGGGCGAGCTCTTATATGGTTGGAAGCTTGAGTGGAACTGATATTTTTGATTTGCTGATGCACATATTTATTGTAGTCGATCATTTTTTTCTTCTGAGATGCAAATACAGCTGCACTTCTTCACCGCGCAAGTTTATTAAGCGGTTATTTATATCTAACAGCCTGATATGTATGCAGCTAATGTTGTTTTGGTTGATTGGAAAGTATATCGCGTTTTTCGGAATTTCTATAATCCTATATCCGGGAGGAACGTTGAGTGCAAATTCGTGGATAATGTGACTCGGTTCTCCGTTTGTGTACGAGCCGCTTACAATATCACATTCGATCCTGATCACAGTTGTAGGTAAAATGTTGACCGGCAACTGTGACTCATGCCATTTATTTGCTTTCAAGATCTGTTTATTAAACCCTAATAAATTCCTGAAAGTACCTTCTTTATTAAAATTTATGTCCTTTGTACAATATACAGCAGCTTTTAAAGTATTGTTATTGCACTGTAGTTTGATTGAGGCATCTTTCATTTCAGATTTTAAATAATCATTAATATCTTGCAATTCATAGGTGCCCTCCGGTATTTCAATAACTTCGTTAGAACCATAATAGAATTTATTATTCGTTTTGTCAATGTTTGGAATCGAATTAAATGTTGCGAAATGCAATAAGGCACACTCATACTGTTCATATAGTTGCAACGTGTTGGGATAGTAAGTAGATAAAGTTGAGGAGTTTCCAGTTATCGATAATGTGAGTGACATCTTGCAAATGATTGAAATAAAAGAAAATCATAAATTTTATATGTTTTTATTCCAAAAAGTCCACAGATATTCTAAACATAAGTGTCCACAATTTACAGTGTTGAATTTCTGATATCTTGTATAATTATAAAAAAACATTACAATTCTTAAAATATCGTATTAATTCCATTGGAGGCTTCAAATTTCTAAAGCTATCAAAATATTCACAATAATTGCCTACTTTTACATAAGCTACCCAATGCGTCCCTTCGTTCTTATAATCGTCCAAGTTAACGATACCACATTCAATCGGATTTGGCGTTCTTGGTAATTGATCCCTCATGTACACTCCTCGAAAGTGAGGGATGTCGCGTGCATACCTTTGGATGTCTACATTAGTTAGAGGACGATTAGGTAGCTTATTTTTCAGTTTTTTAAAGATTTCACGAATAAACCTTTTCCATTTTTATGTGGCTTAATGTATAAACCCTGCCCTAACTTTAAAGACTCCATAGCCCTATTATGACGTTGTGTTTCTAGTAAATTTTGCTGACCAGCTTTGTAATCGTTAACAGTTTTTGCAATACCAGCCGCACCACCAGCTAAAGTTCCTAATGCTGATAAGCCCGCAAAAATCGGGATTAAGGGTAGAATACCTCCAGTCTTCGGTAAGGGTATCACTCGTGGTACTCGAATTTTCTGAATGTTAGGAAATATTTTTATTGCTGCTGAGTAAGCAGCGTTAATTAAAGTTTTACTGTCCTTTGGTTTCAGTTTCTTTATCTTGGCTCTTATTTTTGATACGAAACTTTTAAACGTTTTAACGCCGGCACCAGATTTCAGTTTGGCTTTCATAACTTTGCTCACTAACCACGAACTAAGTTTTTCACCTTTCCCTGCATCGTTCGATTTAAGTCTTTGTTTAGCCATATTAAGTAGTTGTAAATCAGCTTTGTGACGATTGGGTAAGTCTGTATGGTTTGCATATGCAATGTCGTGATGCATGCAAGCTTCGTCTAGCTTATTTACACCTCGGTCACCTCGTAGTAAACGTTTCTGGAGTTTTTGTTCCCGGGCCGCAATAATTGTAGCCTGGTAAATGAAGTTCGAACGGCAGATTATTAATTAGGGTATTAACAAGTTCA
Source organism: Dicycla oo (assembly GCA_948252095.1). NCBI lineage: Eukaryota > Metazoa > Arthropoda > Insecta > Lepidoptera > Noctuidae > Dicycla > Dicycla oo. The sequence continues at coordinate 16,916,062 of OX411728.1, forward strand.
CCTCCTTGCATTGTCTAAAGTGTAATGAAAGAAATAATGCAAAATTAACTGTTATATAATTATTTTATTCCACTATTGCAGTTTTGTTGATCCAACTGTTTTCTTCGTTGTTTAGACCCAACCATTTCACAAACATTTTTGTTCCTTTCCTTTTTAAAACCTTTTCTACCAAATAAATACCCGGATAGTAAGATTTTTGAAGTTCTTGCTCGTAAAAAGTTCCCAATATGGCTTGCTTTCGCTGATCTTGTATATGATATGTTACTGGTATGGTATAATTTATTTTTTTTATAGTAAATATTTCAGTTGACCAATTAGGTGTGTAACCTTTCTCAAAATTGTGTTTGTATTTACTGATACGAACAAAGTCACCTACTTTGAACTTAGGTTTTCTACGAATGGTTACATGATTTAAGGTTTTTTTAATATTTTCTTTTATAACTGACTCACTAGATTTATTAACTTCAATTGGCTTAAATTTAATAGTACGATGTTTTGTGTTGTTATAAGTCTTTAACGTAACTTCTAATGGTATACCTAACCATTTATAGTTTCCATTCAGACTAAAATATTTATATAATTTATTTTTAAGTGTTTTAATCAGTCGCTCCACGATCGAAGCTTTTTTGGTAGAAAACGTGGAGTAATGGTTAATATTATACGTCTTCATAAGCGTTTGAAATGAGTTGTTATAAAATTCTGTTCCCTTATCAGTTTGTAAATTAACAGGTTTGCGATTGCTGTTAATCAGTATTCGTTTAAATGCATGAGTAACATCAAGTTTATTTTTTGATTTTAATGACTCTGCCCAAGCGTACTTTGAGAAGCAGTCAATCACCACTAGAATGTAATTATGACCTTTATTATATTTTCTCAGGTTTTGCATGTCCATTAGATCAGCTTGCCACAAGTCATCGACCCCTTTTAGAATGACGGAACGACGAAGGAAATTTATTCTTGCTGCTTTGTGTAGTTCATTAACAATTTGCTGTTTTGCCATTATGGAGATTTATTTTGAAGTAATTTATCTACCTCTGCTTTAGTATAAAACTTATCTTGCAAATGAGTTAAAACCTCAGGTATCTTTGCTTTTAAAGTAGCCTGTACTGTACCCTTTGTGTCTTTTATGATTTGAGAACGCAATGATCCAATCATATTATTAAATTCTTTTAACATATTAGCATTCAAACGATCTACATAATCCTTGTCCACAGTCAAATTATTTAATTCTTTTAATGTGTTAGCATTCAAACGATCTACATAATCCTTGTTCACAGCATCGTCTGCTTCTACTGGAGATCTAATTCCTCTCAGTCTTGAAGTTTTTAAATCAAAATCTCCGTTTTCTAATTTTAACAAAGCATTCTCATTAAACTCAAATAGCTCAGCAAAACGCATTCTTTTGTGAATGTAGTGTCCGAATTTGTCTACGTTCATGTTTAAGGTGTATTGTATCGAGAGGCTAATAATAAAATAAACACATTTTAAAATATTTATTAATTTATAACTTTACTTTCACGCAATTCTTCAATGATAGATACAATTTCATTATCTAATCCTGTGTTACCAGCATCTCGAGATGCAATCAATAATTTTAATCTATCCACCAGTTCATTGGGATCGTCCCAATATACAAAATCTACGTTTTTCTTCCACGTTTTTGTTAAAGGTAGTAGTCCTTTTCCCTTCGATTGGTGCTCCTGAATTGTACTTCGTAGTTGGAACAGAGGCTTTATAATTTGCAAATATTTTTGTCCTTTATTACTTTTTATTGGTTTACTAGGTTCATAGTCTCGTCGATGTGCATTTGTATCAAGTAACATCGACTTATAATGTTTCATATCACTCTCGGTAACCCTGCTTAAATCTACGTTCTTTTTCAGCAGCAATTGTTTTAAACCAGGCGTATTTCGGTATTTGCGTCCAGCCACGATGATATACTCGTCGCTGATCGTTATACGCGCAGAACCTAACATCAATTTGCCGCTCTCTACTCGGACACCAAACGGAATATCTTTCAGTGCTTCTGAGGACACTGACCAGGATGACATATCACATCTCTGGTTGTTTTCAGTTAATGATTTATACGAAGAATCACTTTCGATATCAGATTCATATTCGTCTTCATTGTCGTTGTTATCATTGCTTTCTGAACTAATAGGGACTTCTTTTTGCAGAGTTTTATCGATAAACGGAACATCGGTTTCTTCCTTTTCTATATTATGCAGGAGAGAAGCCTGCTTACTGACATTAGCAATTTGGTTGAGTGGTTCTGTTACCGGCTTGAACACTGATTCCAGCACTTGCTGATTGTTATTTTCAACATCTCTCATCTTTCGCACTTTCTTTTTAACAGCTTCTGCAGCTTCAACTATTTGTCTTTTCAGTGATTTCTCCATAATAACAAAAAAAAGTTCGTGACTGATTAAGCGTTGCCTGAAGAATAATATTATCGCGAGGGTACCGGTCTTAAATATTAGTATTTTTAATCAAAGACAACAAAAGTGTCAAATTTATTTCTGTAACATCCTTTATTTTTGGAGCAATCCTTATTAATTACTACATAATTGAAAGGCTCACTCCATATTTTCGAACACATTTCACGAAATTCAATCCATGACATATCAGTGTTGACATGTTCTTCATAAATATGCCGTAAATTTATTTCATCTTGTTTAAAAAGTATGATTAAGTTCGCATTGTCTCTTACTAACTGCTTAGGGATTTTACTATACGTTTGGTTTAGATAGAAACAATCAATGCACTTGTGTCTTCCCATCGCAAAATAATCACGCATGTTACTTTGATTTTCACAAGCAACATCATCAAAAATAATCACGGAGTTGGGTTTTGCGTCCTGAACGCGTAGTACTTCCTCATTTCCCTGATATTTCTGGAGGGAAACACCAGGCACCCGTTGCAAAACACTTTCTAAAAAAATGTACTTAGGTTGGTGCAGAGTTTTTGAATAAACATAAACATTTTCAAATCTTAATCCGTTTTCGTGTATTAGAAGACCAATTAATAAATTAGTTTTTCCACAATTGGACGGACCGCAAATAATACACCGTACTGAGTTAGGCAATAATTCTCCGTGACGAAAACTTGTCTTACAAATATCATCGCAGACTGTATTAACATGCAGCGATTGCGGTTGTTTTACAAATTTCATGATTACTGTCGGAAATGAACCAATTGAAAATGAGTGAATGTATTTAGAACGTTATCATTTATAAACTTACCACAACCTCTTTTGCGTTACTGGTCAGTGATCGAGTCGATTGTTCATTATTGAGCATTCTGTACCACCTTTCAGAGCGATAGCGAGCTCGCATGATCATTGGTCGTGTACAGTATACACTACAGTCGAGTTGATAGTTGATTGTTCATACTGACCCGCCATAATATGGAAGTTACTAGTCGTTGGTTGAGTAAATCGTTCCTAATCAAGTACACGGTGCAACAAACTGTCTCGTTCGAGTTTATTGGTCTAGTGGAGAGTCGAGTCGAGTGTCGATTATTGGGCATTCTATACCACTGTCGGCAGCGAGGCGCACTCGCCGAGCTACTTGCCGATAGTGGTATAGAATGCCCAATAATATACTACTAGCTCTTGCTAACCTTCAAAAGGCTAAATTTTTACAAAGAAAGCAACCAGTTAACCACAATAGACGTAATCATGTAAAAGAATGTCAGGCTACACTTCAAATAGTTAAATACCAAGAAGAGCAAAAAGCATGCAGGGCCTTCTTCAATGGACTGGGGAAAAAGCACCCTTCAAAACGCATGCAGGTACTATACTTATTCTACAGGAAAAACAAACAACAAACAAAACGACGTAAAAGAAACGCATACATTCCGATGTCCAAATGGGAGAAAATCCTAAAAAATTCCGAGGGCCCAGCTATACCAACGATTAGCATAAAAAAGGTAATAACCGACGCCCAAAACATAGGACCCACTGTGGATGACGTAATGGGAATAATTAACAACATGAGAAACGGGACAGCTCCAGGTACAGACCAAGTGGTGATCGAGCTTTACAAAGCGATGCCCCGAATATTACAGGAAGCGGTCACCAAACATATGAACACAGCCTGGATCCAGAATGAAGCACCTGGCACCTGGTTAGAGACAGTGCAGGTACCAATTCCGAAAAATAATAATCCCAAAGACTCTAACGACTATCGCCGCATATCGATTTGCAATACAGGTTACAGAATTTATGCTTCCTACTTACTAAAAAAATTAGACGAAACAATAAAAGAATTGGGCAATTACCAAGCTGCCTTTTTAAACAATCGGTCAACAGATGTGATCATCTGTTGACCGATTGTTTAAAAAATCTTTACACTCAAGAGGGTATTGGACGAAGAATGGCGTGCTGGTACAAGGATTTATGTACTCGCTCTCGACATAGAAAAAGCTTTCGATAATGTAGACCTCAACGCACTGCGGGATATTTTAATACAAAGGACCAACAAGTCACTAGCTAACAGGATAATCAAGGTTTGCATGAATGAACGAACATACATCAAATGGTATGGCCAGCAAAGCAGCTGGATCATTAAAGGGAAAGGTGTAAAACAAGGTTGCCCTCTATCCCCTCGTCTCTTTACATTGATAATGGATGATGTCCTTAGAACACTCGAAGATGAAACACAACTAATTACACTAGATCAAGACCATGAAATCAATCTCCCCCTAGTACTATCATTCGCGGACGACCTTATCTTCATTACTGACGACCTAAAAGGGCTAGAAGGTATCGTATTCCATATTAAACCCCTACTAGCTAGTGTCGGTCTCCAAATAAATGAAACAAAAACAAAAATATTAATTAGGGATCCCATAGCCTCACAGAAAACGACCTGCGTATCCATTAATGGGATAAAGTTAACTACAGTTAATGAAATTAAATATCTAGGCACCTACATAACATCTGCTTTAAGGAGGAAAAGCACTATTAAAAAACGTTGTGAACAGGCCACTAGAAACGCTAAATCTCTAGTACCATTCATATTAAACTCAAAGATGGACTGGAAATTAGCCAGACTCATGTATCAAATGGTGATCGTACCTTGTATGACACACGGTTTGAAAGTATCAGCACTCACTAAAACTAACAGATCAAGACTGAGAAGATATGAAAGAGTTATCATGAGAGACTTGATTAACCACGCAAGGAATAAGCCAAGACAAAAGAAAATGCATGAAATCCTAGAGGGAAAAACTGTAACCAAACGCATCAAGAACCACAGGATGTGCTATCTCGCACATGTCCACAGGCGTCGCGAACCGCATCTGTTACATGCCGCAATGAAGTACAAGGCTAAAACCAAAAAAGTCGGTCGCCCTATTTACACATGGAAGGACAACCTAAAGCAAGTCATGATCTACTTCAATAATGAAAACAGCTTTTGGGTGGACATGGCTGAAGAATGAAATAAGATTAAAAAGGCCGCAAATGAGATTTACAAGAAACCGGAAACGGATAGCAGTGAAACCTCAGACGAAGAATTTGGGAAAAGCAACGTGTAATACAGCATAGCAGTGACATAAAGAGTCGAAATCGCAGTTTAACCGGCAAAAGATTCACCGGGGAAGCTGGAATAGAAGCAACCCGGCGGCGACGTCGTAAAAGAGCCCATCCATAATTATGTCACCTGTCTCTCCACAATTCCAAAGCTTATTTAACGGTGCATACCGGGTAGGCGATAATCCCTATCCATATCCCAAGGGCCTGTCTTCCCTACCATTATCGCGCCCCCCGGTCTACTCTTTGATATGCAATGATCCCTGTTGCACCATGTAACATGAGGCAACAGGGGCTAGTGTGAATCTTTGGGTTCATTCGAATAATCGAGTCTGGTCAAACCACGCTGGGGTCGGTGCATTTCATTCATTCATTCATTCATTTATTTACTTACTAATAAGTCCCATTTTTCGTTTTATTTTTCAATGTTATTGTTTAAATACCTATGTAACTATGTTACAAAATAATACTAATAATTAATGTGATAAAATGATTGTTGCCTGTTAATTAATAGCTTTCCCAATGTTTTCACTGTGATTGTTTTATGTTAACAAAAAAAATATTTCGACGTTAATTTGGTAATTGTGACTGTTTCGAAAAATATTAGTTACTATAATACAAACATTTAATACTACTTACAAAAATAAATTATGCTTATCAATAAATATAGTGACTATATAACAGTATTATTTTTAATGCCACAATGTTCCTTACTTGTGTCACTTTTTCCAAAATCTGTCAAACGTAGAATCTGTCAAACATAGAATCTGTCATATGTAGAATCTGTCATATGTAAACTATGATGTCAAAAGTAGAATCTGTCAAATGTCGATTAAACGCATCATTTCAGCCGAAAGACATCCATTACTGGACATAAGCCTCCCCCAACCACCGCACTTCGATGGTTCCCGTGCTTCTCGTATCCAGCGGATTCACGCGGCCATCACAAGGTGCAAAATAATTTAAACCCATGAAATCCGACATCCACGCGGGCGAACCCGCGTGCAGAAGCTAGAAAGGACCAGGTGAAAATCGAGTGGAAAAGCTAGTATTTATTCGCAACAAGACGAAGTGGATTACCGAATCACGTTTTGGAAACCTCATGCACAGTGTGACAATTTTATTGTTTTATGAATAATGATCATCTAACCAATGTTTTCAAACATGACTCAAGAACAGGAAAATGTTCTTGTTGATGATTCTTCTTCAATGCCACGTAACAAAATGGCCTCTTCACACGGTCGGGCGGCTTACTCGTACTATTAATTATTTATTTAAAACACAAAATAATCTTACAGTACGTATATGAACACCAAATCGCTTTTAAATACAGCCCGCGGCACGTAAGTTGGCAAGGTTTTGGCGTAGTGGGGGTAAGTTCGCGCATCCTACACTTATTGCAAAAAAAAAATGGTCACTTTTATTGCTTGTCATTATTCTGTGGTTATTGCCATAATTTATTTTTAAACATAATTATTTAGAAGAAAGTTAAAGAAAGGAGAAGGATTCGTGAAGTACCTATATTAGGAGTAATAAATAAAATATACAGGGTTATTTGTAAAACACCAACAACCTCTTAAGGGATCATTGTATTCATCATTATGAACAACTTTTACTATGGGACCAAACCTGAAATCGCGAAAAAAATCAGCTGTTCAGTACATTTATGTTCGCATAATTCGTCAAAATGTACTGAACAGCTGATTTTTTTTCGCGATTTCAGGTTTGGTCCCATAGTAAAAGTTGTTCATAATGATGAGTACAATGACTCCTTAAGAGGTTGTTGGTGTTATACCAATAACCCTGTATATACAGTAATTTAGTATATATATAAAGTAAGGTTAAGAAATTTATAATAAAACAAAATATTGTAATATCGTTAACAATAATATGCCGTCGTCGTCACTATCGCTTTGTAAAAGTGTTACCCCTGGCATGAAATCAATGTTAGCAGTAGATGAGCTGGTGGAAGGAGTTGGCTCCCCATCCTCAATATTACTCTCCTCACTTCCACTGTCCGAGGAGTCTCTTTCTCAGTTTTCGCTTCTTTTTCTATGTAACAGTACACATCATAAATCATTTTTCTAGCATGTCTACGTAAAATGGTATTTGTCTGTGGCACTATCTAAATTAAAAAAATCAAACAAATCAATAACAAGAACTTGTAACAAAAGCTCAACAAAAACAAATGTTACAATTTTAGTGCACGCAAGTGTACTCGGGAGCGACTGGAACGTGGAAGCGACGCGAGAGACAAGGGTCGACTGACCAAACAATCGCGCGCTCGGAACGATGCTACCTCGTTCCCCGCGTCCCGCTCGCTACCAGAGAGATCTAAAAATTGACTTCTGCGCATCTAACGACTCTTGCCAACTTACGTACCGCGAGCTGTACTTATTATGTATTATTTCTATTATATTTTCTTTTTTAACTAAGTGCATTGTTGCTGATACTCGTATGGACATGCTCTAAATAAAGTCGTGGTGTGAAAAATATTATTTTCTCACATTAGCCGTTTTCTAGGTACTATTTAAAGGTTTCATTCAAAGGGCAACCTTTTATTTTACTGGCTGACATTATATCGCTCAAGCAAATATGGAACTAGTAACTACTTTTTGAATTAAAAAGTAGTCCTAGTTTTTTTTTAGGGCAAATAGATTATATTATTAGAGTATAATATTTAAATAGGGAGTTTTAGAGGCTAGGCAGGCTGAACAAGACGGAAGATTGGTTCAGTTTAAGAAAATTCGCGATTATCCTAAGATTGTATTATTTTAACATAAAATATAATACCTAATTGTTCTATCATTTATTAGTTCAGCTTCCCCCTGTGGAGTTCGAACCTTCACAATACTTTAATTAATACATTGGTGGTAATACCCAATAATATGTTGGTTTTTGTCTGTCTTAATATTAATCATCATAAAAAGTATCGAATGAGGCACCTTACTCATCACCCTTATTACACCTTGACTATGATGACATATGAGCAACATTTCGAAGCAACATGACAATTCAAAGGTCCTGTAATTGGTTTATTTAAAATGTATGCTGTGGAGTTTTGAGTTTGAGATGAGCACTAGCAGCTAGCAATCAGGATTCACTGGTATTTTGAAGACCTATCACACACAAACAGCATAATTACTTCAAGACCGAAAAATGCAAGGACAGTGTCTCCCAACTTCTACATCAAACGATCTTGCAGTCTTGGCCGATGGATAGGTTATCGTAGCAGGGGCAGTGCGCGGGAGTAATAAAATACAAAAAAAAAGCTAGTTGCTGATGTTTTAGGCGGGGCACATGTGTACCGCCCGTGACACAAGGGGGGGCTTGCGCTAAGAAGAGTCCCTCAGTTTGTGTACTTAGGACATGTTGTGAATGAGAACCTGACCCATGACCTAGACGTGGAACGGAAACGCAGGGGCTCGCGATTCGCTGTAATATGCTGGCTCGCAGGTTTGCCAGGTGTTCAAAGGCAGTCAAAACAACATTGTTTAGGACCTGCAGCCTGTAGGCCAACTACACGCAGCGGATCATGAACGCTCCGAGAGTTCAATATAACAATGCCTTCAGGGTGCTGATGGGGCTGCCTCGCTATTGCAGTGCGTCAGCTAGGTTTGCAGAATCACAAGTGGATGGCTATTATATGCCATAATTAGAAAAGGAGCAGCATCGTTGATGCTACCTGAGGGTCATTGCTGATATACTGAACATACTGTGAGTACTTTGAGGAGGCAGTGGATTTGCCTACATATAGGATAATTATAATAGTTTGTTTTTGTATGTGTATATTACTAACTCTCTATGGACAACCTATAGTCTGAAATAAATTATAAATAAATAAAAATACCAGACGGACTTTCAACTAAGTAGGTAGTTTTAGACTAGAAACTTTATTTTCACGTCATCGGTATACTTCAAATTTCTGGCTTATTATTATAAAAAGTATTACCTAATAGTTGAAAACTCTTAAAACTCTGCAATCCACAGGCAAGCAAGCCAAGTGCAAGTAGGTACTATTTTAAGCATTGTTATTGACATTGAAACAAACCAAGTTCGTTTTTCTTTGTTTACGAGTTGTTTATTTAGAAACTGGAAACATCAATGATGGAGTTTCCGTTTTTTATCTTCATAACCTCCGAATGAGTCCTTTTTTATTTGATATGGGTTTGCTCTTGACTCTAGTCTAGGTCGGAGATGACAAAGTCGACGATGAAGTGAGCTTACTCAGAAGGAGCCTGTTCACTCCCAATTTGAAGAGATTAGGGTTGTATGCGCTCGGAAACACAGACGCAGTTAGTAAGGTCCACTCTTTTGCTTTGCGCATTATAAAAGACATTTGGAAACGCTTAGTGCGAATCAATCACTATTTTCGTTCCTCCACCGTTTTTAAATCAGTAAACGGTTTGCGACTACCTGCACATCACGGTCTATGCGCTCACCGACCACAGTAAAAGGACCGCTATTCCGTGATGCTGCAACACCAGCTATGTACGGACCTCAAAACCTCATAACAAATTCAACAAACGTTGTCTTTCGTCATGGGTACGTGACCTGACAATAGGCTATCATACCTACCTACTTACTGACATAGAATAGTACCTACAGAAGGTCGGCTCCTTCTCGGTCAGGTCCATCAAACCTGACCCTTTCACGAGCGAAAACATACTCATGCACACATCTCGTACAATCATCAGTTGCGGTTGCCAGTGCTCTCGCTGTACGTGGAGCGTGTCTATATGTGTGTGCGTTTTCGTTACCAATAAAGAGCTGCAGACCTTCTGTCCTATTCTGTGCTTCTGGCTTGTGTACCTATTCAGTAATGGATGCCCGATGTGCCTTTGTTACTTTAATAATTATGTTTGCTCGGTACGCATCCGTGATTTGTGTAATGTTTACCTTTTTACGGTTCGGTGGTCTATGGTCTTGATCACGATGGACTACCAAATTTCAAAATTTGGAAGTTGAATTTAGATTGCAGAATAATAGCATTTTTGGAATTCACTCCTTAAGAATCGATTTTCAAATAAGGCCTCCGGTACCTATGGAAAAAATATGAGGAGTGAAATACAAGCGAAGCATTTTGACGTTTTTGTGTGGCCAGTCTTTAAGTTAGCGGTCAATCTATCCATTATATTCAAAGACAATCGTAGTACATAATGACTAATGAGTAAACTGCAGTCGTGCGTCGGAGCTACAACCACCAAGCTAAGTTTGCACCTCGAATGCGGCGCCCCGCCCGCTTTCCCGCTTACCTTCCCGCGATCGCCCTGTCGCGTCAATACGGTTAGCATCTATGTCGCAAACACGCGTTTTTTAAGTCATAGCGAATCCTTTTTTGCAGACCGTACCTAAGCGTCAGTGTGACGTAATCGACGCGAGGTGCAAACTTAGCTTGGTCGAGTTGTAACACACACTTTTTTTTTGGTTTTTAGTTAAATTTTTTGTCGAGAACCTCAACACATTTTCTGGGCTACATAAACATGCACAAGTCGTTCACACTTTTAAATGAACTACTCGATGCGACAAAACTCCACACTTGTCTGTACCATATGCATACGAAGAGCCTCTAAAAACCTCTTCAAGTTATACCTAGGTAATAAGAAAAACGGCTTCGACACAAGTTTCTTCATAGATACGACAAAGATCTATGTATTCAATATTCAACACACCTAGTTATGACGTAATGGACGTTACAAAAATGCGTCATTTTGTCTATTTGATGGTCTCATTGAAGGTCTCACTAATTTACCTCGCAAGTTTTGACTATGATGATGTCATATGAAATGTAAATATTATTCTAGAGATATTATATGAGTAAACAACATATAAGCTTGTATTCCCAAGGGTCAGCCAACGGGTTGTAGTTACATTTTCATGCACACCAATCAATCTGCCTAGCCTTTTCCCAATTATGTTGGGGACGGCTTCCAGTCTAACCAGATGCAGCTGAGTACCAGTATTTTACATGGAGCGACTGCCTATCTGACCTCCATAACCCTAACTGGGTCATACGATACCCCTTGGTAAGACTGGTTGTCAGACTTTCGGGCTTCTGACGACCCGTAACGACTGTCAAAGATCCACGAATGACAGCCGAGACCAACGGCTTATCGTGCTTTCCGAGGCACGGAGGAGTCTCGGTATGAAAAGATGGTCACCCATCCACGGACCAACCGCGGCAAGCGTAGCTTAACCTGATGGATCAACCCGTGCGGCTGTTATTACATAGCCACGACCTCCTCATTTTATTTCATGCACACCATACGTACTTAAGTAAAATTTTATTGAGCCATGCAGACGTTATGTCTACTAATTTAAATAGAACACATAACTTTACGCCTGTATTTCCAGATGGGTTAGGCAGAGGTGTAAGTACCTATTAGTACACCCACATTTCGCCAGTTTAAGTCCCATGTAATAGGGGGCCAGCTTATTGCCAATATCTGGGCAAAAATCCAGATTCCTGGCTGCTACTGAGAAATCCCAGATGGGAAACCTAATAACACTTTGCCCGACCCGGGAATTGAACCCACGACCACATGCTCAGCAGTAGCGCTTACGACCACTGGCACTGGGCCAACGAGGCAGTTAATTAGAATCATTCCCTTATTCACGTATTAGGTGGTTAAATTGAAGGCGGATAACTGGTTCATAGCGGAAACCCAACTACAGGGTGTAAGTGCAGTCATTGTACTTATCATTATGAACAACTTTTACTATGAGACCAAACATGATATCTCGAAAAAAAATCTGCTGTTCAGTACATTTATGTTCGCATAATTCGTTAAAATGTAGGGAACAGCCTTTTTTTTTTTAAGAAAATCGAACTTCGAATCGACTTGTTTCTATCTCGCTTTTTTCGTATCGAAGTGAAAGTGACAGACCAAAGTGAAGTTCAAATCTTTCCAATTTCGTGAGTAGACCCAGCACTGTTCTCGGGATTAAAAAAAAAATAAAAAGTTACTTTGTCTCACGCTAGCAGCAAAATAGAATTTTGCTCACTGTCTGTAAACGGCAAAACCTGCTTGTTTGAGTCGCTGCGGTGAAAATATTATTTATTCACATTTACGGGAAGACAAGGATTAATAACAAAATTTTCGAATTAAACAAATGACTAGTAATGACTTGTTAGTCATTCATTACTAGTCAAGCCGATTAGCTTGTTAGTCATTACTAATCATTTGTTTTCTTGTTGTTAGTTAAATTGTGTGTATTCATGATTATGAATACACACTAATTAACTGCGGTAACGAAGGGATAAACTGAATCATTTTACAACTGCGGAAATAAGATTTAACTATAACAAGCAATTATTTTAATATACGATGGTATTTGTCTTAATCTATGGCACACAGACTTGGTCTTTGACTCAAGGTCCAGCACCCTAATTGCCTAACACATTATCGAACAGAATCGGTTTCATTTTGACGGTTCACAATATTCATTGCGTTATTTACGTTGTTGAGCAGACAAATTTTTCGAACATATAAAGCAATGGATTAGCCATTTGCTTCAAAATGATCCAGATTCCGATTGATAGTGCGTTTGCAATTAGGGTGCAGAAGTCCAAACTCCAGGTCTGCCAACAAGCAATGGAGCGCAGTATATCGAAACAGAATACTGCGCCCCAAACAAAGATAGCTGACGTGGTTCAAAAGCTCCCAAGTTAAATGGGACTGGGTAGCACATGTCTGCCGCATCTGTGGGTCTAAATAGTACAGAACTGGTGCAATGAGACAGCGAGGCGGGGTCGCGGTAGACCACTCAGAAGATGGCGAGACGAGCTGGAAAGAGGACGCATGGGTTCGCGAAAGATGGAAGGAGTGGAGGGAGGCCTTTGTCCAGGAGTGAGCCAGCGTAGGATAGTATAAAAAAAATAGATATATGACTAGTAACAATGGATTCCAAACTTGGGCTTTAACAAAGTAAGCCAACAAATTAGCTGTATGCCAACGTGCCATAGAAATAAGTATGACGGAAGTAAAAAGAAAGGACTGGACCAAAAACAAAGATATAAAACAGGTACAGTACGACAACGTTCAAAGTGTCCATCGTTTATCTTCGGAAAAACCGAAATATAGCGAATAAGATGACTATCGACCAATATAAATGGATTTATATTTCCATATAAATTATTATAGGTTGACGCATTAATTCCGTCACTCCATTATCGGACCAGTCACATTTAATTCGGCAATGTTCGTTTTTTTTCCGAAAATAAACGATGGAGCCTTTGAACATCGTCGTAGGTACGGTAACGAGGGTGATGACCAGTGATCAGAAAATCGGGCGCTTATATACCTAATCTTCTTCCCACGAAAGAATAATATGGGCATTCCTTTCTGAATAAATAAGTAATCCCGGGTCCCCGGGAGTGAACAATTTTGTAAAAACAACTATAACACACTTAATGAAATTATAGCAGTGGTTATTTTGATTTAGTATCTTTACTTTATTCAAAACAAATGGAATATTATTAAAAAACCGGCCAAGAGCGTGTCGGGCCACGCTCAGTGTAAGGTTCCGTAGTTTCCCGTCCGTCACAATAAGTGTTCCCACTTATGAGTTTAAAGGTGGGTATCCATTATGTTCGCGCTCCAGCAGCGCTCCGCGCTCCTGCAACTGCTCCCGGTAGTGGGTACGTGCGCGAACACGGAGCGTGCAACATTGCACGCTCCGCGGCAGGCGCTCAGACTCGTGACGGTTTTTAGCGCGAACACAAAGACGAAGTTATAAAAAATTCTTGCATATACGATTATACTACAAACTTAGTCCAGAAATTATTTTGTACAACTTTTTGTATTTTTTGTACAAAACTGTTGTTTCCATCAAGTTCCAAATAATTTTCCTAGAAAGTCCTTATAAAGTTCTACTTTTCAGATTTTTTTCATATTTTAGAAAGAAAGAAAGAAAGAAAATACGTTTATTTGCGATAAACATGGCGCAAAGAAGGAAAAAAATTTCTAAACTTATGGTTCAAAAGTTAGAGGGGAGGACACATTATTTTTTACTTTTGGAGCGATTATTTCCGAAATTATTGACATTATCAAAAAATGATTTTAGTAAACCCCTATTCATTTTTAAATATACCTTTCCAACAATATATCACACGTTAGGGTTGAAATTAAAAAAAAATCACTTCCCACTTTACATATAGCCCCCTATTTAGGCTACCCTAATAAAACATTATTTTCCAATTTTTATTTTACCACTTGGTCGGCGTGATTGATATACATATTGGTACCAAATTTCAGCTTTCTAGGGCTAACGGTCACAGAGATTAAGCGAGGACGGACAGACGGACGGACAGACAGACAAGGCGAAACTATAAGGGTTCCTAGTTGACTACGGAACCCTAAAAATGGTAATGTGCACAATGGGGTCAAATAGTGGAAATCGATTTGTCTATCTAACCGATTAGTGAACGAATCGACTAATTTCTTGTATTTTATACGAAGAGAATAAAAGTGAAGTTTAGGTATATTAGCGCCCGATTATCCGATCACTGGTGATGACTGGAGTCACATGGAAAACCAGAAAACTATATAATAGAAGTGGGCTGGTCACACCCTCAGAGGCTCAGACAAATGGAGGAAAAGAATAACAGTCTGGTATCCGAGAAATGGCAAACGAAATAGAGGAAGGCAGAGAAAATGCTGGAGCGACGAGCGGCGAGCTGGAAATTACAGGTGGAAAATTATGGAATCGAACAGCAGTCGATAGGGAAAAATGGAAGGAAATGGAGGAAGCTTTTGCCAATTCAAACAAACCAAGACAGCCAGTGTCAATAATTTTTTTTTTAACTTCTATTTACATCTGTTTAAAAATTCTATTTTAGAAGCATAAGTTAAAATGGTTTAAATAAATGATTTTTATTATAATATTATTATTTTTACGTCTACGTCTCTTGACATTTCTCGGATCCTTGCGGTCCCGGGCCTTTGGAAGGCGTACGAAGCCGAAGCCAACTCGTAGAGGCCCGTAATACGTTTTTAATTAAATGAGGCACCAACCGACGAATAACAATGTATAAACTATGCAAGTACACCCAAGCACAACTCCCGGTTGGTGTAGGACTATTGCAGGATATGACACACAGATATTGGTTTGGGTAGCTAAAGTGAACTATGGAACTATGGAAAATATCTAGATCTAGTAATATATGGAAAGGCCTGACCAATGTTTTTTTTTTTATTATATTATTATTTTAAAATGTCTTTGACATATCGCGGAACCCTAGGGCCCCGGACTTTTGGTGGGGCAAAAGCCCCACCTAAGGAGTCTTGTCTAAGGAGCCTCGCAGTGCGAGGCTCCTTAAATTGCTTTTAAAATTGTCTAAGGAGCCTCTGCGAGGCTCGCAGAGGCTCCTTAGACAATTTTAAAAGCATCAACCGACGATTATCCCTAGCTGAAAGGTTAATTATTAATTAACTATTATCTCATAATATTATTATTATTACTATATGAGTAAAATGCAGGCCCAACATAAAAATAATAGCTAGCTTGACCAGAATGACTTACATTAAATTATCGTCAATCGCGGAGATTTTGATGCACCCCATTTTTTCACTAATAAGTTCAGCAAAACTATTTTGATCAGTGGATAATAACTTTTATTAAAAGCAAGGTTCTCAAGGATTTATACGTAACCCAAGTTATTTATGGACCTGTTATTCGTTTTTTTTCCATTCGAGCCCAGACAGTGTGACGTCATCAGCCACAGACATGAAACTTGACCTTTTTATTAAACACCCTCTTGGATAAAAATAAATGACAGGCCAGTTGGCGTGGTTGGTTAAGATACCGCCTATCATGTCGCAGGTCGTGGGTTCGATTCCCATCCAGGACAAACATTTGTGTGCATGAACATGTCTGTTTGTCCCGAGTCTGGGTGTAATTATCTATATAAGTATGTATTTACAAAAAAAAAAGTAGTGTATGTAGTATATCAGTTATCTGGTTTCTATAGTACAAGCTCTGCTTAGTTTGGGATCAGATGACCGTGTATGAAATGTCCCAAGATATTATTATATTATTATTTTCTATAAATCTCGGGACCCTGGGGTCCCGGACCTTTGGAAGGCATACGAGGGGACGAAGCCAACTCGCAGAGGCCCCTTAGATTATTTTAAATGATGAGGAGGCACTGACAGACGATTATCCCTATCTGCACTATGCAAGTGCACCCAAGGACAACCCCCGGTTGGTGCAGGACTATTGTTGTACGTGGAAACAAAACATTTTGGGCTATGGGTTTGGGTGGCTACAGTGGATTGGGTAACTTGAACTATGGAAGAACTATGTACCCTGCCTGACACACATACACACACACGGATAAAATGGCTGCGGGGGACTTGTACACTCAATAATGGGCCCCTGTAAATGGCCGCTAGCACATAGTGACGTAGCGACAAGGGGGCAACACTTCCGAGGTGCTTGAGGAGTGGAGAGGTATTCCACGGCTATCAGGACAATTCCGGAAGTACGGTCAAGATCCCTACCAGCACCTTACTGGAATACTTCCTTCTTCCGAGCACGTTTACTCTTGCGAATTTCCACTCAAGCCGGCCAATAAAGGCAAGAAAGAGGTGGGAGCTCTGTTCCTCCTCAGTGTTCACTCCAGCCGGCCAATTACGGCAAGCCAGAGATGAGGACAAGACTTCTCCCGGGAGATAGGGACCGTGGGGTCGCTACTGCCCAACAGCTCGCCACATGCTGCCCTGCGGGTTTCTGTATCTCTCTTGGTCTGGCTCCTCATCCTAGACCCGTTCCGGAAAAGTAAACACTACCGGCACAGACCTAAAGTTCGGAGCGCGCAAGCCCCACCACGACGTCAAGGTAGAGATACATCGGTGGGGATATTATTATTATTATTAAAGACGTTGGATATATTTGAGGGAAATTATATTCGTATGTGACTTTGTTTCCCCGGAAAATTGCATTCCCATTCACCTATTCATGTGAAGACTATGCTATAAATTTTCATACAAAAGCAATAATGTTTTTCAACCCCGTACGCATAGTCTAATTTTCATAATTTTTGGAAATGTTGTAGGTAAAATGAAAAACTAGGTCTGTATGATTTTATGATAAAATTATCCCACGGGAACGCACTACCGGGATCAAAAGTATTTTTCGATATTTTTTTATTATATTTTTTTTTTCCGATCTGTTCCTCTAAGGGGACAAAGCAGGGTGACAGACGGAATAATCCTCACAATCCTCTTAAGGGTCAGAATATACTCGATCTGCAGCGCTATTCTGTACAAATCTCACCGTTAAAACTTAGGTGAGGTGAGCGTGGAGTGATCTGTCAATAGTGTCAATCCCTAGCATCAGGTGGAATGACAGCTCTCTTCAAGCTCACTTCACCTACGTTTTCACGACGAGATTTTTACAGAATAGACCGGCAGTATCTTATGCGCTCACGGATCTCTGATTCAGTCTTCATAATTAGGATAAAAGTATACCTTCATAGAATGATTAGAACGTCTTGTACGGTTACGTACGTTTGGAATGGTTGCAGCGTAGCTATGCGTGCTATGAGGTACTTATAAATAAAAGACGTGCCCTACATAGTGAACGGCTTAAGAAGAACTATGTTTATTGAGTCAGCGAGTGAGCGAATAACATACATCTCCTTATATAATAGGTTGGGGAAAAAGTTTCTTCGCATTTTTTAAGAAAATTCAAAACATTTTTTAATATAGTTTATTTACATTTAACTAAAGTATGTAGGTACCATTTTGTTCGATAACTCTTTGCCATCTTGTAGGTAGGGACATGATCCCATTGCTATAGAAATTTTGGGACTTCTGGTCAAAATACCGCGACAAGTGGTTTTGGCAGTCCTCTCGTGATGTTAACACTGCCTAAAGAATTCTGAAGAGACCTAAACAGGTGGAAATCTGAAGGTGCAAGGTCAGGACTATACGGCGGATGCATTAACACCTCCCAGCCAAACTCTCTTAATTTTTGCTGAGTGGCTAAAGATGTGTGAAGTCTAGCGTTATCATGATGAAAAACCACACCCCTTCTGTTGATTAATTCCGGCCGCTTTCTCTCAACTTCTTGCTTTAATCTCATCAGTTGTTCGCAGTAGAGTTCAGAATCGATGGTCCTGCCTGGTGGTAACAGCTCATAATGAATAATGCCCTTCCAATCCCACCACATACACAGCATCACCTTGTTGCGAGATAACCCGGGTTTCGCCACAGTCTGTGAAGCCTGACCGGCCTTTGACCACGACCTTTTTCGCACGTTCTTATCATACGTGATCCACTTTTCATCACCAGTTATCAGCTTCTTCAAAAATGGTTCGGTTTCATTACGTCATAATAAAGAATCACAAACGAGTACACGGTTCATTAGGTTTCTTTCAGTGAGCTCGTGTGGTACCCAAATGTCGAGCTTTTTTGTGTACCCAGTTTTTTTCAAGTGCGCCAAAACTGTTTTGTGGTCAATTTCCAGTTCTTCAGCTACGTCGTAACTACTGATATGCCGATCTTGCTCCACTTTTTCAAAAATGGCATCCATTTTATCCGTAATAAGGCGACCAGAGCGACGTGCATCTTTGACATAAAAATTTCCGGATTGAAAACGCTTAAACCAAATTTGTCCTACTCTCACAGAAACTACACTAGGTCCATAAACATCGCAAATTTTTTTCGCGGCTTGCGTTGCATTTTTACCTTTTTTGTAGTAAAATTTTAAAATGTATCGAATTTCTTCATTAGATTCACTCATCTTGACGGTACGAAAAACAAATGAAAATCACACATTTTCCTAATTTGAATTTGGAATTATGTTCTTTAAAATTTAAACTTTCAATGATACCAAAACCAGCCAGATACAAATAGTATAGCCAAAGAGATTTTATTACAAGTTCATACATACTATAATGCGAAAAGACTTTTTCCCCAACCTAATACTATTACCCGCGCATGCGCGAGCGCGTGCGCGGCGCTTCGAGAAAACGCGGAGTAGCTGGTCTTCCATCTAGAACATTCAGCGGCGCGCGGCGTCCTTCGAGAAGATGTGGCGACACGGATCGTTGTTCTAGAAAGTCTCGCTGGCCGCGTCGGTCCTGTCAATATCAGGATAATAAAGCATAATTCGTGGCCATAACAAATAAGTATTTACAGAATTGTAATAATTAAAGTCATCAATATAACTCTATCCTCTTGAATGACTATTTCATGAAATCTTAATATTTGAGGATTAGACTAACTTAAGGAATTGTTTTTCTGAATCTAATGACTATAATTCTGGAAATACATACTTGTTACGGTCACAGATCATATTGTGTATATCAACATACAACCTAATACTGACTTGCAAATTGCAATAAACGTAAGAAAATTTGAATTTCGCGGGCTACCCTGGCGCTTTCACCTTAATTGTAATATATTACACATTTACAATGTATTTATGATCCATAACTACCTACAAAGGGAAGATAATCCTACAGGATTATCTAAAGGAAGATAACATGACGTAACATCACGCCTATTTTCGCTGAAGGGTTAGGCACAGGTGTACCTATCGTACACCCACATTTCGCCAGTGATGTATTAGACTCAAGGAGAGGAAGATATATTAGATCTTTACCTATTAAATTGCCGATTTTTGATACCGGCTAGTGTGAAGATCAATATCTTTCATTCTACTTAGAATTCCAAATTCAAATTAATTTTATAATATAACATGACATTAAAAAAAATCTGTGGTTCATTTGATTTCCCGCCGTTCGATTTTTCTTTGATATCGATGTTTCTGTAACCATAGAGGATTGAAATTGCGCGCGATTTTCGAATACCAGTTCCCGATTATGACAATAGGTTGGGGAAAAAGTTTCTTCACATTTTTTAAGAAAATTTAAAACATTTTTTAATATAGTTTATTTACATTTAACTAAAGTATGTAGGTACTATTTTGTTCGATAACTTTTTGCCATCTTAGTAGGTAGGGACATGATCCCATTGCTATAGACATTTTGGGACTTCTGGTCATAATACCGCGACAAGTGGTTTTGGCAGTCCTCTCGTGATGTTAACCTGACACTGCCTAAAGAATTCTGAAGAGACCGAAACAGGTGGAAATCTGAAGGTGCAAGGTCAGGACTATACGGCGGATGCATTAACACCTCCCAGCCAAACTCTTAATTTTTGCTGAGTGGCTAAAGATGTGTGAGGTCTAGCGTTATCATGATGAAAAACCACAACCCTTCTGTTGATTAATTCCGGCCGCTTTCTCTCAACTTCTTGCTTTAATCTCATCAGTTGTTCGCAGTAGAGTTCAGAATCGATGGTCCTGCCTGGTGGTAACAGCTCATAATGAATAATGGCCTTCCAATCCCACCACACACACAGCATCACCTTGTTGCGAGTTAACCCGGGTTTCGCCACAGTCTGTGAAGCCTGACCGGCCTTTGACCACGACCTTTTTCGTACGTTCTTGTCATACGTGATCCACTTTTCATCACCAGTTATCAGCTTCTTCAAAAATGGTTCGGTTTCATTACGTCGTAATAAAGAATCACAAATGAGTACACGGTTCATTAGGTTTCTTTCAGTGAGCTCGTGAGGTACCCAAATGTCGAGCTTTTTTGTGTACCCAGTTTTTTCAAATGCGCCAAAACTGTTTTGTGGTCAATTTCCAGTTCTTCAGCTACGTCGTAACTACTGATATGCCGATCTTGCTCCACTTTTTCAAAAATGGCATCCATTTTATCCGTAATAGGGCGACCAGAGCGACGTGCATCTTTGACATCAAAATTTCCGGATTGAAAACGCTTAAACCAAATTTGTGCTACTCTCACAGACACTACACTAGATCCATAAACATCGCAAATTTTTTTCGCGCCTTGCGTTGCATTTTTACCTTTTCTGTAGTAAAATTTTAAAAAGTATCGAATTTCTTCATTAGATTCAATAATATTATTATTACTGGACAGTAGCTACGGTCATTTCAAACAAGCAACACAATATCATTCGTAATGAGCTTACAAGATGGAGTTTATATTGTTATTTTATTTACTACATTTTCCTTTTATTACAATAGGTAGTTACCTACCTAGATGTTTACTACAATCATCATAATAATTATGGTAAATACCGGTGGTGTTATTAATCATCCTTAATTTATACCTACTTTATTTTCCTTAAACATAGGTACTTCACTCTATGGCAAGAAACGTCTAATGAGGCATTACGTCCACCCCTGAACTGCTACGCGTACACCATGTGTACGTAAGAAAAATCTACAATATAACTTCCCTAACAAAAATGCAGATACGTTTTTTTCATCCCCTGAAAAATTAACTTTTTAGGGTTCCGTACCAAAATGGTAAAAAGGAACCCTTATGGTGCGACTCAGTCTGTCTGTCCATCAGTCACAGCTAATAAGAAAGAAATAAAAATATGTTTTCTTTCTGCAACAGGGACTGTCGGTCGGACGGTCTTCAAAATTCGAAGTGGGGCATGTGGGGTATCATAGGAAAGAGCGCTTTTTGCATGTTCTCAAACATTTTTTCTTTTTTTTAGGCGGCATAGTTTTCAACTTTTGATGAAAAATGTAAAAAAGAATTCTGTTCAATGGGCATTGTTCATATTTTTTTATATGTTGTAATTGAAAAACCATTTCGAGATCATTACGGACTAATTAATCATGAAAAATATTCATATTTTATTAATATTTTCGATAAAATACGATTGACCTTGTTTGCCCTTCAAATTGTGTTAGCTTTGGCCATACAGTTTTGTTTCGTTGCCTCAGAGAATAAAAAAGTAAGTGGCATGTATTGTCTATAGTCGTGTCAATGTCAAAAATATAAACAAATTATTTACATTAAAATCTTTTATAATATTTCAATATTCTTGCGACTTGCCTCATAATCTCGTATTATCTCAACACATATTGGAAAAGAGTTATGGAATACAGGTAGTGCTTTGTTCCAACTTGCAGCAATAATAGTAATAATAGTGCAAACAAAATGTTTGTTCGTATTAGAGAACGAAGACGAGAAGACGAGAAAAGTGGTGTCGTCATGTAGGCGTGGAATATTACAAGGTTTATACAATGTATTATTGTTGCGAAGATTACATCTTCCAAAACCACTTTCCGTTTAAAACTTGCTACTGTTTCGGGCGAAATTTCTAAAAATAAGATTGTATTTGTAAATAAGAAAACCGGTCAAGAGCGAGTCGGACTCGCACACCCCGGGTTCCGTACATATTAAAAAAAATTGTGCTATTTAGAGACATCGTTTTATTTTTCCTGTAATCTTTACACAAATTTCTAGGGGGGACTTTGGGGGGGGGGGTCGGTATTTTTTTTTACATTTTTCTTCAAAAGTCGAAAATTGTGCGGCCTAAAAAATAAAGAACAAATGTTTGAGAATGTGCAAACGGCACTCTTTCATATGATACCCCACATGCCCTAGTAGCCCCACTTCGAATTCTTAAGACCCCCTTTCAGTCCCTGTTGCAAAAAAATATCTGTATTTTTAATTCTTTCTTATTTTAAAATAGTTGGGCAAACGTCATCGACCAAGCCAAGGGAGGCACTTTTTAAGGTTCCGGCAACCCGTACGTTATTAAAGTTTGCACCGGTGATTCGGGCAGTAAGAATCCTTAATAGTGTCTCTCGGCGTTTGGACATATTTTCTTGCTCTTTGGCGGAATTCCATGAGATATCCAGCTGTGACAGTATGAGTCGCACCATAAGGGTTCCCTTTTTGGTACGGAACCCTAATAAATAACATTGATTAGATTTTGTCGTCTTGACGTCTATTGACACTTTGACAGATGTGAGATGGATGATGTTGTGTTGACAGATTTAAATTTTTAATTATGTACTAGTGAGGCACATACTTTTGTGCACCCTGATGACGTCATCTACCTTGAAAATATTTTTTTTTTTAAATAACTATTTAGCCAGTCATCAAAATATTCAAATTAGTTTCCCAAAATGCTCTAAATTTTCAAAAAATAAAATAATATGTAATGGTGAAAAATTTTAGACAATCCCCATTATCTCCGAAGTTTGCATAGAGAAAAATCTGAAATTATTCTGTGTGATAGAAGTTTATGTAAAAACTATAGGCAAAATAAAACGATGTCTCTAAATAGCACAGTTATATATGATGGTACGAAACTCTCGGTGCGAGAGTCCGACTCGCTTTTGACCGGCTTATTTTTAAATTAATCCAACTTGTGTTTTATTTACTTTATCTTCATTTAAATTCAATAAGCGTATCGGCATCGGTATCGGTATCGCCGATATTTTAATATGAATATCGGTATCAGTATCGTATCGGCAAAAAGGCGTATCGATGCATCCTTAATAGAAACATTAATCGCACAACCGGCATTAACCATCAGCTGAGCAAGAAACTGATAACAAATAACCTGCACCACAGAATAAATAATAGTATTGATGATGGATGTGCCAGAGAGTGAAGAAGTGTATGTGGGGGGTGACTTTAACGGGCATGTATGAAGACGGAAGGATGGGTATGAGAGAGTGCATGGTGGTTGGGGATACGGAGCCCGTAACACTGATGGCGAGACACTGTTGCAAGCTGCTTCTGCCTTCGACCTGGCAATAACAAATACGTGGTTTAAAAAGTAAAACGAACACCTTGTTACTTACAAAAGTGGCCGCCACGCGACACAAATTGATTTCTTGCTGGTAAGACGGAACAGCCTAAAATGTGTCAAAAATTGTAAAGTGCTGCCAGGCGAAAGCTTAGTCACACAACACAGACTAATAATAATGGAGGTAAAAGTCAGTGTCTCGTCCAGTAAGTACAGAACGGCCCCCACCAAAAACCAGGTGGCGTATGATAGAAAAAGAGGAATGTGCAAGTATGGTTAGGAGTCAAGTGGTAGATAAAATGATTGAAATGAAGGATATGGAAGGAAAAACTGTGAATGAATGTTGGAAAGAGATGGCGGATTGTATAAGGAGACTAGCAGAAGACGTATCTGGAGAATCGAAAGGGAAAGGCATGATAGAAAAGGATACATGGTGGTGGAATGAAGAAGTGCAAAAGATGCTTAAAGAAAAGAAAGTTGCGTTTAAAGAATGGCAGGGTCTAGAAAACGGGAATGACAGTCTGAAAGAAGATAAGAAGAGAATTTATAAAGAATGGAAGAGGAAGGCAAAAAAGGTGGTAGGTAGCAGTTTCCAGTGCTAAGGCGCAGGAGAAGTTGTATGACTCACTGGACATCCCAAGAGGCCAGAAGGAGCTATACCGGATTACAAAAGCAAGAGAAAGGAGAACGAGAGATATAATTCACATTAAGTGTATGAAAGATGAAGCCGGTAAGGTTCTGTCCCAAGATGACGAGATAAAAGAACGATGGAAGTTTTATTTTGAAAAGCTAATGAACGAAGAGAATAAATGGAATGGTGTGCTCAAAGAGGTACAAACAAATATGGGTTTGGTGAGGAAAATTAGCATGGATGAAGTAAGGAAGGCAGTCCAAAGTATGAAAAATGGAAAGGCCATGGGCCCAGATGACATACCAGTAGAAGTATGGAAGTGTTTAAAAGAAGATGGATGTATGTGGCTGACTTTATTCTTCAATAAGTTGTTGCATGAAGAAGCGATCCCACAAGAATGGTGCAATAGTTCGCTAGTGCCCATCTTCTAGAATAAAGGTGACGTACAGGACTGCAACAACTATCGAGGGATAAAGCTTATGTCCCATAGTATGAAGGTATGGGAGAAAATAATAGAAAAAAGATTGCGAGAAGAGAGTGAGATTACCCCAAACCAGTTTGGGTTTATGCCAGGTCGAGGAAGTATGTAGAGTTAATTCGTGCTGTGTACAGTCAATCTTGTACCTACGTCCGGTCGGCTGCTGGCAACACCGACGAGTTCAGTGTGGCGGTAGGCTTGCACCAGGGGTCGACTTTAAGTCCTTACATCTTCCTGTTGATTATAGATGCTCTGACGGCGGACATACAGGAAGAGGCACCCTGGTGCATGCTATTTGCTGACGACATCGTTCTTGTCGGTGAAGATGGACCTGAGATCCAGAGCAGATTGGAGTAATGGCAACGGAAACTGGAGAATGTCGGCTTGAAAATCAGCAGAACCAAGACCGAGTATATGTTCTGCGATTTCGGCGGTCTCTCCAGTGCTGGAGCCATAGCGCTTGATGGCGCGCTTCTCCCGGTCTGCTCCGACTTCCGGTATCTTGGTTCACTTGTGCAAAGCGATGGCGAAGTAGATCGGACTGTTAAGTACAGAATTAACATTGGATGGATGAAATGGCGGCAGGTCACGGGAACAATCTGCGACTCCCGCATTCCCCTTAAACTCAATTTATAAAACAATGGTTAGACCTGCTGTCTTATATGGATCAGAATCTTGGGCCATAAAAAGAATGAATGAAAGGCAATTGCATGCAGCCGAGATGAGAATGCTAAGAGGGATGTGTGGTATTACGCGAATGGATAGAATAAGAAATGAGTATGTAAGCGGAAGTCTGAAAGTGACACCGGTGACTGAAAAGTTGTGTGGAAATCGGTTGTCATGGTATGGGCACGTGATGCGGAGGAATGAGGAAAATTTCGTCAGGAAAGTGTTGAATATGAACGTGGAGGGCTATACGAGTAAGGGAAGACCAAAGAAACGATGGATGGACTGTGTGAAGGGGCTATCTCGAAAATAAATCGTAGCTCGGTGGGCGTGACTTAGCCCCCCCCGCGCGGGGAGCGGCGAATGCAAAGTACGTGGTCGCATCGGGAAATGCGAGTATTTCTTGGATTTTTTGAAATTTTAGCACATAGGAGATTATGGAGTAGACAAATAATACAAATACTTAATTTTCAACCACTTTTATTTTATTTAGTAAACCATGTAATAAAAAATAATTTGGTAATGACAATATATAACAAATGCTTATTTCTTTTAGTCTAATTATGTTCTTATAATAAAAACGTGGTACATGTACTAAGAATATTTTTTTATTTAAATAACTGGCTGTTGCCGGCGTGAATGTCGGAAATTATCCCACGGGAACCTTCTACCGGGATGAAAAGTACCCTATCTCCTAATCTAGGTTATAAACTATCTGTATACCAAATTTCATCCAAATACGTTCAGCCGTTTTTGCGTGATTGAGTAACAAACATCTAAACATCCAAACATACAAACTTTGACATTTATAATATTAGTAGGATTAATGAATTATTTTAATTTTACAAAAATTAACCTACTTTAAAAAACTCGTGTTTTATGTATACTGGATAATTTTTTAAGTAGTGCGCAAACTTTCACAGGTTATTCTACCCATGAATATGAACAACTTTCACTATGGGACCAAACCTGAAATCGCGAAAAAAAAAATCAGTTGTTCAGTACATTTATGTTGGCATAATTCGTCAAAATGTACTGAACAGCTGATTTTTTTTTCGCTATTTCAGGGTTGGTCCCATAGTGAAAGTTGTTCATATTCATGGGTAGAATAACCTGTGAAAGTTTGCGCACTACTTAAAAAAATATCCTGTATACATATATGTTCGCAATTTTCTAGTAAACTACTGAACCGATTTTGATAATTCTTTCACTGGTATAATCTAGGTACTCCAAGTATGGTTTTAGTGTACCTACAAAATATTAAGATGCCAATCTTATTAACAAAGTTATAGACATAAATATGACAGAGCTCCACACAACAAATTAAATAAAAAATAAAAATATGAGTAAGTAATTTTATGGAAAATTGCCTTGACTAAAAAAGGCGAATACTAAAACATTTAAAATAAAATAGCCGAATTTGAACCGTCTTCAAAAGAAGCTTTGAACTAAAAAGTATTAACTGAAAGTCATAACAGTTTATAGATTTCTATTACTTCAGAATCACAATAGGTAGACAATTTTTGTTATTTTATACGTCTTTTTAGAACCTTTTTTAAAAAATCGGTTAAATAATTTTACAAATTTATATTATTTTAATTTTTTTAGTGTTCACCGTATTTAATCAGGGCAATTTTCTATAACATTACTCATATTTTTATTTTTTATATTCTTTAAATTAAATAATCAAATTTTCAGTTATAATGAAACTGCAACATAAGTAATATATATATTTTTTAATGATACTACTACCCCTGCGCATCTTGCCTGATAAGACCGTTTAAGAGCGTAGCTGACTCTTTTGTCGCCAACTAATTTGGCAACTACTCCATTAAAATTCTTTACAATGTTGCTGTCTATATTTTCAATTAGATCCTTGAGTGTGATGCAACATTGTAGATAAAAATATATTTCATCTGATGCCAGAGACGTGTGTTACAAATATTTTTTGATTCTTCATTTGTATTTTTACTACAAATATTTTTATCACAAGAATCATGGTGCTCAAATGCATGATAAATGGCATTCGTAATATCTTGGTGCAGATTTTTTATTTTGTCTGATTACTGTAGATTTTGTAAGCCATGATATTTTATGGCGTTACATATGTACTTTAGTATCTTTAAAATCTTATTTGTAATTATTATGTTCTTTTCTGTTACAGCATATTTTGTATCCGTTTTTAAATTTATCAATTTGTTACAAAAATTTCTTAATATGTGATTTTTGCAATCAATCTTTTCGACCGTGATTGAGGGATATGATCGAGTGTCAAGTATTTTTGCCTAAATGCTACTGTCTCCATCAGCTATGTATCTTCCATAGATAATGCCATGCACTTCTATGGACTGTTTAAATCCTTCGGCGATAATAGTGGATTCCATAGCTGTGGAAGATCTGTGGAAGATATTTTTTAAAACACTCATGCTGTTTTACTATCTCATTTCGTTTTTCCGCTCTAGCACAAATACAACAATATTTGTTTTTGACTGCCATGAAAAGAACTTGACGAAATCGTCTACCTATAATTGTCGCAGTGCCAGATAGTGCAGCATAATTAGTTCTGTATGAACGTTTAGCCCAACAACCATCTAAGATTACATCTATTATTGGTATGCCATCTTTAGTAAGCTTTCCTTCTTTGACTGCCGCTTTTTTCTCCCGCTCCCCCGCTTTCCTCGTCTCTTCTCATGCCGTCACTTCCAATTCGTCACATACTTCATCTTGTACGATTTTGTACCTATATTCCAACAAGGATGATAAATCGACAGCTGCCGAAAACTGTTTCAGTTGAGCGTTAACACAACCAGCTGACATTATCCCGGCCACCGCCATTTTTTTTCAATCTGTGTGTTGAGTTCTGTTTTAAACTTTATTTTACATAATGTACAAGAAAATGTAAACTCAGATGTAAAGCCAGAAACTTTTTCGGATTCTAATTTGATGGTGGTAAGGCCACATTGGAACATTGATTCGTGACTCAATATTTTAACTTATTCATTAAAAAATTAATTTACATCAACAACTCTGTGGCCACTGATGTCGACAGTTTTGGACTCCTGAAAGAAAAAGTATAAGTCAACATGGAAAAATGATATTTATGCCAAGCTCTATAGTATAAAGTTCATAGTACATAGTAAATAAAATAAGAGAACTCACATTTTCTTCAAGTTCGATTTCGTATGGCAGTGGTTGTTGCTTCCTTTTATTTCTGCAATAAAAACGTTCATCAACATTCAAGTGGAGCTAGCATAATCAAATTCATGCAGATTTTTTTTTGATAACTTTTGTTCCACGACTTTTATAAATCACAGAAAAAATCAACACTTGTTGGAAAGAAAACTAAAATGTTTAAAAAAACTAAAATAAACTATTATATTAAATCATACACAATAATCCATACTTCAATAAAGATCAAAAAATAATTTCGACTAAATTCACCTTTTTTCGCAATTCAAATGCGACTCCATTGCTTTTTGTGCTCTTAGTCTGTCACACGCAGTAATAGTACTTGACGTATGACCGATGTATTGTTGACATATTTCTAACCTAAAATTAATTATAATTACATTTTAGCCTTTTTCATTAGATACACAATTATAGGTAACTTACAAAAATTAAAACAGATATTTTGTTCTAGCAAATAGAATGCTTACCCATTATTACTTTGCGAGGCGAGGATAGGTTGTAGCTGATTATCCAAATTTATGAGCGAAGGTGGCGACTTCGATTATTTGTTATTATCAGCTATTGATACTGATTTCCTGTAAAATGAGTCCATTGATAAAAACCGGTCAAGTGGTTAGGAATTTAGGATCTAACAACAAAAAATCACAAAAGAAGTAACTCGCGAGCGGAACTCATTATTTACGTATATATCCGATGTCATCTTTGTCTTCCATCGGGCAGTGATTGCAGACAAGAACGTGCCCATAACTGATAAAGTAGAAACTATTGTACATAACTGTATACTTACTTTTGCTCTCTCTCATTTTTTGAGCCCTCACCCTCAGGTACTCTAAACGTTGTAGTTTACTTTGTTTTGGTTTCCTATTTCTTTCCATTTTTATGTATAAATCATTAAAAACTCGTCACAAATAGAAACACGATACTTTATAGGTACTGTTCAATCACAAGAAGTCTTTATATATCACTTCTACACTAATTAACTAACAATTTACTAGCTTCTACTATATAAACATTTATTAAAATCACGAAAATCCGATAGCACCGATCTGTCAAAAAATGACATAGACTCGTTGTCGATGAAGCGCACCGGGCGACTGATCCAGTAAGCGAGCGAAAGTGATGCAATTACTTTTGAAACGCAAAAGAAGAGAAGGCTATAATGTGCGTACGCTCGAAATTAAACGACGTATGTGCCAAAACGAATTTACTCCTTTTTTAACAAAATAAATAAATAAAATTTAAAACTACTTTGAGTAAACTTTAATATTATAATTATCTATGTTTTAAAGTAAATTTCATTTAATAACTCTTAAGCGTTACGCCGTGATGTCGAAAAAAGTAAAAAAATAGATATAACTTTGCAATTTTTTTGTATCGAGAAAAAATCATTGAATCGTGTATTCCTTTTACATGATACTAGACTAAAGAGTCAGAAAACATGTACTAAAATGTTAAATCCCTATTCCACATATTTAACAAGTTACACGAAATAGAAAAACCACATTTTTTTCAACATATCACCTGAAAGATGATATGGCCAGAAAGGGAGTGACTACCGAGATGACGACTAATAGAGAAGTATGGAAGAAAAAGACATGTTGCGCCGACCCCAAATAAATTGGGACAAGGGCAGGAGAATGATGACTTACTTAAAAACAATAAAAGTTACAAATCATAATAGTATTTTTTTTAACCGACTTCCAAAAGGAGGAGGTTCTCAATTCGTCTGTATGTTTTTTTTTTTTTGTATCTTTGTTACGCGATTACTCAAAGACGGATGGACCGATTTAGAAAATTCTTATTTTGTTTGATAGGGTATACTTCCGAGGTGGTCCCATATAAATTTTATTAACTTTTCTGGGGGAGTTTTTGAGTTAGCTTCAATAATGCGTATATTTCCCACTTATTTTATGTGGAAGATGTGATGGTGTTTTAATAACTTCGTATCACTGTTATTTACATGGCTATATCTACAATTATTGTGCTCAATTATGTATTCGAATTAGTGTGGGGTGTGTGTGTACTAGGTCCCACAACTAAAAAGTGAAAAATAAAAACTTTTAGCAAAAAATAAAACCGACTTCCAAAACAAAACACTACAAAGTGAAAAATAACTTTAATTTCGGAAGTCGGTGGCATAAACCGAAAATACAAAACCCAAGACACCGACTACCGAAATTAAAGTTATTTTTCACTTTGTAGTGTTTTGTTTTGGAAGTCGGTTTTATTTTTTGCTAAAAAGTTTTTTTTTTTTGTTTATGATCCATAAGGCGTGCTACACACTTGTTAGGTTCGGCATGATTGGCACAACTGGGCGACAAAATATTTATGTAAGGTGACTGGTAATTAGTGACCGATAAAAAACAAATCGCGAATAAAATTAGCTGTTCCCTACATTTTGACGAGTTTAAATGCGAACATAAATGTAGGGAGCAGCTGATTTTTTTTTCGCGATTTCAGGTTTGGTGCCATAGTAAAAGTTATTTGTTACCATGAGTACAATCGTGTGTTTATCGGTCACTAATTACCAGTCACCCTATATAGCGTGTATCAGAAATGTGTGGTCATATTTAAGGGTGTGGTACAGACGTTCAAACTGAACAAGTTTATCCATGGGATCAATATTGAAATCGACAAATATAATCAGCTGCAATACTTCAATACCTACTTAACCCAAATGAGACGACAGATTATTTTTTCTGTACCACACGCTTAAAAGAGATGTTCCATAATGTATGGACCTTGGGCCAGATACGTGTACACTATACATAAAAATAGGGAAATACATTTAAAACAGTTCTCAACTGTCCAATTACTTTAAAATGGCGTTGTTTTCTGGTAAACCACAATTAATTTCACTTGAAATTGCAACACAACAAAAACCCGTCATGGCGATAAGCTGTCATTTTGATTGACTAATGACGTTTTACATATTAAATACTCAAGAAGAGGACTGAAGTGACATTGTTGTGACAGCTGACAGTCCGCTTTCTATGATCTGTGGTCGATCTGTGACAGTCGATAAAAATAATTGATAAATATCAATTTCCTACCACAACAGAAATTATATATTTAAATGAATTATCTGTATTTTTCCCGAATCCTACGGATTTTTCTCTTTTTTTTGATGTAGTGTACACAGACATGGCCCATTTTGAAACATCTCCTTTTTTAGGGAAGTATGGAAAGTATCAAGACTGACAGACAGCATCCCGTTTAGATGCAGATATATGCCAATGGCCTTGAGCCCTTAGGTTGCGTGTTCTGTGCTAAGTTCACGCAACGCGTTGTGTGTCCAGCCAGTAATAGGGCTAGCCCATCAAGGAGAACTGTCCCAAATAAGACGCATTATTAATTTATTATACATAAAACAAAAGGTATTTGTATAGAACACGTATACAAAAAGATAAAGAATTAAATTATCTTTAAAACGGAGAAGGTTTCATAAAAATACGCTTGATAATTTTTGCGTGATTCCGTGTTAGACACTATGTAATATAAATATAATCTAAAATATTCACAGATTAAGGTATTAAGAAAATGGTCTATTTTAACATAAATATTTTTTACAAACCTAACACTACTCGTTTAGACGTGGTCTTCAGTATAAAATCATTTATCATTTTTTAGTATATCAGTTATCTGGTTTCCATAGTACAAGCTCTGCTTAGTTTGGGATCAGATGACCGTGTGTGAAAAATGTCACAGGATATTATTATTATTATTATTTAATTATCTAATATATATAAGTACGTATTTACAAAAAAAAAAAGTAGTGTATGTAGTACATCAGTTATCTGGTTTCCATAGTACAAGCTCTGCTTAGTTTGGGACCAGATGACCGTGTGTGAAAATGTCCCAGGATATTATATTATATTTAAAGCTGGTTATCATCACCTTAAAATAAGTACCATTAAAATAATCTCAGTAATTGGAGTAAAACTGCCAGAGGAATACAAAAAAAACTGCACACACAATTTGGAAGTTCATTTAAGTACCTATGTAATTCGGGGGTTCGGAATCTTTCGAGTTCATTCGAAATACAGTCCAACTGTCTCGGCTCTGAGACTGAATAAAAATGAAGTAAAACTTCGCTGAACTTCCGACTTATAACTGAACAAGAAAAACTAATCAGTTAAATCCTGGTTCGAACAATGAGTGTTTATATGTTTTCTTTCAACTTTTTTTTTTTTTTTTTTGTTGTAGATACTGTAATTTCATAACTCTGATTCATTTTTTTTTTTTTTTTTGTTGTAGAATGATTATATGACTTATTATGTAACCGTATTATTCACCATTAAAATAAAAATCGGGTCCTTTGTGTAATTAAAATAAGTACTGTTTAAAATTTCTTTGCAGCAGTAAATGAAGAAACTCTTCTTTAGAACTACAATTAAGGTTCTTAAATATTTGTCCAGATTGTGCTGAAAAACGTTTGTCCAAGCACTAAATTCCTTTAAGGTGAATGCGCAATAGTAGCCAGCGAAATTCAAATTTTCTTACGTTTTGCAATTTGCAGCTCAACGACTAACAAATATGAATTTACATAATTATAGCCATAAGAATTATCAGTACATTTCTCGAAGTTCGAGTTTTTCCGAAATCAAACTTAGAAAGAACAAATCTAACTTAGAGAGATGTATTGTGGATTCTTATGGTTATAATTATGTAAATACATATTTTTTACAGTGGCGAATCATATTTTGATCAAGATACAACCTGACATTGATCTGCAAATTGCAAAAAACGTAAAAAAAAATAATTTCGCGAGTTACCACTGCGGATCCCCCTGAAGCCAAATGATTAAGTTTCAAGTATTCCTTATCAAGACAGATTGCATACATAGTTATGAAAAACAGCTCCCCGCGGTCCCCCAAGAAAGAAAAAATGTTTATTCTGCACAAAAAACAGACCCTAAGAAGTAATTACACACATGCAAAGCATTCATAAGACCTTAGAATAATAGATAAAACAAAAAGACTCGTATTCAAGCAGTATATAAATAATTCACTCGCTTAAGTATCGATCCCATGTAAAAAGTACCTATCCTATGTGCTATCTGTGTGCCATATTTCATCCAAATCGTTCAGCCGTTTTTGCGTGATTGAGCAAAAAACATCCAAATACGTAGGTCACGGCATAAGTCTTGTCGTTAAGCCCTCAAACATACCGCAGCGTTGATTTGTTTATGTTATTACAAAGTACCCTCTTTGTTTAGTCTAATTACAAAATATAAACTGTGAATTATTGACTCAATTAATTCAGTGATTTTTCCGTGGAGTCGTTCCCAGCTGTCGGATATCGTGCTATTATTTTCTACAACTTTCGCCGCGGGTTATCTACTAAACAGTGTGAAGAAGAAATGAAGAAAGTGTTTGATAAGGATTGCCCGTCCTTAAGAACTATTTAGAGATGGTATTTAAATTTTAAGCGTGGGCTGTTAAATTTAGAAGACGATCCTCGTTCAGGCCGGCTGACAGAAATCATGACCGAAAAAAACATTGAACTTGTGAGAGAAGCTATAACCAAAGATAGACGAATAACGTATAAACAATTAGCTGAAACCCTGAAGATCTCTGAACGAAGTATTGGAAGAATTATATCAAACTATTTAAATGTTAGAAAACTTTGTACCCTGTGGATACCCCACGAGCTAACCGACGCTCAACGGGAGGCACGCGTAATTTGGTGCAAAAAATCGAATCGGGAGAACACGGTGCTGTAAATTCAATCATCACAGGTGACGAAAGCTGGCTGTAGTTTTTTGATGTACCATCTAAATCTCAGAACAAGGTATGGGTCTTCGAAGATGAAGATCAACCTGTACAAGTGAAAAAATCACGTTCGGTCGGAAGAAGAATGATTGTGTCTTTTTTTCGTAAAACGGGTTTAGTGGCCAATGTTGTGCTAGATAAGCAGAAGACAGTCACAGCTCGTTGGTATACTGAAGTTTGTTTGCCACAGCTATTTAGAGCGTTAAAAAATCTCAGACCGAAGTCCCCTATGCGCTCGTGGTATCTTCATATCGACAACGCTCCAGCGCATCATGCCCAGCTAACTCAACAGACTTTACAAGAAACTGGAATTCGAGTATTGGACCATCCACCTTACAGTCCTCGACTTGGCACCATGCGATTTTGGTCTTTCTCCGTTTGCAAAATCACAACTAAAAGGACGTAAGTTTGCTTCGGAGGAGCAGTTAATCGAGGCCTGGGAAACAATATGTGATTCCATTGAAAAAGAAAAATGGTAGCATTGGTTTAATGACTGGTTCTTGCGTATTGGAAAGTGTATTGAGTGTGGTGGAAAATATTTCGAGAAACAGTAAATACTTTTTTCATACGACAAGACTTATGCCGTGACCTAAGTATATACAAACTATCACTTTTATAATATTAGAAGGATTTAAAGTCAAGTCAATTTTAAATTAAATATGTATCAAACAAGCTATGAAAATCGAATGAAAAGTACTTTAAACTAACAATGCATTATTTTTTTTATGTTTCTGTGGTAGCAACCTACTCCGGATACTTTTTAGAGCTATTATATTGCAACAAACTAAGCTTTTGTAAGATCAAAGTCCTTATTAATCCGATTCATTGGCGACCTGTCTGTTACTCTGCAGTCAGACAAACTAATAAACCAGTAGGAATAGGCCTGAAAACTTGATTCAGTATTGATATTGTGCCTTTTAAGATTTCCCATGTATTTTCGATATCTTCAAGTCTACGAAAGATAACATAGATACCTAACTCAACGTTTTTCCTCAATACAACTGAGACATTGTGAAAAAAAAAACATCTTTTCAGTGTTCTTCATGGTGATCATACCAATCATCATTATAATCAGCCCGTGACACATTATGGCACATCAACCCAATGAAAAAGTGGCAGTATTATGTAAACTACGCCACAATCTACTTTAGTCTCCGGAATTTTTCCGACTAACAATGCGATAGTCGTCCTAACTCCGCAAACGGGAAGGGAGGCGCCTCGGATCCTATCTAAGTAGGCCAATGGCTTGTTTATTAAATCCCCCTGTTTGACCCTGTTTATAACAACAAAGTCACGACAGGTCAGGTACTCAAGGCAGTTTTGACTGTCCCTTTTCAAGATAGGTATCATTATTTCCCCCTTCAATTGTTTTGCTTTTCCTCACACCGCGTTCACACCAAGCTACAAGATGTATTTTACAAATTTCGTTTTCATTTATCTTTTAAACCAATTGTGAAGACTGTGAAGTTGTATACAAAACTTATAATAATATTGAAATTACACTTTTTGACAATTTATAAGCTAGTAGCTAACTAATAACAGTGCACGGGTCGATCGATCAGGTTAAGCTACGCTTGCCGCGGTTGGTCCGTGGATGGGTGACCATATGTACATACATACGATGACCCCTCCGTGCCTCGGAAAGCACGTTAAGCTGTTGGTCCCGGCTGTCATTCGTATATCTTTGACAGTCGTTACCGGTCGTCAGAAGCCGGAAAGTCAGATAACCAGTCTTACCAAGGGGTATTGTATTACCCAGTAACTGGGTTGTGGAGGTCAGATAGGCAGTCGTTCCATGTAAAATACTAGTATTCAGCTACATCCGGATAAAGTGGAAGCCGATCCTAACATACATAGTTGGGAAAATGCTAGGCAGATGATGTCAATTTATAAAGCCATCAACAAACCTATTTTATTCGCTAATGGAGTACCTAGCTACTTTCTCTCCATAGAATACATTTTACGAACATGTAAACAACCTCTTTATCCTAACTAATATTAAAAATGCGAATGTGAGTTTGTTTGTTTAAAAAGCTTTCACGCTAAAACGGCTGAAGAGATTTGGATGAAATTTGGCCCATGACCATGACCGGGATTAGAACATAGAATACTTTTTATCCCGGTAGTACTTTCCCGTGGGATAATTTCCGACCTCCACGCGGGAATATCTAGTACATAATATGAAACCAAATAAAAATACGTGTTTATTTTATTTTATTTACTGTTAATCATCAGCTGTTTTTTCGATCATTTTAAGTGGATCAATACGAATTTTGTTAACTGACAGATAAAATAAGTATAATTCTGAAAAAAAGGTATTATAATTATTTGCTAATCGACGTAAAGGTGCGCGGACTCCCGCGTTGGTGCGACACGAGGACACTGCAAATAGCGGGCGCCCACGCACTCCACGCCGCACATCAGTTCTAGGTACTATATAGCACAGTTTGTTTGTTAAATCCGAGCAATCATATTAGTTATTACACAGATCATAGAGAAACTTAGTTTCGTAAAAGATGCGTCTATTACTTAAAGTATTTAGTTTATAAAACCTCAATAAATTAACGTAGGATGTTTTTTTTCTTTTCGGAAGCAACGATAACGTGTGGCTTTAAGGAATTTATGTTGAACGATTTCAAGATTATCTATGTATTTTTTGTACAGGGGGTTCCATACCATTACAGCATACTCCAACTGTGATCTTACCAAAGAATCGAATCTGCCTAGCCTTTTCCCAACTATATTGGGGTCGGCTTCAAGTCTAACCGGATGCAGATGAATACCAGTATTTTACATGGAGCGACAGCCTATCTGACCTCCACAACCCAGTTATTGGGTAAGACTGGTTGTCAGACTTTCGGGCTTCTGACGACCCGTAACGACTGCCAAAGATCCACGAATGACAGCCGGGGCCAACGGCTTAACGTGCTTTCCGAGGCACGGAGGAGTTTCGGTATGTACAGGTGTGAACTTACCAAAGATTTGTATAAATGAATGTACGTGCGAGTACGTTTAAAATCGGTCATGTATTTCATTACAAATGCATACATGCGAAACGTTTAGGTTGTAGAATATCAATTAAATACTTACTGCAAAGAAAAAAATCGCATTAGTTCTTACGTGAATGAGCTACTCCTGATGGTAAAAACCTTCTCCTCTTGCAGCCACCGCACCGAGGGTAACCTTTCGGCACGGGTCAACGACGACAGTGCAGGCAGCTACTGAAAACCCTAAGCTTAGCACGCAAATATTTCACAAAATATTGAGGTTTTTTATGCCAAGAGCGGCTAAACGCTCATAGCCCGCCCACTCTAGGGTTAAAAACAAGTTTTAAAACATGTATTCGGGAGTAAGTACAGGGTTAGTCGGTGTGTAAATCCGACAAGCAAATGATAAGCTTTCCGTGGTTGAGATAAACCAACATTTATAGTAAGAGTCGACAGTGACATTAAACTTTTTTATGTAAGTAAGTACCTACCTACATTAAAATTGCCTCCACCACATAACGAAGGTACGATCGGCTTTGAGCTGTCAGCCTCACTACCATCCTGCTAATAATTTTAGCACGCCATGAGATATTCTTGTTTATTTCGCGCTGATGCCATAGACGTAGCCATTGTGGTGTCCCGAATACCGTCGTAGTCGAAAAAAAAATCCGTCACAGCGCGGTCACTTCAATGGGTAGAAGAAAATCTTTGTTATGGTATCAGCTTAAGAGAAAGGCAAGCCACTGAGTGTACTGTCGCAATTTGATAGTTCGTTGCTGTAGTTCAAGAGGATTGTGAAGCTGTAAATTATCATACAAAACGCGATAACGTTTTTCTGCCCGTGAACCTAGTCTAATTTTCATAATTTTTGGAAATGTTGTAGGTGTAATGAAAAACTAGGTCCGTACGTTTTTATTTTAAAGAAATATTGCATACGATATGAATGTAATGAAACCAAAATTATCTCATTTTGTAAAGGTTTAGGGGGGTGAAAACGTTATCGCCCGAAACAATATTTATGTAAATAATTGTATGAAAATGTAGGTAATTGCCTCCAAGACTCGCGCCGCGTATCGGCACTTCACAATCCTCTTAAGACGCTACCGAGCGCGCAGTGGCGCCCTCATCGTTTGTTTTGTTATTTCTTTTAATTTAAAAAGAAAATGCAAAAATTAAGCACGTTAAGTTGTACTCCACAAGACTATACGTTATTATTATTATAAACAGCAGTTTTATATTGTTAAGTTTTATTGCAATCATTAAAACGGGAAATGGTGGCCACTTTTTTCCGTTTTAATGATTAGATTCTTTAGTTCCTACTTTCACAGCTTACGTCACTGAAGCACAAAAACTGCTAAAAGGATCATTTGGGGCTCCAATGACGTTGACAGGGGGCCCTGTTGGTAAAAACTTAGGGCCACTTGCGCGTTCATGGGTTATCCCAAATAGCTAACTCATGATTAATCAAATAATTCATCTTGCGCCACCAAGAGTTAGAGATAAACCTAGAGTTAAACTTCTAAATATTTAACCCACCGATGTGGGAGAGTTAACTCTGGGTTAGTGTGAGTAATGTCAAAATAATTTGACGTTATGAGGTACCTGATAACTTATTTTGTATTGTATATTGTTCGACGTAAGTGAAAATTCGGTACTAATCAGCAGGCAATAAATTCATGAACTGATCTAGAAATAAATACAAATTATAAAAAAACCTTAAGGGGAAAGCGTCAGGGTAGCCCGCGAAATTCAAATTTTCTTACGTTTTTTGCAATTTACAAGTCGGTATTATATTGTACGTTGATCAAATAATTATTTTGGGGTCGTAACAAGTATCTATTTACATAATTAGAATCATTAAAGTGATCAATACAACTCATTAAGACGAATATTTCACGAAATAGTCATTTTTTAGGATTACCTGAATCCTAAAAAAATGACTATTTCGTGAAATCTTGACATTTTAGGATTATACTAACTTAAGGAGTTGTATTACTGATTCTATTGTATATAATTCTGTAAATACATATTTGTTACGGCCGCAAATCATACTTTATTTAACATACAACTTAATACTGACTTGCAAATTGCAAAAATCGTAAGAAAATTTGAATTTCGCGGGCTACCCTGACGCTTCCTCCTTAAGCATATATTTCCATCTGACGGTTTCGTCAATCAATAAACTAAATCTCTTATTTAGTAAATGTCATGTTATAAAATTCAAAGACAAGAAAGTATTACGTATCGTAATGTAGAGTAAAAGAGATGGGTATACAATTTCCGTTCATTCATTTTTGATCAGATTACATAATCAGGACAAAGACATTGCAATGCTCTTTACAATCCTCTCAAAAAACACTATGCCAGAATAAATAACCCGGTGTTACTTTTTAGTGGCGCAACGCGTAATAAGAGTTAAAATGTTCATTACATAACTCCGAGTTTACAAACTCTACATTTATAAATTTAACCCGACTAAACGTGCAAGTGGGCCAAACATATGTGCAATTGTTTTGTGAACTGTCACTTGAAATGTCACCGTAAGATTGTGAGTAGTTTATAATATATCTAGCGAGGTTATAAATTCTTGAAAAAATGTGAACTGTTAGGTAAAATACTCGTATAATGCATTCATTTTCGGTAGCTAATGTCCAATGTCCTGAACCTGCATTTACCGACAGGATTCATAACCTGTTTGATTTTATCACCCGTAAAATTGTGAACTATCCCTGATTGGTAGGTCTTGGCGGCAGCCGAATTGATCGCAGTAACTAAGCCAGGGTTAGTTGCAGTTCACAATTTTCCGATAGTTTATAATCGCCCTAGATAGAACTGACAATGTTCTTAACCGTACAGTGACATATACAAAAAAAAGGGCGACGTTAGTTCCAATTTTGGTCACGCGCCAAATTAACCTTGTAGCGCCATAGGTACCGAAATGTTTCCTCTATCCGTAGGTAGGCACTAATAAAGAGGAAAACTTTAGATTTCCTTGTCAATACTAATAAAAGTTACATACCCTTTGTAACGCAGGTAAGTATGTCAACTATGACGTTATGTATAGAGACAATTTAATGTCATTTAAGATCATTGAATGTAAGTCAAAGAGTATAACTAATAAATGTAAGTAAAATTGATCCATTAAAATCAATTTCAATCTACCTAGCCTTTTCCCAACTATGTTGGTGTCAGCTTCCAGTCTAACCGGATGCAGCTGAATACCATGGAGCGACTGCCTATCTGACCTCCACAACCTAGTTACTGGGTAATACGATACTCCTTTAAAAGACTGGTTGTCAGACTTTCGGGCTTCTGACGTCCCGTAACGACTGCCAAAGATGCATGAATGACAGCCGGGACCAACGGCTTCACGGAGGAATCTCGGTATGAAAAGATGGTCACCCATCCACAGACCAACCCCGGCAAGCGTAGCTTAACCTGATGGACCTACCCGTGCTGCTGTTATTACTTAGCCACGAGCTCCTCTATATATATGCTCTGCATAATTTTTCCATCCTGATTCAAAATGTCATAGTTTTTCGTATTCTCCAAGAATTTGTTGTTTTAAAAGTGGGTCGACGAGGTAACAAAGTCCTTCTACATGAATGTGGCACCCACGTTCCCACGGCATAACTGTCGAACTTTTGTCATTCTTTACAAGGATTTCATCTATTTACTTCACGGAAACATTGACTTTTACGATTATTAGTGTTGTTATTACAAAGAATTAGAGCACACTTCAGCTATCACTGACGTAGGTATGAACCTATATATCTGAAGTGCTCTCAATAATTTTGTTTAAATGTAGTGTTTTAAGGCTCTTATCAATTTACTATTATTGCACTGCATTACACATACTTCAATACAAACTGGTGGCTTTCCTGCATTTAAAAGGCCCTGCATTCAGACTGAAAATCATCCTCTTGCCCTTACCTTATCTAAAAATAAAAAGTATAAAACAAAAAAGTCGCAACGTCTTTTCTTTCTTGTGTGTATTTGTGACCTATTTGTTCTTCTAAACTGCGCAATGGATTTTGATGCGATTTTCACCATCATTTAAAGAAAAGGTTTATGTATATACTAGCTTCTGCCCCCGACTTCGTCCGCGTGA
This sequence comes from Dicycla oo, assembly GCA_948252095.1. NCBI lineage: Eukaryota > Metazoa > Arthropoda > Insecta > Lepidoptera > Noctuidae > Dicycla > Dicycla oo. The sequence continues at coordinate 16,958,036 of OX411728.1, forward strand.
AATTTCGTCTTTCACCCGACCCAAACCCAACCCGTCGGATCGCATCACCCGCGCTATTACGAGTACTTCGGTTTCGTTTAGCGTTCTTTCTGACTTTTTTTTCTTTTTGCTTGGCTTCTGAGGTCCTAGCGTGATGCTAACCATCAACATTTTTTTTTTATATTACTATTTAGTTCCTAAGGGGCGTAGCAAGATGGAAAATAACCTATAATTTTTCTCAAGAATTGGGCTTTCGAATGCAAAAATAATTATTCAAATCCGACCGGGAGTTCCTGAGGTTAGTGCGTTCAAACATACAAACAAACAAAATCCAGGTTTATTATTGGTAGATAGATTAACCGGTACACTGATTTGTGGCGCGCGGGAAAAATCAAGTGGAGTGAATTACGTCATCGGACGCGCGTTGTTCTTCTAAACTACGCAATGGATTTTGATTCGGATTTCACTATCATTTACAGAATTTATTCCGGAAGGATAATACATTAACATGTTAGACGAATCTCCATGCATAATACATTAACATGTTAGACGAATCTCCATGTTTTGTCAAGTCGTAAAAACCGTGCAAAGCAGGGGCGGGTTGCCAGTATAACTAGTATAAAACAAAGTCGCATATTGTGTCTGTCTGACGGCTTAGATATTCTAAATTTTATCATCATTTAAAGAATGTATTATTTATCAATTTTTATCATCATTTAAAGAATTTATTCCGAAAGGCTTATGTGTATTATACAGTATTTTATATTAAACTTAGTAAGTAATAATATACTTAGCATCTATAAATCGCATCTACATGTAGTCATAGGATGAACAGAAATGTGAATAAGACGAAGGTCAAGAAGAAGGAAGAAGGGGAAGGGTAGGCCGAAGTGAGGAAGAGAAGAGGATGTATCGGTGTGTGATGTGAAAATATATGATTTGGAGCAAGTGAGTTTGTATTTTTGGGGAGTGTTTTCACATGGCATGGAAAGATTGATGATGTGCAAAGGAAATTAAATGCGGTAAATAAAGTGTATGATGCTATACATGCAATTGTGACCAACCCGTTGATGTCCAAAAAAGCTCGACTGGCTGTTTGCAATGGTGTGCTGGTACCTACGATAATGTATGGAAGTGAATATTGGGTGTGGCAAAAGAAGCATGAAAGTAGAATGAATGCTGTGGAAATGTGTTCCTTGCGATTATGTGTGGTGTGACTATGAATTATAGGCTGAGGAATGATGTGATAAGGCAACGGTGAGGTTTAAAAGAAGATGTAGTGACAAAAATTGGAAAGAGTACGCATAGATGATTTGGTCATGTTAAGAGGATGAATGAAAGGCGACTAACAAAAGGTATTTACAAGGCAGATGTGAGTGGAAACGCCGGGAGGAAAACCTACTACACATACTTTGTTGGTGATATTCTTCAGAAAGGTCAGCGTAAGTGTATGACCAGATTTATGAACGTAATGAGGCAAAAGGACTATGTAAGGATCGTAGCAGGTGGCGTTCTGTAGTTTCTGCCTACCCCCTTGGGAAGATGAGGTTTATGTATGTATGTATTGTAGTCATATAATACTAGTCCCAATATCATTGGGGTTAGCCCAACGTGTCTTCTTTCATCTCAGTAGTCATCCCCTTTATAGCCATATCATCCACATATAAATTGCATATAGACTGTCATTTCAATTTGGCAGTGACATTTATGTTACGATACTTACCGCCTTCTTGCTATAGCCCTTGGTTCTTGGTTCTTACTTCTGCCCGCGAGTTCGTCCGCGTGAAATATTTTGTCCCAGCAAACAAATTTTTATCCTGCAATCCGAATATCAGCCTAATGCGTCCCAAATATCCCGATACATAAATGAGCAAATTAGTGAAATTAGTAAAATGGTTATGTAGCATTATCGCATATCATTAGAAAGAATATAGACTAGAGAACTTTTTAAAAGGACACTACTACTAAGAACAGTACTAAGAACATATCTCTTTTAGTTTTTTTTTTATTGTTATCAAAAGTTGACTTTTAACGTAATTTTTATTTCTTGAAAAACTTTTGTGAGTCAATAAAAAAAACTAGATGACACTTGCAAGTAATTTTGATATTGATAGAACCATACAATATTATAATACATTATAATAAAAAAAATAGGAGGCTATACCAATAACTCTTTTTTTTATTCAAGTTCAAACCCTGATTTTTGGGATTTTTCAAAAACTGACATAAAGAATCCTGTGGGGCCAAGAACATTTTTGAGGCCTGGGGTGATAGCACATGACCCCTCCTATCCGCCATTTCCATTTGGCTAACGATGCACCCAACACACTGTATAATATAAAGGGTGACTGGTAATTAATGATAACAAACAACTTTTAGTAAGGGACCAAACCAGAAATCGCGAAAAAACCGCTGTACCCTACATTTATGATAAACAGCTCATTTTTTTTCACGATTACAAGTTTGGTCCCATAGAAAAGTTGTTTATTATCATGTCATGAGTACAATCATGAGTTTAAGTATCGGTCACTAATTACTAATTACCAGTCATCCTATAGATAGATAACGCTTTGAAGGACAATAATGAGTAATGCGACACAATAGAAGTTTTATTGTTATTACCTTTTTATTACTGCTATTAGGGGGAGTGCCACGATGCTAACTCGAGCGTCGTGGCCGATTTTTGAAAATGTAAAAAAAATCGTGACTTAGAAATACTCGAGTTTTCGTCGCGTAAAAATCGTCAGTCTTTTGAATAGGAGCTCCTTTAGGGTTTACTTAACCTCCCTTCTGAATATCTGAAGCACTCGAATATTATTATTTTTTTCTCATTTTCAACCCCTTCGTACGGCCACCCGAACATGTAAACTGGCAGATTAATATTCCTCCGTTATCAGAAACACGTGGGGCATATACACTATCAATATCTGTTGCGCTCGAGTATTTCCATGTGACAGTTTTTTTTTTATGCATTTTTGAAAACCTGTTGCCGAGCGCATACAAACCTAATCTCTTCAAAGTACAGAACAGCTTCTTCCGGGTAAGCTCACTCCATCGTCGTCTTTATCTCTGTCACCACTCAGCTGGACTAAAGTCAAGAGCAAACCCATCTCAAATAAAAAAAATACCTGTAGCCCCACCGATGAAGAGTATAAGTGCATCATATTACCTTTTCTTGTTTCTACCATCTAATTTTCAAAATCTAATAAGTCCCCACGACGCTCGAGTAAATCACCATTTATACAAACATCGTGGCCTCCCCTACTATACAGAGTGTTCGGCGTATGGACCAACACAATTTTTGGGGGGATTGGCTGGTAATTTGCTAGGTTTCACCCAAAGACCCCATGTCGTAAATATGACGGAATTGAGATATGGTTGTTTTAGTTTTTCCTTGAATTAACCAAAATCTCGCCATTGCATTTTATTTTTTTTTGCTTATGTTTGAAATAGAACCAAATATCTTTTATTATAGTCTGAAATGATTATTGATTTGATGATTTTGATTCTTTATAAATCAATTAAAAATTAAATTAAAACATAATTACCGTAATGAGTCTTTTCTTAAAACACTCCCTAACTGACTCTTCTAACCAGTATTTTGACAACATAATGAATTCTTTTCTATGACATGTATCATGCCGTTAGAAAGGGCCAACAACACGGAGTCAACATGGCTTTTATTTTTTTTTTTCATAATGAATTTAGAAGTTAAAGGACATTGCTCGTCGTCCATACATAGCTCGCCTAAGATCCAACAGGGAGGTGTATTTACTTTTTGGGTTTTAGATAATGTATATATTCGATTGAACCTAAATTAAAACAACGGACACTTTTGAGAATTCGGAAAAAATCAAATCACTTTCGGATTTTGAGTTTACGTCAATAAAAAGCCAATTATAAGCCAGGTCATTGTTCTAAGTAGGTCCGTATCAGTAAAACTCAGCCAGAGGTCGATATTTCAAGAGAAAATCACAATCCTTTGTTCACGCCAAGTTGTTAGATAAAATCGGAAAAGTAACAAAATGCAAACGAATTCAGTACGCATCCAACGCAAACGCAGATCGATCACAGAATGCGCGCGCCAAGTGACATTACTACCAAATGTCAAATGTTGTCATCTGTCAATTCATCAACTGTCAGTGTTGATATTATTGCTCGTTTCAAACAGCGCTTTCAATCGAGTTTTTAATAAGCCGTATTATGGTTCCGCGACATCATAGCGGACTGTTTGAACTAAAAATCATTATCGTATATCAACTGTTGAGAATACTGACGCTTGTCTGTGTCAAACTCTTATTAAGAAAGCTGTTACAAAAACTTGGCTGTATGATCTATAATACCTTTGCCTATTAAAATCCTCAAATTGAACCAAAAAATAATAACACCGAGGATTATGACGGAAGTGAATACTTTTTAAAATGTTTTCGAAATTAAAAAGTGTCCGTTCTATCGAAATATTTGTAATGTATATTATAAAAGAACTAGTAATTATAGTAAATGTTTCATGCGTGTTGGTTCATAGGCCATTTTTATCAATGTCCTTTTTCATACATTTAAACATATTAAGACTTTGGAAGCACATAGGTCATTTGTTACAAATCAATTAGATCAAGTAATAATTTATTTAAAATAAACAACATTGCAGACTATTACTAAAGTTATTTTGTTCTATTACAACCGTGATTAACAAAAAAATATATTACGATTTAATGTGTGATATATCTAGGGTAAATCAAAGAAAAACAAAAAAAAATATTTCAATTACCGTCACACTTTAGGACATGGGGTCTTTGGGTGAAACCTAGCAAATGACGCCCCTAATCCTCTGAAAAATTGTGTCGGTCCATACAGTGAACAGCCTGTATAGCCGAATAGTGTCCTTTAAAGCGTTAACCAGCACCCTTATTGCGTAACACACTATCGATCGGATCTGAATCATTTTGAAGCAAATTGCTAATCCATTGCTTCATATGTTCAAAAATTTTGTCTGCTCAACAACGTAAATAATGAAATGAATGTTGCTAAACTGTCAAAATGAAACCGAATCCAATTGATAGTGTGTTACGCAATTCGGGCACAAGTTGTCTGTATCTTCTATTGTGCGTTCATTATACGACACACTTCATTGAGTGTTGTGTGTCGAGTCACTATATTATTGTTATTTTCTATTTGTCACTCAGACCTAAAGTTACTTCTGTACCTTCATACTTACTTTTAGGTACCTACCTATATCCTACAGGGACATCTTCCTTTCCTTACATCTGTAAGAAAGTTATACAAACAAAATCAATAGAAAGACTTGTATTATTAAGGTGAAATAAATGACTCTATAAAACCAGAGGTAGGTCTGGAATAACAAGTCATAGTGACTTTTCATACTAAAGTAAATCTTATTTGGTTTAGTTAGGGTTCAATTTGCAGTCAAGTCCTGCTTATAAACCATAGTGGGTCACACTCCCAGGATATTTTTCGATGTAAATTATTACCGTATCATTACTTTTGTACTTAACTAGGTTTATGGTTTAAATAACGAACTTAAACTGAGTTTCAACTTTAGCACAAACAAGTAGATACTGGCTGGAAATTATGGTAATAAACCCACGGAGTATAGAAAGAAGCCACATTTGATCCATCATCAATCAATCTGTCTAGACTTTTCCCAACTATGTTGGGGTCGGCTTCCAGTCTAACCGGATGCATATGAATACCAGTATTTTACATAGAGCGACTGCCTATCTGACCTCCACAACCAAGTTACCCAGTAACTTGGTTGTGTTACGCCTTGGTAAGACTGGTTGTCAGACTTTCGGGCTTGTGACGACCTTTAACGACTGTCAAAGATCCGAACAAAGATACATTTTGAAAATCGGCCACGACGCTCGAGTAAATCATTTAGCAGCGACGCCTGCCGCAGCAATCTGCAATCTGCCTAGCCTTTTCCCAACTATGTTGGGGTCGGCTTCCAGTCTAACCGGATGTAGCTGAATACCAGTATTTTACATGGAACGACTGCCTATCTGACCTCCACAACCCAGTTATTGGGTAACACGATACCCCTTGGTGAGACTGGTTGTCAGACTTTCGGGTTTCTGACGACCCGTAACGACTGCCAAAGATCCACGAATGACAGTCGGGACCAACGGCTTAACGTGCTTTCCGAGACACGGAGGAGTCTCGGTATGTAAAGATGGTCACCCATCTACGGGCCAACCCCGGCAAGAGTAGCTCAACCTGATGGATCGACCCGTGTGACTGTTATTACTTAGCCACGAGCTCCATTTGGTCCATCATGTCATATTCGTATTCAGGGACCAAAAGCCGACTCATGAACCCAATTTCCGCCAAAACGGGTGAGGCCTATATCTACTCAATATTTGGTGAAACAAGGCTTTTAATGGTGATGATGACTAACGTAGGTACGGGAAAAACTAAGTCGCCAGCACGGAATAGAAAACAATAGACAAAATAAGTAGAAGTGCCCACGCAGCTTTCTGGCGCGTATACAATTATGCGGAAAAATATGTAAAATAATAACAATCTTCGTCAGTTGTCAGTCTTAATTTTGTATGAACAACAAATTCAACTTTGAGCTTATTTGTTAACCCCCGACGAAAAAACATCCCTCTTGTAATAAGTTTTTGACCGCTATGTGTGTTTGTGTGTGTGTGTGTGTGTTTGGGTTCGTTTTGATCAGTATTTGATTCTACATACAACGCGATGGTGGCAACACGAAGAGCTGATGCTGCAGCCAGGATATCCAGCACATTAGAAAACTCTTGAAAAAAAAAACAGATAATATGTAGTGTTTGGATTCGTTTTTAGGGATCCGTACCTCAAAAAGGAAAAACGGAACCCTTATAGGATCACTCGTGTGTCTGTCTGTCTGTCTGTCACAGCCAATTTGCTGCGAATCTAATAGACCGATCAAGTTGGAATTTAGTACACGTATGAATTTTTGTGACCCAAACACGAACGTGTAACGTAAATAAATGAATTTTGAAAAAGGGGGTAAATTTTGGGGAGCAAATATGATTTTTTTTAAGTTTTGTAAACTGTACTGTGTTACACATCAAATGAAAGGGCTTACTGTGAGGGTCTCAAATATATCTTACTTATAATTTTAAAATAAATGGTTTTAAAGTTATTTAAGATAATCTACAAAAATTAACCATTCCCGTTATCTCTGAAACTTCTGAGCCTAAAATTTCGAAAAAAATACAGAAAATAGTTCTATAACTATAGATTACAGGAAAAAATATAATAACAATAATATATAATAATATATAAAAGCTGGCAACACCAACGTCAACAAGCCTCAAAATTTATTTTCTTCTTCTTTTCCATTTTTATTAATTTTAGTCGCAGTTTTTTAACTTTTTGATAAACCATACAACAAAACTTCAAGAAAAATAACCCAGATATAATTTTAAAATACCATAATGAACCAGATTGTTCAAAAACTGCCGGATAGGAGGTGACATGACAGATGTCACCTCCAATCAAACAACAAGAAGAAAATAACAAAGAGATGAGAAGCAAAGAATAGAATAACTATAATAAGAAGATGTTAACAAGGTCAGCAGCTCGTCGCGCACCCCTTCCACCTCCGGACTCGTCGCTCAGCTCCGCCCCGCCGCCGCTGGCACCCAGCCCCATCAAGAGTGCTGTGACACCGGCCATGGCAGTTGCGTCGAGCTCGAGCGACGAGTACTTCTCTCCACCGACGTCGCCACCACCTGCACTTCGGCCGGGAAGAGGCCGGCCACCGAAAGGCATGGAACCTAGGGGCCAACCGGCCCCAAGCCAGGTCCCCGCTGCCGGTGGTTGTGTGCAGCGCATGAAATGTACTCAACAAATGAATGAGAACGTCATGCGCGCATATTACGGGGCAACAGAGGGGGGAACTAACCTCACTGCGTATCGCGATAGGATGCTGTCTCTATTCCAGGCGCTTCAACCACCCATCAACGTATCGGCCCAACGGCTGTCGGATCAGGTGCGGGTTATCCAACGGAATCACAGATTGGATGACGCTGCGCTTGATAGGCTGCGCTTAGAGGTACTGAGCAACCGTATCGTCCCTGTCCCGTCACAGACCGCAGTGCAACCTCCAGTAAGTGATATAATCCAACTGTGGTCTTATGTTAATGATGTGGAGGGGACGATGAGGTTGTTACGGTAAGTAACCAGTGTAACGATCGATTGAGGAGCGCGCTGGAGGATGCGATTCAGGAGTTTAGAACTGCCCCCGTCCAACTTAGACCTCGTTTACCTCGCTTGCCTATGCACAAAACGAATAGGTCGATGGTGTGTGCCTTGGATTCGCTGCTTGGTTCTTATTTTGAAAGCAGCGAAGACCTCTTAGATACGCACTCGATCTTGTATTGCGCGGCTATTGCGGCATGTCGTGTAGCCAATGTCACATTTCCAAATTGTGACATAGCTACACGACCAAAACCCGCCGTTCCAGCCTGGCAGTGCAGGATCGAGCAGCGTATCGAGAGGACCAGGGTGCTCATCGGCAAACTATACTGCTTCAGGGAGGGCAATACTCGCCCTAGAGTGATGCGCTTTGTGAGGCGGGCGTTTTCGGGGACTGGAATCAGGCCTCAAGAATATATGTCCCGTGTCACAGAGCGCATTGACTTCCTGAAGCAGAATCTGTGCATGGGCAAGCCGTATCCGTAGGTATAAGCGACGGGTTGATCGGTATACCCAGAATCGCATATTCCAGCGTGATCAAAGGTGGGTGTATAGAACATGGGAGCGACCTGAGCAAAATGTGGCAGACGTATGCCGCCCGGATGATGATGCCACTAGTATATTCTGGCGCAACATCTGGTCGGTGCCCGTCTGCCATACTGAGGCTGAATGGATGCGTGATGTTGAGCGCATGTGTGACGGCATACCAGAGATGGAGGAAGTAATAATTACTTCCTCCGATGTAGCAAGTGCAGCCCGTCTGATACCGAACTGGAAATCGCCGGGACCGGACGGACTGCACAATTTTTGGCTTAAATGGCTGCAAAGTTCGCACGCGTGCTTGGCATCGCAATTCCAGTCGGCCTTAGAGTCTGGGTCGCTGCCACAGTTCTTTACAACAGGAGTTACCCACCTGCTCCATAAGCCAGGTGATGCCGCGGAACCCAAAAATTATAGGCCCATCACTTGTTTGCTGACGGTCTATAAACTTCTTACATCCATTTTGAGAGTGAAAATTAATTCTCATTTAGAAAAGAATTCTATTATGTCTGCCTCTCAAAATGGATGTAGGAATGGGTCCCGCGGCACCAAGGAGCTACTCCTCATTGACATGGCCATAAGCCAACAGGTCCGTCGATCCCGAAAGGATTTATCGACATGTTGGATAGACTATAAGAAGGCCTATGATTCGGTGCCCCATACATGGCTCTTGAGGGTGTTAGAGTTGTACAAAATTGATACAACTCTGAGCACCTTCCTGACGACGTGTATGGGGCAGTGGAGAACGGTCCTTCGCTATCCAGGATGTCGACAAATTCAGGGGAGCGACGAACCTATTAGGATTAAACGGGGAATATTCCAGGGCGACAGTCTGAGTCCACTGTGGTTTTGTTTAGCCTTGAACCCTCTTAGCACTCTGCTAGAGGGTACAGGGCTGGGCTATCCTTTGCGGAGAGGGGGTCAGGTAATATCTCACCTGCTTTATATGGGTGATCTGAAACTGTTTGCCACCAACAAATTGCGACTGCTGGAGTCACTAAAAGTAACTAAAACTTTTAGTGATTCCATCAGGATGGAATTTGGTGTAGATAAATGTGCAGTCATGCATGTAAAGGTGGGGCGGGATTGTGGAATCTGAGGGACTACAACTCTCAGATTCCATAAACCTGAGATCACTCTCCGCAACTGATACCTACAAATACCTGGGTATGTCAGAGGGGTTATACATTAACGGACCTGACATGAAACAATCGTTGGAGGAGCGCTTCTTCGGTCGCCTGAAAAAGGTACTTAATAGTTCTTTGTCAGGCGGCAACAAGGTGCGCGCCTTTAACGGTTGGGTCATGCCGGTCCTGATGTACTCCTTTGGCATACTCAAGTGGACCCAGACGGAACTAGACGCCCTTGATATGAGAGTCCGGTCACTGCTGACCGCAAACCGGATGCATCACCCACGTTCATCTGTCATGAGGCTGTACATTCCGAGGAAGTGTGAGGGTCGAGGTTTTTTAAATGCTAAGACCCTCCACAACCGCGAGGTGTGCAGTCTCAGAGAATATTTTCTCAAGGCTGACGTGGGTATGCACCGAGATGTGGTTGCAGTCGACAAGGGACTCACCCCGTTGTCCTTGGCTAAAGAGTGTGGTGGCAAACCTGTGGTGCTTAGTACCAACGACCGCAAGGAAGTATGGCAAAGCAAAGAGCTCCACGGACGCTTTTTCCGAGCCCTTCATGGGCCCGACGTAGATTTCTTAGCGTCCGTGGCCTGGCTACGCTTCGGTGACCTCTTTGGGGAAACCGAAGGTTCGGTCTGTGCGATTATGGATGAAGTTATGCTAACGAATAACTACCGGAAGTATATAATGAAAGACGGGACGATCGACATATGTCGGGCATGCCATTGTCCCGGTGAGTCTATCAAACCTGGGTGTTCTCGTTTGGCTAACGGCGAGTATTTGCACAGGCGTATACCAAGTGGCCAGGATTATCCATCAGCAACTTGCTCTGAAATACGGCCTTGTGGACTCTGAGGTACCCTATTACAGGTATGTGCCCGACCCAGTTCTCGAGAATGACCATGTCACGTTATACTGGGATCGACCTATTATCACTGACAGGACTATTGTAGCCAATAAGCCTGATATAGTGGTAATAGATCGATCAGTGCGCCGCACGATGATAATAATCGATGTCACTATCCCGCATGACGAGAACCTCGTGAAGGCTGAGAAGGAGAAACAATTGAAGTATCTCGACTTAGCCCACGAGGTTGTCGCTATGTGGAATGTGGACTCGGCAATCATTGTGCCGATAGTCGTTACGGTCGATGGCCTTATTGCTAAGAGCCTCGACCAACATCTCAAGAGGCTCTCGTTGGGTGGCTGGGTGAAGGGCCTGATTCAGAAGGCAGTCCTCCTTGATACGGCGCGTATTGTGAGGAGGTTCCTGTCTCTGGGGCCCTAACCACCGGTAGCTTGGACCCTGCTCCCGCTACCGGCGGATCACTATTTTTTTATATTTTTAAATGTTTTTGTTTTCTTTTTTATAAAAATATTTAAAAATGTAATAAAATAAGTTAAAAAATAAATAAAGGAGATAATAATATAATAATATCCTAGGACATTGTTCACACACGGTAATAGGGTAGTAGTGTTTTTTTTAGAAGTCGGTTGGTTTTTTCGGAAAAAGGTTTTTTATTTTTTACTTCGGTCGGTTCGTAATTTATCTTCAACTGATCATCACCTTTTACAATATAAGAAATCTATGGTCTTAACATAACTAGTAGTTTTCAACTACAATGTTAAGTTTGTTCTTGGGATAAATATTCATCCCAACTACGTAGTCCGCGTAGTCCGACATGCACTTGGCCGGTTTTATTTATCAGCATTTAATTCTATTTACACTACAATGGTGGCATCAGGATAAGTTAATGTTATGTGTAGAGAAACTTAACATTCTGTAGTAATAACAACGTATTTCTATGTTAAGTTGCGTTAACTTTTCAAAAAAATGTTTTGGTCAAAAAACGTGTTTTTCGACCGAAGAACAGAAATTACGACTACCAAACAGGATTCGAGCTCGAAAGCGCACCAGAATACAGGTAAGGCTGGTAAGTAACTATTGCAACTAGGATCAAAGATGATTTAGAAAAAAAATTAAAAAACACCCAACGCAAAAACACGAACATTTAAAAAGTAAAACATGATACCTATCGTTGAGCCATCAAATTCGATCGAGTAATAGGTACCTATATTATGTATATTTTAATAATAGAAATTGATGGATGACACGATATGGTTTTCTCGTTGAAATGGCGCTATAATGTCGCGGCGGGGTACCGCTAAGCTTAAAAGAATAATTAAATAGCTAAAATAGGGAGATTGCAAACTCATAACGGTCCCAGACATAACAGTTTACTAGTAACACCCAATGTAGGTAACTAGATTTGCAACAAAAATTTGATGGTATCGAAGCAAGTTGGTCGGAAATGCTAGTAAATTAATAAAGGGTCTGATTTAAGCAGTACTTCCTTCTTCCGAGCACGTTCGCTCTTGCGAATCTCCACTCAAGCCGGCCAATAAAGGCAAGAAAGAGGCGGGAGCTCAGCCGGTCTATTCTGTAAAAATCTCACCGTGAAAACGTAGGTGAAGTGAGCTGTCATTCCACCTGATCCTAGGGATTGACACTATTGACAGCTCACTCCACGCCCACCACATCTAAGTTTTCACGGTGAGATTTGTACAGAATAGCACTGCTGTTCCTCGTCAGTGTTCACTCCAGCCGGCCAATAAAGACAAGCCAGAGATGAGGACAATATTTCTCCCGGGAGATAGGATCTGTGGGGTCGCTACTGCCCAACAGCTCGCCACATGTTGCCCTGCGGGTTTCTGTACCTATCTCTCTTGGTCTGGCAAGTAAACTCTACCGGCACAGACCTAAAGTTTTTTTGTTATTATTTTTTTTTCTTTTTGAAACGCGAAAAAAGAATCACATTTAAGTTCGCATACCTCGTGAAAATATACGGAACTGCAGATTTTTTTCGCGATTTGGTCCCTTAGTAAAAGTTGTTCATAATGTTGAGTACAATGAGTCTTTAAGAGATTTCGTGTATATAAGTAAATAGATAGACCTTCTATAGTTTTTTTCCAGTAGTTACTAATTATTTGAGGGCACGTCATGGCCACATTCATTATTTTTTTTGGAAAACTGTCACGAAGATGTATGTAATGTTCGCCATTCCCTGTTTTAGACGTACAGACAGCGTGACAGGGATCCCCAATAGGTTGTCTTCCATTCGTACCCATCACAATACAAACCATATACTTAATAATGGTTGGTAATGATGTCATACTTCACCGCCAAACACTATGCCCAGCATATTGAGTACGGCATTATCTTCGAAGATTAGCTGAGTTCCAGGTTCTATTGTGAACATTGTTGTCTTTGATTCGCTATGATAAAGAAAAAAAATTAATATATCTCTCCTGTAGGTATTCCCCGATGGGACGGGCAGAGGTGGAATACACCCACATTTCCCAAGTTTTATATATCGCACATCTGGAGCAACATTGACACAACTGCAAAAAAAAAAAAACTGACTAAGGGCCGATTTATCAATCGCCTGATAACTTTTATTTGTAGAACAAGAATGGCGGTTTGACATAATTATATTATTTTCTAAGCAAAAGCTATCAAACTGCCGCACAGTGTTTCGTCTAGTACAAGCTAGCGAGACAAAATTATTTTTTTAATTATTTTTATTGTTTATTTATATTTAAGATGTCTTACGCTGTTTTAGAGAGAAATGGAGGAGATTTCTGTGTTCTGTATGCGTATACGTCAAAAGGTGTGGATGCAAGATGGAAATAGTCTCCTGGTTTAACACTTTTGTTTACTGTCATCCCTGATTGCTCTAATTTGCTGCGCCTACCTACGTACTATGCCTGTAATGCACTATATATATAAATATTTACAAAAAAAATGTCTCAGGGTACTTATTTAAAAATTAAAACCATAAATTTGAGTAAAATAGGTATTTATTTGTTCACTCTATCAAAGAACATACAAGAATAATAACAATTATCTGTACGTATAAAATAACTTTTAAAACAAAATCAAAAAAAATAAAAATTATTTAACTACAATAACGTTAAATCTAATTAATATATATAAATTCAAACCATAACATTATGAGAAATGACTACATAATAAAATAGGTACATATATACAATAAAAATACATGTTTACAATAAAAGATAATTCTATCAAGTCGAATCTAATAGTCATCATTCCTCATCACCACTCTCCAATTCGCTAGAATCTTCTGATAACGAATAATCCCCCTCACTGAATTCGCGAACTGATATTGATTGGGATGGTAGTGAAGGTGAGAATCAACAACACACACAATCAACTGGAGAACTTCTGGTGGTAACGCAGTTAATTTTTTTCGCGGTAATTCTCTGAATGTATTTATTACAGGATCGGACGTAATCAAAAGCATTCTCAGAAGATCTGTATTCGTAAAAAAATCGTTTCACTTTACTATAAATTTTAAGAGATGTTGTCACAAGTGCGCTAAAAATGCTACTAATTTGCAAATGCAAACTGCACTCCCTTTTACATTAACATTTACCCCTCCACAAAATTACTTAATGAGGTGCCAAACAAAGTATTTCTTAGAATTCCTTATCTGGGAAGGGTTGTTTACAAGTAGTTATCACGAATTCCTGGAAATGACGTCATGAATTTTGTCTCGCTAGCTTGTACTAGACGAAATACTGTGTGCCGTATTCATTCCTCCGATAAAACTTATTTGACGATTGAAAGATCAGCCTTTTAATATATACCAAATAAATTTATAAATTTGCAGCTGTGTCAGTGTTGCTCCGGATGTGCGATATGTTCCGAGTAGGAAAAAGAAGCTATTGCGATCCATCTAGCATGAATCAAGACTCTGGGCAGCTACCTATAAAAAATTTAGTAGGTAATGGAAAAATTTACTAAGGAATCGACCCCGTAAAAATCAAAATCATAAGTCATGTATTCAAACGAGGCTGAGAATTAGCACTTCTGAACGTCCGTCATAATAACATAAGACAGTCATGTTTTGTCTATTCATCCGTCGACAAAACGTCGTCATGTTTTGTCTATTCATCCGTCGACAAAACGTCGTCATGTTTTGTCTATTCTTCCAACGACAAAACGTCGTCATGTTTTGTCTATTCATCCGTTGACAAAACGTCGTCATATTTTTTCTATTCTTCCAACGACAAAACGTCGTCATGTTTTGTCTATTCATCCGCCGACAAAACGTCGTCATGTTTTGTCTATTCATCCGTCGACAAAACGTCGTCATATTTTGTCTATTCTTCCAACGACAAAACGTCGTCATGTTTTGTCTATTCATCCGCCGACAAAACGTCGTCATGTTTTTTCTATTCTTCCAACGACAAAACGTCGTCATGTTTTGTCTATTCATCCGTCGACAAAACGTCGTCATGTTTTGTCTATTCTTCCAACGACAAAACGTCGTCATGTTTTGTCTATTCTTCCAACGACAAAACGTCGTCATGTTTTGTCTAATCTTCCAACGACAAAACGTCGTCATGTTTTGTCTATTCTTCCAACGACAAAACGTCATCATGTTTTGTCTATTCTTCCAACGACAAAAAGTCATCATGTTTTGTCTATTCATCCGTCGACAAAACGTCGTCATGTTTTGTCTATTCATCCGTCGACAAAACCCGTTTCTATGGTAGTCATGCTACGCGTGCTGCAATCACAACACAGTATCAGTAAGTGAGCATATAACATAACTACCTATGCATTTTTTAGTGAGTCATATATTAAATGCACTCGATGTATGAATGATAAAATTACAAAAGAATTAGGTACACCAATTATTACACGTAGTTAATTAAGGATCTGCTTGAATTAATCTAGGCAAATAGGTAAGTACAATGAAGGGGAAAAACATTCAAGATGACGTGTAAACCATCCATCACAAGCTATCTGCGACCTTGTTCCAACGCAATATGGATTAAAATAGATTAACTAAGTGTTACATGAGTCATAACCGCTTTCGAATAGGTAGTTCCTAGGAAGTCTGAAAACACTACATCGCCCCTTTAATCAAAAACCGAATTAACTCAAAATTTCTATTTTGTGGGAAAACGCATTAAAAGTTTGACATTGTCTACCTTAATGGCTTAAATTTACCACAAAAAATAATGAATTCTCTGTCATTTTCATCGTTATCGAGTTGGCTGTTGGACTGAACGATTCTCCGTGCGAAATTAATTCAGCTTAAAGTCATCATCTGCCTAGCCTTTTCCCAACTATGTTGGGGTCGGCTTCCAGTCTAACCGGATGCAGCTGAATACCAGTATTTAACATGGAGCGACTGCCTATCTGACCTCCACAACCCAGTTACTGGGTAATACGATACCCCTTGGTAAGACTGGTTGTCAGACTTTCGGGCTTCTGACGACCCGTAACGACTGTCAAAGATCCACGAATGACAGCCGGGACCAACGGCTTAACGTGCTTTCCGAGGCACGGAGGAGTCTCGGTATGTAAAGATGGTCACCCATCCACAGACCAACCCCGGCAAGCGTAGCTTAACCTAATGAATTGACCCGTGCGGCTGTTATTACTTAGCCACGAGCTCCTCACTTAGCCACGAGCTCCTCTTAATTCAGCTTAAAATAAAAACTCAAAATATGTAATTTTTGAGTTATTTCGTTTTTTGATTAAAGGGGCGACATTATTTTCAGTTTGAGTGAAAGTTAATATTTTATAATTCAAGTCAACTCAGCTTATCACAGTCCACTTCTGAACAAAACATTAATTTTGACGTTAGAATGTGCTTTCTTTGCCTCTGTATTTGAAATAAATGATTTGACTTTTACCGCCTCTCCCATTCTGCGCCACATCACTGTCCTCTGCCTTCCGCATCCAGTCTATCCCAGCCACCTTTTTAAGGTCGTCGCTCCATCTACCAGGGGGGCAAAACTAAGTACCTTCAAGTGTCATTATAGTCTCGCGCTGCATATTACTAGGTAATTTGCGAATTGGGTTCTTTATTATAAATACAGAGTTTCACAGAGAGTTCAGAGAGTTTCAGAGAGTTTCATGTCATTAGCATCATTGTGCTTTTAGTAATTAATCCGTAAACATCATCATGTGGTAGTCATCCAGTACACTGGATGCAACGCTAAGAGCGTTCCCGTATATTGCGCTATTGTTGCTCAAATTTACTATAGGGCTTAAAAAACTTAGCATACTAGGGGGCTGAAAAGTTTTGAGCCTAAGGTTGGGCTGCGGATGACTGAGACATGATGATGGATTAATTACTAAAAGCGCAATGATGTTAATGACATGAAACTCTGTATACAGGGTTATTGGTAAAACACCAACAACCTCTTAAGAGGTTATTGTACTCATCATTATGAACAACTTTTACTATGATATCAAACCTGAAATCGCAAAAAAAAAAATCAGCTGTTCAGTACATTTTAACGAATTATGCGAACATAAATGTACTGAACAGCTGATTTTTTTGTCGCGATTTCAGGTTTGGTCCCATAGTAAAAGTTGTTCATAATGCTGAGTACAATGACCCCTTAAGAGGTTATTTGTGTTTTACCAATAACCCTGTATACAATACTAAAGAGGGTATTCGCAAATTAGTAGGTAATTATATCAACGCGAGACAATGGTGCCGATTGTATTGTACACCAACTAAACGCTATTGCTAACTTTTTCTCTCTAGTAAAACAAGAAAAAGACGGATGTAAATTAGAGCTGTCAAATTTAGTCGGCACAAATATTTCCATACAAATTCAGACGACACGTAAAAACATGTCGACTAAAAACACGATGAAGCGCAAGGCGTGAACTAGTTTGACATCTCTAACTTAGTTCATAGCTATAGCCGTCCTTTTCTCGCGCTGCCTGTTAGTAAAAGATAGCGATACTCTAATTTTAATTTAGATACTGAACAAGAGAATCGGCGCCAATAATGACACTTGAAGGTACTTAGGCTCAAAACTTTTCAGCCCCCCTGGTAGCTGGGGGGTGTCCCACACTGCGCTTGCCGACACGCATTTCCACTCAGACACGTCTGTCGTTTATAATTATAGCAATCTAGGTACCTACCGCTGATCTTCATTGTCAGCCTGAAATTCTCACTACATAGCAAGGTGCGTTAAAATCGCTTTCATGAGTGGCAATACCTGTAATAGTACCAACCTTTATAACCTGTTCAGTCCACCTTGCTTACAGGCTAACATTTTAACAACGGCCTAAACAGAGAAACAATACGGGCTTATAATGTGGGGAAATAGTACTGAACGAAATAGAACGTTTGTTGCGCAAAAAAATGCATCTGCCTGATGGGTCCTGCGAGCCAATATTAAAAAAAACTTGGTATATTACCACTACCATTTCTTTATATTTATGAAATATGCATGTTTGTATGGAAATATAAAGAATATTTTGTAAAAGTGTCTGACGTAAGCTCTAGAAATCGCAGAGACCAAAATAGATTAGTTTTTTATGACACTCCCAGATTGTCCAAATACAGCAGAAGTTGTCTAACTATGTGAGTAAGAATTTATAATAAGATACCTAGAGAAATTAAATAATAGACTGTTTAAGAATAAATTGTTGGAATGGCCGAAAGGCCACAACCAATATGGTGTCCTATATATGATAAATATAAGCTAAGGCTTGAAATGGTCCAAAAATTTTTTACGCTCCATTCACTATAAATGCTACCGCTCAAAACTATCTTACGCACAACTACTAAAAAAATACAAACTCCTAGGCTTGGAGTCCAGGCGTACCCTACTTATGGCTGTGATGCTGCATGGCCTATGTAATAACAACTTTGACTGCTCTCATATCACCAATAAACTTTGTTATATTGTACCTAGAAATGTATTTCGGCGAGAGGCGCGCGTGCCCCGGCTGTTCCACTCTGTCAAGTTCAGAACCAATGCTGGCGCATGAGCGCCACTACGTCGTCTCTTGGAAATATATTTTATATATTTTCACTATCTCAAACAAAATTCAAAAGATTGGCTATTCAATCGCTTGCACAATAATTATGAACTCTTCCTAACTAATAATCATGAAAACTTCCTAAACTAAATCGCCTCCAGTAGATGCGTGGCTTTTTTTATTTTTTTATATTATATATTAGATTATTCCCCGGACGTTGGTGTGGGTTATACGTTTACCTCTATTACCCTAGTTTGTCATTCGATAAAACTGTAACGTGTAACTGTTTTTTGTCCCAAAAAATAAAATAAAATAAATAAATAACCTTCTACTACCTTGAATCATTCTTTGAAAATAAATTATGACTCGATTTAAGCTAAGACTCCATTGACTTATATAAGTATTACTTTATCCTTTTGAAATCATTGTATGCCTCCAACTGTTATTTAATTTAAAATGGGCTTGTTTTTAGGTTTTCAGTTTTACCGCAGCCGAGTTTTTTAGTTTTTTTAATTAAGTACTTTTTTATTTCCAGCTTTTTAGTTTACAAATGTCGAATTCGCAGTCGATTTACTTCTTGCACGGAGTTTTGGTCGCGTGAGGGTCATTTAACAGATTTTTACGATTTGTCACTCGAATTACTTTTAACCATGTAAGTTGTATATATTTTTGTAATCACCTTTTAAAACCCGTTAGTTTGATACCCCACTCGATTGCATTAGAAGAAAAAAAATTGAATTCCACAATATGGCACCTCAAATCTCCTATTTCACTTTGTTTTTAATTTTAAAGTAGCCAGTGACACTCGCGCTACCAAGACAAAACTACAGACGAATAATTTATCCAATCCGTTCATTCGTTTAAGAGTTACGAGGGAACAAAGACACGGACATACATACATACAGGTCAAACACATAACCCTCCGTTTGGACTTCGCCGCAGTCGGGTAAAAAGGTCATACATCTTATGGGTAGGTACAGAAAAGGAACGCTACTAATTTATTGAAAATAACCCTGCTTTGGGCTTCGCCGCTGTCGGGTAAAAAGTAAGTACCTAATAGCTAACAGCCACTTATGGAAATTATTTAGCCTTCAGGGGATTACAGCAAGACAAGAATGTCAAACAACGCTGAATCATTGGAAGTAGGTACTCGATTCATCTAATCTAAGCTTAGACCTAAGATATATTATTAAATAATAGAATGTGGCAATGTGGCAGATCCAGTTTCTATTCAACAATCGTATTCCACGGCCTAAACTAGTAACGCCATCTAGTTTATATTTTTAACAACTCAGAACTCAAGTACAATCGTCAGTAGTACAACAAATTGCTACCAAAGAAAACCAAAATCTTGCTACAGCTAGTTCTTCATTCATTGGATAGGTGGCGTTACTTCAGTAATACGAATCGAAAATGAACTGTTTCGTGAAGGATCATACCTTCAGAAAAAGCTTCAAGATGTTCAGTAGGTGAACGGCAAATGAGTTATTTATGCATGTGCATGTGCATGTTAGCGTTAGTTATCATACCTACATTATAACCTACCTACCAGCGAATATAGACAAAGTTTGAAAAAAAAAGATAGTTTGTGTCCCGGTAAAAGCCATGCCATGGGATACTAGAAAAAGAATTTCCCATACAATATAAGGGGGACAACAGTTTATAAATTAACCATAAGAAAAAGCGATTATTATTTCATAGATCTTTTATTAACGATTTTTTTATTGAGTATTTATCTAAGATGCCTAGATCGCACAATCATATTTTTGCACAACTAAAAGAATATTATATATTTAATAGCAACTACATAAAGGTCCCACCTTCCTAATCAACTTCATAGCATCCTTTAGAGACCTAGAGGTAAGGAATCTTTTCATGGGTTCGAGACCCAACAAATGCAATTATTTTTGGTTATTATTTCAATTCTTAGTTTGTTACTTTCTTTTTTTGATTGAACGCGCTAATCGCTGGAACCACCAGACGGATTTGAAATAAATATTTTTGCATTTTTTACTCCAATTTTTGAGGAAGGCTTTAGAAGCCGAGCAAAATGAAAAAAAGCCAGAAAGAACGCGAAGCGTAAACGAAGTAATAGCGCACAGTGGACAGGCGATGCGATGCGACGGGTTGGGTCGGGAGAACATTTCACGCGGAAGAAGTCGCAGGTTGAAGCTAGTCCCGCCAGGGTTGCGGGTTGTTTAAAAGAGTTACCGTGGCCCTGGCACAGGCAACTGAAAGAACACGGGTGGGTTTTAGTCAGTAGAAGTCTGACACGCCCTCCCGCTCCACCCAGAGCGGGAGAAGTTATTTGATGATTTCCCAACCAAAAAAAAAGGCAGAAGCTAGTGTTTAATACAAATCTTTAAAGGATTAATGATTACAAAATCTAATTCGAATTTGAAAGTGAATGCGCAAACTTATCAAAATTTTCGCACAACGTTCCATGTATTCGACACTTCTCTTGTTCACCGGGGGGGTCAGTAGCTTCGAGGGAAGCCAGTACTAGTGGCTTCCTTCGAGACAACTAGCCCCCTAAGTACTTGTCCAGTACTCGCCAAGCATAATATAAGTTGGTGGCGATCGTTCCGTGGACTTCACACGTAAAGGCGGTAGGTACGAGTATAATGGTAACATCACCTCTACGTTGGGGTCGGCTTCCAGTCTAACTGGATGCATCTGAATATCAGTAGTTTACATGGAGCGTCTGCCTATCTGACCTCCACAACTTTCGGGCTACATTCTGACGACCCGTAACGACTGTCAAAGATCTACGAATAACAGCCGGGACCAACGGCTTAACGTGCTTTCCGAGGCACGGAGGGGTCTTGGTATGTAAAGATGGTCCACCAACCGCGGCCAGCAAAGCTTAACCTGAACGACATAATAACGTGAACTGATAATTACGTGAACGGTTCATACGAAATAGATTGAAAAGTCGCGCCCAGTACACACCATCTTTGAGGAGGACAATAATCTCACGGTTAACTCGACCCCTTTTTTTCTGGTTTCGAAATACTAAGAGTTCTGTATTTTATCTTTCGTAGGTAGGTACCAATATTTTATACGGTATGATAATCTTTTCTAGGGTGCCATACCCAAAGGGTGAAAACGGGACCTAATTACTAAGACTACTCCGTCTGTCTGCCACAGGACTGTATCTTTTTAAGCGTAATTGACCGAGCGAGCGAAGCGTCTCTGCTTCAAGTCTGGTAAAATTTGCTTTCCTCTGTCAGTTTGTTAGTACTCCTCTACAGATCATATTTTACAACCGATCTGGACGAAACTTGGTATACAGGTTTTACAACTATAAAAAACTTTTTGTCGTCGGGGATTTTTGATTGGAGGGGTACTTCCTCCAAAAAGGGGCAAAAATGGAGCTACCGTATATCTGCGCCTTATGAGATCCGATTTCGATGGTTCTTTTTTATTTGAAAGGTAGTATAGTATATATAAGGTAAAATATGGTGAAGATCTGATGAGGATCTTTGGCGTGATGAGCAGAACAGCTCCTTAAAATGCACTTTTAGATTTCTACCAGCACCCTCCCCAGTAGCAGTAGTAGTAGTTTCATTTAACTACTAGATAGGGATCGATGGAGCACGTGGGACCACCTTCTCATCACAAAACGAGGCTTTAATAAGAACAATATATTATTAATGTTAGTTTTACAATAACGTCACTAGATGGCGCTAGTGTGCGCCGCTAGGGACCATGAAGCTCTTGCTCTTGCGGAAGAAGAATGACTAAATCGGTTAGCGTTGAGAGCTTATAATAGCACTACTATTTTGGACTGTCAATGCTGCTGTCAAAGTATCACGCCCGTTCCAAGAGGAAATGTCTTGGAAGTCTTTCCCCGCGCAATCTCAAATCAGAATTCCATAATATTTAACCCTTGGAATTCATAAAATAAATGGTAGGTACTGTTGTTACCTTATCAACCGACTCCGTCCAGCCCGCCAGCTTTAAACTGTCTTAGACGTAGGGGAGAGTGGTACAAAATGATCCCCTAAGGGAAAATAAATAAGTATAAAAAGTACATAGACAATGAATTTTGTGAAATTGATAAGTTTATAAAAAGGTCAGCCTATAATTTAGTAAAAGTAGAATACATTTCTGTTAATAAGATCTATAAACATATACATTTTTGTCAAGGTACAATAAAGGATCGTTTTGTACACCCGGATGTCTAAAATGATCCCTGGGGTTGGAGTAATATGATCCTTAGGATCATTTAACCCAGCTGTTGAAGGTAGTTAAAATTAAATATCAAATTTCAAGTAAAAGTGGTTTATTTTAGCAAACATTTTAACCTTACAAGTACAAACACTTTGATAAGAAAGTAAACTATATTTCTAATAATTAAGTAAATACTTATAATAACAAAAACGACCAGTCCAAATTCACAGTTTTAAGTGGGTACAAAACAAAATCTTACTTTTCTAAACTTAGATAAAGCTCTTTATGCTTTGGTGAGATATAAGCATCTTATATTTGAATACAACTTTACCTTAACTGACTATTGTTATTAATTCAAAATATTTGGAATATAAAATATAATTATGTTCTTTCCTTTAGCTCGTCTTTTTAAGGCCATAACCGGCACGAAGAACGTTTCATAGCATCTAAAGCGACCATGGAGTTTTCACTCCAATTTTGGCACGTAGTTTTTCTTACGGAATTCCACGGCACTGATAAAATAAGTGAAACAGTTGCGCGGATTTGCGCAATATGGCGTCAACAGTTGAAGGGGTATCGAATCATAAAAATAATGCATGTTACACCACAACAAATAGCCAGATCAATGTGGGTAAAATGATCCCTGGGATCATTTTGCCCTCCTACGAGAGGATCGTTTTACCCCAAATGCATATTTAAAAACATCAAATCATAAGCTCGTGGTATTCATTTGTACAACAATCGATCATTGCTGATTATATTGTTAGATAACATTGGAAACTAACGCAAACACTCATATTACATTATAATTACTTAAACTAAAACAACATCATATTGAATTATTGCTTACCTACCTTACATCAAAAAACACTATTTTTATTTTGTTCAATAAATTCTTCCATAATGCTCACATCGCCATGACACTTTGACGTAATGCTAAAACCGTTGTGAAGAATATTTTCACTCAAACAAGTAGATGGCGCTTCTAATTTTGGTAAAACAGTAGATAATCGTTTTATCCCGAGGGATCGTTTTGTACCACTCTCCCCTAGTGCTACTTACTTACCAGAGATTATTTTATGCTTTTTAGTAATCTACAGCCGCAGTCGGGTTTTTTTTTACGTTGGATAAGTATATTAGTTATAGGATTTTAAACTGATATGGTTATTTCCCTATTAAAGTTATTTAAAACGGGATCTATACCATGTTTTTAAAAACATAAAACATGGTAATTATCCCGTTTTAAATAACTTTAGTGGTAGGTACTTATAATATAATATATTAATTGTTGCAAAAAAGTTTGTGCTTGCGAGGTTCAATAAAACAAATGTTTCAAAAGAAACATAGCAGTAAATTATGTATTTGCATCTATTTTAAAGAATTCAAATGTAAAAACATCATTTCTGCCTTTATTATTTAGGTACCCTGCCGCATCGTTAGATTGTTTGAAAAGGACACAGTTTCCAATCGTCATGGCTTCGAGACCCAGCTACTGCAATTATTTTTGTATATTTTTAAATTTCTATTTTGTTACTTTTATTGTATTAATAAAAGGATAATTTTACTAATACTACTACTATAAGGTCTTAATTATTACAGTATGAAATACAAACTTTAATTTGAATTTGAACTCACTCTTGACTGATCAAGTATTCAGAAGTCCTAAATCGCGCAATCAAAGTTTTCGCACGTCTTTGCATAGATAGTTTATTCTTGTTTATGATACTCCGGGGGTCAATCGCCTCGAGGGGAGCCAGTTTTCGTCAAGCTGGTCTAAATTGACGATCATTCAGATGCATCTACCCCGTACGGGCGGTAAATGATGGGTTGCACTGTGTTGTTGTGTGGTTGGTGGTTGTTTACACTCGGAAATATGTATGCGCCTGGTAACAGGACAAACCTTCGAGGAGGATGTTAAAATCAGTCTCCGATTACCTCGACCCCTTTTTTTAAATCTCGAAAAGATCTTTTTAATAACAAAAAAGAAACCCAATGAAAGTATACTTTTAAAACGCTTGTTTGGGGTTCCGTACCCGAAATGTGCCAAACGGCACTGTCAGCGGGCTGTATCTCATGAACTGTAATAGCTAGACAGTAGAAATTTTCACAGATTATATCTTTCTATGGCCACTCTGTAACAACAAATAATAAAAATAAAATTAAATTAAAGGAGGTCCCCATACAACAAACTTTTGATTTTGAAAGGAAATGTTTTATTACCCTGGCATGTGGGGTGTCATTCTCTAGAACTCATCGAGTAGAGTAAAAATATTTTTTTTTTATCTTCAATAATGAAGAAATAGGGGACCACAAAAATCAGTTTTAGACCATTTTGTACGAGCTCAATAGCAACAACTAAACAAGTTCGGAATTTGAAACTTGTGTACCTATATCATACCGTATATACTGTATTTAATCAACAAATACTAGAAATGCCGATTCTTAAGGTATTTTGTTCAAATATGGGCGATTTTCTGCAACTGTAAAAAATTTGTAATTCACATTTCCTATCATCATAAAATAAATAGTTGTCTTTGCGATTGTTAATACCTATTTGAGATGAAAAATATTTTAGAAAAATCGATTATTATTTTTATTAAAAAAATCGATTTACTTTCGAACCTAATCGATTTTATATGAATGAACAAAAAGAAACGATTATTAATTTATCGATTTTTAACGGTAAGTCACATCCCGTGTAAGTTCTTTGTGCTTGGATAATGTCAGCACGTGTTAATCAAACTTGTCCAACGCATTTCAATGCCTCAGTGCGTCGTCTAAGTAAATGTCACCGTTGTTTATAGAGAGACCATGATTATCCAAAACTCGTGTAATTTTTACCTATAGTTACCATACCTATCTAGAGAAGTTTAAATTCCAAATTATTATAGACAGCTTATTTGCATACCAACTGTTTAGGTCTGGAGGCTTCATCCAGAAGATTATTGTCGTAGAGAAGCCGTTGGGTCTCAGTAACATGCAAAATTAGGTATATTATGTTGGGCTTGGTAGGTACTTGACGTCATAATGACAGACTGGTATGTAATGATGCAATCATCATCATTATCTGCCAGGCCTTTTCCCAACTATGTAGGGGCCGGCTTTACATGGAGCGACTGCCTATCTGATTTCCACAACCCAGTTACTGGATAATACTATACCCCTTGGTAAGACTGGTTGCCAGACTTTCGGGCTTTTGACGACCGGTAACGACTGTCAAATATCCACGAATGACAGCCGAGACCAACGGCTTAACGTGTTTTATAAAGCGTGCGTATGTAAAGATGGTCACCCATCCAAGGAAACTGCGGCAAGTAATGATGAAATAAAATGCAAAATTAGGTACCTACTCCATATCTTCTACATACCTAGACTCGGTGACAAAAAGCAAAAAGTTAAGCTTGCAGTTCAGATCAAAGTTTTCGGAATATTATATTGTTCATATATTAGGTTTTAACCAATGAATTGCCGAGTTACGTAGAAAAAAATCAAACAATTTTTTTAAAGAAATATTGTCGATGCACTTTTGCCAATTTGATGAAAGTTCGTTGATGCCTCTGCTATAGATATCCTGGGAACGGAAATCGATAAAATCTTTAAAGGCATTTTTCACCGCCTCGTTAGATTTGAAATTTTTCCCCGGGGCTCATTGTTGAGATCAAAATTTCCAAAACGGAAGCGATTACACCTTTTTGGTTTATTCGCTTCCGTTCTGGAAATTTTGAATGCACCGTGCGTTCACTTGAGGTATCTTGTCCATACACGTCGATCTGTTTTGCGGTGTTGCGTTGGTGCGACGACGGAACTCGTATTCGAAAATAGCGCGCAATTTCGATTTTTCCATGGTTACATAAATATCGATATCAAAGAATAATCGAACGGCGGGAAAACAAACGAACAACTGATTTTTTTATGGCATGCTATATTATAAAATTAATTTGAATTTGGAATTCTAAATAGAATGAAAGATCAGAAAGATCTTCACACCAGCCGGTATCAACAATCAGCAATTTCATATGTAAATACGGATTATTCCGATCTTTGCCCCTGTTAGCAACTTTTTTCACTCCTATCTGTCAGATAGGAGTGAATAACGTTCGAACTGTCCCCTCGCTGCTAACAGGGGGATAGATCAAAATTTGTTTTCCGGTCTGTCCCTCTAACTAAGGGGACAAAGCAGGGCGACGGATCGGAATAATCCGTAAAGAACTATTATATTATGTCCCTTGGAAATACATAATTATTATAACTTGACTGTCTCGTAACACAGACAAATTCCCAGATTTATGTCATCTTTATTAAAATTTAAATAAGAAGGTATCTACTATCCCGTTCCTACGTTTTCCATGGTGACCACAGCGCATGACATTTCATCAATCCAAACACTCGTTGAGGAAGTGGCGTGGTGAGTTTAAGAAGGACAAGTCTGATTGATCATTTCACTGGCTTCCTGTTACTCGAGGCCACCTGCCATTGTTGGTCGAGAAAAGCCGAAAACTAATTAGCCGCCATCTTGAAACGATAAAGAGTTCATTGCAGCATGTATCGAAATATTTACGAATGTAATTGGAATGTAAAAAGTTAAGCGGATCTATTCTGATAAAAATAAAGAAATCTCACCGTGCAAAATTTTGGTGAAGTGAGCTGTCATTCCAACTGATGCTAGGCATTGACACTATTTACAGCTCACTTCAAACTCACTTCACCTATGTTTTCCAGTGAGATTATTACAGAATAGACCGGCTGTTCCTTACAAATTGGGAAGTTCATCAGGCCACCCCTCCTCCATCTATGGATGAAGTAAAAAGTAAGATGTACCGCAAACACACCTAAATATTCTGTTGTGCACAAAGTAAACTTAATTTAGGCTATTGCAAAATTTTTCTCTCTAATAAAACAACAGAGGACGTAAATTAGAGCTGTCAAATTTAGTTGAACTAATACTTCTATACATATTTGAAACACGGCGAAGCGCAAGGCGTAAACTAGTTTGACATATTTCTAACTTCTCTGTCCTTTTCTCGCGCTGCCTCTTAGTAAAAAATTTAGCTATTGAACAAGAGAATTGGCACCAATTTCCCCTTATACCAATATACCAAGTATCGAAGCCACTTATTACATAAAATTAATATCTCACCTTTAATTTCGAACCAATATTCATTCAGTTTCATCATGATTTTTGTTCAGCACTTCCTGCATGTTTCACTTTTCTATAGCATCTTTGACTTATTTTCTTTATGGCATATGTCATTAAAACAATCTATAAGTACTAGGTGATAATAATAGTAACCTAAGTGATATCCGGGCAAGTGTATCATCAATTTCTAGATGTCTTTGTCTGTTTGTCGCACGAAAGTTCACGGTTTGTTCCATCAGAATGTGTCTCGCACGGCATTCCGCTGTATGACCTTTTGGCGACGAGGCGCCAGCGACATTCCTTCTTCAAACCCTTTGGGAACATTTTGAAAGGTAAGCACATTTTGTTATTGCGATAAAAAAAATCCTCTATTCTTTCAACCCACGTTTTTGTTCGGTAAAAAATCTAACTCGCCTTGTCAATTCCATAACTGACTTCTCATGCCACCGGTTTTCAATCCTGATGATCTTCAGGCCAGATGATCAGGTAATCGACAAATATGTCCTGCTTAGTCCAATTTCATCTTTCCAATCCACAATTTGCATAAGAACGCAGTATGGTATTTTTTACGCTCATAAAAATATAGGAAGTGCACCGTCATCGACTTTTAGGTATGTCGGCGTGGCCCTGAGTACTAAATAACAGATTTTTACCAAGCTATATTGTTATTGTGAGGCTTTATTCTGAGAACAAGTAGTGCCGAATTCATAATGTCATGGAGTGAAAGGATTCGGTTCAGTCTGGACTGGAATGTCGGTGTCTGTGTCTAGGCTATTGTCTGTGCAGAACATATACTTAGATACAAATGTTTTGAGGTATTTATTTGTACGATAGCATTTGTATAGTAAATAAGAGTATCGTACTTACATAAATTATGTACCAACTAACACTAATGTTTAACACGTTCACTGTCCGTGACCCACATGTGAGTCATTTTGGGTTGGATCGAGACGTCCGTGCCATACTTGTGGGCCACTGCACTTTTCATACATAGGAATGGGTTCTTACTTCGTGGACATAAAAGAAACATATCGATACCTTAATTGGCAAACCGGCTAACTCCATAATAATATCTAAAATACTGTTGGTAGATATTATCGTAAGCTGTTACTTTTGATACCGTATAATCCTTTATAGCTTTTCATTATCATACTCAGTTGAGTACAGTCTGAACCAAAAAAAAATAGTTTTGACGAAAAGTGGAGTTGGCTGGTTTGCCAATTATTGTATCGATACTAGACACACTAGTATTATACATGAACGTATGAGCAATTAGATATGTAGGTAAAATAAAAACAATGAGCCATCGATTTTTGTTAATTATTTAGGACTTAGGCTTTGAAAATTGAACTTAAAAATAAATTTAAAAGGGTTCCTTCAACTTTTATGGCCTCTAAGGACCCGGGCCCAAGTCTGCTATATTTTATTAATTCGTCATTCCAACACGATCCCATTATCATTTTGTTAAAAGTTCGTAATCTGCTAAATTCATAATGGTCAATCATTGGTAGGTCAGTGGTCTCGTAATAGAATCGTGGTACTGATCAAAGGAACTGTCAAAATTTTAGCAGATTACCGCATGCATACGTCAGTCTTTCATTGGTCATTATAGAATAGAATAAACTTTATTTCGAGTCAACTTATATGGTTAGTAACATTGTTTTTAACTTTATGTAAGAGATTACCATTTTAATCCATTTCTTTTAATGGAGTGTCAGTGGTTGACCATTGGAAAGTCATAATGACGCCATTATATTAGTAGATTACAAAACTTGTCAAAATCAACAATTATGAAATCAATGACAGACCATTCTGACACTATTGTAATAGCAGACTTCAGGCCCTGAAGTGGTGTAAAGGCAAGTACCTCAGTACTTAAGAACGAAAACAGTAAATTGGACGTGAGAGCTAATTTCGACATTTTGGCTGGACAGTTATGTAATTAGGTACAAGTATTTCGCTCGCCCATCGTTCGCATGGATTTCGTACTTTCCCCTACATACCTTTTAATGGTAGTTAGTATTAATATTTATAAGAAATACTAACAAATTGCAATTTATTATCAGGAAAATAAACTATTTGATTAATTGATTGATAAATAACACAGATTTGTACCAAACTTGCAAACCGATCTTCTAAATGCACTGATTGCCGCTGGCGCTGCTGCCACTGTGGATGTCTGAATTTTTCTTACACACATAAATAAGCTGAATATTAGTTGTCTATCATACAATTCATTTAGCGACATTATTTAAAGAACCCATGATCTCGTTATATAAGTAGGAATTGTGATGAGCAGCACCCTAATTACGTAACACAACAATCGGAATCTGAATCATTTTGAAGCAAACTGCTAATCCATTGCTTCATACGTCCGAAAAATTGGTCTGCTCGACAACATTAATACTGCAATGAGCTCGACAATGTTTTAATTAACTAAGCGCTTCCAAACATCCTTCGCAATGCGCACGGCAAAAGATTGGAACTCACTACCTGCGTCTGTGTTCCCGAACGCATACACCCCGAATGTTTTCAAAGTTAGAGTGAAAAGGCGTCTTCTGGGTAAGCTCACTCCATCGTAGACTTTGTCACCTCCGACCTAGACTAAAGTCAAGAGCAAACCCATCTTAAATTTTAAAAAAATGAACGTAGTTGAACTGTCAAAATGAAACCGATTCCGATCGATAGCGTGTTACGCAATTAGGGTGCAGATGTAGGTAACTACAAACGTTTATACAGCAGAAGACTTCTTCAGGTTTATACACGTTTGTAGGATGTAAGATTAGCACGTGTCGTCCTATATTAACTGCGAACCCGTTGAGAAAAGGTGATGCATAACTTAGATTGAAATTATGGCTAGCCTATCGTTATTAGTCACAATTGTCGTACCTCGTGAAATGGTCGTTTTTGGGAGCCTTGAGAGCCCTTTTAAATGAGCCTACAGAAAATTCCAGAAAATATTTCAAATATCTTCAACTTCAATATGAGCATTTGAAAATTTTAAGCAACATTAAATACTGCAAAAAATAAATATTGAAATCAGGTCGTTTACAACTTTAAATTCGCTACTGCTTCTAAACTACAACTGATATTTTCACGGCTTAGCGACGATAATATTGGTAAACCACTTATCTTACAACTGAGCATTTTTTTCATTTAAAATCTTTAAAATAATTATTATTTTTTTACAAAACACAACTTTAACAGCGGAAATTTAGAAATAATCTCTAGCGGGTTCGTGCGCCGACTCTATGGTACAGACGCCAGCACATCAAGCTACTACAATCTGTCAAATTTCTTTAATAGATTTTCAACTTTATCGCTAAATCATTAGGTTTAAGGTTGATTGGGAAAATTTGACAGTTTCGGGTAGCTTGACCTGCTGGCGTCTGTACTACGGATCGACACAACAATCAGACATAGCACTTCACGTCTTTAACTCAACCAATGCATTAACAATCATAGATATATATATTTATAGGGTAACAATAGATTGCGTAAACAAATCTAAGTAACTCAGTCTTGATGGACCGGTCTGACCACTCTTTATTTCATGGAAGTGGTTTCCTCCGTATACTCGGAACAATTGCAATTAATATCATTTACTCGTCTCTTTGACATGCACTTAATTTTAAAACAGTTTTATAGCTATTTTCACTTGACGACTTGCGTATGCACCGATCATGGTAGGTAATAGAAGCATTGAATGAGTCACATCAAGTTAACATATTTTACGGAATATGTTCCATCAATTTGCGCTGCGGTATTTATTTTTAGCTCAGATAGGAGCCTTTTTGGCCTAGCACCGATCTTTTTTTAATATTTTTTTTAGCAGCCTGTGACCCCAGCAGCTCAACAGTATTGAGAGATCCATATTAAACCATTAATCATCTTTTATAACACCCACTGACGGATCTTTTACTACCTATAATACTTTCGTCAGTTTCATTTTTATTTATTTTTTTATTTCAGTGATTAGTGTACCTATTAGATTTTATCATGATCATCGAGCACGATCCAATGGCATACCATAGCGTGACGTTTATTGTATAGTTTTCTCAAGCTTATCGGGAGCGTTAAATTATGCATCTGGTTCGCATTAGTGACAAATGCTCTGCGGGCCACCGTCCAAGTGTTCCGTCTCGAGAAGTCGAGATCTCGATTTATGAATAACAAATGTAATCTAATATTTATATCAACACGCTAAAGAAACTATTTTGATCCGGTAGCGGATTGATCGGAATAGCTCGAGGCCTATTGTACGTAATTCTTTATTAGGTTTGACAGCTAATAGCCCAAGAGCTGGTGATGTATTACGGGAAGGTATTTTTAGCGCTCAAGGCATAGTTTGTCCCTCTCTAGGTACTGTGAAGCCTGGCTGGGCCATTACAAGATTTTTAATATTAACTATACAGTAAATTGACTGACTGATTATGTAACTCATCTGGGGAATATGCAGAAGTTCTATAGGTAAAAGAGCAAAATAGGCCCTTGAAGTACAATTGACACGTTGGAGACATCTGGCTATTCTTTAGTTATTGCACCACGGTGAACACAATGACCTGTTTATGTAGTAATTACTAGTTAATTGGTCTCGTTCTTAGAATGGCTGTCTAGTAATGAGTAATTTAGCAGTTCAAGCCAAATCAGTTCAGCCTACCGCAGTTCACTGCTCGACATAGGCCTCTCCTAGATGCGTCACAACGCCCTGTCCTCCGTATTCAGCCTGTCACAGCCACCTTTTTAAGGTCGTCGGTCCATCTAGCGAGGAGGAGTCGATTACGATATAGGTTTGCCAGATGGCGAAAATCCGGGAATGTCACGGAATTTTGCGTCTTGTCCCGTGTCCAGTGTCCTGGATACCAAACTAGCAGTTTTTCACAAAGCTACGAACTGTAGACTCGTATCAATCTTTCGTAGTACGACACGATACGATTTATTAGTTAGCTCTGCATTCATTGCAGTCAGCTCTCTCGCTGTATACAAGTTTTCTACTAGGCTAGAAATAACCTTTAGGTAAACTGAGTTCACTTGCTTGACAGACATTACCGAAGTTACTCAACGTGGTAGCTAAGCCACAGAATTCGCTTTGTTCGTGTCACCTTTCGAATCAGGTGTCACCCAGCAGGTGACCGCACTAAAATGGCTTGTAATTGTTATTTAATCTTGATCTAAACATAATTTATTGGTTCAATTCACGTGCAAAATAGGGTTGCCGAGTTTTTTTTTTTTTTTTGTCAGCTATGATTTTCTCGATTAGCAGGATAATTGTATAAACCTTTTGGATTGGACGAAACAACAGGTGGTTGCCAGTTGTTTCGTAGTTCCAATGAATAAATACGTATCGTTTTTTATAGAATTTATCTATAATCTGCGAAAGCGTAGAATGAAATGGAGAGGTACGCGTCGATCTTAGTGAAAATTTGAAAAAGGGTAAACGTTCGAATTTTCTTAAAATGATACGTATCAGACTAATTAATTTTGTTGGTTATACTGTTACCCAGAAGTAACTTTACTACTTTATAAGCTGTATTTTCTCCATCAACTTTTTATCTTCATGGTTTAGACGAAACTATAATCATCGCCCTATCAATGAGGCTGCAAACAAATAATTTTAAAATTGGTTTCAGGCAGCCCTGGTTTGCTCCCGGTCAGTAACGAAACAGTCATGATCTCACGACATTAGGCCGACGTTAATTATGACAGATAGTAGCTGCATTCACTACTGACTATTACTAATTCTGAACACCTTGTATGGATACGCATTTTAACTTGGAAGCGAACTTATAGTCCTGTCTTGTACATGTTACTAATTGGACGGGTTAGCAAATCTAAGGCCGCTATCCCACTGGGTTTTACGAGCGTTGGCGCTTCTCCAACATCTACGCAGCGCCAACGTTGCGCAGCCGCGACGTTAACTTCGTGAGTTTCTAGTGGTAAAGCGCCAATGTTGCGTAGATGTGACGTTAACGTCGCGTCTGCGCAACGTTGGCGCTGCGCAGACGTTGGAGAAGCCCTAACACTCGTAAAACGCCAGTGGGAGAGTGGCCTTAAGACCACGCCAATGTATTCCTAGAAGCCATATAGAAGAACTATAGTTATTAAAGGCACAACTGGGTAAAAAAAGCACTTGTCATCTCATCTTTTGTCTACCACTGGTGATTAGCCTCTCTCAGATAATCCACAGTAACAAATCTAACTTCCGTTTAAACTTTGTTAGGTAGTTAATTAAATCATCAGTCATCGCAGTCATCTCGAATATGGTAGTAAAATTTGGAATCTGAATTTTGCAATCCATTCAGACAGATTGGAACGAATACAAAGGAAATTCAGGAGATACTTAGGTTACAAATTTAAAATCCGTTATCTGAGTTACAAAACGATGTGCTCAATTCCACTTCCTTCCACTTGTAACTCGATTAAATATATCTGACATACGTTTCCTAGTGACAATAGCACAATCAAAGATTGTGAATTGAAAAATTTAAGAAACTTCTTTCTAAACTGACTCTAAACGTTCCACCTCGAGGTGGAACGTTCAGAGTCAGTTTCAGTGTCATTCTCGTTTGAGAAAATATCCTCCATACTCTTTTCGCCCGCACAATTCACCGCAGTATTTCCTATATGATTCACTCAGTCAGAGCATTTAACCAAATTGTAAAGAACGAACACCCCTCAATCGATTTGTGCAAGCAGCTTAGCATCCATCAGTACTGTCTTATCTATAAATGTATTGTTTCTAATGTATCGTAATAGTGGTTGCGCATGCATTTCTGTCTATGCAGGTACTTATTGAAATAGTTAATTCAGTGCTATACTTAGTTATTTAAGCTTAATGCATAGTTAATTAATTATAAAACTTGTACAGCAAACACTATTGCTAACCGTGGAGGCTTGTAAATGTCTTGTCGTGAATAACCTCACTATTACTTTTGTATTGTTAGGTTAGGCTAATGCCGCGATCCAAAGACTATATTCTCTATGCCGCGATCCCACGGCCCGCTTTCTCACAGACCAGACCACGCCAGGTGGAAACGGTCGGCGGTGCGGTGCGGTGGCCTGTCGTCGCCCATCCGATCGAATGTATGGGATGATCCGTGGAAAGCTCGGCTCGGGCCAGGACAAGCCTCGGCAGGCACAGGCCGCGACGGGCCTCGACGGGTCGTGGGAACGCGGCAATTAGCCTTAGCCTTATAAAATAAATGTGTTATCAAATCCCATGCAACTTGGATGGGCTAGCTAACATGGGATGTGACAGCAGACTTTACTGATCAAGCTTTCAGAAACCAGAGGCAAGCCTCCCTAAGATAAAACTTGTAGTAGTATCTTGCAAAGTTCTCAATTCCAACAGTTCGACAGAAAACGCGTATCGATGTGTCAAACATACATCAATTTGTGTGTAGGTATGTATGTGTCTGCGTGCGCGTGAGCACTTAATCAAACATAATTGCACACAAATGAACGTCTTAAACCGGCAGTGAAAATACCCTTACGTATAATTAATTACAATTCATATTGACATACCACAGTGAGTTGTATTGTTAAAGGATATTATTATAATGTTAACTAACCGACAGTTTATCATATAATCGTGACTAAAACATTTATTTGTAACCCTACCTCCAAAACTGGATCACTCAACACTAATTAAGAATTGTTCACTTACTTTTAATTTTCTATGCATAGACTGGACTGTGGTCGGTTGATCGGTCACGGAACTTATGTACGGAACTCTGTAACTAACAGACAATACATAGCCTAAAGACAGAAACATGAAATGTGTTGCAGTATGACAACATTAATTTGTCGAAGCTAATTACCGTGTCGTTCAAGGGATGCAATGCTTTCAACACAGTCACGGGGAGCTTGTAACATCAAATGAGGCCATTACTTCTAGGGTAACCGAATTTAGGATTACGTTTTGGGTATGGAGCACAGTTCCATAAGGGGTATAATATTGAAAAAATAATTTTCAGTTAAACATTAAGGCAGCTATTATGCCTTCAAACCGGTAGTGTACATTTAGGTAAGTAGTTGAGTACATTCCAACTGAGACAGGCAGCAGGCGAATGCGCGGTGAACGTGCCCCGCCCTCACAATAAGGTGCTACCGACTACTGTTAAGGCATAGTTGTCAGATCGTGCAGGGAAGTAGTTCTTGGAAGAATAAATGTTGTGCTGTTAGGTCATGAAAGTCTTCAAACAAATATTACTTAATTGATCTTAATCTAGAGAATATGATCTATCTTACGCACACACGGGTGTGCGTAAGAAATATCTCTTTATATAATATGTATACCTATATAAACGTATATCATATATTATATCGGAAGGGTCATGAGTACTGGATGTCAATTGACAACGAAACGCAAGTTTGAAGTTGGCGCGCTTCGACGGAGTCTAGCCTGACGTTCGTGCGAGTCGACGAGAGCGGGGCGTGGAGCAGCTCTCTTGACCATCGGACATTGTGCGGACAACAAGTGCCTAGAAACTGTCTATCGTTTAATTTTGTTAATTTTAATAAGTTCTAATATACCTACTTAACCTAAAATCAACTTCAGACTATTTCTTCTCGTCCGCAAAACACATCTACGCCCAATAAAAGTGAACCTATGGGGTTCGGTTGACATTCAAGCACACACTGACGTGACTTATGTGTTTTTTTTATTGTATATAAATAAATTCGTTCCTTGATTATTCTATTTGTAAATGGACTGCCCTCCACCACCTTCAAAGGCCTGACTTCTTATAAAGAGCATAAGAATATGAATCACTAAAGTTAAGCTGTACTTAACTTTCATCTAACTTAACACAGTGATAGTTAAATGGTAGGTTTCATATCAGTCCAGCATAGAGAGACTCTTATGAGAAAATTTACATGTTAAGACACTATGCCTTAACACCGGCCGGCCGGTAATACAGGCGACAACCGTGACATATTGCCGTCACTAAGTTTTATTGAGCTCTTATTATAAACCAATAATAAAATAATTACCATAATCACAGCCGGATACGACACATTGTCGTGGATACAAGCTTAAAGTACTTACTTAAAAAGTTTGTATACCTTAATTAGTTTAGCCGCCGCAAGCGCAGCTACCGAAGTGTTTGGTCGGATTTTTGATCGGATAAATTTACTTTGAAAAAAAGTAAAAACCGAATAAAGTAACTTTCAGAAAAAACTTAACAGCAAGTCGGTGCCAAGCTATGGTGCGTTGAATAATTAAAGATACCGACTTCAGAAGCTGTTAAGTTTTTATGAAAGTTATTTTATTCGTTTTAGGTTTTTGAATTCGGCTTTTACTTTTTTTAAAGTAAATTTGTTTTTCCATTTTTAGTTGATTAGGTATACATAAGTCCAAGACGAAAGAATAGTATAATCATCAAAATCCTCTTAGAAATGCCGGGGATAAAGTACATTTATGCATATAACTTCGTACATAAGAATAATTACCTAATGTATTATATACTAAAACCTTCTTGACAGTATGTGGATCATGTTAGTGAAAGAATGATCAAAATTAGTTCATAAGCTTTTTTTTAAAATCGCGGACATACAAACATACATAAATACGGGTCGAATACAGAACCTCCTTTTTTGAAGTCGGATAAAAATGTGTTTTATCCGTAAACCTCTCGACAGCAAAAGAGGTATTGAAAATATTACTGGAAAGTTGGTTTAGATGGCCGCAGACTAAAAAGGTTCTGAAAAAACTTGATTCTGTAAAAAACATGAAATAGTAAATAAAAAAACTGAAAACTATAGTCGTATGGTCGTCGATGTGATGCCTAAATACCACCAAGAAAATTAAAACCATTTTTTATGTTCTAGCTATTAAATTATGACATAAAAGTTTTATAGTGACAATAAGCAATCAATGTTTATGAATAGTCACCATTTGAAGTTCCGCGTGGAAATACCACGATCGGAATTAATTATTTACATTATTTATATGGGTTTTCTTACCCTATTTTCCATAACCGTGTCAATCAATCAACTGCTGAATATAGGCCTGTCTTAATTTACATGCCAACATCCGGCTCTCTGTATTTTACTGAAGAAGAAGGTACTCTTGATGCAAGCTCGTTGTATTCTTTAGATTTTGAAGTTTACAAGTAAATAGGCCTCTCGATCAATCTGCCTAGCCTTTTCCGAACTACGTTGGGGTCGGCTTCCAGCCTAGCCGGATGCAGCTGAATACCAGTATTTTACATGGAGAAAGAAAGAAAGAAAGAAAAATACTTTATTTGGGACACGCACAGGAAATACAAACAGTAAAAAAGAGCATAGGAACTAACAAAATTAACATTAAAAAAATTAAACAAAATAAATACAAAATATAACAATAAAAAATCCCTGTGCGAGGCCAAAAAGGCTCCTATCTCAGCATAAAGCTGCAATATTTAAATAAATACCGCAGCGCTGGTATTCTGATAGGGCCCATGTGATGCCACGGACACACCTACGGACATCTACAAATCCAATAGGGGAATAAAAAGATAGTAAAATACACACAATAGAATACCTATAATTTAGAGAAAAAAAAAATATATAAACTAATAACCATAAATAGTGTATTCATTAGTCGAATAACTCCCGACGCCAGACGCTTCAACCTCGCTTGTCTATGCTATAGAATATTGTCTATAGTCTATGACAAGCGATGAGACGCGGGCGCAGGTGATCGGCTGACAGTATATTTACATGCTCTGTGGCTGACAGCTGATATAATGTTTAAGAAATTAACTGTTGATAAAACTAAAACAAAGAGTGGAGCGACTGCCTGTCTGATCTCCACAACCACAGACCCAAGTTCTTGGTAAGACTGGTTGTCAGACTTTCGGGCTTCTGACGACCCGTGACGACTGCCAAAGATCCATGAATGACAACCGGGACCAACGGCTTAACGTGCTTTCCGAGGCACGGAGGAGTCTCGGTATGTAAAGATGATCACCCATCCACGGACCAACCCCGGCAAGCATAGCTTAACCTGATGAATCGACTCGTGTGGCTTTTATTACTTCGCCACGAGCTCCATTAAATAGGCCTCTCCTAGGCAACAATAGACAGCACGACGTGGTATGGTATGGCCAGGTATGCCAAATCCTTCTGCGACATACCGCAGCTTTCCGCTCTTCTCTCTCTTTCATATCCTCACAAGGGGACTTGAGCGTACCGCTCAAGACCCCTTGTGAGGATATGAAATAAAATTCCAAACCATTTCCGCTTATGAAAATCCTTTGCCATGCCATGGCGTGAGTGCCGCCTGGTGAGCCTTGAATCATACATAGTTTACCATCAGAACGGCGTAACAGTGTTGTTGATTCGACCCAAAGGGTTCGTTTGACTAGATGGCATCATTTTGCTGATTCAAGACCAAAGATGTCATCTTCTTTTTACATTTCTTCGATGGTCCTCGGTCCTTCGGCTACATGACCAGCCCACTAAAAGCAGAGCCAGTTGAATGAATCAACTGGTTCTGCCTTTAGTGACTTCGGTACTCTTTGGATATAATCTCGTCGATGACTACCCATTGGTAAAACCTACTAAGTACCTACAACAAAAGAACGAAGGATCAAAGAAAATCCACTTAGGTAAGTGACCGTTTATGTAAAAAAATGGTGTCTGTCTGGTTCGATAAAAACGGACATGCAAAGAGAAAACCCCATAGACGGAAACAAGGAATTCCCAACTACTAATCTTTCGTATTTACTAGGAACAAAAGACCTTCTACAAACAAAAATAATAAAAAACCAGGTTTGCGTCATTGCTATGACGTGCCAAGTCATTTTTTATTCGCAAGTATAATACATACATAAACGTTTATCTATTATCCTACCTACCTGATGTAAAGTGAAGATAAGGCTGCTGACGAAACACGCGTGCCTATTTGAATTCATCCATAACAAATCCAGGGAGAAGATTTGCTTTTACACAGCTGATATGATAGATAAAGTTAAAGTTAAATTAAAGTTAACCACATTCGTGTTATCTATCCTTTATATTGCACCTGCCATGTTTACTCTCTGCATCACCCTAAGGTTGACTGGTAGAAAATGCCTCAGGCATTAAGTCCGCCTTTGTACGGTAATAGTTTTTTGTACTTGTGCATAAAGTTTTAATAAATAAATTAATAAATAAAACAGCAGCAGCTTTGTGCAAAGGTCTGGTTATCAGATTAATGAAGTAGGAAGATGGAAATTTCTTCAGCCCGCATCTTAAGACGCGATCATTCGTTCCCATAGTAGGATCAATGGGCCTAGCCTTTGCCCAACTATGTTGGGGTCGGCTTCCAGTCAAACCGGATGCAGCTGAATACCAGTATTTTACATGGAGCGACTGCCTATCTGACCTCCACAACCCAGATACTGGTAATACGATACCCCTTGGTAAGACTGGTTGTCAGACTTACCGGCTTCTGACGACCCGTAACGTCTGTCAAAGCTCCACGAATGACAGCCGGGACCAACGGCTTAACGTGCTTTTCAAGGCACGGAGGAGTCTCGGCATGTGAAGATAGTTACCCATCCACAGGCCAACCGCGGCAAGCGTAGCTTAACCGTGCGGCTGTTATTACTTAGCCACGAGCTCTTCATAATATGATACTCCCAAAATATTATGCTTTTTCAAAAAGTATCTACAATCAAGTCTACATTTTTTTAAATGTAATAAACAAGAAAATAAAAATGTTTATTTATTTTCCTTTCATATACAGGGTGTATCACAGAGCATCAAACTGAACTACCTTCTCCATGGGACCAACATCGTAATCGAGTGGGTATCGATATGGTAAGAAGAAGAGAGAGAAGAGAAGGAACATGTGCCAAAATGTATTCAATTAAAACCCAATAAAAACATACAATTCTGCGGCTATATTCAAGCCTCTGAAAACAAGGTGTAACAGATTTAATGACTACTTAACACAAGATAAAACATTACTGCATTCTTTGAACATAAACCTTGGTAGGTACACCTGTATTTGTGAGTCAACCTATCTTAGTCAACCAATTCGTTTGAAAAGAAAAGTTCGAACTCCCTTGTCACAAGGAAGGTCGTTATTTTATGAATCATTCGGTTTTGAAATGTTGTTTGAAGTAACTAATAAATAAATAAACTACCGGCGTTCCTGTCCTCGGTCCACAGCACCAAAAAGTTAACCACAAGAATCTTAGCCCCTTCTCAGATTGACTCTGAAGTGCCGTGTTTGACCGATGTGTTGAACGCCGGGAAACTGGCTTGCCCGGACACGGTTCAGCCCGAGAACCCATCTTCCCAGAGACAGTGGGTGAGCCGCTCTGCAGGTTGGTACGGAATAAACTTATTAATACGTCCACCAATACTGCTGAGCATGCCCGCCTGCTGGCTGTGGGTAAATGGGAGTCAGGCCTCTGGCTTCAGGCGCTACCGTCACCTAACATAGGCACTATGCTGAGTGACACCACATTCCGGCTCGCTACATGTTTGCGTCGAGGTGCTCCCTGCGGGGCTCCACATCGCTGTCAATGGGGTGAAGGAGTCAACTGCCTCGGACACCATGGCCTATCCTGCCGCAAGAGCTCTGGTCAGATGACATGGCACTCCAGCATTAACGACATCATCCGTCGGGCTCTTGTCACCGTCGGGGTGCCAGCCGTTTTAGAACCCAACGGCTTGGCACGCGAGGATCGGAAGAGGCCAGACGGAATTACTATAATGCCTTGGAAGTTGGGTAGGCCTTTGGTGTGGGATGCAACCTGTGTCGACACCCTCGCACCATCCCATCTTCCTAGCACTGCGGGCTGGCTGGGGTGGCTGCTGCAGGAGCAGAAAATCTCAAACGGCGAAAATTTAGCAACCTTATTGGGAGCTATATGTTTGAGCCGTTTGGGGTTGAAACACTAGAGCCTTGGGGTCCGAGTGCTCATCGAGTATTACGGGACATCGCCAAGGGTTTGGTCAACTCTTCACGGGACCAGAGGGCTGGCCTTTTTTAGCCCAAAGAATTAGCATTGCCGTCCAACGTTGCAATGCTGCCAGCCTTTTGGGCACTTTTTCCATTGACAGCCATGTGGACGAATTTTTTTATTTTATTATTATTTGTACATAATAATATATATTATATACATATTTTAGTGTTAGCTTGTAATGTACAAAAGAGATACAAAAGAGATATGATAAAAAGAGGATAAAATTTCATTACTGAAAAAAATGTCATAAACTTTAATATCCACGCAAATAGAATACAAAATCCGGCCAAGTGCGTGTCGGACTACGCACAGTGGAGGGTTCCGTAGTTGAAAAGAATTTATCCTAAAACAAACACATTGTAGTTGAAAAACATGTTCTCCCATACATTGATATATATGTCACAGTCAATTCGCCCACTGCAAATTTAAGTTTTTTTTTTTGGGTTTACACCCAAAAAAAAATTCTTTATGTGATAAAATTACAATTTTACGATTTTGGACTTTTTCCTTTACTTGTTCTGTGAGACCTTGCTTCTTGCCAAATTTCATGATTCTAGGGCAACGGGAAGCACCCTATAGGTTTTGATTCCCTTATGAAATCGCAAAATATGCGAAAATTTTCGACATAAAAAGTCATATCTTTTGATCGCGTAGACTTATAAGTTTAATTTTTTCACAGCTGAAAGAGACTATAGACCCGAGTATTTGATATCAATTTCAACTTGATACCTCCATGCGTTCCTGAGAAAATGGATCTTGACAGACAGACAAACGGACAATAAAGTGATCCTATAACGGTTCCTTTTCCTTTTGCGGTACGGAAACTTAAAAATAAAACTGATACGTCCTAACGCGATCTCAGGATAGATAAAGAGAATGTAGAGAATGCAGAGAATGTATCGAGAACTAATTATTAATACATTAGTATCTTAATTAGCAAATTACTACCATTAGTAGGTATAATTACCATTAGTAAATTACCATTTTTAAATTTGCAAACTGGTGAAAGCCTGTAGTTAGTCATAAACTAGTTTTTGTAGCAAATTTCTGATTACCATCGCTTACTTAATAATTATTATGTCTTTTCCTCATAGAAGTTAATAATTCTATTCTTTTTCAGTGAAGTAATAGTAGTTTATGAAACTGTTGCATAATAAACTCTCGAGTGATCGTATTAAAAACCGACCATTTTAATACCTAGTTATGGCAGTTTCATACACTGTTTTATCTACACTTATGCAATAGGAAGTGACCTATTTAAATAAAAAAACCAAAGTTAGCAAATAGTAAATGTACACAATAATGGCTCCGACCCCATAGTAACGTGAATTAGAATATCAGAATACCAGCGCTGCGGTATTTAATTAAATATTGCAGCTTTATGCTGAGATAGGAACCTTTTTGGCCTCGCACAGGTATTTTTAATTGTTATATTTTGTATTTATATTGTTTTATTTTTTTATGTTAATTTTGTTAGTTTACTATGCTCTTTTTTACTGTTTGTATTTCCTGTGCGTGTCCCAAATAAAATATTTTTCTTTCTTTCTTTCTTTCAATTACGTTACTGTGGTTACGAAGATATCATCGGTCAACCGTGCTTGCGCCCTAGCGCGATCCGCATACACAATGATAAAAATCGAATTGAAAACTCCATGGTCGATCCGAAGTGTACTTTAATAGAAAAAAAAAGTTATAGCGATTACTGACAAATGCGTGCACTGACTGGACAGGTCCTCTCAATCTATGTGGTTATTTCCTCAAAAGACCATTCAGACACCAGACCATTATGTCTGGGATTTATAAGAGACTGTGACCTCTGAGTTTGTTTCGGTCTTTCTTCTCAAAGTAGTCAGAGAGGAAACGCCGACCTCATCTAGTTTAAAAAAAAAAACATGACTGACTTGTAAAAGTGTTTGTACAAACCTACTTACAGAAATAAAATCATTTATCATTTTATAGCATTATGTTGTTAAGAAATTTCTATCATAATAAAACTTTTTAATTTTGTTTGAGTTGTACATGCATAAAGTCTGTCATTATGGTGCTATTTTTGAATTCATAATCAGAACTTTACGATAAGAATATAGATAAAGTACCTTATACTGTAAAAGTTTATTAGCATTTCAATCTAAAGATCATTGAAATAGATTGCAATATCGAATGATTAATTTAATCGTGAGGGTCTTGTGTGTGCGCGACACCGTGTGTCCAGCAAACAATGAATTTTTATTTAGACGTGGTTTTTCCAAAGTCGGGCACTGCTACAGTTTACGGATGTTACAACTGACTGCTTTGCAGTTAGGGTTGTCGATCCAATGTGCTTTATGTAGGTACTTTTATTTGGCCCGGAGTCTGGATTTGTGCCCAGCGGATGGCAATAGGCTCGCCCCTTATTACATGGGACTTAAACATAATTGGCGAAATGTGGGTGCATGTACCTCTGCCTAATCCTTCGGGGAAAACGTGTGTGATGTTATGTTTTGTACAGACGCCAGCAGGTCAAGCTACCCGAAACTGTCATATTTTCCCAATCAACCTTGAATCTAATGCTTTGGCGATAACATTGAAAATCTATTAAAGAAATTTGACAGATTGTAGTAGCTTGATGTACTGGCGTCTGTACATCAGATTGTTGAAAGATTTTACGGCACAATGTCAAAAATGAAGAAAAGAAAAGTCTATACCCGTGC
Source organism: Dicycla oo (assembly GCA_948252095.1). NCBI lineage: Eukaryota > Metazoa > Arthropoda > Insecta > Lepidoptera > Noctuidae > Dicycla > Dicycla oo. The sequence continues at coordinate 17,002,678 of OX411728.1, forward strand.
TAATAATGACTCTTTAAAAGGATAACGGTGTTTCCACACTCTGTATATACATATAGGGTGACTGGTAATTAGTCGCCGATACTTAAACACATGATTGTACTCATGATAACAAACAACTTTTACTAAGGGACCAAACCTGAAATCGCGAAAAAAATAAAATCAGCTGCTCCCTACATTTTGACGAGTTATGCGAACGTGAATGTATGGGACAGCTGATTTTATTTCGCGATTTCAGGTTTGGTCCCATAGTAAAAATTGTTTGTTATCATGAGTAGGTACAATCATGTGTTTAAGTATCGGTCACTAATTACCAGTTACAGAGTGTAAGTGTAAACAACGTTATCCTTTTAAAGGGTCATTGTACTCATCATTATGAACTTTTTTCAACTTGTAATTCATACTAATCTTATGTCCGTAAGTGGTACGGAGTAGGGAACGCCCGTAACTAGCCTAAACTACGGAGTTCGTGCTTAGGAAATAAACCCCCAGAGACGGGTCGGTAGTTGAGAATAAATTGATTTTAGGATTTTTTTGATACTATTTACAAACCAGATAGGTAAGTAGGCTTTAAAGAATCGGGATGATGTTTATATGGTTTTAGCTAACAAAAAAAAAAAAACGTTTTTCAAGTACGAAGTATTACAGTAATGCCATTTTATTATCACTATGGTGTAACGAGCATAATATTACAGATTATGACATAATCTTTAGACGAGTGACGTGACTATTTTTACGAGTGATGATTCATTTGATTCATGTCTATTACATAAAACTTATTTCTCGGTAATTACTATGAAGCCAATGCAGTCATAAATTAAGATTAAATCGAGATTAGAATAATTACGAAAGGTCCTGAGCTCCTAATCCTAACTTCCTTATATTTAAATATATTATTATCCTACTATAATATTATAAATGTGAAAGTTTGTATGTTTGGATGTTTGTTACTCAATCACGCAAAAACGGCTGAACGGATTTGGATGAAATTTGGTATACAGATAGTTTATAACCTGGATTAAGATATAGGATACTTTTCATTCCGGTAGAAGGTTCCCGTGGGATAATTTCCGACATACACGCGGGCGAAGCCGCTGGCAAAAGCTAGTAATATTATAAATGCGAAAGTAAGTTTGTTTGCTTGTTTGTTACCTTTTCACGCCTAAACCAATGAACTGATCATCCTGAAATTTTGCTTACACATTGTATGCAAAATTTCAGGATGATCAGTTCATTGGTCAGGTGTACAGAAACGGACATAGGATATCATTCATCCCGAAAAAAAAGTACTGTTCCCGAGGAAAACAATAATAACGTTGTTATGATAATAGATGGCGTCACGTGTCCTTTGAATCGTGATTGAATTATATTATTATAGAAACTGTAGCAGTGTGTAAAGAGTTTTTTTTTTAAATTAAAGTACTACATACACCGTACCGTAGAACATTTTGTGAGTCTAGAGTGTCGATAGATCGGTTTTTCATCCTCCTACCTATCTTAACTAATAATATTATAAATTGCGAAAGTGTGTTTGTTACGCTTTCACGCTAAAACGGCTGAACGGATTTGGATGAAAATTGGCACATGACCTGCAGAAGGACGTTCATCCTGGATCGTAGACGAAGTCGCGGGAAACAGCTAGTTATCTTTAAATAGTTATCGATTCGATAAAGGTACCTATTTTAGCTTTCTTCGTCAAATGAGTATTCAGAAACACATTGTCCGCATGTATAACTTTTAACGTTAATTTAACTCTATCACCTACTTTGCAAATGCCGGTGTTCCTCAAGGGTCACATTTAGGACCCCTTCTTTTCCTAATCTTTATTAACGACATAGTGGACAAAATAAGACACTGCAAGGTGTCTCTATTTGCCGATGACCTGAAGTGATACAAAACTATTAATACCGTTGCTGACTCTTGCCAATTGCAAAGTGACCTAGACGCGATTCTATATTGGTGTAGCTGTAACGGTATGACTCTCAACGCAAGTAAATGCTTTCATATTAAATTCACTAGGAAAAAGAAGCCACTTGCTGCGGAGTACAAGCTCGATAATACACTACTAGCTGAAGTCAACGAAATCCGAGATCTTGGCGTGATAGTTGACAGTAAACTAAATTTTACCTCGCACATCAACATGTCTGTCACAAAAGCAGCTCAAATGCTCGGGTTTTTGAAACGAAATGCAAGCGGATTTAAACATCAGCGCACCAAAATCTTGCTTTACCAAACATTGGTCCGCAGCCACCTTGAATTCGCCAGCGTTGTATGGAATCCGTTCTATGCAGTACATTCGCAGCGCGTTGAGAGCATACAAAGAGCGTTCACTAGATATCTGGCGTATAACTCTAGCGGTTTTTCACACAGGAATCCCTATAAAGAGCGCTTAAAAAATTTTAAAATGTGTTCTCTTCGTGAACGGAGACGTTTGTTAGACATGTGCTTCTTTCACAAAGTCGTGAACGGTCAGTATCAGTGTTCCTATTTCCTTGAGAATATGCCTTTGAAGGTTCCCCGCAACTATCCTCGAAGAATACTAAAAAATATTTTCCACACTCCACCTGTAAAGACTAATTTGGGACGACAGGCACCCCTCTGTAGAATCGTTGATGAGTACCACTCCCTTGTTGCGATAATACCCGATATTGACGTGTTCCACGATAAGCTACGTATATTTAAAAACAAAATTAAAAGTGTACCTTAATTTAATTTAGAATTTAAATTGTTAAATTGTTATTTAATCGTTTGAAAATATTTTATTGTTATGCTATTTTATTTTTTATTTTATTGCAATTGATAATCGACATTTCTATCTTTATTACACTGTAATGGACATTCCTATTATATTTTATTTGTCACTTCTATTAAGTTATATTGGACAGTCCTATTATTAAATTATGTTGGACATTTAAATCGTATTCATTGTTAAAATTTTAATTTAATTTGCATTGTACTGTACTTCTTTTCTCTTTTTTAAATATTTGTGTTTATCACCAAGCCGATGAATTGTAAATGTTATGTACGCCATTATTGTCACGTGCATCAGACCGCTATGAAGTAATTTTTATAATATTTTTAATGTTATATGTTGTGATGTGGCAGTGCTCTCCATAAATAAATAAATAAAAAAACGTGACGATATTATCGTGGACGTCTACTGCATCACCATAACACTGGGAAGTAATATGAAAACGGAAAAATATGAAAACGCTTATAAATTTCCGTCAACGATAAAGTTATATTATGCCTGTATTTCCATACGATTTAGCGACATGGACCTGAACGGCCACGATAATATCTTCACGTTATAATTATAAAAGTGGATATTGTGTCAAGAAATTAAAACAAAAGCACTTTCGAATAAGCAAACTCTAAAGTGACAACCCTACAACAACCTCTAAGGATTCAAATGAAATGTATTGCCGTGTCCAAACTCATTACACGGTCTTCTTTTTCTTTTCCTGACAAACTAGAATCGTCTGTAGCGTAAACTACTACTGCATACGTATGGGTTGATAAAATTAGAAAAATCACCCTTACTGCTACACTATATAAAGTCGCTGTCTATGTCAAATTGTTAACACCGATATGTGGTCGCCTGTCCAAAAATAATGGAACAGCAATAAAATTACTGTTAAGGCGACGATAACCGACTTTTAATGATTCTAAACTGAAAATCATGAATCATGAACAAGTAATGTTAGTGATTTGTATAATAGGTTGGGGAAAAAGTCTCTTCGCATTTTTTAAGAAAATTCAAAACATTTTTTAATATAGTTTATTTACATTTAACTAAAGTATGTAGGTACCATTTTGTTCGATAACTTTTAGCCATATTGTAGGTAGGGACATGATCCCATTGCTATAGAAATTTTGGGACTTCTGGTCAAAATACCGCGACAAGTGGTTTTGGCAGTCCTCTCGTGATGTTAACCTGACACTGCCTAAAGAATTCTGAAGAGACCGAAACAGGTGGAAATCTGAAGGTGCAAGGTCAGGACTATACGGCGGATGCATTAACACCTCCCAGCCAAACTTTCTTAATTTTTGCTGAGTGGCTAAAGATGTGTGACGTCTAGCGTTATCATGATGAAAAACCACACCCCTTCTGTTGATTAATTCCGGCCGCTTTCTCTCAACTTCTTACTTTAATCTCATCAGTTGTTCGCAGTAGAGTTCAGAATCGATGGTCCTGCCTGGTGGTAACATCTCATAATGAATAATGCCCTTCCAATCTCACCACACACACAGCATCACCTTGTTGCGAGGTAATCCGGGTTTCGCCACAGTCTGTGAAGCCTGACCGGCCTTTGACCACGACCTTTTTCGCACGTTCTTGTCATACGTGATCCACTTTTCATCACCAGTTATCAGCTTCTTCAAAAATGTTTCGGTTTCATTACGTCGTAATAAAGAATCACAAATGAGTACACGGTTCATTAGGTTTCTTTCAGTGAGCTCGTGAGGTACCCAAATGTCGAGCTTTTTTGTGTACCTACCTAGTTTTTTTCAAATGCGCCAAAACTGTTTTGTGGTCAATTTCCAGTTCTTCAGCTACGTCGTAACTACTGATATGCCGATCTTGCCCCACTTTTTCAAAAATGGCATCCATTTTATCCGTAATAGGGCGACCAGAGCGACGTGCATCTTTGACATCAAAATTTCCGGATTGAAAACGCTTAAACCAAATTTGTGCTACTCTCACAGATACTACACTAGGTCCATAAACATCGCAAATTTTTTTCGCGGCTTGCGTTGCATTTTTACCTTTTTTGTAGTAACATTTTAAAATGTATCGAATTTCTTCATTAGATTCACTCATCTTGACGGTACGAAAAACAAATGAAAATCACACATTTTCCTAATTTGAATTTGGAATTATGTTCTTTAAAATTTAAACTTTCAATGATACCAAAACCAGCCAGATACAAATAGTATAGCCAAAGAGATTTTATTACAAGTTCATACATACTATAATGCGAAAATACTTTTTCCCCAACCTAATATATGTTAAATTGGAGCATTTTCTTAATAACTTAATATTATCTGAATATTTTAGACTATGTTTTAGTGTAATTAATTTGTAAAGTTATGTCTAACGCAGATAAAAACACTGAGAGTCACGCAAAATCATCCAACGTTATGAATCCTTCACCATTTTAAAGATATATATATTTTTTTTAAATCTTTTAGTATACGTGTTTTAATATAATACTTTTTGTTTTATGTATAATAAATTAATAATGCGTCTAATTTGGTACAGCGCTCCTTAATGGGCAAGTCCTATTACTGGTTGGACGTACGACGCGTTGCGTGAGCTCAGCATAGGACACGCAAGCTAACCACTCAAGGCCATTCGCATATATCTGCGCCTTAAATATCAATGTTAACAAAAGTAGTGACGAAATTTTAAGGCTGTGTTTTATATTTTTAGGTTTGAATTAGTTTGTTTTAGAATATAATTATTTTTAATTTTGCTTGTCATTTAATTTTAACAAAAATTCTGTTACATTGTAATTTCGTATTTGATATGTATACGCCGTTAACGGCAAAATACATATAGAGATCTATGTACCTCTGTTTATGACACCTGTTTAACAAATAAAAACTTTGTAGATTTGTCCCTATGGAAATCCTTCTCTCCTCATTTTCCCTGGTAAGCTTTTGGATGAGACTAGAATATAAGGGCGTGGAGATTGGCAGAAGCAATGAGGCCTATATAAACAGTGGATGATAATGACGGATTTTCTTGTTGCCATGCTGGCCTTGGAACCAAATTGCTTCTAGACAACGATTCCAAATGTTATTCAAGAAACTTTTCGGTATTTTATCTGCATAGGTAGATATATGAAGTCGCCAGCGGGTCACTAGTTATTATCACTACGTAATAAACGATTCACCGTTTATACAGAAACAAGGGATTTACAGAAGGTCCACACTCCATTTCCGTAATAGTTATAGCTTAGTTTGAATATTTTTAGTCTGAAGCACTGTTAATTCAAAACACTTCCAAAACGAGTTAAAGAATTTGACATTGTGATAAAAGTTTCGACACCACTTCTGACTTTCATGTGCAGAGGAAGTCGTAGTCACTTACTTGATATGCAGTTCAATGATGAAAAGCATACCAATAATTGCTGGTTAGTGTGACAAATCTAGAGCAAACCTTCAAATGAACAATGAATAATACTTACTAGTAGATAAGGACGTTGCCAAAGTCGTTGCTTATTAGGAGCTCCAGAATTTTTTGTAGAATGATAGACCTTAAACCATGCACCGTGCTTCGGGTGACGCATCATAGACGATCACACAAACGATGGGACACTTAATTTCGTGTCCTGCGTGTCCTGTCAGCTGCACGTTACAGGAACTGATGGACGCCAGTGAAGACGACAACACGTTGCCGTATTCAAGTCAGAGTCCATTAAGATTGCTGTTGATACGCTTAGAAGAAGAAGAACCCAAGCACCAGTGCCGCAACTGAGGAGTCAATGAAACTTCGCCGAAGCCGGCCCAGAAAGAGGTGGCGAGACGACCTAGACGCGTACCGCAAGGGATGGATCGAGGTGGCTCTGGAAAAGGATGCTTAGAAGGATTTGGGGGAGGGTTTTGCTCAGCAGTGGGACAATGTAGGCTAACATAAAAAAAAATAAAAAAAACTTGTCTGGATGATTGACTTACTGTATTATATAGTTTGGATTTTACATAAATAAGTGTCCCAGAATCGGAAGTCATCACAATTCAAAACCTATATTCTTTTATGGATTACTAGGTGAACAGCGCTTCACCCGCATAAGTCTCAATCTAGCCGGTTCTTTTTTTTTATTATTCGACGTTATTACCCCACTGCTTGGCAAATGCCACATGCGGGAATATCGGGATAAAAAGTATCCTATGTCCTAACCCAGGTCATGTTCTACCTATGTGCCAAACATCGTTTTAGCATGAAAGCGTAACACACCAACAAACTCATTTTCGCATTTATAATATTATTAGTTAGGATTTGGCTTGGAACTTCTGCACGTTACATTATCATTTTAACTAACTATTATACCATAACATGCACGGAAACTCAATTAGCTCACATTAGCAATAAAACAACACATTTATGTACATATGTTTTAAACACAGAAATGACTCATAATCGTCTTCGTATCAGATAATGCTCTTTCTGATATTTGATAACATAATAAAGTTTAATAAAATAAATACTTTTGGTTTGTGTAAAATGTATAAGTTGTTTTCTTTGTTTCTTTGTATAGGAAACTAATATTTTTAATTTAAACAGGGTTATTGGAAAAATACCAACAACCTCTTAAGGGGTCATTGTACTCATTATTATGAACAACTTTTACTATGGGACCAAACCTGCAAACGCGAAAAAAAATCAGCTGTTCAGAACATTTATGTTAGCATAATTCGTCAAAATGTACTGAACAGCTGATTTTTTTTTCGCGATTTTAGGTTTGGTAACCCTGTACCTATATGTATATGATAATTTTACTAATTCTTTATCACTGGATCTTGGATTTCAGCGATAATCGAGAGATTGCGTTTGTGAGCTTAATGACTTTAGTAACCTATGTATATTTATTTTAAAGAAATCCTACAGTTATCCAGTTTAGTACCGTTTCGGCTCCTTTTCATCTCGGCACTTATAAATTTATTTAACATGCCTACGAAAAATTCTCATCTCGGCACCCGGATATAAATCACTTAGGTGTACACATCAAAACATGGAAACACAGTATCTACTAGTGAGTAAATCAACTTGATTATTTATTAAATAAAAATTTTTTTTTTTTTCAAAAGTTACGGTCTATAAAATAAGTTTTTAAATACTAGTGTATTGTGGATAAAGTAAAAGATATTTTTATGGGACTTGGACAGACAGGCCTTTTAATCGACCTAATTAGAGGCTCCATTATCTCGGCAGTAACTTGGCAAATCTTAAAGCATGAGCATGGCGTTTTTATGAGAATACGCAGTGGTGGCCCGCAACATTCAATCTTGCGTTTTTTTTTTACGATTTGCATAATCAGTGTCAGGTTGTATCTTGATCAAAATATGATTCGCGACTATAACAAATATTACTTAATTATAACCATAAGAGTCATCAATGCATCAATGCATCTCTCTAAGTAAGATTTGTTCTCTCTAAGTTTGATTTAGGAAATCATGACATTTTGGAACAAATCTAATTTAGAGAGAAATTAGTCAGGAAAATCCTAGCCTCCACACTGATTGATATTGATGTGCCGTGTTTTACTGAGGCTGTGGATGCCTGGAGACTCGCTTGCCCAACTCAGATATACCCCAAAATCCAACTTCCCAGAGACGGTGGGATGAGCCGCTCTGCAGAGTAGTACAGAACAATTTACTTAACACGTCTGCTACTTCTGCAGAGCGTAAGTCCCAAAAAATATATTTTACTAAATACACTACTAGTGTATTAAGTAAAATATATTTCTTTGGGACTTACACAGACCTATTTTAAAACTGACTTACTAAACCTATTTTATAAACACTAATTTTGAAAAATATATCTTTTGATTTATTATTTAATCAAGGTGATTTGCTCACTAGCTCTAGCTATTGAGCAACACAACAAAAAATGAAAACACAGTATTTATACTGTGCTTCCAGTTTTGTGTGTACACCTAACTGATTTATGACGGGTGCCGAGATGGGAATTTTTCGTGGGCATGTTAAATAAATTCATGGGTGCCGAGATGGGAAGAAGCCGAGATGGAACTAAACTAGTTATCCTACAGGCAGTCGATTTTCCTTATTCATAATATTTTTAATGAATAATTTTAGGCTGTAAGATTTCGTTGGTGTCTTTTCTATGGAAAGTAAGTAATTTTGCAGAACTTCAAATTTTTTAAATCAAATACCCTTTAAAGTTTTTCTGTTTATATACGTATATACCTACTTTTCTACATCACCCTAAAGAAGCAATGCGCATTTAAGCAATATAACTACCTTCTTTTCCAGTATTTAAGAGGTCATCTACTACTCCTAAATGAATGATGCAGTTGACTCGGCTTTTACTCTTTTTATTTTAGACAGGCTATCATAAAACCTACAACCTAACCAACAGTGGAAGATACCAATATCCTTTCAATCAAACCACATCATTCCTTTAATAAAAACGGGAGTATTTCAAACTCATTTCCATATCCTATTACAAATGAATCGCGACTGATCACAATTTCCAACCGGAACATGCATACATCATCGGAAGTCGAATGCTGATCTACTGACCAGTGTCACTGCAGACAGAGGTCTCGAAGTAAAAGGAAAGGAGGTTCGATCAGTGCCCGCGAGATCGCCCGCGTAACCGCACGTGCGACGCTAGCGCCATCTTGCACAACACCCGCCAAAACTTCACTTTTCAAAGTGTGTTCTTAAATTGAAAAATCGAACGTGACAGTTGATTGAAAGTGGACTGGTTAACTAAGTTTTTTTTTCTCGTGATCAATCGGAGGCGTTGGACAATATTAAGGTAAAGCTTATCAGAATTTATTATCGGTCAATTTTGTATGAGTACTAAGTATTTTTTTTATTTTGTAATACCGTCTATGAATAATAAATTCTATTGTCACTGTATTACTGCGTGTTTCTGCTTTAATTTAAACAAATGCAAAATAGTATGTATAAACACAACATTGTACGAGGGCCACTCATACATAAAACAGTCGCTTGAAGTTCTGTTTCTAAGTTTTAAGCAAATCTCAGAAAAATTTAATTTTCAATGTGCTTTAAAGCGTCAGTGATAAAGTACAAAATTGGTCGCATCGATTTTTGAATCTAATTCGTTTGGTTTCACATAAAAACGAAATTATTCGACTGACAATTGACTTTTTCTCACGAGTGCACTGCGTGGCTATAAAATTGTATTTTTGAGTGCATCGGGTGAACGAGCTTGTCAATAAAATAAGCACAGTTTGAACAGGGTACACGCGAACAAAAGTGCATGGATAAAAAAATATTTCGATTGGTAAATATACCATTGTGGACGTAATGGACCGATCACTATTATTTGTGTTCGGGTAATGATTATTTTAAGCATTTTATTTTTAGCCAGGCCATAGCTTAATTGGAACAGCCTTGAGGCTCCGTCGCCAATATTTACGCAAACGCGTCGTATCTGCGTTTCGGTTACAAAGTTAACTAATGACATAACGCAACTACATACTCAGCGATTATTGAATAATATAAAATAATAAATGGAAAAGTTTTTATGCAGATTGCTGGGTATTTGCATAATTTTGCGAATTCTCAATCTCGAAGTACCTATTTATTTCATTTAAGTTTTTCGGTTCATATAAACTTACTATTACAGTATACAAGCTGCGCCCCGCGGTTTCACCCGCATAAGTCTCAATCCCATGGGAATATCGGGATAAAAAGTAAACCATGTTTTACACATCTGTCAAATTTCATCCAAATCTGTTCGACCGTTTTATCGGGAAAGCGTAACAGACAAACTCGCTTTCGCATTTATACTATTGCATGGTTCAACTATTTGAACTGATATTACCATTCTCAGCCCTTATTTTCGGTCCAGCTTTATTATTTCCAGTTTTTATCCTGGGATATTATGTTTTTGGAGACGTCTTGTATTATGCCATGCCCTGAAATCTTTATTTAAAATACGTCAGTTATTCAATTGACAGAGATAATAATGGGAATGCTGTACCTATAGGCAATACATTAAAAGAACAGATAAACCTACCTTTTCAAATAAACAACTTTCTCTCCTCGATCATTTTTAAGGTTCCGTAGTGAACAAGGAACCCTTACAGTTTCGCCATGTCCGTCTGTCCGTCCGTCCGCAACTTAGCTCAGAGATTCTTAGTACTAGAAATCTATAATTTGGCAAGGATATACATATTAATCACGCCGACAAAGAGGTAAAATAAAATCATGAAAAAAAATTATTTTATACCACATAAAGTGGAGATGCTTTTTGTCTCATCTATCCCGTGGTGTGGGGTATCGTTGGATAGGTCATCCAAAAATATTATGGGTCTGTCAAAATAATTTTTAGATTCAGGGATCCGTTTGCGTAAAATTAAGCTTTATATTCTTTATATTGCTCATTTTTGTAAGAGTCAAGTGTGTGTGTGTGTGTGTGTCGCCCCCCGCCATCTAAATGGTAGCTTTTGGATAATTATGTGAAAAAATTCATGGCAGTAGTATATATCACGAAATTAAAAGGGTTTACAAGTTTATGAGTAATAGTCGACCAACTTACGACGACCGACGACCGACAGGCCAGCTGGTGTGGTTGGTTAAGATACCGCCTATCATGTCGCAGGTCGTGGGTTCGATTCCCACTCCAGACAAACATTTGTATGCATGAACATGTATGTTTGTTCTGAGTCTGGGTGTAATTATCTATATAAGTATGTATCTAGAAATTTTGTCATAAGGATAATTTATTCCCTCGTAAGTATTTACTTTTGTATATTTACGTAGGCTAGTTTTAGATATTAATGTACCAATATGCTTCTTCTCATAGTTGTTAAAAGATTATTTTTTTATATCAGTTTTACTTAAAATTTTAATGTCCCAATGTAATTGAAATGTAAAGCGATGGCCTGAAACACAGGTTTGAATAAACCTAGATCGGGTGGGTCGCTACCTAACATTCCAATTCCTAACTATCATTACTTGCACCTGTAACTAAACATATACTTAAGCATTAGTTTATTATTAGACTCTATAATTTATTGTATTGGAAATTTACTAATAACTGGCTAAATGTACACTTTTTGAAAACATTTTTATTTTATTAAATAAATTATTATTATTATTTACAAAAAAGAAAGTAGTGTATGTAGTATATCATTTGTCTGGTTTCCATAGTACAACCTCTGCTTAGTTTGGGATCAGATGACCTTGTGTGAAATGTCCCAGGATATTATTTATTTATTTTATTTATTTAACTTATAAAATGTATGTACCTACTTGGAAACGTAAACGTTTTGTACAAATTCTATTGAAAAATTACTAATTCAACTACAATGTTAAGTTTGTTTTTGGGATAAATTCATCCCAACTACGGAACCCTTCATTGTGCGTGGTCCAACACGCACTTTGCCGGTTTTTCCCTTATAATTTCCCCGAAAACGCAACCATGTTACCTCATACAAAGCTATAAACCCGGAATACAAAATAACGATGTATGTTTCAGTTTTCTAATAGGCTGATATTAACACTATTATTTAAGACTAGCAGCGCCCCGCGGTTTCACCTGCGTAAGTCTCCAACCCGTAGTAATATAGGGATAAAACGTATCCTATGTGTTAATCCAGGTTATAAACTATATGTGTGCCGAATTTCATCAAAATCCGTTCAGTAGTTTTTGCGTGAAAGAGTAACAAACATCTATCCATCCTCACAAACTTTCGCATTTATTATATTAGTAGATAAGTAACAGAAAACCTCCCTTTCAAATAATAAAAAATAAACAACCTTCTCTCCTCAAACATTTATCCCTTATAATTTCCACGAAAATGCAACCATGTCACCTCATACAAGGCTATAAACCCGGAATAAATAATAACGATGTATGTTTATTTCTCACTCATTAAAACTTGTTTTAATTGCTTACGGACTTTCGATTTAAGGTCGGAGATAATAAAAAAAAAATGTATTAAGTATTTCCTGGTTAAAAAAAAAACTATCAAAAGGTGTGTGACACGGTCTATGCATGTTGATATTCTAGTATGTGCTTCAAGTCGCCTGTGGATATTATGTTGATCAGATTTAAATAATAATGATTAAATCAATCTGTAATTATCATTATTGATATAGAGATATGACTTATTACCATGTAATGTAATGTCAATGTCTTGATATGTTTTTTTTAATGTTTTTTTATGTGCCTTTACAGATAATTGATTGTTCTTAACTGTTTTTGTGTTGTAACTTTTATACAGGGTTATTGGTAAAACACCAACAACCTCTTAAGGGGTCATTGTACTCATCATTATTAACAACTTTTACTATGGGACCAAACCTGAAATCGCGAAAAAAAATCAGCTGTTCAGTACATTTTGACGAATTATGCTGACATAAATGTACAGACCAGCTGTTTTTTTTTTCGCGTTTTCAGGTTTAGTCCCATAGTAAAAGTTCTTCATAATGATGAGTACAATGACCCCTTAAGAGGTTGTTGGGGTTTTACCAATAACCCATGACCTGGATTAGGATATAGAATACTTTTTATCCCGGTAGTACGTTCCTGCGAAATACTTTCCGACGACCACGCGGGCAAAGCCGCGGGCAAAAGGTAGTTGGTTTATAAATATAAAGAACAATTTTACTATCCCATGGTACTGTGAAGGTTTGAACTCCACAAGGGGTATAGCTAAACTGATATCATAGCAGGTAACCCAATATAGGAATTATACGTATTTTTATCGAATCAATTAATACAATCACGCACTTCTTATAAAACGATCCTATTTTACCGTCTCTTCAGACTGTCTTTAAGTCCTAAAACAAAACTACCAGACTGCCTTTTTTTCTTCAAAAGGTAGTTCCACATTTGCTTGAGCGATAGAATGTCAGTCAGTAAAATAATTATGAGGTTGCCCATTGCATGAAACCTTTACAGTACCTACCTAAACATTTTTTCATTTTCCTAGCCTGCTTCTCCTGGACAAAAGCCTCTCCACTCCTTCCATCCTAGAATAGACACAACATTACAACAACGAAGAGACAACTTTAATTAAGACCATTAATGTCATTACCAATTATTATTCTGCACGGGAACCATAATATGACCACTTCTATCTCTATTCTACGAAGACTCTTTTATTAATATTCCACATCGCACCGTAGAAAAAATAATCTACTGCGGTCAGGCGACGCTGGCTGGAAAAAACACTTTTCATCTGAATTTATTTCGCAATGCTGAAAAACGTATACATAATTACCTTGATGATAATTGTACCTTTAAAAGTATACCAACACACGTCGTGAACAGTAATTAAAAGTGAGTGATACTTATCCACATTCATTAACAAAAACCATTAAGGGTGACGCAACATTGATTGATTGAATCGGGCCATCTCGGATCTCAGCCTCTTTACATCGAGTGCTTCACAGTCATTGGTTAAAGTGGCCCATTCACTAACCTACATGGTAGTCGAATGATGCAGGTCATGCAGGATTGTGAATGTGATTGTGACTTGCGTACTGACTTTCGTCATCTCTTTTTAGCCAGTTGTCAAAACGTAAAAAAGCTGTGGAGATTTTCATGAAAGTGTGTAAGCTATTATCTTTCCTGAGCGGCTGACTGGGTGCACCACTGGTTACATAAACAGTGACAAATATTTTAACAAAACGTGTGCGGTCGGAAGACCCCTGTCAGGCACGGAGTTCCTTCTCACGTATGATTTAAAACAAAAACAGAATTTTCGCAGCCACCATCTTGGATTCACATTTTGACCTCACTATGGACTTTGGCACCCTCGAAAACTATGAAAATGTCACCCATGACCAAACATTTGTAAATTTTCGCATCCGCCAAATTGAATTTTCATTTTTGCTTCACATACCGTAATAACAGCCGCACGGGTCGATCCATCAGGTTAAGCTACGCTTGCCGGGGTTAGTCTGTGGATGGGTGACCATCTTTACATACCGAGACTCCTCCGTGCCTCGGAAAGCACGTTAAGCCGTTGGTCCCAGCTGTCATTCGTGGATCTTTGACACTCGTTACGGGTCGTCAGGAGCCCGAACGTCTGACAACCAGTATTACCAAGGGGTATCGTATTACCCAGTAACTGGGTTGTGGAGGTCAGATAGGCAGTCGCTCCATGTAAAATACTGGTATTCAGCTGCATCCGGTTAGACTGGAAGCCGACCCCAACATGGTTGGGAAAAGGCTAGGCAGATTGATTTTGACTTAGATTTATAATATTCGCGAAAAAAAATCAGCTGTTCCCTACATTTATGTTTTGTAAAATTTCGGGAGCAGATTTTTTTTCGCGAATACTAATATATAACTCGTAAGGATGCGCATGAATTCAAATTCATCCTGTACCTATATGTTTTGAAAAAGAATTGGACAGGTTAGGCTGTTGATGTAGGAACGGAGCTTCCTATGTTCATGACATAATCCAATAAGCTGGCCTGCTCTTTGCTGGCAACCATCTACCTACCTACACCATACAATAAGCCACACGACAGATTTCGCAGTAAAGTTGAACGAACGACGCGAACTAGCCTTGGCCTTTCTGACGACTGACTCTTATGAAAGGAAGGGAGGTCCATGAAAGACAAATGGAACTAAATAAAAGTCAAACAATTGTTACGAATCGTTTCTGTATTCGCTTTTGTTTATACGCTCTAATAATGTAGTTATAATTTTTAAAGACAAAGAGGAGCTTGTGGCTAAGTAATAACAGCTGCACGGGTCGATCGATCAGGGTAAGCTACGCTTTCCGAAGTTGGTCCGTAGATTGGTGACTATGTTAACATACCAAGACCCCTCCGTGCCTCGGCTTTCGAGGTATTTTGACAGTCGTTACGGATCGTCAGAAGCCCGAAAGTCTGTCTGTTATCGTATTACCTAGTAACTGGGTTGTGGAAGTCAGATAGGCAGTCGCTCCATGTAAAATACTGGTATTCAGCTGCATCCGGTTGGACTGGAAGCCGACTCTAACATAGTTGGAAAAAGGCCTGGCAGATGATGATGATGAGTTTTTAAAGACGAGGAAATACTTCCCGAACTGATAAATCGAACCACTGTGCAAATTCCATGTGAGGTACCTTATGAGGTACTTATATAGACCTAAACATAGAACATCAAAATAATTAAATGATGAAAAAATAAGTTTTTATGCACTTTCGCAGCCGACATACTGGCCATCATTTTGGTGTCGTGATTGTTCTTAATTTGAATTCACGACCATTTAAACAGTTATGGACTTCTATACAAAAAGTGCAGGGTGGCTCGATTCAGGAGTCCGAGAGTGTAATAATAAGACCGTAGAATTTACAAAGGCTTACGGGGAAAGTTCAGCTACTTTTAAAACAGCTGTTTAGATATTTAATCAGGTCTTTTCTTAGGAAGTTTGACATAACCAACTATATATATATATACCTATTGGTTTGAATGGTGGTGAATACAGCCGTAAAAGTGCAACTAGACTACGATCTGTCGACGATCAGTCGAAATTCGTCGAAACAAACCAAATACTCCAAATAGTTAGGAGATCGATGAACAACCGTTCATTGACCGATCAGAAATCGATCAAAATGAACGACGGTATTTCTAGTTAGACTTTGCTTTTGTCATGCTTGACTTTGTGTTTTCTTTTTCTTCTCTTTTTATAATTATACTCTTTTTTAATATAACCCAATACAATAATTATGTCTGGTCTTTTGTGTTTATAAAGAAGATAAACTCTTTGCTGTAATTGATTATTCGATCAACAATCTAAGCATGACGACTGCTCGACAAACGGGGCTGCTCATGTTACAGATTGTCATTCTGAAATCATAAAGTTGCTATTTTTTTAAGCCGTTAACATTACTCATAATCTGCTCCACTTACGTAAGGAACACAAAATTAAAGATATATCTCTTAAAATATTGAAATCTGAACGCGTGGGTTGCCCACGCGTTCAGATTTCAATATTTTATTAATCATCGTTTGCGTTTATAGTGATTTAAATCTTGTGTATATTTCGATGTTTTATAAAAAGTGTTATTCTTTATCTGTGTTTGATCTAGATTGTGACAAGGTCTGCAATTAATATTTATCTAAAATAGGTTTGTATGTTCTAAATATTTTAAATACCTAGTGTAAACTCTACCGCTGAGCATGAGGTCCTGCACCCTAATTGCGTAACACACTATCAACCGGAATTTGAATAATTTTGAAGCAAATTGTTAATCCATTGTTTCATATATTATGTTCGAAAAATTTGTCTGATCGACAACCTAAATAACGCAATGAATGTTGTTATTTCCCAACCGGTTAGGTTAGCTTAGGGCTCGTAGCTATCCGACCAGTGCTCGGTGAATGACTCGGGCGGGGAGGCACGGCTCTCTGTCGTTTCGGGCGACGCAGGTGCTTTCGGGGCATGGCTGCTTCGGGAAGTACCTGTGTCGCATGGGCAGGGAGCCGAACGCTCGGTGCCATCACTGCGTCCACTGTCGGGAGGACACGGCGTGGCACACACTGGCAGAGTGTGTCGCATGGGAGGAGCCGCGCTGTGCCCTCGTATCAGTAGTCGGAGCCGACTTGTCGCTACCGGCCGTCGCTCGTTCTATGGCCGGGGGCGCCGAGTCGTGGGATGCGGTGATCTCCTTCTGTGAATCGGTGATTTCGACTGCGGAAAGGGAGAGGGAAATTGAAACCACTCTCCCGATCCGCAGCAAGCGAACTAGGCGTCGGCGGAGGGTTGACAACGCCCTCTTCCAGCCCCCGTAAAAAGGTCCGGAGGGACGGCGGACTCGGGGACATCCGCCGCCCCTCATCCAGCAGGACCCGAGGCGGCGGCGCGTAGTGTTCCACGCGCGCCCCTAATGGACGTCGCGGGGGGAGTTTCACACCTCACTCCCCCCGCGGGCCTGAGGTGGCCCGCAATGGAGGGCCGGCACTAGCCGGGATCGTGGAAGGCGCACAAGTTCCCATGATCCCCGGTCCAAGTGTGCGAAGGGAACACCGGGGTGGTTTTTAGTCAGTAAGAGTCTGACAGACCCCTCCGCCCGCCCCAGGGCGGAGGACATCCATGAGGATTTTCCAACCCGGAACAAAAAAAAAAGGGCTCGTAGCTAAATACAGCCGCACGGGTCGACCTTCAAGGTTAGGCAACGCTTGCCGAGGTCGGTCTGTGGATGGGTGACCATGCATAACATACCGAGACCCCTCCGTGCGTTTAGAAAGCACGTTAAGCCGTTGGTCCCGGCTGTCATTCGTAGATCTTTGACAGTCGTTAAGGGTAGTCAGAAGTCCAAAAAGTCTGACAACCAGTCTTAACAAATGGTATCGTGTTACCGTGTGTGTGTGTTACTGGATTGTGGAGGTCAGATAGGCCGTCACTCCATGTAAAATACTCGTATTCTGTTGCATCCGGTTAGACTGGAAGCCAACTCCAAAATAGTTGGGAAAAGACGAGGCAGATAGATTTCCCGAAGGAGTACAGTTAGTACAGTCGCATGTTACACTTTGTACAGTCACGAACCGGGACTGTTGAGCCACTAACTTATCATCTTAACTTGGTTGTGTTACACGAATGCCGCCCGTTTTTCGTTATTGAAATGTCACATGTCAAATTTCACGGGCGGCATTCGTGTAACACAACCAAGTTAAAATGATAAGTTAGTGGCTCCACAATCCCGGTTCGTGACTGTACGTTTATTTTCCTTAATTTAGTTTCAGAGTTTCTATCATACTCGAAACATTTACCAGTTCTTTTACTCTGTTTACAAAACCACACTTAAAAAAAACCGGCCAAGTGCGTCTCGGGCTACGCACAATGAAGGTTCTGTAGTTGGGATAAGAACAAACTTAACATTGTAGTTGAAAAACATGTTCTCATTCCAACAGCAAAAATGTAAGTTGTACACACAAATTGAGAGATTTACAATGTTATTTTGAGATCATAGACTTCTTATAGGTTTCCTGTAATCTATAGGTATTGAACTACTTTCTGTAATTTTTTCAAAATTTTATGCTCAGTAGTTTCGCAGATATGAAAATTTACCATTCCCTCCTTGGGAATGGTAAATTTTCGTCTATGTTCTTAAATAACTTTAAACATTTTTTTTATTATAAAAAAAAACATATATTTGAGACCCTCATAGTATTCATTTGATATGTCACACGGTACAGTTTGCAAAACTTTTTATTTTCACTATCTTATTTGCCCCCAAAAGTGACCCCAATATTCAAAATTCATTTAGTTACGTTACACGTCCGTGTTTGGGTCACAGAAATTCATAGCAAATTGGCTGTGACAGACGGACAGACAGACACACGAGTGATGCTATGGGTTCCTTTTTTTCCTTTTGAGGTACAGAACCCTAAAAATACAAATAATTTGCATAGAATTTGTATCCTTGACACACAAGTACGTTAAGTAGTTCCATCTTCAATTGCTTGCTAACTATTGACTTTAAATGTCAGTGTTAGCTGTCAACATGGAGTATTTAATTTAAATATATTAGTTCCGTTGACAACCTTTGCTTGACGCTTGCTTACATAAGCTCGTTGAACAAAGGATAATAAGTAATTAAGAGTTTGTACAAACGTTTCGTTAATTACATTTATTTGAAAGTCAATTGTTACTTAGCATTGTCACACTTCCGTGCTTTTAAACGATATGTTTAGTAAATAATTCATGTTATAATAAATTCAAATTCATTTATTTGCTAGAATGTAGGTATACAATGTATGATCTTAAAAATAGTGGCCCCTTTACATTCTACCATTATCCTATGGTGTTCGTCGCTAGTGTCGAGCACGATGTTGCTATTTTAATTAAATTATAAATAAAAATACAAGTAGACAGCCACACCAAATCAGAACTCATGCATTAGGATTTTACATGTCAAACATACCTATGTCAGTTCAAGGGATAGTTTAATATAATGTCAGATTAACAATACGAGTATGTAAATAATAAATTTCACAACTACTATCATGTCAGAGTGCAAAATTTTGATTTAATTAATTAAATTTTTATTCAATAAAGTACCTATATATATCAATATTATTATTACAGTATCATTCTCCGCGATCTGACATGTATTCACTGAGATCGTAAAAGCAGGGAAATAAGGAATGTGTGTATAAGTAGGTCCCTAATACCTATCATCATTCTCCTGCTCTTGTCCCAATTTATTTGGGGTCGGCGCAACATTTTTTTTCTTCCATACTTCTCTATTAGGGTCGGCTAGGGGCTCGTGGCTAAGTAATAACAGCCGCACGGGTCGATCGATCAGGTTAAGCTACGCTTGCCGCGGCCGGTCTGTGGATGGATGACCATCTTTACATACCGAGACCCCTCTGTGCCTCGGAAACCACGTTAAGCTGTTGGTCCCGGCTGTCATTCGTAGATCTTTGACAGTCGATACGGGTCGTCAGAAGCCCGAAAGTCTGACAACCACTCTTACCAAGGGGTATCGTATTACGTAGTAACTGGGTTGTGGAGGTCAGATAGGCAGTCGCTTCATGTAAAATACTGGTGTTCAGCTGCATCCGGTAAGACTGGAAGCTGACCCTAACATAGTTGGGAAAAGGCTGGGCAGATGATGACTTCTCTATTAGTCGTCATCTCGGTAGTCACTGCCTTTCTAGCCGTATCACCTTTCACACAGTCCATCCAGTTTCTTTGGTCTTCCCCTACTCGTATAGCTGTCCGCAATCATACTTTCCTGACGACATTTTTGCTCATTCCTCCGCATCAAATGCCAACCGATTTCCACACTACTTTTCAATCACCTAGAATAGTTCTATCTATTCGCGTAACACCACACATCCCTCTTAGCATTCTCATCTCAGCTTATAGTACCTATATATCGCGTATGTGGAGTTTTCACGAACAAAATAAAATATTTTCTACACTCCGAATGTAACCTGCGGTCGTTACCCGAAAAAAAACATCAAGCCATGTTTTTTTTTCGTTTCACCACTTCTGCGGAGTTTCGCTAGCTAATTTAATTTGACCCTGTATGGATTATTAGGTAAGCTAAGTAGTGCAGTCTTATGTACGGCATAGAAATGTTTTGGTAATATTTCTCCTTCCTTTTTATTTTCAGTATATTTTTTATATACGTACATACAAACATAAACTCACGCCTTCTTCCCATGGGGGTAGGCAGAAACTACAAAACGCCACCTGCTAAATCGTTTTTTTTATATATGAACAAAATGGGGCGTGAATGATTTTCATTTAATTACGCCACAGTAGGTATTAATACAAAAACACCTATATCTGTCGAGGAAAACCGTGTTTGTATTCTGGGTTCTCATACACAAGAAGTCCTTGGGCGACCGCATGCTTGTTTACCTTTTACCTCCCAAAAACGTGAAAAGAAAAATATTTGTTCAAATACAAACCACAAATATCACGATCGTTTTTTTGTTTTTGGTCTTTTAGCTAAACCTCTAGCAAACCAGATTGCTGAAAGCTGAAATAAGTAGAAAGGCATGCTTTATGACATAACATTTTATAAATATTATCAAGATTAGGTTTTCTACTTGGCTGACGTGCAATCTTTTGCGTTTATGGTGCTTATAGGTATCGTGTTGATCAGTCAGCCACGCTACCAACTTATCATCATCTTCCTAGCCTTTCCAACTATGTTCGGGTTGGCTTCCAGTCTAATCGGATATAGCTGAATACCAGTATTTTACATGGAGCGACTGCCTATCTGACCTCCACAACCCAGATACTTGGTAATACACGATAACCCTTGGTAAGACTTACGGGCTTCTGACGACCCGTAACGACAGTCAACGATCCTAGAATGACAGCTGGCACAGGGGGTTCTCAAATGTAAAGATGGTCAACCATCCACGTACCGACCGCGGCAACCGTAGCTTAACCTGATCGATCGACCCGTGAGGCTCTTCTTACTTAGCCACGAGCCCCAGCTACCAACTCACTGACTGGCTATTCTTTTTACCACTCTGCTAAAATATTCTCATTACACTGAAAAAGTTCAATCGCCTTATTTTCTCGTTATTTTATAGATGCTCGTGTTAACCTTAGTTTTTACTAAATAAATATGTATACGTACATTAGAGAGGCTAGCCTATAACTAAACGATATAAAATCATGTGTTTGTGCTAATTCTAAGTCGGTAACAATCTGCGACCTTGCTGTCGTAATTCGAACAGACCAAAGGAATGCAAGTGACCCTGAATATGTAACAGTCAGATTTTTTTTCTGATATAGCTACCAGCGTATATGTGACAGTGTTCGCAAATATTGTTTTGCAATGCATTACATGTCTGTATGTATGAATTACTTACTTACATGGTGAATGATGATCTTCAATACTCTAAACCTCCTATACTGTTTCAAATACCTTTCTTAAAAAACGTAACAGCTTCTGAAATCGGTGCCAAGCTATTAGTGCATTGAAGAACTGAAGACACCGACCTCAGAAGATGTTAAGTTTTTTAAGAAAGTTATTTTATTCGTTTTAGGTTTTCAAGTCGGTTTTTACTTTTTTTTAAGTACATTTAATTTTCCATTTTTAGTTGTATATACAAAATACCATACGGTCAAGACGAACACACAGTACATTTATACTTAAAACTTCGTACATAAGAATAATTACCTAATGAATTATATATGTATACTAAAACCTTCCTGAAACTATGTAGATCACGTTAGTGAAAGAATCATCAAAATTGGTTCTTTAGTTTTTGAGAACATCGTAGACATACAAACATACATACATACGGGTCGAATAGAGAACCTCCTTTTTTGAAGTCGGTTAAAAATGTAAATAAATGGGTCTGCAAATAATGGATGGATGCCAATTTCTAGTTCCACTTACAAATTGATTTGAATACTTAAACCCGAAATTCTAATTTTAAATTAATTTTAATAGGCCAGTCATTTAAAACATCGTAGGTCGCAAAACAGTGCGCACTATCATAGAACTATTATTACTATACTTTATCTCAGTGCGCACTATACTGATTTTTTGGGATTTTGTTTGGATAAATGACCAATGCCATGACCAATGGTGTAAAACCAAGTTTGCAGCTCCGATAGACCTGTGCTAACTGTGTAGGAAATGTTCCAAAAACCTCGAAATTTTCGGACTTCTATCAGTTTTTGACTTTTAACTTCTAAACGGGAATAACTTCTACGAAAATAACGATTTGCTACAACTTAAGCGCAACCGTAGCTCTGCAGGTGCAACAGAACCCGAGATACAGCACTTCAAACATTGGCCATTTTTCATTAAAATTCAAAATTATGGTTTTAGCTGTTTTCCGAGCAGAATATCGGCTTAAATACTCATAGTACGAAGTTACTCATGGGATTAGAGCATTTCAGCTCTGCTCTCTGGTAAAGGCATCTTCCTCCTCCGCACCCTTTCTAGTAACTGCATGCCAGGAATTTCAGCAGGGTTAGCAGCGCTAGTTCCTTGGTTGAGGTCACCCCTTGCTGGCTTCTTGTCCACTCCCAGTTTTGGGCTCTTTTTCTACCCCCAACCGCTTCTCCACCTGGTCGTAGGTTCTATAGGAATGTTAGGCTGCAGCCTCTGCGGTTGAGGGCAGACAAGCGAGATGGACTTTTTCGTTGGTAGCAGATCAGACAGCAGGAGACCTAACGCGAGCTTTGTGTCTACCGTGACTGGTCTATAAAGACTTTTCTCGTTTAAAAATTGAGGCTATTTTTATAGCTTGAACTTTCGTCGACAATATTTAAATTACAATTTAATACTAATTGTTGTATAAACAATAATTGTTAGTGTTTGCGTTTGATTAATAGTGATTGCGTAAGAATTAAACAATTTGTTCAGAATTTCATCAAAAGTACTAATCTCTTTCTAATGTACTAATATCTCCGGGCAAGACTATTTTATCGACACGATGACATCGTACTCCTACTTCTTAGGCTCATTTACCCCACACATCACTAAACGCGTTTAACGCTAAACGAGTTTATAACATCATTCTGTCTCTGTCATCTTTAAACGATCGAAAGAAATGGAGCGATGTTTTAAACTCGTTTAGTGATGTGTGGTGAAAATGAGCCTAGGTTCCTGCACAAGGCTAAACAAAGGCGATTGGGTTTTGTTTTAATGTGCATACTCTTGTCAGAAGCGACATGTGCTTATTATATGTAACAGTAAAACTAGTTTTGACTACAAAAAGCAGTCAAAACTCTTTTTACAATTACTAACATTCATTTAAAAACCGAACGCGAGTTGTATGAGTTTACGAGTTAGTAATTTTTTTTTGTGTGTTCTTAAATTGCCTGCCAACGTAAGCCTAAATCGGATTGGCTTCCAATATAACTGGATGGCTTTACATGAAGCTACTGCCGTCCCACCCTGTATCTGGTTAACACGACAGCCCTTGTTAAGACTTGGTGTCAGACTTTCGGGCTTCTGACTATCTGTAACGACTGTCAAAGATCTGCGAATGTCGACCAGTTCCAGAAACAATGGGACACTAAGTGCGGATTTCACCGATGAAACTCAACGTGATCAGCACATTTAAGGTTCATTTTCACCCACATGACTAAAGGCGATTAACGCTAAACGAGTTTAAAACATCATTCTGTCTCTGTAATCTTCAATCGATTGAAAGAAACAGAGCGATATTTTAAACTCGTTTTGCGTTAAACGCGTTTAGTAATGTGTGGTGAAAATGAGTCTAAGCCGAGTTCAAGAGCTGTCAGTGTCAATATTGCAAAGAAAATAATGCGTGCTGATCTGAGCTGTGCTGCTGGGGAGTTTGTTGCGCCACATCTCCCCAGCTAAAGCACTAGGAAGTGGTGAAGGGTGGGCGTTTTGGGGGACTGCCTTATGTAATTTTGACGTTCGAAAAGTGCTGATTCTCAGCCTAGTTTGAATAAATGATTTTTGATTTTTTGATTTTGATCGCGTTCAGTTTTAATTGGTGAATACCGTATCATACCCAACGTGTCCTGTTGTCTGCACGTTACAGACAACAGACATACGAACTCGTTGCCAAATTCTGGGCCGTCTCTATTTAGATTGCTATCGACACGGTAAGAAACATGTGCTGAACCGCACTAAATATAATGCCCAACGTGTCCTGTTATCTGTACTTTATAGACAACAGGATATACGAACTCTTTGCCAAATTCTGGGCCGACACGGTAAGAAACATGTACTGAACCGCACTAAATATGTATAATGCCCAACGTGTCCTGTTGTCTGCACGTTACAGACAACAGGACATAGGAACTCGTTGCAAAATTCTGGGCCGACTATATTTAGATTGCCATCGACACGGTAAGAAACATGTGCTGAACCGCACTAAATATGTATAATGCGCAACGTGGCCTGTTGTCTGCACGTTACAGGCAACAGGACATACGAACTCGTTGCCAAACTCTGGGCCGACTCTATTTAGATTGCCATCGACACGGTAAGAAACATGTGCTGAACCGGGATTACACTGCGTCGCACTTCACCGTGTCCGATTCGACACACCCCAAGGCGAATTAGACACACTGCTTCCTCCTATTGTTTTAACAGGTACCTACGCAACCACGCGTATAAATCTAGAGGCAGCGAAACACCTACTACCAGAACCAGTTTTGTCAGGAAGTGCTCTATATTATATTATTCTGTAACGATTTGCGTCATTGTTCAAACGCTTTGTAGGTTCTTAATGTCACATTTATTATGAATAGCTTATAATTCATTTCATATTCATTGCAATTGTCAATTTTTATTTTCACTAAAGTTGAAGGCTGCATAACTTATTTTTTCCTTTACAAAAGCGAAAAGGAAACATTTATTCTACTATAATTGTTTCTTAATCATAACTAATATTATAAATGCGAAAGGGAGTTAGTTAAAACGGCTGAAGGAATTTGGATGAGGTTAGGACATCGGATACTTTTTATCCCGCTATTCCCACTAGATTGAGACTTATGCGGGTGAAACCGCGGAGTGCAGCTAGGATACTATACGCTTTGGTCTACCACCATGACCTGGAAAAGGACATAGGCTAATTTCATCCTGGACCGTAGTGGCAATCGCGGGCAACGGCTAATAAAATATTAACTAATAATAAATGCACCTATGAAATTGCCGATTTACATAGAAAAAAAATGAAACAAATTTTTGAAAGAAATATTGTCGATGCACTTTTGCCATTATAATTAAAGTTCGTTGATGCCTCTGCTAGTGGGATCGGGAATCGATAAATTCTTTAAAGACGTTTTTCATCGCTTCGTTAGGTTTGTATTATTCCCCGGGGCTCATTGTTGACATCAAAATTTCCAGAACGGAAGTGATCAAATCAAAAACGCACAGAGCGTTCACTTGCGGTAACTTGTCCATACACGTCGTTAATATTGCGTGCTGTCTGTGTTGCGTTGGTGACACGACGGAACTCGTATTCAAAAATAGCGCACAATTTCTATTTTTCCATGGTTTACAGAAACATAGATATCAAAGAAAAATCGAACGGCGGGAAAACAAATGAACAAATGACTTTTGATTTTTGTAATGTCATGCTATATAATAAAATTAATTTGAATTTGAAATTCTAAATAGAATTAAAGATATTGATCAGCACTAGCCGGTATCAAAAATCGGCAATTTCATAGGTAAAAGATAAATGCGAAAGTAAGTTTGTTACGTTTTTACTTCTAAACCACTGAACCGATCATCCTGAAATTTTGCATATACGTTGTCAGGTGTACAGAAACGGACATAGGGTAGCTTTCATCTCGAATAAAGTACTATTCCCGAGGAAAACAACAATGACGTTCTTGTGATAATAGATGGCGCCACGTGTCTGTCGTGATTGAATTTTAATATGCGATACTTTAGCAATGTGTTCAGAGCTTATTTTTAAATTTAAGTACCTAATACATTTTGTGAGTCTAGACCGGTTTTTCATCCTTCTTTCTAACTATCCTAACTAATATTATAAATGCGAAAGTGTAATTGTTTGTTTGTTTGTTGATTACCCTTTCATGCTAAAACGGCTGAACGGATTTGGATAAAATTTGCCACATGGATAGACCATGACCTGGAGAAGTACATAGGCTACTCATCCTGGATCGCAGACGAAGTCGCGGGAAACCGCTAGTAACGTAATAAATAAAGCTTAAACAACCTTGTGTGTGTTTCGGATCTATGATGAATTATAAAATTGAGTTGTTGGAGCTAATAAAAGTCATAACAATTCTGAAACGAACCATTGTCGTTGAAATCGCTTGCGAATTGGGCTTATTTATACGAAGAGCTTTTAAAATCGGTTGCTGGTTCAAGCAATTATAAGTCTATTGTTGCATCAAATTACATTGCATAAGTAAATAGGTACCTACATACCAAATAAATACTCAGTAAACGAGCATAGTGCCTAATTGCTTTATAATGACATCAAAAAAATCTAGTTGACATTGGTGCGAGCTGGTAAGGTGCTTGACCTATTCCTGAGATTATATGATCGCTCGACTGAAATGATAAAAACGCTAAAGCTTATTAAATAAATATTAATAATGGCTCGAATTCGGCCTTTTTCTTCTACTGAATTTTTCATGTTGAGGCCGCGAAACAGATTAGGAATATGAAACCCAAAAGCAGCGAGTGCGCAGCAGAGATCGATCCGTAAGATTTTTATAAAGTCCAATGATCCATGAAAAATGTGTGGTCGTCATCACTTAGCTCAATACTTGGCCACTCGTTGGTATTTTTAGGGTTCCCAAAGGGTAAAACGGGACCCTATTACTAAGACTCTGCTGTCCGCCTGGCTGTCCGTCTGTCACCAGGCTGTATCTCAAGAACCGTGTTTGCTCCGAATCGAATGGACCGATTAAGTTGAAATTTGGTACACGTATGTATTTTTGTGACCCAAACACGGACGTGTAATGTAAATGAATGAATTTTGAATATGGGGGTCAATTTTGGGGGGCAAATAAGAAAAAAAAGTTGCAAACTGTACCGTGCGATATATCAAATGAAAGGGCTTACTGTGTGGGTCTCAAATATGTATATATTTTGTATTTTAAAATAAACTATTTTAAAGTTATTTAAGAAAATAGACGAAAATTGACTATTCCCCCCCCCCCCCCCCCCGTTTATCTCCGAAACTAGGAACCTTAAAATTTTGAAAAAATACAGAAAATAGTTCTATAGCTATAGATTACAGGAAAACCTATAAGAAGTTTATGGTCTTAAAATAACATGGTGAATCTCTTAATATTGTGCGTACAAACTTACATTTGTCCATAGTTAAACGAAAAGCATTTTTAAGTCTCTTAGGGAGTCGGCTAACCCTGACATTCTGAAAATGACCTACTATGCTCTGTGTCAATCAGTATTAGGGTATTGTATCACGGTATGGGGTGGTGCAACTAAAACCAGTCTAATCAAAGTTGAAAGAGCACAGAGAGCTATACTGAAAGTAATGCTACGTAAGCCTTACCGCTATCCTACAACACAATTGTACTCGGAATGTAAGGTGCTTACTGTCCGTCAGCTCTTTGTGCTCCGTTCGGTACTTAAAAGACACTCTTGCGTCCCTCGTTCGGATCCTAAAAAGCGCACCAACATCCCCCCAGGCACATAGCACAAAACGTCGTTCGCCAGACACCAATACCACACACTTAGTGCGTATATTTACAAAAAAACTCACAAAGACCTCAACATCCGCGACCTCAATAAATATCAAGTAAAGTCTAAGGTGACAGAATGGCTACTTCAACAAGACTATTTACAAACCGAGTCCCTACTTACGTACATTGCTTAATAATTAATAACTATTTATCGCTGCACACTCATAATTACACTCACCCACACCCTACACCACCCATATACACATGGGTGTGCAGTCAGTTACATACATTCACACACACTCTCCAACATGCTTGAGTTGCACTCCCTTCTTCTCCTATTTAATTTATATATATATTATAATTTTTATAATAAATATATGTTTTAGGAAAAAATACATACTATATATATAGCAAGGTACATACAAAAGTAAGATATTATAAAACACTTAATTGGCTAACTGACACCCCTCACAAGTTTTGTTTACTTTATAAGATACCCTATAGCTGATCACTGCCTCTTAAGATACAGGTCACCCTAGTTTAAGAGGCAGGGCTCACCCAATTCATGTACAGACCTACTATTACTAGATTACAGCATAGGCAATTATGTAATACTTGTCTTTACTCTTATGTCTACCAGTGTAATAATCCATCTTTTACCTAATTGTAACAACTACATGTTTTCTCGTCTGTAACTTATTTGAAATAAATTAATTTTATTATTATCTCCTTTATTTATTTTTTAAACTTATTTTATTACATTTTTAAATATTTTTATAAAAACATTAAAAAAAAACATTTAAAAATATAAAAAATAGTGATCCGCCGGTAGCGGGTGCAGGGTCCAAGCTACCGGTGGTTAGGGCCCCAGAGACAGGAACCTCCTCACAATACGCGCCGTATCAAGGAGGACTGCCTTCTGAATCAGGCCCTTCACCCAGCCACCCAACGAGAGCCTCTTGAGATGTTGGTCGAGGCTCTTAGCGATAAGGCCATTGACCGTAACGACTATCGGCACAATGATTGCCGAGTCCACATTCCACATAGCGACAACCTCGTGGGCTAAGTCGAGATACTTCAATTGTTTCTCCTTCTCAGCCTTCACGAGGTTCTCGTCATGCGGGATAGTGACATCGATTATCATTGTGCGGCGCACTGATCGATCTATTACCACTATATCAGGCTTATTGGCTACAATAGTCCTGTCAGTGATAATAGATCGATCCCAGTATAACGTGACATGGTCATTCTCGAGAACTGGGTCGGGCACATACCTGTAATACGGTACCTCAGAGTCCGCAAGGCCGTATTTCAGAGCAAGTTGCTGATGGATAATCCTGGCTACTTGATTATGCCTGTGCAAATACTCGCCGTTAGCTAAACGAGAACACCCAGAAGTAATATGTCTGATAGACTCACCGGGACAATGGCATGCCCGACATATGTCGATCGTCCCGTCTTTCATTATATACTTCCGGTAGTTATTCGTTAGCATAACTTCATCCATAATTGCACAGACTGAACCTTCGGTTTCCCCAAAGAGGTTACCGAAGCGTAGCCAGGCCACGGACGCTAAGAAATCTACGTCTGGCCCATGAAGGGCCCGGAAAAAGCGTCCGTGAAGCTCCTTGCTTTGCCATACTTCCTTGCGGTCATTGGTACTAAGCACCACAGGTTTGCGCCAGTTCTTTTTAGCCAAGGACAACGGGGTGAGTCCCTTGTCCACTGCAACCACATCTCGGTGCATACCCACGTCAGCCTTGAGAAAATATTCTCTGAGACTGCACACCTCGCGGTTGTGGAGGGTCTTAGCATTTAAAAAACCTCGACCCCCGCACTTCCGCGGAATGTACAGCCTCATGACAGACGAACGTGGGTGATGCATCCGGTTTGCGGTCAACAGTGACCGGACTCTCCTATCCAGGGCGTCTAGTTCCGTCTGGGTCCACTTTAGTATGCCAAAGGAGTACATTAGGACCGGCATGACCCAACCGTTAAAGGCGCGCACCTTGTTGCCGCCTGACAAAGAACTATTAAGTACCTTTTTCAGGCGACCGAAGAAGCGCTCCTGCAACGATTGTTTCACGTCAGGTCCGTTAATGCCTAACCCCTCTGACATACCCAGGTATTTGTAGGTATCAGTTGCGGAGAGTGATCTCAGGTTTATAGAATCTGAGAGTTGTAGTCCCTCAGATTCCACAATCCCGCCCCGCTTTACATGCATGACTGCACATTTATCTACACCAAATTCCATCCTGATGGAATCACTAAAAGTTTTAGTTACTTTTAGTGACTTACTTTTACTTTTTTATTATTATTATTATTAAAAGGTTCCAAATCCACATTAGGTGTAAGTAACGTGGGTTGGATCCTTTTCGTTTAACTATGGACATTTGTAATTGGAATGTATGGAAGAACAAGTTTTACAACTACAATGTTAAGTTTGTTCTTGGGATAAATTCATCCCAACTACGGAACCCTTCATTGTGCATAGTCCGACACACACTTGGCCGGTTTTTTTTTATAGATAATGGTACGGAACGCTTCATGCGCGAGTCCAACTCGCACTTGGTCGGTTTTTTGGCTTTGTTTGTTATTTTTGTAATTAATAGTAGGTGTGCTATTTTATACTGGATGCAGTAGGCGGAAGACAGGGTGTTGTGGCGCAACCTGGGTGAGGCATATGTCCAGCATGGACCGCGATAGACTGAGTTGATTGATTGATTGATTGATGGTATTCTATCTAACTATCTATCTATATAGCTGCAACCAGTCGCCCTGCCAAGAACATCACTATGAAATGTATGTGTACCGTCGAAAAATGTAGGGTACGGCCTCCTTACCCACATTCTGCGTTATATAACAGTTTTTCTCAAAGCTATGTACCTAATTAGTAGGTACAATTGTACAATGTTTCCCATAATGCGCAGACGTCGTTCCCACGGTTCCTGCGCGCGCAAGCGTGATCTAGATGCTCTTCGGCGATAACAGTTAGTGTCAAACGTGGCTTCCCGGGGTCATGCCAAATTTGTGCATACTCAAGTGAACTTCAAAATTTGCAACGTAATCCGTCTGTTATTGAAAAATGTCAAGTACATCTTGTCACGATTTCTTCGCTATTTTATTATCCACTAGCTTTCGCTCGCGGCTTCGCCCGCGTGGAGGTCGGTAATTATACCACGGGAACGTACTACCGGGATAAAAAGTATCCTATGTGTTATTTAGGTTATAAACTATTATATTATATTATTATTATATAGTTTTGCAATTCCTTGATAAGACAGATACGAACTTATACGAGTATCCTAACACCAAATGTGCAATTACCTTATTGTAATAAACGCAAACTTTATATCACGGGTAATATAGCACCCATCCAATTAATAGCTAGAAAATTGAGTCGCTCAATCACTTTGACTAATCCTAACTTCTTTCCTAACTAATATTATAAATGGGAAAGTAAGTTGGTTTGTTTGTTACCTTTTCACGCCTAAACCGTTGTCAGGTGTACAGGATCCTTTTGTCCCGACAAAAGTACTGCCGGTCTATTCTGTAAAAATCTCACCGTGAAAACTTAGGTGAAGTGAGCTTGGAGTGAGCTGTCATTCCACCTGATGCTAGCGACACTATTGACAGCTCACTCCACGTTCACCTCACCTAAGTTTTCACGGTGCGATTTGTACAGAATAACACCGCTGTTCCCAAGGAAAACAACAATAACGTTCTTATGATAATAGATGGCGCCACGTGTTTTTCGAATATTGATTGAATTATATTAATATAGAAACATTATTAGTGAGTTAGTTTTTTTTTTTTTATTATTATTTAAGTAAGTACCATTTTGTGAGTCTAAAGGTGTCGTTAGACCGGTTTTTGATCTTCCTAACTATCCTAACTTTAATATTATAAATGCGAAAGTGTTTGTTTGTTGATTACGCTTTCACGCTAAAACGGCTGAACGGATTTGAATGAAATTTGTCACTTGGGTAGACCATGATCTGGAAAAGGACATAGGCTACTATTCATCCTGGATCGCAGACGAAGTCGCGGGCAGCAGTTAGTATAAGAATAAACCTAACTATGTATGTGCTCTTACTTAACATTTTCATAATAAACACGTGTGCTACTATGCCAAGGTTCCACCGATACTACTTTTAAGATTATGGTCAAGAGCTGGACTAGATTTAGACGCAATATCTGATCGAAATACATAATATTGTACGCGAAAATTGCATTTGATTGCACCACTTAGACTGTAAAGTTTAAAACTTGTGACTCATACATTTTATAAACTAAATGTCACACCTGTATTCCCCTAACAATCCTTACTTAATATAAATAAATGCGAAAGTAAGTTTGTTTGTTTGTTTCTTACCTTTTCACGCCTAAACCACTGAACCGATCATCCTGAAATTTTGTATATACGTTGTCAGGTGCACAGACATGGACATAGGGTACCTTTTATTCCAAAAAAAAGTACTTTTCCCGAGGAAAACCACAAAAACGTTCTTATGGTAATAGATGGCGCCATGTGTCTTTCGAATAATGATTGAATTTTATTATAATACCTAGAAACTTTACTAGTATGTTAAGTTTTTATTTTTTATTTAAGTACCTAATTAATACATTTTGGGAGTCTAGAGTGTCGATAGACCGGTTGTTTTTCCTCCTAACTAATATTTACACTTACATTACGCTTTCACGCTAAAATGGCTGAACGGATTTGGATGAAATTTGGCACTTGGGTAGACCATGGCCTGAAGAACGACATAGGCTACTATTCATCCTAGATCGCAGACGAAGTCGCGAGCAACAGCTAGTAATATAATAATATTAAATCATTTAATTCAGACACTTTTTCCTTAGATATTTGTAAGTAATACAGCTCACGTAACTATGTTAGTACCTACTTATAATTAATTACAATTTTCTAATTCATATATTTCCCTGCAGCATCAGACCCACAGTTATTCATACGGGTCTAATACTTCAGGATAACGCCATTGGGCCTAACCCCAATCACCTTCAGGATTCCACTGGCTCTGCACTGAATCCTGCGTAATAATGATACCGTTCTTTTTCGATCCTACGAGTATAATTATACGCTTAAAAACTATCGGTAGCCGATTCAGCAACCATGCCTGACGCGCTACAGAACAGCGGTAGCCCTAACAACATCCGGAAGGCGCTGTTATACTAGACACGAAGATCGTTGTATGCCCTCTGCGTATGTCTAACCCACAGGCTGCAAGTGTAAAAAGGCTGACAGTATGCCTTGAAAAGGGTGATCTCAACCGGTCTCGTACACCTTGCAAACCTACGGGCCAACATATTGCATCGGACCGACAACCCCCTTCGTTCCCGTTCCATATCCTGGTCATCATTCAGGTCTTCAGCTACTATATGACCCTAAAACAGCACTCTGTTTAGAGCTACACCATACATGTATACAGGGTTATTGGTAAAACACCAACTACCTCTTAAGGGGTCATTGTACTCATCATTATGAACAACTTTTACTATGGGACCAAACCTGAAATCGCAAAAAAAAATCTGCTGTTCAGTACATTTTGACGAATTATACGAACATAAATGTACTGAACAGCTGATTTTTTTTCGCGATTTCAGGTTTGGTCCCATAGTAAAAGTTGTTCATAATGATGAGTATAATGACTCCTTAAGATGTTGTTGGTGTTTTACCAATAACTCTGTATAGGCACTGCTCTATGCTTTTTTGTACCAACCCCGAACACCACGAATACACTCTTCTTCACATTGTACAAAAGGCTGCGTATATCTCGCAAACCTCAAGCAATCGCTTGAGTGCATCTAACCCTAAGGAACAAGCAGAGGTGTACATCCACTTTTCGCCAGTTAGCTATGTTCAAGTCCCATAATTATAGCAATAGGGAGCGAGCTAAATGTCATTTGTTCCAGAATACATTCTTTAAATGATAGCACAGATTAATACAGATAGGACACTCCGCAGTTTAGGTATGAAGCTACAGGTACGCCGCTGTCCTATCTCACTGGGCCAATTCACTAGGACTGCCGCGGTCAGAAGTATAAGAGTTACGCGTTAGAAAGAGAGGCAACTTGAAGGTGAATATAACTGCCGGTATATTCTGCGAAAATCTCACCGTGAAATCTTAAGTGAAGTGATCTTGAAGTGAGAGGAGGTTTTTGCTAGGGATTGACACTATTGGCAGCTCACTTCTCCTAGTTTTCACGATGAGATTTTTACAGAATAGACCTGCTGTAGACGATAAGCGTTGTGCGACCTGAATTGCATTTTATTGTGTCGTGGCAAGAGTCGCGTTTTATTTAAATGATTTTGCGGAGTGTCCCATCTGTATTAATCTGTGATGATAGTGAAAACCGCATCAAAATCGCTTGCGTAGTTTAGAAGAACAACGCGGTCACACACGAAAAGCGACTTTAATTTATAATTATTATATGTATAGAAGATGGCATAAACAAAATTGACTTCGAAGATATTATAACTTGACGATTAAGTACTTACTTACTACATTAGTTTAGTTACGTACATAATAAAAGCTTGCTCATAAAATAAAGACACTTTATTAATAAACGCGGAGTAAAGTTATGTCAAACATAAAGCTCTGAAACTGTATCGTTAATCTGAAGGTAATAAAAATAAAGTTACAAGTTTGTAACTTTATTCCGCGACTATTAAAAGGGTGTAAAAGTTTATAGGCCTGACATACCATAGTAAAGCGTGAGAAACCTATTTGTACATGTATAAGATTTTGCATAATGTTCTGATATAATTGGTAGTTAACCGAATAACGAAATCAATTAAATGTCAGAATTGTTGTTGATCGCTGCGAATTTACAAATATAAAGTATATAAATCAATCGAAATGTTTTTATACAAGTGAACTAGATACATATTTTTGTATATCTTAGTCTAAATGCCCATACGCTGGTATGCGTACTGTTTATTATAGTCACGCTGTATATTAGAATAATACATAGTAATATTATATTATGAGCAAAAAATTATTAACTTTTTCTTCAATAAGTGATCGAGTACTTCCGACTTATCAGCAAAATCACAGTACAATATGGTTGACATTCTGAGATGAACGAGAAAATTAATTTCCTCATTTCACGTAACATTCAAGTTCTTATTTGTAGTTTGATAAGGTGTACAATAAAGGCTCCCGTAGGCACGACGCGACTCTGGTAGAAAAATTTATATGAAAACATTAAAATTGTTCTACCGTAGTCGCGTCGCGCCTGTCTGAGGGAGCCTTATAGAGTATCCTATCTATAATCGATGGTCTAGAAGACAAACATGCTCAGTGCAAAATTTTGAATTTTTTTACATTTAAATGCCAAACGGCAGAGCTTGCTCATTTAGTACATTTGGCATTTAAATGTAAAAAATTCAAAATGTTGCACTTGGAACGTTTGTCTTCTAGATCGATATATTCATTGTTCAAAACATTTTCTAAAGAAAAAATTCTTTGATCTACCATGCTTATCTTTCAAATCAAATAAATAAAACAAACTTATCCAATAGTATGTGCGTACTCTTGTCTTGTCATGCTTCTAGCCTTAGGTATCCTAATTTATTTGGGATCGACGCGGCATGTCTTCTTCTTACATACGTATAATATATGTCGCACATGGATTGTCGAATCCGCTGTTTTACAAAACAGCTCCGTTCTGTAAAACAGCTGAACAACGTGCAGCTGTATTGCCAATGTGTTACGTTTAACAAAACTGCTCCTCACGTTTAGACGTAATGCAGAATGGCTCATGTGCAGTCACATTAGGCGTTTGGTAAATCTTAAGCAAATCCCGGATAGACTGGCTCTCTGTAACGGAATCTATTCCAGGAGTGTATACTATAAAATGACAGCCATGTAAAAACTACGGTGCAGAACTTAGGAATCGGCCGGCGAGCGCTACTTCCAAGTTGGTCGCAGTTTCTTGGATATTTAATATTTTTAGCCAGGATATTTAGTCTGAGTTTTTAGCACTGACTTACATAAAACTCTGATAACTTTATTTTAAATTTGTCCTTAAAATCCCTGTTTTCGCTTTAGTTAGGGCGATTTTCACTCATATTACTCGATTTATTTATTACTGTTTCGGACGGCATTATTGTTGTTATGAATCACACAAGTGAGTGACAAAATTTCACGCTGTTTTACGATGGCTCCTAAGTATACTGAGTCAACTGTACTTCTAATAAATTTAAAGAAAGGCGATAAAAAGAGCGAATAGTTATATTTCAAATATTAAAACAATCAAGAAAAAATGTATTAATAACCATTCGCTCTTTTATCGCCTTCATTTAAAGTTATTAGAAGTACAGTTGACTCAGTATACTTAGGAGCCTTCGTTGTATAATCTCTAATCGTAGACCCGCTGCATTGATAAGTGCAAAAAGTTCATGTCCGCGTGTTATGTTCAATAATTATGGAAAATCGCTAAACATCGTTCAGCTATTTTAAATAACGGAGCTATTTTGTAAAATAGCTAGTGGTTATGTAAAACAGCGGATAGAACAATCCATCTGCGCCAAATACTTCCCTATCACCCATCGTCTTAGTACTTGTTCATTCCCTATAATTTTGCACATAATTCATTCTTCGCTTCTTGGGCCTTCCAACTGTTACAGTCGTCCACATTCAATAGGTACTCAGAGGGACTTTCACTCCGACAAAATCTTCACTTATCCATACAAACAGTTAGTGGATTGTCTTTATTGTTCCTTCTTCTTTATATTACTTGACACGACAAGATACAGAAGTATTTACCAAACATTATTATGAGACACAATAAATAAAATATGGACTTTATTAACCAAATTCTGTAATGACTTGAACCTGAGTCACTACCTCGCCTTATATGTTCTTTATTATGGCAGCATTCTTTTGTATTGACGGTGCATTTATTATATCTTTGGCTATAACAAAATGTTCATTTAAATTTAAATCACGATTTGCTCTATCTTTTGTTCGAAGTATAAATTGCTTCTCTCGCGTAGGTATATTACGAGTAAGTACCTACTTCTATCAGATGCTTTGGTGCAATCAAATATCTACATAATAGGTAAAGGATGCCGTTTCTACTTTTAGTTTGTAGATACAGTGCATGAATTTGAATAATTAGTTATTTATTTTTAAGTTCCAAGGCATATGATGAATTTCTTTTAAAATAATAATGGACACCAAAGAAAACTGAAAACTGTTTTTTTTTTGGTCCACGGTCATATTTTAAATATCATCGGCATAAAAAATTATCGATATAAGCAAATACTTGTGAATTAGATTTTAATGTTTGAGATGAAGATACAAACAATTCGCGATGCAATGTAATCCGTTGTCACTAAGCAGAAATGCGGAGCTAAACAATAATGTTCTATTTAAGGACAGTCTCTCCAAATGTTAAGTGAAGGGACGACTCAGTTTAATAAATCACTATATGCTTAAGGTAGAGCGGTCGTTGTTTTGTTCACGCGAACAATTCTGAATTAACAGGAAAATCGCGTTGGCTACAACTATTAATTGAGTATGACAATGATATGTGTATCAAATTAACATTATGATGATGTATCAAATTAACTGGCGAAATTCACAGACGTGATTGATCAATATCTAATCACAATAAAACAAAACAAAAAAGATTTTCTACTCACAAAGACACAATTAAAACTAGTTCACAAATCTGGGATATTGTTGCTCATCATAACCATCACCATATTTAACCCCCACTTTTCCATTACTAGGTACCTAAGTGTAGGCCTCCTTAGCCGTCATTCATCCTGAGGTAGTCGCATTCATGTGTTGGTCGCGATTTGTAAGATGTCAACTTCTCATGTTGCAGGACGTCCAATTTCATCATTCATTAATTCTTTAAGTTTTTGCCCCATCTTCTCTTCTAGCGAAGTAATAATATAATAATAGTAATATCATACCTTATTATAATGTATATAAATCAATTGCCGCATGTCTGAAAGATCATCAGATCACTTGAGAACGGTTCGACCAATTTGGCCGATGTTTTTGTTGTGTTCGTAATTGTCAGGAGGACAAGGTTTGTATGATTTTTTTTTGGAAAATCCACCGGGAAAGTCTTGGAAAAGTTCACCCAGGCAACGCCGGGCACGAAAAGCTAGTTTCTAATAAATAAAACATTATGACGTTGGCACTTTTATTGCCACGATAAACTTATTACTTATTGTTTTACGCAATGCTTCAAGTCTATACTGCTAACAGTATTCTAATATAAACATAGTTTAATTATTTTAGAGATCATGTTTGGGTTTCCCCTTGTTTCAATTTCAAAATCGTGTACATCAATGAAATCACGATTTGCCTTTCAAATCGATGACATTTGTAAAGTGGCAAGGATATCACGAAACTTGGGGGGGAAATCCAGCCATAAAAGTTTACAACAACGCACGATATATGGTTCAGTTTCGACGATTGATTTGACAGTTTAATGCCGGATCAAAAAGTCTTAAATCGGATCGTTATTGTACTTACCAACAATTTTTGTGATGTTATTGAAAAAACTTTCACATTGTTTTTTTTTTTTATTGTAACAAAGTTCTTTAACGCGGCTTACGGTTGGAATTGACTGATAAAGGAACCCGACTTTTTTATTTTGTAGCTGAATATTTAAATTTATACTCGATTCTAATCATAACAATGTTTTCTTGTTACAGATCAACAGTGGATGAGTTACAGCAGTGAATTGTGTCAGTGCATAAATTTAATTATTATTATTATAGTGTTCTGTGCCTAAAATGAGAAGACGTTGGTGTTAACTATCAAACCATTCACGTCATGCGAGTGCGTTAGTAACAACTCCGGGGCTGTAGACTTAGTGAGTTGACATTTCGCGTCAATGCGGCGTGTGTAGGCAATGGCTTTGACAAACTTTACGCACGCGGGCGTCGGCGCGGCCACGCCGGCGTTCGTGCCCACCGCCTCGACACCCTTCCGAGTTGGCCTCGACGACCTACTCTACTCTCCCGCCGAATACCAACAAGACACACTCTCCGCACAACCACCAGAGAACGAGCCCTTCACTCCACCGAATCAGCGCAGGCCCAAGGTCAGAAAACGTGCCGGCACAGCCTACCTACCACCAGCCAACCAGTATACACATTACCAAAATGAGGCTCCACAAAATCCCTACGGTGCACCCCTACATACACAGGTCTACCAACAAAACTCAAGACTTAACGTACAGATAGAGAACCAGCGCGTTAAAGAAGTGAACTCACCGTACGAGGTCGCCGGACAGTATGATAACACAGGACAATACGTTCACGATCCTACTGGTGATTATGATTATGAGCAGAAGAGAATGAACCAGGGCCCGCCAGGGCCGGGGTATAGCCCTGGGTACGCGGATGCGCCATACCAGCCGACAACAAAGCCAAACCCTTCATCTAGTCGAAGGTTCGATGAAAACTCGAATCAAAATGTGAATAACTTCAAATTTAACAGACCGCCTAGTAGTAGTACGGCAGCTCCAGCCAGGCCGCCTAGTAATCAGGGTAGCGAGACTGGTGGTAGTAAGAATGGACAAAATCCTCCGGAAAGACCGCGAGGGTTTACTAAAGTAGAATCAGGTGGAACTGGCGGCACAACGCAGCTACATGCAGTACTTGACTACGACGATGATGAATATTACGACGATCCAAGTCTAGGTAAGAATTTATTTCTAAGATTTCGACATGTGTCTCTTTTGTAGGGTCTAATAATGCATACCTATGTTGCTATCGAAATTTTTGGTTTCGCATTTTCTTTCCTTCGTCTAGTGATAAATTAGATATACTTTTGAAGCTCTTCCAGTTTTTAAAGAAGTTCTTGTTATAGTCCGGGTAGAACATGAAAAATAATAAAAATAATTTATTTACCGTATAACCTTCCTTTGAGTAGAATCTTTTGCCTTGATTTATCTCTCGCTTTTGTTTATTCGTCGATATAGGAAATCCTTGCGGTTCTATATTGTCAACAGTCGAGCAAATAAGCGACCGTTTGTTGATCACGGCTTCTTTTGCCACCTAAATGTTTGATAGCAATCATTAATCACGACTAGACTTGAAATTGGCAAATGATTTAAACTAAAAATTCGAATTTCGGTCAAAAAGCAATTTAAGTAATAACCTTCGGAATATTAGTCTACTGTAATACTAAGTGCTTTGTCCATAATAGTGGCCAACCTAAAAGCTAAGAAACTTTTCAAGCTTGAAATCCAAAAAGGGCCAAAGGTACCTACTTAAGGTCTATCTATTCATACACGAAGTCTCTTAGGGGTCATTGTACTCATCATCATGAGCAACTCTTACCATGGGACCAGACCAGAAATCGCGAAAAAAAAATCTGCTGTTTCCTACATTAATTATGTTCGCGTAACTCGTCAAAAGTAGGAAACAGCTGATTTTTTTCGCGATTTCAGGTTTGGTTCCATAGTAAAATTTGTTCCCCCTTAAGAGCGTTTATTCTGCGCGGGCTGGCAACGTGGCATTTCTACAGGTTTTTCGTGATTATTTTAATACATTTAAATCAAATTACATTTTTTTTTTAATACACTCTATTAAATCGTTGGTATTTATAAGTATGTATACTATTTTATTATAGTTATTTTGGTATTTACTCATAAAAATTGTCAAAATTCTATAATGTACAATATTTAGTAATTTGATTTAAATGTATTAAAATAATCACGAAAAACCTGTAGAAATGCCACGTTGCCAGCCCGCGCGGAATAAACGCTCTTAAGAGATTTCGTGTATGAATAGATAGACCTTTTATAGTGACTTGCACTGCTGCCTATGCCTCTCCAAGCGTCGCTATATCGACCAGTACGATTTGCTACCAACGAATATACTGTAAAAAACTAAATAGGAATAACAACATCATGTCTTATAAGTTATAACATCTACTGCCGCAACTCCAGAACGCAGTGACTCCACCACGCTAGACAATAATGTATGTATACTTGTATAGGTCAAAGTAATTGGAGTACCAACGTACTAACAGCTAACACGTTTCACTTATCTAAGTCAAAGACCTTCGATCGTTTAACCGGTCGCCAATGCCATACATACAATGGACAGTCTACTGCAGTACAATGCTTGCATTGTCGCCTTCAGGCTTATATTCAATTTCCTTGTTATTGAGTAAGTGAAGGAACATGGTTAAATTAGATCAGTCTGTAATTTCTTTAAGCAAATTGTTACGTGTAATATAACTTTATCTATCATATTAGCTATGTTCCCAGCATTGTACCTATAACCCTTTTAGGATACTCATATTTCTTAGGATTCACACCACCTTTTCTTTAAATTTACAATAGATAAATATGCAGGTAAGAAATGGTATCGTAACGGGGTTTGGAGCATTGATATAGCCAATCGGAGCATATAGAATTTAAAAAAAATATTCCTTTTTAAAATTCTATATGCTTTGTTACATTAAAATAAATCCATAACCCCCAATAAAATTTCGTCTAAAGGTGGATAGACGAAATTATATTAAAATTGCTTTAATTATACGTAGAATCGAATAAAACAGTTTTTTCTCCTAAAACATGCAAATTTTAAGAAACTAGGTTTTTTTGTATCGAGCTAAATTATATCAATCATGTTTTGGCCCTCATAATTTACTAAAGAAAATCTTGAATTTTTATAATCATGAAAATGAATAAGGCAAATTTGTAGTTTTTGAAGACAAAAATTGATTTTGCGTGCAGCCGAAATTCGTCAAAATATCTTCTTTGGGACCCATTACGGCAAACCACAGATTTGTTTCATGCGTAATGCTATAGCTCACAATAAAATTGGGCTATCTCTTAAGACACGACAACAACAAGTTTCCTTAGAAGCTACGTAATACGAACCATAATATCATCCATTTTTGTGCAAAACGTGATATGATGTAATAATAAAGATAACCTTAGTTTATGATACGTTACGATGTTAATTTTCAATGTCAAGGTAGTAGAACAATAAGACAGAGAATAGCAACTCATTTTAAATTGCAACATTGAACTTGTAACTAGAATTAGAATCATTTTTTAATTCAGACCAAAAACACAAACTACTTAGTTCATATACAAATAGGTAGTATAAAATTCGTAGCTCTGAATCTATAGGGCAACTAGTAATTAGTGACCGATACTATACTTAACCACATGATTGTACTCATGATATCAGACAACTTTTACTATGGGGCCAAACCTGAAATCGCGAAAAAAGAATCAGTTGATGAAGAATGAAAGAATGAGTTAAGCGAATAGCTGATTTTTTTTTCGTGATTTCAAGTTTGGTCTCATAGTAAAAGTTGTTTGTTATCATGAGTACAATCATGTGTTTAAGATCGGTCACTAATTACATCCGTATTACCGGTATCTCTGTGAATTTTTATCAAAAGCACTTTCCATTGCAACAACAATTTCGCATAGTATTATTTTATCATCTTACTTCTTTCTATATTTCATCATTAAGAAGTTACATAGCCCACTATTGTAGTTTTTAATAGGATCTTCATTTTCTTGATTCTATGAAGCTTGCGTGTTGCTTTGGACCTTTTTTTTTACTTTAAGCATGATGCAGCCAATGTCATGGTGTTGCGGTATCATAATTATAAGTTTACCCAAGTTACGCTGCGGCTACAAGTGGTATTTATGCGCGAGACGGTAATTTGGATTTCCTTTCACTTTTGAATTGTATATTTTTTTCTTTTTTTTTCTTATGTAGCATTCCAATTAAATAAGGTGATTGGTTCCTTAAGTCCTTATTCAGCATGTCAATGCATAAGTAATGTGGTTTGTTTTACATATTATTATTTTTTTTAATATCACTCGAAAGATTTCTTTTGGCACCTAAATTGATTTTTTTTGTAATCGCAATCACAGATTAATACAGATGGGACACGCGATAGAAAGAGGGGCAACGTGTAGGTGAATATAACTGTAGGTAATATGCGTTGTGCAACCTGAATTGCACTTTATTGTGTCGTAGCAAGAGTCGCTTGTTATTTAAATGATTTTGCGGAGTGTCCCATCTGTATTAATCTGTGCCGCAATTAAGTTTTGTGTGGTTTCAACGATGTTTACAAAAATTTTATATTCAAGTACCTACCATTAAGTTTTCCGGCCAGTGTGTGCTTTGATTCTTTTAGATCTTTAGTTAATTTATGTTATCGTTTTATTATTCATTATTATTAACAAATTCATAGTTCATCAATCAAATAGTGTATGACAAAGCCATAAGAGTTCGTTTTGTTTCGCCAATCCCAGATATGTTAGTGTTTAGTGTAACCTAGAATAGAAATTACATCACCCTCTACCTACCATTGGTACTTTTATTATGTACTTGATCTCGTTCCTTTCAAAAGCATTGTGTTTATAGGTCAAACAAATTAATGTTATATCTGACCTCTGCTTTGCCCTGGGATATACAATAGTAATAGAGTTCGCTATATTTGTATTTAATTCTCGCTCTCTCTGAAAATATCTTTTCAGGATCATTTGGTTAGGATCCCTGGCGTGACACAGTATTAAGATTATGACTATATAAGTGTTAGGTATTGAAAATGGTTTCGCGTAGTAAGTTTAGTTTTGTTTTTATCTTTAATCTTTATACATAAGAACCTTACCAAACACTGCGTGTCATAATATCAATATTACTTCCAGTGTCAATATTGCCATTCACATAAAAATCATCAGCAAATTTTATTTTAACTGGCACATGCATTTCAAGAACATCATAAAAATACGGCCCTGAGGGATTCCCATTCTCATAACAATAGTATAATTAATTGACATGCAGCCAGTATCAGTTGAAAAACACAGATATCATCTCTATATCAAAACCAGAAAAAACTGGTTTAAATGCACTAACGACTACTTAAAACATCATTGCTGTTGTTGTGCAAAAATGTATGCTTATTGTATTCCAAATATAGAAATCACTGTTCCAAAAAATTGCTGTTAAAATATACCAGTTCATTCATTGACAAAAATTCCACAGTTTCACTTAATCATGTCAACACGTTACGTGACGATCGAAAACGAGGTAATATCTGGATTAAAATATTTTATAAAGTTACCTAACTCTGATGATCGTTTCCGTATGACACCGGTGACTATTCACATAACTTGTAAAACGTGCATGTTGCAGCCATGTCTGCAACTTGTACGTAGGTAAGTAACACAAAAACTTGGAACAGCGACCTTGGTTTCACTTTCGAACTCATAACATCATCTCAAGAGGTCGGAGCACTCACCACATCGGAATTAAGCGAATAACCTCACTATTCTTGTTACATTTCACACGCGGGATGACTGATTTTCTTAACGGAATTTTAGTGTGTTGTTTTGTAATTCTATTGCTACTAAACTAAAAACATTAGGGTATACACAATGATGTCATTACGTAAATGTTATCTCTATGCCGAATTTTGTTTGTTTTATGCTTTTATAAAAGAATGGGGTTTCAGGTTTGTTAATTTAATTCGTTAATATTTTATGTGGTATGTCAATGGTCGTAGTCAGCAAAAGGTAGTTGGGTTTTATTACA
The DNA here is from genome assembly GCA_948252095.1 of Dicycla oo. NCBI lineage: Eukaryota > Metazoa > Arthropoda > Insecta > Lepidoptera > Noctuidae > Dicycla > Dicycla oo. Next base: position 17,047,531 of record OX411728.1, read on the forward strand.
TTACTTTGTTTAGTTAATTAAGGATTTTATAATAACCTTTTTTCTTAGTAGTTAGATTTGCAAGTTAATTAGTTTTTGCGATCCTTCAATTTTATTGTAATTTCTAAATTAATTAAGCTTTCGACTTTTAACAAACCGCGACTATTCACTTATTTTTTCGAACCTCAAAATTCAAAATGTTTATATTTTTAAGTATTTTTAGCACCGAATCATTGACATTGTTTATGTAAGTGTATGGTAATTCTGGCGTGTCGTAATAAAGAGTAGCATCTCGTAACATTCACTAGAGGGGCGCGTGAATACCGGCAACCGTTTCGCGGATAGAATTTTACGATTTATAGTTTTGATGTACGGACATCATTAAATACGACAAAGTGGGCTCTATCCTTCTCTAAAGAATATCTGTAAAACGTTTAAATCCGAGAACATTTCAATGCGTGGAAACTGTGGAAAGTAAGAGTTTTTTTTGTGTCGTTGATGTCACTTTCGGTTTTGCCGAAATTATGGCAACTTTAAACTGCTGTAATTGCTGTGAGTATTTTAACTGTTTTCTTCTATCTACATCTTGATAATGTCTATGTCTATTCTGTTTGCTACTACTAGCTATTTACAATACCTGCAACGTATTCAATTCAAAACAATAATAAATGTAACATCCGTCATTTTCGGGTGACCACTGAAAATCCGCGCCGTGCTGTGGATCCCCCATAGCACAGCATCATGCTGACTGGAAGCCTTCTTATCTCAGTCACGACGTGCAGCTGCTATTTCTGTTCTGTGCTTGTGATTATAGTTTTTTGTATTTCGTTTTTATTTTTCTTTATTATTCTAGTTAATTATCTTTTAGTATGCACGTGTTTCTGTGGCAAATAAATATAATATTTTTCTTACTTTCTCAACAATTTAGACAAGTAGGTACTGGATCTGAGTACAAAGTTTCTCACATAATTTGATCACGTTTCGTGTATTGAGTCGCATAAATCAGTGCCATATCTAGACTTAGCCTCAGGCAAAACCTTAAGCTATGAATCGTCTATTTTATCTTAACTTAGCCCAAAGTCCTCGGTGCTAACGAAAATTAAACGCATAAATATCCCAGACAGCCCTTTCAAATACCGACCTTACATTCGGTAGGTGCTGGACCAGTTTCTTTATGCATTAACACTGACTTTGTAGGTATTGAATTGCGTTAAGGTCTGAATAAAGCTGTTTCAAGTGTTAGGATAAAATCTTTGTTTGTATTAGGTTAAATATTTGGCGTAGGGTTCCGTACCTCAAAAGGAAAAAACGGAACCCTTATAGGTTCACTTATGTGTCTGTCTGTCTGTCTGTCCGTCTGCCACAGCCAATTTGCTCCGAATATAATGCACAGATTAAGTTGAAATTTGGTACACGTATGAATTTCTGTGACCCAAACATGGACGTGTAACACAAATAAATGAAATTTTAATATGGGGTCAATTTTGGAGGGCCAATAAGAAAATTAAAAAAAATATTTGCAAACTGTACCGTGCGATATATCAAATCAATGGGTTTACTGTGAGGGTCTCAAATATATATTTTTTATAATTTTAAAATAAACTGTTTTAAAGTTATTTAAGAAAATTGACCATCCCCCCCTCCCCCCCTCCTTTGTCTCCGAAACTAGGGACCTTAAAATTTTGAAAAAAATACAGAAAATAGTTCTATAGCTATAGATTACAGGAAAACCTATAAGAAGTCTATGGTCAAAATAACATGGTAAATCTCTTAATATTGTGCGTACCAACTTACATTTGTCCATAGTTAAGGCGATACCAAAATAAGTTGGGGGCTTTTTCGTAATCATTTATTTCACTATTACAGAATGTACAGATTTAATTTTTGGATATATATTTATTGACTATTTGATCAATACTCTGACTGAAGGAAAACACGATTGGGTTAAATTTCCTCGATAGAATTTAATTCCGAAAATACCTCTACTTTTTTATATTTTTTTCTGTAATTCTAAAATCCTAAGTAATTTCATAGCAAAATTGCATTCAAAATGTGCGTATTAGGTAATTAAAAACTCTGGCTGAACATATTTTTGATAGATAGCTTAATTTATTTTTAAACAATTTTTATTTGGTTTGGCACTTTTATTTTGGTTCCAGCGCATTGTTGCGCTCTCTTTTTTTCGCATGTGGAGGTAATTGACTCTGTCACTTTCTTATTACCACTCAGTTAGCTTTTTACGTATCGCCTTAAACGAAAAGGATCCAACCCACATTAGGTGTAATGTGGGCCGGATCCTTTTCGTTTAACTCTGGACATTTGCAGTTGGAATGTATGGGAGAACATGTTTTTCAACAATGTTAAGTTTGTTCTTGGGATAAATTCATCCCAACTACGGAACCCTTCATTGTGCGTGGTCCGACAAGCACTTGACCGGTTTTTCTATATTGTGTTAATAGAAATTGATGCCTGAGAAACTGCTGCAATAAATTGGAATACTTTTGTGTCAATCAGGCAATGTTCTTCAAAACTTTTTTTTTTTATGGGCCATCTGACAGTCAAACTATCACTGCTCACTTCAGATGTCGCTACCATTAGCCGTCTTAAAATTTGACAGCTATCTGTCAATATCCATACATTTTTGTAAACAATCAACTTCTGTTGCTCATAATTAATTAATATGCCCCGTTGCGCAGCTTTTGACTGCAAAAATCCGGAAACCCATGTATTCCCAAAAGATGTTAAAAGAAGAAAACTGTGGTAGAGAGCTCTCCGATGCAAAAAATGGAAACGCAATAATACATTGAGGCTATGAGACATTGAAGACTTATCAGAGAAATTCGTATACAGATGATGCTCTTTTACATAAAACTGAGAACTGTGTTTTCATTACAGGCACAGCTGTGCATAAAAATATGCATGGTTACAATCATAGGCAACTCTTTGCGTTACCGAGCTCCTACCTTCATACAGGATTTTCCCTTTGCAAGGCAGCCTGGCGGTTTGAAGACGGATAAAAGTGCTGCCACCTATGATGAGCTTTCAGTTTTTAACTCCATTGGCCACGCTTTAGTAACTGGCCAATCATAAATGTAAATTTTCATTCATGAGCTTGCTTCTCCTTGTTTCTACCTCTTTTTTTATGAGTGGCTAGTTACTACAGCAGTCACCCTAACTTTTATTTCTTTTTATTAGGAACCTCGTTATTTTTCAGTTTTTTTTTTTTATTTTATTTTTATTTGTGATGGGTTTGCTCTTGACTCTAGTCTAGGTTAGAGGTGACAGACACAAAGTCGACGATGGAGTGAGCTTACCCAGAAGAAGCCTGTTCACTCTCACTTTGAAGAGATTAGGGTTGTACAGGTTCGGAAACACAGACGCAGGTAGTTAGTTCCACTCTATTGCTGTGCGCATTATAAAAGACATTTGGAAGCGCTTAGTGCGAATTGGTGGAATAGCAATTTTGATAATTATAGTGCTTAAGCACCGTCTAACTCTACTTTGATAAAAGTCAATATTTAAAAAAAAAACTGTTCGGTCATCGACAAATGTTCCATATTTAAACATGACTTATTTCCTAGCATTTGGACAAACGGACGTATAAATAATATTTATAATGGGTTGATGACCTAATTCGGTAACAAAAAATACAGACAGAATAACTCGAGTAATTATTTAAACGTTATGGTGATGCGTTTTGTATCTAATTGATGCTGCAAATATTCAGCTAAATAAACAACTATTAAAACTTATTAATTTTCGTTCCACTCGGTAGAATGAGATCACTTTGATACGAGTAGGTATTTTTTATAAAGGTACCTACTTGGCGGCAAAGAAAGCGAGTCGGTTATAAAATATGCGATAACTTTTAAAATATTTGAGCAATCCTTTTTAATTAAAAACTAAATTATAGATTATTTCATAACAAATATAGGTACATGCAAAACCTTTTTTTTTCTTTTTGGTGATTGTATTAAAAACCATAAATAAAGACTAAAAAGAACATTTTAACAACTTTGAAACCATTTGTTTTACTTTTGTTTCTGTTTACAAATATGGCATTTCGTGTGCAGAAATTCATTATTCTGATCAATTTCAATTAAAGCATGCCACTAACCCCTGAAGAGTGTACCAGAATTCTGACAAAGCTTGAAGACGGACGAAGTCAGCGTTATACAGCGAGAACTGTTGGTGTGTAGCTATCAACCCTTCAGAGAGTGCTCCAGCGATTTGAAGAGACTGGATCCAATATTCGCAGACCAGATATAGGCCGAACAAGATGAAGAAACAAGAAATCGATTTTAAACGGCTGTTGAAGTCAAAAATTACCTTCTAAGTGCTGGAGGGAGCAATCCGAGCACGTGTACAGTGAGGCGGCGTCTTATTGAAGCAAACTTGAAGCCATTTAGACCTGCAAATGGTCCAAAACTCGAAAGACAGCATCGCAAATTCAAAGCTGAGTTACGCTAGAGAACACATGAATTGGACTCTGGATGACTGGTCAAGTTGTGTAATGTTTTCGGACAAGTCGAGATTCATGCTATACACGCACGATGGGAGGCAAACAGTCTACAGAAAATCAGGAGAGCGTTATAAGCAAGCTTGCTTTGAAGTGGTGCAGGCTCACGTGTGGTCTGGAATTTCTTCCGAAAGTGCGACTTTCTATCATCACTAGCACGGTGCGGGTGCTAGTGATGATAGAAAATGGCATTTTAACTGCAGAAAGATACGTGAATGAAATCTTAAATGAGTATGTTGGCCCATTTTTAGAAAACATGGGCGAGAACGCCATCTTTTTGCAAGATAACGTTCGTCCCCATACAGCTCGGCTAGTATTTAACTACCTTGAAGATGTCGCTCTCACACGCATGGAGTGGCCAGCATGCAGCCCAGACTTGAACCCCATCGAGCATGCCTGGGACGAACTGGGACAACGAGTACGCCAGCGAAATTCACCTCCAATCACGCTTCGTGAACTGAAAGAATCACTGATATAGGAATTGGAGAATATTCCTCAGCATCGGCTCAGAAATCTGGTGGAAAGCATGTCAAACCGTATAACAGCTCGTGGTGGAATTATAAAATACTAAAATAAGTAAAAATTGCATATTTGATACCCTAGCACATGTTTCGAAATCTAGTGAATATGGTTATTTTTACTTACTTTTATTCGTATAAACTTCGTAATCTTGAACTTTCATGACTATAAAATTACAGTCTTTATTTCATAAAGCTAGCTCCAATACTTTGGAAGTTATTGAGATTTTTGTTACCAACCCGCTTTCTTTGTGGCCCATTGTAGTATGGCAACTTAGGCTATAAGTACATACAATATATTGATAACTTATTCGGCCTCCGGATTCAGGAGTTCTCTTTTAATAAAGGTGTAGTGGCCACGATAGTGATTTGTTTTAAACGATTTAACAAAGGTCCTACTGGTAAGTAGGACCTTTAAAAAACGTCGTTCCATCCAGGTGTCAATCAGATCAATTTTTAGGGTTCAAAACAAAAAATCACTCGTGTGTCTGTCTGTCTGTCCGTCTGCCACAGCCAATTTGCTCCGAATCTAATGACTGTACCGTCTGATATATCAAATGAAAGAGTTCACTGTGAGGTTCTCAAATAGATATTTTTATAATTTTAAATTAAATTGTTTTAAAGTTATTTATAAAAAATTGACCATTCCCCCTCCCCCTTATCTCCAAAACTACTGAGCCTAAAATCACAGTAGGTATAAAAATCATACAGTAGGACGACGCCTTTGATCTTGTGTAAAATGCCGACATCGTCTAGACAGTAACGCATCGGCCGGGGTTGTCACAAATAAACAATATTTACAAAATTATTTATTTACTCAAAATTGACACCCATATCAAATTATAAAAAAAATGACATCTTGGATTTCTAAAAGGATGGCTTTTTCGTAACAAGCACCCCAATTAGACTCAAAGTTGACACCCATATCATACTATAAAAAATTTGGTCTACCATCTTGAAATAATTCACCCTTAGTAAATAATAAAAAAGTCCACCATCTTGACACGGAACATACAAACAAACACTTTCACATTTATAATATTAGTAGGATTTCCAAACAGATGGAAGCCGTGAGCGATAACCTATTAACATTTTTTTTTACCGTGCGCCGGTCGACCATTTTATTAGCGTTATCAACGTGGCACGACATTACAAATAAAATTATTTATGTACTCTACAATAACAAAACAGATTTATTTACCTTACTTCTGTGCGTGGAAGCTGATGAAACCGCAGATCTTTATTTATGTAAGATGAAGACTTGCAATCACTCACAGCACACTTTGCATGCACCATTTTAAATAAAAAATAAACACTTGTCTGCCCTGAATGACGTATCCCGAACTACTGACATCGTTTTGTTCGCAGTTCGGGATCGGCTTACCCGCGTCTCGCCCCTCACACCCCGCACGATTGCCCTGTCTAGACGTCTTCGTTGGACGACTGTATGATTTTTAGACTGTGCTAAAATTATGTAAAAGAAAAAACATACAGAAAATAGTATTATACCTATAGATTACAGGAAAACCTAGAAGAAGTCTTTCATCTTAAAATAATATGGTAAATCTCTCAATATTGTGCGGATTGTGGAATGTATGGGACATGTTTTTCAACTACAATATTTTTGTTCTTGGGATAAATTCCTCCCAACGACGGAACCCTTCATTGTACGTAGTCCGACACGCATTTGGCCGGTTTTTTCAAACATGAAACTATTAACCCTTCCTATGTTAATATCTTCTTGATTTCGCTATGCCTAGTGTCAAAATAAGAGCGATGGCCATCACGAGTGCGTAACGCAACTAGGGTGCCATTCCAATCATTTTTCCCCTTCCTCCTTTAGTTGTCCCATTTATCATCTAGGTACTACTACTATCATCTACTACGTTTACTTGTTCTCATTATTATCATAAATTTAGTTTTCATCCTCAAGTCGTATCTCAAAAAGTCATTCCATTTCTTTCCACACTTTTAATTTCTGAAACTATTTATACAAATATGTTTTAACAAATAGGTACCTACTTAGGTACTTACCTATCTACAAGTGTTGCAATTCTTTTTACCCCACTACGGCAAAGCCCAATGAGGGTTATGATTTTAACAGGCAATGTGTAATGTGTATGTATGTTCATCTGCTCCCTCATCATAACTCCTAAACTACTCGTCGTTTATTGATAAACGAGGTATCGTTGTAAGCATCATGTTGCTGTCGTCATCACACTGATAGGAACAAGTGTTGCAATACTTTTTCCAATCAGTGTACTTATATTATATTGAGGCATAATAATCAATCGTATTCCGATTCCGACCTTGCTTTAGTTAACGATCTGTTTCTCAATGTCATAGAGTTTCCACACGAAAATAAATTTACATTATAAAGATTGCCAAGACACGATCGGAAATGGTAGTAGCGGTCCACATAACTTATACCAATCAGAGGAGTGCTCGCTCACTGCTTAGAATACACGTCCATACTTCCATACTAATATTATAAATACGAATGTAACTCTGTCTGTCTGTTGCCTTTTCACACCGTAACAGCTAATTAAACCAAGACTAGGGTTAGGATATAGACTTTTATCCCACGTAATACAGTCCCGTGAGATGTTACAACCACCACGCAGGCGAAGCCGCGGGCAAAAGCTAGTAGAAACACATAAAGTACTGTACAAGTTCTACCTACATATATTATTTCTTGAAATTGATTTTTGAACTTAGCCAGTAAACGAGTCGATCAAATCGTCTTTCAGATTTTTGTATCCAGCGAAAGTGTCTTTAGTAAGAAAACTGTGAAAAAAAATAATTTAAAAAAATTCAATCGACTTCAAAAAGAAATTAACTCTAAGAAATAACTTTAATTTCGGAAGTCGGTGTCTTGGGCTCTGTATTTTAGTTTTTTTTTTTGTTTTTGCCACCGACTTCCGAAATTAAAGTTATTTTATAATTTTGAGTTAATTTCTTTTTGAAGTCGATTTTTTTTTATTTCGTAATTTTTAGTTATTAGTAAAAACTGGAATATTTGTTTGTCTTACAAACAAATATTCCAGTTTTTAGTTAATAGTTTTGTTATAAATATTGCACTAGAATTTGACCAAAGTTTTGAGATATTTTCCCTTTGACACCACACCCGTAGCTCGTATCAATAAGCCAGGCGGTCCTACTTACACGTATTAGTCCATTATCTTGAAAACTACTGTACCGATTTTGATGAAACTTGCACTGTTCACTAAACTTGAAGTAAATGTAAGCTAGTAAAAATAAAATGATCACGATCCGATTAATAGTTTCGGAGAAATGCGTAGACAAACATACATACCTACATCTATGTATGTTCCTGGGCGCCGCGCGGGTCATTTTACATGTAAAAATGCTACGTGCGAGTGACCGGCGACGAACAGAGCTCAATCGAAAATCGGTCCATCTTGCCGGGCACCGATGACCGTCGCGGCCCAAATGGAATAGAACAGTGCCTGTCACCGGTGACCCCCATGGCAGTTAATGTGTTAAGGGAGCTCCCATACAACAGACATGATTTTTTTGCCGTTTTTTATAGGTAATGGTACGGAACCGTTCGTGCGCGAGTCCGACTCGCACTTGGCCGGGTATTTTTTTTTTGAAGTCGATTAATAAGCAAGTGGGTGTGTTTAGTTGCCAGCAATGTTGTACCTACATATTCGTACTTATATGGTGTCGATAAAAAGGTACACCCTTATTTAAATTCTTATTAAAGTTAATGTGTGATAGAGAAAGCGGTTGGTAGAAATAAAATAAAAGACCTACACAATGGTTCAGTTTTTGCGATTTAATTACCGATCTCTAACCATGAAGTCGTTTGACCACCCACAGCCGTAATTCATGTCATGAATAGTACGTAATTCGCTTAAGAGTTCAATCAATATTAATTGCTCAATCATTAGGAAGGAAAACGCAAGTCCGGAAGTTTGCCCACACGTGCTTATTACTTTTTTATGTTTGTTTGTTGTTATGTCAAGCATAAAGAGCCCTTTTTATTGTCAAGTTCAATACGAAGGTCAAGCACTTCACATATTATTGCATATATTTATTTTATGATACAGATATATCATTGCTATTATTTATAGTGACAAGAGTGAAGATAGTAATGTGTTTTCTCTTTGTCCGTATAGGAGAAAAAATGTAGATTGTAAATAAAATAATGGGACCAACGAAGATAAACAACAAAAGGGTTATGTATGCATAAACAAGAAAGGAGGCAGATCAAAGAAAAGATGGATGATTGAGAAGAATGCAAGAGAGTTGATTTGGCTAGGACGGAAGTGAACTCTAAGATAATAAAGATCTATTACCCGACATCTAGAGTTCTAGACGAGATTAGGCAGTAAATTCCCTAAAACATATATAAATAAAATGATTTATCATTTAGAGTCAGTTTCAGATTAAATTCTCACCAACTTCCTCTACTTCTTCCTTTTTCTTATAGGTCTAATTCTGATGATATATACCTGCCTATTATGGTACCATAAACTTAGCAGATTTGTTGGAGATCCGTTAGTGCAACTCTTTCATGAACAATAAAATATTTTAATACTTACAAAGTATTTTTTGATGAAACCATAGATGGTTGAAACGATGAACAATGGGAAATCAAAAATGGAATTTGTTTATAGAACTTACAGATTATATGACTTATTCTAAACGTTTCAAGTTGCTATAACAACTCTTGGGGGTGAAGAGATTGAACTATATCAATCTGGGCGAAATAGTCTCCTTCCAGGCGTGACGAGACAAAGAAATTGCTTGACGCACCGAGAGCGCCTGGCGGAGCTATTGGTCAATGAAAGATCTTCTAAAAGGAGATCTACCACTGTGTCTCGAACGGAGAATTATGGACATGTGTATTCTCCCCATTCTCACATATGGTGCTCAAACTTGGTATTTTCAGCAGAAGTCCAAGCTCGAGGTTTGCCAGCTAACCATGGAGCGCAGTATCCTGGGGGTTCGAATTTCGGACCATATATAGAACACAACACTGCGCGCCCAAACCAAGATCACGGACGTTACCCAGAAAGCCGCTAAGTTTAAGTGAGACTGAGCCGGACATGTGTGCCGCATGTCAGATGACAAATGGGCTAAGATAACCACCGATTGGGTCCCACTAAACGCACGAGGCATCGCGGCAGGCGGAGACGAAGATGATGCGACGAGCTTGACTTCTAGCGAAAGGACTGGCCGATACTAGCAAAAGACAGAATTGTGTGGAAAAGCGAGAGGTAGGCCTTTTCCCTGCAGTGGGACAGTACATAAAAATACGCGTAATTTCGCTCTATTGTTGTCTACAAGAATAGAGCGAAATTACGCGCACGAAGATCTGCCGCGTATTCCGCTCAGAGTTTAGGCTAGCCACAATATGGCAAGCCTAAACTTTATCTAACCTTGAAAAGTTGGTGGTGATGGGCAAGGTAGAGGAACCGGCCTCACTGTCTCGACCACCCGGAAAGAAGCAGAGAACCAAACGAATTGGACCTTCAGTAATGAAGTACGCGACCAAGAAGATGAAACTGTATATACAAAAATCTATAACATTAGGTTAGATTGTGATTTGAGCGGAACCAAAGCCCACAGCTAGTCTAACAGCGACAGTCACGACTGCATGCGCATTCACAATAAATAAGTTCAATGGCAATAAACATTCTAAAATCCTGTTTTGTTCTTTGTTCTCCACCGATGAATAGTTAGATTTACTATTAACTGGAGCTATACAGGGTACTGAGCTTAGCAGATTATTCCCGCTGGCCCCAACTTATACCCCCAACCCCCAGTAGTGGACGCTGAGACACGGTTGTCTCGTTGTCTACCACTGGTAGATAGTAGAAAAACATTCCATCACACATGACATGTATGTGCATGTCTTTAAGTATCTTTTACATGTGTAAAGGAACGTAAAGACATGACATGAGCATGTAAAGGTAGAATTGTATATTTCATAACAATTCTGGCATATTATGCTTTTAATCTAATCACATCACGGATCGATGGACAGGGTGTTGTGGCGTAGCTGGAGAGAGGCCTATGCCCAGCAGGGGATTGCGATAGACTGAGTTGATTAATAGACGGATGTGCGGATGTGGATACAGTTATGATGAACTTACTTTACATTGGTCAAGGTTTTCCAGAAAAATAAGAATTTTACTCTCGATTAGAATTGCAGAATGCGAATTTATAGTTATATAATGATGACTAACAAGAGAGACAAAATAATATTGCCACTTATGGAAGAGCCGGTTCTTCATCAATGAGCGAAAGATTCACTGTTTATATTCGATAATTGAGTCTTCATTCGTTAAGTGGGGACTCTTGGAGGTTTTTTATTTATTTCGTCGGTAATTCCACCCAAAGCCACGTGGCTGTCAGTAATTACGAGGCTACTGAGCCTTAATGCCATTGTAGATTTTTTAAAGCGATTTCTGAAATATTTCTGACTATCCTACCAAGACATTTCTTTTTTTCTGGAGAATCTTTACAGATAATCTGGTATGTTATAATATATTTAAGATGAATCTTTAAGATGAAGCTTACAAATGGAGTCTTCCATTAAAAATTCACATCAAATCACGTACAATCCTTAAAATAAGTTAAAATCTCGCAGGATCTGAAGCGTCTTTGTATTTAATATTATATTCACGATGCGCTTCATTCTTATTTAGATCAGTTCATTGTACGAAACTGACATTGAAGATTATTAATATAAGAAGACCTTGTTAATTACATAACGAAGTCAATCTGTTTTAATCAGTTACTATTATTTCGTGATTTGTAACACTTAAAATGTAAGCTATTATTTGATTAACACTTGCAACGAAGCACGTTTTAGAGATATTCTAGTTAACCTCTTCAAGTAAACACAGTTAAGTATGATTGCAATCATGATTTGATCCGATGACCTATCAATTAGCATTAGAAACTAACTTTTGAGTTTTGCGGCCACAACCCCACTTAAACGCAGGTCGGCGTTAACTCTGAGACTGGCCCTGTCACTAAGATTTATTGTACAAACAAAAAGACTACCTGAGAATATCTTAAGCGTTGTTTGAGAAATTGTATAACGATTATCTACATTACACTTACACTAGATCTACATTTCCTCAACCAGACACAGACTCTCCATTCCTTATAACAAAAGTCAACGTAGATTTATCTAAAGCATTTGATAATGTCGACTACCAAACCCTTATTCATAATATTACTCATAATGCGATAAAACAGTAAACTGGTTTGTATTTTATCTAGTTTACAAGTCGTGAGTAAACTGTGGTCCTTAATGGGAATGATTTTAAGAATGTTTGTCGGTTGAAGCCTATTGAATTGAAAACAAACTGCTTAATTAAAACCTAATATGTAATAGTATAGCTGCTATACTAGAAGATAACAAGGCTTTGTCTGTGTACTATTTTATTCGTATAGAGGCACAATACATTTCGACCGCAATTTTTGCGTAAATTGGCCAAGTTTTGCGTTCTTATTCTGAGAAACAGAAAGACTTCGAGTTTTTTGACTTGTTGAGTAGTGGAGAATAGTTATTATTGTAGTTTATAGTGGCCTCGCTTTTCGCAATTTTTTTCTTATCTATTTATATAAAGCCAAAATTCTCTGAAGCATGTTTTTCATAAAATACGCCACTGCGTTTTTTCAAGCTCGTGGATTGACTACATAAGCTAATGAATTGAAATATGTATGGAATAGCTATAAAAAAATCCCATTCAAAACCATAAAGGTACTAAAAACGCTCAGAATTAACTGTGAAATTCTCCTGAATACATTATTATTATTACTTAAAATGTATACCGGAAGAAACATTAGTTCAGAAGAAATTAAAAGTTCATACTTTAAACAAAAATAAATGCATTTTAAGACTCAAAATAAACCTAAATACAACTGCCAAATTACTACATAATGCGATGCGTCGCAATATACCTGAGAGAAAACATTTGACCCATGCCTACGGGGAATATATGTATTAACGTAACCATATATGGTTTTCATTTTAATTATTGAACTTGGAGTACCGCAGGGTTCTATTCTTGTACCAATTATTGGAATTCAATGCATGTCTGTAATGTATGTAACCATTAGACTTAGTTATTTAATGTTAGTGTTGAGTCTTTGTGTTTGTATAGGTGACATCTGAAACGTACCTATAAATAATTTAACAGATCGTTCGTGATTAGCGTCGTGTGACTGATGATTAGAAACAGAAAGCTTTATACATACAGTGATGAACTGATGACCTTACATAATTGCGTGAATCTCGTGACCTTAGGAAGATAGTTTGTCATAGATGTACCGTCGTGTCGCAAATAAAACGGCTAGTCTGCGAGTACATATAGAACGATGATTCTTCGACACTGAAGATTGAACCTTCAAACCTTTATTAATAAGTAAAGTTACACCAGTACCTTTTAACGGCGATCTAACCAAACATTTTTAGGGTTCCGTACCTCAAAAGGAAAAACGGGACCCTTTTAGAATCACTCATGTGTCTGTCTGTCGGTCTGTCTGTCTGTCTGTCTATCTGTCTGTCTGTCCGTCTGTCACAGCCAATTGCCCCGAATCTAATGGACCGATTAAGTTGAAATTTGGTACATATATGATTTCTGTGACCCAAACACGGACGTGTAACGTAAATATATGAATTTTGAATATGGTGGTCAATTTTGGGGGCAAATAAGAAAATTAAAAAAAAAAAGTTTTCCAAACTGTACTGTGAGACATCAAATGAAAGGGCTTACTGTGTGGGTCTAAAGTATAATTCTTTTTTTATAAATCCCCTTATCTCCGAAACTACTAAACCTAAAATATTGAAAAAATACAGAAAATAGTTCTATAACTATAAATTACAGGAAAACTTATAAGAAGTCTATGGTCTTAACATGGTAAATCTCTCAATATTGTGCGTACAAACTTACATTTGCAGTTGAAAAACATGTTCTTCCACACATTCCGTATGGGAGAATATGTTTTTCAACTACAATATTAAGTTTGGTCTTGGGATAAATTCAGCCCAACTACAGAACCCTTAATTGTGCGTGCTCCGACACGCACTTGGCCGGTTTTTTCGAGATTTTAGTTTGGCTGGGCATAACTACCTACTCCAGGTTTAAAAATGTTTTGTGGTTCTGTCTAAGATCGAACAATCGAATCCAAGTTCCCTCTCCCGTCTATTTGCGCAGGAGTTCTTAAGCTACTATAACAAATCTTACTCATATTCACTAGGCCATTGAAGCATGGCCTTAACATGAAGATTAGTCGTTTCGTAACATGACCTGGATCTGGTGACGCACCTTCGAGACAGCGAGTGATGAAATTATGTTGTTTTACAACTAATAGTATGCGTATGAGCACGTCGGCGGTGCCAGTTTGATGATGCGATACAAATTGCTCTATAATTTCTTAATTTCTCATGCTGTCTGTAGTTTGTAGTTATTTGTTATGTAAGTTTGGTTTCTTTATCTTAGATTTTTAAAGTATCGTGTCATCAATTTTAATTCCGATTTGTAACTTTTATAATATTATGTACCTATAAGTAACTGATATCCATTCTTGCCGCGTGTCTGTAACTACTAACTAGGTACTAGTATCTCCCAGTCTTAGTTGAGAAAATAATGAACACGTCAAGCCTACGTTTCCTCAAAAAGGTAGAATGACCAGCGTCACAATTTTTCTAAGCAGTTTGCAATTAAATCAGGGTCTGCGACTTCAAACTTAATAAACCCACGTGAGTGTGGTAAACACAATGCAGTTCCTCCACACTTTTACGCCTAAAACCTTTAATTTGTCTTTTCCAGATTCAGGCCAGCCGTCAGTGACTCCTCTCCAGGGTCCAATACTCCTACGCAACGGATCAGTTCCCGTGGTACCTCTGACGTCGTACCGGACGATCAACAATGGCTCCTTCTACCAAATACCTGTAAGATATCATGAGTTATGTATGGGAGTCCTTAAGTCTCGAATGTTACTTACTTCTAAGCAAGTGTGCATCATCGTCAACTCATCATTGCTTACGTACCATCACGTGAGTGAGATAGCCGAGATAGGTGTAAAGACCAAAATAACCAAAACAGATGTTATCGTTAATTAAGTGCTAATAGATCACGCTTACCAAAACTAATATTATATACTTACTCTATCATCCATTAATAAGTGTAATGTTCTTACCTATATAATAGACGTGCTAAGTAAACTGAACACTATCTTATGCACAGCAGTAGGCCTAGCGAAATGGCATTCGCTTCAGAGCGATTCTATTTCTACAATCGCTATCGACGAGCATCTCAATGGAAATGCAGGGGCTGCAGTCTCGACATAGATAGGGAACGCTTTTCGACCGGATTCCGTCGCAAAGTCCTAATGGAGTCCCTAGACGGTCAAAATTGCTAGACAAGCTCGTGCTTGTCTAGCAATTTTGACCGTCTAGGGACCGTCGTAAATCACGTACTTGTCAAGCAATTTTGACTGTCTAGGGAGCCCATTAGGACTTTGCGACCGAATTCGGTCGTAAAGCGATCGCTATCCATGTCGTGACTGCAGACTCTGATCTATGATCACGTGACATTTCTATAGCTTATGTCAACCCTATACATTTTTGCCTTTTCTACTAGTGTCATCGCTAATCGAATGTTACTTTGGCTAGGACCGCTGTAGTGAGGTAGCTGTCACTAATGTTAACAGTCAGTTCAACACGAACGGCGGGAAACAGTTGAAAGTGTAGCGTGCCTTTATTATTATTATTATTTTGGCTTGGAGAAATGCACATGCATACTGCACTACCACGGGATAGTGCAGTTATGTGGGACTCCAACCCACTAAAACTCCACGGTGTCCTCCTCTAAATACCGACACTCCTCCTCCCCTGCGACCCCACCGCGTCCGTCATAAGACGGTGGTGACCCCGTAAAGGCCACGGAAGGCAGGGAGAGCGGCGCACCGCAATACCCCCGCCCCGTAACTCCTCTCCCGCCGCGGCCTGCAACCCTCAGCCGCGATGCCTCCCATACGACATCGCGGCCCGTCTCAGTTGACATTTTGAAATGTCGCCCAAGCGGCACCGCAACCTATTTGTTGGCCTCTACGTCGTCGGATTCCTGGGAAAAGCCCTGACGAGCGGCCTCTCCTCGGGTTCCTCTTCGCTTCACCGTGGGTGACCAAGCCACGGCTACTGAGCCCCCCCGCCTCGATAATGCGGGAACCCATCGGGGGAAAAGTGAAGCGTGCCTGAACTATAGTCTTGGTGTGGTAATGAGCCAGAGCATGTAGTGAGGTAGCTGTCACTAATGTCAACTGTCAGTTCAACACGAACGGCGGGAATCAGTTGAAAGTGAAGTGTGCCTGAACGATAGTCTTGGTGTGGTGATGAGCCAGTGTAGTGAGGTAGCTGTCACTAATGTCAACTGTCAGTTCAATACGAACGGCGGCAAACAGTTGAAAGTGAAGTGTGCCTGAACGATAGTCTTGGTGTGGTGATGAGCCAGTGTAGTGAGGTAGCTGTCACTAATGTCAACTGTCAGTTCAACACGAACGGCGGGAAACAGTTGAAAGGGAAGTGTGCCTGAACGATAGTCTTGGTGTGGTGATGAGCCAGTGTAGTGAGGTAGCTGTCACTAATGTCAACTGTCAGTTCAACACGAACGGCGGGAACAGTTGAAAGTGAAGTGTGCCTGAACGATAGGCTTGGTGTGGTGATGAGCCATTGTAGTGAGGTAGCTGTCACTAATGTCAACTGTCAGTTCAACACGAACGGCGGGAATCAGTTGAAAATGAAGTGTGCCTGAACGATAGGCTTGGTGTGGTGATGAGCCAGTGTAGTGATATAATCAGTGTAGTGATTCTACAGCAGGTATCTGCATAGGCTGGGATTCGCGAGAGAAAAGGTGACAACTTTACAGAATCAGATTGGCGCTAGAATTTTAATCATTGACTCACTTTGTATTTTAATAGAGCATAAATACCTAAACTTCGAGGAAAGAAGTAACAACAGTGGATAATACCACCTATATAATCCCGGAATGACGATTAAATCTCGGGGTTTAAGAAATTTTGAATTATTTATTGTACCTTGAATACATTCGTACCAAATTAAATATTGATAATAAAATAATAAATAATTCGCAATTTCTAAATCCCAGGAAATTCCCGGGAATTAAGAAATTGCGATTTATTTAGTCACTTTGAATACATTCGTATATTAAATTTCAATAATTCATACAAAATTCTCATAGAAAATGCACTTTCAGTTTTCCCGAATTTTCCAATTTTCCCGGCAACTTTTCAAACATTTTCTTTCATACAAACCTTGTCCTGTCAATTACAAACACAACAAAAAAAAAGAATCATCCAATTTGGTGCAGTCGTTCGGAAGTTATGCGCGTACATACATTTTGGCGACTCATTTTTATATATAATATATAGATAATAAATAATTCGCAATTTCCTAAATCCCGAATATAATCGTCATGTTTATCATTCCGGGATTTTATAGGTGGTATTATCCTCTCTTATTACTTCTTTCCTCGAAGTTTAGGTATTTATGCGCTAACTATTCAGATCTCTGATTATCACTAAGTATAAATATTGTTTTTTATTACACACTGCGTTTACAGAAAGTAATTACTGCGTATTTTATGGCGTTCGCAAATACGTAGTATGACTACGAACGTAACTACCAAGTCGCTGAATGATTTGAGCAAATGAAAATTGTCATAGCTGGGTTAAGCAAACGTGCATTATTTGAGTTAAGACAAAACAAATGATTGTTCGTCACATTTCCGAAGGCTTAAGTTAAACAAAATATTGCTTAATGCATAATGTTCGTGGTGGGCGAGGATTTGTGCCTAACGTTTTATTTAAAAGTCGTAGGTGTCAAGTTTCCTGGGTTCCCTATTAAGTTTATACTGAATAATTCAAACCGATTATAAACTTTAGTTCAAAGTGTACTTCTAAAGCCACGGTCACACGGCCCGCTTTCTCCCAAGCTAGGTCGCGCCAGGCCAAGCTGACAAGCCGTGGGAATAGGGCCTGCGGTGGCCTGTCGTCGCCCGTCCGATTGAATATTGTATGAGATGATCCGTGAAATGCTCAGCACGGACCGCGACGGGCCGCGACGGGCCTCGACGGGCCGTGGAAACGAGGCATTACGTAGATTTTAGGCGTATCAAAACTGTTGCACAGTAGGTCTTACAGTAGTTCGGAGTCTCAAGCTTTAGTAATCCCATGTTTTCAAGCAAAAGAAACAGATTTGGCGCCAAGATGTTACCACCCTAAAGATACTCTGAAATAGTACAGCCTCCACCGTACCTACCTATAATTTAAAACAAAGAATTGTAGACTACATTGCACGGGTTGCACGTTGGTCCAATTCCTAAGTTACATTCATGACCTACATAATTATCCGTGAATTAAAGCTATGCCTATAAAAACAAGGCAAATACCGAACAACACACAATACCTACAGCTGAGGCAACATTATTAATTACGTACATTTCACAAATATCAATCTTAGCTGGCAACTCAGACGGAATGGCGTCGAAGATTACGTTGTTTTTTTTTTAATAAATAAATCGGAATAAATGAATTTCTATGACCTTATTAAAGTTTCAAAATGTTGAATAATGGAGAGGTTTCAGTCACATTAGTTTACTTGGAAAGGCAAGGTAGGTATGGAAGAAAATGATGTGCTGTGCCTAGCCCCAAAAAAATACGGACAAAGGTGAAAGCATCATGATATCTAGCCCTTTGTTGTACCGTGAATGCACTTTATCCTACGCAGTTTTCCATTATTTTTCATTAAATCCTTTAAATACTATTAAATGAGCAATATTTATATATATATATATATATATATATATATATATATATATATAATATATATACACGTTCTCGAAAACGGGTCTAATGATTTCGATGAAAGTTGCAATATAGGGGTTGGGGATAGGGCTTGTATTAGGAGGGTTGTAAAAATCGATCTAACCAGGTCTCATTTCTGGGAAAAAAATCCGTTTTCTCTATTTTCACCCGAACAAAGCTCGGTCAACCAGGTACTTATTCGTAAAAAATCCCAAAATATTTCGTCAAACATTCGGACATTTTGTTTCTAAGGTATTGTGATATCGTTTACTAAACAAAGTTAGTGACTACGTAATGCAAAGGTGCTAATTGCATGTAGAAACACCGTCACAAGAGGAGAGTCAACACCCGAAGTGTGGTACAGTAATGCTTTGCAATGTACACAGCACTTTATCCCTTATGGACTAATCACACTTGCCACAAATGATTAACAACGTTGTGAGTTTTCAATTTTCCATAATTGCAATTTGATGCAAGTGGGACGTCTTCCTAAAGTTTCATTGGCAATGAATATTCATGTGGGCTGCAAAGATCAGAAGTTGTTTTGTTGCCAAATAAACTGTTTAGTTGGATCGGTCTTCAACGCCAACTATTCGAATACAACACTATTCGAATAATGCAAAATCAAAATTCATTTATTCAAACTAGGCTGAGAATCACTTTTAGAACGTCAAAATTACATAAGACAGTCTCCCAAAACGCCCGGCACTCATCGCTTACTAGTGCTTTAACTGGGAAGAAGAAGTGGCGCAAGAAACTCCCCAGCAGCACAGCTGGCTGTAAAGTTGGAAGAACTTTATTCTAAACAGTAAGCAAAGTAATTAACATTACGAAATACAAAACATTGAATTATTTGCCACATGTCAGCAACCACACGCCAAAATGCCAACAAAGACATTGAAAACTACTCAAGCACAAAGAAAAACGTAAAAAGAACTTAATACCTAAATAAACTATTACGTTATGAATAAAGTTACCACTAACAGAACATAACATTTTCTAGATTTTCAAAACAGCCACGTCCCAACAACAATATAACCCGCACTACATTTCCGATAATGCCATTATTTATATATACAATGCCTGATTAAAATTGCGACAGCGTAGGTTCACTAGAAACATCCGACACTTCGATCTAAGTCACTGTGAGTCACAAGCGTGGGCTACTCTGTCTCTGCAATAAAATATAAATCGTGACGGATTTATATGATACACGGCATGCTGTCGCCATTATTTATAACCTTATTTGACTGTTATAAAGGCTTGGAGCGTTCACCTTTTCTTTAAAACTTAAGCGTTGTCTTGGACTAAAAAAAAATGTGTGAAATACTTAGAATCTTGCTATGAACTTTTAATGAAAGCCAACGATTGCTAACGATACAATAGCTTTACATTATTAGATGCTAAGGCTTGTCTCTGCTGACGCTACTTTTCCTTATATGAATTTTGAATTCCATCAATTTCAATACGCCGAACTCTAATAGATTTCCGACACTGAAAGATCTGCTATTGCAGTGGCATCAACTATCAATACTTTATTCTCTCATTTTCGCATTTTATAATCAGCTGGTCAAATCGTATAGGTAGGTCCTTAGGTAGACTATGCCACTCGCTACCAAGTCACGGCATCCTCACGCTTGCATGATGGAAACTGTTGTTTTCATGTTCTTCCTCTTTTTGCTGGTAACGCCCCCATTTACACTAAGCCGGTTACTAGGCTGTGGTATGCAATAAAATTAAAGCAACAACTACGTTGCATAGTCTGAATACTGTTTAAACGATGCAACTTTTTTGTTGCATCAACTTATGATATGCTACATGCAATTAAATTGCACCGTTTAAATCAGCGGGGTTTTTGCGTCACAATGGCAATGCCTTTAATTTTGAACCTTCAACAGCATTCATTGCGTTAGTTACATTGTTGAGCAGACGAATTTTTCAAACGTATGAAGCAATGGATTAGCAATTTTCTTCAAAATCTGTCGGATTGGAAGTGTTACCTACGCAATTAGGGTGCACGTTTTAGGGTAGAATTTCCATAAATCTCAATTCATTGATAACTTCAAGCAGTATTTTTTGCCGTTTACTTATTATATAATATTAGTAGGTAATAGATAAGAAGGTAAATTAATTGAATTATTCATCACGCAGGTTCCTCTATCCTGCGTGATGAATAATATCATTTTAAATGATACCTACCACGCAATTTTTTAACAACGTAGGTTCAATAGCATATACTGCAATAGCAATAGCAGTAATTTACCTAAAAATGATCGTTATAAACTCATTGCTTATATGTATGTAGGATGTTAACTTAAATTTTTTTAAAAATTATGAGTGTGAACGCAGCAATGAGTGAATGAAGGGAAGGAAGATGGCGAGCTAATGGAAGACGATTAAGACGACTCCAATGTTAAGGTGTTTTTTTTAATATTAAAAGATGTTTCAAGACGTGAAGATATTTCATTTCGGTCATCCAAGACTGTACGATATGTATGTATTTATAAAAAAGCAGTGTTTGTAGTATATCAGTTTACTGGTTTTTATAGTAGAAGCTCTGCTTAGTTTGGGATCAGAGGACCGTGTGTGAATAATATCCCAGGATATTATTATATTTTTATTATTGTTTTTTTTTCTGACTGGGCCTGCTCTTGACCTCATCACGCCTGATGGAAAAAGTCTATGATGCAGATGGAACGAGTTTTAGGCATTGTTAGAACTAAAAGTTATTTTAACGAATGCAGTACATTGTATAACTTTTCTTAATGTTCTTATGATAATCTACTCGACTAATATCGAGCGAACGAAGTGGTGAAATCGATGATCGATTAATGAACTGCAGATATTGGCGCCAGTTTTAATTTGTAGGTATGTTCGATGAAATTGCATAACACACATAAAATTAAGAGAATTGATCGCAATGTCTTTTATTTTGACAGTTCAGCCACGTTTATTGCGTTATTTACGCTGTTGAACAGACGAAGTTTTCAAACCTAGGATTAGGAATGTCCTTCAAAGCCCTTCGATTGTGATTGAAAGTGTGTTGCGGAAATAGGGTGCTGGCTGGATCTTAATGATATGGCTCCAACACTAAAGGTGAGTATAGTCGTCGACCTGTAGGCCCGTAGTCCCATATCCCGTCCCGCTAGCGAATATTTCTATACCGCTGTTAAAGTAGCGTTTTATAAAAAAATATTATTACTTATTTTAAAATAAAAAAATGCACAGTCTTAAGCTGTAAGATAAATGATTTACCAATATTATCGTCGCCAAGCCGTGAAAAATCACTTGTAATAGCGAATTTGAAGTTGAAAACAACCTCATTTTAATATTATTTGCATGGTATTTAAAATTGCTTATTTTTTAATTTATTTATTTAATCATTTATGTACACACAAATAAACAGACAAGAATAACGGAACAGAAAAATACGTACAAAGGTGATGCTTATTTCTAAAGAAATCTCTTTCAGCATACCTGCGATAGGACAGAGGATAAGAAGAGATGTAGACACCGTATGTAAAAATAGAAGAGAAAATAAATATATAAAATCTAAAAAAAAACAATTAACTTAGCAAATAAAACATATAACAAATACTTTAATACTTCTAGAATAAATATCACTAAAATTAGTAATAACTATGACGAAATGGAAAGATAGTGTTCTTTCACTCTTCTTTTAAATACTGCAAAATTTTGGCAGTCCCTAATGTCAGGTGGAAGTGAATTCCACAACCGAACCGCGTGCACAGTGAAGGAGTAGGAGAGAAGTCGGTGGAATGGGAAGGAAATTTAAGGAGGTTTCTAAGATGCGACCTACAAAGCACATCAGAAGGACGGGCGTAGGAAAAGCGTTCCCGCAAATAGGAAGGTGTTTTAGGGTTGTGAAGGATGTTAAATAGCAGACAGTACAATATGCGAGAGTTCCTGCGAAGTCGAATATGGAGCCACTTGAGTGTCTTGCGAAAGTTAGAACCGTGATCATACTTTTTAAGGTTAAAAACAAAACGAATACAGATATTTTGCAAACGCTCAAGTTTTTTTTTTTAGTTTAATTTTTACAGTACCCCAAAAAATGTATTATAGTGAATAAGTCGTTGGAGTGCCATAATTAAATTTTCAAATACTCAGATTGAAGTATATGTACATATCATCTTCTTATATTCTACATATTTTTTTAAGATACCTTTTTGGAAGAGAAATAAATGTTTATTATTATTATTATTATCAAAGTTTCATATAATTTTTTTTCTGTGATTTTCTCTAGGCTCATTTAAAAGCATTAGGCGCTCAAAAACTATTATACTCGCCTTAATGGCAATACCAATATAAAAAAAACGTGTTTACGGCCAGCGCCATTGGCTATTTGTGGTCGCACCCGCACGACACATAAAACTGCTTACATTTCATAGGCGTGACAATGATATTGTACGACAATCAAAATGCAAAACCTGACTACACCTTCGTCATACTGACGCATATAAGCGAATAAAATTTCTGAGTTTCAAGTAAACTGCGTGAGTCACATCAAAATGTCATTGTTGAATGGTGAACGTGGACGGAATAGACGCGAATTACAAGACGAAAATGTTGTCTTTATGTCGCCGTCGGATCGTATAATACGCCGTAATACAACACGTCTAGCCGAAATACCTACATAATGTGGCGCTGTTTTCTATTACGGTTTATTTCGGCTAGACGTTTTGTATTACGCCGTGTTATACAATTTGGCAGCGACATATACATACAATAAAATCATAGCGCAGTAAAACTATACATTGAATATTTTTGAAAAAAACGTAAGTACCTAATTGGTACTAGGTCTGGGGACGATTCTAATGCAGAAAATATGGTTTTAGAATGGTTGTCTGTTTGTCTGAAAATATGTTCCAGCAGATAAGTACTACCAGATAGATTTTGTTCAAATGCATAGGTATTCCCTATAAGTCAGTTACCTATGGTCAATCTATAGCATGTATTTATAAGGTTTGTAAAGGTCTGTAGGCTATAAATTATCTCGCTATTTGCTATGTGGGAAGAGCAATATTGCATTATGTTTGTTTTCTTCTATAGTTTACTGCAAATTGTATAAAAAGACGAATCAAAAGGTTAGAACATGCGAACGAAGTTGCGGGTTTAAGCTAGTCGTCAATACGGCCGCAAGTCGCCGTCGCCGCGTGCGTTCGAAATATTCAATTAAACGACGCATGAAATTAAGTGACGCATTAAAATAATGTGTTACTTTGTCATTAAGTAAAAAGTAAAGTTAAACTGTTGCCTTTGACATGCACTGACGTACAGTATCGTGCACTAAGGCCTCGTTTACGGAGACGCAAGGCGTCGCGTACCGCGTTTGTTGGCTCGGCCAGCACTAAATTCAAGCATAATTATGTCTTTGTACGAGAGCGTTACGGACAAGCGATTTTACACGCGTTTGCTAATGCAGGCGGAGCCCGCGGATGTCATCGCCGCTTCCCACGCGACGCTTATCGCGACGGCGCACGCAGCGTTGCGGCCAATACAAACACGCTGCCTGCCACTGCACGCGCCGTAGTCTCCGTAAACAAGCACTAAGTAAAATTTGGAACGCCTACGTTTAATTTGATAATGGAACTGTCAACTCTCTCTATCGGACTGATTCTAATTTCTGCCGTTAATTACCTATATCTTCGTTCGAAGGCCGCGTCCTAAATAAAATGAACGTCGCGGGATCACGCGCTTATTTTGTTTGGTGAACCATAACGCGCGGTTGCGTCGACAGAGGGCGCCTTCCGGTTTTCCAAACACATTACTGGCCTAAGAATCACGCCTAGCCTAATAATCGCAGGAACGGTTTTTTTGGTTAGGCAGCGGGGTTAGACGGCCTACTGTCAAAACTGACCATAAATAGACCTAATCAACTGAAATAAAGAAACAAAAATAACAATTTATTATAGGTATCTTTATTGATTAGTTACTAACATAAGGCTTAATTGCTGATTAAATAGGAAGTTATTTGAATAATATTTATATGCAGATTAAGTGCACACCAAAACAGGCCAATCGATTATCAAATATCGATAAATTACGAAAAATAAACGTGACACGAATGATATCAGGGGATTATCTTGCAAGTGTCAATTATATTGGCGCCAAGGATGTAAAAAAATAAAACAATAGAATCGTTTTAGAATTTTATTCTGAATGCCTAAACACCCATGTATAAATAATTTAGGGCAAATTTTTTCAATCGTTAGATATCTGTTATTTATGGATAAAATATGGCGGTTTGACAGCTTTTGTGTAGAAAATATGTGAAACTGTCATTATTATTCTTCAGATAAAAGTTATAATTGACTATTGAAAAATCAGCTCTTAATGTAAGGCTCTTAAGGTAAGTATGGGACAGGACGGGCATTTTATTGGAATTCAGATGCTTTTTTGTACCGAAGCGCGAAGGCTGGTTTTGTATAGAGAAAATTAAAAATAAACTAGTAGTTCTGCAAACTGTAGTTCTCGCGAGCGCAAACTTTTTTGCAACAAT
Organism: Dicycla oo; assembly: GCA_948252095.1. Taxonomy (NCBI): domain Eukaryota; kingdom Metazoa; phylum Arthropoda; class Insecta; order Lepidoptera; family Noctuidae; genus Dicycla; species Dicycla oo. The sequence goes on from OX411728.1 coordinate 17,072,945, forward strand.
TAATGTACAGACGCACATCAAGCTACTAGAATCTGTCAAATTTCTTAAATAGATTTTCAACTTTATTGCTAAAGCATTAGGTTCAAGGTCGATTGGGAAAATTTGACAGTCTCGGGTAGCTTGACTTGCTAGCGTCTGTACCTACCACTAAAGTTATTTAAAACGGGATATTTACCATGTTTTTTTTTTCATGAGTTCTGCACCAAACTTTTGTAAGGCCAACTTAAAGTAAGTACCTACTTTTCAAATGAAAAAAACGGAACCCTTATAGGATCACTCTTGTGTCTGTCTGTCTGTCCGTGTGTCACAGCCAATTTGCTCCAAATCTAATTGACCGATTAAATTTAAATTTGGCACACGTATGTATTTCTGTGACCCAAATACGGGCGTGTAATGTAAATTAATGAATTTTGAATATGGGGGTCAATTTTGGGGGGGCGAATAAGAAAAAAAAATATTTGTAAACTGTACCGTGCGATATATCAAATGAAAGCGCTTATTGTGAGGGTCTCAAATATATTTAATTTATAATTTTAAAATAAACTATTTTAAAGTTATTGAAGAAAATAGACGAAAAATTGACCTTTCCCCCTTTATCTCCGAAACTACTGATCTCAAAATTTTGAAAAAGATATAGAAAATTATTCTGTAGCTATAGATTACAGGAAAACCTATAAGAAGTCTATGGTCTTAAAATAACATGGTAAATCCCTCAATATTGTGCGTACAAACTTATATTTGTCCATAGTTAAACGAAAGGATCCAACCCACATTAGGTGTAATGTGGGTTGGATCCTTTTCGTTTAACTATGGACATTTCTAGTTGGAATGTATGGAAGAACATGTTTTTCAACGACAATGTTAAGTTTGTTCTTGGGATAAATTCATCCCAACTACGAAACCCTTCATTGTGCGTGGTCTGACACGCACTTGACAGGTTTTTTTTTTTTTTGAGGAAGTGCCCCTCCATTCAAAAAGTGTGTAGTGTAGTGTACCAAGTTTCGTCCAGATCGGTTGTAAAATACGACCTGTAGAGAGAAACGGTAACAAACTGACAGACGAAAGAAAATTTTGCCAGACTTGAAGCAGAGACGATCCGCTTGCTCGGTCAATAAAAGAACAACCAAGCAATGACGCCAACTCAAATCTTGAAAAATCTAAACTTGAACACAATAGACTAAAAATAAGTTGTTACTACAATAAAGTGTGAGAAAAAATACGCTCAATCTCTATAAATCACGTGTAAAGTAACATAGCAAATCGATTACCCATACCTACTTGCTACAGAGAATCAAGTATTTTAATTTTAAATTAAATGCTCTACTCGAGACTAACAACTTACTGAGTTACACAGCGGGAAACACGATCTAATATATCTTAAGATATAATATATTGAGCAACATCTAATAACTACATAGCAGAAATTAATTAGCATTTTTTTCAATTAGTTTTATTTTGACCTTTGTACGGTCGTTAACAGACATTAAAATTTAAATGATGGATCTGGGAATATTTCTTACAATTAAACAACTCAATAAACTTGGACTTTTTTTTCGTAACATCGTAAACCTTCAGCTAATGATTTTTAAGTGCTACATCTGTGAACTTTACAATTGGTAATGAAACAGTTTACAGTCGTACAAAGTGAACTATTGAATCGAATAAATCATTTTCGTTTGCAAAGTTGGGGCGCCATTAGATGGGCGCCTCGCTTCTCAGATTTTTTGCTCGTATGTAAATATATTATTATGTAATATGTATGTAAATTTATTTCATTCCATGCAAGGTTATTGACACAGTTGCGTCTATAATATGCTGGATAACTTTAGAATTGCTAAATAACAAGCGCTTGCTAAATTAATGACACGATCCAGTTTCCCATTTATATTGCGCAATCTAAATTCGCTATAAATCACTGCAATAAATATGCATAATAATATTTTTTTTTTTTTGTATTTAAATATGACAAAGTAGATATTCTTGCACGAGAAATCCAATATGCCGAGCGAGTACGTGTTTTGTGTCGCTGGCTATTTTGAATCTCAATGAGGGTTTTATGTCAGGCACATTTTATGCATAAACTAGAATACAATAGAGGATTGCAAAATTATTATTTTTTTTTGTACTTTGTGAGGCCTTAAGGTTTATAGTTCTGTAAAATCGAATTTATGCGGTGGAAATTTTTACATCGTATATCACCGGACGTATCTTGAGAACATGATCCAGTGTTGTAAGGTCGAGCTGAGTTAAACGTGATTTTTTCTGTTTATTGTTTTTTTATTTGGAATCCACTCAGTTAATTAGTACACTCAGCAGTAGCAGGACGTATTAATTAAAACATTAATCCGGTACCGGACATGGATTTGTTCTGCTTGAGCGTGAGTTTATTTTTATTTGTTTAGTTGTAAGTAGGAAGATAAATTGCAGTTATTAGTTCTATTTGTAGATATGTTCACACAATTATAGTGCTATATTGGCTAGGAGTGATTGTAAAAGCTTCACATACTTTGTGTGCAGTCAAAATAATATTTTCTTCTTTAGGCATATTAAAAGTTGCGAGTAACATACTTATATCGTGGTAATGTAGTAATAATACCTATGTGGCTACTGCAATGTTACCATTATATTTTGAATTATTTAGGTAGATAAAGTAGGTACCTAGTTATTTAATTCATTTGAAGTCTCTCCCAAAAATCATTAAATTATATCTGGTTATATAAAAATCAATTGCCGTGCATTATTCTCGCAAAACTCGAAAATGCCTCGACCAATTTGAATTTTGTTGTTCTTTGTATTGTTCGCCTCTTTTCTGGGGTGATTTAAAAAGCAAACTAGGAAATCCCAAAGTACCTACCAGCCGAAAAATCGAAATTCAAATTTTGACAAGACAACGTCTGACGGGTCAGCTAGTAATTGCATAGAAATAAAGACTTGTTAAAGCATTTTCCTTTTGATTCAAACAGCTGATAGCAGTACAATTACGTAGGTAGGTACCTAGTTGTTTATTATATTTTAAGTTACGTTATTTTTTAATTTTTTATCGTTGCTCGTTACAACAACTTCAGTCAGTCTGTCACTGCCTCACTTCACGAGTTGTTATTCCTACTTTGAAAAACCAAACAATGTTGAAATAACTTCGGGTGGAACACGTCCCGGAGGGCCACGGTTTCTAATTATCTCGATAATCGATCGGTTAAAAGTCCATCTTGGTTAAAAGTACCTACGATCAGCAGGATAAGTCCTAAACCATTTTTTTTGTTTCTTATTATAAATATTATAATACTCGACTTGACATTAAGGATCAGGAATAAATGTTAAATTCTAGATCATGGTTAAAGTAATCGTATACAATACAGTCTGCTGGAGTAATCACAGGTTTTAATATTATTATCACAATAATTAGTTGGCAAATAAGTGGGGATGTGCAAGACGGAACCCTGTTGCGTGATTGGTCGCGTAACTTGGCGAAGACTGTATTATACCTGCCTACCTACGTCTAGTCGTTTTGGCAGGATAGCGACGACGACAAAAATGCTGACACTATTTTCTCAGATCAGTCTTGGCAATTTTCACGGATACAGTACCTCGTAGTCGATAGTCGACCTAGTAGGTAATTGTTTTCCTACCTTTTGATAAAAAATCCTACTAAATTGAAACCTCTTATGAGGCCGATTGTGCACACGTTTTTCTTGCGTGAAAAATATGGTTTAGGGACTAAAGAACTACTTACACTTATTCAGCTCAATTCTTCTTATCTTCAAATTGTCGTTTTATGCCCTGCAAATGACATTCAACCTTAAGGTGGTAAAGAAATTACGTAGTCGATCGTCAAAACCAACCGCAAGGGCACCATGTTGGAAATTGAAGAAATTCCTCTATTCAGAAAACCTGCGGCTGCAACATGCGACATCGGAGTCATTTACCAGGTTAGGTACCTACTGGTTCAACACTTGGCTGACTGTTCGTACACATAAGGCTGCCCTTTGCATGAAACCTTTACAGTACCTAAATCTTGGCTTATCTAGTAGTAGATAGGGGACGGTACAAAATCCTTATCGTAAATAACAGGCCAACAAAATATTCCCACTGAAATCAGAATAGAAGAATCAGTTGAATGCACGGTATTTGATATTAACTTGGTACCAAGAAAAAGAAAACATTAATACGTAGGTATCGCTCGGTACTTACCTAATTACTTTTGTAATTATTTCCAGATACTATGGACTGCGCTATCTTTAGCACTGGGCTACGAACTTCAAGGTCAAATCATCAGAGGAGTTCCGTGCGTGAAGCGTAACTTCCAGTTGTATTGTCCAACGGCTGGCAATACCTATCCATTGTGAGTATAAATAGACTTGTATTTACTATCTGTTGCTAAGGGTGACAGTGGAGTGGAGGATGATGTGGTAATTCGAGCAGGCATAAATTATGTGACAATAGTTATTAAGAATGTGGATGCCATGCGAATCTTCTCGTTTATAAATTGACTAGCTTCTGCCCGCGACTTCGACCGGGTGAAATTTCTTCTCTTAACATAAAATATACAGGAAAAGTTTTTAAGCAGTGCGCAAATTTTCACAGGGTGTTCACTATGGGGCTAAAAAAGAATCTCAACCAAAATGTATGAAACAGCTAATTCTTTTTTCGTGATTTCAGTTGGTCCCATAGTGAAACTTGTTCATATTTATGGGTAGAACACCCTGTGAAATTTTGCGCACTGCTTATAAACGTTTCTGGAATATCCCTGTAGCTTCCCATTACCTACAGAAATAGTTTTCAGAATCGGATCAATAGTTCCGAAGATATAGACCAATCGTCTGTCGTTGACGATTGGTTTCCACCAATCATCTTTATTGTATCATAGGACATAAATTAGGACCCTTTTTCATCACCAGTTCCTAGCCATAACGAATATATAGCCTGTAAAGTTGCATGTTGTTTTTTTTTTTCTCCGGCGGGACACATCCTACTCAGTTTACCGCGGTCTAGTCGGCTATCGACGTTTTTAGTTTGTATAAGTATATCGAGTGGACCAATTTTAATTCAATAAAGACTAAATCTTACCTCAAGATACGGTCTATATTTCCTATTCCCAAATTCTCTTAAAAAAATGTACTAAAAATTTCAATATGTGAATTTTAAAATCACCCCTATTTTAACCCCTTGGGGGATGATTTTACAAACACGCTGAAACACGTACCTAATTATGTATTTCTTACCAAAAGCATATATTGTATATCCCTAACTTAAGAAATGCTGGGTTTCCCACACAACTTTCATCCCTCATATCACCTCCTGTAGGATTATTTTTTAGGGAAAATGTAGCCTATGTCCTTAATCTGGATGACACCTATCTCCTTACCGAATTTTGTCGAAATTCGTTCAGTGGTTTAGGCGTGAAAAGATAACATACAGACAGATAAACTTTCGAATTTTTATTATTAGTATGGATTAGTATAGATTGGCGCTCAGCCTAGGCTGGCCATTTGGATTTGCACATAAAAATAAACATTTAGAAAACTGCTCCCGGTGTAAGGGATATAAGTATTTTAACAAGATTTTTGAAAACTACCAAGCATCTTCGAAAGTCCTAGTACAGTTCTGGTGTTCTGGTAGACCAAATCACCCCACTCAAATTTTTCATTTGCCGGTTTTCTGCCATATAGGTATGATTGAGTATAGGATCTAATCTGCTCAGATTTAAAAAATGCTAAGAACATTACTTAATTTATTTTCCAACATGTTACAGAGACAAAATCGAGAACTTCATAGATGAGAACAAAGCTTTAATAAAGCGCATGTACGGTTCGTTTACGACGCCGGCGGGGAACCGGGTGCGGCGGGCGCCCGGTGTTCCGGACATGCATGATGCGACTGGTGACTCCTACTTCAGACATGTGCGACAGGCTCCTAAACCACCGCTGCCCGATGCACAGGCGGTCAATAATACTGGCAGGTGAGTAAAAGGGACACGAGACAAATTTTCTATGAGACTATCTAAAGGGGCAAAGGTGAAAGATTTCGCTGGATGCGGCGATAGAATCAGGAGTAGAATTGAACAGAATTGATACCGACATTAGGTAGGATAAGGCTCGTATAGCGTAGTAAGACCGATGACAAGATGATGGACGACAAACCTGAAATGACCTGTATTAATTAATTGTGTAACACACTGTCAATCGGAATCGGTTTCATTTTGACAGTTCAACAACATTCATTACATTATTTACGAGGTTAAGAAGACAACATTTTCGGATATATGAAGCAATGGATTAGCAATTTGTTTCAAAATGATTCAGATTCCGATCTATAGTGCTGGACACTGGACAACATAGGTTGAAAAAAAAATCAGAACCTTTTTTTTCGTCGGTTAAAAACAGAGAAGAATGGCGTAAAAAGGAGGACACTTATGGCCCTGCAGTGGGATGAAAAGGATGTGGGTAGATGATGACTAAGTACTTAGATTTCTTTTTTTTTTTGACGGTGGTGTTTGCAGTAGGTAGGTATGCCCTTTGGTTTTGATCTTCCATCCTGTTGACATAATCTCTTAGTTACCTTTTAATCACGCTTAAAGGATGAGTAGATAAGGTTTCCATTTCTTCGTCGGAGTCCATACCTACTCAATCGGCAGATTTTAATTTATCATTTTACCTTCACCACCACGTCAGTAAATTACCAACTGATACGATTACCTATCCCTTTTTCGAAAAAACTCTTCTCAACAATTTGTATTTCGTAATTTCAGAGTGGATGCGTGCGAGAGCAAAACGGAGATAATGACGCCGTATTGGGCACTCAACTCGGCGAGAAAGCTGCGCGCCATCGTCAACACTATGCATTTTGAGCAGGCGATACATCAGGAGACGTGCAGGTTGGTTGTGTTGCATTCAAATGTGCAGTTGTGCACCCGCCTTACGTAAACTGACTATAATGTTAAGACCTCATTTTGAAATAGGTACTTTCAAGATAGCAGACAGCTTACGTACGATCGACAAAAGCTACGCCTTTCCAATTTTGAAACAAAATTGCTTGCAAGCTGCAACAGTACTTATGACGAAGTAAAAGAAAAGACCATAGGGGCAGGGTTTTTTCAATGAATCAGTGTACACAATAATCAACTTTAAGGTGTAAAGGCGTCAATTTTGTCGATAGTACATACGTTTACGCGATCCCAATGTTCCAACGCTCGTTTAATAGAGCTCATCATCTACCAGTTTATTGCGTATAGATATTCCTACATCGGGATCATAGTGTCCTAAATGGTATTTGTGTGTGCTACAACAAGGTCTATAAGGGTTTATTTTAATCTTATATATTGAAGTTTTTTTTTTACATTGATATCACATTATAGAAGCAACAAGAATAATGTAGCCAGGATTTTATAATATTACGAGCTGGCCTGACTGACATTATCCTATCTAAATTTCAATAATTCATACAAAAAAGACGTTCAGTTTTTCCAGATTTTTCCAATTTTCCGGGAAACCTTTTTTAATTTTTCTTCCGTAAGGACCTAATTCGAACTAAGTATTACAAATATTTAAAAACCAAAATTAGCCAAATCGATCCAGCCGTCCTAAAGTGTTTTATACTATAGATATCTTGATTTAAAAGTGTCCCTTCGAGTTTCCTGCCCGCTCTTCTTCATAGAGATCTACGTTTTGGAATGGGTTCAACTTTCTGACTAAGGGTCCGTTTAGACCAAGCGGTAAAATCCTCGCGGACTTTACTGGATACATTGAAAATAGGACCGTATTACCATAAGGTATAAAATTGTCAGTCGGCTCGCGCTGAGCCGTCTGTGTCGATATTCATACAATTTTGTACTTTAGGCTATGGTAACACGGTCCTATTTTCAATGGAGCCAGGATTTTTCCGCTTGGTCTGAACGGACGCTAATTGACCGACTCTTTGACAATTCCAAGAGCCTGTAATTGGTTTAATTGAAATTCTATGAGTTGCATGAATACAACATTGGTTTAACGGAGACTTTACATTGATGCTGCCACTGTCTTTATGATACAAAATGTAAAGGATGGCATTAATTTAAAGTCTCCGGTACACTAATGTTGGTTTCGTAAAAAAAAAAATTTCTTCCGAAACCCACAGAGAAGCTGTTTAAAGCTGGGAATAGCTGAAGAATACACTTAAATATATATATTCTATAATAGAAATTTATTGATTAGCTACGTATCAATTCAGCCCACTTTTCTAAAGAGTCTACTGACAAGCATTTTTTTTTTTCAATCAATAAGAAATCTTTATATTTTTCAGCAAAACTACGACAGCCAGATGTACACGTGACTGCGGCTGCGAACAGAAGTACAAATGGCACAGACTGCTGGCGTACGACCCAAGTGACGACTGTGCTGGCATTTTCATGGACTGGTTCTTATTCCCTTCCTGTTGTGTGTGTAGGTGCAACCCTTGATGCCGCACACACATAAAACTTATCATTATATTAATACTTGGTGCTAGTGTCTTCGGACTCGTATGTCCAGTGTAGACGTTAACGTCGCGTAGCTGCTGCGTATATGCATACGATACGTAGATGTAACAGATTACAACGAAACTACGTCACATTGATGCGGCGGTAATCTACGTGGGCAGCCTCTACGTGACGCATACATTCGACGTCTATTCTGGACCAACACCGGGTGCGAAGGCACCCTAAAATGAATTTAAACAGTTGGCATTTACGATTTCTGTTTAATTTATTTAACGCACTAAGTATAGTTCGCGTCATGTAAGTTTGCCGCTCTGAAGTTCGTGCAAATGACTGCGCAGTAGTCAATATCTATACTAAAACAGCAGCGCGCCATGCCTGGTTTCAGAGCGGCAAAGTTATTTGACACGAATTATAAATAATATTGGAAGTATAACCAGAAATTATCATGGGAACTGAAATGTTTCGTGGCCTTGGCCCAACGCCCAATATTTGGCAGGATTCTTTTTATACCATGATTTACCCTAATTGCGTAACACACTCGATCACAATCTGTATGGTTTTGAAGGATATTGCTAATCCATTGCGTCATATGTTCGAAAAATTTGTCTGCTTAACAACGTAAATAACGCAATGAATGATGTTGAACTGTCAAAATAAAAGTCATTGCTACTGTAAGTGTGTTACGCATTTACCCCGCTATTAGGAAATTATGATGGAATTGTAATTTAAGTAATGTGATTCGTTCCAACGTCAGAAGCTTGTACGAAATGGTTTACAAAGCATATAGGTATATTTTTAAATCAAGAAAAACAGAAATATTTTATTGTGACTAGTTTCAAGTGTCCCTTGGGCCAACTATAGATTTCCTAACTAGATCAACAGTAGCTACAGTATTGTCCCAACTATATTTTAAGTAGGTAATGGTGCCGATACTGTTGTGTACAAACTAAACTTAATTTAGGCTTTTGCTAACTTTTTCTCTCTAATAAAACAAGAAAGAGACGGACGTAAATTAGAGCTGTCAAATTTAGTTGAACTAATGTTTCCATACAAATTTAGAAGACACGTAAAACCATGTCGACTAAAAACACGGTGAAGCGCAAGGCGTAAACTAGTTTGACATCACTTAGTTCATAGCTATTATAGCCGTCCTTTTCTCGCGTTGCCTGTTAGTAAAAGATAGCGAATCTCTCGTTTTAGTTTAGTTATTGAACAAGAGAATCGGCACCAATATATTTTCTTTTAAATTAGCCAGCTGATTGGTATTGACTTTATGAAAAGTTGTTTTATAATCAATGTTTGAATAAAAATGTTGACTGTATTTCTTTCTATTCGACTATCAATCCTATTTATGATTTTATGTCTCTAATAAATATCTATTTTTAAACTTGGTACAGTCATAAGCAGAAATAAATTACTATAATTGAACACGATTGACAACAAACTCACGACATTTTTTGTAAATTCTTATTCGACATAAATCATGACTTTTGCTGTTAACTGTACTCATATTATAAAATATAGTTTATGTTGAAAAATTAATTTAGTTTCACAATATGAAATGGAACACTGCCATTGTGTAATTTAATAGGTATTTTAACTATTTAAAAGACGTAGAAAATTATCGATTTTGTAATCGATATTATTGGTTTTGCAAACAATTGTTATTGTAGATTTTTGTTTAGGAGCTAGTACCTATTAGTTCATTTTAGTTTAAGGACAACAACTAATATATCTTTTAACTAGGCTACATTATTTGTATTTATATTTCTATGTGTGAAACGTATAGAGACGGTTTTCCAACTAAGAATGTGTAATTTAAAGTCGATCTCTATAGTAAAAATTATAACGAAAACATTACGCAATGTTGATTTATCAAAGTTGGAAAGCAGCCTAGGATACTCAGATATAATTAAAAAAAAACTTTGAATTTTGAATAATAAAAGTGCAATAGACTATAATAATGAGTGTTTATTTTAAACGTGTTTAAATATTGTAATTGGTTTCATCTGTTACCTATATTCAAAGACAAATTAATGAATAGATGTTGATAAATAAAAAATTGAAGCATAGAAGAATCGTACATAAACGAAATTTCGCTCCAAACGCGATCACAGTCGCGTTAAAAACTTCGGGGCGGACAATACGCCCAGCTTCGGTTGTATACGATTTTGATTCTTTGGTTGTAGTTTTGACATGACTTGATCCATATTTAAGGAGCTCGTGGCTAAGTAATAACAGCTGCACAGGTCGATCCATCAGGTTAGGCTACGCTTGCCGGTGTTAATCCGTGGATGGGTGACCATCTTTACATACCAAGAATCCTCCGCGCCTCGGAATTGGTCCCGGCTGTCATTCATGGATCTTGTGACAGTCGTTAGGGGTCGCCAGAAGCCCGAAAGTCTGACAACCAGTCTTACCAAGGGGTATCGTATTACCCAGTATCTGGGTTGTGGAGGTCAGATAGGCAGACGCTCCATGTAAAATACTGGTATTCAGCTGCATCCGGTTAGACTGGAAGCCGACCCTAACATAGTTGGGAAAAGGCTAGGCAGCTTGATTGGTTGTAGTTTTGACATCTGCCGTTTGCTTTAAATTCTATGTAAGTTCTGACAGTAAAATTGTGCTTTAACAGGAAAGTTAAAAAAATCACACAATAATTTCAACATAGGCAATTTATTTTCTATTTATAAATTAACAAAAAATGACAGTACTGTATATATACATATTCCATTTCTACTTATTTATTATTGACAGATTTATTTATTTCGGTTCCACATTCTCTTTGGTTTTAAGCTGCTCGAATTCTTTGAACACTTTCTCGCTAAGTTTGTCTCCTTCATCGTCGATTTGTTCAACAGCTAGCACTTCCGGGATGTAGAATTGCATCATGTTTTGGACCTGTAATAGAGGAGGACTCAACATGAAAACTGTAAAGTATTTTTTAGTCTGGGATCTTATTATACCTTGTTGGTCCAGTGAAGTCTAGTCCATTGCGTCATATGTTCGAAAAATTTGTCTGCTTAACAACGTAAATAACGCAATGAACGATGTTGAACTGTCAAAATAAAAGTCATTGCTACTGTAAGTGTGTTACGCATTTACCCCGCTATTAGGAAATTATGATGGAATTGAAATTTAAGTAATGTGATTCGTTCCAACGTCAGAAGCTTGTACGAAATGCTTTACAAAGCATATAGGTATATTATTAAATCAAGAAAAACAGAAATATTTTATTGTGACTAGTTTCAAGTGTCCCTTGGGCCAACTATAGATTTCCTACCTATATCAACAGTAGCTACAGTATTGTCCCAACTATATTTTTAAGTAGGTAATGGTGCCGATACTGTTGTACACAAACTAAACTTAATTTAGGCTTTTGCTAACTTTTTCTCTCGAAACAAGAAAGAGACGGACGTAAATTAGAGCTGTCAAATTTAGTTGAACTAATGTTTCCATACAAAGGACATGTGATGAAATGGGCTTGGAACATGAGCAACTATCATGTGCTGTTTTTCTGATAGGGAAAAATATCCAGGATGGCCTTACAAAAACAAAAAAATATTAGAACCACCATTATTTAATAAATAAATATTTTAAATCCAGATATTTTTTTATCGCAATATTATTTTTGCACATTGAAACACTCCTGTCAGTTGTCATTTCGCTTAAATTGTCATTGTCAAAATCGCTATTTTCCCGTTTGCTTAGGATTTTATATGTTTATTGTATTTCTAATTTTTACTTGATAATCACAGAGCATGTAACTTTATTGATAATAGCGAAATCATCATTTGAGAGGGCCTCATAAGGCAGTTGTCCCACTGCCAGCTAGGAAGCGACTAACTATCGGCTATTTTCTCGCTCAAGAAACGTACAATAGTTATAAATTCCGTGTAAACAAGAGATGCATAAATTAATAGTCTATCGCCGACTGTTCACACTGCCGGCGAGGACTCCCTCCACTGGTTTGTCGCTGAGCGACAAGAGCTATTTAAAATAATACCCGCTCAGCGATGCTCGCTTGGCGGTCAGAGCTCACGCCGAGACCAACCAGCGGTCATTTCTGCCTAGAGTGCAGATCTGAGTGCATATATTATGAATTCAGAACAATTACTAGAACTATCACTGTTTTAGTAGAGATGAGTTTGAATATTTACTTGCTTTAGTCGACTGAAACCCGTGTGGGACTGTGGGAATCGTCCGTCGCACTCGGACACTCACTGTTAGCCCAGCGACAAAACTAACGGAACTACACACTCGCTGCTAGCTGTTCCCAACTTGTTTTCAGTTGCTAGTTCTACTCGCTACTCATTCATCACCAGTGGTGGGACAATTGCCAAAGTCCTCAATGGTGTGTAGTCCGCCAACCCGCACCAGGCCAGTGTAGTGTAGTGTAGTGGAAGCCTAACACTCATTCTGAGAAGAGGCCCGTGCCCAGCAATCAGACAGTAATGGTCTGAATTTATTTTATTTATTATTAGCGAAATTGTGTTATCGCAGAAGCGCTATTATTTACAATATACCTAATGATTTATGATAAGGATAATGAATTACATATACAACACATGTGCGATAGATAAGTTTAGATCTGAGCGCTGTTTAAATATACTAAACATTAATATTTAGACAATATAATGCTGCACTGTTCCCGAGTCACATAGCCTGTGTTAAAAAAGAAAAGTAGACACTAACTAACATAGTTAATTTTACTCGGGAACAGCGCAGCATTAGAATGTCTAAATCTTTATATTTAAACCACGCTCAGGTCTCAACTTATCGCGCACGGACTATACCAAATATCCTTATTTTCTCCTACAATTTGGGACTTTGAAGTTGGTAAACTGTGTACTGACTACTGATGGTTATATGCATCTCTTCCAAGGCGGATCATTATACCTGACACAGACTAGACTGGATTGGATCTGTTAGCCTTTTGTTAATAGTCGCTCCAGCAAGCCGGAATACGTGAACAATTTGTACTAGGTAGAGAAATAAAAGAATAATGTATTTGCTTATAATCAAATCAAGTCATTTATTCAAACTGGGCTGAGAATCAGCACTTTCAAAATTACATAAGACAGTCCCCCAAAACGCCCGCCCTTCACCACTTCATAGTGCTTTAGCTGAGCAGAAGAAGTGACGCAACAAACACCCCAGCAGCACAGCTGTCTGTTCAGTTAAAAAAAAAATTGATTCTATACATAGTACGCAAAATAATTTAGGTACATAAGGCGACACAAAACATTAAATTAAATTATTTGTCATAAGTCAGCTAGCACACGCCAATACACCAACAAAAAAATTTCGAAAACTATACAACTATATTCAAGCAGAAATAAAAATACAAAACTAAAAACGTAAACAGAACTTTATACCTAAATAAAAGCCTCCAGGCTTATAGGGCGTGCCCACTTACATATTATAGCTATATGTACCTAGCCGTAACTCGAAGTTATAAAATGATAAAATAATAATAATAACATCGTTTATTTATAAAAATGGTGCAGATTTACAATAACTTAAAAATTATAGAGGGCACAGTTGCTCATTTGCCTGAACTAGATAGAACCTATGTTTCAGGCTAGAATGGTGCTTAAAAATTTAAAATATAAGATTAACAAAGGAGAAGACTAAAATAGAAACTAATATTTACATTAACACTTACAAGACTAACATGTTTTATTTACATACAACAAGTAAATCCTCTGTCTCACTGTATGATATGCTAAGTAAAAATTGCAGAATAATCTTTTTTCAGTCGTAATTATTTAATTTATATATACTTAATTTCCTATTTAATTTATTGTACATAAATGGGCCTAAAAATGTATAAAATCTGTTTATAAAAACATATTTAGAGGATGCATTTGACTCACATACAATATCATTCCGTCTCTTATTAGTACTTTCAATGTATGTAATATAGGCGAGCATTGTGTGCTGTTTTAATACCAAGTGCGTTATAAAAAGCTGGCGAACAGTCAGCACGTTACAGGATTTGCGTAGCAGATCTGTAGGATAGAGAAAGGGATGGATGTTTGCTACTTTTAAAATTGCTGTCTGTGCTCTTTCAAGAGGTAGTAAGTATTAAATAAAATAAAGCAAGCAGTGACATCTAAGGGAGCATGACGAACTTGCTGCCGGTTGCTCAGGCAAGAATAATATGAACAATTGTTGAGGTCACTAGCTAACCACATATTCCAAAACCACTCATAAGACATTGTAATGAGTAGATCATGTCAATGATAAATAAAAATTAAATTAAAATAAATTGACTTTTACTGACAATTAAATAATTATATGAACTCATATAACCTATCTGAAGGTAACCTAATTCTGAAGAAAGAACATAAACATTGTTTTGAGTCAATCATAGCGACCTACTATTCTGCCGTCATAAGGAAAAAACCGGTCAAGAGCGAGTCGGACTCGCGGCACCGAGGGTTCCGTACCATCATGTATAAAAAATTGTGCTATTTAGAGCCATCGTTTTATTATTCCTGTAATCTTTACATAAACTTGTATCGCACAGGATAATTTCAGATTCATCCCCATCTCAGATTCAGTCCCTGTTGCAAAAGAAATCTATTTTTTTTTTCTTATTTGCAAAATAGTTGGGCAAACTTCATCTAAAACTTTTCCAAAATTCAAGTTGATAGCATTAGAAGTTCTTGAGATATCGTGATGTGACAGATGGACAGACAGACTGAGTCGCACCATAAGAGTTCTTTTTTATCATTTTGGTACGGAACCCTAAAAAGACATTAGACATAGACTTATTTACATATTCGAAATCAGTAAAATATACGCATCTACCAGTATTTTTTAATTGGCGTAAACTTGAAGAAAACCTAATATCTGCCTTTGTACCTTATGGTTTAAATAGGACAAAATATGATTTTCTCCATTTCAATATTTCTGTTGATATGTCCTTGTTCCTTACGGCGGCGGTCGTTTAAGTATAGTCGTTGATAGAATAGTATGCTTACAAAACAAAACACGCACAAAGGTTACAAAGGTTAGATTGGGAAAATCTAGCAAACAGGGCAGCTTGTTATAAAAGGATATACCAAGCCCAACAAATGAGTTATGAACCTAATGAAGCCGGTGAAACTGAGCACGTAATTTGTCCTTATTTCTCTCAGACTAAGTATCCTGTTATTTCTGGTGTTAACATTGTGAATATCACTGTTTTTAGTGTATATATATAATACGGTAAACTGGGGTTACGGGGTTATTTTGATAACAACTTTCGACTTAAGAAAAACTTATTTTTATAATATCTACAATGCCATATCAGAAGTGCAAACTACTGATAAGTTTCTTTTTGATATGGCATTGTAAATATTATAAAAAAAAGTTTTTCATAAATCGAAAGTTGTTATTAAAGTAACCCCAGTTTACCGTAAAGATGTTGGCAAAGATGACTTGTGATGCCACCGCTTGTTTTTTTTTTAAGAACAAATAATATTTTGAATGTCATCGGCTTTGCCCCAGAGCAGAATACTGTAGGACATAGCGCTATGAAAATAACTAAAATAAATATGTGTTTCAGCAGAGCAACACCCGCATCTTAGTGAACGACCTTTTGTAAAGCCATATTGTTCGTCATGAAGGAGGCTATTTAAATTAAAATGTCTTACACCCGTATTTATAAACAAGCAATTACTTGCTGCTAAGTAATTTCTTTGTGAAGTAAGACAAGACAAGTAATTTCTTTGTGATAGAATTCTTCATTTTAAAATCTTATTATATAGTCGAGTAATATATGTTACTTACTCGAGTAAATGCTTGATTAAGAATCAACGTTTCATTGCAAAATCAATGGTCTCTCAACTCTCAATTATTAAGTAAAGACAATGGTGACTATTACTTGGCTAAGAATTGTAACCTTTGACAGTTCTAACTTCAAGCAAATACTAAACTATAGAAAAAAAATCATTACTTGAGTAATTACTTTTACTGAAGTAATCACTTTTACTTCTTTATAAATATGGGTGTTAGCAACCATTCAAATATTTTGCTAAATGCAGGTAGGATAGAAATAAGCCTAAAATTGCCAACGTCATTTTTATTACCTGATTTAAACAATGGTATGATCTTACTAGTTTTCATGAAGTCACGAAAAGTTCCTAAATTAACATATTGTAATTAAAAGTAATTGTAACAGCTAGATAGGGGGCTACGATGTCTATTACTTAATAGTTTAATGAAGATATATTTATTCTACCTCTTCATTTCCTACATCTTTCCATACAATTATATTGTCAAGAAACTGTGCAGGCGGTAATATGTTGTTTTGATGCCGAGCCCACCCAAGATACCATAAATGATCGTCATTAAATGAGCACAGCTGCCAACAGTTCGCTTCCCTACTATACAGCTGCAGTAGGTAATATTCACAAATTCTCTCCTCCCAACTATTTCATTTGGTTAATTTTATCAAGATATAAGTATAATATTTTTATTGCTTTGATGTCTTGACCTGATCCTGCCTCTTAGTAATACTGTCTCATGTGATGGCATTATGCCTGGGACATTTGTGATTTCTAAGCTTTCACTTATTTCAACCAAAAATGTCCCATTTGCACGAATATGCTCATCAACAACATCTATTCTTATAAAACTGGCTCGGCGTCTATGCTCAAGCACATAGTCACCTAAATAGTTCGGCATGTTAACTCTTTGCATTGCTCTGTCTAAGATTGCTTGAGCATCAGAACGGTTGGTTATAAGAGGATGGAAATTATTCAATATGGCTGCGCAAATTCTAAAATCGTTCATTAAGTTTCTTGATGCAACATTAAAATATTTATTTCTGAACATCTTGAAATCACGTTTAAACCGACCATTCACTACTTCAATTACCCATCTGCAAGCCGAGATTTATTTGCTTTTATCATGGACAATTGTGTTTCACCTACATCTAGAGTCTCTGTCTTGTGTACTGAGAATCCTAATGAGGTAAGTAGTCCTATAGCATCCCGAAACCATCTATCTAGCAAAAACACATCATTGTCTCTAAAATAATTTCTGAGAGCACCACTGGGTGAAAAAAGTTAATTCATTATCTGGGCATCAGATGTTGTAGCAGCATATGGACCATAAACGTCTAAAATAAATCCATCTGTGGTTGCCATTATAAAAGATTTCAATAGATTGGCATATTTATATAAGCTATAGGTTTTTTTTTGGAATAGGTAATTAGACGACTTTTGCAAATATATACATGTATATGTGCCATCAAAGATACTATAGGATTACTTTCCTGTGTGCCAAATAGACCCTGTGGAATCAGAAGATTTTTGTTGGACAAGCTTGTTCTTGGGATATTACTAATGCCCAAATGTAAAGATATGTACATATGATTCGAATAAGCAGCTACGGGTCTTCTTTACATACTGGCAGACTGATAAGTTGATAAAAGAAACAAAGAGGCAATGCATCAAAAAGGTTCTCCAGTCCATATTCTTATTAAATACATACCAAGTGCTGTTTTAGGTTTTCTACATAAATTGGACAATTGAGCTATGCAAGTTAATATTGCCAGAAAGTTCAAAACGGTCAAGCCTGTCCAGTATCGACAAGTAGAATACTATTTGTCGATACTAGACAGGCTTGACCGTTTTCAAAGATTTTTCAACATTTTCAAAGTCTAGTGTTATTTACATTCCTCCGTTACAAGTCAAGCATTTCAGTAATATGCACCTGGTTGAATTCAGTTACGAATTCAAATTCAGCAAGAAAGTCCCAATTGTATTAACTTAAATGTTCTTCACACAGCCAAGCATTTTTAGTGATGTGTGAGAATATTTTCTTTAAAAACAATGGCACACGTTTCCTTTCCTGATTCATACAATCCGGAACAAAACAATGAGTAGTGGTATCTGGAGTGCGTCTATAACCATCTAAAGTAAGGCTTACACCATTCTCGGAGAACTTTTTCAATGTCTGTACTGGCAGAACTGGGAGCCTTCACTGCAGAGCTGGATCCACAATCCATGAATGGATTTGGTTCTTGCGGAATCTCATCATTATCTGTGCTGGCAGTACTTATTGTGAATAATACGGATCCACTTTCTGCAGGTGGTGGTGGTTGCCGATGAGCCCTTAGCCAACAAGCATTACATGCCCGGGCGTTAGAAGGCATCTGCAATTGAATGCACAATTAGTTTTAGTAATTCTAATGTGGGTGAATAATAAAAACAGTCACAGTCACACAAGCTGCTCAAGTTAAGCTTGAATTGCTACTGAATTATCTTGATATTACTATATTATTTAGAGTTATTTTAGTTGGAATAAACTATACAACAAGCAAGTACACTTACAACAAGAGGGCTGATTATATTGGCGGAATAAATCTATTCAGTAGCACCATAATTTTGTTGATGAGAGCGTCTCCCAGTTCTTCTGGCAATAGATATGCCACAACATACACAAACTGAGTCATGGCCAAATTGACGTTCACCTACATTGCCTTCATTCCTGTTATTTGATTCAAGAATCAATAGGTTAAACTCGTGTGCAAAATCCAAGTTCGAGGGAGAAAATCTCAGGTTGGTCAGTATCGCCGGTCGTGAGTGTTAAAATCGTGTCCAGTCAGTGTATCCAAATTAAAAAAATTAAAAGGTCAATGGATAGTCTTCTGAAATAAGATAAAACAACAAACTTGCTTGCAAACAAATTCTTCTCCTTTGTTGTATACTTAGTTAGACGCATTCAGTATTGCCATATGGAGGAGGCTTGAAATCTACATTTTCACTTTAAAAAATCCGTATAAAATCCGTACGTAATCTGAATAAAATTCCGTATGAATTCCGTATAAAAATGAAACTATTAAGATTATTTATACACATCTTTATTCATCATTTAAACATGTCTGAATTATTCTTTTAACTGATTTCCCTAAAAGTTGTTTTTTATAAACATATCTCCCTTTTTGCTACGTGTGAGCCAAACCTTGATTGAAAGTAGATTTTGTCAAGCAATCTTCGTTGAAGCGCTGCATTTTTCGTGATTTTTTTTTGCACCTCCAGGCATTGTTTTCAAAGTACACTTATTTATTGCACTAATACTACAACGACGAAGTAAAATTCGGTCCTAACAGGTAGGTGCTGCTGAGTAAAGCCCACTTTCCACTATGGGATTCAATATATATTATATCCCGCGATCGGCCTTTCCACTGTGAGAAATATATCTTTCTCCAGTTTGCGTTCCTTATTGGATCACGCCGCACGCGTCGTTCACAAACAAAATCGATCTTCTAAACTAAACGGATAAGTATTGTTTTGCTAGGTACCCTCGACAGTACAAACAAATACAATAGGTTTGCGAATGAGCATACGGACAAGGTCACTCAGGTAATGATAGACATGAACTGAGGGTAGCGACAGCGCACGGCGCGGAATGGTGTGCGGGGGGACAGGAGGCGAAATATAATATGAAAGTATCGCTCGGTCGGGCGAAAAAATATTTATAGTCTGAGATACAAAGTTATTGAAAAAACACAACAACCTCTTAAAGGGTCATTGTACTCATCATGGTGAACATGTTTTACGATGGCCCAAACCTGAAATCGCGAAAAAAATCAGCTGTTCAGTACATTTATGTTCGCATAATTCATCAAAATGTACTGTAACAGCTGATTTCGCGATTTCAGGTTTGGTCTCATAGTAAAAGTTGTTCATAATGATGAGTACAATGACCCCTTAAGAGGTTGTTGGTATTTTACCAATAACCCTGTATATTACATCTCAGTGGAAACGGTTCTATTTAAAAGTACGGTGAGCGATATCTCGAGATGTAATATAAGTTACATTATATCCCATAGTGGAAAGTGGGCTTGAGAGTTGTCGAAACTATAAAGATTGAATGAATAAACTAATAACCTTTCTCTTTCATTTCCCATAAAATACAACAAGACAGCTGTTAGAGCTATTGTCTTGATTCATGGTTTCGAACGTGAACTATGGCACGGGATTCTCCACATTTCATTTTTATTACGGTTACGGCTCTATTATATGCTATTGCAATGAAATGAAAATAATAGTTCCGACAGATAGACTAAACTCTGATTAATAAGGAATACTACGAAAAAATATCGGAATATGCTCTGCTCTGTACTGCATCTGCCTGAGGTCGAGTCTATCTGTACGTAAATCCATATAAAATCCATGCATGATTTATTTGTATTGGGCTTTCAAAATCCGTACAAATACGGACAAATCCGTATAATATAGCAACACTGCGCATTGGCGTTTAATTGAATTTGACACTTCATAGACGTTTGAATTTCACACTTGATTGACGTTTGAATTTGACACATGACAGTAATCCAACAGAATAATGTTGCCAAAATTGATAATTACTGTGGGTTGCAATTTAATTTTTTAATTATAATTATTTAAAAATATAATAACTAAAGATGGGTGATCTAAAAAAAATATTAAAAAATACCGTAAGTCTCCTTAATTTATGTACTTTCATAAAAATATAATCCCTTCTCGGTTCTAATTGCAAGCCCAGCCTCCATACAAAAAAATAACATGTCCTTTAGAAGACACGTAATGTCGAACCGGTGAAGCGCAAGGCGTAAACTAGTTTTAACATGAAAACTGTATTTTTTTAAAAAGTCTGGGATCTTATTATACCTTGTTGGTCCAGTGAAGTCTAGTCCTCTAGTGATCGGAAATAAGTGCGTGTTAAGCGTGGGGTCTTGGGAACGATTCCCGGGTCAGACAGAGTTATTGGGTTTTTTTTTTGCTCTAGGAATTTTTCAAAAGTAGCCCAAAATCTGGATTCAGGCCATGTTAATAGCAATAAGCTGGAGCCCTACTACTATTATTTGCCGATATGTGAGTGTCGTACTATACACACTTTCACCTACCCGTTAGAGACTAAGGGCGAGAATACACATGCCTGTAACTTGCACAAAAGCTTGCATGCCGTGTGCCATAAAAACTTCTTATTGGTCAATGGCACAAATGCATGCCAGCTACTTGCATAGTTTTGTACAAGCTACAGGCATGCGTATTCGCGCCCTAAAGGTGCGATGTTACAAAGCAGAAAAAACAACCAGTATCAACATAAAAGGTCAACTCACTCCATTCTTCAGAGTAACAATCGAGCTAGGACATGAAGAACATGACCCCTGCATCTTCAGCCTCAGTATACCATCTTTGAAGTCCACAAACAGAACATCACCACCATCCTCCTGGACTGTAGGCCTGATACGCGTGTCTAGAAGCTCCTTTATCATTTGGACTGTCTCATCGTCATCTTCATTTATTTCTGAAAATTATTTTTCAATCATCTATACTAATAATAAAGCAGAAGAGATTGTTTTTTTGTTTGTTTGTATGTTTGAACGCGCTAATCTCTGGAACTACAAAGTCGGATTTGAAACTTTCTTTTTGCAATAGCTCAATTCTTGAGGAAGGCTATAGGCTATATTAACATCACGCTACGACTTAGGAGAATTAGGAGCTGAGCAAAAAGTTAGAAAGAACGCTAAGCGAATACGAAGTAATAGCGCGGGCAGGCGATGCGATGCGATGCGACGGGGTGGAAGGGGAGCACAATTTCGGGGCGAAGTCGCGGGCAGAAGCTAATAAATTATATAACAGCAGTTATGTTTAGAGATGTAACAAAACAAAGAACGCTTACGAAGTAATAGCGCGGGCAGGCGATGCGATGCGATGCGACGGGGTGGAAGGGGAGCACAATTTCGGGGCGAAGTCGCGGGCAGAAGCTAATAAATTATATAACAGCAGTTATGTTTAGAGATGTAACAAAACTATGAATGGTCTATACGGCTACATTAGCTAATCAGTGGACCAAAACAAAACTAGAAACATTCCAAGTGCGTGTCGGACTACGCACAATGAAGGGTACCGTACTAGTTAGGATGAATTTATCCCAAGAACAAACTTAACATTGTAGTTGAAATCAACTTGTTCTCCCATACATTCCAACTACAAATGTAATTTTGTACGCACAATATTGAGAGATTTACCGTGTTATTTTAAGACCATAGACTTCTTATAGGTGTTCCTGTAATTCCTGGTATTGAACTAGTACCCCGTATTTTTTTTAAAATTTTAGGCTCAGTAGTTTCGGAGATAGGGGAGGGGGGAATGGTCGATTTTCGTCTATTTTCTTAAATAACATTAAAACAATTTATTTTAAAATTACATTAAATATATATTTGAGACCCTCACAGTAAGCCCTTTCTTTTTATATGTCACACGGTACAGTTTGCAAAAGTTTTTTTAATTTAATTTTTAATTTCCTTATTTGCCCCCCTAATTGATCCCCATATTCAAAATTCATTTATTTACGTTACATATCCGTGTTGGGGTCACAGAAATACATATATTAGGTTGGGGAAAAAGTCTTTTCGCATTATAGTATGTATGAACTTGTAATAAAATCTCTTTGGCTATACTATTTGTATCTGGCTGGTTTTGGTATCATTGAAAGTTTAAATTTTAAAGAACATAATTCCAAATTCAAATTAGGAAAATGTGTGATTTTCATTTGTTTTTCGTACCGTCAAGATGAGTGAATCTAATGAAGAAATTCGATACATTTTAAAATTTTACTACAAAAAAGGTAAAAATGCAACGCAAGCCGCGAAAAATTTTTCGATGTTTATGGACCTAGTGTAGTGTCTGTAAGAGTAGCACAAATTTGGTTTAAGCGTTTTCAATCCGGAAATTTTGATGTCAAAGATGCACGTCGCTCTGGTCGCCCTATTACGGATAAAATGGATGCCATTTTTGAAAAAGTGGAGCAAGATCGGCATATCAGTAGTTACGACGTAGCTGAAGAACTGGAAATTGACCACAAAACAGTTTTGGCGCATTTGAAAAAAACTGGGTACACAAAAAAGCTCGACATTTGGGTACCTCACGAGCTCACTGAAAGAAACCCAATGAACCGTGTACTCATTTGTGATTCTTTATTACGACGTAATGAAACCGAACCATTTTTGAAGAAGCTGATAACTGGTGATGAAAAGTGGATCACGTATGACAAGAACGTGCGAAAAACGTCGTGGTCAAAGGCCGGTCAGGCTTCACAGACTGTGGCGAAACCCGGGTTAACTCGCAACAAGGTGATGCTGTGTGTGTGGTGGGATTGGAAGGGCATTATTCATTATGAGCTGTTACCACCAGGCAGGACCATCGATTCTGAACTCTACTGCGAACAACTGATGAGATTAAAGCAAGAAGTTGAGAGAAAGCGGTCAGATTAATCAACAGAAGGGGTGTGGTTTTTCATCATGATAACGCTAGGCCGATCTTTAGCCACTCAGCAAAAATTAAGAGAGTTTGGCTGGGAGGTGTTAATGCATCCGCCGTATAGTCCTGACCTTGCACCTTCAGATTTCCACCTGTTTCGGTCTCTTCAGAATTCTTTAGGCAGTGTCAGGTTAACATCACGAGAGGACTGCCAAAACCACTTGTCGCGGTATTTTGACCAGAAGTCCCAAAATTTCGATAGCAATGGGATCATGTCCCTACCTACAAGATGGCAAAACGTTATCGAACAAAATGGTACCTACATACTTTAGTTAAATGTAAATAAACTATATTAAAAAATGTTTTGAATTTTCTTAAAAAATGCGAAGAAACTTTTTCCCCAACCTATTATGTACCAAATTTCAACTTAATTGGTCCATTAGATTCGTTCGGAGCAAAATGGCTGTGACAGACGGACAGACAGACACACAAGTGATCCTATAAGGATTCCGTTTTTTTCCTTTTGAGGTACGGAACCTTAAAAACAAAAAGGTAAGTTGCTGCTGGATAAGTTGCAAAAACTCAAGATATATTTTGTTTTTTTATTATTTCTACTGCTGAACAACCTTCACATTTTACCAGTGGTTAGATAGGGTCACTGGTAATTAGTGACCGATACTTTTATTAAACACATGATCGTACTCATGATAACAAACAACTTTTATTATGGGACCAAACCTGAAATCGCGAAAAATAAAATCTGCTGTCCCATACATTCATGTTCAAATAATTCGTCAAAATGTAGGGAATAGCAGATTTTTTTTTTTCGCGGTTTCAGGTTTGGTCCCATAATAAAAGTTGTTTGTTATCATGAGTACGATCATGTGTTTAAGATCGGTCACTAATTACCAGTGACGTAATGATAAAGAACGTGTTGGCTTACGTGTATCTCCTGAAGGTGTGACGTCAATGATAACTGGTAAGCCACTGGCGAAGAAGTCCATAATAGTTGCATATATATCAGGTTTTAGAAGTCTCCAATCAACATCATCATCTTGTTTGGTAACTGTCACAAACTCGGGGCCAAAGAAAACTGATTTCACTCCATCAATGCGGAAAATCATTTTTGCTGAAATTTTAAAAAGTAAGTATATACTTTTGATAGTATTCATTCCAATAGGCAAAACTTCACACTAGCGAACAAGAGACTATAAAATTATTTTTATCAATTATCTTATCTTTTTTTTCTTTTTTCATGTCAACTATAATACACTTACTTTTACTTAATTACTGTTTAAGCGGGTTGCAGACCGCAAACTAAGTTAGTATAGCTTAGCTCACATAGCTGGCGTAGTTTTCATACCTACTTGTGTGAAGACCGCAAACTATGATAGTTGTTGGTGCAAGTATGAAAAACTACGCCAGCTATGTGAGCTAAGCTATACTACGAGACTTAGCTTAGTTTGCGGTCTGCAACCCGCTTTAATGTATGTGTATATTTTTAAACATCCACGATTGCGGATTATTACGTTTTTTTTAAGGGATATGTCAAGGCTATCTCTCGAAAGTGTTTGATGGATACTCGTATAAGACTATTTCGTGAAAATGTGACGATTTAGAGCTTTATTGATTATTCACATTATTATAATTTCCATTTTGTTGATTATTATTTTACTATATTCACGCTTTAGCCCATTTCCACCCACATCTGCATCCGCATGAGCTCTGCTTTGATTAGTGCGGATGCAGATGCGGAGGTATAAATAATTGCGGACGCTCCGCAATTACGAATGCGGATGCGAATATCCGCAACATCCCTGTGTGTCCAGTAGGTCTCACAATCTCGAATACTGCGTTTAAGATTAAAAGTCGAAAATAGAAAGCGATGATGAAAAAAAACCTTTCCTATCGGTTGGTAAATATTTCTGTTCTATTTCTTCAGTTTACCTGTACTTATGACTATAATATTAATAACATTACACTCCTCACATTCTCCACAACGCTCATCTAGACAGAAAATTTACAATAGTTGTGTAATATTATTTTTTTATATAACTTACTCAATAAGTCAGTAGTGAGTAACTTACCTAAAGGACTGCACTGTGCTGCTCCAATATTAGGAAAGTCCATTGTCTGTCCAGTCTCCAGCACTTTAACTCCTGGTAGAAACTTCAAGCTGTTTGGATTAGGAGTGTCCTGTGTCTGTATGAACATTGTTCTGCAGACACAGGTGTTGAGAATAGGCGCCTTCTTGTTGACATTCTTATGGACAGCTTGTGACAGTCCACTGAATTGCTTGAACTTGAACTTACTTCCAAAACAGTGTGAAAAATGAAAATTATAGATCAGATCAGATCTTGCTTTACTTCAATCATCTTTAGTACGTAAAAGATGGTTGTTACAGTGAGCAAAATATTAGGTTGGGGAAAAAGTCTTTTCGCATTTCGCATTATAGTATGTATGAACTTGTAATAAAATCTCTTTGGCTATACTATTTGTATCTGGCTGGTTTTGGTATCATTGAAAGTTTAAATTTTAAAGAACATAATTCCAAATTCAAATTAGGAAAATGTGTGATTTTCATTTGATTTTCGTACCGTCAAGATGAGTGAATCTAATGAAGAAATTCGATACATTTTAAAATTTTACTACAAAAAAGGTAAAAATGCAACGCAAGCCGCCAAACAAATTTGCAATGTTTATGCACCTAGTGTAGTGTCCGTGAGAGTAGCACAAATTTGGTTTAAGCGTTTTCAATCCGGAAATTTTGATATCAAAGATGCACGTCGCTCTGGTCGCCCTATTACGGATAAAATGGATGCCATTTTTGAAAAAGTGGAGCAAGATCGGCATATCAGTAGTTTACGACGTAGCTGAAGAACTGGAAATTGACCACAAAACAGTTTTGGCGCATTTGAAAAAAACTGGGTACACAAAAAAGCTCGACATTTGGGTACCTCACGAGCTCACTGAAAGAAACCTAATGAACCGTGTACTCATTTGTGATTCTTTATTACGACGTAATGAAACCGAACCATTTTCGAAGAAGCTGGTGATGAAAAGTGGATCACGTATGACAAGAACGTGCGAAAAAGGTCGCGGTCAAAGGCCGGTCAGGCTTCACAGACTGTGGCGAAACCCGGGTTAACTCGCAACAAGGTGATGCTGTGTGTGTGGTGGGATAGGAAGGGCATTATTCATTATGAGCTGTTACCACCTGGCAGGACCATCGATTCTGAACTCTACTGCGAACAACTGATGAGATTAAAGCAAGAAGTTAAGAGAAAGCGGCCGGAATTAATCAACAGAAGGGGTGTGGTTTTTCATCATGATAACGCTAGACCTCACACATCTTTAGCCACTAAGCAAAAATTAAGAGAGTTTGGCTGGGAGGTGTTAATGCATCCGCCGTTTGCACCTTCAGATTTCCACCTGTTTCGGTCTCTTCAGAATTCTTTAGGCAGTGTCAGGTTAACATCACGAGAGGACTGCCAAAACCACTTGTCGCGGTATTTTGACCAGAAGTCCCAAAATTTCTATAGCAATGGGATCATGTCCCTACCTACATAAAAAAGCAAAAAGTTATCGAACAAAATGTACCTACATACTTTAGTTAAATGTAAATAAACTATATTAAAAAATGTTTTGAATTTTCTTAAAAAATGCGAAGAAACTTTTTCCCCAACCTATTACGATTTATTATAGAAGCCGCGATTAGCCGCTATTATTCGATATTCGACATTATACGCCATTTTTTTAATTATTCGTTGAATAGCGAATAATAGTGGGTACTATTCATTAATGTCGAATAATTTGCTGGTTTACAGTTTGAAAGAAATAAAACCATTTAGATTTAGAAATAATCTAACTATTACTTGCATACATATTTTATTCCTAATTCTGTTCAAAATCAAAATCAAAAGTCATTTATTCAAACTAGGCTGAGAATCAGCACTTTTTGAACGTCAAAATTACATAAGACAGTCCCCCAAAACGCCCGCCCTTCACCACTTCCTAGTGCTTTAGCTGGGGAGAAGAAGTGGCGCAACAAACTCCACAGCAGCACAGCTGTTCAGTTAAAAAAAAAAAATCTATATAACACTGCGCACAATAATTTAGGTACATTACGCAACACAAAACATTAAATTAAATTATTAACTATAAGTAAGCTAGCACACGCCAATATACCAAAAAAAAATATAATAATAATCGAAAACTATACTCAAGTAGAAACAAAATACAAAACGAAAACCGCAAGCAGAACTTTATACGTAAATAAAAGCCTCCAGTAATAAAGGGCGTGCCATATAGCCGTACATGTAGTCGTAACTCAAAGTTACAGATGATAAACTCGTTTTTATTTCACTTCGATGCTCCTACCATCGAAGTGAAATAAAAAACGAGTTAAGTTACTAATAAAAAAACAAAACCAAGGTCAGCAAGACGACCTGTCACCACAAGCAGCACCCGTTCACAAGCATAACGCAAAGATCAGCCATTACCCCCCTCGCCATAATTGAGGGAAGGAGACAACCCGACCCCCGACGCTACCGCAAGCAGTGACATCTAAGGGAGCATGACGAACTTACTGCCGGTCAAGAAAAACTATGATCAATCAATTATCATGTTACGGGTGATTCCCCGACTGAAGGGTGTTCCCCACAATCAATGTGTTTCTTTGACCAAAAAGTGTTGTCAACTGTTGGGATTGCCATAACAATCTATAAAAATAATTGTATAAGTATTGTATTGTAATTATTTCTCATTGTTAGAGCAATGGAATACATACATACTAAAAACTTGGTCGGTTCGAGATAGCCAGAGGTCTGCTATTAGTGCTATTGTTATTTATTATAGATTGTGGTATTGTTTTTGATGTCAAATTATAATGGCTAATAACTCGACTAGTTGCAATAGGAAATGCCAAGTAATCGCTAATCGATTATTTGCCATTACCACTATTCGGGGCATCTCTAGTATTTATTCCTACACTACAGGTAAATAACTGCCTCGTTGGTCTAATGATTTCAAGCACTACTGCCGAACATGAGGGTCCTGGGTTTAATTCCCAGGTTGGGCAGTGTTATTGGGATTTGTGCCCAGTTGATAGGCTCGCTGTCTATTATATGAGACTCAAACATAACTAGCGAAATGTCATTGTACTATAGGTACACCTATTACCCTTCAGGGAATACAAGCATGATGTTATGTTTAAATCAACACCAGCAATTTACACTATGCTAACTTGAATTTTGGACAAATTCCATTTTTAATGAAAAATTATTCATAGTATAGACTATAAGTTAGTACAAAAACAATTATATATACTAAAATTATAAAAAAATAACAAAAATAGGAATTTAACACAATGCAAGTTAATATAATTTTTGCAATTGCGCCATATACATAACGCTATCTCTGTTTGCCTAGTGCATTTGTGAACATTCATCTAAGTTATAACAGCCGCACGGGTCGATCCATCAGGTTAAGCTACGCTTGCCGGGGTTGGTCTGTGGATGGGTGACCATCTTTTCATACTGAGATCCTCCGTGCCTCGGAAAGCACGTTAAGCCGTTGGTCGCGGCTGTCATTTGTGGATCTTTGACAGTCGTTACGGGTCATCAGAAGCCCGAAAGTCTGACAACCAGTCTTGCCAAGGGGTATCGTATTACCCAGTAACAGGGTTGTGGAGGTCAGATAGGCAGTCGCTCCATGTGAAATACTGGTATTCAGCTGCATCTGGTTAGACTGGAAGCTGACCCTAACATAGTTGGGAAAAGGCTAGGCAGATTGATCATTAAAAAAGCCACAACTTAACTGTGAGTTGGGAGTTTAGCTACACTGTTACAAATACGTAATACATAGTAATTTAAGGTATTACTATTGCTTAGTTGTTTTAGAGTTTGCCAATTAATAAGGATTTAATGTATAGTTTTAGAATTCTCACCTTTTGACATTGCATAATATAGTATGGTAATTATGAGATGGTGTACTTAACATGAATTTATCAACTTTTTCATGTACACATGGCTAACTCGGGCTAAATTCAAAACTAACAATTAATAAGAAAACTAAATAACGCCATTCCTTGTATTATCCCCTAAGATGATCCACTGACCGAGAACTGACAACAGGAAAAATGTTCAATAAATTATTATTATTAATAAAAAAGTTATCACATTTTTTTTTTAAACGCCTCTGGCGTAAAATCGACTTTTTCATGTTAGCGTAGTGTTCATTGCTGGTGTCGAAATAATACTTCACTACATCGAAAAAATAGACACTTCCTTAGCGGCACCAGTTACTGTGCTTAGTTCGTGGTTAAAATGTAAGCCAGTCAGGATGGGTGATAGCTTGACTGACCAAGGTGCATCAAACGTAATTATTAACAGCCACTGTTTCTGGAGCCTCATAAAATGCACCCCCTGATGATGTTATCATGTTTTACCTGAGCAAAGTTGCCGCGCAAAAACGTCCACATTGACTACCCGATTTATGAATTCTAAATAAACTCCTCAACATCGTTTGTGTATTTACAGCAATGCCGTTCACTTTACAACGGTTTTCAGAATATTTTAGTTGAGATTTCTGATTTGCACAAGTAGAAATAAAACTTGAGCACTTTGACAGTGACGTTGTGAATGTGACAGTGACAGTGATTGATTAGTGTGGACCGTAGACAGAGAATAGAGGTGAACAAGACTACGCAGCTATACAACCCGACATCCAAAGGAAACCTTGGTTTTTCAAATGCCCAATTGTCCAAAAGAACTGTTTCGTCACTTTGTAGACTGAGACTCGGACATTGTTGTAGCCCAGTGTTCCTGAACAAGATCCATGTTCGGGACAACTCATTATGCGAATGTGGTCTTGCGGAGGGTACTTTGAATCATATTTTTTTCTCCTGTTCTTTGACCACCAATTCCTCCGACCTCTATAGAAAAGTTTCCAAATATAACATTCCTCTTCCAACTAACTTCCATTCCCTTCTATCCCACTTCTCTATTAAAATTCTCTTCTCTATTAAATTTTAAATATGAAAATAATTTAAAATTTTATCTGGTGAAGATGCGTAAAATTACTCTCCCTATTTTATATAAGCTTGTAAATTAGAATACATGTTTTTACTAACCCTTGTGTTCGTCCCTGCAGCTATTAACATTATACTACCTGAAAGTAAAGTCCGACGGTCCGCCACTCCTGCCGTCTCAACGTGACGCTGGCAGAATAGTCGACACAAGAACAAAAAAAAAAAGACCACAGCGTACAACAGTATGAGATAGCGATATTTCGACATAAGTACATTACCACGGCTTTTACAGCCATATAATATACAGCAATTCACCATCATTACGCACTAAAGATTACATTTTGCAATATCAAAAAGTCACAAATTACACAAAATAACATTTCACAGTTTTTATCAACGAAAATCTTTCGACAGCATGAGTTGTTTGCCACCAATGACCAGTAGTGGCAAACAATAAAAACCCGAGACGCAAATAGAGATAGATTAATGATGCTATGTCCTGCTCACACATACAAAGAACAATGGCGAATTCTTATTTGAAATTTTGAACGTCTAAAAGTGACACTTATACAAAAGAAATTCAATTAATTATCTATGTTCTTTTATGCTATCATATTATAGGCCAAATAAAAAATTATGTTCAATGAAAAGCTTTTTGAATTTGAATTTTAGTATTGCCAATCCAACCAACAATTTCCTATCCTTTTAGAAAGAAGTAGTAGTCTTTCTAAAAGGTTAGGAAATTGTTGGTTTGATTGGCAATACTAAAATTGCCATTATATGTTTATTTTCCTAAATAGCAGGTACAGCATAATTGTCGTGGTATTGTTATCATTTTTAGTTTGTTATTTTATTTACATGGAGTAAATAATATGTCGGCGCCTCCGCTTTTCTACTGTTAATAGACTTGTTGTACAAATGTCAACCTCAAAAACGAGCAGTGAACTCGTGGTCGGTAGACGTTATATTTTAATCGCATCCCTCTTAATCTAAGCGATCTATAATTATTTTGCGAAGTGTTTGATTGAATTATGGAGAATTAGAAGTGGAGTGATTGTGACAGGTGTTATTTTATTGACATACTACTTTCCTACCCGATAATTCACGCCTACCTGAACATGAATAGAATAGAATAGAATATTTTATTTGCGTAAAACATGGTATACAAGGGTGTTAAATACAAATTGAGGCACAAGCATGTTTAGCTATGATAAAACATAGCATGTAAAATTTTATACACAAGCAACAACAATTTTTTTTTTTTTTTAAAAAAAAACATCAACATTTTTTATCAATACATTCTTTTAAACTATAAAAACTCCACTCGAGTAACCACTTATGAAATTGAATTTGAAATAATTTTGAATTTAAAGCTTTGAATGCCTGACGATATCTAATATCGACAGCCATTACATTACTTATGTGAACTTTACACAAAAAAAAAACTGATTTTTTAAATGATATTTCAGCTTCAACTACACTGCGGTTGATGACACCAAGAAAAGAATACAAAATTAGTTAATTTTTGGCTTTATCAAAAGATATTGATTCCCATCACGTCTGCGGAGTTTTTCTGGCTAATGGGGATTGTCTAAAATTTTTCACAATTACATTTTATTTTATTTTTTGAAAATTTAGAGCATTTTGAGAAACTAATTTGAATATTCTGATGATTGACTCAATAGTTATTTAAAAAAAAAAATTAAATATTTTATATTTTCAAGGTAGGTGACGTCATCAGGGTGCACAAAAGAATGTGCTCTTGCCTCACTAGTACATAATTAAAAATTTAAATCTGTCAACACAACATCATCCATCTCACATCTGTCAAAGTGTCAATAGACGTCAAGACGACAAAATCGAATCAATGTTATTAGGGTTCCGTACCAAAATGATAAAGGAACCCTTATTACAGCTGGATATCTCATGGAATTCCGCCAAAGAGCAAGAAAATATGTCCAAACGCCGAGAGACACTATTAAGGATTCTTATTGCCCGAATCACCGGTGCAAACTTTAATAAGATTGTACGGGTTGCCGGAACCTTCATAAGTGCCTGCCTTGGCTCGCTCGATGACGTTTGCCCAACTATTTTAAAATAAGAAAGAAATAAAAATACAGATATTTTTTGCAAAAGGGACTGAAAGGAGGTCTTAAGAATTCGAAGTGGGGCTACTAGGGCATGTGGGGTATAGTATGAAAGAGTGCCGTTTGCACATTCTCAAACATTTTTCTTTATTTTTTAGGCCGCACACGTCACTAAATAGCACATTTTTTTTTATATTATACGCTGGCGCCACGCAGCTGCCTTGCGGCACACTGGCAAGCACCGGGCGGGCGCTTGATGGCGCTCCGTCGACCACCACCCTGAAGGTCCTGTTGGAGAGACAGTTAGAGACCACCATTACAACGCGACGGGTCGCGTCTGAGGTGGCCAGCTTGTACTTCTCCATGTCGAGGGATACTGCTACCAAGTATTCCTTTTTGTTCATCGCGGCCGAGAGGTGGTGCAGTACCCTCGACAGCTGAAGCGTCGTGCTGTGCTCCGCCCGAACCCCGAACTGTTCCGGCCGTGGCGCGATGTGTGGCTCGAGATGTTGCAGCAAGAGTGCTTCGAACACCTTAGAGACCATCGGCAGCAGCGTGATTGGCCGATAGCTCTCCGGCTTCAGTGTGTTTTTCCCCGCCTTGGGCAGCGCCCTTCCTTCCACGAAGCGGGAAAGGTCCCCGTGCGCAGTATCGCTGTAAACAGGCGCGCTAGCGCCGCTACCGTGCGGAACGGCAGGTGGCGCAGCACTGTGTTGGTGGTACCGTCAGCACCGGGGGCCTTCTTTGGTTTCGTCTTTAGGATGGCGCGTCTAACTGCCCCAGACGAGAAAAAGATGGGGTCCTCCTCGGGAGCTATCGGCGTGGCGAAGTAGTCCCCAAGGTGTTTCTCGACCGCTGCGACATGCTCGGTGTCGCTGGTCGGATTCGGGCAGAACTGACGCTCCAGGTCCTCCGCTACATACCTTAGCGCCCCGTCGCTGTTAAGCAGCGGTCGCACTGGAGCTGGGATATTCAGTTGGCGGCATAATCTGTGTACTGACGGCCAGCTGCCTGTCGTGGCGTCAATACGTTCCTCCCAGCCTGCGGCCGTGTGAGCCCGAACTTTACCTTTTCCGCGAGACGGTATAACTCTGTTTTGAGTGTGGGGCATCTCAGTTATTGCCACTGCTTGCGAAGGCGCCTCTTCACAGCAATTATAGACTTGATGTGTGCCGGCAGGGGTGGCAGAAGCACTATCCCCTGCGGCAACGTCGTCGTCGCTGCTTCTAAGGCGCTTTGGATGCAAGCAGTGACATCCTCCGCCGTCTGGTCCACGTCCGTGGCGGTAGCAATAGGCCGAGTAGGCGTGGTGGTCTCTAACTTCTCTGCGAACATAGTCCAGTCCGTTGATCGACGTGGCGCTATGGGTTTCAGTCGGGTCGGCATACCCGATAAGACGACGAGTACCGGCTGGTGGTCTGACTGTAACTCATCGTCTATTACTTGTTGTGTGGCCTGATAGTGTAGCCCTCGGTGGACTACGATGTCCAGCACGTCCGGCGTGCAGTTGGTGTCATCCGGGTAGTGGGTAGGCGTCTCAGGGCCGGACACCGTATAGCCGAAGGCTTCCGCGTCCGCGAAGAGCCGTCTCCCCTCAGTATTCGTTAGTGACGAATTCCACGCTGGGTGCTTGCAGTTTAAGTCCCCGGCGAGGATGGTGGCGTGCTGTGACGCAAGCAGCAAGGCCCGCAGCTCGGTGTGGTCCAAGCGGGCCGCGGGCGTCTTGTAGCATGCGTAGATGTTGATGTCCTCGTTGGCCACGTGACACCCAGCGCGTAAAAAGTGCTGAGCGACGGCAAGGGGAGTTCCTGATGGACAACTCTTCGCCTCACAAGTACCGCCAGGCCACGGTATCTAATGTTTTTTTTTTTTTTTTTTTTATTTGTGATGGGTTTGCTCTTGACTCTAGTCTAGGTCAGAGGTGACAGAGACAAAGTCGACGATGGAGTGAGCTTACCCAGAAGAAGCCTGTTCACTCTCACTTTGAAGAGATTAGGGTTGTATACGTTCGGAAACACAGACGCAGGTAGTGAGTTCCACTCTTTTGCTGTGCGCATTATAAAAGACATTTGGAAGCGCTTGTGCGAATTGGTGGAATAGCAACCAGGTAGGGATGGTAACTGGCAGTGCGTCTAGATGTCCGGAGGTAGAAGGGGGCCGGTGGAATGAGGTCGTGGAGTTCTCGGGCACACTCTCCGAAGTACAATCTGTAGAAGACCGACAAGCAGGCAACCTTACGGCGATGAGCCAAGCAATGAAGCTTGGCATCCACCAGTTTTACGTCGCCAATGAGCCTCTTAGCTCTGCGTTCCACCGAGTCAAGCGCGGCTAGTTGGTACTTAGCTGATCCATCCCAAAGGTGACTGCAATACTCCATGCAGGATCGGACTTGCGCTTTGTAAAGGGTTAAAAGCTGTCCAGGCGTAAAGTATCGCTTCACCCTATTTAGGATGCCCAGTTTCTTGGCCGCAGTTTGGGTCTTGTACTCGATGGTGGCGCCGAAGTTGAGACCAGATGTCAACTCCATGCCTAGGAGCTCAAGTCGATCAGTCACAGGAACAGATGTACCCCGAAAAGTAGGAGTTTGGGCGAAACGACTCTTTTTAGCGGTAAAAAGACACGCCTGCGTTTTGGTGGCGTTAAAAGAGACCAGATTATCATCACCCCACTGGGAGACAAAGCTTAAGGTCAAATCTGTCCGCTCTACCATGGCCTCTCTCAAGGAACGAACTTCAGCCCCGCTGGTTTTTGCGCTGGACAAGTATCTCTCTGAAACTGTACTGTCATCTGCGTACCCAACAATACCAGGCCGAAGCAGGTCATTGATGTGCAGCAGGAAAAGAGTTGCAGAGAGAACAGACCCCTGAGGAACTCCGGCATCAATAGCCATAAGGTCAGAAGAGCAGCCATCAACAACTACTCTAATCGACCGTTCACTAAGGAAATCTGATATCCAGCTACAAAAATCAGCTGGGATGCCATAAGCAGGAAGCTTTCTGAGCAGAGCAGCGTGCCAGACCCTGTCAAAGGCCTTCGAGATGTCAAGCGATACAGCCAGTGCTTCGCCGTGTTTCTCGATGGCTTCGCCAAAGCAGTGCGTGACATACACAAGAAGATCGCCAGTTGACCGTCCCCGGCGAAAGCCATATTGACGGTCACTGAGGAGATCATTGTCTTCAAGGTAGTTCAGCAACTTATTGTTCAGTACCCTTTCCAAAACTTTGCACAGAATGGAGGTAATGGCGATCGGACGGTAATGGGCAGGGTCTGCACGGTCGCCTTTTTTGGGCACTGGTTGTACATTTGCAAGCTTCCAGGATTTCGGCACCGTTCTTTTTTCAAGAGAGAGGCGGAACAAACGTGTCAATACAGGAGACAGTTCAGGCGCACACTGCCTCAACACTCTCGATGGAATGCCGTCAGGCCCGCTGGCCTTGTTCACGTCTAGACTGCACAATACTCTTCGGACCTCTTTAATGTGTACTGCGATCTCCGGCATCGAGGAGTCACAATGAGGTACAGTAGGTGGTTGCTTTGAGCCAGCGTCCAGACGTGAATTGCTTGCGAAGAGAGATGCAAATAAATTTGCCTTCTCAGTTGCAGAGTGAGCCAGCGACCCATCAGGTTTCATCATAGGAGGTAAAGTGGGACGACAGAAATTCGTTTCAACCGCTTTAGACAGGGACCAGAACTGTTTACTACCCGGAGGGTGCGAAGCCAGCCTGGCCCCGATATGTCCGACATGGTCAAAACGTGCCCTACGCAAAACCCGCTTGCAGAACTTGGCGGCAGAATTAAAGGCTCTCTTCTTCGCGCGAACCCTGCGCGCTCTAACTTTGCGGTCGCGGGCCTTGACCCAGGCTTGGTAGGCAGTCTCTTTTCGGGCCTCAGCGTGGGCACATTCTGCATTATACCAAGGCCGGGATTTGTGACCGAGCGGGATGTCGGAGAATGGAATAAAATATTCCATCCCCTGCCGAATCACGTCCGCAACCGCGTCAGCACAGCGCGAGGGGTCACCCGAGGAAAAGCACACTTGCCGCCATGGATAAGACGCAAAAAAGTGCCGCATCTCATCCCAGTCTGCTGACCCGTATCGCCATACTCGCCTCGTGCCTCTAGGACTCTCATCTGGAGGAGAGCAGGTTGATATGGATTTCACCAGACAGTGGTCAGACGTTCCCAGCGGGGCTGAGACCGATACTGAATGACTGTCCGGATCAGATGCCAGCAGAAGGTCCAAGCAATTGGGTGTATGGCCGTCAACATCCGGTACCCGCGTTGCCACATTCACCATCTGGGTTAGATCTAGCGTTAAAGCAAAATTGCGCGCCTCCAACCCAGCATGGTCAGTTTTCTGGTATGGGAACAACCATTCTTTATGATGGGCGTTGAAGTCCCCCAGAAAAATGAGCTTCGCCGTTGGGTACCGTTGCTGGGCTACGTCAGTCGACTCCACGAGGAAATGTTTAGCGCCGACCGTTCATCCTTCCTGTAAGCGAGGTATCCCGGGAACCTAACCCTGTCCTCAGGACCCAGGTCCAGTCCATCTCGCGCTTCTAGCCCTCAGCCATCTACGTCTGGCATTAATAGCTTAGATTTTTAGATTGCGATCGTATTTCTGTTGACAGCGATGATGAATAATGTAGTTTTACAAATAAATCTATGTGATTTTGGATTCAGACTTTCATTTTATAGCCTAGGAACGAATACAACTTCTGACTGTAAAAAAATTGCTGTTCTCATTTTCACCCATTGAAATGGGTTAAAATGGAATAAAACCAGGTTATAACCGGGTAAGAACCCAGTTTTAACCCTATCGGGTGGAATGGGTTTTAACCCACTACCCATCTCTAGTTGCCGTTGCAACGTGCCGGCGCTGGCGTCGACAGCGCCGCAGAGAGTCTTGAGAATTTTTGAAATGAGATGAAGAACATGATCTCCGTTATTTTATTTTTTTAATTGTAGTTCAAAATTGACCTTTGCAATACCTTTCATCGACTCAAAAAAAAAAGGCAGTCACTGTGACTGCTGAAGTGCCGACAGAAGTGAAACTGTCGTAGTGACGCGGTGAAGTGAACCTATGGACACAAACGGCGGTTTCATATGTTTGATACTTCGCGCCCGTCGTCACAACCGCGCTAGGCTCGTAATGTGGATGCGCACTAAGATTTCGCCCCCTAACAAAATCGCTCAACGCGCCTTAAAGAAGTTTTCACTTCAAAAACTAGATGTTACTTGCAATTAATTTTGATTTTGATTTCAAAACTTATACATTTAACTTTTTTTTAAAAATTCAAGTTTTATTTGGGATTTTTCAAAAATAATAATAAAAATACCGTAAGAAAAAGTTTTTTTTTTTTTGGGGCTTGAGAACAGTGAGATAGAATAACATGTAGATGGCATATTCTACTACAGGAAGAAAGGTTTACAAATAACTGTCATATGGACAGCGACATGTCAAAAAGCGTTTTGTTTCTTTTTAAGTGATCAAGAGCTGCGTATGAAAAGAGAGACCTAAATTTTTGTCAAGGACTTGAAAACACTTGTGTGACGTCTCTGCGTGAACGGTCGCCATGTTGAGTGCTGAGTTTTGTGGTAGATGATTGGTAGATGTGCTGTCAAACGGTTGCTTGCTCTGTCTCTTGCACTCACAGTTACAAACCTACGAAAGGCGGCCATTTTGAGTGCCAGATTATTGTAGGTATGCACGCTAATTTTGTAGTTACTTAGGGCAAGTCCATAGGTTTACAAGTCAGTGCCTGAGGAGATAAGGGCCCCTCCTGTCCGCCATTTGGCAAACGAGATGCACCAAACAAGCTGTTTATTTTTATCTTTATCTACTACTTTATATTATAGTACGTACTAATTCCATGCCTTTACTTGTCAGTGATATAGCCCCATCAACGTCCCAGTCCCAGTTTTTATCACTGACAATACAATCTATGATTTATTTATTTTCTGTGTTTGTTGTCGTTGATTTTATGAAGAAAAAGAAAAGGAAGACAAGAATTTGCGTGTTTTGCAGTTTTGCACTCTAAATAATTTCGTGTTTTGGAGAATTAGAACAGAAATAGAATAAAAAGGTAACACAAAGTTGTGTATTTTACTTAAAATTAATTATTATAAGTAATGTTACATTGATAGTAGGTATTACAGAGAAAACCCAAAGGAATGATAAACTGGAACAATTTTGGACTAAGCACCAGTTTTTATTTTGCAATTTTTCATCACAGGATAAGCTATCCAGTGTATTTATTTTAAAATTTAAACGGGGCAAAAAGTGAGCTTACCTACGTAAAATTATAAGGAATTCCAATATTTTTGCAAAAACGCTTACCTCAACAATATTGTCAACAGCCTTGCCTCATGCCTCAAATTATTATTATTATCAACGACCACATAGCCACCTACACATTTTGATGCAATTGTTGATACTAGCGCATCAATAATCAGTACTTACTGCATTTTGATAGCTAAGTAGTGTGTTGTGAAATAACTACGTTAGTTATCTACGTATGGGAAATTATTATACTATAATTATGTGTTCTGTGATTATTATGAATATACTTAAAGAGTAGAGCGGGTAGGTCGTCAAAAGCCTTCGTTTGGCGGGCGATTTTTACCGCGACGCCGCCGCTGGATTTTGAATGCACTTAGCGGCTAGCGCCGAGAACGGGAGTTGAACCTCATTTGGTCTGAGAGTTGATCATCCAACCGTGGTGTTTTTTTGACGCCCTGGGATGCGCTCTGTGGGATTTGGTGCGTACGAACTAGTACAAAGGCTAACATTCTGACATTAATTTTTTTCTGAAAGTCTAAAATACCAAGATAGTTTTTTACATGCAGCCTATATCATCATGTCATGTTATATTGTCATGTTGTCTATTTTATGAATAGAAGTAAAATTATTGTTCACTAAATGTTATAATAGATCCTAAATGAACTTAACACCTTCAAGGAAGGCTGTAGTCTTGAAAACAAGACTTCTGTTGAGTGATTGTGTGTATGGCAAAATATTATTTATTATCTACATAATATTATTCTGATTTACTCTATGTCTTTGATAGCAGGATAATATGGCAGACCCAATGAGGGGCCGTGGCAGGGGCTTGGCCCTTCTCCAAGCTTTGAAAAAGACCCAAACAGGCATGTCATCTGATGAATCCACTCCGGAGTCTACTCCAGAAACCAGTGCAGCCCCAAGTGTTGCTCCGAGTGTTGCTGGCACAGCAAGTCCAAGTGTTGCACCTAGTGTAAGTTATAATTGTATTCTTATTTTCCATAGTCCTTCGGACTGAATAGAGTACATTCAGTCATTGTCATTGTCCATTTTTCCATAGTTAGTTTACTGTAATTATTATTGTGACTTGTATTATTTTAATAATGTTTCTGTAACAAACAACCAAGGTGGACTGGTGACCTGCTGAAGGTTGCGGGAATCCGATGGATGAGATAAGCACAGTAGTAGTCAATGTGGTGACACTTTAGGGAGACTTATATCCAGCAATAGACATCTTATTGCTGTAATGATGATTATGAAAAAAACAACAACATTAATCTGGTTGTTCATGTTCTTACTAAATTATATTTTTTACCATTGAAGTCTGATTTTAAGGACTTCCTTCTTTCTATCTTTGTCTAACCTGAAGAATGAATGTAAGGAAACATTCTAGAAACGAAGTTAAAAACATTCAAAGAAAAACCAGATAATCATTATCTGGTTTTTCTTTGAATGTTTTTAAGTAGTTGTTATTATCACAGTTTTAGGTTTATTTTGGTTTGACAGACAGCTATTAGTACTTCATGTAGTAGTCACTAGTTTATTATTTAGAAGAATTGCATTTCACCACTGCCAGCGCTAAGTTTGTTTTTGATTTAGTTACACATCAGGTGAGTTCCCATTATGTACACAGGTAGTATAAGATAACACACAGGTAGTTGTTAGGGTTTTTAAATGGTCAGATAACATGTATCTGAAGAATAAATATGGCGGTTTGACATATTTTCAATATAAAAACTGCAATATTTATTCCTCAGATAAAAGACCTGACCATTTAAAATCGACCCTTAGTTATTAATTACATTAGCAAGAATGGGTAAACTTAATTAATTAAGTAACAATAATTTGCTATTGATTCTCTCAAGTTTTTAATTGTGGGACCAACTTTTTCAGTGACAAAAGAATTTAAACAATACTTTGACACAAACTTTGGCAGTGCAATTTTAATGTGTTACATAATCATTTAAAAAATAATAAGCTACTAAGTATCATTTTATTTAAACTAACTGATTTATATAGTTTAATTGTTCATTGGTTCCTGCCTTGATAAAAGAAACCGCAGTTCCTTTGATAAGAACAACATTAAACTGATACCTTAATAGAGCGTCTATTTCATATTATCATCATCTTTCCTCAAAATTAAATATGGATTTTATAAATTTTACATTATGTGCTGATAAAAAGTGACATATTTCCCTAATGAAACACACAATCTACATAATATACATGTAATAGAAGTGTAATTGATTGCTGTCTGTAAATAGAAGATATTTGAGAAAATCTATTATTGGGGTTCTTTATTAATGCAATAGAACCCAAAATAATGGTTTTTTGAATTTTTGTCTGTGCGTTTGACCGCGCTAATCTCAGAAACTAAACTAAACTCACTAATGTATTGTGGTAAGCTTCACTTAACATTTAGTGTTTGTTTTATTTCAATCGGATCATAAATAAGAACGTTATGTTAGTTTGGAAAAATGGAAAAAAAATACTATAAAAATACGTAACCTAACAAAAAATATTAGATTGCATGCATTCAAGATAATTTATTATTAATATCAATTCAGGAAGACACATTGTGCACAATTTCTAAAACCTAATAAAAAGGACTAGGCTTTCATGAATCAACAATAATATTTGAATCATGGATTTGGATGTACAGATAGTTTATAACATGGATCAACACGTAGGATAATTTTTATCCCCGTAGCATGTTTCCATGGGTTAATTTCAGACCTCCATGCAGGCCGCTGGCAAAAGCTAGTAATACATATCCTATATACAATACATACATATACATTTCCTCATATCCTTATATATATAATTCTTCTACGTGTGTTTGTCACTCAACTCGTCCAAACGGCTGGACTGATTTTGATGAAATTTTGTGTGTATATTTCAATGGGTTCCTGGATGGTTTGAAAACACAATTGACCCGGTAGGTGGCGCTGCTAAGGCGGTATGAAGTTCGCCGGGTCAGCTAGTTTATTTTAGTTGTTTTTCTCGAAAAGTCCCTTGATTCTCATTAGCACTCAAAACTTGTAGCTTCTAACAGAGATAATTGCCAAAAATATCTTTAAGTTCAGAAGATTTTTAGTAACTTTTCTTTGAACAATGTTGAGTGACGACAAGGATTTTTTCGAGGAAACTATTTAGACATTCATTTGAGCGAATGGTGATGTTATATTTATGTTATAATAAAAATTTTAGGTATGTTTGTCCTCCACATCTGCGGCCACTTCAATTGGTGGAAGGGGCAAAATGGCAGCCATGCTCCTTGCAAAGGCACAACAAAAACCAGGAGGTTTGTAAAATTGACCTTTTTGACTGTCACTAAAACAGCTAACGCTAACCTGCACCCTAATTGCTTAACACACTGTCAATCGCAATCGGTTTCGTTTTGACAGTTCAACAACATTCATTGCGTTATTTAAGTCGTTGAGCGGACAAATTTTTCGAACATATGAAGCAATGGATTAGCAATCGGCTTTAAAATTATTTAGATTCTGATTGATAGTGTGTTACGCAATTAGTGTGAGGATTCCAGTGAAATGTGGATGTACTCACTTCTGCGTAACTCTTCGTAGAATGATGGCATGGTAATATATGATACACGTGCCGGCACGAATCTTGAGCACTCGGAGGAGTGGTGCCGGTGGTTTGCGCATACGTATTGTCTCAGTAGTAAGGTCCAAAATCGCTTAAAGTAATTCAAGGTGAGCGCTCAAGTTTCGTGCCGGCAACTATATCCTACTAACTCGGACCAAATAAAAAAAACCGGCCAAGTGCTAGTCGGACTCGCACACTAAGGATTCTTTACCATCGTACAATATTTAACACTACATATTTATTTTCTACATTTTAATATAAAAAAAAAAACTAAACGAAGAATAACTTTTAACAATCTCAAAGATAACTTTGAATTTCATAATAGTGCTGTGAATTACTAAGTTATTTTTTACAGTTGCAGAAAATCGTCCATATTTAAACAAAATATCTTATGTATCGCCATTTTTAGCATTTGTTGATACAGTAGGTATTATGAATGATACATGGTAATACGGAAGTTTCAAATTCCTGACTTGTTTAGTTGTTGCGATAGAAGTAGAGGTCGTACAAAAATGGTTTAAAACTGACAACTTCTACTCGATGAGTTCTAGACAGAGACACTAGGGTAAGAATGTTTCATTTTTAATTAATTAAAAATGAAATGAACTTAAATGTGTGCGTGTGAGCGTGTATGCGCAGAGCGAGGTTTAGTTTTGCGCAAGATGCACTTTATTGTTCGCAGCGCTATGTCCTGGTTTTTTTTATTTGGTCTGAAGCCACTAAAATCTTTAGATAATGTGTGTCAAGGGTCTTGACACAAAATACAAGACAAGAATCTCTATAATTATTGTATTGACTCACTAGTTCCATAGTCACTAGTTCCATAATATTATAAAATAATTCGCAAGTAACTCTGTCTGCTTCTTTTTCACGCCTAGGATA
This sequence comes from Dicycla oo, assembly GCA_948252095.1. Classification (NCBI taxonomy): domain Eukaryota; kingdom Metazoa; phylum Arthropoda; class Insecta; order Lepidoptera; family Noctuidae; genus Dicycla; species Dicycla oo. Next base: position 17,116,533 of record OX411728.1, read on the forward strand.
TTTTGACCATGACCTAGGATACTTTTAATCCCGGTTAGTACGTTCCCCGTGGCAGAATTTCCGACATCCACGCGGGCGAAGCCGTGGGCAAAACCTAGTATTTCTTATAATTTGTACTTTCTTGTAGGGCCATCGCTCTTTTCACCTGCTGCTGACGCCAGTCCAGCCCTTCCTCCAATGAGAGGCGCCGGAAGAGGATTGAAGCTGTTACAATCTCTGTAAGTCAATATTGTAGAATAGTATGATGTTAAAGATAACGTAACGTAGATCAACGCTCCAAAATAAGCTACAGGTGGCCTGATCGTATATCTACGCGTTATTGGCGCCGATTCCCATGTTCACAAACTAAACTAAATTTAAGTTCAGTGCATCTTTTGCTTTCTATTTCATTAAGAAAAGGACACAAGATAAATATTAGTTTAGTCCTGCCAAATTAGTCAGCGCCTGACGTAAATTGACGTATTTTTAATAGCCAATTTTTTAATCACCTCTAAACTTGTTTAGGGAGTATCATAATTTGACAGGACTAAACTAATATTTATCGTTTGTATTTTTCTTAATGAAATAAAAAAAAGTTGCAGTGAAATTAAATTAAGTTTTATCATATTCCGCGGCAGACAGCACTCTATGAACGCGGTGTGGCCGCGTTAAGGCGACGATAAACTAGTTTTAATGGTTTTAAAATGGCTGAAGATCACGTCTAAACGAATAGTGTTAATGCATTGGAAAAACAATAAGTTAACTGAGAGTATTTTCTTAATAACTTAATACGTGAACATTTTAGATTAGGTATGTTTATTGTAATTTGTAAAGTAATCATGTGTAACGCGGATAAAAAACTGAGAATCACGCAAAAACTATCAAGCGTATTTTTTATGAAACCTTCACCATTTTAATGATAATTTAATTATTTATCTTTTAGTGTCCGTCTTTTAATATAATACCTTTTGTTTAATGTATAATAAATTAATAATGCGTCTAATTTGGAACAGCGCTCCTTTTTGGGCGAGTCCTATACTGGGTAGACGTACGACGCGTTACGTAAGCGCAGAACTGAACACGTAAGCTAACCACTCAAAGCCGTTGGAATATATTTGCGTCTTAATACGAAACGTGACAAATTGTTAAGCGCGCGTAAACTGCTACGATTGGCTGTTGATAAATCTTTCAACCAATAGCAGTAGTTAACAAGCGCTTGATAAATTTTGCATTAATTTTCGTTTGCGAAAATGGCCATAGTATAGCCCTCACAATCTACGTGTAGTATACGTACGTATTAGAAGCCATCTCTTCTAATCAAAGCGGTATGACAAGAAGTCGCCGGCCGCATGTCTATTTGTTTATGAACTATTTAATGGGGTTGCAGTTTTCACCATAATCCAACTAAGAAATTATGTCGCGGAAGGTTTTGTCTCTCGAGCAAAGCCAGGACTGGGCATTAGGACATGATATTTTATTTAGGTATTTCACTAACAGAAGTTTCTTTGTTCAGACAAGCTTCTAAAGCGGCGGGCGATAGCTCGAAGTCAGATGTCCAGCAGATAACGGAGAAAATGGCTGAAACAACTGTGGCCATATCCAAACCGCCTGGCGACGAGCCTAAGAAAAAAGCCTATGTAAGTTGACAATATTGTATTCTTTTTATTTTTTCAATATTACAACAAAAAAAGTTTAACGCTACCTTAACATTTGACTTTAGTTTTATTGAGCTCTCGGTGAAGTACATAATTATACTAAAAGCTCTTTAACGATTACCCCATTGATCTAGTAGATCAGATCACGGAGCAAAAAGAGGAGATGTTGTAATTAGATTTTCCTATGAAAGAACGCGTGACACTTTGCGGGGTGAGGGGTGTTAGATCCCGCCCTCTACTTTATTTTCCATCTAACGGTCAATAGCCAAACTTTTCGCTCGTTCTGTTAATTTTACTATGTAGTTATGTAACTATCTCGCACTAGATGTCACTAAGTGCAGGATGCAACAGGGTCGTATTTAGAAATTTAGTAGCAGGGAGTACTGTTTTTTTTTTTAAATAAATGTTGCGAACCATCTTGAAACGTATTTCTTTAATGAAATAGTGATATTATTATGAAAAAAAAAATGTTAGAATAAAAAGGTTTTTGATGAATGCCGAATGAAGATTACATTTTCTCTCATTTTTAATTAAATTACTTGTTTTGTTAAAAATAAGTATTTTCATCAAGATGCAAAATCTAGTCTTTTTAGAAAAAATAAAACCTTCCCGTTTACGTGACAATCCATCCGAAACCATTAATGTCAAATAAATAAGTAAAACCAGACTAAATCAAAAGCCGCATGACGCGAAAGAAGCTTCATACTTAACATGACTATTGATATGGTCAAGTAGGTAAAACTAGTTTCAGAGGTAGAATAAATAATAAAGAAATATAATCGAAAAAATATATATTAGCAAAATTCAATATCCTGCAAAAATAACTGCTTTGGTTAGTTGTGGTCGGTTGGTTGCTCTATCGTTTTCTACGGTTGCAAAATGCTTAAAACGAATATCTATATATTTTTCAGCTAAAGATTTAGAAGAATAATATTATTTTCGGTTGGTGTATTTAGTCGGAGACCAGTCTTGCCTATTAATTTTTCTAATCCATTGCTGTCTTAGATTATCTTAGGATAGAAATAATAATAATAATATTTTAAGTACTTTCCATTTATGAGACAGCCGCGGGACATTCGATAAAATAATTGGAAAGTGATGTGGAATGGATGTGGAAGTGATGTGGAATGGAATGGATGTGGAAAGTGAGAGTTGATGCATCAAGATAGATACATCAACTCTCACTTTCTCGCTTTCCATATCCATTCCACATCACTTTCGACAGGTTGTCGACATGTGGAAAGTAGATACAGCAGTCATTGTGCCGATAGTCGTAACGGCCAATGGCATAATAGCCAAGAGTCTCGACCAACACCTCGTAAGTCAGCTGGATCAAGAGCTTGATCCAGAAAGCGGTACTTCTAGATACGGCACGTATCGTTAGGAGGTTCCTCTCTCAGGAGCCCTGACCACCGGTAGCTTGGATCCTGTTCCCAATACCGGTGGGGTATTAGATATTTTTTATATTTTTAAATGTTTTATTTAATGTTTTTATAAAAATATTTAAAATTAAATTTTAAAGATTTTATTATATTATAAATTTAATTTGTAAACTATATGTTTGTAAAGTAAAAAACGGAAATAATAATAATAATTGCTTCATTTTCATTTTCATTTTCAAAAATAATTTTACAAAAAAATAAACTAATATGTACATAATAAAAACATCACTATAAAATCTATTTACTACGTTGGGTCGGCGACGTATTGCGCTGAGTTGTGGTGTCATGTTGCCTTCCGCGAAAACGCCGATACACGACACCTGTCGGCCAAATTCCTCCTTCATGGTGATGTGTTGGAACCCGCACCAGACTTGATGTTAATCTTATGGCGCAACTCCAACTTCTCGACTCTTAAGGTGAACTTGGTCTTGATCATGTTGTACTCCACGACCTCCACCTTCTTGGAGCTGCGTCGATAGAATAGCGGGACGCAGCAAGATGCCGGGACCAGTCTATTCGGTTCCGCATTGATTGCGACAAGCAGGCTTCTTCTTCTCCACGCGGATGACCGGCGGTAACGAGTTTCGAACTTTGGGCGACGAGGGCCTTTGGGCACCCCTCGTATTATTAGGTGGCCACTGATGATTTGCGGGAGCTTTAATAATGGCAGTCGATTAAGCATGTCTCGGTGTGGACATGTGGAGGGTGGGGCGCGGTTGTGCATCGCTTGCAATGACGGCTGCCGGCGGCGATGAGTCGAATTTTGCTGACTCGAAACTTAGCTGCAATGCATTGGTAGCTCCGTGATGTGTGTTGACGTTGGTAACCGACTCCGTGTGACCTACATACCGTGTTGTGTAAATCTGCTACCTCAGGACGTAGATAACTGATGGTGGATTGCGATGCTTCCAACTTCAACTGCATCTCGACCAGGCTTGCTCTTAGGGTTGTGATGTCCCGCAGCAGCCTGGTGACGTCAACGTGGTCGAATGTGACGGGGGGCAGCTTGCGCAAATCCTTCGCCACGAAAGTCGGCACGTCGTCCGGGTCGGTCTCCTTCAACACTTTTATAATATCTTGGAGGCTTCTCTCTCCCTTTTCATCCCTCCTTTCGATCGGCCATATGTAGCGACTCATACAGTAGTGTTTTCGTCCTGCGTATTTCCTCTTCAAGTTTGATTTGCAGATCTGGATCACACTGATCTCGTCCATAACATCCAGCTGGTACTGCAGGAATGCCAGGACCTCGTTCGCCACAAGTTCTTCCGAACGCAATTGTGGCAGCGGCATTTGCCGCGCTCGGCGCAAAATAATAATATCCGCTTACAACGTAAGCGCTTCAGATTGTGCAACGGTTATGATTTTAATTTAACTAGATTTACAAGGTTATTATTAAAGATGGGTCCCGACTAGTCGGGAAAGCCGACTATTCGGCATCTTTTGTAGTCGGCGACTATTCGGCATATAATAAATAATATAAATCAAATAAAACCAACAATTTACGCTGGTTTTATAATAGGAACTTAGGAATCAGTAATTCAGAAGACATCATGATTCAAATAAATATGGCACATAACATAATTTATCTTAATAACTTCTTTAACTATTAATTATTAATTTCAAACTTAAATTATTTTTTCTTACATTATTTATAATTTTTTTTGGGTTCCGTACCTCAAAAAGAAAAACGTAACCCATAAAGAATCACTCGTGTGTCTGTCAGTCTTGTCTGTCTATCACAGCCAACTTGCTCCGAATCTAATGGACCGATTAAGTTGACTTTTGGTACATTTGGTATGAATTTCTGTGATCCAAACGCGGAAGTGTAAGGCCTCGTTTACGGAGACACGGGGCTTCGCGCGTCGAGTGTGGCGTGGCGTCTCGCGTCTCTCTCGCTCTCATGCAACGACATATGTTTGACTCTAGTGCGGGCCGCGCCGCCCAACGCGACGCGCGACGCCCTGCGTCTCCGTAAACGAGGCCTAACCGTAAAAAAATATTTTGAATATGGGGTCAATTTTGGGGGGCAAATAACAAAAAAAAAAAAAAAAGTTTTGCAAACTGTACCATGTGTGATGTGACATATCAAATGAATGGGCTTACTGTGAGGGTTATATATATATATATATATATATATATATATATATATATATATATATATATATAATTTTAAATCAAATATATAATAGTTTTAAACTTATTAAAGAAAATAGACAATTCCCGCCCTTAAGGCGAGAACCCACCGCGGCGCATGCTGTGCACGGGCACGCGATGCATTTTAGCTACGTGGTTTCATTTGTTCACAACGTGGGTCTACGTTTCCACTGCAGTACACGATACAGTTGTACATAGTCGTGGTTTAATATTCGTGTAGTGTGTACCGCATGCAAAGCGTGCATTGCGTTGACAGCGTTGAGCTATGTGAGCGCCATATTCGAGCGAGCCACGCATGTACTAATGACGTGACGTCATTGATGCGTAGGGTGTCCGTGGATTGCAGTGGACACAATCACATACATTTTCTTGCAAAGCGAAGCTTAACACACGTGCGTAGCCTGTCCGTGCGCCGCGGAGGGCTGCGCCTTTATCTCTGAAACTACGGAGCCTAAAATTTGGAAAAAAAATACAGAAAATAGCATAGACAGAGAATGCTATAGACAAATTGATATCTTTTGTCGCATTCACACAGGAAAAAGAGCAACTTACGCCGATGTCGTGTGAAGAAATGAAACGGAACGATGAGATTTTTTGTTTCACGGCGCGTGTCGCGGTTTAGCATAGTAGTTATATAAACAAAGTTTGACAGTTAAACGTGCAGCTAGCTATTGTCTTGATTTATTACAGTTTTTAAGTGTTATACATTAAATAATTAATGTTATATTTTGTTGTGAACAATTTACACATAAATATTTCAACATTAAAAAAAAGCCATGGTGCATTGTAGCGTTAAAGGGTGTAAAAGTGATAGTGGAACGAAAATGCCAGACTTGTCTTTTCATTCGTAATTATACCACTCTTTATCAATTACTAGGCTTTCAATAACATTTTATTGTGTTTATGCATTGTGTATAATGTACCCTAGACGTAAATTCATCTATAATAAAGCACAAAAATAACAATTATTAATTCTAACCTAAGAAATTGGGTGTTGCCAACTTTTATTTATATTTTTACCCACAATTATGGGAAATATGTATTCTGCAGTGTGTATTAATTGTATATCTGAAAGTCAATGGCTTGTTGCAGTTTTCCTGAACATGATCATTTACGTCATTAAAGGACTGTAGCTACAGGGCGTACAGATTGGACACCTAAACCGTCATCAAAAATCTGCAGCAGACATTTTGAAAAAAAAAAGTTAATATAAAAGAAGCTAAACTTACACTGCTATTACCTAATGCTGTACAGCATTCAATTCTGGTATTTCAGTTAATAAGATATTAAGTTTCGATCCAGGCTTTATAAGATTTTTATTTATGTTTAGTGTTTTTAAAACTATGTCCAATTAATTACCTCTTAGTACCTTATTGTGTGCGAGAAGTTTAAATAAATAAACGCGATTACTGCTGAGCTTGGGTCGTCCTGGCTTTGATTTCTGGGTCGTAAAATGTTGTTGAGTTTTTCCGTTAGGCAGCAGCCCGGAGTTTGAATTTGTGTCTGGTTAATAATGAGCTCACCCCCTTTAACATGAGACTAATATACGAGGGCGGCAAATTTCGGGAATCAAGGAAGTGACGCAACATTACTATTTAAAAATGTATTTATTGCTTTTCGAAGTATTCTCCGCGAAATTTGACACATTTTTCCATACGATGGAACCAATCATTGAAGCAACCATTCCATTCGGAAGTTGGGGTCTCCAAAATGGCCGTTTTGTAGGCGTCCACAGCTTCTTCAGGTGATGAAAATTTCTGACCACGCAATTTATTCTTTATTTTAGGAAAAGTATAGAAATCATTAGGGCTTAGGTCGGGGCTGTACGGCGGATGGTCTAATAATTCTATGTTTTCTTGCTCTAAAAACTCTTTTGTTCTGTGCGCGGTGTGAGAACTCGCATTGTCGTGATGGAGGATGATGAGGCGGTTGCAGTTCTCTTTACGGAGTTCAGAAACGAGCTGTGGCAAACAAATGCTAGCATACCATTCTGAATTAACCGTTCTTTGTCCCTCAAGAGGAATAGTCGCAACATGGCCGGTTTTGGAGACAAACGTGGCTACCATTTTTTTTGCAACACTCCGTGAACGAACAATTTTTGTTGGCTTTAACTCATTTTCGAACACCCAAACTCGTGACTGGTTTTTTTTTCGGGTTCGTACGCGTATATCCAGGATTCGTCACCTGATACGATGTTGTATACAGCATTTGAGGATCCTGCGTGGAATCTTTCGAGAGTTCTGACGCACCAAGTAACGCGAGCCGCTTTTTGCTCTTCACAGAGCGAATTCGGATATCCATCGGGAAAACAACTTTTTTACACCTAATTGTTCATGCAAGATTATTTGTATTTGACTCATGCCAATGTCTAAAGTTGCCTGAATTTCACGGTATGCCACATGTCGATCTTCCTCAATCAGCTTACGCACAGCATCAACGTTTGCTTGGGTGACTGCAGTTTTTGGACGACCTTGACGGGGATCATCACTGAGCTTGACACGTCCACGTTGAAATTCAGCAAACCAGCGGTAAATTGTGGTTTTGGATGGGGCTTCATCACCAAATGCAGAAATCATCGAGTGCGTTACCCGGGCAAAATGGCTGAAAAAGTTGTGCTTTAGAGAGATGAGACTATATCAAATAATTAGTGTATCATGAGTAGCAATTTGTTTAATAATAGCAAAATTTGTGTGAATTGTAGTTTTAAAGTTATTTGAGAAAAACAGATTTTGCTGCAGTAACGTTTGAAACGTTACCCTGGCAAAATCGTTTTTCAAAAAATCGTTTCAGCTCGGAACCAAATACATGAATAGATAGCTTTTGTTGCATAGTAAATGTTAGCAAATAGCAAAATTTGTGTGTGTTATGGTTCTTAAGTTATTTAAGATTTTGCTGCAGTAACGTTTTGCAATTTCCCAGATCTCGAAAACGGCTCAACGCAGAAGTTTGAAAAAAATACCAATAAGAGACCTTAATTTGTTTAAATTTGTTTAAACATTACTTTTCGATTTGGTTGACGTAAACCAATGCAATTAAATGGTTTCCAACTTCAGAAAAAAACGGATTTGCGAGTAAACCAATACACTTATAACCAAATAAACAGCTGTAAAAAATACCCGTGGTAGACACTTATAACGTCAGGAATTTTAGATTTTGTAACTTTACACGATATGAAGATAAAAACAAATTTGATTAATTTTAGACTGGTCGTACTTTAGCGATCGAATACGCAGTTCCCATAACATTAAGAAACATGGCATACTTTAAACAAATTAAAATAATTCATGAACATTCGTTCCTGTAAATTTCAGCATTCAATTACGGCTATAATGAAAGTTATATCAAAAACAAAAATATGTCAGCAATTCGCTGATAAACAGACCAAATTGAAAAGGTCACGTAAAAGCGACCGCACCGTACGTACGGGTAATCTTCGCAATTTGGCAGCTTAGTATCCGATGTTTTGTACAGTTAAGCAGAAAAACATTATTACGATAACGATACGACATATTACACAATTTTTACTAGTTTTCTATATTATAAATTAAAATCATGTTAGTTAATAGTAGTTTTAAACAATTTAACGGATCATAATTATTTAAAGTCAAAGTAACTTTAAATAGGTAAGTAAATAATAAATAAATAATTTAAATGTAAATAATTTATTATATATATATAGTTACACACTATATATATCTATATAACACTAACACTATATGTATAGTAGTTTCTTGTTTGTGTTTGGTTAAACCAAATATTTTATTTTGATACCAACGCCACGCTAAACTTTTTAACGTTCTCGATGCTAGTGAGAGCAGCGCGCATCGCTGCGTGCGATGCAACAGCTTTATGCGTTGTCTTACTTACTTTTTAGCTATGAGTATGTACAGTCACATAATGAAAAGGTTCGTCACCTTAGAGTCGGTTTTCGCTTGCACTAGTACTGCAAGAATTAATCATGCCAACATACCAGTGCAAGAAACAGTGCTTCTAAAATTTAAATAAATATGACGTTTGCTATCGAATAAGGTTTTGCTTGTTTTTTCTATCCCATCAATGCAATGTTACAAAATGTATTAAAACAACAATAAAATGACAACTATAAAATAAGAAGCAAAAGTTAATGAAAACTACGAATAAGTTTAATGACATTTATTTTGAATAACGGGTATAACCACCATTAGCTTCAATCAAACATTGTAACCTATTTCTCATGGAACGCACTAGACGAGAGCATAGATCCTCTAGTGTCTTCCCAAATAATTCGACAGTGGTTTTCTGAAGCCTCTTTGGTCCTTTCATTTCTATTTTTCCATCGCTGTACCATTAAACCCCATAAGCTCTCTATCGGGTTGAAATCCGCAGATCTTGCCGGCCAGGGTATCACCACTCTATCGCAATGCCGGTTGAACCATTCATTCACAATACGAGCATTGTGCGTGCGAGCATTGTCCTGGAATTAATATATCTGACCTCAGGTACAGTAAACGCTCAAAAGTCCATAAGCATGTTAAGGATTACATTGCTATGAACTGTGCGAGCACGAACCAGTAAGTGTGCGTATATGAGCCAACATTCCGCAGATAACACACACTAATGAATTGTCGCATGTCGTCGTACTACGCGAAATAACATTATATTTCTGTTGAATTTAGAATAATCGTCATAGTGGCGACCTGTTTTTACCATTGCATTGCTAAAATTCGCATAAACATAACATGTGCTGGTAGCTGTTTGGGCTAAGCAATGGTTTCACGATCAATGAAGTCTGAGTTCGAATCTTAATCACAATGTGGGACTGTTTTTTGTTTCTTTGGAACCATAATAATATATTTCTATTTTAAGCAAAAACTTGTTAATGTTTCTTTTCATTTATTATTTATTTTTATAAGAAGTTATTATTAGTTGTTGTATTATTATTTAACTATTTTTGTGATTTTTAATTTCTCTTTTCGGTGTTGGAAGGTTTAAATAAAAAAGTCGTGCTGAATGGTAACAAAAATGTTTATTCGTTTTATTTACTTATTTATAAAATTAACAAACTTAAGAGAATTGTGACGTTACATTCCTACTAGATAAAATAAGTTTTTTTGTAACCGTTCATAGGATTTTTTGTTGTATACCCACTTAGTCAATTCATAATAACATAACAAAGAAAGGATATTCTAATAACACATATATAATTGTCAATACCTATTTAGTTTTCTATGATCTACCTTTCTAACTTTACGAAATGAGTGACCAAGCGAACAAGATAAAGAATATTATATTTCTGTCCCATTACTTCCAATCAAGTAAAAACTTACAAAAAGTCAAGTACTGCGTGAGATTTGAACTCACGGCTCACTGATTCACGCATCTATCTGCACGCGCTTAACCGCTAGGTCATCTTTACACATGTTATAACTTTGAAATTATGAACTACAATCAGTTGTTGACGACAATAATTATGCATGTTTATGTTCTTAGAAATAGAAGGTCTTAAGTCAAACTAAACGCCAAGCTATTGCTTTGTGAGTTTGCTTATCGACTTTTGGTCGCGACTGTACCTCATCAGCTGGATACACGGTACGGACACGTGGTAGCATACTGTCTTCTAAAACAGACTGGTAGTGTATTGCGTTTGCCCTTGGAGGAAGAAGCACGAGCTCGCCTACTCTATCCGCTGACATCCACCCCCATATATTGGCCGAGATTCGTCCAGAACTGAAATTGGGCACTACATGGTCTTCCGTGTATCTCCACAAATTAAGCCTCCCGTGTTGGCTCGACTTAAAACATTTTTCGTCGGTAAAAATAAATATAGTGGTACTCCAATCGAAGTTCAAATAAGTCTGTGCAAATCTTAAGCGTGCTTCCTTATGAGTCGTTGTCAGAGCAACTATGTTTACGTGTCGTCTATAATGTAATCCCATTGAGTGTAATGCGTTTCTTATCACTCTTGGACAAACATCATAATATATATTTGGGCGAAATGATTCATTGACACAAAGCCGTCTTCCTCATATTGCCTTCTCATGTCTGATTTTTGTGCGGCGTTAAGAATAGGACGGTGACCAGAATTATTGTGACGATGATCGACTAGTGCACCTTCTTCGCCATGTCTCCTTATCCAGAATCTCACACTATCTCTGGTCACATCTCGGAGATGTTGTAGCCAGCTTCATGTTCGGCAATAATTGCTGCTCTTTCTTCAACACTTAAAGGTCTTGGCATTATAAAATAGTTATTTAGGAGAAATTATGATATTTTGCAATGATGACATCACAAACTACAAAGTGATGACATGATATGAAGATGACTGACAATAGTTTTAACAAAAATAATAATGGCAGGTTGAACCAACAAGAAGGTTTTAGTTTATCGAACATAATAATCTTGTTGACAAGATAAATAGTCAAACAACTTTGATTGAATAATTTTGAACTTTATTAACGAACAGTTAAACATTATTTTCTCTAACTCGAGTCTATTCTGTAACATAGTTTCAAAAAGTAATATGTGCTCGCGACACGTTGAACGGATCAATTTGAAAATTGACGAACCTTTTCATTCCGCGACTGTACATACTATTTATAGTTAACCGAACCAAACAGTCATGAACCAAGTGTTTTGGAGAGAAGTGCTTGCTTGTGGTTTATGTGCGACGACGTCTTTGAACGATGTGAGTGTTTAATGTTTTTATTTTATTCATTAAAGGGGAACCGTCAGGGCAGGTAGCCTGCGAAATTGAAAATGTTCTTACGTTTTTTTTGCAATTTGCAAGTCAGTGTTAGGTTGTATGTTGAATAAATTATAATTCGCGACCGTAACACATATGTATGTACAGAATTATAATCGTTGAAATCATAATACAACTCCTTAAGTTAGTGTAATGCTCAAATGTCAAGATTTCATGAAATAGTCATTCATTAGAATTACCTGATCATATAGAGTTGTATTGATGACTTTAATGATTATAGTTCTGTAAATACATACTTCTTACGATCGCGACTTACATTTTAATCAATGTGCAACCTAATATTGACCTGTAAATTGCAAAAAAAATTGTATGTAACTGTACTAAGAAAACATCCATGTTGTCCCGTTCATTTAAGAAGGTTGAGTTTATGTATGGTGCGGTCGCTTTTACGTGACCTTTTAAATTTTGTCGACTTATTCGAGAATTGCTGATGTATTCTTGTTTTTGATATAACTTTCATTATAGCCGTAATTGAGTGCTGAAATTTACAGGAACGAATGTTCATGAATTATTTTAATTTGTTTAAAGTATGCCATGTTTCTTAATGTTATGGGAACTGCGTATTCGATCGCTAAAGTACGACCAGTCTAAAATTAATCAAATTTGTTTTTATCTTCATATCGTGTAAAGTTACAAAATCTAAAATTTCTGACGTTATAAGGGTCTACCACGAGTATTTTTTACACCTGTTTTTTTGGTTATAAGTGTATTGGTTTACTTGCAAATCCGTTTTTTTCTGAATTTGGAAACCATTTAATTGCATTGGTTTACGTCAACCAAATCAAAAAGTAATATTTAAACAAATTTAAACAAATTAAGGTCTCTTATTGGTATTTTTTTCAAACTTCTGCGTTGAGTCGTTTCCGAGATCTGGGAAATTGCAAAACGTTACTGCAGCAAAATCTTAAATAATTTAACAACCATAACACACACAAATTTTGCTATTTGCTAACATTTACTATGCAACAAAAGCTATCTATTCATGTATTTGGTTCCGAGCTGAAACGATTTTTTGAAAAACGATTTTGCCAGGGTAACGTTTCAAACGTTACTGCAGCAAAATCTGTTTTTCTCAAATAACTTTAAAACTACAACTCACACAAATTTTGCTATTATTAAACAAATTGCTACTCATGATACACTAATTATTTGTTATAGTCTCATCTCTCTAAAGCACAAATTTTTCAGCCATTTTGCCCGGGTAACGCACTCGAAATCATCCGGTCAACACACTGTTTTTGTGTTAAACCACTTCGAAAGTCATAATAAATCATCGCTCTTGAATTTTCTCGAGTCAATTCCATTTTCTCAACGACTAAACAAGTTTGACAAAACCTTGTGACAAGACCGAGAATCTTTTTAAAATAAATAAATGGTATTCGATTTTTAAAACCAAGGAGTTTTCAATTAAAAAGATTTTAATATGACAGGAACAATGGAAATATTCCATTCCCGGGTGAATATTCGAGCGTTTTAACCGCCGTCATTAGCTTTCGCCAAAAGTTGATGAAAGAGAATATAGTTAATGAAATATTTCATCAATTCCCAGAATCTGCTTAAGGACCAGAATCAGGAATTGCTGAAATATTTCATTAAATATATTCTCTTTCATCAACTTTTGGCGAACGGTAATGACGGCGGATAAAACGCTCGAATATTCACCCTCCCGATACTTTTACTGCAGCCCTCGTAATTGATGAAATGTACACACTCTCACTCACTCTGATGTACAGACGCCAGCAGGTCAACCTACCCGAAACTGTCAGATTTTCCCAATCAACCTTGAACCTAATACTTTAGCAATAAAGTCGAAATTCTATTAAAGAAATCTGACAGATTGTAGTAGCTTGATGTGCTGGCGTCTGTACATACACCTCTGCCCTCACCCGTCGGGGACTACAGGCATGATGCTTCCTTATATTAAAACCTCTTTACAGCGAGAAGTAAAGGACACACCCCCAGTTATAATGAAAGGTACCAGCGGCGCACCCGTCCAAGTGACTGCCAACTACATACACCTGAACTTTGAAGAGAACAATGTGTATGAGTACGAAGTGAGATACGATCCGGATCAAGATTATAGGAACTTACGCTTTAAACTCTTGGCTGGTAAGTTTATTATGCTATGAAGTAAAATGTTATGCCAAAATAGTTGAATTATTTATCAAATAAAATATAGCACATCCAAGTTACAATAAATAATAGGTGTGCAAGTAGAAACTCGGCTTTTTCTTGTCAAGTTTAACTTTATTGAAAATATCCTATTCAAAATAATTAATAATCGAAATAATCGCCATAACTGTCTTTGACCTTTTGCCATCTATTGGGTAGCTGATGAATGCCTTCGCGATAGAAACTTAGTGGTTTTGAAGCAAAATAGTCATCAAGCAGTTTTCGCACATCTTCAATTTTCGTGAACTGCTGGTCTTTTAAATATGACGACATCGATCTGAATAAGTGATAATTGGAAGGTGCTAAGCCTGGAGAATACGCCGCATGATGGACGACTTCCCAGCCTAAGGAGAACTCATCTGAGTTCTCGAGTTGATTTCGCTGTATGTGAACGAGCGTTGTCATGCAGCAACATAACTTTCCGTGTTCCTTGGCCTGTAAATGGTCTTTTTTCCTCCAGAGGATTACTTAATTTGATCAATTGGGCCTTGTAACGTTCAGCTGTAACAGTCTGACCAGATTCTAAAATCTCGTAGTAAATGACTCCTTTCCAATCCCACCAAACACACAGTAACACTTTGCGGGTATGAATATTCGTTTTTGCAACTGAGGTTGATGTCTGGCCTGGATCAACCCATGCTTTTTTGCGTTTTGGATTATCATAGGAAATCCATTTTTCATCACCTGTAATGATTTTATGCAATTTTTTTTTTCTTTTTATACCGGGTAAGCAAGTTCATACAGATGTCAACTCTTCGATCTTTGTTGTCTTCCGTTAGTTCATGAGGGACCCATTTTCCTTCTTTCTGTATCTTTCCCATTGCATGCAATCGAAGTGATATTGATTGGTGAGTAACCCTTAACTGTTTTGCAAGCTCTTCTTGAGTTTGACAGAGATTTTCATCTAGTAAAGCTTGAATTTCTTTATCTTCAATTTTTTTTGCCGCATCTGGTCGTGGATCGTCTTCAAGACTAAAATTTCCATCACGAAATCTTGCAAACCACTTTTTTACTGTTGAATGACTCACATAATGTTCACCCAAAGTAGAATTAATCAAGTCCATAGCTTGAGCGGCATTTTTTCCCATTTGAAATCAGAATAGAATGCAATGGCGTAAATGTTGTTTACCAACTTCCATCTTTTGAAAATGTCACATACAGAATAACAGCTTGTAAATGACTGAAACCTATTGACATAAAAAGAACAATGAATGCACACGTATTCAAAATGGCGGGCGAATCGGATGCGTTCAAGATGTTTTTGAATGCAACCAACTTCAGAGCCGAGTTTCTACTTGCACACCTATTACATATAAGAACACAATAGACTGAGATAGATTGTATTGTTACAATATTGCACATTCACATTACATGTAATTCGCGTCACTTAAGTTTTGCCGCTCTGAAACCGGTCTTTCCGATGCGCATGGCATAATATAATAAGGCTGTTTTACTATAGATATTGACTACTACGCAGTCATTTGAAGCCTACTTGTAGTACTTGTAGTCATTTGTAAACTTACATGACGCGAACTGTACTTTGAAGCAGCAAATCACTTAGTAGGTACTTCCACGGTCTTCTGTAGTGCAACAGCTGAGCTTCGAATTCACAATATTGCACCATAATTTTTCAGAACACCGTCAATACTTCAAAGAGAAGACATTTGATGGTACTACCTTGTACGTGCCCCATAAACTGCCTGAAGAAGCTCTTAACCTGGTGTCCACCAATCCTTTTGATAACAGCAAAGTCAAAATCACTGTAAGTATATCTTTAAATTGAAACAAAAATAGTCTTGGTTTTATGACTTTGTGCAGAAGCTAGCCTGAGGAAGTAATATAAGTTCAATTAATGAATATATTTTGAAGACACCCTAGCTAGAATGAGTTTTTTCTTTCTTTTTTATTAAAATCTGTGTTTTTTACTATGTTATGTTTCTGTCTTTCACTTTAGTTTACTGAGTTCCTGTAAGTACATAGTTTAGTTTTCTGTTTATCCATGTTACATTATTCTTTTTTTTCTTACTAGCTGTGCCCCGCGACTTCGTTCGCGTGGAACTCCTAAGATACACAATATACTACAATGATAGCCACATTATTAGAACCCTAATTATTTTTCTAAAATAAAAGTAGCCCTCCTAAAGTTACTCCTTATAACATCAGTCTGCCAGTGAAAGTCCCGTCAAAACCGGTCCAGCCGTTTTGGAGATTAGCTAGAACAAACAGACAGACAAAAACATTGTTTTTTTTTGTTATTACAAGTACCGTATATACTTCCTTATGCATTTAGTAAAAAGCTACTATTTTGACGTTACAGACACTTTTTGTATAGTTGGTACACCCAAGGGGTATTGTTACAGAGACACTTTTTACTACAAGAATTGCTATACCTGTAGCAGCAATAAATCGTATTTAATTAGCCAAGTAATTAGGGTTCCGTACCAAAATGGTAAAAAGGAACCCTTATGGTACGACTCGGTCTGTCTGTCTGTCCGTCTGTCACAGCTGGATATCTCAAAAACTACTAATTCTATCAACTTCAATTTTGGAATAGTTTTAGATGACGTTTACCCAACTATTTTGCAAATAAGAAAGAAATAAAAATATGTATTTTTTTTTGCAACAGGGACTGAAAGGGGGTCTTTAAAATTCGAAGTTCAGCTACCAGGGCATGAGGGGTATCATATGAAAGAGCGCTGTTCGCACATTTTCAAACATTTTTATTTTTTTTTAGGCCGCATAGTTTTCGACTTTTGATGAAAAATTAAAAAAAAATAGTTCCCCCCCTTATGTCCGAAGTTTGCATAGAGAAAAATCTGAAATTAGTCTAAGTGATAGAAGCTTATGTAAAGATTACAGTAAAAATAAAACGATGTCTCTAAATAGCACACTTTTTTGATGGCGCGGAACTTTCAGTGCGCGAGTCCGACTTGCTCTTGGCACTTTTTTTTAAATAGTGTGCATTCTAAATTGTAAGTTTTCTCTCGTTATCTTTACAGGTTGTATTCCGTAGAACCCGCCGACTTAGCGAAATGATACATATCTACAATGTGATATTCAAATGTATTATGAAAGATTTGCAGCTTGTAAGGATTAATCGCGATCATTTCAATGATAAAGCTGGTATACAGATTCCACAGCACAAACTGGAAGTTTGGCCTGGGTATGTTGTTGTGCAAATAGTTAAAAAGCATTAAAAATAACCATATATATTATCTTCATAATGTTGATATGAGATGACACATTTTGTTCTATTTGGGGTACAAAAACACGTCGGAATGAATTACATTTTAATTGAATGGTGGCATTAGTAGAAACATTTCTTTGTATGACGACAAAGCTGTAATGTATATACAGGTTTATAAGAAGAAAAGAATCCTATCCAATAGATTCTAATTCTTACCTGATATATAATCTGCCGTGATATGGAAGAAGGCGTAATATCTCCGATCTCGACTTGACGACTTGCATGACATGTTACTTGGGGTCGGCGCAACAGTTTTCTTCTTTAATTTTTTTTAAATTTTTTATTGTTTGTTATTCATAAAAATCAGTGTACATACATTTGTTAAGCTGAGGAGCTCGTGGCAAGTAATAACAGCCGCACGGGTCGATCCATCAGGTTAAGCTACGCTTGCCGGGGTTGGTCTGTGGATGGGTGACCATCTTTTCATACCGAGACTCGTCCGTGCCTCGGAAAGCACGTTAAGCCGTTGGTCCTGGCTGTCATTCCAGGATCTTTGACAGTCGTTACGGGTCGTCAGAAGCCCGAAAGTCTGACAATCAGTCTTACCAAGGGGTATCGTATTACCCAATAACTGGGTTGTGGAGGTCAGATAGGCAGTCGCTCCATGTAAAATACTGGTATTCAGCTGCATCCGGTTAGACTGGAAGCCGACCCCAACATAGTTGGGAAAAGGCTAGGCAGATTGATTTGATACATTTGTTAAGCCTTCAAAACATACCGCACAAACCATCGCGGGTTTAACAGCGGTATGGCCAGACACGGCAACTCGGTGCCAATACATACTTAGTTATTAACTTAGGTAATAAACAACTAGGTACCTGCATATTATTCCCTACATTGCACTGCAATCTAGAAAGTATCTTTTTAATACCTTAGAACAATTCTTCGCATTTAATTCATTGCAGATTTCTATAGGTAAGTCATTCATATATGCAGGTAGAATGCATTCCAACGTCCTTGCTCCATAAACATTATTAGATTCTCATTCTCCCCTGTCAACCGCCACGTATGTTATGTGTACTTTAAAAATATGTAACTATTATTGATGGCCGCCAAAAAAAATATCCCAGAATGGGTGATCTCCTTTAATACATTAGGTGCGGCAGACGCACATGCGCGTTTTCATAACTTTCTTCGAGTGCGGCGCGCCGCACATGTGCGTTCGTTGTGCATCTCTATTGTTTCGAAAACATCGTAAAAAAAGGGTCGGTAAGGGTGTAGCATAAAGAAGCGTTTGCATAAAGAATTAAGCAGAGAATGTGTTAAAGTTGTGGCTCACTTCCCTATTACTGTTATCACCAGAGATCGGAATAGGAAAAGTATAAATACCTAAACTTCGAGGAAAGAAGTAACAAGAGTGGATAATACCTCCTATAAAATCCCGGAATGATAAACATGACGATTAAATCTCGGTATTTAAGAAAAGGCAAATTATTTATTATTTACAATAAATATTTAATTTGTTACGAATGTATTCAAATAAATAATTCACAATTTCTTAAATCCCTAGATTTAAGAGTCATCTTCACCACACATAACTAAACGCTAAACGAGTTGACAGAAGTTGGCAGAGACAATGATGTTTTAAACTCGTTTAGCGTTAAACGCGTTTAGTGATAGGTGGTGAAAATGAGCCTTAATCGTCATCGGGCTTTTATAGGAGATATTATCCACTCTTGTTACTTCTTTCCTCGAAGTTTTAGTATTTATGCTCTACCTATTCCGATCTCTGGTTATCATTCACTCGAGCAACGATGCATAGAAAATGTGAGCAGTCGACGTCGATCGACCGCTCTTAATAAACTATCCAGTCGATGCATGTCGATTCATCATATTCGTTGTCGTCAAATAAAAAATACAACCTCAGATTCTTTCTATATCATATATTCCTCTATCTTCAGCTACGTGACAGCGGTCGACGAGTACGAAGGAGGTCTCATGTTGACCCTGGACTCCACGCACAAAGTACTCCGAACTCAGTCAGTGCTATCCTTTATAAAAGAGACCGTTCAAGCGGAAGGTACTAACTGGAAGAAAGCGATGGCCGAACGATTGGTGGGCTGCTCAGTCATGACTATGTATAACAAGAAAATGTTTAGGTAAGTACTCCCCAAGTCTTCGAGTGGAATTAGAACTCGAGAGTCCTAATATATCTGGCTGTGCTTCCCGATAGATAGAACCTCCACAAGTGAATAGATCAGTTCAGGAGTGCATCTTTATCGCCGAAGTCTTTGCGTACGACTGCGATATTTGTAATCTATATAAATAAAAATCAATTGCAGCATATATGTACGCGCATCACTTCAGAACGGTTGCACCTATTTGGCTAATTCTTTTTTTTTTTTTGTTGTGTGATTGTAAAGACAAAGTTTGTATGAAAAATTCGGGAAAACTAAAAGTGCATTTTCTATGGGATTTTTTAAATGAATTATTGAAATTTTGACAGGACAACGTTTGTCGGGTCAGCTAGTTTAAAATAAAATTAGTCGGTTGTTACGAATATTTCAGATAATTATTATTTTCAAGCAACAAAAACGACCCAAAAATAACATTAGTTTTGGGTGTAATTACCTATCAGTATTACAACAACATGTATAAGGCCCGTTGCTAAGTAATAACAGCCGCACGGGTCGATCCATAAGGTTAAGCTACGCTCGCCGGGGTTGGTCTGTGGATGGGTGACCATCTTTACATACCGAGACTCTTCCGTGCCTCGGAAAGCACGTTAAGCCGTTGGTCCCGGCTGTCATTCGTGGATCTTTGACAGTCGTTACGGGTCGTCAGAAGCCCGAAAGTCTGACAACCAGTCTTACCAAGGGGTATCGTATTACTCAGTAACTGGGTTGTGGAGGTCAGATAGGCAGTCGCTCCATGTAAAATACTGGTATTCAGCTGCATCCGGTTAGACTGGAAGCCGACCCCAACATTGTTGGGAAAAGGCTAGGCAGATTGATTTTTGTATAAGGCCCGTTGTACACACACGTTTTTCTTAGTGCGGCTAGCGCGCCGTACCGTAAAGAAACCGTGCCGTGTACAACGGGCCTAACACTGGTTGTCCACCACACCGGGAACGGAACGTCAACGAGAAAACAGATGAAGGCGCCGAAGTAGCGACAGTACTTTACTATGGCTGAATAATCTAGTTTATCGTTGACGTCCCGTTCCTGATGCAGTGGACAAACGGTCATAAGCTGCCAATTATTACATACAACAAACATATACGTAAACTTTGTCTTCTTTAGGTCTTAAAAAACTTTTTTACAAAGTGAAAAATAACTACATTTCGGCAGTCGCTGTCTTTGGATCTGTATTTAAGTTTTTGCAACCGGTTTCCGAAATTAAAGTTATTTTTCACTTTGTAGTGTTTTTTTTTTTTTGGAAGTCGTTCACTTTGTAATGTGTCTAAGTTACAATAGCCTAATGTCAACTGCCCGTCAGCTTTTACAAAATATTGCTTTTCCCTATGCAAGGACGTTAATTGTTGCGGAGTTCTCCTGGTAAGCATCAGGTGAACTGGAGCTGATGGTGAAGTCACGATCATCATATGCATTGTGACGAGCAAAAATTGCTTAGCAACCATATTAAAGTAATCTAATCAATTATACCGAACTATTTCACGGGTTGCGATTCGATTACTTTAATATGGTTGCATATTAAAGTAATCGAATCGCAACCCGTGAAATAGTTCGGTACATTGAGTAGTTCCGATGGCCACCTGTGGTCTTTAATCATCAGTTTCACTTCACCAAATGGTGCTTTCCCAGAGCAAATGCATGACTTACTATAAAAAATATCCATATCACTTATGACAGACCAGTTGGCGTGGTTGGTTAAGATACCGCCTATCATGTCGCTGGTCGTGGGTTCGATTCCCATCCAGGACAAACATTTGTGTGCATGAACATGTCTGTTTGTCCTGAGTCTGGGTGTAATTATCTATATAAGTATGTATTTACAAAAAAAAAGTAGTATATGTAGTACATCAGTTATCTGGTTTCCATAGTACAAGCTCTGCTTAGTTTGGGACCAGATGACCGTGTGTGAAAATGTCCCAGTATATTATTATATTACTATAATAATTATAATAATTATAGGTAAATATATAATAATTATAGGTGTGCCTATAAAATTTGAGGGTTCCCCTAGGTTTTCATGGGATCCCATCATCAGATTCTGACTTGGTAGCAATGGGAGTTTACTAATTACCAGTCAGTCACCCTTTATATGACGGAGTTATGCCCGAACATACATTGAAAAAAAACATCCGTATTGATAACGTCCTCCTTTTGGAAGTTGGTTAAAAATGTTCTAAATTCTGTCTTTGCCTTTTGCAGGGTAGACAGTATTGATGATACACAAACACCAAAATCAACATTTGAGAAAATGGTGGATGGTCAACCAAAGCAGATTTCCTTCATCGATTACTACAAGGACAACTATGGCATAGAAATCAAAGATTGGGATCAGCCATTGCTAATATCCAGGTAACTAACTCATACACGTGACCACCCGAAGATCACAATTCGCGATACACTGTAAAGGGCCTGTTTCACCACCTACAATGGGCATTGTTCATATTTTTTTATATGTTGTAATTAGAAAACCATTTCGAGGAATAGCGTTACTGTTTATTACGGACTAATTAATCATGAAAAATATTCATATTTTATTGATTTCTCGATAAAATATGATTTACCTTGTTTGCCCTTCAAATTGCGTTAGCAAATATAAATGTCAAAAATATAAACATTATTTCCAGTATAAAATTGTTATATTATTATTATTCTTGCGACTTGCCTCATAATCTCGTATTATCTCAACACTCGACAATATTTAATATATTGGAACTATAATAGTAATAATAGTCCAAACAACATTTTTGTTCGTATCAGAAAAGACTTGTCGAGAAAAGTAATGTCATGATGTAGGCGTGGAATATTACAATGTTTATACAATGTATTGTTGCGAAGATTTACATCTTCAAAAACCACTTTCCGTTTAAAATTTGCTACTGTTTTGGTCCAAATTTCGAATGAAGTCGTTAAAAATAGGTTTGTATTTGTAAATAAGTTAGGACAGATTCGATTATGTATGATCTATTGACACTTTGACAGATGTGAGATGGATGACGTTGTGTCGACAGATATAAATTTTTAATTATGTACTAGCGAGGCAACGCACTGTGGAAAATAATGGTCTGTTTCTGATTAAAAATCAATAACTTCTTTGTTTCTGAATATTATGTTCTAAAATTTTGCACAAATATAGAATAGTGTATATGGCTTCAAATAGAATGTAATTTATTATGATTAAATTTAAAATAATAAATTAAAAAATAAAACAAATTCAAAATTATAAAAAATCTCCAATGTTTATTTCTTAACAATGAATACTATTATTTTAATGTTTACAAAAACCAAATATCATATAGTACATCAAAATAAAAATCAAATAAAATAAAAAAAGCATTTTTTTAAAGATTAAAATCGAACACAGATTAATTAATTAATTGTACTGTTTACTAAATGTTATGTTATTTATACTTGATGAACTTCGGGATCTAAAATTAATTCGTTCACTTTCAAAAGATCTAAGGTGTCTTCATCAAGTTCCTTCACGTTTTTAGTATACGGTTTTCTAATGCTGGTAATGTAAGGATCTGAAGTATAAAGAAGAGTATGAAATACATCTTCGTTTGTAGCGGATCTTGAGCATTTTCTAGCATGATGAAGGCGAAATTTTTTATAATCCTTATTGCGAGATTCTTGTGCTTCTTCCGAAAGTTGACCAATAGGAAGTACTGCAAAATGCTTTATGACACTTTCTCCATGAATCAAAATTTTGTGAACTGAAGATGGCATGTAATACCATTCATAATTGCTCACATAGATCCTAGCAGTCTCCATAGCATAACTGCCAAATTTTTCAGCATTTATCATTACACCCGATGAAAGAGCTTGCAGAATTATGTAAAGTCGTTTAATCAAATTTATATCCACTCCTGTAATTTCAGCAGAGCAGCTTGCATTGTGAAAAAATCTTCTGGCAGTATTACCGTCATTAGAATTACCACTTACTTGTCTTGGTTTGTCGATGATCAATCCTAGCTCTTCACGGAAACGCCTTTGTACCAGGGTTTTCTTCTCTTGCTTTAGTCGTTTCTTTTCTTCACTTGTGGCTGACCATGTTTGGAAAGACAGATTGTAGGAAATATGTAAAATCATTTCCATACAACGAATCCAGGCGTGCAAAGTAGACAGTCCGTATTGATAAGAATCTTCATTTTCAGGCCTAGCTGTCACTTTTGTCAAATCGTTCATTTGGCGTGGAGTAGCTCCACATATTGTACATGTGGAACCCGAAGGCGTATCTGTTAATACCTGAGCTACTTTACCATCTATCATTGTAAGGAAGAGATCATGCTTCACTTGCACTCCCACACCTTCTTTGTTAATTAATGATGGACTCAAGGAATTTATTTGACCCTTTATTTCATCCACAACGGCTTTACTTTTCTCGGGAGTTTCTTTACAAAATTCTATTAATATAGGCCGGCAAAAACGAACAGATGAAGGTACCGGATTTTGCCAGACAACATCACCTGTTAGCTCGTTAATTAACTTAATAGGCACCAAAGAAGTGATAAATAAATTCGAATCAGAAATAAGTTCAGACTCTTCTGGCAGTTTCTGTTTGTACTGGCTTTGACCGGATGAGCCATCACAGCCCCATTTACTATACAGAAGTAAGTTATTCAACCCATTCCTATAGACTGAATCTATTGTCAATATTCTAGCTGCAGTGTGATCTAATAAATCTTGAAGTCTTACTATTTTTGCACTTGTGTCTGTAATTTCTATGGCTGAAGACGGTGGATAGCAAGTAGTTTTAACTTCTTGCACTTTGTAATATGGCGGAAGCACAAAACATTTTCGTTCGTTCGTTAAATTTTTCAAGTACAAATATTGTGCTTTCGTTAAATCCAAGTCAATAAACACGCTCAATGCTTCTTCATCCGTTAACATTTTGGTCTGCCTTGCGTCTTCTATGAGACTCGAAAATAAGGTCTTATTTTCACTGTCAGCAAACCTTAATGTTTCCACAAGTTTAGCTTCTGTTCCTTCTCCTATCGAACGTAACCCTTGAAGATATGCATTATAGACGTGTTCAAATCCATATTCATTAAGTAACATTGTATTTTTTCTTCTTTTACTGGATTCTGACAAGTCTGGATAAGATACGCACGGTCTTCCACGTTTCCCAGAAGAAGTAGATAGTGTGGAGATGGTTGTAACGTCTTCAGAGTCCGGTAAAGTTATTGAATATTCTGATTCCAACCAATTACTGTTCTTCATTAAAAATGTATCCTTGGTCCGTGAAGCTTCGTTCCAGCGTTTATTAAAAGCGGGAATAATATGTCTTTGAAAATCACTGAGGATGAAACATAAGTTGTCTTCAGACACATGATATTTTTCTTGCAAAACTGTTGATAATGCTTCCAACGATTTTCCTCCTTCGATATACGAAAGTATTATTTCACGTTTAGAACACTTGAAAGTAGACATTTTGAAAAGTCAACAAATGTAATTACACTTCTGTTAATTCACCACTATTTTGTTATTTACAATGGAATGAAACCACTGTTTATATACTATTTGAAATATGAGGGTAGTGTGCATTTTGTTGATTAATATTTTCACACGCAACATGAGTGCAAAAAAGATAAATGCCCTAATATCAATGATAAATTACAAAATTTACCGCAAACTATTGATGTAAACAGCAACATTTCAAACCGCAATAGATAGCGAGCGGTTTTCCGTTTTCTGACTCTTATCACATTTTTATTAATTACTCCGAAACCCGCAAATATCCGCAGCTGTTATTATTTGATTATGTTTATGGATAGTTAGGCTACAAATCAACATTAAATGTAAAGCAGGGGTAAACGTGGGTAACTGTCAAAAGTCTCGTTGAACTTTAAAAAACTTTTTTTTTCACCATATTTTATTTTGCAATTATTTTAAGGTGAACCTTAACATAACATTAAATACATATTAGCTGTTTCATATTCTTCAAAAGACGAGGTTTCCAGAAATATATAATACATTATACCTTTTCCTGTAACGTATAACAATAAAATCAATTTAAAAGTGATGTAGTGAACGGGCCTGACATGGACGTCCGTCAAAACTATAAAGTTTGTGGTGTTGTAAAAAAATCATTTCATTTAATATTTATAATTTTTTGATATTATTGTCTAGTTTGGTCCTTAAACTATTGAGTAAAATAAAAAAAGCATGCCAGTAGCGACATTGACAAAAACCATTTTTAATCAGCAGTTGTTCTACGATTTTCCGTAGTGCAACGGCGCAATCTTTTGTGCCACTGATTACGCCACCTACCTTAAAAATATAAAATATTTAAATATTAAAAAAAAAACTGTTGAGCCGATCATCAAAATATTCAAATTAGTTTCTCAAAATGCTCAAAATTTTCAAAAAATAAAATTAAATCTAATGGTTAAAAATTTTAGACAATCCCCATTAGGTTTCCGTTAACTTAGCAGATAATTTTATTACAGTTGTTCTTAAAATGGAACAGAGTTTTTATAAAATTATCTGCTAGTAAATTCATTCGGTGAGTAGTGGCTATTCGGACATCGTAGAACAGGCGCTAAGCCGTTGTAATAGAACGCAATTACGCTTCAATATATTATAAATTACGACACCTATTCGACACCTGTATATTTGGTTACAAGTTCCTACGAACTAAGTTCTCGCGACCTTGCGAGGTATGGTCGCGAAATCGCGTTCCATTAGCTGCAATCGCAAAATTAGCTTCTGTAATGTTAACTAATCAACATTATTCTTCTAGGGATTCAAAACGTATGCCGGGCCAGGAAAAACCGACTGACTTCATGATATGTTTGATCCCTGAGCTATGTCAGTTGACCGGCCTTACGGATGATCAACGAAGCAACTTTAGGTTGATGAAGGATGTCGCTACTTACACCAAAATCACGCCAAACCAACGTCATGCAGCATTCAAAAAGGTAAGCATTATTATTGACTGCTATTATTAGCATCTATAAGTATCTTTTCGTCTGTTGCTCCTCTGCAGAAAATTACTTAAAATAATATAAACTTCCAATAGTATTCAGGAAAACACGGTGTGAAAATACCCATTATGATTATACGTTTTCTGTGTATCTATTATGGCCACTTGCGCGTTCATGGGTTTATCCTAAACAACTCGGAGTTGACAGCTGACTCAGGGTTAATCAAATTCATTTTGCGCCACCAAGAGTTACAGGTAAACCTAGAGTTAAACTTCTAAATATTTAACCCACCGATGTGGGGGAGTTAAGGACTGGTTTTTTGATCCGTAGTTAACTCAACAAATGGTTAAACATAGTAACTCATGGTTGAATTTTGGCTAAATGTGAAAGGCTAAACATGAATGCGTTATGCCATTAGTTACTATTTTTTTTAATATGAATGAGCTAATATGAACACAGTCATGTTTAGCCTTCCACGTTTAGCCAAAATTCAACCATTAGTTACTATGTTTAACCATTGGTTGAGTTAACTACGGATCAAAAAACCGACCCTTAGTCGCTAAACTCTGGGTTAGTGTAACTAATCTCAAAATAAATTGACGTTATGAGGTATACTGACCGGCACGAGTCGTGAACACAGATGGGCAGTAGTGGGGCGAAGCTCGCGCGGCCAAAATTCAGTGCCGTTTTTACGAAAATTGTTGATAGGTAACTTACTAATTGATGATACTTAGTAATTGATAAAAATTGCAATTGGAAGAAACATATAGATAATATATGCAACAGGCTAAACAGCTTTGCATTTGCACTGAGAAACCTTAGGAAAACTGTTGGAATAAATGCCGCTCTACTGGCTTATCATGGTTACGTCTCATCTGTGCTAAGATACGGCTTAATATTATGGGGTAATTCTACGGATATTGACAGGGCTTTTATTGTGCAAAAAAAGTGCTTACGAGCTGTGTTTGGTGTAGGGCCATTAGAATCGTGCAGACCCATATTAAAAGAGCATAAATTGCTATCACTGGCATGCTTATATATACTGGATATGGGAGTGTTCGTAAAAAAACACCCTAACCTATTTAGTAAAGCCGATAGTGAAAATATGTATAAAATAGGTAAACACTCAAGGGATCCAACCAGATTAGCTATGCCTGGGTGTAGAACAGCATTTTGCCATAAAAACGCCAGTCGAATGGTAATAAAGATATTTAACAAGATACCAAAGGTATTGAGAGAACTGCCTACGAATATATTTCAAAGAAGACTCAGAACATGGCTTATTGAAAATTGCTTCTATACTATTAATGAATTTTTGAATCATAATTTCAATAGGAATATTGCACAGACATGAATAGTGTAATTTAATTAATTTTGACATTTCTGTAATTCAATTAATTTTGACATTTCTGTAATTTAATCATTTTTGACATTCCTGTAATATTATTAATTTTGACTTGCCTGTATTCTTATTTTGACATTTGTAATTTCTTTTTCTTTATTGACATTTTCTAAATAATGTATAATGAATATAAATATCATTCAACAATTATTATGAATCATGGCATATCCAAAATTTGCATGCTGAATTTAGTAGGCGGAATATGAAGTACTATGAATTGTATTATGACATCTGTAAACACCATATTTCATGCAAATAAACGATTATTATTATTATTATTATTACACAAACTATAATTAAAATATTAGTGGTAGGTACTTGAAATTTTACTTTAGGCCTTCGTGACTAAAATATAATTATCTCAATAAAACAGTATAATTTGATTATAAGTGTTTTTTCTTTGTTTATATATGTTTTTACAACGTTTTGAATAATTTACAGCATTCTTGGTTGTAGGTAAAAAATCGTCTCAATCCGGAGGACACTTAACAAATACGAAATAACAAAAATAAACTATTAGTTTGGCGGAAAAGTCTTGCACCAATAATTAGTAATTTAATCCCTAAATAACTCTAATACTCTGGCCCATCTAGTTTGTTGATGCCCTGGCCCAGAATTCCGGAGGCTGTGCAGAAAAGAAATTGTCCACTGCCATTTTGAGGTCTTCGTAGTTTTGAAAAATTTTCTCACGCAAATAAAGCTTTAGTGGTTGGAACAAGTGATAGTCGGATGGCGCGAGATCCGGTGAGTACGTTGGGTGGGCAACCGGGTGCCATCCAAGCTCTACGATTTTTTTGTCGAGTCTCCGAAGTGATACGAGGTCGCGCATTATCATGGAGTCTCGGTCGTTTTTCTCTTATTGCGTCAGCTAGTTTCTGAAGCTGTTCAGTATAAATGGAAGTCGTAATCGTCCTTCTCACAGGGAGAAGCTCGTAATAGAGTGGGCCCTTCGCATCCCACCAAATGGAGAGAAGATGCTTGCGTGAGTGATGGTTCGGCTTTGACTGCGTTGGTGGCTCTGCGTCATAAGGAAGCCAGACGGCGTGCCGTGTGTTGTAATCATAGAGAATCCAGCTCTCATCGCCAGTTACCCGATCTTCAAGAAACTCTTTCCGATGTGGCTGAAAATGAAGCGATTCACAAATACTAACTCTGACTTTACGATGACTGTGACTGTCAGTTAGTTGATGTGGACTCCATCGTGCCATTACTTTACGATAGCCGAGTTTGTGTAAATGAGCCTCGACGGTTGAATGATGACAGCCAAGAGTCTCTGCCAAATCACGCGTATTTATTTCTGGATTAGCCTTTAAACAGCGGAGTAATTCCTCATCGTCGAAGGTGGATGGTCGCCCAGATCGCTTGTGATCTTCAAGATTTATATCTCCCTATGCAAAGCGAGCAAACCAGCGGCTTATCTTCCATCGCGATACAACACCTTCACCGAACGCTTTGCTGATGTTAGCGGTAGCCAGACTCACGTTGTGTCCCTGTCGCCACTCGTAAAAGATGATCGTTCGAAGTTGATGTTCACTAATCATTTTCACAAACTAACAAATCCTCACTAGCGCGCCTTTATATATCCTTGATGTGATAGCTTCGAGAACCTTCTGCAATAATCTTACGTATCCCGGAAATAAATAAATATTCCGGAAAATTCTAGTAATTTACAATTTCTTGTGCAATATTTTTCCGCCAACCTGATATTTTAAAATCCAAAACGTAAGTCACTAAAATTGCACGAAAGTGTACAGTAGCCGAATGAAACGCGACAGTCCAATCAGACGACGAGCATCGATTGATGAACCAATCGCGTGCAGTTCGGCGCCCCCCGGCTTTTTCATTCCGCCAAAGAGACCCGAAAATTAACTACTGCGCAGGTGTCAGTTTGTGCTCACGACTCATGCCAGTTACTGTACCTGATTATTTTGTATTTTATTTTGTTCGACGTAAGTGAAAATTCAGTACTACATTAGCAGACAAAATATTCATGAACTCGTCCAGAAATAAATAAATTATAAAAACCTTAAACATATTTTTCCGTCTGACGTTTTCGTCAATCAATAGACTAAATATCCTTGGAGCTTTAGTATAAAACGATTAAAATGAAATTTTATGTTAAAAAATTCAAAGACAAGAAAGTGTTACGTACAGTAAATGAGATGGGTATTCAATTTCTGTTCATTCATTTTTGACTGGATTGAATATCAGGCGATAGACATTGCAATTCTCTTTTGTGTTTTGTCTATTGAACACAATGTTCCCAACTCAAAAACACTAATGCCAGATAAACTAACTCGGTGTTACTTTTTAGTGGCGCAACGCGTAATAAGGATTAAAATATTAATTACATAACTCCGAGTTTACATTTATAAATTTGACCTAACTAAACGTGCAAGTGGACCTGACTCTCCCACATCGGTAGGTTAAATATTTAGAAGTTTAACTCTAGGTTTACCTTTAACTCTTGGTGGCGCAAGATGAATTACGAGTATTTGATTAATCATGAGTTAGCTATTAACTACGAGTTGTTTAGAATAACCCATTAACGCGTAAGTGGGCCTTATAATAGTACAGTAGGACAAGGTTCAAATGTTCCATCGTTTATTTTCGGAAAAACCGAACTTTGCCGAATTAAATGGACTGGTACAAGAAGGTATGTTTCTGATCTGTCACCCTGCTTTGTCCCCTAGGAACAGATCGGGCGCCCCTGTTAGCACACTCACTGCTATCTGGGACAGATAGGAGTGAATAAAGTTGCTAACAGTGGGACAGATCAAAACTTTTTTCCGATCTTTTCCTCTAAGGGGACAAATCAGTGTGACAGATCGGAATAATCCCCAATAAGGGAGTGACGGAATTAGTGCGTCAATCTATAATAATTTAGTTAGGAATTTTAATCAATTTCTATTGGTCGATAATTACATTTTATTTGCTATACTAGCTTCTTCCCGCGACTTGGTCCGCATGAAATTTCTTGTTTCCCCGACCTACCCCGTCGCATCGCATCGCCTGCCCACGCTATTATTTATTTTTTGCTTAGTGTTCTTTCACTTTCTTTTCTACTTTTTTTTCTTTTTGCTTGGCTCCTAAGGGTTCTAGCCTTCCTCAAGAATTGGGCTATCAAATGCAAAAATAATATTTCAAATCCGATAGGGTGTTCCAGAGATTAGCGCGTTCAAATAAACGAACAAAAAAAGCAAACTTTATTATTATTATAGATTTCGGTTTTTCTTAAGATAAACGATGGAACCTTTGAACGTCGTCGTACTGTAACATTGAGCAATAATTCATGCTGAGGAGCAACTTTTATTTTTGGTGGGAAAAATCGCTGTTTACGGCAGCGCGCAAAATGTAACACACGTAAGTCATTCTGCTTGTGGGTAGATGCAAAGGTAGAAGGGTTGTGGGGGTATTTTAAGTTCTATCGTTTAAAAAACAAGTTGGAACTTTGACCATCAATAACTTCGTAAAGGTTGTTAGGTATGGTCCAGTACAAAAAAAAAAATAATCACAATTACAGCCCGGAGTACAAGTAACTCTAGGCTCCGTTAAGCGTCTTTTTATTACACCTGTTTTGAAGTTAGCATACAAAGAAATCATATGAGTATAATAGGTTGGGGAAAAAGTTTCTTCGCATTTTTTAAGAAAATTCAAAACATTTTTTAATATAGTTTATTTACATTTAACTAAAGTATGTAGGTACCATTTTGTTCGATAACTTTTTGCCATTTTGTAGGTAGGGACATGATCCCATTGCTATAGAAATTTTGGGACTTCTGGTCAAAATACCGCGACAAGTGGTTTTGGCAGTCCTCTCGTGATGTTAACCTGACACTGCCTAAAGAATTCTGAAGAGACCGAAACAGGTGGAAATCTGAAGGTGCAAGGTCAGGACTATACGGCGGATGCATTAACACCTCCCAGCCAAACTCTCTTAATTTTTGCTGAGTGGCTAAAGATGTGTGAGGTCTAGCGTTATCATGATGAAAAACCACACCCTTTCTGTTGATTAATTCCGGCCGCTTTCTCTCAACTTCTTGCTTTAATCTCATCAGTTGTTCGCAGTAGAGTTCAGAATCGATGGTCCTGCCTGGTGGTAACAGCTCATAATGAATAATGCCCTTCCATTCCCACCACACACACAGCATCACCTTGTTGCGAGTTAACCCGGGTTTCGCCACAGTCTGTGAAGCCTGACCGGCCTTTGACCACGACCTTTTTCGCACGTTCTTGTCATACGTGATCCACTTTTCATCACCAGTTATCAGCTTCTTTAAAAATGGTTCGGTTTCATTACGTCGTAATAAAGAATCACAAATGAGTACACGGTTCATTAGGCTTCTTTCAGTGAGCTCGTGAGGGACCCAAATGTCGAGCTTTTTTGTGTACCCAGTTTTTTTCAAATGCGCCAAAACTGTTTTGTGGTCAATTTCCAGTTCTTCAGCTACGTCGTAACTACTGATATGCCGATCTTGCTCCACTTTTTCAAAAATGGCATCCATTTTATCCGTAATAGGGCGACCAGAGCGACGTGCATCTTTGACATCAAAATTTCCGGATTGAAAACGCTTAAACCAAATTTGTGCTACTCTCACAGACACTACACTAGGTCCATAAACATCGCAAATTTTTTTCGCGGCTTGTATTGCATTTTTACCTTTTTTGTAGTAAAATTTTAAAATGTATCGAATTTCTTCATTAGATTCACTCATCTTGACGGTACGAAAAACAAATGAAAATCACCCATTTTCCTAATTTGAATTTGGAATTATGTTCTTTAAAATTTAAACTTTCAATGATACCAAAACCAGCCAGATACAAATAGTATAGCCAAAGAGATTTTATTACAAGTTCATACATACTATAATGCGAAAAGACTTTTTCCCCAACCTAATATATCATAATTATGCTCTCTTAGTATGCTGACTTGAATAATATCAATGTGAGGTTTTATGTTGTTACCAATAACCCTTAACAAAATGTTATGCATGATACGATATTTTTGTATTAATTCTGAGCTATATTGTATACCTTTTATAATTTGTTCATCCAATCTTCCCAATATTATTTCAGTACATAGAAACAGTGATGAAAAACGAAACTGCAAGGAATCGCCTAGCTGGTTGGGGTCTAAGCATAGCGCCAGAGACCATCAACCTTACTGCTCGCACGCTGCAGCCAGAAACCTTATACTTCGGTAACAACGTCAGGGTGGCAGGCAAACCCAACGCAGATTGGAATGGTGAAGTCACAAGGCAACATGTGATGCAAGCCGTGGATATCATCAAATGGGTCATTTTGCACACTGATAGGGATAAGCAGGTTGCTAGTGTAAGTAGTTTGATATTATGTTGATTGAAACAATAGATTATGGACTTCGGAGTAGTCCTCGTGGAGCGCGGAGTCGCCGTGCAGGATAGGCTTTGCATGCGTTGTAGTTTAATGGAGGCTGTAACAAGTTTGGTGCGGGACCACCAGACCACAGCCCCGTAGGTGATCATGGGGATACACCCCATGATCGTTTGCAGTGTACAACCATAGTATAATTTTGGGGGATAGGCCCCACTTCTTACCTATCATTTTCATGCACTGCCAGAAGGTGATGCAAGCCCTGGTTAATAAGTTTGTTATCGAAATGACTACTCCAGTCTAACTTACTGTCTAGAATGACACCGAGATACTTAACATTGTTTGCCAACTGGCGTTCTGTATTAACAGTTTTGGTAGGCGGAAAGGGCTTAATGCTCGTTTGGACTCTAGACAGATGGACTGCATTTCAATTGCAACTGCAGAAAAACTGCAATCGGGCTGCAGGGTTGTTTTGGTAGTTTTATTGCAGTAGTATACTAACTGCATTCAAACTACAAATTTGCAGTTGAAATCCATCTGTCTAGAGACTATTGTTAAACATGACTAATTCAGTTTTAGTGGGGTTCACTGATAGGCCAAATTCCCTGTACCATCTTTCTGCAATACGTAGCGCTGGCTGAATCAGATTGCAGATCGCTCCTGTCACCTTCCCCAAGACAAGGATTGCGAGGTCATCTGCATAACCTATTGTGTAATAGCAGTTGGCGTTGAGTTTGGTGATGAGGTCATTAATCAACAGATACCATAGAAGGGGTGATAGCAAGGGCCCTGGGGGCAGTCTTTAGCTATCATAGCCAACTGCTGCTCATCCTCAAAGCGAACCACTCGTTTACTTAACATGTTTGTAATGTAGTCCGTTAGTACCTGTTCTACTCCATGTCTGGAGAGGGCGCTGCTGACGCTGGAGAAGTCAGCTTTAGGTCGAAGACTCCTTCGATGTCTATGACAGAGCCCAGGCAGGTGCCCTTCTGATGAATCGCTTCCTCTATCTGGCTGACTATTAGATGAAGAGCTGATTCCGTGTTTGTTACCTTGTAGCGGTATGATTTACAGCGCGCCGTCCCTCAGCTCCCTATCGTACAGACTTTCCAGGGTCTTTAGTAGAAAGAAGGTCAGGCCGATTGGTCGGTTGGATTTGGCGTTTGAGTAGTCACCCTTACCTGGCTTAGAGATGAATATACGCACTACGCAGGGTGCGTAGTGCGTATGATTTGAATTTAGATAAAAAAAAAATTAATAAAAAAAAACTAGGAATGCCATAGGCGGCTTCTACTCCGTTCACCTATTATACTCTATTTTTTTTTAAGACGGTAAAAAAGTCATCCAGTATAGTGGTAATATGGCGTGTTTATTGTTATTTTTGAAAACGTATTCTTAATTTAATGATGTATTATGAACATGAACATTATCGAGTATAGTTCGCGTCACGTAAGTTTGCCGCTCTGAAACCAGGTTTTCCGAATAATAGCAGCGCAGTAGTAAATATAGATATTTACTACTGCACAATCATTCGTTACTTCAGAGCGGCAAACTTACATGACGCGTACTATACTCGATAATGTTTCAGATGTGGTTACCTGTATTTGAGAGTGCATTACAAGATAACGTATTTATTATAGAAGTTTTATTATTGTGCAAGATAATTGTAATATATCTCGTGAGTAATCCTTAAATAAATAAATAATAAAATACATTCCACAGGACTTCCTAGAAACAGTGAAGCGCTCCTGTCGTCCTATGGGCATCAACGTGGCCGAACCCCAAATGATAAGAATGCCGAACGACCGCACAGACTCTTACGTCATCACCCTGAAGAAGGTCATAACAGCCAGCTTGCAGATCGTGGTAGTTATCTGTCCTTCGGCTAGAGATGACCGTTACGGGGCTATCAAGAAGATATGCTGTGCTGATAATCCGGTTCCATCACAGGTAAATTATTTAAGAAGGCGAAGCCTGGGAAGAGCGCAGTGCAGAGGATTTTCTGATTACGTTAAGGGACTACACTTATTCAGCTCAATTCAGCTTTTGTCCATAGAAAAAAAAAACGAGTTTCGTATAGAATGACACGGAAACTGAACGCATCCGTTTAGCTTTCCGAACTGACCAGATGCGTACGTATCTCAATACAAATCTTTTTTGTAAGGACAAAAGTTGAATGGAACGTAATAAGTGTAGTTAGTCCCTAATAGACTTTATTATTAGTGCAACGTTGTACAAAAATCAATGCGGACATCAAACGGCTCCGTTTCAACTGAGTGAATTTTTAAGATATAAGAAATTATATCGTCGCCAGGTTCTACGTACGCATTGAGAGAGTGGTTCAAATATAAAAAAAAATATCACTAGTGATTTTTTTTTATGAGACAATAGGGTTATTGTTTCCCTCGTTTATTCTAAACAAAAACCCTATTGTCTACGCGGACTGATTAGTTGAACTCGGACGAAAATGTATAAAATCAACGATTTTATAGTAAAAATACACTAACATAATTTATTCCAGGTAATAAACGCCCGCACGCTTATGAGACAGGACAAAATACGGTCTATAACACAAAAGATTCTCCTTCAAATGAACTGCAAGCTCGGCGGTACTCTGTGGAGCATCAGTATACCTTTCAAGAGTGCCATGGTTATCGGCATTGACAGTCATCATGACGCTACTAGAAAGAAGCAGAGTGTTTGCGGTAAGTAGAAATTTTTAACCAAATTTGATAGTAGAGGAGGGTGGTCCCATATTTTATTAACTTTGCTTGGGTAGTTTTTGAGTTAGCTTCGATAATACGTATTTTTTCCACTTAGCGTATGTTGATGATCTTATATAATAACTTACTGTCACTGATATTTACATAGCAAGTAGTGGTATACGAATTTGTCGCGATACGCGCTTTACTTGTGTTTATCAAGTATACAAATACGCTGTGAATACGTTGGTGAAGACGAGTATTGTTAGCACATAACACACGCACACACAC
Source organism: Dicycla oo (assembly GCA_948252095.1). Classification (NCBI taxonomy): domain Eukaryota; kingdom Metazoa; phylum Arthropoda; class Insecta; order Lepidoptera; family Noctuidae; genus Dicycla; species Dicycla oo. The sequence continues at coordinate 17,152,732 of OX411728.1, forward strand.
ATGCGCACCCACGCACACACACACGCGCGCGCACCCGCCCACGCACTCATACACGCGCGCACCCACGCATACACATCCTCACACACACACGCGCGCGCGCGCTCACACATCACACACACACACACCATCTCTCTCTCTCTCTCACACACACACGTACGCGCGCACACACACACACACACGCGCGCACACAGACACGCACACACACACGCGCACACACGCACACACACACACACACACACACACACACACACACACACGCACATACATACATACTTCCGACTTCGCGCCACACTTGAATGTGTGCGCTTATACACACATTCACAGCGTGTTTGTACACTTGGTAAACACAAGTAAAGCTTGTGTCGCTTCGTGAGATAAAAATACTGTAATCGCAGATCATTCGAGTGACGGCGAACCAAGTGGCAGATACCATACCAGAAACAAACTTCTGTCTAACAAAAACTGCAATCGACCATCTACTGAATACATAAAGTGTTCTAGCAATTTGTCTTTTCTCTGTCTATAGTATATTTGAGATCCTGACACAGTGTATGTAATATAACATCACACCTGGATATCCAGAGAGGGGTTAGGCGGAGGTGTTACAAATACACAGACAAACGTCAAACGATCGCCTGCTAGAAGCCGTTTGCATGTAAGCATGTAAAGCGCTCAACGGTTTTCACAATTACGTTTATTGGCGTTTCGAGTGTATTTTCTTATGAACAATCGCTGGTTCATACGATATTTGTCGGTTTAAGAAGATACCGAGCGCGCAGTGCCGCCCTCATCGTTTTTCTTTTATTTTAGAATGTAAATGCAGAAAATAAGCACGTTACGTAGTTCTTCACAGGACTATACGTTATTATTATTACAAACAGTAGTTTTATCATAATAGTTAAAACGGAAAATAGTGGCCACTAAGCTCCGTTTTAACGATTATAATAAAACATAACAGTATAAAACTACTGCATGTAATAATAATAACGTATAGTCTTGTGGAGAACAACGTAACATGCTTATTTTATGCATTTTCATTCTAAAAGAAATAACCAAACAAACGATGAGGGCGCCACTGTGCGCTCGGTATCCTCTTTAAGTACTATGTAGGTAATAGGGGACAAGCCAGTTGATTAAACAACGGATGCTTACTAGCTTATCAATTTCAGTTTTGATGCATATAAAAGCATTCTAACAAAATTTCAATCATTACATTGTGCACAAAAATAAAAAAAATCAATCTGCCTAACCTTTTCCCAACTATGTTGAGGTCGGCTTCCAGTCTAACCACTGCTGCAGTTCATTCTTGTCAGACTTTCTGGTTTCTGACTACTCATAATGACTGTCAATGATCTGACTGTGTATGGGACCTACGGCTTAACATGCACGGAAGTCTCGATATGTTATGGATGGTCACCCATCCACGAACCGACCACGGCAAGCTTAGCTCAGCCTTCAGTTATCTGTCTGTCTGTTATTATTTAGCTACGAGCTAAAAAATAAATACTTAAATAAGCTTTTTGTTTTCAGCCTTCGTAGCGTCATTCAATCAGGCGATGACGCATTGGTACTCAAGGGTGGTGTTCCAATCGAAAGGGCAGGAGATAATCGATAATCTTAAGGATTGCCTCGTGGAGTCCCTCAAACATTTCCTCAGTGTTAATGGAACCTTGCCTGAAAGGATTATTATGTACAGGTATGTAGCAGAACAATCTATACATTTATAAATTAAAGACGCTTTTAGGTGTCTGTCTATGTGAGCGCGTTGTTATTCTAAACTACGCAATAGTTTGGATGCGGTTATCACCATCATTTCCAAAATTTATTCTGGAAGGTTTAAGTGTATTATTATATATTATATTAAACTTACATATAATAAAGACATCTCGATGCAGGGACCGAATTACCGCTATTAGGGTTCCTTACCTCAAAAGGAAAACCGGAACCCTTATAGGATCACGTGTGTCTGTCTGTCACAGCCAGTCTTCTCTGAATCTAATAGACCAATTTCATTGAAATTTGGTACACGTATGAATTTCTGTGACTCAAATACGGACGTGTAACGTAAATAAATGAATTTTGAATATGGGGGTCAATTTTGGGGGCAAATAAGAAAAAAAAAAGTTTTTACATTTTTTTTTTACTTTACTCTTTTTTACTATTTTTACAGGGACGGCGTTGGCGACGGCGAATTGAAAGTGGTTCAGCAGTACGAAATACCACAAATGATGATCTGTCTGTCTGTACTAGGCGCTGAGTACAAGCCGGCACTTACCTACATAGTGGTACAGAAACGCATCAACACCAGGATATTTATGAAGTGTGGTGGTGGTTTCGAAAACCCGAACCCTGGGACTGTTTTAGATCATGGCGTTACTAGACGCGATTGGTAAGTAATTCTTTTTTTTATATTTTATTATGTACACCATAAAATTACAGATATAAATGTAGAAATTTTACATGGGGTCACAATGGGCTGTCTTATCGCTAAAAGCGCTAAGACAAAAAGAGCCGAAGCCAACTCGCACAGGCCCCTTAGACAATTTTAAACGATGAGGAGGCACCAACCAATGATTATCCCTATCCTATGAAAGTGCAACCAAGGACAACCCCCGGTTGGTGCAAGACTATTGCAGAATGTGAAAACAAAACATATTGGGCTATAGGCGTTTGTGGCTAAAGTGGATTGGGTAACTTGAACTATGGAAGAACTATGTCCCCCGACATACTAGTACAGGACTACTAGTAGGGATACTAGCAGGGATACTAGTAGGGGATATACTAGTAGTTAGTTACTTGCACGCTCAATAGTGGGCCCCCGGCAACGGTCGCTTGCACATAATGACGTAGCGACAGGGGGGCAACACTTCCTGGGGTGCTTGAAGAGTGGAGAAGTATCCCACGGCTATCAGGACAATCACGGAATTACGGTCAAGATCCCCTACCAGCACCTTATTGGAGTACTTACTTTCTCCGAGCATGTTTGCTCTTGCGACTCTCAAACCGGCCAATAAAGGCAAGAATGAGATGGTAGCTCTGTTCCTTGTTAGTGTTCACTCCAGCTGGCCAAAAAAGTCAAGCAAAGGTGAAGAACAAGACTTTTCTAATTATTAATGGGGACCATGGGCAGGGCTATCGCTCGCGTGAAATTACAATGGAACTTATCCAGAACAAAAAAATCGAATTCGCACCAACGCACATGCGGCTTGCAGAGATGTGTTTTTTTATATCATCATCTGCCTAGCCTTTTAAAGACGCTATGTTGGGGTCGGCATCCAGTCTAACCGGATGCAGCTGAATACCTACCAGTATTTTATGTACATGGAGCGAATGCCTATCTGACCAACACAACCCAGCTGGCTAATACGATACCCCTTGGTAAGAATGGTTGTCAGACTTTCGGGCTTCTGACGACCCGTAACGACTATTGAGGATCCAAGAATGACGGCTTAACGTGCTTTCAGAGGCACTGAAAGTTCCAACCGTAATCATCTGTGACAGTTGTCTTACCTTACTTATCCTTTAATTTCTAAAAGTTCTAATTAAACTTATGAAATCATATGGATTTCCTGTTGCTATTTCAGTCTTATAATTAAAATAGCTAATATCAGATTGAATAGCAGTTATTCCCTATGTGGCCGAAAGGTTCTTGAGTGGCGACCACGTACTGGAAGACGTAGCATTGGAAGGCCTCCCACAAGGTGGGCCGATGACTTGGTGAAGGCCATAGGAATCCACTGGATGCGGGAAGCGCAGGACCAGTCGAAGTGGCTGGTGCTTGGGAGGCCGATGTCCAGCTGTGGACGTCTTTCGGCTGAAATGATGAGGATAATGATTTGTCAGGAAGTTAGGAGATAGTAATGAAATTAAACAACATCGTCCATCATCTGTCTACCCTTTTCCCCAGCTATTTTGGGCTCGGCTTTAGTCTAACCAGATGCAGTTGAATACTAGTATTTTACAATGGGCGACTATCTATCTGACCTTAACCCAGTGACTGGATAATACAATAACCCTTGATTCATAAAATTAAACGTCCTCCTTTAATTTCCAGGTACGATTTCCTAATAGTCTCCCAAAAGGTGAACCAAGGTACAGTAACACCAACTCACTACGTAGTTATCCACGACACAAGTGACATGACGCCGGACCAATGCCAAAGAATTACCTACAAATTGTGCCATTTATACTACAACTGGCCCGGCACGGTCCGTGTACCTGCGCCGTGTCAGTACGCACATAAGTTGGCGTATCTAGTAGGCCAGAGCGTACATTCAATTCCTGCTTCAACCTTATCTAATAAACTGTTTTTCTTGTAGATTAGTTTAAATGTAGAATAACGTAAAATTTTTAGTACGTTAAGATCTTTTTTGTTTTTTTTTTTTGTTAATATGCGCGGTGTTTTAAGTTTCTATGAGTATAAAGTTTTATTGTAAACTATACCCTGAGTCTCTAATTCAGATCATTTTTGTAAACAAAGATGATAACAGAACAAAAAAATATCTTCTTAATGGTAATTCTCAAAAAAATGGCGGAAAAAAGGTTAGATTTTCTTGTTAAGATGATTGATGAGATGAGATGAGGATTTTAGAAATAATAATTTAAAAATTATCATACCGTAATTATTTTTAGAAAGGAGACGGATACGCTTTCATACAATCTTGGGCCTGGATGTAAAAAGATGAAATTGGTGTCAATTGGTAGCTACTATATTATCGGACCATCACTGAAAATTTTGCGGATTTTTGCGATCTGAGAGCTGAGTTATAAGAGATTTTGTAAAAGTGAGGTTATGTATCAACCTACACTTAACAACTGATTTTTGAAGTGAGAACGTCATTTGTTTCTTTTATTTAGGATGTTAATTATATTTGTAGAGTGGGAGCAGCATGGTAGATGCTGGTGAGCTAAAAAACAGGAAATGAGTAAGTACTTACAGATTGTGGTGCACGCCATTGACGAATCACTGCTAATATCATTTCGTCATCTAAAGCTCGATGACCTAGTGTATTACAGCGACTAGTCGCTATGCCACAATTTACACAACAAACCATGGTGTCAATATCCAGTCGGTAGGCCGGTCGTAAAATCCAAAATAACAAGTCCAATGTATAAGCGGGGTTCTCCGTGTCCGGTATGGTAGGAACGGCCGTACAAGAAGTCCGTAGAATGCGTCCGCAGAAGTCCGTAGAAAAAGCAGGGGTCGAGGAAATTATCAATAAAACGTGGGAGGAAACACACTCGCACTAAAAAAATTCGAAACGAGTGAGTGAGTGTCACAGTTGTCTGTCAATATCATAGCACAGACTAAAAATACAATAATCGATTACCATACATGAATCGATTTTAAGATTTATCTTTAGTATATGTAGATATTTAATTTGTTTAAACTACGAGTATATAATAAGTTAATTCTAATAGATTTAACTATTTTAATTTAATCAATCTGGTTAAAGCATTTTTTTATATTATGAGCTTTGTCACGTTAATCAATTATAATTTAATCGATATTTCATTTTATTCGTCACCTTAAACTTAATTTTTGGATTTCTCAATTCTCAGATTGTAAATTGGGCTGATTTTTTAGATTTTGAAATATAAAAATATAACCCTTTTTTTAAACCATACCTCAACTTATTACAATCAGGCCCAGAAATCCCCGTCTCCTTTTCGGTTTTAAACAAAGTTATATAATTATAATAAGTGGAGATTTTCTGGTATGAAATATTTTATGATTCTGGTAACACTACAACAGTTCCTAACATTTTCAAATTTCGTTTGGCAGTACGTTTTTTCATTCGTTTGTTGTTTAGTCATTCGTTTTCTTTTCCCCGATCAAGTTTTTCGCAGCGTGTTTGTTAATTTTGTTGTGTTGTTGAGTTATTGTCATCGTTACTTGTTCATCTTGTTGTTTCCTTGTTTTTGTTCTGTTAAATTTTATGGTAAAATGTTTTGTACCACTGTCCTGTCATTTTGACAGTGACATTTCTTAACGTGTCTTTGTTTACAAAAAATATCTGAATTAGAGACTCAGGGTATTATATAGCTGTGTTTAGAACTAAGTAGTTCCGTTTGTATTTCTGAGACTATAGCTAATTTCATAAAAATTAGATGCGCAGTTTAGCTATTTAAACAATCAAACTTATGTATTTACAATTTTGTGTGGATGCATGTGATACGATCGAGTTTCATTTCATTACGTATTTTTTTACCAAGTCTCTTCCCACCGCTAGAATATAATTTGACTGATTTCAACATAATTCATATGTGATGTGATTGAATGAGAAAATCTATACTAATACTATAAAGCTGAAGAGTTTGATTGGTTGAACGCGCTAATCTCAGTAACTACTGGTTCGAATTGAAAAAATCTTGGTTATGTTGAATAGTTCAGTAATCGAGGAAGGCTATAGGCTATAACATCACGCTACGGGCTTTAGGAGGTAAGCACCGATCGGTGCGGGTTGCTAGTTTAAAATAAAATAAAAAAGTGATTATTTTAATTGAATCAACGCCCAAAGTTAACGGGTAAAAAGCTGGAAAAAATATTAAGGGTTGGTTGCCTTCATAAAGGCGATGTTTTATAGCTGTCTACGGCTAAGCTACGCACGAGTACTTTGCTTTCGCTTAGTATGTAAATGTAGGTGAGATCGTCCAATGCGACCCACGGCCATGGTTGAACACAAATGAACCACGCAGGTAACGGTGCGTAACCTCTCCGTACGTAGCAGTGGAATTTCGTTTTTATCCACGTTTGTCAAATCGTCAATATTTGATTATTAGGCTTGATTAATTCCTCTAATAGTGATCAATGACGCAACCCATTCTTAATATTGGTACAAAAATACCGCGCATATTACACGTTTTCGAATTACTTTAATTTGTAATTAATCTTAGTCTTTTTTATTTTATATTTAGTGCTTACTTAAAATTAAGTGCATAGTTTTAAGAATCCGCCTATCCGTGTTTAGGTCTGAAATTATTTTAAGGAATATCGAATTATTACCGATGAGATAATTTTTAATCTTCGGCTGTATACGATTTCAATAAGAAAGAAATAATTCAGCCTGAGCAAATAGATTAAAGGTCTGACAAAACCAATTATTGAGTTACTAATTAAATTACAATTAGTGCTTTTTCTACTTTCAGATAAAATTGTAAATTCCGAGTCTTATTTTCTATCATTTGATTACTTTTCTTGTCTACTTTACACTTGTTGGCAAATGCACAAATAAATTTAGATTGGATAAGCTTGTCCATTTCTGTGGAATTCATGTATGCAATGACAACATTGGCACTAGGCTATAGACGGAACAACCCCGACTTCCGAGTTGTAGGTCGTGCGTTCGACCATTGGGCTCAGTGATCGGAATAGGTAGAGCTATTTTATTTAATAATATATATTTCAAATTCCGGGATTCCGGGAGTGTCCATATTAAGACAACGTATCGCAAGTACAAAAAAAATAACTCTACCTATTCCGATCACTGAGCATCACCATCGCCACTGCTCTTAAAAAGGTTCTAGAACCAAAAATTGGAAGAGGTTTTTCATGTGCCATCCACCAACGCACTTGGTCCGCGTGCTGGATTACTGCTGATGTTGTCTATATTTTGGGCCAAAATAAATTTAGTTCCGCTCAATTATTTTTTTAGTTCTTGCACTTTTCATCATCAACATCTTTCTGGCCCTTATCCCATGTTTCGTTCAGTTTTTGATTAAGGACCCACAGTTTGGTAAATGTGGGCCTATAATAATGCTTGGGGTTCAATGTGATGTTTTTTTTAGATTTTCATTCTGGAGTGTGATCATGGGGTAGATTCTTCGATGGACTTTTAATTTCGTGGCCTTTTCCCTCCCTCGAGACTCAATCCCGTCCGTTGAGGAAAAATTTTATGATGTCGAGTCCTTTATTAAACCCCTCCTGGGTTGACTTGGGGTCGGCGCAACACGTTTTCTTCTTCCATCTATCTTCACTCAATTCACTTTCATATCATCACCTCAAAAAGAATGTATGATTGTTTTAGAAAGTTATCCGTCCGCAGCGAGCGTCAAAGACTAACGAGAAACGCAAATGTGCTATTATAAGCCGGGAGTGCGGGATATTCTGCAAACCTATATGCTCTGCGTCCCCAATGTGTTCCTATGTTCAAGCCTTCTGTATCATTGACTCTATTCTGTAAACTCGCACACTCATCACTTCTTTCTAAATCTATTTTCACCTTTGCTAGAGATTGATAAATGTTAATTAAAACAGCTTTCTATTGAAAACTGCATTGAAATCGGCCCATCGGTTTGGGAGCTACGATGCCATTAGACAAAAGATATAACAACGCTTCTTTTTGCGTCTGCGGATGAAAACAAGATGACAGCAGCACCCACGGACTCTTTCCTTCAGTTTCCAGTTATCCACAGTCTGATTTTACAGAATAATATTGTCAAATTAATGAGCTTTGGCATGTATCTGTAAATGGTTTCTTGAAATAAATGCCTTGAGTTTAAGAGAGTTGCATACAGGTAGTGTACTGTAAGCATGCCCAAATGTATTGCTCAGAATAAAGCAATAACATATTTTACTTTTCAAAAGTTTTCCTCAAAATAATACCACGCCGCCCTACATTCAGCTTACAATGAGGAATGCTGCATCATCAAGTGTCAATGCTGTATTTATTAGCAAATGAAATACGTCTTTAACCATTGTACTAATAAATTACATAGTTTAAAACGGTATCCATGGAGTTTCTTGCCGGTTCTTTTTATAAGAAGACGCCGGCGGTTTCTTGGCGGTTCTTTTTAGGCAGCTTCTATTCTAATATCTGATCTATCATTTCATACGCGAATTTAATTAAGGAAAATATCTTTCCCAAGTTGCTAATCCTGTTCACTGCCTTCCGTATCCAGCCTGTCTCAGCCGCCTTTTTAAAGTCGTCGGTCATTAGACTCTGCCTCTATTCAAGGTCTCATCTGTTCCAATGGCCAGACGTCAGTCTTTTGACACTCATGGCCAGGCCACTGCCACTTCAGTTTGCTACAGGGTTGTAGCGAGCTTAGCTTGGAGTTTCTTGAAGGATCCGTAACATTATACATGAAAGAAACGGAGTCACCACAGCATAGAAGTCCTTTACAACATCATGTACTCTACTTCAGCAATTTTTCTTGTGCCTTTAAGGGGGGAGCATCAGGGTAGCCTGCGGCGAAATTCAAATTTTCTTACGTTTTTTTGTAATTTGCAAGTCAGTATTAGGTTGTAATGATTCCCGCCAGGGTTGCGGGTTGGTCGAAAGAGTTACCGTGGCCCTGGCACAGGCAACTGAAGGAACACGGGTGGGTTTTACAACCGAATACTGACTTATAAATTGCAAAAACCGTAAGAAAATTTGTATTTCGTTAATTCCGTAATGGAAATGAGTTGTTTCATTTTTTTAGCATAGTTTACTTTTGTGTTAGTACTTTTTGTTTTATTTTAAAATGTTTTTATGATCTGATTGACTACCTCGAGTTAATTTAAAGTATGGGTGTAGTATTAGTAAAACACCAAAAATATTCCTAACCCTTAATTTTTTTTACTACTGTTCCCAAGTATTAATACCCGCATGTTTCTCGCTCAAATGATAATATCGTCGGTATTACCACAGTAGAAATACATACAGTAATGTGACTCTGCCCCTGTTCTCGAAATAATTACCTACAGCCGCGCGGTACGTAAACAAGCGATAGGGCTGGCCGCCTACAGTAGGTATTTTAATTTTATCAACCTACTTGAGTTTCTTTCTAGTTTTGTTTTTGTAAATATTATTCTTTTTTATTTAAAAAAATAAACTGCCGTCGTCAAAGGTTATCAAACGTTCCAATCTTACTAACTTCAACACTTACCTACTCAACCAAAATGCAAGAAACAGCTGACGAGTAATAATTACTTAAAAAAATATATTTAACCAACCGTGACATTTGGGACAAAGGGTGTATGGGTAGAACCTAGCTAATGACCTCCCAGATCCCTGGAAAAATTGTGTAGGTCCATGCGCCAAACACCCTGTATAAGTAGCTAAGTATACAACGTGGAACAGGATGTTTGACATACCTATAAACCGTAAAGAGTATCATGTTCTTTAACAGTACACAAAAAAATCGAATCAAATCCAATTAATATTTTAGCCACAGGAAATTATTTTTCATTTTCTTATTTTTCAACATGATGTAGATCTGAGTGCGTAATAAAGCAAACATTGAAAGGTCAAGAACCTGTGCAAAACGTATGATTCTATTTTATTCGTCTCAATATGCTTGAAAGACAGATAAAGTTGTCATACGTTTCCACTCTGACGCGGTCCGCCGAGTCCCACAAAACTAGAAAGAAAAAGAAATATTTCTTACGCAAATTATGCATTAGTGGTGCATAAACAATAATGCAAGTGTGCGTGTGAGCGGTATTTTTTCGGCAGTCTCAGGACTTTCGCTAAATAGGTCAGTCAGTGCATAGCGGTGCCCTTTGAGGAGAGCACGCGCCTGTATATTTTTTTTTTGTCACGAGAACAGTCGCGCGCGCATTGTCGTTATTTTTTGAAAAATTCGGGGGCCGTAAAAAACGAGGTGTATGCACACATGAGGTGAACACTGGAGGATTTGAAAATTAAAATAATTAATTCCTTCGACAAACTTAAAAGATTGGCAGATGGGGACTTGTTAAGACGAGTCCGTGAAAATTTAATAAGATGTCGCTTGTGCATTAAGAACAACGGTGGACACTGAAAATTTAAAATTTGACTCTATTGATGATGTAAATTGTGATTGTGATTTGATATTATGTGATTAATCATTCAGTCAGTGATATTTTAATTAACAACGCGCAACTTAATGTGTTTGTGTCGTGCTTTGTTGTTTTCCGACTAAAGTACCTACCTACGTGCCGCACCGCCGCCGCTGCGCCCCGCGCCGCGCCACGCAAAGGCCGGTGACTTTTCGTAGATAAAGCGTGTTTACTTTTTATGCAGTTGATTCTGCTATATATTTTGTTTGAAAATTGCAATTTTTAAATTTTCCATTAATCTTCGTGTTTTAAAAGGTTTCGATGGACTAGTACTGTGCTCGTTTTAATTTAATGTCGTACATCCAGATCCACGTTGTATGAGTAAGTAGATAGTCTAGGAAACTACCTACAAGTTTTTTTTTAACGCGACCGTAGGTAGGTAAATAAATAAGTGACACACGAGTGATCGTGTGTCACTTATTTATTTGTAGTCTTTTATTTATTAAAAAAAGAAACAAATTACGTACGTACTACATAGGTATATAATTTGTTTTTGTAGTCTTACCTTTCGGAGTTTCCAGGTAATTTAACCTTTTCGCCGCCAACGTACACAAAACGCAATGCCTCGCCGAGCGCCAAGCTATAAATGTATAACTAAATATACAGTAAACAGTAGTGATGGGGATATCGTCATATCGATGAATAAGATTTGTACGCGTAAAGTTAAGATTTAAAGTTGATTTTACGAATATAAATAAAAACTGATTAAATATTTCCAGATTTGTTTTATTTCACAGTATCCTTAATAAGAAAAAACAGTATAATTTATGAGTATCAAAGAAACTAATACATAACTCAATTAGAACTATAAGGAATGGGGTACATCTCTATTTGTTTCATGATCTCATTCTTTAACTTCATATCAAGTTATTGGCACTGAGGGCACGTTGAATTCGATTCTGATCAGGGATGGGGTCTATGGTCTTTTTTTCTTCTATTTTTGTTTATTCCTGTGTTTTTTTATTAGGTATATGGTTTACCCAGTGTCTCCAGATTGGGAAAGTAAAATTATAATGTCCTAAACTACAGTATATTTTACAGTAACTAGGAACTTTATCAAATTTTAAGTATTTTTAACTATTAAATTGAATGCTTATTGTCTTTTCTTCATCATTTTTGATGTCGATAGACCACCGCCTTCATCACTTTCCGAAATAGTTTTCGGTTTATCCCTACGAGCACAGTGAACCTGTGAGCGCAACAAAACTAAACAAACATGATGAAGTCATAAGCATAATAACCTAACTAAAAGTAAACGGCTCAAATTGAAACCCATACACGAAACTAAAATCTAACTACATAATTTCACTAAGAAATAGCGACACAGTTTGCTAGGTAATTCCCCTTTCCGCATAATAATATGACCAAGTAGATATAAGCACAGAATAGGTACATAAATCATAATATCTACAATATAACGTTACGTTTCATCCATTTAGATGATTTTTATACGAATTGCAATTAGGTTTCCTTTTTTTTCTTTGAAAAGAATTTCTAAAAAAGTTAAAATTACAGTGCTTTCATACACTGTATTTACCATAATAGTGTATAGAGTACAAAAACAGTACCTAAATCTACTGTAATTACAGTGCATCTGGAGATACTGTGTTCACCGAACATTTTACATACTTATTGAATTCCTACTCTTTGATTAATAAACATTATTATTATCATCCAGTTAGACATACCTCAGAATTATCTTCTGGTTCAATATTCTCCACAAAATACTCCGAGTCCGATTCCACACCTTGCAAAATTTTCAGAAGTTCGTCCGAATCAAGTTCTTCACTCATTTTTCTATTTGCAAGTGAAAGAAAGAAAGATGCGTGCGCGCGAATCCGATTTTGTGCTGCACTATGCCAAAGTGACCTTGACAGCCGCATGCCTATGACGTCACTGACCAACTTCTATAGTAGTTCGTGGCACTCGGTGGCGCACAGGGGCATAGACGACCAATTGTTTTGTAGAGATGGGAAAATAACTATCGACAAGAATTAGTAACAACTTTATAATTACGTATCGGCATCTACCTGAAGGTCGAAATTCATCTACTATCCTTTGTAATGAAGTAGATAACTAAGTTCATATTTTATTGACCTCAAAATGTTTTCGATATTCATAATTTTCTGTATTTATAAATATTTCAATGGTGAAATCAACCTTTCACGGCACATCACTGGCCAACTTGATATGAAGTGATTGGCGTTCTGAGGAAAGTAACAAAATTCGGAGTTTCTGTTTTTGCCGATTTTAGGACAAACTAGGGCTTATTTTGTGTAGAAAAATAAAAAAACAGGGTAGTAGACAGTGCTATCTTAAATTATAAAATGAAACAAAGCTTTTAATCACAGTAAATTTATTTTAATAAGATAATTAAAATGAACAACTTCTATAGAAGTTGTGGCGCTGGTGGCACGAAAATCCCGAACTTCTATAGAAGTGCTTGGCGGTGAAAAGGTTAAATGTTACCTCTGGGTAACGAATTGACGAATTCAAGCAACCAAAAACAACATAATATAGTATATAATTGCTCTTTGCCATATTAAGTAAGTACTTGTACTTATTTCAATGAATATTTGTCACAAATCGCTCGCTTACTGCTTACAAAATCATCACACCGCGTCCGTTCGTCATTGCGGCGCACTCGCGACTGTTTGGGTAACGAGTGTGTACCGAACTCGAGGCGTGTAGGTATTACTCGCGTTCCGAACGTTTGTATGAAGATAAAATACTGTATTATATTTTTACTGTGGTGTATTACATTTAAAATTAACAATCTCCATTACCAATTTGAATTTGTATTTTAAATGTTATTTAAAGGTTAGCGCACACTGACGTGCGGAATGGTCGATTAGTTATTATTGACAAATAGATAATAAACGCGCTGACTGATCTGCTATATAAACATTGTCAATGTTTCAAAAAAATTGAGTAAGTAATGTAGTTTGTTAAATTCTTTGACTCTGGTTTTAATAACACAACCATTCCATCATTATGTAAATTATCATTCTAAGAGATTTATATCGATGTTAAAAGCTACATAGTATTTGTCTTTATTTAGGAGTAGTACTTAGTAAGTGCCTTATGTTTAAGAGATCTAATAATGTTATGGTTGTGAGTTTCTGGTTCCCATCCTTCACTTGTAAAAGTGTCTTATAAGATCAACTTACCGAAATAAACATCATTTAATTTCTTAAAATTAAAAGCTCGCTGAATGCATAATACCTCCTTTTTGACTGCAGCGAACCCAAAAGGGAGGGTTATTTTTAAGTTCATTAAAAACGTAAAAGAAAGTTGATTTCATTTATTACTTTTATAGTTGTTCCAATTTGACATGGAGCTCTAAATGCGAACAGATGTTGACTACTTGTAAATGAGTAACAAAGCGAATTACGTTATTACTTTCGATTGCCTAATATCGAAGGAAATCGGTTTTGTTAGGATGGTTGAGCACTTCTTGAAGTTCTCAGAAGCGGAGATGCCGATAAAAATAGTTTTATCACCTTTTCGTAGTCTGAATCGGTCATGTAGGTACAGTCACGAACCGGGATGAGTTGGGTAAATTGCTTATCGTCTTAACTTGGTTGTATTACACGAATGCCGCCCGTTTTTTGTTATTGAAATGTCACTTATCACGCGTGGCATTCGTGTAACACAACCAAGTTAAGATGATAAGCTAGTGGTTCAACAATCCCAGTTCGTGACTGTACGTACCTGTATAAGTCTAGATTTAACCGAGATTTTTATAAAACTGTTAGCAATGTAATAATTGATTATTTTGTAAGAGAACATGCAGTGGTATTTTTTTGTAATAAATCATTTTGTACTAATACAATGTTTTTATTTTCTGTCCCCAAGTACATACATGCACTTTTTTTTTTCAATAACTTGCTGTTTCTGCTACTGCTCTTCACGATAATTGGGGAATGGAAGGCAGAACGGATCACTTAAGGGGTAAGCGTCAGGGTAGCCCGCGAAATTCAATTTTCTTACGTTTTTTGCAATTTGCAAGTCAGTATTAAGGTGTCACTGACTCTGGCAGGGCCACCATCAGGGATTTTAATTTTGAAAACGCAAAAAATTAGTCGCTAATTAGTCGTCAAATATCAGAATTAGTCGGTCACTGGTTCAAAAGATATAAGGGTTTATAGGTGGCCCTGCTGGAGAGACTCCCCAGCAGGGCCAAATTTATATCTCAAAAACTAGGGCACCTAGCGAAGATCTGTTTTCTCCCATATTTAGTCGCCTATTAGTCGGAATTAGTCGCCAAATATCAGAATTAGTCGGTCACTGGTTCAAAAGACATAAGGGTTTATAGGTGGCCCTGCTGGAGAGTCTCCCCAGCAGGGCCATATTTATATCTCAAAAACTAGGACACCTAGCGAAGATCTGTTTTCTCCCATATTTAGTCGCCAATTAGTCGGAATCAGTCGCCAAGTTACAGATTTAGTCGGGTCTTAGTTTAGGAGATATAATGAGTTCAATTAGTAAGGTACTCGTATAGTCCAAGAGCTAGATCGAAGAGTTCACGAAAAATTACCAAGAAAAAATATTTCTATTAACTACAATTACTTTTAGTTTTATCGGTCTAAAGTCTTTAGAAATGTCCGAGAGAGATAAATTCTCAATTAAATTCATGTTTTTATGTTTTTAATTACTAGTTTAGAGTGGCTTAAACTTCTTTGAAAACATTAAACCTTGCTCTTGGTCTATTTGGTGTCAAGATGTACAGTCGCATGCAACTGTTTTACCAGTTTACAATATTAACCTCGAACATACGCGATCCGTAAAGAAAATACCCGAGACCGTGCGGGGATTATTCCTCTCTGTCTGCGCTGACCCTTTAACTTACATGACGGGCAACTCGTTCTAAGCAGCTCGTCTGTACACGCGCATCTATCTCTTTCTTACTTACCGTAAATGAAACGGAGCGCAGCGATCTATCTGCCAGCGACTAAGTGGTAAGTGCACATTGTGTTGGATAAATAATTACACATACACATACACAAACACACACACACACATACACATTACATCGTTCGTACATTATTGTAGATTTGTTTATAAGTAATGAATACAGCTTTCCTATGGTGGGTTGAAATTATAGACTAAGTTTATATTTATTTAATTCGAAACAAACATTCCTCCATAAGACGTCATAGATACTATCTAGAAAATACATAAAGTATTTTGTACTCGCTTGTACCACTGTATGGGGAAATTGAATTCTTTAATATCTTTTTAATTACACACCGACTAAATCTGTAACTTGGCGACTGATTCCGACTAATTGGCGACTAAATATAGGAGAAAACAGATCTTCGCTAGGTGTCCTAGTTTTTGAGATATAAATGTGGCCCTGCTGGGGAGACTCTCCAGCAGGGCCACCTATAAACCCTTATATCTTTTGAACCAGTGACCGACTAATTCTGATATTTGGCGACTAAATATGGGAGAAAACAGATCTTCGCTAGGTGCCCTAGTTTTTGAGATATAAATTTGGCCCTGCTGGGGAGTCTCTCCAGCAGGGCCACCTATAAACCCTTATATCTTTTGAACCAGTGACCAATTCTGATATTTGGCGACTAGTTTCGACTAATTAGCCACTAATTTTTTGCGTTTTCAAAATTAGAATCCCTGATGGGGGCCCTGCCAGAGTCAGTGACACAGTATTAAGGCTGCGTTTCCACTGAAGCGGAGCTGGGCGGAGCGGAGCGTAGACGTGCACGAATCGTCCAATCACAGACGAGACGAGTGACGCGATGAAGATTTCAACCATTGTGATTGGTCGATTCCTGCACGTCTACGCTCCGCTCCGCCGAGCTCCCCTTCAGTGGAAACGCAGCCTTAGTTGTATGTTAAATAAAGTATGATTTGCGGCCGTAACAAATATGTATTTACAGAATTATAATCATTAGAATTAATAATACAACTCCTCAAATTAGTATAATCCTGAAATGTCAAGTTTTCATGAAATAGCCATTCATTAGGATTACCTGGTCTTAAAGAGTTGTATTTAGTATCTCTTTAATGATTCCAATTATGTAAATAGATACTCGTTACGGTCGCAAATTATATTTTGATCAACGTACAATCTAATACCGTCTTGTAAATTGCAAAAATGGTGTCGAAATCCTGGAAGCTTGCAAATGTACAACCAGTGCCCAAAAAAGGGAGAGCGTTACTCCAGCAAGAAAATGTCTCCTAGAGTGATATGAGAGGTACCTATAATTAGTGCGTAATCTGCTGTAAATGTGCGCCAAATAAAAAATTTGTGCGCCTTGTCGTTTTGGAAAAAAACGGAAAAAACGATTCCTGCTGGAGTAACGTTGGTAAACGTTACTCCAGCAAGAAAGTTGCTCCTAGAGTAACATGAGTGGTACGTATAATTAGTGCGTAATCTGCTGTAAATGTGCGCCGAAAATAAAATTTGTGCGTCTTCAGGTTTTCGAGATATTGCGTTTCCTGCTGGAGTAACGTTTTGCAGAATCGTGTATCTCTAAAACCATTGTATGTGCGCCTGTAGAATAAACATCCACGAGTAGCTCTTAATTTGTGCGTATTTGTGACAGAATTAGATTTAACCCTTTACCGCATTTTGGTTCATATATGAACCAAACCATATTATCTTAAATATTTTTAAGTTCCAAACTGATTTCCTTATTTTATGCATACTGTGTCAAATTCGTCCCGTACGAGCGTCATTTTATGTATAAAACCGCCATGTATGAGCTATTTGTGCTATGCCTATAAACCTGCAACGAGTAGTAAACGTGGTCGACCATCTTCCAGCGTCATAGAACAATCCATTCAACAAAAAAAAAATGAGAGGGCCCATAGCAATAATGCCATCTCAGGACGTTCGTTTGGATAAGATGGATCATTTGCCTGTCTGGTCCACTAGACAGCGTTGTAAGGTCCCTGAATGCAGTGGTAGATCTCACGTGGAGTGCCGAAAATGCAAAGTCAACCTTTGCCTCAACGATAAAAGAAATTGTTTCGAAATATTCCATACCACATAATTTTTGCGTTTATATTTATTACGTTATTTTTGTATTGATTTTTGCTCAATGTACCAAATATGATCCAAAGTGGAAAAGTGTTATTTTTTCTGAAACTATTCAATAAAAAGAAAAATCTTGAAACACGTGTCCATTAATTTAATGTTTCCTACTATATATATTTTTTCTAACTTAAATAAAAAATCATGCAGTAAAGGGTTAAGAAAATATTTATAATTTTCAAGTAATCGCGCTTTTTTAAAAAAACCGAATAAATATCGCAGCGCCTAAATGCATGCATGCGTTATTGAATAATATTGCTAAAAGTCAAAACGATGATGTCATAACTTTGACGACAAAATACAACGAACCGGCTCAACCCAAGACGTGGAGATTTACGCAAAAATTAGTGCGTATAATCAAAAATATACATATAGTGAAAATATTCAGTTTGGAATGTTTCGAAATAAGTAGATATACACAAAAAACATAAACAAAAAACTAAATATGTCAAAACGGCTGGTTATCCGATCAAATTCGAATGACTACAAAAAAGCGACGGATTCGTACATATGGAAGACCTTCTTAACTTTCCTCACCAACCGGTTGAAACGTGTCGTGCCTGAGTACACTGAAGTAGAAAAGAAGTAAAATAACAAACTTGTTATTGGATTATAATATTCTACTAGCAGTTTCCGTGACTTTGCACATGTACATTAATATTTATTATATATGTTACGGTTAATTAAACCTAGGTTTACCCAAGCATTTTGGGTAAAGTCCGAATAATAATTAAAATAAATTTTAGAATGATTAAACTTAGGTGTAGGCTGAAAGGTAGGTTAGGTTAGGTTAGAATTGTTTGAACTTAGGTGTAGGCTGAAAGGTAGGTTAGGTTAGGTTAGAACTGTGACCACACAACGCACAAGATTATTCGGACTTTACCCAAAATGCTTGGATAAACCTAGGTTTACTCAATCTTCTAGCCACGGAACATAAAAATCAGTGGAAGTGTTAAGCAACAAAATTACTATAGGAACCACTGTCGCCCAACTCGCACAAATAAATCGATAATCATATAATGCACTACAACAAACAATTCGTCTGATTTGTCGTTTTAATTTTATTCAAAACTAGCGTAAGTCACAGATCCTACATCCAGAAATAAACCTTCATGCTTTATGAATAGGATTTATTTTGCTTTAGTCCAGAAAATATTTACAACGTTTTGTAATCTCAAGTCAAACTAGATTCTATTGACGAGTAAATTCCGCTAGTCGACCATAGATGGCAGTATTCTCAGTGGTCGCAATTATAAGTATAATTGCGTTAACCATAAGGTTGACAATCGCGTCATAGGTCGATATCTATTGCTACTCGACCAGTGCAGTAACACATTGAATTTTGAATTACATATCGATATCGATAGATACCCGATTTCTTGTTTAATTCGAAAAAACAAGTCTTGTTTGGAGTTAAGTAAAACTGTGGAAAGAATGAAGTAGTTTTTTTTTCTTTTGCTTATATCTCGAAAACGGTGTGTCCTATCGAAAAAATAATGAAAATTTTGACCCCCTTTGCAACCCGCAATTCTCTTAATCATTAATAGAAATTTTGAAATTTTTCATATTTTCTGTACTAAAAGTGAAAGTTCCTCCACTTGAGGTATCATTTTTTTTTCTTTTGCTTATATCTCGAAAACGGTGTGTCCTATCGAAAAAATTATGAAAATTTTGCCTCCCTTTGCAACGCGTAACTCCCTAAAACTCTACAAGTTGGTAATAATCAATAATAGAAATTTTGAAATTTTTCATACTTTCCATACAAAAAGTGAAAAGTTCCTCCAGTTGAGATGTCATTTATTTTTTGGCTTTTGCTTATATCTCGAAAACGGTGTGTCCTAATCGAAAAAAATAATGAAAACTTTTAATCGCGATAAAAAAAAGACATTCAGTTTGATAATCAAATAGGTGAAAAACATCAAATTAGAATAGCAAAAATTCCATTTTCACTAAATTAAATAGCTTAGTGCCAACTTAGTGCTGTCAAACTATAAAATAATTAAGTTGTGTCACTTTAGTCAATCGTCGTTTGATAGGAATAAACTAAATTTAGGTGATTTTTAGTCTAGTTTAGAGAAATTTGTGACAAGAGAATCGGCACTATTTTCTTTTATCGAGAAAACTAACATCCGACCCGACCACACCACTAGGGATAGCAATCGAATATTCGAATTATTCGAATATACATTTGAAATTCATATTCAAATAGTAAATTATAAAATATTCGAATATTAACCACAGCAATTTTATTAAAGTTACAACATTATATTGTTGTTTACGAACGCGACATCTAACGCGTGGTCGTCAAATCTCTGAATAGTTCGGCACTGCTCGGATTGACGGCCATTCGACCAATCAACGGCCTCCATACTTCTGCTGACTGCAACTCGCCGGGCGCTAGCTGCCATTTTGAGTTTACTTTACAATCACAAGTACAGCACAATAGTCGCGTAGTTTCTTACAACAGAGCGGTGCATTTTGTTATTTTGCTGACGGTTTATACATAAGTGTATACGGATTACCCAGTTCAATGTATGTATAATTTTTGTTAACCTATGCTGTGCAATTTAACACTAAAATGAAATTGAGTTTTTAAGACGAGAAACAGATGAAAATGATGATGGAGAAGGCTTTGTAGTCGATCGGAATGTGGTTTCCAGAAGTGACCCCAATCTCAATATCGAGTACAAAGATTTGATTGGCAAAGTAAGAAAAGTAGTGAAGTTTTCCAAAAAATCTCCAACCAGGACAGAAATCCTGAACAAATATATTCTTGAAGAAAACAAAAGCGCAGGCCTGGTATTAGACTGTAAACCGCGGTGGAATAGCATGGTGGACATGGTTTCAAGATTCTTGCTACTGAAAGATGCAATATTAAAAGCACTGATTGACTTGAAAGACAAAACTATGTTCAGCACCTATGAGCTTGCTCTTTTGCAGGATTTATCTACGTCTCTCACTATCGTCAAACTACTGTGGAAGCGATATGTCAAGTAAACGGCCACTTTATTAACTGCGGAGACAGCCCTACAGTTCATGGTTACCAAACTACGAGACACCAATGGTTTTATCAGTGGTAGACTTCTTCAGGCTCTGAAAACAAGAATTGCTGAACTCCGACAAACAGACCTGGTATGTACACTGAAGTACTTGCACAACCCAAACAAATACTACCAGGAGCCGAGTTCTTCTATCTTCCCTAAAGTAAGAAATGATGTTATCACCAAAGTCATAGTTGACATTTAAGAGGATTGTGAAGCTGTAAATTTTCATACAAAAAGAGATAACGTTTTTCTCCCCGTAAACATAAACTAATTTTCATATTTTTTGGAAATGTTGTAGGTATAATAAAAAAAACTAGGTCCGTACGTTTTAATTATAAAGAAATATTGCATACAATATAAGTTATTAGCATCTAAATATCTATATTTTTGACATAAAAAACATCCTCGAGCATTTTTATATTTTAAAATTAAATTAAATTGAATTACTAAAAACGATAAACAAACAGACCTAGATTGAAGTGTACTGAATGTAATGAGACCAAAATTGTCTCATTTCGTAAAGGTTTAGGGCAGTAAAAACGTTATCGCTCGAAACAACATTTATGTAAATAATTGTATGAAATGTAGGTAATTGCCTCCAAAAATCGCGCCGCGTATTGGCACTTCACAATCCTCTTAAAAAAAAAAAAGCAAATACCTGTGACAACTAACACTGGCGTTACTGATGACGAAGATGACATTGCTATATTAGAATTTCAGCATTATCAACATGAAGAAGCGTTAAGAATCTTAAATATAATAATAATAATAATAATATTCCACAACTATCACACAACGTCGTCTAGCCTCAAGCTAAGCAGAGCTTGTGTTATGAGTACTAGACAACTGATAAACATACTTATATATTTCTAAATACATACATATATAGATAAATTACACCCAGACACAGAACAAATGATCATGCTCATCACACAAACATTTGTCCTGGGTGGGAATCGAACCCACGACCTCCGGCATAGCAGTCAGGGCCACTAACCACTAGACCAACAGGCCAGTCAATATGTCAATGAAAGCACAGCTGCAGAAAAGGATAGAGGACGAAATGTATGCAGTGCCTTCCACATCCACAGCAACGCTTGAACATCATGATCTAGAAACATCAATAAAAATCCAGATGGCTCTATATGATACAGGTACGCCAAGACAAATACACCTAAGTCAGGCATATGACGTGCTAATATGCATTCCACAAACTAGCATAGAATGCGAAAGGGTATTTTCTTTTACAAAATATATCTGCAAAATATATCTCAGATGTAAATTAAATTATGATTCCATTGACTCTTTCAGTTTTCTTAAGTCCCACTTTCAAAGGATCCGTAAATAAGAATAATTTTATCCTTTGCCTATACGATGGCATTTATTTAATTATAATTGTTACTTACCGCGTTGGATCATAATTTTCAATTTAAGTGATTGCGTGCACTTGCAATTTGCATATATCTCTTTAGATGCTAGTTATCCGCGCAGTGCATTCTTATTGTGACTTTAATCTCGTTTCTTTTTAGTTATCCTTAAGAAATTGATAGTACAATATCTATAATATACTTTTTGTTTCTTACTTTTACTTGTCGCTGCTTTGCATGAATACCCGCACTACCCAAAATTTTGAAATTAGTGGTTTATAACACAGCCCAACGCAAAATAGTCCTTATTTCATGGTCAGTAAGACTCACATTCATAACGGCATAATCGGCGGTTTTGCCGTTATGAATGTGAGTCTTTCTGACCATGAAATAAGGACTATTTTGCATTTGGCTGTGTTATAAACCACTAATTTCAAAATTTTGGTTTGTGCGGGTTTTTAATAAAGTTAATTTTTAATAAAGTTAGATGTAATATGAACTTCGACTATGAAAATATGAAATAAAAAATATTAATTCTTAAACAATTATAGGAAAACTATTAAGTAGGAAACGCAATTAAAATCTCACTAACAAAATCAAATAACATGTTAATAAACTTTATACAACACAACGCTGCTTTGCATGAATACCCGCACTACCCAAAATTTTGAAATTAGTGGTTTATAACACAGCCCAACGCAAAATAGTCCTTATTTCATGGTCAGTAAGACTCACATTCATAACGGCATAATCGGCGGTTTTGCCGTTATGAATGTGAGTCTTTCTGACCATGAAATAAGGACTATTTTGCATTTGGCTGTGTTATAAACCACTAATTTCAAAATTTTGGTTTGTGCGGGTATTCATGCAAAGCAGCGTTGTGTTGTATAAAGTTTATTAACATGTTATTTGATTTTGTTAGTGAGATTTTAATTGCGTTTCCTACTTAATAGTTTTCCTATAATTGTTTAAGAATTAATATTTTTATTTCATATTTTCATAGTCGAAGTTCATATTACATCTAACTTTATTAAAAATTTGGTAATTATTTTATTTGATTACAAGTTTTGTTTAAATATTGGTTCTGTCTGATTGGGATGTTGCCCTAATGGCATGAAAAATATGTTACTAGTTTCTAAGGCAATAAAACATGAGAAATTGTATAAATTCTTTTTTTTTGTGAAATATTCGAATATTATTCGAATAATTCGAATAAGGCTGAAAAAGTATTCGAATATTCGAATACCAAAAATATCGAATATGTGCAATCCCTACACACCACTAATTGAGTAACGAAGTACTTTCGAGAAAGAAATAGGGAATGCCAGTGAATATAATCAATCCAAAAGAAACTGTATTTTAATCGTATAAGGTTGATTTTAACTAGAGGTTCTATTACATCATTAGTAAATTGAAATTAACTAAGATTTTATTAGAAAACAAATAAAATCGTACTTACCGATGGTACCAAACACCTCCATTATTAAGAGTTTTTCTCCTACATCATTTTTGCACTCCAAAATGGAAGAAAACGGCATAGCTACGGAAAAATAAATTTGTCGCGAGACTGCAACTCAACGCGATGTTAGAACTCGACTGGGACCATAGTTTAAGATCTGTGGGGACCAAGCAAGCGATACAGCGCTTATTTGTGACACGCGTGCCACGCCTATTTTGCACTTCCACTGTTTTTTTATGTTCCGTGCTTCTAGCATTACCCGTAACATATATCGGGTGGTGACGACATAACGACATTAAATGAAAATACGATCCCCACTAGTCAACCAAAACACTTTACCATTACCAAATTAGGTATAGCAGCAAAATTCAAAAATCTAATTTTTCAAACAAACTAAATGCGAAACTAATCAGAATTTAAAACAACATCCTTTATAATATTTTCTACTAACCTCATCTGACCTTGTAGGCACTCACTTCACGCGAGAGCAGCAATGTCGCACCCGTTTCGTCCGTTTTAGGCGCAGTTTCATTCATGTAAGTACAAATGTACAAAAAAAATGGCGCGCGGCATTTATCCCCGCTTGCCGCCCGCCAGCAGGCGCGACTTTTCTATCAGTAGGTTCACGTTTTAAAAACACTTAATTAAACATTAAATCAAAACGTTACTTCAATCATGGTACACTAAATTAAATTTTTAATTGCTGAAATTGTCCACCATTTACTCTAACACATATGTGACAACGTCTTGTGATATTGTTTCTTACTTTCCTTAACAAGTTACTACTGATAGCCATCTCGCAGTTCCTCTACGGTATTCACATCACAAGCATAAACCTCATTTTTAATAAATCCCCAAACTTACAACGAAATAACAGGAAGTAACTATCACACTATTGTTTACACATTAAGTAGGTACCATAACCTACCAAACTCTACTACACTTAAAACTTATACACAATCGAATTATCTGTCAATAACACAACAATAAAACTATTAAAGCTCTACACTGTTTGAAATTGCAACAAAACAATTTTCAATTTTACACAAAATCAATTATTGTTAATGCGCTAAAACCACATATAGATAATTTGTCAAAAAAGCTAAGCTCCGCAGCATACGCTGTTAGGAAAATTCGTAATTTAACCAACATAGAGACAGCCCGTTTAGTGTACTTTAGCTATTTTCATAGTATAATGTCGTACGGTATTCTGTTGTGGGGAAATGCAGCCGACATTCAGACTATCTTTGTTTTGCAGAAAAGAGCTGTTCGATGCATTTATAAATTAAGTCCGAGACAATCTCTCAGAGAGAAATTTAAGGAGATTAATATAATGACTTTGCCTTCTCAGTACATTTTTGAAAATCTTTTATATACCCATAAAAACATTAAATTGTTTAAAAAATACAGTGATATCCACAATATAAATACTAGGAACAAACACAAATTTGTTGTACCTCCAACAAGGCTCAAGAAAATAGGTGGGTCATTCAGGTGTCAATGTATACGCTTTTATAATAAACTTCCAAGCCACGTTCAAGATCTGAGCCTTAACAAATTCAAATTATTCATTAAACGCAAGTTGTGTCAGAAAGCTTTTTATACCGTTAAAGATTATATTGAGGACAAAAAGGCTTGGGATTGAACTGCTCCAATTTTATTTTATATTATTTTTATTTTTGCATAAGTACTGACATGAATGTTGACATGAATATTTACTTTGTAAGTATTATATTATTTTACTTTATTGTGAATGTAAAGACTATGTAGGTCATTGCTTTTTTTTTTGTTTGTTTTATTTTTTCTCTCAGTTATTTTTAATCATGGTCTGGCAGTTTGAGTAATCTATGCGGCCTACCCCAATGTCCTTTATTTGGTATTGTTCGTCGAATCGTTGAGCTCCTTAAGTTCTGAGTTGAGCTGCGCGGTTACTGACAAATGCGTGCACTGACTGGACAGGTCCTCTCAATCTGTGTGGTTCTTTCCTCAAAAGACCATTTCAGACACCAATCTACATGGTCTTCACATGAAGTGACCAAGATTATGTCTGGACTTTATAAGAGACTGTGACCTCTGAGTTTGTTTCGGCCTTTCTTCTCAGAGTAGTCAGATAGGAAACGCCGACCTCATCTAGTTTAAAAAAAAAATATTGACTTGTAAAAGTGTTTGTACAAACCTACTTACAGAAATAAAAATCATTTATCATTTATCATTTATCACTCTTACGAATCTAACAAAAAAAAAAAAAAAACACGCGCTCTCACAAGGGTAGCACGTCACGCACTAGACAGTGAACCAGGAGCAAATTCCAGGGAAAACCCTACATATATTTCTTTCCTTTTCTTAGACAATAAATCTTTTGAATGCGGAAGTGTTTACGAACTATTGTTGTTTAAACAAAAACTTACTTTGTTAAGACAAAAACTTCGAACTGGCAACGTTGCTGTCTTCTTAGTTTTCGAAACGAATTGCGCCTCGGCAATCTTTGTTTGCTTATGATAATAGGAATTTTATCGTCATGGTTATTAGGTCTAAATTCAATCAGCAATACAATACAATATTATTTCTGAGTAGCGAGCCGCACCATTGCATTTGGTTTTGTTTTAGCAAGTAGGTAAATGAAATTGTTTTGATGTGAATGACCTAAATGAAACTTGCGTGGTATTCACATCATGTGTTAAAATTGTCAGAGGAAAAAAAATCCTGCGGCTATATCCTTGATTATAATTTGATAATTTTTGGTATACGTACTACTAACGCGATACCCAGCATGTGATTTCAATTGATGTCGTATTATCTCCACCACCCGGTATATATATACACACAGTCTGGCCATAAATACTGTTACAATTAAAAATAAGAATGATATTACATTTGAATTTGGAATCTGTCATTTTTATACGATTGTTCAATGAGTTTTCTAATTTTGGCGCCAATACATTGTATATTTTGCGATATTAAAATGGAGTGGGGTGATAAAGAGAACCGAATCGCTGTGATTGCATTACACAAAGTTGGTATGGAGCCAAATGTTTGTGTACCGGACCATTAATAGGTACAATGAGAACTCTGTTTGTGACAGAAAAAGATCTGGCCGTCCACGTAGTGTTCGTAGGAAAAAGGTGGTCAAAGCAGTAAGGGAAAGAATTCGAAGAAATCCTGTCCGAAAGCAAAAGATTCTATTTCGGGAGATGATGATAGCACCCAGAACCATGTCGCGTATTTTAAAAGATGACTTAGGACTTGCAGCCTATAAGAGACGTACTGGTCATTTTTTAACTGATAATTTAAAAAAGAATTGGGTGGTAAAATCGAAACAACTACTGAAGCGGTACGCAAAGGGAAGTCACAGAAACATTTTGTTTGCGGAGGAGAACCTTTACAAATGAGCAACATTTTAACAAACAAAATGACCGTATTTATGCTCAAAGCTCTAAGGAAGCTTAGCAATTAGTCGACAGAGTGCAACGTGGGCATTATCCGACTTCAGTGATGGTTTGGTGGGGTGTTAGCTATGAAGGAGTGACTGAGCCATATTTTTGTGAAAAAGGTATCAAAACATCGGCACAAGTGTATCAAGATACCATTCTTGAGAAGGTACTTAAGCCCCTTAACAACACCATGTTCAATAACCAAGTATGGTCCTTCCAACTAGACTCGGCGCCGGGTCATAAAGCTTGTCGCAGTCTTGGTTGGAAGTGAACGTTTTGGACTTCATCAGAGCTGAAGACTGGCCGTCGTCTAGTCCCGATCTTAATCCGCTGGATTATAATTTATGGTCAGTTTTAGAGAGTACGGCTTGCTCTTAACGCCATGATAATTTGGAGTCCCTAAAACAGTCCATACGATTGGCAGTGAAGAATTTTCCCATGGAAAGAGTGCGTGCTTCTATTGATAACTGGCCTCAACGTTTAAAGGACTGTATTGCAGCCAATGGAGACCACTTCGAATAAGCTTTTTATATTTTAAATTGTTTTATATTTATGTATTAAACTAACACACTGTAAAAGTAATAAATATTAAAAATTGTTTTTCTTAATAAATATATATATATATATATATATATATATATATATATATATATATATATATATATATATATATATATATATATATATATATATATATATATATATACATATATATATATATAATATATATATATATTTATGTATATACAGGGCTATTTTTAAATATTATATATATATATACAGTAAGTTAACCAACAGAGGGCGTTCCCGTTAACCCGCAATAGTATAGCATCCATACATGCTAAAAACTAAAAAAAATATTACCATTCGAAAACAAAATGGTTTTTATTTTTTTTTTTTCCACTAAAAATGTTAAATTGATACGTAAAAGAAACACTCTGTACACGCGTACTTGAAGGACGGAAACATCGCAATTTAGTTTTTATTTTTAGTGAATATTTTTATATTTTTTTGAATATTTTAGTGAATATTTTTAGCATTTTTAGTGAATATTTTAATATTAAAAAAAAATAAAAACCATTTTGTTTTCGAATGGTAATATTTTTTTTAGCATGTATGGATGCTATACTATTGCGGGTTAACGGGAACGCCCTCTGTTGGTTAACATACTGTATATATAATCATATAAAAAATCGGAAAAAAATCAGCTGTTCAGTACATTTATGTTCGCATAATTCGTCAAAATGTACTGAACAGCTGATTTTTTTGCGATTTCAGATTTGGTCCCATAGTAAAAGTTGTTCATAATGATGAATACAATGATCCCTTTAGAGGTTGCTGGTGTTTTACCAATAACCCTGTATAACCTACGTACTTTATATTAAAGCTGATTATGTCGTGTCGTATAATTTTGATTTGGTGGCGTTTTACATATTTAAGTGTATATTCCACAGTCAGATGATAATGTTGTTACGTATATGGGATAAATTATGTAGTTAAGTTGTTATGTTATTATTTTTATATACCGGCCAAATACTATCAGATAATTTGTGCAAATTCGATGTATAAAGTCATATCTTTATGCGGTTTTATCTGGGTTTTTTTATCTGTTATTTTAAATATTAATTACTACACAAGGTACAAATAATTCGATTGAACTATTTGTGTTATAATATTTATAGGTAGGTAATTTGATCTGTGATTTGATGCCATAATTAATTACTTTAAGAATCAAAATTAAGAGAATAAAAATAATAATTACCACATCAACAAGCTCTTTCATATGGTATTATGGTCACAAGGTGCATTTAATATATTTTTAATTACTTACCTAATTAGGTCATATAATTTGAACGCGACTGTACCGACAACAGCTTAGGTTTAATACGTCCAATAAAGAAGGTCATTCATTTGTATGAATCCGTCGCTTTTTTGTAGTCATTCGAATTTGGTCGGATAACCAGCCGTTGTTGACATGTTTAGTTTTTTGTTTATATCTAATTATTTCGAAACATTCCAAACTGAATATTTTCACTATATATTTTTGATTATACGCACTAATTTTTAGGTAAATCTTCACGTCTTGGGTTGAGCCGGTTTCTTGTATTTTGCCGTCAAAGTTATAACACCGTTGTTTTGACTTTTAGCAATAACGCATGCACGTATACTTTTGAAACTTTTTATGGCTATTATACGCGTCAAGAAGGACCGAATACAGTTTTCAGCGAGCTTATACGTTTTCTCATTTAGGCATTGCGATATTTTTCCGGTTTTTTAAAAAAAGCGCGATTACTCGAAATTTATAAATATTTTCTTAAATCTATTTCTGTCACAAATACGCACAAATTAAGAGCTACTCGTGGATGTTTATTCTACAGGCGCACATACAATGGTTTTAGAGATACACGATTCTGCAAAACGTTACTCCAGCAGGAAACGCAATACCTCGAAAACCTGAAGACGCACAAATTTTATTTTCTGCGCACATCTACAGCAGATTACGCACTAATTATACGTACCACTCATGTCACTCTAGGAGCAACTTTCTTGCTCGAGTAACGTTTACCAACGTTACTCGTTTTTTCCGTTTTTTTCCAAAACCGACAAGGCGCACAATTTTTTTATTTGGCGCACCTTTACAATTTACAGCAGATTACAAACTAATTATAGGTACCACTCATATCACTAGGAGACATTTTCTTGCTGGAGTAACGCTCTTCAAAAAAGGCGACCATGCAGACCCTGCCCATTACCGTCCGATCGCCATTACCTCCATTCTGTGCAAAGTTTTGGAAAGGGTACTGAACAATAAGTTGCTGATCTACCTTGTAGACAATGATCTCCTCAGTGATCGTCAATATGGCTTTCGCCGGGGACGGTCAACTGGCGATCTTCTTGTGTATGTCACGCACTGCTGTGGCGAAGCCATCGAGAAGCACTGGCTGTATCGCTTGACATCTCGAAGGCCTTTGACAGGGTCTGGCACGCCGCTCTGCTCAGCAAGCTTCCTGCTTATGGCATCCCAGCTGATTTTTTTAGCTGGACATCAAATTTCCTTAGTGAACGGTCGATCAGAGTAGTTGTTGACGGCTGCTCTTCTGACCTTATGGCTATTGATGCCGGAGTTCCTCAGGGGTCTGTTCTCTCTGCAACTCTTTTCCTGCTGCACATCAATGACCTGCTTCGGCCTGGTATTGTTGGGTACGCAGATGACAGTACAGTTTCAGAGAGATACTTGTCCAGCGCAAAAACCAGCGGGGCCGACGTTCGTTCCTTGAGAGAGGCCATGGTAGAGCGGACAGATTTGACCTTTTGTCTCCCAGTGGGGTGATGATAATCTGGTCTCTTTTAACGCCACCAAAACACAGGCGTGTCTTTTTACCGCTAAAAAGAGTCGTTTCGCCCAAACTCCTACTTTTCGGGGTACATTTGTTCCTGTAACTGATCGACTTGAGCTCCTAGGCATGGAGTTGACATCTGGTCTCAACTTCGGCGCAACCATCGAGTACAAAGCCCAAACTGCGGCCAAGAAACTGGGCATCCTAAATAGGGTGAAGCGATACTTTACGCCTGGACAGCTTTTAATCCTTTACAAAGCGCAAGTCCGGTCCTGCATGGAGTATTGCAGTCACCTTTGGGATGGATCAGCTAAGTACCAACTAGCCGCGCTTAACTCGGTGGAACGCAGAGCTAAGAGGCTCATTGGCGACGTAAAACTGGTGGATGCCAAGCTTCATAGCTTGGCTCATCGCCGCAAGGTTGCCTGCTTTTCGGTCTTCTACAGATTGTACTTCGGAAAGTGTGCCCAAGAACTCCACGACCTCATTCCACCGGCCCCCTTCTACCATCGGACATCTAGACGCACTGCCAGTTACCATCCCTACCTGGTTGCTATTTCACCAATTCGCACTAAGCGCTTCCAAATGTCTTTTATAATGCGCACAGCAAAAGAGTGGAACTCGCTACCTGCGTCTGTGTTTCCGAACGTACACAACCCTAATCTCTTCAAAGTGAGAGTGAACAGGCTTCTTCTGGGTAAGCTCACTCCATCGTCGACTTTGTCTCTGTCACCTCTGACCTAGACTAGAGTCAAGAGCAAGCCCATCACAAATAATAATAAAAAAAAATGTATGAAAATTTGAATTTCGCGGGCTATCTTGACGCTTTCGCCTTAAGCAAAAAGTTATGTAGAAAAGCAACTACCTATCCTTTTTATTCACCATTTTCGAGAGTTGAAACTGATCGACAGCCTTTAGTCTACGTTAGTTATTAATATAAGACTTAGGAAATATATTTCTAGTTTAAAAACAAATTTGTCCGTTTATATTCAAAATAAGCAAAACGGGCCACGCAGGAAGACAAAATGGACTTACATCAAAAAACTCGGAACATTTTGTTCACAAAGAAATACTGGCTCATCATCATCTTCGCCACAGCTAGCGCAAGCACTATGTAGTTACCCATAAACGGAAGTCTGGACATTGCACCTATCCCCCACACGATTCTAAAAATAAGTAGTTATCTTCGTATAAAATTCAATTTTCTTTTTTTATCTCATAATTTTTTCGTTACTATGGGGAGGGGATGGGCGACAATTGAAATTTGAAATGAGGCACCAACCGACGATTATCCCTGTACACACTATGCAAGTCCACCCTTTAACAACCCCCGGTTGGTGTAGGACTATTGGAGGATATGGAAACAAAGATATTGGAATGTGTATTATTGTGTATGGGTGGCGAAAGTGGACTAGTTAGTTACCTAGAACTATGTAAGAACTCTATCTCTGCCTGATCAATGTTTTATTATACACGCAAAAAATGGCAGGGGGTGACTTGCACACTCAATACAGAAACTGTCGCTAGCACTTAGTGACGTAACGACAAGGGGGCAACATATCCTGAGGTGCTTGAGGAGTGGAGAGGTATTCCATGGCTATCAGGACAATCCCAGAGATCAAGATCCCTACCAGCACTTACTGGAATACCTTTTTCCGAACACGAAAAGTGACATGCTCTGTGCGAGCACGTTTGCTCTTGCGAATCTCCACTCGAGCTGTCCAATAAAGGCAAGAATGAGGTGGAGCTCTGTTACTCGTCAGTGTTCAGTCCAGCCGGTCATTAAAGGCAAGCCAGATATGAGGACAGCTCGCCACATGCTGCACTGTGGGCTTGTGTATCTTGGCCGGGCTCCTCACCCTAGACCTGTTCTGGCAAAGTAAACCTACTGGCATAGACCTAGTGTTTGGAATGCGCAAGCCCCACCATGACGTCAACGTAGAGATACGGCGGTGGGGATATAATTATTAAACATAATTATGAAAAAATATATAAGTTAAATCAATATTCATAAGTATTGCAAATCGACAAGTTAGTTTTGTTAAAGGGATTTCAAGAAGCTGGTGTCTTGACATATCAATAGTGTCCTTGTTTGATACCATAATACTTATATGTTACCAGTCAGAACCGTAATCGACACAAGTGATTGATCGGGGATCATTCATCACCATTGATCGGAACTTGGGTGCTGTTTGAGACTATATCACTAATATGGATATGACAATAATCCCGGGAATCCCGGATTGCTTGAAAAAATATTTAATATGATTAAAAATGTGTTGATATCGTGCTTGTTTGAGAAATTTGGGTGATGTTTGAGACGCCTAGACGATATCACTAATATAGATATTATGGATATGACGATGATCTCAGGATTTCGGCACTGCTGGAGAAAATATTTATTAATATTTAAAATGTGTAGAAATCGCGTTTGTTAGGGAAATACGTTTATTCAATAGTATTAAGCATTTAAACAGTAAAGACTTACCAAAGAAAGGGTCATCTTTAAAAGTGCAACAGAAAATAATTAACATTACAAACACAGAACAGATAAAATTACCTTTCTGTGATTACCAACATGAAACCGATTCTATTTTCTTCACAATTTTTTTATTCTTTGTTATAAAAATATACTTTCAGTATTAAATGATTGTTTCATTTACTTACTTAAAAAATATATTTTCTTGATAATATATGTATAAGTATTGAGTGAAATATTAATTAAGTATATGTGTAGAGAAAAACGTTGTAAGTATATAAGTAGAATAATCATTAATTCTAGTAATGTTTCAAGATCCGTAACCAAAGTAATACCGATTCCCGAGAATATTTGGTCATAGTACCGATTCCTGGGAAATTTTGGTCATATCCATACTTTTGATAGTTATACTATCACCCAAGCATACAAGATACAAGCATCCAAGATTCCGTTCATTGCTCATCACCAGGCGAATTGATTGTGCGGATAAGTGTTCTTTTATTACCTACTTGTTATCAGATCACGATGATCACACTAATACCTACCTGTAAGTGAAGTTCGACGGTAATTATACTCGTTCATGGACTAAACGCCTACTACCATTGTATTCTATCATCATTGAGAACGAGACAGCAACGAGTATAATTAAAATAATTTTAATACATTATTGTATAGACAAAACTTGCTCTAAAATTATCCCTTTATCGTGTCACTCATTGATTCACGAATGGTCTAAACTGTTTCCTAAATATTTTCGCCCTAATTAGCTGTAATGAAGTCTTGCCCCGCGGCTTTGCTTGACAGGAGACGCCGAATGCACGCGCTCTAGACAGATGTGAATTAGACAACTTAATACCACGATACTTTGTTTTCCATTTCTCTGTATGATTATCCCCTATTCTTTCATATACATTGACGGTTTTAATAGTCATGTAAGTGATGTAGATCTTCAAGATACAGCATTGTATCGGTAACTGGATGAATGTGTGTAAAAGACTATTCAGTGTTACCACCCGCTATTTCAACTGTTGCAATTTGTGATTGGCGGAATTCTTCAGTTAATTTCCGAGGATAAAATTATTGCCAATTTAGATGATTTTAGAAAATCGTAACATTTACTAGAATCTATACTGACACAAAGATTAGAGGGCTGGTGTGTTTCGAAGATATCTTTTAGTAGAAAAAGTGCCAAAACTTTCAAGAAGTGATGCCGGTGATTTGGATTTTGAAGTTTTTTTATTTATGTTAGCACAATTCGTCAAAATGAACTGAACAGCTGATTTTTTTTTCGCGATTTCAGGTTTGGTCCCATAGTAAAAGTTGTTCATAATAATGAGTAAAATGACCCCTTAAGAGGTTGTTGGTGTTTTACCAATAACCCTGTATAATAGGTTGATACCCAATGATTGTATAAATATGTAGGTTACATCTGATTGAATGTCACGTTGTATAATTTCTAAAGTCGAGACAAATTATATCAGTATCGGGTAGGGCGAGTAAAGCATAGTGTTATATCGATAACAAACTTCTAGCAGCTAAGCTATGGGCTGACGTAATGTATGTCGGTCTCCACCTCAGAACAATCTGAAATACCGGCGGCGTGTGTGGGAGTGCTTCGTTTAACGAAAGAGCGGCAGTCCATCAGGAGCGAGCGAGACAACGCTATACAGAGTGAGGAGTACGGTACAATACGTTGCCCGTGGGAAATGCACAGTAGTGGTCAGATCAGAGTGCGCGCGCGCCGGCCCAGTGCACGTATTATTGTATTGGAATCTCTACTGCTCACAACAGCTTATGAGATTATGTTCGAAGAATGGACACCGGTTTTGTATCAACGACGCAAGATTCAATTTTGTGTTCACATTTTTTTGAACTTCAGATAACGTTTTTGTATGGAAAGTTATATAGGTACTTCCGTCGGGTACCTATAATGCGATGAATTTTTTTTAGCAATCGATTGAGGTTTCTGCGGCGGGCTTTCGGTCGGGATGCAAATGTGTTTACGGAGTTTGTCGGCACACGCCTATAATAAAAGAAATACATGCTTTAATAAACACGTTTTCATGATGCTGCACGTAATGAGCAGATTTACTCGGATGCCCGGCAGTTTTATAATCATATCAGATGATAATGTAAAGCTCAATTAATTAAGCGACTTTAAGGTATTGGAATTTTTGATAAAGTAATATCAATTACCTACGGTGCATAAGTAAGCATGTACGTATCAAATTGCAAATATTTTTCCACACACGTTAAATAAACACATTGATATGCAGATAGACACTTCATACACCTTGATTGGTACCGGAACTTTCTAAGAAAAGTGGTTTAATAGTTGCCTACGTCTCGTTAGAGACGGGACTATCAACCTACACAAAAATCTATCAGACTGAGTAACTGCAAAATGTGATTTTTATTTTTCAATTTACAGTCGTAAACTTAATAATACCGTCGAGAATTTCTCCCGCCCATCACTATCAATCAGAATCGCCTGTACCTATTTAATTCGAAGTTTACACCTACGCAAGCAGTAAAACAAAAACCATAATAGAACGTGAAGAACTCGCGTTTATTCCTCACTTCCGAACGAAATTTATCGTAAATACAATCAATTATTCGTTACATAATTAAGTATGCTGTGTAAATAAGGGTCATTTTCGTTTAAGATGTTGGTTGGTGGTTCTTTTATGTAGTGAGGGACAATAGTGCTTGAAACAGGGGTGGGTTGGCCATCGATACATATCTTAATTAGGCCGCACAAGGCGATCATCGATTATTTTTTCTTGTATCCGGCCGATTTCGGCCCGCCTGACCGTGACTAATATTTGTAGAGACGGATGAAAATACTAATTTCTTATTTGGGACGTGTGTCTTTTTGTGTCAACAACTGTGATTTGGTTAAAAAGGGAATTCTGCTTCGTTGAGTTTCGGATTTACCTACACATGGATTTGAATGAGCGACATCCAGAATTTCGAAGGATACCTGAGCTGGCAATTTCTATTTTTTTTTTGGTTTATTATTATTTCTGTACCTCAGAGGTATACAATAGTAACTCCACTTTTTTTTTAAAATAATATTTCTTGCACCATTAAAATCTTAAGAACCATAATGGTGTTACTATTACAACATTAAGTCCTATGACATCTCAATCAGCACGGGTCAATTCATTAGGTTAAGCTACGCTTGCCGGGGTTGGTCTGTGGTTGGTGACCATCTTTACATACCGAGACTCCACCGTGCCTCGGAAAGCACGTTAAGCCGTTGGTCCCGGCTGTCATTCGTGGATCTTTGACAGTCGTTACGGGTCGTCAGAAGCCCGAAAGTCTGACAACCAGTCTTACCAAGGGGTATCGCATTACCCAGTAACTGGGTTGTGGAGGTCAGATAGGCAGTCGCTCCATGTAAAATACTGGTATTCAGCTGCATGCGGTTAGACTGGAAGCTGACCCCAACATAGTTGGGAAAAGGCTAGGCAGATGACGACCTAAGTATTGTATATTCACTGAAACCGTAAGTATTATTGAAAATAAACAGTCTAACAAAAACAAATTCAGTAGTTGTTTGCTATTACCATTTCATTTAATACAACGCAAATAGACACTGAAACCTGCTAAATAACCTTCTTATCTCGTTGGTGTAAGGTTTATTATCGCATTAATTTTCTTGAATAACCAGGGCAGTTGGAGTAATAAAATAGTTAAAACGTGAGAATCCCTGCAGAGAGCGCGGCATCTATGCTCCTGCGAATGTCTCGTTTTGCATAGTTATTTGATGGTTTTATCGATCGAAATAAAAGCTGAAATGCTTACTGAGCGTATGGGCGAAAATACACATGCCTGTAGCTAGTACAAAACTATTCAAGTAGCTGGCAAGCCGTATGCCATAACAACTTCCGATTGGTCAATCTCAAAATGGCATGGCATATTTATAGCATAGTTTTGTACCAGCTACAGGCATGTGTATTTTCGCCCTAATTTTCTATAGGTACCCGCATTTGACCTTACGTCACTGGAATGAGTCAATTTCAGCAAAACCGAAATCATTATGCAATCTCCGACGATTTGTTCTAAAATTCAAAGTTAAAAAAAGAAACAGCAAAAATAAAAAGCAAATCAGTTGGTGGACCTGATCGTCAATCTAACCGGAGTGTCTCATAACTACGGTTTAGCTTTTACCAAGTTTCAGAGAGGTAATGCTCCATCGTGTTTCAGTCGGACATAGCCTGCGGCACTTTGCCGTGGGAACACTCGAGCCTTCTTGGATTTACTCCCGTCAATGGACGAGGTTTAACTCCCTTTAATCAGAATTTAGTGCCGTTATTAATGTTTGGTTTTGATGATAGAATATCGGTTTTGTTAGGTAGGTATTTACAATTATTTTTGTGCCTGTATTGAAATTGTTTTGAGAAAGATATCCCGAGGTTGTTTGTCGAAGACGTAGAAGGATTAGGTACTTATCTTGAAAATTATCAAAAGGTTTAGAAAATCGTTTTGATTTAGGTCATATCGCCACTTCAACTAAACAATACTTTCGTAGAATAGCTAGAAGGGCCAAATTCTAGCTTTTGTTTTCTAGCAAAAGATACAACTCTTCAAATGGTGTTAGAGGGCTGATCGTCTTCTTGTTCAACCGTGAAAAATCTATTAATAACGTCGTTAGCCTTACCTAATTTTAGGACACTGACGAAATCTTTGAAAATGACTCGAAAACCTTAATTTCATCAAATCAATCAGTCCCGATGAATCAATAGAAAAAACTTCTCATTTACATCCAAACTGCCGATTATAATAAACTGGACAAACACCAAAATGATTTTGGATATCCAATCAATTGGTGTTGACAGATATGGCCATTATTTGCCAAATTTTGAGTTTCATGGATTGGTATTTCTCAATCAATCTGAGAGTTGATTGTGTATTTCTTTATGTTGATTTGAAAATTAGGCATTTTGTTGACGAAATCATTCAGTGATATATTATGTTCGCTGATTAGTCTCAGACAAAAAGCTATAATAATGTCAATGGGTTATTTGATTATCTGATGATGATTTTTGGGTGTAAAAGTCTGGTGTTTGTTACAACAGTTAACATTCCTACCACCTAATAAGTGGTTGGTATGTAGGTATCGAACTATAGATTATGGTCGATACCTAGGTTCACTAGACAAGGCAAAAAAGACAAACGATGAATAAATAATACTAGGTACTTACTGAATTCTTACTTTGGTCAGTAAGCAGTTTTTTTATTCTTCGTCTCTCTTTTTAACACGCTTTTATTAGCTTGGTCTGTATGTATGTAACGGAATTTTTGAACGTGATTTTTACCCACTTCAAAACGTTGGATTGAATTGAAACTTCGCACACTTATCAAGGGCCGATGACAATACAATAATTTAATAAGTTTGTCCGATTATCCTGATCAGGATCTTCAGGATTAACGATGTTTTCCATATTTGAAAACACAGTTGTGTCTTGTACCACGTACCAAGGCATGCACTCTTACCTACTGAAGCATACATGACTTTCGTCCAATGGTGATTGGATATAATGGTTAGACTACGGAATAATTCATAGTACGGTATTATCATCGTTAGAGACTAAAAAAACAAAATAAATAATACTTTAAAAAACTAAAAAAACACGCCTTTGTAGCTAGCCGAACTAAAATGTAGAAAATATTTTTTTATAAATTCAAAAAAGAATAGAGTGATTAAGAAAAAAATATTTTATCGTAAAAAGCGTGCGGTGCTTTTTAAGATATTATTATGATGACTTTACTTTTACAAATATCTGTCAATTAAATACTTACAACATCTGTCAATTAAATATTTACAACAATTCACATCTAGCACCTCACGTTTTTTTACGATATAATATTTTAATTTTAATCACTGTTCTTTTTTTAAACTTATAGAAAATTATTTTTAACTTTTTAGTTCGGCTAGCTACAAAAGCGTGTTTTTTTAAACTATTATTTATTGCAAGCTTTTATTTAGTTTTACCTGTTCCGGTGTCTGTCTGTCTGTCTGTAATCGAATCTTGCAAATTAAATTTGACCCACTTCTCGGTTTCCGATTGAGCTGAAATTTTACATGCACATGTAAATCGGATGACAATGCAATATTATTATGACATGGAGCTGATCTGATGATGGAGCCAAAAGGCAACCAGGGGAACTCAGTACGCATTAAAACGACGCAACCCTATAGAGTTTGGGCTCGATTGATTTATCTTGACAAGGACTCTGTCCTAGAACAAATCCAGATTAATATGTATAAGCTTGCTAAAAAAAATACTTTTGTTTTTGCTCTGGAATAGAACCATCAATCAACATAAATATGCTGAAACCAAATAAATACCTAATTTATTTGATTTCAGCATATTTATGTTGATCTTATTCAGTAAAAGTACGAGTAGCTTAGCTTACTAACTGCCTTCTGAATTTCCAGTTTCTTTTGTTTTCGGGATTTCCCGTCAGAACCTTCTGCTGTGTAGACAGGGTCTGGCACGCTGCTCTGCTCAGCCAGCTTTCTGCTTATGGTATCCCAGCTGATTTTTGTAGCTGGATATTAGATTTCCTTAGTGAACGGTCGAACAGAGTAGCTGTTGACGGCTCCTCTGACGTTATGGCTATTGCTATATACCTATGTATGGCTCAGGGGTCGGTTCTCTCTGTAACTCTTTTCCTGCTGCACATCACTGACCTGCTTCAGTCTGGTATTGTTGGGTACACAGATGACAGTACAGTTTCAGAGAGATACTTGTTCAGTGCAAGAACCAGCGGGGTCGAAGTTTGTTCTTTGAGAGAGGCCATGGTAGAGCGGGCAGATTTCACCTTAAGCCTTGTCTCCCAGTGGGGTGATGATAACCTGGTCTCTTTAACGCCACCAAAACATAGGCGTGTCTTTTTACCGCTAAAAGGAGTCGTTTCGCCCTAACTCCTACTTTTCGGGGTACATCTGTTCCCGTAACTGATCGGCATGGCTCCTAGGCATGGAGTTGACTTCCTGGTCTCAACTTCAGCGCCACCATTGAGTACAAGGCCCAAACTGCGGCCATGAAACAGGGCATCCTAAATAGGGTGAAGCGATACTTTACGCCTGGACAGCTTTTAACCCTTTAAAAAGCGCAAGTCCGATCCTGTATGGAATATTGCAGTCACCTTTTTGATGGATCAGCTGAGTACCAACTAGCCGCGCTTGACTTGGTGGAACGCAGAGCTAAGAGGCTCATTGGCGTCTTAAAAATGGTGGATGCGAAGCTTCACAGCTTGCCTCATCGCCGCAAGGTTGCCTGCTTTTCGGTCTTCTACAGATTGTACTTCGGTGAGTGTGCCCCAGAACTCCACGACCTGATTCCACCGGCCCCCTTTTACAACACACTGCTAATTACCATCCCACCTAGTTGCTATTCCACCAATTCGCACTAAGCGTTTCCAAATGTCTTTTATAACGCGCACAGCAAAATAGTGGAACTCACTACCTTCGTCTATTTCCGAGCGCATACAACCCTAATTTCTTCAAAGTGAGAGTGAACAGGCTTCAGGCTTTGTGGGTAAGATCACTCCATCGTCGACTTTGTCTCTGTCATCTCTGGCCTAGACTAGAGTCATGAGCAAAGCTATCTCAAATAAAAAAATAAAAAAGGTATGTGAAAATAATTTGTCATTTAGCTATTCCTAAACCTATTTTAAAGTGTGTATTTTAATGTTGATTAGCAGTGTGATTCAAGATTCTTGATATTATAATCAAATTCTTAAGTAAGTAATGAAAACATTAGGTACCATACCTGTGGTGTGTTTGTGTTTTCATTATAGAAATATAAAAAAGTGTAAATTGCGATTAAGAAAATAAAAAGGATTCATTGAATAAATAATACACGTAACTGTAGCTTCACGGTATGTATCTAATGAATTGTTTATTTTATTAATTGTAAAATAAATAACAAACTAAAAGAGAGTGTCAAATTTATTGAAGAAACTGATTTTTATGATGATTATGATAGTTTAAGGAAAAAACATGAAGCAGACCTATCTTTTTTAAAGATTTAATTAATAATAATAATAGGTACTATAGCTAATGACCGCTGCATAGACACCTGTTGAATTTATAAAAGTGTTATTTAAATGTTATATGTGGTCTTAAAGTATTTTATTTATTTTATTGGTTCCACGTGATGACAGTCGAGTGGTTTATATTTAGCACTAGTGATCCGCTTCTCCGACAGCTCAATCTATCGAGATTTCTGTTATATGCCATAGTTAAATAAAATAATAGAGGGGCTAAGCTACACTTACGGCGGTTGGTTCGTGGATGGGAGACCTTCCTTACATAACGACACCCCTCCCTGCCTCGTAAAGCACATTAAGCTGTTGGTCCCGGCTGTCATTCATATATCTTTGTTACGGGTAGTCAGAAGCCTAAAAGTCTGACAACCAGTCTTACCAAGGCGTTTCGTATTACCGACTAATTGGGTTGTGGAGGTCAGATAGGATGTCGCTCCATGTAAAATACTGGTATTCAGCTGCATCCGGTTATAGACTGGAAGCTGACCACAACGAAGTTGCGAAAAGGCAACGTAGATTGATTGACTGATTGCCTAAGTTAAATATAAATTTCTTATACACATAACCTTCCGGAAAATGCTCTAAATGATGGTGAAAACTGAATCAAAATCTATTGTGTAGTTTAGAACTAAGCGGTCATACGGACAAACACGAAAAACGCTTTGTTTTATACTATGTATATTGTATATGAATTAGCATATAATTTTCCGATGAACCACGTTGTGTAAGGTAGAGAACGAACAAAATTTAATTTTCCACTTTGGTTTTGTCTTTCCTTCTTTCTTTCTTTGTACATGTTTATTTATTTATTATTGAATTGTACCTACCTACATAAACGTTGTACTTTGTAGGCACCTATTTTCCTTGTTTGTTCGGTAAAAAAATCGTCACCATTGCATAGTTTCTGCTTGTTTAGATACCTATTCTGCGTCATGATTTGGACTTTGTAGGCGCTAAAGAAGAAATAAAAACACACGCGTTAAACACCTAATAAATCCATATTTGGACAAGTCGAGAACACTCTGCAGTCACATTTAAAATGTTTGCACTTCAAACAATGTAAAGGCAGGGTCCAAGAACATTAAAACGTAAAAAGATACTTTTGTCATCATTTAAATAATGTAGGTATCGATATAGTGTAATCTGATGAGGGACATCAACAGTGTGATATTTCACGACACAACCTTATTGATATAATTTAGTTATAATAAGAAACTTTGTGGGTTGTTGCACTAGTTAGTGGACGCGACTTCGTTTGATAATGTGAACCAATGATACCGAGTTTACAAAATTCACAGGAATTACAGCTGAAAAATCAGACCCTAGATTTATTTGACTGAAATGTACCAAAGTACGATTTGCTGGAGCACTAGAAGGAAAAATTTACTGTAAAACTATTTATATTCTGCAGTTAGACATAATCTGTAATATACACTTCATAAATAAACCATTCCCGTATATACTCCAAGTTATTTTCTCATATCAGTGAAAACCCTGTTATTCAGCGGATGTGTCGTACCACACAGGAAGTCTTTGTTTGGCGCCGACAAAGTTTCCACGTCGCCTCGACATACAGACAAACAAGTAACCAAAATACGAACATAATACGCGTTCTGAGAACAACGCGGAAAACCGATAGGGTGCATTTATAGCCTTTACTTAATGTAACACCAACTTATATTTGCTGCTGAAAATTTGCATAGCCATTCAAAATTGTACTCTGTTTCTTCGACAGTAAGTGTGGCGGTTTTCAGGGCAGGGTTTTCTGGGTGCGATTTTTTTATTGTCCGAATGTTATTGTCGCTCATCGTTGGTGGTGACATTTCGCAAATAATGTCGCAAGTTGCCGCGACCACCGACATAAGTCGGAACTTTTGTGGCAGTCGCAATGGGAGGCCGTTGACTTGTTAAGATGGATTAATTGTTTTTTTTAATGGTCGCTCGTAAATACATTTTGTAGATCAAATACGAAGTGTTTTGGGATACATGATGTATCGTTAGTGGGAAGCTGTTTAATTGTTTACATTTTGTCTCACCATTTTCTGAGGGAGTCCCCGAGGCCACCATAGGTAAGTTTGTTGGTGGTATGTGCTGAGTGGCTACATATATAAAAGAAGATATATAGACATACTCTCTACTCTCGTCGTTAAGTGTGGTAATGGGAAATCCATGTTGTACAAGTATAGTGAACACACCACTAACTTAGTACAGCAGTGCTATTCTGTTCAAATCTCACCGTGAAAACTTAGGTGAGGTGAGCGTGGAGTGAGCTGTCAATAGTGTCAATCCCTAGCATCAGGTGGAATAACAGCTCACTCCAAGCTCACTTCAGCTAAGTTTTCACGGTGAGATTTTTACAGAATAGATCGGCTGGAAATACTACATGCAAAGGAACAAATGAATAATCAACTGTGATGCTAGGTATAAAGAACTAAAGATATATCCACTAGTACTCACTATGTGGATATATCTTTAGTTCTTTAATAAGTTCCCCATAGGGCTCGTGGCTAAGTAATAACAGCAACAAGGGTCGATCGATCAGGCTAAGCTACGCTTGCCGCGGTTGGTCCTAGGATGGGTGACCATCTTTACATACCGAGACCCCTCCATTCGTCGGAAAGCACGTTAAGCCGTAGATCCCGGCTATCATTCTTGGATCATTGACAGTCGTTACGGGTCGTCAGAAGCCCGAAAGTCTGGCAACAAGTCTTGCTAAGGGGTATAATATCGTGTTACTCAGAAAGTGGGTTGTAGAGGTGAGATATGCAGTCGCTTCATATAAAATACTGGTATTCAACTGTAACAGGTTAGACTGGAAGCCAACCCCAACATAGTTGGGAAACGGCTAGGCAGATTGAGTGAGTTCCCCTAAGACATTTGATCCTCAAATCCAGGACACCACCTACCAACATAACAGTTAAAAATCATCACGGACCCGATAAATCCCGAACGACACACGAACGATGATTCATAACGCTACAATCACTAGTCGCCACGTTACATGACATGCGCAAGCGCTTATTTATACCCCTTTATCGGATGACGTCCGCATAAAGGCAGCCGCTCGAAATAATAGGGGGACAGGCAAGCCATTGTACGGAACATGTTCAACCATTCATACGATGAGTAAAGAAGAGTAATGCCTCGCAATAGTCATAATTTTAGTACACGTAGTACAAAGTAACGCCGACTTTACCGACTTGCAGTGTAATTGGGTTTTTTTGTTGGCGGTATGTCTTTACTGGAGTGTTTTGGGGTGTGCCTGAAAGTCGAGTAAAGATGTAGCTTTCAGCTCCACCGGCACCACAGTTATATCGATACTGCCACAGATATCTGCGATTTAAATGGTCGATCTCCGGCAATTTAGCTAAATGTCTTACAGTTTTACCAAAGTAACGAGTTAGAAATTCCCTCCTTTCCTCCAATGCAAGTCAAACAGTCCCCTTCGTGCAACACCTGCCTAAAACCACGTTAGTAATTTATATGAGGTATCGGTGACAGACCTTTCTTATTGAACGATTTTGTAGGAGGATGCCAAAAGGGAGGAGTTTTGGGTTGGTTGGTTATAGTTGACTACTCTCCTGCTGATCTATTCTGTAAAAATCTCTCCATGAAAACTAAGGCGAAGTGAGCTGTC
Organism: Dicycla oo; assembly: GCA_948252095.1. Lineage (NCBI taxonomy): Eukaryota > Metazoa > Arthropoda > Insecta > Lepidoptera > Noctuidae > Dicycla > Dicycla oo. Next base: position 17,197,421 of record OX411728.1, read on the forward strand.
ATTGGTGTCTATCCCTAGCACCAGGTGGAATAACAGCAGTGCTATTCTGTACGGACATCACCGTGAAAACATAGGTGAAGTGAGCGTGGAGTGAGCAGGCAATAGTGTCAATCCCTAGCATCAGGTGGAATGACAGCTCACTTCACCTAAGTTTTCGCGGTGAGATTTTTACAGAATAGACCGGCAGCTCACTCCAACCTCACTTCACCTAAATTTTCAAGGTGAGATTTTTACAGAAGAGTAGGATGTAATAATAGCTGTAATAGGTACCTATTTGAATCTGAAGATGAGTTTCAAAACAATTTGATGAATATTTTTGATATGCTTTCGGCAACTTTTCTAAAATATTCTGTCGAAGACAAAGACTTTTGTGGACATAAGCTGACAATATAATATTATGGTGATCGAGTTCAACTTATTGCAACATTGCGTGTTGACATTTTGCCAATTCGTGTAACCGTCACAGAAAATAGTAAGTATTAAATGTCAACTGCAGTGAACGGATGACATTGGGAGTACCAAAACATTTAAATTTTTTGCTACTCTAAGTTCAAATAACCAGAAACCTAGGGACTACTCAGAATAGTCGTAAATCGAATAAGAACAGAATCCTTAATTATCCTACTAGCATACAATTAACTAGGTCGACGTCTTCTTATTATTATTATTACTGCTGAGCAGAGGCCTCCTCCAAATCCTTCCAAGCGTCCTTTTCCATGGCCACCTCTATCCAACCCTTGCTCTACGCGTCTAGGTCGTCTCAGCACCTCTTCCTGGCTAGCCTCGGGCGGTGCCGTTCATCCTCAAGCACCCATCGTGTGGAGACTGTTGCCCAGCGGTCTCTATGCATGATCCCCGTTTTTGAGCGCAGCGTGGTATTTCGTATGCTGTCAGTTCGTTTTACGCCCAGAATGCTGCGCTCCATTGCTCTTTGGCAAACTCCAAGGCGGAACTTTTACGACTCGGTGATCGACCAGATCTGAGCACCATAGGTTAGGTTGGCAGAATACAAATATCGATGAGTTTTCGCTTATGGGAGATCGATCGTCTACTTATGTAATCGGAAAATCGCAAATATTGTAGTATCTATCATAAGAGACCTTTCTCGCTTCACTATATATCTCGGAGTTCTCCTCATTATGTTCCGAATAAAGGTTGCAACGAAATATCAAAACTCTGTTTGAGGTTTCGGGAGAAACCGGTGTAACAGTCAGTAGTCGACATTTTAGTCCTAGTTTCTGCGCAGAAATGTCGAGACGAATGATGCAATCCGTTGAAAACTGATCGCCATTTTGTCTAGGAAGGTTGGTATTAGATGAATTCGATTTGCATAAATAATAGATACTATATATTCCATTAATCTAGCAATTAAGAACACTTCAGAAGCTGAAGGGTTTTAAAAGTGAATATATATTATATGTTTCAAGTTTCAGCTTACTTACTTGTTCTTTTTTATTGGAAATCTGGACGAAGTAGTTGTGAGTACCTACGCCTGAGCACGTAGGTACCTAGTTTTTAGAGGCTGCCTTATATATATTAAGTTAATATAATTTAAGTACCAATCTAGTCTTTTTCAAACCGTGTGACAAAAACAGCGTAGTCTAGTATTTTTTATCAACGATTTATTCTAGTGAATTAAACTTTTTTTATTCGAAAACTTGTCGATTCTTGTATCGATATGTGCAAAAAAAGAATATAATCTGGCCTTGTCCTTACCCCCGGTCCAATGTTATGACTTATTTGTCTCGCCCGTACAGATTTATCGATATTCGAAGAATAAAATTGACTAAATCTGCATAATACATTCATTAAATAACATGTAAATTGATTTTTTGGCGTGGCCGCCTGTTCTGATGACGAAATAGAAGCATATGGACAATAAAATGATAAGGAAGGAAATAAGATGTAAAAAACTTAGTTGAAAATGTCATTTGTATAATGATTTGTGTGGACAAGTGTGGACAAGGATAGCCATTAATATAGTGTTAATTGTTGATGTCGTGTCTAGTCGGTTCTGTGCTTTTTTGTAATAATTTAAATATTACAAACTCTAGATTTGACATCTCGCGGAAAGGTTTTATTTTAGTAGAGACATATAAATAGCATACATAAAGTTGAATGTTTTATAATTCCTAACCAATCAACAATAACAGAATGTAGATTTCAGTAACGTTGAGGAACGTTTCGTCGTCACTCATCATCAGCCTAGCATTTTACCAACTATCTTTTGTTCGGCTTCCAGTTTAACTGGATGCTGCTGAATTTTAGTTGGAGTGACTACCTATCTGATAAACACAACCTAGTTACTGGGTAGGAAAGACTGGTTGTCAGACTTTCGATCTTCTGATGACTCGAATAACTACTGTCAAAGATCTACGAATGACAGCCGGGACCAAAGGCTGAACGTGCTTTCTACCTTTTCTATTCCTTCAGTAATGATTTACTCTGGAACTATTCGATGGTTGAGATGAGTTTACTATCGCGTGAAGTGTGAATGCAAGGAGGCCATGTAGGTTAATTTGGTGATGAGAATCCAAAGGGAAAGGTATGATAGAAAAGGATACAAGATGGTGCAATGAAGACGTGCAAATTATGCTTAAAGAAAAGAATGTTGCGTGTCGTAAAGAATGGCAGGGTATAGAAAATGGGAATGATAGTTTCAAAGAGGATAAGAAGACTTTTTTAAGGAATGGAAGAAAAAGGCAAAAAAGGCAGCAGCAGTTTCCAGGGCTAAGCCACAGGAGAAGTTCTATGACTCACTGGACGGCCCCAGAGGCAAGAAGGAGCTTACCGGATTACAAAAGCAAGAGAAAGGAGAACTAGAGACGAACTGTTCCAACGAACGTTCTGTTCCAAGATGACGAAATAAAAGAAGGATGGGAGGTTTATTTTGAAAAGCTAATGAACGAATAGAATGAATGGAATGGTGTGCTCAAAGAGGTACAAGCAAATATGGGTTTGGTGAAGGAAATAAGCATAGATGAAGTGAGAAAGGCAGTTCTAAGTATGAAAAATGGAAAGGCCTTGGGCCCGGATGATATACCAGTAGAAGTATGGAAGCGTTTAAAAGCAGATGGATATTATGTGGCTGACTTTATTGTTTAATAGGTAAGTTGTTGTATGAAGGAGCGATCCCACAACAATAGTGAAATAGTCGCTAGTTATCGCTAGCTAGAAAGATGGGCATCTTCAAGAATAAAGACAATATACAGGACTGCAACATCTATCGAGGGATAATAGAGAAAAGATTGCGAGAGCAGAATGAGATTACCCCAAACCAGTTTGGGTTTATGCCAGGTCGAGGAACAGTGGACGCCACTTTTGCACTCCACCATCTGTGCGAGAAATACAGACGTGCACATAAGAACTTGCACAGAAAGCGTATGATAGGGATATCTTGTGGTGGGCCTTGAAAGAGAAAGGTTGGCTCGGAAAAAATGTAAAGTTAATTCGTGCTATGTACAGTCAACCTCGTACCTACGTCCGGTCAGCTGCTGGCAGCATCGACGAGTTCAGTGTGGCCGTATACTATAGGCTTGTACAAAGGGTCGGCTTTAAGTCCTTTACCTCTTCCTGTTGATTATGGACGCTCTGACGTCGTACATACAGGGCGTCGAGGCACCCTGGTGCATGCTATTTGCCGACGATATCGTTCTTGTTGGTGAAGATGGATCTGAGATCCAGAGCAGATTGGAGAAAAGGAAACGGAACCTGGATAATGTTGGCTTGAAAATCAGCAGAACCAAGACCGAGTCATGTTCTGCAATTTCGGCTGTCTCTCCAGTTCTGGGGCCATAGCGCTTGATGGCGCGCTTGTGCAAAGCGATGGCGAAGTAGATCGGACTGTTGAGCACAGAATTAACACTGGATAGATGAAATGGCGGCAGGTCACGGGAACAATCTGCGACTCCCGCATTCCCCTTAAACTTAAGGGAACTTAAGGGAAGATTTATAAAACAGTGGTTAGATTTGCTGTCATGTATGGATCAGAATGTTGGGCTACAAAAGGAATGAATGAAAGACAATTGCATGCAGCTGGGATGAGAATGCTAAGAGGGTTATGAGGTGTTACGCGAATGGATAGAATAAGAAATGAGTATACTCGTACCTACTATAAGAGAAAGTCTAAAGGTGACACCGGTGACTGAAAAGTTGTGCGGAAATCAGTTGTTATGGTGTGGGCATGTGATGCGGAGGAATGACGAAAATGTCGTCGAAATTTTTTTTGATTATGAGATGGCTATACGTGTAGGGGAAGTCCAAAGGAACGCTGGATGGTCTGTGAGAAAAAAGATTACGAACGAGTAAGGCAGTGACTACCGAGATTGACGACTAATTTTTCACCCATTCGCCGCATGCTTTCTCTTGCGAACTCCGTTCGTGACGAAATAGATGTCTTTGCTGGTTCTGTTGCCTCAGTTAGGACTAAACTCAGAGTCTTAATTCCATAAAAGTTTCTTTTACATTTCATTTTTCTTTTCCTTAATTGTATAATAATTTTTATATAGTTTTTCCTTTCCAACACTTTTCCATCATCTTTGGGAAAGTTCACAACTCGTTTTAAGTTTCGTTTAACTATTTGTTTATTTTTTTTTTTTAATAGTAAGTGCTTAACATAACATTACCTATGCATGCTGGATTCACATCTAGTAGATGTCAATCAGACCTATTGTGTTGTATATAACTACTTTATTGAATTTGTGATTGTACATCAGTTTTGTGAATTAATAATAAAAAAAATTGAGAAGTATGGAAGAAAAAGACATGTTGCGCCGAACCCAAATAAATTGGGATAAGGGCAGGAGAATGATGATGATTGGTTTACGGAACCCTACAATGACACATCATGTGTTAGCATAATAAAAGTGTTTCAACAACGATTGTGGACTGCACATATACTTAAGCTAATACGTTGCTTGATTTTATTGTTCTATTTATTAAACTAGAGCTCCAATACCTAACATTAGCCTAATCTAATGTAAATATTTTGTAGTAGTTCACACACAATAAGTTTCTTTGCTTTATTTTGTAATAAAACACATAACAAACCTAATTTAAGGAGCCATCAGGAACATAATAACAAGCTAATTAACAAAATAACATTAATTTAGAAGTTCGCAGCGCTAATGATGAGAACCATTAATGGTTTCACATCGACCATTTTACGAACGAGAAAAAAAGAACCGAATTCTTTGACGGTCACCTTATTATATTGGCTTATATTGTCTTATATTTGGTGTCGTAAATTACACCATCGTTGGTCGGTATTAGCATTTTTATTGTCGCATACAGAATGGGCGAACGATCGTAATTTAATCTTCGGACCGCAAAATTGAATTATTTATTATGTTGAACGGATTGTATAAAAGGTAATTGGGAATTTCAATGCACACATGATTAGAATGTTGGTAAGTAATCATAGTTATTAACTTATTGAGGTAATAATAAGTGGGAAGATTTGCTTTGTTTATTCTCTCTAAAAATCTGTTTCTCTCAAATTCTCGTTGGGACTCCTGCGAGTCATTTATTACCAAGTACGTCTATTTTAATGACTTTCACAATTGTAATGTATCTGACGCAGCCAACTAGATTAATCAGCTGTATAGTTAACACTTCCCACGTGGAACGCACACATGGGTGTGCATCAGAAAAATCTCTTTAGGTATATATATTTATATAAACGTACCTATATCATATAGGTAAACAGGTGAAATTTTCAAGTGGGCGTGGATGGCCAAATCCGAAACTATGAGGAATAGTGAAATGTACTCAAAGAAGTCTCGGGCTCGATTTCGATGAAAACTAATACTGCGTCATTTGATAAAAAAAAAATCAATATCAAGGTTTATTAGAAAAGTAACATGAGAAAAATAAGAAAATATTTTGTTAAAAATGAGCTCTTTCCTTTAGTTTGCCGTGTGTCATTAGTTCCCAGAATACGATACTTATAAGCGACACTATCGAATGGTGTAATAATATAGTGTGTGTGTTTTTTTTTTCAAAATAAACAGGTTCGATTCCTGGCTAGAAATATTGATTTTTCAAAAATCTAGTGATGCAGTTCTAGTTTTCATCAAAATCGAGCCCGCGACTCGTTTAAGTACTTTTCGCTCATTGTTTTGGATTTGGCCATCCACGCCCACTTGAAAAATTCACTCTGTATAAACGTAAATAACCATCATGCAATGGCGATCGTTTGCTTACAGTAGTTGTGAACCTATGGGGTTCGGTTGACATTCGAGCACACATTAACATGTCTTATGCGGTTTTTTATTGTATATAACTCACGTGATATAACTCACGCCTAGCCTTTTAACTAAACGACGCCGATCAACTAGCGTATTATACATAATTATGGGTTAGGTTGGAACTGTTACCAACCACGAGTGAGCTGAATTGGTCGCAGTAACTAAGCCGGGGCACCCCAACCAAACCGCCAACGACAACCGACCCCGGCTAAGCGAGCGGTTCCGCGGTAGCGGCCGGCGAGCGTTGCTTCTCAAGGCTAGGCTGTCAACTAAAAGACTGATTAAGTTAGTTGGCTGCGACATACCTAATATGTAGATATTTTATATAATTAATTTTTGTAAGCGGTATGTTAGCTTATTAAACATATTTGGGTATTGGCTCTGCATCGGCTTGAAACATCTAACACCGAGCTTTGTTTCATAGAAATCTTCAGTTAACTTCATCACCATAATCTTCATTACCAGTTTCAAAATCACAGTTCAATTGGACTGTAGATGTCTTAACTCAAATCCAATTCAAATCAAATCTAAATCTGCATCAAATCCTTGACTTGAGCAAGAGACCAGAGAATAAAAGTTTTCGTTTTTCTCAATTTCATTTTCCTGGCGTAAAATGGTGACGAGCAGATAGGTGTGTCTGTGGGAGGTCTCCCATTCGTATTTATAATAATATGACTGTATGTTAGAATTGCCAAAGCCAAAGTCACAAAGACGGGCTCATAATTTATACCGGGTCACTCCACATAAATTACCTTAATATAATTATACATAAAATGCAACTTCTCCCTTCTATTGATTAATCTTAAGGCACTGACTAAGACCTTCACAAATGAGTTTATCATAATATCAAAAGCTATAAAAATACCATCGACTTAATAAAAAAAGATTTCTTTTATTATTCACATTAAAAAATTAACAAAAACTATAATTTAATGCGAAGACGCGACTACCTGTACAACAGTGGAATTCAGTGGCAGATTGCAGATCAAAATTATTAATCATTCGGAAACTCCATATCGAATACCGGACATTTTTAATCGATTTCTCGTGAAAACGAATCGATACCGCAATCAATAATATTATTGTTTTAGTTTTGACAACCGTTACGTTTAATGTTTGCGATCAAATTTTCTTGAATTTCGCGAATTAAGATTTGTGAGATTTTATAGTAGGTAAATGGTATTTGCTTTGTTACGTTTTTAGAATGGTGTTCATTTTTTATGGTTTTGTTACTGGCTACAAGACCACCGAATGACACGCATATTTCAACTCCTTTAGCGCCTGCGCCCACTGGCGGCACGGCACGGCTAGGGATTTATATGCGACGAATAGGAAAATAACTAAATAGTATGACAATAAAATTAAAATTTCAATGATAATGCCTAAGAACGTAGCGCCTAAGGATACCGAGGCATCGTTGCCGTCAGTATTCACTTGCACGTAGTGATGCAGAAGGATCCCTTGCCGTGCCGACCCGCCAATGGGCGCATGAAAATCTGGGAAATCAAAGGATCTTTATAAGGAGTGATAGTTTTCAGGGGTGTTGTTCTGGGAAATCCAAAGGATCATTATAAGGAGTGATAGTTTTCAGGGGTGTTGTGCTATGTTATGCCAAATACCGATATTTTTCGTAGTAGGAAATTGAGTAGGTAACTATGTTATGCTTAAGTTCGTCCAAACTACTTTGGGCAGTAATTAAGTACCAACCTTGTTGATTGTCTAATCGTTTTACCGTAGCATGAGCTGATAATAGAAAATAATAGAGTAGGTAACTTATGTAGCTGTAATCAACGCTCTTTACAAATGGATTAGCATTATGTTATCAGCTCGTAAATCAGAGGGGACCACGGAATAGAAAGAACAAGTGGAAGTGCCCACGCAGCTATCCGGCAAGTGTCACAATTATGCGGAAAAAATGTAAAATAATAACACCCTTCGTCAGTTGTAATAAGTCTTAATTTTGTATGAATAACGCTAACGGTTTTCGACTAAGATGGATTTGTTGTTCATACAAAATTAATATCAACTAATGGGAGTTTTGGAATAGTTTTAGATGACGTTTGCCCAACTATTTTGCAAATAAGAAAGAAATAAAACTGTATATTATTTTTTTCAACAGGGAATGAACGGTGGTCTTAAGAATTAGAAGTGGGGCTACTAGGGTATGTGGGGTATCATATGAAAGAGCCCTGATTGCAAATTCTCAAATATTTTATCTTTTGTTTTTAGGCCGCATACATGATCGATGAACAATTCCGTCATACATGATCGATGCGTAACTTTAACCGTTTACGCAGCGGAAGTTCTCAAAAGGATAAATTTTCCCCGTTTTTGCAACTTTTTTCATTGATGCTCTGCTCCTATTGGGCGTAGCGTGATGTTATATAGCCTATAGCCTTCCTCAATAAATGGGCTATCCAACACTTAAGTATTTTTCAATTCAAACCAGTAGTTCCTAAGATTAGTGCGTTCAACCAAACAAACAAACTTTTCAGCTTTATAATTGAATTATATTATATAGATCTTTGAGGACTGATTTTTGGTTTAGTGGTCGCAAGCGCTACTGCTGAGCAGGTCCTGGGTTCGATTCCCGGGTCGGGCATAGTGTTATTTGGTTTTTCTATATGGAATTTCTCAGTAGCAGCCTGGAGTCTGGATTAGTGCCGGTATAGGCTCGCCCCCTATTATATGGAACTTAAACATAACTGGCGAACTGTAAATGTAGGTAATCCGTATACTACAGTTACACCTCTGCCCATCCCTTCGAAGAAACAAGGCGTTATGATGTCTTTGAGGTTGATGACGCAGTTTTCCTATCAAGAGAATCATCATCATTTCAGTCAAAAGACATCCACTGCTGAACATGCTGCAGGCCTCCCCCAAGCACCGCTACTTCGACCAGTTCTGTGCTTCCCGCATCGGCCTGCGGCCTTCACAAGGTCATCGGTTCACCTTGTGGGAGCCATCCAACGCTACGTCTTCTGGTACAGATCGCGGCAAGTAAGTTCCAAAAGTTACAATTATGGATTGAGACAGATGAGACCCGAAAGTGTGTTGCTCGCGGCACGTAAGTTGAATGCGTTGTTATTGTGTTGATTGAATGGTACGTTGAATGAGTTGGTGAGTTGAACCTTGAATGCGCACTAACACATTTTCGGGTCTCAATCGGTCTCAGTCCATAATTGTACCTGCGCGGACGACCGCCATTTTGGTTCAACTTACCTACGTACGCGGTCGCCACTCCAGAATCTGTTCTGCGAGCAATATGCCCTGCCCACTGTCACTTAAATTTGGCAATAGGGATGATGACTAAAAAATGTTTTTTTGTCCGTCATGTAGATTATTAAAATATATTGGACACGTATTTTTTCTTTTTCTACGTAATCAAAAGATTACGGCGATAGATTGAGTTAAAATGTGGCATGACGTCACGTCTTCGTTGATTTTATACGTAGAAGTGACGTAGCAAGCCCCCACTCCCGAACTTTAATGAGAGTTATCTAAGTCATTTTTTATTAATATGATAAAGCAAAAAATACGTATCTAATATTTTTTTATTATCTGACTGACGGACTAAATCGAATTTCTTTTTTTCTACCCAGGCATCATCCCAATTCTTCGGGGTATGTTGGTTACCTTAGTCTTCCTGCAGATCTCTACATTTCTGATTCGATCACGTAGGGAAACTCCAAGGATATCCCTCTCCATTGCCCTTTGGGTGACTTTTAGCCTTCTAATAAGGCCCATTGTGGGCGACCACGTTTCAGTATTATCAATATCGGTATTGAGAAATTCCCATTAAGCAATCCCCTTGTTCAAGATTATTTTTCATATTCTCTTGATTTAACTGTGAACTTATGCTTAGCAAATAAACCTGTAGATTTTCCACATAATTATTCATAAGTATAATAAAATATTTAGTATCAAACAAATAAGAACTAATAATATATTCTATGTTCGAAAGATGCCTATGCGATGAGGTATTAAATTTTTTATGAGTTTTTAATAAAGTCGTTAAAACTATAGGTAATCGATAAGTTGGATCAAATCACGTCATTAATCATCAGGTTTTCTTACAGCTGCAGTATTGCGTAACGGTTGATTGGTTATTAAGTTTAATCAGACATTTTTTTTCTCGTGGCTAAGTAATAACAGCCGCACGGGTCGATCCATCAGGTTAAGCTACGCTTGCCGGGGTTGGTCCGTAGATGGGTGACCATCTTTTTTTCATACCGAGACTCCTCCGTGCCTCGGAAAGCACGTTAAGCTGTTGGTCCCGGCTGTCTTTCGTGGATCTTTGACAGTCATTACGGGTCGTCAGAAGCCCGAAAGTCTGACAACCAGTCTTACCAAGGGGTATCGTATTGCCCAGTAACTGGGTTGTGGAGGTCAGATAGGCAGTCGCTCCATGTAAAATACTGGTATTCAGCTGCATCCGGTTAGACTGGAAGCCGACCCCAACATAGTTGGGAAAAGGCTAGGCAGATTGATTGAATACATATTTTTTTATAAGCTTGTATTAATAGAGGACAGCTAAAGTACCTAAAGCTTTTCAAAGCTTACTGTCACTCCTTTCTACACTTGCAGCCTGTGGGTCAGCTTCACTCAGCGGGCATACAGCGACCTACGCTTTCAATTCAATAATGCATTGAGAGTACTGCTGCGGCTGCCGTAGCGTTGTAGTGCGTCAGGGATGTTTGCGGATATTAACATTGATGGTTTTGTCGCCCACGTTAGAAAAAGATGTGCATCCCTGATGTCGCGTGTTCGCGGCAGCACCAACAGTATTCTCAGTATGTTCACCGATCGGTGCGGAGCTCCACGCTGAATTTTAATTATAATTGTATCTACATGTAGGTTCTGTGTCTGTACCTACTAACACTAGATGTTAAGTAAAATTGTTACTAACACTACGGACTCTGTCTGAAATAAAAGTATTCTATTCTATTCTAATAGTGGGCGGTTGCATTAGTTTGACAAAGTAATTTTATACCGGCTAAAATTCCTACTAATAAAAGTTTTTTATTAGTGCATAAGAGATCTGAGCGTCAGCTGCTCACTTAGTGGGGAGTCTGAAATTAGAGCATGTCAAAATTGTAAAAACTTAAAAAAAATAATTTCATACCGCACCAAAACCAAAAGGACGGTTATTGGGATCATCTTCAATAAAAAAAAAAATAGCTGCGTAGAAGTGGGGGGAATATAATATGTCAGTCACGTAAATGAACTCATTGTTTCGTTGGCACTTCAGGGCTAAATTCAGAACTGCTCTAAATTTTCAGACTAGCCCTACATTTGTAGTAGGGGAGGCCCTACCTAAATGTAGAGCTAGACTGGAAATTCGGAACATGGGTACTTATTTCATTTATAAACAAACAAATCATTAATTTCAATGAGACACTCGAAAATCAATAATTGAAAAAATATACAATGGTGACATAAAAAAAGTGTCATAAACGGTTTCCATATCCCGATGCAACCTCGAAAGTCTAAATCTATTTATCATTAATGTTCAACCTCTATCTGCTACTACAAAATTTTCTCACAGAAATTCATAACAAGAACACTTCATCTTTCTTAGGCAAAGAGCTTAACTAGACGACGTCTGAAATCAAGCACAAGTCTACAAGACAAATAGGGTGGTCGCTGAAAAAGGAAATGCGACTATATACGCTGTCACTGGCATACTCGTCTAGAAATACCCGATCACAATCGTTTTTACCGACCGCTGTATAATCGCGCACAAAACTGTCGTCGAGCATCCGACAACGAGCATTAACAATGACACGTTGAATAGAAAAGAATTTAAGCCGCGACTGTACATCTTGAAAGTTCTCACAGCCCATGAGAATGCTCTTTACAATCGATATTCAAAAAAAGAACAGCATCGATGTCTCTGTTGTCAACGGACAATTCTTTTGGAGATCAACAACGATATCACTCATTTGATTTTCAACTTTGATTGAATAGAAATAGGGTTTAATTTTCTATGGTGGTTTTAAAAATTTTATTGTTCCGTTTCGGTATGAATTGCGTCACCGACTAAAAAGACAAAGCACGAACCGATCGCGTCGCATTGTCGGGCTAATGATGAGCCAAAACATTATTTTTAGAAGGCGTTCGGCTAGCCGGCCGCTTTATAAGGTATACAGCGATCGAAGTGCAGATACATTTCGCTTTTATGGGGCCGGTAGCGTGCTTAGTTGTTAACACGCTCGACTTTTCCTATACGATGTTAGCAGTGATTGTTTGACGATCGATGCAGAAGATTTTTTGGACAATCGGTACTGTTATCGAATGTAGATTCGATTTACCGGAAAATTACATCACTATTTTATTTTCAATAGAATTGTATAATGAGACTCACAAATTACTTTAAAAGGTCTCACAAAAAATACTGTTGAAAAATATTGTGCCAAAAACTGCCAAAATTATAGGTCTAAGAAAAGACATCAACGCGCGCTTACCTACTCTCTTATAGAGTAGGTACTGATACACTCAGATTTGCAAAATCCTATTAAATATTATTTTTTTTTGCTTCTCATAAATAAATATTAAATTGAAGTGGAATTTACCTACTTACTAAAAATTTTTCAACTACTCTTCAACAGACAAACAAAAATTAACTATACCTACCTAATTGAAAAACTGTCAAATACATCCAAATACTTTTTTTCTTCTTTGTCAACTGAGCCGATGTCAATTCTGCCAGCGTCATGCGGTGACGGCAACGCATCAAGGTGAGCCGTCGCATCCAAATCCTAATAACATTCAACAGTCCCGTAAATTAGAAAATTCGCAACGCACCAACCCTCAGTGTGGTCGCAGTGACCATTCAATACCCCAACAAAAGCCGGACACACAACTAACAAAAATCACACTTTTTCCATCACCATAAAAGGTTTGTTTCTTAATAATAGTAAGCAAACATTCTGTGACACTTTGCAGTTTATAATAATGTAACAATAAGTCTATGAGCCCCCGTCGTCACATATAATAGATGCCAATTTCGAAAACAACTCATCCCCTAATATGTTTTGATGTTTTCGTTCATTGTAGCCGCTTGTCCGCTTGATTGCTTGTTTATAGCCGTGACGGCGGTGTTGTAAGGAATGTCCATTTAGTCACAATGCTTTTGTTTCTATTGTAGTTTCGCGCGTGTCTTCGAAATGTCCGTTATAATAATTGTGTTTGTGACAATATGACTTGTATAGAGGTATGACTCGAGTAGTGTTAGTGTCCGTGTGGTCTACGAAGAACGGCTCATCTCTATTTTTTCATGGGTTACGGGACTTTCATTTGTTTACTTGTTGAGCAGATATCAATTTCATCTTTGGAATAAATCGTCACGATATTAGCTTATTTTAAGCTCCGCGTGGAGGTCCGAAATTATCCCATGACAACGTACTACCGAAATAAAAAGTATCCTATATCCTAATCCAGGTCATGGTCTACCTATGCGCTAAATTTCGTTCAAATCAGTTCAGCCGTTTTAGCGTGATAGCGTAACAAACAAACAACAAACTTTCGCATTAAGGTTTAAACAACAATTTTATGTAGGTTTGCATATGTGTGTCACTTTCACGTAAATAAACTGTATTTCTTTCTTCTTCTTCTTCTTTCTTCTTTCTTCTCGATGTCCACTACAGTAAACGGCTTCTGATATAGTTAGACCATTGCGGTGCAAGCTCATATGAAGGATGAACGAGTACCATGAACATGGTTTCTCTTTTCATATTCAAGAAATTATTAATGGCAATTATTTTGTTTTAATTGCCCAGTGCCTAACTGTATTGTGGAGGTCAGATAGGCAGTCGTTCCATGAAAAATACTGGTATTTAGCTGCATCCGCTTAGACTGGAAGCCAACCCCAACATAGTTGCGAAAAAGCTACGCAGATGATGGATAATTTTGTTTTAATCAAAATATTATTCAGAATGTGTCTAATGCTCCGTTCCTATAAACAAAAACGAATAATTTTGCTTACCAATGGCAGCTTTATTATTGCCAAACTGGGCATATAAATAGATTCGTAAGCTACGTTGACCTGTGACAGCTACCTAGGTACTTCTATATGGGAGGGTTGACTATGCAAAGCTGTGAGGTCTTTGCTCCATTATTGGTAATGATACAAGAGTCTTAATTATAACCAATAACAGTCCGTACATTATAGGAATCGGCCATTAGATCGACCAAATGTAGTCAAATTCGCTCGAGTAAGTACTTAGCTACTACCTACTTACTCGAGCAAATTTAACTACAGTACGTCTACGTAAGTACATTTTAGTATTAAAAAACTTCGTGAAAATTTCACTTCTGCTCAAAATTCTGTGGCTAAAGCTCCATTTACGCGTCACAAGTTTATTGCCTGTGGCATACCATAAAATTGCAGGGCAATTAACTGGCACCATCTAAACATCACGTAAGTACAATTAAGTCACATGAGATTTTATTGCATGGCAAAACTTGCATTAAATTATTTTGTATGCCATTTTATGGAATCACATGCAATTCTTGATAGGCAATAAAATTGTACGTGCTTCATGGCATGCGATGCGATGCTCTTGAAAGTTCCAGAAACTTTCAAACGGAGCTTTAACGCTGTCTGAAAATAAAAATGAAATTAAACCAAAAAGTGGTTAAACATTTTTTTTAAGAAATTAATAGAATCTGGTCACTCTTGCATTTCTTTACTGTATTCTAGCTTTTTTTTTCTTTGTTTCGCCCGCGTGGAGGTCGGAAATTATCCCATGGGAACGTATTACCGGGATAAAAAGCATCCTATGTCCTAATCCAGGCCATGGCTTACCCATGCGCCAAATTGCATTCAAATCCGTTCAGCCGTTTTAGCGTGAAAGCGTAACAAACCAACAAACAAACAGACTCATTTTCGCATTTATAATAATATATAGTTAGGATTGTTAGGATTTCATCAATTTGTTGTTAGTTAAATATAGGTAACATTATTAAAGTTATGATTAGGTGTGATACCTACTGTAACTTGTAACTTAAGTAGGAAGGTCCAAGATTGCAATATGATTGTTATAGGTAACAACCCAAGTTATCGAAGCATAGTACATCATAAAACAGCTTTTTTGAAACTGAAGTTAAAAAAATATTTTAGTTTTGTTATTAATTTTTTGTCTTCATTACATTAGGGTGAATTGAAGTAGGGTAGCCATTTCAATTATAAAAAAAAAACATAAAAGGAAATTTACCTACATCCCCAATCTGAACAGATGAGATCTTTAATGTGAAGTTTGGAAAAAGGCATACATAGTCCTTATAAAGCTTAGAACATCATAGAAGATCCATTAAACGTCCAAGTTCCATATTAGGAATTAGAATCAAAAAGATATACGATAGTTTCCTTTAAATAGGAGAACAAAAAGTTCATTGTTTGAATAAATTTTAACCGTTTTTGATAATTTATTACTTCGCAACCGATTACATCTCCCACGCCTAGTTAAATATTTAGCAATGTCTATACCTACAGAAATGCAATAGGTACCTAATGTATGCACATATTTTTCATTTAGATAATATTTCAATATAAAAATAAGTGTTTCATAATCATGTAGCAATACGAAAGTGTACCCTATCAAAAAAATGAATTTAATATCCCATTCTAGAATCTACTAAGTCTACCATATTAGAAGAAAAATGTACAGTAATTTTATTTAGAACAAGTCCGTAAATGTTTGTATCCGTGTTCGTTCTAAATAAAATAATATATTATTATCTACTGCTTGCTACAGTAAAATATAACATCACATTAATATTGTGTATCGATTGTGTAATGTGAAAACATAGGAGGCTGCGCGTACTACGGTAGTCGCGCGCATCGAACATAAATAACCGACCACGCCACAAACAACTTGTATTTACGACAATATTATATTTTATACTTGCACAGTACATGGAGGCTCTAATACGTGGCCAACCTACATAATAACGAGAACGCGCGGAAGGCGTAACCCGGTGGCAATACACCGTCTCGCTCGACGACGCCCCGGGCGCGCGCCTAAGCGAGACGAACAACCACAAATTTATTGAAACGAAAAAAAAAACTTGGCTACTGCACTCCGCGTCGCCTCTACAGAACTAGATACATTTTTCCACGTCTCCGCGTGAGAATGAGAGGCATACGTCTGCAAATAAGTGCGAGCGGGACGGCTATCGGTTCGCGGGTAGGCGCACAGCTAAACGGCCGGTCATGTGGGCGCTGCCGGTGTTGCGCACGCGCTGCTACCTCGCCGCGGTTGAGTTCCACGCTCACGCTGCGTCGCTCGGCTCGCTTAGCCCGTGTGACCTTTACTTGGTGAACTTAGGAAGCGTCGTTCGCTGTGAAACTTCCATTAGAACCCCTCCGTCCCGCGCGACAGTGATTCTTCGGACCGCCAGCGCAGCAGCACCAGCATTGGAGCGAAAGAGATGGCTGGTGGACGTCTGCGCCGTAGCTAAAGGTATTCGTAGAATGCGTGATCTGTATCGGGCGGGTGGAGGCGGCGCGGGGTGCGGGGACGTTCGGAAGCGGTGGCAGCTCCCATCGACTCCTGGGGTTATTCTTCCTCAGGCCACTGCTGCTCGAGCTACGTACCAAGCGAGCCAGTTTTTTCTGTCCACCGCACCGCACGCCACACACTCGTTAAGCCCGTGCCAACACGAGAAGTCGCCACTAATAAATTACTGTTTTTTACTGCAAACGCAACAGTCACCGCCGCGCAGCCGAGTAATTTATACGTAAAAATAAACATTAATCAACAATATCGCAGTTACTATCGCCCGAATACAGTGAGTACTCTGACATTTGTTCTTATGTTTGTTGATTCAATTGTAGCTTTCTTAATTTTATATGTTGAGCTCTTCATTTGGAAAATCTTAGCGAAAGTTCTTGGAAGTTGTCTTCAAAGTAAATTAATTTAATAAGTAGAGTGTAACATTCTAAAATAATACGATTGAGTCAATAATACTATTTTATTTCTGTGTTATTCTAAGTCCTTTTTAGATAAAATATTATAAAAATTTAGTTATCATTCATTAATTCATTATCATTCATAATTAGCATTTTCATCACATTCTGCTTGATCATAATATTCATACACTCTCACACACATAGGTACGCGATTCCTGTTTGGATATCACACATTCACTGAGTCTTTAGGTCACTATTATAAATGTTGATACATTCGCGATAAACATCGCGAGTATTTTAATTATAGTTCGGACGGAGCAGGGCTTTAAAAATAGTAATTCATACAGACCACAATTATAGTCTCACATTTAAGAAATGAATACAATAAACTTTATAGAGGAATCTCAAACAATTATAGAAAAAAATGTTCCCATCTTTTCATAAACACACACAGGAATATTATTTGAATAATCGAGGCTATTATCATGTAAATGTCGCCTTAGCGCCTCTCGGCGCTAACACCACAAACGACATCCAAAAATATTGTTCTTATTATACACATTTTTTTTTACTAAAATCATGTGCACCCACCGGCTTATCCATTCAACGTAAGATAGTGACCATTTTATAACGATTTATGGTTTATTTAACAATAAAAGAATAATGTCTATAGAAAAAACATTGAGAGATTTTAAGCTAACACTTGAGGCTTTTGTGATATTCAAAAGTTTTGTATGGCACGCATCATTAGACCCACATTTTGACACCTCTAAGATATGTTCCCGTGAGACTTCGATGCGAATATTGTTAACCTTTCGTATGGTAATTACAGAAACAATTTGTGTCTCGCGTAGATCTACGTTACGAAGAGTTAATTGATAAAACAAGAAAAGTTATGAACTTTATGCACATGCTAAAGAAATTCTATTGTCATCTGATATGCTTTTACAAAATCTATTCTAATTATTGATTTACATGGTAAAGTTAACGTAAAGCGAAAATTCAGACTTAAAAAAGGAAAAGGTCATATTTAAAACTTATGTGCTCTTTCGTTTTGACTAGCATCAGCCAACATATCCACACCATAAAATCATTTTAAATGTTTAGTAAGCTGTCCCAATAAAAATATTCCCCTGCAATTGTTTTCACGAAACAATTAAAAATAATTTAAAAATAATAATCGTTAAAAGTAATGTTATAACACGGAAACACACTTTTATAGTCACAATAATAATTGCAAATTAATTTATGTGTGGTCAACCATTGTACTCCAACTGAAACGAATCTTTGATATTTGCGGTTGATAATTAAACTCCATAAGATGAACAGTTATAAATAACGATAAAACCGGTGTTTAACTATAACCTTAAGTTACAATTCTGTAAGTTATTTCTTGTACTTAAGGCTAGGTTCTTTTTTTGTGGCTATTTATCTCACTGACAGGGTTTAAATATAAAGTACCCATTATTATTGTTTTTAAATGAGTTCTGATAAACTTTTGTATTTATTATTTATACGTGAGACGGAAATTCATCCCAGAATTTTTATATCATTTAATTAAAAACCTAATGATACTCAATTTTCATAGAAACAATTCTAAAATATCAATAAATAATTAGTTTAAAAGCTAGATAAAACCAAAATGTTTCTGTTAAAATCTACGTTGTTAAAACATCTGTTTATTAAAAGCAATCTCAAACAAAACTTGCGTGTTTCTAAATGCATAAAACCCAAATAATATAATTATAAGATGAATGATCCTTATCGAGCTGCAAAAAGCTAAATAACTTATTTATGTGTCAAGTCGAGCCAATTTCTGTAGCTCGAAGCGCCTCGATTTACTTCCATAATTACTTACAATGTGGGCTTTGTAGGCTAAGAGCAGGCGAATCAGAAAATAAGTTTTGCAAGTATTCGCTGTTTGTGAAATACTAGCGATTAAGTCCATTAACTTTGTAATGAGAAATTTTGTCATAGGTAATCCTGGTGTTTAGATCCCACGGGTCAAGTTTTCTCACACCTAAATATCTCACTAAAACAGACTCCAAAAAATCAATGTAAAACTTAACGAATTCTATTCAATTTGTAATTTTCAGATTTCTAATTCAGTTCATATAGTGTATCTATTATAAAATTTAAAAAGAAATACCAGAATTGGCAAAGGTAAAAGAGGTATTTATAAAACTGATTTTTGTGTTTCTTTTTTATCCACAACCATTCTGTCAAAATTTACACTCTACAAATGATCATACTATTCTGATTTCTCTGTATTCACACAATATAAAAACTTTTTTACAAAAAAAAAAACCACCGACTTCCAAAAAACACTACATAGTAAAAAATAACTTTAATTTCAGAAGTCGGTGTCTTTGGATCTGTATTTTAGTTTTTTGCTTGTTGAGGAGTTCTCCTAGTAAGAACCAGGAGAACTGGAACTGATGGTGAAATCACCATTAGCTCCATTTCACCATATGCAGTGTAACGAGCATAAATTGCTTAGCAACCATATTAAAGTAATTAATCAAATCGAAACCCGTGAAATACTTATTATTAAGCAATTCTGATAGCCATCTGTGGTCGTCATCATCAGTTCATCACTGTACTTCACCAAAAGCTGCTTTCCAAGAATAAATGCACGAGTTGCTATAAAAAAAATCCAAAGTGCTATAGGTATGCCTAAAAAATTTGAGGGTTGCCCTCGATTTCCATGGGATTCCCATATCAGATTCTGACTTGGTGACGATGGGACCACCTCGAGATCGTACCCTTTCAAACAAAAAAGAATTTTCGAAATCTGCCCACAATTGTCGGAGAAATCGGTGTAGCTACATACATAACAAATATATACGCGACGAATTGAGAATCTCTCCTTTTTTTGAAAGTCCGTTAAAAATAACTTGCTACTGGATTAAATTGCTAAAATCATAAACCTTCTCAGCAATCGCGCGATAAATGTAATAAACGTAAGTAATATAAAATCATCGAGCTCCCGGTCTATAGCGTATCACAGTGGCGGGGAAACACGGGCTTGCGCATTTTGCAAATTGTGGATCACTCTCAATTATACCTGATGATAATAGTAGCCTTTTTGAATGGGAATTTAGATTTTATGAAGCGAAATATTTGCTTTTTGTCGGAATATGAATGAGGAATTTTCAAAAGAAGGATGTATAAGTTTTCTCTTTGAAATGAATGAAAAGTCTGCTGAGCTACATTTCTATGTGTTGTTGAATTTTATGTTTCAGTAAATTGGTAGGTAGTACCTACCTATTGTGATTAGAAAAAAATGATCATAAAAATCTGTATTTCAATAGGAGAAATGTATCTAGTCTATTTGCCAAGTAAAGTAAAAGATACGATAGGTATCGTATCTTTTTAATTTTGTATGTTTGTTTTTAACGACTTCAAAAAAAGGAGTTATCAATTCGACACGTATGTGTGTAGTATTATTGGAATTGCAATATATTCACATATGATAATCTATTAGGGCTTCCAAACAAATGTACAAAATTTTATAGATGTTTGTATGTAGGTATCTAGGTTTGTCCACGCATTTTTCCGAAACTATTAATCGGTTCGTGACCATTCCTTTTTGTTGGCTTACATCAACTTCAACATCAACTTAGCCTTAAGTTGAAGTTGAAAGTGAAAGTTTCATCAAAATCGGTTCAGTAGTTTTCAAGTTAATGGACTAATACCTACGTGTAAGTGTGACGGCCTGGCTTATTGATACGAGCTACGGGTGTGGTGTCAAAGGGCAAACTTCTCAAAATCTTGGTCAAATTCTAGTTCTATATTTATAACAAAACTATTAACTACTTATTACAAATAAATATTCCAGTTTTTACTAAAAACTAAAAATCACGAAATAAAAATAATTAAAAAAATATCGACTTCAAAAAGAAATTAACTCAAAAATATGAAATTAGTTTCGGAAGTCGGTGGCAAAGAACTAAAATACAGATCCCAAGACACCGACTTCCGAAATAAAAGTTATTTCATAATTTTGAGTTAATTTATTTTTAAACGTCTAAAGTTATTTTCATAAAAGTTATTTTCATAAAGTCATAACGTAGTTAACTCAACAGCATTTTATAATGTTAATTTCAAACGAATATGTCCCGCTGACATTAAAAAGTGGCCTTTAAATTCGCCACTTGTAGGTGCCCATATTTAAATTTTCAAATATCGAATCCGTAGAACGTTTTGGGAATGTCGAGGACTCACGACGGGGCGCCTGTGCATCGCCACTTTCTTTCAACTTCGCCGAACCACACCGCGTTGGGTTTTTAGTAGTGATGGACGGTTTTAATCGATTTATATGTTTAAATCGATTATTCTTATTAGGGTTTGAATTAGTATAATATTTAGGATAATTTGTTGTATTTTTTGTGACGGGCGTAAATTGTCAAATGAAGGGTTGGACGTTATTTATCGTATTGTTTCCTAGAAAATATATTTCTTGCATTTCTTTCTTATTAATTTTTAAGACGATATGGTTTGTCTGCAAGTTCATCGTTTTATTGTTATAAGGGTCGTTAATTTCACATAATAAATATAACAGAGCGACATGCATTTGATTCTGAATGCAAATTATAATTACTTAGCTGAACTAGTACTCACATTCACGATCCACTTAATGGGATACTAAACAATCGATTTAGTCGATTCTA
The DNA here is from genome assembly GCA_948252095.1 of Dicycla oo. NCBI lineage: Eukaryota > Metazoa > Arthropoda > Insecta > Lepidoptera > Noctuidae > Dicycla > Dicycla oo. Next base: position 17,219,257 of record OX411728.1, read on the forward strand.
TAGTAACAAACGCCCATCACTATCTTGTTTCACCACAAATAAAAGGCATACTGTCACATACATACGAGCACGTATTAACACATTGCCCTGTGTTTACGACCAATGGGGAGGAATAATCTGAAGACAATGATTATTTATTATCAGAAAAGCTTTTGTCATGACACCGCCGACCGAACGTTGCATTGTAACCATTTATAACCTTTTGGTACTTAAATATTGATCAAGAACACAGGTTGTTATGGTTGTTGGTTTTGAAGCTATGATTATAACAGATATTATTCGATTAAGTATAACAGTTTGGATACTGAATCTGATTGTTATTAGAGAAGGTGGGTGAATAAAGGATCATGTCATGAACATAGACAGTAGGTAGCATCTTTGTGTAACTGACTGCGCTGATTAGCAAAACGGTTGCCAACAGTGAGTGAGTGAATTAGTGATGTTGACGTCATCACTATGAGACTTTCTTATAGCAGCTTTTTTAGAGCCTTAGTCAGTATTGGACGAGTTGAGATGAAATATTTCCTGTAGTTGAAAAATAGGGACCGCAAAATGTGAATAGCACCGTGGAAAGTTACAAAAATATTCCATTTCACCATCTACGGTATACCTAACATATTTCATTCAGTCGATCTATTCCAAGCATTCCAGCAAAACATTTCTACAGTAAGCTACCCTTCTTTAAAACTTAAACCAACTGATAGTATTTCACTTCACGTAAGCTTTTCATTTATATCACCAGCTTTCCGATTATCTTCAGTCCCTTTAGTCTTCTTTGCCGCACACCGTTGTTGGCTTTAAAACTATGTCTTTCTAATTCTTTATTGCCCATATTGGTGTCCAGTAGCTTGTTTTTTCATCCAATCGTGCCTCGGAAAGCACGTTAAGCGGTTGGTCTCGGCTGTCATTTGTGGATCTTTGACAGTCGTTACTGGTCGTCAGAAGCCTGAAAGTCTGACAACCAGTCTGTCAATCAGTCAGCCAGTAACTGGATTGTGGAGGTCAAATAGGCAGTCGCTCCATGTAAAATACTGGTATTCAGCTGCATCCAGTTAGACTGGAAGCCAAAAGGCTAGGCAGATAATGATGGCCTTACTAGCAGGACAGTGGAACTATCAAAAGTCAACCATCTCAGCCACGAAATTGTTGACCGTAGCCGACACTGTTATCACTAAAGTTATACAAACGAAGGTGTCACAGACAAACCCAACAAAAGCCGATATATTTATACATAACGAAACTTCTAAGTTTTAACATAATTTGTTCACAAAGCAAACTGGCGCTCAGGCAGGATACCTTTGTTTGAACGAGATAAAATACAAAAGCTTGTGGGTTCCGGCTATGGCTTATCTCTCGGGAATCTCGGCTATAGATAAACGAATTCCAAGTTTAGATGTGTTAAATATTAACATATAGTTTCGTAATAGGTTATGGAATATAACGTAAGGATGTTCCTATGTACCGTAGGATACGCAGAACATGGCGTAGAACATACCCGCCTCTGTCCTCAATGATATCAATTTCGTTTCGTTTCTTCATCTTCTTTAGCGTTTTTTTATCAACCGTCGTTGTCTGCTATTATGTGAATATGTTCTTTTGCATATTAAGGTGGCTAATGTGCTCGTCCACCACTTTCTCGCAAAGATTTTTGGCTTATATTGGGTAACTTGACTATTTAAATTCCTGACATATCAGAGCTTTTCTAACATGGAGATGTCGTTTATCGACTCGTTTTTATTCCTTAGTATGTTTGTTCACCGCACCAGGAACGAGACGTCAATGAGAAACTAGATTATTCAGCCATAGTAAAGTACTGTCGCTACTTCGGCGCCTTCATCTGTTTTTTCGTTGACGTCCCGTTCCTGGCGCGAAGGACAAACAGTGTTAGTCACTTATAACTTAAGGGTGTGTTCATTATCAATAACTGAGTCACATCAGAATCCATTCGTTAAGGTGAACATTTCAAAAACAAAGGAAGTAATTTTATCTTGCAACGATAAAGGAAATAACATCGCAGGCTTATCTACAAACAGGACTTAAACTTATCGACGACATAAAGACATTGATAGTAATTGCTAAGATTACCGACAATGCCAATTATAAGAGGTGTTATGTGAAAGAATTAATACATTCTTTTGTGTCTTATCTTAGTTTAAATAGTGGGTGAGGCGAATAGATATGTTATCGTATGTTTGCGCACGAGTTGGTTTTTGTACTCTTTGAAGAAACTCCGACAAGATAACATTGTGGGTAGATATTTATGCCATTTGTAGCTGATATAGGTGGGAAGACTGAAACGTTATAATTGGCCATTATTGGTTTGGTGTTATCTTGAAGTATTAGTACTTCTACAGTTTGGCAAAAACTTTTAATCGAATTGCCGCTTTGCCTAAAAAGATGATACACAAGTAAGTCGAATATAGTTTCGGTAGCTATTAAACATTGTATCAGTTTAATGCGATTGAAGATTATTTTCTACTAGCAATTATTATGGGTTAGATAATTAGGTTTCCGTACCAAAAGGGTATAAAGGAACACTTATGGTGCGACTCAGTGTCAGTCAGTCTGTCTGTCCATCTGTCAGAGCTGGATCTCAAGAACTACTAATGCTATCAACTTGAATTTTGGAATAATTTTAGAAGACGATTGTCTAACTATTTTACAAATAAGAAATATTTTTTTTTTTTTGCAATAGGGATTGGAAAGGGGTCTTAAAAAAATCGAAGTGGGGCTGGCTACTAGGGCATGTGGGGGTATCATATGAAAGAGCTCTGTTGGCACATTCTCAAACATTTTTCCTTTAAAAATTACAGGAAAAATAAAACGATGTCTCTAAATAGCACACTTTTTTTATGGTACGGAACCCTCGGTGCGTGAGTCCGACTCGATCTAGGACGGTTTTTATTATTAAACCTTTTCGAATTTTCTTGATCTCTGAACAAATATTTAATTTTCACGTTTGTTTAATCACGAAATGAGCTTTGTTTATTTTTTTTCTCTGTCAAACTATTGGACACTTCAAGGTATATTAGGTATTGCGATACCATATAGGCACTTAACACGTTCATTCACAAGCGACACATCCATTGAGTTCGGTTTGTTTGTAAAGGTGGGTTCGCATGGCGCTATTTGCGCGGCTTGACCGCAAACATCCCGCCGCGCCGGTTAGCGCCACAGGTGACGTTCTACCTGACCGCTTTTTGTATTGTGTGCATAGCCTTAATGTAACAGTTCGCCTTTGTCCGGCCGATATCGAGTTTTGTGAGTTTTTTGTAGATATCTCTGCTATCAAGAAAATTTTCACTTTAGCTAAATGGGTTTTTGTTTCTATTTTTCTTGCTCTGTCTGTTTTATAGTAATAGGTACTTTAAGTACTGGAGGTGGCACCTACTCTTTATACTACCTTAAACCATCCACCGTTCAATTCTAAGAAGTGAATAAAATAACCGTCTAAAACTTCCACATACCTAAACCCGAGACGTCGACGTAAAATCGCGTAGATACGGACCTCTATAAAAAGGCAATTCGACTCTCCCATATAAATTTAACTGACGATACACGTTCGGTATTATAATGTGTATAGTCTGTATAGGCAAGATCGTTTTCATCCCACGAGAAAAACGCTGCGGGCTATAGAAAGTCCCACCCACACTGATCACAACTCACGCGCCGACGAAGCGGTGAAAAAAATGAATAATCTTTTTTTTAAAACGCGGTTCAACAATTCGCTGCCGTGTTACGCGCTCCGCCCCCCGCCTCCTGATTGGTGAACAGTAGCCGGATTTCATGTGCACACGCACGCACGAAGATGCGTGTTGAATTGATTAGGTCATGTGACGGACGTCACTGTAGTTTTTTTTTTTGTACGAAAATTGTGCAGATATTCATTGTTGTGCTGTATACCTGATGCCCAAGCGATTTAATGTAATACTAACAAAATTATGGATGTCATGTCTGAAATAAAATATTTTTATTTTATTTTTTTATTAATCATATAAACATTCAATTAATTCATTTCTGTTATGTAATAGGTATGTAGGTAACTGCCTTGTCAACAAATGACGCTATGATTACGGCATCAAGTTTAACGTTTTAATAAACAGCTAATCAACATGTCATTTGCAGTTATTAGGACGAAACAATAGTAGGTAGGCAATTTATAAGAAAATAAAATGGATACGTACCTAACTTATAAAAAGCAATACCTACTTAAATACTCACTAAGAACGGCAGTCTTTCCTCTGTTTCTATCTTAGTCAAGAATGTAAAAATGGGGCAGGTGAGCAAAGCACTCAAAATAACTTTTATTTATTTATTTATATGCTCTCATGCACATCAGACATTTACAATAATATTACACTACTGTCAGTTTTATACATGAACCCTTTCATGGCGCTGCAAATACAATGTTGGCTTGCTGTTGAGTTTGTGGACATTGAATTAACAAAAATTGAGTCAAAACTTATCAAATCAAATCACATTACAAATAATTTCAGAAAAATTGTAAGTCTAGATATCGTTAAGATGTCCCATTTACAGTAAATAAGCAAAATACAATGACACAGGTATCTGTGTACACCAAATTAATACCATCTGACTTAAATATGACTGTATAGTCATATTTAAGTCAGATGGTATTAATTTAATTTAGTATGTACCTAGAAATAATCATAAAAATAGGTAATAGTCACAATCATGTCATGTCAATATTCATTGCTGACAGGCCAGTTGGCGTGGTTGGTTAAGATACCACCTATCATGTCGCAGGTCGTGGGTTCGATTCCCATCCAGGACAAACATTTGTGTGCATGAACATGTCTGTTTGTTCTGAGTCTGGGTGTAATTATCTATATAAGTACATACTTATATAGATAATTACACCCAGACTCAGAAAAATAAATACATATTTGCACATATTTACACATTTTTTATACATAGTAAATACATATTTACAAAAATAAAAGTAGTATATGTAGTATATCAGTTATCTGGTTTCCATAGTACAAGCTATGCTTAGTTTGGAATCTGATGACCGTGTGTGAATAATGCTCCAGGTTATTATTATTATTGCTAATAATTAAAGCTAATGAAAGTGTGATATGTCACTTTACAATTCAATACAAGATAAAATATATTTGACGTCACTGGAATGAATAATAATAACAATTATGTCTTTGTGCAGACCGGATCTTATAAAATAAAGAAAAAAGTTACGAATTGAGAACCTAGAAGCTACATTTATAAAGTTTTATCCGTCATATATTGGTCTACTGAGTAATAGCATTTTTCTATTAAAAGTGATGTTAGTTTACTACAGAATGATTTTGTATTCTCGTCATCTTTTACATAATTTGGTAATTTATTATAAATTGTTGCTATTCTATAGTTAGGGCTATTTTACATTAATTCCAACTTATTTTTGTTTCTTCGGTTATAGTTTACCTAACAACTAGAATCTTCCACACAAGAATTGAGAGCGTTTAGTCCACATTTCGACATTCGAAAGATTCTCACACGGATCTTAAATGATTAACATAAAATATATTGCATGATCAGACATCTTAATTTAAAGGTCGGTAGTCCCCGAGGCAATACAATCACTTAATTGATAGATTTGATGTGTGAGAAACTGAGAACACACATCTTAGATCAAGATTGCCTAACAATCTTTTTCTTAAAAATGTTTTAGAAAGATACTCTTGCAATGAAATGGCGTGCTCTGGGTCTTCTTCTTTTGTGTCCAAGGTTCCAATACGTTGTAAAAACTAACTACATTTAGAACTGTTAAATCTGCAAATAAGTTTTCAGACTACAGAGGATTTATCTTTTGCCTGTAGGTAATTACGTTGTCCTAGCACAAATAGCACAAAAACTAAGACTGATTCGTAGAGAGGGTTCAATGTTTCGTCTTGATTTTAAAAGAGTTGTTAGAGATCCTTAAATCTAGGATATACAAGGTGAAACTTATCTAAATAACGCGCAACCTCTTAAGGGGTCATTAAAAATATCTGCTGTTCCCTATATTTTGAAGACGTATGCGAACGTAGGGAACAGCTGATTTTTTTTCGCGATTTCAGGTTTGGTCCCATAGTAAAAGTTGTTTATAATGATGAGTGCAATACGACTTAAGAGGTTGTACCTACGTTATTTAAGTTACACCTTTGTATAGGTACCTACTCAAATTCTTACGTGTGCAATGATGCTCTAGGTAGAGAGATGTTAACAACTTTGTATACAAGGTAGATTAATCCAATAGCGCATGACATAGAATCAATCGGAGATGCACGAGACATCTACCTAAATATTTTTATTTACGTAAACAAACTTATTCAAAACAACTCTTCCCCAGATTAGGAAATAAAAAATACACAACTTGCTAAACTGCAAAAACAATACCAATAAATACAAATTTAATTACCAAGCAAAATTATCAAAGAATAAAATTACACTTGAAACTGCCCACACGTTACACGGTCCTATATGCTACAAAAATTTTACCTACACTCATTGATTGGCTACCGCGTAAACCAGTAGCCGACTGCGGCATATACATTATGTGTATCGTATGCGTGTATTTATTTAGCTACCGGGCACGCCCTCTGTGAGGGTTTGAGAGGACCGTGGGAACTGTGGAATCTTTTATGTATTAGTCTGTGGTTTAACTGGAACAAAGGAGTGGAGTATTTTTTATTACTGTCTCGTTGGGTTTCATTTAGGTATGTACTTATTTTTAAAATGAGAACAAAGATAAATAATTAATTTATTGTAAAAAAGGAAACTTATTCTATATTTAAATTGTTTCGTGACAATGCACGCAACAGTAATCATAGTAAAATGAAATTCGAAATATAAATTCCTCAAAGGTTCTAGAAGTGCACTAAAAAGGGTTTTTATAACTAGAGCCCAGAGCAGGTCTAATAGAACTGGAAGTGTGTAACAAAAAATATAGTTAATTAACAACGTCAATCAACTGACATCACTATAGGTACCTACCTACTACTTATATAAAATTAGTTATACAACAAGTTAATCCGCTAACTACATGGTCAGTGGAGTACCCAAAGACGTAGGAATATAGCCCGGGCAGCCGCCGGGGGCTATCCGACCGAAGCCCAATATATCAGCGCGCATACTTCGTTGCACCGCAACAGATGATTCAGTGGAGATGTGTTACAATTACATTTTATTAAAATAAACATTACCTAAATAATTTCACTGATAAACGAATCACATTCAATTAAACAGTTTTGCAATATTACCTAAAGCATTTACTTAAGCGATTGAGTATGAATGGATGATAAAGGCAAAACTTTTATCGCCTTGCATTTATTTTAGCCACTTGTTTTTCATTTCTAATGGCATCAATCAATACTTAACAAGTGAGCATCATGAGACGTAATAAAATTTCTGTGGCCATTATTATTTTAGAACCTATTTCTTAATTATTTATTGCACTGCATTATCGAAGCGTCCTTTGGGTAAATTATAATACATAAATTGAATTTGGTATTTGACGAAAACTCCAGGGAATACTTTGTCTTTCCGACATTCAAATAAAAGTTAAACAACTCCGTTCCCTACAACAACTTGTATTGTAGTTTAATCTATAATATACTTATAAATAGCTGAGACAGGAAAATAATTCTTCTAAAAATAATATAACCGATTACCGTCTCCACGGCTGGCTCTGTTCCCATCCAAGCGCATACCTTTCCTGTGGGAACGTGCGGGACATAAACTGTTTCGTTATTTCTGCTTACACTCTCATTTGTATATTATAATTTGGCCGCAGTGGGGTTGAATTTCAATCTTTATTATTACTGTTATTTAAGATATACTAGGTATTGATAATTTAATTTTGTAAAGATACACTTCCAAGGAAAAAAAGATTTATTTGATTAGTAGTTAAGAGTATAATATAATTTTTCGTAGGGTTCAAATAAAACAACTTGTTGCTGAAATAGATTCGAGTGTCTTTTGTGACGCTCCTAATTATTATAATATTAATTAATTATTTTAAAACCATTTATTATTTACACTGCTCTTTTGATTAGCTAAATAAATAAAATGTTGAGAAATTGTATTGATAATTTAAACATTCCAGTTACCCTTCTCAATTGTATAATTTTCTCCAGATATATTCTGATATTATTCATGAAACAACTATCGTAATTATAACAACGTGATTCAGCTCATGTTTGGAATTCTTTCAAAATGTAAGGAGCGAGCTGATAATCGCATTCCATCCCTTTCACTCTTACTACCATGTATCTACGTGGGAGTGAGACAGGCATTGCATTGTTCGTAAAAATGTCAAATAGAATGATAAACATAAAATTTCGTGTTGAAACGATGCGCTCGCGCACGCGCCGAACAATGAGATGGTAATAATTTTATTCAAATGTGGGTGATCATCAGCTTTTATGTTCCCTTGGTATTTGTTAAAAGACCGATTAATTTATGAGTGAGTTTTGTTAACATTTGTTATTTTATAAAATATGGTTTTCAAAGCAAGATTTTTAACGAGGTGGTTTTAAAAAATATCGGAGCTGGTGATTTTTTTTGAGAAATTGTTTTCAATTTATTTAGAAATGGATGCTAATAATTAATTATTACATTTTAAATCGTGTTACAATTTGGTAAAATAAAATGCATGGATGAAAAAAGAAGGTTTTTAAACTTACTATAGGAATTTGTTTAAAAAGTTTCGTTGTCAATTTATGCAGAAATTGACCATGAAACTGGGACATCATTTATTTTTAATTGTATGTATATAGGGTATTAACCCTATACATACAATTAAAAATAAATGCAGTCCCAAGCATTAATGACATTAATAATTGTACAACAAAACACTCGTTACACATTACAAACAAAGGTTACACACCGAATTCCTAGAAAGCCAAACGCCGATTGCCGAAAGACGAAAGCCGAACGAACTCACGCTGACTCGGCAACGTGGCCTCATTGAAAGCTGCACAATAGAGTCAATGCCCATAATAGACCGTATTAAATGTTACCATAAAGGCATTGACACAATAACTTGATAAATATTGGAGACGTAGTTCTGTCTATTGTGTTAAATTATCCAAGAATTATCATGCATCGCATCTTTTTGGCGTAGGTAATGGTATCCTTTGCGGTTTGCTAAAGTAGGTAAACCCATTCAAATACGTGAATGTTGGTCGGTCAATCTAAAAGTATCTGCAATAGTTAAAATAATAAAAATAAAAAAAAAAAATTGTTTTTTGGTGGTTTTAGGAGATAAGTACAGACGCCAGCAGGTCAACCTACCCGAAACTGTCAGATTTTCCCAATCAACATTGAACCTAATGCTTTATCAGTAAAGTCGAAAATCTATTAAAGAAATCTGACAGATTGTAGTAGCTTGATGTGCTGGCGTCTGTACAATGATTACTTATAACACTCCGTTCAACAACAAATACCCCAACTTCTGAAAATTAACAATCACGTTATTTAGTAGTTTCAAAGTTAAAACTCGTTGGACATATCTAACTTTTGCTCTGCTTGATTTTATCAAGCCGTAATATAGGCAAGCGCACATACCTATAATACCTATAATTATAACATTGTTTCGAAGCTCAGTCATAACTACAGCAGATAGAATAAAATCGGGCAAAGTTTACGATGCACTCTGAATTTTATTATGTTGTGATGAATTTTAAATACTGACCTCAAAACCTGCTGTACCTGTACCACTGACAATGTTTTCTGAACATCATTTGATCCATGGTTCAAATAGTTCAATGCTTCGACGGAACATTAAATGCTCTGTGTACCACGAACCGAATATAGCTACAACTTTTTCGCATAAACCCTTTATTCGTCATACATAGCCTTTTTTGCTCTAATTGGATATAACATTACTAAAGGAGAACAGGAATGTATGGCAACATACTCAAATTGATCGATTTCCACAACAAAGTAGTTAAGTGTTTCAATGTATTCTGGAATTTTAAGTAATTAAAGCTCGTAGTGGCAGTTTTTGTTGATAATTATTAAGGTGCAATGTTTACGGCTCGCGAGATTCCATACAATGGTATTAATGAACTGCGTTCAGTAATCTGTTGTGGAATAATTTATTTTCTTGTCTTGCGTTGTTGCTATTATTCATAAAGGTTCGATGAGTTCACTTAAGTTCATCTTGTAAGAAGGAAAAAGTATTGATACTAGTTAATCTGTTGATATTATCATGTACTGGATTGGATTGAAGAACAATATAGGAAAGTATAACAAAATAGACGATACTTGCATTCGTTTCAGCGAATGCAGATCATCAATCAATCTGCCTAGCCGTTTCCCAACTATGTTGGGGTCAGCTTCCAGTCTAACCTGATGCAGCTGAATACCAGTATTTTACACGACTGCCTATCTGACCTCCACAACCCAGTAACTGGGTAATTCAATACCCCTTGGTAAGACTGGTTGTCAGACGAATGACAGCCGGGACCAACGGCTTAACGTGCTTTCCGAGATGGTCACCCATGCACGGACCAACCGCGGCAAGCATAGCTTAACCTAATCGATCAACCCGTGTGGCTGTTATTACCTACTGAGCCCCGAGCTCCTCCTCCGAATGCGGATCATCGTTATCATTAAATTAAAACGACCCTCTCACAGCCTCTCAGTTGAAGAATCAAATGTTTCGTCTCACCAACTTGTGCTGAATACTTACCTCGATAATCATCTTGCTAGTTTAATGATTTTCTAAGTAGGATACTGATACCATGTCACCGACATTCTTTTGGTTTCTCAATCAATCTCTGGTAATTAATCACTGTTTTGACTCAACACTTTTGAAATGAACCGCAAACTACTTATGACGCATCGCTTATGACCTAATATTGGTCGCACATCATCTGCCTAGCCAGAACGTCCAAAATACCAGCTTATTTTCAATATGTATCTCCCTGATTTTTAATTTTGAGGGATCTCGTTAGGTACTGATTGATCCCTTAACATGCATCGATGTAAACATGAACTTTTACGAAATGCTTTTATTATCCGAAGCGAAAAAAAACCGTTTTACCAAAATCCACCCGGACTTTGATCTATCTTTGTTTATTAAAAGTTGCTAAGTCATTGTGAATAGTCAGACTGCCTGTCACATACAGTCAGGATGTACTTATCACGTAGTTCTTCGTACTACAATAGCAATACGTATTACATGTAAAATGCGTGACGCGTGCCATTTGGCGTCATCAGCAGTCATAACGAGAATTTCCTTGAATATACTTTTTCAAGGAATAATATGTGAATTACTTACGAATTGTTGGTACCTATACGAAGTAAGTAAGTTTCCTAAACGTGGGTTTTTTTTTAATGGTGTCGTTGTTATGATTTAGTTAATACGTGGGCATCTCACAGAAGGCCCTGCTGAGTAAATTGGCATCGCACTGCTGTAGGTATGTTCACTGCTGAACATCCTCTACTACATGATAAATTCGCGTCCTCTACTGCAAGGTTCACAAAGTGTTCTTGCAACATCCAGTTATTTTGTATCCAGTCTACGATTTATTCCGTTCTATTACCAACAACTAATACCACTGGTATTTGTTTCAACTCATATTTATTTTCTATTCCGAACGGATAACACTATGAATAATCATGATTATTGGAATCTACCATAAAATTATATATTAACATTTATTCAAACTATATGTACAAGTATGAATAATAATTAAATAAATAAATAAAATAAATAAATCCGATCCATGAATAATTAAATTTAATGTGTGAACGAATACTAACCACTTGAATTTGGTACAGTCAGCTCAGTCAAACCTAATCAAATTAAATTTGTTTTCTAATATTTTTATGTGATCGTAATATGTATAATGCATTTTCACTTCATTCCAATATTTCTACAAAGGTGTAGGTAAGATTAGTTTAAGTGAATCATCTAGCATTTTTTTTTATCTGCGAGAAAGGGTGTATTTTATTTTTTTGGATTTAACTAATTTGTTTTTCAATTAAAGTTCTTATATTTATGTACATACTAAGCATTTTTACTGACTGTACCTTATATCTTTGAACTTGTTTTGGTATTAGTTTTAACAATGGTATCCATTCGGAATAGAAAATAAAATTGAGTTGAAACAAATTCCAGTGGTATTCGTTGTTGGTATAAGAACGGAATAAATCCACTCTACTATGGTTCCTATTCTTCCAAGTCAAATAAGTACCTAAGGGTATCACCCACGTTTTAAGTACCAGCACAGTACAGTACCTTTTCCTTACATCCATTTACTTATGGAGCAAGTGTCAGATCACAACATACAAATTAGCTATTTGTATATGCAGATATTTCTGATATTTCAGAAGCCATAACCTATAATTATACCAAGGAAAACGATTCTCCATCAATCACTAACATAATTACAAAACACCAAATGATTAACTGTAAACTCGGTAATTAAAATCGATCCGAGTAACAAATGTCAACGGTTCAAGGGACAACGATGTGAATCATCGGACACGTTTTAAGATAAATCCGAGGCCTATAGCCTATAGCCCATGTGGTGCATGACTCATCGCTAGATCCGCTTGGACGCATTAAGTATGTAAGTAGGTATGAATATGATGGCATCAGTTCATCTTGTGGTTTTGATGTGATGAAATATTATTATTAAAATTTTTGTAAGACGCTTAATACCGCTGAACGTTTAAAGCGTCCAGTTTGAGGGAAAGTGCTTGTAATTTCACATGAGAACTATATTGTGTGTGAAGCCTTAGTTAAATTGATATTTTAGCTTTGTACAATCATTACATATAGTACCTAGGGCTCTAAGAGAAGAACTCTACTACATGAGAACTAAAATCAAGTGTGAAGCCTTAGTTAAATTAATATTTTAGCTTTGTACAATCATTACATATAGTACCTAGGGCTCTAAGAGAAGAACTCTACTACATGAGAACTAAAATCAAGTGTGAAGCCTTAGTTAAATTAATATTTTAGCTTTGTACAATCATTATATAAAGTATCTAGGGCTCTAAGAGAAGAACTCTACTACATGAGAACTATAAATATGTGTGAAGCCTTAGTTAAATTGATATTTTAGCTTTTTACAATAATTACATAAAGTACCTAGGGCTCTTAGAGAAGAACTCTACTACATAAGAACTAAAACTATGTGAGAAGCCTTAGTTAAATTAATATTTTAGCTTTGTACAATCATTACATATAGTACCTAGGGCTCTAAGAGAAGAACTCTACTACATGAGAACTAAAATCAAGTGTGAAGCCTTAGTTAAATTAATATTTTAGCTTTGTACAATCATTATACAAAGTATCTAGGGCTCTAAGAGAAGAACTCTACTACATGAGAACTATAAATATGTGTGAAGCCTTAGTTAAATTGATATTTTAGCTTTGTACAATCATTACATATAGTACCTAGGGCTCTAAGAGAAGAACTCTACTACATGAGAACTAAAATCAAGTGTGAAGCCTTAGTTAAATTAATATTTTAGCTTTGTACAATCATTATATAAAGTATCTAGGGCTCTAAGAGAAGAACTCTACTACATGAGAACTATAAATATGTGTGAAGCCTTAGTTAAATTGATATTTTAGCTTTGTACAATCATTACATATAGTACCTAGGGCTCTAAGAGAAGAACTCTACTACATGAGAACTAAAATCAAGTGTGAAGCCTTAGTTAAATTAATATTTTAGCTTTGTACAATCATTACATATAGTACCTAGGGCTCTAAGAGAAGAACTCTACTACATGAGAACTAAAATCAAGTGTGAAGCCTTAGTTAAATTAATATTTTAGCTTTGTACAATCATTATATAAAGTATCTAGGGCTCTAAGAGAAGAACTCTACTACATGAGAACTATAAATATGTGTGAAGCCTTAGTTAAATTGATATTTTAGCTTTTTACAATAATTACATAAAGTACCTAGCGCTCTTAGAGAAGAACTCTACTACATAAGAACTAAAACTATGTGAGAAGCCTTAGTTAAATTAATATTTTAGCTTTGTACAATCATTACATAAAGTACCTAGAGCTCTAAGAGAAGAACTCTATGTCAAGTTAGCATCTCATGGACGAGGTACACAGTTCATGTTGACTTCACTGATTTTATTGCTAAGACCCAGAAACGACTACTTTATAAGCCGAAAACAAAAAGGATATACATAATCTAAAAACTACCTTCACAATAGAACCTTATTGGCAGTGAATGTAACTGTGAACAATTGGGAAAAACCGCCTCTAATATCGTACCGGCTTTCCCGGTAGACCTCTTGACCCCTTGGAAATGTCACGCACACTTCACCACATAATAAAATAAGATTAATAATGAAACAACAGTAAAATTATATTCGCGCCATAACCCTTTGGTGATGAATGAGCGGTACTTAATGCAATGTCAGGCATGCTGAATCTGAATGATATTCCTAATATATTCAAATTGCACTTTAGACAATCGTAGTGCTAAATTATAATTCCCAATCATGAATAACCTTCGATTTGCTACGGTATTGGAGATTCGGTATTTAGCTTGATCTAGTAGTAGGAATCCTATTTTTTTTTATTGAAAATAAATGGTTGATTGAGGTCTTGTGTAATATTAACTTGCGTATAAGACTACCGAAATTTTGGATGGATATAATTATTTAATCCAAGGTGCTTAGAGTAAATCAATTTCCGGCTCTTCAACTTACGGTCTTCGCCTCATAATAAGAAAAATAGTTTTCAATCCAATTTATTTGCTCAAAGCTTCTGACAGGTATCCCCGCATATCATCGCACCACAGGCCTTCTGCTGACCTCAAAGCGAATAGCGTAAAGCTCCATAAATCGTTTGGAACAAAGAAAACCTCTTTTCAGTCCGTATGTAGCCAAGTACCTATTTACCCTCCGTGACCGGGACTTTTAACTCCTGACCGACAATGGTTTTTATGACCACCATATCTCACTGGCCGTGACCATCCGATGGTTATCAAACGTTAACCGTGTGTGTGCCCATTTACGGATTAAAATATGTGTACCAAATGTAAAGATCTGTATGATTGGTGATTTTTTTCGCGGGCGCCTTAGACTTCGTCTTTGTCGTGACTTCGAGATGTGATACGACTTGTATCGACAATCAAGGAGTCGGCAGAAGGTTATGTAATGGCGGAATGTTTTATGCAACCTTTTTTCGCATGATATGGTGGAGTAGACAAGGTTTTTTGCGCGAAATGTTAGTATTGCGTCTTTTTATTAGTTTTTCTGTAGGCAGGCGGGTTCTATTTTAGAATTCGAGATAATGTTGATAGGTTGCATAACCTAGGGCTCAGATGCTGAAATACTTTTCTACGTTTTTAACAAACACATTCCCTTGCTATTCGCAACGGTTGTCATAAAATGGGTTGCATTGCATACCATTGTTTTAACTTACCCTGACGCCAAAGCTGAGCAGATTTTCGAGTTACTTTATATTTCTATGATGCATTGAATTATAGGAACCAATAGGAAATGATAGGCACTAAACATACCTACCTACCCTCCCTTTCAGTGTTTGGTCGAAAGCATTCCAACAGACCATTCACCAGAATAAAGGTACTCAAAATTTTTTTTACAGACAAATCTTTTCGTGTAACATACTGTTAGCCAAGAATAGATTCCCACAATTAGGTTCATGTTACACAATACTCAATTACAATACCTACAAGTAAAAATAAAGCCATTCAACACTGCTAATCAGCAGTCACTTATGTCCAGTCATACTAAGAAATTTAACTATGAATACTCATTAAAGTTGAGTTTTAAACTCAGACGCGTAGGTATACGAGGGTTAAGATAATTTGAATGGAGTTACGTGGCTATAAAGCAAGTCATAAGTGCCGCTTCACGCCTGTACCAAGAATTAACTTTTATAGCTTCTTTAACACGCGAAATTTGAATATTGTGCGAAAATCGGCGAGTATTTTGAATGAGTTTTCAGGTTTAGTGCGTGAACTAGCTAGGGATGTGAGTAGGAACGGTAATTTTCAGTGTTATCTTGTATTTATGATATTTTGTCATTAAAGAAGCAGGATTTAATTCTGTGTACACAATATTTCATTCTAGAATGTTTCATATCTGAAATACGAGCCAACAACAGCCCATTGATTAATTTAAAGAAGTCTTCAAAAACGCATTTAAGCGTACTTATTCTTCACACTACTCTTGTATGAATAATGAATAAACACCATTACTAAAACGAAACGCAATTATTCACGCACTTGCAATTACAACGATTTTTACCGCACCTAATTACACAGAACTACGGCAGCTAGAAAGTACACTATAACGCCCAAGAGCGCGGTAATGACAGAAGCCGAAATCATCACCAATTTACCGGTAAACAGTATACCGGTAAACACTACGGTGCCCAAATAGCCGCGGTCGTGTGTCGTGAGTGAAATACACGGTAGCGCCGCGAGCCACCCGCCGCTTTCCCACCGTTTTATAATGCCATATGTATGTAATCGGTACGGACATTATTTCAAATTACGTGAAAAATGTGATACGGTAATGTAGCCTGAGTCGTCAATTTAATTTTACTTAGAGCTTAATCTAATGAAAATTATATCAAAGTGGGCCACTGCTTGCTAATCACACGTATGTAGCAGTAAAACGAAAGTAAAATTAATGAAAAATGAGCCAGCAGAAAATAACCAAGTACTATGTAGTGAAAATAGAAAACCTGTGAACAAAATTAGTAAAGAAAAATACGTAAAAAGAATGAAAAATATAACAAGCGGAGACGAAGCTTTCAAATAAAAAATAAATTGATTAGCGTCGCGAAAATAAAATTAATATAGCACACAATCATAATTCATAAACGTAGTTTGTTCACCACAAGCTAATAAATCTGCAGTGGAGTTTTCCCAGTATGAGCCGTCAGGTTACCGTCGTGCTACCTGTTCATTGACGGCGCAGGCGCACGTGGTGGGGGCTGCGCGCGCCTTCCGCGTAACGCTATCAGTAGTTTCCGCACCCTCGCGCCGCCGCAGTTGCTAAACACGCCCGCTCTTGGTCGCACGTACTGTCACATTGACACATCTAGTCACTTTAAATCCGCGCTCAAATAATGACACTCTCCTTTCAGTCTTAATTGTATACACATAAGTTCGAATTTTAATTTAACAAAGTTTTTGTGAAAGTGTTAAGTTAAGCTTGTAAAGCTCAATAAGTATCTTCTTCGTGGGCAATCGATTTTAAAGGTGCGTATTTTAATCATTCATAAAGTGTTTTTATGACCAATATAATAAAGTATTCTTGGAGTGTACCTATAAAGGTTACTTTGTTAGGAAATAATGTTATAATTATCTTCATCATAAAGATCATTTAGCATGAAATTACTTTGTATATTTAAATATTTAATGTGGATTGACTGCGTGAAATACTATTAAAGTATCAAATTACTTATTAAATATTTACATACCAATTAGGCTCTTCTAATAATGCCTCCATTATTTATTAATGACACAGTGGGCGCTTCTTGATATCCTTTAAATATGATTTAAAAAGGTGTTAATGAACACATTAAAAAAATAGGTGTTGACTCTATCATTATCATAATCAATTGCGACGGTTAATGATGGGACTTACGACATTAGATATTCCATCCTCCTCACACACTACAAACAGAGAGAGACATAACACAAATTCGACAACATTTCCAAATACTCTACACACAACGTTATCACTGCACACTTACTAACAAGACAGCCACCGAACAATGAACTCTATACTTAGCACATACAGTCACATATCGAACGCACACGACATTTGATAACTTATCATTGTACAGGCGCTCAAGCCCCGCCCGTCGTAAGCATCACATCTTAGTCCAGACAAAATGTTCGCCGTGATGCAAATTGACGAGGACCACACACGGGATTTCAGACGCAAACTGCGCCCAAAATGCGAGTTCGTCTGCAAGTACTGCCAGCGTCGGTTCACCAAGTCTTACAACCTGATGATACACGAACGGACCCATAAGAGCCCGGAGCTCTCCTTCAGCTGCGAGGTTTGCGGGAAGAGTTTCAAGCGACAGGACAATCTGCGCCAGCACAGGTGAGTAACAATCATCTTTTACTTTTCTCCTTTCTTCATCGCCTGAATTTAATCTAGAGGACTGTCAACATCGAAAGTTGGTGATAATTATTGAATTTTCAAGTGTTTTATGGTGAAAACTTGTCCTTACATTTTTTTTCAACAATAATTAATTTAATAGCACCAAAATTATCATCGTCTTTTGCGGTTGAATGGTCATCAATAATTATGTCTGCTGTCAAATGTTATGTTATGATTTAGAAGCTGGCTTCATTACAGTATCTTAAATGTTTTAAAGCATTTATTTTCAATCCGAAACCAAACCCCTTAACCAAAATCACTTATTCCGTACTAAAATTGTACCTACAGATTTCCAGCCGTCAGAAGCTACATCTCAATAATTTTCTTTGTTTTGACTGATAAATTACATAATTATTGACCGACTCTGCTCTACT
The DNA here is from genome assembly GCA_948252095.1 of Dicycla oo. NCBI lineage: Eukaryota > Metazoa > Arthropoda > Insecta > Lepidoptera > Noctuidae > Dicycla > Dicycla oo. The sequence goes on from OX411728.1 coordinate 17,237,774, forward strand.
ACGTTTTTAACCTAGTTTTACGGTATAAATAAATAATAAATAACATTTGATAATTTTTAAGCGGATTCAGATTCTAAGAGCAATTAATTACATCAAATGTTGTCTCTTCATTATTTAGGAAATTAATTATAAGAGATAACTCAGTGTTGTCATTTGAAGGTGTGCCTGGAATATGTTCACATCATTATAATAATTTCAAATTATCTAAATGGTTTACCGTATTATTAAAATATTTCTGTTCTGTATTAAACAGAGTATATTCATCGAGGTGTGTTTTGAGAGTATGAATTCTTTTGTTTTCTCTTCCAAGAATATCATCCATCAAGAACATTATTTCAGCATACTTTAGTTAACGTTTCCAACTAATTAGAGACCATTTACAGCTTATTGTGATTTAAAGCGCACTACTGTAATTGTTTCTATATTTATGTCCTATTGTAACATAAGCTGTTTTGTTTTGAGTCTTCTGACCAAAGTTACCGTTATACTTTATGCGACAACTTCGCATCGCTAACTGACCTCTTATGATAAGTTTACTTTAAATTAAACCAGAACGTTAAACATTTTTCAAATGTGAAAACACTGAGAAGACACAATCAGAGAAGGAATTAATTTACCTAAAACGATGTTGAACAATTTACCTACAAAATCTTTTAAAATAGATGATCTCAAAACTGTACCAACTGCAACAGCAGAAGAATTCTTTTCCGTTGTAATCCTCTTATCTAATCCATAAAAAGGATTAAGTATGAACTTAGTATTAGCTAACCTACATAGTCCGCGGTTAGCTGTCCAATCACCAGTCAGGTGTGACAAGGTTGTGGTTACTATAGTCACCATATATTAGGGTCCTAAGCTTCAGGGAGGCACTCGAGTGTCCAATGTAATATACTACTGTTACACCATTACCACAGATTGAGGTGTTCATGCACAAAATTGAGGACTTTAATGTAAAATGAGGCTGCTAATTTCGTAATATAATCATCATCTTTTGCCTTTGATGTAGTTAATCACAGTAGGATTGTATTAGCTGTGAAGAATGATACTCGTAAGATAATTGATTTTAGTCTAGCTTCGGCTGGCGTCTCCATTTTCAACAATCTTGGCATCATATATGTTACTCCTTTTCAGATTTTATCAAGTTTTGTTGATCCATCTTCCAATTTCATTTCAAGACCTTTTTCATGGTGCACCTAAATTTTCCTAAAATAGAAAATTTGCTTTCCTCTGACAAATATTCCTGCTGATACGAACAATTAACGAACTAAATTGTCTTATGTACCGTGGTGACTGCCTAAGCCATTACTAATTACTATAAGTAGAGCCTTTCATTTGTTTTGAATAAATTGCACTGGACGTATAGCAGTTAGCAGCACTATGGCTTCTTTTTCCTTTTCCCCAAGATTGATAGTCCAAAACGAAAAGATCACCTCTATAGTCTATAAACAAGTAAAAGATAAATTTTAATTAGAGCATCATCAAGGCTTCAGTCAAGGGACGGTCATAAACCTTAGTGACATTGACTCATTGCGTTCTTAAACTGAGGCAATTAAACTTATTTGCTTTGCGTTTATCAGCGCAGGGAGATTTTACTATTGTTGCGTATAGACTTGATATAGACGTTTTAGTATGACGGAATGCAGTTTAATTTCAGTAATAAATAAAAAATAAATTGGTTGTATTTAGTCGCGGGTTTCTCTATTGTAACTAATATCAGTGTTTTCTTCTGATACAGAAAATGAATGCAGCTTTCGTAACTGTTTTTGTTTGCTTTTGTAATATCTCTATAACTTCTGCTCCTTTCCTTAAACGTCGAGAACTTTTGTTGCCCCAAAGCAGGTACTCAATATAATTAAGAATGTGCTTGTTTTACTAAGCGGACTTCGTCAGTGGATACAACCAAATATTTGTGTAAAGTAGTACAAGCTATCTGTCTAAGTTATTAACCCTAATGTGGCACTATCCGTTAAATCTTGGTTTTATTCCACGCTAGAGATTCTTGTAAACATATATTGTTCCTCACGATTCCTTCATCGCAACTGATGATAGGCGCATGTAAGAAATTGTGCACATATGTTTTTGAAATATACACAGTTTTAGAAATATACACGAGGAATATATCTATGGGGTCGTAATATTACGTCACGTTCGTATTATTTCTATTCAAAGTTTCATGAGACCGCTTCTTTAAAATGCATCAGTTATTAACTCTACAATCAAAATATATCTTCAGACACACCATTTCTGGAAGAACTTTTCTAAAGATGTCCTACAAGTTTTTCTGCCACAATTGAAAATCTATTAGTCACTTTTAATTCCGATTGTAATCCATTGCCCCGTATTTCAGAAAATCTTCTCCAACTGAAGTCCATTATAAGACAAAACTGACCAAGTGCATATCGGACCATGCACAATGAAGGATTCCATAATCGCATGAATTTATTCCAAAAACAAACTTAATATTTTAGTTGAAAAACATGTTCTCCCATACATTCTAACCGCAAATCAAAGTTACGCGCAATATTGAGGGATTACCATGTTATTTTAAAACCATACACTTCTAATCTTCCTATAATCTATGTATAGAACTATTTTCTGTATTTTTTTCAATATTTTAGGCTCAATAATTTTGGAGATAAGGGGGAATGGCCGATTTTCGTCTATTTTCTTAAATAACTTTAAAACAATTTATTTCAAAATTATAAAAAAAAAAACATATTGAGGATCCTCACGGTAAGCCCTTTCATTTGATATGTCACACGGTACTGTTTGCGAAACTTTATTTTTAATTTTTTGATTTGACCCCCAAAAGTGATACGGGGGCGTATTCAAAATTCATTTTTTACGTTACACGTCCGTGTTTGGGTCACAGAAATTCATAAGTATACCAAATTTAAACTTAATCGGTCCATTAGATTCGGAACAAATTGGATGTGACAGACGGACAGACAGACAGACACACGAGTGATGCTATAAGGGTTCCGTTTTTCCTTTTGAGGTACGGAACCTTTCTTGAATAGTCGAACTTGATTCATTAATAATAACATACCTATCTATCTAATAGCCACCTAAAAACAAAATCCTCTTAACTCATCATCTGTCAATACAATTTCAATGCGAGTTCAGTAAACTTCTTATACATTCGCATGTCATTTAGAGCGACATTCCGTGGTTGTCACTCGTAATTATCATACAATGTGACGGTAGCTTTAAGTTGATAGGGTCGCGACCTGATGCAAATATCTTGAGACAATGTGTTTGAACAAAGGAACCTTGTCTTCGGCCTCGGCCTCGTATTCTTGGGAAAAATTTTCCCACAGTTTTCTTGAAGCGGGAATTTCCCGCTTTCCTTGTAATTAGTGGAAAAAACGGGTTTTAGTTAGTCAGCTTCTTATTTTGCGATTTTTTTTTTTAAGATAGTTGTTTAGCCTAGCAATTGAAATCACCAAGAAGTCTCGCCCTTAATGTTAAAGTGATAGCGAATAATTGAAAATATCTATGTTTTTATGGATTTGGATACTAAAATAGATTCAGTCCCTCAAAATAACAGTTTCACGTCTTCCACATAAAGTCCCCCATATTTGAGCATGTGCGATGTTCGGTCTTCCGTCAATAACAAACGGCTGTAAAACTATAATGCTGCGGTATTACGCCGTTACTCTTGTGACCTTTCCCGACTCAGGATCTAGGTGGGAAGATCGTGAACGGTATCTTGGGAAAACAGAATCTAAAAAGTATTATTTTTGGAAATTGTTTTCTTCAGAGAAAGGATAAATAGTCAACTATTGAGTAGCTATCTAAGTGTTCTAGAGATCTATATAGACAGAGAAACAAAGGCACATGAGGTATAGATAACTTCCACTATCTCATTTAAACAGACATCCAACTCCTCCCGACAAAATCCGCGACTTTCATTCTAGGATTGCGGCACAAAAACACGAATTGTCGTGTGTAATAAAATTCTAGAACACACTGGCTCAGTGCACGCGTACCCCCGTGTGAAACGACACAAGCCAGCACAGGGCTACCGCGAGATCGCCGATAGATCGCTCATGCTGCGTGAATCGTGAGCTCGTGACGGGACCGTGTGTTAACGGTGCTTAATGGGCCCTAATGCTTCCGAAACTGTGCGAACGCTGACGGTAGCCCTCAACAGGGAAACACACGTGACCCAAGCGGTATAATTTGCAGTTTATGCCTCGCCGTACAAGGCACAACAATGTGTACCACGCTTAACAGTAAGATGATTGCGGCAATTTGTCGGTAGGGAAGTGGAGTATCAATGGCATATTTGGATTATTGGGAAGTGATCGATGTATTGTGAAGGCACGTCTTAGATAAAAAAATAAAAAAAAAACAAATGAAGAAGTCTCCTGATTTGTCCAAGTTAGCTTTCCACATCTTTTCCACAATATCAGACTTTTGAATTGGGCTCGTCTGTCTAGTGTACCAAAATCGATACATTGATACATGCGATTTGTCAATCACTTCACCAAAAACCGTTAACCAATTCACTTCAGTGATCAAAAACCTTCTCCAAACCAACACTTTCCTATTCTGGCATCTTACCATCATAGACTTCCTTCACATATCGCTGTATGTAAGGATAATGACGCATCGTGTGAAACTCCGGAAACTCGGAAGGCGGCGTGAGTGCCTCGGGCATAGAGTACCGCTACTGATTGTTTTGCTAAATGTTACCTGTTCGTATGGTTCATAAAATTTATGAAGATCATGCCTTTGAATTGACGAGTTGTGTTGTATGAATCGATCGTGTTTATTACCATAGAGGCGTGGGTAAAAAAGACCTTATTCTCAATTTCGCACGTCCATGAATAGGCTTCTAAAAGTGCGGATACGATTTTTCATTTTTATCTTTTTTTATGTTGGAATAAAAATATTGATGGCACTTTCTCCGATTGAAAGAAATTTATCCAGCTTCGATGGTGTTTTTTAATTTATTCCTGTTGTGGCTACCAAATGCTCTTTGATACTGATACATTAATTGGCTTTTTATGGAAATAATATATATTCGAGGGTTCACGGGCTATTTGTATTAAGCGACATCCTAAGCGATATTGAGTTATAGTCATATTGAGTTATAATATCGAGGGTTCACGGGCTATTTGTATTAAGCGACATCCTGGCCGATATTGAGTTATTATCATATCTACCTGCATTAAAAAGTAAAAAACGGAGATAGACACTATTGATTATTAACCGTCGATAAAAAGTGGCCACGTTTTCGTAAAAAATATTTATACTTTTTTACAATGTTCTTTTTTCCGAATAATGAAACTTTGAAATGCTCTCCTGTAAAGTTCCAAACATGTCGCTTAATACAAATAGCCCGTGAATCCTCGATATGGTTATAATCTACCTACAAACTGAGATAGACATTATTGATTCTTAACCCTCAATAGGCCACTTTTTCGTAAAAATATTGATACATTTTTTTACAATGTTCTTTTTCCGAATAATGAAACTGAAATGCTCGCCTGTAAAGTTCCAAAAATGTCGCTTAATACAAATAGCCCGTGAACCCTCAATATATATTCCAAAATGCTTTGTCACACATGCATTTATGCCATCCTGGTTGGCTTAAAAAATCATACTAATTTCCATTTAGCATAACCTTAGCATAGCTAGTTTGTAAAGTAATCTATCTGCATCAGAAAGAGGCACAGCTAGAACACTGTAACACTAACCCATCTCTATATTCCTACAATCTAAGCTATTTCTAAATTCCTCGTTACGAATAAAAATCAACTCACTGTCAAAATAAAAATCAATCGCCGAATGTATGCGCGCATAACTTCAGAACTGTTGCACCTATTTAGCAAATTCTTTTTTTGTTGTGTTTGTAATTGTCTGGACAAGGTTTGTATGAAACAAAATGTTTTAAAATGGCCGGGAAAACTGGAAAATTCGGGAAAACTGAATGTGCAATTTCTAAGGTTTGTCGGGTCAAATAGTGTGTCATAAACATCATCAACGGAATTAATACATAAATCACAATTAGTCGTTGTCGATTTTGCCATTAGGTATAAGAACTTATTAGGTACACGGAATATGTCCGGAACGAAGTCTTAGTATAATTGGGTAGGTGGGTGGGTCTTAGTATAATAATAATAATAATTTCCACGTACAACAATAGTCCTGCACCAACCGGGGGTTGTCCTTGGGTGCACTAACATAGTGCATACAGGGATAATCGTCGGTTGGTGCCTCCTTATCATTTAAAATTATTATTTAAGAGGCCTCTGCGAGTTGGCTTCGGTTCCTCGTATGCCTTCCAAAGGTCTGGGACTCCAGGGTCCCGAGAAATGTAAAAAATAAATAATAATAAGTTTATTTATTTTCTCTCACAATGGCTTTGTAGCGCTTAGCAGTTTTAAACTATAAAAATTCACATTGTGAAAGCTGGTGCCTGAGGTAGGTTTTAGAAAAACCTGTAGATATTACAGTTCACCAGGCCACACTTAGTGGTATCATGCAAGTAAAACAGGCAAGTAACAAGTACTCGTAGGTAAGCATTTCTACTAAACAATTAAAACAAAAAAAAATGAAAAATCAAAAACAAAAGCAAGTGTCACATCAGTTCAACATCTGATTATCTATCAGAAAGAACTTCATGCTACTAGTCTGATCGCTCTTTACAAATAAGTGGCTAGGTTCAAAATGATCTTACGAAAATTAAACTCATGAATTGCAGCTATAATTTAACCCAAATACAAACCACAAACCTTGTATAATTCGAGTATTGCCATTAATTATTCCTGTGCTTTCCCAATTAAACACGGTACTATCGATACATCGTTCATTAATCTAGCTAAAACAATACATCTTGCTTAATTGCGGTTCTAAGCAGAATCGAGAGTGCGATGTCCCATATAGTTAGTGCATTAGGTCATCGGTGCACGCCCAGTCTCTGCCGTAGTGCTTATCTGTTACATCGCTCGATAGGTCGATCCATTCGATTCACGACTCGAGAGCATCGAGTTGACATTGTATAGAAAATAATCGATTTTCTATATACAATCTGCCTAGCCTTTTCCCAACTATGTTGGGGTCGGCTTCCAGTCTAACAAAATTGTGAAATAAATTTCTTTTTGAAGTCGGTTTAATTGTATTTAAATTACTTTTTTATTTCGTAGTTTTTAGTTTTAAGTAAAATTTGGAATATTTGAATGTAAATAATTAGATATATTTTTCGTTGTTTTGTGTGTGTGATCTGTGATATAACCTATTGATTAGTTTTTTTTTAATAGTACTTTTTATTAGATGTTTCACTATCTGATTATATTTTTAAAGCTAAGATGTTCTGCCAGGGAGCATGACTTGACGTCTTAAGATTCGGCTCACCCTAAAGGTATATTCTCTATTTAGATAGACTTTTATTTAATATTGTTCGCTTGGCATGTCATCTAATGAACCACAAGATCGTTCTGTCGTTACTAAGTTTCACCAATGAAATATCTGTTCCTGATAGATGAACGATATTTTATTTAATATCCCGATATGCAATCTTTTATCCCATTACACGTAACCACAGTCCTGATACTTGGTATTCTTAAGTAGATATAAGTTCTGAGTTGAGCTGCGCGATTACTGACAAATGCGTGCACTGCCTGGACAGGTCCTCTCAATCTGTGTGGTTCTTTCCTCAAAAGACCATTTCAGACACCAATCTACATGGTCTTCACATGAAGTGACCAAGATTATGTCTGGACTTTATAAGAGACTGTGACCTCTGAGTTTGTTTCGGCCTTTCTTCTCAGAGTATAGTCAGATAGGAAAAGCCGACCTCATCTACTCGTAGTTAAAAAAAAAAAACCATGATTGACTTGTAAAAGTGTTTGTACAAATCTACTTACAGAAATAAAAATCATTTATCATTTACTTTTTGCAAGTACGGATTCTAGACGACACATATCAAGCTATATATTTTCAGTAGAAGCTCATCTTGCAGGGGTAGGGGGGTAGGGGTTCCCATACTTTTTCAGTTCGCGGCGCACTTACAGGTTTAGTATTTTGTCTCGGCGCCCTATCTAGTCGATATAGGGTGCAATGACACTAGCCAGGTAGCCACAGTTTGTAGTTTTCGGAGAATGGTAAACATGAACACCTCACGGCACCCCTCTGTACTCTGTACGGCGCACCAGGGCGCCGCGGCGCACAGTTTGGGAACCCCTGCATTATAAGCTTCCCATACAATGAGAGTCACCTTCTATTGAAAATGTATAACTTGACATTTGTGTCGTCTACAATTGGTACTTGCAAAGAGTATTTAGCTGTAGGTACCCAATTAACCCACTTATGAATACCAAGTAGCATGGCTAAGAATACCAATTTAATTAGTTACTACCTGTTGCCCACGATTTCGTCTGCGATCCAGGATGAATAGTATCCTATGTCCCTCTCCAGGTCATGGTCTACCCAAGTGCCAAATTTCATCCAAATCCGTTCAGCCGTTTTAGCGTGAAAGTGTAATCAACAAACAAACACACTTTCGCATTTATAATATAAATTAGAATAGTTAGGAGGATGAAAAACCGGTCTATATAAATTAAAAAAAAAAACTCTTCTCTACTAAAGTTTCTATAATAATATAATTCAATCATGATTCGAAAGACACGTGGCGCCATCTGTATTATCATAAGAACGTTATTGTTGTTTTCCTCGAGTACAGTACTTTTATTGGGATGAAAGGTACCCTATGTCCGTATTTTGATATACGTTGTTAGGCGTACAGACACCTAACAACGTATATGCAAAATTTCAGGATGATCGGTTCAGTAGTTTAGGCGTAAAACGGTAACAAACAAACAAACTTACTTTCGCATTTATAATATTAAAATTAGGATAGCTACTGAGTTACTTTACTAAATCCAAAAAAATTGCTTGATTATAGTTAACCAAGTCGCTCGGTTATAGATAATCAAGTGGCTAGATTAATATTACAATTAGGTTTGTTAAGTTTGCAGAGTGAATAGGTTAAAAGTAGCCAACATAGGTTATTTATTTAAAAAAAAACTGAGTTAATGTTACCAACTTACTTTAACCAAGTTCGCTAGTTCAATTCTAGTAACAAACTTTGCAAGCTCCCTCCGAACAAAATCGGTCGGTTGTAAATAGCAACTTGTTAATTTCTAGCCGTTACGTTTTTACGTGCAATCCGATTAACAGTTTTGGAGAAATGCGTGGTCAAACATAATATATACATACATACATACATACACCTATAAAATTTAGTATATTTATTGTTGGAAAGCCCTAATAGATTATCTTATGTGAATATATTGCAGTTCCAATAATATGTATATAATCGTGTCGAACTGATAACCTCCTTTTTTTGAAGTTGGTTAATAAAGGAGTAATATTTTCAAACACAAGTAATGTCCTATTAAAAACTCAACTCCGACCTAATTAAAGCTGAACGATACAATAGAAAAAAAACAAAACAGTTAAAACACCTATCCATAGGCTTCCAATACACTAAACTTGAAAATTGCTTTGTTAAAGTTTTTGTAAGTAACTTACATAAATTACTAGAAATAGAGTCCGATTTACTGCGAAGAGTGTGTGAAATTTTGACCTCCAGATTACGCCATGTACGCGTCCGCCGCGGTGGCCACATGCCCGAAATCATGTTCAAACAATAATGCCATAAAATTATCTATCAAATAAAGCCAATTTCATGGATATTAAAAACATTTTGCTGTGTTTTATTTCAATTTAAAGTTCTCCGCCTCTAAAAAACACCCTTTATAATGTAGAATATTGTCAAATTTTTACAAAAAACGTGTAGAAATGCGACGCTGCCAGCCCACGCGGAATAAACGCTCTTAAAGAAAATTCATTCACATATTCAACCGTTAAAAGGTCCGTATTTAGATACAGTTGATACTAAGTTCAGTATAGTTCTATTACTATTGGTTCTAGTTCTATTGGCCCCAGTTCAGTTCGTAGTACACAATAGTTTGCGCGTCGGTCGCGCCACAGAGGTGGCAACGCGGTTAATTAGGAGGCACCCTTTGAGAAATCTTGGCTTGAATACAGGCTGCTTTAGTGGTCATTTAAATTAATACTCTAGGATAATTATTATGTTAGTTTCAATAAACATTTAATTTGTGATTACTGATTAAAAATTATTTTATGTTTTATGAAAAAAAAAACTGTTTCTAAAAGAGCATGAAAATGATGTTGGTTATTTCTGCGATACGGTCGTTTCTCAACCTAGAATGACTGGAACTAGAAGCATCAAATACAGAGCTTGGTTGATTTTGTAGTTTTTATATACAAATTCATGTTATTCATAATTAATTGAACAAATCTACGACACGACTCATTTCAGCAACACTGAATAATTTAATTTCCAACTCAGTAGCTGATACAACCGAATCGCACAAATTATTTAATCCGACTCCCTACCATTTCTACAGTTAGACTCCTTACACAAGACAATGTCTCATCTAATGGTTGAATTACGTAACACAACAGCCTGTATACGGGAACAAAGCCGTTTAGTTCCCACAGTCGCACATACAGGGTGTGCGCTCACGAACTAACCTAGTGTATCGTACGGAAGTGGATAATGCCGCGTCGGCCGTCACCCGCGCCCTTTACTGCACTGTATCGAGATCTAGACACTTGGGCTCGAAACACGTGGAGAACTATTAGCCCGGATTGCGATCAGGATGCCTGGACCTTTAGTTTTTAAAGGCTTTTTGTAGAACTAAACTGTTTTAAATTGCGTTTGTAAAGTTGCTCTGATTTCAATTGAGTCGGGATGCCAAATTCGATATTTGAAATTCGTAATCAATATTGTATTAGTTTCGCAAAGGCCTCAATGAAACTCATATTCAACGATTTCGAAACTCCTACTCATGACCGTGACTCCATTTTTATAATAAACCTAAAAATACATTTCGGATTCGTTCGTGTATTTTTGCGAGTTTTTTGCCACAAACCAGGTGATCAAGGATCTTAAAGTTAATGACAAATAATTTGTTTCCGCGTCTGTTTCGGGTGTTTATTAAATCGAAAAACAATGTTCAGGTTGTTACGTATAAAAAGGAAAAAAAAATAACACCTGATACGAGTTCACGGACATTTTAATATCTCCATCACGATTTCGCATAATTAAACTGATGAATTGATGACACTTACACGCTTGGAAACTTTTTTAATCACCGTTGATTTTTTTTGCGGACGCAAATGTTGCCTGCTCAAATATTGTGAAACTAAATTGGCGAAAACAATAAAATGTATTAGGCGAACCAACAGATTTCTTTTTGTTTCTTCGTTTTGATTAAATCTACCTTGTGATTTCCAATTCTTTTTTTTTCCTTTTTTTTTTTGTAAAAAAGATCCTTGTCTAGATTAGACGTTTGAATTCGCACAGTGCTATTTTTGTAAAAAAGGTAGCATACCTAGATGATTATTTGTTCATTTCAAATCGCACAGTGCTATTTTTATAAAAAAAGGTAGCATATCTAGATTTGTTCATTTTAAATATTAAACCAACTGCAAAGGTTTCTTGTATTTTCAGCAAATCTTTTGCAGTAAGATGTTTTACATAAATAAGTCCTCTGAAGTTTGACATTAATCCTTTTATAAAGTAAACCCCTTCTTTGTTGCAGTTGGTACAGAAAAATCTTAAAAAGGGACTCTGAGCTCAAAGCAGAGATTTGAGATAAATTTTTAATCTTATTTTAGGCTTTAACAGTATTATGTTTGATCATTTCTAAGAAAGTCAACGCGATCTGTCTTCATTTGAAAGTAATACATTGCATTTACATGTTTTGTTAACTTTTTTCTTACGGTAGTTGTAAGTTTTAGGATTTTGGTTTATAATATTAGTTTTTAAGATTTTAGCTGTAAGTATACAGAACGGTGCACTTTTAAAATATATAATTCTCCCCAAATTCAATGAACTAATAAAGTTTTGGTTTTTAATGCACTTATTGTAAATTTTTGCACAGCGGAGTCTATCTCTTTAAACTTGTTGTGGCAGCATGCTCATTAACTATTTCGGGTTTTTAAAAAGGCATTATTTGTTCTTAATTTGTATTAGGTACAAAGCAAATTGGCGACATTTTAACGAAATTAACTTATTTCTATGTTTTTTTGTAATTCTATTTTTTTTTTGAGGAATATTTTTCATTTATGAATTGGGAGGTTGGTGTTTTGAACAACAGGGTGTTATTTTTAACTGTAATAACATGTTTTTTTCTTAATTGTTGTAGATGTAGTCAATGCTTGTGGCGGTGAAGGTGATGGAAGCACGATCCTACTACAGCGGTCTCTCTTACACAAATAGAGTAAGAATCTATTTAATCAATACATTTTTACCTGTTTATCAAATGAAACATCATCATTGATCATTAAAACAACCAAGTACGATCATGAAGGAGGACCGCAATAATTGATGATGGAACAAAAAAAGACTCTTGGTCGTGCAGTTTATAAATGCCCTACAAGCATTATAATATTAACAGTTTGGGGAAATTTGTGGAAAAAATCGGGATCAGGATTTAAAATATTTTTTGTTACGTTTTTCTAACTTATTACTTTTTGTTACAGAGAAATCCATTACAACCCTAACAAGGAGACCATGTACTTACGATGGTGATTAAATACGTCACGAAGAATAATGACGTCATCAACGCCTGTTACACCTGTGGGCTTCAACTTTACATAACAGTATTCGTGCTTCGTCAGTAACACCGCCAGAATGGGATATTGCAATGTTTTGGATATTTTTTTTTGTAAATTTTTGGCCTCCATGTAAACCTTCGCACTTTTTAATTTTATTATTTTGACTACAATTTTGTGATATTTGAACCAGTGGGGTGGCTCTTGTTTATGTTTTACTTTTAATCTTTCTTGTTTTATTTTTTGTAGTTTTAAATAAAATCTTGTGATAAAATGTTAATTGATTGGACAAAAGCTGATTGAGAATGATGTTTTGAGGTATTTTTTAATTCAGAATTTGTAATGATAAAACTAATAAGAGTGACCCTACTGAAAAATTACTTTTTCAAAATTCAAAATTAAACAAACAAAAACATTCTGGTGATTTTGTAAATATTATTTATTAGGATAAGTGATGGTAGCATTTACAGCTTAACTGCTTAGAAATATTTTAATGTAAAATAATATTTATATTATATTTAAAAATATTGTTATTAAACCTTCTAATACGTAGGACGTATATTCATGTGTTATTTTAAAGTTATTAGAAAATTTAAAACTGTTGGATAATAACTTTCAAATAATATTTCATTTTTAAAATCATGACCTCTCAATATTTTTTTTTTGCGAACGGTTGATGTATTTAACAAAACGGTTCATCCCGTATATGTTTTATTTATTTTTAATTAATTTTAGTTTAAGTATAACATTCCATTTATTGCTTAATAATGTATATTATGAGGGTTGTTCCTAATACCTAGAAAACGTATGGGTAGTAAAGAAATTAATGTTGGATGGATAATAAATTATAAATTCTTGGTTTATTTATGAATAGGTACCCAAAAAGTAAAAATCAATATGATCCCAGTATTCTATATCAGAAGCTTTCGTTAAGAATATAAAACATACAGTTAGGTATTTTGTTTCAAATACAATGCCAACCACTTATAAATATCCCAAATGAACCATGAATGAAATAATGGAAATGATGATGCGGTATATTTTTAATTATCATTATTAACGCTTTTTATATCCACGCACTTTGGAATCGTTCACTAAGACAGCGATTACGTTTAGTTATAGTTTATTATACCTAAGTTTATTTAATTTTGATTTAGCGATCTCAATTCTTAATTCAATAAAAGTCTGTTTTGAAATATGGCATTCCAATCGGAACAATTTCAATTATAATCGCAGCTAATTATTAAAATAAAATACGTTATTATTATTGAGATAATTAAATCAACCAACATTTGAAACCAGGCTTCCATAAAACTTTACAATATTTCGACATTTGTGCGAAGTAAATGCAAGGTTTTAAAAATTGTTTTTGTTTCCACATGTTTTTGAAGCGCTGTCTTTATACACGATATATAATTATATTATATATTAATGGTCATACAAGACACCCACTAAAATTGCTTAATTAATTAATATGCTTTAATAAAATTAAAAATGTATCTAGATTTGGTAAATAATATTCCATGTGCCAATAAATAGATGGGGTAAAGCTCTGTCATTAGCCATATTTTTGATATAGATTTAGATGTAAAAAATATAATATTTTGAATATATTTTTATGTATGTATGTATTCCATTACATTGTGTAGATCAATGATAATAAATGATTGAGTAATAAGACATTGTCGTTATTTTATTGGAATTGTACATTTAACATCGTAATTGTGATTTTCGCCTTAGACGACCTCTCTGCGCACACCTAAGTCAAGACTGTCTTTATTTTTGATAGACTATCGCTCTATGTAAACAATGATGACACGCATACTCTCAATAATAGTCTCATAGGTCAAATTGACAAACATCTACAAAAAAAACCATTTTGACACTGGCGTGCGTACCGTCTAATGCACTGAATTTGTCTTTACTTTAGAAGAGATGTAAAAAGAGAAACAAAACAAGTCAGGTGCAGATGCTACGGAAAGTATTGAAAAACTAATATATATTAAAAATAATAAAACAAAGCATGTATAGAAAAACAAATAAAAAGCAATCCATACAGAATTTGCACGTGACCGCTTTTAGCTTATCAAACAGGATAAAGACAAGTCTGCTAATACTACAAAGTGAATAGGCAATACAGAAACCGGTTTCAATGAGAGTAACACAGAAGCTAGGGAAGCCCATTTTAGTCATGCACTATCATTATAATATTGTGAAATATATACTACCACTAACGATCCGACGACTGATGATGTCAATCTTTACCAAGAAAACGAGTTCGGTATTAGAGCTACCACAGACTTTTTTTGTGAAGGACGTCGGTGATTAGCTTTATCGTTGAGAATGAAGCATTTGATATACCTATAGGTAAGACTGTGGCCTATCATTTGAATCGTCAAGTGCGACGGGACAGTAAAGACAGTTTCTGTAACTTTGTTGTTAGAAAGAATTTACAGAACTTTGGAACTTCAGCTTAGATCTCTATAGACAGGTGTTCTACGCAAATGAAGCTGCTGTACCGCTGATATAATAATAATAATAACAAATAACACAAGGGTTTGATCTACCTATACCTACCGAAAAGACGATATGGCTACTGAATTTCATTTTCTAGTCTTTTTGATGATCAACATTTCAAGGGTAGACTGCGGTAGGCTGTTGATGATTCTCCCGATGGCACAGTTGTAAAGTACAGTTCGGTATTGTTACTTTACCTCTAAATTTAACAAAGGTATGTATTTTGACATTGATATAGATAGATACCTATATATTGCAATAGATATGACTTTATACACAGGGCCGTCTTTAATCTATGGCCCTGGGCACTTTAGGATATGAAGAATGAGCTCGAAATTTATAGCACCCCGTCTCGGATAGGTTAGGATTTCTTTAGACCGTTAATACAGAAATAGCAGTTACTTTGTCGGCTTATGCAGAAAAGGTTCGGAACTAAGAAAACGCAGGATGTAGTACCTACGAGCGAGCAAAGCGAACTCGAAAATTTTAGCACCTCATCTGGCATTTACTTAGCTTTTCTTTTGACAGTCTCTAGCTACGACTGTGGCAGGAACTAGGGGGCCCCATGGATCTTGGAGCCCTAAACACTTGCCCAGAGTGGCCAATGGCAAAGATGACCCTGTTTATACATAGGTATGAAGCGGAAAAAGAAAACTGCTCTTTACTTAGTTATAAGAATAATAAGCAATACAAAAATGAATCTGCTAATTTTGAAAGTGTTTTTAAGACTCCTAGCCACTTTATCTTTTCTAATTAGGTATATTGTCTTACGTTAAGTATATTAGATTCTTAACCTTGTGCCACTATATGAGGCCGTTCGTTTGCTGCATTAACTTCTGGAGACTCTTCAGCTCTTCGTTTGTCCCATCCATTTTTGCAAATACATAAATCGCTTCATAGGTTATAAAGAACATTTGAAAATGGCACTTGGTTGAAAACCAGGTGCTTGAACTACTATGCTATAAATACCAGTAAGTATTCATTCTATTTTTATTTACAACAGGGACATAGCACATCACTTTTAAGATTTAGGTATGCTATTTTCCCAATTACGTAATGCTTACTGACACGGCCTTCTTTGCAATTGAAAAACAAGATATTCATCAACAAAATCACCTAGATTTTTGTCTCCACAGAAGAGGACCTAAAGAATAGTTTAAAACAAAGTGGCTCGTATAGCTAGTGCGTAAATTCCACACAAGTTACATCGGACTTGTCTGGACAGGTTCGCGCGCGTAACGCGGTGGCGGCCAGACGGCGGGGCACCGCTTACTCATAGCTGTCTCAATGTATACGTAATGATACGGACACGAGCTGATATGATACGTGAAATGCGTCAAACGTTGATTAATAAATACAGACTAAAAATATAGATGATGGAATGTGAGACACTGTAGAAGTGAATGGTGTTTCTGCAGATACAGATTCAAGTGGACATGGTTTTCTTTTAAGATGGAAATGATGGGATGACTATGTAATATTATTTAATTTTACGTTTTAACAGAATCGTGCTGGAAACCAAACTAAATGATGTAAGTATTTTTGTCATAATTGGAGTAGGGGATGATGCCATTAATCATCATCATCATCATCATCTTCCTGCCCTTATCCCATGTTACTTGGGGTCGGCGCAACATGTTTTCTTCTTCCATTCTCCCCTGTCAACCGTCACACTATCATTCACTCCCTTCTCTTTCATATCATTCTTTACACATTCCATCCATCTTTTCTTCGGCCTTCCTCTCCCTCTCCATCCATCAACATGTATATTCATCACTCTTTGAGTCACATGCGTTTCGTCCCTTCTCATCACATGCCCATACCAAGCCAAACGATTTCCTTTCAACTTTTC
This sequence comes from Dicycla oo, assembly GCA_948252095.1. NCBI lineage: Eukaryota > Metazoa > Arthropoda > Insecta > Lepidoptera > Noctuidae > Dicycla > Dicycla oo. Next base: position 17,254,803 of record OX411728.1, read on the forward strand.
TGTCACTGGCGCCACTTTCAAACTTCCTCTTATATACTCATTTCGTACTTTATCCATTCTCGTTACTCCACACATCCACCTCAACATTCCATTAATGAGGGAAGTAATGGAATGGCTACCTTATATCTACTGAGCTCAAAGATAATGGACGTTCCGCAAATAAAAAATGCACACATACAAGCCAAGTCCCTAACAAAAACTGCAATTTTTAATAATGCTGAGCCAAAATATTCAACAACAAGACATGAATAATCATGCGTGTTTTTCGAAATGTTACAAACAACAGAATCCTCAATTGAGCAATACACAGCATCCGTCTAGCATGAAACATAACGTGAGTCAGCCTCTCGTTTCGCGACTCATATCGGTCATCTCTGATTGTATCTCGGGTCGCCCAACGGAAGCAAAGCAAGCGAGAAAGCTGAATTTTTATTTTGTAAGTCACTATAATAAGTTCCCACGGCACAGTTTTAAATGTTCTACTAATGAGTGTTGAGATGTTATAATGTTTTGTCTTAGATTTTAATCAAAGTGAATAAGGATTTATGGTTTTTATTTCGTATCATATGGATTATTGATAGCCTCTTCTTGTATTGTTTCATTACTAAATTTGGGATCATTATTTGACTCTTCTTCCATATAATAAATGGAGTCATATGGTTGGCGTTACTATGGCGTTGGTGGACTAATACTATGATGTCAACGATCGGATATTACTGATCGTTATTAAGGATGTCAAGATAATCGACATCAATATTTACTATCGTAAATAAACCTCTTAAGGGGTTATTGTACTCATTTTTATGAAAAACTTTTACTATGGGACCAAAAATGAAACCGCGAAAAAAAATCCGTTGTCGTGAACATAAATGTATGGAACATTTTATGTTCGCGTAACTCGTCAAAATGTAGGGAACAACAAATATTTTACCAACAAGGCTGTAATGGATAATATAATTAAAAGAGTAGCTAATAAAAGTGTTATATTAGATACCTATACTTACTTAGATATAAGGTAAACATTATCTTAAAACAACGGTAGTGAAGACGGTGGGGTTCAGCCATGGTCCTTGTTGTCACGAGTTCACACTTCACCTCGATAGAGTTACATGGAACTACCTGCTGAAAACAAATATTTAATTTTATTATATATACTCAATATAAATGTGGAAATAAAATTAATTAAATAATAATTTGATTTAATTTATTAATTAATAATTTGAATATTGTTTGAGATGATAGAAGTGCAAAGACGGATGGCATTCAGTAGTCAAAAAACCGACTGAAAATGAAATAGCAAATGAAAGTAAAGCCTATTAGATACCGACCAGTTAAAAAACTTCTTTACAAAAAAAAAAACAACTAACCAATAAAAACACTACCAAGCGAAAAATAACTTTATTTGCGAAATCCGGTGTCTTTGGTTTTATATTTTCGTTTTTTGCCAGTCTTTCGAAATAAAATTAATTTTTCACTTTGTAGTTTTTTTTGGAAGTCGGTTGTTTTTTTTTTTGTAAACAAGTTTTTATTTTTCACTTTGTAGTTGTATAGTATCCAGCCAAAACAAATTCGAATACCACACTACTGCTATGTAAATAAATAATAGTCAGTGACAGGAAGTCATTATTATTATAACATCATCCACATAGGCTAAGTGGAAAAAATACGTATTATCGAAGCTAACTCAAAAGTACTGAAGCTTAATTTTTACATGGGACCAACTTCTAGGTATACCCTCCTAAATAAAACAAGAATCGTTGAAATCGGACTGGGTACTTTGCAAAAAGCGTTGTAAAATGCGTTTAAAAAAAATATATACGCGTCGACTTCAGAAACTCTTCCGTTTTTTTCGTCGGATAAAAATAGATACCTAGTATATACAGGGTGTAGCGTAATTAATAACTGCGGGTGGGAGACCCCAAGTCTTATAATATAAAAAAAATGTCAAACTCCGGAGTCGATGGGTATGCGGATTTTTTTTTTAAATTATATTTTGAAAAGTTGCCACCTTTGGTCATTTCCTTAGCCACCGTGTTCGCAAATGAAGGAATTTTCACTATCTGATTGCCGCATAATATTTTAAAATAAACGTGCTATAAGATATGTATTACAGTTTTAGAGTACCTCATGTGGATTTTTTTTACCATAAAGCGAAAAAATTGTGTTTCTGTAAAAAAAAAAACAACTTTGTATCTAAAAAAGATATGGAATATTGATATACTTACCATTTTGGAATCTGCATTAAGGGGACAAGTTTTAAAAAATGTGGGCAGCTAGGTTTCAATACATTTTATTTTTACACCAGACGAACTCAAAGTTAGGAAAAAATTTACAGAAAAACAATTTTTCCACTTTAAGATTAAAAAAACCGGCCAAGTGCGTGTTGGACTAGGCACAATGAATAGTAGTTGGGATGAATCCCAAGAACAAACTTAACACTGTAGTTGAAAAACATGTTCTCCCATACATTCCAACTGCAAATATAAGTTTGAACGCACAATATTGAGAGATTTACCATGTTGTTTTATGACCATCGACTGCTTATAGAGTTTCCTGTAATCTATAGGTATTGAACTGTTTTCTCTATTTTCTTGAAAATTTTAGGCTCAGTAGTTACGGAGATACGCAGAGGGGAATAGTCAATTTTCGTCAATTTTCTTAAATAACTGTAAAATGATTTATTTTAAAATTATTAAAAAAAAATCTTTTGAGACCCTCACAATAAGCCCTTTCATTTAATATGGCACACGGTACAGTTTGCAATTTTTTATTTTCTTATTTGCCCCTAAAGTTGACCCCCATATTCAAAATTCATTTATTCACGTTACAAGTCCGTGTTTGGGTCACAGAAATACATATGTGTACCAAATTTCAACTTATCGGTCCATTAGATTCGGAGCAAATTGTCTGTAACAGATGGACAGACAGACAGACACACGAGTGATCTTATAAGGGTTCCGTTTTTTTTCCTTTTGAGGTACGGAACCCTAACAAGAAATACCACAAAGAGTACTCTAAAACTCTAATACACATCTTATAGCACGTTTATTTAAGAATATTATGCAGAAGTTAGATAGTGTAAATTCCTTCATTTGTGAACACGGTGGCCGAGGAAGTGACCAAAAGTGGTAATTAATCAAAAAAAAAAAAAAAAATGCGCAGAGCCATCGACTCCAAGGTTTGATAATTTTTGATATTATAGGACTTGGGGTCCCCCATCCGCATATACAGGTTTGTCCATTAATTACGCTACACTCTGTATTTATAATAATAGCCTCCACGTGTGGAGATGCTTATCCTGGGCATTGAGTATGAATTTGCCGTCTAGCTAATATTGTTCGTTTGCACCGTTTTGAGAGAAGAAGTACTAAAGATTTCCTATGAAATTTTTATGTATGTTTAATTCACTTTCAAGAATGTAACTTAGAACATAAAGAACACTAAGCTGGCTGGTTCGCCGCTGTCCATAATCATGTATTAATAATTCAGATGCTTCAGCTTATCTCAGTAAAGTTGTAACATGTGCTTTGAGTAAAGTGCCTGTAGGCGGGTAAAGTGCTTGAGATTGTGAATTGCAAAATTTGTCATTGAATACATTATGTGATACATTTTCAATCGCAATCCTTATTTGTGTATATCTTCGATGTATTGCAATTTTTATATTTGTGATGATAATTACCGACTTGTCTTGATAAATGATTTCTTTTTAATTTCAACTCTCCACCAGCAAACAATCTTTGTCTAGCTTTCTCTCACCTATTACTTTACTCATGGTCCTTTCTAATGCAAATGTAATTGAGTTCCCAATCCACACTATTTCTATCGCCTATCGGACTTCCCAAGACGTTTGAATCGAACAAAAACAAACACACGAAGTGGCGGTATCGCGCTAATTTTGCTCACGGCACAATCACACAATACGCGGAAGGCAGCTTTGTACTGTTGCAGGATTGTAGCAGTACCAATACTTTGTTTTATTTTGTTGGTATGTACTTTATAGTGATGTGATCACGATCATCGTTGTGTAGATAGGAACCTGAAACAGAGAGAGCATCCGACCAAGGTACGCAGTCAAGTTACTTCCCCCCTCTGTAGCCCTAAAATATGAGCGCATGACATTTTCAATGAAAGATTGCGTTCATCTCATGCACTGCACACTTCCAATGGAAGCGGGGGCCGGTGGGCCTCGAAATGCTACGTTGGCCGGTACACGGCCTCTTCCGAGCCGATGGTGATGGTAACGCCGTTAGCGAGAAGTTTTCGCCGCTCGAGCTCGATGCAACTGCAGCGGCCGGTATCACTGGACTGACGTCTGATATTGGGCGTGTATCGTAAAGAAATCGAGCCCGGCTTCGAGTCAGCATTTCGTGACATTATGCTTGGTATTGCCCTATTCGCCATGTCATAGTATATTTTCAAATCATATCTAATTATTGCCGTAATTATGGAAAGTTCTGCCCCATGATCAACAAGGTGCTTTGTCTGAAAATTAAAGATGGGTGTTTGAGTAAGCAGGAAAGAATGACGTGAAAGGTAAAAATCGGATGTTAATGGCTGTGGATGATGATGATGAAGTTATATTACTAATACATGCAATAAATGAAAATAATGAAGTAAAACTGGGAGATAAATATAAGTTCAAAACTAGGTATCCTAATAGATTAAATATTCCTAGAATGAAAACGGCACTACATAATAAAGAGTGTTAAGTTAAATGAGGGATTTACTTTAAGGGGTACTTATTATTACTCGTATGAACAACAATTTTACTATGGGACCAACCCTGAAATCTCGAAAAAAAAATTAGCTGCTCCCTACATTATGACGAATTATGCGAACATAAATCTACTGAACAGCTGATTTATATTTCACGAATTCTGGTTTGGTCTCATAGTAAAAGTTGTACATAATGTTGAGTACAATGACCCCTTAAAGTAAATCCCTCGTTTAACCTAACACTCTGTATAGGCAAAGTTGCTGTCATATGTGTATTCAGATTTATAACAAGAAGATTCCTAACCAAATTAAAGAACTTCCAATGGTCCGTTTCAGAAGGGCTTTATGCAGATGGTTAATTGAAAATTCCTTCTATAATATAAAAGAATTCATTCAGTTTAAAATTAAATGATCCAATTGTATACCAAAAATTTGCATGTCATCATTATATGTTAAGCTACTATTATACTACCATTGTAAGAACTTTTGTAACCATATTTAACTGCAAATAAATCTATGACTTTGACGTGTTTCACGAAATAAAAATAAACTAAATTAGTTTTTTTAGTCTGATTCTATACTATCACTACTACACGAACATATTTTCTTTTCCTTTTCAGACATCAATGCATTGAATTCTTGCATTCCTTACTTACTTAGAGTTACTTATTCAGAGGAGAAAATCCCCAATCAGCAGTATTTATAATGTTCAATACTCGGCTCAGTAGCCCATTAAAATGTTAAACAAACACACAAACTTGTAAATGAATGTTTCTAATCAAGATACCAATGAAGATTGTCCTATAATCCTGTAGAATGGACGTTAAAATGAAAGGTCAACTCAAAGTTGTGATGCTACAGTGAAAGCAAAGCGAGAGATTTGAACGGGCTCATAGTTTTCTGGTAACTAATCCAGCTTTACAAAACACAACCGGCGAAACGTGGTTGTACACCTCTGCCTGACCTGGGTAAATAAGGCAAGATGTTATATGTTACGTTAATCCAGCTTTATTAATACCAGGATATCTTTCTAAGATTTAGTATAAAGTATTTAGTAATAAACGTCCGTGCAGTTGTATCGAAAACTGTACTAAAGTTTGGGCTACCATCAACTCTACCCGAAGTAAGAGTAAGAGAGTGAAGTTAATGTCTAGAGATTTTGGAAATTCTTTTCTACATTTAGTAAAACCATGACTATCTTGTCGCTAACGTCAGTACAATATGATAAATATGCTATAAAATATGATACATTATTTTATTTCTAGGTTGCTACCCGGCTCCGAGGTATCTAGTCTCCTTCTCTAGGTTTCCATCGGAGTAATTCCTGTCCGGCGCGTCCTAGCCACGGGGGTGGGCGCCACTTGAAATAGGCCAGGTCCTAATAGGCCAGGGCAGGCTGGTGGCAAAGTTCGGATGGGGACCCAGTTCGGCGGGGTATAACGTGGATCCGTTGTCAAGAGTTACGGGTAAAGATCTCAACGGCTTCGTTGACGGTGATGGAAACCATCGGTATGGCAATTGAAGGCGGAAGAGGCCCGTCTATTTTAGGGACGGAGGAAGAGTCGTCCAAATATCATAGACATCTTATCGACTTCATCGGTATAGCGGGCGGACAATGTCGATAGGCAAGCGAATCCGACTTTTGGTGCGATGAGGCACGCGGTGGGGTGCCTCAAAGGGCGCACGTCAACTCTCTATATCGATTGATATACCGCTAGCCTCCTGCATTCTCATCTTCCTGTCGGCCGGACCGGTCATCCGGTCCTTCGGCACCTGGACTTTTAGGACGAGAGAGTGGATCAGCACCAGCGCAACTACTTATCCACTTAAATATATTCACGCGCGGATGACCCTGGCTTCTTTTGAAGGACTACGAGTTAGATAAGAACTGGTGGTAGGGTCGAGGTCTTAGTGGATCATGGGCCTTAGCTGGGACTCGGCACGTAGGCGGCCAGTAGAGAGTGGTTGCTGCTGGACTTGATTGTGGTGGGAGGACAGATTCGACTGCACGACGCGACAAAGCCATTTAGGATCGCTCTACTTTCCCCAATCGCTGGCTCACTCTGCAAGTGAGAAAGCAAATTTATTTGCATCTCTCTTTGTAAGCAATTTACGTCTGGTCGCTGGCACCAAGCAACCATCACCTACTGTACCTCATTGTGACTCCTCGATGCCGGAGATCGCTGTTCACATTAAAAAGGTCCAAAGAGTATTCTGCAGTCTAGACGTGAACAAGGCCAGCGGGCCTGACGGCATTCCAGCGAGAGTGTTGAGGTAGTGTGCGCCTGAACTGTCTCCTGTGTTGACACGTTTGTTCCGCCTCTCTCTTGAAAAAAGAACGGTGCCGAAATCCTGGAAGCTTGCAAATGTACAACCAGTGCCCAAAAAGGGCGACCGTGCAGACCCTGCCCATTACCGTCCGATCGACATTACCTCCATTCTATGCAAGGTTATGGAAAGGGTATTGAAAAGTAAGTTTCTGACCCAACTTGAAGAGAATGATCTCCTCAGTGACCTGACATATGGCTTTCGCTGGGGACGGTTAACTGGCGATCTTCTTCTTGTGTATGTCACGCACTCCTGTGGCGAGGCCATCGAAAAACACGGCGAAGCACTTGCTGTATCGCTTGACATCTCGAAGGCCTTTAACAGGGTCTGGCACGCTGCTCTGCTCAGCAAGCTTCCTGCTTTTCGTATCCTAGCTGTTTTTTGCAGCTGGATATCAGATTTCCTTAGTGAATGGTCAGTCGGAATGGTAGTCATTGACGGCTGCTCCTCTGACCGAATGGCTATTAATGCTGGAGTTCCTCAGGGGTCTGTTCTCTCTGCAACTCTTTCCTGCTGCACATCAATGACCTAGCTGCTTCAGCCTGGTATTGTTGGGTACACATATGGCAATATAGTTTCAGGTACTTGACCCGTGCAAAAACCAGCCGCGCCGAAGTTCGTTCCTTGAGAGAGGCCATGGTAGAGCGGACTGATTTGACCTTAAGCCTTGTCTCCCAGTGGGGTGTTGATATTCTAGTCTCTTTTAACGCCACCAAAACACAGGCGTATCTTTTTACCGCTAAAAGGAGTCGTTTCGCCCAAACGCCTACTTTTCGGGGTACATCAGTTCCTGTAACTGATCGGCTTGAGCTCCTAGGCATGCAGTTGACATAATTATGTTCTCCTTATACCATCCCCCCTTATACCATCGGACATCTAGACGCACTGCCAATTACCATCCCTACCTAGTTGCTATTCCACCAATTCGCACTAAGCGTTTCCAAATGTCTTTTACAATGCGCACTGCAAATGGAACTCACGGTTTGCGGCTGTTTCCGAGCGCAAACAACCCTAATCTCTTCAAAGTGAGAGTGAACAGGCTTCTTCTGGGTAAGCTCACTCCATCGTCTACTTTGTCTCTGTCACCTCTGACCTAGACTAGAGCCAAGAGCAGACCCATATAAAATTTAAAAAAACCCGAGGAGGGGTAAAAGGTGGCCCAAACATAGTCCGTCTCTCTACCAAATCTGATTGCAAACCGCAGTCATCTGGTCACCAACGTTTGCTTGCGGTTGCGAAAGACATAAAAAGAATACGACAAAAACCTTATAATGGGAGCATGGAATGTAGGCACGTACACTATGAGATGATGACTCGAACCAGTGTCCCGAAAGGAATACTGCAATCGTAGCAAGGGAACTCTCAAAATACAACGTGGATATTACTGCTATAACTAAGACCCATTTTAGTGATTGCGGAAACCTTTGCGAACAGTTGGGTGGTTATACGCATTATTGGATTGGAAGACCAGCAAGATAGCGAGTGGCTGGCGGTGTTGGCTTCGCATTGCGTAATAAAATTGCAGCATCCTTGATACAACTTCCAAAAGGAATCAATGACCGCATTATACGCATTATGACGCTTGCCCATTAATGATACTCAGTATGTCCATCTCATCAGTATCTACCCACCCATACTTGTATAAACAGCTAATGATGATGATAAAGCAAAATTCTATTGGAACCTATCATGCGTTCTTACAGGAATTCCACCACAAGACAAAATTGTCCTGCTTGGTGACTTTAATGCACGCTTTGGTACTGACTACGAAGCATGGCCTGTTGTCCTTTGTCGTCATGGAGTTGGGAAATGCATTGCTAACGGCTTGGAGCTTTTCTATGATTCGTCAGTTTCACGACGGTATGACGGCGCGTGTTTAACATATAACCGATTTTTCAGACGCAATTCACTTAACCAGTGGTGTGAAGCAAGGCTATGTCGTGGCTCCCACGTTGTTTGCACTCTATTGGACAAATTGAACTAAACGTCCGTACTGATAAAAGTGTCTTCGACATTTCACGCTTTACAGCGAGGATTAAGACGTCTAGGGTTCCCGTACTTGACGCACTCTATGCCAATGACGTGTGCCTGTTGGGTGACTGTATGGAAACACTCCAAGTCTATATGAATGTTTTTCAAGCCTTCTGTAGATTTAGTCTAGTAATTAGCGTGCAAAAGACTTAAATCCTATAGCAGCCACCAAGGGGATGTGACTCCGACAGCTCAACCGGTAAGCTCTATTCTGAACCACTGGAAGAGGTATCTCACTTTAAATACCTTTGAAGTCAAGTCTGCAAGGACAACAGGCTGGCGTCTGAAATTCCGGCACGGATTGCTAAAGCAGCCACTTTGGGAAACTTACTAAACGAGGTCCACATACGTTTACTAAGTTTACCAAAGGTGGCGACCTGAAATTGCAAATTAAGATAAGATACTACTCATCTACGCCACAGAAACCTGGTTTCTCTACAGAGGTGATATTACAAGGCTTGACAATTTCCACCTACGGTGTCTTCGGTCTATCCTTCGAATAAAATGGTAGGATCGTGTTTCCAACTCGCAGGTGCTAAAGCGCACTGGAATGATGGGCATGGAGGCGATTTTGATAAAGATCCAATTGAGATAGTGTGGTCATCTACAAGGCATGGATACCAGTAGACTATTAAAACCACTTTCTACTCAGAGCTCGCACAAGGTAAACGTGCACAGGGCGGAAAATACCTGCACTACAAAGACGTCCTCAAATGTCACCTTACGACCTGTGGCATCCCACTGATCGGTGGCAGGAGCTTGCTCGAAGCCAAGAAAGGTGGCGTACTTCAAACCACAAAGCCACTGAATGCTTTGAAACAAATCGTCTTGAAGACCTAAACAATAAGCGCCAAACACGTGTACGCAAAAGCCGCCCAAAGCCTTCCTATACATATACATGCAAAGATGCTGATCAGCTCTTCTGTATACGGTGTGATCGAGTTTTGCTAGTTATCAGAGAGCTCACGAAAGAAATGAAAAGAAATCGGAGTCGCCGCCGCCGTATACGGTGAAGAGGACTTTATAATATAATATACAGGGTGTAGCGTAATTAATGGATGAACGTGGGTCTGCGGGTGTGGGACCCCAAGCCCTATAATATAAAAATAATTGTCAAACCCGGAGTCGATGGGCACACGCAATTTTTTTTTAAATTACCTTTTGAAAAATTGCCACCTTTGGTCACTTCCTCGACCACCGTGTTTACAAATGAAGGAATTTTCATTATCTGATTTCTGCATAACTTTTTTGTTAAATAAACGTGCTATAAGATGTGTATTAAAATTTTAAATTACTCCATGTGGTATTTTTTTAAATCGTGAAAAAAATGTGTTTCTGTAATTTTTTTCCATGTTTGAGTTCGTCTGGTGTAAGAAAAAGTATAGAAACCTAGCTGCGCACATTTTTTAAAACTTGTCCCTATAATGCAAAACACACCATTTTGGAATTTGCATTATAGGGACATATAATGCAAATTCCATAATGGTGTGTTTAGATACAAAATTGTTTTTTACAGAAACACATTTTTTTCACTTTAAGATAAAAAAAGAATCACATGAGGTACTCTAAAACTGTAACACATCTTAAAGCGCATTTATTTAAAAATATTATGCAGAAATCTGATAGTGAAAATTCCTTCATTTGTGAACACGGTGGCCGAGGAAGTGACCAAAGGTGGCAGCTTTTCAAAATATTATTAAAAAAAAAATGCCGCATACAATTTTTCATATTATAGGACTTGGGGTCGACCCGCAGATACAGGGTTATCCAATAATTACACTACACCTGTATGTACAAACACTTTTACACGTCAAATCATATTTCAAAACTAGATTAGGTCGGCTTTTGCTATCTGAACTACTCCGAGAAGAAAGTCCGAAACAAAGTCTTAGAGGTATTTTTAAAATCCAGACATAATCTTGGTTAGATCATGTGAAAACCACCAGTCAAACTGAGCCAGTCTGAACTGGTGTCTGAAATGGTCTTTTGGAAGAAAGAACCACACAGATTGATTGGACCTGTCCAATCAGAGCACGCATTTGTAAGCAATCGTGCAGCTTAACGATTAGACGAAGAGTATCAAAGAAAGGACATTTGTGCAGGCTTGTGGTTGTGGCGGCATTTTGGTGGGGCTCATCGCTAAGTAATAACAGCCACACGGGTCGATCGATCAGGTTAAGCTACGCTTAACAAGGTTGGTTCGTGGATGGGTGACCATTTTTACATACCGAGACCCCTCTATGCTTCGGAAAGCACGTTAAGCTGTTGTCTCCAGGTGTCATTTGTGAATCTTTGACAGTTGTTACGAGTCGTCAGAAGACCGAAATTCTGACAACCATTTTTACCAAGGGGTATCGTATTACCCAGTTACTGGGTTGTGGAGATTAGATAGGCAGTCACTCCATGTAAAATACTGGTATTCAGCTGCATCCGGAAGCCGACCCCATCATAGTTGGGAAAAGGCTAGGCAGATGATGAGACCATCACAAAAATTCAGTGATAAAAAAACAAAAAAATAAAAGAACAATTACCGACATAGTCCTCACATTCACTTAGAATTATATTATGTAGCTAGTGTATGCTTTATTATCGTAAAAATAGTTCAGCAAAACCACATTATATTATATCTTTCAGTGGATCCCTCCCTAATATGATAATACTATTGATGTAGACGGGTTATAAATATAACATTTATTTTATATGGCGTTCCTCATTAGGTTAAAATGTCACTAAAATATGTATGGAGACTCCCGTGATCATTCACGTTATGGTATCTAGTGATTGCTTCGGTTTTATAGATTTGATCGTAATTTGTATTACATAATGATAGATATTACGTAATATAGTTTGTAGTTTATGTCTGTGTCTCTATTTGTATTTTGGTACTGGCGCCGATTCCCTTGTTCACAAACTAAACTAAATTTTAGTTCAATGCATGTTTTTCTTTCTATATCATTAAGAAAAAGACAGAAGATAAATATTAGTTTTATCGTGTCAAATTAGTCAGCGCCTGACGTAAATTGACGTATTTTTAGTAGCCAAGTTTTTAACCACGTCTAAACTTGTCTATGGATGATCTTAATTTGGCAGGACTAAACTAATATTTATTGTCTGTTCTTTTATTAATGAAATAGAAAGAAAAAGATGCACTGAACTTAATTTTAGTTTGTGAACAAGGGAATCGGCGCCATTGTTTAATAAAACTACAGTTATTTCTTAAAACATACTTTTTACACTACACCTACTCCGGTTTGTGATTTAGTTAGGCACACTAGCACTCAATTTATTAGAAAGAATTATCATAGTAATGCTTTACTTTGGTACCCATAGCTTAAGGGGAAGCGTCAGGGTAGCCCGTGAAATTCAAATTTTCTTACGTTTTTTTTGCAACTTACTTGGCAATCCTAATGAATTTTCAGTTAGTTGATTATTGCTTAAAACTAAGCTGTGGGGTTACACTTGTAATAATAATCAACTGACAGTCAACTCTGTCAAACACCTGCATTGCATGTTTCACGAATTTTCTTCAAAACACCCGCAAGCGACGACGCATTTTCCCCCTATAGTACATGTTTGACCACATTTTATAGTCGAATAACACCGCATAATATCATATAAGTGGCGAGCATTGGCCAAGGCGTGGGCGAGTGTGGGCGAGCCAATACTAATGAGGCTAGTTCACACACATTGTCTTCTACCAGGTGGTACAATTACATGTTTATGTCCTAAGCTTTATAGGCACGCGTAACTTTCGCGAGGTTACTCTGTTAATTGCATTGTAATTGTGGAGTGGATCTCTAAGCTCCTTATTCAAAGTATGGACCCCTAGTCTATCCTATAGATATACTAACATAAAACATACATATTACGTTAGCCACATGCATATATAGGTAATATGTGTCGGAATTTAGCACTCCATCCTACTTCAGACACTACGTGCTTTCCTAAATCTCTTAATTATCGTTAGTATGTCCTGAATTGTAGAGATTCAAGGTTTTTTCTTAAATCTTAAGATACGTACAACGTCCGTCATCGTCAATTTAAGGCGCAGACAAATTGCAATGGTTTTGAGGGGTTAGCTTGCGTGTTCTGTGCTGCCCTCACGCAACGCGTCCATCAAGGAGCGCTGTCCCAAATTAGACGCATTATTAATTTATTATATATAAGACAAAAGGTATTTTAATAAAACACGTATACTAAAAGATGAATAATTTAATTTGCTTTAAAAAGGTGCAGGTTTCATAAAAATACGATTGATAGTTTTTGCGTGATTCTCAGTTTTTTATCCGCGTTAGACATAACTTTACAAATTAATATTACATGATCTAAAAATATTCACAGATTAAGGAAATGCTCCAATTTAACATATATTTTTTTCCAAATCACTACTCGTGTAGTCGTGATCGTCAGTTTAAAATCATTAAAAATCGGTTATTGTCACCTTAAACTGAATCAGATTTCTGGTGCCTGTAGGAACAGTATCCGCACTTAGATACCATTGATATAATTTGCTTGATATTAGCAATTTATTTTCTTTTGTGATTGGGGTCCATATTTTTTCCTAATAAAAGTTTAAAGACGTATACCAAGTTATATTACGATGCTTCTATATCTTTAATAAAAACACAACGAAAACCTAGGTAAATCCATCATTAATAATTTCTAAGAACAAATATTTATTGTTGAAAATTTTATATCGATTCGTTATACAATTAATAGTATACAATTCATTGGTTCCGACGATTTTGTATTCGAACTCCAATCCAGATTTCTGTTGAATTTATTCGTTCCACGGGTAACCGCACACAATTAGTTTATAGACTGATGTCAATGGAAAACTATGAATGATAATATGTTTTGTAGGATTATGAATGGTGGAAGAGTCAATGAAGTGTTGTGAATATGTTTGCAAAAAGTTTGCTGTTTTGGTGATTTAAGAAAATTCTTTAAGAGAAGTTATTAGCTTTTTACTTTTTCATGCGTTTTTCCGACTTGTAGAGTCATACTGAAATATTGGTCTTGTTATGCGACTAGTTGCTTCATTAGACTAATCATTTATTTTTTGTTATTGGCCCGTTGTCTTGACTTCGTCTTCTTCATTGAGTTACTTCTCTTTTATGAAGTGACTAGCTTCTGCCCGCGGCTTCACTCGCGTAGAGGTCGGAAGTTATCCCACGGGAACGTATTACCGGAATAAAAAGTGTATCTTATGTCCTAATCCAGGCCATGGTCTACCCATGTGCCTAATGTCATTCAAATCCGTTCAGCCGTTTTAGCGTGAAAGCGTAACAAACAAACAGACAAACGAAACTCATTTTCGGATTTATAATATTATTAATTAAAGTTAGGATTTGTAACATGATGAGTTAAAGAATAATTTAAACCCAGTGTTTTGCTCAAACTTTTGGTCATCACAGTTACTATCATACTAGGTATGTGAAGTCCTTCATCGTCTATCCCCAAAGGTATAAAATATTTAGTCAGTGTTATTAACTTTTATTGCATATTGAACAGAATAAGAATTCTAAAATTATATAAATATTGATAATATTCCTCACCACCATTAATCCTAGCAAAAACTATAATTTACGACTTTTTTAGCAATTATTTATCGTGGTGATTCTAACCGCAAACTAATTACTTCTTATCAATGGTTCATAATGAATGAATGGAGAAGAATGACGAACATATTTTTTAAAGAACGATTTGCGTGTGACATGGTAGTTTATGGGAAACTGAATTGAATTAATTCATTCATTTGCGGTTTTGGCACTTGTGTTCTTTTCATTCATCTGTGGTGTTGGCAATTATTTGTATGTTTTGATTAATTGGTTTTATGGATTCTTAGTTAACCATAGGTCGTTCCAAGAAATTATAAATATCCATTCAGTGTAAACAATTTAATAATTACCTTCCAGTGTGCTGTAGCGGAGAAATATTGTAACAGGCAAAGCAATGTTTTTAGTGTGTACTATCGGGAAAACTTACATCTGACCAATCTGAAATAAAATCCCGTGCACACGATGGCCACATCTGTTAGCAAGTGTTACTATAAAACCCTGCCCAACCCTGCCGTACCCTGCCTAGCCTGCAAAACTCTTAGAGGACGCGTCAACAGTCCCGAACTCCACGATGTTTTCTGTTGGCTGTTTGTTCCCAACAATTACATCGGACATCGCCACAGCCGTCGACACAATCTGTTTACGCCGCCGTTATCTAAAACTGTCGTCAGAGCCGAGTCCCCAGTGTGTCGTTCTTTAAGGATGCTTAACGTCCTCCTGACTACCAATCCTAAATGTGATATGTTTGCCGATGAATGGAGTAGATTTATGCGTGTACGTCTGATGTTTTGTGAGAGAAAGTATAACTAGAGTGTCCTCTATTATAAGTTAGTAATTGAAATATGTCTTTACTGTACCTATTTCAATCTCTATGTTAATTAATATAATTGGTGTTATTGTTTTATTTAACAATAATCAACAATAAACTATAGGGGCCGAACGTTGAAAGTAAGTATAGTCCTTACCATGTATAGATGTTCGTTTCTCCGATAGTACCTAACATAAAAGTTCGATACGAACACTATTATTCATAGTCGATCATTTCTCGTCATCATCCTACCTTTTTATTTGTTTATAATAAACTATTGTGTTAAAGAAGTCGCTACAATGTCTTTATCATTTAATATGCTGTGAAAACAGTTGACAATACATTTACAGTTATTGGTCACTTTCAGATGTTTTAGTTTAGGTTTAGAACAAGCTGGGGAACTGAAACCACGTTAATATTCAAGTCTTCGGCCACATGTCACCTAATAACTTATGTAGCTACATTTGTATCTGGAATAAGTTGGATCACATGTCGATAGAAGAAATTCTATGCCCAGTAAATCAGTTTGTGTAACATTGTGTGGGTTGACACATCTGCTGTACGTGGAGCTACGAAGATTTTTGATTGAACTGGGGATCTATCTTCATAATGATCCCAGGTTGGTTCCCTTTCCATAAGTCAACTAACAGATAACGTCAAGTGTATGGATAGTAGTCTCTTAATGTCTGTTAATGAAAATATCCTGCGGCTGCAGTCTTGACATAGATAGTGATCGCTTTACGACTGAATTCGGTCACAAAGTCCTAATAGGGTCGCTAGACGGTCAAAATTCCTTGACAAGCACGAACAAATCACGTGCTTGTCAAGCAATTTTGACCGTCTACGTTTCGTCCGTCTATTTTCAGCCCATATGTATGTCGAGACTCCAACCCGTGGAAGAATGCTGGAACACAGATCTCCTTTCTTCGAGAGGGAGTGGACTGTAACCGACCACGCGGGCCCAGTGCGGGTTGGTAGATGTCACATGTCTTCGAATTTTTGGTTCTAGGACATGCCGGTTTCCTCACGATGTTTTCCTTCACTGTTTTGAGAGCAGTGGTGATGAAATTATTTACACAAAGTAAAGCGCCTGCCTGGGTTCGAACCCACGACAACAATCCGTAAGTCGGGGCCGTTACCACTGGGCCACTGCTCAGTGCTCACTAAAAGAATCATGATCAAATTCAAATTATGTAAGTTTACCTACATTAAGTAACAGAGATTTGGAGGATTTTCATAAATAATAAATTAATGTAAAAAGTACAAATATCTTAAAAAAAATGCTGTATCTAAAATTTTGTAACTAACCATGCGTATTTATTTTTTTAGAGCAGATTTCTTTTTAGTTTTTATTCATTTAATTTATAACTATTTACACCATGTACAAAATTATATTACTAGATACCTAACTAACTATGTATACAAATAAATACCAAATCTAGGAATTTTAGGCGTCGAAGTACTCGACCGCATCGCTGTCGTCCGGAAACGTGCCCAGAAGATAGGCAGCATTGCCACGTTGAATGGCAATGAAAGAAGACGCGCACTCGGGCCCCATGACCCGAGCGTTTCGACCCCAAACGGCTCAAAACTGTAGTTACCCATAAGGCTACAATATTTGCGAGCTTGGAACATGAGATGGCACAAGGGTGTCGACACAGGTTACATCCCACACCAGAGGCCTACCCACCTTCCATGCAACATTGGAAAAAAAGAAAAAAAAAACAAACTTCTTTATTTCTTAATTTCTTTGGTTTTTTTTCTTTTATTTCTTTCTATTTTTTTTTTGTTTTCGCTCTCAGTCTATATTTGTCGACTCACGGAGTCATGATGTAATGGGATAAGTGCATGATCTATTTATAATCTCATATTTTAAGTCAACTATGTAAGTATATGTGTTCCTTATTATCTTTAAACCGAATGGTGTAACGGTAGGGAAAAAAGTCAGGTTTGGTATCGGCATTGTCATGCATTCATGTGGTCCATTCCCCTCAAGTGTCCGCTATACTTAAGGAACCCCATAGAGTCATGTCAATGTGTACTCGAATGTCAATCGAACTCCATAGGTTCACAACTATTGTAAGCCCGCGGTCGCCATTCGATGATAGTATTTTACGTTTATATAATTATTATATGATATGCGTTTATATACATATTATATAAAGATTTTTCAAGAACCAATGGTGAATCATCGACATTTGAAAGATTAAATAGTGCTAGAAATAAGTACAGGAAAGCTAACTTCGCGTTAAAAAAACTTTGGCGACAATCCTTCAAATTCAGTAACTTTTTGTTTAAAATCTCTTATTTTGTCTAAATTAAGAAGTATTTTACTTTCAATACTAGGTACGAGTATTGTAAAAACAAACACTCCAAAATCTTAAGCAAAGTATTCCGAGCCACATTATAGTTCTGTGTGCGTGTGAGTGATGCGGTCGATCATTTGTCATGAGATCATAACATGTCGTCAGTGGTTGCGGGTTGCGGTCCAGTAAAACGCCGTGAAATTGACTTTCGGAGAAACTTTTTGACTCACAATGTTGACGCGACCTAATTTTTTTGTTGACCGATTTGAGCTTTAGGTGAGTTAGAAATAAGTATTTTAATTTGAAAAATCGTCACGGGACGAGCTGGAAGTGCCACAAGTCTTGGTTACCTATATTTCCTTTTTGAAATATTGTTTCGGTCTTTACGAAATGAGACAATTTTGGTCTCATTATATTGTAGGTCTGTACGTTTTTCTTTTTAGTAATTCAGTTCAGTTTAGGAGCTTGTGGCTAAGTAATAACAGCCGCACGGGTCGATCCATCAGGTTAAGCTACGCTTGCCGGGGTTGGTCCGTAGATGGGTGACCATCTTTCTATACCGAGACTCCGCCGTGTCTCGGAAAGCATCTTAAGCCGTTGGTCCCGGCTGTCATTCGTGGATCTTTGACAGTCGTAACGGGTCGTCAGAAGGCCGAAAGTCTGACAATCAGTCGTACCAAGGGGTATCGTATTACCCAATAACTGGGTTGTGGAGGTCAGATAGGCAGTCGCTCCATGTAAAATACTGATATTCAGCTGCATCCGGTTAGACTGGAAGCTGACCCCAACATAGTTGGGAAAAGGCTAGGCAGATTGATTTTTAAATTCAGTTCCGTTTAATTAAAAAAATAAAAACGCTCCAGGAAGCTTTTATGTCAAAAATATGGATATTTAGATGCTAATAACTTATATCGTACTTTGTAATAAAAACTTACAGACCTAGTTTTTCTTTATAATTTTTTCCAAAAATGTTGAAAATTCTATGTTTTAGGGAAAAACGTTATCGCTTTTTGTATGAAAATTGACAGTTTCACAATCCTCCTAAGACCATTTCTTTTTATCAATCTGAGATTAATCGACTCTTTTCTCAGCATATATGTCATTTAGGTCCTCAATAAAGACGTTTTGTGGACTTATAACAACTATGCTGAAAGGATCATTTCAACGTAGTATTGCAGGAAAATACAGGAACACCGCGAATCACGCCTATGACAAGCTAAAATCTCTTTAAAGAAACAAAAAATCTGGAGACAACTGCAAAGGACGAAAAGTCTGAACTTTTGTAACAAGACTACTTTTTACCGACTTTATCATTAGGTACACCAAAAAGAAAAACCTATACTAATTCAATCGAAAGCACAAAAAAGCCAGCAAAAGAACATATCCCTGAACATTTTAGCGACCGAAACGTCAATTCTTTAAGATGGAACAACAAAAATAAGAAGAGCAAGTACCAGGGCGGCATAAATAACGCGGACACAACTACATACGTTCGACGGACGGTGTTGTACATCGTGTCCGACACGGCTCGGCCGTTGAACGGTCTTTAGTGCCCCCCATTCACTACGGACGGGATCGTGGATGAAGGGTTGTGTCGAAAGTAAACTTATCAGGTTTTATTGGTTAAATCGCTTTTGCATGAGCTAGCTGAAACTTAAGTCACCGTGACTTAAGTGCTTACACCATAATTGCGTAACACATTTTCACTCCGCGTCAGTGGAAACAATGTAAGTGGAGCGGAGTCGAGCAGGACGGTCCGACCAATCACAGTGCTCGTAATCTCTACTCTGCTCCGCTCCGCTTCAGTGGAAACCCTTGCAACTTTTCACTGCTCTTCTCCGCTCCGCTCCGCGTCAGTGGAAACGCACCTTTACGCAATTACCCCGCTTGTTTGTTTTTCTTCAGGAGACCAAACTTTTGTTTTTGCTTGCTTCTGCTGTGTGTTATAACACATGGTATCTATACGTACCTATTTCTACTCGTCTTTAATTACAACAAACACATAAAAACAGATTAACAAAGACTTTCATTATTTTAATAAGGTATTTGCCTAACCTCATTAGAAAATCTAATCATAATTCAAATATTACCTTCTTTATTTCTGAAGCTGGAGCTTGAGCATCTTCTACTTATAGCTATTCGCATGCCAACCCTATCCCAATGTAAATGACTATCAATATAAGTGAAACTGAAGCGATATCTCTATTGAATAAATCGCTCGGTTGTACCACATGATAGGGTGCAAGCAACGATGGCAAATGCTTGCCTATCTTTAACCTATATGCTTTGTTAGGTATGCTAAGTTTGTGTCTCTTAGAGTACCAGAATCTCTACAGATAGCTTGCACGTTAAAGACTAGGAATATTAAAAGAATGGTTTTGAATTGATGCATGAAGATGGCGTTGGATGTACAAGTGCAGGTTTTTCAAAAAATAGAACAACATCCATTTTTACTCAAAAAATACATTCACAACTTAAAGTTTTAAGTTCATTTTTGAACATTAGTTTACCTGATATTTTTATAATATTCATCTCGTTCTGTTCTATAATCATAGACCACACTTGCTCAGGGTCTCATCACTACGACGACTGACATTTCAGTGAACTTTTGCGAGACTTTAAAAGCTTTTGACCTTCCCACACTTTTTCGATGTTTTGCAATCGCGACTTTTTTGTCAAATGTGTCCCTTTCTTTTAAACTTGTAAGGTATTTTTAAATTTAATGATGCACTTTATATGTCGTCTTGGACACTTTGTTTTCGATTCATCCTCGAAGGTATTTAAGTGACAATCCATTTTTTTTAACCGACATGAAAATTACATGTTAACTTTATGACATTGTCCTGTAATTTTCTCTAATAAAGGCCACTTCCCTCTGCAAGGTCTAGATTAAATAAAACTCAATCACCAGGCTTCACAAGCATTAGCCGATTCCCGGCCACCGTAGGCGCGGGCTTGCGGATGGCGAGCAATGCCTAGGTAGCTCGCCGTCCGGTAAGGACCAGGCGTGGGTCGACGGCGCGTTGTGTTCCACGCGCGCCTCAAAGAGATGTCAGCACTAGCTGAAGGGGTCCGCTAGGGCCGATGCCCGCCAGGATTTCGGGTTGTTCGAAAGAGTTACCGTGGCCCTGGCACAGGCAACTGAAGGAACACGGGTGGGTTTTAGTCAGTAGAAGTCTGACACGCCCTCCCGCTCCACCCAGAGTGGAAAAAAGGCTTGACAAGCATTTTAGTGCTTGCAGACCACTGTTGTCAAATTTATTAGTCATCCCTTAAGCGCCATTTTCATCATATACATCTACATAAATATAAATAAAAAGAGAAGACCTGACTGACTGACTGACCGACTCATCAACGTCCAGCCCAAACCCTTGGACCTATAGAAAGCTGAAGTTTTGCACAGAGGTTCCCTTTATATTGTAGACAAGGAATAAAGAAGGGTTTCCCGATAGTACGTTCCTGTGGAATATTCTCCGACATCCACGCGGGCGAAGCCGCAGGCAAAAGCTAGTGTTCTAATATTTTCAAAATCAACATTTAGCTATTTTTTTGTTGTTTGTGTAAAATGGTGCAGCTAGTTTCCTGTGAGACGGATTTACAGTTATAGTTTAGTTATAAGCGGCAACTGAGGAGGCATTACACTCTACCTGAACTGACACAGCCTAGCTGATATAGTATATACAGATATTACATATAGTCTGCCCTACGTGTGGGGTGCACTGACTCGTCGCGTGCCGTTGCCGAGCCTTCGCTAAACGCAGGGGTTGACAACTAATAGCTTTAAGATTAAAATAGTTTATATATAAAAAATAAAAACAACTGTATTGAAACTTGTGACAAGAAGAAGCCCGAAAGTCTGACAACCAGTCTTACCAAGGGGTATCGTATTACCTAGTAACTGGGTTGTGGAGGTCAGATAGGCATTCTCTCTGTAAAATACTGTTATTCAGCTGCATCCGGTTAGATTGAAAGCCGTCCTCAACATAGATGGGAAAAGGCTAGGCAGATTGATTGATTGAAACTTGTGACAGTTCCTGCTTCTGCGCTTTAATATTTAGGCTGAGTTTTGACACGTAAAGGAAGCATATATCTTGAAAAGGTGAAATTCATTTTATTTACATACCTCTGTAGTATTAAAAGAATATTTTATGAAGCGAATTGATACTAAGCACTCGTTTTGATAACAACTTTAGAACGCAACATAAATTACTAGAAAATGTCGGACACATCGTGGGTAAGGCCCACCCATGACTCTTACAACACTGACCTGAACAAAAATCGCGACTAATTAACAATAATAACGGCTAAACAAATAGAAAGTTGGCACTCAGAGCACCCACACATACAGAGACATTATAAACGTCACTACAAAACACACGTGTTAACAATTAAAAGTCTTAGCTTAACAAATGATCGCTCTCAACAGCAATTATTCCCGTCACGGCTATTACAAGACGTATAACGGACCGTACATCGGACAGATCTCAAATTATAGTTTAGATACGGTGGTTTTAAACCCACACACTTCCGCGTTTAAGTGCCTTAATGATCTGATATTATATTACAATATTGTGACTGGACAGTACCGTTGTTTCCCAGTCAATGGATGCGGTAATTGGGTGCCTGAATGAACTGGTGACATTAATATAATCGTATTTTTTTATTGCTATTGGGGACGCGTTGGACGCCTAGTTTTGGGTGTGTCCATGTGGGCCTGTTTCCTTCGCAACAGCTAAATACTCAAGCATGGCTTCCTCAAGAACAATAATGAATATTATGTCTTTCGGATCCAATTTAATGCAATGTTTTTTCTCTCGTATTAGCTCCCGCTTTATGAAATTCATGCTGAGGTAAGATGATAAGGAATGCCAGATCTACACTGGTGGAGATTCTTGTCATAAATCCCTTTAATATGTAGATTGTCTCTCCTTCCAACATTCTTCTGACACCGTAGTCAAGCCAAGCCAAGCTTATAATGAAAGCACATCAATGTTCATCGAATGACAGTTAATTAATTCAGATTTTATAGTTTTTTAAATGTTAGTAGTGGGCAGTGATGCAATATTCATTGATTCAATTATTGACCGTAATAAAAAGATATATTTGCTTTAAGATTTTTTGTTTTTGATAGGATTGCATCAATAACTAAAAGTGTCTAGATTTCCAGAATGTTCTCAGAAGTACCTAGGTACCTTATACAGCCAGATACTACTGTTCGGAAATCAAAAATCGGAACCAAGGTGAGTTTTCAAATTTTCAAAATTTTGTACCGTCACCTTTAGAGCACAATATGTTGCAGTACTTGTGTGTTTATTTACAACTCAAAATAAACTTGACATACAAATACGTTTCAGTCCTACTTACTAATTGTCATTCAGCCGTTAAAAGGATAAGTCATATTGCTATGACTGACGTTTGAAAGATAGATCATTCTTCCCAGACTTTATGGATCAAACATGATTAAAGGGTATATTTTTTATGGAAGGTACGTCCAAAGGTTGTGGATGTGGGACTGTTGCGAAAGATATTGAACGATCCCGTGATGTTATGTCACGAACGCGGGGCGGCGCTCGCGCCGATCGCGACCCGCGTGGGCGGCGGAGTTGTAGGGATGTGAACGTGAACATGCTGAGATTAATGATTTATCGATAGTTTTAAATTTTTCAATGTGTTTTTTTACCCTAGATTACTAAACTATCCTTCTGATGACGTTGTTTTTAAAAAAAAAAACATTCGTAAAACATACGACATGGAAATAAAATAAATTGCAGAATTATTTTAGAAGTTACAGTTACTTTCTTTGGGTGTAAGAGATCACATAATAATGAAAATAATATTTAATTTTTTACACAGTTCGAACACTTTCATATTGTTCGCCCTACGTATGGCTCTTTAGCACGTCATGCAAGTTTGTTGTCATTTTTCGTAACTTAGACGGACACAAGGCACACATTGCTTGCTATAATTCAATACAAAGATGACACCTGACCACAATGACAACGTGTGGCACACTGACGGAACTTTTTAGGAAGGTACAGTGAAGCGGGGGTCGCGGGAAATAAGCGAATTTTGTTTTTTCTAGGAATCGTAATTTTTACGATAGTAATTTAGTAATCTAGGGTTAAATAGCTCATGATCAAAATTTTGACGTAACACACAAAGGAAATCACAACAGAATGTATCACACTTCTATACATTTTCGTGTCACAACTGAGTGTCACTAATGACACAATGGAACAATAATCACAAATTAAACCACGAATCGAACACTTCTACATCTCTTGTAACAGTAAATTTAAAGGGATGTATTTTTAAAATAACATTTTAGATACCTAATCGTCCTATAAGATCTTTCAAGCTCACTAAAAGTCACAATTTTTTTTATCCTCGCGTCGTCTATACTGTATTCGTCAAAAATTTGGTCCTGACCTAATGATGTATGTAAAATTTGAAATACGACTCTGAGTTCTTTTGTGACTACTGCTATCGCATTTACTGTCATTTACAATAGTTTTTAGGTTTCCGTACCAATAAGGGTAAAACGGGACCCTATTACTAAGACTCCGCTGTCCGTCTGTCACCAGACTGTATCTCATGAACAAAGTTAGACAGTTGAAATTAAAAAAGACATGCCCGTGTTTTGATGGCGTTAAAAGATAAATAAAAAAATAAAATTTATCGACAACAACAACCTTCACATCCCTACCCGCACAACTCTACGTCGCAGGCGCAATCTTTTGCTAAACCCGTAGCTGTGGCGACAGACGACATAAGATCACAAACGGCCCATAAGAGCGGCCCTTAAATATATAGCCTTGTACGTTAAATGTCTAATGTTGTTTCATTTGCAGTCTGCCATTACAACGATGTGCACTCAGATGTCGATGTTTTGTTTTAGTCACTTTTTTTTCCTTTAAATCCATTGTGTTGGAGAATTTTCGTAGCGATTTGATTGATTCGATGGTTCGGTTGAATTAGAGCTGTATATTTTGATATTATATTTATGCTTGGATCACGTCAATGAATACAATCCCTTTCCAATTAATGGCTTTTCTACTGTCGGTATCGTGAATGGCGAATTTATTAAGAGCGTCCTCTGTTTTTTTTTTTTAATTACACCTCACAATGGTAGTCTTATTAATACTTACAATTATGGACGATCAAGATTGATCAGTACTACACGAAACTATGTCTCTTATGAAAACTTTCCTGCAAGTTTTTAAACGTAATGTGCCTCCCTCAACCATTAGTGATTTTTAAATATACATATTTCTAATTATGGAGCTTCAACTTCGCCTGCTATGTCCGTCTGGACATAAACACACACACACATGGACATGGACAGAACGACTGAAATATAGATACACTGTGAAATCTTGAAAGATTGAATTGTTCATAGTGCAAAAACAAATACATTTCAAAATTAGGTACTCTTTCATTTTCATTCTTTATTATTCTTTCATTACCTACCTACCTAGTTTCAGCTTTCTCTCAGCCTGAGAGCAAATCTTTAAAACAAAGACGCTAATCTTAAATCTATTCTTCCTGTCGCCTCATATTATATTTTAGTCTAAAATGTATTTCTTTGAAGTGTCGGACGGGAAGTGTGATCATGTTTGTTCCGCCACATCCAATGCTTTTGTTTGAAAAGTTCGTTCGTGACAGGATTTCGACGTCCGCTTGACCTTTGCTTATTTTAAGTAACTTTGTATAGTAAATAATAGAATAATAGGTACCGCTACATAGAAAACGTGACCGTTTAAATATGGTTGAAGGAATGTTTGTAGGAAAATTCGCGAAGTAAAAATGTATTAGTCACATTGTTGACACGAATACTCGGAATGTTTTGTTGTTGATATTTCCGCTTTGAACTTCATTAAATTAAATTTTATAATAACTTTAAGATCTAAGAGAATAGTGTCCCTGAAATAACAACAAATAAATCCCACCAGGCTAAAGAAACGGGCAAGCGACCTCACACAAAAGTAATTCCATCAAAATTAATGGCTGTCCATATGTTCTGTTTGACTTACGAGAAACATTACATGTAACATCTCATCATTATTCTGTGCAGAGATGCGCCAAGCGCCAACACTGTCATTGTGTAATGTTGCGTGGCGTCTGCGGGACGTGCGTGTGGCGTGAGCGTGGCGGATGCGTGACGGACGCGACGCGGACCGATGAATGGACGCACCTCTCGGCCTGCGCCGGCGCCGCCCACCATTGTTTCGGGGACAGATTATAATAATTTCCCGGCAAATCAAAAGCATTTTGGAATCGAACGATCGGCTCCGCTGATGTTATTAAATCAATGCGAATACTATGGCTGATGTGATTTGATACTAGAAAGAACGAGTGAAAAATGAAAAAGACACTTTTCTTTTGTTTTTACTTGGTGTGTGTATGCTGTGTGTATTTAAGAATACGGAGCAGAAACAAGCATCAAGCCTCTGATACCTACAAACATTTCATTCCAATTTAAACAGATACATTGTAAACTCTTTATAACGAAACTCAAGGGTTCGAGCATTTTTTCTTTATAGTTAGAGAGTTTTCGTTATGTGGAGTGAAGAAAGAGAAACAACCAAATACTAATTACAATACTTTTTAATATTTTTATTATTTATTTATTTATTGGTTTACGACTGATAATACGACAGCTGCCTAGTATGTTTATTTAGTAACTGGGGCCAACATTCCTAAAGACAATACAATGCAAGAGTAACGTCACAGTGTTCTAGGCAATTAAAATTACAAAAGCAAGGCGGCTGTTTACGACCTCAGGTATTTCTTAGAAATTTCGGCACCTGAAAGATTTATTTTGAGCCTTTTGTAAATGATAAATGATTTTTATTTCTGTAAGTAGGTTTGTACAAACACTTTTACAAGTCAATCATGTTTTTTTTTTAACTAGATGAGGTCGGCGTTTCCTATCTGACTACTCTGAGAAGAAAGGCCGAAACAAACTCAGAGGTCACTCAGAGGTCAGAGGTAAACTGGTAACATAAACAGTGATGCTAATAAAATATATTTACTGACTCCAGGAAAATCCTAATGCGGTAGCGTGGTCCTTAATTAAACTATCTTAAATAACATAATACATACAATATTATTTTTGTGAATTCATTCAGAGAGCAGGAAAATAAGTCGATCCTGTCAGCCGTGTCATTCAGTGCGTGCAAGGCGCGCGTCACTGGCGCTTTGCTGAGCAAGTTGGTTCGTGCGTGTGGCACTGCTAGTAACCGTCGTTTTCGGCGCCGCGATACGTAATTGTCAGGTACATTCAAACAAATCTCCTTCAAAACACCGGAATTATAGGTCTTACCACGTAATAGTTTAAATATATATGTGGTTATAGCTAAGTCCCTCCTTGTCTCGAGTTTGTAGTACCCGACCATACCGATAACGAATAAGGTTGGGTACATCAATGGATAGAAGGGATAGACACTGTATAGTTTTATGTACAAAAATCTGGTGAATTTGTTTTGAATGCGCACCAACATGAGATTATATTTAGTCTCATGCGGAGCCCATATGACAGCATTATACTCAAGCTGAGATCTTATAAGCGCTCTTATGCGATCTTATATGAACTTAGTTCTTCGTAATAGAGAATGGCTGTTGCGCTATAAAGAGTGTAACGGTTTTAAGGTAAACCAACCAAATTGAACTAATTTCTACCTTATAGGAAGTTTTACGTTATATTGAAAGATGTCATGTGTGTTGATGATGTGATATTCATTGCGAAGCAAAAGTTTGATAGAATAACAAGACCTATAATGATACTGTTAATATAAGGCATTGGTCGTGGATGTGGCTGTCCAAGTAAACTCGTTTAACGATTTAACTTTTAAAAACCTAATTGGAGATTTGATTGGTGTCTTTAAAATAGAAAAGGACATAAAGAAGGAAGGAGGACACGCTGTCTTTTTGTCTTATACAAGTGTCAAGATCATTGAATCATAGTACAAGTAACATAATACGTACACGTTTTATATCTGATGCGACAGCTTGCAATATGCATATTTGTGAGAACAATACAACTCCTCTAAATACGGGGTTCATTTGAACTCGCGTGTTTTCACTCACCATTTGCATTGGAATCACGTGAAAACGATCTCCAACGCCTTTGTCAACAACTTAGGTAATTTATTCTGAACGACAACAACTCAAATTCATCTTTATGTCATTAAAGCTAAAGTTGAGAATATCAACAGTGACAGCCCACGTAACACCGGTAGCTACAGACTATTTTTAGGTGAGGAGTTATAAGCTACGTGAACCCATTAAATGAGATTATACTCTTTCGTCTAAACTAAAAGGTTGATTTTGTTTTGAAGCGTGGCTGGTTTTTGCGTCTTTATTTGTAAAGTTGGGGGCAGGTAAGACCGGTAGCAAGCGGACAATAAGCGATCAGTCATCTTGTTAGATAGCTGGCAAGATGATTACACTGCATGCTACGCCTCGCCTTAGGACAAATTAAAATAAAGCCTTACGTTTGTGGGCTGACTTTATTGAAATAAATCACGTCGTTTTTGTAGGTCCTTTTGTAATGAATTTATTTTGCGTGTAGTGGAATTTTGTAATGACTCACGTCATGTTTTTTATTGAATTTTAGGGTCTTTAGTGGTGTTAGGTGATTTTCGTGGTTTATTTCTGATGGCGGGTTTAAGCATCCTCTTTGCCTGTTTAAAATAAAAAAGCAATTAATCTAATTTTTTTATTATTTTTATTATGACTGCATGTCTTATTCCGTCATCACTGGTTATCGTCCACATTGCTTTAAAACCTCTTCCTTATAATCTACTTAATTATTATAGGTACTAGTGAACCTAAGGTAATCACTTAACTTCGAAATTAACTCAAATTAATTAATTTTGTTTTTAAAGTAAAAAAAATTATTAAGTACCTAGTGCAAAATTTTAGTTGTATCATAAATAATAATATATATATAGTTTTATTAACTCAATAGTTGACAACGTAACTTAGTCGAACTCATTACTCTACAATGAGTTTCATAGCCAAAACGCTACGTGTGCTACGACATTTAAATGACTTACATTAAAAATTACGAACAAAGATGGAGGGATGAGCTGGACTCCTTCAAGAAGAACTGGTCCTTAGTAGCTCTAGACAGAGAGAAGTAGAAAGAAAGTATATAGCCTTTGCTCTGCAGTGTGACTTCAAAGGCTTTTAATAATAGATAATAATAATATCCCTACCGCCGCGCCGTATCTCTACGTTGAAATCATTGGGCTTGCGCGCTCCTGAACTCTGGATCTGTGCCGGTAGAGTTTACTTTGCCGAAACAAGTCTAGGGTGGGGAGCCAGACCAAGATAGATACAGAAACACGCACGGTAGCATATGGCGAGCTGTAGTGCAGTAGCGACCGCACGAACCCTATCTCTGGGGAGAAGTCTTGTTCTTCACCCCTGGCTTGCTTTTATTGGCCGGCTGGAGTGAACGCTGACGATAAACAGGCCTCCCACCTCTTTCTTGCTTTATTGGAAGTTTGAGTAGAGATTCGCAAGAGCAAAAGTGCTCAGAAATGAAATGAAATGAAATGAAATGAAATGAAATTTAATTGCAAGAATTGTAGTACATCTCAGATGGTCTGGTTTACAATTGTTTCTAACACAATTCGCTAAAACTAACATGCAAAATAAATGTTTAAGTACATTATAACTAAATAAATGGAGCTAATTAAATTTAAACATAAATCATAGTTATTATATAATATTAAGATACGGATGTCAATCATTTCAAATTATATAGTAAAATGTCAATGTGAATCTTTGAAGTTAAGGTACTCATTCACAAAATAGAAAGATTTCTCTATCAGCCATTTGAATAACGCTGTTTTAAAACGGTTAATTGGCAGTTCCCTGTATGATTTTGGTAATTTATTATATATCCTTATAACCATTGGATAACAACTTCTGTGATACAACTGGCTTTTCATTGGTGGGATAATTAGTTTATCAGGATATCTTGTGTTAAACGTTACAGTGTCTCCAAGCCGTTGAAATAATTCGGAGTGCATTTTTACAAATTTACAGCGGGGAAAGGAAGTATTTCAGTAAGGTGCTGGGAGGGATCTTGACCGTAGCTCCGGGATTTTCCTGATAACCGTGGAATACCTCTTCACTCCTCAAGCACCTCAGGAAGTGTTGCCCCCGTCACTATGTGCTAGCGACCGTTTTCGGGGGCCCATTATTGAGTGTGCATGTCACCCCCTGCCATTTTATCCGTGTATCTGTGCTCAGGCAGGAGATGTAGTTTTTCCATAATTCAAAATACCCAATCCAATTTAGCCACCTAAACCCCAATATGTTTTGTTTCCACGTCCTGCAATAGTCCTGCACCAACCGGGGGTTGTCCTTGGGTGCACTTGCATAGTGCATACAGGGATAATCGTCGGTTGGTGCCTCCTCATCATTTAAAATTGTCTAAGGGGCCTCTGCGAGTTGACTTCGGCCCCTCGTACGCCTTCCAAAGGTCCGGGACCCCAGGGTCCCAAGATTGTCAAAAAAAAAAAAAAAATAAATATTACACAAAGCATATAAAAGTCACAGGTCTTTTATTTTATATCAACATAGTATCATTAGTCGAATAAAAACCGTGACAAATACTAAAACATAAGTAGGCATTTTGACTCACAAAACATTCGGAACAAAATTGCAAAACCATGTAGCAATATGTCCGCGTCAAAAACCGTTGGTTTGAGATAAAAGATTAAGTTTTTAACCCTAAAATGTGACTTGATCACGCATCTAATAGACTCTTTTTTTTTTGTTGGTTTAGGATGTTTGACGCCATTTGGCGTCATTGTTAATTTCAGACTAGGAGCTGTAGCGCTAGAATGTTTTATTATGTTGAATTTTAAAATAAGTTCGTTTCAGTTTCGTAAACTGGTGTTGGACACAGTAATAGGTAGTACGTACTAATGTCTAAGCGTTATTTAAAAATAAACTTTTAAATGATAAATGATTTTATTTCTGTAAGTAAACCTACTTACAGAAAAAAAAAAATCATTTATCATAATGTACTGTATTATCTACTGTATTGTATTATACTTTTAGAAGTCAATCATGTTTTTTTTTTTTTAACTAGATGAGGTTGACGTTTCCTATCTGACTACTCTGAGAAGAAAGGCCGAAACAAACTCAGAGGTCACAGTCTCTTATAAAGTCCAGACATAATCTTGGTCACTTCATATGAAGACTATGTAGATTGGTGTCTGAAATGGTCTTTTGAGGAAAGAACCGCACAGATTGAGAGGACCTGTCCAGTCAGTGCACGCATTTGTCAGTAATCGCGCAGCTCAACTCAGAACTTAAGGATCTCAACGATTCGAACAATGCCAAAGAAAAGGCATTATTTGTTCAACCTTTGCTGTCTTTTTAAGCTTACAGTTCGCTATAACTTGAACAGACTGTGACATTGCCACTGATGATTGTTTATTAAAATTAAAATCACAAATAAATTGTAGTACTTACCTGTAAAAGGTAAAGCACATGGCAACATTTTAAAGATGTTGCTGCTGCCTGAATAGGAAAACTCACGGTGATTTTTTTTGCAAATTTTTTGGTGTTTAAATTTGTCCATAGTTAAACGAAAAAGATCCAACCCCCATTAGATGTAATGGGGGTTGGATTCTTTTCGTTTAACTATGGACATTATTATCACCGCGGTACAAAAATAACTTTACACTACAACTTTATTTGAACTCGTTCCCTTAATAGATCATCATCATCATTCTGCTGCCCTTATAATAATTTATTTGGGGTCGGCGCAACATGTCTCATACTTCCATACTTCTATAAAATGTCTGCGATAATATTATCTTCCACCATCTGTCTCCAGCTCCTAGACTATTCAACAGCGCACATTACATTTACAAAGTAGCTAGTATTAATCAACACTAATAGATTTGTCTGCGTGTTCATGTAACAATATACTAAAGTCACGCCTACATACAACTGTCAACTCGTACTACTTTTTGTACACACGGCTACACATCAAGCTATAAGTATATTTCCAGTATAAGCTGATCTCGCTTTGTATAGGATTTCCGTACAATAAGAGGTCAGCTTATACTGGAAATCTTTGTATAGCTAGATATGTAGCCGTGTGTACATAATGTAATAAGAGAACAGGATAGGAGCCGAGAAAACTGTGATTTTGGACTAATATGAAGTCAACAATTTTTTAAAGTTGTGATTTCATAAATAAATTATTAATATGAGCTTAGAATTGTCTATTCTTACGTTTTCTTGCAATTTGCAAGTCAGTATTAAATTGCATGTTGATTATAGTTTGATTAGCGATCGTAACAAATATGTATTTACAGAATTATAATCATTAGAATCTGAAATACAACTCCTTAAATTAGTAAACCTACCTAATACTCAAATGTCAAGATTGCATGGAATAGGCATTCAGTAGGATTACCTGGTTTTCAATGATAAATGATTTTATTTCTGTAAGTAGGTTTGTACAAACACTTTTACAAGTCAATCATGTTTTTTCTAGTCGGCGTTTCCTATCTGGCTACTCTGAGAAGAAAGGCCGAAACAAACTCAGAGGTCACAGTCTCTTATAAAGTCCAGACATAATCTTGGTCAGTTCATGTGAAGACCATGTAGATAGGTGCCTGAAATGGTATTTTGAGGAAAGAACCACACAGATTGAGAGGACCTGTCCAGTCAGTGCACGCATTTGTCAGTACTCGCGCAGCTCAACTCAACAAGAGTTGTATTGATGACTTTAATGATTATAATGTAGGCAGTGGCGTGCGTTTCATAAAGACAGAAAGACACTGCCTACCCTACCTAATTCAGTATAATCTTGTTCTGATATCTATTATTATTTTATCTACGAGTCCGACGAGTACCAACTTACTAACAATAAACAAAAAAAATCAACAAACAGTCGCTCCAAGCAAGCTCGTACAGTATTGCGGCACTAGCGCCGCGACGACCTGAAAAAAAAAAACAAAATTATTTGCTAAAAAACCCAAAACCATTCGACACTTTCAACAAAACTTTTGCGTAGGTATCTAACAAGATTTTTCCATGGAATGTTTGTCAAGGAATCGTAAGTACATTAACCGTGCCAATGCGGACGGGTCTTTTTAACACCTCGCCCGTTTTCGGTTCGTCGTATATCAAGTTAATGTTATCTGCGGCGCGCTGTCTTCGTGATGCATTGCGCGTGCGCATACGCTGATTAACGAAATTAATTTGTCACACAACAGATTGTTGGCGGTCGTAATTAATTTGTAATTTAAACGAATACGTTCTCGTTTACATGTGGTTGGATTTTTGTGTTTTTATTTTAGACAAAAATTATTACTTGTGAAGATGGAATAATTATAAGATATTGTGCTGAAATCAATGTCTCATCTATTTTTGTAGATCTTTTATAATAAGCTTATTCGTTTTGAATAGAAAATTTGTGTTAACTTTACACAACCATAAATCACTGCATACATTATAATAAACAAATGGCACTGCCTACTTTCCATACAAAATGATTACTTTTTAAAACAAAAAATATCTATGTTAATTGAGACAGATACGTCCGGGGCTTCCAATGCTGTAATTTAGATAAAAAGGTGTGTGTTCCAACACAGCATAAATACAACTTGTCCAAACAAGCTTATCTTGTGACCACCTCAGAGCTCTCCAAATTAATGGGGACCAACAATATTTCACCTTTTTTATTAACAACAGTTTCGAAAAAATAATTAGCGTAATATGGTTAATCAGCGCGTTAAGTGTAAAAGAACAATTATAAAACGATTCACTTAAATAACTTTTTTTATATCGTTAATTCCAAAAACCCTTCCTTGAAACTAGTTAATTATATGATCACTGTCAATAATGATTATTGACCTTATAAAATCATCAATAGGACCGATGGCCGGGCAAAGGGTTCCGTCGCCGTTAACTCGCCCGCAAACGTTTGAAAAACAAAGCCAATTTGGCCTAATAAAGTATAATTAAAAAACAAATTTTATTGTGATACCCGTTCACGCGTTACTATTCCTTATTTTTAATTAATCGATTCGTTTATTGGGAAGTCTTTGGTCGGAGCCAGTGATGGTATTAGAGAAAATTATCCGTTGTTATTGTGTGATTTGTTACGCACGTATTTAAGGGTTAAAACTCGGGTGCTTTTAATGGTGCCTTTACGATTTCGTTTCGAAGGGAAATCATAATATTTTTTTCTAGGATCCTGATTAGCTCAATTTTGTTTCATCAAGTGTATTGATTGGAGCACCACCATTACATTAATTTTACAGCGTTTGAATATCGCTACAAAATATTAGTTATATATACTTACCTGCGTCAATGAAGTCTACCGCCAACATAAGTTCACCTTTATCTAATGCATTAGGATTATTAGAACATCAGGATGTAACTTTTTAGGGTTCCGTACCTCAAAAGAAAAAACCGGAACCCTTATAAGATCACTAGTGTCTATCTGTCTGTCCGTCTGTCACAGCCAATTTGCTCCGAATCTAATGGACTGATTAAGTTGAAATTTGGTACACGTATGTGTTTCTATGACCCAAACACGGATGTGTAACGTAAATAAACGAACTTTGAATATGGAGGTCAATTTTGGGGGCAAATAAGAAAAAAAAAATTTGCAATCTGTACCGTGTGATATATCAAATGAAAGGGCTTAGTGTGAGGGTCTTAAATATTTTTTTTTTTTTTATAATTTTGAAATAAATCATTTTAAAGTTATTTAAGAAAATAGACGAAAATTGACCATTCCCCCGTTATTTCCGAAACTACTTAACCTTAAATTTTGAAAAAATACAAGAAATAGTTCTATACCTATACATTACAGAAAAACCTATAAGTAAATCTCTCAATATTATGCGTACAAAATTACATTTGCAGTTGGAATGTATGGGAGAACATGTTTTTCAACTATAATGTTAAGTTTCTTCTTGGGATAAATTCAGCCCAACTAGGGAACCCTTCATTGTGCGTAGTCCGGTAAAAAAACCGGCCAAGTTCGTGTCGGACTCACGCAATTGGCCGGTTTATTTTTGTTAAGAATATAGGTAGGTAGGTACCTACAAAGTTGGTACGAATAATATTTTCTGTAGGCAATTTTATTATAGGGTTAAGATGGGTAGTTATCGGACTATTTTTCTTCTATTTGGTATTAAAATAAATAAACAGTAAAGGATGGATCGACCACCTTTTTTTTCATTTAATTTATTTTAGCGAGACGTGTATCTTACACGTCTCGCTTACTCTGTATATTTCAATCGCATTGCATACAATTAAAAAAAAAAACATCCGAATAATGAATCATTCATACAGATTTGAAATAATGAATAATTCATACGAAATCCTATAATTTTTATAATTACCTACATTCGTTGCCAGTTACGATGAACTA
Source organism: Dicycla oo (assembly GCA_948252095.1). Lineage (NCBI taxonomy): Eukaryota > Metazoa > Arthropoda > Insecta > Lepidoptera > Noctuidae > Dicycla > Dicycla oo. Next base: position 17,289,984 of record OX411728.1, read on the forward strand.
ATATGCAATTAAAGTTTTCGTCTGTCTATCAAAACGTCCTTCGGTGGCATAAGATGAGCATTTTGACAACCCCTGTCTAGGAGGGCCTATTATTACGGTTTCTCAATCGGCCACAAACCACAAAAGATGGCGATCAAATGATACGAGTATCTAATTATGTGCTAGTTTCTGTTTTAATTGGTCCAATCGTTTCGTGGTTTTAAATGTTGTTATTTAAAACGAGACTGTTATGCAAGGGGTCTATGTAACATATAAACACGCATAGCTAAGGGGTTAATAAGTAGCTAGGTAGGTATAGGCGGTGTTTTAATAGCAAGTATGCCTATATTTTTGTCTCAGTATATCTTTCCTGTAGGTATAGGGCACAGCTAGATAAATTAAATTGTTGCACCTTCTGGATCCATCCTGATCGATATTTAAAGCTTCAACTGCCTTTTTTCTAAAGCCTTTTGTTGTGTCGTCAGTAGATAAAAGAAGGAAAACCGGCCAAGTGCGTGTCGGACCACGCACAATGAAGGTTTACGTAGTTGGGGTGAATTTATCCCAAGAACAAATTGAACATTACAGATGAACATGTTTCCAACTGCAAATGTTAGTTTGTACGCGCAATATTGAGAGATTTTTTTTTAAAGACTATAGATTTCTTATAGGTTTTCCTGTAATCTATAGGTAGGTATAGAACTATTTTCTGTATTTTTTTTTCAAAATTTTAGGCTCAGTCATTTCAGAGATAGGGGGAATGGTAAATTTTCGTCTACTTTCTTAAATACCTTTAAAACAATATATTTTAAAATTATAAAAAAAAAATATTTGACACTCTCACAGTACACACGAGTGATCCTATAAGGGTTCCTTTTTTCCTTTTGAGGTACGAACCCTAAAATAGATAAAAGATTGATTAAAATGTCAGCAAATTACTTTAATAAAAATAATGTCATATTCATATCTAACTTTTGGATTCAGTTAGCATTAAAAGTCACCGGTACCTATTGAAATATCTTCAACATCTCTTTAAATTCTTAACTAGGGACAACATGACATACAAAACGTTCTCACTGCAATCAATAAACATTATTCACTGAACATTAGTAATAACATCAAAGCTAAGCAGCCGAAAGTTTATCCTTTCTTCACAACAATCGCGTTAATTACATTTAAATCTCTTATATACATAAAGGATGTTAACAAATCGATTCGTCTCGATTGTCTATCGAGTCGTGATTTCCTGTCGATGATATTTATCAATCGATTCAAGGTGTGTTTCGTTTGAATACGTTTTTTAATGCAACGTTCTCCGGAAACAAAGGTACTGTTGAATACGTATGTACATACATATAGATGGAATATGTGGATACAACAACGTATATGAATGCATTTTTTATTTCAATATAATGCATCATCAAACAATTATTACTGTAAAAAAATTAGGCGAGCGGGTTTTAAGAACCCTTTTCGTATGGCCTTATAATAAAAAAAAAAAACTAAACCAAACTAAATGAATTACGCCATTGTTGCACCAAATGAGCGATATAGTAATATCTAATCAAGATTATCATGAGCTTAGCGCTAAAACTAACACACCTAGGTTGTTTGTTAACTAATTGGCGATGCCATTTATCAGCAATTGATTGTCAACAATGGTGATTAATTCAATGTCAGTAGTGCACTTTTTGAGGGGCTCGTGGCTAATTAATAACAGCCGAACGGGTCGATCGATCAGGTCCGTAGATGGGTGACCATATTTATTTACCGTGACCCCTTCGTGTCTTGGAAAGCCCGTTAAAACGATGTCGTATTACCCAGTAACTGATTTTGGAGGTCAGACTCGCTCCATGTAAAATACTGGTATTCAGCTGCATCCGAGTAGACTGGAAGCCGACCTCAACGTAGTTGGGAAAATGCTAGGCAGATGATGATGTTCATCTGTACATTTTTTAAAGGCTGAAAAATGTAATTGAACCTTGAGCTGATAATCACAACAATAGTTTTTCTTTGAACTACTAACCAACAACAGAAATAGAATACTTTTCATAATCAGTGTACATGTAAAACCCATTAAGGGCAAGCATAAAATAATTGGCGACGGCCTTTTTATTTTTTTGTTAAAAGGTGCGAGCGCCCCTTGATTGACGCGGCCACTACGTCTTTTTGACGGGTCTGACGTATTTTATGTGTAGTGTCTCTATACAGAGTGTTTGGAAAGTGAAATATTTAATTGAGTTTATTAGGATATTATTGATAGTGTAACTGAAATAGTGTAGAGAGAGAAAATGAGAGAGTGTACAAATAAAAACTTAGCTACTTACTTTTGTTTTTGTTTCCAGGGATTGAATTTTATTTTCCAGTAAAAGTTCCACAGCGTGTTTGTTTTACTTATTTGCCTTTCAGAATATTATGACAAATTTTATCTAAAATTAGAAAGTCGAGCATGATCGATAATTTAACGATCATGCTCGACTTTCATTATCGGAACTTGTTTGTTTGGAACAAAATCCATTCATACTTTTAGACTCTTTTAGCACATCAATTCGTAAAACAGCAAAACAGAAATGTAATAACATAAGAAAACAAATCCAGCGTCTGCTATTGTGAAACGATTAGTAAAAAATTAAACAGACGAACAAAAACTGAAAAGTGAAAAATAAAAAACCTTTTAGTCTAACTAAACTTCTAAATTAATTTCAGTTACACATTTTGAGACGGCGCCAAACAAACATTCAACGAAGATCTATCAAGCTATTATACCATTTTATACGCTTTACGTAGTTAATTTGCTTCTTTGTTTGTTTGGTGTCGACTCAAAATTTGTAACTTAAATTAATTTAGGAGTTTAGTTAGACTAAAAGGTTTTTTTATTTTTCACTTTTCAGTTTATTTCATCGGTTTAATTTTTTGAAAAAAATGTTTTTATTTTTCGCTTTTTGGAACCTTTTTGGAAGTCGGTTGTTTGTTTTTTTTTTTTTTGTAAAAGTTTTTATTTTCACTTTTTATGTGGTGGTACATAACCCCACACAAATTACCACTACCTGTAAAATATATTAGAACATTATTCACATATACTTAGTGTGAAAAATACGTATTATTGAAGCTAACTCAAAAACTACCCAAGCAAAGTTAATATTTTATTTATATGAGACCAACTCCGAGGTACAGACGCCAGCAGGTCAAGCTACCCGAAACTGTCAAATTTTCCCAATCAACCTTGAACCTAATGCTTTAGCGATAAAGTTGAAAATCCATTAAAGAAATTTGACAGATTGTAGTAGCTTGATGTGCTGGCGTCTGTACTATAATACCCTCTCGACTAAAACAAAAATCTTTCAAATGGACTACTCTATAAAAAGTTGTGCGTGGCCATACATAAAAAAATATACGTGTCGAATAGAGGACCTCCTCCTATTTTTTCGTCGGTTAATTAACATAGACGCTTGTAGTTTCTCCTACAATTCCGAGCCCCAAAAACAAAACATCCTGTACATCGCATTCTTCCCACAGATGCGTATCGCCAGCACATTATCGGGCGGTAATCGAGCTCACTACGTTTCGCAAAAAGGTGTAACAGAAGCTGGCAAATGAGCGCGAGGTAATGACTGCCCCTTAATTTAAAACGATCGACGTTAGCGCCGCTTATTACAAGCTCGGTAATTGCTAATTTGTTTTGGATATATTGGCTAAAATGTTAAACATTCCGGTGACACAATAAAATGTAACACAATCATGTCAAATCATGTTATTTTTGTTTTACTTGTAATAATACCTAATGTTATACTAATGTTCTTACTGTCATTTTGTTAAAAAATGCACCCATTTTTAGGGTTCCGTACCTCAAAAGGAAAACAGCGAAACCCTTATTGGATCACTCGTGTGTCTGTCTGTCTGTCTGTCCGTCTGTCACAGCCAATTTGCTCCGAATCTAATGGACCGATTAAGTTGAAATTTGGTATACATAATAGGTTGGGGAAAAAGTTTCTTCGCATTTTTTAAGAAAATTCAAAACATTTTTTAATATAGTTTATTTACATTTAACTAAAGTATGTAGGTACCATTTTGTTCGATAACTTTTTGCCATCTTGTAGGTAGGGACATGATCCCATTGCTATATAAATTTTGGGAATTCTGGTCAAAATACCGCGACAAGTGGTTTTGGCAGTCCTCTCGTGATGTTAACCTGACACTGCCTAAAGAATTCTGAAGAGACCGAAACAGGTGGAAATCTGAAGGTGCAAGGTCAGGACTATACGGCGGATGCAATAACACCTCCCAGCCAAACTCTCTTAATTTTTGCTGAGTGGCTAAAGATGTGTGAGGTCTAGCGTTATCATGATGAAAAACCACACCTTCTGTTGATTAATTCCGGCCGCTTTCTCTCAACTTCTTGCTTTAATCTCATCAGTTGTTCGCAGTAGAGTTCAGAATCGATGGTCCTGCCTGGTGGTAACAGCCCATAATGAATAATGCCCTTCCAATCCCACCACACACACAGCATCACCTTGTTGCGAGTTAACCCGGGTTTCGCCACAGTCTGTGAAGCCTGACCGGCCTTTGACCACGACCTTTTTCACACGTTCTTGTCATACGTGATCCACTTTTCATCACCAGTTATCAGCTTCTTCAAAAATGGTTCGGTTTCATTACGCCGTAATAAAGAATCACAAATGAGTACACGGTTCAATAGGTTTCTTTCAGTGAGCTCGTGAGGTACCCAAATGTCGAGCTTTTTTGTGTACCCAGTTTTTTTCAAATGCGCCAAAACTGTTTTGTGGTCAATTTCCAGTTCTTCAGCTACGTCGTAACTACTGATATGCCGATCTTGCTCCACTTTTTCAAAAATGGCATCCATTTTATCCGTAATAGGGCGACCAGAGCGACGTGCATCTTTGACATCAAAATTCCCGGATTGAAAACGCTTAAACCAAATTTGTGCTACTCTCACAGACACTACACTAGGTCCATAAACATTGCAAATTTTTTTCGCGACATGCGTTGCATTTTTACTTTTTTGTAGTAAAATTTTAAAATGTATCGAATTTCTTCATTAGATTCACTCATCTTGACGGTACGAAAAACAAATGAAAATCACACATTTTCCTAATTTGAATTTGGAATTATGTTCTTTAAAATTTAAACTTTCAATGATACCAAAACCAGCCAGATACAAATAGTATAGCCAAAGAGATTTTATTACAAGTTCATACATACTACGAGTATAATGCGAAAAGACTTTTTCCCCAACCTAATATGTATTTCTGTGACCCAAATACGGACATGTAACGTAAATAAATAAATTTTGAATATGGGGGTCAATTTTGGGGGGCAAATAAAAAAAAGTTTTGCAAACTGTACCGTGTGACATATTAAATGAACTTTGGCTTACTGTGAGAGTCCCAAATGTATTTTTTTTTACAATTTTAAAATAAACTGTTTTAAAGTTATTTAAGAAAATAGACGAAAATTGACCGTTCCCCTCCCTTATTTCCGAAAGTACTGAGATTAAAATTTAAAAAAAAATATAGAAAATAGTTCAATGCCTATAGATTACAGGAAAACCTATAAGAAGTCGATGGTTTTAAAACAACATGGTAAATCTCTCAATATTGTGCGAACAATCTTACATTTGTCCATAGTTAAACAAAAAGAATCCAACCCACATTAGGTGTAAAGTGGGTTGGATCCTTTTCGTTTAACTATGGGCATTTGTAGTTGGAATGTATGGGAGAAAATGTTTTTCAACTTCAAAGTTAAGTTTGTTTTTGGGATAAATTCATCCCAATTACGGAACCCTTCATTGTGCGTGGTCCGACACGCTCTTGACCGGTTTTTTAGTGAAATGTCAGTAAGACTTTACTGCATCTAATTAAAAGTCCTACCATAGATTATTAAGATCGTTTAACAAAGAAGAAAAATACTGATAATTTCGAAACCATAATGTAACCGCTAAGTAGAAATAATAATTACTTAGGGCTGGTTGTTTGATCCGTTGTTAACTCAACCAATGGTTAAACATAGTAACTAAAGGTTGATATTTGGCTAAATGTGAAAGGAGAAACATGAATGAGTTATGCCATTAATTACTATTTGAATACAGTCATGTTTAGCCTTTCACATTTAGCCAAAATTCAACCATTAGTTACTATGTTTAACCATTGGTTGAGTTAACTACGAATAAAAAAAAAACCGGCCCGGCTTGAATTTTGGATAAATTTGAAAAATGTTAAAACTTAGTAACTTATGGCATTTTGGCAAACACGTTTACCAAATTTCAACTATTAGTTACCATTGGTTGAGTTAACTACGGATAAAAGCCGGCCTTAATTAGTATTCAGACTTATACCTGCTCTGTTTTCACTAGGTTGAGTTCTGAAATATGAATGAATGAAATGCACCGAGCCTAGCGTGGTTTGATCAGACTCGATTACTCGAATGAACCCAAAGATTCACACTAGCCCCTGTTACATGGTGCAACAGAGACCATTGCATATCAAGTAGACCGGGGGGCGCGATAATTATAGGGAAGACGTGTCCTTAGGATCTGGATATTGCCTGAATTCCTCCTACGCTGATGTCGGTTGCGTACGGTCGGTGGCGTGCGGTTAGTTGCATGCGTCAGCGAGAAATAAATAATAAAATACCGTACTTGCGATACCGATCGCGTTATGGTACGATATTCATAGCGACTGTCACGCACGCGTGGCATTCATCTTATCGTCGATAACAGACTGATGGCACTCGCACAATTCCATGCTCGCCGGTCGACCGACGTACGCGGCGCTGACGAGCGAGACCGACGCGCGCGATACTTGCAACATACACGCCGCTGACGTTAGCGTCGCAGTGTGGTGCTATATACGAGAACACAATGTATAGTATGCGCGACCGACATCAGCGCAGGAGGAATGCAGGCCTAAGGATTAGATCCTACCCAGTATCACCGTCATTAGGTTGAGTTTTGAAATAGTTATTAATTCTGTAAGGTGTAAGTACTGTAAAAGTTCAATGCAATGGGCAACCTTATATTGTACTGGCTGACGTTTTGTCACACACGCCGGTATAGAACTCCTTATTTTAAATAAATAAAAAAGGTAGTTCGTTTTTACCCGACTGCGGCGAAGCCCAAAAGGAGGGTTATGTGTTTGACCTGTATGTATGTATGTATGTCCGTTTCTTTGTTCCCTCGTAACCCCTAAACGAATAAATTATACGTCTTTAGATTTGTTTTCGTAGCGTGAGTGTCACTGGCTACTTTAAAATAAAAAAAAAAACAAAGTAAAATGGTGGATATGGTGGCGAAATTTATTCCGTATTGTAGAGTTCGAAATTTATTTTTTCTTCTAATACCATCAGTGGGATATCAAAATGAAGGGTTTTAAAAGGTGATTACAAAAATATATACAATTGATATGATTAAAAGTAATTCGAACTGACAAATCGTACAAAGCTTTTAAATAAATTTGCTTCGATTATTACTTTTCAATTTTATAATTTGTTCTCCTTATATTGTAAGCCAAATCGTTTTAGACAAATATGTAACCACTTAAAAAAAAAAAAAACAATTTTTATTACGTATTGCTCACTTATAAATTTCAGTCTATTTCTACACGTGAAGACTTGTAATTGGCTTCCTTTGGACTATTGTTTCCTTTTTATTATGTTTTTTTTAGCTGTAAGTCTTTAATGTTTCAATAAATAAATAAATAACTCTCACGACCAAAACTCATTGCAAGAACTAAATCATCTGCCAAATCTTCCACATTTGTAAACTAAAAAGCTGGAAATAAAAAAAAGTAATTAAAAAAACTAAAAACCCGGCTGCGTTAAAACTGAAAAGCTAAAAACAAGCCCATTTTATATTAAATAAAAGTTGGAAGCAGACGGGACCCATTCCATTTTTATATTTTCAAACTCAAATTTATTTAATATAAAATGGGCTTGCTTTTAGCTTTCAGTTTTACCGCAGCCGAGTTTTTAAGTTTTTTTAATTACTTTTTTTTTTGTAGTTCGGATTGAGCGATGTAGTTTAAGAAGTGCGCGATTTACTCCGATTATTGTAACGTTTCAACTTCTTATTATATTTCTTTTCTGCTTCTCCATCTGTTATTTTTGAATTTAGCTATTCCCCTGTGGAGACAGAATCTCCAGTACCTACAGCAATTGATGATTTTCGCTGCTGTGTCGATGGTACCAGCTGCATGAGAGTAGCCGAATATGTGTGATTGGAGAGGCCCTTGTTCAGAAAAGGACTGCTAAAGGCTGGTGATGAAAATTGATCATCTGCCTACACCTTGTCAGAATCCATAACTCACTTGATGACTAAGACAATTGTCAAAGTTCATGTGAACTAAAACATAGATAATAATCAATGGTTAAGTTGAGTCTACACTGACCTTTGGCTAATGCACTGTCTATCTGTATGTGATAGCTGATAGCCAAAACTGGTAATTAGCCCGTGATTAAACGCCGATATGTTGCGGCAGGCTCCCACGGCTCTAGGGATGGCAAAAGCAATTTTTTTAAACTAACATTTTTATATGTAACCCGTTCTGGGTCAATGTTAAGTAAGTAAGCGTCCTCTGTCTCGTTAATCCAGTTATTCTGATAATTAGTTACTGTGATTGTAAATCCGTATGAAAAGATCTGATTATAAATCCTACTAATATTATAAATGTGAAAGTTTGAATGTTTGTTACTCAATCACGCAAAAACGGCTGAACGAATCTGGATGAGATTCGGCACACATATAGTTTATAACCTAGATTATCACACAGGATACTTTTTGTCCCGTTAGTACGTTCCCGTGGGATAAATGCCGACCTCCACGCGGGCGAAGCCGCGGGCAAAACCTAGTATGCTATAAAATGAACCTAGCAAATGCAAGTTTGATTATTTCAAGCATTTGATTATTTCTTTCGTTTTTTTTTTGTATGGAGAAATGCTCATGCATACTGCACTACCACGGGGAGATAATGCAGTTTTGTGGGACTCCAACCCACCAAAACTCCACGGTGTCCTCCTCTGCCGCTTGTGGCGGGAACACAGGCACGCGTTAGCACTCAAGCATGAACCCACCACGGCTGTCCGTCACCGGACCCTCCTCTGGGAAGTAGGTACCCCCATCACCGGTGCACTAGAATACATTGCATGCCGTGACCATCCCAGCAAACCAGACCACCAAACCAGCTTATGGGCGCTAGACGTCAGCGGCCCGGCCGCCTACCACTTTTCGGTCACAGAGTATAGGGAGAGCGGCCAACGCTATACCGCCACTCTTCCTCCCCTGCGGCCCCACCGTGTCCGCTATCAGACGGTGGCGACTCCGTCTAAGCCGCGGAAGGTAGGGAGAGCGTCGCATCGCAATACGGGCAATCCTCTCCTGCCACGGCCTCCAACACTCAGCCGCGATGCCTCCCATACGACATCGTGGCCCGCCTCAGTTGCGATGTCGCCCAAGCAGCACCGCAACCTACTTGTTGGCCGCTATGTCGTCGGCTTACCGGCAAAAGCCCTGACGAGCGGCCGCTCGGCGAGTTCCTCTTCGCTTCACCTTGGGTGACCAAGCCAAGGCTACTGAGCCCCGCCTCGACAACGTGGGAACCCACCATATTGCTTTCCTCAATTGTTTATGATCAAGGCTAATTTTGCAAAAGAAAATAAGAACACAAACTGCAACCATACCACATTGGTAACACAAAATCATAGAAACATAAATATCAGATGCTTATCTTTTAGCATCAGAGGCAACCCTACTCCTGATGTTTCTCAGAAGTCTCTCCAAAGTTTTACACCTAAAAGGTTTTAGATTAGATAATTATATGTAATGGGACGAGTGATAGCCAATCTTAACTTCAAGGGTAAAGAAAGGATCAATTGTTTGGTACAAAGATGCCCCCGACGATTATGCGGTAGCATTCCGTTTTGTGGCAACCCTGATATGTAATTTTCTCGTCAGGATTCTTTTTTTTTTTTGTGACATTTTGTTTGGCATCCGATAATGGTTGGTAACGCTTTAGTGATGCAGCAAAATTGTTATTATTATCTGTAGCAGTTTGTATATTCATTCCTACTTCAACAAAAAATAGATTCTGGTCAATTCCGCTCTGATCGGAATAACTCAATTTTCTCATCTATGAATTTCGAATTCCTTAAAATTGTCATTGAGGCAAAATTACGGAAAGCACGTAAAGCCATTGGTCCCGGCTGTCATTCGTGGATCTTGACAGTCGTTACTGCACCCTCATTGCATAACACACTATCGATCGGAATCTGAATCATTTTGAAGCAAATTGCTAATCTATTGCTTCATGTGTCCGAAAAATTTGTCTTTTCAACACCGTAAATGACGCAATGAATGTTGTTGAACTGTCATAATGAAACCGATTCCGATTGATAGTGTGTTACGCAGTTAGGGCGCGGGTCGTCAGAAGCCCGAAAGTCTGACAACCAGTCTAACCAAGTAACTGGGCTCTGGAGGTCAGATAGGTAGTAACTCCATATAAAATTTACCAGTATTTTACATGGAGTGACTGCCTATCAGCTGCATCTATTTAGAATGGAAGCAGTTAAGCAGATGTTGATTGAGGAAAAATTACCAAGTTGAAATCCTATCCTATCTATCTTATGAAAATTAAACATGACCAAATAGTAATCGATAGACCTATCTACTTACAGAAAATATCGTCAGTAACTTTTTGTAATTGCGAAATAATTTTTCCAAATGTGCTTACTACTATAGTAAAATAACAAAATTATATCCTAACTTAACGTCGAAAAACTCATCCGCATCGCTGCCGACTGATAATGTACCCTAGAGACTGGCGGCATTACCACGTTGTATGGCAATGATTAATTTACCTCTAGCCAAGGTAAAAGCCAGTCCTTTGGTAACGGGAACCAGCCGTTTTGAGACTTCCTTAAAGAGACCATGAGCCCACGGAGGGTTTCAATCCCAAACGGCTCGCAAATATATTATAAGGTAATGTTTACGCCGCTTGAGGTTTTCCGCCGCACCAGTGGCGCCAGCACAGCACGCTGGTCCAGGAAGATGGGATAATATTAATTTTATAATAATAATAATAATAATAATATAATAATATCCTGGGACATTACACACACGGTCATCTGATCCCAAACTAAGCAGAGCTTGTACTATGGAAACCAGATAACTGATATACTACATACACTACTTTTTTTTTGTAAATACATACTTATATAGATAATTACACCCAGACTCAGAACAAACAGACATGTTCATGCACACAAATGTTTGTCCTGGATGGGAATCGAACCCACGACCTGCGGCATGATAGGTGGTGTCTTAACCAACCACGCCAGCTGACCTGTCAATATAAAATAAATTTTATATAAAATACATTTTCATTGACCTAGACCTGCAAAAGCTACAAGCAGATATTATTGTTTATTTATAAATCTGTATTTAATGACACAGTACAAAATATCAAGTCAAGACGATACAAGCCAATAACAAAATTGGCATCCTCCAAAAACAAAATAGAAAAACGCGAGTTGCTTTACGTCATTCTTGAATGCATTTTTGCCGCATAGCGCACCATTTTTTACTTCCAATAATCTTCGTATCTATAAATCAATAACTAAACAATTGCTATGATTGATGGGTCAGAATCAAAGTTAAGTAGTTATGGCTTAATTATAGGTAACGGTCAGCCGACTTTATATACGCCATACTGTTTTGACATCTCAATGGACGTTACGTTTAGATATGACTTTCTATAAGTTGCGTTAGGCGTGAGAATAGGACGGTGTGTGGAGGACGTAAGTATAGTTATGAAGTAAGAGAAAAATTGTTTAAATTATAGTCTTCAGTTACATATATTATATAGACAACACTGTGCCACCCTAAAGTATCGGAAATGGCGGCGAATGGCGTTAAGGAGGAAGCGTCAGGGTAGCCCGCGAAATTCAAATTTGCTTAGGTTTTTTGCAATTTACAAGTCCGTATTAAGTTGTATGTTAAATAAAGTATGATTTGCGGCCGTAACAAACATGTGTTTACAGATTTGTAATCATTAGAATCAGTAATACAACTCCTTAAGTTAGTATGATCCTGAAATGTCAAGACTTCATGAAATAGTAAATCATTAGGATTACCTGGTCTTAAAGAGTTGTATTGATCACTTAAATGATTCTAATTATGTAAATAGATACTTGTTACGGCCGCAAATTATATTTTGAACAATCGAATACCGACTTGTAAATTGCAAAAAACGTAAGAAAATTTGAATTTCGCGGGCTACCCTGACGCTTCCCCCTTAAGAGGAGCGGTAGCAGCATATTCCTTTCTGCTTATAACATGCTGCGATTACTCATAAAACTGCCAAGCATAATCGTTATGGTAATACGGTTCATTGAAAAGGTATTGGGATACTCACGTTCTGATATAAAAGATGTTCATTTTGAAATTGGAGATGTGAATAAGTTTGGCTTGGCTATCTATCTCTGGTAAGCATTTTAATTTAACCCAGCACCAATAGGTGCTGGGTTTCATAAGGTTTGCTGTACTAAATTTTCTTTGCTAATTAATGAGCCATTTACGGTATCTTATCGCCGCAAGGTTGCCTGCTTGTCGGTCTTCTACAGATTGTACTTCGGTGAGTGTGCCCAAGAACTCCACGACCTCATTCCAAAGGCCCTTCTAGCATCGATTATCTAGACGCACTGCAAGTTACCCTCCCTATCTTGTTGCTATTCCACCAATTCGCACTAAGCGTTTCCAAATGCCATTTATAATGCGCACAGCAAAAGAGTGGAACAATAATTAAAAAAAAATCTTAAAATATGTTGCACGATATTTAAGAAAATCAATTTCAAAATACATTTCAACAGCAGACAGTCTTCAAAAGGGACATTCACACATATACCCACATAGGCCCTTCTCCGAAAAAAACAAACTATCTGCTTACAAAGGCTCAGTCATAAAGACTTTTGACACGTGCTTCATACAAAGTAGAGCCAACGTAAATAATGTTAACGAGGTCAAGAATCATAATGTGTGTATTTCGCACTGTCGTAAACCGGCCTACAGCGTAAAAATCAATCATCAATGTTTTATTTTGAGTTACGACCTTATGAGTCTGACTGCCCATTATAAGATAGACCGATGTTATGGAGATGATAAAAGTTTTGATGTTTTCGCTTCTTGTTTAATGTTTATGTAACTATGTGCATTGTTCTTTACTTGTTAGGGTTGGTATTTGGTGCTAAAAGAAATAGTTAGGGTGAAACCAATACGAAAGCAGAGAGCAACATTATAAAGTGTGTATGTCGCAGTAAGATGGTTGATGCCGTGATATAGTTATATCCCTACGGATATAGTTATATACCGTAATGTATTTAATAGTATACGAAAGTAGTTCATAACTGTCTTACTAGGAATTTATCTATGATACGAGCACGATCTAGTAATATCACTATTAGGGCACTCCGACCAAATAGGTTTAGGTTATAACTGTGATCAATTATGCGCGAGCCGAGCGAGCGAAGTGAGCGGTACCGCGGCAGCGGCTGGCGAGCGCTACGTCGAAATTGGTCGCACTTCGACAGTTATGAACCGCTCCCATATAACTATATATTTGTATACAGCTATATCCCTAGGGATTTAACTATATCACAGCTTCAACCATGTTACTGCTAAAATGGTTTGCGATTCAAGAGGCACATATCCAGCAGCGACCTGATCATTTACAAGACATGAGTAAAACCTGATTATGTGATGAAGATTGATTGATAACAGCTGGTACAATTTCGTCCAAAGGATTCCTTGCCATCATCGACGAATGTTAAGGAGATACACAGGGGACAAAATCGGGGCATAAAAAGGAAAAACCCCTCAACATGAACAATCCTATATTATAAAACAGTTTTATAATACATAGAATTATAAACCTATTAATATTCCAAGATGATTTTAGCAAAAACAGCTCCCGTTAATGCGTTTAAAACAATAATTAAACAGAGATCAAATTGCAACATTGTATGTGAAACCGCTTATTATACCATCTTGTATATTGGCTTGTTTCGTTAACCTATAATTTGTACGTATAAGGTTATGAATTATGATTTAAGCATTTATAGTTTTAGCTTAATTATTGATTCCCTTTTGTATAATTATGTTTTAGGTTAGTGTAGGTACGTAGTTTGGTGATTTTATAATTAGAAAGATAAACATAATCATGCGGTGGCCTATTCCGTGTGAGATCGGCTAGGTCTATAAAATTACATAAATATGATGTTTAATGGGTACGTTATTTAATGTTTTGATCTGATTTGTCGAAAACTTTATAGGTGTGACCTGACCTACCTATTTGATTTTTCAGTATTGTCACTTGCCATTTAAGATGCTTATATTCTTTAAAACTATTCATAAAAGATGTCTAGACCTAGAGTCTAGACATCAGGGTTATGACCTCGATCTATATTGCACAAAGTTTGGTACACTGCAGAAGCATCGATATTAGATCGAGGTCATAGTAAAAAGTACCTGGTACTTTTCCGCTTTTACATCTTTAAGTAACCTCACTGTAGTGTTTAAAAAGAAAAATCCTTGCACTCTTATCATTCTCATTTACCAACAATTACGATATTAATTTAAAACGCGCTCAATAAATTAAAAAGATTACGCTTCAAGCATAAAGATATGGGCAGACTAGCGACATGTTTCGATTATTGAATGAGCACCGATGCGACGAATCGATTACGTCCGAGTAGTTGGGACGGTCTTGCCCTGTGCGACGACGGACTTAACAAGGCTTGCGTGATTGTACTTTTTGTAAGGGGTATTATAAATGATTGTATGTTCGATGTCGCCAAACTGCGGGGTTCTGAAAGCTTTGTTGGTGTGGTTTTATGCAATGTTGCTGTGATTAGAGGCTGTTTGTGGGGGTGTAGTTTTACATGGAGCTTCTTGAATAATTGTAATATGCTGAAATGGGGCTGAATGGGGTATTATTATGTACATTTTATTTAAATTATTAAGGGTTAATAAACAACTATAACATATATAACGCATAAGGTTAACAAAATTTTATGTAGTAATTTTTTTTTATAATATTAGATTTAAATTCATTTTCGAGCATGCAAATACAACAATATCAATGACATTAAAATTCCAACATTCTATGAATAAAGTAGCGTAAGCCAGAGTTCGTACGAGAAGAATTTAGCGCGAACAGAGAGAACTGTTCGGGGGACAGAATAACACAGCTTACTCGTCAGATCAGTGGCATCAAAATTAGAAACAACATTAGTAAACTTTGCTTTTACTTACATAGGTAAATCAGATTAGCAAACCTTTACTTACCAATAAGTGCAGCATGATTTAAAAACCTGATTGTGAGGCAATTCTAAATTTATGAGTTGGTACTACCCTTAGATTATAAAACAAAATTTATAATCTAAGGTACTAGGTACCTTATTATCCAAATTCCGTAAAGGATACAAGAAGGTATTATATTATATGACATCGTATGTTCGTCGAAAACCTCTTGGTTCTTCGCAGGAATTCCTAGCTTAATCTGAGAAAGTTCTTGCCACCATTCTCTACACCGCCATCCAGCACACTCCCGGTTGGCGCTAGTCGAAGTGCGCACTATCACGACATGATCGCAGCGACAAATCGCAAGATGCGCCGCCGTCCGTTATTCCGCGCCGCTGCGCTCACGCGTCGGATCCTATCCGCGAACATATTAGTATTGTAACCGATCTAAAGGTTACCGTACAAAAAAGAGTCATGACTTGTGCATAATGAAGGTATTGACGGCTAATGTGTATGAAGCTTTAGGTTTTATAATTAGAATTTTAATAGGGCTTTGTTGTAATAATAATAATTGTACTGGGATCGGTCTATCATTACTGACAGGACTATTGTCGCCAATAAGCCTGACATAGTGGTGAAAGATCGATTAGCGCGCCGCGCAATGATAGTCGATGTTACCATTCCACATGACGAGAACCTCGTGAAAGCTGAGAAAAAGAAACAAATAAAATATTATCTCGACTTAGCACACGAGGTTGTTACAGCCCGCGGCACGTAAGTTGGCAAGGTTTTGGCGTAGTGGGGGTAAGTTCGCGCATGCTACACTTATTGCAACAAAAAAATGGTCACTTTTATTGCTTGCCATGATTATTCTGTGGTTATTACCATAATTTATTTTTAAACATAACTATTTAGAAGAAAGTTAAAGAAAGAAGAAGAATTTCTTGAAGTATATTAGGAGTAATAAATAAAATATACAGGGTTATTTGTAAAACACCAACAACCTCTTAAGTGGTCATTGTACTCATAATTATGAACAACTTTTACTGTGGGACCAAACCTGAAATCGCGAAAAAAAAATCAGCAGTTCAGTACATTTATGTTCGCATAATTCGTCAAAATATGTAACAGTACACATCATAAACCATTTTTCTGGCATGTCTACGTAAAATGGTATTTGTTTGTGGCATTATCTAAATTTAAAAATTCAAACAAAACAATAACAAGAACTTGTAACAAAAGCTCAACAAAAACAAATGTTACAATTTTAGTGCACGCAAGTGTACTCGGGAGCGAATAGAACGTGGACGCGACGCGAAAGACAAGGGTCGACTGACCAACCAATCGCGCGCTCGGAATGATGCTACCTCATTCCCCGCGTCCCGCTCGCGACCAAAGAGATCTAAAAAATGACTTCTGCGCATCTAACGACTCTTGCCAACTTACGTGCCGCGGGCTGTAACATGTGGAATGTGAGCTCGGCTGTCATTGTGCCGATTGTCGTAACGGCCATTGTCTGATGGCCGAAAGCCTCGACCACCATCTCTCGAGGCTCTCGTTAGGCGGTTGGATCAAGGGCTAGTTTCAGAAGGCAGTACTCCTTGATACGGCCCGCATCGTGAGGAGGTTCCTATCTCTGCATTTCTAACCACCGGCAGCTTGGACCCTGCTCCCGACACCGGCGGACTACTATTTTATATATTTTTAAATGTATTTTTTCATAATTTTTAAGAAATATTTAAAAATGTAGTTTATGAGAAAAGAAAATATGAATAAACGAAATAATAATAATAACCTGGGACAGAGCTTGTACCAAGGAAACCAGATAACTGATATAATTATGTACTACCATACACTACTTTTTTTTGTAAATACATACTTATATAGATAATTACACCCAGACTCAGGACAAACAGACCTGTTCATGCACACAAATGTTTGTCCTGGATGGGAATCGAACCCATGACCTGCGACATGATAGGCGGTATCTTAACCAACCACGCCAGCTGGCCTGTGAGTGTCGAACGATATTAGGTACTCACCAGGCTGTTATTTTGATGATTCCACTGGGTAGTTCTTCGAAATTTCATTCGTCGGTATTTTGGTATTTGGTACACCTATCTATTTTCATATGAATATATGTCACAGATCTGAAAGTGAAATTAAATTTTTGGCAAGATGAATGAGTTGACGAATGAAATTTCGAAAGAACTACCCCAGTAATAGTTTTTCGACTCCATTAATAATTCTAACATTCTCTTTAAATCTATCTAAAAGAATCTATCTTTAACTTTTCTGAGTTAGAGTTTTTGACTGGAAGTGACCACTGAAAGTCGAAAAAGTCGGTTTTGGCATGTAAAATACATAAGAATGTATGAATCATACTCATTGGTAGACAATTATGACACCAGTGATTTATAACCTAACCAAATTCCTCAAAATATCGCTCCAGATGAAACCAGATCCTATTCAGATCCAGAATACAAAAAAAAAACATACCCCCATAAATCTGACCACTAAATCAATTACCGGTCATCTTTAACAATAAAGTATGCAAGAATTTACATTACACACTCCGACCACGTGACATTGAATTCTATACTAACGATATAAAAGAGGCAACATTTCCTTGCGCCTCAAAACAGCGAATGTTCTAACAAATCCACCAGAAACGCAAGATCTATCACAGCGGAACTTACTCCTTAAAACGTAGAACATACGGGATCTCTTGGTAAAATGGTGATTCGCACATAAGTGGTTTTGAATCTGTTATCGTGGTTGTACATTAGTGAAGGCTTGACACAACCAGTCTTCTGTAAAGCCACGGCTTGTATTAGTGGCTTCTAATTTATTGGGAACGATAGGACGACTGACGCCGGCCACCCTGACCAAGGATCCATTCACACCAGGTGGGGAGGTCCGGACTAATTGGACCTGTGGCGGATGACATCTGTTTTTGTTTTGTGGTTTTTTTCGTGGCGAAGTTTTGACGGTGATTGGGATTTATCTTTTTGGTTTTTGTAGATTCGATGTTAATTGTAATTTTAATAAATGGGAAGTAGGTAGAATTAATTTGTATGTAAAGGACAAAGGACAAAAAATATTTATTTGTAGAAATAAATATTGATCTGAGATCAAAGTAAACGAAGTAGCGACGCAGTAAGCCAGTAACTAATTAATCAATTAAATGATTCAATGCCAAAGTTATGAACAAGATTGTTCATTATATACCTATACTGCCTTACTGCTTAATTGCTTTGCAATCGATATAAACACCTTCAGACAAGCAGTAGAAAGGTCAAATCAATCAGTTATTGTTCATTTACAATTTAAACACAGAATGCGAAGTTCATAATAAATTGAATCGATCGCGTAACAAAAACTTTTAGATTCAAAATAATGAAGTTTCCTTGTATTTTGTGATTTAGAAACATAATTTATCATAATTATGTTAATCAAGGTATTGTATAAAAACTTTATAAAGGAGCCGGAATATTAAGTACTGTGGTTGAATGTGCATCGTGTATACAGACGCCAGCACATCAAGCTACTGTCAAATTTCTTTAATAGATTTTCAACTTTATCGCCAAAGCATTAGGTTCAAGGTTGATTGGGAAAATTTGACAGTTTCGGGTAGCTTGACCTGCTGGCGTCTGTACCTAAATACTGTATTTTAATTAAATCTTTTTTATAAATCTGTATCTTGTTTTAGGTAAATATCGGAACCTACTTTTGCTTTATTATTTATATCACATATAAACGCATTCCATAAGCATCTTAAGAAGCAAATACATGTAGGTACCTACACCGCTGCAGCGAAATGAACATCAAAAGTTAAACCACACAATTTAATTACCAAACCATGTCCATTCACACCGAATCTCCTCTACATTTTTATTAACACCCCAAACCAGATAAACAGGATACGGAAAATATATTTATTTGTCCAATCATCAAATATAAGGGGCGTTCTCGGGTTACACGAAATGATTCCAGTATAGCAATCGTCCCCGTGATTTGTTACGATTATCTATCCTAATAAATAACGCACTTCGGCCAAGATTGAGCTGCCTTGTGCTTGTATCTTTTGTTTCACTTTTGGCTGGTCTCCTATTGATTTATTGTGCTCAATGATTTTTTGCATTTTATGGTTCTTTGGCTTGATGGCAGCTATAGATTAATCAACGGATTTAGTGGTTTATCTCCAAGATAGTCGCTTGTTTTTAAAGGTATTGTTTTCGTTTAATTTGTTGCTTTATTATGTCCTCGTTTTTAATGGTAATGATTTTGTGGTTAGGTTTTTTTGGTGGAGGTTATCTGGGGAATCGGGTGGTTCCAAGTTTATGTATGTATGTTGCATTATTTGATACGGTTGTATGTTTAATGACTCCATTACTTGTATGATGTGTATCGGGGCCGTTTAATGTAGTAATTTTGTATGGTTTGTCTATTTAACTGACACATTACCCAACCGGCGAGCAATGGCTAGCTCGCCGGCCGGTAAGGACCGCGCGCCTCAAAGAGATGTCAGCACTAGTTGAAGGGGTCCGCTAGGGCCGATGCCCGCCAGGGTTGCGGGTTGTTCGAAAGAGTTACCGTGGCCCTGGCACAGGCAACTGAAGGAACACGGGTGGGTTTTAGTCAGTAGAAGTCTGACACGCCCTCCCGCTCAACCCAGAGCGGGAGAAGTTATTCGATGATTTCCCAACCAAAAAATAAAACCAATGGTGACGTCAGGGTCTTCATAAGTTAACCTAAAAAAAAGAAGCATTTTCTAGTTAATTCTCGTAAATCATATGCTCATTATAAATGTCCATTAAGTATAAAACGGACACCTTCTGGTGGCAACTATAATAAAAACAGTAAGACCATAAAACAAAGAGCTAGAACTCCCACATTGCGCTACCTCTACTGTATCATCTATACCTATAGCGCTTACTGTGCGTTTAGGAATTTCCTTGAGAGGGGCTCGTGTCTAAGTAATAACAGCCGCACGGGTTATCACTCAGGTTAAGCTACGCTTGCCGCGGTGGGTCCGTGGATGGGTGGTCATCTTTATATACCCAGACCCTTCCGTGCCCCGGAGAGCACTTTAAGCCGTTGGTCCCGGCTGTCATTCCTAGAGCTTAGACAGTCGTTACGGGTAGTCAGAAGCCCGAAGAGTCTTACCAAGAGGTATCGTGTTACCAGTAATGGGTTGTAGTCGCTCCATGTAAAATACTGGTATTCAGCTGTATCCGGTTAGACTCAAAGCCGACCCCAACATCGCTGGGAAGTGATTAGGCTAGATGATCCGAATAAAAACGCCGGTGATGTTTGAAGACAATCCCTTTCAATTGTTTTCACAGTAGATTCAAACATTTGGACAAGCCTGATGGAAGAAACCAGTGAATGACAATTCTAATACATACATGTTTAAGATATTTTTTTGAGCTATCAACTATCAAATATCCAAGTCATCAAAGAACTTATATAGAGCACTTTACGATAATCACCAGGCTTCGAATAATAGAGACTTCAATAATTGCAACTGCAGGAGCTGTGTTACAAACAAATCTTCACCGTAGACTTCAATAATAGAGATTTCAATAATTACAACTGCAGGATATGTGTTACAAACAAACCTTCACCTTAGACTTCAATAATAAATATTTCAATAATTGCAACTGCAGGAGATGTGTTACAAACAAATCTTCACCTTAGACTTCAAATAATAGAGAATTCAATAATTGCAACTGCAGGATATGTGTTACAAACAAATCTTCACCGTAGACTTCAATAATAGAGATTTCAATAATTGCAACTGCAGGAGATGTGTTACAAACAAATCTTCACCTTAGACTTCAAATAATAGAGACTTCAATAATTGCAACTGCAGGAGATGTGTTACAAACAAATCTTCACCGTAGACTTCAATAATAAATATTTCAATAATTGCAACTGCAGGAGATGTGTTACAAACAAATCTTCACCTTAGACTTCAAATAATAGAGACTTCAATAATTGCAACTGCAGGAGATGTGTTACAAACAAATCTTCACCGTAGACTTCAATAATAGAGATTTCAATAATTGCAACTGCAGGAGATGTATTACAAACAAATCTTCACCGTAGACTTCAATAATAAATATTTCAATAATTGCAACTGCAGGAGATGTATTACAAACAAATCTTCACCGTAGACTTCAATAATAGAGATTTCAATAATTGCAACTGCAGGAGATGTGTTACAAACAAATCTTCACCTTAGACTTCAAATAATAGAGACTTCAATAATTGCAACTGCAGGAGATGTGTTACAAACAAATCTTCACCGTAGACTTCAATAATAAATATTTCAATAATTGCAACTGCAGGAGATGTGTTACAAACAAATCTTCACCTTAGACTTCAAATAATAGAGACTTCAATAATTGCAACTGCAGGAGATGTGTTACAAACAAATCTTCACCGTAGACTTCAATAATAGAGATTTCAATAATTGCAACTGCAGGAGATGTATTACAAACAAATCTTCACCTTAGACTTCAAATAATAGAGACTTCAATAATTGCAACTGCAGGAGATGTGTTACAAACAAATCTTCACCGTAGACTTCAATAATAGAGACTTCAATAATTGCAACTGCAGGAGATGTGTTACAAACAAATCTTCACCGTAGACTTCAATAATAGAGATTTCAATAATTGCAACTGCAGGAGATGTGTTACAAACAAATCTTCACCTTAGACTTCAAATAATAGAGACTTCAATAATTGCAACTGCAGGAGATGTGTTACAAACAAATCTTCACCGTAGACTTCAATAATAAATATTTCAATAATTGCAACTGCAGGAGATGTGTTACAAACGAATCTTCACCTTAGACTTCAAATAATAGAGACTTCAATAATTGCAACTGCAGGAGATGTGTTACAAACAAATCTTCACCGTAGACTTCAATAATAGAGATTTCAATAATTGCAACTGCAGGAGATGTTTTACAGACAAATCTTCACCATACATTTTACGCTAGGCATGCCAAAATATCACCTTACAAATACTTACAATGTTAAGCCTGTAATCATACGCTACATTGATTGCGTGGTATTTGGTCGCCTTGGAGAACGAGTTGTCTACTAAAATTGGTCACCCATCCAATTATCGGCTTGACTAACTGTAGCTCAACTGCGCTGATTTGACAATTAGCGCTTACGGTATATGTGTATTTTGAATAATTTTATGTGTGTATATTTTTGTTGATATATTATAGAAATTGTTGATAATATTTAATGATGACGTCACTCGCAGATAATGATGAACAGTATCGCAGTTTATGCTATTCCAATAATTTAGGGTAAAACTATAATAATAATATAATATAACATCCTGGGACATTATTCACACACGGTCATCTGATCCCAAACTAAGCAGAGCTTGTACTATGGAATCCAGATAACTGATATACTACATATACTAGGTTTTTTTTTTTCTGTAAATACATACTTATATAGATAATTTTACACCCAGACTCAGGACAAACAGACATGTTGATGCACACAAATGTTTGTCCTGGATGGTAATCGAACCCACGACCTGCGGCATGATAGGTGGTATCTCAACCAAGCACGCCATCTGGCCTGCCATCTGTTATTTTACGTAACATCACGCCTGAATTCCTTGAAGGGTTAAGCAGAGGTGCACCCTCATTTAGCCAGTTATGTTTAAAGTCCCATGTAACAAGGGGCGGTGGCCATCAACCAGGCACAAATCGAAACTCATGGATGTTATTTTAGTAGCGCTTCATTAATAAATATTGGATTTGTATTGAGTGTCTATAAGTCTGCTTTTTAAAAATTAACGTTAGCACTTTATTTTATAGAATGGGACATAATCATTCTCCTGCCCTTGTCCCAATTTATTCGGGGTCGGCGCAACATGTCTTTATCTTCCATACTTCTCTATTAGTCGTCATCTCGGTAGTCACTCCCTTTCTAGCCATATCATCTTTCACACAGTCCATCCATCGTTTCTTTGGTCGTCCCCTACTCGTATAGCCATCCACGATTCATACTCAAAGGTTTCTTGACGACATTTTCCTCATTCCTCCGCATCACATACCAACTTATAGAAAATGGACTAATGGCATAGCGAGAAAACAGATCAACATCGTATACAGACAACTTTTAAATCACAACAGACTTGCATAGCCATAAAGACAACAGGATTGCAAGAAAATAACTTTCGAATGTCATATAAAAAATGCATTAGTGTAAACGTGTAGCAAGAGACGCCGACGGACGAGACTCGTTCAATTTCGCTTATTCGCTCGTAAAGCCACAAGGCGTGTAAAAAGCCTATAAAATTCAATTGACACCAGTTAAACCCGATAATGTACGATCGAAACACTTGTGTTAACATAAATTGTCGAGATTCCGACATTTCTAAGTCGTTTATCGGTTTTTAAGCATGTGCTGAAATGGTTAATGTAACGGCTTCGGCATACGGATCCCACGTACGCTGAACGCTATGCTTTATATACTTACCTGCACGCGTAGCATGACCACTTCTATCTCTACGAAGAATAGACACATCTCTTTCTATACAAATTGGCATTTCGTTTCTCCATTTTTGACATTGCACCGTAGAAATCCTTCTCCAATAATATATGTGTCATTTTGTCTTTCGTTTCTGACGATCTTTGTCTATGTCCTTTTTTATGTAGACTATTTCGGAAAAGTATTCTTTCCAAACTGTCAAAATTACACTGACATCTGATGTAGTGAAGAAAATTTAATCGCCATGCTAAAGACAGTAGAAAACTTTCTACTTGACAGCTGCAAAGTACCTATACGGTTATCTACAAAATCATGATTTTATAGGAGAGCGTTTTGAACGCAAAACTGTGATAATTAAGATAAGAACAAAGCTATCTTCTTCTAATTTACATCATTTAGTTATGGCATTACCAAGGAAATGGTAAATACCAATATTAGGTATACAGAGTGTTAATTAACAAAAGACTTTCCTGTTAACTCGCACTAGTTGAAGCGTCCATAAATGCTAAAAAATATTACCATTCAAAAATTCACGAATAAAAATCAGCTGTTCTGTACATTATGTTAGCAAAACTCGTAAAAATGTAGGGAACTACAGATTTTTTTTAACGAATTTTTGAATGGTAATTTTTTTTTGTGTTAAGTTTATTCTTGCGATTCTTCTACGCACAACTACGAAACCCTTCATTGTGCGTAGTCCGACACGCACTTGGCCGGTTTTTTTATTACTTACCTTTATTTACATTAGATGCAAAAAATTAAGTGGTTTGAGTAGAATGTCAACTACTGGGGAAAATGCAATTTTAGACTCCAACATCAAGTTATATTGTTGGTGCTTGGTACGGTTAGGTTTACCTTCATGGTAAGCTAATTTAAGGAGGAAGCATCAGGGTAGCCCGCGAAATTCAAATTTTCATACATTTTTTGCAATTTGCAAGTCAGTATTAAGTTGTATATTAATTAAAGTATGATTTGCGGCCGTAACAAATATGTATTTACAGAATTATATACAGTAGAATCAGTAATACAACTCCTTAACTTAGTGTAATCGTTCATGGCCCAAATGTAAACTGTAGCAGTGTGTGTTTAGGGTACGATGGGACTGTCATACGCATTGCGATTATAAAAGTCCGTAATTAAATAAAAAAAATAAAAAACTTAGTATAATCCTGAAATGTCAAGATTTCATGAAATAGTCATTCATTAGGATTACCTGGTCTTAAAGAGTTGTATTGATCACCTTAATGATTCTAATTATGTAAATAGATACTTTTTACGACCGCAAATTATAATTTGATCAACGTGCAATATAAAACCGACTTGTAAATTGCAAAAAACATAAGAAAATTTGAATTTCGCGAGCTACCCTAACGCCTCCCCTTAATTTAGTTCTATAACTGCCGTACCAACTTCGTTTTTCATACTCGTAGTAGTGTTGAAGCTTTAACATTTCAGTGGCAGCGGAATTTTTATAATCTGTCTTCAATTTTAAATCTTCCAAACTATGAATCAAACATTCCCTCGTTATCAGCTACAAACATTTGATCAAACATTCAGACAATGCTAACAAATCCCTCAAATATTTAACGCGAGGAACAAAAATAAAAGCCATACTCGTAGCAGTATTTATCTTAACACACTCAACCAAAATGTTTCGACAAATTTCTAATAGGTATAATAAACAAAATATTCACCCGGTTAAGGAGCTTGCTTGGCTTATTAATTTGTATAATAACACCGACATATCTTGACCTCTGTGTGCACTCTATAGGATTAATTCCACAGGTCAATGTATAATGGTCAATTGGTAACGATTCAGGAATGGTGCTATCATCTAAGGATCTCGGGCTTTTGAACAGGTAGGAAAATGTTGAAAAAAATGAAGTAATAATCCGACCACAAGCCTATGATAATCTGATGGTAACGCCATTTTGTCCTGTGTGGTTTGCTGTAAAAAACGTGTGACATGATTATCGTTACTAGGGCGACAAAAAATGTTAGCGCTGGTTCACATTCGGATTGCAGTGTTTATGGATACGTTGTAGGAGTGTTTTGACTTAAGAAGGGGGTAAGATTAGTAAGGGGGGAGGGGGGAGAAAAAATCGGTGTATTTGGAGTTTGTTTTAGATAACTCTTTTGAAATACTCGTACTTACACAAATATTTGCAATCTTTTTTTGTAAGTAGGTACTTGTATTTTTGACAAGTACAAAAAGATTGGTAATAAAATATTTTGCAGGAAAAATAAATAGACCATATCTCAAGATTAAAAATAATACTGTAAGTACTTAGTACCTACATATAATTCCTTTTTTATACTATTTTACGTTATTTTGTTTCTTATGATAAACTTAATAATTATTATAAATGTGAATGTGAGTTTGTTTGTTTGAGCTTTCACGCTAAAACAGTTGAACGGATTTGGATGAAATTTGGCACATGGTCTACCCATGTTCCAAATTTCATCCAAATCCGTTCCGTTCCGTCCATGACCTGGATTAGGACATAGAATACTTTTTATTCCGCTAGTACCTATGTTCTTGTGGGATAATTTCCGACCTCCACGCAGGCGAAGCAGCGGACAAAAGCTAGTAATTAATAAAAGAAAAAGTAACAAGATACTAAAAAACATGGCATGCAATGTGGCATGTAAACCCACCACCACCTAATTATAAGGGCGCGGTCATCGAAAGCAACAATGTTACATATTAGGGATGAAAGTAATACACACGATAGCATCAGGGGTGTCTCGTTAGTCGCAATAAAAACTTTTTGTGTTCACATTGGCGCGATTTTTTTGTCGCACCCGTCTCGACTGGCGGCAATTTGTCGTGAGACTCGGTGTAAACAGAGCTTTATTGTTTTGACGTTATAATTTAATTTGAACATAGAAGATGCTCACTTCCTTGATGAAATTGATGTCTATTGATTTTGATAAATGCGTCTCTACTACCTACTAGACATACCGCAATACATTATTACGTAGGTAAGTTACTTCAGCAAAAACAGAAAAAAAAACATCGCCATTTAATTTTTTAAATTTTTAATTTAAACAAAAAACAACAGGAATTAATCGGTACCGCAAAAAAGTGCACATTTGCATACAAATAACTGGTAACAATATAGTCTTATTAACATGGGTAACGAGACAAATTTAATTATAGGCTCTGGTGTATAATTTGGTACCGGGAAGGCGGTACCCACCTGCGTTGTGGACTTGGGCCTCCAATGGAACTTGCATGTTCTTCTGATGTCATTGTGAGCATATTTTTGTAATGATTTCCGGCATGGTGTGAGGGGAATTCCTAGGGTTGTTTAAGTTAATTTTGCATTAATAATTTAGATATCATACACAGAATAGTTTATTTTACCACCGTGTGCAGTCAGCAACAAAAGTCGATTAACTCATGTTTTCTAAATCTTAATTTTGAGCAAAATTCTCTAATGTTCTGTTCTGTTCCGATTGGAACAGAGGTGAAAATTAAAAAAAATAGTTCATAGCCATTACATGAAAATCTAGAGCGCAGATTATAGAATCGTTTTGTGTCAATTTATTTATGATGTGTAAAAGTAACAGTGTTAATCAACTTTTGTTGCTGACCGTACCTCAGTCAAAGCAGTTTTTAGGTAGGTTTCAGTTAGCAAAAACTTGGTCATGAGATCGTTTTACATAATATAGAGCGACAGTCTCATTAAATACAATTTCGGTTTAGCTATTGTTTACACAATCTTAAGCCTTGTATTAGTTAGGTACAGTAAAAGTATTAAAGAAATGTCAAAGAACCTGACTTTTCAAAGCTGTCCCGAAATCTGTAAATCACAAGTGTGTTTTATTTTTTATTTTTTTCATAGATAGTACCTAAAACGACAAACGAATTAAAGCTATTGCCAATAAAAAAGCAAAGATACTCGTACATAATATACGCCCTTAACGTCTGTTTCGTAAGCACGGTGTCAAGTCCTGCGCAGCAAATTATTGTGTTCGTACCGATGCGCGATGCCATGCGATTGTGCGCGATGTTCAGATTACACAGTGCAAAGGCTACTACAGAAGTAAAGGTAGGGAGACATTGAGGGATTTTGCTAGTACAACAATTTTTGCTGATAGAAATAATAAGTAAATGATAGAGTTCAAGTTCTTGCATGGTAAGGACCAGGCCCGGGTCGACGGCGCGTTGTGTTCCACGCGCGCCTCAGAGATGTCAGCACTAGCTGAAGGGGTCCGCTATGGCCGATGCCCGCCAGGGTTGCAGGTTGCTCGAAAGAGTTACCGTGGCCCTGGCACAGGCAACTGAAGGAAAACGGGTGGGTTTTAGACAGTAGAAGTCTGACACGCCCTCCCGCTCCACCCAGAGCGGGAGAAGTTATTTGATAATTACCCATCCAACAAAAAAAAGGATAGCAATCCTTCAATTTCATTTAATACTAGCTTTTGCCCGCGGGTTCGCCCGCGTGGATGTCGGAAAACTATACGTATAGACTTTCCTCATGAATCACTCTATCTATTGATAAAAACCGCATTAAAATCCGTCCAGGAGTTTTGAGATCATCGCGAACATAAAGATAGACAGACGCGGCGGGGGACTTTGTTTTATAATATGTAGTGATAGGGTGATTGGTAATTAGTGACCGATACTGATAATTAGAGACCGACGATTTGTATGATTGCACTCATGATAACCAACAACTTTTAGTATGGGACCTAAACTGAAATCGCGAATAAAAATCAGCTGTTGCCAACATTTTGACGAGTGATGCGAGCATATATGTAGGGAAGAGCAAGTGGGTAGGTGGGGGGCGGGGGTAGGTGTAGGGGTGATATAGGGAATGTAGGGGAGAGTTTTTTTTTGTCATCATCTGCCTAGCCTTTTCCCAAGAATGTTGGGGTCGGCATCTAGTCCAACCGGATGCAACTGAATACCAGTATTTTACATGGAGCGACTGCCTATCCCCATTTTTTAAGACTGGATGTCAGACTTTCGGGCTTTTGACGACCTGTAATGACTAACCAAGATCCACGATTGACAGCCGGGACCAACAGCTTAACGTGCTTTCCGAGGCACGGAGGGGTCATCGTATGTAAAGATGGTCACCCATCTACGGACCAACTGCGACAAGCATAGCTTAACTGATCGGTCGACCCGTGCGGCTGTTATTACGTAGCCACCACTCAGCTGATGTTTTTTTTATCGGTCACTAATTACCAGTTTAATTTCTATTTAAATAGTCATTGTTAATAACCATAATATGAATGATGCAGACCTGATAGATTCAAAAGAATTATTTCCAAAAACTTCAAACACTTCAATATTGCATCACATCCAAAATAAATGTTACACGTGTCTTTAGTTGCACAAGCCACGACACTAGTAACCCTACCTACATCCTACCACACACGAAGTTTTTAACAAGACACTCCACGCTCACAAATGTGAAAAACTACAAACAAAAACAATTATACAGGTAAGTACACCTACAAATCTAATAAACCCTGATAAGTCTAAACCCTAACGCACAAGTCACAATATTTCTAGCAAAAATGTGCTATAATTTAATCCTGCGTATAATTTTCACTGCACAGCGAAGCTACTTCAGTAAAGAAAATCATAAGACATTGTAAATTGTCTCTTGGCATCGGATTGCATAAAAGTGAGCTTAAATATGTGCATATTATTGCATTCATACAAACGTATAAAGACGTCAAAGTGTAGGGACAGAAGAAACAGTTGTTATGGCTGTTACTAATGAGTATTTATTAAATTAATTAAGTAGTAATTGAATTAAAGAAAGTTGAGCGATAGAGAGGAGCCCGTGGCTAAGTAATAACAGCCGCACAGGTCGATCCATCAGGTTAAGCTACGCTTGCCGGGGTTGGTCCGTGGATGGGTGACTATCTTTACATACCGAGACTCCTCCGTGCCTCGGAAAGCACGTTAAGCCGTTGGTCCCGGCTGTCATTCGTGGATCTTTGTCAGTCGTTACGGGTCGTCAGAAGCCCGGAAATCTGACAACCAGTCTTACCAAGGGGTATGGTATTACGGATTACCCAGTAATTTTATTAAGGTCAGATAGGCAGTCGCTCCATGTAAAATACTGGTATTCAGCTGCATCCGGTGAGACTGGAAGCCGACCCCAACTTAGTTGGGATAAGGCTAGGCAGATTGATTGAAAGTTGAGCGATAGACTTTATCAAAATACAAGTATAGCTCTGTTTCAATATCTGAAAGGATAGACTTGCAGAATGAGTAATGACGTTCAATTTTGTTTTAGAACGCCCATTCCTAAAATCATTCACCGAGAAGTAGTTATGGTTTTTGTGATGAGCTCTAATAATAGGCTAGAAAAGCTAAATACAAGGAGTCAAATAGCCTAAAAGTAATTTGCATGTATGACATGGTAGGATAGTCAAGTCGAAGATCGAATTTCTTCATTAGATTCACTCATCTTGACGGTACGAAAAACAAACGAAAATCACACATTTTCCTAATTTGAATTTGAAATTATGTTCTTTAAAATTTAAACTTTCAATGATACCAAAACCAGCCAGATACAAATAGTATAGCCAAAGAGATTTTATTACAAGTTCATACATACTATAATGCGAAAAGACTTTTTCCCCAACCTAATATATCTTATAGGCTATATTTTCTTGTTACAAGTGAATTAGATATCTGTAGCCGAACTAGGCAAAAATCTGCATTTCAGCTATCAGCGCCAAACCCCTCAAATAATAAAAACATAAAAATAGCCATCCAGTTAACATTTTCTTGAATAAAAAAGTGGCTATAAATAACATAATAATTCGATACAATATAGATAAAATTAAAGTTAAAACAAAAATCAATATGGAATAATGCTTTGGAAGTTGGGTAGGCCTTTAGTGTGGGATGCAACCTGTGTCGACACCCTTGCGCCATCCCATCTTCTTAGTACGGCGGGCTGTGCAGGAGCAGAAAACCTCAAACGGTGCAAATATAGCATACTTATTGGGAGCTATATGTTTGAGCCGTTTGGCGTCGAAACACTAAGGTCTTGGGGTCCCAGTGCTCTTCGAGTATATCGGGACATCGCCAAGCGCTTGGTCGACTCTTCACGGGACCAGAGGGCTTTCCTATTTTTAGCCCAAATAATCAGCATTGTCATCCAACGTGGCAATGCTGTCAGTCTTTTTGGCCTATAAGCTCTTCCCTTTTTTATTTTTTATTATATATTTATAAGTACATAATATATGTATGTATTTTAGAGTAAGCTTGTACTTTGTAATTAAGATAAATAAAGACATTAATTATGTTTAGCGCTTTACTATTTCGCAAATCAGTCAAAATGTCTTTTCACTCAGTACACAATATTTGATCCGACATCAACGCGCGCGCATGTATCTTTAAATATGCCTACAGTACCTATCAGTTCAGTGCACTTGAGAAGTTTTAACGAATGATTGCATTTGATATCAAACTTTAATCAGCTGCAATAGAGCTCAAATTATAAAAAGCAGTCGAAGGATGCTGTGAAGTAAAATATTGGTACTTTGTATAATTAATTAATAAATTGTTATCCATGAATAATAAAATGTACAACTTAATATGATATAAGTGAAATCTGAGAAAAAAGATACAGTGGACGTTGAAAAGTGATCCCTCTTTACGTAAATAAAAATTTATTATGCAGTTTTATTGGTACAGGTTTGGACCTTGAAACTAAAATAAAAAAAGTTACGCAATGAGGTATACCTCATTGCGTAACTTTTTTTAAATTTTAACTTTAACTTTTTTTTTTACTTTCCTTGACTAGGTAAAAAAAGGACCTGCCGACAACATTATAAAAAAAAGTTACGCAATGAGGTATACCTCATTGCGTAACTTTTTTTAAATTTTAACTTTAACTTTTTTTTTTACTTTCCTTGACTAGGTAAAAAAAGGACCTGCAGACAACATTATAAAAAAAAACAAAAACAGATCAAAGTGCCTTGAAACAAGAAAAAACTGTCTAACCGCATAATGGGAAAAAAAGAGTTTTTGCAACAAAAATAAATATTTCCAAAAGCTGTGAAACAAAACAGGAAACAAGCATAACCGACACCCTATAGCGCCACCAGTACCGAAAACGGTCCTAAATCAACAAAAATATACCGGAAGACAAAAGATCGGTCCCGATAACATTACCTAATCGATAATTGTATCTACGACACTTTGACTCACACGTTACGTCGTAAAAAGGCGAGAAAGCACCATGATAAAACTATACTGGTGACAGTACTAGTTTTGCTGACCATACACTCAAAAACAAACGAAAACCAATCTTATTTTTATGTGACCAAAGTCCTATTATGACTTTTTGATGTGTATGATATTTTTGTGTCGTGAAGTCGCGAAGAGCACGGCAATAAAAAAGGTGAAATGTCTCATTGGAAGCGATGGTGGACATATACCCGATAAGGGACCACCGCAGTGGATACTGGTCCCATTTTTAGAACTGTTTTCCGGTAGGTACGAATTTTGTGTGAACACCGATAACACAGGGTTATTGGTAAACCACCAACAACCTCTTAAGGGGTCATTATGAACAACTTTTACTCCATGACCAAATCTGAAATTGCAAAAACAAATCAGCTGTTCAGTACATTTTGACGAATTATGCGAACATAAATGTACTGAACAGTTGATTTTTTTTTCGCGATTTCAGGTTTTGTCCCATAGTGAAAGTTGTTCATAATGATGAGTACAATGACCCCTCAAGAGGTGGTTGCTGTTTTACCAATAACCCTGTATACGTAGTAAGAGGTAGCTGTGGTGGAAGGTATTATAATATAGCCCTTAGTATAGTACCAAAGTAGTTTTTTCTTAGAGCCAAAAATTTTTAAAAATTCACAGATGTCATGTGCCACATGACCTTCAAATAACATTGGAAATGAACTTTGGTAATTAAAAAAAAAAACACCATCATTATCTGCCTAGCCTTTTCCCAGCTATGTTCCGGTCAGCTTCCAGTCTAACCGGATGCTGCTGAATACCAGTATTTTACATGAAGCGACTGCCTATCAGACCTGAACAACCCAGTTACTATATACTATAATACTCCTTGGCAAGACTGGTCAGACTTTCGGGCTTCTGACGACCCGTGACGACTGTCAAAGATTCGAGAGTGTCAGTGGGGATCAACGGCTTAACGTGCTTACCGAGGCCTTGGTATGTAAAGTTAGTCACCCATTCAAGGACTGACCGCGGCAAGCGTAGCGATCGAACCGTGCGGCTGTTACTTAGCCACGGAAAACAAACATGTGGGGATGTTATTTATATTTTTTTCAAAATATCAGCTTTGTTGTATGAACATGCCTATTTTTTTTTCATGTTAATTTAAAAAAATAATCATTTATTATAGAAAATACAGAGGTTTTACTACTATTTCTATACTACACACACAGCTTTGTTATACAATTATTTCATGTTAATTTTTTAAACATTTACTTATTTATTTCAGAAAATACTATTCCAATACTATTTCTATAATACTATACACTACAGCTTTGTTGTAAGGTAGACCGCACATCAGTGGTAACATCCATACACCTTACGCCTCGCGCATAGAACTCAAATTAGCACAAAAGTGTTAGTTATTAAAAGCGCGCACCCGAGACGCTCAAACCTAGATCTTAAAATCGTCATAACTCCCAATTTTTTTTTATTTCGAGAAACAATTCGACCTTTCTGAACATTCAGATTTTTTTTAATATTCATAAATAAGAAATAGATGTAGGAGTACCTACACAAGGTACCCAAAAAAATAAAAAGACTATTTTCGAGCCATTTTTTGAGTTTTTTTTTTGTTAAAGAAATATATGATTCATTCAATTAAACTTTTTGTACATTGCAGCCCTCTTAATACAAACATTTTGACTTCTCAATTAACTGAATTGTCTTAGAAAAGGTAACGGATAAATAGAATGAATTTTTCAAGTGGGCGTGGATGGGCAAATCCGAATCTATGTGGAATAGCGAAAAGTAGGTACTCAAAGGAGTCTCGGGCTCGATTTTTATGAAAACTGAAACTGCATCATTGGATTTTTGAAAAATCAATATTAAGGTTTAATAGGTAGGTAACACAAGAAAAATAAAAATAGTATTTTGTTAAAAATGAGCTCTTTCTTTTAGTTTGCAGTATGTCATTACTTCTCAGAATTCGATCCTTATTAGCGAC
This sequence comes from Dicycla oo, assembly GCA_948252095.1. Lineage (NCBI taxonomy): Eukaryota > Metazoa > Arthropoda > Insecta > Lepidoptera > Noctuidae > Dicycla > Dicycla oo. Next base: position 17,323,997 of record OX411728.1, read on the forward strand.
ACTATCGAATGGTGTAGTAATACAGTGTGCGTTTTTTTTTTTTTTCAAAATCAACGGGTTCGATTCCTGGCTAGAAATATTGATTTTCAAAAATCCAATGATGCTGTTTTAGTTTTCATCAAAATCAAGTCCGAGACTCCTTCGAGTACCTACTTTCCGCTATTCCTCATAGTTTCGAATTTGGCCATTTACCCCCAATTCAAAAATTCATCCTGTATACAGCATGTCACACTTTTCTTGAAAATAGGGCCCATACCAGAGCGATCAAAAAATCATTTCCAGTGTTATAACATGAATCGATGAAAATGTCTAAAAGAGTTACTAGTAGCGCCATCTATGACTCAATCATGAATGCTTATTGACAAAAATACAAATATAAAAGAAAAAAATCAAGAGGAGTCTTCTAATCTGTGGATTTGGCATTCAAATAAGTTCATGTCAAATTTTTTTTTAACCCTAGATTACTACTCTACGTCGCAGAGGCGCCTGCGTTTTTGATATATTGCTCTCTTTTTTTATCCTTCGCGCGTTATACAAACAACAATAATAATTAATAATTAATATTTAATTATATAAACAGTCAAAACATATCAATCATACTTATAGGTTTTGAATAAAATCATTAGACAATATGATGCGCCTCGCCGGCGTATGAGTAGTTTGTTTGTACGTCGCAACATGAGTAGTAATGTCGGGTTAAGGAACAGCCTCATATTATTAGAGACTGTTTTGCATTCTGTGGCGTAAGATGTGTATGCGGATTATCAAACAGTATTTGTTTTTATACTGTCCTCTAGATATAAATAACGATTTATCTAAGTGGCTTTGTCATAAAGATTTTTTGTAAGTTTTGACCACGCACAATGAAGGGTTCCGTACTTCCGTAGTAGTTGGGATGAATTTATCCCAGGAACAAAACTTAATATTGTGTTGAAAAACATGTTCTCCTATACATTCCAACTGCAAATTATGTTAATCGACTAATACTCGTTAACGTGTAAAGCTGACTTAGCTGTGACAGCTTTCCTTTTAACTTCGTTTACAGGTCAAAATAAATTATTGAGCGAAACTGCGCAGACGAGATGGGTAATCGATATCTAAACATGATAAAGCAAAAAATAAATACATTGGATTTTTTTTGGGTTGATGACCCTAAAAAATATCAGTTTCATTTTTTTTTTTGTAACTAAACTTCACAGTGGTGATGGGTATCAATATCTAAACACGATAAAACAAAAAAACTTTTCTCAACTCATACTTCAAGTAACAACACTACCAGCGGTAAAAAATCGATACCCATCACGTGTGTGGAGTTTCGCTAGCTAATTTAATTTGACTCTGTAAATACCTATATACTACTGCCATTATTTTCAAGATTGGATTTAAGCACTTGGTCGGCGTGATTAATATGCCAAATTACAGCTTTCTGGTACTAAGATTTCCTTGTTGACTACGGACCCTAAAAATGATGACTCTCCAGACTAGTTTTGTACCGAAAACATGATGTTGCAACGTTTTGATTTGGACATGCATGAGAAACTGTTAAAACAAATGTCATTTTAGTAGTCCTAAACACAGGGAAAACTACGAAAATGTGCATTAGATAACCATTTGCTTGCGCTAGGATTGCTGAGTATTTTAATAAATGATGATGATTGAGCAAACAATTTTGTAGAGCACGACTAACTACCGGCGCAAACGCTGCAACATTGCAATCATTCACGATGGCACAACAAAGAGAATACCAACTAATGTCTTAATTCCATAAGCAATATTATGAATCTGATTCGTAAAGGCTAATTGCACCATGATGGATTTGTTTGATGAAAGTTTTTCTTGAAGATTGTAAAAAAAATAAATACTGCATGATTTCGTAGCTCCGAAATGCCATATACAAGATAGCACAGAAATTTTCTCTTAACATGGTCTACAGTTTCTGAAGAAGCAAGTAAGGTATTATACAATATTAATCCAAAGTGTTATAACTTATGAATAATACAATTGCTTGGAAAATATTCATGCTTACATTTTCTTTAATTAATTGAGTGATAATTCGTGAGCGGTGAGACCCGACGGGCGACGACGGATGTAATAATGAAGTCGTATGACTATGAATAACGTTTCTCCTTGGGACAGATAACTTTATTAACCGATTTATTAGACGCAATACTGGAATTCACCTGCATGCAGTTAGACTAAAAGCTGATCCCAACATAGTTGTCAAAAGCTAGGCATAATTATGTTGATTCAATAGGTCCAAAGGCATTTTTGCACAGCATTTCTGCCACCTTTGTCGTTTTAAGTAAACAGGTAATTTTCCCAGGAAATATTTAAGTTTATAATAATGCTCTTTAATGAGCTCTTTAATGTATCTTATTTGGAAAACGAGAAGATAATCTATTACCTAAATTGCAGGAAATAATTTTTACCACAAGTTCTGAAGTTCAGTTCTGAATTTGTCTCTGGGTGTTGATTTCTTGCTTAAAAGACAAAATCAGAACATATCCTGGTACTTCTTAAAAGCTGGTGGTAACACAATATACGATTACAAGATACCACGGCTTCTCAGGGTCTATCACTTTATTTAGTGACAACTTCGGAAATCATCGGCTTTTGTCGGAAAGTAAAATCTATGCCCGTTTCTTGGTGGTATTCGTCTATGGTGTCGATTGACGTGATAGTGCTTTAAGAGAAATTAAGTACGTCTTTATTTTGATAAGTTTATTCAGATTCATGTGATTTTTTTCATCAATGGTTTTAAAGGCATGGTGCCCTTACCATCTTTGTAACAGCTAATTTTGGAGCTGTTGTCTAAAGACAAGTAGATATTTTTTACATATTTCTTACATTTTAATCTAAACTATTAGCAAAGTTAGATGCGGGTAAAGTCTTTACAAAATAAACAAAACGCTTATAAGGGTGACAAATAGCGGTACACTTGTTATAATTAAGGGGAAAGCTCCAAGTAGTTCGCGAAATTCAAATTTTCTTACGTTTTTTTCCAATTTGCAAGTCAGTTTTAAGTTGCATGTTAATTAAAGTATGATTCGCGACCGTAACATATATGTATTTACAAAATTAAATTCATTAGAGAATCAGTAACACGACTCCTTAAATTAGTAGGTATAATGCTAAATGTCAAGATTTCATGAAATAGTTATTTATTAGGATTATAGGAACTTAGGGAGTTGTATTGATGATTTTATTGTCGCGAATCATATAAAAATAACATACAACCTGCCAACTGCAAAAAACGTAATAAAATTTGAATTTCGCGGGCTACCTGGAGCTTTCGCCTTAAAGGAGGGATAAAGTTAAGCCATAACGGTGCATAAAAGGCCCGAAAATTCATACATTTATCTAAATCCAAACGTAATAAACGGTAGCTCGCTTAAAAAGTCATAAATCATAGGACAAAAAGTGACTGATTATAATATCACCCACAAACAAATTCATGCTCTTTGCTCCAAAACATACAGTTCATTCTTGAATAGATGCAAAAGAATAGACTGGCTAACCAGGATTAAACGCCTAAAGAAGTAGAGATCCTTGATTGGATAAAAAAGACATGTCCCAAAGTTGTAAATCCATCATGGACAAGACACGGGTACATTATCCCTTTTATACATTTCGACCACAACTGGGTGGGATAATTTTAAACAACAAGTTACAAACAATAACTTTACGTTTAAAATCCGATTATATTTCTCGTCTAATCCGATCTATGATTGAGACAAAGATGTGTTTTGTTAGTGGCCAGTCCCATTTTCTACGTGACACGATGTTTGTTTGCTGTTTGCATGGTAAACTGACTCTTAGCCCTTTTAGCCGGAGGATACTACGTAGTTAAAGCTGACGCGTATTATCTCTAAATGGGATTAGATAAGAATTTGTTTCATAAATTCGTACGATTGGATGATCATCCTAACGCTATTTAAATTAAATAACTTTTTAATCTGCCTGTTTATGAAAACAAAGGTATTATAACGGAACGTGACAGTTTATACCAGGAAGTGCAAGAATCTATTAGCAAAGTTTGTTGTATTTGAGCTTGCATATGTCGCACATACATCAAGGTAAAAAAGCAGAATAAGTTTTCTGAATAAAACAATGAAAGCTATTGAAAACTGAAGTACATAATTACTTCCATAACTCATACTGATGAGCTCTGCTTATTCTAAGAGTACCATCGTCCTCAAAAACCGATCGCCAATTATTTTGTTGCTATGTTTGAACACGAAGGCTAGGACTAGATACCTACGGATTCCTTATCTAGTCCAACGAACATTCATACAAAACAATGGGCGATCAGAACATTCGCATAGAGATAAGATGCGTACAAGCAACTTTAATGAGATGCATCTAGTAATTCTGAAATCAGACTATGAGAATGATGCTGATGTCAGTACAGAAAATGATCTTCTAATAATAGAGATTAACGAAATTATTAACTTGCTTGTCACCTGTCAGATAGTTAACTCCATCTGGACAGGCAAACAAGGATTTATTTTTGTAAAGCTCAGTAGGAATAGGATTAAAGTTGGACATTTTTTTCCCATAGTTCTAAGTTTGTATGTAAATTTGTTCAGGTTAATTTCCCATGGGATACGAAGGTGTGAAGTTTGGACAATCCTATGGTTAGTATTTGTTTTAGATTAGCGAAATTTTTAGATACAATATGTTTGAAAATATTTATGGATCGGTTGCTTAGGTTTTTAATTATTTGTAGGTTGAGTTGATCACGTTTATTATTCCTCTTACATTTGTCACTTTTGCTTTCTCTTTCAATACTTTTGAGTATTGTTCCTTTTAATCATCAACTGTGTGTGACAATTGCTAGTGGCGATCTGACTACCTATATGGTAAGTTTTAAGATTAGATTTTTTCGTTTCTTCCTAATACAATCTACTTAAGAATGTAAAATTTAAACTGTTAATTTACTAAGCGTCTATATTCACATAAGTAATGTTATACACTATGCCTGCATCGACTAATCTTCAGTTTTATGAACTGAATCTTCAAATTGACGGAGGATGTATCTTGGTGTCGAAAGAAATATACGACAGTAGTATTGTGGGCGCTATGGACAGTTTTATGGGATTCTCAATTCAACATATCTGACAATGAATTGTGACATCCCTGGATATTTGTAGCTTCCGCATATATAGTTGGAGGCAATTTTTATTGCACAACTTTCTTAGTAGGTAATACTTTAGTTATTATTGACAGCATCATGTGAGATTTAGGTGCATCTGGTGAAATCAAACTTAAAGTTGATTCAAGCACTTCGAAAAAATACTTATGTAGGTATAAAAACATGTTTTGGTAAGGAATTTCCATTACTGCCAAGAAAAAACTTTTCCGCTTGGAAGAACTGAAAAGGGTTTCGCATAACCTACAAAATATCGGTACTCATTTTATTAAGGGTATATAATCTTAAACATGTAGGAACTTTAGAAACGAGGCAGTTGGATCATTATACCTAATCAAAGTGATTGTGAACCCTCGATTTTATCTCTTTAAAATTCAAAGAAAAATCCTGATAAACGCAGGTCTTGTCTCGTGTTGGCGCTAAAAAATATTTCACCAGCGAAGCAGAAGCTGAATATAGGAATACATCTACTGTTCCACCCTTAAATCTTAGTAACATAATTCAAACATTATACACCAATGACGTCATTTCACATGTTTGACATGCCTTGGAAGAACGCAGTAACACGAGACGCAGCGATAATGCGTCGCCATACAAGCCTCAAGCGCCAGGCGCCGCTTGTTTCTTCATCCAGAAACAACTCCACTGATGAAACGACGGCTTAATACGCGGTGACGGACACTACAGAACCTAATTAAGGCTCACTTTAACCCACCAGTATTAAAAGACCTTTCTTAACACAAACAATTAAGGAGCCAATGTGTCTAGTCAACTGGTTGAGATTGAAGTCCTTATCTTATCTACTAGCATTGATTTCGAGATTCGAAATCTTGGTGTGCGGTTTCAAAGTGTTGATAACCTGTTCGTTTCAGGTATTTTTTATGGGTTTGTTATTGAGATATAAGCTTTTGATGGTTAATTTTTGTTCCTTTTTAAGGTATTTTTATATTTTAAGTTTATTCATGTAAGTTGATCCAGAAATATCATAAAGCTTATGCAAATAACACATTGTAGCTTTTTATTACTTCTTCTTCTTCTTCAAAAAAAAAATAAGTAAAACTTAAGTTATAGATAACCAGGTATCAAAAATGGTCCCCCTAATAAATTTTTGGCTCTGATATGAAATTCGAACAACAGCAAACAGTGAATATTCCATGACCGTCATGTTCATGACACAAACATTTGACTGCAATTACAAAAATCTCAGAGGTATCAAGTGCGAAAACAAATAGCCACATAACAACAAAATGAAACAGCTGTAACGATAGAGCATTCATAGTTTCTCACAAAAGCGGAAAGCATAAAGCTATGAAAATTTTATTCAGTACCTACATAGTACTTGTTGCAGAAAGGAAATCAAACGGTACCGCATGATTTATTATAGCAATAACGCATACATTCGCTCGCAGTTAACAAAATTGCACAAGTACCTAGTACTTACTGAAGGTTTACCGCTTCGGTTGCGACGACACAAAAGTTTATAGTATCAACGCCCACAGAAGTGTTTACTGTTTCCGTTACTTCTTAAATGGTTACCGGTAAAATACTACAGCTGTTTCTTTGAATTAATAATTACAGTTTAGTAGTTAACAAATAGTAATACATATAACACCTACTTTATACTGGTCACCTTCGTCTATGAAATCTGCAACACAAAGAAGATTGATTATAGGTAAGTTACCGACCTCATTAAAATTGAATTGCAAGGTTAGGAATTAAAAAGAAAAAAGTAAATTGACAATGGGTAAGTTGTCCACCTCATTAAGACTGAATTGCAAGGTTAGGACCTGGGAGGAAATATACAACAATATTGATTAATGCAATCCAATACTAGAACCTCCATAAGAGATAATTTGAATCAATTCACTTCATTAGAACACGGATTCAGTGAAATCAATAGTAAAATGTAGTCATTCAGTGAAATCAATAACAAAATGTACCTAAGGACGATGAAAATTCGACGAAAGCAGGGGACAGCAATGATATGGCATTTCGTCTCCTTAAAACTAGTAAATTGTAAAGGGGAAATCATAATAAGCTTTGAAAATGCGTCAGCAGGCGTGTAATTATAAAATACGTGTATAAAGATAGTAAGATCGGCGATAAAACTTGACAATGATGTTACGAAGAAACTACCTATGATTTTATTGGCTGTTGCTTTTGTCTTTAAAAGTATTTGTGGTGGTTAGATAAAAAGAAAAAGCAATTTGAAGATAAGTGCGAACGTATATAATGAGCTGGCAACACATGGAAAAATTCTTGTATTAACTACCTGGAATAATAATTTAAACTCGAGATATTAAGTTTCTGTCTGCTAAGATTACAATGACGAGGTGTTAGAAATAACTTGGTTATTTCTAACACCTCGTCATTGTAGAATAGTAGTATAACTAGTAGTATAAGTAGTAGTATAAGTAGTAGTGTAGTAGTATAACTTGGTAGACTTGGTTTCTGCACTGTCGGTTTATGTAGAGAAAATATCATCAGTTAAGATGTTTAAGCTTATAAACATATATATGGTAGTCTAAGCATATAAAGGTGAGAAAATTAAAACAGAACATTAAGAAAATCGAAATCAATAAGCTTTTCCAGCTATATACAAACTTCAATGATAACATGAGCTTCGCACCTTAAACCACATTAAAATCTTTTCTCCGGTGATGTTATAAACAAATCACGCAGAACATCTAAACTTGAAGGAGATATCTCTAGCCTAACATAATGCTAGACTCGATGAACCGAACAGAATCGAGACAATAGGATAGCGAGTAAAGCAAGTAAGAACATCGGATATTCTGAATAAAGATTCTTACGCCCTTGGGTTCGTATTTTAGCACAATAGTTATAACTAGGTATAGTGAGTACCTACACTAAAGGAGTTCCCATTGGCTTATGATTATAATATTTAGTATATAGGATTTGGAGAGTAATTTAGGCAAGAGTTATCACCGAAAAACCGAAATTGCTGTCACTTTCGTTTCGATAGACAAGGAAAAACGTACTAAGTAGAAAATGAAAAGTTTACAATCGATAAAACTAAAATATAGTTTTTCCAAACACAGGACACGTAAATCGCGTTTAAAGATCAAAAGAGATATGTATGTTTGATTTAGATTCAACAGGCAGACCATTATTTAAAAAATACAAATTATTAACTCTACCGTCTATGTATATTTTTGAAACTGTGTCGTTGGTAAAAATGTAACCCCCAACTATTTACACGTTTATTTGACACCTTTCCGCGTAACAGACGTGACAATAGTCAACTCTGCTTACACTCGGCAAAAACTGCTGCTATGGGGAAAAGCTTTTTCTGTATGGCCCCTAGATTAGGTATATAATAAAATACCACAGTTTTAAAAATAAGATCCGAAATTAATTAGTAGACAAGTGTTAATATAATATAAATGACTTCATGACGGATACTTTTTGACATGTTTAAAAATGGTTTACTTATAAATTGTTATTTCCATGAACTTTAATTATGTAATTTAAAAAAATATTATTTGCATGCAAAAAAATTAATTTGACTGACAATATAAAGATGAATGTACAGACGCCAGCACATCAAGCTACCCAAAACTGTCAAATATTCCCAATCAACATTGAACCCAATGCTTTAGCGATAAAGTTGAAAATCTATTAAAGAAATTTGACAGATTGTAGTAGCTTGATGTCCTGGCGTCTGTACGTAAAAAAACTATAATTACTTGCTATGTAAAAAAAAAATGTATGCCTCGACAGGTAAAACATGTACGGACTTCATACTTCTTTAATATCTTGCATGCTTTAATTTGTGTGTAAACGCACAAATAAATTATTTTTATCTTTATCTTTTTATCTTTATCAAACAGCACAGAACCGTCGTCTTAATTGTAACAAAATCTACAAATCATGCAGATGCTTTTCAACAAAATGCACAAACTAACATTGTCTCCGCAAGTAAAACATCTGACCGTCAAATTGAATCTTTTTTACTGTAGGAAGAAAAGTAATGTTTCGTAACATTAAATATATCATTCGGCTCGTGTCGGGTGTGTGTGTTCACGTGAAGCGAGCAAGACGCGGCGGTCGCGACAGTCGAACTAATGTCAAGGCGAGCGCAATCAGGGTGCGTGGGCGCAGCGACGGGAATTGGGTGGATACGCTCTGAGATTTCTTTATTTCGTTTCTGTATAGTTATTTGGCTATGGCGAGTGAGTGTTATAAATAAAATTAGTCAACTTCTTCTTTAATGAAATTACACAATAATAGTTTCCTAAACAGTTATCAATAAATTCTTCTTCTTCTTCGACAATGTTTTAAATTTGGTTAGCCCAAAACTTTGCCAGTTGAACGGCATCGATCAATTGCATAATAATAGGTCTTTACCTATGAAGTTGCCGTTTTACGATACTGGCCATTTGAAACGTAATTTATGTATTTAAGTAAATTCTAAATTCAAATGAATTTTATTTAAAAAATATGGAATTCTATTTTCATATTCAGTCATTTGTTTATTGATTAGAGTTTTGTTTTCACGACATTTATATCTTTTTCATTAATATGGACATGATAAAAATACGAGTAATTATGAAATACGAGTTCCGTCGCGGTAGCAATGCGCACGGCTCGCAACATTAATTACGTGTATTTTAATTGCCCTTCTGACATGGAAATTTTGATCTAAAAATGAACCCCGTGGTCACCCGAAAACTAAAGTCAGCAACGACGAATTAAAGGCGAAAGTGGAAGATGACGATACTTAATCTACGGGTGAGTTAGCAGCAGCTTTCAACGTTAGCATCAAAACAATATTGGTCCATTTCCGTCAAGGTAAAAAAACTTGATAAGTGGGTGCCGCACGAACTGAACGATCGCCATCGCGACAAGCGCGTTGAGGTATGATTTGCGTTGCTTAACAGACACAGAAACGAAGGGATTTTAAACCGCATTGTCACTTGCGATGAAAAATGGATTCTTTTTGATAATCGTAAGCGGTCATCATGTTGGTTAGACCCTGGTTCAGCGCCTAGGCAATGCCCCAAACGAAAACTCACCCCTAAAAAGTCATGGTCACTGTTTGGTGGTCTAGTGCTGGTATAATTCATCACAGCTTCTTGCCAAATGGCACCAGCATTACTGCGGATGTGTACTGTGAAGAACTGGAAACAATGATGGAGAATCTCGCAAATCTCCGGCCAGCCTTGGTTAATCGCTCGTCCCCGCTGCTCCTACACGACAACGCTCGACCTCATATGGCACAAAAGACGGTCTCTAAGCTACAAGGTTGGAAGTTTTGCGTCATCCACCGTCCTCACCAGACCTTGCGCCGACAGACTTCTACTTTTTCCAAAATTTGGACAACTCCTTGACAGGGCAAAAAATCAATACCCGAGAGGTACAAAATGCCTTTGAAGAGTTTGTTGGCTCCCGTACATCTGACTTCTTCAAGAAGGGCATTGAAAAATTACCACTGCGCTGGCAGAGGTGCATCTTTTTAAAATTCTTTTATTTGAGATGGGTTTGCTCTTGACTCTAGTCTAGGTCAGAGATGACAGAGTCGATATTTGTCCATATTTTGATTGAGAGAAATTAAAAAAAAAAAAATTAAAAATGACTTTAACTTTCTGCATTCTAAACAGCAATTTTATAGGTAAAGACTTATATATCGATGGTCTAGAAGACAAACGTGCCAAGTGCAAAATTTAGAATTTTTAACATTTAAATGCCAAACGGTAGATCATGCTCAGTAGTGTAGATCATGATTAGTACCTATTATGGGGCATTAAAAAGTAAAAAATTCCAAATTTTGCACTTAGCACGTTTTTCTTCTAGACCATCGATATAACCATTCAACATCGTGTTTCTGCCCTTGCTCCATGTTACTTGGTGTCGGCGCAGCATGTTTTCTTCTTCCATTATAAAAATATTGCTATCAATAATATGTATCATTGTTAGCAATTTTTGTAAAGAAAAAGTAGTTTGAATGAACACATCTAAATATGTATTTTATAAACAGACGTTTAATTTGCATTAAAAAACCAGCTTTCAGTAAACTAAACATTATGTCAGACTAGAAAACTCTAAAATTATCGTAAAAAATAGCAATAATTGGGTAAGCAATGTCTGTGTAACAGAGGCCTAGTGCTGTGCCTCCGATCATGGTCGATGGGACGACATTGAAAGTTGTGCAGAACTTTAAATATCTGGGTCATCTGGTCACGGAGGACTTAAAGGATGACCTAGATATAGAAAGAAAACGCAGAGCGTTGGCGGTAAAAAACAATATCCTGGCCCGTAGGTTCGCTCGATGTACAAAGGAACTAAAAATGAAACTTTTTAGGACATATTACCAATCTTTTTACTCGAGTGGCCTGTGGGTTCGGTATATGCAACGAGCTTACAACGTCCTGAGGGTGCAATATAATATAATATATGCTCTCAGAATGCTATTGGGGTTGCCGCGGTATTGTAGTGTGTTGGAAATGTTCGCAAAGGCGCGCGGCTTCCACGCTATAATGCGTAAGAAAGTGGCGTCACTGTTCCAAAGACTGCGCGGTAGCACCAACAGCATTTTGCAAATGATTGCATCCCATCATGACTGTTCCATACAGGCACACTGGGTGGGAATAGTTACGGGAAGACCCTAGTTAAAAAAATCCTTTCTTGTAATAAGTACCTGCTAACATAGATATAAAGAAAATTGTTACTAACACTTTCGTGTCCAAAAGAAATGGCTTATTCCTATTATTATTATATAAATGTCGTGGTCCAAGAAGTCTTTTACTTCAAAATAAAATTGAAACCAGTTGCTCATTCCATTCTCTATGGAGAAGAAACTGCAAGTTTCTTGCCCGTTCTTCTCCATACAAAGTACCCTGGAATCGTAGACTACTTGAAATGATAGGGGAGGGAGATAGAATAACTGTTTTACTGTGCTAAGAGGGAATCAATACAATCTTTTAATTAAAATAGCACACTTCTTAAATTACACCGCATAGAGCCCTAGCTAAAACCGAAGTGCCGTAAGGCAAACACATCCGAACTATCTCTTTTTAGTTATTTAAAAAGAGATAGCTTTATACTGGCGCAATTAGTCGAATGTACAACATAAGGTTAAGGTCCATTGCATGAAACCTTTACAGTACCTACCCTATTAAAGAAGTAAGTACTTTAGATAATCTGAAACGTGGTTGAACTAATTTGTACCTATTTCTTGTGTTTATATTATGCTTGTCACTTATCTTACTAAAACGACATAGATTTTTTTAAACGTACAACATTTTTCATATATGTGCAAGGAACCATCATGATGTTATTTTTTTTAATTAGTTCCGTTAGAAATTCGCGTATGTATAGGTTGTGTAGAAGGCTCTGACAGCCCTCATTTACAGAATAAAGATAGAATCAATATCTGCAGCTCGTCCTTACAGCAAAATACCGTAAGATATAACGCTAAGATATAATGCTATGAAAGTAACTAAAACAGACCAGTCTCGCGGTATCCACGTCTGTTAATTGGCGAATTTTCCAAACAGCGTAAGCGGCGAACTCAGCCGCCCTGCAAGTGATGTTAAGTGAGGACTCCATTGCAGCTTTGAGTCAAGCATGATTCCCAGAAAAAAAGCCTTTTCAACGAATTCTAGTCTATCTCCTTATTCATCAATAAGTGGCATTCACTATTTACATTCGGTAACGTGAATCATATCGAGGGTTCAAGGGCTATTTGTATTAAGCGACATGTTTGGAACTTTACAGGAGAGCATTTCAAAGCTTCTTTATTCGGTAAAAGAACATTGTAAAAAAGTATCAATGTTTTTTTACGAAAAAGTGGCCTATCGACGGTTAAGAATCAATAGTGTACATCTCCGATTTTTACGTTTTTCACTTTTTAATGCAGGTAGATATGATTATAACTCAATATCAGCCAGGATGTCGCTTAATACAAATAGCCCGTGAACCCCTTGATATGCATTTAGTTTTTTCTCATTTAATACCAAATTATTTACAATACCTAAACCAATTATTGAGTTTTATAGCATAGCGTTATTTACGTCGTCAAGCGCCGTCAAGTCTGTTTACTTTAAAAATCAGTGATGTGTCATCAGCAAATTACACCATTAATTGTGGTCGGTTTTTCAGTAATTAAGGTAAATTATTTACATATAGGTACTACGAGTAAAAAGAGGAACGGACCCAATAATGAGCCCTGCGGTACACCCGTTTTGACTTTTAAACCCAATGAATTCACACCGTTTATTACTTGCTGCAGTCTATCATTCAAATATGATTTTAATAAGCTAAGCGCAAGTTGCAAGTTTACCCAGGCCGTATGCTCAAGTTTCAAGAGCAGTGTTTCGTGTTTCACATAATCAAATGCCTTGGATAGGTCGCAAAAGATGCCTATTGCGTCTTGTGCCTCTTCCTAAACGTTAAAGATGTGTTTTATTAAGGTGAGACCTGCGTCAGTTGTATAATGACCTTTGGTGAAACCATACGTACCGTCCTTTGGTGACACTGTTGATATGACTGGCAATATACTCATGTGGCAGACAAGTCACATCATATATAAATATAGCTTTGTAGGCCATTTAATTTGAGCAAAAATGGTGTTGCAACTGACTGGACAGCTCTGATTTCTTATCAGATTGGAAATATTCATATCACGTCACATTGGGCTGTTATACTCATTGCACACGATTTTCCTCTTGAGTAAGATTATGGGAAATAGAGCGTTATGTTTTAATGTTAAAACGGCTATTGTGCAGTATGTGCAACTATTTTGTAAGGAATTGTGACCATTTTTAGTTTTTTGTTCTTTATTTTTTAATTTGGTTTTCTTGTGTATTTAAGTTCAGTTAAACAGAAATAGTAGTACCATAACATTAGGGTGCGTCCACACCTGCGAATGTGCAGCTCGCGAGCCGTTTGCGAGCTGCCCGCGAGCTGCGCGCGTGCAGTCACGGCAATAGTTCGGTGCGCCTCTTTAGCGCAACTCATGCAAGGCTCGTAAAAGGCGTGCGCGCGGCACGCGATCTGTTCGCACTCAATTCTCGCACCTACAGTTCCGTTTACTGGCTCAGTACTTTCGAAGATGTCGGACGACACTAGTGCAATATAATTGCTGCATCATTAGCTATTATATTACTGATACCACTCCATGACAACACGTACTTAGCCTCCAGTAATCAGGAACGAACTGAGCGGGTAAGTTATGTTTGTTTTGCGGAAGGAAGACGTGAGCCGCTAGCGCGCCGCTCGCGCAAAAAATGCACGCGCGCAGCTCGCGGGCAGCTCGCAAACGGCTCGCGAGTTGCACATTCGCTAGATGTGGACGCACCCTTTGATCTGCTGACAAACTGAACGCGGAAGGCAGAAAAGAGGGTGATGTGGCTCAACTTGGGAGAGACCTATGTTTAGCAGGGGACTGCTAACCATCTGCCTAGCCTTTTCCCAACTATTTTGGGGTCGGCTTCCAGTCAAACCGTATTTTATATGGATTGACTGCCTATCTGACCTCCATAACCCAGTCACTGGGTAATACCCTTTGATAAGGCTGGTTGTCAGACTTTCGGGCTTCTGGCGCCCCGAAACGACTAACAAAGATTAGCAGTGGACTGCTAATAAGTCAATAAAATTTACAATCAAACTTGTCGATGAATTTGGTTTATGATTAAACAAAGACCTTATCCATACTAAGCCAACGATCACCACACTCACGCTTCAGTAATTGAACGGCGATGTAAAAGGTATCTACGGCGCAAATAACAAAAAAAAAGGCAACGATAATCGCGGGTCGCTTTGCCCCGCCCCGCGTCGTGCGCGCGCGCTTCGTGCGGGACGGTTATTGTGCGGTTAAATAAAAATGTGAGCCATTCAATGGGTTGGATTTCAACACACATTTTAGGGTTGATGATATTGAAAGTGTAAACGTGGAGAATGACTGGGGCAATAACGACACAACATCGCAATTCGTATTATATTAAAGAAGTTTCGAAGTAATATAAAAAAAAAACAGCCTTGAGGTATCTCAAAATGCGCAGCCTTTTTCTTGATATACGAAAGAGTCATCATAACTAGCCTATCTACTGCTGGACCCAGGCTTCTCTAATCACACGCTGCTGAAAATGATCCGTGGATACTCTCATTCAGCTGCTGGAAGTCACTCTGACAATATCGTCGTACCACCTAGCCGGCGTTTTCTGATTCGCGGTTTACTCACGTCTACTACGACGCGACGGTCATCGGTTCTGCGGCTGTACTTCAGTTTGCTTATTTTGTGGACTATATCGATTACTTTGGTTTTTAGGGTTCCGTACCCAAAGTGTGCCAACGGGACTCTATTACTAAGACTCTGCTCATCACAGAGACGATCAGAGTCTATCCGTCTATCACAGGACTATATTTTTTAAACCGTAATAGGTAGACATTTGAAATTTCTATAGAATGTGTAAATACACACTGTGTTGGTTTGGTACTACTATGGCCGAATCACAAAATAATAATAAAAATAAAATAAGTTGTATAAGTTAAAAAAAAAAAACAAAAAACTTATTTTTTTACTAAAGTACCTATTTAAAAAAAAAAAAACCACACGGGTGCGAGGCCGATTCGCAGTTGGCCGCTTTTTGTTGGATCACCTTATTCCGGATTCGATCCTCGGAGATACTTCATAGCTTGTTGACGAGATTTTACAATATTCTTGTGACATTTCATACCGTACCAAAACTTTTGGAATATGCCATATGACAAATGCCAAGTTAACCCGTAAACTGTCTGAAAATCCCCATACATTATGTAACGTCATGTTAATGTGTGCTCGAATGTCAGTCGAACCCCATAGGTTCACAACTACGAGTACTATAAGCCCGTGGTCGCCATATGATGATATTTTCATACCTTTATATATACGTATATAACTACACATATATGATATACCTTTATATACATACGAGTATTATGTAAAGATTTCAAAATTTTTCCTTACGCACACTTGGTGTGCGCCAGACGTTTGAGGGAAAAACGTAAATAAATTATTTGCCGCTGTTGAGAAATATTCAGTTTATTAATATAGGCTTTAAAGCTTACAAGAATTACTGAAAACAACATAACATCACGCCTCTTTTAAAAAGGTAAGACAGAGGTGCATCTATAGTACACCCACATATCGCCAGTTATGTTTAATTCCCATGTAATAGGGGGCGAGCCTATTGCCATCAACCCACTAGTAGTTAGCCCGACCCGGGAATCGAACCCAGGATCTCATGCTCCACTAGACCAACGAGGTAATAAATAGTTAATAATTACTGAACATACGACCTGTTTATTGCACGCCTTCAGCTAGACCGCTACTGTCCCATCTATTGCCAATTGAATACCCACTCTCACGACATTCAATTTAACTCTAACGTTGCTTATATTTTTATTGCATTATGCAATCAAAAATCTTCATAACCAATTCTCCGTATTCATAATACATGAAGCGCTCACATAAAAATATTTATAAAAGGTCACAATAAACTATGGCTATACAAACCGAATGTTTTATTTGTTCAGCAACTGGATGCATTGCGCGTGCGCGAGGTGAGGACGTATAAAAATGTGCGTAGACACACGACAAGTGGCATGGCGCCCATCGGAGTGCATGTTATGTGAATACATTTGTCAAATTGAGACATTTTTTAAATTTTATTTTCTTTGTGTTTGCTCATTCTTGGGATGGCTTGCATTTGGAAGGGAAAAAAGAGTTTTATTTGTGTCGTGGTACATTTTGAATGATTACTATAATATTTTATAGAGAAAATCTGGCTGATGCATCTGGTGCAGACAATTGCGATGATGACTTATTGAGCCAGAAGCCACAATGAATGTGAAGTGGTATGGTACAATACCTATGGAATTCTAAAGACGAATCCACGAAGGATTCAGAAATAAATACTGAAACTTTAATAGTGTGGACTATCTATTAAGTGTCGTTAGATATTTAATAATACGTAAAATAACTTCAAATGATGAAAAAATAATCGTCATCCAATCCGAGTACCAAATTTTATTAAAAAAAACTCAAGATCAAATTCTTGATATTACTTTTAACTGGATTCTTATACAAAAATACAGTCAACAAACAAACATTTAATCTAAATTCCAGAGTCGAAATGACTAATAAAGACATACTAATGTAAACAGAACACAATCAAATATAAAAGCCCGTAAAATATTCAATGATTCTCGTTTTAATCCGTGGTACAGACTACGATGGACACAGTGTAAACAATTGCAGAAGTATCAATAAATACGATAAATGAAAATGAATTGAAACAAGCAATGCACGAAAATTTAAAACTAATAGTGGCCTGGGACTGCAGTCTCAATATAGACAGTGATCGCTTTGCGACCGAATTCAGTTGAAAAGTTCTAATGGGGTCCTTAGACGGTCAAATTGCTTGACAAGCACGAAAAAAATCTCGTGCTTGTCAAACAATTTTGACCGTCTATCGTCACTAGGACATTGCGACCGAATTCGGTCGTAAAACGATCGCTATCTATGTCGAGACCGCAGCCCCAGAGCGGACTAATAAATTGTACTTAGAAACGACGATGATGTGATCAAAATAAGGACAGGAATCATCTTGCACAAAATTATGAAGGTTCAGCTATCAAACTAAGTAGGTAGGCACGACGTAGTTCCCGCAATAGACGAGATAACAGCGTGCTATGTCTAGGGTCAGCCAAGACAGCACTTATGCGCAAAAGTGTCTACTGCATGGCTCCAGTAATCTTGAACAAAATACCGAAGAATAAGATTATTAGAACTACAATATATTCTATATGATAATCTATTAGGGCTTTCAAACAAATATACAACTTGTCCACGCATTTCTCCGAAACTATGAATCACGTTTCATTTTTACTGGCTTGCTTTTACTTCAACGTACCGCTACGTTTTACAGCGTAAGTTTCATCAAAATCGGTTTAGTGTTTTTCAAAATAATGGACTAATACGTGTAAGTGTGACGGCAATACGTGTAAGTGTGACGGCATAGCTTAGGTATTGATAAAAGCTACGGGTGTGGTGTCAGAGGGAAAACATTTCAAAACCTTGGTCAAATTTGAGTGCTATATTTATAACAAAAATATTAACTACTTATTACAAACAAATATTCCAGTTTTAACTAAAAATTACGAAATAAAAAATAATTTAAAAAAAAGTTCAAAAAGAAATTAACTCAAAATTAAGAAATAACTTTAATTTCGGAAGTTGGTGGCAAAAAACTAAAATACAGATCCCAAGACACCGACTTCCGAAATTAAAGTTATTTCATAATTTTGAGTTAATTTCTTTTTGAAGTAGATTTAATTTTTTTAAATATTTTTTTTTGTGTTATTTTTGCATGCCTAAATGGTAAAATATGGCTGAACTTGTTAGAATTTTTGATGTCCTTTATACCCATAATTGCAAAATAAAATTATTTTTATCTTATCTTAAACAGTTGATTTGAGTAAGATAAGTTGAAGATTGAAGTTGGTATGGCTACCATTGCCTGCTCAACGTTGTTTTAAGCTTGTGTGCCTAAGCTTTCCCGCTAAATACTCGCATAAGTCACACAGAATAAATCAATCAGAAATTATTTTCAGAAGAATTATTTGGCTTAACTTTCACCTGCATCTAACTGCAGTGTTTCTGCTACGAGTATTATATCATTGGCATGAGGTTGCATTTTAATATCGACTGGACCTTCTTTAACTACATTACTATGTGCCATATGTCCTACCACCGTTATCTAAGACCGTATCTTGTCACAACTCGATTGAAATCCGAACAAATATCTATTGTTAACACTTTAACACGGATCTTACAGATATAAGATTATGTGTGTATAATTTTATTTTGGATTCCTACTGCGTTATACGTTTTTTGTTCGGTCCTATGAATTTTAAGGGCAGTGGTCGTTTGGATATTTTTGTCTGATTGTAAATGAAATGCTTCGGTATTTTGAGGGTTCCGAATTTTGAAAGTGGTTATCTCGTAAAGGTAATTCTTTTTAGTGAAACCTAATTTTTCTACCTAATTATTTTTATTGGATGGTGTTCTACTTTGTTATTTGTGTATTCACTTATTTCTACTTAAAGAAAATTGATTAGTTACCTTATGACTTTATCATGTTACACTATCCATTACAAATGGCAACTTTCCAAAGGAAATGAAAATACCGTTTACAAATGTGAGTAATATAAAAATGGTTACTACGAGTAGGTACATGATTCTTATCTATAAGATCTATCGAACACGAATCATTGCTAAATGAATCACCAGGCTTAACCAATGACTCAACTAACCCGGATTCGAACTTGGTACATGATAAAAGACTTACAACAAACCCTCCGAAAGGGACTACAGAAAATAACACCTTATTTCTTGCTAAGCCCAGAATATCTCAATTTCTCTGAAACAATAACACCAAGCATACATCTGAGGTTATAGTAAGTCCTTTATTGGGGGACGTAAATAAAAAAGCCAAGGGAAAAAAATAAGTATTTCGTAAAGAAAGGGCACACGCGGTTACACAGTCCTATCAAAAAATAAACAAACACAGGATTCTACTTAGGAGCGTCGCCGGTTACTTGGAAGACGGCTGTAAAATTTACGATTCGTTGTATTATTGTCAGGTCTTGTGGTATGATTAAAAAAGTATCCATGTCTAACTAGGTATACTGTGCACTATCTTTAGACCTGTCTGGAGCTGGATTTAATCAAGGTCCTTCTTGATATAAGTTCTCTGTTGGTTTGCTTTTATGAGAGAAGCATCATCTTTGTCGTTATTGAATTGCTTTGTAATAAGTATTTATTTTGATAGGGATCTAATAAATTGTTCAATAAAAAGCTATTAAGGATTAGTCGCAAGCAGAAACTATCTAAAAAGCTTTGTTGGTCCTTTAGTTAGGGGACCGCAAGCTGGCATTACACTAAGGAAAAATCTGTTCTAAAACCATTATTCTAACCTACAATTACGTATTTACCAAACTATCTTACGGGTTGCCGATACATTACAATGATTATACGTTTGGTAAACATTATTACATCACTAATGAAGCTGCACTGAAAAAAAGAATAATCTTATGATTATAGGACGCTTATAAGACCATTATAAATGCATCTACCCTTTAACAGATGTAGGGTTAATAGCGATGGCGGTTCTATTCAATGCATATTTATTTATTCTTATTTATGATAGGGATTTAATTTCGAATTTACGCCTTGTTTTTTCATTGTGTTTGGTGATTTTATTTGTGGTGCACTTTGAGGGGACGTAGTGCAGTAGTTACGGGTGTCGGTGAAAGGGTTGCTCTTTTTAATTTGGGTGTATCATGGTATGAACATTTAATGACTTTGGGTACATATTTCATTGGATAACTTTTGAGCGAAAAAAAGGGTTTTTTCCATAGTAGCAGTTATGATACATAATCATTTGTACAAGGGTGTTACTACAATAATTGATTAGACATACGAATTACCTACTGAAGACGATGAGTAATCAGAAGTGAATTAGATAGCGACCTGTAGTTGAGTGTGAGTGCTTAAGCCAAGAGAGTAGAATAAGAACTTGGCTTGAATCTAGTGGTGAAGATTAAAGAAAGTAAAACGACACTCCTGGGGAAAAGAAGAAGATCATAACACAGCTACACAAACAAACTAAACTTCCAATTCCACAGTTGACCACAAATACCGTCGCATAAATTATCGATACGAATATCGCGTTCATAAGCCACGGTATGGACAATCGTTCATTGAGGTTCTTATTTATTTTAAATACAATCATCAGGGGGGCCTCCTACTGTGACACACCTGGGGCGCTGTCCCTTGGACCCCAACCTCGGCGCTTTTCGGCCCCCTTTAATCAACTGTCATGCGACCATTACAAAGCTATAAATCCATTTGCTTTCACATCCTTCCTTATGTCCATCTTATTACGCTTCAATATCGTGTGGTTGATTACCAATGATAAGTTGGTTTATGCGTACGGTAAAGTCCGAGAGCAGACGCCATTTTCGTTTATTTGATTGCGGTGTTATATCAGAACTGGGGCAGGTATGACAGGGTATGTATTTAGGTTATAATAGGTAATTAGTGGTAGGAATTTTTGGGATGGCCATTGTCCATATGTTGGTCAGAAACAACCAACTGTTCTTCATTTGTAATTATTCGTAAGAGAAGATAGTTACTTCGAAATTCAAGAAGTGGAAAGCATTGCAACAATTTCGTAAATACCGCAGACCGTTGTAAAGGCTCCTCTTAAAAACTTTGTAAAAAGATGATCAGAAACACGTTTTCGTTGACAATACTGTGATTGGTTGACAAAAAGAGGTAATCTTGCAAGTGCAACCAATTTTATACGAAATCTATGCAGGTTATAAGAATTCATAAATTTTAAAAATACTACCCTCCTAGCCTGGGGAAATTAGCTACAGCTGAAATAAATTATTTATGCGAAATTAGCCACCCAATTGATTCAGGATATATCCGTAATGCTGCAATCGAGCTCAAAGCTAAGACATTATTTAATACATAAAAAATATAATGTACAATATAACAATGATTTAGTTTAATAACCACCGAACCACATCAGTAACAATAAGCAACAATCATAATATTCATACATCGGAATCCATAACGCACCGTAAAGTCGCCTTTGCCGTTGATCTGACGAATTTGTTATGGTCTCAAATAACGTGGGATACGCACGACTTGCAAGGATTGCCAACATTGAGCGGACTTTTGGATAAGAGTTTGTATGATGCGTAGTGCGGTGAAAGAATTTAAATTATCATCCTCCTGTCCTTATCCTGATTCATTTTTGCGGTCGGTGCAGCAAACATTCCATTTCCAGCCACTAGCATCTTTCACACAATCTATTTACCATTTTTATTGGTCTTCCTCTCCATTCACATTCATATACTAAAACAAAACATACACAAACTCATGTGAGTTCTAATGATATTCAGCAGCAATTAACGGAGCCGTACTTTAGTGTGTTTTAGTGTTTATGGCCTTTTTACTCGTACACCATTTTGATCAAAAGCGGAGTTGAGCCTGTGTGTATTCTTTTTGCGAAACAAATCTGTAAACAGACTATGAATACCTAGATTGAGTATAAAATAATAACTATCAAAGCAAAGGGGTTTGTCGGCAGTGTTTGTTGCTTTATTCTTTTGACTTGTTGATTCTTTTGACCTAATGTTGCAAAAGCTTATCATTTCAGACTTAAAAACTTTTCTACTACTTTTAAAGTAAAACACAATAATTCTGACTGCTAACTGAACTATCGAACACTATTTCACGGTACCTTAGCCATTTCTTTTTTCATGTCCTAAACTGGCCATAAGTAAGGCATTGTGCGTCGAATATTACAATAGCGGCCATAATGGAGGACCAACGATACCCTTTCTTTGACGGGATTTAATTGTGTGATGAAGTGTGGTTACGACATATTATTTTTTATTCTTGCGGCCGAAAGTGTAATACAAAAAATATAGCGGGTGAAGTTTTGTATGGATACTTATAGTGCTTAGACTTTATTTTCAATTTACTTTATTCTTACGGGTTCGAGACTTACGCGGGTGAAACCGCGAGGCGCTGCTAGTACATATATAAAAAAAAGTGTGCTATTTACAGACATCGTTTTATTTTTCCTGTAATTTTTACAAAAACTTCCATCACACATAATAATTTCAGATTTTTCTCTATGCAAACTTCGGCGATAAAGGGGGGCTTGTATTTACATTTTCCTAAAAAGTTAAAAACTGTGCGGCCTAAAAAAAATTAAAAAAATTTGAGAATGTGCAAACAGCGTTCTTTCATATGATACCCCACATGCCCTAGTAGTCCCACTTCGAATTTTTAAGACCCCCTTTTAGGCCCTGTTGCAAAAAAAATACATTATTATTTCTTTCTCATTTGCAAAATAGTCGGGCAAACGTCATATAAAACTATTCCAAAATTCGAGTTGATAGCATTAGTACCTAGTTCTTGAGATATCTTGCTGTGACAGACAGACAGACAGACTGAGTCGCACCATAAGGGTTCCTTTTTACCATTTTGGTACGCAACCCTTAAAAGACGTATCTGGCATTTTTTTCGAAATAGATTTTGTTACATATTCGCAATCAGCAAAAAAGACACATCTACCAGTATTTTTATATTGGCGTAAACGTAACGAAAACCTAATAATTCTTACTATTAAAAGACGCATCTGCTTTTGTATTTTGTATTTTAAACAGGATAAATTTTTTTCTCTCCATTTCAATATTTCTGCAGATACGTCCTTTTTCGCATCAATCTTTTTTTAAATACCTAAAGATATAAAAAAATCCATAGGCATTGCTATACGTATATTCGATTGACGTAGGTATCGATTTTCCGAGAGACAAAGCAGCAGTTTATAGCTTTACAAAGACTATAACTTTTTTTTTTTTTTTTTTTTTTTTTTGTGGATGGGAAATCATCAAATAACTTCTCCCGCTCTGGGTGGAGCGGAAGGGCGTGTCAGACTTTTACTGACTAAAACCCACCCGTGTTCCTTCAGTTGCCTATGCCAGGGCCACGGTATCTTTCTCAAACAACCCGCGACCCCAGCGGCATTGGCCCTATTGGACCCCATCTTTTGCTGACATCTCTTTGAGGCGCGCGTGGAACACAACGCGCCGTCGACCCGGGCCTGGTCCTCACCGGACGGCGAGCTACCCACTACTCACCGTCCGCAAGCCCGCGCCTACGGTGGCCGGGAATCGGCTATCAATTCCCGCCGCCCAGGGCGTCTCCTGCGGCGACTGAGGGCGTGAGGCTGCCTCTCCCTCACGCGTTCCGCCTCCTCCTTCGCGAGCATTACCGCTTCGCAGAAGGAGGTGACGGCCTCCCATGCACTCTCGCTCCGCACCATGGCCTGGACCAGGCTCGGACGCGAGAGATCGCCGCCGCCGATCGCCTCCGTGAGAACACGGCGGTGCTCTGCCCAAGCCGGGCAGACCTCCACTGTATGCTCCACCGTGTCCTCTGGGCGATCCACACAATGGTGACACCCGGGCGTTTCCTCCCGCCTTATGCGAAACAGGAACCTCCCGAAACAACCGTGTCCGGTGAGGACCTGCGTCAGGCGGAAGGTGAGGACGCCGTGGCGCCTCTCTAACCACTCCTCAAAGAGGGGACTTATCGCCGCAATTGTGGCGTGCCCAGCGCTGGGCTGCGACAGTCGCACTCTCCATGTCGCCATGAGATCCCGCCGGAGTTCTGTCCGCTGTACCGTGATTTCTCGCGGCAGCGGAGTTACGCCCCGGCGTTTTGCCTCCTCGCGCCACTCCCACACGTGCGCGAGGACTTTCGCCTCCAGATCCCACGGCGGCAATCCGGCAAGGAGGCTCGCCGCCTCACCGGAGACCGTGCGGTAACCCCGGACTAGCCGAATGGCCATGACCCTCTGGGACGCGTTCAACCGGCGGACTGGCCGCAGCCTCAGGGAACGCGCCCACACCGGTGCCCCGTAAAGGGCCATGGACCGCACGACCCCCGCGTAAAGCCTCCGGCAGGAGGCGTTTGGACCACCTAGATTGGGCAGGAGCCGCTTCAAGGCAGCCCCAGCCCGCTCCAGTCTGGGAGCCAAACGTCGGAAATGCTCCACGAAGTTCCACCGGCTGTCGAGGACGAGTCCCAGGTACTTCATCGTCGACTCGACTCCGATGCGAACCCCTCCTACCGTTATTTGGGAACCCGACGGTGGCGCATTCCGAGGACCATGAAAACACATGACCTCGGACTTGTGCAGGGCCACCTCGAGTCCCAACTGCCGGATCCTCTCAACGACTATCGCAACCCCGCGTGTCGCTAATTCAGCCGCCGCCTGGTGCGACCTCCCCTGCGCCAGGACCAGCGTGTCGTCAGCGTAACATACTACGCTGACGCCGCTAGGGAGGTCGGCGCGCAGCACCCAGTCGTACCCGATGTCCCACAAATGCGGCCCCAGGACCGATCCCTGTGGGACACCGCACGACATCTCTCGCCGGTTCCACTCTCCCTGATGACCGGGGTAGATGACGGCCCTATCCGTCAAATAGGCCTCAACCACTCGACAGAGGTAGGTCGGCATCCGGTGATACCGGAGTGCCTCCCTGATGCAACTCCAGGGCAGGGTATTGAAGGCGTTGGCGATGTCTAGAGACACCGCCAAGACGACCCCACCCCGGGCCACAGCATCCCCCGTCGTGAGGGCTCGCACGCGCATGATGGCGTCCACCGTAGAGCGCCCCCTGCGGAAACCAAACTGGCTCTCCGCCAAATCCGGCCCCTCCTGCACCAGCCACCCGACGAGGCGGTCTGCAATAACTCTTTCAAAGAGCTTGCCCACCTCGTCGAGCAGCAAAAAGACTATAACTTACGATGTTCAGAATACTTTTTTTTTACACGAAATGCGGTTATAAAACAATTGTTAAACTTTCCCCTTATTCATTAAAACGTAAAACGCTTTATAAATGTACTTTGGTGAGTGTGCCCAAGAACTCCACGACCTCATTCCGCCGGCCCCTTCTACCATCGGACATCTAGACGCACTGCCAGTTACCATCCCTACCTAGTTGCCGTTCCACCAATTTGCACTAAGCGTTTCCAAATGTCTTTTTTAATGCGCACAGCAAAAGAGTGCAACTCACTACCTGCGTCTGTGTTTCCTTCACCTTAAGTTTTTACGGTGTGATTTTTGCAGAATAGACTGGCTGGCTTCTTCTGGGTAAGCTCACTCCATCGTCGACTTTGTCTCTGTCATCTTCGGCCTAGACTAGAGTCTAGAGCAAAACCATCTAAAAAAACTTATTTTAATTAAAAAAAGTGTTTTGTCTTCTTCTTTCAAAATCAAATCATAATTCAAAAGAAATTGACAAAACAGATTTTAACTAAAATAAGTTTATAAAGAGTTTGAGTTTTTTTTTTATAAATAAGGGGGTTAAAATAATAATAATATTCTGGGACATTTCACACACGGTCATCTAATCCCAAACTAAGCAGAGCTTGTACTATGGAAACCAGATAACTGATATACTACACATACTATTTTTTATTTGTAACTTATATAGATAATTACACCCAGACTCAGGACAAACAGACATGTTCATGCACACAAATGTTTGTCCTGGGTGGGAATCGAACGCACGACCTGCGACATGATACTCGTAGGCGTATCTTAACCAACCACGCCAGCTGGCCTGTAAATACAAGTACACTGAATCTGTTAATTAGGTACCTACTTTAATTAACAAGTGAACCCCACTAATTAAGAAAGCAGAAATCCAACCGCAGCTCTGATTACCGTATAAAGAAAAAAAAAGCAATACAAATTAATTTGTTAATTCGACCTCAATCGATTGTAACGAAAGGGTGTCGGTCCATTACTCGATTACCACCCGCCAAGCCGATGCCTTGATTGTGATATAGAGCAGTGTAATTGCAATAAAGTGTTGCAAATTATTTCATTATCGTTCTCCTGATTGTTCATAACCGTATCGTGTTGGCTTTACTGTAGTGTTTATCGTAACTCAAGTGCTCGCTTTGATTTTGATTTTGTTGTTTGTAATTTTTTAGCCTAAGTGACCTGATAACACTGCGCTGGCAGAGATGCATCGATAGCATGGGTGCATATTTTGATTGATAGAAATAAAAAAATATTTATATAAAAATAACTTTAACTTTCTGCATAGTAAACATCAATTTCATAGGTAAAGACCTAATATTAGATAGATTTTGTTTTGTGTAGATTATGTTGCCGTGTGCAATTGCCAAGTCACTCGATTTATTAAAAAAATGAAAAAAAAAATGTGATATTGATATGGTTACTATAAAATATTGTTAGCTACAACAATTTATGACAAAGTGGTTGGAAAGCTGCTCTCATAGATACGTAAGTACTGAATTAAGAGACTTGGTTGACATTTGATTTCACAACTTATACGGCAGAAAAACTGCGTTGCGAGACTTGTGTATTTTTGTACATATAACGCTTACCTCCACCAGAGTTATAACGCTTTTTAAAAGGACCAAAAGTGTTATAACTCCGGTATAACTCGGGTGTTAATCTTTAATTAAGTCTGTAAGAATTTAACATAACCACGAATTAGCTACAACACAGACTAAAAATGCAAAACAATATCAAATTCGTTCTGTCCACGAGAGTACGTGCAGTTACGAACTTAAAACTACATGTCTCGCAAGTGCGGGGTCGACTGGAACGCGATGCGACTAGTTGCGAACGTCTCGGTTCGGTGGTTCGTGATTCTTCGTAGGAGAGGGGTGTCGGTCTTACCCCGGGGGCCCGTAATGCCCCGGCTTCCCGTATGTGCAGTTCAGTTGTTGGCTAAGTGAGTAGAAGTGCATTAACGGCGGTACTACTTTCAATTTATATTGACTGTGCGACTGCAGTGCATGTGTGTCATTTGAACAGTTGGTGACACGGACTGAAATTATACCTTAAAAACAAAAAAAAAGGCTTTTAACTTTGCGCCTTGAGTATTACGGAAAAAAGAAAATAACAGGAACTTAAACTTTAAGCAAAAGTAGGTACCTATTAATAAGTACCTAATCAAACTGACGTAAGCAAATAGCACGACCAAAAGCGATTTAGGACATTTCATGCGATTTCGGGAAAACTTTTTAATCTGGGGGCACGGAAGTGCCCCCGCCAAGTCGAGCAAAACAAAGGCTTGGCCGTACCATCCTTTTCTCGAAGCCATTCGCTTGACTGACTGACTCACTGACACCCTGACTCACCGATCATCAAAATTCCTTCTAGCAGACCCACAAGCTCCAAATTTTGAACACAGAATTCAATTATTTAGCCTATAAAGCAAGGAAAACTCTGACATTCCGAATTTTTCGTCCCGTTTTCTAGATATACCTATACAATCTGAATAAGTAACTTTGTAATCCTACGTAATATAAATCCCATTAAATTGTATGTAATAACAACGTTACATTTACAGTTCTCAATTAGTCTTTATTGAAATTGCTTCTGTTCATTGCGAACAGTTTCCAATAAAGCCATTACGATACACAAGAGTCAAGGGCTAAGCGGCTAAGTCTTAATAATGCATTGATGTAGGCATTGGTTCTTTAGGACCTATTCACAACCGGTCAAGCGTACTCGTATATGGCACTTTCGAGAGTGATAAGTCTGGGCGGTTTACATCTAATCAATGTCAGTTTTGGTCGTATTAAAGCGCAGAAGTCTGTGTTTTGAATAAAATATACTTAGATGCATTTACCGTCCAGACAGGTCAAAAATCAATACATCAAAGCCTCTGAGAAAAGCCCACAGAGACAAAGAGAATGAGCCGTGTGTAAATCTTATTAGTAAGTCTGTTCCTTCTTTTCTTACGTAAATTACTATGTTCTAATTATAACTAGAAAAAGTTGTGAACAAATTACCAATTATTTCGATTTTGTTAACATTTATTTTATACAAATTCGGGGGCATTTCAGGCTGGGCAAAATGAGCTAGGTGCCCGTTTTGCCTCGGGTGATAATAATAATTAATAATTATAATATATTTTTTTTTCTGCAGATACAATTATAATTCGCAACTAGGTACTAAAGGAAGACAGAACGAGCTAAATGGAAATGGAGACGGAAACGGCTGTAAGAACCTATATATATCTTGCCAAAACCCAAAGCACAAGTCCAAAAATGAACCACTAGGAGTTCATCTGATAAAATGAATCTGGAAGAGAATCATGCAGACACAGAAATCAGCTAAGGAGAAGAATGGAAAGAAGAAAAAGATGAAGAGAATAGAAAAAATTGGAAAAGAATAGAAGAAAAATACATGGAGTGTTCGGATCCCGGATATTGGTACTTGGAATCTCAAGAGGGTTTGGTCACTTGTCGTGCATGTTATAGATGGGCCCCACTGTTCCTTAACCGACAAAGAGCATAATGATAACGAGACCCTTCTCATTTGCATATTTTTGCTCGGTTATAGATTTACATAACAGTAGGAATTCAGACTGGGGATGCCTATTATGCCCCGCATATGACCATTCTGCACCGGACCAGGGGCAAAACAGGCAGCACCTTTTTTTTTAAGTTCCATTATCTCAGAATTATTTTAGACTAAGT
The DNA here is from genome assembly GCA_948252095.1 of Dicycla oo. Lineage (NCBI taxonomy): Eukaryota > Metazoa > Arthropoda > Insecta > Lepidoptera > Noctuidae > Dicycla > Dicycla oo. The sequence continues at coordinate 17,353,279 of OX411728.1, forward strand.
TAAATATTTTACGTAAATTTTAAAGAACATTAATGGGACTAATAATAACAAAAGTTTTTGATTTTTTTCATTATATTTTTTTTCTTAGGTTCTATTGAAGACTACCCTTAAAGGGGTCCGCAATGCCCCAGCTTCCTCTACCTAGGTGTAGGAACACATAAGAACTTGTTCTTATTTGATATGCTAAAATGTGTTCCTTTTTGCACAAATATTTTTGGCTGTAGATTAATACCAAAAATCAACACTTGCGACCTCCATAAACAATACTTTAACGGCCCCATTAATTTACCTTTAATCGGTAAACTAATCAACATTCAAGTAGTTGTACTAAAAATAAAAACAAATACTACAAAAATGAACCGAAAAAATAATTAAATTTTTATTTTGGGCCATTACCAAATCGATAAATTACATGAAGCGATGCAATTAAAAATGTTGACATGTGTCTCGTGCTCACTTACCGACCGACTCACTAAAATAGCCTACTCAATCGTAAATAATCATTTTTGGGGTCCGTACTTCAAATATGAAAGAGCCTAGTGTTTTTTTGCAGATTTTCATGATACATATGATTATAATTATCAATAATTTTTCAGTAGACAGAGAAAACGCCTTTCAATTGACAAAAAAAAACAGAATTTTAATAAATATCATATTTTTAGGTATACCTTACTTTCAGTTGAAAACAACTGCCGATCAATCTGAATAATAAGTATTCAGATTCAAGACGATGATAAAATTTGGCTTTGGGGGTTTCAGTATTTAAAACTTACTTATTTACTGATGTACGGGACTCTTAATGAAAGCCACACTTAACCTTACTTTATTTAACAGATAGAATTTATACGAAGCTCCCGACGTGATTCTGATTAGTTTTTATATAAACTCAGAAGAAGCTGGTTGAACTAATTTTGTATGGAATTAAAACTGGACGTTGTAATGTCCACAAATCTGTGATTTTATTGTGTGCGGCTGTTGAGGAAGCCTCCAATTGTGGGGCTGCTTTATGTTGTAGCGAACCAAGACATTATATTTTTGTTATTTTCTAGTTGTTACTTTTAAGGTTTATGTATTTATTTTTTGGTATTTATTAGTAGGTAGAAATTTTATTTATTTGCATAGACGAGAGGTTCCTTTAAAAAAATAAACTAACATTCATTGGTTTTTTTTTACATTAATTTGGTAGATTGGTTCTCTCTCTCTCTAGAATCTCTCGCCCAGAAACTTCGTTGTTTTTAGATAACGTGTTGGACCTGTGTGCCACATAACAAAGCCGTTGGATTTTGTTCGATTGAAGAATGAGTCCTTGATTTGACTATGACTTGACTACAAAAAAAAAAAGATATGAAAGGTTTTGACATAATAATTGATATTTGGCAACATAGCGTGCCTTGGCCCAGTATCTCTGTAAAAACCATTTCAATAATAGGTAAATATAGTACGTAGGTAAATATAGTGTAGATATTTATAGATATTGGGCAAATATTCTTGAACTATTTTATCAGTTCCTTATTGATGAAGTTTAAAGGCGAGCGCCATTAAATGGCGGTTAAGTAAATTTTGTTTAACTTAATATTAAATAAAATATTAGTAATTAATAAAATATTAGTAATTAAACTGAGTTGAAGATGCTGATATGATCAGCAATTTGGAGCAAGCGGAGTAGAAGCCTATGGCATACCTAGTTTTTTTTTTTTTTTTTCAATAGCTTAGAGAGAAATTGCTCTATCAATAAACACTACACATTTGAAGTTAACTAGAACAAAAAAAGAGAAATTTTGAAAAAACTAGATCGTAAAAAAGTATCGAAATTTAAATCACACGCACTACACAGGGTGCGTAGTGAGTATGATTTGAATGTGCCGTTTGCTCCAAATGGCTGATCATATCAGCATCTTCAACTCGGTTTCAACTCAGCTTCTACTCCATTCACTTATTATACCCTATTTTTTTCAAGACGGTTAGAAACGGCACCCAGTATATACCAACATCTTGCATAGTATAATCATAAGCATTTTTTTAAAACCTACACTGTGCTACTGCTGGGCAAAGGTACTTTTCCATTCATTTTTACCTGCTGCCTTTTCCGGCCAATCAGTCAAGAACAAGTCTAGGTCGTTGCGCCAGCGTTTCTGCCTTTTTTTTTCCTTGCCTCGGTGACGACGGCCGTCTTCAGGCACAATCAACCTATAATGTTCTCACTGCTGGAACACACGCCTCCTCTCTTCGATAGGGAGTGGGCTCATCTTGCATAATGTCGTCCAAATTAAGAGTATCATTCTTTTTTGTAAGCAGCATGTCGCCATAAAAACAATTTGATGGGACCCTGACCAGTAATTAGGGTATTATTTATTGTGAAAAATCCCTTCGTTTCGTACTTCATTTAAACAAGAGAATTTAGCGTTTAAATTAGCCTCGTAATGTGTTATTTGGCTCGATTTATTAAGTTTTTTACTTTTTTGGTCGCAGCGTCGGCAGACTTTAATTTTTTAAATGAAATTAAAGACATTTTTTTTTCACGGTCTTGTTGTTATTGGGTTCATAACGTGATGCTTGAGGTTTTTTATTGCTTCCAATAATTAATATGATGTTGCGATCGATCGAATGTTTTACTTTTTGATACCGTTTAACGACACTTAATTTGTTTGTGAATCGAAATGACGGACATAAAATTAAAGTAATAATAATTGCCTCCTTGAAATGTTTTAATCTTTGTGGTACAAAATACAGGTTGGTATTAATACTAATAATAATACTACTAACCTAACCTAACCAATCAATAAATCAATCTGCCTAGCCTTTTCCCAACTATGTTGGGGTCGGCTTCCAGTCTAACCGGATGCAGCTGAATACCAGTATTTTACATGGAGCGACTGCCTATCTGACCTCCACAACCCAGTTACTGGGTAATACGATACCCCTTGGTAAGACTGGTTGTCAGACTTTCGGGCTTCTGACGACCCGTAACGACTGTCAAAGATTCACGAATGACAGCTGGGACCAACGGCTTAACGTGCTTTCCGAGGCACGGAGGAGTCTCGGTATGAAAAGATGGTCACCCATCCACAGACCAACCTCGGCAAGCGTAGCTTGTCCTGATGGATCGACCCGTGCGGCTGTTATTACTTAGCCACAAGCTCCTAACCAATCAATTGACTTAAATCATACTTCATCTTCATCATCATCAGGCTACATCAATCCACCGCTGGATTATAGGTCTCTCCAATTGACCGCCATTCAGCTCAATTCTCGGCAACTCTTATCCAGGTGCTACCAGCCACCCTGCGAAGATCGTCGTTCCACCTAGCCTGAGAGCGTCCTCCCTTACGTTTGCCGATTCGCAATCTCCAATCAAGAACACGTCTACCCCAACAATCATCGGTTCTACGGCTAAAATGACCGGCCCATTGCCACTTCAGCCAGCTTATTCTGTAAGCTTAAATAAATAAATGGAAATCGTAAATGAGCGTAAGTCATATATGAATTTAACGAATTCTTCTGAGTGATACTGAATAGTTGATAGGGATAGAAAGGCATCCTTAAAAATGGAGTCATATCCCCATCTGACTTTCATAGACATCTCAATTAGTTAAGCAAATAACATAAGCTCTGTAGATAAGACAAGAGAATTAGGGTCTCTCACAAAACTACGTCTGTATTTAGGAATTTTTTTAAAGGGCGGTTGAAAATTGGATGCGTAGATCCAATTTTCAACCATCCTGCAAAAAAATCCATTCCCAATTCGACCTTTTCTTCTACAATAGCACATCCAGAGCATCACAAAAAACCCTCCAGCTCCACTATCTTTACAACACACATAAATACTCTACAATAAACCTTTAGGCCTCCTTCAATAAAATTAAGACATTTTAATTATTCGCCCCTATTTTGTCCATAAGCTAATTACGGACAGACGGTGGTCTTTTCAAATTAAGCTGTTAATTGAAAAGGCACTTCAGATGCTATTGGTGCAATAAAAGCATAAAAACGACTGCCTACTTGAACGTCCGAGAATAAAATGAGACTTAAATAGAGGCACTTAATTGATTTGCAATTAAATTTTAAAACGGGTTTGTGCTTTACATTTTAATTGTGTAAAGTTTTTTTTTTGTATTACTTTACTGTAAATACCCTGGGTATTTTTAGTTCGGAGGATGTATCGATTTTGAGTATTCAAAGGGGTCGCGGGCTCGATTTTTATGAAAACTAAACTGCATCATTGGATTTTTGAAAAATCAATATCAAGGTTTAATAGGTAGGTAACATAAGAAAAATACAAAAAAAAAGGATTTTTGATAAAAATGAGCTGTATCCCGTTTGCAAATTGTCATTACTTCCCAGAATTCGAAAATTCAGAAAAATCTTTATTTAGCGACACTATCGAATGGTGTAATAATACTGCATGTGTGTGTGTGGTTTTTTTTTCAAAATCAACGTGTTCGATTCCTGGTTAGAAATATTGATTTTTCAAAAGTTTCGGATTTGGCCATCCACGCCCACTTGAAAAATTCACCTGTATATTAGTGACCGATACTTAAACACATGATTGTACTCATGATAACAAACAACTTTTATTATTGGACCAAAGCTGAAATCGCGAAAAAAAAATTTGCCGTCTCATACATTCATGTTCGCCTGACTCGTCAAAATGTAGGGAGCAGCTGAATGTTTTTTCGCGATTTCAGGTTTGGTCCCTTAGTAAAAGTTGTTAGTAATGATGAGTACAATGACCCCTTAAAAGGTTGATACTGTTTACACTTACACCCTATATTTATATGTAGATACATTTTGTACAAAATCTTGCAGACTGAGCAAAAACTTAATGAAAATCGCAAACGCTGCTTCTTCTGGCATAGATTTTTGTATAGATATGTTGCATAGCGCAACCGATTAATTGCTTACCCGGAGAAGAGTATTTTTTCTGGAAGCTCTGCAAGATTGAATAATTGACAATCAAAATTAAAGAACACTCTGAGGCAAATAACTCAAGAATCCAAGAAATCAATCAATCAATATTGCAACAGGACTTGTTGATTTTTGATCAAAATAACTTTTCGGTGATAATCGATTTGTCCCGAGATGGAACCACATAGGTCGGCGAAACGTCATCAATCTCACCAACAACAACGGACCTATAATCAAAAGAAAAGGTAAATTATAAGATCACAACAAAAGTTTTCTAAGCGCCCATATAAGGACGGCGTTAAGTACCTACTCGAAATCTTAAGAAAACACCAAAGAAGGGTTGACAGGAAACTTCCCGGAAATTCTACAAGTTCAATACGTCAATTACTTAGAGATAAGGTTTGAGAGACAAACGTAGACACACGAGCGTCTGTCATCAAACATTAGTGTTTGCGCTCAAACAGTTGATAAGATAACTTTTAGTTAACGCCGACACAATGCTTCGGCGCGTCAATATTTGTTGTGTGAATACCTTTCGGCCTAGCGCGTGCTAGCGGGGCGGCTGTTACACCGGAGACGTACGGACGTTGGGGCTATGTGTGTTCGCGAGACGAATGAGTAATCGAAAAAAAAGATTTCTTAAGACGAGGGAATTAAAAATTTGAATAACCCATGTTATGACAACTATGACTAGCTGTGTGCTTGATTTTCAGCTGGTAAGTTTTCTTTTTGTTCAATCTTCTGAAATCTATCTAAAAAGATTTTTTGAGATCGATGCACTGCCCCTACACTATTGGAAAAGCTGTTTCTTTAACAACAAAAACAGTACTTACTTTTAGTCACCACTCACTCACGTAATCATATTCAGTCTATTGGCATAGACCTAAAGATTCTTTTACAGTAGGTACCTTTCGGGAATAGTCAAGAACGCCTGAATTGTTATTTTGGTCTTCAGTGCATCTGTTATTAGTTACCTATGGTAGTCAACTATTGAACAATACATTCGGATTACAAGTCCTGGTTCACTACATCCTAAAAATATTAAAATTGTAAACAAATTATTTTTCTACAAAACAAAGTTCGCGTCGGTGTGACAGGTGGCACAGTTAATGCACAAACGAGGCACTTAAGATTGTAACGGATGTCAAAGATAATAGAATTTAATTTTGAATGAAGTGTGAACTTTTATTAAATGGAGATGGAATGGGAGATGGTGCGAAACGTTCCGTTTTATGTAATGTAATTACGCTTGAGGAAAAACCTTTAAAACGATCTAGGTGACTTTAAATGCTTTTCATCTAACGAACCTTCTATTAATCTTATGATCCTTAACCACGACACTTAACTTTTTGTTGACCGTCCAAAAGTTGAAGGTGTCCAGCGGCCGTGATTCTGTAAAATTCTGTTATGCATCAACCTTACTAAGTTTATTGTTATTTTATTTTTTTCAATGAAAACACCAGTGAGAGATGGAAGAAAATATAAAGGGGGAAGCTCCAGGTAGCCCGCGAAATTCAAATTTACTTACATTTTTTGCAATGTGCAAGTCAGTATTAGTTGTATGTTAATTTGCGACCGTAACATGTAAGTATTTACAAAATTATAACAATTAGAGTCAGTAATACAACTCCTTAAGTTATTATAATCCTAAATGTCAATATTTCATGAAATAGTCATTCATTAGGATTATATGAACTTAGGGAGTTCTATTGATTTTATTGATTATAACTCTATAAATACAGGTTTATTATGGTCGCGAATGTTATTCACATCAACACAAAACGTAATACTGACCTGCAAATTGCAAAAAAATTAAGAAAATTTGAATTTCGCGGGCTACCTGAAGCTTTCGCCTTAACTAGTTAACTAGATCTAAGGTAAAACTAAAATTTCCATTCAAATTTTAGACTCTAGAATAATGCTGCCCAAAAATACGCTGAAATTACACTTCTCCTTCCTCAATTCAATAATTATTTTGACAGTTCCAAACCTTCTTGTTCTCTTTCTTGCATTACGCCAATAATTTGTGTAGCTCAAAGTTTTACTTGCACAATCTTATTTTGATACCTGTTTCTTGACTATGAACACCTGTAAAGGTAGAATCAGATAAATAATAAATATTCATAATTTCAACACGATGTTAAGCTATTAACACGTCAATAATGTAAGCAATAGTGTTACATGTGGTGTTGCCAACTTATCGTAAAGTACCTCAATATCGAAAGAAAATTAATGTGCTTTTATTCAGAATTATCATAAATTATCATCATTTTATTCAGTCACAGTTCATGAGCATCTCCGAAAATTTTGGTGATTCGTATTTAATACTGGCAATGGATAGATGAAGACGAAAACCAAAGAGTTCAGAAGTTTGCAATTGAAGAAACATGTCCGTACACTAAAGTGCTAGCCTTAATGATGTCACTTTCATTACTTTCACTTATATACATCAATCTAATGCTAGCAGAAGAGATACTGACAGCCTATTCAGGGAAGATCTTACAAACGTATACTAAACTAGGTTTTGCCAACGGCTTCGCCCGCGTGGATGTTGGAAATTATCCAACGGGAACCGTACATATTTCAGAGATAAAAGTATCCTAAGTGCGATTCCAGACTATAAACTATCGCTGTGCCAAATTTCATCCAGATCCGTTCGACCATTCTGGTGTGATTGAGTAACAAACTTCCATCCATCCAAACTTTCGCTTTTATAATATGAGTAGGATTAGTAGGATAGGCTCATTATTACACCATTAAATCACTATATTGGGCAAGTGTTGCGGTCATTACAGAAACTTAGAAATTTCTTATTGTCTGAAGTACCTATTTTCCGCTCGCCAATTCTGTGGCTATCCCACCATCCATCAGCCGTTAGATTAGGTTACCAACAATCCCGGAACTGAGGCACCTACAAGATAAATGTGGGAACTCCTGCCGAGTTTCATTCAATTGTTGGTACGGTAATTTGAAACCTGTCATTGGTAACACTATACCCAGCCATATAACAACCTCAACAAGGTATAGGCCCATAACAAATAGCAAAGTAGCAGTTCTGTAACCACAACGGATTGGCGTAAGAATTGTATTATAATTCATTCACGAATAATCGACTCTTTGTAAGTAAATAGTCGTGTTGAATATGCTTACCGATTGTTAGTTTAAATCGATTTATTTCGCAAAGTTATAGTGGTTGGTTTAAGTGTTGAATCGATTGGGATAGTGGTTATGGGAATTCTTTGAATGGTGCTCTACTCATGAATTTTAGGCTTCAAAGTTAGCAAGCTATATTCTTCTACTAGATGAAAGCCGCGAATCCTGTGCGCTTCATTAGGTCGACTAGCCACTGCGTAAAGTCGTGGACGCGTCTCTTTTTCAATTGTGTCCCAACTTTCAAGCATTGGATATCCAAGATCGGTCTTCTTTCTTTTCTTTGTGACTTTGAAACACCTCTTTTCAAAGCTGGCCCTTTTTTGACCCCAAATGTTTTCAGCAGGTACCTATGCTTGGCAGTTAAATTTAGAAAACCTGGGCGAAAATTTGGTGTTATTTAAATAAATAAAACAGCATCGTTTCATCGTCATCTTCATCATCATTTTCGTAGTTCCCATCATCTTCCGCTGGTGTTTTTATTGGTGCTGCTATTTTTCTCACTTTTTTGCGAGCATTAATAACTCATCCGTCTACTCATGACAATCAACTAACATGAACATCTAGTATTCATTGTAACATTTCAATGGCAGGTCGTTATTACCTTGTTGACCCTAACAAGATTCCTAGCATTGGCTCGTAATATTTATCACCATTAGAATTTGTAATTGCCATGTATGGTGCCTTACGTTTTCTAACAGTTATGGGTTGGTGATAAACTTACACAGTGTATAGGTATGTGCCTGTGCATAAAAGATAAATGCAGAGCGTTAAGTATTTATTGGTAGGCTACATGCGTCCTAAACCCTGAAGGTTTGGATCTATTTCTTCATCTATTGGTCTACCTTTAATAGGTTATAGGTACCTTGGTTTCTCTATTTTGTGTCCCGCTGCTGCAAAGGTCTCTTCTAAAGCCCTCTCTTCTCTCCTTCCTCAATCCTTTTGCAATCTCAGGCCAGGTCGTCCGCGAAAACATGTCCAGATCGTCACATCACCTTCACTGCGGTTGACCAAGACGGCGATGTCCTCCTTTAGGCGTCCAGTGAGTGACAATTTTGTCCCACAGATTTCTGTCTACGCTGGCTATATTACCTTGGCTGATGTCTAGACTTTAAAGTCATTGACTAGCAGAGTTAACCTGTGAGTGCACACAAAAAATTACAAACATTTAAAAATTTAGATTCATGGTCATAGGCGATAGCTAGTCAATTGCCTCTACCTACGCATTATAGCGGTCATTACACCCAAAATATTACCCGTTTGTTTCTTATACTGTAAGGTGCGGTCTGTGTATAGGTACTGTAGAGAGTCAGAGTCCAACTATGTGGAAGCTCTGAGTTTCTACAGGGGTGTGTAGTTGGATAGTAAATAATACTCAATTAAGCAACAGTGAGAGGCGTAATTTGAGAAATTAAAACATTGGAAAAGCCATACTTCTTGAAATTATACCGCCTAGTGCCCTAGCTAAAACACCAACTATCTTTTCTTAATTATTTAAAAAGAGATAGCTTTATACTGGCGCAAGTAGTCGAATGTCAGCCAGTACCTACAATATAAGGTTAAGGTCCATTGTGCGGAACCTTTTCAGTACCTACCTACCTACCTACTTTATTTTACTACCAACCTGTAAACATGATCCACTGCAGGACATTGAGGCTTAAGTACCTAGGTATAGGTAACGACCGGGTCAGAAACAGTCAGAAGAAGGAGGTACCTATTTAATTCCAATTCACTTTAGGTATACCTGACTTGGTAGAGTGCCAAGTCAGGTATAAAGTGTTTTTAGTACTATTTTTGTTGTTTGCAGCTTTTTCATGGTAGACCCACCTAAGAAAAATATTCCCTTTTGATGGTGGATTGCTAGGCATAAGGCCGGTAGCCCAAGTTTCTTGTTCGTGCTTACTTCAACAACGATCTGCTTTTCAATAATCCTGCTAAAAATTACAAATATTTTCTATAAAAATTATTGCCAATTAAAAATTAATATTTTGTAATAAAAATTCACAGAGCCAATCAGTAAATCACGAAATTGCAGGATCTCAATTTCCAGAACAGGAAAATCCCGTTCCTAATTCAGCTGTCGTTTACAAAGTTTATTTAATTGTATTTAATAGTGGCAAATTACTACCTACAGCAATCTGTACTTAAAGCTAGAAATAAAGAATTCTCCCTGCACATCGTAGGGACCGTACATTTAATAGAACGATTACCCGTACCGTACTTCACATAAAAGAGCATTGAGCACCTCAATTGAATTGCATTCTTCAGCCGCGGCGGGCTTGAATGCGCGTACGCATGGATACTTCCCTCCCTCCACCAATCGCGGCGCCGCTTGGGAGGGATTAGGCGGAGCCTTACAAGCTCCTCCCACCGCCTTCTACCACGGTTTCGTATTAAGTATTGAGTTACAGATAATAGAGATCGGATGTTTTACTGTTTCTGTTTTGTTTTTATTAAGGGATTTCATTGAAAACGGAAATTTAAAGATAAGGTCTCAATAGCCGTAAAGGTGCCTTTGTAAGGTCGAAGTCAGTGTAATCGTATCAAATGTCTCTCACGTCAACATTGTTAATGTCCTCACTAAAGTGATTGGGTGGATTGTAAAGACATGAGTTTTACAATTAGGTAGATGATCTCGGAATCGGGATCTTGTAACGAACAATGTAACGTCTTTATAAAATAATTATAAGTGTGATTCTGATGATAACTTAGAAATAGTTAAGTATTCTGTAAAACATTCAATTTAGGTGACCCACATTAATAATAGGTTGGGGAAAAAATTTCTTCACATTTTTTAAGAAAATTCAAAACATTTTTTTAATATAGTTTGTTTACACTCATCTTGACGGTACGAAAAACAAATGAAAATCACACATTTTCCTAATTTGAATTTGGAATTATGTTCTTTATTTAAACTTTCAATGATACCAAAACCAGCCAGATACAAATAGTACAGCCAAAGAGATTTTATTACAAGTTCATACATACTATAATGCGAAAAGACTTTTTCCCCAACCTAATATATTACTTCTGTTTTCAAGCGAAAATCAAGACAGCTGTTGCTCATGTAGGGCACTGAATAGGTACCTTACTTGTAGGTATAAAATTGTGTATACCTAGACAAACAAATCAGATTTTAGAAAAACGAAACAACGAATAAAACATGTAAAATTCATTTTGACGGATTATTCCGATCTGTCACCCTGCTTTGTCCCCTTAGAGGAACAGATTGGAAAAAGTTTGATCTGTCCCACTGTTAGCACCATTATTCACTTCTAATCTGGCCCAGATAGGAGTGAATAAACTTCGAACTGTCCTCTCGTTGCTAACAGGGGTACAGATATTTTTTTTCGATCTGTTCCTCTAAGGGGACAAAGCAGGGTGACAGATTGGAATAACCCATTTTGACCACCAAAAATTATTCATTATAAGCAAAATATAGGTATTATAATAGTCTACCTACTATAAATATATTTTGCTTAAGATGAATAATTTTAGTACTGCTTTTATACATCTCTATTAAAAAACATACACAATCATAAAAAAAACCAGTACACAGTTCATGCACATCGTGTGCGGCCACTATCGAGCGAGCTATCATGACGACGTCGTTACTGTCAGCTGCGATACGATAGCACACACTGACACTGATCAACTACCACAGATGAGACTGTTCATCAACAGTGCAATAATTCTTTGTTTAATATAATACACAGTTTGTGCACATCGTGTACGGGACTATCTAAGGAGCTATCATATGACGACGTCATTACTGTCAGCTGTGACTCGATAGACTGATACTTATCATCTAACACAACACTTATGAGACTGTTCATCAATAGTGCAGTATTTCAGTGTTTAATATAATACACAGTTTGTGCACATCGTGTGCGGGCACTACTTAGCGAACTATCATGACGACGTCGTTACTGTCAGCTGCGACACGATAGCACACACTGACACTTATCAACTAATACCTACAACACAGATGAGACTGTTCATCAATAGTGCAGTATTTCTGTGTTTAATATAATACACAGTTTGTGAACATCGTGTAGGGGACTATCTAGCGAGCTATTATATGACGTCGTTGCTGTCAGCTGCGATACGATAGCACACACTGACACTGATCAACTATCACAGATGAGACTGTTCATCAACAGTGCAATAATTCTTTGTTTAATATAATACACAGTTTGTGCACATCGTGTACGGGACTATCTAAGGAGCTATCATATGACGACGTCATTACTGTCAGCTGTGACTCGATAGACTGATACTTATCATCTAACACAACACTTATGAGACTGTTCATCAATAGTGCAGTATTTCTGTGTTTAATATAATACACAGTTTGTGCACATCGTGTGCGGGCACTACTTAGCGAACTATCATGACGACGTCGTTACTGTCAGCTGCGACACGATAGCACACACTGGCACTTATCAACTAATACCTACAACACAGATGAGACTGTTCATCAATAGTGCAGTATTTCTGTGTTTAATATAATACACAGTTTGTGAACATCGTGTAGGGGACTATCTAGCGAGCTATCATATGACGTCGTTGCTGTCAGCTGCGATACGATAGCACACACTGACACTGATCAACTATCACAGATGAGACTGTTCATCAATAGTGCAGTATTTCTGTGTTTAATACACAGTTTGTGCACATCGTGTGCGGGCACTATCTAGCAAGCTGTCATGATGACGTCGTTACTGTCAGTCAGCTGCGACTCGATAGCACACACTGACACTAATCAACGTACACAGATAAGACTGTTCATCAATAGCACAATAAATGTGTGTTGAATATGATACACAGTTTGTATATGTAGGCAGAAGGGGTCAGATTCAATCCAATGATAGGCTGAAGATAGATTGAACTATTCCTTTTATTATTGTAATAGTTACAATTTTTATAGCTAAGTCACTAATTGTGGCAATTACCAATTACACTATCTTATTTTGTAATTGCAAATAATCATCATTAATTGATCATAAATCATACGAATTTGGTAATTGAAGTGATAATTAATTAGAATCCTCATATTAATTATCTAGAGTCAAGGATCAGCTAAGTACAACTTGTGCACCGTCCCACGCCAGAGCCAAGACTGACTTGTTTCGTCGAGATGTCGCTACGCCCCCATAAGGGGGCGTGGCGTGAGGTGTCGGGGCATAGCCCCCCGACCGCGGAGGCTATACGGTGGCCCGTAACTACGGGCCCCTCGTCGGAGTCGCCACTGGCGAGCAGATGATTGGGCGTGCGGCATACACGCCCATGTGAAGAGGGTTTCTGAATTTGTGTCTGTAGGCACGCCACGACGTTGATGCCCAACGCCGCTTGTTTCACCGTAACACGGCGGACAACCCCTACCGGGTGAGACCCCCACCTACATGGGGGAAGCCCAGCAGATGGCATCCAGCGACAGAGTTACCCTATTCCTACAGATAGGGTGTATGGCCCCCCTCCCCTCTCCGTTTTCAGGTCGAGCCGAGCCCGGATGGTGAGAAGGGACCGTGTTCTGAGTGTGTGGGCGGTATTGTACTGTGTAACACCGCCCGGTGTATACGCGAGTCGCACGCCCGCATAAAAAGAGCCGCGACTTCGCGTGTGAGTTGGGTGCCTGTGTAGAGGTGAATGTCTGATGTTTGCTACGTGACACGCCTATATTAACCTAGCACGCGCCACGCAACAGATGCATGTATTTGAGTAGTGTCAGTGTCACAAGTGAGCCGCGTGTAGACTGAGGGCGACTCACTCGGAAGTCCAGTCCGGTGATGGGGTCAGTCGTCCGCAACTAGGTCGCGGGGCAAGGGTCTCCTCGCGTCTGGGGGGCGCGTATGCCAGGGTGCTATCTGTTTGACATGAGGCCAAGCGGATGCGTCGGCACGCGCGAACATCCCCTTCGCGAGGCGCCGCACAAACTCGTCCAGGCTCTCAATCCGGAGGTCCCTCTGGATGATGTCGTTCCTCACGAAGCGAGGGGCGTTCACGATGGTCCGCAACGCAAGGTGTTGCTGCGTGCGGAGGAGCTTGCGGTTCGTCTCGCTCGTGAGGGCGAACCATGCAGGGGCGGCGTACGTCAGTATTGGGCGCACGTACAACTTGCACACGCCCAACTTGACGCGCGCCGGGATGCGGGACGAGAGCACTGGTCGGAGGAGGTTGCGGGCGACCCTACCTTGTGCGACAACATTGCGGACGTGTGACCCCATTGTGAGCCGACGGTCGATGGTGACGCCCAGGTACTTGACCCGGGGCGACCACTCGACCACTCGACGTCAGCTCCCTGCAGCTTCAAGGGTGGTGGGAGAGGCGCGGAACCGGTCACCATCGCCTGCGTCTTACCCACGTTGACCGACAGCCGCCACTTGGACAGCCACTCGGGGAGCAGGTTGAGCGCGCGCTGCATCTTGACCGCCGCGTACTTCGCATTAAACGAGGTGGTAATGTACGCGGCGTCGTCGGCGCACAGCGCGAGCATCGCGTCCGGAGTGGTGGGGATGTCGTCGGTGTAACGTGAGTAACACGCCGGCGACACGCAGCTGCCCTGCGGCACACCGGCGAGCACCGGGCGGGTGCTTGACAGCGCTCCGTCGACCACCACCCTGAAAGTTCTGTTGGAGAGAAAGTTAGAGACCACCATAACAACGCGACGGGGCGCGTCTGAGGTGGCCAGCTTATAAACGAGGCCGTCATGCCACACACGGTCGAAGGCCTTCTCCATGTCGAGGAATACTGCAACCGAGTATTCCTTCTTATTCATCGCCGCCGAGAGGTGGTGCAGTACCCTCGACAGCTGAAGCGTCGTGCTATGCTCCGCCCGGAACCCGAACTGTTCCTGCCGTGGCGCAATGTGTGGTTCGAGATATCGCAGCAGGAGTGCTTCGAGCACCTTGGAGATCGTCGGCAGCAGTGTGATTGGCCGATAGCTCTCCGGCTTCAGAATGTTTTTCCCCGCCTTGGGCAGCATAATGACGCGCCCTTCCTTCCACGAAGCAGGAAAGGTCCCCGTGCGCAGTATCCCCGTGAACAGGCGCGCCAGCGCCGCTACCGTACGGAACGGCAGGTGGCGCAGCACTGTGTTGGTGATACCGTCGGCACCGGGGGCCTTCTTCGGCTTCGTCCTTAGGATGGCGCGTCTGACTGCCCCCGGCGAGAAAAAGATGGCGTCTTCCTCGGGAGCTATCGGCGTGGCGAAGTAGTCCCCAAGGTGTTTCTCGACCGCTGCGACATGCTCGGTGTCGCTGGTCGGGTTCGGGCAGAACTGACGCTCCAGGTGCTCGGCGAAGACCTCCGCCCGGTCCTCCGCTACATACTTTAGCGCCCCGTCGCTGTTTAGCAGCGGTCGCACCGGGGCTGGGGTGTTCGTCAGCTGGCGGCAAAGTCGGTGCACTGACGGCCAGCTGCCTGTCGCGGCGTCAATGCGTTCCTCCCAGCCCGCGGCGGTGTAAGCCTGGAGCTCGGCCTTTACCTTTTCCGCGAGACGGTTTAGCTGCCTTTTGATGGTGGGGCATTTCAGTTGTTGCCACTGCTTGCGAAGGCGCCTCTTCACGGCAATCATTGACTTAATATGCGCCGGCAGGGGCGGCAAAAGCACTCTCCCCTGCGGCTGCGTTGACTTGTTTCCCCGCTTGCGCGCTCTTTTATACAAGTCGAGTAGTGGGGTGGTAGGAGTGGTCGAGTGACGTACTTGTCGATGGCGTGTTCGGCGCACGTGTTGTTTACAGCTTAGAGAAATGACGTACGACGACTCCGCCATCATATACATCGTGTGCAGACATTATCTTTGTAGCGAGCTGTCATAAATAATTTAATCTCAATTTACTTCAATATCTTTGATTTCATTATTTAAGTAGATACTTTCCTCCATATATAGGGTGACTGGTAATTAGTGACCGATACTTAAACACATGATTGTACTGATGATAACAAACAACTCTGACTTTGGGACAAAACCTCGTGAAAATAAAAATCAGCTGTTCCTTAGATTTATGTTCGCATAACTCGTCAAAATGTAGGGAGCAGCTGATTTTTATTTTCGCCAATTCAGGTTTGGTCCGATAGTAAAAGTTGTTTGTTATCATGAGTACAATCATGTGTTTAAGTATCGGTCACTAATTACCAGTCACCCTATATCTGTAAAAATAACAAAACATAACTACCTATTGTACTTTACTTTATCCTCCAGTCCTTGTGCTTTTAATTGGTGTCAGCACAGCCTTTGTGTAAAAAAGAAAAATAGTATGTTAGGTACCTCGGTATATCTTGTGGTGGGCCTTGAAAGAGAAAGGTTTGCCAGGGAACAAGAATCGGCTTTAAGTTCTTACCTCTTCCTCTTGAATATACAGGGTGTTTGGTGCATCGTGTGCCAAATTGAAATGGTCGACTGGGGGGGTCACCTTCTATCCTTTCAGACCCCTAAACACTTCTCATGCCCTGTGGCTTTTTTTTCATCGACTTTTTATTTTTTTATAAAAAAAATACCCAAATTTTGCATTCAATTACAAAATAAAAAAAATGTGTAAGTCGTAGACTCTGAATTTTAATTTTATTTAGATGTGTATTGTATTACAGTACTTTTAAATTAAAAATTAGTGACATTAGCCATCTAGTTTTTTTTTAATTTACTCGCAAAGTTTCGGATTTCAATTAAAGCTGTCCATGTTACAGCTATTTACATGGCTATAAAAAAAAAACCAAAAGCGACCGGGATCTTCCAACTCTCTCAAAAATTCTCTAGTCTATCTTCTTGCTAGTGATGTGCCAAATGTCATAAAAATCTTTTTATAACTTTGTAAATTAGCTAGAATAATTGTGAATCGAGTCACAAAATATTAAATTCCAAATTCAAAAGAAAAAAGTCTTTTTGCGTAATTGTTACTTAAGTAACAGGTAAAATTTGTTTTTTCACTCTCGCGAAGTAAAATCTATCTTCTATCTCTATCTTTCTTGCATAGCGTACCTAAACTAGTTTGAACAAACGACGAACTTTCTTAAAATTTCTTAAAAAGAATATTGTGGACGGATGAATCCAAATTTACCAAAGAAGGGATCCTCAATCTTCACAATCTGCATCACTGGACAATCAAAACGGAAAACCCACATGTTAAAAGGCAGAAATCTTTTCAAAGGAGGTTTAGTGTAAACGTTTGGGCAGGAGTGATTGGGAATCAGGTAGTTGGACCGCATTACCTGCCCGATAACCTCAATGGCGATAACTATTTGGAGTTCCTTCAAAATGACCTGCCCGAATTAGTGTCCGAGGTGCCCGTATTTAATGAAAATGTTCCCAAAGTATTCCAGCATGACGGCTGTCCCGCGCATTGGCGTTTGACTGAGGGAATATCTTGACGATGTGTTCCCCAATGCGTGGATTGGTCGCGATGGCCCTATTGCATGGCCGGCACGTTCCCCAGACCTAACTCCGCTAGATTTTTATGTCTGGGGACGTGCCAAAGAGCTGGTATACGCCACGGAGGTTCCGACTAGGGAGGTACTACTTCAACGCATTGAAACGGCGTTTAATCAAATTAAGGAGGAAATACGACTTCGTACAACAACTGTGGAAATACGAAATAGATGTCGGGCCTGCATTCGCAATAGCGGCCAACAATTTGAGCAGAATATGTAAAAAATGATTAAATAAATGTTAAAAATGCAATTATTTTTTATTTCTAGTAACCGTCCCCCCCAAAAAAGAGAGATACGAGACAGATTTTACCTTACAAGAGTGAGATAACAGATTAAATGAGTTCTTGAGGTATAATTTAAGTAAAAATATTTTTTTAAATCATAATTTCAAATTTAGTATTTTGTGACTCGATTCACAATTCTAGCGAATTCACAAAGTTGTAAAAAGATTTTTATGGCATGTGGCACATCACTAGCAAGAGGATAGACTAGAGAGTTTTTGAGGGAGTTGGAAGATCCCGGTCGCTTTTGGTTTTTTTTTTATAGCCATGTAAATAGCTGTAACATGGACAGCTTTAATTGAAGTCCGAAACTTTGCGAGTAAATTAAAAAAAAACTGGATGGCTAATGTCACTAATTTTGAATTTAAAAGTACTGTAATACAATACACGTCTAAATAAAATTAAAATTCAGAGTCTACGACTTACACTTTTTTTTTATTTTGGAATTGAATGCAAAATTTGGGTATTTTTTTTTATAAAAAAATAAAAAGTCGATGAAAAAAAAGCCACAGGGCATGAGAAGTGTTTAGGGGTCTGAAAGGATAGAAGGTGACCCCCCCAGTCGACCATTTCAATTTGGCACACGATGCACCAAACACCCTGTATACGCTCTTCTAAAGGAAGCATGCTATTTGCTGACGACATCGTTCTTGTCGGTGAAGATGGACCTGAGATCCAGAGCAGATTGGAGAAATGGCAAAGGAAGCTGGAGAATGTATGTAGTAGAATGTTGGCTTAAAATTAGCAGATCCAAAACTAAATATATGTCCTGCGATTTAAGCGGTCTCTCCAGATCTGGAGCTTTAACGCTTGCTAGGGCGCTTCTCCCGTTCTACTCCGACTGTCGGTATCTCGGTTCACTCGTGCAAAGCGATGGCGACGTAGATCTGACTGTTAAGCACAGAATTAACACTAGATGGATAAAATGGCGGCAGGTCATGGGAGCAATCTGCGACTCCCACATCCCCCTTAAAGTTAAGGGGAAGATTTTATAAAACAACTAGCTTTTGCCCGCCACTTCGTCTGCGATCCAGGATGAATATTACCTATGTCCTTCTCCAGCTCATGGTCTACCCATGTGTCAAATTTCGTCCAAATCCGTTAAGCCGTTTTAGTGTGAAAGCGTAATCAACAAACAAATATTTGGCACTTTGGCATTTATAATATTATTAATGGAGGATGAAAAACCGGTCTATCAACACTCCAAAATGTATTAGTTACTTAAATTAAAACAAAAAGAAAAAAAACACTTAACACACTACTAAAGTTTCTATAATAATATAATTAATCATAATAATAATAATAACTTTATTTTCCAATTTCACAATTTACTTATAGGCGATATGTAATACTACCACAATATTGTTTTTAAATTGCATAAATCGCTGACTATCTCCACTGGCATCTCCAATTAAATCATGATTCGAAAGACACGTGGCGCCATCTATTATCATAAGAACGTTATTGTTGTTTTCCTCGCGAACAGTCCTTTTTTTCGGGATGAAAGGTACCCTATGTCTATTTCTTTACACTTGACAACGTATATGCAAAATTTCAGGATGATCAGTTCAGTGGTTTAGGCGTGAAAAGGTCACAAACAAACAAACAAATTTACTTTCGCATTTATAATATTAGTTAGGATTATGATGGTCAGACTTGCTATCTTGTATGGGCCAGAATGTTTGGCCACAAAAGGAATGAATGAAAGGCAATTGCATGCAGCTGAGATGAGAATGCTAAGAGGGATGTGTGGTGTGACGCGAAGGGATAGAATAAGAAATGAGTATGTAAGAGGAAGTCTGAAAGTGACACCAGTGACTGAAAAGTTGTGCGGAAATCGGTTGTCATACTTGTCATGGCATGTGATGCGGAGGAATGAGGAAAATGTTGAGGAAAATTTTGAGTATACGGCTATACGAGTAGGGGAAGATAAAAAAAAAAACGATGGATAGACTGTGTGAAAGATGATATGGTTAGAAAGAGTCCGAGATGACGACTATTAGAGAAGTATGGAAGACAAAGACAAGTTACGTTGACCCTAAATCAATTGGGATGAGGACAGGAGAATGATGAACGCAGCCTTTTTATCTTCTTCTTTCATACATCTCTATGAGCCGTCATCTCAATATTCACTCCATTTCTGGCATCATCTTTGACATAATCGAGCTATTGTTATTTTTTTTTTTTTTGTTTTCCGTAACTTTCAGAGCCATCCTTATTTATTCTCGATTAAGGGTGAATTTGACCATGCTTTTATAAGCCTAGTATAAGCCTTCTCCTTCGTAAACATTTTGAATTTTCGACAGCTTAACGATTTTGGTAAAATCAGCGCTAAGTATCGAGAATAAATGAGGATGGCTCTGAAAGTTAACTTAGTATAAAAAATCCCACCTTGAAATATCTCTTTAATTATTTTCTAAAAACATATCTATTAATATGTCTATACTTTCAGAATCATAGGTACAAACGCCAGCAGGTCAAGCTCCCCGAAAATGTAAAATTTTCCCAATCAACCTTGAACCTAATACTTTAGTGATAAAGTTGAAAATCTGTTAAAGAAATTTGACAGATTGTTGTAGCTTGATGTGCTGGCGTCTGTACATCACTGTCCATCTCATAATTCATCGTCATCATCATCGTCATCATTTCAACCGAACCGCATCCAGCGGATTCCTGCAGCCTTCACAAGGTCATACTTCATATTAGGCAAAAATAAAACTTTCAAAACCGTGACCTGTCTGTGTTTTTCATACTCACCACGCATACTCTCGGCACTTAGCGCCGAAGCTTGAACACAAATGTGGTTTGCAATCACAATTGTCACCGTTAATTCGCATACTTGTGATAACATGTCGCTGGTACCTCTGCTATTAAAATAAATAAAATTACACACATTTAAATGCTTACCTAAATCACGTGCTGCATAGTCGCAAGGACCACTCCAAGAAACATGAAATTGAATATGAACTTTGAAGTGAAAGATATAGAAGTTAAAATTGAATGAGAGATGTTTGGGTGTGTCTGTGTGTTTTGTTTTTTTTTTTTTTAATTATTATTTATTGAGAGCTGTACGCCCGCATACATTCTCACATACGGACACACTACGCCTAGGTATTGAGTCTCCTAACACAGGCATTGTTTGCTTAAAATGAGGCTCCAAACACTAAACTCTGTTTTAGTAAACAGAAGCATAAATAAACTTTATTTTATTTTTATTTCTTTGATGATTTTGTGAATTTCTTTAGAGACGTAGTTTAATACATTATATGTACGTATCATACGAGTATAATTTATTATCTGTGAGTTTGTATCTAAGCCATTTACCCTTTTAATCTCTACTATTAGCAGACCTTTAACTAATAGCAGGTAAGTAGGTACTTAAGTTCTATCATGTTTAATTGAATTCGCTTAAATACTTAGTTGCAAATTCTTAAGTCAAAGCCTTGAACTTAGTTAAACTTCTGGAAGCACTTTCTTTTAAAAATATTGTTACTAGAAATATGAAACGAGAAAAGGGAAATTAACTGCATTTTTCATGTCTTTAACGCATTCAAGGACACTGAATGAGAAACAATGGAAGTTTTATTGTTATGACTGCTATGGCCGTTTAGTTTTCTTGAAAGTTTTAGTTTTAAGAAGTCTGTAATGCCGCGGTCCGACGGCCCGCATTCTCACAGGCCAGACCGCGCCAGACCAAGCCGACAGACCGTGGGAACAGTCGGCTTGTGGTGGCCTGTCGTTGCCCGTCCAATCAAATGTATGTGTGTCGAATGCTCAGCACAGGCCGCGACAGGTCTCGACAGGTAATGATTAAACGAACTAATGCCGCGTTCCCACAGCCCGTAGAGGCCCGTGTCTGTCGAGGCCTCCCATACATTTGATCGAACAGGTGACGACAGGCAACCACAGGCCGACTGTTCCTACGGCCTGTCGGCCTGGCCTGGCGCGGTCTAGCCTGTGAGAAAGCGGGCCGTGGGACCGCAACATTACAGACTTCTTAAAACTAAACACTTTTACTTGAAGTTCGATTAATCATAACTGTACGAGCGCTGAGTTCGAAGAGATTAGTAATTTACACATGCATGTAAGTACCTAAGTAGTTACGCATAGTTGTCATCAATCATGCACTTAGTGCTTTACGGCAATTGAATTTAGCGTAACTTTTTTTTTATATGGGTACCTACTTCGATCAATTAAACTCTCAGATGATTGTCACCAGTCATACGCATTCTAAGTACCTACTGTAAAGGTTTCATTCAAGGGCCAGCCTATTTAGACCAGGCTGGCAATATTTTTGACATTCGAACAGTCATTTTTGAATATAAAAATAAAAGTAGTTCTAGCTTTTGTTAGAAAGAAAAATAGTTATGGAAGATATGATAGTATAACAGTGCGTGTATATCTTAAGAAGAATATGTTATTCGCTCGAATATAATTATTCCTGATCTTAACCTCTATCATTTATAGCATAGCTACCCTCTGTGAGATTCGAGCTTTCACAATACCTACTTAGTGCGGATTTCACCATTGAAACTGAACGCGATCAGCACATTTAAACAGCGTTTAAGAGCTGTCAGTGTCAAAATTCCATAACAATTTTGACACTGACAGCTCTTTAACGCGGTAAAGATAAACTGAACGCGTTCAGTTTTATTGGTGAAATCCGCACTTAGTGTTCAACATCTATTTAGTGTTTTCTCGCCGGTTGTTATAAAAAATACCGAAACGTACGAATTCTATCTCGTGAAGAAGATATTAACTATTACAAAAATAGAATAAAAAAGCTTTTTTATATATATTTTAGCCTACAATGTCCCACTGCTGAGAAAATGCCTCCCCTAAATCCTTTCAAGCATCTTTTAAATAAGTAAGAATGTTATAACGCAAAATTCGTGAAAGAGAATTTAGTGCTTTGGAAAGTGTATCAGACTTGGAGGATGCTATTGTTCTACACGACAAGGATATTGGAGCAAATACTTACTTAGGTACTTACACATTTAAAATGAGAACTATTTTCTTACGTATTGACGATATTTAAATGCAACCTTTGCAGTCACTGGGGCTCTTTTAACGCATTAAAATACGGTTTGCGTTCCTTCATCCAGGGATTGTAACTTAGCCTAATACTAATATTATGAACATGACTAATGTACAAACAATATTAGCAACATAACTCAATAATTATGTACGAGTAGCTTAAGGGGACTACAGGACCTAAACGCAACTAAACACAAGTTTTATAATGCCTAAAAGTGTATGATCTACTGCAGTAAACAAAATCAGAAAATATATGATATTCTGAGGATACATGCTAGTGTATTGAAATCATTATACAACTAATGTGATACTATAGTAAAAACACGAAGATACCTCTAAAAAAATATTTTAATTATTAAAAATCATAATAATAATATATATTACTTGTCAGGTTATTCTACAGGCAACATATTAACGTGTGTGTGTGTTTTAATTTTTTAGTCCAATCAATAGATTTTTTGTAACTAGATAAATGCTTCATATTTTGCAATACATTACCAGCGTTGTGTCATCGCGCTTCTCTTTTTTTTTCTATGCAGTGTGACAGTGACCGCGCTTTAGGTCTTGTAATCCCCTTATGGACAGAATTTTCTATTTTATTTAGCAATACCAAAGTCAGGAATTCATTTATTCATTCAATAGATTTTTTGTAACTAGATAAATGCTTCATATTTTGCAATAAATTACCAGCGTTGTGTCATCGCGCTTCTCTTTTTTTTTTCTATGCAGTGTGACAGTGACCGCGCTTTAGGTCTTGTAATCCCCTTATGGACAGAATTTTCCATTTTATTTAGCAATACCAAAGTCAGGAATTCATTTATTCATTCAATAGATTTTTTGTAACTAGATAAATGCTTCATATTTTGCAATAAATTACCAGCGTTGTGTCATCGCGCTTCTCTTTTTTTTTTCTATGCAGTGTGACAG
Organism: Dicycla oo; assembly: GCA_948252095.1. Classification (NCBI taxonomy): domain Eukaryota; kingdom Metazoa; phylum Arthropoda; class Insecta; order Lepidoptera; family Noctuidae; genus Dicycla; species Dicycla oo. Next base: position 17,377,005 of record OX411728.1, read on the forward strand.
TGACCGCGCTTTAGGTCTTGTAATCCCCTTATGGACAGAATTTTCTATTTTATTTAGCTAAGTATACCAAATTCAGGAATTCATTCATTCATCAATACGCTGGTAATTTATTGCAAAATATGAAGCATTCTTCATATTTTGCAATAAATTACCAGCGTTGTGTCATCGCGCTTCTCTTTTTTTTTCTATGCAGTGCGACAGTGACCGCGCTTTAGGTCCTGTAATCCCCTTATGGACAGAATTTTCTATTTTATTTAGCTACCAAAGTCAGGTTGAAATCGTTTAAGTAAATTCATAGATTTGTTATAATCATCATTTTCTCAACAGTCTGTAATAATTGCTTACCACATGATCTTGACGCACCTGACCTTTCTAGTTTATATTATCAGTCAATACTGAACCCGATAAAATTAGCCAAACAAGCTTGTGCTGAAAAAAAGTGCTGTGACCCTGCAGAGCTATCGGACCAAGACGATGACCCGTGACGCCTTCTCGCCAAAATCCATTTAAACTTCCTCAATGCGATTAGATTCTGTTCAGCATAATAATTTTATAGTTATATACCTAATGAAAAAATATTTGTGCGCAATAAAGGCGTAGCACTAAAACTCAACAGACTGTAATAATTGCCTACTTGCCCACATGATATTTATAACCTTTCTAGTTTATATTATCAGTCAATACTGAACCGAATCAAATTAGCCTAAAGGTTTCCAAAAATAAATATGAAAATTAAATGTTACGTTGGAAACGGAGACAAATACGACACGAAACCGTGTTTTAAAATACGAAACGTCGGGAACTCACGTACACTCACCATTGTCAAAACACCTTATATAATTTCACACCGACACTTTTTTTTTGTATTTGTATTTTTGCAGCGTGTGTGTGGTCGCGAATAAAAACGGCGACTAAATACGGGATAATGCGCACTCGAAACGGCAAAAGCAAATATTTTTCAAACACCTCTGAGTTGAGCGTAATCCTTTGTGACAGTGTAATTTCGGCATCGTTGACAATACTTGATAAAAAAAAGTGAGGGGAGAAAAAGGACTTCGCTTAACTCAGCGGGATTTCCGATTACTATGTAATTTGTGAATAATTTACAGCTGTTAAGGGAGGCGGAGACGCGGCGCATTATTATGTTGTCACCGTATTTAAGGAAGGTGCGTTTGCGTTGCATTTGTTTTGTTGTCGTGCTCTTGATCTCTGACATTGTTTGTCCTTGTAATAGTTGCACTTTATTGTGAATGATAGTTTTATGGCTGTACGGAGATTCGGGCTTAATTCTTTCGAAGACTTAAATGAGTACAAAGATTGAGTTATTTTAATGATAGTTTTATGAATTTAACTTGTCTATAGATATGGTATGAGCCTCAAGCGAGCTGGAGCGTCGATCTTTGCAGGGTGGCTGGTAGCAGCGGGATGAAAGTTGCTGAGACTCGAGCTGAATTGGAGAGTCCTATGTCCAGCAGTGGACTTGTATTGGGTTGATAATGATGGTGATAGAAATGGTCTACCAGATTTACAATTTCTCTTATTAAATGATTTAATTTCTGTAAATAGGTTTGTACAAACACTTTTACACGTCAATCATGTTTTTTAAAAAACTGGATGAGGTCGGCGTTTCCTATCTGACATCTGAGAAGAAAGGATGAAACCAACTCAGAGGTCACAGTCTTTTATAAATTCCAGACATAATCTTGGTCAGTTCATGTGAAGACCATGTAGATTGGTGTCTGAAATTGTCTTTTGAGGAAAGAACCACACAGATTGAGAGGACCTGTCCAGTCAGTGCACGCATTTGTCAGTAATCGCGCAGCTCAACTCGGAACTTAAGGCGCTCAACGATTCGACGAACAATACAGCAATAAAGAAAGGATATTTGGGTAGGCCGCATAAATTACTCAAACTGCCAGACCATGATTAAAAATAACTTAGAGAAAAAAAAAAAACAAAAAAAAAACAATAACCCACATAGTCTTCACATTCAGTATGCAAAAATAAAAAAATAAAATTTGGAGCAGCTCATCCCAAGCCTTTTTGCCCTCAATATAATCTTTAACGGTATATTAGATAGAACAAGTGAAAAATTAATAATCTTTCAGCATTCGCAACCACATTAGGTTACTCATCGGTGAATAATGTTGATGTGTAGTTTTACGATAGAACTACGCCGAAACAGACTATGTGAATTGGTATTGCTTATCAAAAAGTTTAACTAATATTCAAAACATTCAAGCGTTCGTTGAACACTCCCGTTATAATATTCCGGTCATGGCCGGGGCCTCAATATCCAAAATTTGGCAACATCAACACCTGTTCGTAATTAGAACGTATTCAAAATTGCCATAAAACGTCAGCCAGTCAAAAATGCACAAAATCCGTAACGGATCATTTCTAATTTCGAAACGTTGTAATGACGTAATATATGACGGTGGGTAAAGAAACGAGATACTCTGGAACGCATACAATTTGTTACCTTTTTAACACGTCATCTATTCCCAAAAACTGACAAAAAAAGTAAGACATGTGGACCATTATAAACGTGTTTTGTGTTTAAGAAAAGAATCGAGCTTTATGTCATTTTGATACACTCTTAAGGGTCTTTGTGTGGGACTGAATTGAATAGTCTTTTTATTCGTGTGAATTGCGTTGCATCGATTTGGTGTTGAATTGAACCGATTTTTCAAGCTCAGTAGTCGTCCTTTGTTGCTAATGGTCGCGTTTCGTCTTGCCTTTTACATTGACCTTTATAATTACTACTTTTACGTCTATTATACGGTACCTACTACATCTGTTGGGTTAAAGAAAAAGGTTACCGACGTTTAACAGATTGGGTGCGAAATTAATCATTTTTTTATTCTATTGTCCAGATTATGTAAAAGAACATTTTGGTTTAGTTTTGATGTGAGGGCCTAATAGAATGGCATAAAAGGCAAGAGGCCTATACGTACTTAGCAGTGGGTGAAACGAGGTTAACAATGATGATGATGAATGTTGAACGAAACATCTAACTGGACCTGTAATTGCAGAACTATTGATCAACAGAAGTGTCCTTGTGACTGACATTGCCTTTGTATTGATAGACATCCCAACAAGGATCAGTCAAGTACCTAATAGAGTTCAAAAATTCGTGAACGTTATCTAAATTATCGTAATTATTTTTATCGTAGTGATTGCAATCACAATCTATTTGCACACATAATATGTAGATACTGGTAATATGTAAAGTAAGAAGGTAGGTAACTTCTTCTGTAACCTACCATAGAATGTAAACCATTAGCCAGAAATTAAATATGGCGAATTAATTCAGACCACCTGATAAAGTTATTAAACTCATGCGCATATTAATGTGACAAGTAACGCCATCTATTCATTTGATGCAGAACTTAATTCAAACTGTAGAAGAATAAAATTTGAGTATACTGAGGTGTCTACTAGCAGGTCAAATGTAGATAAAGGATTTGATATAATTATGGATTGAATGCACGCCGTATGAGATCTTGGGGTCTATTATATTGACTGAGATTAAAACTCAAATAAAAATAAAAACCATTTTATCTCAAAATATTAGATGTCGAAAATTAATACAATGGAGAATGAAGATAATAAAATTGTATGTTTGAGAAATGTCGAATTCAATTTCAAAATATTTTATTTCACATAAACCTACATGGGCACTTATGAAACGTCAGAAGCTAGGTGCACGTTTCCAATCGGCTGTTTCCTATGGAGAGGACTCAGAAAGAAACTCCACAATTACACTGTTAGTCCACCACACCGAGAACGGGATGTCAACGAGAAAACAGATGTGCCGAAGTAGCGACAGTATTTACTATGTGCGAACAATCTCGTTTCGTCCCGTTCCCGGTGCGGTGGTCTTAGGGTTAATCTTTTAAAAATAATAATTGGCTTTTACAATGTTTTCAAATTACACTGTTAATAGGTATGGGAGGACAGTGATAGGCCTATCAATGAGTACCAGGTACTCATAACAAAATAGCAAATGGTTAACAAATTGAAGTATCTATGACTCTACAAAACCTAAAACGTTCTCACTTTTAACCATTAAACTCACTCAATAAAGTCCATAAATATGTTAGCATTAGAATATTAAGCAATTATAAATATTTTGTAAAACGTATCTATCCCACTAAAGAACACTGTCCTTCAAGATAAAGAATTCTCCTAGTTTGAAGGGCAGGAGTCTTATCCCTTCTTGAAACAACACCGATATTACCTAGGCTAAGATTTATGTTAAAACTAAACAATTACTTACTTACTTACATTAATAAAATAGAGAATAATCTACTAGTGCGTCCATGCCTAGCAGAGTATGCTTGTGGACTACTCGTAATACGTAATTATGGCCATGTCAAGTTTGATGCAGGCAACACTTTCTAGACCTAAAATAAATGATCAGACTTCAGAGATAACTTTTAGGTACTTTTACTTTGTTATTTGATAGCATCATGCGTTATTATCAGCAGCATTATCATGGTGTAAACAACAACTTTCCCTAAAAGAGCGGTTCTCCCTGATTCTACACCTTAATGCCCGTTTTCACTAACATTAGAAGACACCCAAATGAATGCCTAAAAAAGAGCGCGTTACTGGATTTTCAACTTTCGGTGTCAGTACCACGAAAGTTGAAAATCCAACAGCGTGCTTTTGTAAGTAAAAATAGGCATAAGCTGTTCAATTACTAGTAGGTACCAAACCTTGTGCTCTTTTCACAATAATAATTATGAAAGATCTCTCAGTGATAAATCATCAGTTTGTTGAATTTTGTTTTATTGATCCTAATTAATAATAATAATAATCTTTCGGTTCCTTTATCCTCTTTAGATTTATTATCATCAACTTTACTTATTTTCGAATAAATTAATAAATTATGATAGGTCTCTCATTGCAGACTAACCAACCATCTCTAAAATATATTTATTAGGGCAAATTCAGTACAATGCCACTAATCAACTACTTACATCCGTGGGTACTTATAAATCTAGATGAATATTGCACTGACGATCTCAAGTTTCTAGGCGTCTTCTAAATACCATAAGTTCAAATCGAAGATTCGCTGCTTCATCGATATGATTTTCCAAAACAAAGCAGAACATGATAACTGCTGGACCTTTTATAAAGAAAAAAGTCATCAACATGATTCATTTTTTTCTGAGAATCAGAATACAGGTAGTAGCGGCTTACCCTACAGCTTTATTACAAACTTTTATTTTAGCGACAGTACGCAGAAATATTAAGAACTGTAATTTTATAGATAAGATCGAAGAATTTTACTGGCGGACCCTGACAAAGCCTGTAAATTACATTTTAATTTAAGTATGGATTTGTATCAGTTTATCTACCAATGTGAAATTATCTTATTTCAGACGGACTTATTTGAATCTTGTTGAAACGATAGGTCAAATAAAAATAATAATATTCAAATTCATCAATTTAATTACATTACAAATATAACCTAAACAAGATCTTGGATAATACAAGTTTTAAAACAGAATCAGAATATGTAACATTCATTCTTCAAGATCCCAAAATACAGGAAGACATAACTTTACACAACCCTCATATACATTAAACATTTTTACATAAACATTAAGGTGGACGGAATGCACAAATTGACTTAGCTTATAGTTTATATTTACAAACATAAAATGAGATCAGAAAATTTACAAGATTTAAAGAAAAAAACTACTATTAAGTAATACTAAAACCCAAACATTGTAAGGATATTGCAAGAATTTATTTCAACACAAAAATGTCCACTACCAAACTCAAATTTAAGGTACAATCTACTAATACTCCTCTAGAGGAAGAAAAACACAATAAACATTGAATTTAGAACATAAATAAATTCAGGTTAACACTAAACGCAATATCTTCTCTGAAAACAAATTCTCCTCTTATCTATAAATTAGGCACTCGTGGCATGAGTTAAACAGTAAACTAAATCTTAATACTAGAAGGCACCGTTTCAGGAGTAAAAATCAGTCTTTTCGCATTTTGCCACTAATAAACGTAACTGCTAATTCTCATCTTCTGTATCTAAACTATCGATTGGAAAGTTCGGATTAAGCAATGGGCTTTTTCCATTGCTGCCGCTTGGAGATGTGTTCACTGATGATATTCCAACAAGGTTGTGTGTCAGACTGTGTCGTCTTAAGTCACAGTTTCTTCTGAAAACTTTACCACAGGAGGAACAGTTGTATGGCTTTATGTCCGTATGTGTCAGAAGATGGGTCTTGAGATTCGACCTTTGATTGAAACTTCTGCTGCAAACGGGACACTTGTGGGGTGATTCTTCCATGTGTAGGATTTTGTGGACAGCTAACGTTCTGGACTGACAGAAACCCTTTCCACATTCCAGACATTTGAACGGTTTCTCCTTCGAATGGATATACCTGAAAGAAAGATTTAGTGTTAAAGCTTTTTGTCTTTTTGCCATGTCATGTTAATAGAAACGAGTAATAGTTTTCACTATTTAACACACAATATAAAACGACGCAATGTAAGAATGTTATGCTTGATGTTCTTAGAAAACATCGGTTCTTTTGCTCGAAGGTAGTAAAACATTCACGCAACAAAGTTACTAGAAAGACTATACAGTCATGTAGAGAGAGTCTCGAGACTACCTCTACTTATTGTTCGATCTGCAGACATTGAATACTTAAGCAAACTAAACACTATGTTTGTGAAGACTTTAAATGTTAGTTTAGTTAGTTTATTACAGTGTTTTTGTACAAGAGGATACAGAGTTACTAGTCATAGACAAATGTAATTCTTGCCAATATGTCATCTTACCACAGTTAAAAGCAAGTGGTTGCAATATTTGTGACGGTAAAACTTATATATACTCTGTCCAAAATGTCCAGTTACTTGACCATAATTTTGCTCCTTCATCTAAATCGTGTAGGTACTTAAGTACTATCTACACAACATGTTGTTGAGATGAGTTGGGACTTGGGATCAATAAATACATCATGTCTGTAGGCGCCGAAACATTCGCTCTCGCGTGTTCTGTGCGCCTTGTGGGAGCAGCCGGGAAGCAAACAAGAGCCTTAGGGTTATTGGTAATAAATTTCAGTTCTCTCTCCGCTTTATTTCTAATATTTAGTGACTTAACTTACACCCTTATTTTAAATTTGCAAAACACCATGGTGACACCAAATTAGGTAAATTTTTTAAATGCAAAGACTTATACGTCCGAATTTTATCCGTACAAAAAATACTTTTAGAGAAACCATAAATTACTTAATATTGGATTTACACCCAGTAAATACAGTATATAATTACGTGGACGTAAGTTTTAATTATAATAAAATATATGGTTTATATTTCTCACAAACGTTGATAGCAACTGATTTCAAATTAAATTTAACTATACAACGTATAATTAACACACCGGGTAACGTGTAATCAATAATAACGCAGCACGAGGGACCAGCGATCGAGTGTACAATTCGAGAAAATTATCTCCGTATCGTATAAACAAACAGACTCGAGGCAAGAAAATTACGAGCCGTTCAAAGTAACGTAATACATGTAATAATCGTTGGGATTAGTTAGATCGGTGACGATAAAGCTGAGTTACAAGATGATGAATGAAATAATAATTTCAATATTAAAACACGCGATGATGACGGCAATTAAGACGGGTCGGGCGCGCGTGCAGTCGAGCGTACCGTGATACCGGCGCGAGCGCTGCATTAGGCCTAACTCGAACCAACGCGACAACATTGATTAATCAAGCCCGCAATGCAAACCGATGGTCTACGTTATTCACATTCTCCATACTAATTATTGACACTGAAGAAAATGAACCATGCATGAATAAGAAAATTAGACCGCAAAAATCGACGTCCAAATTACTAAACAAGCTACAAATTAATTTAAGTCCATTATCCTTTCAATCTACACAAAAAAATCTCAACATCTCGAACATCGAAACTTGATTTTGTATGTGGAGAATATTTACTAAGGTTTCTTTATTTTTTTTTTGTCATCCATATTAATCCTCACGTCAGGATCACCACGTGCTTTGTTAAAACCCGTCGAAGGCCTGCTCCGGTCCATTATAATGTATCGTGTCAACGGACATCGATTGAACATCGACAGGCCGGCCGGGCCGAGCAGAGCTCGGGTTAACCCTCCGGCGTCTACACGAAATTTATTTTATTGCCACAGAGATACGGTGATTTGGGAGGAAATCGCCGAGAGACAGGTGTAAAAATTCAACACCTTTAGTTCTTTTTGGGTGGGGATCTCGGGGAGATAAGTGAAGAAATAGATTGAGAGCTGTTGTAACACTATTATCATATTTATTGTGTTCGAGATCCGTGATGTTTGGAATTCGAATTCTTGTAACGGTCACTAACATCTTATTTGAGTGCATTGTAGAGACGTTTTAAAAGGACAAACATTTTGATATGAAAAAAGATATGCTCAGAGATTTATATGGAATGCAAAGGAGTCGGGAGAAAACAAAATGAAAAGCCAAAATTAAAACATCGTCTCTCGTGGGATTAGCGGCGGTCTTGTGAAATAATTTACGAGCGTGACGAAAGAGTTGTCGATACCATCTGCTCGGTCCATACTTAACCCTTTTTGTTTTAAAATATTTTATTCGTTCCCCACCATTATTCAAAAGTTTCTCATAATGTTTCGCGTTGAAACCCGACGACCAAAATCTTTTATTGATATCGAAAAATGAGTATCGTGAACCTCAAAATGTTTCTCGACACGGTTATATTAAGATTGTTTTATCTTATTTGAGAGCTCCGCCACGGGGTACTTTTGTAGTAGAAAACATAAAGAGACCTTAGTATTATCTAAGAATACAAGCCTTAAAAAGACTGCCTTAGAAATCAACAGGTGTTTGATTACAACATAAAAGGTTAATGAAACATAAATCAAGGATAAGATACGGCTTAGATTTTATTGATTCATTAGTAGTTGTCGTTTCCATTAAGTGGAACCCCCTTGAAGACAGGTATAAATTCAAAAATTATGAGCTTGAAAGCATGACTTAAAAGAGAAGTTATGCAATATATTAGTCAAAGTGACTTTATTATCTTTATTAGTTATTTTTAATAGAAACACTAAAACATATAGATATTGTTTTACCTGTGGTCTCTGAGGTGGTCTTGCCGTCGGAAAGCTTTCCCGCAAATGTCACAGGAGTATGGTCGTTCATCTGTGTGTGTCCTTTCATGGATAAGTAAGTTATATGACTTCGTGAATTGTCGGTTACAGAATTTGCAAATAAATTGTTTCTTAGTTCTAGGCCCACTTCCTCCAGTCTTCTGTTTATTAGATACACTGCTGCCTGTCGATGATGTCGAGCTGTTCGTTGATTTTGTAGAATTCGTAGCTTGTGGAGACAATGGGGCTTGTGACGGACTTCCATTCATTTGTTGTTGATACATTGCGTTCATAAGAAGACTGGGATATCCATTATCTAGATTCTGTGATGAACTATATCCATAACCTTTTGATGTTGATTCTAAGTGCTGTTCCAGTGTGAATTCATCTTCATTATCTAAGAGGGCCAAGTCTTCTTCTACTTCTTCGGACAAGTCAACATCTTCAGCTGCTATGGCGTCTGACAAAGGATATTCCTCGGGCGTCTTCGGTGAGAATTCTTTAGACGTATCCGATGCATCTATTTCACTTATTTTTGCACTTGCCGTCGCTATCCTGAGAATGTCTTGTTTAGATGATGAACTATTTTCCGATGTATTGGGTTGAGTTGTGTTGTTTACCGAGGACACTGATGTCAAACGTTGTAATGTCAAATAAGATTCCAAAGCTTGTAAATTCAATGCAGCTGCAGCCGCAGAGTTAGACGGCAACAACGCCGCTTGTTGCAGTGAGTTCATCATTGCACTTTGAAGTGATATTACTACTCCTTGTAGTGATCTTTGAAGCATGTTTTCTTGTAACAATGCGGCAGATGCAATTGATAAGTTAATGTTTGTAGATGGGGAAGAACTAGGACTCTTACTTGCGTTTGTTTTCGTGTCCGAATGCGGCGACGGTGGGTCGGCAGCCAACAAACCGTTCATGTCTGTTGTTGTCTTGGTGTCCTGTATCTGCAAGTTGTTTTTCAGCTTGATGATAGCGCTTTCCAAAGAATTCAACGTGGACTTGCTGGATCTCGACGAACTTTGTTCTTGCATTGTGAAACTTTGTCAATATGGGGTCGATATCATCTGTAGACTTCCACTGGTATTATGTGCACGTGTTGTGTGGGGGGCGCGGCGGGGGAGGTATCGCGTGCGCGTGCGCTGTCCGAGAGGCACGCTTCGTGATGCGGCGTGCGAGGCGGCTGTGAGGCGCGGCGCGACTGAGCCGCCGGGCAGCCGGCGACCGCCCCGCCCCCACCTCGTCCCTCGCCTGTCTTCCCGCCTCACAAAAGCTCTCTATTTTAGGCAACTCTTTGTACGCAGTAATGGTCACCTCACGCTGCCCTAACGACAGACACGTCCATGAGAAAACGTTGCGCCAGATTTGTTGTAACCCCTTTCAAGTGTAATGAGATTCTGAATGGAATCGTTCGGGCTATGGGAAAACAATGTGATGCGGCGATCGCTTCGCTTGTTTTGTCAGTGGGTCACGCGCATCGGTAAAGGGATAATTGAGTGTAGTGCCGCTCTATACGGTTCAGAAAAAATAACCTGTACTTAATATTTTGTTTATTGTTGATGTCGCAAAGAAATGCAATTAAAAAATTAATCACGGTCAATGAGTGAGTTAATTGTCTCTAGCTTTAATGAAGCGTGAAGCTGTATGTAAACTTCTACATAGATGTTGTCTTACCACATTCGGATATTACGAAAATATGCTAAAATAGTCCATTTCCACAATTATCATTATCATCTTTTCTAAGAATTCAGGGCAAATTTCAACATCACCTGTAAAATTAGACGTAGGACCTATTAAGATTTATTGTGTTAATAAGCGTTTAAAATATAATAGCTTAGAATTACCATCGTAATTCATGACGTCGAAGTTATTAGACATCATTTTATTGTCACTTCGTCCAATTTTATGATTCCTTTATGAATTATGACTAAGTCTAACTGGCTGTAACTATCATTGCTAAAATTATCTATAGTATTTATCATAAGGACTATTATAAAATATTTATCAGACATTAAAGCCTAATCGTATAATGAGGTACTAAATTTGTTTTAAGACCGAATTAAGGTTTTCGAAATTTATGCTTGGTGTTTAAAGTCATTAGTGTTATTAAGGACTTTTGTAATTAAGAATATATTTTTTTATATTTTGTTAAAAATAGCCACATCAAATCACAGTCTTGCAAGAATATGGATATATCATCCTACATTTCTTGAGAATTTTGTACGTTGTTTGTTTGTTTGTTGTCAGTTTCATAACAATTATGATGTTAGCTGTTGTTTTGTTCTAGGGCAGGTCAAACTCGTGTTCAAGGTCAAAACGGTCTGGTTGTATGAAATGATGAAAATAGCAAAATGAAAGGTAATAAAATAAGACGTATACAGTGCATTATGAAGTAGATAAGATTAAGTCAAAAATATATTTTGAATTAATGGTACCTATCCCAAAGAATTAAGGGCTCCCGCAGGCAGGAGCGACGCAACGGTACGACGATGCTACGCGATAACAATTTCCATAAAGTTTTCATAGAAATTGTTCTACTACCGCCGCGTCGTTTCGCGCCTGTCTGCGTGAGCCTTAAAGCTAAAAGAGAAGGCGTAGGATGAAATCCAAAAAACAAACGCAATAGTTAGGTTGAGTACATATACAAGTCTTGCTAGTAATAAAGCTGTAATTGTAGTGTTAATGAGTAATGTGGTAATAATATTACGAATACAATTATTGTAATGTAGATACATACTTTATTTTCCTGCACATAAGTAAGTAGGTACATGAACAATGAAACCGCTTCTTTGAGAATTGCCGACGTAACTGCGTTAACATTTCTTGTAGTAAACAACACTTTTGGAAATATTACCTACTCAATCATTTATGAGACGGATTCATATTCTAAAACATGGGACTACGGTAAAACACAACGGATGGCATCTGGACTTGCCTATACTGCTTCTAAAGTGCCGAGAAATAGCTGAGGATTATAATTTGTGGAAAAATGGAGGAAATCTCTTATCCAGCGTTGAACGGATAAATAATATTTAGAAAAAAAAAGAAAATTCTTCGAAATTATAAACGGTATGGCTGGCAGCAAATTCCCAACTCAGAAGTCAGATTCCAGTCTAATATGATGCGGGTAAATCACTATTTTTCGTAGGAGTGACTATCATTGACAAATGATAAGTCTTCAAAAAATTAATCGAAGTTTCATACACAATAGTACTATTCAAGTAACCACTAGCCTGTTTATACCTGCTAACCTACTTTATACTGTCAAAGATGATAACAAAAGTATAGCAAAGCCTAAATAAACAAATAAAGCTAAGCACGCACATCTACACTTACAAGTGTTACTTAACTTACAGTCTTGTCTATCACTCCACTTGCTGTTGCACCAACGGACAACACTATCGAGGCATCGTCATGGGTACTGCTCGGAAACAAAGGCCCATGCTCCAATAGAGCGTTACAATTGCAACAATTGACATGAGAAAATGGGAAGTACGGTTTATTGCAATAAAAGATTGGGAGATCCAAACGTAATACCTATGTTTGTAAAGGTAAAAAGTTATATAAAGTAAATAGATATTTTTCTGATGTGAAAAATGATATGGCGAAAGGTGACAAATTATGTGACGATAGCTGATAGAGATCAGTGGAAAAAAAGACAAGGTATAGGTACTGAGCCCAAATAAACTAAAATAAAGACTAAGAAGAATTCACCATTGTGTTCGCATTGCAGTGTTGTTGATACTAATAGAGCCTGAACCAAAGATGAAACCTGAATTAGTCAATTCACAAAAATTTAAGAGATTAAAGAGCTGGAGCAAAATTAAACCCAGAATTTATGACAAGATAGTACTTTGTCAGACTTCCAACTGCTAATAATACTCTTACAGCCAAACCACTACTCTATGACGCGATCATTCCACATCCTCCTACATTTCAACTTCAACTTTTGTTAATGACACAAGTCACAAAGGAATCTCATGAAGATGTACAAGTATCCAAAGCACAAAATAATCCAGTTCACGACACGTGTCGTACCACGTACGTTAATTCGCGATAGCCCGAGCACGAGTCGGTTCTCACGCCGCCGCCGCCCGGGGGCAGAGCGCGCTCACGACTTACTGCAGATATAAAATTAATTTATCTATAAGTAATACGTCCATGTACTTAGATTATGAGACGGGAAATGTTTTGAGAGAACTATATACTTGTGTAGGCGTCTTTGGAATGGAGATTTGGGAGTTTCGGTGTATGTAGAGACCGCCCGTTATGACCGATAGAAATACAGCCTATGATGTAGAATTCGATGCAGTACTAGCACGCTTGTGTTATCCTTTGGCAGTGCTCAGTAGGGTTATTCTTTTACAGATAATAGTCTAGCGTTGATCGCCATGATTGATCAGTACGCATTGGTGATTTCAGCAAACTATTTCCTTTCACATATTTTCTTTCGTAGTGCTCGCTACCGGCTAGTATGAAAACGAGGCAAAATGAGTATGTAATGATCGTAGCAGGTTGCGTTCTGAAGTTTCTGCTTAACCCCCATGGGAAGAAGGCGTCAGTTTATGTATGTATGTATTTCCCTTCAGTATTTAAAAACAATCTGGTAAACTATGAGTGCGATTATGATATTAAAAAAATCAGTTGTAATTGTGTATGTGTAACCAATGAATATGAGATAATGTTGGTTTTATTTACAGTACAATACGGCTCAATATTTTAAACAGACGAAGTTTAAGAGTGACGTAACCATAACTCACAGATGGCAGGGAAAAGGGAGAGTATTGATGTATGAACCCCAATGCAAATTGTGAACATGGCGTAAATAATGTATGAAGATTTGAATTCAATGAACCTCTAAAAGATGTCTTTGTTAGAGCTTACTTCATTCAGACAGGACAAGCTTATTTTTGTAATATCGCACAATATGTTATCCATATGTGTATCTAGACCTCTTAATTATGAGAGCGACTGCCTATCTGACCTCCACAACCCAGTTACTGGGTAAACGATACCCCTTGGTAAGACTGGTTGTCAGACTTTCGGGCTTCTGACGACCCGTAACGACTGTCAAAGATCCACGAATGACAGTTGGGGTCGGGACCAACGGCTTAACGCGCTTTCCGAGGCACGGAGGAGTCTCGGTATGAAAAGATACTCACCCATCCACAGACCAACCCCGGCAAGCGTTGCTTAACCTGATGGATCGACCCGTGCGGCTGTTATTATTTAGCCACGAGCTCCTCTGAACGTCTGAACCAACTGATCTTGATATCTCAATTAATTCCTATACCAACATACTCTCGCTTTCCCTTCATAATAGTCGAAGACATTCTTCATACGTCATTATTAATTTGTATAACTTCCTACAAACTTTACCGACTGTGACAGCCCGAAACCATAACAATTTTTCACCTTAAAATTTAATAGGAAAGCTAATATGGCCATAAACTTACTTAGAAGCGGGACATTACTCAATATCAATAACTTAATTTCCTGCGCCATCAATCTTTAGATTGAACTGATATCAAGTTGAGTTTATCACAATTTTATTACCACATATGTCACTCCCACCGAAACTAAAACAATGTGGTCACACTAGTTTATATATTGTGTTGGTACTATGGCTTTCTCCGCGCTATCTCGTGATTTACCGACTCGCTAAACGTGTCTGGCACTTTTCGGTGGATTTTAGTTGAATTAGGTACGATCCATAAATTATTGCGATCTATTTGGTCGCCCTATGTGTTGTGGGTTACTTAAGATGGCAGTAACTGTTTTTTTCTTTCCTTAATTGTTAATATTAGTTTGAGTAATATTATATATGATTAGTGACCTTTTGTGACCTATTAATGTTGCTTTTTGCTTAATATTTATTTCCAAATGCTTAAGATAACGTTAAAGTATCTTCGAATTGACTATTTTGACATTTAATTAAAACACATTTTATTTTTAATCAGACGCTTACCTAAATGTGTTAATTAATATGTATTAATTTTCTCCCAAATGGCTACTACTTTAAAATGATAGCATTAATTTGTTTGTATATTTTGAGTACCTACAGCACGACAAGATATCGTGCCGCGTGTGCTAGACGCTAATATTATTATGATTATAACATATTCATTAATTCAAATACCACATAGGTACATATTCCTCTTCACTTCCAAATAAAATCTACGGAACCCATTACCAAAACCGTAACAGACATAAAGCCATTTCATGTTCTATGGCATCATATGGTCTCATTGACACCATTACCAGTTGGTACTTAAAGGTAAATTATTATTAGGTCACAGGTCGAGCACCATATGTATGGCTCGTTATGACAGCTTGATGATGATAAAACAGCCAGAGTTTTGATTGAGTCAGATTATACAGTTGAAGTTATTACATTAATATATGTGTTTATTAGATGTAAACTTCTGAGAGTGTTAGGAAAGATAGACCACTGATGATGTTGAATATATTGACGATGAAAATGAGGAAATGGTTTGGTAACTTACAGTTTTGTAGGTAGAAGTATTTCTCTTATCCCGAGTACTACAGAATTAAGAAATGATGTTTTCTACAACATTTCTGTTTATGATCCATTTGCTGTGTCCAAGCACACAGCTATCATTCAGCCTTGTATCAACCAATTACTTACTTAAATTCGTTTTGGTTAGCTACCTTACGCAGTTTCATCGTTTTCAATTTCTTTGTTAGTCTATTGCGCAGACTAACCTCTCTCTGACATCTACGTTCTATTATGACAGATTTACCACTAAGTAATTTTCGTATTCCCCTTGAATACCTGTAATCACTGTCATGTTTTGGTAAACACTACACCGCTATACACAACTCGCGTTTTCTTTGAGGCCCATACTTCAAGACATACCACACTTCATTCATTATCTAATCACGATTCACCTTTACACCATCAGTTCACCATAAAACCTCCTCCTTCAAACTCGATGGGCTAACAGCGTGTAATAGTCGCCATACTTCACAGATACGTCCAAAATTATCCGTTTAATCATAACGAGCCCGCCATTATTGCACGCGTTGCTTGATGGACCTCTATGTGTGATATTGTGGTGTTATGTTAGGTGGTTTAAGTGATAGAAGACAGTTGAGCTATACCAAGAGAATTGCAACTACAGCATAAGAGCTATATTTGCAGAAACGTTAAAATTGTTAGAATTTGTTTTTGGATTTTATCTAAATAGTGAATAGTGCATCGACTCATCATTTGTCAAATTTTTGAATGATTTGCTTTTAGCCTCATATTCCGATAACTTAATACAGAATACAGTGATTGAGGATGGCAATGTCAACTCTCTAGCATCAGTGGCCTAATGACACTAATGTCAGTTAAAGGATCTTACTGTGCCCTAAACTAGTGAAATAAATATTCCAATATCTGTCATCAGATTTTTTTCAACCGGCAACACAAGATTGATACGTATCACATAAGGCACTTGACGGCTTATCATGCCTAAGATATAAAGTATATCTACTCAAATTTTGAGTGAACCATGCAGAAACGAAATATTTCTCATAACTTCCACCACTCTATGGTTATGCAACGCGTCGCATCGTGCGTGACCGCGGCGTCGCGCCCACACCGCGCACGCGCGTATACAATTTGCATTCAGATACGATGCCCAAGCTTACAGTTGTTGAGTACAGAGCTATCTTTATACTCTACAACTGTAGGGAATTGATTGCTGATTGTAATGTTGAGACGAGTGTCCAAGCCTACGTACAATTATTAAAGAAGATGTGGAGGATGAGCTTCAATTTTCTGAAAGGATTAACGAATATCTGGTAATTGGATCACACTCATCTCAGCGCGAATATTATTGAAACAGAGAAAGTGCAAGTGCACCCTTTAATTCAAATGAGGCGTTTAATGAAAAATGGCAGTTTAGTTCGAAATATTAATTAGGACGTAGCAACTGATAACAACAGTGGTGGTTTTAAGACTATAAGAAGGCAAGAATCAGTCCAGCAGAAGTGGACTTTAATACCAACTTCTTTCTAAATTAAAGTCAGCTTTTAGTTTTTATTCAGTCTAGACAAATAATATTTATGTGAATCTATCCATCTTTTGAGTGATTAAGAAATTATACAGTAATTGAGGCCAGTGCTAAAAAGTAACAGATTAGTATTTAGATCAAGACGTATAAAATATGGATATAGTTTTTATCACATCATTATTGCAGACCAACTTAATTACGACAGTGTATGAGCTCGACCAGTACCTAATGTTCCATCATATGCAAGAACGCTAGTCATTGCGTCTCTTCCGTAGTAAAAAGTTATAATATAAAAAAAAAAAAAAACATTATGTCTAGCATCTTAATAGCCTCTACTATGTTAGACTAACATACATTATTATCGTGTAGCAAAACTAGTGTCACTTCCTCTAGTCGTGATGGCCGACTTTCTCGACTGTAAAAATGTATCTCTATATAAGTACGTATACTATTACACTTACTTACTAGCGGACATTATATTTCATTACCTGATCTCCCTGAAGACGTCGAATCTACAGTTGCTCCACGTGATATTCATACAGCACACGACCACGTTATATACTAGTAGTGATAATTGACTAAATCCAGGGCAACATATGCAGTAAGCCTTGCAACCACTTTTCTAAATTTCAAATATTTTAATCACAACGTCCAAAGACCTCCACTGCTGAACATAAATACTTCCGAAAGCGTCGTCACATGGAATAGTCTTATGCTTCTCGCACCGAGCGGATTCTCGAGACCTTCATCAGGTCATCGATCGACCTGAAACTCCATTTCATAGATTTTTCGAGAACTATAAATCTTGAATGTTGTTAGCAGAATATTTTGTAATTCTTCTTCATCTAAGTTTTAACATTTCTGTCTTACAAACATCTCCAATGTGTTCCTATCTACGAAATATCTGTAAAAGGCAATATAAATACGAATAAAGATAAAGTGAGCACGCATTTCTAATCTCGCTTCGATACGGCTGAACATAAGTACAAACAACTTTACTTTATAGTCTTAGTGGTTGAGACAGAGATGTTATGTTCCTAATTTATCTTATGTTCATGACTTATGTACTAGGTTTCTAATGAGGTGTGACTGAAATGCTTCTCGGTTGTCTTTTACATTATATTTCTATAATATTCTTGTTTGGAATTAACTAGCATTAGCATTAGCATTGCATTTGTTGTTGTTCACCTTCTGTAATCTTAATTTCGGACTTTCTTTAAAGTTGTATTATATTATGTTTTGCACAAAATCATCAAAATTAGAATTACGTGCGACTTTGTCATCAGTAGTCAGTGTGCCAGTGTGTCAGATACTTAGGCTAAATGGACGTAGGCTGAACAAATTGTTATGAGATCTTATGAACCAATCTAAAAAGAGCAGGTATATCAGTAGATATTAAATTAATCGGATTAGCGTTGTGCTTGTGATAACGGTATCCCTACCAAGTTTCACTGAAATCCTAAACTTTATTTCATTATTACAGCGTTTATAATTGTATAAACCTGTTATCCACTCATTCGATACAAAATCAATAAACAGCTCAGACCTTCATCGGCTAAAACTCACAATAACTTTTACAAACTGATTTGCACCGACTATTGCAGCTCGAGCATTCGTAATCTTAGCAAAAGGTCTCAAGTTTTGGCTCGAAACTCGACCTCCGACCTGCTATGCGCTTAAATTATTGCAAACAACCGGTTCTTACATATTCGGAGTCCCAAGCCTTTGAGTACATTCATGTTTATTATTCCCTTCTCGTTTTAATGTGCAGGTTTAGAAAGAGACCACAAATCAAAGTACGTTTGGATTTAAAATATCCGCCTAGTAACATCGAAATTGGCGTTTTGAATTTGGATTTAGGATTATGGTTGTTGCAGTTTTAAACCGTTGCTGGATAAACATTAGGAATATTGAACGAGTTAGGAACATCTTTTTCTTATTTTTACAAGCAGGATTGTCGTTGAAGTGTCTCTAGTCAACAATGTTTGAATTTGACTTAAATTCTATCTATGCATATTAAAAAACGACGCCATAATATATTTGCTTGTTAATAAGATATTGTATTTTTATTTTATTAATTAATTAGGTATCAGTTGTTATTTATGTACAGTTCATTTTAATTCTGAATAAATTTTAAAATTTTAAAATAATTATTTATTTATAATAAATAATAATTATTAATAATTATAATAAATAATAATTTTTAATTTTTAAATTTTAATTTTGGTGTTATGAGTATGACACCTGTTTTTTAATAATCTACTAACTCATGAATACCGCCAAAATAGAATGTAGGTGAACCATTCTTGGATTGAGAGCACTCTGGATACGGAAATAAATACCTAACACACGTAGCAACGTACAGGCACAAGTATGAAGACTGAACTACCTTCAATAACTTATTACTACATATATTACAGTAGGTATCTAATTAAAATCTTAATTTATGTAAACGCTAACACATAAAGACAGATATAAAAACAATGATATGATCTATAATTTTTATTGTCACCTTTAACGATGTATCAAGTTTCAAAACTAAGAAGGCTGTTAAAAATTCCTGGCTACCTACAAATAATAACTCAGCAGCATCTATAAAATTAAATTGGAGATGAAATATTTAATATTTTCATAATATTAAATATAAAGTCAAATTAACTCATTTGATAACTGAAAGAGAAAATTGAAGCACATTATTCATATACCGAAATTTGGTAGGTTTCAAGCTATCTTCCGTAGTTATAGACAGAAAAACATAGTTTGCGACTGATAGTGCAAAATATAGCCTAGTGTTTACTATGTTGAGATTTTACAAAATAGTTTAGTACGTAGCCTAGGCCTAGCTATAAAACGTTGGTGAGGTCGCGCCAGTAATATAAGGCCATGTTCATCATTATCAAAGAGGCTACTACTTTATATAATCAGTCAGGAACGATATTGATAGCAATTTATGTCCTTGACTCCTGTTCTTTCTTTGGTATTTTTCGTCGAGTCGTTGCGTGCCTTAAGTTCTGAGTTGAGCTACACGAACTGAAAAATGCGTACATTGACTGCACAGGTCCACTCAAATCTATGAGTTTCTTTCTACAAAAGTCCATATCAGGCACTAATCTACATAGTCCTCACATGAACTGACCAAGATTATGTAGGTGTCTGGACTTTAACGAAAGACCACATTAACCTATTTTCAGTAAAAGATAGATCGCTATTGATATGATTATATTATTGTCCTGACCTTCCTTTCGTTAGTTCGTTCGTGTTCTTTTGTTTTATCTGTCTTAGATTATTGGGACGTGAAAACCATAGATGATAGGTTTTTCTATCTCCAGTATGCCAAAACAGTGACAGATAGGTTATTGGGTTCGGCCATTGAAAAGACTGTGACCTCTGAGTTTGTTTCGGTGTTTCTTCTCAAAGTAGGCGGATAGGAAACGTCAACCTTATCCTAGATGAGGTTTTAAAAATATGATTGACGTGTAAAAATGTTAGTATTTTATTTTTACTCAAATAATCCATCATCAACCTGCATTTTAATAGAGTGGGTAAATACATATATATATATATATATATATATATATATATATATATATATATATATATATATATATATATATATATATATATATATATGTATGTAGTCTTGCCCAATCATCTCCATACGAAACTACATTTTGGAAGGGGCAACTAGAATCAACTCTATTTTCTTGTAAATGTTGACGTTCAAAAGTGCCTTTTAATAGCCTACTTGAAATAAACGATTTAGCTCTGACTTTGCATCCACTGCTGGGCTCATCATCATCATCTGTCACGCCTTTTCCCAACTATGTTGGTGTCTGCTTCCAGTCTAACCGGATTCAGCTGAATACCAGTATTTTACATGGAGCGGCTGCCTATCCTCCACAATCCGGTAACTGGGTAATACTGCCCTTGGTACCCAAACCCTTGGTAAGACTGGTTGGCTTTCGGGCTTCTGACGACCCGTAACGACTGTCAAAGATCCACGAATGTCAGCCGGGATCAACGGCTTAACGTGCTTTCCGAGGCACGGTGGGATCCTAGTATGTAAAGATGGTCACCCATCCACGGACCAATCGCAACAAGCGTAGATTAACCTGATCGATCGACCCGTGCGGCTGTTATTACTTAGTCACAGACCCCTAAATAACTTAATGGGGCCATAGCCCAGCAGAATTATTTTTGGTTTTAGAGCTAAGGCAGACTATTACTTATTGGTTTCGTCCAGCACATCCCGTCATCTTCTAAGGGTTATGTCGTTAATGTAGTTATGCCATATCAATATTATGTAATTAAGTACAGTTTTTTTTTTTTTTTAAGAAACGTAAGCAATGTGTAATTTTGTGAAACCTAAAGGCACGAGTTGATTTGTGATCGAGCATACGCTAAAATTAAATTTTATATCATATCGCGAAATTATGGTCTGTTTACACAATAAGGACCAGCGTAAATATTATTTTAAAGGCAAATTCCGTGAATTAAGCGTGCTCAAACATTTTTACCGGTAAATGTGCCCGTCGATGTTCACGGCTATAATGTTTTATGAGGACTTCAGTGTTTTACGATTGTCACATTTAATTATTTCATTGCCAGCAATTAAAGTTTGGAGGAAAGCGATTTTATATGTTTTACAGCTGCATTTGAGTAAATAAAAGCTCGAATCACTGTCTTTTTTATGCCACACACGATTTCTGACGAGTGATGGGGAATTATGTGTAAATTAGAGATATCGATTTTTTGGATTAATTGGTTGAATACCTACTCATATATTTATTTTTAAAGATTATATAGGTTATTTTGCTAATTGGTCTTACAGCAGCAAAGCGGTTGTGTAGTGTGAGATCTTTAGTCCGAATTTTTGGATGGGGTTTTTCCAGATGCAATTTTTGTTTTCCTCGATAGGCTCTTGCCTTGTTTACTAGAACCTTATACCAATATTCCTTGTTTTGTTTTTTTATTTGAGATGGATTTGCTCTTGACTCTAGTCTAGGTCAGAGGTGACAGAGATAAAGTCGACGATGGAGTGAGCTTACCCAGAAGAAGCCTGTTCACTCTCACTTTGAAGAGATTAGGGTTGTATGCCCTCGGAAACACACTTGTTTACTTTAGACATCTTTAAAGATTTTAGCAAGGACAGACATGACTATTCTACTAATCTAGATTAGTAGAATAGTCATGTCTGTCCCATCATGTATACCCAAAATAAGGTGTTGTCCTTGGACAGAACAGATAAGAAATATAAATAAAGTAAAGTAAATGAATCATTAAAGTCAAAGGATTAATTGTCCAAAAAAGTAAATAATGTAATTAAATAACTAATTGGTAGACACGGATATGATATTCATAGCTATTCAATAATACGAAATCTTAATCGTCATTTACATAAATAATGTTTCAATTAAAACCACTCGATCTATCGACAAGCAACACCACATTTTATCGACAATCAGACAACATCAGAACAACACAATAATTCTTGCCGGATCGCCCATTAAAGTACGGTCCGTAAATTTGACAGGAGCACGTGCGTCAATAGCGATAGGCACTTATATCGATACTTTTTACTGTCAGCACTAAATTCGATCCAAATGCTTTCGGGTATCCGGATTTGTTGACGACACTACGACTTTGGTTCGCAATTTATTAGAATGAGCATTAACTAAAATGATTTGACTTTAACTGTTTTAATTAGTAATTTATTACTGGAGGAGATAACACTAATTGGCGGTGTTTAGTTATTTAGTATTAATATGGAACGATAAAAATAAAAAGACTGGAAATCCGCACATCCTGTATGCATACACCCACGTAATAAGAGGTTATGGCGGCAAAACTCTGAGTTATATTCTGCCCAAATAGTGTAATTTTACAATCATAGGTAGTGTTTATAGACAATAATTTATATTATGTACTGTTTTGGTAACGTGTGTAATTGATTTGTGTTGTGATTGAATCTCGCTTAAATTTTATTGATCGGTTGGTCGTTAATGTTGTTCACTAAATGCTGGAGCTAAAAGTTTTCTTTAAGACAAGAAAATAATTTCTTTGAATGATTCAACCGGACTATTAATCGCTCAAAATATCGATGTGCCCGAAAAAATCCTTACTCAAAAACCAAAAAATGAGCCAACAGTTTCCACCCGTACTTATTTACATTTTAACGATATCAGCAATCATTCCCCTCATTAAAACTTTGCATTCAAAAGCTATATATTTACATACTTATTTAACCCTAAATTGGCAACATTATTCGCTGTAATAAACACCATTCGAATAATTTAAACTGGTATAGTCAGAAGCGTAGTCTAATAATTGCAGCATTACAAAGTTCAGATGAAACCAATCTAAGATTTATATTACATTGTTTCGCATAGATTAAAATACGATTTAGTATCCCTCTCGCCGGCGTGGGTTAAGATTCTATTGAGCTGATATTACCACTTTTGGCTTAGGACCTTAGCTGTTTTTAGCGCAGGTATCTACTGGCCATAGTTAGAATGATAGCAACGAAAGATGTGAATGAACTTTACAAAACCGTTATCATGAAATTAAATGCAGTTTATACAATGTAAAATTAAAAAAAAAATGTTGAAATTTATATTCATGTGTAGTCATGAGAGCACAGAAAATTTGAAGTTTTTTTTGCACCCCACTTACGTTTCCATTTCCATGCAATACCCAGTAACTAACTCTCACTATAATAACTTCAGCAAATTGAACTGGTAGTACCCACTTACTTGCATCCTCGCATCATTAATAACATCCCTACCTGTCCGGCAATGCAATTACCAGTATCCGTTTTTGTACAAATTGACACGGATACAAATGGCGTGGTATTAACCACTCTATACGACTCCCGACTGTTCGTACGATTCGTACTCGGTGTATACAAACTGGTACGAACCGGACAAATAACGTGGTGTGCTAATCTAATTACTTAGCACAATGTCTTATTTGTAAGTTTTTGTTGCGCAATTAAATGCGGCTTCGTTCCGCGTGTAAACAGGGATCGGCGCAAGCGCACCGATTTGTTACAAAAGCGATGCAATTTTGCGCTTTTATTTATTGATTTGTATTGGCCCGTTTGAATTGAGTTAACGTTGTTAATTAATTTGATTTGTTGTTTGATGTTCAGTGTATAATATTAATTTCTTGTTGAGTCAGTCATTCGATTTTATACTCGTTTGAATCTAACGAAGCGGTGATAGAAAAGATTTAGATCATCCAACGGAGAACACACGGATTTTATTTATTCGAAATTAAGTGCTGTCACATTATAGAAGAACTTTTATATACATATATTAAGAAGGTTTAAGGCACAAGGAATTCCAAAATAGGTGCTGTTAGCTTCTTCTTTTTCAATATTACGCACTCCTTGGTTGTTGCCAAAAGCGTCCCTATAACAAAAACCGGCCAAGTGCGTGTCGGACTACGCACAATAAAGGGTGGGATGGGATGAATTTATCCCAAGAACAAACTTAACATTGTAGTAGAAAAACATGTTCTCCCATACATTCCAACTACAAATGTCCATAGTTTAACGAAAAGGATCCAACCCACAATACACCTGGGTTGGATTCTTTTTGTTTAACTATGGACAAATGTGAGTTTGTACGCAAAATATTGAGAAATTTACCATGTTGTTTTAAGACCATAGAGTTCTTATAGGTTTTCCTGTAATCTATAGGTATTGAACTATTTTCTACATTTTTTTTTTCAAAATTTTAGGCTCACAATCAGTACTTTCGGAGATAAAGAGGAGGAATGGTCAATTTTCGTCTATTTTCTTAAATAACTTTAAAATGGTTTATTTTAAAATTATAAAAATAAATACATTTGAGACTCTTACAGTAAGCCCTTTCATTAAGTATGTCACATGGTACAGTTTGCAAAACTTTTTTTTTATTTGCCCCCCAAAGTTTAGTATTTGGGTCACAGAAATACATAGGATGTGTACCAAATTTCAACTTAATCGGTCCATTAGATTCGGAGCAAATTGGCTGTGACAGACGGGCAGACAGACAGACAGACAGACAGACACACGAGTGATCCTATAAGGGTTCCGCTTTTTCCTTTTGAGGTACGGAACCCTAAAAAATACGTGTCGAGTCGAATTGTGAACCTCCTCCTTATTTTCGCCGGTTAAAATAACCATCAAACCAAGTCATTTTTACATCCAACGCTACATTTTTATCTTTAAATAATAAAACAGAAAACCTCTCCAATTATTATTTTATAAATAACTCGAAATGAAAATAATAAAAAAAAAACAAACATAGATCGTAGATTGGCCGAGCCTGCGCGTGTGTTTATGCCGTGGTAACAATTAAGTCGATTAGCACGCGTCATTTGATCAAAACATGTCGACTCGTCAGTTGAATGGTTCTGTAATAGCCATAGACTTGGTAAACATTGGTAACTATGGAGACTGGTAAAAAATGGATAAAAAAGTTTGAATAGCAAGTATTAGGGTACCAAAAGCACGTACGTGGTTTAAAATTCGTTTTAAAATGTTTTTAGTATCATACGGTGGTAGATACCTAAAAAATATTAATCTCTAGCTTTTGATAGTAATTTAAAATGTTATCTTAGTTACATAGTTATCGCCTGTAAAGACTATTTAGTAAATATTTAGAGAAGCCTGATTGATTTTAATAAGATGTTAATGAAATGTGACTTTTTTTTTTGGTATATTGGCGTGTGCTAGCTTACTTATAGCAAATAATTTAATTTAATGTTTTGTGTTGCATAATGTACCTAAATTATTATGCGCTGTGATTCAATTATTATTATTTTAACTGAACAGACAGCTGTGCTGCTGTGGAGTTTGTTGCGCCACTTCTTCTCCCCAGCTAAAGCACTAGGAAGTGGTGAAGGGCGGGCGTTTTGGGGGACTGTCGTATGTAATTTTGACGTTCAAAAAGTGCTGATTCTCAGCCTAGTTTGAATAAATGAGTTTTGATTTTGATTTTTGATTTTGACTCTTTTAGTAGTTCAGTGGAAGAAGAACAGGGAGGCCCAGCAATGGAACACAGGCTAAATTTTTATTTCTTTGTCTATTTGGTCTTGTGTTATTTGGTTTTTCTATCTGGGACTTCTCAGTAGCAGCCTGCTCTCTGGGTTTGTGCCCGGTTGATAGCAATAGGCTCGCCCCCTATTAAATAACTAGCTAAATGTGGATGTAGGAGGTCTATAGTAATAGACACACCTATGTCTAACCTTTCGGGAAATACAGGCGTAATATTATGTTTGTGTTTGTCTTTACCTATGAAATTGCCGTTTAGTATGAGAAAGTTGAAGTCATTATTGTAAAAATATTTTTTATTTCTATCAATCAAAATATGCACCAAAGCAATGTATCGATGCATCTCTACCAACGCAGTGGTCATTTATCAATGCCCTTCTTGAAGAAATCAGGTGTACGGGAGCCAACAAACTCGTCATAGGCATTCTGTACTGCCTTTTGGGTATTGATTTTTTTCTCTGCCAAGGAGTTCTCCAAATTTTGGAAAAAGTAGAAGCCTGTCAGCGCAAGGTCTGGTGAGTATGGTGGATGACGCAAAACATCCAATCCTTGATCTTGTAGATTAGAGACCGTCTGTTGCGCCATATGAGGTCGAGCGTTGTCACTTGTCGTGTAGGAGCAGCGGGGACGAGGGATTAACCAAGGCTGGCCGGAGATTTGCGAGCTTCTCCAGTTCCTCACAGTACACATCCGCAGTAGGTAAGCTGGTGCAATTTGGTAAGAAGCTGTGATGAATGAACCAGCACTAGACCATCAAACAGTGACCATGACTTTTTTAGAGGTAAGTTTTCGGCGTTTGGGGCATTGCCTAGGCGCTGAACCACTGTTGGTTAGACCCTGGTTCAGCGCCTAGATAATGACTGCTTACGATGATCAAAAAGAATCCATTTTTCATCGCAAGTGACAATGCGGTTCAAAATCCCTTCATTTCTGTGTCTTTTAAGCAACGCAAGGCATACCTCAACGCGATCGTCGCGTGGGCGATCGTTCAGTTCGAGCGGCACCCACTTATCAAGTTTTTTTACCTTGCCAATTTAACGCAAATGGACCAATATTGTTTTGATGCTAACGATAAAGCCGCTGCTAACTCAGCCGTAGATTGAGCATCGTCAGCTTCCACTATCCTCTTAAAATTGTCGTTGCTGACTTTAGTTTTCGGGTGGCGTGGTTCATTTATTAGATCAAAATTTGCATGTTGGAAGACTTCAAATCAATAACGATTCGTGCTTTCTATTGTAATATTCACTCCGTACACGTGATTATTAGTGTTGCGAGCCGTTTGTGCGGCATAGCTACCGCGACGGAACTCGTATTCCATAATTACTCGTATTTTTATCGTGTCCATGTTGATGAAAAAGATACAAATGTAGTGAAAACAAAACACTAATATTGAATTTGAAAACAGAATTCCATATTTTTAAAATAAAATACATTTGAATGTAGAATTTATTGCCAGCCATACATAAATTACGTATCAAATGACCAGTAGGTAGGTATTGTAAAACCGCAACTTCGTAGGTAAAGACCTATTATTATTTACTTAGTAAGATGTTTTAGAGAGGAGCTCGTGGCTAAGTAATAAAAGCCGCACGGGTCGCTCCATCAGGTTAAGCTATGCTTGCCACGGTCGGTCCGTGGATAGGTGACCATCTTCACATACCGAGACTCTCGTCCGTGCCTCGGGAAGCACGTTAAGCCGTTGGTCCCGGCTGTCATTCGTGAATCTTTGACAGTCGTTACGGATCGTCAGAAGCCCAAAAGTCTGACAACCAGTCTTACTAAGGGGTATCGTATTACCCAGTAACTGGGTTGTAGAGGTCAGATAGGCTGTCGCTCCATGTAAAATACTGGTAGGTATTCAGCTGCGTCCGGTTAGACTAGAAGCCAACCCCAACAAAGTTGGGAAAAGGGTAGTCTGATTGATTGATGTTTTACAGAGACTTTATCGGAAGTAATATTTTGTTTGTTAAAATCTGAATCATCAACAACCTAACCAGATGCATGCTGAATCATCAACAACCTAACCAGATGCATGCTGCATTAAAATCCATTATACCTAGATATCTAAATCTAGATAAAGTATGAGATAACAGAGACACCTAGATGTAGCTCTGATACATAGAGGTCTGTAGCCCATTTGAACTCAACGTCTTAAATGTATCTCATGCTTAACCTTCTTTTACTCAAGCCAATAATTGCCTAGAAGATGGAGTTGCCCACGCAAATTCTATTAAACAAGTAAGCGTGATTGCACAAAATCAATTATATACAGAATTCCCATTTAGTTTTATACTCCAAACCAAGTTCTCCACACCAAATTCACACTTATTGACAAGCTCTAAGATTTAAAATCCTGTAGAAGATGGAACGGAACATGTAACCGGTCGAATTCGTTAATTTAATCGTTGTGTGTTGTTTCAATTCCTACTTAAAATTATTCAATTGCTTCAGGGTAATTATAGATAAGTTACGGGTAAAATCTACATGGTTCTAGCTGGGGAGTGTCAATATTATAGAGTCTAAATAGGCCATGATTTGCGCCAGTCAAGTTATCATTGTCTTTGTTCAGAGAGTGTGAGTCGGCGAAAATGTCAGTACCTACCTACATTTTATTTTAATATATCTATTAGGCGTTGTATCTATCTAGGAAGGAATCTATATAATAAAAGTACATAAGTTGGCTAGATTTTCAGCATTAGAACGATAAATAAGGCTTTCCTGAAGGTACCACCCGCACGCGAGCCAACGGAGAGAAACAGAGAGTGGTGTTTTTTTTTAAATTACTGTTTAATAAGCTTTTTAGGAGCTAGTGGCTAAGTAATAACAGCCGCACGGGTCGATCCATCAGGTTAAGCTATGCTTGTCGGGATTGGTCCGTGGATGGGTGACTATCTTTTCATACCGAGACTCCTCCGAGCCTCGGAAAGCACGTTAAGCCGTTGGTCCCGGCTGTCATTCGTGGATCTTTGACAGTCGTTACGGGTCGTCAGAAGCACGAAAGTCTGACAACCAGTCTAGCCAAGGGGTAAGGCTAGGCAGTTTGATTGAGTATTTTTAGGAAATTATTTGAGGTTCGATTAAATACATGCCCTAAATATACTTACCCCTTTTCCAAAAACTCAATCTGAAACCCTACAAAAGAAAAACAAATAGAGACTCAACAGAAAATAGTATTTTCTTATGGATTACCTACTACTATAAAACTAGCGTGTCGGAAAATCACTAGACACACGAAAACATGAAAAATAATGAATTTAAAAATCCCTATTAAAATTAATTACAAGCACATCATATTGATTTATTATCCAGTAGATATCATAATGGTATCGGCTGCACTATAAAGAGTACGTTAAGACTACGTTGAACCCAAGAGATTATTAATGGCATTATTCAAATTCCTTTATTAGATTAACAGTGGGGACCCTACTGTGTGGAGAATGCAAAATGTATGAACTTCTTGTTTTAATGAACGTATGTATTATTTTAAATGAAATATGACTTCGAAATGTACGTAAAATTGTAGAGGTTGCGAGAAAATTACGCACGCATTATATTGTTTTATGATTACAATTAGTTTTTAATCCGTTTTTTTTTTTAATAAATGAACTGTAATATAACGTTGTTGTTACTTTTGAGTTTAATTAAATACATAAACTGTTGTTATTTTACAGTTATAAATAAGTCTGTAACTGATTTCCTCAGTATATGCACCTTATTATTTTAGGTATGATTGACCATGTTTAATAATAATGGGGTATTTTGATAGGCATTTTAGTATCAAAAATTCACTTCACCAATTTTCTTTTTGAGCATATTATCGTTAATATCAAAAAAATATATCTCGGTGTGGCAAGAATTGTTACAAAGATATAAAAGATATAATTATAAGTCAAAGTGTATGCCAACGAAGAGGACAGTGAAACAATCAACACGCAATATTGTAAACTCGCATGTCACACAAAACTTATTGGTCATGACTGACAGTAGCCCTGTCAGTCGCAAGCCTGACAAGCATCGCAATATAATAAACAGAATGCCCCATATTTCAGCAAACATTAAGCGAAATATTTCACAGCTGGTATTAAAATATACTGAGACAATAAAATTTACCGCTACTGGCCCATAAAACACTATATTTACACCAGAAAGATGTACGACTCGCCACAGTCAAAATAAACTCTTAATTTTTATATTAAGTGCAGCCGTCATTGCTTCCACCACATACAGCGAAGTCATGACTTAAACCAATAAACATGAAATATCATGTGATCGTGAGACGCATGCGTGATTTCGACTTTCGTGTTACACAAAAATAGCTACACGCAACCAATATTCGACATTTATCAAAACATAGATAAATGTTAAATAGACTTTTGTTGTTTAAAATATACATAATAATGCATTCATCATCGATGACTGTCGAGACCACAAGGCCAAGCGAAGAAGACTTGGCTGAAAAAACCGAAGGTGTAATGCTCGGTAGATGGATAATTGTATGCAGAGATCGAAGTGGTATTGGTTGACTTACCTGAAAGTCTGAAACTATCGGGTTTGATTAAAAATAAGGCGGAGGCATTAATTAACAAGAAGACGGTAGGGTTGTCAAAAATTAAACACCCTGTCTTGATAACATATCGTACTAGGTGTCAAACCACTCAATTTCCCAATAAATTGTGCAATTGTACTTTTTGGGATAGGTTGCTAATCATCAACCATCATCAACAAAACAGTTCCCATGCTTGTAGACATACAAATGTCTAATTGTAAAAGTGTCTTGTTAAAAAAACTACAAGGTTAAGATGTGAATAGATCCTACTAAAACGGATTACAAATTGACACTATTGTTGATCCCATCGAGTGACGGTGCAGTGACGATTTGATTTTTAAATCCAAATCTACAGTCTTGGTTGACAGTAATCACGTTACAACAATAATAAAACGGGGCTTACGGTCAACGCATTTCGATATCAGAGACACGATCTACTGCGTTCCATTTGTCAGGTGACTCAGCGTTGTCGTTGACATGACGCTCTCAAAATGCAAATTTTCGAAAAACCGAACAATATAAATCTCGATCGGTCGATCTCGATTCGGTATCGTCTTGTCCCGCCAAGCAATTGAATTCAGTCGATCACTAATCGATGTCTTGTCCGTGATAGGCACGGTCGGGGGCCGCGGCAGCAGGGTGCCGACTTACCACACAATCCATCGTTAACTTCTTTCTTTCTTTCATTATCGTCATCACTTACAATATCAACCCTACACGCATCTCTTTTAAAGTTCATAATATTTAATTCGACATTAAATATTGTATCTTTTTGTAATACATTTTCTACCGCATCTTCGTCAGCACGATTGGTATAGTCATCAGCAATAAACACCGTAAGACTTATTACTATAATATAAATTACATTGAACGCGCTATGGAGTTGTGTCGTTTTAGAATTAAGTCTCGAATTTAACCTCATTACCTATCTTAATAAAGGATTTGCCCTTTCGCGCCGACTAATCACAAATGAGCATGTAAAGTCTGTAAATTATGTTGCATTGAGTTCATATTACTGTTTTTTACTTATTGAACCAGAGGTTGCTTATTCATAATTAGACCCCCTCGACGTTTATTACTTCTGTACGAGTAAATGAATGTGTGCAGTTCTTGATTTGAATGGTTTGTTACCTTTTATGCGTCGATGTCTATCAAATCGTTCTTTGTTGCGACTGACGTTTTATTCAAAGGGGTCGGTGTTATTTGTGATATCATAATGGGTTTCAATCAAGTTCCATTTATCATTGTTTGCTAAAAATTTATCGGCGAAATAATTTAAAAATGCATCAGTTTCATTTTCTCAGTTTTGGAATTTATCTTCTTTCTTGTGACCAGTATAAGAGGTGGGGGATCTTACTGGGTTGTTTTAGATTCTTATTGTGCGGCGTGCTCTAGTTGGTGTACATTGATAGTCATCCATATTTCTCCGTTCCCTATATAAAGTGTGGAAGGTTCGGCTGATGACGAGTGCAACAGTGAAGCTGAGCCGCGCTCGTGGTCGCCCCCTGCCGCCGCACGCCAGGGGCCAAGCCAGCCCGCCGAACTAAATCAAATAATGACTAATCGATTCTCTCTTATATTGCACAGTAGGTACACGTCAAACGTTATTCCCTTTAATTTTTAATATTTAAGCGTTTTTGTTCTGTTTGCATAAATCCGAATTCTTTATAGACAATGCAATGATTGATTCGTTTTAATAATGCTTTGGCGGTTGATTGATGTTTATTAGTTCAGTAGTCGGAGTTTTGGGAATCATTAGATGAGAACTGTGTCTTATGAAGAGTAATGATCAAATCGCTTTCGGTACTCAACTTAATTCGAGGTTTGACCGTTTGTTATTTATGATGCGGTCCGTGTGTAGTTACTCACACTACATTGATATCATAAGTCGGATGCCTATCATCGTTGGAATCTTTGATCGTGGCTGTTAGAATGTTATCTTCATTCCTTTTAGGTATTTGAGTCACGTATATATTGAGATGATTGCTTTGAATTGTTTTAATTTTTTTTTCTAATGTGTCCAGTGCTTTAAAAATCTTCACAAAAAAGAAAAAAAAATACATCTTTTAGTATTTTTTTCATTATATACAAAGTTTTCCACGGACTCGTAATACGATGTCAAAGGTTTACTTTATTATTTTGTAGAAATAAGTATCCAGTGTAAGCTAAGCTATGTCAATAATATTTAACATTGTTTCAAGAAGCACTTCACTGGTCAAAAACTTTTGATCAGTGAAGATTTGAAAATTTACTTACGAATAAAAGTTTACGGGTAAGCGGTTTGGGTTATCAGTTTGCTAAATCTTGTCTTCCCATCCAGGAAAGCTCCTGAAAATTAATAATTGAAGGAATAAACCGTTCCTTCCCGTATAAAAGAGTAAAGAGATAAATTGTCGACATTTTGTTCAATTATTTCGTCTATTCGTGACGACAAGCTCAACTACAACATTATATAGCGTGGCTTGCGCCCACGCATATCGTTCACACTGGATTAACAGGTTATATTGTTATCTTTAATTTTTTTCTCATTTGCTCTTAAATATTAAACGCTCAATTATTTTTATTTGTAGAATAGATTATATTTTAGTTCTTGACCATGAATTTTGGTCGCGTGGCTGAAAGGTAAATTGTATTGTTTGATTGTAGGCATCTCGTGATTGCGTGATTGTAGGTACAATTATTTCCATACCGGATCTTTGTAAATCACCGATAAAAGTTCCGGTTCGTTGGCTCAGTAAGGTCAATCATCTCTAACTATTATGGTTTAATGAAGCCAACGTCTTTGTGATGACTAGCTGTTAATTAAACACCACTCATGTTATGTCATATTATGTAGGTTTCATCAGAAGAAACTAATGCCCGTTTTCACTAACACTAGGCAACATCTAAATGAACGCTAAAATATAATCGCACGAGCTTTTATTCAGGCATTCATTTTGGTTTCACCTAGTATTATTGAAAACGGGCGTAAGAGTTTTCGTCAAACGGGTTGGAAGTAGTACTTACCTATCTACTGTAGGTAGTACTTACCTAACTTCCAACATGGAGGTCATGACAATACGGAGTATTAGTTTTCAAGTTAAAATTTCCATAGCTTTAGATTCCACTGCTTTATTCTTTAATTTCTTAACTTGCGTTGTTGGTGTTGGTTGCGTAACAATTTCTTCATCCCATGTATGTATTAGTATGAGCAACTTACTATAATTATATGGACAAACATAACTATGTATCAACGGTAGTCCATTTCTTGGCGTCACCAAATAGATACACTTTCATAGACATAAAAATAGCCCAGTATTAAACGGCTTATTCACAGTATGACAACTGAACTATGTATGTGTACAAATATTCAAATATCGTAAAATCTATATTCATAGAAAACTTGGAATTGTTACGACTTTATTTCAAACTGCTGTTAAGGTAAATGTCTTGAATTGAATATTGTTTATGAATATAACTTTTGGTTAAACACTTGACCGTCGTAAAGATAATACCAGAGTAAGTGGATACAGTTTTGAGGAATTTGGTGACGAAGTATCAGAAAAAGAACTTGAAGCTTAGATACAGACAAATAATGAAGATCAAAACGATAAATGGTTGTGAGTGCTATAGATATGATATCAGGACTTGGGAACTGTAGTCATAAGTTATAAGTCTTCTTCCTAGTGTATCGATGGTATAAAGTTGAAACATCTTTGGCTTCAAATTCAGCTGTGCAAACTACGCTCACTGACGCAGTCATAAGATAATCAAGTGCACAGGTGACAGGGCATGCGGCGCAGGATGGGAGGTGGACCATTGCCTGCGGGGAGATGCCGCATACGCACGTGAGATCTGAGCTGTCCGTGAACCTCCATCTGTGGATATTGTCTTTGCTCCGGCCGACTTGGGTTCGAAGTCTATTTAGAGATTTCCAAGTCAGCCACGATAATGCGTGCCCAGGCGGAAGGCTCTCAGAGGGTTATAACAACTTGGAGGCGTTAGGTACTATTGGCTGGACTAGAAGGACCCACGCATCCAAGAAAACTTTTCAGTTTTTCGCCTCTGGTGCACTGAGATGCATTGGCTGACGTGAGTCAGTTTGTAGTTTCACTCACTCGATGTGGCTGGCTATGGTTCAACGAATGTTTGGAGGCGCAATGCCAGTCAGTGGATAGAGCATTCGTATTGGGTTCGGTTTAAGGCAACCTCTAATAATCCGGCACGTTTTATTTAGAGCTGTATCCACAAGGTCAACGTCAACTTGAAGCTACTATTACCTAATCTTGCATTTCCTATGCTATCTAAATAAAACTTACCTACGATCATTATCAAACATCATGCATAAATTCAGACGTTATAAAAATAGTACTCCCTCTTAAATTCTTTAAAAAATAACCAATAACTTTATCATGTTTATTATTTTCAAAGACCTACTCAAGAATTCATACAATGTCTGCCAAATTGATCGCAATGCGGTTAGAACAACATGGTCCCTGAATGCGATGTGTACATTTAAATTTGAGTGTAAAGATCAAAAGGGATTATCTCCAAAACCATTACCTAGCCATTTTATATCCAATGCTTTACGATTTAAAGTTTAAATTGTGAAATTAAAATAGTGTCCCTAAGCGTTTTTCAAAGCTTGGTTAGTGATGCGAATCAGAATGTTCACCGCCAGTTTGTACGGGAGTCGAGTGCAGGTGACAAATAGTCACGCCATACTGGAAAAGGTCGGGGGCGATGCGACACGTCGATGTTTTTATTTGTTTAAGTCGATGACTTAATATTAGTGAGGGAAAACATCGATAGTTGTATTAATCGGACAAGAGATACATTAGTATGAAGTATATTAACACTTTACTAAGTCATAAATACTGAATCAATTAAAAGTTTTGCAGAAAAACAGTTGTTCTGAAACTCATTTTATTAGATACTACAAATTATGCTTATGCTTGAATCTAAAAGCACCAATTAAATCTCAAACACTGAAAAGAGCTTGTAGTTAAAACTTTAGTTTAAAAGGATCAATAAAAATATCGATAAACTTAAAGCTATCTATCGATAAAGCTTCACACATTCGCACATCCCTAGTTTTATAGATTCATATCTCTTAAATGTATGCAGTCAGCAGCATATAATTCAGGATTACAAATTGTTTGTTTTAGGGAGAGACACCAAATGTATTGGCGAGATTTCAACTTAAAAGCCTGGTGATAAATATAAAAAATCCGATGAGGTATCGCAAGCAAAGGATTGCGATTTTACGCCGTGACATTTTTCTTGTTTGCCTGACAAAGGGTTTTTAGTAAATGTTTGCTGACAATGTTAGTTTTGCCTTTGTAAATGAGTTTGTGGTAATTATGTGTCGTTTAATCCTTTGTTAATATTCACTGATGAATTTCGCGACATTTTTTTAAATGTTTTGTTTTTGTTTATGTATGGAAAAGGTCTCGTTAGTGTGTGATTGTATGAGCCTGTACGGACCGCTACCGTTTTTTAAATTGTTTTGGGTGCTTGTACGTTTCTCATATTAAAATTGGTTTGACATTCTTTCTTCATTATCCTCGATTGTAATTAATGTAGCAACATAGTATTCAACCTCCTCCGTTTACATGGCCATTGATTGCTTATGTCTTCAGGAACTAGCTACATCTGTAGTCACAATATATGTAGGCTTAGAGTTGTCTTGGAGATAGACATTTTTTTTTGTCATTGTTACATTATTTACTTGTTTTTGTAGGTATGTCATCATCACCATCATGCACAGCTTGACTTCACTTACTCCTGTGCCAGCCTGATCCAGTCTTTGCCCGCAATGGCAACAATGTCGTCCGTCCATCTCGCTTCTGGACAACCGACATCACGTCATCCAGTCTTTGGAAGCCACTCTATCACAGCCTTACTCCACCTGTCATCACTGTGCCTTGCCAGGTGTCCTGCCCAACTCCATTTGAGTTCCATAATACGCTTTCCAGTATCGAAGACCTTTGTACGTCTTCGGATCTCGGCGTTTGGAACACGGTCTATTACCCTGTTGTCAAGCATGGAACGCTCCATGGCTCTCTGTGCAATTCTCAGCCCGTACACAGGCTCCTGCGTGAGCGTCCACGTCTCAGCATCGTACGTCATTGTGGGCAGAACACACTGGTAGGTATGTATGTAGGTACCTACTATTTTTTTTTAATAAGTTGGTACTATTAAAACTTTATGTCTCTGCTTCTTCTGTAAACACCAGCACTATTATTAACTTTGCCTGATAGCTAAAGCCATTAGTTGAATTTGTGATCACATAAACATAGTGTCAGCTCTAGTAAAAGTCACCTCTTTGATATTTATATCGCATAACATTGTACTGAGTGTATTACCTTACATGCACTGGTTTGATACTTCTCGTAAATTAAAATCTTCATGTACCTACTTAGTACGATAAGCTTTTTGTGCTTCTTGATTTCACACATGTCCCGGGTTTAGTTACTACAGCATTAAAACAAGTAGGGATTTTTATTATGTTTGCCTGGTTTGCCATGTTGCTATACAACTGCACATTACTGAAATGTTACTTTATTCTGGGTGTAATTATCTATATAAGTATATATTTACAAAAAAAAAGTAGTATATGTAGTATATCAGTTATCTGGTTTCCATAGTACAAGCTCTGCTTAGTTTGGGACCAGATGACCGTGTGTGAAAAATGTCCCAGGATATTATTATTATATTATTATTTATACTAAGGTATGAAAAGTTTCAATGCAGCACAGGGCGAAAAAAAAAAACAACTTGTATACATAAATAATGTCTTCTAAAAAAAAAAACGTTTTTACAAAAAAGAAAAAACAATCGAATTCCAAAAAACACTACAAAGTGAAAAATTACTTTAATTTCGGAAGTCGGTGTCTTTGGATCTGTATTTTAGTTTTTTCCACCGACTTCCAAAATTAAAGCTATTTTTCACTTTGTAGTGTTTTTGTGGAAGAAGGTTGTTATTTTTTTTTTGCAAAAAAAAATATTTTTCACTTTTTAGTGGGTTGACTTGTAATTTATCTAAGTTACAATAGCCTAATGTCAACAGCTCATCACCTTTTACAAAATATTGCTTTTCCCAATGCAGGGACGTTAATTGCTGAGGAGTTCTCCTAGTAAGAACCAGGCGAACTAGAGCTGATGATGAAGTCACGATCACCATATGCATTGTGACGAGCGTAAATTTGCTTAGCTTACCATATTAAAGTAATCAAATTGCAACCCGTCAAATACTTAGGTATAATTGAGTAGTTCCGATGGCCATCTGTGGTTTTCATCATAAGTTCTACTTCGTCTATATTGCTTTCCGAGAGCAAATGCACGAGTTACTATAAAAAATACCCAAATCGCTATAGGTATGCCTATAAAATTTGAGGGTTTCCCTCGATTTCCATGGGATCCTCTCATGAGATTCTGACTTGGTGGCAATGGGACAACCTCGAAATGTCCCCTTTCAAATAAAAAAGAGTTTTGCATATCCGTCTATATATGACGGGGTTATGCCCGAACATTGAAAAATATATAAAAATCCGAATTGAGAACCTCCTCCTTTTTGCAAGACAGTTAAAAACCAGTCAAGTGCGTGTCGGACCACGCAATGAGGGGTTCCGTAGTTGGGATGAATTTACAAGAACAAACTTAACATTGTAGTTGAAAAACATGTGCTCCCATACATAGCTACTGCAAATGTAAGTTTGTACGCACAATATTGAGAGGTTTACCATGTTTTTTAAGAGTATAGACTTCTTATAAGTTTCTGTATTTTCTTTTTTCAAAATTTTAAGCTCAGTAGTTGCGGAGATTATGAGTAATGGTCAATTCTCGTCAATTTTCATAAATAACATTAAAAAAGAAATTAAAATCTTAAAAAAATACATATTTGCGATCCTCACAGTAAGCCCTTTCATGTGATATGTCGCACGCTACGGTTTGCAAAACTTTTTTTAAATTATTTTATTTGCCTGCCAAAATTGACCCTCATATTCCAAAAAAATAATTTATCAACGTTACACGTCCGTGTTTGGGTGGCAGAAATTCATAAGTGTACCAAAATTCAACTTAATCGGTCCATTAGATTCGGAGCAAATCGGCTGTGGCAGACGGACAGACATACATACGAGTGATCATATAAGGGTTCCGATTTTCCTTTGAGGTACGGAACCCCTTAAAATTATGTGATAATATTACAAGTTAACAATTTTCGTACTTTTCCTTTACTTGTGCTGTGAGACCTTGCTTCTTCACAAATTTGATGATTCTAGGTCGACGGGAAGTAAAGATTTTGATTTATTTGCGAGTATCTAAATATGTCGCATAAATGGCCGCATTTTTTTATATTGCGTTGACTTAGATGCTTGATTATGTTAGGCCTCCAAGGAACCGTAGACCTACGTATTCGATATTAATTTCAACTTGATACCTGCACGCGTTGCAAAAGAGTCTTGACAGACTGACAACGAAATGATCCTATAAATAACGGTTCCGTTTTATTCTTAAGAGGTACGGAACCCTAAAAACAAGCAATATTTGATGGATACAATCAATCAAAGAAACATCTTTTACATTATATCATACTATCAGTTTGTAAAATATTCCCTAACATATACCAAAAAAGATTACACATAATAAATATTGTAAACGCGTTTTAAATTTCGTCAGACGCCATTTTACGATAACATGTCATTTCTTATAAAAATACATATAACATTATCAATATATTGTATCTTATTGACAGTGTTATAGCAAATTATGACTATTTATGTACAAAATTAGTTCTAAAGTTTTGTGGTGGAATGTTAAAAGGTCTTATGTGACAAATATTGTGGTCCCTACCGGTTGGGGAAACGAGAGGTTATTTATGATAGTTGGAGTTAACTTTTTTGTGCATTCATGTATTAATCTTTGTCACGTATAATCTTATTTTCATACAATAGCTGTTATTGAGGATATACTGCATTAAGGTTTAGAGAAAAACAAGAGAAGGAGGATCAAATCAGGTTGACAATTCACAAATAAATACAAAGTAGAATCTCATCCAAAAGATTAGGAAGAAAAAACTACCTAAAGCCCTACTAAATATTACAGTATATCCTTATTTAAGAACTAGCATTATACCGTATAAGGCACAGGAAACCATTTTGTGATATATGCATGGACTCTCAGTAATGATATATACCAAGTTGCAGAAAAAGTTTTACACGGAGAATAATGAGAATAAGTTATACCTAAATGCATTATAAGTACTCTAAACTTTTCATATATCGAATGCTGTCAACATGTTTTGAAGTATAGTTATCTAATATTAACTGACAGATTGATTTGTTTTTCAAACGAAGATTGATCAATGGTCAAACTAGACATGACGTGATCAGTGCCGGACGTAAAATGTTTTAATATACTCGTAAATCTTTTCTGAACTATGAATACGTTATAAGTGCGAGTCTGACATTGATAAGTAAAGAGTGTACTTTGTTTCAATTTAGTATAATTTAAGATGTATTGAATTTGCAGATCAACTGCCCTCGATTGTTTTAATTTTGGAGATAGTCTAGTCAGCTGTTTTTAAACCAGTTAGTGCATACCTATTTGTTGAGACTATGTACTGAGTGAGTCCCCCAAGAAGATACGTCAAGAAGATGAGTAGTAGCCCGGTTCTAATGTCTGATAATAACCAAACTGCGATCTAAATTTTCTGACATGTCATTGGCAGATCCAAATCTTTTAGTAGATGATTTTTGTTTAGACCATTCTAACAATGGTAAATCTAGAACAATTCATTATATTTTCAAAAGTGTATTTATTATTGACTCAAAAGGTGATCACGAACAACCACAAACGCCTTATTCAAACAATATCAACATGTCGGATCATAATCATTAACACCATCGTTTCTAACCATCACACCTCAAGAGATGGAACGTAAAGATATCCTCAAAAAGACATAAGAAAGGATTCGCGTCGTACGGCGTACGGTCAAAGTTGAGTGCTTGAACTCGATTGACCTCGCAAATCCGTTACTGATGTGACTCAGGGTTCAGGGGCTAGGCAGCGGTCCAGGTTAGTATCGATTGCACGGAAATTGGATTTGTTATTGGTGTGTGGGTACTGTTTTATTAAATGTTTGGTTTTATCCTTTACTAAATACACTGTCGCCTATGCTAAGTGTGACTATGGAAAGTTATCGTTTATTGAAATTTGGAGTAATCATTTGTCTAATGATTTCATAATGTTATAGATGTATAATAAGCATTACAATACATTATAATATAAGACTTTTTTGTAATACCTGTGTTCACGAATACAGATTGATTGAGCATATGGCAAATAAAGTAAGCACGTATCATGTAGGGGACCATAAGAAAAGAGACAGAGTGAGCACAGAAAGGATAGATGAAATATGTGAAATATGATTTGGCTAGAAGGTAGCCACATCCGAGGTAACGGTTAATAAAGAAGTATGGAAGAAAAGACGTGCTGCCTTTATCCCAAACAAAAATTGATAAACACAGGAACATGAATAGCTCTCCAAAAAATCTAGCAAATCGGGCTTCAACAGCGCTAGGCTCTTGAGATTAGGAATCGGAAAACAAATGTAGAACAAGTTCACGCAAAAACGCTAATAAATCAACCTCACCTACAGAATCTATTCACTGTCCTGTTAAATTAAAACAAGACAATTTTAGCCTCAAAGAAGGAGCTCTGTTTCATAACGAAGTGATGGCATTCCAAACGTTTAGCACGTTGACTGCAGCTATTGATAAATTAACCGCACCGCACCTTACAAAAGTTACTCAGTTTCTTACCACACCCAAACTAGACGATATTGTTCTCAAAGAAGGAGCTAATTATCTTGCAGATTGAAATAGTTCTTGATTGAATTATTTAGTCTAGTAGTATTTGGGAGTGGCGGAAAAAATATGTAGCCTATATCATTAATAAAATGGTTGCCTTTAAATAACGACTACCTTATCCGCAAAACGATCTAAAAAGCGAATTAAAGAAATTATCTGGAATAGATAAAGTTTTGGAATCGTAACATAACGGTTCAAAATCCTATGGTAGTTGTGGAAACGAAGACACTGACCAATCCACCGCACAGTTTCTTATCACATAAAGTACAAGACGCTCAAAAACTGCTTGTCTAACTGGCATCCGGAAACAATCACACACCACCAGCACCAAATCTCCAACAGTTACCAAAACCAAGGCGACATTGATCTCAAAAGGACACCAAAAACCGATCGCAGCTAATTATCTCATGCATTAAAACCGTTCAGTTTAGAATAACAAAGTGATGGCATTCAAGACACGCGGGACATGGCCTTAGGCCACTGAGCAACGGCCGGCCGCACCATATTTCACGGTGCCGCTCCAATGGTTTCGGGAACACCCGCTGAGCTCCTGAATTAAGTAAAAGCCTTCGAGCTCTTGTTTCTTGATACCTCTAGTTGGGTGTAAGGATGTGTCCTGAGTGTGTGGTTTTGTCAAAGAATAAAGAACTTAAGAAATTTTTGTTTGAGTAAAGTTTTGGGCTGTAATCTGGATTCCAGATTTGATTCACTGATGAAATTCTGTGAGAAATTATTGATAGATAATGGATTGTTCCTCCACTTCCAAAAACGTGTTATATACTGCCTTGTAATTTTAATTTCTTGAGAAAAACTTGCAGAGGTTATAATAATAAGTTAGTACAAAATCTAACATTTGTGCTTCTACGCCATACTTATTCTAGCCAGCAAATATCAATGTTGTAAACATACGATCTGCTTCGCAGTAATACAAATCTCACATCCCTAACTTAACGACAATATATTAAAACAAACCTTACCATATAAACATACCTTAACCCTCCTTAATAGATGTCTCGGACCAATTTAACATTTGACGTGTTTTTAATTTAGCGGCCGCGCCCGCGGCACCCGTCCGACTGGCCACCTAAATAACGTACATATATTACCAGAAATCATACGCCGCCACTCATTACCGATCTCATTTGAATATTCCGGGTTTATACTGGATATTTTGTTTTGGTTGACTCCTTTTGTATATCAGAAAAAATCGTGTACGGTATCTTGGAGTTCGATTTTTATTGGTTCTTATAGTTCAATCAAATCATACTAATGTTTGTTAGTACGTAGTTCTCTCACCAGCTTGGGAGAGGCTATGGCTTGAGGCGAAGGCCAGGTGTGGACTACGATAGACTGAGTTGATTGACTCCTTTTGTGTACCAGAAGGTTATATTTGTGGTGCATCTAATTTAATATTCCAAGTATTCCGTGCCTACTATTTTCATCACCTTTTAGCAACAATGATTCTATTGTAAGGTATGGCTTTGATTTTAATATCACGGGCTTATACTGGGTATTTTGATTATATATCTGTAGCTTTAGACTCGTTCTTTCATTTTTTTTGAGTTCTAGATAATTACTTTCTTATTTGGTTAGGTGATTATTCTTTCCAAAAAATTAAATTAAATGTCTACACCTAATATAAATTCAATACAATAAATCCTGAGCCTACTGCAAAATTATTCAGGTATTTAGATATATAATTTCACGGACTACTTAATAACTTAATCAAATAGCCAAATAAGAATCGTCACTCAGCTAGATACGTGTTTAACTTACCGTTTTAAACTAATCCAATTAATGATCCAATTAAGTATCGATTAGGAAATGATAAATGGAATCGAAATTCCTAATCGAGAAGATAATTGATGGCCCAATCATAACTATCAAACGTGTTTAAATATTTGTAGGCCCCACTTCTATTCTGTCGGTGGACAAATTATGAAACGGCTGATTATCTCCTTGTGTCTGATTGTAAAATCGCTTTAAAAATATATTAGTATAATATTATTGTGCATTTACCATTTAATAAGACTATACGAGTACACTTTTATTAGTATTATTAGTTTATTAAACACAGCTTTGATGACAATTTTATATTTAGTTTAATAAGTGGGCAATTGGCTTAGTAAACTGTTCTTTAAACGTTGTTTTATTTAATAAACATCCCAATCTAATCTTCATATATCAGTCTCAGCAAACCTTGACGAAACGTTCATAAAAATTCATTATAACTTCTTCGAAACCTTATAAAATGCCTCTGTCGGCGTCTCAACGCTCAAGACGCAATTTTCTGAACTCAGAAACGCATTAATCAAACATACAAGTGACGTTTAGAAGTAGCAAAACAAATTGTCAGTCCTTTTTCGAATATAAAAGCTTATTTATATCCTCAAAGGAAAAAAAGTTAATTAAGTTTTAATAGAATACAAAACGGGAGTGATTTTGGTAGCCAAAAATAGGCGGGGATGTTGTAAAATTTAATTATTTTTTTCATAAAGCGGCTCAGTGGTTTTTTTGTTTGAAATATTCAGTCTTTGAACAGGAAATGTAAACAATTAGTAGCATTTTCGTTTGACGTATGGTTTAGGGAATTAATGTGGTTGTTCATAATTTTAATTTATGGAGATGTTAAAATTTTTCAGTGGTTAAAGTAAATGTATGCTGATGCATAACTTAATTCATTTACGTTTAATGATGTTAATAAAGTCGAATGATAATTATTAATATTGATTAAATGTTTATGGATAGATATTTATAATTTGAAGTGCACGTTAATTTATGCATATAGGTTTGAGATGACTGCTAGAACATAAATCCAGTTCGTGTCAATTTACTTGCTTCAAACTTTTTAAACAGAGTAATTTCAAAAAATATTACCAGCTGTAACGTAATCCTTTTTCCCTCAATTTAAGTACCAACAATCCTCCAAAAAAATTAAAC
This sequence comes from Dicycla oo, assembly GCA_948252095.1. NCBI lineage: Eukaryota > Metazoa > Arthropoda > Insecta > Lepidoptera > Noctuidae > Dicycla > Dicycla oo. Next base: position 17,421,573 of record OX411728.1, read on the forward strand.
ATTTCAAATATATTTAACCTTAAAAATTTCAAGCTTACTCGAATGTCTACGTCCAAACGTTTGTTTACACAGGAGTTTCATAAAACCAATGTCACAATGGTTCATAAATCGACGCAAGAGTCGCTCGTATGTCGCGTTCAGGCCGACTTTATGACTCCATTCAGGCCTTCGAGGTTTGGCCGATCGTTTTCACTAAATGTAGTATACCCGTTTTCACTACCACTAGGCGACGCCTAAATAAAAGCGAGATGTTGGATTTCCAACTTTTGCGGTTGAGCCGAGCGTTGAAAATCCAGCAGTCAATTTTATTGAGCCATTCATTTAGGTGTCGCTTAGGGTTAGTGAAAACGAGCATAAATGTATTATTGTATATCATACTGGCCCTTTGATGGAGGTCGCCAAACCCTAAGCTTAATGATTTACTTGACACCACAGTACCGCAGTAATTCTAACGGAGAATTCGTAAATTGTCAAAAATACTTTATGACGGTGGCGAGGCGAATCGATTTAAACTCATTCTGTCTTTTTGACTAGTTAGGGTGACTGGATTTGCTCAAGATGTGGGTTGCCTGTTAGAACTTTGGAAATACTAGCTTTTTGGTTAGCTTTTGAAGAGATGAAGGTACGTTGCAGACCTATGCAGCAACAACATTTCACGTTACATACGTATTGGTATTTATTATATTAGTGGTTGTGTAAAAAAAATGTTATTAATTGATACAGTGACCCAAGCCGCAAAACAATCCAAGCATGATACTCATTTTCGGCATCCTCGCCAAACAAACAGACAAATCAATACCCAATAGTGACGCGATCTTTATCGATACCGCGAATGTTTTAAAAAGGTACACGATCCTTAATAACACGGCTTTTTAATTGGTTTATATAAATCATTATTCCTCGTAACGACTTACAGTGATTTACTCACTGCAATGACACACAGGTTGTCTCTTAAATCACCTGAGTGACATTCCCGTGCAATGATATTCTTTTGTCATTATACTTATGCGAATTTTTAATGAGATGAACGAGATTGAAAAATATGATTTAATCTCTTGTTTCGCGAATGCAATCTTCATCAATAAGGGTAATGTTCTTTTAAGTTTCTGATTGATGCTTGCGAGTGTGCAAGTGATAATCGCAGCTTTGGAACCGGATCTTTAAATTCTGTAGGTGAAAGCTAAAGGACCTTAAGTCCATTTTTATTTTTACAGCCTTAAGGAACAATATTTGTCAAAAAAATATCACAAACCTTCATAATCATAATTTTTTTCTACAACGATGCACTATTTACTTTTTATACACGGTCGATTTTAATATCTAATTTCGGGTACCTATAGACATCTTTAATGAGCTCTACTGAATAATTTATAAAATGTGACTTAAGGTTATTTAGCTTTCACCTACAGAATTAAGGTTTGCGATTAAAAGATTAATTTACTTTGGCTTATCTTAGGGTCAAAAATATTGAGCTTAACTAAGTATCTACTATAAACTTTTTCCTAATCGTAGCTACGTGATTTGGATATGTTATTTAATACCAGTGTTTCTCGGTTTTAGGGGAAAGTAATTGTAATTGTATTGTAAAAATAATTGTAATAATATATGGACGATTATTAGTTTGTATTAGTCAGTCGTGTATATCGTGTGTATGGTGTGAGTATCATGTAAGGTTGTGTGTGTGTGTGTGTGTGTGTGTGTGTATTTACAGTCGACTCTCGATAATTTGAAACTCGAGGAACCAGAAAAACATTTAAATTACCAAGAGTTCAAAGTGGAGGGAAGAAAAAATCAAGTAAACAAGGTGACTCACTTTAACGTTCAAAGGTAGACTGGAATGAGAACTGTAAACTCACTCATATCTTATTTATATAAACAATCGACAGGTCTGTCCATGTAGCACCTATAGTTTGTTTATAACTAACTATAAGTGCTTAATAAACTCTTCAAAATATACTAGAGAGTAGGGAAGCCGGGACTTCAAATTATTGCATGTTGACGGGCAAGATACTATTCCGACAACTTCAAATTACCGAGGGGACCAATTACCATAGATTTTATTCAATTTATCGAGTATTTTTCAAAGGACCAGAAATAAATTTCAAACTATCGAGAGGTTCAAATTATCGAGTATCAAGTTATCGAGAGTCGACTGTATTTTCTAATCTATGTAATAGGTATTTTTACCGACCTTTTCTTGTTTTTTGTTTTTGTTTTTATATTAGTGTTTATCAGTGGAAACTTGTAATGGCCTTCAATTTCTTATTATTTAAGTACACTGTATAAATTAGCTGTAAGTTTGTCAAGTAAAATAAAAAGTAGTGAACCCATTTACAAATAGGTACCTTCATTTATCTAATATTTGAAGTTGTAAGTACGTCTCCACATTTTTAGGGTTCCGTACCCAAAGGGAAAAACGGGACCCTATTACTAAGACTCCGATGTCCGTCTGTTTGTCCGTCTATCACCAGGCTGTATCTCATGAACCATGATAGACAGTTGAATTTTTCACAGATGATGTATGTATTTTTGTTGCCGTTATAACAAAAAAAAAACTAAAAAATGGAATAAAATAAATATTTAAGCGGGCTCTCATATAACAAACGTGATTTTTTTAAATATAATGGTACGGAACCCTTCGTGCGCGAGTCCGACTCGCACTTGGAAGGTTTTTTTTATATTTCCAAAGCCACCTTCAGTGTACACTCTCCAAAGAAAAAACGCTGTTTATAAAACAGTTTAAAATACCTTTCAACCGTATATCAAGCTATTATTTTTCCTATTAGTTATACACACCATTCCGGAGTTCATTAAGCATCAAATCGATAGACAGGTCATTTCTTACACATTGTTTGTCTCGGTCAATGAAGGGGCTCACTTTAACTAGTGTTTGCTTCTCAATTTGAAACTGACACATTGAAACAAAGAAATTAATTGATGTAGTAATGAAGGTAAGTAATGAATGGGTGTGTGTAGAGTAGCGTTAGTTCAGAAAATTTGGTCAACCAAGCATTTTGTTTGTAATAATTGAAAATGACAGATTTTAATACAATATTTATGGTTTTTTTCGAAATATCTATGGGCATTTACATGATTTTTATTAAATTAATATTAACCCCATATTAGTCCTTTTGATGTGCCTTGCAGGTCGCATCTTAGAAACCTCCTTAAATTTCCTTTCCATGCCACTGACTTCTATTCCTACTCCTTCACTGTGCACGCAGTTCGGTTGTGGAATTCACTTCCGCCTGACATTAGGGACTGCCAAACTGATGACGTATTTAAAAGAAGAATAAAAGAACACTATCTTTCCATTTCGTCGTAGTTGTTAGTAATTTTAGTGCTATTTATTCTAGAAATATGTATGTATTTAGGTCTTTATAAAATTATATGTTTTATTTGCTAAGTGGATCGTTTTTTGTTAAGATTTTATGTATTTTATTTTCTCTTCCACTTCCACACGGTGTCTACATCTCTTTTTATCCACTGTCACTATCGCAGGGATGCTGGAAGAGATTTCTTTAGAAATAAGTATTTTTCCTTTTCTTTCTTCTTGGCTGTTTATTTGTGTGTACATAAATTGTCTAAATATTTTTTTTTTCTCTCAAACATGTTTAAAGACTAGTCACTGATCTTTTATTATGAAATTTGGTTTTTAAGTTAAAAAATAATACATTAATGGGAGCAGATAATACCTAAAAAAAATAAACTATGAAGGCACAAAAGTTCCTACATTACTACGGGTTACCAATTCTACACCACGTATCGTCTCTGGATCACTTCATAACACGGCTACTCTGTGCATCGATCAGATCTATCAACATTGGCTTTAGGCGATTCTCGTGACTTCTGCGATTGCTCTCCGAACCTCAATATATTATGTTTGTTTTTAATTAACTGACATTACCTTTCAGTTACTTTGTCAATATTTGACTGGGAACGTGCTTTGTTAGACTGGTATTCGTGCAATTTGAATAATAGAAATGGAGTTTGTGCTGATGATTTTGTTTGCTTTGCTTGTTTTTTAACTGAATTCAAAAAAATGAGTGGGTTCTCAATTCGGTTGAATATATTTTTTTTTATGTTTGTTACCTCAGTACTCCGTCATTTATAAATCGATTTGGAAAGTTATTTTTTATTTGAAAGGATATACTTCCAGACTGGATCCATTTTTATCAAAATCCAGTTCTCATGGAAGATGGGATCTATGAAGAATTGAGGGAACTCCTCAAATATTATAGGTGGTATTGGAGAAGTGCAACCGATGAAGCAGGACCACAGCTGGCCACGTGAACTCAATAATGCTAATAAGTATTGCACGGGTAGCAATAAGAAATCTCAATTATAAAAACTTTTTGACAAAAAAAAAAAAAAAACCGACTTTCAAAAAAAGCACTACTATGTGAAAGCCACTTTTGCCATTGATTTCCGAAATCAAAGTTATTTTTCACTTTGTAGTGCTTTTTTTTTTTGGAAGTCGTTTTTTTTTATCAGTACCTATAGGTACGGTAGGTCTAACATAGGACTGTCAATACAAAATTAGGTGTTGATTGAATTACTTAGGCCCAGGGATACAACTCTTCATTCGTCATCTACTTCGCAATCTAAACTAAGTTAACTAACATTACCTTTTCAAACTAGACGAAAACATCCTTCATCTGTTATCCTAGCAGTTTCCTACCTAAACCTCTGCTTAGACCCCTAGGCGTAAGCGTGAGCGACACATTAATTAGCAAACATTACCATCAGTTAGCCCATAGATGGCTACAGTCTATGGCAAGACAAATGGCCACAATTTCTGGCTGGTGGTGTAGCGTGGGAAATGATTTACAGCTATCGGGAAATCTAGATAATTTTATGTTAGTAGTTATTATTAAATTGGTGTTGTTTGTGTGGTTGAATCAGCGTATATAAGTTGCTGATTTATTTGAAAGAGTGTGTGAACATGTTCATTTTGTTCACAATAATTTCTTAACTATTATACAGGGTAAACAGTTATAAGGGTAAAACCTTTTAAGGGGTCACCATTATTAACAACTTTTACTATGGGACCAAACCTGAAAACGCCAAAAAAAAAAATCAGCTGTCTCCTACATTTTGACGAATTATCAATCTGCCTAGCCTTTTCCCTATGTTGGGGTCGGCTTCTAGTCTAACCGGATGCAGCTGAATACCAGTATTTTACATGGAGCAACTGCCTATCTGACCTCCACAACCCAGTTACTGGGTAATACGGTACCCCTTGGTAAGACTGGCTGTCAGAATTTCGGGCTTCTGACAACCCGTAACGACTGTCAAGTATCCACGAATGACAGCCGGAACCAACGGCTTAACGTGCTAGCCGAGGCACGGAGGAGTCTCGGTATGAAAAGATGGTCACCCATCCACAGGCCAACCCCGGCAAGCGTAGCTTAACCTGATTGATCGACCCGTGCGGCTGTTATAATACTTAGCCACGAACTCAAATGTACTGAATGGCTGATTTTTTTTTCGTTATTTCAGGTTTGGTCCCATAGTAAACGTTGATCATAATGATGAGTACAATGAATTACCCCTTAAAATGTTGGCACTGTTTACACTTACGCCCTGTATATCGGAGTATGGATTTGACCGGTTGATGGCAATAGACTCCTCCTCTATTATATGGCACTTAAACATCACTGGCCAGATATGGGTGTACTATAGGTACACCTTCGGGGAAACATGGCGTGATGTTTTGTCTAATAAATAAAAAAATAAAGTTGCCAATTAGTCATTAATAACAACGTATTGACAATAATTATCTTGCTTGTAGGTATTTTTTATCGTCTTAATGATCAGAAAAATACATTATCTACTTGTATTATTAGCTCATAAAGTGGCACTCCCTACTCCCAATTCACATTCGCGTTGCAGGAGCAATTTTGGGTTTCCTTTTCATAGTTTTCGAGGGTGGTAGCACCCTCGAAAACTATAAAACCCGAAATAATAAGGTATAGTAACTTGTTCCACCCCTATCTTTTACATTAAGGTCCTTTCCTTCACATCGAACATTGAACATATACTACATTTCTATGAATTTCGTCAAATTCTTTCAGAAGTCTAATGTTTATCTAATTTTTTTTTTCTATAACTATATTTTCTAGCCGTTTGGGGTTGAAACCCTCGTGCCGTGGGGTCCAAGTGCTCATGGTTTGCTCAACGAAATCTCCTAACGGCTGGTCGACACTTCCCGTGACTCAAGGGCTGGTTTTTACCTTGGCCAGAGGCTAAGCTTTGCCATACAACGTGGCAATGCCGCCAGTCTCTTGGGTACGTGATCAGTCGAAAGCGATGCGGAGGAATTTTTCGACGCCATATTTAAAATTTTGAATAGTTTTATTTAGGTTAGGATATTATATTGTTAACTTAATTATTATTTTTTTAAATATACTTACAAAAGATTAAAAAAAAAACTATAGTTACAATATTAAGGTCACCTGCAGCATTCTCTTGTACACCGATGACGTAGTAGGCAACTAGTAAGGCAAAAATCGCGATGCCCCACTGATCTCGAAGGTCAGATGGTAGTCACGCAGTGTTAAACTGGAACCTCAATAACTCTTGGATGGTAAGACTGATCGTGCTCTTGTTAGCAAGTACATGTTCGGTTAGTCGTGTCCTTGTTAGCAGGGACAGTGACAATAGCTTCAGAGGCGAAAATAGTGTTAGGTTGGTGAATTGTATTAAAACAATTGAATATCAACTTATTTAATGTTTAACTTCTTAAAAGAGGTTATCACTGAGTCAGTGTACGGAAAGACGATTGAAAGGTGTAAATTGGAATATTTTTTTTTACCGACTTCAAAAAAGGAGGTTCTCTATTCGACCCGTATGTATGTATGTTTGTATGTCCACGATTTTCTCAAAACCTAACCAACCAATTTTGATGATTTTTTCACTATCGTGATCTATATAGGTATACTTTCAGGTTCTAGTATATAATACATTAGGTAATTATTCTTATGTACGAAGTTTTATGCATAAATGTACTGTATTTCCCGCATTTCTAAGCGGGTTTTGATGATTTTTCTTTTCGTTTGACTTGAGCATATGGTATTTTGTATATTCAACTAAAAATGGAAAAATAAATTTATTAAGAAAAAAAGTAAAAACCGACTTCAAAAACTTAAAACGAATAAAATAACTTTCATAACAACTTAACAGCTTCTGAAGTCGGTGTCTTCAGTTCTTCAATGCTCTAATAGCTTGGCACCGACTTCAAAAGCTGTTAAGTTTTTTATGAAAGTTATTGTATTCGTTTTAGGTTTTTGAAGTCGGTTTTTACTTTTTTTTAAGTAAATTTATTTTTAAGGTTAGCCTACATCTTTCCAAGCATCCTTATCGTGGGCTACCTCGATCTAACCCTTGCGGTACGCGTCTAGGTCGTCTCGCCACCTCTTCCTGGGCTAGCCTCGACGGCGCCGTCAATCCTCAGACACCCACCGTGTGGAGACTGTTGCCCAGCGATTGTCATGCATGCGGCTGACATGCATTTTTTTGTTGGAATTTTCATGTGATTGTAGCCGCAACTGTAATTTAGTCAATAATAGTGCTATTATTAAAAGAACTAAGAAACAAACTTAGCCCGCTAATATTATCATACTTAGTCGTAATCGTAACTATTGTAGACGTAATCTACTTAAAACCAGCTGATTAAGAGTCCAATAGTTTATTTGAACTTAAAATAATGTAAGCCCTCAAAACATTACGAATATAGCTTTTAACAGTTTTAATACAATTTTTCATTGTCAACGAGTCGTATTTGAAAATTTGTGGGAATACTGCAGAATGGCTCGAGGGCATTTTCTAATAGTTTCTGCTTTAACCTACCACGATACTTATACTTTTTGATGACTCTTCTTTTAAGTTACGTAGGGGTTACATTTGAGTGTGTTGGAAATAAGGAGATGTTCAAAGGGTCGAATCGTGGCCTAGCTATTTAAATTGAGCCTCCTCCAGTAGATGCAAACGCAGCAGGAGGTACACCCTTAATTGGGAGCACAATATGTTATGTCTTCGGGTGATGGTGCAGTGCTTTTGACGTAAACTGGTATCGATAAATTGAATTTTAAATAGTTGTTTGTAGCTATCTTAGTGGAGGATATTTTAGCAGCTGTTTGTTTAAAAAAAATAGTGGTGAGCAATGTGGTAAAATAGAGATGATATGGATAATGTGACACACAGGTGATCTTCTTTCTTTTTCGTGTGGTTAGTGACTATCCTGGTGTCAGAGTTTTTATACCGCCCGCGGGCCTCTGATTTGGCTTCACATGCCGTCGAGAAATATCTCTCAGGCATGCCAGTTTCCTCGCGATCTTTTCCTTCGCCATTTTTTAAGCAAGTGATACTAATACAATGCGCACATGAATCCGAAAAGTCAGAGGCGCGTGGCTTGGGTTGGGACACCACTAGGCTATCACTGCTGCATACAAGACGTGATGAAAACGAATCATTCTCATATTTTATTTTCCTTTATCGTCATTTGCATTTTTTGGAAAAGCTATTTAGAATCATTACTTTCGTTATAATTTCGTGCAGTATTCATGTCTCCTCTATCCCTATTGAGTTAAGCTCACCCTTGAACATAATATGTACCAACTGAATTTTAAGATTCATATGCCAACCTGCATGGTACTTCTTTTCATAATAAACTACAGTACAACTATTTTCTTAATGTTGAATTCAGAACTAAGTTCCTACTTTATTGTTGTTCAAAAAAACAACAATAAAGTACTTAGTTCTGCATTCAAATTGTTATACACGATAAATCTAATAATTGATGAACATGGAAATTAGCATTCGTTTATATTCGGAAATGCAATGATTGCAGAGGACTATTAAGAAAATAGTTGTACTGTACTCAGCTGTTGCTATTTTCGGTACGTTTGTGGGTATGTGCACATCAACTTACCAAAGTTTAATTGCTATTGGTTGATTTTTTTATGAATGCAAACGAGAGAAACAAACTCTCACCATACCCATCAACATTCCACCATTGCATTTTCATCTGACATTTGATACCAATACCCAACGTCACGACTATAATACCTATACATAAAAGTTATCATACACCTACATTATCATTTTCAATTGGCATCCGCAGCATTAACATTCAGACTCGATACAGTGCTAATGAGTGTCATTCGAAGCAGTTTGTTATATTTTGAAACAAAATTATAGATATTTGTATATGTATTTGTGTACTGGATACTTATATCTGGTATTTTATGGTAGTTAAACTTGCCATTGGTGCTGATACTGTTGTGTACAAACTAAACTTAATTTAGGCTATTGTTAACTTTTTCTCTCTAATAAAACAAGAAACAGACGGACGTATTATAAATAAATTAGAGCTGTCAAACTAATATTTCCATACAAATTACGACACGTTAAAACATGTTGACTAAAAACATGGTAAAGCACAAGGTGTAAACTAGTTTGAAATCTCTAACTAAGTTCATAGCTATAGCCGTCCCTTTTCTTGCGCTGCCTTTTAGTAAAAGATAGCGATTCTCTAATTTTAGGTTAGTTATTGAACAAGAGAATCGGCACCATTCGCTCTTTCTTTGTGCACTTAAAGCTGGGACTGACTTGGGAGTTTGGTCACATGAACATCCACTGAGAAAGCTGGCATAAGAAGCATATTGGACCACCGATTCTGAAAAGTCACAAGGGTTCCGCGAATCAGATACATTTATCAAATTATTTTGGTCGGCTCTTAAATAGGCAGTTCCAGAGTAACAAATCTTATTTTGGATTATCGCAAAAAAATAGAGAGTACCCATTATTGTATTTCAGAATTCGGTGTCACTAACCGAGTTTTGGGTTGGTGCTAGCTAAGTGGCGTATTTAACTTATGGCCAAGAGGGCCATGGCCCAGGGCGGTAGACTGCGAAGGGCGGCGCAAGGCGCCCCTTGCAGTCTGCCCGATTTTCTTGATTCAAGCACTACTTATATTCTAGCTCTAATTTATGAATGGTCTAAAAAACACTCTCGAGGCGGGATGTTACAATTTTTAAGTTCACTTCGCTCTTTTTTTAACCGACTTCAAAAAGGAGGCGGTTCTCAATTCGTCTGTATGTTTTTTTTTTGTATGTTTGTTACGCGATTACTCAGATGGACCGATTTGGAAAATTCTTTTTTTTTTTTTGAAAGGGTATACTTACTAGGTCGTCCCATATACATTTTATTAATTTTGCTTGGATAGTTTTTGAGTTAGCTTCAATAATGCGTATTTTTCCCACTTAGTTTAACTTCCTATCTCTGTTATTTACATAGAAGGTAGTGGTATTTGAAATTGTGTGGGGTAGGTACCACAACTAAAAAGTGAACAATAAAAACTTTTTAGCAAAAAAATAAAACCGACTTCCAAAACAAAACACTACAAAGTAAATACAAAACCAAAGACACTGACTACCGAAATTAAAGTTATATTTCACTTTGTAGTGTTTTGTTTTGGAAGTTGGTTTTAATTTTTTGCTAAAAAGTTTTTGCATTCTGCAATCACTTAATTATTCTGAAGCTTTTATGCATTGCATAAGTCGACAAAGTATCTTCAATAGCATCTGGATGAATAGTTAAAAAAAATAAACCTATCCGAGGTGGGGTGCTAAAATTTTCGAGCTCGATTTGCTCGCTCTTGCATTTATAAAATTTTGAAACTTTTATCAATAAGTTGACGATGAAACTTCTAAATATAATTATTATATTATATGTAGGAATTGTCAAAAGAAAACCTAACCTATCCGAGGCGAATTGATTACATTTTCGAACTCCAAAAGCAACAAAATAACTGTTATGTACACCTATAATTGATGCTTTTTATGCTGCATTAGCTGTTATACCTTTCCTAAACATTCATGTAAACCAATGTTGAATTTATATGTTGTTCTTTAATAAATAAATAAACAAATATCTAAAAAGCCCGACTGCTTTACGATAAAAAGTTAAATGCAATGAAAGCAAGAAACAAGTAAATAATCTGAAACTAATCAAGATATTTTATATTAGTGGAGGCAAAATATTTATTTAAACAAAATCCTTGACCGTACTTCCGGGAGAGTCCTGACAGCCGTGGAATACCTCTCCACTCCTCAAGCATCTCAGGAAGTGTTACCCCTTGTCGCTACGTCTGCTTGTCTGTAGTGCTGGTGTCATCCACTACAGCTTTCTAAGGTCTGGCCCAACGATTACGGCAGATGTGTATTGTCAACAAATGCAAACCATGATGGTAAAGCTAGGCGTTATACAACCGAGACTGGTCAATTGCTCTAGCTCACTGCTGCTTCAGGATAACGCTAGACCACCCACTGTACAACAGCCGGTCGCTAAATTAGAGGAGCTGCGTTTGGAATGTCTCCGACACCCACCGTACTCTCCGGCCCTTGTTCCAACAGATTACCACTTTTTCCAGAATTTGGACTACTTCTTGCAAGGAAAAAAAATCAGTTCCGATGAGTCTGTCAAAACCGTCTTCAAAAATTTTATTGAATCTCGCTCTCACAATTTTTCAGCAAAGGAATCAATGAACTATCGATAAAATGACGAAAGTGCATAGATAACAATGGTACAGACGCCAGCCGGTCTAGCTACCCGAAACTGTCAAATTTTCCCAATCAACCTTGAACCTAATGTTTTAGTAATAAAGTTGAAAATCTATTAAAGAAATTTGACAGCTTAATGATATACTTTGATTGATTAATAAAAATAATTTCATTAAAAAAATCGTTTTGCTTCTTCCATACTAAACGCCAATTTTATATGTATGGACCTAATAATAACCAGGAGAACTGGAGCTGATGGTGTAGTCATCATCACCTGCGTTTTGACAGGCCAGATGGCATGGTTGGTTAAGATACCACCTGCCATGCTGCTCCTTAGGTGGAGGCTTTTGGCAATTAAGCCTATTATTATTATTATGACAGGCCAGTTGGCGTGGTTGGCTAAGATACCACCTATCACGCCGCAGGTCATGGGTTCGATTCCCATCCAGGACAAATATTTGTGTGCATGAACATGTCTGTTTGTCCTGATCCTGGGTGTAATTATCTACCTATATATAAGTATGTATTAACAAAAAAAAGTAGTCTATGTAGTTTATCTGTTATCTGGTTTCCATAGTACAAGCTCTGCTTAGTTTGGGATCATATGACCTTGTGTGAACAATGTCTTAGGATATTATTGTGACGAGCATAAATTGCTTAGCAACCATATTAATGTAATCGCATCGCAACCTGTGAAATAGGTATAATTGAATAGTTCCGATGGTAATGCCATCTGTGGTCTTCATCATCAGTTCCACTTCACCAAATGGTGCTTTCCGAGAGCAAATGCACGAGTTACTATAAAAAAAATACCCAAACCGCTATAGGCGCGCCAATAAAATTTGAGGGTCTCTCGATTTCCATGGAATCACCTCATCAGATTCGGACTTGGTGGCAATGGGACCACCTCGAGCGCATACCCTTTCAAACAAAAAAGAATTTTGCAAATCGATGTCTATACATGACGGAGTTATGCCCGAACATACATAAAAAAAAATATAAACATCTGAATTGAGAACCTCCTCCTTTTTGGAAGTCGACTAAAAATTCGTTTGCTTGACAAAGTATATGGCGCAAAGAATGTGATTGAACTGTTGAAAATGAAGGCAGTGCCGTTGTTAGTGTGCTACGCGTTTATCCCGCAAGATCGAGGGAAGACAACATCAAAAATGCGTTACGCTAATGGCTTATTCCGTGGGGCTAAGACTTAACTAGGTGTCCGTTCACATAGAGAGGAGAGTAAATTTTTGGTTAGGTCAGCTCTTAAGACGCCCCCGGAGCATGCGTAGTTCATACAAACGAAATACCAAAATAATTTGTAAATCAAACATAATATTATAAAGGTAGTGTGTATTTATTCCGATTGGATTACAGAATATCTAGGTTCCCAAATATATATTAAATAATAACATTGATTTAAACATGAAATATGAGAAAAATAAGTTTTCTATAGAAATTTTTAATTCCTCATATATCACTTCTTCAAATCAGTGTCCTTTCAAAATATATGTTTGGGAACCTAGATATTATGTAATCCAATCAGAATAAAAACATACTACCTTTAGAATATGTCTGATTTACAAATTATTTTGGTATTTCGTTTCATGAACTACGCATGCTTCGTGGGCGTCTTAAGCATTCTCATTTTAAAAAGAAGTGAAATGAAAATCAACTTTATTTCAATGATCCAACCCTCTTTTTTAAATGCGATAAAAATGTACTCCCCTCTCCGAGCCGGTCTGTGTGAACGGTCACTAAGAACCATCTTACTATGAACAATGAAAATGGCAATATTCTTTCGTGGTCGATAACTCTCACAAACTATAAGAAGGCACATCATGGTCACTTGTTAGTTGTGAATGATCCTTGATTGTTATCTCTGACAAAACAATTATGTGAACATTTTATTTAGATGTCCAGAATCTCGTTTATCATAAACTAAACGGGACAATAGATCAAATTGATTGCACAACACCTAATTTACATTATATTAGCACCAGGTTTATGCAGAACCTGCCATGTCCGACTGACAAATTGTTCCGGAATATGAATTTGTAGACATTTACCTGTATTTGTCGAACCACAGATGATAAATTATGAGCAAATCGTGTTGTTGGATTGAAAATGAATGTTGCTGTTGAAATAAAGTTAAGAGTAATGTTGTTTTAGTTTAAAGAGAAATTGCATGTTGTTTGTTTAGTTGCTCTTGAAAATATATGTGAATATGTTTTTTGAAAATGAAATAAGTGGTTTTATTTTATTGACACTGTTTTAAGGAATCCTAGCAAATCATTGTTCTCAAACATAGATTTTAGTGGATTATTCCGATCTGTCACCCTGCTTTGACTCGAGGAGCTCGTCACTAAGTAATAACAGCCGCACGGGTCGATCCATCAGGCTAAGCTATGTTTGCCGAGGTTGGTCTGTGGATGGGTGACCATCTTTACATACCGAGACTCCTTCGTGCCTCGGAAAGCACGTTAAGCCGTTGGTCCCGGCTGTCATTCGTGGATCTTTGACAGTCTTTACGGGTCGTCAGAAGCCCGAAAGTCTGACAACCAGTCTTACCAAGGGGTATCGTATTTCCCAGTAACTGGGTTGTGGAGGTCAGATAGGCAGTCGCTCCATGTAAAATACTGGTATTCAGCTGCATCCGGTTAGACTGGAAGCCGACCCCAACATAGTTGGGAAAAGGCTAGGCAGATTGACCCTGCTTTGTCTCCTTAGAGGGACGGATCGGAAAAAAAAATAGATCTGTTCCCCTGTTAGTAACGAGGGGACAGTTCGAACTTTATTCACTCCTACTGGGACAGATATGAGTGAATAAAGTTGCTAACAGGGAGACAGATCAAACTTTTTCCGATCTGTCCCCCTAAGGGGACAAAGCAGGGTGACAGATCGGAATAATCCATTTTAGAAGCTAAGATGAAAGAAATAATTATTTCCAATGGAAGATGCAACAGCGACTAGCTGTATAAAAGGAAAATATAAATAAAAAAAAGATGACAATCTGAGTTGACGGAAGGTTTTTTTGGTGCGCAGAAGACCTTACAATTAGACCTAACGAGGTACCTTTATTTTCTATTATTATCGGTACTCCTATAAGGTCCTCTTTCTTTCCTTCAGCTTTAAAACCTGGTCTCACACACAATACCCACCCGCAAACATTTTAATTGAAGACTTAAATGGGTAATATGTTCGGACATATAGTCTCTAGGATGGATGTAAAGAGTCCTTTCAGTTAATTTTGTATGCCTTTGTCTCATGTCGTCGTATCTCCTCAATAACAAATGTTACGACTTCCCTGTACAGTACAATAGGAACACATTTTGTCGATGATTTAGGTTCGAGTTGATATCTTTTATCGGCATGCTTTCTTCGAGAAGGATGTTGTCACAGATATACAGGGTGACAGGGAAACTCGACGTATTCCTTGAAAGGGGTTATACTAAAAATTTTAATAGCAACAAATTAAGTTCAGATAACTAGGGGTCAAAATTTGATGGTTACTCAGCTGTGTCAGTTCTTCGATTTTCATGATTTCGGGAGAGATTTCTTAGATTATGATAAAGTTTTGGCAAGCATTTTATTTTAAATGATCACTCATTTTTCAGCTTTTAGAAAAGTACCTATCAATTATTTTTTTAGAGTGGAATAGTTTTTCACAATCAATTGGTTTTGATAACAGGTCAGAAAACTTCAGCTCGGAAACAGCTCGGTAACGATCAAGTTTTGACCCCTAGTTAACTGGACTTAATTAGTTGCTAATGACCTCTAGTATAACCCCTTTCAAGGAATACGTTGAGTTTCCCTGTCGCCCTGTAGATGAAAAATAAGTAGAGTGTAGTCATGGAAAATAAGTAAATGTTTTTAACACTAGAAATGTTTTTTCGATAGCTATAAAAAAGGGGGCCCCTTTATCAACAAAAGTGCGACATGCCGCTGAGGTGACAAAATGTTTTTGTATTGACGAGGTCTACAATGTACATAAAACTAAAATTGAAATAGTCATATATTTCTTTAAAAAGTTTTAAAAATTATCTCTAAAATGGTAATTTTTTGGGTAATTTGTGTACCCGTACACTCTTACGTCGTACGTCTTATTGAATATATTTAAAAAAAATATGTTCAGAAAGGGATGATACCTCGGGATGTTTTTCGAAATTAAAAAATAAAATCATTTTTGGACTTATGATGATTGATTGATTCCATCCAATCATCATCTTGAAGTAACATAAATAGTCATATATTTCTTTAAAAAGTTTTAAAAATTATCTCTAAAATGGTAATTTTTTGGGTAATTTGTGTACCCGTACACTCTTACGTCGTACGTCTTATTGAATATATATTAAAAAAAAATATGTACATGTTCAGAAAGGGATGATACCTCGGGATGTTTTTCGAAATTAAAAAATAAAATCATTTTTGGACTTATGATGATTGATTGATTCCATCCAATCATCATCTTGAAGTAACATAATATATTATTCGGGGTTTTGATCGATAAATATTTAGCTATAGCATTACATTTTTATAATTCTGTTGGTTTTTGTTAACAATCACAAATTTTTGAAAAAAAAAAATAACATTCTTTAAAACAAAAGAGTTTTTGAAAGAAAAATATTTAAAATAAAATGTTTTGAAAAATATATATTTAATATTCCTACATGTTTGTTATCTTTTTTTATTACTGAAGTTCATTTCCAATACTATTTGAAGGTTATGTGATCTGTGATTTTGTTTAAATAATATTATGTAACTTGCTTTTAATCCCTAACTCTTATCTTGAGAATAAATATGACAGTTTGACATATTTTCTATACAAAAGCTCACCAGGCGCAGGCCATTCAGGAACTTTTACGCCTCGACAGGTCGAGGCGTAAAAGTTGCCTAGTTAGTCAACAAACAAACAG
The DNA here is from genome assembly GCA_948252095.1 of Dicycla oo. NCBI lineage: Eukaryota > Metazoa > Arthropoda > Insecta > Lepidoptera > Noctuidae > Dicycla > Dicycla oo. Next base: position 17,438,050 of record OX411728.1, read on the forward strand.
TTATTTCAGGGAATATCTATATTAATAGCGGTAGGTTCAAAATCAATTAAAAGAATAAAGTCCTCGACACGACTAATCGCCACACTAACAGTCCAATCAATCGAAAGAATCAAATATTGCTTGTTCCGCTCATTGTTTCGCATGAAGCGTGTCATCTCGTAATAAACCACACTTGATCACTGAATGTTTATTAGAAATTGTCCGAATGTCCGTCCGGAGTTTTATGAAACATTCGGACAATTTCTTTACGGTAATTTATAAGGTATCTCTATTACTTGCCACGTTTCGTTGTGCTGAGTAGATTTTAACGCACGTCTGTCGCGTTGATGGCTAGTGTTGCGCTTTGTAAGGACTATTGTTTAGTCGATAATTTTTGTTTTTGTTTTACGTTCATCTTCGTTTGCTAAGAAATTGATATTTTCAGTTGGTTAAACCATATACAGGGCGTCCCACGAATTTGCCACATGGAGGGAAAGTACATACCTTAAATACTTACTGTAGATAGAAAAATTAAGTGAATGAAGACTTCATTCAAAAAATTTTTCTTCATTTCAAAGAATTTTAATAATCGCCGGTCAGAACCGGGAATCGATCCCGTTAAATGTGAAAAAAAAAACCTGACAAGACGGGGCTCCAGCTCATAATAATTGGAGGACAAGGAATTTTCTTAATGAACATTTTCCTTCCTAGATCTGTACTCATGGACAAAACAGATGGCCTCCGAGATCCCTGTGAGAACCCGGTTAGATCTGCATCTAACCCTGTTAGATTTTTTTATGGGGTTATGTAAAGGATTTAGTTTACATGAACCAGTACAAACAGAAATACAAACAGGAGTTACAAACTGAAATTAGAAATATTATTTTAAATATTCACCATAAAAAAAAAATCAACGAGAAGCGAAATTATCAGAAGAGTTACAAATGGTACACAACAGGAAGGGACACATTTTGAGCATTTAATAGATTACATTGATTGTACCTAATTTGCAGATAAACGTTTGTACCTTGTTATTAGTTTGAGATTTCTCGGGACCCTGGGGTCCGGAACCTTTAGAAGGCGTATGAGGGGCTGAAGCTAACTCGCCCCCTTAGACAATTTTAAATGATGAGGAGGCACCAACCGATGATTATCCCTGTATGCACTATGCAAGTGCACCCAAGGAAAACCACCGGTAGGTGCAGGACTACTGCAGAATATGGAAATAAAACGCATTGGGCTATGGGTTTGGGTGGATATAGTGGATTAGTTACCTAGAAGTATGGATGGACTATGTCCCCTGCCTGATTAATGTTATGTAATACATGGATAAAATTGCAAGGGGAACTTGCACACTCAATGATGGGCCCCCGAAAAAGGTCGCTAGCAAATACGACGTGATGTAGCGACAAGGGGGCAACACTTCCTGAGATGCTTGAGGAGTGAAAAGATATTCCACGGCTATTAGGACAATCCCGAAAGTACGGTCAAGATCCGTAACAGCATCTTACTGGAATCCTTCCTTCCTTCAAGCACATTTGCTCTTGCGCATCTCTACTCAAGCCGGCCAATAAAGGCAAGAAAGAGGTGGGAGCTCTGTTCCTCGTCAGTGTTCACTCCAGCCGGCCAATAAAGACAAGCCAGGGGTGAAGAACAAGACTTCTCCCGAGATAGAGTCCGTGGGGTCACTACTACCCAACATCTCGTCATGCTGCCCTGAGGGTTTATGTATCTCTCTTGGTCTGGCTCCTCACCCTAGACCTATTTCGGCAAATTAAACTCTACCGGCACATACCTAGAGCTCAGGAGCGCGCAAGCCCCACTACGACGTCAACGTCGAGATAAGGCGGTAGGGTTATTATTATTATTTTATTTTTGACGTCTCGGAACCCTGGGGTCCTGGACCTATGGAAGGCGTACGAGAGGCCGAAGCCAACTAGCAGAGTCCCCATAAGAAAATTTTAAATGATGAGCAGGCACCAACCGACGATTATCCCTATACTATATACACTATGCAAGCCCCCGGTTGGTACAGGACTATTGTTGTACGTGGAAAAAAAAACATATTTGGCTATGGGTTTGGGTGGCAAATGAAACGTAATTGGGTGAATTGAACTATGGAAGGACTATGTCCCCTGCCTGATAAATGTTATGTAATTATACACAGATAAAATGGCAGGGGGTGACTTGCACACTCAATAATGGGCCCCCGGAAACGGTCCCTAGCACATAGTGATGTAGCGACAAGGCGGCAACACTTTCTGAGGTGCTTGAGGAGTGGAGAGTTTTCCACGGCTATCAGGACAATCCCGGAAGTACTTCCTTCCTCCGAGCACGTTTGCTCTTGCAAATCTCGACTCAAGCCGGCCATTAATGACAGGCCAGTTGGCGTGGTTGGTTAAGATACCACCTATCATGCCGCAGGTCGTGGGTTCGATTCCCATCCAGGACAAACATTTGTGTGCATGAACATGTCTGTTTGTCCTGAGTCTGGGTGTAATTACCTATATAAGTATGTATTTACAAAAAAAAGTAGTATATTATGTAGTATATCAGTTATCTGGTTTCCATAGTACAACCTCTGCTTAGTTTGGGATCAGATGACCGTATGTGAATAATGTCCCAGGTTATTATTATTTTGATATTTCTCGGGACCCTGGGGTCCCGGACCTTTGGAATGCGTACGAGGAGCCGAAGCCAACTCGCAGAGGACCCTTAGATAATTTTAAATGATGAGGAGGCACCAACCGACGATTATACCTGTATGCACTATGCAAGTGCACCCAAGGACAACCCTCGGTTGGTACAGGACTATTCTTGTACGTGGAAACAAAACATATTGGGCTATGGGTTTGGGTGGCTAAAGTGGATTGGGTAACTTGAACTATGGAAGAACTATGTCCCCTGCCTGACCAATGTTATATATTATACACGGATAAAATGGCAGGGGGTGACTTGCACACTCAATAATGGGCCCCCGGAGACGGCCGCTAGCACATAGTGACGTAGCGACAAGGGGGCAACACTTCCTGAAGTGCTTGAGGAGTGGAGAGGTATTCCACGGCTATCAGGACAATCCCGGAAGTACGGTCAAGATCCCTACCAGCACCTTACTGGAATACTTCCTTCCTCCGAGCACGTTTGCTCTTGCGAATCTCCACTCAAGCCGGCCAATAAAGGCAAGAAAGAGGTGGGAGCTCTGTTCCTCGTCAGTGTTCACTCCAGCCGGCCAATAAAGGCAAACCAGAGATGAGGACAAGATTTCTCCCGGGAGATAGGGTCCATGGGGTCGCTACTGCCTATCAGCTCGCCACATGCTGCCCTGCGGGTTTTTGTATCTCTCTTGGTCTGGCTCCTCATCCTAGACCCATTCCGGCAAACTATTATTATTATTATTAATAAAGGCAGTAATGAGGTGGGAGCTCTGTTTCTCATCGGTGTTCACCCCAGCCGGTCAATAAAGGCAAGCCAGAGATGACGAACAAGACTTCTCCCGGGAGACTGGGTCTGTGAGCTCGCTATTGCCCAACAGCTCGCCACATGCTGCCCTGCGGGTTTATTATTATTATTTCCTGTATTTAATTGTTAATACATATATAAATTATATTTTTAAATATTAGAATAGGTAAATAAAAAAAAAACATTTAAAAAAAACAAAATAGTAGCCCACCGGCATCGGGAACAGGGTCCAAGCTACCGCCGGCCAGGGCTCCAGAGAGAGGAACCTCTTAATAATGCGAGCCGTGTCCAGAAGTATCGCTTTCTGAATCAAGCCCTTGATCCAGCTGCCCAACGAGGGCCTCCTTAAGTGGTGGTCGAGGCTCTTGGCAATTAAGCCATTGGCTGATACGACTATTATTATTATTATTTTATTTCAGATGGGTTTTCTCTTGACTCTAGTCTATTATTTTAAATAAATGGTTTTCATGGTCTTCCTTTTATTTTAGATGCCATGTTATTTAGAAGAAATAGATTTATATGATTGAGCCTTTCGATTGGTACAGTAAAATTACAGATTTTTTCTCACATTTAGCGGGTTCGATTCCCAATTCAGACAGGCGATTACTTAAAATTCTTTGAATGCAATTCGTATTGTTTTTAAAATAAAAATGAAGCCTCCATCCAGTAAATGTTTCTATCTACGTACAGTATTTAAGGTACTTTCCCTCCGTGGCAAAGTCGTGTTGCGCCCTGTTTATCCGAATGTTTAGGGAAATAAAATCGTCAATTTTGACTTTTTCTCTTCTTTGATAACTGCTTAGTGCAATAACAGCAACAATTCACTGCACTACCCACGCTAAATCAAATCAACTATTACCGAACAAAACCTGAATTGTACTCAAAATAAAGAGATACAATCACCATCCCATTCATTGAGAACCACGTGCACTAAACACGCTTTTTATTAAGTTACTCGATACAGATAAATGTAACAAGTAAATGTATTCAAATTGATGATTGATTCGAACATGTAACGCAGCATTGATTGAATAGAGATACATAACATTAATGTCGTTATGTATCCAGGCAGATGTTGACCCCTGACCGGTGTCGACAGATAGGTGTTCAGTTTATCCCGTGTTTTGATTCTGTGTTTCGAGTGATGTGCCTGTGTTTGTAATTTGACGGACAGCGGGTTATGTCAGAGATTGTCCACCTTTTGTCGGTGATGTTATTGACGTAATGTTTTGACGTCACGTCATTGTTGTATTGATGTATTGGTACGTGGACGTGTGCATGATTTACTTGGATTTTATCGGTAAACACTTGACTTTAAAATTAAGCTTTTTACTCATCATCAAGATTCTTCGTGTGCCGATATAAGTTGAAAATAGTTTGCACAATTTTTTATTGAAAATATATACAGTAAGCAAACCACGTTTTCGTGTTTTTTGTTCCAGTTTTACGCTCTGAAATTCTGAATTTAATATTCACGCTTACAAAGGCAAAATAATTCCCACCGATTCAGCCAAATAGGCATGTAAATTCAACATGTAACTTCTCATATCGACAAAAGAATATAGTATTCACAAAAGCCATCGCCGCCAAAAGGTGGCAATTAGCGACAGGTGCTCTCATTCTAAAAATCATATAAATTATACTTTTTTCTGCCACTTCAAGTTGGAAAAAACTATCTTTGTTCTTCCGTACAAAGTTTATCCCAACACCCTTTGTCAATGTCATATTCGCTACCATTTTTGGGAATACAATGCATGGTGACATGAGGGGGTGTGTTGGTAGAGTCACCATTAGTTTCAGTTTTGTGGGGATCTGTCCTGCTTTAAATTGGGCAATGTGGTATAATGCAAGGATATTGGCACATTAAGAGGTTTCTTCTGTTCATCGTCTGATCTACAAACAAAATACAAAGGGTATTTATTATATCTATTAACTAAAAATATCTAGCACTAAAACTTGGAACATTGGCTAGATTGACTTATTAGATTTAGTCTTGTAGCTGTTGTAATCGAGGACAATAAAATGCATGCCTGATGTGATGATCAGACGTGTATCAAAAATCTGTTAATTTGTACATATCATTATCATAATTTCTGCCGAAAGACGTTCTCTACTGCATATAGGCCTCCGCCAAGCATCGTCTCGTCGGCTAGTTATGTGCTTCTCGCATCCAGTGGATTCCTGCAGCCTTTACCAGGTCATCGGTCAATCCCTATAACTAACCTTGACAAAATTATACCACCTACATTTTATTATGTTATACAGATATACAGACTTTTTGTGTAACTTATTTGAGAAGTATTAACAAAATCTTGTCCTTATAACATTCTACAAGCATGGTGCACATAACAATAGGCAAAGTCATGATGACCTTAACAAATTTGAAGGGCTGCATCTCGCAAAGATTTGTGATGATTTTTATAATACTATCCGTTTTTGCTACTATACCCAATGCTTATTTTTATATATATTTTTGATTCTCTTGTATTTGTGCGACGGCGACTCGAAGTCTGTCGTTTGCGTTGCACATGTTTTTTGTAGAAATAATTTAATAAACTGCCTTTTGTTGGTTGGGTTTTGGAAAAATTAATTTACTGTAAAAGAAATATTTTTATTTCACCATCTGTGAATTAAAAGCTATTAAGAATTACATAATATGAATCATCTTAAAAACTTTTTTTATGCTTATCACTAGTATTTTAAGCACTGGCTATTTACTTGGTCATAGCCTTCCAGAAAAAGTAATTGTTTTTATAATTCATGGCGTTCTTTAAAAGCTAAATAAGCTCTAAAACTTAAGTGATATTATTATATTATTTTAATAACAATCAATAACAATATTTCATATTTACAATCATTGTCTGCCCACGTACTACACATATAGATTGGACATGGATAACATACGCCTCCTCAAATGTATTTTAAAACAACTGTACTTTAGAAAAAACATCATTTGAGTTCGAGTGTTGTAACTATGAATTTGTATGTGAACAATGAGTTGAGACTTTCCAATGAATTAAGGAAATCCATAAAATGAAGTTTGTCCTTAAGTCTTGATGAAAACAATTTCGCTTTCATTATTAATTTCACGAAATCCTGTTAGATAGAGTCCGTGATAAGTTTTGCAAAAAATTAGTCATCACACCGTAGACATTTCTATGCTGCAAATGGTTGAAACGTATAGTAGGTATTCCACTTCAAAATACAGAGAGTCGGATTTATTACCAAAATACAATGCGGAATGGTTTATCAATTTGGGAATCTGTCCACCAAAACTGCTTTCATTTATACAATATTATAGCAGTCGTCTTTCATTTCATATTATTTATTAACATTCATTAAAACGACACCGATCATTTTTCCTTACATTATAAAATACCAAAACACACTAAAAATACTTCCAAAACTACAAAAACTAACATATTACTTACGTCATAAAAAATATAACAATAACAAAAAAAAAACAAGGCCCGTTTGGTCACACTAATCATAAGCAATTTAGTATAAACGGACGAAATCGGGGCAAGCTTTGTACCGATGTTAATGTTCCCAATTCTGTTTAGTTGATTTCTATAAAATATTATAAATGAGACGGCTACCACTAAGAGGATGACCAAATATTGTGTATAAGGTGCATGGGCGCACGAAAGTTCTGGCTCGGTTTGTTTAATATTTTTGAAAGTTGCCAGATAATTGTAATATTGTTTTGTTTAGAAGACATTTATGCTCATTGAATCACAATTAAAGGTATAAATCAGGTGCTCGTTCGTTCTGCAACTTTTTTATGATATCTTTTTTAATATTTGTCGTGAAACAACACAGATCGAAAGTTAATTATATGTTAAGGTTCTCGTAAGTACAGTCACACGATTAGTTCTATCTACATTCTATAATATCTACTCGTATGACAGTGGTGTCGTCGACGTGACGTGACCAAAGGATTTAGTTAATCGTTAACTAAGACCCTAATAAAGACACACCCATGTTGTATACAAATTTAGTCTAACTTGCTGGGACTTTCCGTATCCATACATCTTACGCAATATGAATCCCGAAAAATGGAATATTCTTTATATTTTATTCACTGCTGGAGCTCAACAGGTAACCATGAATAAATTCTGTTGCCGATGACAAAGCCGACACACAGTCCGACTGCGTTTTTCATAAAGTGTCGGCCTGTTAAACATTTTTTATTTGGCCATTTGCTACCAACCGCGTTGTATGAAAAATGGATCGTAACATCGTACCCTTTTCTCGTGTTTTTTTACACCACCTTGAATAAATCATGTCATTAAAATTTAATAGTCACGCCACAAGCCGGGTTAGTTAGATCTTTTGTTGCGTCGAGATTTCGAGTATCTTTTCATTCGATTGTTACTATTTAGGGCTATTGTGGCTATGGTTAAATCGACTAAATGCCGACTTAATTTCATTAATCGACTTCTTTGTACGAATTAAGATTTAATTGAGTCAAGCTTACCTTTGTTATGCATTGTGTTGAAGTATTTGAAATCTGTGGAATTCGAATTATTTCGTGGTTCGAAATTCGAATGCGTCTTAATGACGGACATATGTTTTGGATCGCGTGCGCTTTGTGTTTTATTCAATTCTGATACGTCATATATCACGGTATTGTTGTTTTAACAATCTATTGTATCGATTTTTGTGATCGGTTTCACTTTTGGAACAGTCCGTGAAAATTTGACGAAGGTGTTATTGTTAAGGTGTTGGTACCTACATCATTGTAATGAAGCTTCACCTGTATCAATATATCATTTTATTTAGTACAACACATGAAGAGCATTTGATGTGCGCATGGTACTTAATATCCAGTCGGAAACTGCAAAATTATAAGTGATGTTTAAATTAAATAGAAACTTAACAAATCCCCATCGTGACTTACCAAAAACACAAAAACAAAATGAATCAACAATAATCGCACTATCGAATCGATTTAAAAATTCGAATACAAATTCGGTATCGATTTTTTCTGTTGATACCAAAAAGGTGTTGGGCGGGATCGCTAAGAGCGAGTCATGTGTGCGGTTTGCGGGGTCCGAGAAGCAGGGGAGGGAGGGAGTGCGCGGGCGAAGGGCAGAGGTCACGCAAGCCTCAGCTCTGTCTAGTGATGAGATTGATAGCTTCAATAATATTTATAAGTTTAACAACGGTTTAAAAGTTTACGATGATTCCTTTAAATCTTTATTTCATAGACTAAAATTTTAGTTTTTTTTTTTTTTTAAGAGTTGAACGCTAGTTGCATTAGCTTTAAGTTTAAAATTGGCGTATGTCGAAAACAAAAATAATGATAAATAAAAGTAAAAGTAAATTAAATTAATAGTCTCAATTGTTTCACTTCACTAATTAATCAAACATTAACATGCAAGTCATCAAATTGTAATCTAATGTGAGTTAATTATCACCTACGATTACTTATGTGATGAGAATGATGATGAATACCGATCATTGATTTATGTACCTTGGTAATTTTGAAGGTGAAGGGGAAGAAAGGAAACCCCGTAATTTTAAAGGTGCTGATTCGTAATTGTAAAAACCTGATTAATTTGTGACGGCATCTGCAACGCCACTGACGTCATACAAATCCTCCATCGCGCAAGCAGAGTTTACCGCGCGACTGGCATACAACATCCCGACATCAACTATTGGGTGGCAGCCCACCAGACACAACACCTGTCTGGTCGGAGGATCCTCCCTTTTCTAAGGACGATTAGTGAATATTACAATTTTCCTCTTACATAAATTAAAGTTGCATTACGATTTTGTTTATATTTTAATTATTATTCAGGTTCACGTGCAATAATGTACAGACGCCAGGACATCAAGCGACTACAATCTGTCAAATTTCTTTAATAGATTTTCAACTTTATCGCTAAAGCATTAGGTTCAAGGTTGATTGGGATAATTTGACAGTTTCGGGTAGCGGTTTGACAGTATCTGCTGGCGTCTGTACAATCTTTTCCACTTTCTTAACAAGTATGAGACCCAGTCTTAAATATTTATTACACATACCTACATAAACACACGCCTTTTTCCCATGGGGTTAGGTCGAAACTACAGAACGGCACCTGCTATAATCCTTACATATTCCTTCCTTCCTCAGTAGTTAGTAGTTGTAGAAATAATCCTCTCGATATAATTACCACATTTCAAATGTTTACTTTTTATGTTCAGGCAGCGTGGCTGAAAGAAAATAGTTAAACAAAAAAATGTAAACATCGACATGGTATGGTATCTATCGATATCGATAGTAGTATAAGTACAACACTACGGCCCACACCTTGCTTCACCTACCGACGTGGTCATGACGAAATGTAATTTTAATTCAACTAGTCATATGAGGATAAAACATTGTTTAATTCTTTTCTTTTTTAGACCGTTTAGTTTTTCATTGATAGAAACAAAAATAACCTTTAAGAACAAAGTGCTTTAATTTAGTAGTGCAAATAGATACCATATAAGCAGTATAAATTAAATCACTTTTTGCCTGAATAAGATTTTGAAGAAGAGGATGTCTGAAACCATTAATTATTTATGGAAAGGGATGATAGAAGCTTGACCCAAAACAGAAGAAGGTACCAGGGGGGCAGGGGGCTGAAAAGCTTTGGGCCTTAGTACCTTCAAGTGTCATTATTGTATCGCGCTGCATATTACTAATTTGCGAATACCCTCTTTAGTATAAATACAGAGTTTCATGACATTAGCATCATTCCCCGTCCCTTGCTCGGGTATGAAGTGCCAGCTGGTGGCGTAGCTGAGCCAGTAGCTTTAAACTCCCCTGATAATAATAAATCAATCTGCCTAGCCTTTTCCCAACTATGTTGGGGTCGGCTTCCAGTCTAACCGGACGCAGCTGAATACCAGTATTTCACATGGAGCGACTGCCTGTCTGACCTCCACAACCCAGTTACTGGGTAATACGATACCCCTTGGTAAGACTGGTTGTCAGACTTTCGGGCTTCTGACGACGGATTTCTTTGGAACGCCATCGCCATTACAAGTGTTTAGTAAGCCATGGATCCCAAATTTTGTATGTGGTAGTTGCGTAACATCATTGCGTTTATGGGCTAGTAAAAAAAGGCCTACTTTGAAGTTCAAAAGTTCTATGATTTGGCGTGAACAGACTATAATCATCACGATGACTGTTATTTTTGTGTTGTGAATATTACCGGAATAAACCGCAAATATCGTTCCAAATGGACTTACCCGAATTTAAAATCAGCTATTAGACCACGTCTAAATACCAGGTCTGATAAAACAATTTGTAAAAGCTCTCAACAAGGATGGGGAATGTTTTAAATGTATCAGTAAAATATTCCCGAAATTGAGCACAGAAAAAATCAAAGCTGGTATTTTTCACGATCTTCAAAACAGGGAACTAATAAAGGATCAAAATTTTACTGACAGTATGAAAGATAAAAAAGAGGAATCTGCATGGATTGAATTTGTTTTGGTTGTGCAAAATTTCTTAGGAACTAAAAAGTCTCTAGACTACATTCAACACATTGAGCAGCTCATGTTGCACTTTCAAAGACTATGGATGTAACATGAGCATCAAGATGCACTTCCTCTTCAGCGCGCTTCCCAGAAAATTTAGGCGATTTAAGCGAAGAACAAGAAGAACGCTTTCATCAGGACATTCGCACGAGGGAAGAGCGATACCAGGGTCGTTGGAATGCAAATATGATGGCTGATTACTGCTGGAGCATTCAAAACAAGGCTGAAGTTTCGATTCATGCAACAAACTCTTATAAAAAAAAGTTTTATTCATGTTAGGTTAGAGAAACAATTTTTTTCATTTTATTTTTCGAGTATTTTTCGCTAAAGATGTAATATGTTAATATTTCAAAAATTAGAGCTGTTGGAGAAAAATTGACAACAGATTTGGTATCAGCGTGGCATAATCATACAAAATCAGGTAGGTATGAAACTTCATAAAACAATACTACTTACCAGTGTAATCTATACTAAAATATTTTATTCCCCATTTTAAATAGCAAAAGCATATCAGTTTATAACGTCCCCACTGCTGGGTACACAACGCTAGCTTATAGTTATTTTAAAGAGATCTTTAAAATGGTATAATTTAGTTCACAATCTCAGATATAAATAGTCACTACCAAAATATAGTCAACGCTTTCAAACCCAAAACAAAACAGTACCTACCTATAACTAACTTAATACTTAATGATAACATAAAGAACGCCTATTGGTTCCAGACCTACATCGACGAAGCATTTATTCACGGTGTAAAATTTCAAAACATCACTGAATGGGCGACGGATAAAAACAAAATGAATGCAATCTCGATGTTCAGTCGATCAGTGTATGCAAATAGGGATGTGAAGGAAAACAATGTATGGTTCCTGCTGATAATCTTTTGATTTTACATATTAAGTTTTGATATGAGCAACGTGTTTGGATCACCTGTGCTTTGTAGGCTGGTGAGAAGATGATGTTTTTTTTTTGTGTTTTGAATTTGGAATGGTCTGATAAATGGATTAACTGAAATATATTTTTGCTTCAAATTATGCACTTCTATAAAATAAAACAAGTGAAAACGCGTTCCATTTTCATTTGAAGTGAAAATAGCGTTGGATTTTCATTTGTTTTATTTGCGTTGAAAAGATCTAACATTTGCAAAAGAAACTGTAGTAAAGGAAAAACCTCTTCGTAACGAAAATAGGAAATGCTTTGCTTGTCTGTTCCACGGAAACCAACAAATAGAGAATCCTGAGGTGGTGGTGGAAATGGCATTTGTTGACCATGTGGTGGTGAAGATCAGAATAACAAGTGTCCTACATAGATAAGTAGGTACCTATACCTACCTATTTATAAAATTCACAATTTTTTCATGTATTTTATTTGATCAAAACAATATTATGTAATATAATTTCATACCACAAGAAATAATATCACCAATTCAGCACCCAATTTAAATATTTCACAAAATAATAGCCCAACAAATTACATTATACACCATTTTAACAACCTTTTCAACAATATCACCATAGTACATGGGGCACATTGTTAATAACAAATAGGCTTCTTATATCAGCTAACGACAAATTTAATAGTTTACATCTATAGTAACTAGTTTTGTTTGTTACAAATATACTGTGAGCGAGTTATCTTCGCGAGACAACTAGCATTTACAACTTTACGTTCTTGTTAAGGGCTAGCATTGTGGTTGTGTTTTGTTGCGAGTTAGGATTTGTATCTCAAGTGTAAAGGCGGCATCGACTGCGAATCATTTAAGAGCATGTTTAAATTGAACTGGAAAAAATTGTGAATGGATTTTTTTCCTGTTGGAAAATCCATGACTACCAGAAGTGTGTCTTATAATTCATTTTTACGGTTCCGTACCTCAAAAGGCAAAAAGGGAACCCTTATAGAATCACTCGTGCGTCTGTCTGTCTGTCCGTTTGTCACAGCCAATTTGCTCCAAATCAAATGGACCGATTAAGTTGAAATTAGGTACACGTATGAATTTATGTGACCTAAACACGGACGTGCAACGTAAATAAATAAATTTTGAATATGGGGTTCAATTTTATAGAGCAAATATGAAAATTAAAAAAAAGTTTTGCAACCTGTACCGTGTGACATACGAAATTAAAGGGCTTATTATGAGGGTTTCAATTTCAATTTATAATTTTAAAATCTATAATACTGAGACTAAAATTTTGAAAAAAATAATACAGAAAATAGTTTAGTTGATTACAGGAAAACCTATAACCAGTCTATGGTCTTAAAATAACATGGGAAATCTCTCAACATTGTGCGTACAAACTTAAATTTGCAATTGGAATGTATGGGAGAACATGTTTTTCAACTAAAATATTAAGTTTGTTCTTGGGATAGATTCATCCCAACTACGGAACCCTTCATTATTCGTGGTCCGACACGCACTTGGCCGGTTTTTATTACCTATATCTATGTAACAACCTAAGTTTCAAGTTATTGTTTTATTATTACAATGTATGCTGTTAAATATGAAAATATCTTAATTTTTAGGGTTCCGTACCCATAGGGTGAAAGGGGACCCTATTACTAAGACTCCGCTGTCTGTCTGTCACCAGGCTGTATTTCATGAACCGTGATAGTTAGACAGTTGAAATTTTCACAGATGATGTATTTCTGTTACCGCTATAATAATAATAATAATAATATTCCACAACTATCACACAACGCCGTCTAGCCTCAAGCTAAGCAGAGCTTGTGTTATGAGTACTAGACAACTGATAAACATACTTATATATTTCTAAATACATACATATATAGATAAATTACACCCAGACACAGAACAAATGATCATGCTCATCACACAAACATTTGTCCTGGGTGGGAATCGAACCCACGACCTCCTATAACAAAAAATACTAAAAAACAGAATAAAATAAATATTTAAGGGGGCTCCCATACAACAGACATTATATTTTTTGCCGTTTTATATAGATAATGGTACGGAACCCTTCGTGCGCAAGTCCGACTCGCACTTGGCCGTTTTTATTTTATCATCATTTCGTGTAGCAGGAAGGTTCTAAATTACCTGAAAACGATCAAAATAATCTCCGCACTTCCGACATACCTACTTATATTCGCGTATCTGAAAAACACACATTAACTTATACTGAGAAGTTCGTCGCTCAACACTTTGTTGCTCAAAATTCGATAATATTCTGTGCCTTAACAGCGCTGTATCGTTGTACAAGTGGAGCGATAGATGGCGTTCACAAATAGGCGCGCGCGCCGCTCGCGGGCAAAGGCAACGAGCTGTCGACGCGTCCAACGAATGTTCACCGCCCGCTTGCCGCAGCATAGCGTATCTGAACATTTCGGAGAAAGATTTGTGATAAGTAATGCTTATTGACTGTTCTTGTCAAAATTAATTAAATTTACCTTTGTACGCTCTAAGGAAGAAAAGTGCTCATAACATCGCATCGCTTAATATTAGATAATCAATCATTTTTCTCAACATTGAGTTGTATAAAAGGAACCATAGATGGCGTTCACAAATAGTGGACATCGAATAAGCACCATGAGCCTGCTAAATTATTGTGGATCTAAACAGCTTAAATGTATTTCGGTAGGGTATCCCATATCTTTTCCATAAAAGATTTTTTGGGTTTTAAATTATATCAGTTATCTATACTCGCTATTTTTACAACAAATTTGAGAATTTCGCAATTCTCATTATTTAAAACCGATCCTAACAATTGTTGCAATGAATATTGAAGTTTCTATAGAAAAAAATACACATAGGTTTACATACAACGTACACGCAGCTGAACATAATTAAACCAACCATAAAACGGCCTTAGAAATGAAAAGAGTTTATTAATGTAGATACTGTTTCGTGAGTACTAAATTTTATGATAGCGGTTCACCTATCATGGCGAAAGAACTTCGTTTTCTTTATTGGACACAGCAATGCACTGATATTTTATACTATACACAATAAATGATAAATGATTTTTATTTCTGTAAGTAGGTTTGTACAAACACTTTTACAAGTCATTCATGTTTTTTTTTAAACTAGATGAGGTCGGCGTTTACTATCTGACTACTCTGGGAAGAAAGGCCGAAACAAACTCAGAGGTCACAGTCTCTTATAAAGTCCAGACAAAATCTTGGTCACTTCATGTGAAGACCATGTAGATTGGTGTCTGAAATGGTCTTTTGAGGAAAGAACCACACAGATTGAGAGGACCTGTCCAGTCAGTGCACGCATTTGTCAGTAATCGCGCAGCTCAACTCAAAACTTAAGGAGCTCAACGATTCGACGAACAATACCAAAGAAAGGACATTGGGGTAGGCCGCATAAATTACTCAAACTGCCAGACCATGATTAAAAATAACTGAGAGAAAAAATAAAACAAACAAAAAAATCAATGACCTACATAGTCTTCACATTCACAATAAATTAAAATAATATTACATAGTTTTAAGGACTCTAAGGTTCAACAAGCAACACATCTGATAAAATAGCGTCAATCCATCCACTCACCTGTCGCAATCTACTGCTGGATATAGGCGTCTCCCAGGCTGCGACCAGTACTCTATTTTTCGCCTTCCGCAACCCGTGTGTCCAAGCTATCTTTTTAAGATCGTCGGTCCATCTAGCGGGGTGGTGTCCCACACTACGTTTGCCGATATTTTATTTATATACGAGTATTTATTCATATAACAATTCGCATTGTGTTTTATCTATTTATTTTATTACGTTCACCAACAATTGATTACACCGACACAAACACTCAATACATCTCCAAAAGTTAAACACTACATGCATAAATGTTTTGTGTTTCTCTATTCTGTCTGTCCAATACCATAGCAGATTGGCAACTCCTACCAAGTAAACTAACTCCATTGTAAACCGTTCTAGCTGTCCATTCCTTCCTGGGCTTACCTAACACTTCATTAACGGCAATAGAATTAGTACCGAAAGTAATTTCATAATCCTTAGCTGTAGGTTTAGGCTTCCCAGGAATCGGCATGTTCTGTTCGTCTCTTTCGCCAAAGAATTCGCCTTCAGAAAGATCTTTTAGAGCTGTTGAAATTATATAGGACACGTCTGAGTTTCTGAGGTTAGCTAACATACCATCAGCAGTTACCAGGAGATAGTCTCCGAGCAGGATAGCTATTTTGTTTCTGAAAATTGCTGATTCGGAATCCATGGATCGTTTAGCAAATGGCACGTTGAAAATACCTCTATGAATAAGGTGTCCAGTTCTCATCATTTCTGTCAGTTCAGCTAGTACTGTAGTTTGTTCTTCATCCAACCAGTAACAACGGTAAAAAGTAACATTAAAATTAAATTAAATTAAAATTTATTAAATTATGATTAAAAATTGTCCTTAGTTAAACGAAAAGGGTCCAACCCACATTGTGTTGTAGGTTGGATACTTTTCGTTTAACTATGGACAATTATAAACTGTAAAAATTGATAAATCATTGATAAATTAATAACATTCATAAATTCATGAAAATTATTAACAGTGTTTGAATTATGTAGTACATTTATTGATTTATTACGGCTAAAAATATTAAATTATGAATTTCAAACAATAGATATTATACTAGATGATATTTTTTACCTATTGTACCCATTTTAAAAAAAAAATGGGTACAATAGGAGAATGGAGGAATAGGGGAATGGCATACCTATTTTTTTTTTTCGTAAACATTTGAAGTAAACTAGAACCATAAAATCAGAAATTTTGAAAAATACTTTATAGATCGTATAAAATATCGAAATTCGAATCATACGCACTACGCAGGGTGCGTAATGTGTATGATTACAAAAAAAAGGATTTTTTTTCAATAAAAAAAAAAAAAAAAACTAAGTATGTATCATTCGGCTTCTACTCCGGTTCACCCTATTTTTTTCAAGACGGTAAAAAAGTCACCCAGTATACGCAGTCCCACTGCCACATCAGCTTGCTTATTCTGCAAGCTATGTCGATTACTCCGGTTGTTTTCCGGATAACTTCATTTCTGATTTTGTCGCTTAAAGAAACTCCGAGCATAGCCCGCTACATAGCGTGCTGAGTGACCTTGAATTTGTGAACCAGCCTGACTGTCAAAGTCCACGTTTCGGCATCCTATGTCATAACGGGCAGGACGCACTAGTTGAAGACCTTAGTCTTCAAACATTGCGGGATAGCGCAAAAAATTGCGTAGCTGCTTTGTAAATAAATACTAAGTTATAAGTTCATTAAAAAAAATAAACGATTTAGTACCTACGTATTTTACATTTCTCAGCTATCCGTGACTTGTCATCATTTCTAATTTCAAACTAGGCTGATCAGTAAGGTGTTTAATAAATTAAATTAAATCTTAACAAAACGCGCTAGCCCCTCTATCCTTCTTCACTGTCCAAAGGCTTTGTAATATCGTTACAATGGCGTAGTTTGTCGAACGTTTGACGCGACCCCTGACTTATGCGCCCGCGTCTACATCAAAACATGACCGGTCTTCTATATAACCTTCAGAGCGACAATTCTTTAGGTAAGATTTATATATTAAAGTCTGAAAACTAGTCTGAACATGTATGAATATAAATAAGTTGCCAAAAACTAAAAACTTTGTAAGAATTTAAAACACGGCAATCCCTATCATAATCATAATTTCTGGTTCTAGGACATGCCGGTATCCTCACGATGTTTTCCTTCACCGTTTTGAGAGCAATGGTGATGAAATAAATTACACAAAGTAAAGCGCCTGTCTGGGTTTGAACCTACGACTTACAACTTGTACCTAGGTCCTGGCACTGTTCCTGTTTAGCACAGGTGACGGAAAAATCATGGTAGAAGAAAAATAATATATATTAATACATTGCTTCTTTGGTCATAACTGAGTATGGTTTTAAAGGGATTAAAAATATGATCTCATGTTAGAAATTTGATCAAAATGCGTAGGGAGTTAGGGGACTTTATGAAATTGATGTCGTTCTCATCAACATCGGAACACATAGTTTTTAAAATTTTTCAACCTATGTAGGTTGAAAAATTTTAAAAACTATGTGTTCCGTTTATCTTGGGAATGAATGCCTTGAAATTATCGATGTTTACATAATTAGTCGCTTTTCCAGTTTTTCCCCGACTGTATTCTTGTGATCAATGAATACTTTAATTTGTTTAAAGGTCTCAGCTAATCAGTAAGATGTTATCGATTTTTAGTAAAATATTGATTGTTAATGCCTTAGTTTTTTGACTGGCAGTTATATGATGTTGACCTCGCTAGGCTAACCGTAGAAAATGATGTCATAACATAAAAAAGAAAATTGTGTATTTACATAGTGAGTGATTAACTTTTTTCGAGAATTCGTAAATAGTCGCCGTAGTTATTTAATTATAATTATCTCCCAGTTTCGTCGGTGTGGAGTATTTTTTAATCATGAATTAATAACTATTTACAAAAATATATTGAACTTACAAAAAAAAAATGTTTTTACAAAAGCTTGTGATTACAAAAAAAAAAATGCGGGTGCACACATTTTGCCATTACCTACACAAAAATAATGTACCCATTTTCAGCCGGGAACCATGTTGTGAAAACAAATGTAAAGTTATTAAGACCACACCCACATAGGTACCTACTATGTTATTCAATGTCGGAATTTGACCGACACGACGCTCTGTCAGACCTCGGGCACAAGAGCTGAGATAAATAAGGTACCGTGTAAAATGGCAGTATTTTACATGGGTTTTAAGGCTAAGAGGCTCATAGCTGGTAAATCAGTGAAAAAAGCTATTTAGTTACAGAGAAGTTACAGAAATTGGTAGATAAAATAGACAAAAGTTTGCTCCAGAGATTGGCTAGATAAAGCAAAAATAGGGAGATTGACGTTGGGAATTAGAGTTCCTCAAATGATGACAATAAACTAGTAAACGATAACAACCATATTTTATTATATTATTTTTAGCCAGTGGTATCCCACTGCAGGGCAAAGGAATCCCTGTTTTCTTTCCATTCCTCATTGTATTGAGCTAGTGTTGACACCAATAGATGAACAGAAAATCTAGTGAAGGCCGCGAAAAGCCTCTGGGTTGGCCAAATGGTTAAAAAAACGTTGAGCATGGAAATCTTAAGGCCATTGATGAACCTGCCAGGGTTGCAGGTTGTTTGAAAGAGTTACCGTGGCTCTGGTACAGGCAACTGAAGGAACACGGGTGGGTTTTAGTCAGTAGAAGTCTGACACGCCCTTCCGCTCCACTCAGAGCGGGAGCAGTTATTTGATAATTTCCCACCAAAAAAAAAAGGCCATTGATGTTGCCTATTTCTAAGCCATTGGAGATAAAACATTGGAATAATGATTATTTTAAACATTTATCTCAATGATTTATTTCAATGATGATGATTGTATCAATTTAAAGTAAGGATCCTCGATTTTACCGTATTATGAAAGTGCCCTAACGTTCAGACGCGTGCTATCAAAAAGAGCTCAAAGAGAAATTTCTTCGTAAACAACGTAAGAGCAAACCATTCTAATCTCTTCATTAGCTTATTATCAAAGGTTTTATGTCGTTAGCATAGAGTTCAGTTTCGTTTGTTACATTTCAATATTTCTTTGCACGGATTTTAGTCGATATTAAGTACTAGTGGAACCTCAGTTTAAAAACGTCTTGAAGACATTTGAGGCGCTGTGGACTTTCAGACTTAGCTCTACCGGTTTAAGGCTTGGTTTTGGAAGTTTCCTGTGCTGGATTTTAATGTATTTTTTTCATATAAATTATACCGTGGGAAACCAAGCGTGCCCTCAGGCGCATTATGGAATTTGCAAGTGAATGGGACATAGTATAAAAAAGCAAGTGAGTGTGTTTCGATTAGCATTAATTCATGTATGACCTTTGACCTTTCGTCTTGGAGGTTGTATAGCAAGTAGGAACATGTTATATTAAGTTTATGATATTTGTATATGTCGCAGTCAAAGAAAGTTAGACAAGTAATGTTCCATTACCACTCGACAGCGATGCGGATGAATTTTTCGACGCCATATTTTAGTTTGTGAATAGTTCTAATTAATTAAACTGTATAGTAATAAACTATAATTATTAAATGTTGAAATCAGTAATGTTCTCAGATAAATTATTACGAAACATTTATGATGATTTCCTTGTTCAAAGTGAATGATCCAAATAAGGCTTGTTCTGGTTTCATGATTTAAAGATATTTGAGAACTAGCAAACGTTATAATATTTTTCTGAGCATACATCTTTATGTAGCAATATATTTTTAACACTAACCCTAGGATAATTAGCTAGATACCAATGTGAAGTTTCAAAATAACCTAGAAAAGCGACCAGCTCTTACCTTCATAAACGGAACTTTCCTCCATAACAAAACAAGAAGCAACATTAGCACATTTTCAGCCACTAACAAAAGTAAGTGAGGCAATAATTGCAAAAAGCAAGCGTTACCCAGGTTACTAGTTCATACCTAAAGTACCCATAACCCTTTGGAAGCTTAGAATTAGTACAGAGCGCTAAGCAGCTACACACCGTTTTCATTCAATTGCACATGAGCATGGAAAATTGAAACAACGAAAGATGGTGTGTTCCCATTGGTCATACTGACATCGTTCCCATTTGTTGGATATTTAAAACTAAACCTGTCTAATATTTGAACTGTTGGTAACAAAAGCCTTGACCCTGTTGACTTGTGTTCTTGTTGAGTGTACTGGCTCTTCTGTAGTGTCTCCGCTGGTGACCACAATAATAGACCAATGGATGGGGCTAGCGGGTAATATGTTTCCAGTAGGTAACTATGTTTTAGGATGGGGTAAACTTTCACGTTTGTAAAAGGCTGGTTTTAAAATAAATACTATTATTGGAACTTAAAACGGGATATTTATCATGTATATTAAGTTTTTCGAGTTTCCGATTTTTCGGCACTGTTGCAAGTGCCATGATCACGGATAAACTGAAGTTGTTGCGGGTGGATCTTTACGAGCAGACAAAACGGTCTACCCTCTTTCTTGTTCGTTTAGTGCGATTGACACCTGTCACTTGTTACACTCACAACTCGATTCTGTTCTCAACACACAAAACTCACTGTGTCGCTCTAATAAATTCCTAAATTTTATTTGATTTTCGTTATATTTTATTGGAACGAAGCTCTTTAACACGGCTTGCAGTAGGGGTGAACTGGTAGAAATCGTCACGTAACGATAAAGCGTTATCCATGCGACTTTCTATCTCAGAGAAAGTGTGAAATTGGTCAATAAGAAAATCCAAGACGGCGGCTGCGAAAATGTTCAAATGATTCATCACGGGGGTCGTTTTCATGGTTTTCGAGGGTGTTGAAGCCGACAGTGATGTTAAAATGTAAATACAAGATGGCGGCTGTGAAAGTTTTGTTTTTATTTTAAATCATAGGACGTGAGAAGGAACTTCGTTTCTGACGGGGGTACCCTGACCGCACACGTTTTTTATTCCTATACATGTTCATCACAGGGAAAAGACAGTAGGATAAATGGCAACTTCTTTACTAACCCCATCCCCGCCTTAAGCAAGCATGGTGATCAATGCTAGTGCCTTCTCTGTATGAGAAGCCCATGCAGTAGGATAATAATAGGCTACATTCTTATGGACTTTTTTCAATGTGGACCTGTATTATTGGCGACAACCCAGTAGGTTCAATAGGAACACACCAAAGGTCGGTTTCAAAACACCAGTGAAAATAGTGTGCGGTTAGGCTCTTCACGTTTCGATGTGTTATGGATTCCTATTGAAATCTTAGAACATTAACTTTAAATGCTTAAGGTCTAGGCTGTCGAAGAAGAAAGTTTTTGAAAGAAAACCATTGTGTTGCTATTTTTATTGGAGTACGCTTTTAGTATAGCAGGCCTTTTGTTAGTGCAGAGTGGTCTTACTTGCGTTGTAAGTGAAAAGGGCGCGACGAATTATACATACCTACGTAGATACAACATGGTTTTGTGTAGGTATAGTGAAAGTTTCTCCACTCTTCCCTATTATGAAGCAATTATTTATTAGTGCGTACCTAAGTAATATTACCATAGAATTAGAAGTCTAGAGAAGGTTTTTAAAATTGCCTTTTTAGGGTTCCGTACCTCAAAAGGAAAAAACGGAACCCTTATAGGATCACTCGTGTGTCTGTATGTCTGTCTGTCCGTCTGTCACAGACAGCC
This sequence comes from Dicycla oo, assembly GCA_948252095.1. NCBI lineage: Eukaryota > Metazoa > Arthropoda > Insecta > Lepidoptera > Noctuidae > Dicycla > Dicycla oo. Next base: position 17,460,161 of record OX411728.1, read on the forward strand.
AATTTGCTCCGAATCTAATCGACCGATTAAGTTGAAGTTTAGTACACATATGTATTTCTGTGACCCAAACACGGACGTGTAAATAAATAAATTTTGAATATGGGGGTCAACTTTGGAGGGCAAATAAGAATAAAAAAGTTTTGCAAACTATACCGCGTGACATATCAAATGAAAGGGCTTACTGTGACAGTTTCAAATGGTTTTTTTTTTTTAATTTTAAAATATACCATTTTAAAGTTATGAAAATAAAACGAAAAAAATATAGAAAATAGTTCAATACCGATACATTACAGGAAAACCTATAAAAAGTCGATGGTCTTAAAGAAACATGGTAAATCTCTCAATATTCTGCGTACAAACTTATATTTGTCCATAGTTAAACGAAAAGGATCCAACCCACATTAGGTGTTTTGTGGGTTGGATCCTTTTTGTTTAACTATGGACATTTGTAGTTGGAATGTATGGGAGAATTTGTTTTTCAACTACAATGTTAAGTTTGTTCTTGGGATAAATTCATCCCAACTACGGAACCCTTCATTGTGCGTGGTACGACACGCTCTTGACCGGTTTTTTTTACACTGACACAGGAAGCAAATGCAACCGTTACCAACCTCATTGTTTAATTTGCATATTTAAGTTATAATAAAATTATAATAATACTTTTCATATTTATTGGTAGTTTATGAAACTGTTGCGTAATGAGCGGTATTATACCTAGTTATGTGCAGTTTCATACGTACTTTATCTACTCTCATACATAGGGATTGAAATTCCGTACAACAAAACGTATGAATCGTGTCAACTCAAAACCCAGCATTTAACGTACAAGTAAAAAATTGGAATTAAACTTTTTTGTAATGCTATAAAAATGGCGCGCCACGCTTTTGCGTTCCATTAGAAAAATGTAAATTGATGAAAACTCCTTGGTGACCTGTATCGTAAAAGTAAAAAAAATATATATTTTATAATATTATTTTGTTAGGCAAAAAGTCTTATAATATGTTTCTGTTTTTAAATTTCGGTATTGTGTTTATAAAGTATGTCAATAGAAACTCGTTTTGAAGTTTATATTTCGAATTTTACGATATGCGAGTAGATACAAGTATTTTTGATGCATTTACTGGTATGTAAAATCCTCGATCATAATCTGATGGCTATACTTCCATCGAATTCCCAGGTACTTAGCACCTTATACTTGGACTTTTCGCTCTCATTCCACAGTCCATAAAAAAGGTGCAATTATATTCAAAGGCAGTACCCCTTTTAACTCAGCTGGTCGCGACCCAGTGCCCTTGCGCCTTGGCGAGCCCTGATTGGAATTTATCGTCCACCCAGCCTGTAAGTCGGAGCGGCGTGCATTACACTTATTTTTTTTGCCATTCCCCCGCCGCAGTCGGGTAATAACGCTTATTAAGTTTGTTGTGACGGCATTTGATTTTGTTACACTTAATTGATAATGAGCGGGTTTTCTATGCGTAGAACTTTGTTAGTTTGATGAACAAGAAGTATACGTACCTACAAGAGGTTAGATTATATTAATACAAAGTGAATTAAGGAAGCGGCAGCTGAAAATTTATTTTCGAACTGAGTTTTAATGATAGCAGGAATGAACAGAATATTTCCTTTAGCGATATCTAAAGACCTACAGTTTTCTTTTTCTAAATCAATAATAAATTTGAAGCCAATATTGTGGCCAATATTGTGGCCTTTGGACATTAAATTGGTTTGATCAGTATGACCATGCCACCCTCATAGGGTCTTTCTATACTTAGATGTACAATTTTGTATAATTTTTTAGCTCTCCTGGACAAAGGAGCAGCCAAGAAACTGTTTTATAAGTGCCAACATTATATATAATAAAAATATAAGAGGCGCAGTTCGAGTCCGCGCCGTATGTTTTCGTGAAAACAGATTGAAATTTTATTACGGTTTCCGATACTGCCGTAGCCATTGTATTTGTTTGAAGCTAGGTTTAGTAGGCTCATTGCATTCCATATACAGTAAGCTTTCACTGATTATGATATTTTTCAGTTCTGAGCAGACTACGGCCGATACGAGACGACTAATATGTCAAGTTTGTTAGTATTTGCAACAGATTTTCTTATTATTTCTTACAATGCCGTAGCTACTGTATTTGCTCGGCACTAGATTTTTTAGACTCACTGCTCATTTTCGTCGATTGTAGTTTTCAGATTTACGGCCGATATGAAACAAAAACTAACATTATTTTGCTATTTTCAACTTCATGTTTAACCCTATTTTTGCCAATATTTCCGTTATTTCTCTTTAGGCCCTAATAGTGCTCTGTTAATTCTTGCCAAAAACACAGAATAAGTGATCTATCTAAACACGTTTTTGCACTGTACGAATTGATATTTCGACACAATGAAAAGTAGTGGTTCGCGCGCATGCGCGTGCACACGCAGTGTGACGTTATAGGCCAATTATATCCTGCTTTAAAACTGTTATAAATATGACCTTTCTTTTGATTGCTAAACCATTACTCTCGCATTAAAAGTCTCGTAGTTATTGGAGGTTGAATTCTTACATGTTTTTGTTGGTCAGAAATATTGAACTTACCTCTAATACACCGAGCGAAAAGACGTTTTCACGTCAAAAACTGTTTTCTATTAAATAGTTACTCGTCTCAACCTCGTTCCGGAAACATTCCGCTAAAATATGAGTGGTATCCTCTACTTTATCACACTCGGAACAATTGGGTGAATCACTCTTTCTCATTAGAAAGGCGAAGCTATTCAACGGAGTATGATATGTCTCTTTAAACTAATAAAGATTGAAAAAAATAAATTGTTTAAATGATAGCAGGAATGAACAGAATTTTTCGTTTAACGATATCTAAAGAACTACAGCTTTTTTTCTAAATCAATGTTAAATTTATTTTGGCCTTTGGGTAGCAACACTATATTCAAATAAAACGATCGTTCCATCTACTATGCTGAGCGACACTAAAGTGCTATCTGTGCAACGTCGGTACAATAAAAAGCATTGCGATGGGAGTTTCAAACAATCCTAATCGCGGAGAAACGTGAAAAAATCCACCCACAGACGCGTGCGCAGGACCGGGCAGAAAAAATGCAAAGAAGTCATATAGAGCTGGTTTTTAAGTAGGAGGTATGATTATTTAACTGGGTTAAGCCTTTAAATTATTTAAGTAGGAATTAAAATAAAACGAGTAAGGGCGGAATTCACCGATTTTTAAAAAAGCTGTTTAGATATTTAATCGGTTCTTTCCTTAGGTTTGACATAAACCAATTGTTTAAATACACCGGTGCAGCGGTGGTTTGAATGTTGGTGAACACAGCCCTAAATGTGGGAATGAGTCTTTTATTGTTCTTCATTGGTTCGTGTCTATATGGAATACAATTTCTGCGTCCGCATGGAACTCTTTACCCCGCGTTCTAACCAAAAGTGATCTTTGCGCGAGTACGCGATCGACGCGATCTTTTGTATCCCCGCGTCCTAACCAAAAGCTTTTTGTTCGGTGAACAAAATATGATATATGAACGTGATACGATCACGTACTCGCGCGAGTATCGCTTTCAGTTAGGACGCGGCCTGAAAATTTTAAAGTTGTTTTTCAAATCTTTAAAGTTTCCATTTTCAAAATTTTCTCCGTTCTGTTTCTTATATACTCGTAGTCTGGAAAAAAGTAAGAAAGTTTGAAAATTTATATGGACTTATGGACTGTAACTACATCCTACTTCGTCCAAATACTGCAGACAAAGATAGAGTTTACTACTCTATATAAATACAAGCATAATAATGATGCGCCAAATAATAATCGACAATGGGAACCAAGACGTCCCACCAAATTCTTTATTTTTGTCGCTTTACATATTTTTCTCACGGTACTTTTATACAAAATGGTGGGGCTCGTGGCTAAGTAATAACAGCCGTACAGGTCGATCGATCAGGTTAAGCAACGCTTCCCGCGTTTGTTCCATGGATGGGTGACCATCTTTACATACCAAGACCTCTCCGTGCTTCGGAAAGCACGTTAAGCCGATGGTTCCGGCTGTCATTCGTGGATCTTTGGCAGTCGTTACGGGTCGTCAGAAACCCAAAAGTCTGACGACCAGTCTTACCAAGGGGTATCGTATTACCCAGTAACTGGGTTATAATAAAATAATAAAAAATAATAATAATAAAATATTTTATTAACATAAAAATAGATGTAACATCTTCAATTGAAGCCCTAACTCCTGAGCTAGGTGGTACCTGTGTTACAGGAGTCTAGTGTCTTCACCCGATTTTAGAACATTAACAATTATGCAATAAAATTAAAACATCATAAAACGAAGGGAATTTAGTGCATACATGCTCTTGAGTGGTGTGTGTGTGTGTGTGTGTGTGTGTGTGCGTGTGTGTGTGTGTGTGTGTGTGTGTGTGTGTGTGTGCGTGTGTGTGTGTGTGTGTGTGTGTGTGTGTGTGTGTGTGAGAGGGTGTGCATGGTGTGAGTGTTTGGGTTTTATGACTGGGCTATGGGTTATTATCTGAGTTTGTTTGTCTACAGTACTATTTAGTTATCACGTGTATAGTTCTTTCAGTAAGTTTTCTGTCTGTGGGTAATCCAGTGTTTGAAGCCATATGTTTATTTCATCTTAGTTTTATATTTTATTAGTGGGTTGACGTTGAGAATTTAGTTTACTTTATTATAAATATAAGTAGCTAGGTATGGGCGCTGCCGTCGAGCGGATGCGGTCTTACATTTGACTTCGCGACATACATTGTTGATAGTTCTCTTATGTTTCATTGGTCATATGGTTATGGAAGTCAGATAGGCAGTCACTCCATGTAAAATACTGGTATTCAGCTGCATCCGGTCTAAACTGGAAGCCGACCCCAACATAGTTGGGAAAAGGCTAGGCAGATGATGACTAAGCGAAGCCAAGGATCTTGACATTGACCATCGAAATGTAGAAAAATATAGATCGATATGAATGTATAGTAAGTACACAAACCATTAGGCAGGTAGGTAACAAACTGTTATTATAATTCAAACTTCAAACCTACATAATTACAATCATGCTGGACGTATCCGTATCGAATCAAAATTGCAAAATAAGTACCTACCTACATATTAATCTCGGCTATAACGATCTATGATTCCTTACCAAAGATTATGATTTCAATAATCCTTAAACGGTGAGGTACAAACACCCGTTACTTTAGATACATGTATTAGTTTTGATGGGCACTTGTTCGTCTACTTTTATTAGACAGTACTTATTAAAAATTTTGTCTATCGTTAACAGAATAGTTTTAAAACAGCACCCTAATTGTGTAACACCTTATTGATCGGAATCTAGATAATTTTGAAGCAAATTGTTAATTCATTACTTCATATGTTTGAAAAATTTGTCTGCCCAATGTTTCTGAACTGTCAAAATGAAACCGATTCCTACTGTAAGTGTGTTACGTAATTACTCCGTAGTTTTTCAATAGATTTTGCTAGTCTATTTCTTTTTCATCTCTGTTTTCATGAAGTCAATCAAAAATCAAAATCAAAATCAAAAGTCATTTATTCAAACTAGGCTGAGAATCAGCACTTTTTGAACGTCAAAATTACATAAGACAGTCCCCCAAAACGCCCGCCCTTCACCACTTCCTAGTGCTTTAGCTGGGGAGAAGAAGTGGCGCAACAAACTCCCCAGCAGCACAGCTGTCTGTTCAGTTAAAAAAAAAATGATTCTATATAACACTGCGCATAATAATTTAGGTACATTACGCAATACAAAACATTAAATTAAATTATTTGCTATAAGTAAGCTAGCACACGCCAATATACCAAAAAAAAAAAAAAAATCGAAAACTATACTCAAGCAGAAACAAAATACAAAACTAAAAACGTAGGCAGAACTTTATACCCAAATAAAAGCCTCCAGTAATAAAGGGCGTGCCCACTTACATATAGCCGTACATGTAGTCGTAACTCAAAGTCACAGATGATAAACTAGGACCATCGAAGTAAAATCAACAACGAGTTAAGTTACTAATAACAAAACAAAACCAAGGTCAGCAAGACGACCTGTCACCACAAGCAGCACCCGTTCACGAGTATAACGCAAAGATCAGCCATTACCCCCCTCGCCATATTTGAGGGAAGGGGACAACCCGACCCCCGACGCTACCGCAAGCAGTGACATCTAAGGGAGCATGACGAACTTGCTGCCGGTTGCTCGGGCAAGAAAAACTATGATCAATTGTCGAGGTCACTAGCTAACCACATATTGCAATACCACTCATAAAAATAAATAAACATTGAAATGAGTAGATTATGTCAATAATAAATAAAAATAAAATTAAAATAAATTGACCTTGAGAGTCAAACAAAATAAATAATTATATGAACTCATATAACCTGTCAGTAGCTATGCTAATTCTGGAGAAAGAACATAAACATTGTCTTAAGCTAAACACAGCGACCAACTATTCTTATCGCTCAAGTAATCGTTGATAGAATAGTATGCCTTTGAACAAAGGTTAGATTTCACTTTAGCTTTGAACGCATTAAAGGGCAAATCTAGCAAAGAAGAGGGTAGCTTGTTATAAAAAGATATACCAAGCCCAACAAATGAGTTATGAACCTTATGAAGCCGGTGAAATGGAGCACGTAATTTGTCCTTATTTCTGGTGTTAACATTGTGAATATCACTGTTTTTAGTGTATAAATGTATGTTTTGTCTAATATATAAGATGTTGGCGAAGATGAATTGTGATGCCACCGTGAGAATACCAATCTGTTTAAAAAAATCTCTCAAAGAAACTCTGGCACCGAGCTGGTAAATTGCTCGAACAGCTCGTTTCTGAAGAACAAATATATTTTGAATATCAGCGGCTTTGCCCCAGAGCAGAATACCGTATGACATAACGCTATGAAAATAACTAAAATAGACTAACCGAGCTGTATCAACGTCAGTGTATTGTCTTATTTTCCTGACGGCGTAGGCGGCTGAACTGAGCCTTCCCGCTAGGCTTGATATATGTGGGCCCCACTGAAGTTTGGCATCTACTGTTATACCCAGAAAAACTGCCGAGTCTACAGTTTTAAGCATCTCTTTATCTAAAACGATGTTGGGTCCTAGATTTCTAACATTCGGTAAGGCAAACTTTATACATTTCGTTTTCTTTGAATTGAGAACTAAGTTATTTGTCGTAAACCAATCTGTAACCATTGAGAGTGCACTGTTTACGTCGTCAAAATCTTGTCTATTCCTGTCTACTTTAAAAATAAGAGAGGTATCATCTGCAAACAGTACAACGTCACAGATACCCTTTAAACAGAATGGTAAGTCATTGATATACACTAAAAACAAGAATGGACCCAGTATTGAACCTTGAGGTACACCTAACTGAACTGGTAGCCCGGAAGATTTCACACCATTTACATCTACACATTGAAACCTATTATGTAAATATGAATTTATTACTTTAAGAGCTTCGTTTTGTACACCGTAATGATGTAGTTTACGCAAAAGCGTGTCATGGTGCACGCAATCAAAGGCTTTGGAAAGGTCACAGAAAATTCCAATAGCATTTTGCGAGTTCTCCCATGCGTTAAATATATGTTTCAGCAGAGCAACACCCGCATCTGTAGTCGAACGACCTTTAGTAAAGCCATATTGTTCATCATGAAGGAGGCCATTTAAATTAAAATGTCTTAGCAACTGCTTGAGTATTAACTTTTCAAATATTTTGCTAAATGCAGGTAAGATAGAAATAGGCCTAAAAATGCCAACGTCATTTTTATTACCTGATTTAAATAAAGGTATGACTTTACTACTTTTCATGAGGTCAGGAAAAGTTCCTACATCAACACATTTATTAAAAGTAACAGCTAGATAGGGGGCTACTATGTCTATTATATTACTTAACAGTTTAATGGAGATGCCCCAGTAATCACCAGTGTTTTTAGACTTAAGTGTGTTAAATACATTAACTACATCACGAGGTGTTATATGTTCGAAGCTAAATAAGCGACCACATTTAGGCACACTACTATGCAAAAGGGTTTCAGCTTTAGACGGGGATGAATTTAAGGAGCGAGTCGTAGTTATAGGTATGTTGGCAAAAAACTCATTAAATACCTCAGCAACGTCTGCTGCTTTATTAACTAATTTGTTGTCGACCATAACTTCAAGTTGTTTGTCTTGTTTAACCGACTTACCCGTTTCATTGTTAATAATTTTCCAAGTGGTTTTTACTTTGTTATTGGAATTTTTAATTGTATTGCTTAAAAATTTAGATTTAGCACAAACACAAATACTTTTAAATACTTTTGAATAATTTTTGACATACTCTAGGAAAGGAGTATCAAACCTGTGCTTTTTCAAACCATATAATTCGTATAGTCTCGCTCTACTTTTATAAATACCTGGAGTAGCCCATTGGTTAAAGCCAACGGTAGTGCCATTAATATTAATGGTTTTAGTCTTGAAGGTAGATTGGTACTCTTTTTGCACAACATCAAAAAGGGCTCCATAGATTTCATTAGGATTGTCATGTTCTACTATAGATGGTCTAATTCTTTGGGCTACATTATTTTTAAATTTGTTGCAACGACTAGCTGTATAAGGCCTGCATTCTATTTTATGCGGCTTTTTATGTAATGGCATAGGGAAGCTAGCTAATAAACCACAGTGGTCAGACCTTAAGTCACTTAGCACTAATTTATTTTTGGCATCACAATCACTAAAAATATTATCAAGACATGTGGACGAAGATGCCGTGATCCTAGTAGGTTCAAAAAACAAGTTAAATAAATTATAAGACCTAAAAAGATTGAGAAGTCTAATACTAAATGGAGTAACATCTAAAATATTAATATTAATATTAAGTCTGTCTAAAGACAGTTTTGACTCGGGTCTGAGCTCAGCTTCAAAGTCGTACCTATGCCTATGGATCGTGTACATTCTGAGCACAAGCGGTGACATTCGTTCTTCTTATATGATTGCTTTCAAATTAATCACATTCAGAGACGAAGCGACAGACGTTGCCAAATGTAATTAGCACTAAATACAATTTAAACATCACTGTATTCCTATCAATTATTTGAAGTTGATGAAAACAGAATAATAATTTAAATATCTTTGGTCGTGCAATCGGGTCCCAGTGCATAGAGTCACGTAAAATGATAACCATTATTGTAAAACAAGAAGGCAACAGGACCGTTTACCCTGCATAATGGCTACCGATTAGCTTGTTTCTCACAACTGTACCAAGCTCCATGAGAAATTCAATCAATCGGACTATTTTAATGGCTGACGATTGCGCCATAATCAATATCATTTTTATCATTTTCCCACTGCAGTACGCTGTCATTAAGACTATTATGATTTATTTCTGTTTTGTTTTTGAGTTATTATTGTTTGAGAGCTTGTGAGTTTTACTGCCGCTTGCTATTTTTTTTTTGTTTCCAATGTGCACGATTTTCAGGGCGTTTAGGTACGTGAATCACTCAAATTGCTTTTTTGGGTCGTTATCACAATTTGCTCAATTTTCATTCACAATCCACAAAACTGGATAGGTCTTTAAAGACATATAGATATGTCTTGCAAGACCTATCTAGTTTTATGGTATATACTAGACTATATATATTATCAAATATATATCTAGTATATATATTATTATGGTATATTATTTTCAACATTATTTTAATATACCATCTTCAAAATTAGCCCAAAGCCATAACGCAACGATAAGCGTTGCGTGCGAACACGAGTAGCGTCCGCAACACGCAACTGTCGAGTGATTTAAACACAACTTTCAAAGACTAATGACGTTTATTAAGCCAATCAATTTACTGAGAGAACGATTGAGATATCCTTAAGGATGGTGGTTGTTTTACGTGAATGCGGTTCAGGATGGATGCAGAAAAAATAGTAGCGAAGTTTTAATTGGCTCAAAATAATTAACAAAGATGATGTCTTGGTGTAAGATTTTGTTTTTAATATATACGAAGTTTGTGGTCTAATTTCTGTGATCCATAGAAAATATGTTTGTTATGTTTGTACTAGAGATTTTACTACTCGAGCTTTGCAGAAATAGCTTTAATCTAGAAATTGCGCTGGGTTTTTTTTTACGTTTTTGTATATGCCTGAGCCTGTGGTGAGCCAGACTCTAATCAGTTAACATACTGACGAATCCCATGTAAACATTAGTGTTTAGTTGACTGACAGTGCAACATCCTATTTAATAGGAAGAGATTTAACCATAGGTACATTATTCTAGGCAGCCAGAAACGAATGAAATTAGGGTGGTAAGTTCAGTTAATAGCGTATTATTTATAGATATTTCAAAGCAGAGGTCAATTCTTAATCAAAATGTAATTTAATGTTCTATAAAGATCGTATAAAACAATCATGCACCTTAGGCCAAGTAAAAGGTAGCGTTTATTAAGTGGCTACAAGCACGCGATCTTGACTCCAATGCTTTTAATTTTGTTGTAAACAAATTGCGATTAATGTGAGAAATTTGTTTCTGTATGTACTGTGAGGGGGAAAAGTTTATTGATAATCAAATATTTTAGTGGGATTTTACTTATTTTTTATTTAATTATATTTGAAAAAGAAAACCACGGTCCTCCATCTTTTCCACAGATGTTTTTTGTGAAAAGTAGAATACCTATACTAAAATTTACAATCACTTTTTAGGGTTCCGAAAAGGGATTGTAAAGTTTAGGAAAAGAAAGAAACGGAACCTTTACCTAACTCTCACTCGTGTGTCTGTCCATCTGTCCCAGCAAATTTTGTCTAATGGTCCGATTAAGTTAAAATTTGGTACACGTATGAATTCCTGTGACCCAAACACGGACGTGTAACGTAAATAAATCAATTTTGAATATGGGAGGTCAATTTTGGAGGGCTAATGGAAAAAAAGTTTTGTATAGGTACTGGTCTTTGTGACATATCAAATAAAAGGGCTTACTTACTGTGAGGATCTCAAATGTATATTTTTTATAATTTTAAAATAAATTGTTTTAAAGTTATTTAAGAAAGTAGACGATAATTGCCATTCCCTCCTTAACTCCGAAACTACAGAGCCTAAAATTTTGAAAAACAAAAATACAAAAAATTGTTCTATACCTATAAATTACAGGAAAACATATAAGGTCATACATATATAAGTCAATGGTATTAAAAAATCTGGTAAATCTCTCAATATTCTGCATACAAACTTACATTTGCAGTTGGAATGTATGTGAGAACATCTTTTCAACTACAATGTTAAGTTTGTTCTTGGGATAAATTCATCCCAACTATAGAACCCTTCATTGTTCGTGGTCCGACACGCACTTGGCCAGTTTTTCCATAGATATTTCGGATAAACGAATGGTCTCGCTGATGCTAAGCTACAGACTATAGGTACTTTGATCTCGGCAATCATTTTATACGTATGTGTTTGTGTTCGTAGTTTAAAGCATTGACTGACGGTTTGGTTACATACAAGAATCGATCAGCCAGTTTAATAACCATAACTGAATTAATTACAATGTTGTAACATCAATATAGCTAAAGTTAAAATGTTGTACCTACCTAGTTGCAGTGCAAAGGTCAGAATCATACACGCAACTAAATGTAATAAACCCTATCTCCCGGGCGAAATCTTGTCCTCATCTCTGGCTTGCCTTTATTGGCCGGCTGGAGTGAACACTGACGAGGAACAGAGCTCCCACCTCTTTCTTACCATTATTTGCCGGCTTTTGTAGAAATTTGCAAGAGCAAACGTGCTCGGAGGAAGGAAGTATTCTAGTAAGGTGCTGGTAGGGATCTTGACCGCACTTCCGGGATTGTCCTGACAGCCGTGGAATACCTCTCCACACCTCAAGCACCTCAGGAAGTGTTCCCCTTATCGCTACGTCACTATGTGCTAGCGGCCGTTTCCGGGGGCCCGTTATTGAGTGTCCAAGTCACCCCCTGCCATTTTATCCGTGTATAATATATAACATTAGTCAGGCAGGGGACATAGTTCGTCCATAGTTCAAGTTACCCATTCCACTTTAGCCACCCAGACCCATAGCCAAATATGTTTTGTTTCCACGTACAACAATAGTCCTGCACCAACCGCGGGTTGTCATTGGGTGCACTTGCATAGTGCATATAGGGATAATCGTCGGTTGGTGCCTCCTCATCATTTAAAATTATTTAAGGGGCCTCTGTGAATTGGCTTCGGCCCCTCGTATGCCTCGATCGATGGCTAAAAGTGTAGGGGAAGACCAAAGAATCGAGGATGGACTGTGTGAAAAATGATATGGCTAGAAAGGGGGGTGACTATCGAGATGAAGGCTAATAGAGAATTATGGAAAAAGGGACATGTTACGCTGACCCCAAATAAATTGGGATAAACGCAAGAGAATGTTGAATATTACATTATTATATTACGTCTTTATGTGATTCCTATTTATTACATTAGGATAATGAGTGTCATACCTACCTAACTTTAGCCTATTTTGAGGTGGCCTAAAAGAGCATGCAACCATGCTCCAGAACGTCTGTCGTAACGTTAATGCATAGTCAACTGGCAACTCTTTTACAAATGATATTGGATTTGGCTTTCCTAGTTCCTGTAGAACTAAGCGATGGTAGGAAGCACTCATTTACCCACCATCCTAGCCTTTTCCCAACTATGTTGGGGTCAGCTTCCAGATTAACCGGAAGCAGCTGAATACCAGTATTTTACATGGACCGACTGCCTATCTGACCTCCACAACCCAGTTACTGGGTAATATGATACCCCTTTGTAAGACTGGTTGTCAGACTTTCGGATTTCTGGCGACCCGTAAAGACTGTCAAAGATCCACGAATGACAGCCGTGAACAACAACTTAACGTGCTTTCCGAGACAAGGAGGGGTCTTGGTATGTAAAGATGGTCTACCATCCATGAGCCAAACGTGGCAAGCGTAGCTTAACCTGATCGATCGACCTATGCGGCTGTTATCACTTAGCCACATGACCCTCCACTTATTTAGTCACCATGCCAGAAAATATCCAAAACCAGAACTACTCTACATTAATTTGTATTTTATTAGTAGTAGGGAAAATATTATGCAACTAATACAAGGTTTGTAAGAATACCCTAGGACGTGACTTGCAACTCACTCCCTTTTATACGGTTACCCCTTATTAAGCCAATAAAAGCCAATCCCTTCGAAACCCTTCCCTATAAAACTAGGTCACAACTCACAATGAATCAGTCATTTACATAATATCTTGCGTGTTTTTATCAGAAACGCAACTGTTTTAAGTTTGCGTGACTTACAACTGGCAATTTGAATTAGAATGTGCCCGCCCATTGCCACGCCTGCTGGTAGGTGCAACAGTATCTGATCGTGATGGTTACGTAAAGCTGATTATGCATTTTCTGTGGTACTGTGGTTGGTGATATGGGACTGGCCTTTAAGGTGGTCAGTAGGTGGAGGTTCGATTTTGACATTAAACAATAAATAAGAACCCAAAATTAATTAGAGATAAGAAATATACTGTTCTGCAAACATTAATCCCGATTTTGCTAATCTAGAGAGAAAATAGGAGCGGACCCAAGATACCAACTTGTGGTACTCCAACTATATTACATCGTAGTTTGGACTTACATTTACGCGGTTTTTTTCTTCGATCATTCGGAAGTCCTCGATCACGTATGATGCATTCCACAAAATCATTGCCTATTTGTTAGGTCACTTTGCAACCTCGAATATCATGCGCTGGAAATAGGTCCATTCTAAGATTACTCTTGTCATCCGCCTCATCTAATATTGTTTAGGGAACTGAACCATTATTACGTAATGCCCATCTTCTCTAAAGAAAAACATGCGTAAAGCTATTCCACACTTAGGTCCCTACTCCTCCACAATACCCACCTACAATCCTACATACGTTCTGCGATGACGCGAAAGATATCGCACGAACATGTGTGAATGGTGTTCCGAATGTAATAGATAGAGGCTATTGTTTTACTCGGCCGACTTTATAATGCCTTGTATGCAGATTGGAGTTACGAGGAGTAGTTGCCCTGTATTCGTATGTGGTTGGTTATACGCGATATGTAATGTAGACTGCGTTTAGATAAGACGATTTACTTACCTACCTACAAGTGATTCGAATTGCGCTAGGCCGATTTGTATTTTGTCTTAGTTAGCATTGGTTGGAGCACCTCTATTAATTGAAATCCGTACTGCGTTATATGAATTTCTCTACGTAGGTTATCCAGATCCGAGTCATTCAGTAATTGTGACGATTTCCAAAGCGCAACTTGAAATATAGAGAACTTGCTTATTCCGTGGATTCGCCCGCGTGGATGTCGGAAATATCCCACAAGACGTCTACCGCGATAAAAGTATCCTATAACCTAATCCAGGTCATGGTTTACCCATGTGTTATCCAAATCCGATCAGCCGTTTTAGCGTGAAAGCGTAACAAACAAACAAACTCACTTTCGCATTTATAATATTAAAGTTGGATTAGGATAGATTTTCAAACAATATGAATACTATGGAGGAGCTCGTGGCTAAGTAATAACAGCCGCAATGTTCGATCTATTAGGTTAAGCTACGCTAGCCGGGGTTGCTCCGTGGATTAGACCATTTTTACATACCGAGACTCCTCCGTGCCGCGGAATGCACGTTAAGACGTTGGTCAAGGCTGTCATTCGTGTATATTTGACAGTCGTTACGGGTCATCAGAAGGCCGAAAGTCTGAGAACCTGTCTTACCAAGGGGTATCATATTACCCAGTTACTGGGTTGTGGAGATCAGATAGGCAGTCGCTCCATGTAAAATACGATATTCAGCTGCATCCGTTTAGACTGGCAGCCGACCCCAACATATTTGGGAAAAGGCTAGGCAGATTGATTGATGAATACTAAACAGTCGATAAAATTTAAATTCCTGCATGCTACGAGTATATAGATTCCTTTTGCTATATAGATTTCCTGCATGTTATGATAGATAGATTGTAATATATCTACACTAGTTAGGAATTTATTAGCCATAAAACTAGCTTGCTTGATAACAATAATAATCTCCATGCATGTCACCACAATTATTTCTGAAACGGAATTGGCGCTAAGTTCTAATTATTAAGCCTTACTAATGTAATTGTCAAGCTAATGCAAGTTTATTGATTAAGTTCTATGGTATTTCGACATGAGGTCTTAAAACATTAGCTTGAAAAATGCCTGCGATCACTAACATAAAAGTAAACCATAAATCTTTGTAGATCATAACGAGGAATGAAACTTTAACGTAAAGAAGATGTAGAATGTTACCTCTGTTACGGTTATTATCAATAATGGTGTCTACGTTATTTCGATTAAAGTCTCTAACTACTATTTTATACAAGGATCGCTATCTTATCATCGGAGGATCGCTATCTTCAAATCACAATAGAAATACTTACAACACTTACGTCCATTTTATATGCAATTACCAAATTAGATGTTCCGAAGTGACCTTTTACATACGACGTGACATCTTCGTATGAAATGAAAATTGCTGTCAAGCGAGCACGTTCTTCATCTGACATATAATTTGTAAGGTCGTGTCCCGAACTAAGTTCCCATGGTCCGTGTGTGTTACGAATACCATTTTGAGCCTTATCGTAATCCGTTTTGATGTGTATGATTTCTTTATTGGGTGTGTAATTTGCCGCTTTAGAATGAATGTTCTGACGACTCGATTCGTGGTTTAGGCTACTCGGTATTTTAGTGGTGAGATATGAGTCAGATGAAATGTTGGACACCAGGGTAGATAGAGTAGGCAGAAACTACATAACGCTGGTGGCATTGTGTAGTTTCTGCTACGATCCTTACATACTCCTTTCGCCTGTGTGTGTACGTTCATACATCTGGTCATACACGTACGCCGATTGCGAGTATACCTACTACGCGCCTGACCTTTCTGAAGAACGTCACCAATAAGATATAATATGACCCTCTAGGGTACTTTAGGTTATCAATATTTTCTTGCGTTGTTTAATGTTGTAATATTGCATTAACTTCTGGTTGATCTGACGAACGTGACGTCACATTCGCTTGCGATTTGAAACTATGACATGGTTTGTGTTTGAGTTGCTACATATCTTTCAATACTAGCTATGCATATGCACATAGTCCTTAACATTTAAATGTACTAGAAATGCTATCTGATCAGATGCACACGGGGCGTGTCTGGCCAGTGAAATGTTGCCCGTTTCCCCTCGTTACTGCGTCTAGCCGCTGTGACGGGAGCACTGCCGTATCAAGACCATCTAGATCTGTGTAAAGTTACGCCAAGAAAATATATTAAAGCACCTTGAATATATTTTCTTGCCATGTTACATAGCCGTTATTTCGTTATCTCTCTGAAGGGGTGTAGCTAAAGAAAACCGTTACACCTTCAACTACTGAGAAAAAGAAATAAACGCGGAAAATTATTTCTGCAATTTCCGCAATAGCGTGCAAAATCTAAACGTAGCAGTAACACTAAGCTAGTTATGTCTACTGAGGGAAGTGCCTATGGCTGTTGGAATAGACTGTGAATTGGTAATCATAGCATGAGCCCAATGAGACAGAAATTGAAGACTTCAAGATAGAAGAAGATTGAAGGGATTTTTTTAAAGATCGAGTGAAGAAGTGCAAGTTACAAGCGATTTTTCTTAGTCTCTTATAAACCTGCGATAGCCAATTAAATAATATGGAATGTCTTATAAAACAAAACATTCGCTCTTACTGCGGCTCAACAAAACTCAACAATTCATATACACATACTAAGCGAAAATTCCTCACCTAAGATAAACTTAAATATAATCGTAATAAGTTCCTTTAATATTTGCCCCTGAAATATGCGTTTCTTTGACACTAACGACGCGGCACTAAGGTGCAATGAATCAAGTGCGCAAACGCACTTATAAATAAGCGAGACCATATCGTAATTGGTGTGTAAATATCCGACCAAATGAGCATTAATGAGCGAAGTCCAGACCGTGTCTTCATTCTTCATTTGAAATATTTATGATCCCATTTTGAAAAATTCAGGAATGCATAACGGATTTTTTTGATTTATTTCCCAGTTTATGGAGTGGGTTCTGTATGGACGACGCGTTTTAGTGACGTTTCTTCTAATATCTTCTTCTTATTTTTCTTCTGATTTTTACAGTAATTTAAGTAAGTATACTGAAAGTCTTATATTTTTACGGAGGAAAATAACAAAATTATATCCTAACTTAACTAAAACTATTCACAAACTATAATATGGCGTTGGAAATTTTATCACCATCGCTGTCGACTGGACCCAAGAGACTGGCGGCTTTATCAGTTGTATGCCAATGCTTAGCCTCTGGCCAAGGTAAAAGCCAGCCCTTGGGCCATGGAAAGTGTCAACCAGCCGTTTCGAGATTTCCATAAAGAGACCATGAGCACTCAGACTCCTTTCCGGATAGGTATTCTGAAATGATTGCTATAGGATGAAAATTATTTCTGTCTGTTATTGAGATAAAGCTCTCACTATTGTTAAAAAGGTGCTTGTATTTCAACACTGATAAAATCACTACTGTTGCAAATAGAGAGGCTGTAGGTATAAATGACTTCCAACAAAATACCTATATAACAATTTATTTAACTGATAATATTTTTTATTTTTATTTTTAAGCTATTTGATTCAAGCACTCTCCAATCGCAGTAACACTGCAACTTTCCAATCACAGCCAAAATTCGATCAGAGGGAAAAAAAGGTGCTATCACAAATAAATGCATACAAGTATAATTACTTATATGCGTTATATGCGTTCTGTTCCCATACTCCTATACAAAGGCGGTCCATTAAACGGTCGTGTATAGGTTTTTTGTGGTGGCATCTTTTGACCCGGCCTGTGTCCCCGGGCGAAACAGTAAATAATGATCCCCATCGTATGTATAAATTATGAAATGAAATCATAAAAGTTGGGACCGTATCTATAGTGAGTTGTTTATACCGATTTTTTTTCGGGATTTTATTTATTTCACCTTAACGAATTTATCATTCAAATAGTCATTTGCGAATGAGGAATTATTTTTATTCTATTAACAGCTTATATTTGTAATTATATCATAAATCCTTTATTTACCCGGAAGCAAAAGAAGTATGTAAGGATCGTAGAAGGTGGTTATATACTTTCTGTCTACCTCCATCGGAAGAAGGCGTGAGCTTAACTTTACATATATGAACTATTATATGTTTTACATTTTCTGCAACAGGAAAAGCATTCAGAAAAACAAAACGAATGTAAAGAAAAGTTCAAGCTAGCTGATAATATAATAAGAATAAGGAAAGCGATCGTTTACAATGTTTACATAGAATATTAAAATGATTTATAAATGTCTTTATCACAGACACCTTATTTTTATACACAGATTTCATCGATTATGCTCAGTAATCTATGACTTTAATAGTCTACTTATTTTATTTATCATGGTTTTATCTTATCAATTATGCGGCATTTAACCTTAATTTACCTTGCATTGCATTTTACCTTTTTGCGACCTAATAATTATATATTACGGATGTTCGAGCGGCTGAAACACAACGTGTTGCTGATGCTCCGTCATCTGTTCATCCTCCATCATGGGTGTTTGAAAAATAATACTCTCAAATTAACGCAATTAATTTACTCACCAACAGCAACAAAACTTGACCATAAGAAATAATGATGATTATCACTGATTAAGTCAAATCACAATATTTGTTAAACTTGCATTTAGAGCCAATGGATTTGTGCGTGTGCACCGCATAACAATTCCATCCCAACTGATTGCCACCGCCGCTATGACACTCACAACCCCATTCGGTGTTACCCGCTCTAAGTTAAAAGTACCACAAAAAAAATAAATTCTAAACCACAGAGTAAAAATAATCGATTACAACTTTTTAAAAGTGTTACAATAAATCGACTTCATCATCACGCGCCGTCATATAATATGTAATAATAAAATATAGTGGGACAGAGGAATAGGTATGGGGTACTTTTATAATATAGGTAATATTATAAAACTCAATTTTGAACTTTCTGCGCGTCTTTTCTATTTTATTAAAATTCTGTTTGCTGTCAAAACTTACAATTAATAACCTACTCAGTTATACGCACATATATCATAAGGCTCTAGACACACGCCAACTGCACACCGACTGCAATCGGCCTGCAGGGTTGGTACGCAGTTTTATTGCAGTCGTATAATAACTCCATTCAAACTGCAAACTTGCAGTTGAAATGCAGTCCATCTGTCTAGCCACTAACATATTTTGTTTTTGATTTCAGCTTAGGTATTGTAGATTTTGACACACCAAAACCTTCACAATCACACCCACAACAGCATCATAAATTATTCAAAGATGACAGCAACGTCAGCGTTTTGCATAGAGGTCGTTACCGTCTATGATGGATGGGATCACACGATCTTGACCGAACAGGGCCGAGGAGTGCCGAAGCGCAACGGAGATAGCCGACTTACCCCGAGGCGCTTAAACTATCTCGAACGTTTTAGCTATTTAAATGAGTTGTCAATAATAAGTTGCGGATAATTTAAAATTATATTGCTAGTAGGCGAAGTTAAAGGTTATTCTGTCCATCTTTTGTAAGTAACATTTTGTATAAACTTACTATTTAGGAATCATTCTGTGGAAGTATTATTCAAGATTTAAATAAAAAGACTGGTAAAAACTTTCCCTGAATCTTCCTCATATTTAAAAGGAAGTTCAAAAATAGATAATGTCGATAGTTCTAATATACTTCTTCTTCTTCTTCGTCATCTGTTGTGCATAGTTTGCACGACAGATGAATGGATATACCTAGTTATGGGACTAATCTGAGCTGACCACTAACATTGATTTAGAATTTAGTGTCGTAGTATGAACACATCCTTACCCTCCCATAAAAAACTATAAACACAAAACAGTAAAAAACCAAAGTACCACCGAACGACGGAATGCAATAAAATCGTGACAATCATCTAGAGGCAAAACCTTAAACGCCTTATAATAATCTTATGCACCGCCTTAATCTACAGAGGACCTAACCTCAAAACGTTGGCCAAAAAACCGTGAGAACACATCGTTCAGCGCTGCAGTGACTCGATCCTTATGATATATTGCCTTAAACGTGCCATTTAGCGCTTACTCGTCCATTCTTAAATATAGTGGGGCAAATTAGAAAAAAATGTAAACATAACATTGTACGAATTCAATAATTAGATTAAGCTTGTAATGGGGGGGTTGTAGAGCCTTCGGCGACGTCGGGTCGCGTCGGGCGCCGCCCCGTGGCGCCTCGAGCGGGGTGCTTTTGACCCTATTTGTTTTAATTACCAACCAATGGTCTTTAGGAGGACACGGGGCCTTTGTGCTAGCCGAAAATTGTGGCTAATTGGCGGTAGGCCGCAACCTTAAAACGAGCCGAGGTAAGCTCGTGATCTTAGATGGCCTTTCTTTGGAAATTGAGATTTGGATGATCCTTTAGGAGGTTACAGGATAATACCTACACTGTATTTTGGCACAAATTTTTGTGGCAGCTGATTATGATGGGGATTTGATTAATTATATTCTTAAAAATGATTATGGTTGAAGAGAGGGAAGGCTTCATAATAAACATGATATGAATGAGGATGCTGAAAAGTCATTGAAAGTTTAACGTGAGCTTTGTAACAAAGTATGTCATTTGAAATCATATTAATTATTTTAAAAGGTAATTCAGACGACAATAGTTTAAATAATAGGGTCGTTTATAGACGTGGTTTCTTATAATATTATTTTGACCTTTGAATATTATCCTTTTAGAGCAGGAAGCATATTTCAAGCGCAATTCCTAAAATCTACATATCTAAACACATCATTATTTTCTACTGCTTCTTAAGTTTTCGTTATAATCTTCCTTTTGTTTCTGTGACCAATAAATTACATTCTTCAAAACATTCCGTAGACCTATCTCCCTACTTATTCAGCTATCAACAGATTAACATAACTGAACTAAATACTATATTTACACCATTCTTTACGACTGAATTCCTTTCAAAGTTCCTAAGGATTCCTCAGATGTTCCCAATATTACTTTCGAGTACCGAATCATCCGGTAAATGCTTCGGTAAACGCTTGTAATCGCCTCTGCTTTACCATCGTGATTACCATGAGCGCCGCTATTACGTGCAGCTAAAAAGCTTGCTGTTTCTTTTTGTTTTTCAATAAAAATCGATCATTTGGCTTTGCGATTTTCTTTTCATTGTCGGGCGAGTGTAGATAATTGGAGTTGTAGTGACACTTTTAAAGAGAAATATATAGAGTAGGTAAAGCAATCCTAATATGTATTAGGAGGCAGGAAAACTACAGCTGTGAATAAAAAAGTGGTAAAAGTACCCAAGAGCGTGCGCACACACTTCGCAAATTCGCAATTACTTTAGCAATTAGTTTTACAAACTTTTAGTTATAATAAAGGAAGTTAAATAACAATACTTTAATGTCAATATTTAAATTACCCATAACTTTGATGTATAGGTTCAGAATTAGAGCCATTTATTCAAATTATAATATTTGTGCATAAAATATAACATCCGCATTCATGATTAATGAGACGGAATAGGACTGCAAGTGATAAATATGTCTTTTAATAATATTAGCTTTCTTTAAATCTAATTAATACTTTCCTTGAATAATTATGGTCATGAAGTAATTATGGTTATGACTAATGAAGCAGTTATTTTTAGCTTTGTCCCAGCTATGTTGGGGTCAGCTTACAGTCTAATCGGATGCTAGTTTTGAGTTGTCAAATGTAAACTAGGAAACCATAGCCTACCGACCACCACTAATTGATATTTGGTATCACATTTCAATGTTTCAGTTACTAAGATCTATGTGACCTACCCAAGTATTGCAACAGTGATTCCACAAAAAATTAACTTATCATTATTAATCTCGAAAGATTTGTCCAAAATCCCACGGTCTTAAAAGTCGAAGATGAGACCCAAGAAATGTAGCCTGAAGCAAACGGTAGATCCAATGAAGCAGCCATGGCGACCGTATGTTATATCACAGATAAAGCCGACGAGGTCGATGAAAAAGCCACAGAGGAACAAAATGTAGAATATTCGGATGATGATACTGGTCAACTTGAATATAATAATAGAGGTGTTAATATTATATGTGGTCTGTCAGTTGATGAAGTGTTCGTAGTGTGAACGGGTATGGTTGGTGAGGAGGTCGCACGCAATCTAAGCATTCGGAGCACGTGGGAAAGACGCAAAGCCGAGGCGGGGTGCCTCGAGGCAATCTGCCACGGTTGACGATCACCGCGATAAATATATCCAACATTAGTGCACAGAGCAGTGAAGGAACGAGAGGTGATTGTTTGGAAAGTGGAAACGCTATTTATAATCTTTTAAGTCAGGTTTTGGGATTGGAAAAATGGTAGTTTGTAAATGGCCAATTTCCTGATAATTGGAAAATTATTTTAGAGTGCATTGCGTCCTATGGTACTAGAAGGCTCTTTAGTGTTAAGCTGTTTTATTTATTTATTTAAGGAGAACCAACAAAGCAACATACATGTCAAAATACTCGAGTGTTTTGCAATTTAGTTTAAAATAAACCATATTATGTAGTGGTACGTTACTGCAGCGCAATTAAAATGAGAGTCTGGCAATTCAGATTAACTAATCTAAATGTAACCATATCGAAACTTAAACTCCCTAAACAAATCAATAGTGTTGGCCCCACGTAACTGATATTTAATATAAACAAACGGTCGACATAAACAAAACTCGATACCCTACTCTATACGGCGTTACAGCTACAGCCTCAGGAAGAATTCCCTAAAAACTCCACAGGGTCAAATGTCGAAGAATTTATTGCCTCTGCAGTAAAACCCGAATGTTCGGCGTCTTTGGGAAGAATCGCGAACCTCTAATTAGTGAGATTATGAAAATATTCACACAGGTGCGTTGCAGCCCTAATAAGCATGTTCGCTTCGGGCAAATCGTGAAGGCAAGGCTAATGTTTTGGGTGTTACCTTCTCGCAGGTGAGTTTGCTTTGTTTTTGGGTTGGAGGTAATCTAGGATCGTGTGTTTGTTGTATGGGTTTTAAATGTTAGGTTACGTTTGGGTGCCTTTTGGATCGTGATTTTGTTTCTGCGGTGAGGTGTCTGCGGGTGGAACTAGATTAATGCGGTCTGGGGAATTACATTTATATAAAAGTCGCAACAAATACAATTTTTTTTTGAAGTAAGGGGTGTCCCTACTAAGTTGGTACTTCAAAAAAATTAAAGTAAATAATATTTTTTTAATTTTAGTTTAAGTATAATATTTACATAATTTAAAAGCTAACAGACTTAAAATAAAAATAACCCCGCCGCTGTATATGTAAGTTGGATGTCGTGGTGGGGCTTGCGCGCTCCGAAGTTTAGGTCTGTGCCGGTAGACTTTACTTTGCCGGAACAGGTCTAGGATGAGGAGCCAGACCAAGAGAGACACAGAAACTCGCAGGGCAGCATGTGGCAAGCTGTTGGGCAGTAGGGACCCCACAGACCTAAACTCCCGGGAGAAGTCTTGTTTCTCATCTCTGGCTTGCTTTTATTGACCGGCTAGAGTGAAAACTGACGAAGAAATCCAGAGCTCCCATCTTATTCTTGACTTTACTGGCTGGCTTGAGTGAAGATTCGCAACACCAAACGTGCTCGGAGGAAGAAAGTATTCCAGCAAGTGCTGGTAGGGATCTTGACCATCTTCCGGGCTCTGGGATTGTCCTGATAGTCGTGGAATACCTCTCCACTCCTCAAGCCCCTCAGGATATTTTGCCCTCTTTGTCATAACGTCACTAAGTGCTAGTGACAGTTTCCGAGGGCACATTATTGAGTGTACAAGTCACCCTCTGCCAATTTTTCCGTGTATAACAAAACATTGATCAGACAGGGGCCATAGTCCTTTCATAGTTCTAGGTAACCAGTCTACTTTAGCCACCCAAATATATATTCTAATATATGTTTATTTCCATCTCCTGCAATAGTCATACACCAACCAGGGGTTGTCCTTTTGTGCCCGTGCATAACGCGTAGGTACAGGGATAATCGTCGGTTAGTGCCTCATTTAATTAAAAGCGTCTAACGGGCCTCTGCGAGTTGGTTTTGGCCCCTCGTATTCCTTCAAAAGTCCGGGACCCCAGGGGTCTCGAAATATGCAAAAAGCTTGAATGCTAATGAATTGCTTTTTCCAGCGGTTTCGCCCGCGTGGATGTTGGAAATGATTCCACAGGAACCGTACATTTTTCCGAGATGAAAAGTATCCATGTGCTATTCCATAAATTTCATACCGATCTGTTCAGCCGTTCTGGGCTGATTGAGTAACAAACATCCAAACATCTTCACAAACTTTCACATTTATAATGTTAGTAGGATAATACTATATACCTACAAGTATATAAAAGAGAGAGGGTAAAGATTCATAAGGCTTCAAAAAATTCTTCCGCATCGCTTTCAACAGCATTGCCACGTTGTATGGCAATGTTGATTCTTAAGCCAAAAAACAGGCCAGCCCTCTCGTGAAGATACTCTTATGTTGATCAACTCGTATAATAGCTAAATAATTTTGCTAAGAGATATAACAGCTGATTGAATTGTTTATCATTTACAATATATAGCAAACCTTCGTAAGTTTTGCGTTTCTTAAGATGTTGTCGTGTGTTTACCTGCCTTGTCTAAGTGTCATATACCTTAGGAGTCTATTCTGTCTAAAAGTTAAATTTTCTGAGCTTTTTCATTTAAATGCTGTGTAGACAGGTCCTTGATTACTATCACCATCTCGCACGTGCTCTATTTTATCACAGAGTTAACCAGTAGTTTGGACCACCTATGGTCACAATCTGGACAATTTATCAGTCACATTAATATGTCGCCAGATACAGATACAGATGCATCATGTTTTACAACATAACGCTTGTGTCATTTTAAATTTTTAAATCGTGACGTTAAAACGCTGTTGCTAGATACTTTAGAAATGAAACTAGACATGGACAAAGGACATACCGTTTTACGACCACTCGAAGAAAAACTACTGTATTGACAAGAAAATAGGAAAAGTTTTATTTTAATGAACACATAATCTTCTAGGATACTACAGCAGTGCTATTCTGTACAAATCTCACCGTGAAAACTTAGGTGAGGTGAACGTAGAGTGAGCTGTCAAAAGTATCAATCCCCTAGCATCAGGTGGAATGACAGCTCTCTTCAAGCTCACTTCACCTACGTTTTCACGGTGAGATTTTTACAGAATAGACCAGCTGGTCATTCCAGTGGTATCTTAGATGCTTAAGTGATTGATGGTATAATTTATAAAAATATAGTACAGTAGCTATTACAAACAAATTTGTCACCACCTCACTTAGAAGAGGGCAAAAAGGCTCATAAGGAATTAATTGATATGACACACTTCTCAACTAATGCCTTTAAGTAGCAACTACCCAAAAATGACTAATGTTAATACCCAAATGTTAACCTACAAATTACAGAACATTGTAGACAGTCCCATTAATGTTACATTGTATTACAAAAAAACGAATTCGCAACCGTAACCATAGGAGTCCATTCACGAAATGGCACAAAAACTGAAATATCGCCCTCGTTATAATAATAGGTGGCCGGCAGAATCCGCACCGCAAATAAAGGACGCCATAATTTTTGACATGTCGAACGTAAACACCTTATAATTTTGACAGAGATTAAAAAACCTAGTTAGGTTTGCAGATACGTCTCACCGTTTGCCGATCGTTACCGTTGGTTTATCATCAGATACTTATTTTACTTACCTATTGTGTAAGTACGAGTATGTAAGTGCCTGTACCTGTGCCTTCAGCTTAGCTCTAGCTATATGTATCATCATATCATCACCATATCATCTTCTGCTGGATAAAGGCTTCTCCATATTTAAGCTTGATTATTGACGAACATTATTTGTTCACTATTAGCTGTCTGCGTGACCTAAAATGTAGGTATACGTGGTTGATAGGTTTATTCTTTCTGAGAAATGCTACTATATCCTTTTCTACTAACAACCTCTTAGAGGGTCACAGACTATGGGTAAAATTCTACCCTGAACCAAAACTTCCCAATCCCTGCACTCAGCTTTTACACATTTTCATAGCCTATCCCACGGGTGATCATTTCCAAAAATGACGGTATAATGATACGTTGTTTGATTAGTTTGTGGTAAGTAGTGAATGGTGAACGCAGGGTAAAGGTTGGCGCCGACAACCGTGGTGGCGCCAATGAATCAGTCATTACTTACTGAAATGTCGGCTTTACTTTGTATAAACTTATTATTTAGCAAATTAAGTGTCTACCCGTTTAATTTGTTGGTGATTCCGAATAGATGTGTGGTAGACCTAATTCGTTCTATTTTGTGATTTGTACAAATTGGGTTTTGATGTTCGAGCAAAATTTGTTTTGATAGAGGATATAACCTTGTTACTGAAATCACCAGCTCTTAGAATTGGATAAGTTCTTCGAAGTACTTAATCTTTTCTATTCCACTAAGCATCTGGTTTTGAGGGATGTAAGGAAGTATTTATACTAAATAACTTTTGCAGTATTTTATAAATTAGGTACTTTATGTTCAATTGGATATCTGAAATCCAATCCATTTGACCATGACGTGTAGATAAGGTTCAAGGACCCTAAAAATGCAGATACTAAGTAAGACAAGCAAGATGAAATTGGATATTGTGAAGAATCTGTAATAATATCGTATAGTCGCACTGTCATTAAATTTTCAAACAAAAAACACTAGATAAATTGCATAACTTTTTTTTTTTATAATTTGTCAATTCAAACCGAGAGGCTGTTAGACTCATAAATCTATGCATCACAGCAATTTAGATGACATCAAAATGTCAAGAACCATTCATTAAAGAAATGAAATCGTCCCTTTTACACAATGCCAGTTATTTCGCGAAATGACAGGGCACAGGACGGAAGGCACGTCTCTCGACGCAAAACTGCAAAATTTGCTCTTTTTGTTAGTCACAATAAAATTATATTCTATTCCTGTATCATTGGAAACGATTTTGGACAATTATAACCGCATTTGCTTCTAAATTCGTTTAATAACCGGCCGTTTGGCCAACTCACATTTTGATCTTTTATAATTATATATCTGTATTTTTGAGCGTCGATTTTCTATTTTTTTTTATCTTACTCTGTTTTGCTTAGGATGTCAGTTTGAAGGTTAGTTTCGATTATGTATTTTACCCTTTTATTCTAGGATTTAATTGGCGAGCATTAAAATAGTGATAATTAATGTAAGCAAGATATAATTATGATAATAACTACCTATGTTTTATCTAAACTACACATACACACGCAAAAAAGGCTACCGCAGTCAGCGGCTTCTAAACTAAAATGTTTCGTTGAACACGACCGATAATTTGATTTAGGTTGTGGGTAGTTATTAGGTTTAAGTACCTACTTATATTTTTTGTGCCGGGAAATAACAGACAAAGTGAAATGTAGCAAGCTAATCCAAGAAAGAAGAATCAATTATTCTTAAACAAAAGTTTTGACTTTTCAACAGGTAGGAACAAAAAATACTAGAATGTCAATCAAGAGTCTAGTTTTGACATGAAACGGTAACCCATAATCATAGATCACTGAATAATATTACCAGCTTGGAGTAAGATAAGTTATTTATTTATTTTTTATAAACGCAACTCGCGTTTGAATGCGGTTTCTCGCTTGTCAATCATATAATAGGTTGGGGAAAAAGTTTCTTCGCATTTTTTAAGAAAATTCAAAACATTTTTTAATATAGTTTATTTACATTTAACTAAAGTATGTAGGTACCATTTTGTTCGATAACTTTTTGCCATCTTGTAGGTAGGGACATGATCCCATTGCTATAGAAATTTTGGGACTTCTGGTCAAAATTACTCGACAAGTGGTTTTGGCAGTACTCTCGTGATGTTAACCTGACACTGCCTAAAGAATTCTGAAGAGACCGAAACAGGTGGAAATCTGAAGGTGCAAGGTCAGGACTATACGGCGGATGCATTAACACCTCCCAGCCAAACTCTCTTAATTTTTGCTGAGTGGCTAAAGATGTGTGAGGTCTAGCGTTATCATGATGAAAAACCACACCCCTTCTGTTGATTAATTCCGGCCGCTTTCTCTCAACTTCTTGCTTTAATCTCATCAGTTGTTCGCAGTAGAGTTCAGAATCGATGGTCCTGCCTGGTGGTAACAGCTCATAATGAATAATGCCCTTCCAATCCCACCACACACACAGCATCACCTTGTTGCGAGTTAACCCGGGTTTCGCCACAGTCTGTGAAACCTGACCGGCCTTTGACCACGACCTTTTTCGCACGTTCTTGTCATACGTGATCCACTTTTCATCACCAGTTATCAGCGACTTCAAAAATGGTTCGGTTTCATTACGTCGTAATAAAGAATCACAAATGAGTACACGGTTCATTAGGTTTCTTTCAGTGAGCTCGTGAGGTACCCAAATGTCGAGCTTTTTTGTGTACCCAGTTTTTTTCAAATGCGCCAAAACTGTTTTGTGGTCAATTTCCAGTTCTTCAGCTACGTCGTAACTACTGATATGCCGATCTTGCGCCACTTTTTCAAAAATGGCATCCATTTTATCCGTAATAGGGCGACCAGAGCGACGTGCATCTTTGACATCAAAATTTCCGGATTGAAAACGCTGAAACCAAATTTGTGCTACTCTCACAGACACTACACTAGGTCCATAAACATCGCAAATTTTTTTCGCGGCTTGCTTTGCATTTTTCCTTTTTTGTAGTAAAATTTTAAAATGTATCGAATTTCTTCATTAGATTCACTCATCTTGACGATACGAAAAACAAATGAAAATCACACATTTTCCTAATTTGAATTTGGAATTATGTTCTTTAAAATTTAAACTTTCAATGATACCAAAACCAGCCAGATACAAATAGCATAGCCAAAGAGATTTTATTACAAGTTCATACATACTATAATGCGAAAAGACTTTTTCCCCAGCCTAATATTTTTATTATTTATAGTACAGTGAGCAGGTATTTTTGCCCCAAAAAAGATGGAGTAGTAAATGTTTCGATTTGTATTTCGTATATCCTAAACCTGAAAAAAATAAGTTTTTGATCTCGTGGGTGTCACCTCTCGAAGTCAAAAACTTATTTATTTAATTAGAAGACGTCCAGAATAAATACATTGTTTGTCTTCTTTGTATTCATAGTTATTTTTGTCATAAAGTCAACTGTTGAGCATTAGGTAAAAAAAACCGGCCAAGTGCGTCTCGGACTACGCACAATGAAGGGTTCCGTAGTTGGGATGAATCCCAAGAATAAACTTAACATTGTAGTTGAAAAACATGTTCTCCCATACATTCAAACTGCAAATGTTAGTTTGTACGCACAATATTGAGAGATTTATCACGTTATTTTAAGACCATAGACTTCTTATAAGTTTTCCTGTGATCTATAGGTATTGAATCATTTTCTGTATTTTATTTTCAAAATTTTAGGCTCAGTACTTTCGGAGATAAGGAGGGGGAATGGTCAATTTTCGTCTACTTTCTTAAATAACTTTAATATATATATTTTTTTAATTATAAAGATATTTATATTTGAAACCCTCACAGTAAGTAAGCCTTTTCATTTGATATATCACACGATACAGTTTGCATAAGTTTTTTTTAAATTTTCCTATTTGCCCCCAAAATTGACCCCCATATTCAAAATACATTTATTTACGTTACACGTTCTTGTTCGGGTCACAGAAATACATATGTGTACCAAATTTCAACTTAATCAGTTCATTAGATTCAGAGCTGGCTGTGACAGACGGACAGACAGACACCCGAGTGATATTATAAGGGTTCCGTTTTTTCCTTTTGAGGTACGGAACCCTAAAAATCCAAATATTGACACCTTCAATTCAAGATGGCGGCTAACGTGGTCACCCTTCGAGGTCAACAACTTAAATTTTTCATGACTATACTTATGCAATACAAATCAAAACATGTCCTACTCCACCTTTTGTAGGGCAGTATCTTTTTCATTCCCACTTTCTGTGAGAATAGTAGAATACAAAATAAAAAGGTATTTTAAAAATGTTATTTTTAGATGTAAATGACTATATCAAACTTTAAAAACTCTGCATAGAAGTTGAAAAAAAAATAGAAACGCATTAATATGACGCAATTCTAATTTAAGAAAACCTTGACCTTCCTTTATCAAATAAAAATCAAATATATGACCAAACCCGGAATTATTAGATCAGTCGTACTTCCGCACTTCCGTACGAATAATTAATCGATAAATCAGGAACCGTTTAAAGATATTCGATTCAAGACAATCGATTTGTACCTCAGAAGGCTGTATTCATTAGCAAAAAGATTAGGAAGTCCGTTTTAACGGAGGGATTAAAATTTTACTTACGCTTTGTGAAATTATTTCTTCTAATATGTTAGTTATACTTACTAGGTACTTTTTGAAAGGAATAGGATTTTTTTAAGTTTTAAATGCAAGTGCATAAACATGTAAGTAGGTAGGTATCTAAATGAACCGAAATATTAGGTTGGGGAAAAAGTCTTTTCGCATTATAGTATGTATGAACTTGTAATAAAATCTCTTTGGCTATACTATTTGTATCTGGATGGTTTGGTATCATTGAAAGTTTTAATTTTAAAGAACATAATTCCAAATTCAAATTAGGAAAATGTGTGATTTTCATTTGTTTTTCGTACCGTCAAGATGAGTGAATCTAATGAAGAAATTCGATACATTTTAAAATTTTACTACAAAAAAGGTAAAAATGCAACGCAAGCCGCGAAAAAAATTTGCGATGTTTATGGACCTAGTTTAGTGTCTGTGAGAGTAGCACAAATTTGGTTTAAGCGTTTTCAATCCGGAAATTTAGATGTCAAAGATGCACGTCACTCTGGTCGCCCTATTACGGATAAAATGGATGCCATTTTTGAAAAAGTAGAGCAAGATCGGCATATCAGTAGTTACGACGTAGCTGAAGAACTGGAAATTGACCACAAAACAGTTTTGGCGCATTTGAAAAAAACTGGGTACACAAAAAAGCTCGACATTTGGGTACCTCAGGAGCTCACTGAAAGAAACCTAATGAACCGTGTACTCATTTGTGATTCTTTATTACGACGTAATGAAACCGAACCATTTTTGAAGAAGCTGATAACTGGTGATGAAAAGTGGATCACGTATGACAAGAACGTGCGAAAAAGGTCGTGGTCAACGGCCGGTCAGGCTTCACAGACTGTGTCGAAACCCGGGTTAACTCGCAACAAGGTGATGCTGTGTGTGTGGTGGGATTGGAAGGGCATTATTCATTATGAGCTGTTACCACCAGGCAGGACCATCGATTCTGAACTCTACTGCGAACAACTGATGAGATTAAAGCAAGAAGTTGAGAGAAAGTGGCCGGAATTAATCAACAGAAGGGGTGTGGTTTTTCATCATGATAACGCTAGACCTCACACATCTTTAGCCACTCAGCAAAAATTAAGAGAGTTTGGCTGGGAGGTGTTAATGCATCCGCCGTATAGTCCTGACCTTGCACCTTCAGATTTCCACCTGTTTCGGTCTCTTCAGAATTCTTTAGGCAGTGTCAGGTTAACATCACGAGAGGACTGCCAGAACCACTTGTCGCAGTATTTTGACCAGAAGTCCCAAAATTTCTATAGCAATGGGATCATGTCCCTATCTACAAGATGGCAAAAAGTTATCGAACAAAATGGTACCTACATACTTTAGTTAAATGTAAATAAACTATATTAAAAAATGTTTTGAATTTTCTTAAAAAATGCGAAGAAACTTTTTCCCCAAACTATTATATCATTTTAATTCAAAAACAAATTCTTCCGGTTTCTAGAGCAGATCACAAACTCATTAATAGAAACAACTCTGCTCTTTCCAATTTATTTTTATTTTATTTTATTTGGGAAACAAACAGATGCAATAACAAATATATGTAGGTATACATCCAGAAACAGTTTCCACAGATTACTATACAACTAAATTATATGTACCTAAGTGTAACAACAACCAGAAGTTCACACCGTTAAAATTTTACAGAGTTTAGAATTTAATATTATATAACATACAACAATATTATTATTTAAATTTCGATGCCAAAATATTTCTTATATAAAATTTGAATTTGGGTAGAGAAAGGTGAAAAATATCTAAATCTTGATTTGCTTTTAATCAAATTGTGTCGTTGTACAGACGACATGCTCTTTTAATAAAAGTATTCTTACCATAATTGGTTCGGGAGAAACCAATTTGGAAGAGAGTTCTTTTGCGTGCATTTAAGCGTGGACATCCAAAACTTATTTTGCTGAGAAGATAAGGGGAGTCCAATTGGCCTCTAATCATTTTATATAAATAAACTAGATCTCGCTCTGCACGACGTTCCTCCAATTTCTGAAGTCCAGTTGTACAAACTAAACTTGTTATAAAAACTATAACTAAATAAATAAATAAATAATCCGCCATTTACACAAAATGGTCGACAAACCAACAAACACTGGTATTGGATCACTTTACATCATATTACCGCACATTAGCTATTGTGTTTTACATTTCATTGACAGTGGGTGCGTGATGCGTCGGACCTCTAATTGGCTGAAATGAAACCTATTATGCGTTTTGATATGTGATGATTGACAGCTGCCAATCAGGATCGCGTGTGGATGCCGCCAGGTGGCGTGTGCGCCGGCTTCAATGCGTTGAGTAGTGGTTTTGAAATACATATTATTTGAATTTAGGAAGTTTTGTGAGAATTTTTAAAATGTGTGGTATTTCTAAAAGGCAAGAAATATTATATTATATAGGGTATAAGTGTAAACAGTGGCAACCTCATCATTATGAACAACTTTTATTAGAGTAAAATATCAGCTGCGCAGTACATTTATGTTCGCATAATTCGTCAATAGGTAGGGAACAGCAGATTTTTTTTCGCGATTTCAGGTTTGTTCCCTTAATAAAAGTAGTTAATAAATACAATGTCCCTTTAAAAGTTTGACGCTGTTTATGCATACATCCTGTATATTTTGGTAATTATTTTTCCTTTTTTCTTGTAGACCTGTACGTTCTCGTATGTGCAGCTTTGGCCACAGATGGTGCCTTGGAAAAAACAGGTCAACCGAAGATTCAATTGTCCATAGTTAAACGAAAAGGATCCAACCCACACAACACACTGTGGGTTGGATCCTTCTCGTTTAACTATGGACTGAGTTTTAGTTCGTAAGAGGTAGTGTCAAAACGATTGGCGATAGCATCCTCATTCCTGTTTACCAAAATACACTTGTATAAATGCAAAATGTATGTAGTTATTATCAATCTGTCACTTTATTTAATTTCCTTTCCATACTTAAATTAGTAAAAGTTTTGAATGAGCATTGCAAGCTTACTATGAATGTTGAGATAGTTCTTGTAAGACATGTAATGTAGATAAATTTTGGACCAAAGACTATTTAGTCATACCCAATAAAAGTTACTAGACCGACAGATAGAGGTCCATTGACTTCTGATTACTTTAACGAGAATAATGATGGCAAGACTACACCCATAAACTATAACCAAACCAGCAGCCAAAACCCAAAGCCCCAGCACCTTGCACCCCCAGGCAAAAATCCGACAAAACTCACGAACCTAATCTTAACCTATATAACAATAAATCAAGTCATTTTAATCCTTCAAAAAACAAAATAACGGTCAAAACGCTTACAGCTATAAATAAATCTTCTTCAAAAAAACCTCAAAAATATGTAGTAGGTAAGTAGTAATAAATCTATATATAATTTCATAAAGTTACCAATAGGCTACTTCAGGTGGTCGTTACGTTAGATCTAAAGTAGCCTTAGGGAGAATGCAATCTTCATTAGATTTTTTGAGCCACGCGATATGGTGTGTGAGGCCGAAAGGTCATAAAACACTGTTTTAAAGATCAATTAAATAATAGCAATTGATTGCACGAAGATTTGTTTTGACTGCAGGTTTAGTAGGTATATAGCTGTGCCAAAATGGAACTACCATATTACAGATAGAAGTTATTGCAAATGATAAGGAATAAGAAGCACAGAATTTGCAAAAGATCAAAATATTTAAAACTAAGAAGTCGAAACTTATTTAATCACAAAAGGTGATAAGGAGCACATTATTTTCTTTAAAATAAAATCAAAAGTCATTTATTCAAAGTAGACTGAGAATCAGCACTTTTCGAACGTCAAAATTCTCTCTCTCAGCATCAGGAACACTAGGATGGCAACCAATCGGTTGATACGTGAGCATATACGTAAGAAGTTGACTGAAACATCCCTGCGCTGACTTGTTGGATTCATTTTCTCCTCTATTGATTGTTATTTCTCCTCTACCGATCGTTATCTCTCCTGACAAAGTTTATTCTGTTTATATGTATGTATGTTATATGTATGTATATATTAATGTATTTATTCTTGTATTTTATAGTTATGTTCGTGTTATCTATCCTTTATATTGCACCTGCCATGTTTTCTCTGCATCACCCTAAGGTTGACTGGTAGAAAATGCCTCAGGTATTAAGTCAGCCTTTATACGGTATTTGTTTTTTTATTTGTGCATAAAGTTTTAATAAATAAATAAATAAAATTACATAAAATAGTCCCCCAAAATACCCGCCCTTCACCACTTCCTAGTGCTTTAGCTGGGGAGAAAAAGTGGCGCAACAAACTCCTCCCCAGCAGCACAGCTGTCTGTTCAGTTAAAATATTTGACTCTATACACTGTGCATAATAACTTTAAACTATTTGCTATAAGTAAGCTAGCACACGCCAATATATCAACAAAAAGAATCGAAAACAGAAATAAACTACAGAACTTTATACCTAAATAAAAACCTCCAGTAATAAAGGGCGTGTCCACTTACATATATCCGTATACATATGAAGCCATAACTCGAAGTCACAAATGATAAACTAGGACCATCGAAGTAAAATAAAGAGTTAATTACTAATAATAAAACAAAACCAAGGTCAGCAAGACGACCAGTCACCACAAGCAGCACCCGTTCACGAGCATAAAGCAAAGATCAGCCATTACCCCCAATTTAAGCAAGTCGAATAAAACATCGATATAAATATAATAGATATGGATGGCATTGCTGTTA
Source organism: Dicycla oo (assembly GCA_948252095.1). Taxonomy (NCBI): domain Eukaryota; kingdom Metazoa; phylum Arthropoda; class Insecta; order Lepidoptera; family Noctuidae; genus Dicycla; species Dicycla oo. Next base: position 17,495,331 of record OX411728.1, read on the forward strand.
AGTATCATCAAAGATTTCAGGATTGTATAACTGTAACTGTTTTCTATCCCACTACAATACATGAACACTTGCAGAAACAGCATAATTACAAAATCACAAAATAATTCTGCACGATGATGATACAAAGATAAATGCATCCAAGCCTACCGAGATTATAACAAATTATAAAGCTTAAATCACGATACTTAACAATCGAATTTAATAAAGTGGTAATCGAAACTGTATGTAACCACAATACAATCTATAGTTTCACAGCTCATTAATTAACTATATCGATTGTAACTAATTGAATAGAACTGCTTGTATTACCTTCAATAAATCAGTGCGGTACATTCATAAATCAACAACATCAGTCAGGTTGCGCATACGCGCGCCGCCATGACAGTCGTAATCGTTTGAATTATCGCCCTATTTTCTCCCAAATTCAACTTTAATCCCTTCCGAATTGCTTTTAATTGGCTCAAAACAACAGAACCAATTATTGGAATGGGATAAATGGAATAGTCATGGGAATTCGCGGTGAATTCGGGTAAGAATGCGCGATTGCGATGCGATTAGAGCCCAATCAGACGGGATTTGTTGCAATTTCCATTGACTGGCAAATTGCAGATGCAAGTTTAGTGTTCAATCATCAATCACACGTCGATTCGAGAAAATTGGCTGAATCTTTCTTTTAATTCTATGTTTAGCTGCGCTTCTATATATTATAGTTCGAGTCTGATAGATCTGTATTTTTTTTAAATGCATCTCTACTGTTAATAAGCCTCCTTGACCTAATCCGGTAAAAAAACGTTATTCGATAAGATGCTGAGGTTAATCTTCTTACTGTGAAAAACTTTTATTATTTTGTGGTTACTGATTTCTAACGAGATAGATATAAAAAAAAAATCAATAACTTTTTTGACTTAACGGAGTTTAACATGATCAAGTCAAGAATTATACGTAGTAAGTACTTACCATGCTTCTAAATGTTCTACCAATACTGCGATTTTTTTTTAATAATTTTTTTGGCTTACAACATTAAAATAAACAATTGTAACTGACAAAAATTCTACCAATACCACCAAACGACAAAATCAAGAGGCTTCTACTAATTAAAAATTCTTCAACATAACCATCGGAACCTACGCGTAGCGACATCGCATGGTGACAAATGACATTTCCTAGTTCCGCAGCTAACAACTAGATGGCGCAACCATTACCGCGAGCAAGGAACGACCATTATCAAGGAATTTTATAATTCCTTGAGAGAATGTTATGGCATCTGAAAATTATAGTGCTTGTAAAACGCTCTTACTTTAATACAGTAATGTGTACGGAATGTATGTTATTACATTATAATTCACATTAAAGGATGGAATGTGACATGGGCTAGATAATCTCGTCAGTAACTTAGTTTGAAGTTTATGAATCATCTTTCTGTGAGACAGGATTTCATTTTCCCCTTAATCCATTTTTGTGGCTCAAATAATTTAGAAAATATTATGCTGCAGTTATACCTATAAGTATTACCTACATTAGTAGGCTTGTCCAACCAAACCAAATACATACTTACAGAATAATGTTTAAATCCTAATTAATACCTTCTATTAGAACTATCTATCAAGTAACTACTTGATAGATACTAGTACTTAGGTTTCTTGATAATAAGTATACATAGGTACCTACCTAGTTAATTTCACATCTTCCAGAAATCCAAATTTTGAATGTTTTAATCCAAAGGTTCTATTAATTTACATATTTTGTAATAAAAGCATTAGGTCTATGCCAATATTTTTACTGCTCCAAGGAATGCTCTAGAAACTAAAAAAATAGTTACATAGTAGGTATTTATTATTTTCTGGTAAAGTCACAGTTGTTACAAATATAATTATCCAAAAACCATTCAGATTAGAGAAATTAAAAAGGAACAAAGTTACTACCCTAAAGAACTCTAACCAGAAACTAGGTAGGTAGGTAGCTACCTAAGTATTAATAATAAAAACTGCCATATTTTTCTAAGCCAAATCCATTTAACTATTAAAAAAAATATTATTAAAATGATTCATTAGGCAGATACAATAATAGATGTTAGGTACGTGCGTTTAGAATTTCAATTGAATGTAACATCCAAGTGAATTTCATCACGGTTTTTAGCAAAGATGATCATTACTTAAAACGGGTTTGTAAGAAATCGCTCTCGACTGGCTCTCACCTATAATTATAATTAATTTCATTACATTACTATAATGATTGTGTTTGGTATTGCACGATGTGTGATGTATAGGGTTGCCGACAGCCATCATGATCATCTTTAGACATAAGTAGGTAAGTATTTGAGCTCCTAGAACTAGATACTTCATATCTACCCATATTATCAATTTTGCTATCATCTGGGTGCAGGGACGTGTTTCATTAAATGGTTTTCGGAAAAGCTTATCAATTCGTATTTAAATTATATTGTGTCGTTCAGAACCTAAAGACGCTTGTTCACTTTTATTCATGTATTAGTCAGGTAAGTAGGTACTTACCTATATCTAATTATGATAAATCTCATTACAATAAAAACTGTTTATACAAATATCCAGTCAGTTACAATTTAGTATGACTAACGTTAAATCAACCACAAACTGGAATAGTGAAAACCCTATGACTAGCCCATAGGCCACTCGTTAATGGGCAAACTGACACGCTATGGAACCGTTACTTAAGTTTTTGTTCTAAATGTGAAATTTCTTTTTAGTTTTGGCTATAATAATATCAACTTGCTAACATTTTTAATGTGAGTGAGAAAGTTCTGATCAAAATTTACCATTAGTAATACGAAGGGAAGAGAAATTGTGTAAGTAGCAAAGATGTTGAACTTTAAAAGGTGGTAGATGAGTGAAGCTTTTAATAAGAATTTAAAAAAGAACTATTTCTTCAAAGCAACATCAAAACAACACATTATCAGTAGGTACTTTTAGTTTGAAATAAATGGGAAATCTTAATTATGATAGTCGTTGTTTTAAAGGTCTATGAGGTTTAGGATCTAGAGGAGCTCGTGGCTTAGTAATAATAGCCGCACGGGTCGATCCATCAGATTAAGCTACTCTTGCCGGGGTTGGTCTTTGGATGGGTGACCATCTTTTCATACCGAGACTCTTCGGTGCCTCAGAAAGCACGTTAAGCAGTTGGTCCCGGCTGTCATTCGTGGTGATTTGACCGTCGTTACGGGTTGTCAGAAGCCCGAAAGTCTTACCAGTCTTACCAAGGAGTATCGTATTACCCAGTAACTGGGTTGTGGAGGTCAGATAGGCAGTCGCTCTATGTAAAATAGGTGCCTACTGGTATTCAGCTGCATCCGGTTAGACTGGAAGCCGACCCCAACATAGTTGGCAAAAGGCTAGACAAATTGATTTGATTGAGGTTTAGAATCTACATATAAATCTCAACCAATGCGACAAGCAACCTACCTACGTCAACCAAATTATTGATAGGTGAAGTATTAAAAAATACACAAATATCTACCTATTTCAGAAGTTATATTAATTTATGTTTGAACATATAAAGTACTTCAAGCGTTATAAATTACGTTATCTCCAATCGAAGCAATTTCAGATGATAACATAGATAAACACGCAGAAGAAATAAAACAATGCAGTTATTTTCATTACTGTTTTCTTTTATTATCATTATACTTCTAATAGTAGCCTCGTCGACTTAACTATAATACTTATTTTACATATTTACAGCAAAATGTACATGCACTAAAACTAACTATTGAGTTCTTTTACTTACATAACATACATCTAATTTTTGAACATGATTTCAATGATGTCATAGCCACAATTTTGGAACGAAACGAACTTATAAACGAAGGTAATACTTTTCGGTAACTTTAGTCAACCATAAACATAACTAAGTTAATCTATCACAATAAATAAACCTCTAAGCAAACAATAACAATACTTATTAAAATAATTTCAGTCTTCAAAGTGAAAAAGATCCGAGTTTCGGCCGTTACATGAATCATTAGATGGTGATACAAATGATAGATAGACATTACAAAAAAAAAGATAATTATTAGAGCCATTAAAATAATAAAACAGGATAAACGGATGCACAATGATAAGAACCCTTACTAATCAGTCAATGATACATCTTTGGCAATTATAAAATTATTATTATTAAAATAACTAAATTAAACATTATATCCCCGAATGTAAGCCTCTTGCCAATTTTAACAGGTACCTAAGAACGCGATGTGAGGAAATAATAAATATTTACAGTTATGAGAATCAACGCTTCATGATGTCTTCTATGGAAAAACCTAGAGTTCTCTTAGGCCCTTCAACTGGAGATTGGTGTGGACTCACAAGTGGTTGAACTTGTTGCGGTAGGGGCGGTGAAGGTTTATGAGAAAGGTCCAATAGAGAGTTCTCCGACTGACTCGTTGAAGAAACTTCTTGACAACCTTCCAAATGCTCCAAGTGATGCTTGTTCGCATCGCTGTGTGTCAGCAGATGTGTCTTCAAGTTTGATCTTTGGTTGAAGCTCTTGTTGCAGACTGGGCACTTGTGGGGAGATTCTTCCATGTGCAAAATTTTGTGTACTGCCAGCGTTCTCGATTGGCAGAATCCTTTTCCACACTCTGTGCATTTGAACGGCTTCTCCTTTGAATGTATGTACCTAGAAAATAGAGAACAGAAATTAGACACAAGCTCAACTTTCACTTCTAGCGAGTACACAATGTAAACAAACATCTACATCTTTATGGCTCAATAGGCGACGAAATAAGCGCTTTGAATTAAAATTGAAGTGATTCTACATTACGGACACATTAGACTGTTAATATATTCGGTACGATATGAGAAAAAAAGCTTTGGTCTCGTAAAAGCGAAGAAATATAACGTGTAATTTGTTCGACGGCGGAGCAAGACAGATATGGTGATCGTAAAGAACGAAACCGGTTGGCGAGGGCGCGCGTGCGCCCGCCGCCTCGCGACCTCACAAAAAGGTTTACACTTTTAATTTTTTTTTCTACTCTTATCGTCAACAATGCCTCGGTGAAACACGTCCTAAATCACGTTGTTGGTATTTCGAAGGAAACATTAAATTAAATTAGGAGTCTCTCTGATAAAATTGATTACCAACCAAGGTAATCCTCTACATAGTGAAAGTGGTTTGGTATCTAAAACGCATTTATTAACTTGATTTGTTTGATGTGAAAGATGTAGTTAAGCATAAAACTCTTGAAATTCACTCTTGAAATTAATTTGAAATAGCCCGTACGGGAAAACGTACGGATTTGAAAATTAGCCGTAAGTGTCAAATCTAATGGCCATTAAAATAATGATGTTGAACTTTTTAAGATTTGAAAGTTACCATTGAATTTCAGTAAGCAGGTAGTTCAGATAATGTAGCTTTAAAACAAACTTTAATGCGTTGATACGGACTATCATATAACATGAAACTTAATAGCACGCAACATAAACAATTTAAATACAGATAAAAACGATGATACAATAATATGGTTGTATAGGTTTTCTATGAGGAATTTCTCAGTAGCAGTCCGGAGTCTGGTTTTGCCCGGCTTATGGCAATAGGCTCGCCCGCTATCACATGGGCCTTAAAACATAACTGGTGATATGAGGGTTTACCAGATGCACCTCTGCCCAACCCTTCGCGGAATATATGCGCGATGTTATAGGTATTATGTTATGTTACATACCTATGGTCTCTGAGGTGGTCTTGCCGGCGGAAAGCTTTCCCGCAGATATCACAAGAGTAAGGCCTCTCATCAGTATGAGTTCTCTCATGGATCAGCAAATTGTAGGACTTGGTGAACTGGCGGTTGCAGTATTTGCAAATAAACTGCTTCTTAGGTCTTGTTCCAGGGGCGCCCGGTGCTCGCATTGGTGGCGGGTTCCTCCCTGGCATTCTCTGTGCCATGACGCCCGGGTATCTCAATGAATGGTGATAGAAGGCAGCGTTTCTGATCCACTGGTTGACCAGCATAGCGTGGTACGGGGCCGACGGTGGAAGCGTTGCGACTTGAGCTTGCACGTAGGCCGACATGGGGTGCGAGTAGTTCTGCACTGGGACCTTCTCGTAGGGATAAGGGGTCTGCATGGCTGGTCGGGGGTAGGTGTAGGGTTGTGCGGATGGTCTCCACGGCTGGTGCCGCGAGATAACGACGGCTGGGGGCGTGTCGTCGGTGGGCGTGTGCGGCGGGGTTGGCAAAGGGGGTGAAGGCCGCTCAAGCTTGACTAAAGCTTCGATCGGGAAGTCTGGTGGGTAGCCTGGGGAAATAATAAATGCATTGTTAGTACCTATATTGAGCTTGGATACTTAAAATATGGCTTTGCATATTTTTATTGCTGAAATTTTTGATGAACATGTAGAACCAAGATTTCCTTAAGTTACGAGACATATTCGGCCTTCGATCAATCGAAATATTTGGCAAACAAAATTTTATGGAGTCCTTCAGGGGTTATGTGGTATCATAATTATTAGTAACTCAAGTAGTTACTCTACACAATCAAGATCAACAAACAAAAAATAATAATAATAAGAAAAAATGCTAAAAGATTGTTTACTTTGTTTTTTTTTTCATTATCAAAAATGTTGAAGACCATAACATCCGTATCCAAAGAGGATAAATGATGACACAGTAAAATTAATAGCTCGTTTTTCAGTACGTATCGTCATCATAATAAAATTATTGTAGCAAAAACAAAACCGCACAACAAAAAACAACAAATGGACACTTACTGTGATTTTCCTCAATATGTTCTTCCTCCTCTTCTATATTGATATCGTCCGAACTGTCAACACTGTACGGCTTATCTTCCATTTCCACAAATCAATTGTCCATAAAACTTAACACTAGGGCACTGTCCTCTCAGGCTCACTTTGGTATCACTGTAGCTTTGTCGTCACTGCAAAACTGGTTTGTACTGACAACCGGCTTGTGAGAGCGCGCGGAGCGTTATGAGTTTGTGTGCGTTCGTTATCGGGGCCTGCGCTAGCACGCGGCGGGGAGAGGGGCAGATCAAACGTGCCGCTTCGTCCGGCGCCTGTGCTGGCTCCCGAGGCAGCCGCACCTCCCAATAGGCGGGGCCTACCGAGCTCTGCCTTCGGAATCGATCGGTAACAATCGAGAATTGCTTCAACCATACCCTCACTTGCTTCGACTAAGTTCTATTTTCCATATTCTACATTGGGAATTGGAACTTTGTCTAAGTTAAGTACTGAAGGTTTTGTATCGTTTCGTAATTGAGTTTGTTTGGCAATGCAAATTTTTGGTGACACGGCGTCCCGTTGAAGCTATTAGGTGAGCGGATTGCCTTGGTAATTTAGTTTCGTAGGCAAGGCTTTGTGCTTGATTGTCGTATGTCTTTGTACAGTTGTTGTAATTTGTTTCTGTATTGAGATTTAGGCACGTATTAGATGGATCTTTGTGCACAGTTTTGGAGTGTTAGTGAAAGCTCCGACATTCGGGATTGAATTGTTAATGTTCCCGTATCTGAATATGCACGACTTCGCTTTGTTACTTTGATATTGCTATTGCATTTATATTTTAGTTTGACTTGAAAATTATGCGTTAGACAAAACACTGTTACCTACATCTTGTAGGTAGTCATTTGTTGCTACTTGCTACTCGTACATACCTAATTATTGTTATTTACAATACATATTTTAACACAATGTTATACTTTTTAAAGAATTCTTAAATGTGTAGGTATAAAAAATATGTATAAATAATCACTATTAGGTATGAAACTTACTACTTGCTACTTCAAATTGTTAACCCACGACTCCAAAAATGCGAAATAACGAAAAGCCACTTTCAGTTAGTGAGTCATGGATATTTTTAGGAATAGATTAATCACATAAGTACCTACCTAGCTATTAATTACGTAGGTAATTATATAATTCTAAAATACCTACCAATAATTAACAAAGTAATGTTTAATGTGATAATAATAAATATTACCTACCTACTTGGTAATTATTAATTTAATTTCTGGTAGGTGTTCTAATAGGTAGGTAATAGATAATAAATTAATAAAATAGATTCTAGCGAAAAGGTGATTAAGTATGGGTTTAATTAACATTACGCATCGAGTACCTATAAGGACATTAAAGCAGTAGTGATTATCAAATAATAAAACGACTATAATGCCGCAGTAAGGAAAAAAGACGTACATACCTATTTGACATCTTTTTCGAAAAAGAGTTACATAATTATTTACATATTCGAAATCAGCAAAAAAAAAACAACGCACCTACCAGTATTTTTGAAATGGCGTAAACTTAATGAAAACCAAATAATTCTTACTATTAAAAGACGCATCTACCTTTGTAAAATATTTTTTTCTCGCATTTCAATATTTTTGTAGATAGGTACCTACGTCCATTTTCCATACGGCGGCAGTATTCCTACTACCTACCTAGATTAGGTATAATTGCTAATAGGTACCTAGTAAATACCACCTAATAGTTTTTGCGATGTAGATCTAGCAGGATTCTTTTTCATTTGTGATGGGTTTGCTCTTGACTCTAGTCTAGGTCAGAGGTGACAGAGACAAAGTCGACGATGGAGTGAGCTTACCCAGAAGAAGCCTGTTCACTCTCACTTTGAAGAGGTTCTAAATATTATGGATACCAAAACACAGGCGTGTCTTTTTACCGCTAAAAAGAGTCGATTACTACTTTTCGGGGTACGGTAAGTCGATCAGTTGCAGGAACAGATGTACATCTGTTCCTGCAACTGATCGACTTGAGCTCCTAGGCATGGAGTTGACATCTGGTCTCAACTTCGGCCAAGAAACTGCGGCCAAGAAACTGGGCATCCTAAATAGAGTGAAGCGATACTTTACGCCTGGACAGCTTTTAACCCTTTACAAAGCGCAAGTCCGATCCTGCATGGAGTATTGCAGTCACCTTTGGGATGGATCAGCCAAGTACCAACTAGCCGCGCTTGACTCGGTGGAACGCAGAGCTCATTGGCGACGTAGAACTGGTGCCTGCTTGTCGGTCTTCTATAGATTGTAATGATACAATATTTGTATGATATGAAACAATATTTGGACGACGTTTTCACAACTAGTCTAGCCTACACAAATAGTCTAACCTAGTGAAAGTAATTTCAGGATTATCATCATATCAGCCATAAGACGACCACAGCTGGCCATAAGCCTTCCCCAAGCACCACCACTTCGACCGGTTCTGTGCTTCCCGCATCCAGCAGAATCCTGTGGCCTACACTAGGTCATCGGTCCACCTTGTCCCCCTTACCCCATCGGCCATCTGTTCTGCGAGCAAAGTGCCTGCCCGCTGCCACTTAAGTTTGGCAATTCTTCGGGCTATTTTGGTTACCTTGGTTCTCTTGCTGATCTCTTCATTTCTGATTCAATCACGTAAGGAAACTCCAAGCACAGCCCTCTTCATTGCTCTTTGGGTGACTTTTAGCCTTCTAATAAGGCCCATTGTGAGCGAACACGTTTCAGTGCCGTAGGCAACACGCACTGGTCAAGACTTTCGAGAGTGTGAGACGAGAAGATATTGCGTAGCTTCCCGAACGCTGCCCAGCCGAGTTGGATTCGATGATTGACCTCTTTCTAGAAGTTGGACCTACCTAAATGGACAGTTTGTCCTAGGTAACCTATAGGATACCTAAGTTTAGTTACCTTAGTAAAAGCAACTACCTAATTATCTACAGAGATTTCTGTATTCAGCAGGAAAACCGTAATCTGCTGCATGAAACATTTATTGTAAAAGCTTTTGTCCAAGTTACACTGATAATTAAGACATTTTCCTGTGCCTTCTTCACTGCGTTGCTAATGATGCATAGTTCTTTAAATATTTATTTCTACATGCCAAATGCAGGAACACACAACACAATACCAAAGATGCAAAGAGAAAAACACGAACGTAGAATCGTACATTATTCCAAAAATATCCCTTACCAACTTATACTATTTTTAGCACCTTCAGATAATGCACATATCCACTGTTGTATCCATAAACAATATAAAACAAATAGCATTATGTATCTCCACAGAAGAGCTTTCAACAAAGGACCAATATTGTTAAACTACCTATTCACATTTTATATAATACCTGTTGGGTATATATTAGGTACTACCTGTTAGTACCGGGTACTAGAAGCTACCCTAATTTAGCTTTGGGATGGATCAGCTAAGTACCAACTAGCTGCGCTTTGACTCGGTGGAACGCTGAGCTAAGAGGCTCATTGGCGACGTAAAACTGGTGGATGCCAAGCTTCATAGCTATGAGTCATCGCCGCAAGGTTGCCTGCTTGTCGGTCTTCTACAGATTGTACTTCGGTGAATGTGCCCAAGAACTCCACGACCTGATCCCATTGGCGGGGCTACCATCGGACATCTAGACGCCAGTTACCTGCTACCTGGTTGATATTCCACCAATTCGCACTAAGCGTTTCCAAATGTCTTTTATAATGCGAACAGCAAAAGAGTGGAGCTCACTACCTGCGTCTGTTTCCGAGCGCATAGAACCCAAAATCTATAGATATCTTCAAAGTGAGAGTGACAGGCTTCTTCTGGGTAAGTTCACTCCATCTTCGACTTTGTCTCTGTCACCTCTGACCTACACTAGAGTCAAGAGCAACCCCATCTCAAATAAAAAAATTAAAAATTTCTAACTCTTCAAAAGATAAAAGTTTGAATTAACTTTTGCTTGTAATTAACTTAACTTACATAACCATCTAAAATAAGATTATTTTTCTACAGTAAACTATCAAGTACGTTGCCATCACCTTGATTACGTCCACTAAGGGTAAAGATCCACAAACCACATTAAGAAAAGTAAGCGTCTCATACGAATCTGATTTTCTTTATGTAACATTAATGTTCATAATTACCTATAGGTAAAATAATTATGAAACGCTTGCTCATATTTGCTAATACGGATATGAAAATTTTACGTATAAATATAAGGTGCATATTCGTATGAATCACTTACTTTAATACTACTACTAAGCACACTCCATGTGCAGTCTGTACCTACCTACCTAAGTCTTGCTCAAAACCAGGGTTGTAATGTTCAGTAAAGTCGAGTATTCAAGACCTACCTCTATCTATCATATATTAAACTACATTTCAGATCTAGGTAATGTAGATATAGGTGATATCTTCATTACATTAAGGTCGTTAATTATAACACAAAGGAGCATAAAAATGTTGAACCTGTCCTTACAATTCATTACATTTTTACTGACAGTCATTCTTTATACAGAAATTCTTTGGTAATTCGGAACTCTTTCTCTAAGGCCTGTGTTCGCCAACATTCTAACCACGGTTAGGTATTTAAAAAGTTGGTTCATGTTAAATTGCCTTCTAAATTTGACATAAACCGGCAGTTTGAGTGTTGGTGAACAGAGCCCTAATGCCCTTTTTCACAAAACCTAACCCAAAATCAATAAATAAAAGTGCATTGTTGGATTTTCAACGCTAGGGCCGAGAGTTGAAAATCCAACAGTGCAATAATATTTAGGGATTCATTTAAGAGTCACTTAGGGTTGGTGAGATCGGGCATTAGTCTTACATCTTCGCACCGCCACTTCACCGGTTCTGTGCTTCCCGCATCCAGCGGATTCCTGCGGCGTTCACAAGGTCATCGGTCCACCTCGGGAAGCCTTCCAACGTTACGTCTTCCGGTTTCCGATTTTGTCAGGTTGTAAATTGATCAAACCATGATTCGAAACCGTAAGAAATATCTGTATTGTAAAATTTTATTAAAATCATTTAAATCATCAATACAACTTCTAAGTTCAAATTACTCTATTGAATGACTATTTATTTGATGAAATCATGTCATTTGAAGCCAATTCAGTCTAAATTGTAGTATTAGTCTAGTTGTATTGATGATTCTAATGATTAAACTTCCGGAATACCTATATTCTCTTAATTTTGTTGGAAACAGCATCAAAATCTGGTGCGTAGTTTAGAAGAACAACGCGGTCACTCACACAGACACGAAAAGCGACTTATATATTTTATAACTAGCAGCTCCCCACGTTTTCACCAGCATAAGTCTCGAACCCGTAGGAATATAGAGATAAAAAGTACCTATCCTATGTGTTAATCCAGGTTATAAACTATAGGTATGTGTGCCAAATTTGTTGTGCGTTCAATAGTTTTTGCGTGAAAGACTAACAAACGTACAAACACACACACTCACAAAATTTCGCCTTTATAATATTAGTGTGACTAGCTGACCCGTCAGACGTAGTCCTGCCATAATTTCAATTTCGGTTTTTCAGCTATTCCCTTGGGTTTTTCCTAATTTTCTTTTTTTCTAAACCACCCCGGTAAAGATTCGAACAAAACAAAAAAAAAAAAATATCAAATCGGTCGTGTCATTTTCGAGTTTTGCGAGACATACCTATGCATGATACACGGCAATTGATTTTTATACAGGTACTCATAATATAGAGGATAATATAGAGGAGCTCGTGGCTAAATAATAACAGCCGCACGGGTCGATCCATCGCGTTAAGCTACGCTTGCCGGGGTTAGTCTGTGAATGGGTGACCATCTTTTCATACCGAGACTCGTCCCCGTGCCTCGGAAAGTACGTTAAGCCGTTGGTGCCGGCTGTAATTCGTGGATCTTTGACAGACGTTACGGGTTGTCTGACAACCAGTCTTACCAAGGGGTATCGTATTACCTAGTAACTGGGTTGTGGAGGTCAGATAGGCAGTCGCTCCATGTAAAATACTGGTATTCAGTTGCATCCGGTTAGACTGGAAGCCGACCCGAACATAGTTGGGAAAAGGCTAGGCAGATTGACATAATATGTAAAACACCAGCAACCTCTTATGGGGTTGTACTCATCATTATGAACAACTTTTACTATTGGACCAAACCTGAAATCATGAAAAAAGAATCAGCTGTTCAGTACATTTTGATGGATTATGCGAACATAAAATGTACTGAACAGCTGACTTTTTTCGCGATTTCCGGTCTTAGTCTCATAATAAAAGTTGTTCATAATGATGAGTACAATGACCCCTTAAGAGGTTGCTGGTGTTTTACAAATAACCCTGTATATATCTATAGATGCTAGCCCATTCACACGTCCACTCTGTAAATAAATTTACTAACGTACAATATTAAAACATTATTCTGGCTCTGTCAGTAACCTATGTCACTTTAATACAGCGACATATTCTTAGTTCAGTTTAGCTCTAGAATCGTCATACAACTCACCTTTAGAAACTTGCAACGCCAAGCTAATTCCATCTAAACTTCCAAACATACCTACTAACATCAATGCGGCATAAGGTAACATCGCAAGCGACTATTTCGAAGCGCAAGCAAACAGCGGTCAGGTGGGCGAGGGACACACGACATTCGGCGGGCGCCCTTTGTACCAGATATCAAAGGCGCCGACTCAAACAAGTTAGCGTTTAAACTTAACTGACGTAACTTGATTACTCGCTAAAAGAATTTAAGCTTTAAGAACTCTGACATAAAGTTCATAATTGGTGGTGTTGTGTCTCAGTATGATGACAGATAATTCTCGACTTTAGCGTTACCGAAATGTGGATAGAAATCGGTTGTGTAAGGTTGGTGGTTATGATCGTTTTGTTAGAAAGTATGGTAGAGCCACTAGACACCTTGTTGAGTCTAGAATTCGGTGTTAGTTCATGTCGGTTAAGTAATGGTGTGAACAATCATGGCTTTTGTACGTAATGAGTCGGATAACTTGTTTAAAGTTGTATAGTATAAACTATAGAGCTAAGTTTGTAGGCACGTTTTGTATGAGCATTTATAATAATAAAGAAGTGTGTTGTCTGACTTGTGTGGTAAAAGCCAGAAAGGGTGACATCCGGCTTACTTCCTCATAGGTACTACCTATATCGTGGTCATTATTCGGTATATTTTTTTTTAATTTGTGATGGGTTTGCTCTTGACTCTAGTCGAGGTCAGAGGTGACAGAGACAAAGTCGACGATGGAGTGAGCTTACCCAGAAGAAGCCTGTTCACTCTCACTTTGAAGAGATTAACGTTGTATGCGTTCGGAAACACAGACGATTCCACTCCTTTACTGTGCGCATTATAAAAGACATTTGGAAGCGCTTAGTGCGAATTGGTGGAATATCAACCAGGTAGGGATGGTAACTGGCAGTGCGTCTAGATGTCCGATGGTAGAAGGGGGCCGGTGGAATGAGGTCGTGGAGTTCTCGGGCACTCTCCGAAGTACAACCTGTAGAAGACCGACAAGCAGGTAACCTTGCGGCGATGAGCCAAGCTATGAAGCTTGGCATCCACCAGTTTTACGTCGCCAATGAGCCTCTTAGCTCTGCGTTCCACCGAGTCAAGCGCGGCTAGTTGGATGGATATTAAGAAAAGTTCTTAATTTGGTGTCCCTTAATTCAGATTTTCAGTAAAAATGCTACCTACTAGACAATCTGAATTTAAACCAAATACTTAGGTATTACAACTGACTTGAATCAACGAATTTCCTCCCATCTGAGACTGAAGACCAGTGTTCATAGACTCCGTGCAAAGCAAAACATTTGCTTTGTAAGTAAAGCAGGAAGTGACTCTTGCAGGATGCTACAATTCATTGCTTTTTCGATTAGGAGAAAAAGCAAGGTTTTTATTCTCTCAGCCTTACAAGCAGCGATGAACAAGAAGAGTTGCGTAACTACAACTACCCTTGAGCTGAACAAAAAAATATTCATAAAAAAAAAAAACAAGCCAGCTAATAAAAACAAAATAAACAAGTTTTCTAGTCAGTTTATTATTATTTTATCTTTAAAAAACACTTTATTACTTTAATTAAATTGTTTACACATGGCTTCTGTTTTAAGTCGGTCAATATTTGTTTAACACATATAAAAAAAGAATTCGTCACATTAGGAAAATGATATAAGTTGATATTGTTTTATCAGAGGAAATGTTATTCAAATTTGTATGTGTGTGTGTCATTGTAAAGATAACGTAAAGTAATAGACAGTGTGTAATTTATAACATAGATTTTGTAGTAGTAAATGCTCTCGTTTTTTATCGCTAGGGATTTGAACATTGGATATTATACTGAAGGAAATAAAAAGATTTATAGAATAGGTAATATCGTTCTTTAATCAGAAAGAAGTAGGCAATTGTTTTAAAGACGCAGTCCATTCTTTATGTAAGCAACGATATGTTATAATTTATAAATACTATAGGATTCACTCACATTTAAAACGCCCAGTCTCTGAAAAATAATTATTGAACAATTCGATAAAACACTTACTTTATGGTTGGTAGGTAGGTAAGTATGTATGTGTACCGATGCTGACTAATTTCTTAGCACCTAAATCGTACTCAGTGCTTTTTCTCCACATCTATTATGTGCACAGCCAAAGTGTGGAACTCTCTGCCAGCGTCTGTGTTCCTTCCACATATATTATAATCTGCAATCAAAGCGAGTGAACAGGCATCTTCTGGGTCCGCTTATTCCATCATGCATGATCGAGGTCAAGAGCAGGCCCAGTCAGCAGTATTTTTTTTTTAATCTGGCTTTTCTTCAAGATCTACTTACATGTAAAAATGACTACCTAATTCAAAAAAACAAAACCATAACATATTCTTCTTTCATTGGCATTTTATGATCAACTCGTATCAAGTATGTTCCGAAATCATGGCGTTGAGGCTCTTATGATGTTTAAATAGAATTGCAATCTAAATTATAAACCAAATAATATTATCTGCATCAAAGGGTCGGGTTAAAATAAAGAGCATATCATTTGATACAATCTAAACGACATGAAAGGGAACACAAATTATCACAACAAGATAAATGCAAATACAATTATAAAATAATTTATAATACTACATAATGGTAGAGTTTTCAAAAGTATCTATTAGAAACTAGATTTTTTATTTTATTTTAGTCTACACTGCCCCACTGCTGAGCAAAAGCCTCCCCAAATCCATCCAAGTATCCTTTTCCAGAGCCACCTAGATTCAACCTTTGCGGTACGCGTCTAGGTCTCTCGCCACCTCTTCCTTGGCCGGCCTCGGCGGCGACGTCCATCCTCAGGCACCCACCGCGTGGAGACTGGTGCCCCAGCGGTGCCCCGGCACAATCCCATTTAAGCTTGACAGCCTTTTTGCCTACGTCTAGGATACCCGTTTTGGAGCGCAGCGTGGTGTTTCGTATTCTGTCAGTTCGTCATATGCCCAGAATGCTGCACTCCACTGCTCTTCGGCCAACCTCAAGGCGAACGAACTTTTGCGACTTGGTGAGCTACCAGGGTCTGAGCACCGTAGGACATAGATATCATATATTACCTATAGAAATAATATCCCGATGCCTAGTTAGATTTTTGAATTATAATTAGTTTTTATTATAATAGCTAGCATAGCATAGCTAGTGAAGAGAAGTGCTACTAACATAGTTAACACAAGTTTTGTTTTATACTTTATATAAGTATGTTAGTTTGTAAGGTACCTATGTGTATATGGAACATTGTAGCCTAATAATAAATGTTTTATTATTATTATAACCAAATTCTCTACCTATTCTTATGTAGGTATGTTTTCTTTAATATACATTGACATTCACTTAAGATAAATGTATAAGTAGGTACCTATAATATTTACGTTGTGACTAGTGTAGGTGCACTAGTTTCAAAGAAACAAAATAAATAAATAAGGGCATGTTAATAATAAGGGTTTAAATAATGAAATTGCCTTTTTAACGTACTGGCCACTTTGAATTAAACTTAAACCTGCATGGTGTGACATTCCTGAGTAAAACTTTTTCACACGATAACTATAACATTCTAAATTTGAAAAATGTACAACATACGATTCTTTGACTTTCACTTGTTTTTTTCATTCAGGTTTTAAAGTACTTATAGGTGGATACATTGAAAATAAGATTAACTTTTTAATACGATTTCCGACGAGGAACTAACGCACCTGAAACAGCTCGCAATATCAATGCTGTGTTTGAAGTGAATACGGCTAATGATCGTATGCACCGTGCATTTTTGGTTTAATCGCTTTCGTAGTGGAAACTTCGGCTTGAAGAATGAACCCCGAGAAATACCAGCAACTAAAGTAAACACTTAACGATGGTGGATGAATTGAACGCGATGGTGGAAGCCAATCGATAGCAAACTAGGTGGTTTGATTTCAGCATACCCACAATACCGACCCATTTGCATCAAATCGGTAAGATAAAAAAGCTTGAAAAATGAGCGCTCCATGATTTGACTGATCTGCAGAGAGAAGTGCCTTACCTTATTGAACCGATACAGAAATGAAGGGATTTTGGGGTGTATTGTGACTTGTGATGAAAAGTGGACTCTCTACAATAATCGCAAGCGAACAACGCAATGGCTGTCTCCAGGCCGAAAGCCGCAACAATGCCCTTGATCGAAGCCTAAAGCGAAGCTACGAGTATATAACCCATAGAAAAGTGATGGTAAATGTTTGGTGGTTACTTTATGGTGTATCTCACTACAGCTTTTTCAGATCCGGTCAAGCAATAACAGCAGATGTCTACTGTACAGAACTCTGAACAATGATGGCGAAACTCGCAGCAAGACAGCCCCGACTCGTCTACTGATCTTCACCACACTATTGCTCCATGATAACGTAAGACCTCACACTGCTTGAGAACCCGTTTTAACACTACAAGACCTATAGTTAGAAACCATCCGTCATCCTCCGTACTCGCTAGACCTGGCCCCAGCCGAATACCACTTTTTCCGCGATTTGGAAATTTTCTTCCCAAAAAGCAATACAAATGCCTTCATACAGTTTGTTGAGTCCAGGTCCCCAGTGTTCTACCGCAAAGGGTTGAATGACTTTCCCATGAGACGGCAGAAATTTGTATACAATGAGGGTAAATACTTTGATTAAGAGCCCCAGGAAGCATGCGTAGTTCATACAAACGAAATACCAAAATAAATTGTAAATCAAACATATTCTGAAGATAGTGTGTATTTATTCCGATTGGAGTACAGAATATCTAGGTGCCCAAACATATATTTTGAAAGGACATTGATTTGAAGACGAGATATGAGGAAATTAAAATTTCTATAGAAAACTTATTTTTCTCATTTTTCCTGTTTAAATCAATGTTCTTATTTAATATATATTTGGGAACCTAGACATTCTGTAATCCAATCGGAATAAATATCTTTAGAATATGTTTGATTTAAAAATTATTTTGTTATTTCGTTTGTATGAACAACGCATGCTTCGGGGGCTCCTTAAATAAATATATCAGATAAAAAAACAATGTTTCAATTTTTTAAGTACAAAACGGCAATTTCATAGAATTATCTTGACGCAATAATTTGCTATGTGTAGCATCCCAAAGTAATATCACTTTCTTATATCCTAGTTATTTATAGAGGATTGTGTATTGGTCATATAATATTATTACTTTTGTAAAACGAGACGATTACCTGCCACGTAATGAGAAATCCACAGGTCACGCCTTGACGTGTTGACATCTCATGTCGAATTGTGTGACAGCCTTGTGAGAGAAGGTGAGTTAGGACCACCTTAGAGCACTGATGGAATACATTTACGTTTATAAATATCTAGCTATTAGCTATTGCCCCCGAATACGTCTGCGTGAATCCAGGATGAAAAGTCCTATCCTTCTCCAACTATCGGGTTAAGGCGTGAAAAGGTATGCAGACAGACTGACACAGTTACTTTCCCATTATAATATTCTGGCTTTTCAGGAATTATCCTACGTAAACATACTACCGGGATAATCCAGGTTACGTTCTACCCGTTTGCCAAATTTCATCCAAATCCGTTCATCCATTTTGGCATAAAAGCGTAACAAACAAATAAATAAACAAACAAACTCACTTTCGCATTTATAATGTTAGTTAGGATATGTATTGTAGTATCGAAGAATGAATGTCAATCGTCCATAGTTAAACGAAAAGGATCCAACCCACAACACACTTAACGTGGGTTTGGATCATTTTCGTTTAACTATTGACGATTGCTGATGATGACTCATGCTGTCATGCATGAGCCTCCCCATTAATTGACTTAGTAAAAGTGTTTGGGAAATACATTCGATGAATCCAATTATCGGTCATACATACCTAAGGGCCGGTTTTTTGATCCGTAATTAACTCAAACAATGTTTAATGTTAAATTAATGGTTGAATTTTGGCTAAACATGAATGTGTTCATGTTAACTTATTCATGTTTATAAAATAATAACTAATGGCATTTTGGCAAAACCGGCCCTAAGCGTAGGTATGTACACAATGGACAATATCGATGATGGATACTTACCTACCTACTACAACTATCTAACTGGTAAACTAGGAACCCCCGTAGAAAAAGAAATACCTACAAAAAACAAACGATGCACGTGTTCAAATAAAACACTCGCATTATTCTCTCATTCTCATGTTCCCAGGAAAACCTAGAATAACTGGAATATTCAGGTTTAGGTACCTACCATATTTTTGGGAAATCTTGTGAAAAATCCAGTTCACTGCCTCGAACGTAAAATATGGTGTAATTATCAACGTATGTAATTTTAAGATACGTTTATCAGCTTGTCATATAAATTTTAGTACGGCTCGTGGTTTTTCCTGTTTTCTTATTTTTGACTAACTTCTTCCTGCGACTGCATTCGAGTGGAAGTCTGTAAAATACACCCCATCTTACTCGCTGATAATGTAACTTACTATAGGTGAAAGAATTTTTTAAATCAGTTAAGTATTTTTTGAGTTAAAAAAAATAAACGTAGGTACAAAAAATATTTTCACTTTATAATATTAGTTTAGAATTTTAGATAAGTCATGCATGACTACGCTGCATTATTTCACTAAATACTTTGTCAATCCTAAATAAATTATGAAACAGACTCATCTAAGATATCCTATGCTTGCCTTTGGAATTGTGAAACAAATCGTGAGAAGAATGAGATGTCATACTAATCAAGTTTCAACACCTCAAAGGTCGAGTTCTTGCAACAGATCACAGAATTTTACGTTTTGGCAATTTCATATCATTAGCTGTAGTCGCAACAAAAATTGCTTATTTAAATGTTAGTACAGTCCGCACGCACTTCTGTGATAAACTTTGACTATTAGTTGACGTAGCCTACGTTTGACAATACGTCTAAGTTGCGTCTTTTCCCGTGGTATTTTCAATTCATTCGTTTTATTTACCGCGATCAAGTTTTTCGCTGCGTGTTTGTTGATTTTATTGTGTTATTATCATCGTGTTTTGTTTCCTTGTCTTTGTTGTGTTAAATTTATGATAAAATGTTTTGTACCACTGTCCTGTCATTTTGACAGTGACGTTTCTTGACGTTTCTTTCTTTACAAAGAGTTGGTCTGTGAATGGGTGACCATGTTTACATACCAAGACCCCACTTGCCTCGGAAAGCACGTTAAGTCGTTGGTCCCCGCTGTCATTCGTAGATCTTTGATAGTCATTACGGGTCGTCAGAAGCCCGAAAGTCTGACAACATCCATTTTAGCTGCATCCGGGTAGACGGGAAGCCGACCCCAACATAGTTAGGAAAAGCAGCAGCTAGGCAGATGATGACTGAGCATTACACATCTGTATAAATAAGTGGATAGAAAGTGATAATTAAATACTCACATTAAAAATAAGTATATAAATATGTCTAGATAGACAGTCAAAGCTGTGAAATCGTTGAAAAACATAGCCTCCAACACATCCAACAACGTTGGCTGCATTTTGCACGCACATCACTAGAAAAACAGAATGGCGTGGCGCGAGTGTAAGACGTAGTTGTCACGAAAACCAGCATAACAAAGTTTGCTTATTTGTTTTAGTTTTTTTTTTTGCTGCGCTACACTATTTAGAAGAAATAATCATTGATTAAAAACATGAAAAAAAAAGAGGAACGATCATTACATAGGTACTCTTTTTTCTTGCGACGATAGCAGTTGTTCAGTGGCGTTATGTAGTTTCTGTCTACCCCCATGGGAAGAAGGCGCGAGTTTATACTGGATGATTTTTTTTACCGTCTTGAAAAAAATGGGGTACAATAGGTGAACGAGTAGAAGATTATGGCATACCTAGTTTTTAGCTTAGACAGAAATTGCTCTATCAATAAACACTACTACACATTTAAAATAAACTAGAACTATAAAAACAGAAATTTTGAAAAAACTTTATAGATCGTTACAAAATATCGAAATTCAAATCATACGCACTACACATGTGCGTAATTCGATATTAAAAAAAAAAACTAGGTATGCTTCTACTAGGCTTCTACTCCGTTCACCTATTTTTTTCAAGACGGTAAAAAAGTCACCCACTATATGTATGCTTGTAGGTATGTATATATTAAAACATGTCCTCTAAAGCAGCTCTAAAGTAAGTACTCAAACAAGCCATTAAAACATTCATAAAATTATGTTCGTCTCATAATACCGTCAATAAACTTCTTAATTTGCACAGAGAAAATAAAACACATGAGAATTCCGACTACTAATTACTGTAATAATCTTAGTACTGGCGTTTCGGTTTATGTAAACACGTCAAATTCCTAATTGGCTGGATTATTATAAGACCTTGTTCACGCGATAAAGAATAGATTATATTTTGAGATGGGGATTTCGTAACGAGGAGGTAGGTGTAAAGAAACGTCATTGATTCATATTTATGTGACTTGGTTGGATGTTCCAAGTAGGCTGCATATTTATTAACCATGCATAGTTCGCAATCAATGTGATCGTCATTGGTCATAAGCAAAGATCGGAATAGGTAGAGTATAATTACGTATATATACCTAATCTTCGAGGAAAGAAGTAAATAGAGTGGATAAAATAAAATAAATAAAAGAAAATAAAATCCCGGAATGAAAAAAACGGGATTTAAGAAATTGCAAACTATTTATTATTTACTATAAATATTTTATTTGTTACGAATGTATTCAAAGTGAAATAAATAATTCGCAATTTCTTGTTTCACGGGAAATGCCCGGGATTTAGAAATTGTGAATTATTTATTATTTTATTATAAATAGGTATTTAATTTGTTACGAATGTATTCAAAGTACAATAAATAATTCACAATTTCTTAAGTCCCGAGATTTTATCGTCATATTTATCATTCCGGAGGAGCTCATGGCTAAATAATAACAGCCGCAAGGTTCAATCCACCAGGTTAAGCTACGCTTGCCGGGGTTGGTTCGTAGATAGGTGACTGATCTGTACATACCGAGACTCCTCCGTGCCTCGGAAAGCACGTGGTCCCGGCTGTCATTCGTGGATCTTTGGCAGTCGATACGGGTTGTCAGAAGCCCGAAAGTCTGACAACCAGTCATACCATTATTACCCAATAATTGGGTTGTGGAGGTCAGATAGGCAGTCGCTCCATGTAAAATACTGGTATTCAGCTGCATCCGGTTAGACTGGAAGTCGACCCCAACATAGTTGGGAAAAGGCTAGGCAGATTGATTTGTTTATCATTCCGGAATTTTATAGGAGGTATCTCTTCTCTCTCTTCACTCTTGTGAAGTAACAACACTTCTTTCCTCGAAGTTTAGGTATTTATGCTCTACCTATTCCGATCTCTGGTTATAATCAATCTGCTTAGCCTTTTCCCAACTATGTTGGGGTCGGCATCTAGTCTAAACTCTGATTTTTTATTTGCTATACCAAAATGACAGCTACGATAGACCTTTTTGTGGTTATTTTAACATTTTCGTCATGTTGTGTTATGTCGTTTTAGTCTAGCTAATTAAAAATCAGAGTATAATAGGATGTAGCTGAATATATTCCATATTTTACATAGAGAGACTGCCTATCTGACCTCCACAACCCAGTTACAGTACTTACTAAACACGATATATACCCCTTGATATGACTGGTTATCAGACTTTTGTACTTCTAGATCCCTAACGACTGTTAAAGATCTATGAATGACAGCCGGGACCAATGGCTTAACGTGCTTTACGAGGCGGATCTCGATCGATATGTAATGGACCCATCTACGAACCGACTGCGGCAAGCCTAGTTTAACCTTCGATCATCCCATGCGGCTGTTATTAGTTACCACGTAACCACGAGACCCTCTATCATTGGTTATTATATCAACTGGGTCAGACCACTGCCATTCATGGATCTGACAGTCATATATTAAAAGTTAGCAAGAAAAATTCAAATCGTCTTTTGTGACATGACATCCCATGAAAGCTGGTTCCAGATTCTCAATATTGTGTTAACCAAAATAACACCATCTATCACATAAGTTGACATCATACTCGTACAACCAGTGTGGCATTAAATTGATTAGGTTTTCAGTAACGGATCGACATCTTACATGCCGCTGAAATTATGTTCACGAATTTTCACATAGAGTGTGTATATGTTCAAGTCACGGAATGAGTGATATTCACGAGGTTGAAAATTGAATTTTCAAAATGGCCACATTGAGTCTGTCCTTGAAACCATATTGAAAAGGAACAAATAGATAGAGGTAACCGAAAAAATCACATACATGTTATTGCATTTCTAAACGCGAGTAGGCATACCTACACTTCCAATTCCAAAAATCCTTCCTGGAATAGGTCATGCGAAGTACCAAACGACCCTTTGTTGTTCTATTATCAGTAAGCCCGATGTATGTAACTTAAAACTAAACACTGATAAGCCAGGTAAGTCGGCACCTCAAAGGTAAAGGTAACAGTGGCAAGTCAGCCGCCTTAATACTATTTATGCTTATTGTAAACAAATAGCGAACTTTATTATGCGCAGGCACAGTCGGTATATTTTTGTTCTTTTGTGATGGTCAATTTTGCTGACTCTATGAATAACACCTGTTCGTAATAAGAGTAAAGCTCATTAATTTATGCATGAGAGCCAGACTTTCATGTGAGTCTGTTTCCACCCACTCACAGAGAGGAACGTTATAGACTGATTATTTATATAATTAAGATTCACCAACAGTTGTTACAGATATACGATAGGAAAATACAAGTATTTGTGTCTTAAATCTAACTGCACAACCAATTATAGGCAAACACCACATGTAAAGTGTACTTTGTATCAACATCTGTTGTATAATTTTAAAGACTATTTATATGTATTTAAATTCTAGATAATATATTAAATACTAATTACTTCCTATCATATTTAACACGTTTGACGTGTCTGACAAACGTCGACATTGAATCAGAGTGGACGTCAACCAGGTCGCTGTTTTCGGTTATAAGTTTTCACATGCGTATGCGGGGTATAGGCGAATTTAACCAAACACTGTAATATGGTGGTAATCTGTTTGTTGAAATATAATAAACAATGTAATCCGGCCGGCACTAGAAATCCTAACTAATCCTACTGTCTTAACTATAATGCGAAAGTGAGATTGATTGTTACGCTTTCACGCTAAAACAGCTGAACAGATTTCGATGAAATTGGCATATGGGTAGACCATGACCTGTGTTGGGATATAGGATACTTTTCCCGGTAGTACGTTCCTGTGGGATAATTTCCGACCACCTTGCGGGCGATGCCGAGGGAAAAAGCTGGTATACTCTAAAATTCACTAAGCCAATGCTGCAATGTTTGCATTTTCTTGGCTCTTTTAATAAATGTGCAAAAACAACAAGATAATAAAAGTTTATCCACCTTTACATGTAGGTATATCAATCTGCCTAGCCTTTTCCCAACTATGTTAGGGTCGGCTTCCAGTCTAACAGGATGCAGCTGAATAACAGTATTTTACATCGAGCGGCTGCCTATCTTTACATGTAGGTATATAATAGGTTGGGGAAAAAGTTTCTTCGCATTTTTTAAGAAAATTCAAAACATTTTTTAATATAGTTTATTTACATTTAACTAAAGTATGTAGGTACCATTTTGTTCGATAACTTTTTGCCATCTTGTAGGTAGGGACATGATCCCATTGCTATAGAAATTTTGGGGCTTCTGGTCAAAATACCGCGACAAGTGGTTTTGGCAGTCCTCTCGTGATGTTAACCTGACACTGCCTAAAGAATTCTGAAGAGACCGAAACAGGTGGAAATCTGAAGGTGCAAGGTCAGGACTATACGGCGGATGCATTAACACCTCCCAGCCAAACTCTCTTAATTTTTGCTGAGTGGCTAAAGATGTGTGAGGTCTAGCGTTATCATGATGAAAAACCACACCCCTTCTGTTGATTAATTCCGGCTGTTTTCTCTCAACTTATTGCTTTAATCTCATCAGTTGTTCGCAGTAGAGTTCAGAATCGATGGTCCTGCCTGGTGGTAACAGCTCATAATGAATAATGCCCTTCCAATCCCACCACACACACAGCATCACCTTGTTGCGAGTTAAACCGGGTTTCGCCACAGTCTGTGAAGCCTGACCGGCCTTTGACCACGACTTTTTTCGCACGTTCTTGTCATACGTGATCCACTTTTTATCACCAGTTATCAGCTTCTTCAAAAATGGTTCGGTTTCATTACGTCGTAATAAAGAATCACAAATGAGTACACGGTTCATTAGGTTTCTTTCAGTGAGCTCGTGAGGTACCCAAATGTGGAGCTTTTTTGTGTACCCAGTTTTTTTCAAATCTAAATCCGCCAAAACGGTTTTGTGGTCAATTTCCAGTTCTTCAGCTACGTCGTAACTACTGATATGCCGATCTTGCTCCACTTTTTCAAAAATGGCATCCATTTTATCCGTAATAGGGCGACCAGAGCGACGTGCATCTTTGACATCAAAATTTCCGGATTGAAAACGCTTAAACCAAATTTGTGCTACTCTCACAGACACTACACTAGGTCCATAAACATCGCAAAATTTTTTCACGGCTTGCGTTGCATTTTTACCTTTTTTGTAATAAAATTTTAAAATGTATCGAATTTCTTCATTAGATTCACTCATCTTGACGGTACGAAAAACAAATGAAAATCACACATTTTCCTAATTTGAATTTGGAATTATGTTCTTTAAAATTTAAACTTTCAATGATACCAAAACCAGCCAGATACAAATAGTAATAGTAAAGAGATTTTATTACAAGTTCATATATGTATGAACTTGTAATAAAATCTCTTTACTATTACTGCGAAAAGACTTTTTCCCCAACCTAATACTTATTATAAATGTAACAATGTTTGAAGACGCAATAATGGCTTATGTATATAATACAGAATTAACGAACTCTGATACAATTAAAAAAAACCCGGTCAAGTGCGTGTCGGACCACGCACAATGAAGGGTTCCGTAGTTAGGATGAATTAGTCTTTAACTCAGTAGTTTCGGAGATAAAGAAAATAGACTGAAATTGACCATTCCCCCGAATGGTCAATTTCAGTCTATTTTCTTAAATAACTTTAAAACAGTTTATTTTAAAATTATAAAAAAAAAAACATATATGTATTTGAGATCCTCACAGTAAGCCGTTTCATTTAATATATCACACGGTACATACAGTTTGCAAAACTTTTTTGTTTGCCCTCCAAAATTGACCCCCATTTTCAAAATTCATTCATTTACATTACACGTCTGTGTTTGGGTCACAGAAATACATACCAAATTTCAACTTAATCGGTGCATTACATTCGGAGCAAATTGGCTGTGACAGACGGACAGACAGACAGGCACACGAGTGACCCTATAAGGGTTCCATTTTCCTATTTGAGGTACGGATCCCTAAAAATTGAACCCGGAACCATTTAATTGCTGTATGTGTTGAATTCAGTTAACAATGTCAGTGATATGAATCCTTAAAATCAATTAGTGTGACAACATTGAGATAAAGGATTATGTAAGTTAACATGCAAGACAATAGAAACGCTTTAATCCATTAAAAGATCTACGATAAAACTCTATGTAGGTGTTAACGATAGTCTATGGTTGTGACTCAGATATTATGCACTCTGTACATAATGACTGCTTCTTTGGTTTAGTGACTGCCTCGTTTTCGCAAACGCTACTGCTAAGCATGAGGTCCTGGGTTCGGTTCCCGGGTCGAGCAAAGTGATATTATTGGGTTTTTCCATATAGAATTTCTCAGTAGCAGCCAGGAGACTGGGTTTTATTTTTTACAGGCGAATTGTGGGTGTACTGTAAGCGCACCTCTGCCTAACCCTCTTCAGGGCATATATATATATATATATATATTCAATACAATAACGCCTTCAGGGCGCTGTTGGGGCTTCCACCGTACTGTAGTGCATCAGGGATGTTCGCGGATGCGCACACTGACGATTATTTCGCGGTCATGCGCAAAAAAGTGGCATCAGTGATACGCAGATTGAGGGGAAGCAGCAATAGCATTCTGAGGGTGTTTGCAGAAAGGATAGAAGGGCCTACAATGGATAGATTTATCAAGCTGCATGTTAGACATGGGACTTGATAAATCTTCCTCTAATCTTGGCTGTATTTTTTATTGTGTATTTGTGTTTTTATTTTTATTTTTGTGTTCATGGTTGCCTAAATGTTACATACTAACATAGTTTTTAAGATTTTTAAGATTGTGCTAATTACTAACACGCTATGGGCCGTCGACGCCTGAAAATAAACGATTTTTATTTTTTTATTTTTATTTTATTTTATTTATATCAGCAAAACCAATGAATTAACGATCTTGCATGTAAGTTTATTTTAGTTATATATTTGTAAGTAGTGTGGTATAATAAATAAATACCTACTGGACAAATAACTTCGATTCTTTTTTTATTTTATTTTTTTAGCGACAAGAGTTAGGTTACATTATTAATAATCACCGATAAATGTGATTAATTTCTTACTTTAACTTTGACTTTCGGTAATTATTAATAATTTTCAATTAATCACACTTACCGTAATACATCGCACCTTCATTTCGAAACCGTTACTAAACAAAAAAAAAACTATATTTTACAAGAGAATTAATTTACGATTTCTGCATTATTATTTACCTCTTAATAAAAAAGTGATGAACTCATAACTACTCCTATGAGATATTTCTGTGAATATTTTTTAAATTATTGCTTTCTTTTTGTAGCCATATAATTTAATATTTTCTATAATTACGTTTTTAAAACGAAAATTTTGTTTAGTAACGTTTTCGAAATAAATATATAATTATAGTTGATCGCTGACAGTTACAGTAACTATTTGCTCAGCGACGCTCGCTTGGCGGGCAGACCACTCGCTGAGAGACTCACGCTTGGTATTGGTACATACGCATACCAACAAGTAATCGCTTGTCGTCATCGTTCACTTGCTGCTCGTTGCTCGCCAACTCGTTTCTAGTTTCTAGCTTTACTCGCTTCATCGTTGGCGGTGGGACAAGTGCCTTAGAGCCGAACAGAATTGTGGAGAGACGAGTGATATTTTTATCTATGGATGGGCCCTCTTTTCGCGACATCGCCGCCAATTAATAGGTTAGCTTAAAGCTTATTAATTTGGCTAGTAATATTTTGGTAGTAGAGAACATGATGCATAAGTGTAGGTACAGCCTGAGTGCACGCTCGACTCGAGCGTCCGGCGGGGCGGGGCGTGCGACGTTCGTGTTAAACACATGCAAACACTCGCGAGTGTCCTGAATGGTGCGCGTGGCGGCCGAGCGGCGCTCGGTGAACGCTCTTCGCCGCTTGCACGCAACGCTGAACGCCCCGCTGGACGCTTTTTCACTCGGGTCGTACACTTAGTCAAACTCAGTGTTAGAGTGTTGTGTAGAGATTTTATGTGAAAAGGAGTGCAATGATAAACATATAATTTATGTTACAACAAGACATACGTATGTACTTACTTTATAGGGTTCCATACCCAAAGGGTGCTAATATTACCTACTAAGGCTTCGCTGTCACAGGGCAGTGTCTTTTGAACTATAATAATAATAGGTAGACACTTGAATACAGAGTGTGTCAATGGCATGGTAACAAAAAATAATAAAAATAAAACAGTAAAAAATTAAAGGGGGTCCCCCATACAAGAAACTTTTTTTAAATAAAGTCTTATTTTTTTTTTTAATGTATTAAATATTGTACGGTGGTTTCGTTTGCGAGTACAACTCGCACTTGGTCGCTTTTTAAATGTTTTTAAGTGTTTAAGTGATATAACTTATCTACTAACTAAGCTATCTATCCATTTAAACATACAACATGATAGTAATCTTGTTCTTAATTGCCATATCCTTCGTTGAAAAATTAAGTGAAAAATTGTAGATAGCTATCTTGATTATAGGCCTTTTTTAAACCAAAGTTACAAAATAATATTAAGTTGAACATGCACAATTTGATCAAAAGAGGCATTTTTTTTTTTTGCTCTACTACTGCCAAGACAGGTTTTTGTTCATTCTATAAGACAGTAAATAAGCATTTACGTAATTTGGGCTGGCTTTTACCTTGGCCAGAGGCTAAGCATTGCCATACAACATGGCAATGCCGCCAGTCTCTTGGGTACCAGTCGACAGCGAAGCGAAGGATATTTTTGACGCCATATTTTAGTTTTTTAATAGTTTTAGTTATGTTAGGATAGTATATGGTTATCTTAATTATTAATTTATATTAGAGTAGATAAGGTCATGGCTCAGATTCTTTAGAGTTTGACATTAGGTACCTTTGTTTTTGTTTACCGTCAAATAAATCGCTATTCAAGTTACTTACAAGAATTAAAAGGAAATCTTAATCACTTTATCTTCAACAAAAACCAAATAAGGAAAAAACATTGGAAATTATTAATAATGCATGAGATTGTGAATCAACTGGATATTACTGCATTCTTATTTAATCAGAAATCGGAACAGTAGTTATCTAATTTCCTTCCACCGATGATAAAACATAGGTAGGTATTTTAATATCGATTAGATCGATATCTCGAGTCATTCGATGTTATATCGATCTAAAGAGCTTCGATCTAGTGTTGCTTTTGTATTATATGTAATTTGATAAGAGCTAATCAAGCTATGGAGTAGCCATAGAAATGACGCTAGAGAATTCCCATTCTCTAGATAATGATTGCAGTAGATAATACTTGGTGGCAGGAATTCGATCAAGATTAGAGATAGATTTGGAAAATCTCATTTCATCTCACCTCATCATCAATAAAAATAGGAGTTTGTTACAATCATTAAGTTGAAAGTCGTCCACTCCCTAGCATTGTCACAACGACGGGTTCTGTGCCTCGTGCCCAGCAGATTCAGGCAACCTTCACCAGACTGCAGTCCACCTAGTGGGGGGTCTATACACACTACGACTTCTGGTATAAGGTTGCTACTCTAGAACATTCAGCTCCAGCAATCATAAAACACTGACAAATAAACAGACCTGCATGTGAATCCGGTCAGACCTGCATGCTACTTGAACCACCTTTCGTAATTAAAATTGCAATGTCGCATCAAAACGTCCTCGTTACAATTTTAAATACAGATTGATAGTTCGATAAACATGTACAAAAACGGTCTGATTTCTCGAGCACATAGAGTAGTGACTAAAAGCCGCTAACCCCAGCTTAGTACATTATCTACCGGCAAACATCAAAGGTTTGGCAATAATCTATATTATTATACATTCGAGCGGCTACTGTGGCATGTCGGTTCTTCAGAAGTGTCATTATCAGAGTCGGCGCGCTTTGATCTGATATCGCGTCACACTCATATTTGCCACTACGTAGATATTGTTTTGTGAAGGAGGTAGGTAGGATGGTAGAGTAGGTAATTTCCAGAAGGTTGTGAATGGCGAAGGGAAAGTAGGTGATAAGATTATTTTGTTACTGGTTGAGGGGGTAATATTGTGTGGGCTGAATGGAAATGGCTGTGCGTTCCAAAATCATAAGCAGCCATGCCACCTTTTTTGAATGGTGGAACTCCATCGTTGTTTATTTGAATTGCGAAAATGGAAATGGATAGAAGTGTAACTAATTGCAATGAATTTTGAATTCTTAATTTATCGATTAAAATACACGATTATGTACTCAACACGTGAGATGGAAGTACGGTATATTGTTGTTTGATCCGCACTTTGCATGAAACCGCGTGGTTTTGTTCAAAGATTTGTCTTTCAAATTTACGCTGGTGTATATCTAGCTTCGGATGAATCCAGGGAATACGAATATGAATCTTCTTTAACCAAGGTAATAAATCAAATCTATTCAGCTACCTAGCAAAATGGACGAACTCGAAATCCAAATCAAACTTTATTTGTGAACATAGGTACAGATGCCAGCACATCAAGCTACTAAAATCTGTCAAATTTCTTTAATAGATTTTCTACTTTATCGCTAAAGCATTAGGATCAAGGTTGCTTGGGATAATTTGACAGTATCGGGTAGCTTGATGTGCTGGCGTCTGTACATAAAAGGTCTTAAATTAAATCCAAGTGTTGAACGCATACCGACCGACCCAAAAGACCTGTCAAAACAAGTCACAGCCCATTCGGGAGACCCATGTTGTTCTATCGTGAACGTGATTTCACCTTGATCTAATTTCGTTACCTCACTTTTATATATCAATAATTCACAACATCGTATTTTATGATTAAACAATTCTTACCATCGATAGTGTTCCGATTAAAACTATTGATTGTATGATTGTTTTGATTATGTATATTTATATCGATCTATTTTCCTTCGTATAGTAGTTGAATTGTAGTGTAAAAATAGCAGCCGTGTGACATGTCTTTTATGACAGTTTTATCGGAGCGTCTATCACCGATATCGGGAGGTGGTTCAAGTTGAAAGAGTAACGAGAAATCATTTCAGGAGGGAGAATTACTTAGCCGCTTATAAAGTTGTATAGATGGGTACACACGGCTACATATGAAGCTATAAATTTCAAGTATAAGCTGATCTCGCATTGTATAGGATTTTCGTACAGTGAGAGGTCAGCTTAAACTAGAAATTTATAGCTTGATATGTAGCCGTGTGTACACACTTCTTGACCATTTAAAAAGTTGACGTCAGACAAAAATAATTTACTAACTTCTGCCTGCGACTTTGTCCGCATGAAATTTCTTGGGGTGGGTCTACCCATGTGCCAAATTTCATCCAAACCCGTTGAGCGGTTTTAGCGTGAAATCGTAACAAACAAACTCACATTCGCATTCATAAATGCGAATGTGAGTTTGTTTGTTACTGTTGTTTGTTCCGGGATTTAGAAAGTGCGAATTATTTATTATTTTATTATAAATATTTAATTTGTTACAGATGTATTCAAAGTACAATAAAAAATGCACAATTTCTCAAAGAAATGCCATTCAACGTGGCAATGCTGCCAGTCTTCTGGACACGTTTCTGGACGATAGCGATGCTGACGAATAGGTACTTCGACGCCTTAAATTCCTAGTTTTTGTATTTATTTGTATATATAGTTAGTTAATAATATAATTTTGTACATGGTGCAAATAGTTATAAATTAAATAATGGTATACTGAAAAAAAAAATCTTAAATCCCGAGATTGAATCGTCTTGTTTATCATTCCGTGATTTTATAGATGGTATTATCCACTCTTGTTACTTCTTTCCTCGAAGTTTAGGTATTTATGCTCTATCTATTCCGATCTCTGGTTATGATGAAGGAAGGATCTTATGATTAGTAGTTGAAATGATAAGTTACTGCATTTCAACTGCAACTGGTTTGTTTGATGAAAACCTTAATCCACTAGTAGGTAACAATATATCAAGACCTACTTTCCCGTCATACAGGATGCCCTAGTTCAGGGGTCGAGACCTCATTGATGTAACGAACGCTGAAGTTTTGAAATAAAATTACTTACTTCCACACTTCACATCGCTTCCGCCTCTCACTTGCACCACACCGGCTCCTAGCAGCGGCTAATGTGTCAGTGCTGTAACATAATGGAACCTCGACCGGCTGTAATCAGCGTATTAAAGTCAGGAGTGCTTTTCAGTACGCTATCAGTTGCTGTAAAGGTGTGTGCAGGTTTATTTCATAGAAACCACGGGAAATTTTCAGGAGTTGAAGTAAATTTTGCTCCTGTTGCCTCGTGCTTGCTTGACTTTTTAGAAACCTCGCCGTACTTGAAGATAAGCCCCTGACATCTGTAAAAATTTAATTCAGCAGTTTTTTAATCGTACTCCTTGGTAAAAATTGATATCAGAAAATGTGTTTTCGTTTCAGAGTTCCTGTGTCGATTTTTTGTTTCACTTACTCGTAACTAACAAAAACGTTGCTTTCGTTTACCTACCGTTTGAATAAAATAGCAACAGTTAGATTAAAGAAAATTAGAAACACTCTAACAAAAACCAAAATTCATGTCCGTCAACTCTAATCTACATTACTTTATCGACGGCATTCCCTAAAATTTTACACTTCTACACAATTATTTCATCACCAACCAGAATAGGTGGGTTTTAATCGAAGTTTATTTTGCTATAATTCGAAACCAGGTATTAATGTGTCCCTCCCGGTGGGTTCCCGCATTGTCTATGGCTCATTAGCCGTGGCTTGGTCTCCCAGCCACGAAGCGAAGAGGAACCCGAGGAGTGGCCGCTCGTCAGGGCTTTTCCCAGGAAGTCGACGACGTAGCGGCCAACAGGTAGATTGCGGTGTCGCTTGGGCGACATCGCAACTGAGGCTGGCCGCGATGACATATGGGAGGCATCGCGGCGGGAGAGGAGTGCCGGTATTACGGAGCGCCGCTCTCCGTACCTGGTGCGGCCTTGTCGGGTTCGCCGCCGTCTGATGGCGGACGCGGTGGAGGCGCAGGGGAGGAGGAGTGTCGGTATTTCGTTGGCCGCTCTCCCTATCTTCTGCGGCGGAAAGTGGTAGGCGGCCGGGTAACTGACCTGACCGGTCGCAGAGAGACCAAGTGTGCCAAGACACGGGGTCGTCTAGCGCCCATGTGCTGGTTTGGTCCATGGGGTGGTCACGGCGCGCAATGTGTTCTTGTGCGCCGGTGAGAGGTGGTGCTCCCCAGAGGAGGTTCCGGTGACGGACAGCCGTGGTGGGTGCTAAGGCGTGCCCGTGTTCCCGCCACAAG
The DNA here is from genome assembly GCA_948252095.1 of Dicycla oo. Lineage (NCBI taxonomy): Eukaryota > Metazoa > Arthropoda > Insecta > Lepidoptera > Noctuidae > Dicycla > Dicycla oo. The sequence goes on from OX411728.1 coordinate 17,529,231, forward strand.
CGGCAGAGGAGGACACCGTGGAGTTTTAGTGGGTTGGTGTCCCACATACCTGCACTATCTCCCCGTGATAGTGCAGTATGCATGAGCATTTCTCCACGAACAAAAAAAAATAATAAAAAAGGTATAATTGTGTAAACTTCCTAACACTTTTGAAGTTACCGCTCACTACCGAAGTGGGCACTCGGTACCTAATGTGTCAATTATAATTGGCGTTATCAAGGCTAATGCATTTCATGATGTTTTAACGATGGATTAGCTTGTTTCAGAGATTACGCAGTGACTCAGCTGTAATGAAAAAGGCAAGCTTTCACTATGGTAGAAAAAGTATTGTAAATTTCATAATATGTCATTTGTATGTGTAGGTCGTCTGAGTTACCCAATAGGCTTATCAGCTAGGGAGCTGATAAGCCTATTGGGTAACTCAGACGACTAGAAAAGCCCATCAGGGGATGGGCAAGCCTTGAAGGACATTATTTTCTATGCAAGGCTTATTGACATAATTCAAAAATGGGTGAAATTCATGGACATAACCGATATTGACAGGCCATGAGGCCAGTTGGCGTGGTTGGTTAAAATACCACCTATCATGCCGCATGTCGTGGGTTCGATTCCCATCCAGGACAAGCATTTGTGTGCATGAACATGTCTGTTTGTTCTGAGTCTGGGTGTAATTATCTATAAAAGTATGTCTTGAAAAAAAAAAGTAGTATATGTAGTATATGAGTTATCTGGTTTCCATAGTACAAGCTCTGCTTAGTTTGGGATCAGATGACCGTGTGTGAATAATGTCCCAAGTATTCCTTTCTGCAATGTTCAGAAGTCAAACACATTCCGGTTCCAGGTTACGGGAGAAGCCATTGTTCACTGTTCCTGCCACATTATAATTAAGTATTTTATTTCTTTAATTAATTTAGTATAAGTGGATAAAATTACAAAGGTGTGCATCGGCAATACTCAAAGAAACATAATTCGATCCTGTAAACATATTCTCAACACTTCATTGCTTATTAGTGAATCATGAATGGGTCACTTGTACCCAACACAACACTGGGCGTTGTTTTCAGGGGCTACTACTTAGATTTCAAAGCTGACGATTGTGCCTTCCGCTCGGTAGTGAGTGACAGATCGTTATTGTCGCTCTGCTTTAAAAAGTGAAACAGTAGGTCGTCTACTTCTAATAAGCAGAAATACGTCAGACTGTTTATAATTTTATGTCTTGAACGAACAGTTACACATAGAGCTATTAAGAAACAGATGTTTGAGACTTCTGTACCTACCCATAATATGCTAGGACAGCTAGAAGCTATTTCTGATGTCATGTTTTGCTGTGAGCACTACCTAGCGTCGGCCCCTCTATAAATCAAACAGCCGGATGCCGCCGGACTTTTGGCGGACGCTAAAAAAGGGATTTTTGACAACTAAAATTCGAATAAAAATTTTAATTAGTAAATTATTTTTTTTTAGTATCATTCAAATATTTTTCTTTGGAAGAAACCTGTTTCAGGAGATCGATTTCCTTAATCATTTTCTCATAAAATTGTCTGAACGATAGATATAAAAACCCTAACAAAGGCCGGACGGGCCAGACGCAGTCAAATTTGGCCGGACAAGACGTCAAAAAGCCTAATACTGTCCGGCTTCGTCTGGACGGATGGCAACGCTAGCACCACCTTGAATTGGAACTAGAAACTCCTACACCTCTATGCTTGTAACTAGACTCAGAATATTATTTAGCGCTTAGCCTGTAACAAAATGTGTTGAAGTTATTAACGCGAGATTTTTCCTCATTCATTTTTGAATGTCCAACAACACTATCATGTCGCGGAGCTTACCTACATCTCTGGGTTTGGAAATTTCATTCATAAAGACAAGTCAAAAGTAAATATTTGGTTACGATGTTGAGTAAAAACTTAGGTACACCTCACCATTCAACACTGAACCTTGGTCATTTAGTAATTAAGGTTCAAAATATCTTAGATGTTATGTATCGTAAATACGTCCAAAATACACAGAATGTAGCACGGCCTGACGCCACTAAGGGCCACCCAAGAAGAAGTTTTTGCACGCATCGGATTAGCTTACAGTTTATTTTGAAGCGAAGATCTGTGAAAATAATCACACTTTACAACTACCTACTAGACCAGCGGACTGTCAATAGTATGGCACTGAGATCTCCACTGCATTTTAGGGGAAGTGTTTCGGGAATTTGTTCGGGCATGAATATTTCTTGTCTATTAAGCGCCACGCTCCGACAGTCAGAGTAGATAGCGGAAGTAAGCTTCTTCTACCTATTTCATATTTTGTTCATATTTTAAGTCGTTTAGTAGGTACTATCTAGCAATAATGATTCAATAAATAACGACAATAAATTAAGGAAAAATATGAAATCCCTATAGGTAATGCAAGTTGGGTAAGGCTTATAATCAGACAGAAGTGGTGCAAGATGGATGACATTTGGTTAATGCGTTGATGTTGTTATGGGTGATTCTGTAAATCGAGCCGTAGGTACTTCTAGCCCTAATCAGCAAAATTAGTAAGGTCTCGGAATTTTATTCCAAGTGTTTTTTTTACATATTGACAAGCTTAAAAGTTTTATACTTTACTAGCTTTTGCCCGTGTGGATGTAAGAAATTATTCCAAAAACTACCTAAAATTACCGTCTAGCATTACTACCATATTATTCCGTGATACTTTGGTTGCTCTTGATATCTTTGATAGTTCGATTTGGTGCCTCGATTACACTTTTGTAGGAGATAATATCTTAGGGTCCTACATTCATTCCAAACCAATTTAACAGTTTATATTGCTGCAAAATTCGTGACCGCTCGCTGCTTCTACTAATGTTACAAATTGGCGTTTCCTATTGAGCTAAGTTTAATGTCTATTCAAGTACTGAATATGCCGTTCGGCCACCATTTAGAAACGTGATGGCTATTCCAGAGGAGGCTACTGCAACAGCAACTCCTTTATTTTTCCGGATTTGAGTAAAAATCAGATTTAAAAGAAAAGTTTAGCAGTACCCAGGGCGTCAAAAAAAAAAAAAAACAAACGAAGGTAGTTTGTTTTGTTGATACTTTGAAAAAAAACAAACTACCTTCACCGCTTATGTTTTTTTGCACAATATTATGTTTTTTATATTATTATTTTAATATTATAAATATCAATTTGGAATACCTACACTAGCGCTGCCTTTCCTATGTGTAGGTACTTACGTGTCGACCAAGTTATTTTGTGACTCTAAATTGTAATTACAATGACAGAGTGGCCCGAATTTAATGAAATTGACAAAGACTAACTGACTGACGATGACAAAGACTAAATGTTACCTCAAGATACGCACTATGACAATATATTATTTCTAATCCCTTAAATCTCAGAAAAAAAAAGATACACAAAAATTTAAATATTACATGCGTATTTTAAAAGCATCAAATATTTGATCCTCTTAATTAATGGGTGATTTTGCAAGACGCTGAAACATCTAACTCTTTATTTCTTACCAAAAGCTTAAATTTGAATTTTCATAACTTCAGAAATCATGGGTTTCCCATATAAACTTTTCTCCCCTATAAGGACAAAATGTAGTCTACGAGTATGTCCGTTCACGGAATGTCATCTAGCTATCTACTTGCCAAATTTTATCGAAATACGTTGAGTGGTTTAGGCGTGAAAAGGTGCATTCAGAGAGACAGACAGAGTAACTTTCGAATTTATAATATTTGCTTATGCCTACCTAATGCTGCCAATAACATTTTTTGCCAACTCTATTCTACCTCAGAAAATACAATAAATAGTAAATAAAAACATTTTCTGCAAAACTTCTGCAGCTTTTAAATTCTTTACATTTTTCAAGTACCCCAAAAAGCAAACCAACATTCACGCTCACACAAAGGCACTTCCACACCACTAGATTAAGAAGTAACGACACTCCATATCAATGCTTTTGCCACTTCAAAAACGCAATTTCTGCTAAGCATTAACGCTCATAATGTGACGCAATTTCACGCCATTTTGACTTCAATTGTTATAAAACGCTACTCAGTTACATAGACCACACAACATATGGCTTTTTTTCTATCATCTATCACCTATTCACTTAAACCTACAATTTTCGACTTTATTTCGGAAACAGTAGGATTTAGTTTCCGAAAAAATCGTCATGGTCTTTTATACCATGCGTTGCACATTTGACGGTTTCGATTTCATTGACAATCGAATGCCAATCGGAAAGTATTTTGTATGAATGTGGTTATTTGAAATGTCTACAAATTGTTTGTCGTATCGCAAATAATTGATCTGACGATTTATCTTTTGGATTTATTTTTTTATGTTTCTCATCATTCTCCTGCCCTTGTCCCTGTTCTGAATTTTGATAATTTGAACTGTGGGGTGGTGTAAATCAATAAGTACTTTTAAATTTTAAATGAGTGTTTACATTCTGTTAGATCATCTGACGTTGAAATACATTTGAAAGCTATGTGATAGTTATCAGTTGAGAGAATTATAAAGGTAGGTAGCCAATAGGTAGGGGTCAATGTACAAAATTATAGTTGGCTCAAAAGAAATCACAGTTTACTTCAGCAAAGCCTCAAAAAGGTTGATGCATGAAAATCATACATAGGTATATAATTAGCTTTTGCCCGCGGCTTCGCCCGCGTGGTTGTCGGAAAAAACTCTTAACACACTACTAAAGTTTCTATAATAACATAATTCAATCATGATTCGAAAGACACGTGGCGCCATCTAAACGTCATAAGAACGTTATTGTTATTTTCCTTGGGAACAGTACTATTTTTCGGGATGAAAGATACCCTATGACCGTTTCTGTACACGTGACAACGTATATGTAAAATTCTGGGATGATCGGTTTAGCCGTTTAGGCGTGAAAAGGTAACAAACAAACCTACTTTCGCATTTATAATATTAGTAAGGATGTCTTTCTCCCATGTTATGGGAGTAATGAGAAAATTATAGTAGAAATAATTATTTTTGTTCTCACAGAACTGATAATCGTTTCGGCGAAAACGCTGTTGCTGCTGCTCTTTGCTGCTCTAAATTAAGGTCATAAATGAAATGATTATGAGCGTTACTTAATACCCATCAAAATTATAATTAATATAAAAATAAATCCGATACATCAAGCTAAAATCACGATGTCCGTGGCAATTTTGAGTTCCATTCAAACGACAATACATTGAAAGTGACAATTGCTTTCGGTACGTGTCAAATAAATGTCCTGCAGTCACCAATTACTAAGACCATTTGCTGTTTTTATCTTGGATTGCCATTCGATTTTTAACCTTATGTTAGTAGTTTAAGGGTTTGGGTTATGTTATTGGGAAGGAAGTGTTATTTTGGTAGGATCAAAGTTACAATGTTTGTATAAGGACCCCTGTTTGAACAACAAATTAGTTCCATTATACGTTTAAGAGTAGGGAAGTAATGATCTTCAGGGGGTGACAGAAAAATATGTAGGTGCATACAAGATCCTTTTAGTAGGCCGTATCTTTCATGTTAGTTAGATACTTTGAAAAGGACATAATAATTATTACACGCTGAGAAATAGGGTTTTCCTTTTGGCAATTTTGGTTTGAAGATTTTATCATTGCCCAGTTTTGTAAAAAATTGGTAAAGATAAGAAGACGCCTAAATTACTATTCATTATTTACATAGGATTAGGGGACCACCAAAGGAAAAGTGCACAAGTAATAAAATCCGAAATCCTAGTCATTAATAAATTTTGCATAACACGAACAAAAACTGGCGCATGTAGCCAGAAAAAATACAAAGCGTGCAAGCCGGCTTCTTTCAACTATTTCAAAAGTTAAGTAAGAACGTAGAACAATGGCGCCTCATCATAAAGTTAATTTTTCCCTACAATAAAGCAATTCGTCCTACTGTTGGATAGCATTGTAAACTTCCGAATTGTAAAGCAATGTTACTAACAGCCATTAGCGGCAGTGCACCAAAGGCAAAGTTTTGAAAATATTCATCTTTGCCCCAACTTTTCGCAAAAAGGCTAAAAATTGCTTAAAAAGGTTTTAGTACAAGAGCTCGAAACTCGGTAGTGTAAGATGAAATTTTTATTGCGCAAAATACGTTTGGAGAAATTGTAATGAAAACAGCACCAACATCGGTAGAGAGAATAAAGAAACCGTTAGGATAGTTTTTAGAAGATGCATTTCTATAACGGGAGAAATGTGTTACAGATTTTTTGCTGTAGAAAGTAGTGAGAGGCCGTGAAACTCTTAGTATAGTATAGTACAGTATATTTATGTACAGACGCCAGCACATCAAGCTACTACAATCTGTCTTTCTTTAATAGATTATCAACTTTATTGCTAAAGTATTAGGTTCAAGGTTGATTGGGAAAATTCGACAGTTTCGGGTAGCTTGACCTGCGTCTGTACTTACGTTTTAGTGATATGATAATGTGTTAAGAGTGTAATGGTGTGCTTTTACATAGCTCAAATCAGATTTACGAGCCCTTGAATCTCTCTAATTATGTGAATAATCAGCCTATAATGTTCCTGCTGGCCTCCTTAGTTGTAAAACTGCGGTTGACACCGGATAATTATCCAACGAAGCCGATATCAACTTACAAACAACGGGTGGATCCCGGTCGTTTATCCGCTTGCAAGCTAAAATGATTGGTTATGTTTTGAGCCTAGGGGACGGTCGGGCAAGAAGGTGACGTTAGGCAAAAAGGGTACTGAAGAAGTAGGTACACTTTTTGCCTACCGTCACCTTCTTGCCCGACCGTCCCCTAAATTATTTTTTTTGTAACTTTAAATGGTTTTTCACGATAAGTAGTGAAAATGTTAGTTGTTGCCCTTGGAAACCCGATTAAAGTTTTGTATCTATTCAACTGTGGGTCTTTATTTACCCCGTTTTATCCGGTAGGTATACCTTCCTACATTAATAACACGAAACTCATAAATAATTAGGTAGGTATATACAAAGTTCGGGTTGGATGTCACATGTCTTCGAATATTTGGTTCTATGACATGCCAGTTTCCTCACGATGCTTTACTTCACCATTTTGAGAGCAGTGGTGATGTAATTAAATACAAAAAGTAAAGTGCCTGACTGGGTCTGAACTCAGGACCTACGGCTCGAAGTCGCGGCCAATACTACTGGGCCACCACTGCTCTCAACTCAACTAAAGAAAAACAGTTGCTAATTCCAAATTATCAAAGAAAAATCCACCCAAAAATAACCTAATATGAAACGTCAGCTCACTGTTGTAAGAGTTACAATCATTTTACAATTTCTCTCACTTCCTCACTTCGGATCCTTTCGATACAGTTAGTTGTTACATTATGGACTCACGGTACTAGTCGTAGTTTTACTACTTAACTGTTTGGATACTTTTATAACCAAGCTACTTTCTTTCCGTTAGTTCAATTATGATTCTTTGAAGGTGCCGACAATGTTACCGTTTATGTGTTTACTAAACAAACTTGAGTGGGTGCTGTGCTGAGTAATGTTTCCTGTTCATCCCTTTTCGAATATAATTTTGAATGTATTTAGGCTGTTGGAAGCTTGGGTGCAATTTTAATCACCGTTATCGTCTTAAAGGGGTCATTGTACTCATCATTATGAACAACTTCTACTATGGGACCAAACCTGATCGCGAAAAAAAATCTGCTGTTCCCTACATTATGTCGAATTATGTACTGAACAGCAGATTTTTTTTCGAGATTTCAGGTTTGGTGTCATAGTAAAAGTTGTTCATAATGATGAGTACAATAACCTTCTTCTTCCTCTGATTAAAATTACACCCTGAATATTCTGTATTCCCTAAAATAAGAGAAATTATGTTCTAAAGTTGGTTCCACAGCGTTACTTAATTTCTCGTAATCGTCAAAGCAAATGAATCTCTGAATTTATTTGATTAAAACTCCAAACCTAAGTAACGCTTGTTCCTGTTGTAAATATTTTAATACATCTTCTGATCCGCGATCTTCATAACAGAAGTTTATCATCAATTTAAATATTGTCAGTGTTGTTTTGAAAATTTTTGGAAGTTCAATAATATCTAAATCTAGAAAGAAAATATATTAGATAAATGGAACAAACAGAAGTTTAAACTTATTTACTAAGAATTCTCATCTCATTTAAGTACCAGCATATCTTAACAAATTACATAACCTAGGGCTGCAGTCTCGACATACATAGCGATCGCTTTACGACCGAATTCGGACGCCAAGTCCTAATAGGGTCTGTTGACGGTCAAAATTTCTTGACAATCACGGGATTTTTTCGTGCTTGTTAAGCAATTTTGACCGTCTAGAGACCCCATTAGCACTTTTCGACCAAATTTAGTCGTAAAGCGATCGCTATGTATTATATGTCGAGACTGCAGCCCCAGATATATTACCTAATCAAGTTTTGCTAACAAGACGTTGTATCTAAATAGCCTAGGTTCTATGTAGGTACAAACAGTACGGACACCGATCCGTTCAGCGGTTTTAGCGTGAAAGCGTAACAAACAAAACAATAACTATCGCATTTATATTATTATGAAAAACCGATCTATCGACAGTCGTAGAGTTCTAGACTCACAAAATGTATTAGGTACTCAAATAAAAATTTAAAAAACTTAACACCCTACAAAAATTTCTACAATAATTTAATTAAATCATGATTCTAAAGACACGTGGCGCCATCTATTATCATAAGAAGGTTATTGTTGTTTTCCTCGGGCACAGTACGTTTTTTTTAGGATAAAAGGTACCTACCCTATTGCTGTTTCTGTACACGTGAAAACGTATATGTCGATAAGTCTTAATTTTTACCGTAAATGGTAGATTTTGACTTTACAAACTTGATCAATATCTCTCTAAGTTCAAATTAACTTATTTCTTTCATTAAATCATGACATTTGAGACCAAATCTAACTTATTGTTACACAGATGTATTGCTCTTCTAGCATTACTATTTCCCCTTGTTACTGTCCGCCTCTTGAACGTACCACTTCTATTAAATACCTCAGTATTTTTATGCACAACCACCTAACATTTAAGTAACATATATCCAACCATTCTGGCAGAATAAAAAAAACACACACAACACCATGCGTAGACTACGAGTGTCTACCCACAGACACGCTACAACAAGTTTACCTAGCGCTATGCCAATCCATAATTCAGTATTGCACCAGCGTGTGGGGTAGTGCTGGAAAGACCTACCTACATGATTGAAGTAGAACGAGCGCTTCTTAAAATAGGTAACTATTAAGAAGCCCTACCGGTTCTCTACTGACTTACTCTATAGTGAAACGAGAGTTCACAGTCTCCGCCAGCTTTTCATTATTTCCGCTTGCACCAAAACTCACAAAACTATTAAAAGCAGACACGACTACACATCAATCATAAGCAAAATAAACTATAGAGTCTCAACACCTCATTGCTAGCTAGACGCTCCTCAGCTTACTGTCTCATTAATACGTAGGTAGTACAATAAAGCCAACAAACTCTGTGAAATTAAAAATACTACCACATTCAGTTATAAAAAAATAAATAATAATATCCTGGGATATTTGACACACAGGAGCTTGTGGCTAAGTAATAACAGCCGCATGAGTCGATCCATCAGGTTAAGCTACGCTTGCCGGGGTTGGTCCGTAGATGGGTGACCGTCTTTACATACCGAGACTCCTCCGTGCCTCGGAAAGCACGTTAAGCCGTTGGTCCCGGCTGTCATTCGTGGATCTTTGACAGTCATTACGGGTCGTCAGAAGCCCGAAAGTCTGACAATTAGTCTTACCAAGGGGTATCGTATTACCCAATATCTGGGTTGTGGAGGTCAGATAGGCAGTCGCTCTATGTAAAATACTGGTATTCAGCTGCATCCGGTTAGACTGAAAGCCGATCCCAACATAGTTGGGACAAGACTAGACAGACTGATTGATTTAACACACGGTCATCTGATTCCAAACTAAGCAGAGCTTGTACTATGGAAACCAGATAACTGATATACTACATATAGTACCTATATATTTTTTTGTAAATACATACTTATTTAGATAATTGCACCCAGACTCAGGACTGCAGACATGTTGATGCACACAAATGTTTGTCCTGGATGGAAATCGAACCCACGGCCTGTGGCATGATAGGCGGTATCTTAACCAACCACGCCATCTGGCCTGTCAAGAAAAATAAAGAAAATCATGCAAAACTCTGGTTATAATGACTCGGAACTATTGATATCCCTGAACTGAAACTGAATCGCACAATGGGAACAAATACGCACACACACCACACACCACCCCACACACACATCACACATACACAAACATACTAGACATACCATACAACACCTGAAAGCACCTCTCCAGTCTCCACTCTGGAACCTGTACCCCGAGCCCCAAGATACAGAAAAACTGTCTTCCCTTTGTTAGCGTCTAGTTTGGGGCTCACTGGGAAATAATATTTTGTAAGCTAGCTATAGGTAATATTTTACAAGCTCTTATTAATAATATTGTATAACTTTTATTACAATATTTTAAAAATGTCTTTGACATGTTTTATTATTATTATTTAGTTTAACCTGTCCCGGTGTCTGTCTGGCTCTATCTGTAATCGAATATTGCAAGTTAAGAGGATTGTGAAGCTGTAAATTTTCATACAAAAAGCGATAACGTTTTCCTCCCCATGAACATAGTCTAATAATTTTATTTAATATTTTTTTAATTTCATAATTTTACAATATTGTTATAATGATATAAGTTATTAGCATTTAAATATCTATCTTTTTGACATAAAAACATCCTCGAGCGTTTTTATTTTTTTTATACTTAAATTAAATTGAATTACTAAAAAAGACAAATGTACAGATGTAATATTAAGGTATACTGAATGTAATGAGACCAATAAAGGTTTAGGGAGGTGAAAACGTTATCGCCCGAAATAATATTTGTGTAAATAATTGTATGAAATGTAGGTAATTCCCGATAATAATAGACTCGCACCGCGTATGAGCACTTCACAATCCTCTTACATTTTACCCTCTTCCCGGTTTCCAAATATTTCCGATTGAGCTGAAATTTTACATGCATATGTAAATCGGATGACAATGCAATATTATTACGACACAAAGGGTAAAAATAAAGGCTTATAAATAACAGGCTTCTTCTGGGTAAGCTCACTCCATCGTGGGCTTTGCCTCTGTCACCTCTGACCTAGACTAGAGTCAAGAGCAAACCCATCTCAAAAAAAAAAAAAAAAACAAAGTTTATTTAATGACGGAGCCAGAAGGTGGCCATGGCAACTCTGTATTAAACGACGCAACTCTTTCGAGTTTGGATGGTCTTGACAAGGATTGTGATCCTAGATGATGAACATATATTTTTTAATCAAGCTTCTATTAGTCTGGATAGACTAATAGAAGCTTGATTAAAAATATATGTTTTAAATAATATACTTGTTAAGCTACTCACGTGCGTCGTCTCAACTAGTCGTTAACCTGTAATCCTGCTACTACTACTATTTTCTATTTCTGTTTTATTTTAACGCTTTGAAGGACACTACGCTTTCGAGGCTACAGCAGTAGGTAATAAAATGTCTATAGTGTCGCGTTCAGTGCCCCGCAAAGTGGTGATGATTTTAGTGATTTTATTAACCGACTTCAAAAAAGGAGGTTCTCTATTCGACCCGTTTGTATGTCATGTATGACCACGATTTTCTCAAAAACTTAAAAACCAATTTTGATGATCTGCATACTTTTAGGAAGATTTAAGTAAGTATATACATTAGGTAATTGTTGTTATGTACGAAGTTCAATAAATCTGCCTAGCCTTTTCCCAACTATGTTGGGGTCGGTCTCCGGTCTAGCCGGGTGCAGCTGAATACCAGTATTTTACATGGAGCGACTGCCTATCTGACCTCCACAACCCAGTTATTGGGTAATACGATACCCCTTGGTATGACTGGTTGTCAGACTTTGGGCTTCTGACGACCCGTAACGACTGCCAAAGATCCACGAATGACAGCCGGGACCAACGGCTTAACGTGCTTTCTGAGGCACGGAGGAGTCGCGGTATGTAAAGATGGTCACCCATCTACGGACCAACCCCGGCAAGCGTAGCTTAACCTGATGGATCGACCCGTGCGGCTGTTATTACTTAGCCACGAGCTCCTCCTCTTATCTACGAAGTTATATGCATAAATGTACTGCATCTCCAGCATTTCCATGCGAATTTCAATGATTTTTCTTCTTTTCGTTCGTCTTGGGCTTATGTAATTGTATAAAATATGTATTCAACAATAAAATAAATTTACTTTGAAAAAGTAAAAATTGACTTCAAAAACCTAAAACGAATGAAATAACTTTCATAAAAGCCTTAACGCTTCTGAAGTCGGTGTCTTCAACTCTTCAATGTCAATGCACCTTAGCTTGGTACCGACTTCAGAAGCTGTTAAATCTTTTATGAAAGTTATGTCATTCGTTTTAGGTTTTTGAAGTCGGTTTTTACTTTTCCAAAGTAAATTTATTTCTGTAAATTTATGTTTGTTGTGGTCGCGAATCATATTTGATCAAAATACAACCTGACACTGACCTGCTTTCAAAAAACGTAAAAAAATTATAATTTCGCGGGCTACCTTTGCGCATCTACCTTAATAAATAAAAACTGTGCATTTGAATAAGTAGTTTTCTTTTACATAACTGATTTGATTATTATAATTCTAAGTAGGTAATCCACCCTTATAAAACAAAAAGTTTGATTTAATCATGATTTTTATTTAAAAAAATCACTTGATATAAATCAAACTTGATTTAAATCAATCAACCCTATAGTAGGTACGGGTTTGCAAAGAATGCAAAAAAAACCATTGGTGCATTATACAAGGTTATTGGTAAAACACCAACAACCTCTTAAGGGGTCATTGTACCTGTAAATCTGAAATCGCGAAAAAAAAATCAGCTGTTCAGTACATTTATGTTAGCGTAATGGTCAAAATGTACTGAACAGCTGATTTTTTTTGCGATTTCAGATTTGGTGCCATAGTAAAAGTTGTTCATAATTATGAGTACAATGACCTATTAAGAGGTTGCTGGTGTTTTACCAATAACCCTGTATCTCAATAAAAAAAAATAATTTTGAAGAAAATCCTACTAACATTATGAATGCTAAAGTTTGTGAGGATGGATGGATGTTTGTTACACTGTCACGCAAAAACTACTAAACGGATTTTGATGAAATTTGTCAGAAAGATAGTTCATAACCTGGATTAACATAAATTATACTTTTTATCTCCATATTCTTACGGGTTCGAGACTTACGCGGGTGAAACCACGGGGCGCTGCTAGTATACAATAAAAAAGTTTCGTCGTTTTTTGCATTTTCTCTTGTCCATTGAAAAGTTATTGCCCAATCGGCCGTTAAAAGCATTTAGGTAAACAACCTTTCCAAAAAAACTGCTAAATACAAACCTAACTGTTAAAACCCTTTGCAACTCTTTCGCCAAAATACCAATTGCCGAAAACCTCAAAGACATTAAAAAATAAACGCCAAAAATATACAGTTATTTAAAAAAAACCAATAAAACCGTTTACAAACTAGCTTTTACAGCCAAAGGGTTCGCTAAAATCTCTCAAACATTAAAACATGCAATAAAATTGAAAATCGCGTTACCCGTTCGCAATTTCGGCGAAATAAATGTTCACAAGGTTATGCGCAAAACTCCTGCAACTATCCCAAAATATTTTAGCTCTAAATTATTTAAAGTCGTAAGGTTTATGTTCCCAACAACGCCATCCACTTTTGTTTCCTAGTGAACAGTTAAACACGTGAATAATATTTTACCCTTTTCGTTACCGTAACTAACTCCGTTTTGTTTGGACGGTTATAATATTATTGAATAACAGTTAAAGGGGACCACTATGCGTCAAAGGTAGAGTTGCATTTATTTGGGACATTACCACCATTGTCTCCTTTGACTTTTGTCATTCGCGCGAAACAGTGAAACTCATAAATTCTGTTTTATGGTAAATGAAAGAGTTGTCTTTTGTTTAATAAAGGGTAATTAGGATGTAAAAGTGAAATTCTGTTTGCATTTATGCGCATTCGCAACGCTTAATTTGTGAGAGTTTATAAAGGGTTGTTACTTTCACTGAGACATTTCATATGTATTTCTTTATTTAAGAAATTAAATTTTCCTTTGTCTAAGTTTCAAGAAACGATACTGTGGGTATTAAAAATCCTTACGGTATTATAGTACACACGTAGAATAATAGAAATTATATTACATTACTTAAATACATAATATAGTAAAAATAAAATAAAATTCATTTGATTCAGACAAATTTTTGCCCATATTTTGTAGTAGCTATTACATTAATAATTATATTTATTACTCATCTTAAAACTATGTTAATCAATTAATGCATTAGGTAACATAAAATTCAAATAAATAATAATAAAAAAAATAATTGAAATACATAATTAAAATACAAAAATTCATCCGGCAACATGCAGCCTGATGAGCCTTGCCACAGCTGCCGACACTGGTCTGTCTGCAATCATTCTTAGGATTCCGTTGCCACTTACCTTTGCGTCGGCAAACATACCCGAGGCAATGCAAAATCGAGGTAGTCACACCAGAATCCTAAAGGCGTTGTTATACTGTACTCTGAGAGCATTATATGGTTGCGGGTTGTTTGAAAGAGTTACCGTTCGCCCTGACACAGGCTACTGAAGGAAGACGGGTGGGTTTTAGTCAGTAGAAGTGTGACACGCCCTCCTACTCTGCCCAGAGCGGGAGAAGTTACTTGATAATTTCCCACCCAAAAAAAAAAAAACAAAAAGGCCCGCTGCGTGTAGTTGATCCATAGGGCGCTGGTGTAAAAACTTTGGCAGCAGGCTCTGAACAAAATTATCTTTACTTGTGCTGTACACTTCGCAAACTTATTTAACAACATGTTAGTACGCACCAACAATGCTCTCTCTCAATATCTGCATCGGCATGTAGGGTTTCGGTCACAACATGCCCTAGATACCTAAACTGAAAGACCCGACTTAAAGATAACCCGTTGGGATACACTGGTATATGCTCAGGTTGCTTATGTAAAAACCTCTTTCTTTAATTATATCATAAGCCTTGACCCTCAGCGTAGGCCTCACAGATATTCAGAAGCAGCATGTCGTCCGCGTAACTGATGATACTAACCGAAACGTTATCAGTCTATATGACATCCGACATGGCTGTTGCTGAGCTCACCTATCAGCTGATTGACATACAGATTAAAACGTTTTGGAGAGGTCCGTCCCCTTACCTCACTCCACACTCAAGTATTTTTTTTTAATTTTTATTTATTTGAGATGGGTTTGCCTTTAGTCTAGGTCAGAGGTGACAGAGACAAAGTCGACGATGGAGGGAGCTTACCCAGAAGAAGCCTGTTCACTCTCACTTTGAAGAGATTAGGGTTGTATGTGCTCGGAAACACAGACGGAATAGCAACTAGGTAGGGATCGTAACTGGCAGTGCGTCTAGATGTCCGATGGTAGAAGAGGGCCGGTGGAATCAGGTCGTGGAATTCTTGGGCACACTCATCGAAGTACAATCTGTAAGACCGACAAGCATGCAACCTTGCGATGAGCCAAGCTATGAAGCTTGGCGTCCACCAGTTCTACGTCGCCAATGAGCCTCTTAGCTCTGTGTTCCACCGAGTCAAGCGCGTCTGGTACTTAGCTGATCCATCCCAAAGGTGGCTGCAATACTCCATGCAGGATCGGGCTTGCCCTTTGTAAAGGGTTAAAAGCTGTCCAGGCGTAAAGTATCGCTTCACCCTATTTAGGATGCCCAGCTTCTTGGCCGCTGAGACCAGATTCCATGCCTAGGCGCTCAAGCCGATCAGTTACAGGAATAGATGTACCCCCAAAAAGTAGGAGTTTGGGCGAAACGACTCCTTTTAGCGGTAAAAAGACACGCCTGTGTTTTGGTAGCGTTAAAAGAGGCCAGATTATCATCACCTCACTGGGAGACAAGGCTTAAGGTCAGATCTGTCCGCTCTACCATGGCCTCTCTCAAGGAATGAAATTCGGCCCCGCGCTGGTTGTTGCGCTGGACAAGTATCTCTCTGAAACTGTACTGTCATCTGCGGACCCAACAATACCAGGCTGAAGCAGGTTATTGAAAAGCAGGAAAAGAGTTGCAGAGAGAACAGACCCCTGAGGAACTCCGGCATCAATAGCCATAAGGTCAGAGGAACAGCCGTCAACGACTACTCTGATCGACCGTTCAGTAAGGAAATTTGATATCCAGCTACAAAAATCAGCTGGGATGCCATAAGCAGGAAGCTTGCTGAGCAGAGCAGCGTGCCAGACCCTGTCAAAGGCCTTTGAGATATCAAGCGATATAGCAAGTGCTTCGCCATGTTTCTCGAGGGCTTCGCGTGCTTCGCGAGCTGTGCGTGACATATACAAGAAGATCGCCAGTTGACCGTTCCCGGCGAAAGCCTTATTGACGGTCACTGAGGAATCTACAAGGTTGGTCAGCAACTTATTATGCAGTACCCTTTCCATAATATGCGTATTCTTCAGAATGTGCGTTTCCCCACTTGACAAAGTTTTTCTGGTGGTCATACCAGAAACAACAACGATGGATGGACTGTGTGAAAGATGATATGGCCAGAAAGGGAGTGACTACCGAGATGACGACTAATAGAGAAGTATGGAAGAAAAAGACATGTTGCGCCGACCCCAAATAAATTGGGACAAGGGCAGGAGAATGATGATACCAGAAACAACATATCGATGCTGGAAAGCGATTTTATCGTATCTCGAAAAATTACAATTTTTTTTGCATCATTGAAATTGGAAAAAAATACTGCCTCGGATGGTCTGTTTTCCTATGATGTTTTTTATGATGCGACGTTGACTTTTTCTAAACTTTTTTAACACAACATACTTCAAAATGCTGTAAGTACCATAAAATCAACTATTTTATAGTTGTGCCATATGTTAGTACTACTTCTATATAACTACCAAGAAACTTACATCAATATTGCTGCTTGAACATGACGATTCCTGTCTCGTGCCACTGATCGAGAACATGTAACACACTGTTCTCGTCTTTGTTCCATAGTCAACAAATCCAATCGTAAAGCGTATATAAAATCCACTAACACCGCCAATAAATGGTCAGATAATCACATAATTATACTCCGTATTTTCTTCACTTCAGCGTTACTACTAATAAATTATTCTGTGGCTTTAGTGTAGACAGGCGCGATTCTCGGTCGTAATTATTATTTATTTAAGCATGTATTGAGTGCTCAAAAAAACAATTCCTTAAAAAATAATTCATTGTGTTTTTATCTTTATGGATGAATAACTTTTTTCCCTTATTATTAACACTACTGCCATACAATAAAATGTTGTATTTTTTACGCTCTTTCATTTGATATATTATATAAGAAAAACTGCTACAAGGTTGGGGACGGTTTTTCCCAATGTTCTTTAAATACCAATTGCTGTAACTATTATAATGTATAACGCATGTTAGACTAACTTTAGAGTGCTATCATTATCTAATGTCATCTGATAAATATCTTTATAAGATATACCTACGTGTTCCAAAAAGGACCCCTCCGATTCAGCTAGTTTACGAGTTATGAATTTTTTTAATAGTTATTTTTGCTCTGGTGTAAAGTTCAACTTTTTGAGATACTTTGCTAGATTGCTTTCTTACGTCGATATACGTAATCAATGAGTTCGGCGAGAGCCCCAACCACAGAAATATCCCCAACCTACATAAGCTTAGTCCAGAGCTTATTATAATCATTTAGGACTAGGCCTTCGATAGGTCCAGAAAATAAGCGTATATGGGTAAACGCTAGTAGCGTTTACCCATATACGCTTATTATCGCTTACTATGTTGATATGAAAAACTCCTATCAACATAGTAAGCGACTGTGTGCTTTAGTGTCAAAATCATGGCATGTTCAATTGACAGAGTCTCGCGAAACCCAAACTGGGTATCGTGAAGTTTCATATATAGATACTTGCTGAACTGAGCATCCAGAAGACCATCGAAGACCTCACCATCACAATAGCCAGGACTGTAGCAAAGAATATTACTAATGATGTAACCGACAAAAATAAAATTTATTCTTGTCAGTTATATCACCCGTAATCTTCTTTCTTCTTATAGGCAGAACAATAGTTTCCGTCATCTTAGGCGGTAAGTACGAGTGACATATGCAAAAAGTAAACAACAGTGCCATAACTTTAAATAAATGTTTACCCCTTGCTGCAGGTGCTCCATGCCGAGTCCGTCACTACCCGGAGATTTACCACGTTTCATGTTATTAAAAATATTTTTTATATTTTTAGCAGAAAACCTAATCGGGTGCACGCAGACAATGACGACCTCAACATCTGCAATATCAGAACTGTCGGCAAGCGGTTACTTGACTTTAAAAATATTTTTAAAAAGGTTAGCTATATCTCTAGGTTCACTACATCCTCCTGCAGCCACTGGCAAACTAACCCTACCGTTCATCCTCTTAGTAACCTTCCAAAAAGCTCAAAGTTTTTAACCGTAACGTGTGAGGTTAATAAATCTATTTTAATCTGGTCTTGGTGGTTTTGACAGAACTTCAGTCTAGATTAAAATATTTGCCGCGTAAAATACGTGTTGTAATGAACAGGCCCACTTTCAGGTTTAACATGCCCTATATACGTTTGATATACCTATCTAGCCTGACTATAACCTTGACAAAAACCACTCACAATTTGTAGCTTTGTAGAAAATAAAAATAAAAGGAAATTAGATACGAAAATCAGGACAGAATTTGATTTATGCCTACCTAGTATCTCCACCATGTTTCCTCATCACAATTTTTGCGGCAAGTTGCTAGCATACTAGTACTTATTCCGGAATCACAAGTCATGAGAAATAATATACTCGTAGTACCTAATAAAAGACTGGTTAGTACTAGATACATCAAATCATAAATGCAAGATAATAGTGTTAGAAAATATTCTGGTTTCCCAAACATAAATAAGTCATATTATTATGAATCTAAATTTGTCTCGAACTTTAAAAGCGAAACTTTTTATTTGATTCCAAACAAAGACATAATTCATCTACTGTTTATAAACAAAGGAGCAAATAGTTCGTTGAAAGTAAGAACAGTTATTAACTACTATGGAAGTCTGCTCTTATAAAATGCTCCACTTTTGAAATATTTATTGGTTTCCATAAAATTGTCAACAAAAAAAGCTTCTAGCTGTCGCCAAGCGTGCGCTGTGATACTTGGGAGCAGTTGTATAACGGAGCCTTGAACTAAAAGATGTTAAGTTACAAATGCCAAGAATAGATTTGTTCTTAGAAATGGAAACCGAAATTTTGACAAACTGCGGTGTAAAATGCAGCGTGGTGGAGACGGAGACAATGGCGTGCGAGACGTAAGAGGGGCGTAAGCGTGCCTACGTGTTTTGACCATTTCAATAAGTATAGAAAAGAATAAGGTTACCAAAGTAATTATTGGACGAATAGTTTTTAACTGTAGCCTAGCGGGGTGTTGGGTCGTGACAATGTGAGCGCAGATAGGCGTGAACGTGTACAGTTTAGATGACTGTTTATTTTAAAAGTACATTAGAGGAAGGACACAGACGGACAATAGATGGGTATCCGATTCATATTCACTTTTAGAATAGAATAGAATAATTTATTTACACACACACTAGTTAGGTAACATACAGATATGGAAAATGTGAAGTAATTTTTAAATTATTTGTGTCCACGAAGACGTCATTTGATTAAGGTACTGTTAAAAAAATACCACTTGAATGTGTTGGGTTTACCAAATATCATTTAATTCTGTGTTCTGTTTCAAATTAATTCCACTGCATCAGCTTTTCTCTGATCCAAACACTTGAAAATAATCGCTAAACGTAAATCCAAATGTCCAACACATGTTTGCACTCAGTGGGTAATGCAGTAGCATACAAGATTTATGTCAAAATTAACTACGATCATCGAAAAAGTCTAAAATTCATGAGAACACACGCGACTGTAAAAAATGTCAACCACATGTGACAGGTTGAAATTCGAGCTTATCGACTTCTGTGTCGTGTTTGTCAGTCATTTGGGAGTTTAGATTTCGCGGAGAAATTCACCGAACCGGCGCATTTGATGGCTAATCCTACGGTTTAAATAGGTCGTGAAATCGGTGTGCAGCAAAAACGGAAATTTTGAGTTATGCTCGTCTTTAAGTCACTGTGACTTATGTTATACGCTTCTTTAGAAATGCTTTCATCTTTTGACATCTTTCTCATTGTCAGTAATTCTTACTCAAGCATCTTTAACGAAAATCAATCTTCTTTCTCCAATTACTTAATGAAGATTCATCGTATTTCTCCTTGTTCTTTGCAAATCAAATCAATGAAGAATGAGCTAAAATTGAAAAGTTCATTGCAGTTTTTCAATAATTTTATACTTTTACTCTCTCTGTGACTGTATCGATTACATTTAACTTGACGTCATTAATTTAAAAGTGTGCAATTATGTCACTCAAGGAAACCTCAATTAAAATATTAGGCATTGATTACCTAATGATTATTCTATTATTATTCTATTCTAGCGTTGGTCTGGCTCACTATGGGCATAGTGAGCCAGACCAACGCTAAGTACCATTATGTCACTTTTAAACTGACACTTCACAAATCATAATTTATTAAACCATGAATGGCCAAGCTAAAACATTTAATTAGAATATGTAATTACTAATGAGTAAGCTCTTCGCAGAACTTTCAAAGCGTTACAATGATTAAACACTACATAATGACATGTGTTAGAAATAAAAACATGACACATCTTAATATGACAGCTATTAGTTAGAGAGCAAATTACTAATCAATGAACATTCGATGAATAATCATTAGGTAATCAATGCCTAATATTTTAATTGAGTTTTCCTTGAGTGACATAATCGCACAATACTCAATATTCTCGTTTAGTTGCGCCGACACGACACTAGAAAAGGTGAAAAAAGTACTTACCTATTCAAATCTAAATTTATGAAATACCAAATAAAACATTTTTAAAGCGACGCTACGAATTTTCTTGTCCTCAAAAACTTTTAAACGCCACGTGCTAAAGATAGCATTACATTATACTCTTACCATTACTATGTATTAAAAAAATCCCATTTCTAAAAGTGTTGCTACACTTTAAGCAATATCATGATTAAAAAGTACCTAATATAGATGCAATCACGGGTGTCGAGATACAGATAATGAGTCAGTTCACAGCAATTGTAACTCAATCGGTGGGCGGATGGAAGGCATCTGGCTGCTTATCAACGGCTCCCGCCCGCTGACTGTGATGATTATCAATATCAGTGTAATCATGTGACATAATGGATACAGAGACTTACAATATCAGAGAGGTATATGGTGTGTACGACCGATATAGCAGGTCTTGTTTTGAGAAAATAAGCTATGATATTCCATGATCGATTTAGAAGTCCGGGAGTGTAATTTATTGTACACCAGAATATGGATGACAGGCGTCATCGGCGGTAAAAAAAAGAAATTCTATTTAGTCCGTCAGTCATTGGCGCCGATTCCCTTGTTCACAAACTGAACTAAATTTAAGTTCAGTGCATCTTTTTATATTCAATTAAGAAAAGGATTTAAGATAAATATTAGTTTAATCCTGTCAAATTAAGATAGTCCGTAGATAAGTTTAGACGTTACGTCAGGCGCTGACTAATATATAAATTCTGTCCTTTTCTTAATGGAATAGAAAGAAAAAGATGCACTTAACTTAAATTTAGTTCAGATAGTCAACAAGGGAATCGGCACCAGATACCTATTAAAAAAATATTAGACACGTATTTTTCATTTATCATTTTAATAAAAAAAATACTTGGATAAAAAACATTAAATTTTGTCGTGTGTGGGCTCGCTACGTCTCAATTCAGTATAAAATCGAGCAAGGCGTGACGTCTGCCATATTGTAGCTCAATGTAGGTATCGCCTTAGTCTTTTTATTACGTAAAAAAAAGAAAAAAAACACGCGTCCAATATTTTTCTTTTCTTTCTTTCTATATTATTTCTGTAAGTAGGTTTGTACAAACACTTTTACACGTCAATCATGTTTTTTTTTTAAACCAGATGAGGTCGGCGTTTCCTATCTAACAATATTCTGAGAAGAAAGGCTGAAACAAACTCTGAGGTCACAGTCTCTTATAAAGTCCACACATAATCTTGGTCAGTTCATGTGAAGACCACGTAGATTGGTGTCTGAAAAGGTTTTTTGAGGAAAGAACCACACAGACTGAGAGGACCTGTCCAGTCAATGCACTCATTTGTTAGTAATCGCGCAGCTCAACTCATAACTTAAGGAGCTCAACGAACAATACCAAAGAAAGGACATTTGGGGACACTAGACTTGATAACGCCATTATTATGTGTCGTGAGCTGTGAGCTCAGCTTACTCTTCTCAAGTTCCCAGTGCGTATGAACACTTTTCGTACGACTTAGTCCGGTTTTCTATTATGTAATCTGTGGTACGGTGATTGCAAATCTAACGATATAAATCTTTGGCTAGAACTTTAATAATCGACATTCACAGACAAGGAAGCAAATGAATACAGATAGTCTGCATACTATACTATTGGCTATTAGCACAATATGACCAACCAGTAACGTATACTACGTAAACTGTTTATCCTTCTATCATATTAAACACTCCTTTGACATCCTTCATACTTGACGTTGATCATGGTAATCGATAAGTAGTTGACATAGTAGAGGTTCACAACTAGAGTTACCTATATAGTTAAGTGGCTTCCATTCTAAAGTGAAGTTTGGTGCTGCTGTTAGTTTTTTCACCAATAACTTACCAAAGCTTCTAATAAAAGAAAAGTCTTCTCACCACAAATAAACAGATAACCAAAGAATTTACCAAGACACTTCAACGTTAACAAAACATCAAGCTTGATTCCCAACCCTTAAATCTGAACGATGGTTTGAAAACAACCACTTGAGTAGCACATAATGATCACTACTTGCGTATCTAACACATGTTAACGTCTCCCCATTAAGTTATCAGGACCTCACTTACGATCCTAGATAAATTTCTCTTACTGTGCCGTGTTAAACCCTTGGGTTTGAATTTTTCAGCGGATTTTGCGCTGCACGATTTATGAAAGATATTTTAGCTCATCTAGCTCCTAAAAATCATAAAGCAATCGAACACTAACAAATTTCTTTGAGGTCCACTGTATTGAAGTCAATTTAATTCAAAGATTTCTCTGATAATAGAACACTTTATTGGGAAAGTCCAGATTTGAATATAGCATTTATATTCAGAACATCTATATCGAACATGGAAGGCTGAAAAAATTGTTTGTAATATCATCTGTCGTTCATAGCGGGTTCATTTCATGGTTTCAAAGTAATATCAAAATTATTCTGTGGTGAAGATGTATGTAGGATCTTCAAACATAGTTCGCTTTCAGCGATTTATCCCGTTCAAACATAAGTGCTGTTTTTGCCCTACTATCTAACATTGCACCCACTTCATTTTGTTACCCTCTTGCGTCATGTAACGATAAAGGACTGAAAACGTTTCAGGGAAGATCACTTTTTGTCCACATCGAAGTATTTTTAACACTCAGGGGGAGTGTTAACTATTTTCGTGTATTGCGATAAGTTTTGCAAAGTTTGGGAAAGACTAATTATGTGACAGCCATGTTTTTGCGAGACGTTTGCTATTTTTGAGATAATTTTATCTTTTTTAGAAAGTGGGTTGTGAATTTCACGCGTAGGAATGTTAGCAAAAAATTGGTTTTAAACAAATCTTTACAAGCTTTAGATACTTAGGTAACATTCAAATCAGCACAGACATTTTGGTACCCAATTTAACATGTGGCAAATGTATTCGTTCTACAGATAATACTACAAAAATGGCTTCAATGTAGGTACGATCGACAAAAGCTACGCCTTTCCAATTTTGAAACAATGTTGCTTGCAAGCTGCAACTGTACTTATGACAAAGTAAAACAAAAGACCCCTGCCCCTGTGGTCTTTCCACAGGGGTAGGGTTATGTCAATGAATCAGTGTACACAAAAATCAACTTTAAGGTGTAAAGGCGTCCGTTTTGTCGATAGTACTATTAAATGTATGAAAACTTCAACATAACGAACCACAATTTCGCAAAGCATATCAAACATACAAGCGAAACACCTTATAAGACTTACAACAGTACCTATTGACAATGCTCCTACTATCTGTGATGCTACAAAGGCACCTTTCAAACTTTGTCATCTGTCGCTTGATTCCGATACGAAATTAACGAAGTGCAATAAAACACCTACGTCAAAGGGTTTTATGACGGAAACCGTTCCGCGAATTGTTACAACTATAAATTTTAGTTTTTCGAATCGTAAAACGTCAATCATGTGTACACCCTGTATTATTTTGACAATGTTAATTTTGCATCTGTCAAATTGGAACGTAAACCTTTTTGTGTTGTGATAAAGTTCAAAATCGTGTCCAGGAGCCGCAAAGAGTCCTGGTACCAAATTGAAACTGATTAAAGTTATGTGCGTACTTGATAGCCTTTTCTTCATTAAAATAAGGTTCAGAATTGATTGAATTCCTAACAAAAATTATATTATCACCAAGCAAAGGGTAGTAACAAAACGTGTTTAAGCAAATCCTAGCTATAAAGTTTTTCGGCTTCTGAAGTAAAAACTTTTTGGGAACAAATCGTTGGAAATAAAATCGAAGGCCCTCGAATCGATTATGTTTACGATAAACACTGAAAGGGTGCGGCTGTAAAAACGGTAGGACGAATTTTCAAGTAATAAATCTTTTGGTTTATTGCATTTTATTTCCTAATGTCAGTCAGTGTACGCACCTTGAATTTGTCGGTCGAAATGTTTATCTACCCTGAGAACAAATTTTGCTTTTAAATTTTAATCGATTGTTTATTACAGACAACCAATATGGGCCACCTTGTATTGTACTGGCTCACATTTTATCACTCACACTGGTATAGAACTGTCTTTTTTTAAAACACATAGAAAAGGTAGTTCGTGTTTTAGTTTGAGGCCGCAGTTCGGCTTGAGCTAGGAGTTTAGCCGTGTAGATTAAGAAGTGCGCGATATTTTCCGAATATTGTATCGATTCAACTTATAAATTATATAACATATATTACTCTATCATCTATTATTTTTAGCTTGCTCTTCGCCCTGTGGAGTTAGAACCTCCACAGTACCTGCAAGTGTGATTCCCGAGAACAATACATTCTGTCGCGTTAGTGAAGTATTGACACACCTATGTAGGATGAAAGAAAACCAGAAAGTGAGATCAAAACCCAAAAACACTTTTCAGGTTACTGAATTAGACGCCTGTGACATTATACAATATGTAACAAAAACCCTGGTGTTCCTTCTACCTACGTTTTAAGCAAGCAAGTCCTTTATAAAAAAAACTGTTCGAAAATAATTAAAATAAATATTTAATTATTAATGCTAAGCATTTATGTTTAACTGATTTCTTACCTGTGCAATTCTGCATGAAGTGATGACGCGAAACTAGAAAGAGGTAGAACGTTCCCGCCACTCTCTTTAATCGGTGCCACTGCGCCGGTGTGTATTTTTCTACACAAGTTCGTGACCTTGTCAGCTGTTGTTTATCACTTTAACGAATGAATCTTTGAAAACGTTGGTTTACACGGTATTTTTCTACAAAATTGATAATTTATATTCTGACCTCTCGACTAGCCAATGCTTAGTTTTTTTTAAAATTATAATTTCATTAATGTTGTGCTTGTAGGTAAAAGTATACGTTCCTAAAAGGAACAACAGTGTTTTTGTTACATACTGTATAGCGTTTGCAATGTCGTACTTCAGTACAATTTTTATAGTACAATACAAAATAAGGTTGCGCAAAAACGCTCTAAAGACTACGTGATTCGACATAGCTACAACAAAACACAATATTTTACCTTTAAACTATAAAATAACCAACAATAACATCACTTATTCTCATTAACGATCCATCCGAAAGAATCGCCAAATTCTGAGTAGGCTGCACCAAAAAAGTCTTGCACCCAAACGTCAATAATTTTTAATGGTTTTCTTATAGTAAACAATGGGTGAAATACGGGTGAACTATTGTTTAGCTATTGTTTGGATTATTTGTGTTAATGTGTCCGTTAATGGTTTGTCCGTCTGTCTGTGCGCAAACACTGATTTTGTGCTACGAGTAATGTGTGGTGTGCCCGGGTCTTGCTGGTGGCTGGTACTTACATACTGTGTGCGCTGTGATTATGTCATTGTTAGGATGGAGATTTTAAGATTTGTTTGGAATGCGACGGTTGAAGTTTGATACTGATAGATATTTTATCCGGTTGATTTAGACCTCATTTATGCAATAAAATTATTTTCAGAATTGTTTGATTTGTGGCCCTTTTGTATTCAATGAGCGACGTGTCGTACACGTTTTGTACCTCGAAAGTAAAGTACCGGTAAACTGGGGTTTGATACTACGGGGTTATTTTGATAACAACTTTCGACTTATGCCTTATACTAACGCCATATTAAAAAGAAACTATCAGTACTCGTAGTTGGCACTTCCGATACTTTCTTTTTAATATGGCGTTGTAGATATAAAAAAAAAAAATAAAATTTCATAAGTCGAAGTTGTTTATCAAAGTAGCCCCGTAGTTTCAAAGTAACCCCAGTTTACCGTACCTACAAGTCGTGGCGTTTCAAGTTGTTATTCCCATCCTACTTTTAAATAAAAAGGTCGTATCAGTTACTTTTACGGGCATAATTAATTTTGTCAGTAGCAATTAATTTGTTTTTCGTTTCGTGAATTTTAATAAAGTTGGCGTTTTATAGGTGTATTTTTAAAAAGTTACTGCATTATTGTGTGATAAAATTTTAGGAATATAATACTTTCGTCGCAAGGCAACTAACCTACCAGTTACCAATTACTATTTATTACCTACAATAAGATGTGATTTTCCTTTACTAAGTAAGTTATTATTTTAAATCCTATGTACTATATTTACATAAAATTGAGCTATCAAATAAGTTAGAAGAAGACAGGTAATAATGATGAGTGAGGTAAATAAAAGGTGCGAATGCACTAAGACAAATGAATTACGTGGGATCATTCGCTGTGGAGATCATCGCAAGAAAGTTTTGTCGAATTGTAATGAGGCTAAAATAAATTAATCGGCGGTAGCAGACTTGTTCCTTTTATCATCAAAAATTTAATTATGTCCTATACAAATCTCCAGATGAAATTTTTGAAGATCGAAATAAACGAGATCAATTAAATCCCTATCCTTAAAATGCATAACTTTTAAACTTCATAACCTAGGTATGGACCATACCTAGGATCAAAAAAAAAAACAGTAATCGTAAATAAAAGTTTCTTCTATACTTAGGTATTGTTTTTTTTTTCATGAAAGTGAAATGAAGCATTTTTCCTTCTATGATTTTAATTTGATTTGCTATTTAAAATTAATTATTTTATTTTTTGGAATTTTATTGTCTCAAATTTATTCTAATTAAGTTATATCCTAACCAACTAAAACTATTAAAAAAACTAAAATATGGCGCCAACTAAAACTATTAAAAAAACTAAAATATGGCGCCTGGTAATTCTATTTAAAGTAATTTTCTCCTCCAATTTTTATGGAGATTTAGTGAATAAATTATCCATCGAAGTTATTTTCCAAGTTCCAAAGAAGTGTTTTCCTGCTTACTCTAAATGTAATTTAGATTAAAACGACACTTTTTCTTAAATGATTGACCTTAATTCATTTAAATTAAATACTATAATAAAGAGCATAAAAAAACTTGATCTGCTCACAAAATTTCAAAAACATCCATGAATAAATAAAAAAATATTAGGTTGGGGAAAAAGTCTTTTCGCATTATAGTATGTATAAACTTGTAATAAAATCTCTTTGGCTATACTATTTGTATCTGACTGGTTTTGGTATCATTGAAAGTTAAAATTTTAAAGAACATAATTCCAAATTCAAATTAGGAAAATGTGTGATTTTCATTTGTTTTTCGTACCGTCAAGATGAGTGAATCTAATGAAGAAATTCGATACATTTTAAAATTTTACTACAAAAAAGGTAAAAATGCAACGCAAGCCGCGAAAAAAATTTGCGATGTTTATGGACCTAGTGTAGTGTCTGTGAGAGTAGCACAAATTTGGTTTAAGCGTTTTCAATCCGGAAATTTTGATGTCAAGGATGCACGTCGCTCTAGTCGCCCTATTACGGATAAAATGGATGCCATTTTTGAAAAAGTGGAGCAAGATCGGCATATCAGTAGTTACGACGTAGCTGAAGAACTGGAAATTGACCACAAAACAGTTTTGGCGCATTTGAAAAAAACTGGGTACACAAAAAAGCTCGACATTTGGGTACCTCACGAGCTCACTGAAAGAAACCTAATGAACCGTGTACTCATTTGTGATTCTTTATTACGACGTAATGAAACCGAACCATTTTTGAAGAAGCTGATAACTGGTGATGAAAAATGGATCACGTACGACAAGAACGTGCGAAAAAGGTCGTGGTCAAAGGCCGGTCAGGCTTCACAGACTGTGGCGAAACCCGGGTTAACTCGCAACAAGGTGATGCTGTGTGTGTGGTGGGATTGGAAAGGCATTATTCATTATGAGCTGTTACCACCAGGCAGGACCATCGATTTTGAACTCTACTGCGAACAACTGATGAGATTAAAGCAAGAAGTTGAGAGAAAGCGGCCGGAATTAATCAACAGAAGGGGTGTGGTTTTTCATCATGATAACGCTAGACCTCACACATCTTTAGCCACTCAGCAAAAATTAAGAGAGTTTGGCTGGGAGGTGTTAATAATGCATCCGCCGTATAGTCCTGACCTTGCACCTTCAGATTTCCACCTGTTTCGGTCTCTTCAGAATTCTTTAGGCAGTGTCAGGTTAACATCACGAGAGGACTGCCAAAACCACTTGTCGCGGTATTTTGACCAGAAGTCCCAAAATTTCTATAGAAATGGGATCATGTCCCTACCTACAAGATGGCAAAAAGTTATCGAACAAAATGGTACCTACATACTTTAGTTAAATGTAAATAAACTATATTAAAAAATGTTTTGAATTTTCTTAAAAAATGCGAAGAAACTTTTTCCCCAACCTATTATAATCATTTTTTTTTTAAATTTAAACTTTAAACTAGAGTTGCCGCGAATAGTTGTAATAGCGAATAGTCGAATACCTACCGATTAATCGCCATTCCCTATGGCGAATAGTCGAATAATTCGCTATTATTATTCGAGATTAACGTAGGAATATAAAAAATTGTTTATTTGTTATCGAATGTACATTCGATAACAAATAAATTATTTTTTAATAAACTATTTACCTATCACGCTTGTAGAATCATTTATTTTTTACCTACTGTAATCTAACTTTTTTCTAAGGTTATGAGAAAAGAAAAAACGATTTTTAATCACACCAGCCAGCTCTGTTTATTCAGAAAGACTATTTTCTGAGGCAGGTTTGATGTATGAAAAAAAGCGCAACCGACTTGATCCCAATCGTGCAGAAAAACTGGTTTATTTGCACCACAATCTGCCCCTTTTGGATTTTCAATATTAATTAAAAAGCCTAATTTTAATATGACTGATTTTTGTATGACATTTAATAATAATGATAATAATTGATACTAAACTAAGTGTGTTTTGTTTTTTAACATAAAATGAAGTGATTATTTTGAAGCCTATAGTTGTTTTTCTCATTATAAGTTTATTTTAGACAACTATTCGCGGAATGTCGAATAATAGACTTTATTATTCGGTATTAGACGAATAGCAAAAAAATGTCGAATAATGCCGAATACCGAATAATAGCGACTATTCGCGGCAACTCTGCTTTAAACAGCTCTGGAATGACGCTACATTTGTTTTTCCTTTCCACCATCGGTATGAAGCAATGGATTACGAATTTGCTTCACAATTATTCAGATTCCGATCGATAGTGTATTACGTAATTAGGGTGCTGATTATGGTCTACACATGTGCTAAATTACATCCAAATCCGTTCAGTTGTTTTAGCGTGAAAGCGTAACAAAGAAACAAAGTCACTTTCGCATTTATTTAGTTAGGATGACACTAGATGTAGTCCAGAATCTCAAAACTACGTGCCACGTGTTTCTTCACTAGAAAACAGTAAAAAACGAAAGTTACCAGGAATCGCAAACCTGCTTCTGACAATAAAAAACATTTTGCGCATTTTTTTCCACTTTGCAAATCATTGTGTACCTACTGTTTTGTATTGCCAATAACTGCATTTAAAATTTTATTAGGTGTGGAGAAACCACATACAAAAGCTTTGTAAGAATAGAAATGATTGTTTAAAGTTTTTGTTATTTTTTAGGAAATAGTAAGTGTGCTATACGCAGTAATATATAAATAACGCAATGGTGCTACGCGTAGTTATGTCAAATTGGTGTGGGCAATATCATTAGGTACCATACATATTATCAATTTCTTTCCCGATTTTAAAATTCAGTTGAACCACCCCACCATTACCTATATTCGTGTTCTCGTCTCTAATCAAGAAGAGTTTCCCGTTGTATCTAATTTTGCTGTTGGATTGCAAAGAATATGGTAATATGTAACTAAAACAAAACACAAACCATAATATTCTGGTTTTCTTTTCATCAATTAGGTATTGCAATTCAATGTATCTTTCATTATTTCGTATCGAATCATAAGCGATTTTCAATTGCATGTCTGCAGTAAAATGTATGAATAAGTAGCAAAACTTACATAAAAACATAAATAAAAACTTGGGAGACAATTGCAAAACTAGTGAACTATGAAAAAAACTGAACAAAAAGGACATTAGACTTCTCAGACTTTCTGAAAACGTTCGTAAAGAATTCTCATATTTTTGTGTCATTTATTTATTCATCTTCCTATTATTTTAGTAATTGTTTTATAGCCCTGGCGCGTGGATGGAGCGCGCCATAGTGTACAGTCGACAACACAAGACATTCTATTATATTTCAAGCTCACACAATTATAGGCATTCTTCCACAGTATTAAAGAGTATATTCGTGTACACTTTTTGACTTCGTGGCGTAAGCTGTGCTCTGACTCGTGCATAACGGGCGAAAAGCTGTGAAACAAATTGTATTGTGTAATGTCATGACATTGAACATGAATTTTAATAACTTTACTGTTAAAATATTTTCAAGCAAAAAAATATAGCTACAAGTGTAAAGAGAGGAATGATCTTAACGGAACGGTCTTCTACAGATTGAAGGAACGGTCTTCTACAGATTGTACTTCGGTGAGTGTGCCCAAGAACTCCACGACCTGATTCCACCGGCCCCCTTCTACCATCGGACATCTAGACGCACTGCCAGCCAGTTACCATCCCTACCTGGTTGATATTCCACCAATTCGCACTAAGCGTTTCCAAATGTCTTTTATAATGCGCACAGCAAAAGAGTGGAACTCACTACCTGCGTCTGTGTTTCCGAGCGCATACAAACCTAATCTCTTCAAAGTGAGAGTGAACAGGCTTCTTCTGGGTAAGCTCACTCCATCGTCGACTTTGTCTCTGTCACCTCTGACCTAGACTAGAGTCAAGAGCAAACCCATCTCAATAAAAAAAGGGAGCGAGCTGAGATGGCGTAGCAAAACTCTCATGCGTCACACAACGCATGAGAGTTTTGCTACGTCATCTCATTCTAATGATGATAGTACCTAGGTTCCTACTTATAATCTTATTTAGGTACCTACTGGATGCCATCTACATGTAATGAGTGTCGTCATCTACCTATGAGCTTCTCCACTTAAATATTAGAGGTTGGCTATCAATCTAATCTAACTACAATACTTAGCTAGCTATCTTTATTATGTGGCTAGTACAATTTTGAGCACTTTGAATTAAATATTCAGAGACTCAGTATGACTGGTAAAATATCCAATACCTACATGGCAGTCATGCATGTGCGCTCACAATCACGAAAACCTACCTACTTAATAGCGTTTTGTCATTTTAGTCAACTTACGCAATCCTATGAAACACTACTTACTGAAAGACAAACGACAAAAATGACTGGCGAAACCTTTATAAGCCCTATAATACCTACAAAAGTCCTATCATAAGATAGTTAGCTACTGGATTTGCTTCGTGATTCTCATGTACCTATACTGTTATCAGTAGTCAGTAGGTACAGACGCCAGTACATCAAGCTACTGCAATCTGTCAAATTTCTTTGTTAGATTTTCAACTTTATCGCTAAAGTATTAGGTTCAAAATTGATTGGGAAAATTTGACAGTTTCGGGTAGCTTGACCTGCTGGCGTCTGTACATACTATTTGACTACCATCTCAATATCAAATATTACAGAAGTCAACCATCATAAAAAGGCGGATTTTGGTAGCACACAGTATCGCTATAAACTTTCTTACAATCTGGTATCGTAACCTTGGCATTTGTATGTTGTTAGGTTTGGTTTCCGCATAAATTTAATCCTTCATGTGGACCACTACGTGAGCCATGGCGGCCGTCGGTGGTTATTCCAACCAGCCCACCTCCCTCCAGAAGTTGACCATGGCTTCTGGCCTGTGAAAGATCTGGGTGCCCCGAGGGTTTCTGTTCTAATCTTGGTAACGCCTGTGCATTCAAAAAGCTCACCCTCTGCAAGCTCTGCACAGAGAGAGGGTAGCAAGGGAGGATTGTGAAGCTGTAAATTTTCATACAAAAAGAGATAACGTTTTTCTCCCCGTAAACATAGTCTAATTTTCAAATTTTTTGGAAATGTTGTAGGTATAATGAAAAACTAAGTCCGTACGTTTTTATTATAAAGAAATATTGCATACGATATAAGTTATTAGCATCTAAATATCTATATTTTTGACATAAAAACATCCTCGAGCATTTTTTTTTTTTTTTTTTAATAAATTAAATTGAATTACTAAAAACGAAAAACGTACAAACCTAGATTAAAGTGTACTGAATGTAATGAGATTAAAATTGTCTCATTTTGTAAAGGTTTAGGGGAGTAAAAACGTTATCGCCCGAAACAATATTTATGTAAATAATTGTATGAAATGTAGGCAATTGCCTCTAAAAATCGCGCCGCGTATCGGCACTTCACAATCCTCTTAACGAAAAACACGAACGAGAAAAAAGGTAGCGAAAGGTTTAAAGGTAAGGTTGCGAGAAATCTATTTAACTTTAGTTGTATATTAATTGGCGCCGGTTCCTTTGTTCACAAACTAACCTAGATTGTACTGAATGTAATAAGACCAAAATTGTCTCATTTCGTAAAGGTTTAGGGGAGTATAAACGTTATCGCAATAATTGTATGAAATGTAGGTAATTGTCTCCAAGAAACGCGCCGCGTATCGGTACTTCACGATACTCTTAAGATATAAATAAATGTAAAGACCAAATTTTTTTCTATTTCAAGTTAGCAGCACTTCATCTGTATTAAAATGATTTCAGTCTGGAAAAAGATTAGTGTGTTACGCACGGCTCTTCGTCTATTTACGTCAGAATTAAGTACGAAGAAACCTTTGCCTGGTCTAGATATCTGCTTACTAAAAAGCAGAATGGTGCTTTTCAATCCTCTCGATGATCAAAATCACAGGCAGCATCGAAGAAGAAACCGGTGGCACCAATGACATTGTAAGTAAAAAGACGTCTTTTTAGTTATAACATCATCGGGTGTCCCAGTAAGTTAATTGCGAAAATGAATTTGCGAGTTTGAAATTCAAAGCTGTTCAGTCAGACATACATACACTTACATGCATTAACTTACGCCTTTTGCTCATGGGGGTAGGCAGAAACTACAAAACACCTGCTACGATCATTATAATCTTTACAACCTATTTTACGTGGAGTTAAGACAATGGAAAACAAACATTCCTGTGGGTATGACGATGTTTTTTTTTTTAATTTTATTACGATAGTCATGGATTGTTAAATTTTATTGGATTTTGTTTATTTATGGATCTGACTTAAACTTTATTATTTTTAATTAATTCTATCAATCTACTTATGCTAATTTATTTTTATTTTTTATTTATTATTTTATTGTTATTACTTTAATTTTTAATTTATTATTTTAATTTTTAATTTGTTAACCATTTTGTCTGAAATGCATGAAATGTAGATCTGTTCTATTCGTAATTGATGATTGTCTTGTTTGTAATTGTGTAAATTTATGTGTAAATTCTGATACAAATCACTTGTTTATGAATTGACTATGACTATGACTATGATCATTATAATCTTTACAACCTATTTTACGTTAGCGTCCCCGAAGTTTTGCATTTTTAACCGACTTCAAAAATGGTGGTTCTCTATTCTACCCGTATGTATGTTTGTATGTTTGCATGTCCGCGATTATCTCAAAAACGAATGAACCAATTTGGATGATTCTTTATCACTGACGTAATCTACATACTTTCAGGAAGGTTTTAGTATATAATACATTAGGTAATTATTGTTATGTACGAAGTTATATGCATAAATGTACTGTATATACCTCCGGCATTTCTAAGCGGATCTTGATGATTCTTATTTTCGTTCGTCTTGGGCTTATGTAAAACTGTATATTAAAAAAAATGGAAAAATTAATTTACTTTAAAAAAGTAAAAACCGACTTCAAAAACTCAAAACGAATAAAATAACTTTTATAACAAACTTAACAGCTTCTGAAGTCGGTGTCTTCAATTCTTCAATGTCAATGCACCTTAGCTGGCACCAACAGCTGCTGAAGCTGTTAAGTTTTTATGAAAGATATTTTATTCGTTTTAGGTTTCTGAAGTCGGTTTTTACTTTTTTAAAGTGATTTCGTCTATGGTTGCCTGTCAATAAGTAAGGACCTTCATAGCGTCTATGAAGTACCTACCTATTACATTTTTTATCTATGGTTGTCTGTAATAAGGAACTTCACAGGCATGCTTATGTCAAAAGTAAAAAAAGTCGTTGGAAAGAGTATACATACCTAATCCTTTTGCTTCGTTTACATTCATACATCTGCCGACTTATTCTGTAAAAATCTCACCGTGTGCTTGAAGTGAGTTGTCATTCCAACCGATGCTAGGGATTGCCACTATACACAGCTCATTTCAAGCTCTCTGTGAGATTTTTACAGTATAGTCCGGCAGGTCATATACACGCACGCCGGTGGCAAGGTACTTACCTACTGTATACTCGTATACATTATTAATTTAGGTTATATTTACTTGTTTGTTTGTTTAAAAGTATTTCCATCCATGGTTTGATCATTCATCCAGAAATTAATACAATCTTTATACCTTTCGGTGACGATTCCCAAAAAACCCACTGCGAATTTCCCACAGGTAATAGTAGCTATAAAAAAAAAACGTAGATTAAACGACAGGTATCTGGTAATTCGGTTAATTCCCACGCGTAAGAAAAATAACTAGGAGTTGATATTACTAGATAAATATTTGAGATGATAATGATATAATTTTACTGATAAGCCGATGTGTGAATCAGTAGGGCTATGTTCGATGTTTTGTCGCGTAACTCGCGCTTGCAGTATATTCTAAAGATGTTTACGTAGTTAAATAAGAACTTGCAAATTACCAATACAGGACGCTTGATGTCTTCTCTCATAGGTACTACATGCTGAGAAACAGAAAACATTAGCTTTATAAGAAACTGCTGTCTAATATCTGAGTTATATATAAGATATAGTTTTATTATTATCTTCCTAACAAACACTAATGTTAATGGTTTCAATTTGAATCTGAACAAGACATGTGCCAAAAAAAACAGGCGAAAAGAAATAACTGTGAAAGAGGCAACTCAAAAGTCAGTAATTCTAGAAGCTTTGCCAACCCTATCAGCTAAGGCCTTATCCAAACACACGCAAAGCATTAGCATAACTTGCATAATGTTTAATATACATTAATAAAGTACACGGTTCAACATGCTCATCGGTAGCATTTATTTCTTGGGAACCTATCATAGGACACTATCAGTCAAGTGGCTTGACCCTTCAGTGGCGACAAAAAGACGAGAGATTTAGTTATCGTCAGTGAGAATTAGTTTACTTCTCTTCCTGTGTGCTGTTATCCTGTGATGTGACTAACAGATTACACATAAGTGCCACCCGAAATGTTAAATTGTAACTCACCCAAATGTGTGTATTCGTGTCGCTGACCGGAGTACCTACCTACAGAATACAATGTGACTGTTGTTTCGTTAGGTACTTATTCAAACAATGTGAAACGCTATATTGTTGAGCTCCTTAAGTTCTGAGTTGAGTTGCGCGATTTCTGACAAATGCGTGCACTGACTGGACAGTACCTCTCAATCTGTGTGGTAAAGGACCTCAAAAGACCATTTCAGAGACCAATCTACATGTCAACTGACCAAGATTATGTCTGGACCTTATAAGAGACTGTGACCTCTGAGTTTGTTTCGGCCTTTTTTCTCAGAGTAGTCAGATAGGAAACTCCGACCTCATCTAGTTTAAAAAAAAAACATGGTTGACGTGTAAAAGTGTTTGTACAAATCTACTTACACAAATACAATCATTATTTATCATAAATAATAAATAATGATTTTATTTGTGTAAGTAAATCAATGATAAATAATTGATTTTTAAACCTGCGCTTATGCGTAACCTGCGTTAAATACATACAATAGCACTAAGTAATTTGAGGAAGAAGAAAAAATCCAGAATCTTTACTGATCGACGTTACTTTCAAAGACAGCGTGTCTTTCTAGGCCATTTTGATACAGAAGCTTCAGTTTATTCAAAACTAGTATAAAATATAAGGAGCATTACCTTATTAGCTAAAAAACGTGTTGGCATTTAGTGCCTTATTGAGTAAAATATATTAAATATATATTTACAAAACACAGTTACTTACGCCACTGTAAAACTTTTTCATCCATTTGTAGAGTTCGTGCTCCAAATATCTGCTTCCATTTTACCTTTGGAAAACTAGGAATAGGTATTGTATCCACATATTTTCCAATAGAAGAAAAAGGCAGTTTAGCCATCGAAGATCATGCCTGTGTTCTTCGATCAAAAAAATCGGTCAAGTGCGTGTTGGACGTCGCACAATGAAGGGTTCCGTAGTTGGGATGAATTTATCCCAAAAACAAATTTGTAGTTGAAAAACGTGTTCTCCCATACATTCCAACTACAAATGTAAGTTTGTACGTACATTATTAAGAGATTTACTATGTTATTTTAAGACCATAGACTTCTTATAGGTTTTCCTGTAATCTATAGGTATAGAGGTATCTTCTGAAATTTTTTTCAAAATTTTAAGCTCAGTAGTTTCGGAGATAAAGGGGTGGCAATTTTAGTGTATTTTCTTAAATAACTTTAAAACAGATTATTTCAATATCATATATCATAATATTTTCATATATTAAATAAAAGGGCTTACTGTGAGGATCTCAAATATATATTATTTTTTAATAATTTTATAAAAAAAATGTATTATTTGAGATCCTCACAGTAAGCCCTTTTATTTGATATATCGCATGGTACAGTTAGTAAAAGTTTTTTTTTAATTTTCTTATTTGCCCCGCAAAATTGACCCCCATCTCAGGATGATCGGTTCAGTGGTTTAGGCGTGAAAAGGTAACAAACAAACAAACAAACTTACTTTCGCATTTACACATATAATATTACTTAGGATTATGACCGAACCGGACTGTGATTATTTTATGTGATGAATTCGACAATATTAGCGATGACTGTGCTGCGTATCTTATTTCTCAAAACTGATTATATTTTTTAGTCAGACTCTTTTCCATTTAGTATCTTAGTAAAATTCGGAACAACAATAGGAATTACATCATCCAAATGTACTTAAATTTTAAAGAGTAGTTCAGTCAAGTATACATGAAAGAGCTATTTCCTACTGGGAAATGATTCAGTTCTTAGTACTTTTGATAGTTGGATGATAACACCACTAGTTATAGGTAGACAGACTGACTACTGCTGTTTCGTTATCATTTTCCTTATGTATATTAGCTGTAATATCATCACCGTCTACATACTGGTGTCGGTATCTCCCATTGTTACAGACAGATTTTTTTAAATTTCCCCCATGCTTGGTCTTACCACTCTTACCTGAATTAGACTTTCAAAGTTCTTATTTTATCATGTGCTCTGACGGTAATATTTATGGAGCAGAATCAATTACATCAACATAATCCTTTTTACACGCTACCTTTTTCATAAACACTATGTGATACACAAGACAGGCAATACATAAGATATTAAAGGCTTAATTCATGGCATGTAGTAAAATATTGCTTTTTATTTTCTTTAGGATGGTCTTATTTTCATCGATCATATCAAAATCTTTCTCCGCATATATCCGTACTCCGATAACATCAATAAAATTAAGAAACAGGTTACTATCAAAACTAGTGTGGGAAAATGTAACTTCTCTATTTACACAGATAGAGATACATTCACTGCTCAAAGATATAGTAGTAAAATACTCCTAATCCTTCACCAATAAGCTGTCAATCGGGTGTCTTCCTATCTTGTTTATTTTCTACTTGATAATGTCTGAAAGTGTATAAGAGATCACTGGAAATTGGGTTTGGTAAACATTGTTGTAAATCTCATAGAATGACAGATTATTTTCGGAATGTGATGGATTGTTGAGGAAGCTTCAGATGATATAACTTTGTTAGCTCTTGCGCAACTGCGGAATCAAGAGAAACTTGATTCCGGAATCAGGACAAACACTCGCGAGTGTCCTGAGTGACGGCCGAGCGGCGCTCGTTGAACTTGCACGCGACGCTGAACGCCCCGCTGGACGCTTTTTCACTCGGGCCGTACATTAAGTGCACGGCCTGAGTGCACGCTCGTCTCGGTGTTCGTGTTAAACACATGCAAAAACTCGCGAGTGTCCCGAGCATAGAGCAACACGGGCCGCATGGGTGTTGCTCTATGGTCCTGAGTGGCACTCGGTGTACGCCCTTAGCCGCTTGCATGCAACGCTGAACGCCCCGCTGGACACTTCACTCGGGCCGTACACTAAGAAGGTTCCTAAACCCAAGAGCTTTCGATTAAGATTTTTTCCTATTTTCATTCCAAAAACCAACGGTTCTTTGCACTACCTTATCTGTATCTTCACTACCTGGATGACTGATGTACCTCAAAACTTACTTCAATTATAGTTTCTTTCTTCAAATAAGGTAAAATTACCGTTTATATTCCCCCATGCCAAAATGAGTAAGTAAATTGGGGGCGGCTTTCAACACATCCAGATACGCGACTATCAGTATTTAAAATCCACTCTATTCAAACAGGGCGTCGATAACCGTTTGATAGAGCGCCATTACAAAGTATTAAATTGCATTTATACCAAAAAATCAGAGCGGCGACGTCATTGGGGCTTAAACAGATGCGTGGTTATCACTATCAGTAATCGATCAAAACGATGCGATAGCCACCCGTCGTGTATCGCGTACTGACTAAGTGACACTGTGATAATTAGTGGATATAGGGATAGTGTTTGATATTAATTTCGTTTTTTTAGGGTTTCGTATCTCAAAAGAGAAAAAAACGGAACTAAAGGTTCCGTTTTTTTCTCTTTTGAAGGATCACTCGTGTGTCTGTCTGTCTGTCACAGCCATTTTGCTCCGAATCTAATGGACCTATTAAATTGAAATTTAGTACACGATTTTTTTTTTGTCCGACTAAGTAATACCTACTTACCTTTATTTTTTTGACGAAGCGATATTGCGATTTTCCTAAAAAAAAGTGGGCTGAAATAAACTGGATGCAAAAGGCCGCGTGTTGAGGCGTAATTTGTGAGAGGCATATGCCCAGTTAAGTGGACTATTATATGCTATATGCCACGTTGCTCATGGTCATTCCATGGTATCATCAATAAACCAGAAATTGAAGTGCTGTTTCTGTGTTAAATCTTTATCAAAAATACATATTTCCACCTCTTATGTGGCCGAGTAAATCGATTCAACTTTGCAATCTACAGCAACTTTTTCAAAACAAATTGACAATTCCTTCCAAACGGGCCAACCCCTAAAAATTTGCATGC
Organism: Dicycla oo; assembly: GCA_948252095.1. NCBI lineage: Eukaryota > Metazoa > Arthropoda > Insecta > Lepidoptera > Noctuidae > Dicycla > Dicycla oo. The sequence continues at coordinate 17,569,321 of OX411728.1, forward strand.
AGAAGCGCCACTTCAAAGGTAACCGTTGATAACTACCTTGCTTTTAAACTGCTACAGCCTTTACACAACTGTCAACCTTATGAGCTTTGTTAAAAAGTTCTAAACAACTGTGGACAAAATATGAGTTCCTACCAAATACCAGATTTTCAATGCACGCCAAATTCAACTCTTGCTTCTGAAAATACAGTCTAAAACTCTTTGATTCAATGAAAATTTTATGTCATTGTCGTGCCCAATGTTCAACACAGATTGTTTTATCTCCAAAGCGTAGTTCCCGAGGGGTGGTTTAACACAATTTTGTACCGGTGAATGAGTTTTGGTAGCCGCCAGCCATCTTTTACTTTCAAATATACATAGCTGCGATGTTTGGATATAGGAATAGACACATCAAGTTAATGTTTTATACAGGGTGTAATTTTAATTACCGTTATCCTTTAAAGGGGAATATTATACTCATAATTATTAACAACTTTTACTATGGGACTAAGCCTGAAATAGCGAAAAAATATTCAGCTGTCCCATACATTCATGTTCACATAACTCGTCAAAATGTAGGGAGCAGAGCAGCTGATTTTTTTTCGCGATTTCAGGTTTGGTCCCTTATTAAAGTTCTTCATAATGATGAGTACAATGACCCCTTAAGAGGATAACGGTGATTATAATTACACCCAGTATAACGACGTAGGTGCTCGATCAATTATTACGTCCATATGTCATCAATTAGCAACTAATAGTCTTCTAAACTATCAACACGCATCAGCCTGGACAAAAGTCATCCCCAAAAGGTTTTCAGATTTTTTAAATGCGTACGTGATCCCAGATTCGTCACTATCCTGCGGAATTTCTTATTTACTAAGTAGGTAGGTATTATTTAGGCAAGTTGTTGAGATAATTATACTTACATACTCTACCTACTTACACAGTTTTTGGTCTCATCATTGAGGTTTTCATTAAGTATATCGTTCTATTAACAATGTATCGCAGATATAGGTCAGAAACAATTGATTTATTTAAAATATTTCATTTTGTATAGTGCTGGGCATAGGTAATCTGCTCTAATGGGAAGGTATATAGTCTGCTCTTACAGGAATGATAACGTGACCCATTTTCAGACAGGGCTGCTAAAACCAACTCAGTGAAACTACTTAGGTTGTAGTACCTAGGTCTAAGTAGACTACTTAGGTTGTAAATTGTCTAAGTAGTACATAGTCTTGAAAATTAACCTTTACTAATGTACTTACCTATCGCATTAGGGCAATCTGTAAAATATGGTTACATTTAAGGTGCTATAATAATTTAAAATATAAGTCACTGCCTGTAAGTATGTGCAGAAAAACATTGTAATATCACAGTACAGCACCACCTATTGTGACAAGATTGAACTAAATTCCGATCCGTTATCGATTCATACATTCAAGTTAACACGAATGTCAATAGATAGCGTTGTACGAAGTTCAAAGAAATCACAATAGATGGCGCGTCATAAAATTAAGTACGTACAACAAACCTGTTAATAATAGTCTCATCATTGGTCTGCCCTTATCCTAATCTATTTGGAGTCGGCGCAACATAATTATTTTTTCCATACTTCTCTGTTAGTCGCCATCTCATCGTCAGTAGGCACCCCTTTTCTAGCCATATCATCTTTCACACAGTCCATCCATAGTTTCTTCGGTCTTTCCCTACTTTTATAGCCATCGACATTTACACACAAAACTTTCATTACATTATTCCTCATTCCTCCGCATCACATGCCCATACCATGACAACCGATTTCCGCACAACTTTTCAGTCACCGGTGCCACTTTCAAACTTCGTTCGCGTAATACCACACATCCCTCTTAGTATTCGCAATTCATTCAATAATAGTATGATTTAAATAAATAAATGATGTCTCCTGTGATTTTATAAACGCTGTTTTTTTTGTAATTATTTAAATTTTCTGTGTCATCATGTCTTCTAAGACTCACTGCCATTTATTAAAAAGGTTTACCAGCGCCACCTATGAGTTTAAATGCACACTCTTTGCAGGAAGATATCGAATGGTTTGATCCGTTCAATATTAAATTCAGCAGATGTCACTAAGCCAAGTTTATATTTTAGAACTTGAGAAAATTGACTGACATAAATAATCTGTCATCTCTAACATGGTTTCCAGAGGAAAATAGTATCTTCTCTCATCACGTTGATACCGTAAAAGATGACAAAGAGTTTAAAACAATGTTTAAGCCAATTTTATCACTGAAAGCTGAAAGTCTGACAATTATTTGAACCATTAATTCCAAGGGGTACCTATCCTGTTACCCAGAAACTGGGTGGTCAGCTAGGCAGGCGTCCGTTGTAAAATATTATCTACTGGTATTCAGCTGCATCTGGTAAGACTGAAAGCCAACCCCATTCCCCAATATAGTTGGGAAAATGCTCGGCAAATGATGACTGCCATCTTGATCATCAGTCCGTTTGAACTGGAAGCAGTGTGGTGTAAAATTTTCTTCTTCAAATCATCCATTTCACCAGTTCCGCGAGTCACCCAAGATCTAGATGTAAAAAGACTGTTCGTGTAGGTCCTGTACCTACTTAGGTACACTCTTGTGAATTTATTCCTGAAGGCTGCTGAAAAAGACCGTGTGTCGCACTAAGTATTTTAACAGAAACAATAAAGCTGGATTTTAGTAGCGTGAGCAGTGATCCGCTATTAATAAAATAATAGTACTTTTATTAGTTCACGCGGAATGGATCATTACACTGTTGGCCACGTTATTGGTCTAATTTGGCGTTCGATTTTATGTGTTTGCGCGCCCCGCCGGCGACCGGGTTTCATTATCCGCACCGAATGCCATAAATTGTCCGGATTCTGTGTTCAGAGTGTATAGTAAAGCATAGTTTGGGAGTGAAAGGTTGTTGGTAAATTTTTGACAGGTTTCATGCGTTTTATTTTGTCTAGTTGAATGAATGAATGAAAAGCACCGACCCCAGCGTGGTGAGACCAGACTGGATTACTCGAATGAACCCAAAGATTCACACAAGCCCCTGTTGCCTCATGTTATAATTATATTCAGTTTAGAGGTAGGTACCTACTTAATAATACATAATCATTAGTTAGGAGGTCAGGACCTCCACTGGGCTGCACAGTAAAGTACCTACTCTTACCACTGACGGTCTCTTCAATATCGGATATTAATATTTTCAAAACTGAATTTTCATTATTTTAAATATACCACTCTCTATACCTACATAAATTTATTGTATATTATTTAGTTTAAAAGATGCAATTTAGTTAATGAAATATTAATTTTGAGTAAGTTAGGTTCTATTAAAAGTTATACAGAATTACTACATTATATTGATGTAATTGTGTTTTAATAAGGTTTTTTCTGCATAATTATCTTATGCGAGTAAACGGCAAAGCTAGTCTTAAACGTTATATTTAATGTCTGCATGTAATGAAATTTTGAAAACAAGATCAGATAATTGCTTGACCAATCAAACAGTCCAACGCACAACCATTGTGATATTCCGTCGATTCGCTTGCACAACTTAATTTATCTGTGTTGTCAGTCAATTTCCGAGGCGAGGCTACTTAATCAGATTCATTACAGAGCGGCTTGTGTCAGCAAACAAATAGGAATCGCTGTTTGCACAGTCGAACCGTAGCGTAGGCTTATTGCGGAATCGATAGGGGCAGTAATTTTGGCCCGAAGTGTACTACGTGCCAATATTACCTACAGTAGATTAGTTTTCTACGAATATGTAGTCGTACGTGTGAGTCTGTGACAGTTTGAGGAAGTTTGGTGTACCTAGCAATATTAATATTTTCACATGAAAGAGATAACGAAGATATTACGAGATAATGAAAAAGATTTTCCTAGGCCGTGTCTACTACATACTTTTTCTTCTTCGTCATGTGGATAACGGTACTGAATTAAATTTGGTTGGTTCAAAACTTCACTTTATTAAGTTTGAATTTGCTATAGTTTAGCCGATTACGTGCTCCGTTTCACCGGCGTCATAAGGTTCATAACTCATTTGTTGGGCTTGGTGTGTGCTTTTATAACAAGTTACCCTCTTCTTTGCTAGATTTGCCCTTCAATGCGTTTAAAGCTAAAGTTTAATCTAACCTTTGTTCAAACGCATACTATTCATAGTACACGCTCTGCTTTGTTCGGGATCAGATGACTGTGTGTGAATAATGTCCCAATTATTATAATACATAATAATAATAATGATAAGGAGGCACCTTATCATTTAAAATTATCTAAGGGGCCTCTTCGAGTTGGCTTCGGCTCCTCGTACGCCTTCCAAAGGTCCGGGACCCCAGGGTCCCAAGAAATGTCAAATAATAAAAATATAATTTATATATGTATAAAAAAGAAATAAAAGATAATAATAATTCTATCAACGACTACATAAACGATAAGAATAGTTGGTCGCTGTGATTAACTCAAGACAATGTTTATGTTCTTTCTCCAGAATTAGCTTACTTTCTGACAGGGTATATGAGTTCGTATAATAATTTATTTTCTTTGACTGTAAAAGTCAATTTATTGCAATGTTTTTTTTTATGATTGGTATTGCAATATGTCGTTAGCTAGTGACCTCGACAATTGATCATATAATTCTTGCCTGAGCAACCGGCAGGAAGTTCGTCATGCTCCCTTAGACGTCACTGCTTGCGGTAGCGTTGGGGGCCGGGTTGCCTCCTTCCCTCAAATATGGCGAGGGGGGTAATGGCTGATCTTTGCGTTATTCTCGTGCACGGGTGCTGCTTGTGGTGACTGGTCGTCTTGCTGACCTTGGTTTTGTTTTGTTATTAGTAATTAACTCTTTGTTTATTTTACTTCGATGGTCCTAGTTTATCATTTATGACTTCGAGTTACGGCTTCTTATACGGATAAATCCTAAGTAGATTACTTCTGGAGGCAAATATGGCGAGGGGGGTAATGGCTGATCTTTGCGTTATTCTCGTGCACGGGTGCTGCTTGTGATGACTGGTCGTCTTGCTGACCTTGGTTTTGTTTTGTTATTAGTAATTAACTCTTTGTTTATTTTACTTCGATGGTCCTAGTTTATCATTTGTGACTTCGAGTTACGGCTTCTTATACGGATAAATCCTAAGTGGATTACTTCTGGAGGCTTTTATTTAGGTATAAAGTTCTGTTTAAGTTTTTAGTTTTGTATTTTTATTTCTGCTTGAGTATAGTTTACGATTTTTTTTTGGTATATTGGCGTGTGTACTTATATCAAATAATTTAATTTAATGTTTTGTGTTGCGTAATGTACCTACCTAAATTATTATGTGCAGTGTTGTATAGTGCCAATTTTTCTAACTGAACAGACAGCTGTGCTGCCGAGGAGTTTGTTGCGCCACTTTTTCTCCACAGCTAAAGCACTAGAAAGTGGAAGGGAGGGCGTTTTGGGGGACTGTCTTATGTAATGTTGACGTTCGAAAAGTGCTGAATCTCAGCCTAGTAAACTACTTTTTATTTTGATTTAGCTATCTTCACTCAGGTATCTATATCGAGGTTGAATTTGAAATTTGTTAAATTTCGCAAGTACCCGTCTATGAAATGAACGGTTCTTTACTCCGGATAACTTGATGAAAATATTTGTCACTAAAGTGTTACTTATTGACCTCTAAGAAACTATCAAATATGACATAATTATGAGTCATATTCTTATCAGTGGTTAAAAATATGATTCATAGGTCAAACAAAACCATCTTAGGGCAGTGATCACCGACTTTTAAAACGGCTGTTTAGATATTTAGGCCTGTGTTCACCAACATGCAAACCACCTGTTACGTATTTAAACAGTTGGTTTATGTCAAATTTCGTAAGGAAAGAACTGATTAAATAATCTAAACAGCCGGCAGCCGTTTGAAAAGTAAATGAACTCCACCCTTAATCAGTTCTTTCCTTAGAAAATTTGACATATACCAACTGTTTAAATACCTAACCGTTGGTTTGAATGTTGGTGAACACGGGCCTTAGTAGGTAGGTAAGTAATAAAAAAAAAACTCTTTTCGTCTCTCAGAAAAGTCAGATTTTTAAACAGAGTCTATCCATACGATACTGATTCGATATCTTGTTTCTGATGTCGAGTGAATTACTAAAACCCTGGTGGACCCGCATGGTGGATTACAGCCCATTCACTCTCGAAGAGAGGAGGCTTGTGTCCCAGCAGTGGGAACATTATTGGGATAGGCTGATTATGTTATTAATGTTATGTAGAGACGCGAACACATCAAGCTACTAAAATCTGTCAATTTTCAACTTTATCGCTAAAGCATTAGGTTCAAGGTTGTTTGGGAAAATTTGACAGTTTTGGGTAGCTTGACCTGCTGGCGTCTGTACATAATATCATTTACGTGCTATTAATATCAATTTGGCAGAGTTTTTCAATGAATAACAGTAAATAGTGATGGTGATGTTTTTACAGAAAGCTACCCTTTGATATTTAGTGAAGCGAAGTTTCGAAGGAGAATATCGATATCTACCCACAATCTACATGTCGTACGTATCAAACATTCAAAGTATTATCACCAAGCGGTATCCTCACTACATTGTGGGTGACAGCAACTGAACTCAACGGTAATGAAATCGTTTGCGGTAGTAAGTGCTTGTAAAGTCCTTTGCGTAGGAAGCGGCAACTCGGCAAGTAATACAACGCCCACGGATTCTTCTGAGTAACCCTATAGTGACCCCACGTGTGTTTGACGGTAAAATATAGTGAAACGAAACTTTTAGTAGTAATAATGAATTATGAGAGGGTGGTTAGCTGTCTATAGCTATAGAATATACGGATAGAATAGTCTAAGAAAGTCTGTAAGCGTATTTCAGGCAGATGGATGAATGTTTAAAACACTTGTAAATAAAAATCAATTGCCGAATGTATGTAAGCGTATCACTTCAGAACGGTTGCAGAATTTGGCAATTTTTTTTTTGGTGTGGTTTTTATTGTTTTTATGACGGAAAAGTCGAAAAAATTCGCCGGAAAAGTCGGAAATTTGAATGGTATTTTTGTATGAACACAAATAACACACAGCCTAAACCACTGAAGATAGAGACTTGAAATTTACCCGAGCGACGCCGGGCGCGAACAATAGATATGGCGTGCTTCTGCAAAGGCTATAGTCGACTCAGATTTTATCTGTTATAGACAACAACTTTCGATGTAAATGTGCGCGCTCGGCGCTAGCATTTGTTTTCCAAAAGATCGACTTTTCATATTTTTGCAGACAATATTAATATCCTCAACCGAGTTGCAAGTCATGTTCGGAAGTCAATAAAACTCGATCGTGGATAAAGACATCTTATAATTTAGATTTGTAGTAGGAACCCCATGAGACAAGAAACATCACCCGATTCACCACTAACTCCCTAAATAGATAGGTACAAACGACCCCTAAACACCCCATACCGTCTCTAACTCCCGTTGGACCCTCACCCCTAGGGGCGTGTCACTCAACGGGGGACGACCGGGACGTTCACGCATGCTCTGTAATCATCCCCCGGGATATCAAAGATGGCTGATACGATTGATGGATGGGACAAGGTTAGCAGGTTATAAAAGATTTTTTTGAGGTCTAGTATTTTTTTTCTTTTTTTGTAGAATGACAGTGACTTTGATCGTGGTTGTTTTTTGGTTGATGACCTGTGTAAATGTGTAATGATAATAAACCACAACAATACTTGATATCGACCAGTAGACACTATGCTTACATATTGGTACTTGGTACATTGTTTTAAAATCTGTCAACTAGTTTTGGCTTTGCTAAGGTTTTGGGAGCGGAATTCTTGTAAGCGTCCGGTGCTGGATATTTGAATTACCTCTTTAAGAGGATTGTGAAGTGCCGATATGCCGCGCGATTTTTGGAGGCAATTACATTTCATACAGTTATTTACATAAATATTGTTTCGGGCGATAACGTTTTTACTCCCCTAAACCTTTACGAAATGAGACAACTTTGATTTCATTACATTCAGTATACTTTAATCTAGGTTTGTCTGTTTTTAGTAATTCAATTTATTTTAATTTAAAAAAATAAAAATGCTCGAGGACGTTTTTATGACAAAAATATAGATATTTAGATGCTAATAACTTATATTGTATACAATATTTCTTTATAATAAAAACGTACGGACCTAGTTTTTCATTATACCTACAACATTTCCAAAAATTATCAAAATTAGATTATGTTTACGGGGAGAAAAACGTTATCTCTTTTTGTATGAAAATTTACAGCTTCACAATCCTCTTAAGTGTCGACACTAGGAAATCGTGTGGGTGATAAATGGGTTTGGATAAGTTTATAAAGAAAACTTAAAGTAGTAGCCATGAAAAAAAAGTCTGGCTAGCTCAAGAGTTTCCACCAGTCAGTGAAAACTTCGGATTGAGGATACACCTTGTAGATGACTGTTTTTCCACCATCTTATTTCTAACCACCTATTTTTCAGTTTTCCATAACATTACAATCGGTTTTGCGAAATCTCTATACAAATTACTATGGCGAAATTTCAGATACTTTCTGAACTTGTTACGCAAAACAGAAAAACCAGTGGCGTCTCTGTTCTTTGTTGTCTGTATAATATTAATTACGTGACTTCATATTTACCTACGCCAAAGCTATCAAAATACGACAGTGCTTTTTGCACGTTTTTAGTGATATTCAATTTTTTTTAACAATCATCTACAAGGTTTAATAAATAAATCATTTATTTGATAGAAAATACATTCCAATAGTTAGTAATTACATAAACAACTTCAAACCTAGTTAAACCTAGTTTATCCTCAATCCGATTTTGTCACCGACTGGTGAAACTCTGTAGCTGCTAGCCAGACGTTTTTTTTGTGGCTACTACTTTAAGGATTCTACAAGGTGGCGCAAAATTAATCATCCAATTTTGTTTTTGAATAACTTTATTACTAAATAAAAAAGATATATATATTTTGAGTGATGAACCTTTATTTGGACCTTTAGAATTTTTTGTTAAGTGGAAAAGTTATATCCGTCAAGTAGCTGCCGCCGGTGTTGATACACATTTGTGCCCGTATTATCGCATTTTCCATGACTTTCCACAAGATTTCCCGTGATACCGTGACCCGTACACCTTGTATATATACATACAGGGTAATTGGTAAAACACCAACAACCTCTCAAGGGTCATTGTACTCATCATTATGAACAACTTTTACTATGGGACCAAACCTGAAATCGCGAAAAAAAATCAGCTGTTCAGTACATTTTGACGAATTATACAGGGTTATTGGTAAACACCAACAACCTCTTAAGGGGTCATTGTACTCATCATTATGCACAACTTTTACTATGGGACCAAACCTGAAATCGCGAAAAAAAATCAGCTGTTCAGTACATTATAATTCGTCAAAATGTACTGAACAGCGGATTTTGTTTTCGCGATATCAGGTTTGGTCCCATAGTAAAAGTTGTTCATAATGATGAGTACAATGACCCCTTAAGAGGTTGTTGGTGTTTTACCAATAACCCTGTATAAACTTGTCCAAAATCCATAACACGATTTGATTTAATAGTGCCGACCCTTAACATAAACGGATATAGAGAGAATGTCGTCATAACGGATATAGAGGTTGTTTAAGCAGGCGAAATATATGTTGTTACTTCTCTTCGTCCGCCATAAGGTTATATTTAGTATCATTTTACACAACGCACGGTTGTTAGGTATTTACTGTGTCTAGATGGAGCTTAGTTATTTATGTATTTGCTTTATGAATGGTAAACAGTTACAGTAGTAATGAAGGAAATGCTTTTTTTATGTTTGTTTTTTTTTTTGTCTAGTAAATGTATTATATTAAATAATTGTGCATGCCGTAAGGCAAAATGTATCGGGACTCTCATCATAATAACCATCATATCTGTATACCTACCTACATTATTGGCAAATAAATGATTTCTGATTTTGCTTGTTTCAAACCGGCCGGCCGACAGAATAGCTTGATAAAAGAAAGGTATTTGTGAACTACCGAAACATAATTCAGGATTTTCTAATCTTTGTCTCTTACACATCACATTCCGCCATAAACCAGTTATACATATTATACAACGCGTTTTTTTTATATACCATAACTCTAGGGTATTACTAATGAGACCATAATTTTGAACAACTTTTACTATGGGATTAAACCTGAAATGCTACATTTTGACGAGTTTTGCGAACATAAATGTATGGGGACAGCTGATTTTTTTTTCGCGATTTCAGGTTTGTTCCCATAGTAAATATTGTTCAAAATGATGGTCTCATTAATAATACCCTAGAGTTATGGTATAGGATCTAAAAAAAAACACCCATTTTTTATGATGTAAAGTCTAAAAAATTTGTTTAATACCCTGTATAGGATTTCATGAACGCTTAAAGATGCGCTCTTCGTCATCCCAGTGGTTGTCAACCCGTTAAGGGATTAAAAATATGATCGATAACTTATTTTTGAGAGAAAAACAATCCGGTCAACTGTTTGAGGTTGACTTTTATGATAAGAAGTTCTTCTTGATATCTGTGTAGTTATTCAATAATCGGATAGTATAATATAATAATCGATCATACAGTACAGTAATGTATTGCCATTGAAAACTTTACACATGACAGTCATCTGTGAAGCATCAATTTAAGTACAAGCCAGAAGAGCAGTTCGGGAACTGCTCTTCTGGCTTGTACAACTTTTAAGAAAAATTAGAGGTATTTTTAACAGATAATACGGGTATTATCTGTTAAAAATACCTCTAATTTTTCTTAAATTTTTGACGTGGCTGAGATGGTAGACTTGAATTTGATCGCTTTATATGTACAAGAATTGGCCTCATTTTGTTTTTTGCTAGCGCCTATAGTTAACTATAAATGACGGCTAGGTTTTTCTTATGTTAAAAATATGATGGGCTGAGCAATAAAATGTGTTTTTTTTGAGTAAGATAATGTTGGATTGAAGTATCATGATTCCTAATCCGGCTATATATAACATTTACGTATGGCATACTAGTAGTTCCTATGGAATAATGAAACTATTAAATTTGGAAGCATTTCACCTGTTCACAGCGGTGTGATTTTTTTTAAAATGTTTATCAGTAAGTTACACTACGATAGTAGGATATACGTTGCCATTAAGTAACGCCTAGCGTCATTATTTTTTGTTATAGCTACATGGATCATTGATACTTCTAAAAGTCACACACATCCATAACTAACTAGATAAAGTCCGTAACTAGTAACAGGTTGCTATGACTATGTACGAGCAATAAAGTCCGTTTTAAAAGCCGTTCGACGAGCTTAAAACTACGTTGTAAGTTTTAAAGGAAAAGTTAGGTGGCTTTCGTCGTCAATTTTGCCAATAATTTCGCTTAGAACCCGTCGGTCCGTGAGATCTGTAACTGGCTTACTATGGTTGGAATAATAATTCACTGGAATTTGTCAGGTTTCAGCAAACACTTTGAAAACTAGTTTATTAAATATTTGTTATATTGGTAGTTTAGTGGGTTTTATTCGTTTAATAAAATCTGTAAAATAACGCTAAATGGATTTAAAACATCATTATTTCTCCGTCATCTTCAAATAATTGACAAAAACAGAACGATGTTTTAAATACGTTTAGCTCTAAACGTATTTAGTGACTTGTGCTGTGGTGCAAGCGGGCCTAAGTGTACAGACACACATATAATAAATGTTTCCATACCAATTTACATACCTATACCAAATAAAAATCAAGACATAGCGCTGATCAAGGCAGAGGCCGGTTTCGTAAACACGTGTGCACTTAGTGAGGTGTAGTTTAGGTGTAGTTTGGTGTAAATGTCAGCGTGTGCACAGAGCGAGGTGTAGTTTCGCGCATGCTTCACTGTATTGTTTGCAATGCTGTCTTGCTTTTTTATTTGATCTGAGATACTGATATCTATGGTCCATTTTTTAATCTCAGAAATTAAATTGAAACGTTCAAATGTCAAATTTGCTTACATTACATTATTTTAATGGACATTTTAACATTTTCACTTGTTTAGTCTCCGAGATTAAAAAGAACCTGTCAGACTTTTCCAATGAGTTAAAATTCCAACATTCTTTTTAACAGTGGCTGACATAAATGACTGTACAATATTCTGTGGTGCATTCTTATTAACAAAGTTGAGAACCCCAGGCCGAACACAATACTACATCGGCCGGCCGCGGCCGCCCAGTCCGCTGTGACAAAAAAAAAAAATAACTTGCCTCTCTGGCCGTCAGACGACGAGTGACTTACCGGCTATTTGTTTTTTTAGGCTGCCCGCGCACGATAAAATATTTTTTGTGGCAGTAGCTCGGAAGGGTTGGGAATTAGTCGATAGTTTTTTTACTCGATAAGTGAAGGGTTGAAGTTAATGATAAGGATAGTTCTATTTTGTTTTCAAAAGATAAGCTTGATTTTGTTTTAAATGAAATCAAACTAAGCGCGGATTTCACCAATGAAACTGAACGTGATCAGCACATAAACCACGTTTAAGAGCTGTCAATGTCATTATTTTCTTTGGGATATTGAAACTGACAGCTCTTGAACTCGGTTTAGTTGTGGTGATTGCGTTCAGTTTTATTGGTGAAATCCACACTAAGTATTTCTAAAATTATTTATGAATGTATTACCTTTCAAGAAGCCATGTAGTACCTAAGTGCATTATGACTGGACTGAACCGCTTGAGTGATGGTCATGACAATTTCATTTGTACTCTAAGGATTCATTGTAGGATACCAATCTATAACGTGTCTGTAATTGTTTTTATACTATAAAACAACTACATAACAAAATTTTCTTAACTTGTTTTCTATTTGTACTTTGCAGATCAGTGTCAGGTAATATGTTGATTAAAATATGATTCGCGACTATAACTATAATCATAACCATAAGAATCATCAATACATCTCTCTAAGTTAGAAATATTATTATCAAATGTCATGATTTCATGAAAAAGTCATTAAAAAAATGTACCAAGATTTGAATATTACGGGATACCTATAGGCATCCACTTTAAAAAATAATGGTCTGATTTATAACTAACTATGCCTCTTCATTCATGCCCCAAAAAAATAATTACTCAACATTTATGTCTCAAACCATCAAACGTATATCCACACAGCACAGCTCGTAGAAACAAATACAATCAATAATAAAACGCGACACCTTGACAGATATCGATATTTCATAAGATTAAAACTGTCGATACACTATCTCGACTTATTCTTTTTTGGACGCACTATGCCATTGTTTGTAGATAAGGACAGAAACACTGGGGCTCTGAAAGTGTGAGTGAGAAAGTGCATCTCAAAAAGAAGGAAGAGATGCTGTTAATTTTCCATTTCATTAGAATACAATGAAAGTTTTTCTTTGTTAATTTTCCTTTTTTAGTTCAACTTCGTAATGGGAGCTGTAATAGCTATCTTTTAGTTGTTTGGAATAAATAATTGACTTAGGTATTGTCGTGGTAATAGGTTGGCAGCGACGACGGCAATCCTCATGTTTATATTGTAGCCTGTGGTTAAGCTATGTATGATAGATGATAGCATACTACATATCGCACCTTTAGAATTATAGAGACCTAATTTAAAGTTTTAAGATCACCGTTTAGAATTAATGGATACCTAATTTGAAATTTTAATACGAGGGAGGGGACGTTGTGAAAGGGACCGAAGTATGTCCTTTTCTACGCCACAATAGACCTTTGTTTTAATAAGAGTCGACGAAGATGGTCATGCAAGTTCATTTTATGAGTCAAATTTGAAATCTTAAAATTTCAAATAATGTCTCTATAATTCTGAAGGTGCGATATATCAAAAATACCTTGAGGAGTCATTATTTTTTTTTTAATTCTTTAAAAGCTCAATCACACTCATACTCACCCATAGTAAGTCGCATTGAAATCGTCATCGCTTGGCCAGCAATTAAGCCTACGAAACGAACAGAGTTGATCCTATATTGCTTTTGCGTAAGTGGATAGCGGTACTTAGCCCCATCTGAGCCTATTGCTATACATCATACCATTTCAATCACAAAGCATTGAGAATTTTCTGTAAAATCAATATCAGCTCTCCTGTCCTAGGAATAGACCCTAATGCTCTTCAGCAGCGTCTGTTGGTACTACCAAACCTTTAGAGCAAGTTTTATGTTCTGTAACCCAATTCCTATTATATATAGCATTAGGTACAGGTTCTGAGGTAGTAGTATAGATTTTTATTAGCATTATAATAGAAGGCCGACTCGATTCGCCATTAAACCTAGCTCGAGAAAATGGTCTGTTTCAATTCATTATATTAGTCCATACGTGTATAAGACCGGGTATAGTGGCCATGCTTCCGATTTTAGTTCAATATTTCTGTTGTGTTTATAATTTGACTGCCTCTGCTCTGGTCGCCAATGCTACTGCTGAGCATGAGGTCTTGAGTTCGATTCCCAGGTCAGGGAAGTTATTAGGTTTTTCAATCTGTAATTTCTCGTACCACCAGCCCGGAGTCTGGATTTGTACTTGGTTGATGACAATAGGCTCGCCCTTACATTGGACTTACGAAATGTGGATGTACTATAGGTACACCTCTGATCATCCCTTTAAGGAAACACGGTGATGTTATATCTTCTTTACTTCCCTACGTCTGTGTACTAACTCCTCCTAAGCGGCTGGACCGATTTTGATGATATTATTGTGTGTTTATGAGTGAGTGGGTCCTTAGATGGCTTAAATTATTAATTGGACCCGGTAAGCGGCGCTGTTCGAGCAGGACAACGTCGTCAGGTCCGCTAGTTAGGTATGTTTATAATTTACTGATGTCTTTGTGTCTAAGGCAAGATAAGTAGGTGCCTAGAGTTGTCCGATCTTTAGAATTTTCTGCCAACCCCTTTTGTCACATCTTTTCTGTTTTTCTTTCTGCTATTTTTAATGTTTTCTACAAGACTTCCCCATGTTTTCATTGGAATTGGCCATTCTAAAGATATTGTGTCTTTTTAAGATGTGCTTTATATAACCAGCTTTTGCCCGCGGCTTCGCTCGCGTTAATTTAGAATAGCGGTTTAGGGCGTGAAACAAGCAAACTTACCTACTTTCGCATCTATAATATTATAGTTAGGAGGATGAAAAACCGGTCTATCGACACTCTACGACTCACAAAATGTATTGGGTATTTAAATAAAAAAAACTCTTAACTACTAAAGTTTCTATGATAATATAATTCAATCATGATTCGAAAGACACGTGGCGCCATCTATTATCATAAGAACATTATTGTTGTTTTCCTCGGGAACAGTACTTTTTTTCGGGATGTAAGGTACCCTATGTCCGTTTCTGTATACCAGACAAAGTATATGCAAAATTTCAGGGTAATGGGTTCAGTGGTTTAGGCGTGAAAAGGTAACAAACAAACAAACAAACTTACTTTCGCATTTATAATATTAAGTTAGGATAATATATCATATAATATATAGTTAGGATAGATAGGATAATTAGACGATTTGGATAAATGCATGGAATACAACAGTTGCATTAAAGTTAAGGAAGAGATTCAAAGCACTGATGTAACCTTATTTCCAGGAAGCAAACCCAAGAGGTTGTGAGATCGCACCTTGTTGGAGAGCTAGGTGCTTATTATACTTTCAGCCTAGCGACCAGCCCTTGCCATAGTTTGACACGGACTGGTCGCTAGGCTCTAGTTTCCCGATTTTGATTGTTTTCTCTTGTCTTGCAATAAATAAAAATTTCCTCTAGACGGTGTAGAGAAGCGTGGTGCTTATACGCAAGCTGCAGCATAGGCGGTCTGCGGCATAAAGGAACCAAACAGGTTTGTAGCCTGAATGCCGACGCAAGTGGAGACTGCAGTACCTACTGTACTAGTGATATGGTGTACTGGCCACTACAGGCCATAATTGCTTTTGGTGTCTGGTTTGGTCACTTAGAAAATGTGAATCGAAAGTGTTTAAAGAAGTTATTAATTTGAGCGATTTTATAAATGATAATTAAATTTATTTCTGTAAATTGGTGTTAGAAACACTTTATACACATAGGCAGATTATGATTACCAAGAAAAGTAGATTGTACACACGGCTACATATCAAGCTATAAATTACCAGTATAAGCTGACCTCTCAATGTATAGAAATCCTATACGATGCGAGATCAGCTTATACTGGAAATGTATAGCTTGATATGTAGCCGTGTGTACTGGGTTCCCTCTATCTGGCAGAATCTTGATGCTCCGAAATTTATTTGGTATAACACACTTGGCATAATTTTCTTTAAACGAATATTTTTAAGGCATAAATTTTATTTAATATAATTATTGTTTGGCCGAATGTTTATACAAAAAATGGCATACTTTTAAGATGGCTGATTTTTATTTGGCATAATTACTTTTGGCAAAGTTTAAATTCCGCATCATTTCGTTTAGCATAACGTTTATTTAGAGCGACGCTTATTTAAAGTTAAAATATTGTCTTAAACAATCAATATGTAGTAGTGCTACAAAACTTAGTGACAGAAACGAATCGCTGCAAAAGCGGCTCGACGTAGTCTGGTCTGCCCTACCCCTAGAGTGTAATTTAAGCCCGCGTAGGCGCGGAGGGGTGAGGCGACCCGCGAGCTGAGGAGCAGGTGGTTTTAAAGCCCGCCGCCGCCGTGGCTGAGGCTGGCAGCAAGTCAAAGCTGCGGTGGTGAGCATTAAACCATCTGCGACGATAAGCGTGCGTGGGACCGCCAGAGCCCAGCAGCGCCGGAGCCGTGACAGAAACCATGCCTGCTGCATGTTGCATGCTCGCTTGCATGCTGCATGCTTGCTTCCATGTTGCATGCTTGCTGCATGCATGGTTTATGCTTGTTTACATATTTGTATGCTGCATGCTTGTATGATAGTTATGCTTATTAATATGAATATGAAATTTATGCCTACAGATGATTCTGACTTACAAAATTATGAGTTTTGAATGTATGATAAATGAGTGTATGCCAAACGATATTCTGCGAAATGAAGTTTATGCTATCCGCTATTATGCAAAATAATATTATGGCATAAAAAGTTCTGCTACAAAAGGTAGACCCATCTGTACTACCTCAATCAAAAATATTGACAACAACACAATTAGCGATCTCTAACAGAAACCAAACAAAAAAGAAAAGTGTTCTGATTTGCCGCGCCTAGATTTTAAACTGAAATTATTCTAAACCTGATTAATCCTTAGAAAGTTAACCTAAGTTAAAACACAAAGGCTCAGATTTAATTTTAACAAAAAATCCGTTTCTTTTTACTGACTTTGGTAATTTCTGTAGGTTACAGTGAGTTTGCAAGTCACTAGTAGTCAAGTTAAGTCTTCCGGAATGCTTGAACTCAGATCTATAACCAATCAAAACGTACAAATACCCAATAGGTAAATGCAAATACGTAAACCAAGTAGAAAAAAACCTGCGCAGTGGCCAACATCAAACGACATCACTATATAGATTATTGGGTGCATTCTGTACAAATCATAAAACTTGATTAAAACTTCAAAAGTTATAATGCAATTAGTTTTATGTTGTTGGACGAGCGTCGGTTTCTTATGTTTTTAGAAGTATTGAACCAAATTGTGTTTTTACTTTTTACTTCCTATAGCTTTGTGAGCAGAAATAGAAGAGGAAGTCGGAGGATTTTATAAAAAGCACCTTTAATAATGCAAAGGGCTTGTGCGAAATGAGGTAGTTTCAAGAGCCAGGAATCGCAAAAAAAAATAAAAAAAGTAAAATAAATGGTTCCTACGTTAATCAAATGCCTTGCCTTCTGATAAATGCGTTATCATAATGAACTTCATATCGAAAACGACGCGTAAATTAGGAGACTTCTTTAGCAGCTTCGATTTGTATAACAAACCACTAAGACTTCGATCGTATCCCAACTTTGAATACCTGCAAAACCGACTCCACGTAGCCTTTAATGCCCTACCCCTAGAGTGTAATTTAAGCGCGCGTGGGACCGCCGGAGTCCAGCAGTGCCGCAGCTGTGACAGAAACTATGCCTGCTGCATGTTGCATGCTGCATGCTTGCATACTACATACTTGCTGCATGTTTGCTGCACACTTGCTGCATGGTTGCTGCATGCTTGCTGCATGCATGGAGTATGCTTGTTTGAATGTTTCATGTTTGTTTCATGTGACGAGTTGACGCTAGGGTTTCTGTTGACATAATTAGTGTTTTTAATTACAAGTTCTAAACTACGCGTTTTCATCATATTAGACTAAATAGGTTTTATGTCTTTTGAGTGGTATATCAAACGATTTTATATTCAGTGTATGTTATGATTATGAAAATTAGTTATTTTGAAATTATTTCAATACTTTATTATATATATAGGTATATATAATACTTCATTAAATCAAATACAATTATAGTTTCAGTTGTTATATCTTGTCTTGTAAATATTAGAGATTTTGTAATTATATTATATATAACTTACCCTGCCCTACTATACAACCCTTCCTACTACTACTACTATTGCCTCGATAGTCCTACAACAGTTAAGTTTTGACGTGGTTAATTCTGTCAAAACTTATTATTTATAAGTTAGGTACCAAAACGAAAAAATAACTTTCTCAATCGCGTTCGAATTTTAAAGCATTCCGAATAAAAAAATCGCAGTCTTTCACTGCACTTAATCGAATCGAATCGCGAGCCGAACGCTCCCGAAACGCGCCAAACGGCCGAAATGTAGCGAGAGTTCGCGTGTCTTTCGGCCGTAACCGTATCTTCGGTAGATAAAAGGGTCTCTTGGACCGTTTTAATTAGGCGGTAGAATGTATCGGGTGCCTGATGGCCCGATAGGGTTACCGTGCGGTATTGGAATTTTGTTGCCATTTTTATTCTGTTTGTTTATGCTGAAGTGTGTTGTTTTTTTGGCAATTAGTGTGAATGTTGTTTTTATAAATGTATTTTATGGGTACTTTTAAGAAGTAAGATAGTATGATCTTAATGGAAGCGCGAAGGGCTTCAATCAGTTTGGTTGGGCCTTGATTTAGCTCCGATCAATGTTTTAGTTCTAAGACTTTAGTCATGCACGAGAAAATTTTAAATGTTTTTTTAAACGGCCAGTCACGACTATTTTATTTGAACATGAATGCTAGAAAAATTGGTGTAAACATACCTACGTATCACCATATATTTTAAAGTGTGTTACTTTACGAACTTTACTTTTATAAGCTTAAGGAACAACTTAACACAATATTATACTTTTTTAGTAAAATTAAGTTTACACAGGCAGTCAGGGGTCAACCCTGCTGGCTGCAGGGAGGTACGTAACCGCTTGCGATCGGCTGGACAGTGCCGTTCGGCTATTGCGTACCTATACGCGGCGCACAACCGGGTAGATAGTGGACTTCGGCCATAATTTTGAAAATATTTTTATTTACGAATTCCTATCTGCAATGCTGAGTAAACTTCCAGTTTCTTCTTCTTGGTGATAATTTATTTTATCATTCATTTGCTTCTTGATTGACATATATATTGACAGCAAAAAGCTACATGTCGCCCCTTTAATAAGAAAACGAAATAACTCAAAAATTACATATTTCGAGTTTTTACTATAAACTGAATTAATTTCGCACGGAGAATCGTTCAGTCCAACAGCCGACTCGATAACGATGAAAATGACAGAGATTTCTTTATTTTTTTGTGATAAATTGAAGCCATTAAGGTAGACAATGTCAAACTTTTAATGCGTTTTCCCACAAAATAGAAATTTTGAGTTATTTCGGTTTTTGATTAAAGGGGCGATTAGTTAATTTGTTGCTAAATCTTAATAATAAAATTTAAAGATTTTCTAGAAGAAAACTTTTTTTTTTAAGTCTTCAAATAACTTTTCCCTCTCTGGGTGGAACGGGAGGGCGTGTCAGAATTTTACTGACTAAAACGCCATGTATTCCTTCAGTTGCCTGTGCCAGGGCCACGGTAACTCTTTCGAACAACCCGCAACCCCGGCG
The DNA here is from genome assembly GCA_948252095.1 of Dicycla oo. Taxonomy (NCBI): domain Eukaryota; kingdom Metazoa; phylum Arthropoda; class Insecta; order Lepidoptera; family Noctuidae; genus Dicycla; species Dicycla oo. The sequence goes on from OX411728.1 coordinate 17,589,292, forward strand.
GGAGAAGAAAACTCTTGCCAATACGATACGGATATAATGAAAATAATTTTATTGTAACCGCTACGGTTTTATTTTTCACGATCAATATGATTTTCAAACTGTTTGATTGAATTCTAAGAAACTATGCCACTTTGGCTCACGTTACAAATGGATAAATGTAGATGCGAATCAGTGTAATACATTAAAATGATGTTCTGAAACAGGACGCACTTGATCTATTACTTAATTTAAACATAAGCATTCTTTCTCAGAAACGAACCTTGATCAATACATTATGTATCTTATCAGTTAATTATTAAAACAACAATCAGGAAGTTGTTAACTAAAGTGATTATTTTAACATTATGTTTTATTATGACACATTTTTTTTCTGTTGTTCTATTTTTTAATATATTTAAATATTAATGTACAGTACGTGAAAACTGATAATGGTTATTAATTATCCTCCGAGGTTATTGACGCTTGAAAATTGTTTTTTTGGCAACAAGTAACATGGCCAACATTATCGCTGGATCACTATGCGTTTAATAATCGCAGTAGATAATCTAAAGTAGCGCCATGTAGCGCACTAAAGGCAAAATATAGTAAACTGTTAATTATCGTACTGCATAATGAAAAATAATTTTGATAAAGATTTTAGCGAGAACTAATTGGTACTAAATTATTAATAAGTGTTATGTAGTTACTTTTTAGTTAATTCCGTGAATTAGATTAGAGTGTCCTAAAACGTGATCAAGGGCGGGGTCGACAATCGGCAGCAGTACTTATTTATATCAGTTTATTTTTATTTATTTATTTGAGATGGGTTTGCTCGGAGGCGCCAATGACAAAGTCGAAAATGGAGTGATCTTACCCAGAACTAGCCTGTTCACTCTCACTTAGAAGAGATTAGGGTTGTATGCTAATTATTGTAAGCTGTTGTGCTGCTGTGTTGCTGTGTAAAATAAATCATTTAAACTTATTTAAGAAAATAGACGAAAATTGACCATTCCCCACTTATCTCCGAAAGTACTACGCCTAAAATTTTGAAAAAATTACAGAAAATACATAAAGATTACAGGAAAACTTATAAGAAGTCTGGTCTTGAAACAACATGGTAAATTTCCCAATATTGTGCATACAAACTTACATTAGCAGTTGGAATGTATGGGAGAACATGTTTTTCAACCACAATAATAATAATATCCTAGGACATTGTTCACACACGGTCATCTGATCCCAAACTAAGCAGAGCTTGTACTATGGAAACCAGATAACTGATAAACTACATACACTACTTTTTTTTTTTTTGTAAATACATACTTATATAGATAATTACACCCAGACTCAGGACAAACAGACATGTTCATGCAGACAAATGTTTGTCCTGGATGGGAATCGAACCCACGACCAGCGGCGTGATATCTTAACGGTGGTATCTTAACCAACCACGCCATCTGGCCTGTCCAATGTTAAGTTTGTTCTTGGGATTCATCCCAACTACGGAACCCTTGATTGTGCGTAGTCCAACACGCATTCTTTTATACCCATCAACAATCTACATACTACATTTCAGTATACAGACAAACTGCCCGAACATTTAAATAATCCTTAATAATGACCAGCCTATTACTGTCCCACTGCAAGGCAAATACAGAAAATACACGAGCATCGATCACCACGCTTCTTCAAAGTAGGCTGGCTATTTCAGACTTACAATAAAATTATTAGTCCAAGGGGCCAACCACTGGGCACGCCACAATAGGGATGATGACTAAAAAACGTTTTTTTGTCCGTCATGTAGATTATTAAAATATATTGGACACGTATTTTTTCTTTTTCTCCGTAATCAAAAGATTACGGCGATACATTGAGTTAAAATGTGGCATGACGTCACGTCTTCGTAGATTTTATACGTAGAAGTGACGTAGCAAGCCCCCACTCCCGAACTTTAATGCGAGTTATCTAAGTCATTTTTTATTAATATGATAAAGCAAAAAATATGTATCTAATATTTTTTTATTATCTGACTGACGGACTAAATAGAATTTCTTTTTTTTTTTACCCAGGAATCATCCCTATTGCGGCGATAATTCCCCTCTTTGAGGAGTGGTTGGAGAGGCGTCACGGCACCCTCACCTTCCGCCTGACGCAGGTCTTCACCGGACACGGTTGCTTTGGGAGGTTCCTGTTCCGGATAAGGCGGGAGGAAACGCCCGGGTGTTACTATTGTGTGGATCGCCCGGAGGACACGGTGGAGCATACGGTGGAGGTCTGCCCGGCTTGGGCAGAGCACCGGCTCGTCCTCGCGGAGGCGATCGGCGGCGGCGATCTCTCGCGTCCGGCCCTGGTACAGGCCATGGTACGGAGCGAGAGTGCATGGGAAGCCGTCACCTCCTTCTGCGAAGCTGTAATGCTCGCGAAGGAGGAGGCTGAACGCGTGAGGGAGAGGCAATCTTTGCGCCCTCATGCCCCTAGTCGCCGCAGGAGACGCCCTAGGCATCGGGAATCAATAGCCGATTCCCGGTCACCGTAGGCGTGGGCTTGCGGATGGCGAGCAACGGGTAGCTCGCCGTCCGGTAAGGACCAGGCCCGGGTCGACGGAGCGTTGTGTTCCACGCGCGCCTCAAAGAGATGTCAGCACTAGCTGAAGGGGTCCGCTAGGGCCGATGCCCGCCAGGGTTGCGGGTTGTTCGAAAGAGTTACCGTGGTCCTGGCACAGGCAACAGAAGGAACACGGGTGGGTTTTAGTCAGTAGAAGTCTGACACGGCCTCCCGCTCCGCCCAGAGCGGGAGAAGTTATTTGATGATTTCCCATCCACAAAAAAAAAAAAGTTTGTTCACGATTGTTTTCCTTCAGCAATATCTGTGATATAAAAGATAAACTAAGAGCTACTTTTTCAATCGTCAGATTACTTTTATATACGAAATCGGTTTGACATAGATACTATGTCAAACTGTTATATTTATTCCTTTGGATAAAAGTTATCTGATTTTTTAAAAGTCACCCCTTAGAAAGTACATATGAATTCGAAAAGTCACATGGTACTTGCCCGGATTAAAAATAAAATTAAACAAAAATGTTCTAAACTCCACAGTGTTAGCGATGGTAGAGCCGAGTCCAGTTGCAGGCGGGCGGGCGCACCGGACAATGTGACCAGTTCCGCAGATCGGCGATTGCGACCAAACAGCGATAGTATTTCGCTATGTGGCCCCAGTTTAAAACAATGTACAGGTAAGCAGTATAAGTTCCATGTTATTTTAATATGGCTTTTTAATGTTCGTAGTTTCCTGCGCCTTTTTGGAACCGGTGTATTTTTAACCGCTTCTGCTTAGAAAGAAGCCTTTGGCGTGCAAAATTGATAGACAAAAGCCGTTACATAGGTACATATAACATTTTTCGTGTATGTCCACGCAGCGCATCACCTGCCTAACCTTTTCCCAACTATGTTGGGGTCGACTTCCAGCCTTACCGGATGCAGCTGAATACCAGTATTTTAATGGAGCGACTGCCTACCTGACCTCCACAACCCATTTACTGGGTAATACGATACCCCTTGGTAAGACTGGTTTTCAGACTTTCGGGCTTCTGACGATCCGTAATGACTGTCAAAGATCTACGATTGAAAACCGGGACTAAATGCTTGACGTGCTTTCCGACCCATGCACGGACCGAACGCGGCAAGCATATCTTATATAACTTGATCAATCGGCTCGTAGGGCTGTTATTACTTAGCCATGAGCCCCTCTCGAGTTATATGCAGCTCTATTACGCTAACTGAATACAAGGTATTGAAATATTGCATGTCGTTGGAACATCCTTTAGAATTAGGTATAGCGACATAATTTGAAATTTTAAGATTTCAACTTTGACACATAAAATAAACTTGCATGACCATCTTCGTCGACTCTTATTAAAACAGAGGTTTATTGCGGAGTAGAAAGGGCACAATCTTATACTTACCTTACCTTACCTTTTCACTCCGTCCATGCTCCGTCCCCATCATATTAAAATCATATTAAAATTTCATATTATTAATTCAAAAGGTGCGATCTTAAAATTTCAAATTAGGTCTCTATAACTCTAAAGGTGCACTATGTTGGATATAGTTTAGTTAGACCGACATAACAGAATGGCACAACGGCCAGAACAACCCGTTGCGGGTTGCACCTCGCTTACAAATTCAAAATTCAAATTCAAATTCAAACGTTTATTGCTCAACACAGTACATAATCATACATTTCTAGATCTCAAGTGAATGCGCAGTCCACTGTGTTGCACCAATTGAGGCATGCAAAATTACTATAATAAATCTATAATGTCATAAAAAAAAAATAATTAGTAAATCATGTCAGAGCGTATAATGTCACAATAATTAAGTTATTAATACAAATAAAATATTTTTAATAAAATAAAATAAATCGGACTCAAGTATTAACCATAATATTATATGTATTATTCTTATATACACAAATTTCTATCTGACAGGTATTCATTAATTGTGTAGTATGTCTTACTTATCAGTAGATTGTTGAGTTGCTTCTTAAATACATTTATATCTTCAGTACTTAACAAATCATTAGGTAATTTATTATAAATATGTGGTGCCATTCCTAGAAATTTTTTATGAAATACTGCTTTTTTGTGTTGCCTACCGCTTATTTTATTTCTATGTCGTGAACTGTGTAGTTTTTCAAATAGGTGGAAGTTTACTTACAAAGTTAGTTTACTGATCCTTACCTGCATAACTACCTCTTAGCAGCGATGTTTATAATATTGGTAAAATGTCAGAACACCTGGTTGTATCTCAGAGAGTTTCCTTTACATGAGAGTCGATTTTTTATCTAACTTATTGAGCCGATATGTGCAGGCAACAAAATAAATTTTGTATTAACATTTTCAAGTCAGTTCTCGCTCTCATTCGAACTTATCGTAATAGTATATTAGTACATCTGGTTGTGTACTAATAACATCATACCGGTATTCGAATCACCACACCGAGTTGCAAGTGGTGATAATGGAATGGTATTGCGGGGGCGGTTATTGTTTACTGATCATACTCGTAAACGTTTACTGCTGAACATGTCTCTCATAGACCGCTATAATGATCGTTTGTGATAGGATTTTGGCTTGCAGTAATGTGACGATTGGCATTCGGATGGTGGATGGGGATCATGGTATGCTTTTAAGCGCAGAAAAAATGCTGGAACAATGGCTTTAAAGCTCTGCAAGTTTCTGGAATGCAAGAACAATAATGGCATGCCATGAAGCACTATCAATTGTATTGCCATTCAAGAATTGCATGCAAGTGTTTACACGCCTGAGATTCCATAAAATGACATACAAAATATTTGAAAACAAGTTTTGCCATTCAATAAAATCTCAAGCGACTTAATTGTACTTAGACGGCGCCAGTTAATTGCCATTCAATTTTATGGTATGCCACAGGCTTTAATAATCCTGCAAATGGAGCTTAATACAACAAAATCTTTGACTTTAGAAGTGTTGGTGACGAAATATGACTGGCACATTGGATGGTAGCCGCACCTAACACATTAAGGCTAGGAACTCACGGAGCGATTTTCACCCGCGCCCGCTGCGGTTGCGGGCCCGCAGCTCCCGTAGAACGCAAATATAATATATGTAAAAAATTAAAGCACATTTCACGACGCGTTTTACGCCCGCCGTGTGCGCGGTTGTATGCGGCTCCGGCTGTACCTGCGGGCAACTAGTAGTATCGCGCGGGCCGCGGTCACCCGCAGTCTCGGCGGTTTGCGCCCGCGCGCTCTGTGATCGGTCGGCGGCCGTTTTGCACCAGTGACTTGTTATTACACGTGCATCGTGACGTGTCTGTGCACGTTTGTCAACAAACATTATAAAATGGATATTGAAATCGATCTACTAATTACTTTGGTGCAAGAAAGGCCAGTTCTTTGGGATATGAGCTTAGAAGAACTTGACGCTCAAAGCATGGGAAGAAATCTGTGAGAAATGTTAACCGCCCGTCTTGCGATCATCGCCCGCAAACTTGGCGGGCGATGATCGCAACCGCGACGGCTGCATAATCGCACAAACAAGCGGTCTCGTGAGTTTAGAAATAAAACCGCTGTTCCGCCACCGCGGCGGGCGCGGGTGAAAATCGCTCCGTGAGTTCTTAGCCTAATGCCATTGGAAAAATGAAACATTCGATAAACAGTGACCACTGGACTATACTTGACATTAGCTTTTAAGACATCGATATAGCTTGCCATTGATTTCCAAATGTGTAGTAATCCTTCTCAGACCCAAGCCTTATTTGGGTGCAGATGGATTGTAGAGGACTAAGCGTAAAGACTTTATCCTACTCACCCGACAAACACTAGTCTTTTCTAACAGGTGTGTGAAGGAAACCCAGAAAACCCATATGACATCATGGTTATTCATGACCATAGTTACAGCAAGCTTCATGGAAGCTCCTCCCACCCGGATTCATACGATACAGAATAATCGTAAATCTGGCGCGTGCGACGAATACTGAAACAAATGAGTTGTTTGGCGTTTTTATTTGTAAACGGAGAGTGGGAAACCCGTATAGGTAATCTAAACCACTGTGCTGTACGTGATGAGAGAGCTTAGTGAGAAATCATGAGTTTTTATAGGACTTCGTTAGACATAGGGCCGTTTAGTTCGTTAAGCTTAGATTGTTTTGTTAAGCATGCAACCTTAGTACTGACCTAGCTCTTCCATTTGTTTCAGTTAACTCAATCGACTAACAATGAGACAAGACTGATCTGTACTTGATGGAGATTGATGGAGAAAATGCGGAATTTCCTAAACATGAATTTTAGAATCATCCAAGAATTAGATAAAGCAATATAAAAAAAGACGACAATATATTCAGAATGACGATAAATATCGTCTTTATTAGGAAAGGGTCGAGCTAATTCCAGTCACATACTGGCCAAAACGTATGGATAAAAGGGTACAGGAAGACCAAAGATACGAGTGGACTACTCAAAGATGCTTAACATAAACGTATGGACGAAGAAGACATGCTGTGTGTGTGTGCATGCTGTAAGAGTGTCCATATTCTACTTTTAGCAGCTGTGGCTGTAGCTGCCAACCTACTATTTTTGTTACCGGCTTTAATTATTTTGATAAGTGACTACATGAAATTAGAGCTTTCATTGAAATTATTTGATGACAGTAATAAGTAATTTTATGTTCAGTTATAGTAGATTTACTCATCAATTACTTATGGTAACGTATAAAAATAGAGGTGACTATATGAAATTCGTGTACAATGAAATTCTTTTATAGATGCTGTTGATGCACTTATTATATTAGTTGCTTAAAATTACCACCATGCTGCGTGATATAAACAGTAGCTTGTTTTAAAATACAATATTGTTTTTAGTATATGCGAAACCTGAATATAGTTTGGTCACAATAAGAGAAAGAAGGATGGTGTTGATGATAACTGAGCAAAAGGAATGTAAGACAGCACGCATCAAGACCTTCATAGCAATGTGTCCCGAACGTCTCAAGTACTGACCTGAACTGAATACTGACATTACATTCATGATTCATGCGAGGACATTCACAGAAGCATTGCTCTCTGATAGTACTTTACGAATAATTGAATGGAAATTGTTTTGTTGTTACAGAATTTTTACTTTGTTAACCTTGCAAAACCGTAAAAGAAGGTAATAAAACTTGAGACGGATGAAATTTTAGACAAAGGTAAATCTTTCCCACTTACCAATAACGTAGGTATCGTTAAATTTTCCAATAGTAGCTTTATATTTAATGTCTATGACATCGAAAATATTCTGAAGGCAACTTTTGTCTCTTATACTTTATAAGAAATCTTCAAAACTGGTTAAGATTCAAGTGTTTTCAGAGACTACGGTCGGCGAAACAGAAATCAACCTTATGAGATCACCTTTTACGAAATACAATTTCATTGAGGTGGTCTATTCGAAATCAAACCACATTACAACATGTAGTGCATACATAATTCGATGATTCATCACACATTGTAAGCCAAGCTGTCTGTTACGACTTCTTGGAACCAGTTTCCTAACGTCTTTTCTCACGTCAAGTCAGTGGTAACAATACCAGTATAAGCTGGCCTCGTATTTTATTGAAAGTCCGTACTACGCTAAGCCAGCTCAAGATCAAAGTGTGTGTCACTGACGTACAGTCGAAACGACCGCAAGAAACGACGAAAAGACGAGAGAAAGGTCCTTACGGTCGGTGGTCGGTCGGTTTGTACGGACGGGAAACTGTCCGGGTCCGGTCGAGGTAACGGTGATCGGTACGAGAAAAGACTGCGAACAAAACATGAAAAAACTGGGGGGAATCGTAGTTTAAGAATGTAGTCAGTGCTGAGACGGCTCTCAATATCTTTACTGTGTGGCACATGCGAACTACGTACCACACTGACGTCATGCAAAATCGACGCGAAGTTCGACGCGCAACTAGTATAATTATATAATACAACGCCGTATGAATGAACTTTACACCCTGTTCCCCATACCTCTCTAACTGCTACTTTTGTACGGTCCCATAAGAATGAAAAAAATATAGGTTTAGTTATATATAAAATATGTGGAGCTTGTGGCTGTCACAAAAATGCACGGAAAGGTTAAGCTACGCTTGCCGAGGTTGGTCCGTGGATGGGTGATCATCTTTACCTACCGAGACTCCTCCATGCCTTGGAAAGCACGTTAAACCGTTGGTCCCGGCTGTCATTCGCTGATCTTTGACAGTGGTTACGGGTCGTCACAACCCAGTTACTGGATCGTATTATCCAGTAACTGGGTTGTGGAGGTCAGATAGGCAGTCGCTCTATGTAAAATAATGGTATTCAGCTGCATCCGGTTAGACTGGAAGCCGACCCCAACATAGTTGGGAAAAGGCTAGGCAGATTGATTTGTATATAAAAAAAAATTACTTAAAAAAAAGTAAAAACCGACTTCAAAATCCTAAAACGAATAAAATAACTTTCATTATAAAACTTAACAGCTTCTGAAGTCGGTGCCAAGCTAAGTGCATTGAAGAATTGAAGCCAGACTTCAGAAGCTGTTAGGTTTTATAATTAAAGTATTTTTATTCGTTTTAGGTTTTTGAAGTTGATTCTTAATTTTTTTTTAAGTAAATTTATTTTCCATTTTTAATCGAATGCCTATACAATTACATAAGCCCAAGACGAAAGTAACGAAGAATCATCAAAATCCGCTTAGAAATGCCAGTAATACAGTATATTTATGCATATAACTTCGTACATAAGAATAATTACCTAATATATTATACATATACTAAAACCTTTCTGAAAGCATGTAGATCACGTTAGTGAAAGAATCATCAAAATTGGTTAATAAGTTTTTGAGAAAATCGTGGACATACAAACTTACATACAAACATACATACATACGGGTCGAATACAGAACCTCCTTTTTGAAGGCGGTTAAAAAGGGAAATTATGAGCGCAGCAACAAGTTTTCTTTAGCACCTGCAACCTAACGTCTTTTTTTGTATGTAGGCACCGAATCAATCGAACAGCTTCTATTATATTAATTCACCATCTTTACTATTTTCCAAAAGAATATAAAAGAAAAACAGTGTCAATTTGCGAACGTAAATTAATATGACTCAAAGCTACCGATAAATATATTTACTTCACAATTGATAACTCGGCGACTAATGTTGTAACTGGGCTACTTTATACAGTATGTTAACCAACAGAGGGCGTTCCCGTTAACCCGCAATAGTATAGCATCCATACATGCTAAAAAAAATATTACCATTCGAAAACAAAATGGTTTTTATTTTTTTTAATATTAAAATATTCACTAAAAATGTTAAATTGATACGTAAAAGAAACACTCTGTACACGCGTACTTGAAGGACGGAAACATCGCAATTTAGTTTTTATTTTTAGTGAATATTTTTATATTTTTTTGAATATTTTAGTGAATATTTTAATATTAAAAAAAATAAAAACCATTTTGTTTTCGAATGGTAATATTTTTTTTAGCATGTATGGATGCTATACTATTGCGGGTTAACGGGAACGCCCTCTGTTGGTTAACATACTGTATATTTTAGAGATTCAACATCTGTCTGTTAATGAAATCAAATTCCAGCCTCAAAAAACGCTTTTATAAGTGCAATAATAAATATTTCCGTCGACATAGGATGCAAGAGCAAGTGAGGAAGAGTGAAGGACACCACGAGGTTAGGCTTGGTTTGGTTACTTTAAACCCTTTACACAGAAATAGGAACCCCGCAAAGCGGCGACATGATGCAAGAGCAAGCGTAGGGCACCCCGAGGTTAGGTTTGGTGACCTTGTTTATATTTACTTGTCATCTCAGTTAACTTTACATACAACCTCATTGTATAATTTAAGAATACCCATTTTCTACTTTTTATCCGCTGGCCAACCTACTATTTTTGTTACCGACTTTAATTATTTCGATAAGTGACTACATGAAGTTGGAGCTTTCGTTGACAATTATTTGATGACACTGATAAGTAATTTTATGTTCAATTATAGTTAGTAGATTTACTCATATCTCACTCATATCATATATTATTTTATCAATTACTCATGCTAACGTATAAAAGTAAGAAATTCGTGTACGTTGAAATTATTTTATAGATGCAGTTGATACACTTATTGGAAGCTGGCAATGCGTAGATATATCACAAATTTAGTTGCTTAAGAATTATCACCATACTGCTTCATATTAACAGTAGCTTGTTTTACAATAAATAGACGCTTGAAAAGCGTTTATTAGACGCTAAAAGTTCGTCGTTGACCTATTATTTTATTAGACAACTAAATATATTTGAAGACAAGAATGACATTTTAAAGAAGCTGCCTTAATTAACACCCTATAACAAATAGAAAAAAATCGAAAAAATAGGTTCATAAGACCGTGATACGTAGTATTTTCTCATTTTAGCAGGTGTGAAAAGGTGAGATTTTTTGTGAATGTTAGTAGTTTTTCTTCTCGTGTCACCATGAGCTTTTGTAACATGAAAATAACTCATGCTCTAATAATAAGTCATTGGCTTACACGAGGCTGAAGAAAATAACTGGAATAAATTAGCAACATTCATATCAGCAAAATGGGCAGCAGGCCAGCAGCGTCTACAAAAAAGAAGCCTAAAAATGTATTCTTTAGGTAATTTAAGCAATTTGCGGCAAATGCACTTCCTCTTCCTAGCATTTGGCCGTCCCGTTTTTGGAATCCAATTGCCAGCTAAGTGGTCGATACTGAGATCACCGTGGAAACAAATGCAAAACCATGTAATTGCTCACTGGAATTAAATCGAGGCAGACCGGAAAACGAACTGCATATTTTATAAGACAAATCTTTATCAAATTGTTTTAATAGTTTCTAGATTTCCGTATGGAAGTAACCTTCCGAGTTCCAATTTACGAATTTGGTGTTTGGTAAATAAGTGCTTAGGTGATGCCATGTTTATTGGTAAAATCGTGTGGTAGTTTGGTAGTCACAATGATGAGGACGGTCCTCGGCTGGATAAATACTTGAAGTTACATGACAACCAGTTTGGTTTCCAAGCCTGTCACTCCACAGAAACAGCTATATTGTGTTTAAGCAGACTGTCCAGTAGTACACCTGTCTTTGCTTGCTTCCTCGACTGATCGAAGGCATTTGAGTTGGTTTGCTATGATCTGCTGTGGCAAAAACTGCAGCAAGCATCAGTGCCAGACGAACTGATCCGTATCTTTCAATACTGTTACAGCAATCAGGTCAATGTTTTTTGATGGTCGGGGGCTTACTTGACCCCATACTGGTTGGAGTGCGGTGTGAGGCAAGTCGGGCTAACCTCACCGAAGCTCTTCAACCTGTATGTTAATTGATAGAGTGGCTCAGCAGCATGCATGTATGTGTATTGGAGGTGTGTGCCTAAACAATATCAGTTACGTTGACGACATAGTGCTGCTGAGCGCCTCTGTCTGTGGTATGTCAAGACTGATTGGCATCAGTGAAAAGTATGCTGAAGAACATGGTTTGTTGTATAACTCGAACAAGGGCAAGTGCATGGTCTTTCAGGCCAGGGGGGGTGTCCAGATTACTTGCCGGCAATTAAGCACAACGGATGCCCACTTAAAAGAGTAGGTACGTTTAAGTATCTTGGACATGTCCAAGATACTTAAACGTACCTACTCTTATTAACTACTACTCTTATTAACCTCTGACCTGGAAGACGGTGCAGACATTGAAAGGGAACGTAGGGCGTTGTCTGTTCCTGCGAACAGACAACACCCTTTTTTTTTTTTTTTGTGGATGGGAAATCATCAAATAACTTCTCCCGCTCTGGGTGGAGCGGAAGGGCGTGTCAGACTTTTACTGACTAAAACCCACCCGTGTTCCTTCAGTTGCCTATGCCAGGGCCACGGTATCTTTTTCAAATAACCCGCGACCCCAGCGGCACACAGACAACACCCTACGAGGGCATTTTGTTCGTCCTTTTATACTGGCAGTCTGTGAATGGATTACATGCAGAAACAGTACAGCGCTCTACGTGTCCAATACAAGAACGCATTCAGGGTGTTCTTGGGGCTGCCTCGCTTCTGTCAGTAAACAACAGTATCCTGAACGCTCTTGCTAAATGTTTCGACTGCCAATACGTGAACCACTGCTGCATGGTTCACGTACGGACTAATGTTAAGATGAATTTAATTTTGCTTATCTATTATTAATTCAATTAAAAAATGAATGTATAATTTTCAATTTAAATTTAATTTGATTAGTATTTTTTTAAATTTAATTTAATTAATAAATTTAAAATAAAAATAGTTTAATTCAAGTAACAAGACTCATATACAAACAAATACATATAGCAGAATATACAGACCGGATAACAAGTACAGACCAAAAACGAATACTCACAAGGTAACAATATGTCTGCTGCAGCATTGCCGTATGTACCTAAGGGCAATCTATTCTGTTGGCGATCATCGCCAGGACGGTGTTGGCACTGGCCCGCACTCTGCGCACCAGAGACGCGCACCTTTTATGTACCTAATGGTATGATCCAAAGTTGATTAAAATAAATAAATAAATTAAAAGGCAAGACGTGGTTTTTTTACGGGAAAATCGGTGCAATTTGAAACGCTTGGAATCAATTAGATTGGGGTCTCGATGATGATTCGTCATCCACATAAGATAACGGTAGTATAGTACTAGTAGTAAATCTCCTGTCCTAGAACTGCAATAGGCCTCGCTCACAACAAAGTCTTAAAACCTGAAAACAGCAACCCTGTTTGGCGGGTATTTTGGTAAGTAGGTATATCCGCAGGGTCAGACAAGCTTCTTCACACACTCTACTATTGCTAATAGTGCTACTAGACTATAGTAGATACTATTCTATTCTTCTTATTCGTAAAGTTTAGGGAAATGAAAAGTCAACTATTACTAAAAACATTTTACTTTGAGGAACCTGTATCAGTTCAAAAACATTCCTCCACTGGACGGTCAGATTGGTCACCCGTGTTTGCTCGCTAGTAGTATTAGATAACTGTTACTATTTAGCTTACACCCTCATTGCTAATGATATTATAAGTAAAAAGTCGAAGATAGGTTATACACGCTCCGCAAGTGATACGTCAAAATGTGGCTAATTAGCCACATTGTCGTCGTCGTGTCTCTTTTTCGCTCCCGATAATTACGACATGCCGTCCTATTTCCACATGTAATCTAATAGTTCGACGTTGTGCCGTTTTTGAACATCGAATGTTGGGTAGGTAACGTATCTACGTCTTATAGTTATAATATCATTGATTTTATTTGTTAACCAAGTACCTACCTTCTTAAGTTGTTTAAATTATGTAGTCGATGATTTTGGTGCACAATGGAGGAGCTTGTGGCTAAGTAATAACAGCCGCACGGGTCGATCCATCAGGTTAAGCTATGCTTGCCGGGTTTTGTCCCTAGATGGGACCGAGACTCCTCCGTGCCTCGGAAAGCACGTTAAGCCGTTGGTCCCGGCTGTCATTCGTGGATCTTTGACAGTCGTTACGGGTCGTCAGAAGCCCGAAAGTCTGACAATCAGTCTTACCAAGGGGTATCGTATTACCCAATAACTGGGTCGCTCCATGTAAAATACTGGTATTCAGCTGCATCCGGTTAGACTGGAAGCCGACCCCAACATATTTGCTCGGTAAAACACTAATGAGTGTATGTTGGCACCAACTTAAATGTATATAATGTGTGTGAACTATGGAACGTATAAATAAATAAAATAAATAAATAAAAAATCAGAACTTGTAGAGACAGTTCACAGTAGTAACATTTAATCCCACCACATACTGAATTTGACGCCTGCGCCGATAGGATTGTAGAAGGTACAAAAGGTTGCCGGTGCCTATCACAGAACACCCACGTAGTGTCAAAGTTTAGATTTTTAGAGTCCATTGGATATAGTAGGAAAACCTCTGAGCGTTTTCATTGACATACTAGCTGCATTGGGTATACGCAATAACATGCACTACCTGGATGTGATGTAGCTACCTATAAAACAAAAGTGAGGAAAACAGTGAACATCATTCTGCAGTCGCGTACAACAGGTGCAATGCACCAACAATAATTAATTTTAAACTCTTCAATATAACTTGATAGGCCTTGAGCGGGTACAGTCACGATCAACAATTATAAATTATCGTTTTTACACTGTGAAATCGGTACCAATAAAACCTCTATGCTCCAAATGATGCTCTTTGTGATTGATTGAACGCGATGGTGCTTTCACTTCGCATCAACTTGCGAATTAAAATATCGGAGGTACGTCATTCGGTTGTCGTAAAAAATATTTTTATTGTTTTCAGGGTACTGTAGTTTTTGTAAAATATTCAATCAAACCTTGCCAATATTCAATCTAATAATATATTTTTGTCTTAAATCATTTTAAATTAAACTAATTCTTCGTCCATCTTGATTAATGCCAAACTCTTCTGAAGAAGAAAATAGTTTTCTATCTGCTGTTTATGAAAGGCTTACTTAAACCTAGAAAAACATAACATAACAAAACAAACGGAGCTCGTTTGTATTGAATGAAACTGCAAAAATATATTTCAAAATATAGAAGGAAAACATTAAAAAGAATATCCAAGTAGTAAACTCACGGAACCCACACTCATCTCATTTTATTACACACTTTTTTTGTAGTTAGTCGGCGGGCAATTTGCATAAAGTCCCAAGTAGCTGCCCGGTTGACGGTGGTGCGCGGCGCGTCGTAAAACGGACGACCATAAAAGAAACACCTTTTTGCTTATAAAGAGATGTCGTTGTTTTGCACTGAATTAATATATATGTGATTGTATTATCTTGAACAACAGTTGGTGTAAAGTGGCGTTTTGCGTTGTTCGGTTGAAAGTTTTGATGCTCATTTTTATGTTGATCTGTATTGTTTTTGATATTGATATCGTCATTTTTCATGACGTCAGATGTTTTAAAAGTCCATTTAACTTCAGTTTCTTGTTACATTTTTAAGCGTGATGTTTCCATGTTAATCATGGAATTAATCATTAACACATCGGTCCAGTCAATACATTTTTATCTTTAATATATGTGTAATAAAATGAGATGAATGTCTGTTCATTTGTGTGTACATAAATGGTTAAATAAGTAAATAAAAATAAATATCCCCTACGAGACCTAGCTAGATCGATTTCTCGCCCCCATGAACAACAATATTACAACTATCATCGAAATCATCGAGCCGTTTTTGAGAACGTGATTACAAATATTTTGTATATTTTTTAGTTTATTGCTCAATTAACAGTATAGGATCTAACACGACATGTGGTAGTATTGAATCAACTACTCATTAGTATAATTACTGATGTCGAATGGCTACCAATACAGAAATCCATTGGTAATATGCATGTTGTACAACTAGTTATTACCTACTTAATATGACAGGTGCTAGGTATAGTGGTTTTTGCGGTACAAAATGCAGTCGTAGAATAAGTTTATTAGTAATTACTTCATAATAATGTTCTTATTTATTTGAGCTTTATCGCCATCATCATCTGCCTAGCCTTTTCCCAACTAGGTGTGTTGAGGTCGGCTTCCATTCTATCCGGATGCAGCTGTATATCAGTATTTTACATGGAGCGACTGCCTATCTGTCCTCCACAACCCAGTTACGTGGTAAAACGAGCTTTATCGCCATGATAATCTTATTTAAATTTATCATCATCTAGATCGTCGCTTGTTTACTCTTCTTTGGTTTTTCGAAATTAAGGATTCTCGGCCAAAACTGCATAATGAACAATCTACACTAACAATCTCTTAAGGGATCACATTATGAACAACATTTACTATGGCACCAAACCTGAAATTGCGCAAAAAGTCTGCTCTTCACTGCATTTATTTATGTTCCCATAACTCTTTCAAATGTAGGGAATAGCTGATTTTTTTACGCAATTTCGGGTTTAGTTCACAAGAAAAAGAAAAAAAAAAGGTAAAAGTGTTAAGAGCTAAGGGTAAAAGTTATTCATAATGTTGAGCACAATGACCCTTTAAGAGGTTGTTAGTGGTGGGTACCAATAACCCTGAATAGACACAATTTTCATAATATTATCTTTTAGTCTCGTTTTAAACTGCGTCAAAGGAATAGGCGATCGAACTGTGACCTTATCCAATCTATTCCCATAACATGGTTTCTCGGTAACCGTTTATTGTGATCAGCTTACCACGATTCTCATTACCTACACTTCGTTTACAATGATCTTCTGGCCTCCTACCACCAGTAGGAGGCAACCTTCATTCGGATCCTGCAACCCAAATAGAAAGAAATCCACCAATTAAGAAATTATAACTATTAATATTTGATGACAGACAATCATTTCTTTTTGATGTGCAACATCTTTCCCCTTGCTTTTTTTACAGTCTGTGGGAGTGATTTCGTGAAAAGGGATGGAAGTGTTCGCGAAAAGGGACTAAAGTGTGTAACAGGAAGCCGGGGAAGCGCTCGCTACTTGATTTGACGAATGAGCACCCGCGATGCTAGAATTGGCCGTCAGATGCTACCAAACCAAACAGATGTCAGATGTTACACATCATATATGCGACTACTGTAAGGGTCGCTCGTTTTTTTTTTTTTTTTTTTTTCTAATTGTCACTAATTATCTAGAACCTTGTAATGGCGTCAGAGCTAATGACATCATACGGCAGCTGGTTACCACAACTTGTTACATTTAACATAAATTGTTATCTCCAAGGCTATCAAACACCAGTACACTATAGGAATGAATCATTTTTACAAAAAAATGACGTAAAATATCCCAAATTATGTTATGGTCATAATTCCAATTTTGGTATAGGCACGACTGATGTTAACTACCAGTGTTTTTTGAATAACTTAGTTTTAACCTCAAGTTCAAGCTAGATGATCTGACCTTGTATTCATGAAATTGATCAGGCACAGTAAAACGATTTACTCACATACTTCGATATAATGGGGACTTTCATAGAACTCGTGAACATGAGTGGTACTGGTACCTTGTGGTTCATCATTCTCCTGCCCTTGTCCCAATTTATTGTATTTGGCGTCAGTGCAACATGTCTTTTTCTTCCATACTTCTCTATTAGTCGTCATCTTGGTACTCACTCCCTTTCTAGCCATATCATCTTTCACACAGGCCATCCATCTTTTCTTGGTCTTCCCCTAATCTTATAGCCATCTACATGCATACTCAAAACTTTTCTGACGACATTTCCCTCATTCCTCCGCATACCATGATAACCGATTTCCAAAAACTTTTCAATCACCTGTGTCACTTACTTAGAGGAAGTCTGACTTCCCTTATATATACTTATTTCTTTTTCTTCCTCTTATATATTTCTTAATCTATCCAATCGCGTAACACCGCACTTTCCTCTTAGAATACTCTTCTCAGCTGCATGCAATTGCCTTTCATTAGTATGTATTAGGTATTTTATTTAATTTAAAAGAGAAGTATGTATTAAATTTAACAGAGAAGTATGGAAGAAAAAGACATGTTGCGCCGACCCCAAATAATTTGGGACAAGGGCAGGAGAATGATGATGTATTAGGTATTTAATTTGTTAGCTTAGTTGTTCATTCTATCGTGCATGCTGTGGTCACCTGTAAGTGAAGGAGTACACCTACCAAATACTTTGTCGTCCATTAACTATATGCAATTAGTGTATATCTTTTGTTGGAGATCCTAAAATAGATTAATTAATTCTTTTTGTGGCCCAATATTTTGATCCATACAAGACAGCAGGACTAACCATTGCTTTGTAAATCTTCCCCTTAAGTTTAAGGGGAATGCGGGAGTCACAGATTGTTCCCGTGACCTGCTGCCATTTCATCAATCCAGTGTTAATTCTGTGCTTAAATCTTATTCTTTGTTTAGTATTTGGTTTATATCTAGGAGAAGGTGTTTAATGTGTTTATAGGGAAAATATAATAAAAATGACACGAGTATTGACAGGGGTTACAAAAGCTTTTGAAGATAATCAAGCGTAATAATCATTTTCAGACTCTGACTTTGAAAGTGATCATGCGATGTAAATAATAATAAATATTTAAATCGAGATTAATGTTATGAATGGTATTTTTTATTTATTCTTAATTGAATTAAGTTAATTGAACAGAAGCTAGCTATATTTTTCATTAAGAGCCTTAATTATAAAGACCACATATTGTTTTATTGCTACTAGAAATAATTTGTTTGACCGTTTCTAAGATCAAACGTGTTTGGATCATTAATTCATAATACATTATCAGGCTTTGTTAAAATACTAGTATTCAGCTGCATCCGGTTAGACTGGAAGCTGACCCCAATATATATAGTTGGGAAAAAGCTAGGCATGATGATGGTGACATTATCGCGCTTTGTGATTGTATTTTATAGGTAAATATCCTGTTTCAAACATTTATGATGATGTGATCTAGTACAAGTTACTAATTCCAATCTAATATTGTCCCACTGCAGGGAAAAAGCTTCTTCTCGTACAGAGAAGGCACGAGCATTGATCATCACGCTTGCTAAAGACGGGTTGGCGATTTCAGGCTTATTTTATCTGTAAGTCCAGGTATCCTCACGACGTTTTTCCTTTAAAAGAAACAACCCCAAACTCAGATAGTACTTAAGAATTGGAAAAGTTAGGTACATTGGTACTCGTAACTGCCCGGATTTGAACCTGCAACTTCGTGCATAAGAGGCGAGGCCTTCACCACTGGGCTATCACGACAATAAAGACTGAGTAGTACAAGTTAGACCTTAATAAATCAATTTATGCCAATGGTAGGTTTAGTAGCTTATACTTAACAAGTAAAATGATTATAATGGTGTCTCGGAAGACGATGTTTTAATTATTTAGCCTACAATACAAAGAATTAAAAAGTCCATGTTTTAATAGGCAAGACGTCTCAAAGTCTTCTACACAATCGATATAATTTTTTACCCTTGCTTATAAGTTACAACCTAAGTAGTAAACTAAAACCAATAAATGATCAAATTCGTAAATACCATTTAAATCTAAACGATAAATTCTATATAGATTGATTTTTTTACGACAAATTTTGTTTGTTACGCAAATTGGTATCTCATAGAACTTTAAAAGAAATATCTCATATACTTGACATCTTTATTACAGTAAATTTTTCACCTGTTGGCGGTCTTGGACTTGTAATACGAGTATCACAAATTATAGGTAACTACGTTGGTGTTATGGTGTGTTTTGAAAGGTAACCCTATAATTCATTGTTCTTTGTAAACGGAAAGGTTGCAAATAATTTGTCGAGAACGTACGCTTCATTACGTAGGTATTAATAATTATGGTATTTTAATAATAATAATATCCTGGGACATTTTCACACACGGTCCCAAACTAAGCAGAGCTTGTACTATGGAAACCAGATAACTGATATACTACATATACTACTTTTTTTTGTAAATACATACTTATATAGATAATTACACCCAGACTCAGGACAACCAGACAGGTTCATGCACACAAATGTTTGTCCTGGCTGGATGGGAATCGAACCCACGACCAGTGGCGTGATAGGTGGTATCTTAACCAACCACGCCACTGGCCTGTCAATTTTATTCGTTTTATGTTGATTTGAGGATCCAAAGTTGAGGTATGGAATCTTTGCTGTTAGCTAAATATTCACTGTTCCTTCATCGTCATCATTTCAGCTGAAATACGTCACTGCTGCACATAGGCATCGCCCAAGCATCGCGTCGTCACCACATCGACCGATGTCACTTTGTTATGATTATTTCCTTTATTTCATAAATACACATATAAATTATATTTTTAATTAGTCTAGTATATAAACATTTAAAAATATAAAAAATAGTAGCCTACCAGTATCGGGGACAGGTTCCAAGCTACCGGCGGTCAGGGCTCCAGAGAGGAACCTCCTAACAATGCGATCCGCGTCCAGAAGCACCGCTTTCTGAATCAAGTCCTTAATCCAGTTGCGCAACGAGAGCCTCATTGGGTTGGTCGAGACTCTTGGCCAGTAAGCCATTGGCTGTCACAACTATCGGCACGTTCGCTGAGTCTACATCCCACATTTCGACAACCTCGCGAGCCAAGTCAAGGTACTCGATTTCATTATCATTCTCGGTTTTCACGAGGTTCCCGTCATATGGGACCGTTATGTTAACAATCATCGTGCGCGATTCTATTCGATCGATCACCACGATATCAGGCTTACTGGCAACAATAGTTCTATCAGTGATGATGGATCGATCCCAGTACAATGTGATATTTCCATTTTCAAGAACTGGGTGGGGCACATACCTGTAGTACGGCACTTTCGATTCCACAAGGCTGTATTTCAGAGCAAGTTGCCGATGGCTACAAGGTGGTGTCAATTCAAGTTCTCTTCGTTAACGAGCAAACCTTGAAATAATGTGTCCGATTGATTCCTCCGGACGGTGGCATGCCCGACAGATGTCAACCATGCCGCCTTTCACAATAAATTTCCGGTGGTTATTCGTCATGATTACTTTGTCCATAATTTCACAGACAAAACCTTCGGTCTACTCAAAGAGGCCACGGAAACGCAGCTAGGCTACGGACGCTAGTAGATGTAGATCTACTAGCGTCCGTAGCCTGGCATCGGGTCTATGTAGGCCCCAGAAAAAGCATCCTTGCTCTGCCATACCTCCCTGCGATTGTTAGTGTCAAGCACTACCGGCTTGCACCAGTTCTCGTTAGCCATCATCTTTAGTCATCACGATGCATCCACACGTCGCGGCGGCTTCTAGTAAATATTCTCTGACACTGCATATCTCACGATTGTGTTGGGTCTTTGCGTTTAAAAAGCCTCGTCCTCCACAATTTCGCGGGATATACAGTCTTAGTACCGATGACCGTGGGTGATGCATTTGATATGCAGTCAGCAGTGTACAGACCCTCTTGTCCAGATCGTCAAGTTTGGTCTAAGTCCATTTGATTATGCCAAAAGAGAACATAAAAACAAGCATGACCCAACCGTTGAAGGCGCGCACGCACCTTGTTTCCGCCTGACAGAAGACTATTCAATACTTTCTTTAGGCGACTAAAGAAGCGCTCCTTCAAAGAGTGCTTCATGTCATTAAAATTGCTCAACGCTTCCGAGGTTTCCAAATATTTGTAGGATTTAGATGCGCAGAGGGCATCCGGGGGAAATCAAGAGTTGGGTTCCCACGGATTTCACAATCTCCCCTCGCTCTACCTGCATGACCGCACATTTTGTCCACACCAAATTTTCATCTTCAGGGCACGCTCGTTCCTTCAGAGACATTATCCATAGCTTTACATCAGGCGTGATCGAGGTCATGAGCAGGCCAAGTCAGCAATAAAAAAGAATTCTATCCTTAAGGCGCTACTCAAAGTTTTTTATTTTTTTATTTGAGATGGGTTTGCTCTTGACTATAGTCTAGGTCAGAGGTGACAGAGACAAAGTCTACGATGGAGTGAGCTTACCCAGAAGAAGACTGTTCAGTGTTCACTCTAACTTTGAAGAGATTTGGGTTGTATGCGTTCGGGAACACAGACGCAGGTATTGAGTTCCACTCTTTTGCCGTGCGCATTATGAAGGATTTTTGGAAGCAATGCGAATTGGTGGAATGGCAACTAGTTATGGATAACTTGCAGTGCGTCTAGATGGTCGATGCTAGAAGAGGGAAGCGGGAGGTTGTGGACTTCCTGAGCACACTCACCGAAGTCTACAGGAAATGGACAAGCACGCAACCTTGCGGCGATGAGCCAAGCTATGAAGCTTGGCATCCAATAGTTTTACGTCGCCAATGAGCCACTTAGCTCTGCGTTCCACTGAGTCAAGCGCAGTAAGTTGGTATTTAGCTGAGCCATCCCAAAGGTGGCTGCAATACTCCATGCAGGATCGGAATTGCGCTTTATAAATGTTCAAAAGCTGTCCAAGTGTACAGTATCGCTTCACTCTGTTTAGGATGTCCAGTTTTTTGGCCGTAGTTTGGGCTTTGTGCTTGATGGTAGCGCCGAAGTTGAGACTAGATGTCAACTCCATGCCTAGGAGCTCGAGCCGATCATTTCAGTATTAGAGTCATTTACTTTCAGTAGCTCTATCAGTTTCAAATTGTTATGATGATATTCATCATTACACAAACAATAAAGACAATAAAGTTAACATTACATATTAACTTTATTGTCGTTTGCTTTTAATTTTTTCTTAGGTGAATATTAAAATCTATTTATAATATGTATGTCACTGTATGGCGGCGGCGGCGTACAGACTATTCAGATATGTGAAATAGTAAGTGTATTTTAGTTTGTAAGTGCCAACTCGATATGTTATGAACCTCTGGTCTGAAAATAAATATTTATTTATTATGGTAATTTATGTCTTCTTCTTCTAGCATTACCGCCTTCTGCTAGATAGCTTTATTAGATTACCTACTTACTGAACATAAAATACTTACGATCTTAGATATTTATGCTGAAATGAGAACATTGCCGATAAACTGTACTGTATTTTAGAGTTCTGTATAAATGATTTATAACCTTTTTTTTCTTTGACCATGTCAATTACCTCTTTTCCTGCCTTCGGCAGCCTTGGTTGGGAATTTGGGATCGTCACCTCGCCAACAATGATGTGAAATTAAAAAGAACTTAAATTTTGTAGTATACATATAATCCTATCCAATCATCAATCAAATAAACTATAGATGTTGCCATAAAGTCTGGTTAAAGCTGCGTCCCCTTGTAACAAAGTTACCAACATGTTACGCATAATACAATCAAGTTCGACACGACTGGTGGAACAATTTCTATGAAAACTTCATGGTAACTCTGATTATCTGAACTGAAATTGTATTCAGACAATGTAGGTTAACCTGGGTTATTAATGATAAAAACTAGTATCTGTCATCATAATTTATTAATTAATTAAAATAAAAATACTAATGTACATACGCAAAGTACTTCACTTAATTACATCTGAGCAATAACTATTCAATAATGTAGTAGAGTCTGCGTTTTTCCTAACTAAAGATTTTCTTTCAACATTTATATAATGCTTTTTATTATTTATTTTAACAGTTCAGTTTTATTAATTTATTATGCAAATTCTTCAACAATACTATTGTTTGTAATTAGATTAATAATCAATCAACTATTTTTAAATTAAATCTAACATTTATTTACATTTTATAATACCAAGTCTTAAATTAAATCACGATTATCAATTAAACTGCTTATTGCCCGACAAAACTAACATTCTCAATAATTAAATTATGAAATAACTAAATAATAAATAACAGCAGTAATAAGAACCAGTCAATTCTTAATATTTTAAATCTAACTGCAAAAAACTAAATTAGGTACCTTTAAAATTATTTTAATTACAAATCAGCACTGATGGATTCAAACAAAAGAAAATCACACAAACAACTGTTATGTTCGTCGACATCCAACAATAAAACGACAAAATAAAAATTAGTGCCTAAAATATTTTCTTCGATAAACTAAATTTTTAAAATTTGGGGGAAACAAAACACTGCACAAACAAACCTTATGAGATCTTTACGAAAACCAAATCCACGTTGCGAATACGTACAAACATACCTCTAGAAATTTTACAATGTGTATCATCGAAACTTGGTCTAATAATACTTCTGATTATAGTTAATCTAAAATTAGGTACAAATACAATTTCATATCTTAAATCTCTAGAAATGCACCTATACAATCGATTAATAACCACTGCCTTCAAACATCGCATTACAAAAACTCTTCATACTATGTAGCTAAACAAAATAAAGCAACACGTCTCTAAAGGCTAAACTTTAACGTAATCTTATACTACGCAATTTCATTTGCATACAGTAAATCTTCGCAGACAGTGGCGCTTATTAACATATCATCAGCGCCTCATAATATCTTCTATACTGAAGCCTTTTTTCGGTCCTGTCGATGAGCTCGTCCCCGGTTTTGGATTAGTCGGCGGTTGTATCCCAACAATATTCTTTATTCCACTTGTTATGAAACTCGAGCTGCCTTCTTCAGGATCCTTCTGACCATCCTTACAATTAGTCACATGAGTAGAAGTACTGGGCGTTGTGTCTTTTGGCGGCGCGTGTTTTACTATCAAGTCTTGTGCAACAGTTTGCTGTGGTCCTAATATTGGGTGAGGAACAGGACCGTACGTCATTTGAGGGTGAGGCGGTGGCATGGGTATACCAAACTTATGATATGATGGCATTCCCATTATAGTTGGCGGGATTCCAATTACGACCTCCCCATTTCCTAGTGGGTGCCGAGGCATTGACAAGTTAGTAGGCTCAGGCGAACGGCTTCGATATACTGCTGCGCAAGTTCTCACATTATCTCCAATATCAGGAGGATGACTTCTCTTTCTGAATGGACTCAGGTACATATTAGAAGGCCCAGGGTCTATAGGTGGACTTGCCATTTGACCCATCTTTGAAGGATCAGGAGGTGCAACTTGATGAAGGTCTCTTCGTATTTGCAGCTGAGGATGTCTTATTTGTTGTTCAGGAACTTCGGTATAACGCATCTCTTTTTCTATAATCTCGTCAGAAGTGTATCGCCGTTTTTCGTATAGATCTGACGGCATGCGCATGTGTTTCTCTTGATGTTGTGGGCGCATAGTGTAAGGACTCGCTCTATCTTTCTGCTCATTGTGGTGGCAGTGAGTACGTTCTACCGGAGAAGGTGACGTCCGACGTTGAGGTGGTCTCTCTTCACTTTGCTCTCTTCCGATACTTTCGATTGACGACGATCGCGCACGTCTAACAGGGGAATGTTCAGGGGACGAGAGTTCAGGATCGTCATCATCAAATCCTGGTTCTATTGGCGATCCCGGTCTGCCAATATCCTCTTCGCCTACGTCTAGAACATCACCTGGTGGTACGTCACCAACTGCGTGTGTCAAGGCGTGTCTCCTCAAATCGCAGTTTCTTCTAAATACTTTCCCGCAAGAATTGCATTCGTAAGGCTTGTGATCTGTATGGGTGAGCAAATGAGTTTTGAGGTTTGACCGTTGATTGAAACTTCGGCTGCAAACTGGACATTTGTGAGGTGACTCCTCCATGTGGAGGATTTTGTGTACCGCCAGGGTCCTTGACTGACAGAATCCTTTCCCACATTCTGTACACTTGAATGGCTTCTCCTTTGAGTGTATGTACCTGGAACAATGAAAGAGAAATTAATTTCCAGAGCTATAAGTATTTAGCAATGTATCTGGATAAGAGTGTTCCGCGGGAACGTTTTAAGATTCGTACCATAAAATATCATGGTTTAATTAAATGTCTGAGTAGAGGCGGAGTAAATTCGAACACAAGTTTCGCTGATAATATAAAACGTAGTTTATTTATGGTACGTAACAATACGTAGGTATGCGAAACGGGTTTTGATTGGATTAGGAGGCGTTCATTCATTAAGAGAGGAACGACCTTTTGTCGTCGACAGTATTTCATTGCCCGCTACTAAAGTGAGTAGATGTCACTTGAGATAATATAATAACTGTTATACGGGTATTAAATACAATACAATGTAATAGAAAATTTTAATGTCGGCAACCACTATACTGTTCAGACGCGCCTTGAACGTGATCCGAGTAACATGAGCCTTTAGTCTCAAGGCGAGCCCGACGACGTCGCATGCGTTCAGTACGTACAGCCTCACCATTTTTTTAAGATCTCCGCTATTTCTTTTTAGTTCCCCGTATCGTTATTGGATCGCGAATGTGAGGGGGAATGAGAAGGTCATGTTGTATTGGTTCCTTTCCACAAGAGTTCCAGTCCAACCGAATCGAATTACGTTAAAAGCATTTTGTGGCCAATCGCTGCGATTAATATTATTAACAGCGGCTATATTGGATTACTAGTGACCATCTGCTTTATGGCTTGTAGGTAGGCGAGTGATGTGAAAACAGTGTTTTATACTCCTCTAAGATGTGTACGAAGCTCAATTACATTCTGTGTAAGTGCGTATTAGTATACAAATTCATACTATATGAATGGCGAAGTACTTATTAGCTATTCGTCAGACAGGTATATAATTTTGGGCACTTATCATGCTATGAAAATACAAAAAACATCTGACAATATTTACTGCATACCTAGATCAAAACAAAGGTAAAGAATTTCAGAAAAAAAACCTACTGGTTATTCTACGAGATTATGATCTAAACTTAACCATTTTTATAAAGAAATTATTAGCAATTTTTCTTACATCACTTTTATAATTGCATTCCGATGAGGTTTTTATTTGAGGAAACACACCCAGGCGAGGTCGATAAAAGAATTAATAAAGGAAGTATTGAGAGCTTCGTATAATCATGTTAATAACACGCTTGCGCTCTGTCCATAAATAGTAAAAACTTGATTCTGAAATTATATTGTTCTAATAAAATGTATATCATTTTAAATGCATTGAAAAAAAAACTATTGTCTATTTGCTTAGTACCTACTTATGACCTGTACCTACTTTTGATAAAAGTAGCTTTAATTTGTTATAAGTGCACCCACATGAAATACTTCTTCATCAGTCCATCCCAAGTATTTCTTAGTAATCTTAGTTCATTGATACGAATATCAAAACGAACACTAAAGTAATCAGACGACTTAGGCAAGATAAACTTACAAAACACAATTCAGCTAATGATAGTGACACAAAGTCCGTAGACCCAGTTAATCATGAAAACTTAACAAAAAACGTAATGAAGAATGGTTTAAGTCCAGTCCGTTTAATGATGATGAGTCCGAAAATTCTTTGAGTTGTCATGCAAAGAATGCGCCGCGGAGATGAGTAGTTACATAAGGTAATAACCGGTTAAACATAAGCATAGATGACAGAAAGTCTCGTATGAAAGAAGGTCATAGTGATGATTGGGTAATTACTAAATACATAGATGTTGGAAATGAAACTGTTGATGGGAGAGATGATATACTTAAAGTTTAGGTATATGATTGTAGAAGTAAATACAATTCTCTGAATGCTTTGAAGACTTCATGATAAACTTTGAAATGCATAAGGATTTTGGCAGTGCATAGTAAAATACTTGCACATAGTGAAACAACTAGCAATCTTCTTACACACGAATGATATGTAAAATATTATTGGATATACTCGTGAACCCTTTACGACTTCTAGTGCAATTCTAACTTTACTGCCTTTTCTTGTAAATGTAAGATATATTATTACCAACCATATTAAGTTGATGATCGATAAATATCTAAACAAATCCATAAAATGAACACCTATATCGTAATCAAAATCTTTTATCTCTTATGCGGTGATATAATTTATATATATTCACTTTCAAGTGACCGCAGCAGTGAAATATTGTATTGCCCAAAATTTTATTCCGAGTTTATGATAGAAACCGATTTCATCGATCGATTCATCCATAAAAATCACGAGAATACAAAAAAAAAGAATGTCCGGTATGTGAGTATGTTTGTGTGTTGAGGCCTAGCTATGCGCTACCATTTTAATTAATTTGTGTCGAAGAAAACAATTGATTCTCAGAAACAAACATATTTTAGAATTCACAACAATTTAAACACTCATAATGCTAACGTAAAGCACGGTGGAGATGAAAATAACAAGAAAATTCTACCAACACAAAAACTGACTTGTCCCCTTCATCCCATTGGCTGCAAGGAACACAATAACCCATTCCCTCACAAAACAGAAATACATTGTAAGTTTGTAACGTTAAATTGTACATACGGAACTCTAAAAGGAGTAACAACCCACACTGCCAATTACACGGATTGCGCACGCATTTTACTTCGCTCTTGAGTTCGCAATTTCGGACATTTGATTCTTAGAAAAGCTAAGAATCCAGTTTTATTCTCATATATGTGTACATGTTATAACAGAAAATACTTTAGCCTCGACACTGGGCCCTCGAATTTTATTTTGACAAACTGTAGAAGCAATGCGTAAATAATAACTGCTACAGTTTCTAACTTCATCTCGTTCTAGGTATATTTGTTGACATGCCTAAAGAGTTTGTCATTAAAATAAATAAGCTAGCCAGGTTAGGTTAGTATTTACCAACGGTATTTAATTTAATCTATGGTATGGTATTTTATTTATTTCCAAAAATTATGTGCTCAAGCAACCATTCTTTTTTTGGAAAAGTTGCAGCGGCTCATAAGATTCCAAAATTCAAATGAAACTGCGTTAAGAATCTAGTTATTAAAAATTGATTCAGAAAATTGATCAATCAAAAATCTCATTTGCCGTTTTATTCATTCCTATATTTATGAGAATCGATTTCCGTATCTTATAATTAATACTGACCTTACAAAAAAATTTATTGATGATTTATGCGCTATCGAACAATCATGCGTTGCCAAAAATGGATGTTTTGACTTAAAAAAATCATCCAAGGGATTGCCCATATCAAGGACAATGATTGTAATTACTTTAAAACTTCCTCATAATTGCAGAAATCTCAATTTTGGTAATTAAGAGAACGCCCACACCCAATTCAGTATTTATTTAGAGGTTACCAAGCTTCTTCGTCGTTATCGAAAATTTTACTGGTCATGTTCCAATTTTTTACTCATTATAAGACAGGTACTAAAGTTTTGGAATCTTGTATACTTAAATCAAATCATATACTTTTGCTGCTGCAATTTCATTGAAATCTACCACTCTGCAATCCAACACAACTGACTTAGACTTAACACTAGCACACTACTTGTATAGATACCTCTGCATGGATTACAAGCAAGTCGATACTGTTACAACAGTTTTTTTTCTAGCTGGTGAAACATAATGTCAAGTGACAACATTAAAAATGTCAATATTACGTGCGTCGGCACGGCTCAAAGCCTCGCAGGAGTAAAGTGTAAGCTTTTATACCCGTCACAAATTGTGCATAAATAGTTACGGTTTACTTGCAAGTGTGGCTTTACCTATAAAGGCATTTAATGGTAATAAATTCCACTTATTATTACATGATTCTGAGGCAAACAACATCGAATAGTCCATTAAAGAAGATACAGACTAGCTGAAGGAGGTTTCAAAACTAAAGGTGAGTCCATTATAAATTCCAAAGAGAAAGTGAAGTTTAAAGAACTAACAAATAAATTCATGAATGAAAAAGGGAAGGGCGCGAACTTGCCATCGTCACGCAAATATTGTGTAGTGACTGACGGACAGACCGGTTTTAATGTACACACGGCCAGTCCAAACACCCACGTTGTGTATTAAGATTTTGAAGTATTATTAGATAATGGATGGACCTTCTAAAATTTATGATAGATTTATGTATTGGGTTGGGATAAGGATAAAAAATTATAGGATATACGAGCTTGATACTAAATTATTGGAACAAATTTGCTTTGACTTTGCTAAAGGACACGGCAACTAGTATTTAGACTTTATTAATAGTAACATTAAGGGCGGTACCTTCCAACTCTTTAAATTTTATAACATAGAAGTCATTAATATAAAGCCGGTTATCGATCTGTGTTGTGTTTACGATGAGAAAACTAACAGTGTTAAACATAAAAACATGGAACACACATATAAACGTAACATCGATAGATGTAGAGAAAAAGTGTTCCAATTAAATAAAAACCTGATATTTTAATATCGCAGCTGAAATTACTTCCAATAAATTTTAAATATCTAATGAATGCGATATCTTCATTTTAAAATGAATCGAGAGCCACGATCGACATCATATGATGACGGATTCGAAAACACCAGTCAAACAGCTTTACTAACATCAGAGAGACCGATGCCAGATTCAAATTAACAAGGCAATTACCAGGTTACTACGAAAACGTTTGATGCGAACCAACTAAAACTATAAAACACAAGTAACGATTGCTGGTCAAATGGGTAAACCCCAAAACCATATACCAAATGGTAGAGCAAAGAAGAGCTAAACTACTCAAAATTGAAAATGTCACAACAAACATTCATTCGGAAGTTTCAACGACAAAAAATGTATTGAAAAAATTAAAAGATTAATACAAACCTACAGAATACACATAATTTATGACATAAACAAATCTTACCCTCCAAGGTATCTTATCGTACCAGTTCGATCGATTCTGACGTTAAATAAAATATAAGTAACGTCTGTCTCTTCTTATTATACTTTGAGATAAGGATCACGATGGACAGTCGCTCAGTACCCCATCAAGACACGGAGCGAAGATTAAAAAACTTTGACTCCAAATTACAGAGAGGACCGAGATCCCGCGCTAATGGGTTACATTAAAAAATATTTCCATTACGGTTGCCGGGCGGATAATGTGTTTTGGAACACACTTACAAGAGATGGCGCCGGTGCATGGTGTAGGAAACAGGCAAGTGACTCATGAAATGAACAATAAAATGGTAATAACGTGAATTCCTAACAACGACATAATGCTCTCAGAAGTGGCAATTGAATATCACTCGTATCGTTGGTCACTTAACTAAAATGTCTAAAAATGTTGACTTTTTGTTTTACTGGAAATGTAATTGGTTAAGCCAAAAAACCATTTGCGAGTGCCGAAACAGGTTCTTAAAGTGTTCTCGTTTCTTAACAGCTGCACTGTAAAGTCAATGTGACAGAACCGAGAATACAAAGTCAAACTAAAATTTTGGGTCACTTTATTTCCAACCCTCGTTTTTAAAATAAAACTCCTTGTACTTAAATTGATTTTGATAAAAGTGATATAAAGTTAGAACTAGTTGCGTTTTAAACTATGAACAAAAAATAAGTATTTCGTCTACCGATCCGGGTCAAAATGGTTTTTTCCAATACAATCGTGTTTGAGATTGCCTATCGAACAACGTTCGAGAGGTTGGTAATGAATATAGAGTTATGACTATGATAGACCAGTCTATGTTTAAGGTTTCTGAATTAAAAGTTAAAACACCTGCACATACATTATTATTTAATTCCAAAACTTAGTAGTGTTGGGAAACAATCAAGAGCTTAATTAATATGTCTTGAAATGAAATAGAGGTATTCCACAGAAGAAAATAATACAAACGCCAAAAACACATAAATCGAATGCAATCTCAACCATTTGAAGTCATGATTTAAAGCTTATTAAAAATATTTAAAGTCTGCGAGGTATTGTCTAAGATTGTATTGGTTCTTTGCAATGACCAACACCACAGATCGAATCAATTTCTCTCCACCGTTTTTTTCTTATTACAAAGTCTGAATGGTAGATAGAGTGAGCCAACTGGGCACCAGTGCATACCTGTATGTATATATATATATATATACTGTGTATTACTTTATTTTATTTTCTTATTTATTTTATTTTCATTATTTACTTTAGTTAGTATACTTAAGTTTTATGTGAATGTTTATCTTACGTTTTACTTTTAGATTGTCTATCAATCGCTTAATTAACGTGTCCATCAAACGTGTCCATTTGCAAAAAGTTATCTACTGTTTCATTTTCTGCAAAAATTTCAAATGTAGTTTCAGAATAAGAATCTTGAGTTCATGTATCACTTGCAAGTTTAAATTCAAAATAAGGCGAGAAGCGAATGTGGCTGTGATGTTTATGGACAGTGGGCTTGCAACCTTATACTCGTGCTTTATTGCCAACAATATGAACTTGACACTTGAATGCTGAGACAGGGTTATAACTACACAGGTTTTTACACGCTAGGAACGAAACGCAAAGCCATAACTCAAAACAATTACCTAAACAACTGAAGTTCTGCTATCTACGCGAGTAAAAATAAAATTAAATAGTTTAAACTAGAGATCATAAAAAATAAGTTATTGTAGTTTTGTGGAAATACGGTCGACATAGGTCCATTCTGGTATAAGTTTCATAACATTCTAACTCTATCTAGCAAAAGAAATAAGTATTCCATCACTTCAGTAGTAGGTACTGATGATTTTCATAAAAAATCTAGTTAAAAGTAAAGAGAGCAGGTACAGCGGACGCGCGTTGGAATGCCGCCGGGGTCACTGTCCGATCCCTCCTTACGTACCTCCCGTTCATCTACGCTATCTAAACCTATCGCATAGATTGATCGTAAAACGCTTTGCTCATTAACTTTACTAATTATATCTTTGCCTTTAAAAGTTCTTATGTTAGAAAATCAGAAAACAAAAGTTTTTATAATAAGAGAGTTTTTAACATTTCAAGAGTTCAATGATGATAGCTTTCTTGCTATCACCATATAATATCGGTAAATCTAAAAGTAATTGGCTTCAACTAATAATCTGACTTCACAAAAACACATTATTTTGCGCCTTCATAACCCAATACGTAAAGATCCAAAAAATTAGCAAAACTGTAACATAATACGAATACAAAATGAGACTTCACACTAATTAAATTAAGTCATTTAAATCATAAATATGGCAAAGAAGACAATGCCACCGTATTTATTATAATGAGTGGAGAACTTAATTATGTACGTAGGTGTATTTGCGGAACCCACACCAGTGCAGAACGGTAGCGGTTGATAATACATAAATTTATTCAAAGAAACTGTTACATGCCGCACACTGCCACATAAGTAAATCAAACCTGCTTACAAATAGCTTATATTAACATAATCTTGCGATTTGAATAATGAAGTAGCAGATTTTGTTATTCAAAATCGCGTTGCTTTCAGGCAGATGCATCGAATCTTAATTTTATTGGCCGTTGTGACGTTTCTATTGGTTTTAACATTCCGAGAGACGCGTAGAAACTAAAAGCTTGCAGTTTTATGTAAATTATTGTTTTGGAACAAACCTTTAGATGATTTTTATGATAAATTTAACGTTCATCAATATACATAAGTCCCGATGTATTTTGTTACAATGACAGATGAATTAGAAATTGTCGTTAGAATTGAGTATAAATGGTGAATATTATTATAATATTTCACGCACTGGCTTTGATAACATTCATCATTTGCCCAAAGTATTATAAATATCTCCCAGAAATATGACTATTTGTCATTCTTAAAAGGTTACATACAGCTTTGTTTAACTTTAAGGGAAAAAATGAACGAATGTATATAAAAGTATTTGTAAGTAAACGTTAAATACATCTCCGGACATGTTTCTCAGGAGACACTTTTGCTGTATTAAGCAGCATAAAAGGCATACTTAAGCAACTGTAGTTGACTCGAGTCTCGAACCCACGCACTTTTATCTCTTTACAACTAAGCTGGTTTCCTTTAAGACGATTTATTGTTATGCTACTAATATCTCAGCATCAGTAGTAAATGACGCCAACGCTTTACTTTCCAATAATTAACATTTGAATGACAGAAATTGTTTAGTCAGTCCGTGTGAACTTATTATGTATGGTACAGCTATATTTTATGTTTAATATTTTGAACAACGCTATGAGTCAAAATTACTTGAATGAAATAGTTTTGGATCGTTCTAATGAATCAGAAAAAACGTAAAATAAATAAAATGTTTAAACAAATATAAATATGACAGATAAAAATATAACAAGTACTAACCTAGAAGCAGAACATACAAAAACAACATTTCAAAGAATCATTCCACTAATTAGCAAAAGAGTCGTTTCCAACGCCTAGAAACTTAGAAGTGCAATTAGCATAGACGCTGTCGAGCTAATATTTCTTAAAAGCGAACCGTAGGAACCCGTATAGGTAGCAAAATATTTACAAGAAGTAAATGACATAATGTAAATGAGACGAGCGTTTTCGCAACTGCTCGACCGAAATTAGCATTACCATTAGAACGTTTTTTGCGTTGCGTTTAACAAAATGAGACGTCAATACATTGGATATATCGTTTTTTTTTAACCGCAATGGAATTATGGTAATAAGCTTCTTTTGAATGACAAAACTGAAGTCAATTCCCAATAGAAAGAGACTTTAGTTATACGAATAATACTCTGTGGGTTATGGATCTTTTTTGAAATGTTGAATAAAGTAGCAACAATAAATTATTTCGTTTCAACAGTCATCTTTGTATTGGTTTTTACTTTTACAGTTACTTTTTTGCTTCCTTCCTTCGCAAGAAATGAATTTACAAATTTGTTATTTTCTGCAAGTGTGATTTCTGGCATATAAAATTCGCGGATGAACGTTGAATGAACAGCAACCAGTATTATTAAACCTGCTTCTTCCGCTTCTGTAATCTTTAAACCAAATACATTCCCTTCAAATGCACAATCCGGTTTGTTATCATTGCTTTAATATGTTGCTAAATGTTTTGGCGTTCGATTACTTCAATTCTTTTTTGCTTTACATTCTGCAACATTGACTTAAGTAAAAATATTTCCTTCTTATTTTATTCTTGGCTATCTTTAAAACTAATGTGGCACTGTACTATTTGATTTAATTTGGAATTCGTCAAAATAAAATGTTATTTTGTCTATTCCAAGCAGCCGCTTCCCTTTAAGTAAGTTCTTCTAAATCTATTACCACATTTTAGAACGGCCCTTTATTGAATTCAGATTGAGTTTCAAAAATAATACGTCATTACCAAAGTAGTTACGTTAAAGCCTAATAGGTTTCGTGTAGGCGAGATGCTTTCAATCACATCAGTACAATGAGTCGTTAATGTAGTCGCTGGGTCTCCGGTAATGGTCTAGCTAGACGCTACCTACACATGAAGCCTTTCGTTTCTTTTGTCACAATGTAGGTAATGTTGCATTGTAGCAAGGTTGGTTTTTAATAGAATGTGCACGTGCTGTTTTCTTTCTTTTTTTCTTCCAATACTTAATGCGTAAGTAGTTTTGAAGTTTTAGTATTTAAAATTAGATGGGTATTTGATGTGAAACGTTTTTTGACATCAAAGAACCCTAAGAAGAAGGACAAATAGCTACTTTCGGAATGGCAATTTTATATGCAGAACTAACTACTACAATATTCAAAGTTATATTCTTTTTCCACAGAAAAAGAATATAACTTTGAATCTTGTAAAATTATTCTCTTGGAATTTTGAGAGTAAATTTCCAAATCGTTCATCTTCTATCAAAAAAACTTAATCGAAAAAATAAAATACAGAGCGTTCCGCAATGCGTGGCAGTGCATCATTTGTTTTCGTTTGTATACTAAAGAAATTTAGTTAGTATTCGTCGCGCGGTCGACGTTATAAAAAGTCAAAACCCCAAAAGTCGGACAGGTACGTGGACAAAAAATAAATGGAAAATACTAATGGAGCGGCGCGGCCAGGTTGGACCGCGACGCTGCGTGGTAAGTAACTGGTAGGGAAGGGTATCATTTACTTTATTTTGTATGTACTGATGAAGGAAGTGCAGACAAGTGAGTATTGTTGATGTAGTAGTTTAAATCTAAGCAGACAATATCGAAGTAAGAATTTTATAATGACTCATGAACTTGATTAAATTTCAATAATAAAATCGTTTTGATAAGTCTGTAAATACATATGTACACAATAACTCATTATGACGTTCTACCGATGTATTATGCCTGTCACCTAAGTCATATTAGGCCGATATATTTGTGTAGGTCGTAGAAGTCAGCCTAACTAAACCAACCAGAAAAATAAATATTTTCAACAACCGAGTCAGCTACATACAGTGCGGCGCCCACAGCCGGTTTGGCTGCGCGTACGCCGGCCATGCGACGTAATGGGAGCGACGGCTTGCCGCTGCCGCTTCACACACAATTTCACCTCTGAGTGACGCAAACATTTATTGTAAATACGTACTTCACTTGCGCGGTATCAGGTGCATTTTACCAAAAACTGCTAATGTATTAAAAATGTTGATAGAACCTGAACGGTAAGGTAAAACCTAAAAATTATGGATGATGGCCAGAATCAAAATAAAACTGCCAAAACTTCATGTTTCGCGTGACATAGGTCTTATTATAGATGCATGTCCTGCATTGCTAAATGATTTCGTTACGATGTATGCATCTTCTATCTGTAGACACATATATAGGTATACACGCATTAGTCTCGCAAAAACTCGAGACAATGACTCGAGCGATTTGAATTTTTTTGTTCTCGTTAATACTGGGGTGGTTTAGAAAAAAGAAAATTAGGGAAATCCAAAGGAACAGCCAAAAAAATTAAATTTTTACAGGACAACGTCTGACGGGTATAGCTAGTATAATATAAAACAAAGTCGGGTTAGAACATCAATGGGTCATTTATAACTCAAGAATAGCTGGACCGATTTTTAAGATCTTCGATTTTTCTCCTCCCCGAATAGCACAAAACTACCCCTCGCGTGTTTGGCGTACATACGCTGTACGTAAGAAAAAATCTTTACATAATATGTATATAAACGTATATCATATACAGGGTTGTTGGTAAAACACCGACAACCTCTTAAAGGGTCATTATGAACAACTTTTACTATGGGATCAAACCTGAAATCGCGAAAAAAAAAATCAGCTGTTTAGTACATTTACCTATGTTAGCATAATTCGTCAAAATGTACTGAATAGCTGATTTTTTTTCGCGATTTCCGGTTTGGATGAGTACAATAACCCCTTAAGAGGTGGTTGGTAACCCTATATAAATATAAAATAACCCTATATATATATATATTGCAACTGGGACTGAAAGGGGGTCTTAAAAATTCGAAGTGGGGCTACTAGGGCATGTGAAGTATCATATGAAAGAGCGCTGTTTGAGCACATTTTTAAACATTTTTGCTTTTTTTTAAGCCGAATAGTTTTCAACTTTTGATGAAAAATGTAAAAAAAATACCGTTCGTATTTACCCCACCCCTATCCCGAAGTTTGCATAGAGAAAAATTTGAAATTATTCTGTGTGATAGAAGTGTATGTAAAGATTACAGGAAAAAAAAAACAATGTCTCTAAATAGCACACTTTTTTATGGTATGGAACCCTCGGTGCGCGAGTTCGACTAGCTCTTGGTCGGTTTTTTTAATGTATATAAACGAACTCTCGAGGGATTAGAATAATTGTTCGTGGCGTTTACTTTATTTAATTATAGATGAAGAAGAAAAAGCTACGATACTTGCAAGCACAAACAAGAAAATAAATGTTCGAATTGAAACATCAATCAGACAGAAATGAATAAATACAGGAAAGCTACCTCAATATTCTATGAAAAATTAGAAAGTAAAGTAAGAAAAAGCAAGATGAACAACGCATGATGATGTATAACAGTTTTATAAATGTTGAACTATCGATACTACCAGAACTACTACTTAGAAATGTGTACCAGGAAAATAATAATAATGGCGCATCCCAAATAATAACGTTTTTACTATCGAATTTATAATTGTGAGTATTTCTGACTCCATTTGTCTAGTTTCCGTGATCCAACCGCATTGTTTTTGTCTATCGAACATGAGATTTGGGTAACGCATGTCTACTGTCTACGACAAAAAATTGGCGCCTCATAAGAAAAAAGTTTGATATTTGATACGTCCAAGTATCAATTACCTCCATTATAGTCGCGCTTCAATAGTTCCAAAACTCAATTTTTCATGGTTCATATATCTTTAGAACCAGATTCTATTCTTGTTTTACGACCTCAAACGCTAATTTTATCAAAATGGTTTCTAATATTATGTCTAGTAGCAATAACTCGTAATTTGCTGAATTCTTATGATCTAAAATCGATAATCATACGGCGCGTCTCCATTTGATTAAATCCAACTGTACATTCTAAAACTTGCTGTAGACGACAGTCGTTGAACACAGGTAGGTAATATATTTTTATTGTTTCTGGTCCCGTTCTGTTTATTCATTAAATAAACTGATAAGATTAAAATATCAAACAGATAACATAGCTATACGTTTCTCGAAATCTTTACGCTTAGAAAGAACTTAAACTGGATCGTTTCGATTCCGAAGTAGCTTAGGAAGTGAATATTCTTGTTCGAAACGAGTTCCAGTTATCAGATTTATAACACTGGCAGTTGATTCATGATCGTCTCGTCTGGCAATTAAACCGGGAGAGGAGATATCATTAATCAAACTATATTGATTGGTACACTCTATGTACAAACCCAATTAGATTGAATCCTTCAATTTTGTTTGATCCTACATGATTTATTACTTGTGGAGGTGCAATTAGGCTATCGGGATGCAGGAGTGTTCATTTTGGTTTCATCGTAAATCCTCTTTTAGTGCTGTGTGTAATTGACCGTAATCGTATGTAATCGTTTTGTATCGTAGACGCTTTTATTGGCTGCTTTAGGAACGATGTAAAGGGATTGGTTTTTCTTCGGTAATCTGTTATTTTCTTTTTTTTACGTGATGAAGTACATATCGTATGCTTCAGATTGAAGAGGAATTACATTCTAATGATTTTAATTATTTTTTGTTGCTTTTTATTATTATTTATGGGCTCGCGTTTTACCACTCCCTCAGCAACTCCGGCTTTCAGTTTTAACGTGCTGTCTTTACGTACTGACAAATGAATATTCGATGGCGCATTTTTGTGTTTTACCGATTCTATGTTTATTGTTGTTACCGTATCTACGTTAAATTAAACAAAGATAAAAATGTCTATATAAACTTTTGTAAGCAGTTGTTGTTATCTGACACAAATTCAGTACGGGTTAATCAAAACTAAAGGTAATATCTAACCATATCCGCCTAAAAATGTACCGATATCCAAGGCAATTTGATAATGCTATATATTCTGAGAAACAGCATGATGCTTTATTACTAATATATTAACTGAAACGTTTGATAATATTATTATAATTATCTACTATTAATATTGAACATGAATGATTGCAAGCTACAGAAATTAATGTAATGCTTATAAATGAAACGAATTTTGATCACATTTTCGGAAAAAGATGTTTAAAACAAATTACTTAGATAATACTTATTGCAGGTTCATAATTTCCAATGGTTACTATATCAAGCTTTAATTTGAACTAAAAGCTATTTATTATTAGCAGGACCAAATAATAGACGTTTTGATGAAACTAGTGATGAATTGGTCGCCGTTATATGTATTTCCGAACTACAAAAGAAGATTTTCTTATTATTAGACATATTAATTAACAGTGTGAATTATGAATGAATGAATGAATGAAATGCACCGACCCCAGCGTGGTTTGACCAGACTCGATTAATCGAATGAACCCAAAGATTCACACTAGCCCCTGTTGCCTCATGTTACATGGTGCAACAGAGACCATTACATATCAAGGAGTAGACCGGGGGGCGCGATAATGGTAGGGTAGACAGGCCCTTAGGATATGGAGGGGATAAAGAGCCTACCGAGTATGCACCCTTGAGCAAGCATTGGAATAGTGGAGAGACGGGTGATATAATTATGGATGGGCTCTTTTTACGACGTCGCCGCCAGATTGCTTCTAGTCCAGCTTCCCCGGTGAATTTTTTGGTGGTTAAACTGCGTTTTCGACTTTATTTATGTCACTGCTATGCTGTATTACACGTAGCTGTTTCCAATTTCTTCGTCTGAGGTCTCACTGCTATCCGTTTCCGGTTTCTTGTAGATCTCATTTGCAGCCTTTTTCATCTTATTTCTTTCTTCAGCCATGTCCACCCAAAAGCTGTTTTTGAAGTTTATTGAAGTAGATCATGTCTTGCTATAGGTTGTCCTTCCATGTGTAAATAGGGCGGCCGACTTTTTTGGTTTTAGCCTTGTACTTCATTGCGGCATGTAACAGATGCGGTTCGCGACGCCTGTGGACATGTGCGAGATAGCACATCCTGTGGTTCTTGATGCGTTTGGTTACGGTTTTTCCCTCTAGGATTTCATGCATTTTCTTTTGTCTTGGCTTATTCCTTGCGTGGTTAATCAAGTCTCTCATGATAACTCTTTCATATCTTCTCGGTCTTGATCTGTTAGTTTTAGTGAGTGCCGATACTTTCAAACCGTGTGTCATACAAGGTACGATCACCATTTGATACATGAGTCTGGCTAATTTCCAGTCCATCTTTGAGTTTATTATGAATGGTACTAGAGATTAAGCGTTTCTAGTGGCCTGTTCACAACGTTTTTTAATAGTGCTTTTCCTCCTTAAAGCAGATGTTATGTAGGTGCCTAGATGTTTAATTTCATCAACTGTAGTTAATTTTATCCCATTAATGGATACGCAGGTCGTTTTCTGTGAGGCTATGGGATCCCTAATTAATATTTTTGTTTTTGTTTCATTTATTTGGAGACGGACACTAGCTAGTAGGGGTTTAATATGGAATACGATACCTTCTAGCCCTTTTAGGTCGTCAGTAATGAAGATAAGGTCGTCCGCGAATGATAGTACTAGGGGGAGATGGATTTCATGGTCTTGATCTAGTATAATTAGTTGTGTTTCATCTTCAGGTGTTCTAAGGACATCATCCATTATCAATGTAAAGAGACGAGAGGATAGAGGGCGACCTTGTTTTACACCCTTCCCTTTAATGATCCAGCTGCTTTGCTGACCATACCATTTGATGTATGTTCGTTCAGTCATGCAAACCTTGATTATCCTGTAGGCTAGTGACTTGTTGGTCCTTTGTATTAAAATATCCCGTAGTGCGTTGAGGTCTACATTATCAAAAGCTTTTTCTATGTCGAGAGCGAGTACATAAATCCTTGTACCGGCACGCCATTCTTCGTCCAATACCCTCTTGAGTGTAAAGATGTGATCATCTGTTGACCGATTGTTTAAAAAGGCAGCTTGGTAATTGCCCAATTCTTTTATTGTTTCATCTAATTTCTTTAGTAAGTAGGAAGCATAAATTCTGTAACCTGTATTGCAAATCGATATGCGGCGATAGTCGTTAGAGTCTTTAGGATTATTATTTTTCGGAATTGGTACCTGTACTGTCTCTAACCACGTGCTAGGTGCTTCGTTCTGGATCCAGGCTTTGTTCATATGTTTGGTGACCGCTTCCTGTAATATTCGGGGCATCGCTTTGTAAAGCTTGATCACCACTTGGTCTGTACCTGGAGCTGTCCCGTTTCTCATGTTGTTAATTATTCACATTACGTCATCCACAGTGGGTCCTATGTTATTAATTAACAGTGTGAATTAATATAAAAATAAAAAAGCCAGAATTAATATTGAACTAAATAGTAATATGCCATTTAAGATTCC
Source organism: Dicycla oo (assembly GCA_948252095.1). Lineage (NCBI taxonomy): Eukaryota > Metazoa > Arthropoda > Insecta > Lepidoptera > Noctuidae > Dicycla > Dicycla oo. Next base: position 17,630,765 of record OX411728.1, read on the forward strand.
TATCGATATGCATTATACTAATCAAGCGAATTAAAAACATCATAACTTACACTGAAGGAAGGAATTGGTTTAAATAATTTAGTTTCTAGTTTGTGTCTTCAAGGATGTGAGTATTTTAATAAAAAAATAAAAAATGTTGTTTTTTTTTTTTTTGGCAAATATATTTCCGGTTGTTTATTATTAGTGTATTTGTTTCTTAAACTATTTTTTATGATTACAGAAGACTTTTTTAAATTATTAGTGAATTATTTTCATAATAATAATTTTTATCTAAACATTGATAGGGTTTTTAATCTCTGCTATGTTCGGTAAAAAACACCTACATAGCACAACCCTAGCACAGATCAATAATGTTTATTACTATTCGAAAAGTTTTCAAAATTCGATCACTGCTTTTAATCTCCCATAAAATCGTTCCGTACGTGTCGAGAAGAGATTAAAGTTGCTTGCTCCCAGCCACAGGTAATAAATAACGTGATTATTTCGTCTTTCAAACTGGCCACAATATCAGACGTTCTTTTTTTGAGTGAATTCGACCGAAAAAGAATTCGTTAACGGGATTAAGGTTTTATTCCGAGCCTTTTTTAAATCTGTGCTGCCGTTTCTATAGATTTAAAAAGTGTCTAGTAATTCAGTTAATTTTTTATCGGTTTTTTTAAAGCCCCTAATTTTAATATGCTATATAGGTACGACTGGGAGTTGAGTCTTCCTTTATGTTAGACGTTGACTAGTCTTGAATTATTTTGTTTTGGTACTTTACTTAGAGGTTTTACTGATCTAACCTTTGGGAACAAGTCACAAATATCACCAGTCAAGATACAAGTCTATAGGGTAAAACTAGGTAATACGCACTACTTTTTTTTTAAATTCTAATAAAAAAAGAATCTCACAAGATATAATCAAACTTTTTATTTGCGAACAATATTTAGTCTTTTGACAATAATGGCACAAGTGGTAATTTTCGGTTCTAAGAATTTTAATAGGAACTACGGATACAATAATATTTATTTTTTTGAGCGTTTTGTAATATGGTCGTTGGCTAATACGACTTACTCTTATTATAAAATGCCCCAGTGTATTAATTATAAGTTAAATAAGTCTAACTCTCCTGTCACAGGTCTGCTGGAAGTGATTTCTAATGAAATAAGCAGTATAACCTAACGTTGTGCTGTTTTTTTTATCTTTCTACAGTTTTCTATTTTATGTGTTGTGTGTGTAGTAAATAAAGGTAGATAAATGGAGGCCTATTAAATGTCGGCCCTTTTAAAACGAACAAAACACAAGGCCATAAATAATAACTATATTTAAACTCTGATTTTTAATTAGGTAGACTAAAATGTCAAACTGACACAAAAAGTTCGATTTGAGCTGTCATTTTAGTATACCTAATTTAAAATCAGAGTTTAGATAGTACCTAAGCTTAAAGTTAGAACAAACTTTACGATCATTCGACTTCTACAACACGTAATAAAATCACCGTTTTCCATCACAATCATTAATTTCTGGATGCACCATAAACTGCGTACGGCAAGCTATGGGTGTGCAAGAGGGTTCAACCGCCAAGGACGACCGGTTGTACTGCGACTTTTAGTCTGGTCGCAAACGCATCTACTTTATTCCGACAATCTTGAGGAAGAATCTTCAACTTTTTTTCAGTTCAAAAATAGAGAATTAAAAGGTACAGTGGTAGAAATAAAAGATTGAATTTTAATTGAATGTTAATAGATTTCATCGTGCAATGGAACACTACAATAGTGTGATTCTATTGGACGTCTTTTATTGTCAATTCACACTATAGTGACGATTTCATTCAACTAATGCAACTTTATCTGCAGTATGGTGTGAAGTAGGTCTTACAATTGTTCTATTTTCTAAGATCTTTTTTATATTGACCTTTTCGATGCTGAATGTCTCTTGAGAATTGTTCTATCAAACTTTTTAAACGAATATACCTAATTAAGAGGATTGTGAGGTTGTAAATTTTAAGCATAATCTAATTTTCATAATTTTTGGAAATGTTGTAGGTATAATGAAAAACTAGGTCCGTAAGTTTTTATTATAAAGAAATATTGCATACGATATAAGTTATTAGCATCTAAATATCTATATTTTTGACATAAAAACATCCTCGAGCATTTTTATTTTTTTAAATTAAATTAAATTGAATTACTAAAAACGAAAAACGTACAGACCTAGATTAAAGTATACTAAATTTAATGAGATCAAAGTTGTCTCATTTCGTAAAGGTTTAGGGGAGTAAAAACGTTATCGTCCGAAACAATATTTATGTAAATAATTGTATGAAATGTAGGTAATTGCCTCCAAAAATCGCGCCGCGTATCGGCACTTCACAATCCTCTTAAAGAATGACGCGCTCTTTAAATGTACACTCGACAAAGTTGGTTTTTGACCACGTTTTGTCCCTTTTTGCCTTTATTATTAAGTTTGAAAAGTGGTCAACTGTGGACATTCCTGACTTTACCTCATACATAATTTAGTGGCTCCTCAACAAATCTTTATGTAGACAACCAGCTTAAACCCGTGGGTAGCCATGACAGATAAAATCAAAACTCATTTCCACCATTTTTAATGTCTCCGAGAGCCGTCACGTAGGACTTCGAAGTATTTTTGTGGTTATCTTCGATCGCTTATGATTTGGTAAAAAAAGGTTATGGGAAATGAAATAAAGATACAGAAGTGTATGATTAAGACAATTGAAAATTATATTTTTTATGTATCAAAAATGTAGCTTTTTGGAATGGACACTAACAAAATATAAAAAAAGACCATTAATCCTTACTTATATTCCTTTTTTTTTTAAATTACTGCCCGTCATAAATTAAGTCAAAGTTGCGTAACAATTACAATTGCTAAATTCACAAACCCAGTAGGTATGTACTTACCTATTTACTTAACAGTCCTAAACTTAACTTCATGTCTATGCATGGAGTTTAATGCAATAATACAAAGTTGGAAGTTTAAACAAAACCAGCCAAGTGCGTGTCTAACCACGCACAATGACTGGTTCCGTAGTTGAGATAAATCTCAAGAACAAACTTAACATTGTAGTTGATATCATGCTCTCCCATACATTCCAACTGCAAATGTAAGTTTGTACGCACAATATTGAGAGATTTACCATGTTATATTACGACCATAGACTTCTTATGAATTTTCCTGTTATATAACAACAACGCAAACAACGGTCAATTTTCGTCTATTTTCTTCAATAACTTTAAAATTATAAAAAAAATATATATTATATTTGAGACTCTCACAGTGGGTAAGCACTTTCATTTAATATGTCAAAGGGTACAGTTTGCAGAACTTTTTTTTTAATTTTCTTATTTGCCCCCAAAAGTGACCTCCATATTCAAAATTCATCTATTTACATTACACGTCTGGGTTTGAGTCACAGAAATTCATGTTTACCAAATTTCAACTTAATAATTCCATTATATTCGGAGCAAATTGGCTTTACAGACGGACAGACAGACACACGAGTGATTCCATAAGGGTTCCGTTTCTTCCTTTTGAGGTTTGGAACCCTAAAAAGGTACTTTCGTTTGACAAAGTACAGCCACAAATTCATATTATTTCACCACGTACCGACACAATAGTATGAAATCAAGGCATATCCACGTAGTCTTTGGACGTAAACCTTACAACAGTTATTTACTGAGAAATTCTTGAAATAAGAAAAAGATCCTTAATCTCTACCTGTTTTTAAATTGGCTTGTGTGTGTCAGGTTACGTTTAAAAGACATCCCCTGCATATGTGTGTCCACGGACGGATTTTAGCTAACGTTGACTTCACCATTATGATTAATGGTTAATACAGAAAGGCATACCTTTCCCCAACAATAATGGTATTTACGTTTGAAATATTTGGAAACTTCATCTTGTTTGGGAGTTGGAACAGATTTGTTAAAGTGTTCAAATGAATTAAACATAGTAAGTAATGTATCGAAAGATGACAAACAATGTCCCTATACCAACAAAGATTTTCGTGAAGTTTTCAACAATATCAAAGGACATTCAGTTAAAACTTTATAAATGTACTTCTACTCAATCTGAAAAAATAAGCCTGACTTACACACAGTACGCACCCATTTCAAAGAAATTGGTTTCCGACGTACATAAAGGTAATTACATTATTCGTATACAAATAGCGGAGGATGTTAATGTAAATACAAATATTCTTGAAGAACGTGGGCTCAAGTTTAGAGGCCACATAGTGGATGGCACCGGTACACCCGCTTTGTTTGGACAACCAACCGGTCACTGTTTGCACGGGCCTCCACGACAACACTCAGAAATATTTCAAGCAAACTCTTGAGCAAGTCTTAAGTGAAGTTATGGAACCGACTTTTTAAAATCTTCCACTACCTACATAACGAAGGAAATATAGAATCAGATGGAATCGAAAATAATCTTCTTAAAGAAAAAAAACATAAATGGAGATATAAATAAAGATGAAGACGAAAAAATTCTCAATAAGATTAAAGAGTTGGTGTACGTGAAAAAAATGTAGTAACATGTTTAGCTATAAATCATTACATACCGTTCACAGATGGTAGACACGAAACAAGCAATACAGATTGCTACTACAAGCTTAATGGCTTTTAAAAACTGGATTAAGTAGCGAAGAAATGCTAAATCGACGATAAGCATAAGTCTTGTCAACCCACGCTTTAACACGCATAAGTTTACTTGACATCTTGTAATAACCTTTATTCTGTTAGTATTACAGGTATTTTCTGTTTAAAAACGATTTGAGCTCCAGTTCTGTAGCCATCGAGATAAATTCCTCTATTGTTGTACGAGAAATATCCATAAAATTCTTTTGTTTTATTAATATGTGAAGGGCAGCATCGGTTGACATTAAATGAACATAAAAATATGGTCAGGGAAAAGTCCATTCCTTTAATATTTCCTCAGGCGGTTTTGTTAGTATGAGTTTTGTATGGACATAAGCGAAGTAATTTTAACACTACACGACCATAGCATGTGGTCGAGTACTAAGAATAGGATATGAGGCCACTTAAACAGTAAATGGCAAAACTTAATTAAATGTCACTCATTATGGTAAATGGTTGGCACTCGGAACACCTTAAGCCAGTATTTCATTTGCCGACAGGTGGCGCTACCTGCCACTTGTTTATAAAATTTATAGGCAAATTTTATTTTTATTCTTTCTGCCATCTTTGGCCGCATTCCAGCCTACCGAAATGTCATAAAGTAAGCAATATTCACATAAAAAAACATGATAAAAGGAGTGTCAAGTATCTCTCATATCGGATTATAAAATTCCGGAGAGGATTAACACAATGAACTTCAATTTGGTTAAGTTTCATGTCCCAGAAATTTATATGCGTAAGTCGGCATGGGGTAACAGAAATATTTTCACAATTATTAAAATATTTAGCGATACAAATATCAAGTTGCAAATGCGTTTGTGTGATAAAATCAGTTGTTTTAAATGTTTATTTTAATATTGTTCGATTACTGCATTGGATTGACAGTATAGATAAGTTTATTTATCATAAGCCGAAGGAACCCTGAAGACTGACGTTTCGACACCAAGAGACAGGTTTTCGGATTACGAATGGGTTACTTTCCGTTTTTGCGATAGCTAAAGTATGATTAATCGTACTGATTGTATCGTAAGAATGTTAATTGAAAACTGACGTTTTGTGGAGGATTATATAAAATGCAGTTTTAGTAACGTACATTTTATTAGAACGTGAATGTGATGCTCATGTATTATATTATTGTGTACTAAATTAAGGTTTTACATTTGACTATCAAAAATGAAATAAATCAGTGATATTTTTAGAAATGGCTTTGTCTTAGATTTCAGGAAACCGTTAAAAATGTACAATTGCCTATAATTTTGCTATTGGAATCAATGATTAATTCAAAACTAATTATATTATAGGATTGTATTCTTTGTTGTTACGCGTCAACCCATTTCATATAAAAACACCATAAAGCAAGGTGATATTTTAAAACAGTCAATTATGAACACAGAAACAAGAATCGGACATCGTTTTGCCTTTTATTTTATCTGAGAATCCGAATCACGCGAATAGTAAACCTAATCGGTTGGATATAGCGACAAAAAAGCGTTTTGCAACTTAACACGCAATCGTCCGAAGAATAATTTAAATAATACGTTTACCTGTCCGAGTCGATTCAACAATAATGGCATCTGAATAATCTAAGACAGATTAAAACGGAATCCGTTACCACAAGTCCGAGGTGAGTCCAGATGTGCGTGGTATCTAGAGCCAAAAATTCGAAAGTAACTTGCCTTGATTGAAATGGTCGGCTAATTTTTTGCGTGACTTATCACCGGTCCAATCAAGTAAACTCATGAATTAAATTAACGTATGAAAGAGGCTCCATAAACAGTTTTCGTATCGACGTTTCAAATGAGACCATTTTCTGAAATTTCTTATCGGACGATCTTTTGGCAAATACTTTTGGAAGATTTTGCAAGCGATCTCTACCGAGATATCACAGCCCCAACGGCAGCGTTTTGACTTATTTCTTTATAAATAAACAACCAAGTTTATTTTCAGCGCCGCAGGTGCACAGGATACGTACAAAATGCGTCCTTAACGTAAAAACGAATCGAGAGTGCAAGAAAAAAAGTTGTGCAACAGTCTTCAAGAAACTTTCAAAAGGCAATGAGATACTGTGAAATCAACAAGAGGTTTGCCACGTATCGCGTACCTTGCTAATTATTCTACAGCCTTGGTCACGATTCTCTCAAACGCATATTTGTGGAGATGAATCCAGTAAAAAGATTAGATTAATCAACATGAGTTCGTTATAAAACGACAATACAATCCCCAAACAAAACCGAATTAACATTCAGCATCAACAGAAAAACATAACAATCAATGTTTCGTCCACTTACTTCCAAAATTGATGAAGGTACTCTATATTTGAACATGAAACAACCTTAAGAAGATCATCCTATGTTTTAATGCCTTACGTCATTATAAAATTTATGTATTCATCCGATATGCACCTTTAGTAATATTATGTTAATAGCACATCGGACATGTTGATCCTATACAAAAAACCGTATTCACAGAAGATACGTTTGAAATTACCAGACATTTACATAAGCAACCATCTGTTTCTGACTAAAGGAAAACGAAATGCATTTATTGTGTCACAGACGGAATTAGGGACAGAAAAATTCGGACATCGCGTGACAATCTTACAATTATGCGGAATCGCCTGGAGTAACGAATTCTGGGTTCAGAATAACAAAGATTCCAATTCCAACGCTCGAACGCTTAGGTATATGATTGGCTCCAGCCAAGATGATAATTTCTAAAGACCTGTAGGCGAATCTTGCGTTCTTGCGATCGAGTCCACCTGCCCCTCTTTGATTTATTATGGATTCAGTATTAATTTGATATCCCTTTTTGTTGTAGCCCCTTGAGCGATCTGAACGAGCGAGAGCTTTACGCGGTCCCCATTATATGTGGTCTCGGTTCAATCATAATTGCATATGAGCCTCGAGATAAAATAATGTTCAATGCAAAAATAATTCTTATGAAGACTTTGGCAAATATTTAATGCGTTGTAGTTCCATTATTGAATGACGATAAAAAGCCTGATATCGTTTTGTTGATAATTTTTTAATACGTATTGCTTTTGGACAAATAATTCGAGAAAAGACAAAGATATTATTGTGGAAATCATGGAATTGTAAGTCATGTATCTGGGGAAAGGTTGAAAATACTCAAAGATGCTTGTTCCGGTGATAGATAAGAACTCAACTCTATATCTCTCGTTGTTTAATTAGTTTTGTTTTTAATGTCTATTACAGAAACAAAATGTAAAGGGAATACCGAGAAATACATCAACACGTTATAATATTAATGTATCTCTGGAGATAGGTTTCGAACCAGTTTTTAATAAGAAATTGCCTCGCTTGCGGTAGAAAATTAATGATAGCAGATACACGTCTAGTTGCAGTGCACTGAGGAATGTTTCTTGTTAGGCTTGGCGTATACGTGCGGCTAATCGTTGGTTTCTAGTCTTAACAAAATTGTATGCTGTTATGAAATGTATAAGCAGTAAAGGCTCTGTTTCGTACTTCGGAACACCACAATGTTACTGCTTTTAGTGATACCAATACTACGACATTTTTATCTGTATCATGATAGCGTTTTATGTTTTATTTTAATATCATTTTATTATGATTATTAGTGTCATTTTCCAATAAAGAAAACTGGCACGACGTAGGCGTTATCAATACGTTTATACTAAATTTTTCAATCCAAAACTCAGGCCAAGTTAAGTTGTAATGAAAAGCAAACGCGACTGTGTACAGTCGTAACCAAATCTTGCGTGTGAACTAAGCCTAATGCAGTATTTTTATCTCACTCTGGTACTGCAGGGTTATGGTGTGAATAGTGTTGTTTATATAGCTATATGTCTACGTATAGCCATGTCCATCATTCGATGGGAAACTGACGGTACTTAATGGCTAAATTTTGATTCCATGCAAACCATAATATTTTGGTATGAAAGCGTTTGGGAGAGAATTACATTAAAGTTTTATTGATTATTTTGCTCGTTATCCGATAATGTTGCGATTTTATCTATGATAACCACTACAAGGTTATAAGAGCAGTGATCTGTAGAAGTTATAAAATTGTGTGCGTTACTGCTTTTTTAAATTAATTATATCATAATCTTTATTACTTAATAAATATGAACTTGACTGGACACATCCGCCGCATGTCAGACGATCAATGGGCTAAACTTACGACCCAATGGGTCCCGCTTAGTGGCAAACGACATCGCGGCAGGCCTAGACGGTGATGGCGGGATGAGCTGGACTCTTTTACTTGGACTCTGGACAGAGAGTGGTGGAAAGAGAGTAGGGAGGCCTTTGCCCAGTAGTGAGGCAATAGAGGCAATAATGAAAAAAAAAACATGATGTTTTTTTTTTCTGGAGATATCTTCAGAATTGTTTGTAGCATAGGTAGGTATAATATACTTAATGCCGTATCTATCATGCTGCATCCACGTTGCTTCGATAATTTACGAGTATGTCTAACGTGACAGAGATGCAATCTATGGCCGTTCTCATGAGATGTCACATGTAAGGAATTCATATTTCCAAGTATACATGTTTTTCTTGACATACTAAACGTATGCTTCCATTTGCAACGTCATATTAGAAATATTTTTACTAAGTGGCAAAGGGTCCGATGATGCTTTCCAGAAGGACCCCTTATCTACAAAGTTTGAATGACATAACCATACAACGTTACTAACATTATTGAATAGGTGGTTTAGGCGCCACAGTACTACAATATAAAAAAAAATCTGGTTAAAATGGGTCCGAATATCCGAAGGATATACATTTTCCTTCTGTTAGGACTACTCCTAACAGAAGGACTACGCTGGATTCTTAATTTAAGTAAAAATATTCCGATCATGCTTCTTTCTACCGATCCATTTTCGATAAGACAGAATCATTAAAAGCCATTTTATATTTACGTAAGGCCAGTAAACTTATTAAATATTCATGAAAAATATACGATACACATATTATTTTTGCTTTTATTATATATTTTTAAATGGAGGTTCGCAGTATTGGGTTGAATTGTGTTATCATGCGTTTTTGAGTACAAACATCGGTAGTTTATTTCAAGCGAAATAACATGGATAATTTTACAATGTTGAAATTGGAAAGAACGCGTGGGCTGCACAGTTAAGTACTAAATTCTGAAGTGAGTAAATATCAACAGAGGGAGCTACTTGACGCCTTTAGAATAAACTACGTATACAGTCTCAACGTGGAAAAACGATAAGCTCAGTTTTCTCACCATAGCTCTCGACTGAAGCCGAGGTAGATCTCAGCTTACCTTGTAAGCACTTAAAAGCTTGAATATTTTAAATCGTATTTTAATATTCATGCAGCATTTTATTATATATTTCTTAGAAACTTGCGAATAATATTACGTTCCTGTCGTTGGCTTGCCTCTTTTTCTTCAAAGGTATTAATTACGGCAGTGGGTTTAATGGGATGGTATTATGCATCATATGCACTTCGATTATAAAGGTAATCATAACACAATTTTGTACGACAAAAAATATGACTGCACAATAAGAAGAGACGATGATTTCATATTTCCAGTAATATTTATGCAAACACTATTTTAGTGGGAGGTTTTCCTTTTAAAAAGAATACGTATGTGTTATGAAAAAAATATATGTAGTTCTAGCTGGTTATGAAATCACGCTGCATAACTAACTACATATAAACCTATTGAAGAATTGCCGCTGAATTATAGGTACTCGGTGACTGTGTACCGTCTTGAAAAAAATGGGGTAGGTACGTGATAATCATAGTAGAAGCCTAAGACATACCAATTTTTATTTGTTTTAAATAAGGTACGTTAAATAATTTCGATATTTTTAACGATCTATAAAGTTTTTTCAACATTTCTGTTTTTATTGTTCTAGTTTACTTCAAATGTGTAGTGTTTATGGATAGAACAATTTCTGTCTAAGCTTGAAAAATTAAAAACAAAAAAAACTAGGTATGCCATAGGAATCTACTCCATTCACCTATTATACCCTATTTTTTTCAAGACGGTAAAAAAAAATCATCCAGTTTAGACCTTTATCATTGTTTTTTTTTTAATATCTTCCGAAACTAATCATCCACTCTAGGTATTTTTAAATATGTTCTAAATAGGTATCAAAACATCGTGTAGACACATACCTAAATACGAATAAATATATCTTGGAACATAAATACTTCGCCGATCATTCGATTTAAGTGATAAATAGTACTGAACATTTTTTATTCACATACATTCAATAAAGACTTAAAAATTATCTACAGAATTGTACCGAATAATAATAGTTTTAAATTGCTTTACGAAGGCCCAACTAATCCTAATGTCTATGTACGGTCAGCAAAGGCAACAAAATAAATCAAAATCAATCCTATGATTTTTTCATGATATATCAGTAAATTTTTTAATGAGCAAAAACTAATTTGCCGAAACACACTCAAAGGATTTTTATAGCAACGATAATAAAAATAATCAGTAGACGCTATAAAAGTCACATCCTTATAATCCTTCTATAAAATGTACGGGAAATAAAATATTTGGCATTCTAGTTTGTATGTGGATTGATTTATTTGCCGATGGTACTGAGTCCTGTAGTCTATTATGACCTGGGCCAATAGAAAAAGATGAATCATCAGAATTTAAACTAATTACGGGCGGGTAAGTAAAAAACCTGCTATATAATGTGGCATGAATTGAGTCAGTTGGTTCGAATCCATCAGAAAATCTCAAAGATCATGTTTTTTTTTTAATGGGAACTGTTTCTTGTGAGCGGCTAGTAATGTAAGTTTGATTAGAATTGAATGTTTTGCAAAACTTTTTGAGGCTGGTCTAGAAAAAATTATTGCTTCGTTCTTCGAATTTGATCTTAGGCTTGCGCTAGATGAATGTAATGAAGTGAATTTATAAAACACCATGGAGTATTTTTTGATGACATGAATTATACAAACTAACAACAACGTTGTGTTGTTTACTAAAAATATTATATTAATTTTATAGTGGAAGTAGCGTATAATCAGCTGAATTTATGATGTTATTTTAATTTTAATTTTAGGCAGCAGATGCTTTTTATAGGTTGTAAGTCGTATGCCTAAAAGATTTAATAAAAAATACATAAGGTCATTTCCAGACTCAAAAATGCTCGCAAATTACAGCATCAGTCCAAAATATTAAAATTCTGCGTAGTGGTTATTAGCCGACTTTAAATACTACTAAAAATAATTACCTATAATTATCTAAAATGTCAAAACTGATTGATATCTTTTCCAAATTCGTCATGGGTGTAGTTGTGTAGTTCCTAATAGTTTGAGCATCCAAGAATGTCAAAATCATTAAAAGACGTTACGAAAGAAATCGATATTCAATTTGAATATAAATTCATTCAAACGAGTTAATTCGTCATAAAATTGACACGTTTAGAATTAAGAAAATATTTAATTGAGTTTGTTTTTTAATAACAAGCCTGTCAACGCATACTAAATCTCTTTTGTAGTTTGTATGGGTCATGCGATAATGAGCCAGTGAAAAACTCAACGAAAAAGAAAGATTTTTAGAACGATTTTCGTGGATTTTATAGACAGGCACAGTTGCACAAGTTCGTGATTGACAGTTGTTTCTTACTAATTAGTAAGAAATAACTGTCAATCGAACTGTCTGTCGATCGATCGGTATCAATTTTTGCTCTAAAACTCATATAATTAAAGAGTTTGGGCGCGAAAATGAATCTGTTCCTAATAATAATGTGCTAACATAAGTAATAAAACACACATCCTCGTTCGTTTGTGATATTAAAATTCTCAGCCTCAGAACATTTAAATGTAAATTATTTAACTTTATTTTAAACAAATGTTCGACTGAAGATTTTATGAACGACAAATTTACCTTATTATTTGACATTATTGCTTATAAATGATATTTTATCTCATTGAGTTCATTGCATTTTGAATTATATAATTAATCTCTTTTACAACTATTGTTCAATTTATTTAAATTATTTGTAATTCTAATTATTAATTTTAATGTAATGATGACCTATAATTTTACAAACCATATTTGTGCGCCAGAAACGGCAGAATATTATGATCGCAATACATAATTCACAACTTTGTACAATCTTCAAATGCATTCTATTCTATAAAGTCGAATGCTTGAAGGAAATGTGAGATTAAAACTATGTTTGTATTTTTCCACCAAATTGTAAGATAGTCAAATTTTTACTTTACAAGCCCTACTTTAACAGACATAGGAATCACATTAGAAACACGATATGTTTTCAAGATAATAATATTATATATAATATGATGGATAGATTGTTCGAAATTATTTCATTTAGTTTTTTACAATAATTTAGTTTATCAGATTTTTTTCTGTAGTTTTGTTGCTATAATCGTTATTTTTATGATATTAGAGACGACAGTCGATATTTCGTTATTTTTTTAAGCTTTTCATTAGGGAAACATGATGAAATTTTGTTAATTTATATTAAAATAGTACATTATCTAGACTTAAAGTAACGGATCATATTTCGATAAGTATCTTTACTGTTTGATTTTACAAAGTCATACACAGATACTCAATCAAATTTTTGTTATAATAACTCATTTAACTTGTATTCATTAGAAATAGTGATTTATTGCGTAACACCATCCATCGCTCATACTGACCGCTTTTCTTTTGTTTATAAAAAGAAAGTTTTAATGTTTGCGTCGACATAACTTGAGATTTTCTCTTTGTATTGTATCTAATAGAAATAAAGTGGTTTCTGATGGTATTTTATTCTGAATAAAATAATGATATATAATATAATTATAATAAATTTAGGTATCTAAAACCGAAAGGTTTTGATCTTCCTGTTTAAAGTTCCATGGCTTCTAGATATAAAAAAACGACGACTTGGCTAATCACGTCAATTAGTTGGAACTAGCTGCTAACTCAAGCCTTGGCTTATCATAATCAGGATTTCAAGAACAATATCTACGATAAAAGCTTATCCTGCAAGTGGCTCGTTAATCACTATACAGAAAACAGGTAGAAAATGAATTAGCGAACAGTAATTTTCTTCAGTATATAAAGGAAATTAATCTACATCCAATATGTTACTACTTACAGTAGAAATACAGACGTTCGTTTGGTAGCAAACTCCAATTAGTCCCAACACCGTTCAGTTTTATAACTCACTATAAAATTAGTCGATTCGCATCATAAGGCGTCGACACACACGAATCGTATGTTTTAATGAGTTTTATATTATACGTATAGGATTGACGTACAAAATATTTAAATCCGATTACAAGCTTCTTTGTATCGAAAAATCTTTGTGTGAATAACATACGGTTTCGATAGAACGATAAAAATTCTTAGGCCATCATAGATTTTGACATTTTATTATGAATGATGTCTTCTGTAAATAATATTAATTATAAGGTAATAAATATAGGATTTTTAACTTCTTTGACGTTGTTTTTGCTTCAAGTTTTTTTTTTTTTTTAACAAATAACCTACCATCAATTACCTACTATCGTAAGCAAGCAATACTCTAATAAAATCCATCAGTCCATCTGTCAAGTACTGTCCAAGACAGCGATATATTATTTATCTGTTATCTCGAAGTACAATCAGGAACGACCACTACTTAGACATTATTCAACAAATGGCATTCGCCTGAACAGTCGTCAACCGACGTTTTTTCATCATAAGTGTACATGAGCTTGAAAGTATAATCACCTTTTACTTATTAATCAAGATATAAAGATTTCTTAGAAGCCGGAGCTAGCTACGATCGAGAAGCTTTATAAATATTCCGATTCCGAGTATTCGGGCGGATACGGCCACAGTTGGCTTAACATCTGCAACTTGAGTTACACCGGCTGCTTGTTACGTGCATACAAATTAGCTGTATAACATAGTACTATCAGTGTTCTAGAAAATTAAAATGTGCAGGAAAGCGGCACTTTGATTAATAACTCAGTAAAAAATAGTTATAATTACAGTAAGTCATCTGGAACAAATAGACCACTTCATCACTTCCTGTGTATAAAAAGTGATTAGAGGATAATTTCAGGACGATGAGTGGTCGCTTTTACGAGTGAACTAATAATAATCGTACTACAGTGTCTAATTACGATGATGATAGAGGTAGATAATGAAATGAGTTAGATAAATATGACGTACCTGTGGTCTCTCAAGTGATCCTGTCGTCTGAAAGCCTTGCCGCAAATGTCACAGGAGTAAGGTCTTTCATCGGTGTGGGTTCTTTCGTGGATCAGCAGGTTGTACGACTTGGTGAACTGGCGGTTACAGAATTTACAAATAAACTGCTTCTTCGGCCTTGAGGCACGACCTGGCGCTCTTAAGAGCCGCCTATCTAAATGTGGGTGCATTTGATGTGGACCAGCTCCAGGAGGAAATAGACCTGCTCCAGGGAATGTAAAGCTGCCTGCAGCGGTTGGTGACGGCCCTGGAGCACCAAGAAATGGCCCAGGAGGACCGTAAATAGGCGGCTGTGAAGATCCATCAGACATCATGCCTTCGATAGACGATGGTCTATGATGTGGAAGTAACATAGCTGCCGCAGCCTCACGCAACGCTACTTCTTTTCGTTTTTCTACCATCATAGCCATTAAATCAAATGAGTTTCTTTTAGGAAAATTGCCGGACGCTCTGTCCGGAGACCCTTTAGCGGGTTCAGTTCTCTCTCTATCCATCATTCTTTCCCTTTCAATAATTTCTGAGGGTATCAATGCAGGATGCATTTCGTTAGGGTAGATAACTGGGTGCATGGATCGAGTTGGTACAACAGGAACAAAAGCTGAGGTCTCGCGATGCGATGAGGTAAGTAAGGAACCTGTTGTCATCTGACGGTGGTAAGATAGGGGTGGTGATTCGAAGTTTCCAGAAGGATTTCTGCCGCTTGAGGAAGGGCGTTGTTGGGCTCTTTCAGCTGAGCTAGCGAGGAACTGGTCATGTCTGGACCTTAGCGGCGCGGCAACTGGCGTTTCGTTGACAGGGCGAGGTGTGGACGCCCTCGATACTACTGTCCCGGCGTTGTCCGACATCACGGTTTCAAGTACATCTGGAAATAAAATAAAGTTATAGTTATAATGTTAAAAAATTACACACAATAGCGCCAATTACAAGATTTTTTTTTTAATCTGGTAACACCACACACAGCTATGGCAATCAAGGAAAAACCATCAAGAAACATTTTGCTACGTAAATAAAAATACCATTCTCCCTGCGTCTATGTACATATCGTTAATGCTTCTCTTCCATTTATAGAAACCAAAATTAATGATAAACACGTCAATTAACAGAATTTTAATAAACCAAAGTATATTCTTATCTCAATCTTTCATTTGATCAGAGACGAGATACAGCTCTTAAATATTATTCCACTTACCATCCCACGACTGATGAACATTTAGATTTATGGATCGAGAAACATGCTTAATTAAGCAGCCCTGCATTGTTTTACTGTATTAACATAAAACATAAATTCTCACCTAACAGATGAATCGAAATCAGATCATTCGTTACCATGCTTCATTTACATCTTATTGATTTCATACTGTTTTATGGATCAGTCCTCCATGGGATACATTTAGTCATTAAAATCAATGTTAATTAGTGGCGTCATATTCAATTAAGAATGGGTTTTGTGGTTCTCGTGTGAATGTCAGACACTGAGTGATACTCCAAGATCTGATTTCTTTTATGAATAAATTGCAGTGGTATGATTTTGTTTATTTCAATTCATTTAAACGATTCACCGCTTCCATATATTAGCGAAGCATAACCATAAATAAACGTTTCTGAATAGGTACAAACCATTACCGATTTTGAGGAATTTTGTTACCTACTGCTTTGTCTTCATTAAGATCCTCAAAACAAGATTGTTCATTCAATTTATAAAACTAAGCAGACAAAATCGGAATAGAACGAATTAAAATACAATATCGATCTATATCTCAATATACTTCTAACATTAGCATATTCTAAGCTCCAAAACGTTTTGTACAGATTTTTATTTTTATAAGAATCTAGTTTTCTCATGCATCATTCATCAATTTATATACTTTTGTATAAGTTTTAAGCTTCTGGTGATATCAGTAAATGTTAATGAGTACCGGATTTGGTCACAGTCTCGACATTAGTGTCATTGCTTGATTTATAATGGACTGTTCTTTGATTTGATTTTACTATAAAATTTAAGTTTTTTACTTAAGTTATTATTATTGTGCTTAAAATCCCCATGTTGGCCTCAGGTAGACGGTGGTCAGAGTCAATAAAATTGCGTCTTATGTTATAAATTATGCTTATAATCAAATTAGTTTAAATGGATTTAATGTCCCATACTTTATTTATTTTGCGGGGAATTCCTAAGACTACTGTATCAGTAATTTTCTTTTTGTCTCAGTGAGGTAGGATTTTTTTTAATACTCCTAGCACGCGGACATTAATTCGATCAAATACATATGTATTTTGTAAAATCCCTAAGCATTCAAAACTTGACCATCTAATGTTGCGTCCGTGTATTTTCTTAGAACTATCACATTATCCAATATTTCTACGGCTCTAATAAAGTCACATACATTGCTGTTCCGAGATTTACGAGCCATTCTATTTCCATTTGAGATGAGCAACATGCTATGACAATAAAACTGTTTAAACTCGTACACAGCGTGTGTTTTCATAAAGTTTCCGGCGTCTGTCTACTTTATATGCTGTTGTCTAATAATGGTCGTTTATGTTTTGTTGGTGTTCGGCTTTTTATGCTCAATGTTACTGGTGCCGTGAAAGATTTCTTTGTGTCGAGGAAGTGTGGGATTTTCATGAAGTTTGCTATTGGTATGGGGAAAATTTGTTGAATTCATACAGGATATTATAAGGTTACTTATAGGTCTGTGAGCTGTTCTTATCTGGAGTTTATCTAATCGTTAGTGCTATTTGTTTCAAACTCTGAACACTTTTCTGAATTGAATCAATGCTATTGATCAGAGCCTCAGAACATACATAAGCCAACATTTTGCCTTCTAATTACAATTCGTTGATTCTTTCACACTTTTTAGGGCCTCAAAAGGAAAAACTGAACCCTTATAGGATCACTCGTGTGTGTGTCTGTCCGTCTGTCACAGCCAATTTGATTCGAATCTAATGGACCGATTAAGTTGAAATTTGGTACATTTCTGTGACCCAAACACGGATGTGTAACATAAAAAAATGAGTTTTGAATATGGGGTAAATTTTGGGGGGGTAAATAAGAAAATAAAATAAAAAAGTTTTGCAAAGTGTACCGTGTGACATATCAAATGAAAGGCTTACAGAGGGTCTCAAATATATAAATTGTTTTAAAGTTATTTAAGAAAAGAGACAAAAATTGACCACTCCCCCAATTATCTCCGACCCGAGTCTAAAATTTTGATAAAAATAGCTCTACACATATATATATACACACATATATGTATATTTTACATTTTTTTATTTTATTTTTTTTTTTTTCGTGTAAGTAATCTATAGAGATTACAGGAAAACCTATAAGAAGACTATGGTCTTAAAATAACACGGTAAATCTCTCAATATTGTGCGTACAAACTTACATTTGCAGTTGAGAACATGTGTTTCAACTACAATGTTAAGTTTATTCTTGGGATAAATTCATCCCAACTACGGAACCCTTCATTGTGCGTAGTCCGACACGCATTTGCCCGTTTTTTTTTTATACACTTTAATAAAAAAAAATTCTGGGGCCAAAATTAATTAATTGGGTAAAATTAACGATTATTAACGGGGTAAAATTAATTAAGTTAGGAATCAAAATATATCGGTTAAGCGTTTTAAGGTAACTATATACTCAGACGCACCTATCGTTAATATAACTAACCAATAAAATTTGATTGCTTACCGGTTATTTTAATCTTATTGTTAGGAACTACTAGTATGCCATACGTAAATGTTATATATAGCCGGATTAAGAATCATGATGCTTCAATCCAACATAATATTACTCATAAAAACACATTTTATGGCTCAGCCCATCATATTTTTAACATCAGAAAAACCTAGCCGTCATTTATAGCAACCACAAAAGATTAATCTCAAATTCAATTTATTCAAGCGAGATCGAAAAAGGTGTACCAAGCAAGCCCGCATTTCACTGCTCGCTGCCCGTTCTACCGTAAAAGCCTCTGATTTTGTTGTTATCCTTCTCACACCTACATCCAAGATCTCGTATCCCTCTCGCACTCGAGCCGCCTGATCGAATTTCTACCATCTTACTTGCACCGAAGCAGTAAAACTACTTTTATCTCTCTTTCGGTTTGAAAATTTAGTGATATGAATATTTATGTGGACAGTGCAGTTAGTAATGGAGGTTGGGATGTAATACCGGTCATTTCAATAACATAAAGCTTTTAAAAGGAATACTTTGTAGCGATCTCCTTGGAAATTTAAATTTCTCGTATTGGGAATACGTGTGTTTACAACTCTGTAGAGATATGATGGTATCTCTATGTGCGTGATATGTGAAGTCCGTTTGACTGTTGATCTCGTACGTTTCGATAGGAAGATGAAATGTTTAAACTTTGTATAAGAAATAAAGTTATTTTCCATTTTTTATTATGGTATTTATTTAATTCATTACGCTGAAGTAGGTATTAGTAGTAGGTATTTAGTAAGTAAGTAAGGTATTAGTTAGGTAGTACGTATATGTCGGTCCTAAGCAATGCAATGCTCCCAAATTTTTGTAAACCAAAAATCTGTTTAGATAAGTAGATATGAAAAAAATCTGAAATAAGCCAGCTTGCTACGAGTCGTAAGAGTCAACAAAAGTCATAATTTCACAAAACTACCTGCCAAAGAGATGCAACAAAAACCCCTCAGAATTTAGCATAGTGAAGCCAAGTTCAACCATTTACGAGCTGTTAACATAGCATCAGATTAATACACAGTCTCATATAAATTGCCAGTAAATACTCCAACCCAGAAAATCACCTTAGCACTATCTATATTATCACGGTCCCATGCAAGCATATATACATATTATTTATATTAACAAATAGCTTTTATTACATTTAGCTACTTATAACATTACATTGTAGATGCAACCTGTTTGCCACTAAGTATTGACTTTGCAACATTGTGTATTTGATTGCTTATGACTTCTATGAACACCTAATACAAGCATCTGCATAAGTAATTTATAGTACGTGTGGTCATTTTATTATGCAACTCTATTTAGTTCTCAGCCTGTTTCTTCTTCAATAGATATTACATACGTACATACCCAAGCTCACGCCTTCTTCCCATGGGGGTAGTCAGAAACTATAGAAAACCGCATCCTTGCATACTCTGCTTATCTACAAGTTAAACCTACTCTAAAAATCATCTTTATTCAACCTTTTCTTCTTTGGTCTTCTCCTACTCATAACTGTCCATATTTATTATCATATCTTGAAACAGTCATGGCTTGTCTAGATACGTGGTCAGTTATTCTTCTGATTTGTTCCTATACATACATAGATATCCTATACTATGAAAGTTGATTTAGGAACTTCGTACCAATCCAGTGCCTACATGCTCCAATACAAATTTCTTATGTTAAGACCCTCCTTTATTCTGTAAGCTTTAATGATGTGTCCAGAGAAATTGAATTTACAAGAACCTTGATTAATCAGTAGAGACTTGGTTTCAGACAAATAAACATTTTATTTTTATTTCATTTTACAAGGAATCCTAATCCTAACTATGTATGTGTAATATTATAAATGCGAAAGTAAGTTTGTTTATTTGTTACGTTTAAACGCTAATACGGCTGAACGGATTTGGACGAAATTCGGCACATAAGTAGACCATGACTTGGTTTAGAACATAGGATAGTTTTTATTTCACGTGGTACGTTTCAGTGTGATAATTACTGACCTACACGCGGGCAAAGCTGTGGGCAAAAGCTAATAAATTAATATGATATTGTTAAGTCGATGGCAATAGGCTTTCCCCGTATTATATGGGACTTACTCGTAAACATAACTGGCGAAATGTGGGTGTACTACAGGTAGGTCATCTCTGCCCAACCCTTTGTGGACGACACAAGGCGTGATGTTATTATGATGATGATGTTTCGTCGATATTTCGATACAATCATACTAATAAACCAATTAAAACATGGCACCTGAAACTAGGATCGTGTGTTCTTCTCGAATGCACACATATGGTAATCATTAGAATAGGAAAGGTTTATTGATTGTGAAAATGTCTTGCTAATTATAATTTAATGTCATTCATACACGAATAATTTACTTTGAAAATTATACCATGTGCAATGCAGTAGATCCCGAAAAGGAAACCATACATTGTACAGATAGTTCTGATGGATTAAATATTCTACTGTAATTAATTTCGCAAAAGGTAGATAAGAAAAATTTAAGTAAAGTTCTTCAAACAATAGAGTTTAGTAAAATCCAGCAATTAAATTTAGTTTTTTCCACGGTTTCATTCGCGTAGAATACAAGTTTCGACAAAATTATTGATCCGTTATGATTGAGTAACATAAACATTATTTCTTCCATGGGAACTAACCACAATTGAGGATATGGTGTTCATGTCCTCGATTATGTAAGCTTCTTTATTTATAATTGTGATTTGGGTAATTATTGGTACTTCTATACTCGTTTGGTGTTTATTGTCTTCAGTGGCTAGCAGATACTTGTAGGTACTCCTACAGTGATCGTCCTCCTATGTTTTTCAGGAGAAACAGTATCAATTTCAGTACTAAAAACATTATCTAATTCTCCTAATTCTAGTATAATTCAAACAGGAATGAGAGAATAACATAACAGAACTAGTAAAAGCATAACTTATTTCCCTAAAACTTTGTACGAATTACCATTTGTAATTAATGTTTTAACGATTCTTTTGTTAGGCAACCGTGAGGACATTTTGAAGGATTTGGTTAGACAACCCTATTTGGGATAAATCCAAAAGAGAACAAAAGCTACATTTAAAATTGTTCACGGTATACCTTACCACCGTACCTTTACTAGTTAGTAAATAATTCAAATCGCCAAGGACTCCCAACTGGTTTGAACCGAACTCTAAGGCTTCCAACAGACTGGGCACGCCACAATTGCGGCGATAAGTCCCCTCTTTGAGGAGTGGTTAGAGAGGCGTCATGGCACCCTCACCTTCCGCTTGACGCAGGTCCTCACCGGACACGGTTGCTTCGGGAGGTTCCTGTTCCGGATAAGGCGGGAGGAAATGCCCGGGTGTTACCACTGTGTGGATCGCCCGGAGGACACGGTGGAGCATACGGTGGAGGTCTGCCCGGTATGGGCAGAGCACCGCCGCGTCCTCGCGGAGGCCGATCAACCGCGTGAAGTTGAAGTCACGACTGCACGAAGTCAAAAATACAACTGCATGCATGCATCGACTGCGTGCGGTTGCTGCTGTGCAGTGCGTCTGTTGGCAGCCTTAGTAGCCTGCAATGGTCACGTGTTTAGGCGGCACTTTTCAAGTAATTTCAAACTGTCAGTTACGAAAAACCATTAAAATATATTGAAATTTATGGATCGAGATACACGCCTAATAATTAGGCCGGTTCTTCTCATGACACCTCTAATTCACACTGAATATTTCATTGCGATCTCTATATTATTCAAGAAGATGAAATCATTAACATTTTGGTATGAATATTCATATAATTTTAATGTTAACACTGTGTTGAGAAAAAAAAATGTGAATTTTCAATTAGTTGAGCAAACAATGCTTTTTTTTCTTTCTGTTTGTTGACTATTTTCAATTGAACAAAACTTGATACACACCTGGTGTCTGAGGTTTCCTAATAGGGACTTGTCAATTTGATATCTTGTCTTTGAACACTCAGTTACGGAAGAAAGTCTTTGTCGAATGAATAACAAATGAGAGTTTATCGAGGACCTCAGAAACCAGGTAATGGTCGTTTTTACTTTTCTGTATCAGATTTCATGTGTTGTGATGTATTATTGCTTTTCCTACTTTGCCTTAATCTTTAAGTTTGACCCATTGTCAGCATTAACGTTAGCACCTTATACTGCAAAAAATAATGTACGTTTTTGCTCTTCACTTCTTTTTTTATTTCTTTTATTTCTCTTTATTTCTTCACTGAATTTATCAGATTTCTTACAAATTCTATTGTGTCAAGAAATTTAGTTTAAAGTCTAACATGCCTCTCAAAAAGTAAACTAATTTTATTTTAAATTCTGTTTCTAGATTAGTCGCACTCTGTGGTTTATCTGAAATCAAGTCGGTTTTCGCGGAAATTTAAAAAAAAAAAATGGCGCTTAACTGTTGGTTGTTACGCGAAAACAAGTGTTACTCAGTTTGATGCACGATGATAAACTGCAATATCGCATTATCAGTTTAATGAATCTCTTTGATGTTTGCCGATGGTTAATTGCTTTTAGTTTTTGTTCATAAACAATTCGAATAACTTGGAATTACTTTAGGCAATATTTTTGGTCTTCTTTTCTTGAAACGCGAAGGAGTAGAATCACTTTTTCATTGTTAAACTTAACTGTTCAAACGGAGCACAGCTTTTAGATTGTTTTTGTACATGTAGCCTCAGACCAAGTCTAAGCATGTACAGACGCCAGCACATCAAGCTACTACAATCTGTCAAATTTCTTTAATAGATTTTCAACTTTTTCGCTAAAGCATTAGGTTCAAGGTTGATTGGGAAAATTTGACAGTTTCGGGTAGCTTTACCTCCTGGCGTCTGTACATACCCTAGTATCACCAAAACATGCAACAAAGAAAGAAACCTTTTTATTTACTTGTTTCAAAAGACTTTCCTTACTAGTATAGTAATACCACCACCGCGAGAGAAAGCCGCATCCATCATTACCAATCAGAGTTCCATAGCCAGCCTTGGTCCAACACCGACTCTGTTAACCGTTTAACGTTCGCGGGCCTTGTGTTTCTATTGACATCAGATAATGGTCAATCAAACTACAGTTAATAGTAATTCCCCTTTACCACCACGAAAATACAAAAATACTTGGAAATTGTAAAGGTTTATTGATGTTGTATTGCGGCATCCATTTTCGGTGTCGCAAGGTTCCCGATAAGTATCATTCCCTGATTAGATTACATTGCTATCTCTTGATGGTTAAGATTAACTAACTACTATTTGCAGAACAATTAAAACCTTCCGACGTTTCTACTGTATTACCGTTGCGTAATGTTTTCTTACTTCTAGGATGTACTACTATAGTGGATTTATGATCGAGAGATGCTTGCTCTTGACAAACAGCTCTAGTATTATCTGCATGTTGAATCGAACTGTGAAATGGCTCGTTCTACTTTTTTTCATCTTCTAACTTTTCTTCTGATACTACTTTGTATAAATCAATGTCAGGCGCATATAACTGTTTCTGGAGTAAATACGTCGCGGCTCTGGAACCATTAACATTCTTTCGCGTATAAGTGAGCCATCACCATCACCAAAGAATGTTGTTCTCTTATTTGGTGGACGTACTTGGTAATAGATGCATTTCGCTTTAATAGGTGGGTTGACTTTCATATACCGCGCGACAGGAATATAGCAAAATATTTTTCCGAGATGATTTTGCCGATAACTCTGTGTCGTTTATATTAATCTTTTCACTACAAATCATTATGATATGATAAACGTTTTCGTGTTGTTAATATAAAAAAGGAGCTCGTGGCTAAGTAATAACAGCCGTATGGGTCGATCCATCAGGTTAAGGTACGCTTGCCGGGGTTGGTCTGTGGATGGGTGACCATCTTTTCAGACCGACTATGAGACTCTAAGCCGTTTGTCTCGGCTCTCATTCATGGATCTTTGACAGTCGTTACGGGTTGTCAGAAGCCCGAAAGTCTGACAACCAGTCTTACCAAGGGGTATCGTATTACCCAGTAACTGGGTTGTGGAGGTCACATAGGCAGTCGCTCCATGTAAAATACTGGTATTCAGCTGCATCCGGTTAGACTGGAAGCCAACCCCAACATAGTTGGGAAAAGGCTAGGCAGATAGAATATAAAAAAAAAAACAACCGTCTTCCAAGAAAACACTACAAAGTGAAAAATAACTTTAATCTGGGAAGCCGCGCGGTGTCTTTGGATCTATATTTTAGTTTTTTTTTCCACCGACTTCCAATATTAAAGTTTTTTTTTACTTTGTGGTGTTATTTGGAAGTCGGTTGTTTCTTTTTTATTTGAGATGGGTTTGCTCTTGACTCTGGTCTAGGCCAGAGGTGACAGAGACAAAGTCGACAAAGTCAGTTTTTTTTTGGAAAAAAGTTTTTATTTTTCCCTTTTTTGGGCCAGTTTGTAATTTATCTAAGTTACAATAGCCTAATGACAACTGCTCATCACCTTTTACAAAATATTGCTTTTCCCGATGCAGTGACGTCAATAGTTGAGGAGTTCTTCTGGTAAGTAGGTACCTACCAGGAGAAATGGAGTTTATGGTGAAGTCACCATCCGCTCCACTTCACCATATGCATAGTGACGAGCATAAATTGCTTAGCAACCATTATTAAAATACTTAATCGAATCGCAACCCGTGAAATACTTATTATTTAGTAGTTCCGGTGGCCATCTGTAATTTTCATTATCAGTTCCACTTCACTAAATGGTGCTTTCAGAGAGTAAATGCACAAGTTACTATAAAAAATACCCAAATCGCTATAGATGTGACTATAATATTTGAAGAGTTCCATCGATTTCTCTAGGATACCATCATCAGATGACCTGATGACAATGGGACCAACTAGAAAGTATACCCTTTCAAACAAAAAAAAAATAACTTTCCAAATCGGTCCAGCCGTCTTTGAGTAATCGGGGAACATACATAAAAAAAGATTCCGACGAACTGAGAACCTCCTCCTTTTTTGATGTCGGATAAAAATGAGATTGTAAATGCATGTTTCCCGACAAACATACTCGAAACTGCAAAATTATACTACAGTACCATTATAATTAAGTAGACTTTTTTTTTATTCATGTCTAGAAGAACAGCTTCGGTTAGTCGGTCTGCATTTCGAATCGTAGTCAAGGCTTACCCATCAGTTGTGTCTAAAATGTAATTAGTTTTTATAGCGATTTTTATTATGTTTCGTTGATTGGATGTTGTAAATTTCGCTATTATGACCATAGTCGGTGATCAGAACAGAACCTTTTAATTGATTTTGAAATTACATAAGTTTAAGGCTGCCGGTGGCTGGGTCAGACGATGCAGAAGTCGGAGGACAAGGCCTGGGAGAGGCCTATGTCCAGCAGGAGACTGCAATTTTATTGGACCAGTTGATTGAAGGCTGCCGTAGCTGACTCTTATAACTAAGTTTTACCTACTGTTTTGTATAATTTCCGTCTTGAAAGTTAGTATGTTACCTTAAGGGGAGGCGTCAGGGTACCCCGCGAAATTCAAAATTTCTTAAGTTTTTTTGCAATTTGCAAGTTAGTATTAGATTGTATGTTAAATAATGTATGATTTGCGACCGTAACAAATAATATATGTACTTATTTACAGAATTATAATAAGTACAACTCCTTAAGTTAGTAGGTGTCTACCTATAATCCTCAAATGTCAAGATTTCATTAAATAGTCATTCATTAGGATTACCTGGTCTTTAAGAGTTCTATTGATGACTTTATTGATTATAATTCTGTATACATACTGGTTACGGACGCGAATCACATTTTGATCAACGTACAACCTAATACTGACTTGTAAGTTGCAAAAAACCTAAGAAAATTTGAATTTCGCGGGCTATCTTGGCGCTAAGCACTAAGGTAGCCCGCGAAATTCAAACTTTCTTACGATTTTTGCAATTCAGTCAGTTTGGGAGTATGATGATTAAAGTATGATTTGCGACCATAACAAATATGTATTTACAGAATTATAATCATTAGAATCAGTAATACCTACAATTCATTAAGTTTAAGGCTGCCGGTGGCTGGGTCAGACGATGCAGAAGTCGGAGGACAAGGCCTGGGAGAGGCCTATGTCCAGTATGATTTGCGACCATAACAAATATGTATTTACAGAATTATAATCATTAGAATCAGTAATACCTACAATTCATTAAGTTAGTATAATCCTCAAATGTCAAGATTTCATGAAAAAGCCGTTCAACAGGGTAATATGAAATTAGAGAGTTGTATTTATGATTTTAATGTTTATTTATAAATTAAATACAGAGTTTTACGGTTGCATATCTTATTCAGATCAACATACAACCTGAGACATCCGCAAATTGCAATAAACGTAAAGAAGTTTGAATTTCGCGTGCTACCCGTACGGGTAGCCTTAAAATGAAGATGAAACGTCTTCCTGTCTAAGTTACCATGTGTCCAAGTTTTTAAGTGCTGCAATTGCATATGAATACCACATAAGGAAGTCATTTTAGACGGCAATGTAAGTAATATCTCGAGGTACACACGCTATTTTGACCTGCTCTACCATTGATATAGGGTTGGAAGTCTCGTGCAAGAAGGCTGCACCTGGTTTATTTCAGCGTGTCTCTATACACGTGGAAGTGCCTATAGTAATAACTAATGATTAAATGATTATAGACGAAAACGTTTAGAGCATGCAGTGAAAAATTAATGAAGAAAAAAACTTAAAAATTAATAATATAGATAGCAATCCAAATGTGCATATTTAAGCAACACGAAATGCATTAGTATTGATAAATAGGTGCATGGACGATAGAACTAAATGTTACTGCTGTTAAGATAGATAAAGTTGCTATGGAAATGGAAGGGCTAAAAGATTCTACAATTAGGCACGCGTCAAAACAATAGCCACTGGCATTCGCAAATAATCTATTTACGTAAATCCTAAAAACAATTACAAGATAATTACTACTAAGTACGGTGGCAGGAAGCATTAAGTAAACACCACTGTAAAAGAGAACAATAGAGCAAACCGCAGGCCCGTTAGTTCCCAGAATTGTTTTTTTAAAGCATATGCGTTGAAAACAATAACATGAGGGGCACGCGATAAAACAGGTAGCAAAGCTCACCAAGCCTACCCAATTTATTCCACATCCGCTGTATTAAATTACAAAAATCGTAAAAAATCCACTTACAAGGCGGTTGGGCGATCAATCGTCCGATCTGTCGAGGTCCAACCCTCCAGTAGTCAGGTAGTCAACCCGCAAAGTTTACAAACTGGCGTCCGCATGCGTACAATGGTTGTTCATTGCAATTTTTTGTCACATTTCACAGTCCAACCGCAGTAGGTGGCGTTGAGACAGGTGAATAGGAGATTAGTGGAAGCGAACACAACAATAGACGCACTGTACAGGCCATAAAACAGTTAATAGAGACTGTGAACGAAAATGTTATTGCCGTAGCTAAACTGTCACTTGGTCTCACACGATAATAATGCACTTTTAGTTTGTTCACTGTAATCCTTGGCAAGGTTCAGGTTTTTTTTCACTACACTTTTTTTCAGTGTGGCATCACCGTGCGTTGAGGTTGCGCGTGCGCATGGCGCGCGACTGGAGGGACTTGAGCGCGCGTACTACCGTCGACCGTCGTCAGAGGCAGTAGCGCTCCTGTAGCGTCGCCCCCCCCGCGCCCCACCTCTTCACCGCCGCCCCACCGAAGCCTCCATACTGTTTTTACTTTGGGAGCGATAAAAAAGGGAAGGATATCGTTGAATTGTTTATTTTTCGTGTTAGTAGCTTATAAGTCGTGTAAATTAACACCGCCCTCGGACTTTGTATCGTGCTTCATGAATTTCGACTGCAGTCGCTAATTGATAATGTTTTTAGTACCTATTATGCTTATTTGAAATCAGTTTCCATTTTATTATTATTTTTGAGAAACTATTTCAGAGAAAAGTTCTTGTAAAGATGTTCAATCTACGACTACACAAATTCGTTGCTAGTACCTAAAACTACATAGTACCTACTACTAAACTAACCCACTAGTTACCTATGGAAATTAAGGGTCTATGTTATCAAAAGACGTATATCGTTTTATTTTAATCTTTATTACAATGAAATCTATTCATACAGTCACATAAATTATTTAAAAAATTCTGACACTAATTAAATATTTATTTTCATCTTAAATAAAACATTTATAGATCAATATTACATGGTTAACAGAAAAATATTTTCGTATTTGGCAACATTCACAATAAAATCTGGCACAATTTCTTTGGCATGAATAACTGAAACAATGAATACAATAATTTTGATAAGAATAAATAGAATGTTTCTTTTATTTTCCTGATCCACTTATTTACTGAACACATTACAACATTAGGTATATCATTTTATATGCTTGATAAATCTATGAATTATCAATAAACCATAAACTTTAAGTTTAAACAACGTGCGTTTATAAACTTGCGATAGATTAAACAAAAATTATTATTTTATTTTTTTTACACCTCTATGTAAACATTCACTAATTTATAATAGCTACTCTATAAGCTTTTAACCGACTGTGTTACAATCAAGTCTTTTTATTTATTATTTAAATACATATATTGAGCTTTTACTGATTATCTATGTACAAATCATCAATATGGATTTTTAATTTTTCTCCCTATTATATTTTTATCATTTTAATGCACAATTTAAGTCACCTAGTATGGACCACATTCTAAAGGGGATTATACCAATCAATTAATTATATTTATTATTAATATATAATTATTACATACCTACACATAATATTTTGAATAAAGTGATTTCTAAACTCTGTAACCCCTCATCAAAATTATCGATATTTACAACAATAATTGTAAAGAAATTATAATAATACTTACATAAAATTATACGAGCTTATTAGTAAATAATTATTCAAAAATTCACAACACTGATAATAATCACCATTTTAATTATAGGGTTACAGATAAATACGATGAAATTAATGATATCCAATGGGATGTGCTTTTTAGGGTAAATTCTAACTACTGCTTAATATTTAGGTACTAACGAATTGGCACATCAATAATGATACCTACTATGTATTTATTTATCTAATGATTCTACGTTTCACACCTATGTAATAGATATTATGTAACTATTAGTAGGAATAA
The DNA here is from genome assembly GCA_948252095.1 of Dicycla oo. Taxonomy (NCBI): domain Eukaryota; kingdom Metazoa; phylum Arthropoda; class Insecta; order Lepidoptera; family Noctuidae; genus Dicycla; species Dicycla oo. The sequence continues at coordinate 17,660,447 of OX411728.1, forward strand.
TATTTCATCTTACTTTAGCTTCTTAGATTTCATCCTCAATATTTTTATATTGTTACGATGTCAGTCGTTACTCTAAGTTCAATATCTCGTATCGTATGCATTTGCAGTTGATTGAAGATTCCAAATCTGCTGATATCATCATTCGTTATTCATCATTTAAATTATTCGTCTCGAAGAATGTAGGTATACGGGAATGTGTAGGAGTCATACTGTATTAGGAATATTTTTATTGAATTATTTATTTCTCCGTTTTAGTCTCATTTTCATCAGTCGTAATATCAGATGTATAAAAAGACATTTTATATAATGATTTTAGCCATTAATATCATTGATATATTTTATTTTATATATCTATTTAGAATTACATAGATTAAAGCTATGCATTTAATAAAACATGTATCATCTTCGATGCGTCGTTGCCGTGATCTCTACTTTAAATATTTTTAACTTTAATAAAAAATTACAAGCAATTTAAAATTATTAAAATTAAAAAATTTAATAATACTCTATCATCTGAATAATATATTTTCATACTGAATTTTTTTTTTATCTGCATGAATTAAGGGTACAAAAGGACGGGACGCAAAAACGTTAGTGATGTGCGGTTTGAAACATTTTCGATAAAAATTTTGAAACAAGATGAATAATTTCGAGCACATTATTTGTGCCAGTGAACCCAGATAGCGTGATCAATTCATTTCTCATAGTGCCGTCTGCACGCTAGGCATGTCCGAGCAAAATTCGAAAATTGCCATGTGAAATCTCACAATTAAATGATTGAAGGCGCTAAGTTTTCATGTCGTTATAGGATAGGTTTTAAAATACGTGTATGCTGTTGTTTCCAATCCCATTCATCGAAAAGTATCAGATTGTTACAATTTATTGAATCTATTAGCTATTTTTGGTGGGAACTCGAATGTTAAATAGGTATCTACCTATATTCTTCCTATAAGAGTTCAGAATGTTGTCTATGTTTTCATCATTACAAATAGGCAATGCCTTTAATTTTCAGTAACATCATCTGGAACTAATTTCAAGTAGGTAAAAATTACCTACTTCCTCTCTGCAATGATTAAAACAATATAAGACTCTACCTACATGACATTCACTACTTCTGTGTCTTTATTATTTATGTCATTAACTTTAGGATACAAGGTTTTCGAAGTAGGTATAATACTTGATTGAGTTTGGCATTTCGATTTCGAAATTACAGAAAAGTTCAAAATATTACACCGACGTTTTATGGAAAGTAAAATTGGAATCACATGATGTAACTTTGAAATGTAGCTTAACTTTGAACGCAATTTTAAGGGATTCCAAAATACATTGACTTTTGCATTTTGCATTTGTTAAAATACACTGATTTTTGAACATTTTAGAGCAGGTCTTGGTAGCAACCTGCTTTAATAATGCCTATTTTTTTTTTGGTTTATTCCCATCTCTTCCCCTTCCTATCTCTTCCCCTATGCGTTTAGACCTACAAAATTCAAATCTCAAATTGTTGTAGGTATAAATGCATAGCGGAAGAGATGGGAAGGGGAAGAGATGGGACCAAATCATGTTTTTCTTACCTTTATAACTTAGTATGAATGGGATCAAAAACCATAAGTCAAATAAATATAATAACTCAAAATATGGAATAACACTGAATATATTAATTGAATACAGCTAAAATTATATAAAATCGTAGGAATCTTCCAAGAGGAGGGCTCGTCGTCAACCTGCCTTCATCCATCTGTCTATGGAGTACTCCAAAGCTGCCATCCATCTAATAACAGACAAAAATTGCATTATAAAACTTCTCCATGTAGATAGGTATCTTAATGAGACTAAAGATTTACATAGATCCTAATGATGTAACTAATTTTTTATAACAATATGAAAGAGTGTCCATGGAGTATCTTGCCCGTTCTTCTCCATAGAGTACAATCGACAAAATGAACGGCTTTACACCTTAAAGTTGCTTATTCTATACACTGATTCATTGAAGTAACCCTGCCCCTATGTTCCTTTGTTCTCGTAAAATAATAGAAAGTCGGAACCGCATAAAACATTTGCAAGCAAAATTGTTTCAAAATTGAATAGGCATGGCTTTTGTCGATGGTAGTACCACAGTCTAAAAATCATACAGTCGTCCAACGAAGACGTCTAGACAGGGCAATCGTGCGGGGTGTGAGGGGCGAGACGCGGGTAAGCCGATCCCGAACTGCGAACAAAACGATGTTAGTAGTTCGGGATACGTCATTCAGGGCCGACAAGTGTTTATTTTTTATTTAAAATGGTGCATGCAAAGTGTGCTGTGAGTGATTGCAAGTCTTCATCTTACATAAATAAAGATCTGCGGTTTCATCAGCTTCCACGCACAGAAGTAAGGTAAATAAATCTGTTTTGTTATTGTAGAGTACATAAATAATTTTATTTGTAATGTCGTGCCACGTTGATAACGCTAATAAAATGGTCGACCGGCGCACGGTAAAAAAAAATGTTAATAGGTTATCGCACACGGCTTCCATCTGTTTGGAAATCTGATTTGATGTTTGAATATTGATCTGCAATAAATAAATAATTTTGTAAATATTGTTTATTTGTGACAACCCCGGCCGATGCGTTACTGTCTAGACGATGTCGGCATTTTACACAAGATCAAAGGCGTCGTCCTACTGTATGATTTTTATACTGTGGTAGTACATACTACGCTTCGGAATGGGTAAACGGTTTCATCTTTCTGACTGACTGACTCCATTGACAATTGAAAAGTTCCTGTAAATGCTTTAATTAAATAAATGGTATGAGCTTGTGTGACACTGGGTCGTTTACCAACTAGTGTCCCTTCTAATGTAATCCAGCGCTGGATACTGGGTGCTGAACTGGATTGAAAAGTGTTTACGTTGATCCAATATCGATGCTGTGTCACTGGATTCCAGCGTTGGATCAATGTAAATTAGCCTTATCAGCTGAATTCTCAAAAGCAAGTAATGTGAATGATTCTTTTTAACCGACTTCAAAAAAGGAGGTTCTCTATTAGACCCGTATGTATGTTTATTTGTTTGTATGTCCACGATTTTCTCAAACATTAATGAACCAATTTTGATGATTCTTTCACTACCGTGATCTGCATACTTTCACTAAGGTTATAATAGGTATATAATACATCCGGTATTCTTATGTACGAAGTTATATGCACAAATGTACTATATCTTCGGCATTCCTGAGCTGAGTTATTTGATTCGTCTTGGGCTTATGTAATTGTGTAGATATTCAACTAAAAATGGAAAAATAAATTTACTTTAAAAAATGTAAAAACCGGCTTCAAAACCTAAAAGGAATAAAATAACTTTCATAAAAAACTTAACTGCTTCTGAAGTCGGTGTCATCAATTCGTCAATGCACCTTAGCTTGGCACCGACTTCAGAAGCTGATAAGTTTTTATGAAAGTTATTTTATTCCTTTTAGGTTTTAAAGCCGGTTTTTAGTTTTTTTAACCGACTTTAAAAAGGAGGTTCTCTATTCGACCCGTGTATGTATGTATGTTTTTATGTCCACGATTTTCTCAAAAACGAATGAACCAATTTTGATGATTCTTTCACTAACGTGATCTACATACTTTCAGGAAAGTTTTAGTATATAATACTAATGTATTATATACTAAAACTTTACCTAATGCGAATTATTCTTATGTACGAAGTTATATGCATAAATGTATTTCCGGCATTTGTAAGCGGATTTTTATGATATTTCTTTTCGTTCGTCTTGAGCATATATGGTATTTTGTATATTCAACTAAAAATGGAAAAATAAATTTACTTTAAAAAAAGTAAAAACCGGCTTCAAAACCTAAAACGAATAAAATAACTTTCATAAAAAAACTTAACAGCTTCAGAAGTCGGTGTCTTCAGTTCTTAAATGTAGTTACAATGGTTTTTGAAGACGGTTTTTTTTAAAGTAAATTTTTATTGCTACAATACAGCATAAGGTGACATATTCAGGTGCATTTGAGATTTAGGCCGCATGAGTTTTATCATTTCCTTTAACAACACTAAGTTAATGTCTAGTTCTTTTTGCCGTTCTTGCAGGTAGTCCTCATAAACCAGTTAGCCAATTTTATCAGTCAAAGCCTTCTTTGGTTGGAAGGGTCTACATAGCTGATACAAAAACTATAATTCGTGATCATCACACATGCACTCTACAAGATTCCTGTAAAAGTCTTGGATTTAACTTCTCCCGCTCTGGGCGGAGCGGGAGCGCGTGTCAGACTTCTACTGACTAAAATCCACCCGTGTTCCTTTAGTTGCCTGTGCCAGGACCACGGTAACTCTTTCAAACAACCCGCAACCCTGGCAGGCATCGACCCTAGCAGACCCCATCAGTTAGTGCTGACATCTCTTTGAGGCGCGCGTGGAAACACAACGCGCCGTCGACCCGGGCCTGGTCCTTACCGGATGGTGAGACAAATTAATATCTATTCCAACGCACGTGCTAAGAAACATTTATTCAAATGTCGGCCTAAGAGACATTCAGATTTAGCACAAACTCAAAGCACTACTTTAAAGGGTTGTTGATCTTTCTTCGCGACAGACCTATCTGGATAACCGATCTGGTAGGGGTCTTACAAATTAAAGAACGTTGGTTCTCTTTCGCTTATCAAATGATCGGCCATCAGATCGGGCCTGAAGACAACTGTCTTGTGACTCAGACGTGTTCGATTGGAGGATACCTTTCTTTACAGTGTCAGTACTAATTGCAACCAAAAGTTGGAGTCGCTTTTTGCGTTTGGGTATACAATGAGGATTCAACCTAAAACCTGTACCCTGTTGTTTTGGGAAGTGATTTTAATAAAATATATATATATATATATATATATATATATATATATATATATATATATATATATACAACGTGTTCCTTTTGATGTCCCATAACTCTAGGGTATTAATGAGACTATAATTTTGAACAATTTTTACTATGAGACCAAACCTGAAATCGCGAAAAAAAATTTAATTGTAAAATAAAATAAGTAAATTTTATAAATTTTCTTATTAATAAATTTTCTAAATTTTCTTATTAATGAGTAAATTGAAATATATTCTGAGAGGTATCTTCATAAGTTTCCCTAAATGTGACTTAAACCAGCTACAGAATCAAATAAGTTGATGTTTTCGTAGATCTAAATACAAAAATGTAAATAAATAATCGTGGCCTTTTTTACGATGTTAATCATACAACATTTAGTTAACAGAAAGGATTATAGAGTGGAACGAGTTAACGATCAGTATGATGCCTAAGGCAAGACCTAACGAAGCTTTATGAAACATCACCTTTGTTTTTATCGATTTAAAAAACGATGCGATTGTCGTAGTTTGATTTCGTTATTATTTTGGTCTATATTCAGAATGCCTATAATCTAAAAAACACAACAAAGGGAATGGAAGAATGGATTGGTGATATACCGCACCTTATATAGACAAATCAAGTATGTAGTACCTAGTAGTAAAAAATACAAAATATCCTATACTATCACGTTCTCGAAAACGGCTCTAACGATTTTGATGAATATTGAAAAGGGGTCTCATATCTGGAAAAATTCGTTTTCTCTATTTTCACCCGAGCTGAGCTCGGTCAACCCGATACTGAACTATAATATTGTTAATTTGATAATATTGATGACCAAATGGACGTCAATTAGGTATAAATGCCGATGATGACATGACGGAAAAGCTTCCAGAATTTTAAAATACACGATTCAATTTGTTTTTATCACTAAAGGCTGATTTTTCCAACGTTAACCGAAGAACAATTCTGAATTTTTGACAGTTTTTCCATACAAAATCTGTCAGACGTCAACGATATTATCCCGTGCATTAAAAGTTATCTGATGTTGGTAAAATCAGCAATAGCATATTTGATACTAACCGCTTCCTATCCATTTCAGATTCAGTGTGGAAGTAGAAGTGTCTTTGCTTCGGTTCAGTGGGCATCACCTCGAAGGCGTATTTTTTACCGCCAGGCGCGCATGTCTGTATTCTGTAGCCATGCAGGCAGGCCATACCTTCAAAATAGGAAAAGAAGGGTTAAAATAAAATTATTATGAGATATTGAGAGATTTAAAACCCTGGGTTCGATCCCCCGGATCGAGCAGGGTTTTAAGCGTGTTTCGCTTAGACACGCTTAGTAGGAACCCTGAGTCTCGAATCAAATCAACCCGATCATCTTCATCTTCGTCGTATCGATGATTCTAAATAATATGAGTTATGACCAGAACTCAGCCACATAGATTGCTCCAGTAACAGTAACTACTTTGGAATTCCTTTGACGCTCTAAATCATAGCTGAAAAAGCAGCATGGTAGAGAACTTGAACTAAAGTCAATAATAGGTCTAGTTATGATTTCAATAGAGCCCAGAACACTGAACTTACCAAAAGCATTTTTGCTGTTGCCATCGTTGTAGAAGTAGAGGCAAGCGTCTTTGAGCACGCAGTACCGCTTGGCCCAGGATTTCCATTTAGAGCCAAGCTTCATGAGATAGCCGAAGCAATCGGGCCTAGGGATCGATGATGGTGGAAGCTTCATGTTCCTCATCGTTACCTCTAACCAGCCATCGCGCTAAAAAATAAACAAAAAAGAAGATCCTAATTATTGAGCTTTGTCAATAAAGTGTCTTATAAATGTTATAAATGAACTTAATATCAGTTTTTATTTCTTCAATTAACAGCATAGTTATACCTTGGCCTATTTGTATGATATCAAAATACCTTTCATGTCAGTCGAAGACTCGAAGAGAATAAAAATTGTTGTGAACTTACATGGAAATGGAATGAAAATGCAAAGAGTCAAAGAACGAGCTAAAATAAGTAGATATTAATTTTAGAAATGAACCTACACAACAAACTCAATTAAGTACGCCCATAGGAAATTATAGTGGGCTTCCAAATTATAACTTCCTTTTCTGTATCTCTAAAGCATGACGGTACTTTTATCGCAAAAAGAAAGGGCTCAGTAGTAAAATTATGTAATAAGATTGCCAACTTCTACAGTTTAGTTACAAAAGTTCGTTGACAGAAGATAACGCGTGGTAAAAAAGGAAAATTGAATTCTGCGCCATCTATTATGTCCATGATGAGTTACCAAGTACTGTCATCACACAAAATTATACCGATTAACATCTAAAATGTCACGAAATATAATACTTTTATATCAGAAAACCTGCATTTCATAAAACTGATTAATAAAATCACAAACCTGGTTGCTAGCATCAATTGCATGAGCAAGCACTGCACGCCATCTAGCGGCCGCCTCTGAAGTGTCAGCTGCAAGTTGTAACCGCACGCCTCCGCCACGATGTAATCGGAACCCGTGGGGCCTGCCCGAATCCTCTTCGTTTAGTTGATAGTTCACAAGCATAAGAGCTCCCACGGGATGAATGCTCTGGAACGTAGTAAAGGTTTGAGTCAACAGATAGCGGTGTTGTCAGTTTTATTAAGTTGAAAACCTTTTTACTGCAGGGTCGCCATGAAACAATGTTCGATAGCACCAGAGAGTTAGTAAGCGGAAAAAATAAGTATTATAATTAAATCGAGTATGACGAGTACCTAGAACAAAGTAGAGAGATATAGAAATGTTGAATTGGCAAGGCAAAGCTATCGGGCTGTCGTTGATATAATTAGAAAGTACTTGAATTACACCGACATAATTACAGCGGCCATTTAATCACATATCCTTTGCAAGATAATTTTATTTACAATGTAAGACACATTCAAAAAGCACATTCAAAAAACATTTAAAAAGCGCGACATAATTAAATGAAGAAGCTGCTACTTACAGAATCTGTCTTATAATAGTACAGGCAGTTGTCTCTTTTGAGGACGAACCACCGACGGGTCCAGCGTGGGGGATGGTGTGGCCTGACGGGAGCAGCTCGCCAGAGATACCCTGAGTATAATGCAGCTGGTCCTCCTTCGTGAGCTAATGAGGCTACCACTTCGCAGGTTCGGGCCACCTGAAAACAAAGTTATAAAATTGAAGTTTTTAAGGGTTTGATTGTCAAATTTCAACATTCGATCATTCGATCCGAACTCAAATCCAGTTTTAAATCGCCTAAAATCCAATAACTATTTAAAACTAAATGAGAACATAAAAATGGGTTACGATGTTATATGGCTTGGTTGATTTGATTGATGTTACGAAAACAAAACTGCAAAGAAACCTACGTATAATAAATATAAATAACGTACGATACAAAGATACGCTGGTTTATTACCGTATAAACATCTGTTTAAATCACTAATCCAGTATGTAATCAAATCAGCTTCTAAATTCAGGTTAGTAATCAATCAACGAAGGATATAACATTGCATTGATACTGATTACTAATAAGTACTACTAATAATTTACAACTCTTGAAAGCATCTTCCATTACGAAAATAGTAAAAATAGTTTAAAATCTTTTCACTATATCAACTAAACTTTTGAACTGTGGTAACATACAAACACTTTTGAAAAAAATACCTCTAATTCAAGTATTTCTGATCCAGAATGCGCAATCTTCACCACTTCCGAGTGTGTCTTATCTAAGACATTGATTCCTGTAAATAAATTTATGAACATTATGCATCGAAATAAATCAATCAAGTGGATTTAGTGGGCAATAAATCTTCCAATTGAAACGAAAATGCAAGCAGTATTCCGATCCTGCATAATAGAGTCTTAAATCAAACTGTTTAAATATAATAATCGTTTTCATATGGAACTATGTAGGCATAGAAACACAACTGAATTTAAATCCGTTTCAAAATTAACGAATTGTTCCCATACATGTGCAAACATTTTAACTTGCACTGCCTTCACTCATATTTTCCTACGCTTTTATGATAACTTCAAATGATGTTGTACTAGGTACTTCATCAGAAAGTACTTTATCATTGTTTCGATTCAGTTCTACGGTAGATGTTCCAAAATTCAGTTCAGACTAATGTTTTACAAGTACATTACCATTAACAGCTATGACAATGTCTCCGACTTCTAAACCAGAGGTTTCAGCAGGCGTATCGGGCTCGATCGCTGACACCACTACTGGCTTGCTTCCGTGGATTCGGAATCCAAACTCTTCATTTCCACGCCTCACTACCACTGTTTTGTCACTCTCTGTAAATTTAAAATTAATTGCTTCATTAAAATAATAATAATATCTTGCATATTGCATACACGGATAAACGTCGGTTGGTGCCTCCTCATTATTTTAAATTGTCTAAGGGGCCTATGCGATTTAGCTTCGGCCCCTCGTACGCCTTCCAAAGGTCCGGGACCCCAGGGTCCCGAGAAATGTCAACAATACATTAATAATAATATGTACAAGTATATAAAAAGGGGGAGGGAAAGAATAATAGGGCATCAACAAATTCGTTCGCATCGCTGTCAACAGGAAAGGTGCCCAAAAGGCTGACAGCATTGCCACATTCTATAGCAAGGCTGATTCTTTGACCAAAAAATAGGCCAGCCCTCTGGTCACGTGAAGAGTCGACTAACCACTTGGCGATGGATCGAAAAATTTATTGGACACTCGGACCCCATGGCCCTAGTGTTTCAAACCCCCATACGGCTCGAATATAAATAAAATCCAATAACATTGGAATGTTTGCGCCGTTTGAGGTTTTCCGCACTTGCAGCAGCCGTCCCAGCACAGCCCACCGTGGTAGAAAGATGGGATGACGCAAGGGTGTCCGCACATGTTGCATCCCACACCTAAGGCCGTCCTAACTTCCAAGGCATAACTTCATTAAGTTTTACGTTGATATAATTCGCAAAACATTTGCCATTGTAATTTAGTGTATCACATTTTTTTCTGTATTCATCCCTTATTGTGAGATAAATAAAATTCCGTCATAACATTCATGGATTGCGGAAAAATCAAAAGCTTTATTAAAAACACTTCAAAGCCACATACAGCAAAAACGTTTTACCATTAAATTGGTTTACAAATATTAGCAATATTCAATAGTTAGACGAAATAATAAACCAATAATCACTTAACAATAGACTCATAGGTTTGCGATACCGTGTATTTTCTTTGCGTCATTTCTGGCCTAATATTTATTTTCTTATCTAAATAGTACAATGATGTCGGCCTAGAGACGGCAATAAACTCACTTGAGGAGATCTGGCCATGACACACATACGTACTCTACATGGTAAGTGTGTATCCGTCCAAATATTTGCAGAAAAACTTTCGTTTTTGGCTAATGCCCAGAAAAATTAAACCGAGAAGTTTCATTCATACAATGCATTAGAAATGCAATTAGTTAACATGTCGCGATATGATACTGTTGACACATGGTGCACCAAAAATTTTAAAGAACCGCGTATGGTGAATAAAAAGAGTGATATTTTAAGTGGATTCGTTGCTAGGCGGGTATGAGTAATACGACTAATTTAGTTAATAGATGTAGGTACTGTTATATTAATTTATAATGGAACAAGAAATGATTACACACAAGCATAAAAAATCGCACTTTTTGTAGAACAATACAAACGAAATAATTCAAATTTTATTAGTGTCGAATAAAAAAAAAATAAAAACAATATTTTTTACCACATGGTTCTGGAGCCACAAGTCTGCTAATTTGACTTTGTCGACACCATAACATCAGCATCAATTTGAGGATTTCCTCCAGTTTCTGTCTTACACTCCCCTTGGAATTCAACATGTCTCTGACTAAAACATAAAATAATAGAATCGGAAAATTAAACTATTGCTTTAACTTCTTCCAAAGTATTAAATGGTCCACGAAAAAAATTACTCACATGAATGCCCCATTTTCAAGAAAACTCCGACAGTCTTAACCGAAACTCTGAACTACACTCTTGAACTTTTGAACCGGCGTTTGTCACTTTTAACTGTCCGCATGAAAATTACGTCATTACCGTCGTCTAGACAAGTTTTGCTATGTAAAATCAATACGAACTAAACATTTGCTAAACGTCAGACGTAAAAATATCATCTGGCCGCAGTAGCGTGTCGTCAACAACTGAATACTGACGTTCAAATACGCTACGAGAATTTATTTTAGTTCGCAACAGTTCGGTCACTTTTGATTCTGAAACGACTCTGTACCTTTCACTGATTGAAACTAAAATTGATCGCGTGACTCATCCAAACGGTCCATTAAAATTCATTACTTTCATGTCAAGGTCTCCAAAATTATCGAAAATTACACGCACATGTGACGACATTGACAGCCAATTTTTTTTCTGTGCCAATGGCAAAGATGAACTGAAGAATTCAGGGGACATTCTTAAAATAATAGGTGATGCTATTTAAAAATTGAGAGAGTACTAGGAATAGGTTAACACGTCACGCTTCTGAAGTCGACTGGTTGAGTATTCGTTAATACGGTGCCTGTTTTATAATAGCCATTGTGGAACGAAGGGCTTTATATAGACGGTAAACGCGATCATGAAACTAGCTTCATGATGTACTCGCCGAATAGCGCCGATAAAATACGAGATACCTCGTTTATTAGCAATTATGTAACGAAGGAGTGGTTTCCATGTAGTTATGGAGCAAAATAGAGATTATAAGAATTTATGTACGTAGCAGGAATACCTAGCTATGTTTTTCTTTTATCTTGGTGAAAAGCTTAGTGATGCTGTTAATAGTTTTGAACCCTTCTCTGAATTACAATGGATCAAATATATTGTGGTTTATTTTAATAATTTTAAAGTAAATTGTTTTAAAGTTATTTAAGAAAATAGACGAAAATTGACCATCCCTCGCCCATCCCTCCCTTATCCCCGAAACTCCTGAGCCCAAAATAATAAAAAAAATACAGAAAATAGTTCTATACCTATAAATTACAGGAAAATCTATAAGAAGTCTATGGTTTTAAAATAACATGGTAAATCTCTCAATATTGTGTGTACAAACTTACATTTGCAGTTGGAATGTATGAGAGAACATGTTTTTCAACTACAATATTAAGTTTGATCTTGGGCTGAATTCATTCCAACTACATTCCAATGACGGGTGGTATGTGGTCCGACACGCACTTGGCCAGTTTTTGTTTACATCATAATTGCTGTATGTGGCTTTAATCAGTACTTGTTTATTTAATAACGAAATTGAGCATCTGACACGTAATTCTTTTCATTAAAGGGAAAACGCATACTGAAAAAAAAAATCCTTTTGCCAAAATGTTTACCAAAACTGTTGTCAGCTTGTCGCCTGTTCAACTCTATACAAGCCCGTCGGTGCACCAGCCTATGTGTAAGCGCCACGTATCTCTTGTTGAATTCTGATTCTGATTCCGTTGGGTCTTCCTGTCCAGCGTCAGATCCAGTATCTAGTACATCTGTTGAAAAAGGAATATTTAATTTTATTATAATTGGATTACGTAAACTCTATTTGATAATTCAGGGTCAGACAAATCAAGGTGCAGATTGCTGAGAAATATTTCTTATCAATCAGCTAGGACGGAAAGTTTTGTGTTTTAATCAATAAATGAATTGAATTGAATTGTAAGTTTTAGAGAAAAATCGAATTATGGATTATCTTTGTGTGTGTGTGTGTGTGTGCTAGAACTACTACTAAATTAGCTGACCCCACAAACGTTGTCCTGTCAAAATTTCAATATTTCATAATCAATTCCCATAGAAAATGCACTTTTAGTTTTCCAGAATTTTCCAATTTTCCCGACAAGTTTTAAAACATTTTCTTTCAAACAAACCTTGTCCTCCAAATCGCAAATACAACAAAAAAAGAATAAGCCAAATAGGTGCAACCGTTCTGAAGTGATGCGCGTACTTACATTCGGCAATTGATTTTTATTTATATAGAAGATTAGTAGGTTTGCATAATATAATGAATGCTGACTGGTTAACAAAGTTAACTGGTTTCCGTGTTCTACACCAACTGATTTCTCAAATAATGTTTAGGACGCGTTCATCTATGCAGCGTGTCAAAAATGTATTTTAGGCAGGAGCGAATTTGACCCATGATTTCGTAACAATACAGCACAAATTCCTTTGCAGTATCATCTTGATCACAGGTTGATGTAATTGGTATTTCAAGTCTCCTATTTTTTTCAAATGAAGTCATCGAGCTCAATTTTTGTTTTTATTAAGATAAGAGATTAGGTGATTTGGGCTGCTCTCAATAATCATGTTAACGACAACTATTTTTAAAACTTATTATAATAGATACTCAAGCCGAAACTTGTTTGGTTTCATAATTGTTTTAAAATAAAAGTTTGCCTAATAAACAAAGGTTTGTATTTAAACGCAAATAAAAAAAAAAAACTTTTTGTATTCAAAAATAATCCGAATTCCAATCAAAATTACCGATTCCACAGCAAAATACTCAACTCAAAATATAACTAAATGAGCAACAATTTATATTCGTAGCGCACCGCTATTTATCTTATTTTTTTTATATTAACGCATACCTAATAATGGCTAGCGCACATTAAACCTATTACCTTTAACCATTCTTGAGAAAACAAATTATTGTAACTTACCCTTCGTACCCTTCGCTCGCTCTTGCATCCTATGTCGACGGAACTCCGCTTCGCGGGGCTCTTACGAGTATTTATGTCTAAAGGGTTTAAACTAACCTAACCAAACCTAACTTCGGGGTTAATATTAGTCGCCATGTCATTTTGCTATGAGTGTGAGTATTATGTATGTACGGTCTGGTTAATTTGCTGTGCAGTCAGTATTTTTGATGTAAAAAAGTATATAAATGATGGAAATTATGATAGGTGATTTTTTTTAATTCGATATGCAATTAATAATATCACATAAACAAAGTGTCCTCCATTTTTAGGGTTCCGGTCCTCAAAAGGACTAAAAATGGGACTCTTATAGGATCACTAGTGTGTCTGTCTCTCTGTCTGTCTGTCTGTCACAGCCAGTTTGCTCCGAATCTAATGGACCGATTAAGTTGAAATTTGGTACACGTATGAATTTTTGTGACCCACTCATTACGTTACACGTCACGAACGTGTAACGTAATGAATTTGGAATATGGGGGTCAATTTTCGGGGACAAATAAGCATCTTGGGATGAATTCACCCCAACTACGGAACCCTTCATTGTGCGTGGTCCTACACGCACTTGGCGGGTTTTTTTATTGTTGAATATTTTTTTCGGTTTTAAGTTTTGTCAATATCTGGCCAGTACCTGGTGGGATCCTAGTCCAGTGGTCATTATTTTCGGATAGCATGATCCAGTTTCCGCACCACCAGGGCGCAGCATAAATTCCTTTCTCGTCACGAGATCCTTCAGCACCCTCGGAACTTCCAGAACATTCTTCGTGTTCTGTCAAAATCATAAAAAAGTTTTAATGGCATTACGTCCTCCTTGGTCTAATGGGCGGTTCCCGCGAGTTTTGATCTGGTATCGGTTCAAGGTAAAAATGTTAATTCTGTTTTAAAGTTGGGATTTTAGGTGAAAAAAAGACAATAATTCGATTAATTGGACTCAATGCCGCGATCGGCAAAAAGCTGGAAGCACATCATTCGTATTTATCTGGCTACCTCTACAGGAAAACAATCAAAACCATGAAGCTTTTTCATTATAAATATTATTATACATATGTCTATCTTAATTAAGATCAAAATACCTTTGGATCTGTTTTATAGATAACTCATAAAATCATCATAATACATTGTTGCAAAATGCATAGTTTACAAGAAGAACTTAGCCACTACATGGTTAAAAAAAAACCTTGAACTTACCATCCGGGTCTACGCTTGCACTGGAGCCGCCAAGTTTATCCAGACTGTTGCCAGCAGATCTTGCTATGCGACTGTCTTGAGGTTTTTCACTAGTCGCATATTCTTCCTTACCTCTTTCTTCAGACTATTAAAAGCAACAATAATTAAGACAAAAAAGTTGCAAAAGAAGAATGTTCTAAAATTAAATAAAACCTACAAAATGAACCTTTTTATTAGTTGATTATTTTTACTGGCCAGAAATGTTTTGTTTTCTAAATTGGCCGTGTTTGATTTTGATCTGTTATTTTGACAAACGAGTATCGATTTACTAACAAAAATACGGCATGATGAAAATGTTTATCTTTAAATATATTAGCATGGTTTTTGTGTTGTGTACAAACATGAAATTGTATTGTGCTTGTGAGAAAGAAGAGGGTTTAGGATTAGATGATATTTTGAATCCAACGTCGTCGACATATTTTTCAAAGCCAGCAGGACAAACTCAACAGTCAACATTTCTAGTGCCTGATGATAAATGGTTGGTAAATTCCTTACAAGATATTGCTTATTTTTTGCGAAACCACAAATTCAGTGAATGGGACCGTAGAAAATATGTAAAAAAACCTAAAGATATCTACATTGGGTTTTATAATGCTTTTCCTGATCCAAGTCTCAAAGCTCTTCATTGGAGAGTCTATAAGAACTGTTACAAAGACTTTTACCAATGCATTAAATATTTATACAGTGTTACTGGAATGTCGCCCTTTAGTAGAAGTGATGATATTACTACAATGCTAAATAAAAATAAAAATATTGCTAAGAAATCAATTACTAAGTTAGACATTGACTGTAAGAAAGCTCTGTTGTATGCAGAAAAAACGGGCCTTCCTTTTGATGAACCAAAAGAAAAGTTTCAATGGAGGACATCTGCATCTTATTATATGTGTTGGTACACAATGTTAGAAATTCCTGCACTATCAATGCTAGGGGAATCTTGTGATAACTTTGCCAATTGCTTGGACTCAACATTTGGGAACCGAAACCACGACCCTCGTTCCGATGATAAATTTTCTTTTGCTTGTGCTATGTACAGTTTTTGTCCAGACCCGTGTTGTCCATTGAAACATGTGAAAACAGTATCTCAGTGTCGTGATAGTAAATATAATCCTTGTTTTATTGAAAATGCTCAAAGTACGGATGCCACGCACCGGCAATGTCGATTCGATAGGAAAAACAATCAGAATTTAGAAGGTATTATTGCAAACAAATGGAACGTTTCTTGTCATTGCCGAGAAAAGGGGTTTGAATGGAAATCCGAGTTTGGAATGTGCGTAGATATTAACGAATGTACAACTGATAAACACAATTGTCATAGTTCAACCGAGAATTGCATAAACCTACCGGGTACATTTCAGTGTATATGTAGATGGGGATATGCATTCGATATTGTCAAAAAAAGATGTACTAGAAAAGATATCCTTCCTTATTCTCATTCAAAAAGTACAGATAGCGACGTTGGTTTTCTTGATAATTTAAAATGTTTTTTAGAGTATATGGGATTTTGAATAGTTGATTGTACCTTTGCTCGAACTTCCTGCCTGTTTCGATAGTAATGTCTCGATTTATCTTCAGATCGATATCGTTTGTCTAATTTCTTGTATAATCGAGCTCCGCTTGCATGTTTCTTGTTTGTTGCGCAAGACGGAGAATCAGCAAAACCAGCAGGTGCTGGTACTATATCTGGTGTAGCATCTGCATATGATTCCTAAAAATAAGACACAGTTTTAGTTCTATTGTAATTAAGTGAAATATATATTTTCAACAATAAAAAGTGTGTAAATTGGGTAATTATTTTGCATTATTCAGCTGATATAGTTGAGAGAAGACATTGGGGTTAGGGCAAGGCTGCACTGTATTCCATTGAATGTTCTTTCAAAATACAACCATGCATATTACTTTCCTAAAAATGAATAATTAATTCACTTACATCGGTATGAGACGTCCTTGAAGCTACACTGTCATGTTCATGTGTCGCAGTTACGATATGGACTTCTTTGCCACAGTGCAAGCAATGTGCTTTTGATTCGCCATCAGCTCCAACCAAGCTGTGCTCCGTTTGCTCTGAATAAAATACTGAATCTGATCCTGGTGATACAGAGCGCAAAGATTCGGCTGACGCTGCTTTTGCGAACTTTCCGTCTTAAATAATAAGGTGTTTATTTGTTAAAAGTATGTATGACTCGCAGATTTACGTAAAGTTTATTTTCGAAGAGATTTATTGCATTATTTACCTTTATCTGGTTTCCGATTATGCCTAGGTGACGTTGTGGGACTTTTAACGTATCGAAGAGGAGTCAATCTAGACCCTGCACTGGTAAGAGTTCTTGTCGTTTCTATGTCTTCCGCTTCTAAAGAACTTAGGTGGGGGACCGTAGGAATCGATTGTTTTCTTCTTGGTAAACTACCGGGAAGTGATATGCTTTCGTTTGAGCCACTTTTTCTCCTTGGCCTGAAAATAAAACGTTTCAGTGATTTTGTATTCTTATTTTGGTTTAGGTTTTATAAAAAGAAAAAAAATCACCTGTACACGGAGTGGTTATTAGATGCAGTAGGAGATTTAGCATTATTTGAATTATTTGCAGTTTTTCTTCGTGGACTGTCACGTAAACGCCTATGTTTTCTTGGTGAAATATTGCCGTTACTCGTACCTGTAAATTAGAAATTAAATGTTAAACAAAAATAGAAACTGAATACAGATACAGGCTATTACTGTTCATAAAAAAAATGTTAAAGAAAATGATTTAGATTTACCTTCTTTCCTATACTGTTCACTAGAATCATCTGATGTCGGAATATTCAGGTGAAGTTTCATATTAGAACCCATAGCTTCCCTTCTGTCATAATGAGCTGGTCTATAGCTATGATTATTACCATCACCAGTTTTACTCTGGGTTGGACTTTTTAGTTTTAGTTTTGTTCTCTTAACGTATCTTTCTCTTTCAGCTGGACGTTTTGGTTCCAAATCTTTCTCTTTCGATATTTTTTCCTTGATCGATTTTTCTATATCAACAGCCTCTCTTGGCGAAGACTGAACGCTTTTGGTCTTTTCTGCAAAATGAGTTTTCTTCTTCCTAGTTTCAGGTGCTTTCTCTTCCTGAGGGGATTTAACGTTGGATGGTTTGAAGATACTGCGTTCAGCCTTTTGACTTATACTGTCGGAGTCTTTAGTCTTTTTACCCCAATCATCTTGTGAAGTAGAAACAGAATCATCGTAAGACTTAGAAAATTCTAAAGTAAAAGCTTTCTTTTTTCGCCGTTTCTCATCTGCTAACCAAGACTTAGGTCTGGTTGTTGATTTATATCTTTGCGAATGCTTATAAGTTAAACCATCATCGTCGTCATCTTCAACGGGGCTCTCATAATAACCTGAAGATGAATAGTGGACACTTCTTTCATCATCGGATAAAGAACCCTGTAATAAAAGAAAAAATAGTATGAGTAAAAGTAGTTTTAAAACAAACAAAATTTTGGTAAATTCGTTCATATACCATAATTTTCGGTACTTGCTGTTCCTTTTCATGAACAGTTGCGGTTGTTTTGTCTTCTTTTCCTTTACTTTCGATACGTTCCGGTAGTTCTACAATCTTTTCAGTGGGTGTTTTATCGTCATTAGCTTCAGTAACATTAGGATTTGATCCACCTATACTATAACTTCCACTTGAACTACTTTTTCCACTAATTGTGCCTCGCAAAGTCTAAAAGAAAATTTACGCATAAAAAATGACTTCACATTTTGAACTTCAGTTAATTTTGCAGCGAAAGAAATCATAAATCAATAATAAGGAACTTACCTTGGAAACTTTTGGTAAATCGTCTTTAAATTTAATGTCAGTCTTTTCTCTCTTGATGTGTTCAATGGTTGGAGTGATATCGGCTTTGACTTCAATTTTTTCCATAGAAACTCTAGGTAACCTATCAGGCAAGGGCAATGGAGGAGATGCAAGGTCTGGGACAATAAAGTCATCATTGATTTCTAATGGCGGAGAAAAACTTGGTACGATCAAATCTTCAGCGATATTTTCTGTGCGCGTTGAAGAATAGAGACTTGAAGCACTTTCAAAAGATGACCCGTCTTGTGTTTTGTTATTTTCTGGATCTATAAGCAAAATGGATTTATAAGAAACTAGTGAATAACTTCTAATTTTATGTTTGTAATACTTACTTTGGTTTTGAATCTTACTATTACTTTTTTTAGAACTGTCAGAATTTGCTGTTACATAATCTTCAGTCGTTGTCGTGCTTTCTGATACATCAGTGGTGTTAATTTTTCCTGAATCAGTTCTTGCCAAGCTGGTTTCACTGCTTGCAGCTTTGGCTAGTGGTGGCTCAGATGGAGATTCTACGATCTGATTAGGAATAGTTCCATTTGGTTCTTTTTGCTGTGCTTTTTTCTGCAAATCTCTTCTTCTAGATGGACTTAATGCTCTTTCTCGTTTTTTATTTATGAAACTTGGGGTTCGTTTGAATGGAACATCAGCCAAGTCCAGGCTTGGGTGGGTAATAGCAATGGCAGGTGTATGATTTACTTTTGGAGGTGCTATTGGAGAAATTGATTTTGAGATAGTTGGCTGCTTTGTGATGGGCAGTGAAATGTTTGGTACAACTGCAGGTGGAGATAACGACGCTCGCGCCTGCGAGCTAGAACTTGATGTGTCTAGTTTATTTCTTGGAGAGGTCGGTGACTGACTCTGTTGAGAAATAATAATTTATATATGTTTCAATAGTAGTCTCAACCATAGTTATTTTAAATTAATATTTATTGATTTCATACTTGTGAAGCATCAAATTCTTCATCCAAAGCGTCTGTATCTAACGACGATCGCTGCTGATGTTGCAAAAGAAGAAGTTGTTTTCTTCTTGATGTCGGAGTAAGCAATGCTAATGCTCCAGGAGAAGCAGCCAATGAACTTAGATCTGATGAACTGTAAAAATATTATTTTAGTTATTCAGAAATGTTGGGTAAAACAAATTAGCAACGCTCAATGTTAAGGTTTTCAGGTCGCTATATTTACCTTATCACAGTCCCATTTTCTGTACCCGAATCGACTTGCAATACAGTTGTTTGTGATTCATTCCACATGCCATCCGAATGGTCCCTAGATATACAGAGGCTTTAAAATATATGGTATTCGTATATCATTGAGTCGTACTGCAGGAAATCACTCATTATAATACATACCTGCTTTGATCAACTGTTAGAGATTCATTCGAAGCGCATGGTGATACTTTATCCAGAGGCGTCAGAATTGTAGTAACAGTGTTAGAAATAACAGCTCGTTTAACTTTTGGCTCCACATCTACTTCAACAGTAACTGGCTCTGGTGATCCTGGGCTCGATCTAGCAGTACTGTAAGAAATAATAAATTGTTATAGTTCAAGGCATATGGACTTCATAATTGGACGTCGTGAAGGTATGGTATTTGTTTTTTTAATTATTGTTTTTTACTTTATGTGATTAAAGGAATAATTGACGAGATGAATTAAACAATGACGATAGGGTGTTTTATGAAAAATTGGCAAAAGGAAAGATGCTTTACTATAGCTACATTTCAAGATGCTTTGCTAATATTTGCTAACCAAACGGTTTACCGCTAATTGTGATGCGTGCATACCTGCTCTCAGGAATATCGTCCTTGTCAACTATTATTTCTGTCTTTTCTTCAAAACTTACGCTTCGATTTCTAAATGGTTCATGCTTGTAACTAATGTATTTTTCATGAAAATCTTCATATGGTGCATTCCCATCTGAAGAACTATGGAAAGAAATATGAATGAGCGCTGATAGAAGCATAGCGTTCAAATCGGAAGCCATAAAACTAACGGCTTTAGAATGTTGGAAACAGAAGAATATGCCGTTAAAAGACCTATGCTCAGAAAAAAATGCCAGTCGGTGGATGTTGTGTGCAATGGGCTTAATTCCTATGTGTTTAAAATAACCTATGTATAAAATAGTATATAGTATCACTACATTTTCTTTACCTGAAAGATCCATCTGGTTCAAATCCAAATATACCTTCGTCTTTTATGGGCGTTTGGCTGTAATTTTGCCCAATATACTGCGTGTACATTGCTTCCCTCTCACGGTCTTCTCTTGTCATATTTTCTTGACTTGTTGACATAACTATCGGAGCATCTTTTATACCGTCACCACTACTCTGTAGTTCAGTTTTCCTCCTGAAAGAATACATTCTACTTGTATTGTGATAGGATTTATTGTGAAAAGATAGTAGAGACAAAATTTGGTATTTTTTTTTTTTTTGTAAAGATAGTCGTTTACCAAATTTAGCTGTTGTTAAATGCAGAAACGCCATAAAGAGTGCAAGGAAATGACGTATAAGTTAGCTATGTCGTGTGAACAAGACAATGTTGTATTCGAGAATATGTGGTAAAGTCATTCATTATAAATGGGAAACATTTAACTGATCCTCTAAAAATATTGATCTTCTAATGGTGTATGCTTTTTTAAAATGAATTAAACCTCGAATTTTTTTGGCTTTTAATGATAAGTACGCACTGTTTTTAAATTTAGTCCTTTTTAATTTTTTTCTCAAATTTAATCGGAGTAACTTAAGCCGTGCACAGACGCGTGTAATGCGTAATGTAATATAATTCAAATAATGTAGATGGCATACAAACTCAACGCGAATCCAGATGTGTTCGACTGCGAGAGCCTTTGTGTTCACACTAAGACGGGTCCAGACGTGTGTAATGCGTAATGTTATGTATCGGGTAATGTTACGCGAATTCTGCGTGTGGACGACACTACGAGCATTACATACGAGTATAACGCTCGCGCTGATCAATCGGCTGTCGGTTTTTAGCGCGAACACAAAGGCTCTTATCAAACACGTAAAGTATTCGCGTTGTGTTTGTATGCCGTCCACATTATTCGCCTTACATTACACGATTCATTACATTACGCATTACAGTCTGGACCCGGCTTTACATATAATGCTCGTAGTGCCGTCCACACACAGAATTTGCGTTACATTTCACGACTCATTACTTTACGCATTACACACGTCTGGACCCGGCTCTAAAACCAGACGATGGATCAGCGCGAGCGTTACATATAATGATCGTAGTCCCGTCCACATGGGAATTCGCGTTACATTACACGATAAATTACATTACACATTAAGTCGGGTCCAGTCGAATGTAACATGTAATGTAAAATTACGTGTAATTTAGCGTCTGCAATGTGGACGGCACACGAACTCAACGTGAATCGTGTAAGCGAATAGCTGTTTCCAATCAGTTGCTACGAACATGCTGAATAGGAAAGTCATGATAGCTGGTGCTGCTATTATTTGTATATGTTTATTAACTGAAGACCGGAGGAAACGTTTGGTGCGTCGATGGTGGAAAACTGAGTTGTAAAAGTATAAGAGAAGATCTTTACCCATATTTGCAAAGAAATAAATGATTTGATTTGATTTGATTTGATTTAATTGTGGAACTAAAATCTCAGCAAATAAAAGGCCAATATACAAACTTTACCCAAATGTCGCCTACTGATTTTGAATATTTGTTAAAAAATATTGTATCTCAAATATCAAGACAAGATGTGCATTTGGGTTGAGTAATCTTTTTTTTTATTTCATGACAAAATCTGATTGTACATTTAATTAAAAATAGTCAAAACTCATAGCCCAAAGTGAAAAAAAATTGTCTCTCACAAGGGTCTTCAGTTATTGGATAACTCAATTCAGACATTTTGCAAAAACGACTATGAGCTAAATCTCAACAAAAACTTACTTTGCTGACTAAATGTATATCTCAAAAACATATTAAAAAATTGTCACAATATCTTTTAAAACCACTTGATGGTTTTAAAGCTAATTCCTGGGCCCCAAGTCTGCTATTTTTTATTAATTCGTCATTCCAACACGATCCCATTATCATTTTGCTAAAAGTTCGTAATCTGCTAAATTCATAATGGTCGATCATTGGTAGGTCAGTGGTCTCTTAATAGAATCGTGGTACTGATCAAAGGAGCTGTCAAAATTTTAGCAGATTACTGCATACGTCAGTCTCATTTGTCATTATAGAATAGAATAAACTTTATTTCGAGCCAACTCATACATGGTTATTAACATTGATTTTAACATTGTAAGAGATTACCATTTTAAGCCATTTCTTTCTATGGAGTGTCAGTGGTTGACCATTGGAAAGTCATAATGACGCCATTATATTAGTAGATTACAAAACATGTCAAAATCAACAATTATGAAATCAATGACAGACCATTCTGACACTATTGTAATAGCAGACTTGAGGCCCAGGTATCTATGACAGTATCATTGGATCACTCAGTACTGACACCATTTTGTCTGAGAGATCGTTGTAATAAGGTTTAGGTTTACTGTTTCTATCCATCTTTTTTTATCTTAAAATGTATGTTCCGAATATATTTGTACAATAAATATCATAACACAAATACTGTTTGTTAAAAAGTTATGAGTAATTCAATGTTTTTAAATGTGCTGAACTGAGTGATCCATAGGAATACTTATAGGTAACTACCGGTTTCGTATTGATTTATACAAACTACGATTAATTTTTGTACAACTTTATGACTAAAGTTTTACATAGAATTCAATCACTGATTCACACTACACACGCTAGATATTGGATTTTTATTTTATTGTTAGGGAAAAGCGCAGTAGGGTGACCATATATTATTAGATCGTCGAAAATAAAAATGATTCAATACATATAAGCTCATCTCTTTTATTTAGAAAGGAAATACAAATACAATGTTATTTACAAATCATAAACTGCGTAAATAAGTGAATGTAAATAAAGTGGTTCATCTTTGCTATGACGATAACTTTTAGCCAACTTATCGTCATAGCAAATTGGATTTTTATTTTATTGTTAGGAAAAGCGCAGTAGGGTGACCATATATTATGATATCGTCGGAAATAAAAATGATAAGCTCATATCTTTTATCTGAAAGGAAATACAAATACAATGTTATTTACAAATCATAAACTGCGTAAATAAGTGAATGTAAATAAAGTGGTTCATTTTTGCTATCATAACTTTTAGCCAAGTTATCGTCATAGCAAACTATTCGTTCATTTACATAGCCATGTGCTCGATAATGACCGATGCCGTCAGGATGTTGAGAAAATATAAATTCAATAACTCCAAGTAACCTGTACGATCTACTTTTTATTAAAATTATTTCGGGCACATCGTGTAACTTTACCTTGTTCTATTCCATTCAAATCCATGACAATAACACTTGAAAGCTTATAACCATAGAAAGCATCACCATTACATGAAAGACATGTCCCCTCGTACCTAGCTAAAAGAAATTGCTTCTTCTAGACTGTTAATGCCAAATACAGATATTATTTGTAGATTCAATGGCAGAAACGTAAAGTCGTTTATTGGTACCAGAAAACATTCACAATATTATTATTTCTAAATTCAAGGTACATACGTTCATCGCAAAAGTTGATGATACTGGTTCCCAAACTAAGCAATCGCTTGTATTTTGGGACGCAGTGTTCAGCCGTGGATGATGTTAGAATTTGGTGTCATTAGGTACATTTGTTGTGAATGTAATAAGAAAAAAAATATATATATATATTTATTTTAATAATTTAAAAAAAGTTAAGGTAAGGTAAGGTGAAAAGGTGAGTGTGTGTGCGTGTGAGTGTTTATGTGTAAGTGTGTGTGAGTGTGTGTAGGTGATAGAGATCATGGATTACACAGTAAATTTAAGTAAATCTTCAGTCTTTTGATAGTCCATTTTGAGTAGCCACTCAGTAACTATTTCTTTTGCTTTTTGCGTTTGTTTAGTTGTACAATTTTTAGTTCCTTATTTATATGGTCGTACAGTTTGCAACTACGACTGTTGAATTGTCTTCTGGCAAAGGCTGTCCTTGTAGGAGAACGAACGCATACCTTTATCCTTCTATGGGCATTAGGGGCAGTAGGTGGAACTATTCGATGCCTTCTCAAGGTGGATTTCAGCACATAGAGCTGCCTGACAGTTAGAACTTTGAGGGGTACCTGTATGGTTTTTTATTAATTACTTTCAGAACAGCTCTTTGCGCCCTCTCCAGCCTGAGAAGGAGCGTTTTACCTGCCCCACCCCATACAGGGATACAGTATTGGACAACAGACTGACATAGGGCCAAGTAGACTAGTCTTAGCTTGTCTGGTGGAGAAGAGTCCCTGAGTAATTTAAATATATGTATGAGCCTTCTCACTCTTGAAGTTACTGTTTCTATGTGTCTGCTATCCAAATACACACCTAGGTATTTTGCACTGTCAACACGGGTAAGTACTGGGCACTTGCAACATTTACCTAGAGATAAGCAGACATGGGCTTTAATAGTGAAGTCTTATGGAGGAGAGGTGTTTTTACTGATGGAGAAGGTCACATAATGGGATTTTTCGACGTTAAGAGTTAATAAGTTGTCTGAGAGCCAATGCATCATTTTAGCTACAGAGTGCTCAGCGGTCTCCTTGACCGCGGTCCAATTTGGACCCCATACAAAGATAGCGGTGTCATCAGCGTAAGTAAAAATTTTAGTATTAGGGAGAGAGATTTGGCAGAGACCATTAATATACAGCTGGAAAAGCGTGGGACCGAGCACGCTTCCTTGCGGAACTCCGTAGGTGACTGTGTCCTCATCACTGAGGAAATCATTTATCTTGACTCGCTGTTTCCTATTTGTTAGGTAGTCTTTAAAAATGTCGTGGATGGTACCTCTTATACCGAGCCTTTCCAGCTTAGCCAGAAGTAGTGGGACAGAGACTGTGTCAAATGCTTTGGAAAAATCTAGAAATACACATATACATTTATTCTTATTATCCAGATTTTTAACTATATCACTTGTTAATAAGATAATAATTTATAATTTTTAAGTCAGATACAGCATCTTCGGTGCTATAACCCGAGCGAAATCCATATTGATTTGAGGCTATAATTTTAAATCGGTCCAGATACTTCTTTAGAGCGCGATTTAGTATTCTTTCTAAGATTTTAGAGATTGCAGTTAAAATTGAAATGGGACGGTAGTTGTTGACACAGTCTCTGTCGCCACCCTTGTGGATTGGGTGGATTATGGCTTTTTTAAAAGCATCGGGGAAAACACCAGTGTTGATGGCAAAATTACATATGTGTTTGATGGGGGGTGTCAATACACTCCGACTTTCCCTGACAACTGTGGATGAAATGCCATCCCAGCCTGTAGCACATTCAGGTCGTAATTTCATTATACTAGACTCTATTTCTGACTCTGTTACCTCCAGGATAGCGAGTGAGTTCGGTTGGTGTTCAATGTTGTTGGTCGCAGCTGTGCCAGAAACAGAGGTTGAAGAGAGGATTTTGGTAGCCAAATCTTTTCCTATGCATGTGAAAAAGTTGCAGACTTGATTGGCAGACTTTAAAGGGTCATCTGTAATTTTTAAGAGTTCTTTTGGACTAACATTATTTTTTTGTGTATGCGAAATGTTTTTTATTGCCTTCCAAAGGGCCCTAGGATCCTTGCCTGCTTGTTCTATTAGACTTTTTTCATAAGCTATTTTTAATTTACGAAGTAGACGGTTGCAGTAGTTGCGGTAGCGAGTATAGGTTAAGTTGATGATCATATTGTCAGGAGATTTTTTTGCCTTCGTGTGCAGTTTATCGCGATTTTTTATACAGCGAAGTAACCCAGTAGACATCCAGGGCTTAAGGATTCGATTTTTTCTGGTCACTTTTACCGTGGTTGTGTTTTTGGCTATTGCTTCGGAAACTAAAGATACAAGATTGGACGCTGCTGAATTCGCAGCATGCATAGATAAAATATACGTGTAGTCGACGGTTTCGAGGTCCGTTTTTATTTGAGCATAGTTGGAGCGAGTTTTTGTGATGTCCGGCTGTTTAGCTGGATTTCCTGTTCCAATGCATAAAGCTATAGGCAAGTGATCTGTTATGTAGGATTCTAGAACCAGTGTAGTAGCAGAAATGTCAGGCTTCGTGAAGAAATGGTCTAGACAGGAATTAATTCTTGTGGGGGCACTATGGGTAATACAATAAAATAAAATATAACATTTCTACAAAAAAAAGGAGTATATGTAGTATATCAGTTATCTGTTTTACACAGTAACAAGCTCTGCTTAGTTTGGAATCAGATGACCCTGTGTGAAGAACGTCCCAGGATATTATTATTATTATTTCGTTTATTCATATTTTCTTTTCTTATAAAATACATTTTTTAATATTTCTTAAAAATATTTAAAAAAAAACATTTAAAAATATATAAAAATAGTAGTCCGCCGGTGTCGGGAGCAGGGTCCAAGCTACCGGTGGTTAGGGCTGCAGAGATAGGAACCTCCTCACGATGTGGGCGCCGTATCAGGGAGTACTGCCTTCTGAATCTGGCCCTTGATCCAACCGCCTAACGAGAGACTCGAGAGATGGTGGTCGAGGCTTTCGGCCATTTTATTTTTTTGTAATTTTGTTAAATGGCCCCATCCGCTCGCAAATAGAGGCCTGCATAATATGTGTACATATTGTGTAAAACACAGAAGGCAAAAGAGGTATTATATCCTCACACAAGTTTTCGAACAATTCCCGTGTGAGCCTATAGTTCCCTATGAACTCAACGTTGGGAATACTCGCCAACCGAAAGTTTTGGCATAAATGGCGTCGGCGTCGCCTCCGCTCTTCCTGAAAACCTTTTTCGAGCATTAAAAAGCAGCCATAGTTTCGAATTATTCTTAAACTTGTTACTTTCGTCGACAGCACGATAGCTATTTTGATGTCGTATCAATTGACATAACGAGCCGTCCGAACAAGTGTAAAACTTAATTTTTCGGATGGGCAAAAACACATCGGGAGTAGGGACAACTGTCAAATTGTGTCGTCATTTATTCTTCGATCGGGCCCCGAACGAATTATCCGTCCGTCGGTGATAGGGAGTAGGAACGAAGGCAGAAACTACGGAATTCGTGATTAGGTAGTAGGCTGGTTATGGTCGAGTAGCTCCGTCACAGTTTGAAAACTTGGCGTTAGCTAAACGACATGCCGCAACAGCCGCGCAATACAGGATCGAATGTGTATCAACGAGATCCTCGCTACTCTCGAAAAAATTCTTAAGTTGCCAGTCCGAGGCACACACCAGCGCCCTTTCTTGTGCTTAGGTAGGCGAGGTAATCGGGGTCTAAGTTCGGTCGGAGTGGACCTATACTCGCGAAACGCATCCTCCCGTGCGCTCCTCAATCGGTCATTGCACTGCCTACTTACTGTGGCAACCCTATTATCCTCCTCTTCAACAACATGATTGGTCCGCGGCGGGATTGCATCAATAGTTGAAGCTTGTACCGCGGTTTGTGCCGAAGTTGGGGCGATATGGTTGTTCAGTACCTCTGAGCGCAGCCTATCAAGTGCGGCATCGTCAAACCTATGATTGCGTTGGATGACCCGCACCGGATCCGATAGCCGTTGGGCCGAGACGTTGACGGTTGGCTCTAATACCTGAAACAGAGACAGCATCCTAACACGGTACGCAGTGAGGTTAGTTCCCCCCTCTGTAGACCCGTAATATGCACGCATGACGTTCTCGTTCATAGACTGAGTCCATCTCATGCGCTGCACACAACAACCGGCAGCGGGGACCCGGCTAGTGGCCGGATGGCCCCTAAGTCCCAAGCTCCTCGGTGGCCGGCCATCTCCCCTGCCGACGGTGTTTGGCGACGTCGCGTCGGCGGGGAAAAATACTCGTCGCTCGAGCTCGACGTATTTACCGCGGCCGGTGTCGTCACAGCGCTCACGGTGGGGATGGGTACCTGGCGGTGGCGAGGCGGAGCTGAGCGAAGAGTCCGGAGGTGGTGCTCGTGAAGCTGCTCTTGTCAACATTATTTTGTTTTCATTTCCTTTCCGTTTATCATGATTTTATCGGAGGTGACATGACAGATGTCACCTCCGATTCCGTATTTTCAGTTTATTGCGCAGGTTTATTGCTTTCATTTTGGTATTTTTTAGATTGTAGTTTTGCTTCAAAAGGTTTTAAGTATATTTCAATTATTAAACTGATAAAAAACTGCGTCTAAAATTAATAAAATCTATGAAAATGATGAGAAAAAATGTTTGATATGTTGACTTTAGTGTTGGCAGCTTATTATTATTATATTGTCCGAGACAAATGTCTATAATATCTTTGTAATAACTTTTTTGACAATATTATAGTCCTCACATTTTTTTTTAACAATTTTATGCAACGTATATAAAAATACTGTACACGTTTGTCTATTTTGTTTTTAAAACAAGATAAATTATGTAGTGTCCTAATAAAGTGACTCGTATCAAGTCTTATGAATGTTTCCGGAAATTTTGTGGTTTTACCTTCTAAAACTGAAAACAATTTATGTAGTTTTTTTTACTAGTGTGTAACGTGAATGCTTGAATGTTAGCCGAAAGTAAAGCTGCAGATTCATCTGTTATTATCTCGTGTGGGACATCAACTACGTCATTATGCCACTTTTTTAACCAATCTAAAATTAATTTCGTACTATGAGCGTCGGTAATCATTTGGAAAATAGGAACGGATTTTAGATTTTCATTCGCTATAATATGCAAGCCGCTGCAGCTCCGACATCGGAGTACCTGACCTGTCCACCGTACCTGTCCTGTGGCCTACTATCTGCTGCACTCTTTCTAACTCCTGTCCTGTGGTCCTGTCTGATGGAGTGTCTACAGACGACGAGTGTTACATCCGTGCCGTCGTTCCTACAACCCTCAAGACCCCGCTGCTGGCCTGCACCTTCACCTATTTTTTTATTATTACTATTTTTAAAGGACATTGAAAAAAATGGCCTATGAACCAACACGCATGAAACATTTACTATAATTACTAGTTCTTTGAATAATATATAATACATTACAAATATTTCAATAGAACGGACACTTTTTAATTTCGAAAACATTTTAAAAAGTGTTCACTTCCGTCATAATCCTCGGTGTTATTATTTTTTGGTTCAATTTGAGGTTTTTAATAGGCAAAGGTATTATAGATCATACAGCCAAGTCTTTGTAACAGCACACTTAATAAGCGTTTGACACAGACAAGCGTCAGTATTCTCAACACTTGATATACGATAATGATTTTTAGTTACAAACAGTCCGCTATGATGTCGCGGAACCATAATACGGCTTATCAAAAAACTCGATTGAAAGTGCTATTTGAAACGAGCAATAATATGGACACTGACAGTTGATGAATTGACAGATGACAACATTTGACATTTTGGTTGTAATGTCACTGGGCGTACGTACGTACGTACTTACATTCAGTAATAAATGCTAAGTTATTGCTACATACCGAATGTTTTTATTGACGTAATTATAACCTAAAAATCCGAAAGTGATTTGATTTTTTCCGAATTCTCAAAAGTTTGTTCGTTTCGTTGTTTTAATTTAGGTTCAATCGAATATATACATTATCTAAAACCCAAAAAGTAAATACACCTCCCTGTTGGATCTTAGGCGAGCTATGTATGGACGACGAGCAATGTCCTTTGTAAGTAGCAGATAGCCCCGGCTATCTATTTGTTACAGTACTTACATTGCTCTTGCATAAAACAGGAAATCTACTGATACTGTCACTATGACGTAAGCTCACCTAAGTGCACTTAATCTCGTATAAGACTAAATGAAGCATGAGACGCAGCAAATAACAATAAAATATGTCGGGTAGAAGAAAATATATACATAAAAACTTAAAATCATATGTACCCTACAACACATATCTCGTAAATTAAGCTATATATGTAAATGATTTTTATGTAAAACTTTAGTCATAAAGTTGTACAAAAATTAATCGTAGTTAGTGTAAATCAATACGAAACAGGTACCTATAAATATTCCTATGGATCACTCAGTTCAGCACATATAAAAACATTGAATTACTCATAACTTTTTAACAAACAGTATTTGTGTTATGATATTTATTGTACAAATATATTCGGAACATACATTTTAAGATAAAAAAAAGATGGATAGAAACAGTAAACCTAAACCTTATTACAACGATCTCTCAGACAAAATGGTGTCAGTACTGAGTGATCCAATGATACTGTCATAGATACCTGGAATTAGCTTTAAAACCGGTTTAAAAAAAAAATTGTGACAATTTGTTAACTTTTTAGATATACCTACATTTAGTCAGTAAAGTTTTTGTTGAGATTTAGCTCGTAGCCGTTTTGGCAAAATGTCTGAATTGAGTGATCCATATTTTGGGCAATAACTGAAGACCCTTGAGAGTGACAATTTTTTTCACTTTGGGCTATGAGTTTTGACTATTTTTGATTAAATGTCCAATCAGATTTTGTCATGAATTAAAAAAAGATCACTCAATCCAAATGCATATCAAGACAAGATACTATAATGGGATCTGCAATTTCACCGCACCGATTCCAAATAACAGGTTTTCTTGATACAAACTGATAAGTTCAAGTGATTGTTCGTCACTCCACATCATGAACGTACACGACACAACCGTCACGAACGCCGTCCAGGCGAGCACTGCGAACGCCTTTGTGTTCGCGCTAAAAACCGACAGCCGATGGATCACGGCGAGCGCCGCGCCGGCGCAAGCGTTACATGTAATGCTCGTAGTGCCGTCCACACACAGAGTTCACGTTACATTTCACGATACATTACATTACACGTTACATTCGTCTGGACCCGGCTTTACACGCGTCTGTACACGCCTTTAGCTAGAGTACTGTGACTAAACGGAACTGTGCCGCGGCAGCAGCTGCGAGCGCTACATGGTTGGTCGCACGCATTTATGACTATTTAATCTTTTTAGGAACCAAAATAGAAATTATTTAAAGTTTACGAAATGAGGCGCAATAATTAGTGTTCAATAATATTTTTAGAAAAACAAAATAGGAATATTTGAGGTTTGATTAAAAATACGTTATAAATTTATACATACACGTCTAGAAGAATTTCACCCTCGGACAAAGTTTTCTGCAACATTCTTCTGTTTTTCCTTCGAAGCGTTGTAAATGGTATAGCTTCATCATCAGGTCTCGGCTCAAAATCTATGATAATCTCCTTTTCGTTCTTTTCACTGTCATCAGTTGTAGTTGCGGAAGTTTCAGTAGACGGTTCAGATTGGAAAGTTGAAGTTTTTGAAAATGGGTGCGAAGAATTAATTGTCTTTTGGGAAGCATCGCTAGTACTCTTAGAGAGAATAGACCTTAGCGATTTGTCGCCTTTAGTTTGTTTAGCAATCTCTTGTTGAAGATATTCCAAATTCCTGCGATTCAGCGCCATACTTTTTTCAATATTTTCTATGTCGTCGTCAATAGTATCGTCTCTGTCACTCTCATGAATAAATTGAAAGTTTTGTTGGAAGTATTCTTGAGCTTGCCTCTGCAATGCACTTAGTTCTGATGATTTGTCAATTTGCGATGAAGAAGCTACAGATTTCACGGATGAAGTCGTGACATCGTCGGAGTCTCCTCGTTGGAGTGGAGAAGAGGGCATCATCATAGCTGTTGGAGATCGAGGGGAACGTGGTGGTTCCTCTGACTGGGTTCTATGTAGTTTTTCGTGGTCGCTAGTGATAAAACTGCAAGTGTTGAATTGAAAACAAGCTCTGTTTTTACTTTGTTCAATGGCGATGTTTAAAATTAATTATTAATAATGAAAACACAATGCTGGCAAGTGTTTTCAAATTATTGGTAAACTTGAAAGTAAATATTTTGCTATAAATGTATTTTATACAGGATTGAAATATATTTTGTTTTTACCTTTCCATTGTAGCGGCAATATCACTTGGTGATTCACGACCAGCTAATCTATCGCCTCCTACTTCAGAGAAAGACTTTGTAAGTCTCCTAACTCCAACAGTATATCCATTTGTTTGTACACCAGCTGCCACCATTTTAACCTTAAATTCAACGATATTATTATTTAAAACATTATTAAAATAGTAATGGTAAATAAGTGTTAATTGTGTTCATTATCATTATTAGTATGCAGATTACGATCGTCAATTGTAGAAATTCATACAGTATTCATATCTCAGATAGTTGATATAATAATAACATTACGAACTCACCCTTTTGATAGTCCGAGGGCTCAAAGATAAGTAATTGGGTGGCAACGGTTTTCTACCTAAACACACTTCTGTCTGTGTTGCTTGAGTTCTCATTACTCCTTTCTTTATAGAATCTGAAAACAGAGGTTATATTAATGAGACTATTATTGTTTCGTCGAGTCTTCTCCGTCACGTATCCCACAGTGCCTAAATACTAAGGTCTTCAATCAGAGCGTCCTGCCGCTAATGACTTACGGAGCTGAAACGTGGACAATCACGGTACGGCTGGACAATAAAATCAAGATCACTCAGCGAGCTACGGAACGGGATATGCTTGGAATCTCTTTGAGGGATCGAATCCGCAACGAAGTGATCTGATAAAGAACTAAAGTTGTCGACATAGCTCACATAATACCGATGATCGTTGGGGTAGACTGAGTTCTTGAATGGAGACCGCGAATCGAAAAACGTGAGGTAAGGCGCCCTCAGGCTAGGTGGAGCGACAATCTTCGCAGGGTGGTTGGTAGCAGCTGGATAAGAGTTACGACTGCTATAGGTTGATGATGATGATTATTGATGACTTATTATGCATTCATCATCATCATCATCATAATTTCAGCCGAAAGGCGTCCACTGCTGGACTACTGTTACAACATAAATATTATTATTTACTGGTTCTGCGCTTCTCGCATCCAGCGGATTCCTGCGACTTTCACAGGTTATTATGCATAATTATTTAGGGCTGCTTTATTCAATGTAATTTTTCTCCTTCAACGGAATAAAATTGACGGTTGTCAGTATTTGTATAGAAAAACTATCAAAAATTCAAAAAAATCCACGAATAAAGACGATGAAAAATTAACCTGAAAAAGTCAAAACAAATGTAAAAAGCGACTTACCTATTACTACTACTTTTGGTTGCTCTGACTGCGTTTGCCTTTGTAGAGGTGGTGGCGGGTGGGAGGGGTGCGGCGTTATCGGCGGGGGATAGTGGATAGGCGCCGGCGAAGCTTGTGACATGAACTGTGGGTATGGCGGGAACGGTTGAAACATCACCGGTAAAGTTGAGTAGGGCTTGGGTTCTGGCTGCAAATGAAAAACGTTTTAGTTAGTGTCTTGTGGTTTTCTATTGGTAATCACGACGACATCCAAGCTAGACATTTCCAGTAAGCTAAACTCTCATTGTCCAGAAAACCTATACATATGCGAGGTCAGAATTGTTAATGTATAGCTTGATATATCGTCGTGTATACGATCACTGTATAAAGTAACTAAAACAAAAAGTCTCCGAAGATTAAATACATAGTGAAACGAAGAAAAACAAAATGGTTAGGTAGGGCCGTTTTAATTTTTTTTTCATACTCGTTTCTTATTTTCTTCGTTATTTGGCTTTATTAAGTCACAAAACAATACCACCCTGTGACGTTCCCACTGCAGGGCAAACGCCTCTTCATGAGATATGATGATGATGCCTTTGCCATTAGATCAATTCTCTTAATTAATCTCCACTCTTGCTCAAGACGGCTTGGCGATTTCAGACTGATATTAACTATAAGTCCAGCTTTCCTCATGATGTTTTTCCTTCACCGATGTTAGTAATGTCGAATATAAACTCGGCAAGTGCATATGATTTGAACCCACAACCTCTTGCATGAGAGGTGGGGCGCCACCTTAACCAACTAGGCCATCACATTAGATTTTATTTTTTATGAGCCTGTACTGTTCCGTTGCAGGAAAAATGCCTGCTTTCCTCTTTCTATTTTTCCTAATTTTCGGCCAATATCATCGTGCCATATCTATGTCATCCTGCCGCGTTGTCGAACCCTAACTTTCCTAGAAAAGTTAGATTGCTTAACATGAATTCCTTTACGTTTATTATACCTTTACTATACGTCCATCGATGAGCCGTTCGCAGTCTCTCCTGAATCGGTTGCCACTGACCGCAGCCGGCATCGAGGAGTCATCAAACGTGGTCAGAGTGTGAGAGCGTGCGAAAGACACGTGTTTTGTTCTGGAAAAGAAAAAAAATTTGAAATGTAACTAAATATTTTATATCTTATTTTCTTTATGTAGATATTCGTAATAATGTTACCGTTATGAGATAGGAAGTTGAGAGGCATGAAGAGGAAAAAGCATGATTACGGAAGCATGATAGATATTTCTTTTTATTTGAGTCTATTTTCTCATTTTAGTTAAGTCCCACTAATATTATAAATGCGAAAGTTTGGACGGATGGATCATCCAGATGATTAATAATAGAACGGCTGAACGGATCTAGATGAATTTGGCGCAGAGATCGATTATAGTCTAGGATAGCCCATGGAATACTTTTTGTTCCGGAAAATGTACGGTTCCCGTGGGGTAATTTCAAACATCCACGCGGGTGAAGCCGCCGACAAAAGCTAGTTTTAAAATAGTGAAATAAGTCTTTAAAAATGGAAGGACTAAACCGATCCAATATGTCAACATTATCTCAGGTCAGGCAAAGTGATATTGGGTTTTCCATCAGAAACTTCTCCATAGCAGCCGGGAGTCTGGACTTGTGCCCGGTTGATGACAATAGGCTCGGCGTTGTCATGCTCTGCCGCAGAGCCATCATTTTAGAAACCGATCAATTATAATTATATCTTAAAATGATGTACGTCAAAGGAACACAATGTCCGTTCACCGATATCGCTCTACGTGCATTAAGTAATGATAAAATAGACATTGATTGGGCCTCTGACGCAGAGCATACGTACTCTAGCAGAGCCACATAATATTATAATTGAGGAAAATTAGCATGCATTAATCTTGCAAACGACACCCCAGTGGTGTGTCGTCCAAGTGGTGTCGCTGACAATACATGGGTTATTTTATGTCAGCAAAAGATTTTCTAGACAATCTGCCTTTCAATTAAATTAAAAACATAATTTAGCTAAGTTATGATACATAATGCCAAAAGAAAACAATGATAATTTTTGCCACCTCAAAATTCGTACAGCTTATCAGTCCCAACAAATATCTAATATAGAAAGACTTGACACGTATATCAATGAACTCGAATCATTGTAGACGATACAAAGACTTCAAGAAGTTTGACGTATCCAATCTCAAAAGGCAAGTATTTTGACAACGTTCTCTTTGGCACAAAACATTAAAGCAGTGTGATAAATATTCCTGGGTTGTAGTAAATAATGTGAATCACGTGTCCACAACAGTGGTGCTGTTCTATGAAAAACTCACCGTGGAAGCTCAGGTGAAGTCAATAGTGTCAATCTCCTAGCATCAGGTGAGCTAGGAGAACAGCTAACTTTAAGCTCACTTCACATAATTTTTCACGGTGAGATTTTTACAGAATTAGACCGCAGCTCCTATAATTGCAGCTGAGTCATCGCAAATGACTTCGTTCGGCACTTTCATTTCACCGATCTATTTATTTAGCCATTGAAATATATTGTCCATAATTTATAGAGCTAAAATCATTTGAGAAAGTTAACTTACATCTCCTTACAGTTTCAGCGCTGTTGGTACCTTTATTATCCTGCAGGTTTTCATCACCAAAAAAATCAATGAAGTGCTTACTTTCCAGATAGATGGATATAGGGCTTTTTGGTGTCATACGAAGCGACAAATGCTTATGTCCTTAAAACACTAACCCTTACTCGACAGTTACTTTTTCACATTTGTAAATAAGTGTTTGAAATGCTGCTTTTTGTTTTTCTAAGCATGCTGACAAATATTTTGCGCGCTTCATTGTAATTTAATAAGTAATGAATGTAAATAATAATGGAATAAACATAAATTCTCACTGAACACTAACTAATGGTATTGAAACTGCATGGACGTATCGAGAAACTTCATGTGTTGTATATAATTTATATGCACATTCGAAAACTAAATAAACCTAGTAATATTATGTAATAAATAACATACAAATTTTTCTTGATCATAATATTTATGTTGTGCACCTAATCACAAATATAGCAATGGCTAAACATTTTGATGAAAATGTGTTCTGATCCTAGTTTAGGTTGTTCCTTATGTAACATTATATTGTGTTTTATGTAATTCGGAAGCTCTTTGAATTGTTTTTTCCACTGTAATTTCTTTAAAAACTGGACAAGAGAACAAATAATGTTGAGCTTTACATAAGGAACAGTTAGGAATGCGAAATTGATTTATGCGAGTTTGTGTAGTTGAATTGAATGAATGTGATTTCGAATTTGTTTTGATGTTTTGTTCAGTGTCTTCAAAATTTTTTAAAAGAATGGCACGATCACTTAGTCATGTTTTTAAAATCTTGAAGTGTGGGCTTTTCCTCGAGTATGCTCTTGTGTCCATCCCAATATCGGAGTGTTTTGAAGTCTAGGACAGGACTGTACGAGTATAATAATGACATTTTTCAAAACAGGACTGTATAATCATAATATTTTTCAGCACATACGTAATAAACACTATTCGTACAACAGTTTTCATCAAAAAACAGTAGCGTTTATTTTTCCTGAGTACAAGTTCCGTGTGACTTTGCTAGATTGTATGCTCTGCAGCAAAGCCACAATCAATGTCTATTTTATCATGAGTATTCTCTGCAGCAGAGCCACAATCAATGTCTATTTTATCATGAGTATTCTCTGCAGCAGAGTCACAATCAATGTCTACTTTATCATGAGTATATAATGGACATTGATTGTGGCTCTGCTGCAGAGCATACTCATGATAAAGTAGACATTGATTGTGGTTCTGCTGCAGAGAATACTCATGATAAAATAGACATTGATTGTGACTCTGCTGCAAAGCAATGTCCATTTTATCATGAGTATGCTCTGCAGCAGAGCCACAATCAATGTCTACTTTATCATGAGTATGCTCTGCAGCAGAGCCACAATCAATGTCCATTTTATCATGAGTATGCTCTGCAGCAGAGCCACAATCAATGTCTACTTTATCATGAGTATGCTCTGCAGCAGAGCCACAATCAATGTCCATTTTATCATGAGTATGCTCTGCAGCAGAGCCACAATTAATGTCTACTTTATCATGAGTATGCTCTGCAGCAGAGCCACAATCAATGTCCATTTTATCATGAGTATGCTCTGCAGCAGAGCCACAATCAATGTCTACTTTATCATGAGTATGCTCTGCAGCAGAGCCACAATCAATGTCCATTTTATCATGAGTATGCTCTGCAGCAGAGCCACAATTAATGTCTACTTTATCATGAGTATGCTCTGTAGCAGAGCCACAATCAATGTCTATTTTATCATGAGTATGCTCTGCAGCAGAGCCACAATTAATGTCTACTTTATCATGAGTATGCTCTGCAGCAGAGCCACAATCAATGTCCATTTTATCATGAGTATGCTCTGCAGCAGAGCCACAATCAATGTCTACTTTATCATGAGTATGCTCTGCAGCAGAGCCACAATCAATGTCCATTTTATCATGAGTATGCTCTGCAGCAGAGCCACAATTAATGTCTACTTTATCATGAGTATGCTCTGTAGCAGAGCCACAATCAATGTCTATTTTATCATGAGTATGCTCTGCAGCAGAGCTACAATCAATGTATATTTTTAACCGATTTCAAAAAGGAGGATGTTTTCAAGTCGATGGCAAGAAACGAAAAAATGAAAAAAATGAAATTATAGTTATTTTTCGCGTTGTAGTGTTTTGTTTTGAAAGTCTGTTTAATTTTTTTTGCTGAAAAGTTTTTATATCATCAATTTTTATACGTACATTATGTACGTTTGTATAAAGATATAATTGATCGTTTCTAAAATGGTGGCTCTGTGACCGGCCTACATGGGGCTTAAATATAACTGTCGAAATGTGGGTGTACTACCTTTCCCCAACCATATACATTATATATAGACGTGATGTTATGTTACGTTTATCCGTAACTCCGTTTTTATTTTTGTCGACAAAGATAATTCATACGGCATATAAACCATACTCTTACATCTTTCATCTCTTACATCTTTGTGTATAAAATAATACAGTCTAACTACACCTCATGGTTCCGTAATTACCTCTCGGTTACACAATTGAAGTTTGAATGGGTAAGACACCGTTTTTTGCTTTATTAGGTAACTTACATGAAATAGTCTATCACGAAGAAAAAACTGAAACTATCACCCATCTACTATCTACGAATAAAACGACTGCCACCAACTGCATCGGACTGCTTGAAAAGTGGTGTTTTTCAAAACTTTTTAGTTATTTAACTTTTGTTTGTCTTTTGGTTTGTTAAGTCCGTTACGCAAAAAGAGTACTTATTGTTATAAGCAGACAGAAAGACAAGGATAGCATTTTGTGAAGTACGATTAATACTAATTACCTGTGGGGTGGTATCGTGAGAGGGGGTGGCGGGGGCGGCGGTGGTATAGGCGTGTGGGCAGGGCATCTGAAAATATAATCAATAGGAAGGTTTATAAATATTATCTACTTAATATAAATCTTAAACTCATTCATTCATTCACTGATAGACAACGCAGTCTAAACCGCTGTGTCTGGCAGCATTGGAATTTTGTACAAGAGTTCTTTATATAGCGAATTTTCAAAAATCCTTCCATAGTGCTCAACTAAAGAAGAAGAATTTTTGAAAAGTCGTCCCTTAAAGAGGTTAAGCAGGGGACGAAAGTTTGTATGGAAGCTCAACATTTATGCCGATGGGACCCATCGGGCACATAATAATAATAATAATACCCCACCGCTGTATCTCTACGTTGACGTCGTGGTTGCGTGCTCCAAACTTTAGGTCTGTGCCGGTAGAGTTTGCCGGAACGGGTCTAGGATGAGGAGCCAGACCAAGAGAGATACAAAAACCCACAAGGCAGCATGTGGCGAGCTGATGGGCAGTAGCGACCCCATGGACCCTATCTCCCGGGAGAAATCTTGTCCTAATCTCTGGCTTGCCTTTATTGGCCGGCTGGAGTGAACACTGACGAGGAACAGAGCTCTCACCTCTTTCTTGCCTTTATTCGCCGGCTTGAGTGGAGATTCGCAAGAGCAAACGTGCTCGGAGGAAGGAAGTATTCCAGTAAGGTGCTGGTATCTTGACCGTACTTCCGGGATTGTCCTGATAGCCGTGGAATACCTCTCCACTCCTCAAGCACCTCTGGAAGTATTGCCCCCTTGTCGCTACGTCACTATGTGCTAGCGGCCGTCTCCGGGGGCCCATTATTGAGTGTGCAAGTCACCCCCTGCCACTTTATCCGTGTATAATATATAACATTGGTCAGGCAGGGGACATAGATCTTCCATAGTTCAAGTTACCCAATCCACTTTAGCCACCCAAACCCATAGCCCAATCAATGTGTTTTGTTTCCACGTACAACAATAGTCCTGTCCCAACCGGGGGTTGTCCTTGGGTGCACTTGCATAGTGCATACTGGGATAATCGTCGGTTGGTGCCTCCTCATCATTTAAAATTATCTAAGGGGCCTCTGCGAGGTAGCTTCGGCTCCTCGTACGCCTTCCAAAGGTCCGGGACCCCAGGGTCCCGAGATATATAAGATATATTAATAATATAATAATAATAATAATATGGAATGTGGACTCGGCAATCATTGTGCCGATAGTCGTTACAGTCAATGGCCTTATAGCTAAGAGCCTCGACCAACATCTCAAGAGGCTCTCGTTGGGTGGCTGGGTGAAGGGCTTGATTCAGAAGGCAGTCCTCCTTGATACGGCGCGTATTGTGAGGAGGTTCCTGTCTCTGGGGCCCTAACCACCAGTAGCTTGGACCCTGTTCCCCATGCCGGTGGATTTCTAATTTTTCTATTTTTTATATTTTTAAATGTTTTTTTTTTTTAATTCTAATATTTAAAAATATAACTTATATGTAAAAAAATTGAATAAAGATCATAATAATATTTATTCAAAAATTACAAGGCATAAAAATTTGTACAGTTTTGCTTAAGTATTAATTAAAATCCTAAGACTTACGTGCCTGAACTAGGTAATCCTGTGTTTCAGGCGAAAAGAGCTCATAAAGTGTTATAAAATTAATAAATAATCAAAGACGAAGAAAGTTGACAAACGACAGATAAATTATATGTTGAGTAGCTTACCTCTTAGTTTCTAAATTTGATAAATACTTATCGTAGATGATATATCTATTTACTTTAACACAGTTAATAAATTCTCTGTATCTTCGTAAGACATACCTTGGAGAACCTGCTTGACAATTCTTTTACAATTTGTGTAGTTCAGGGAGTAAATGTTTGCTTTCGAGTTTAGTCTATTATAGAGGAGAGGACCGAGGTACAGGTAAAATTTGGATATAAAAGCATGTTTTGTTGTATTTAGCGGGCAGACTAAATCTTTACGTCTTTTATTAGTATATTCAGTGCTGTAGGGTAGAGCTGTGTGTTGTTTTAATACAATACCCATTATAAATAGTTGCCGAACTGTTAATACTTCACAAGATTTGTATAGGAGGTTAGTGGGAAAAAGGAAAGGGCGGAAAGTAGACACTTTGAGAACCGCTCTCTGAGCTCTCTCGATGGTTAGTAACATAGTTTTACCCGCTCCACCCCACGTGGTAATACAGTAAGTTAATATCGATTGACATAGAGCAAAATAAACTTGTCTTACTATTTTTGGATCAGCAATATAGCGTAACTTTTTAAAAAACAAATATCAACTTGCGAATTCTATTATTCAAAGCTTCTATATGTTGTTTGAACGAAAGTGTCTCGTCTATTATAACCCCTAGATATTTTGTTGTCCTTGCCATTTTAATGTTCGGACAAACACATTGGCTATCTGTGGGAATTGTACAATAGTGAGCATATAATGTCGAAGTGCTATTTGATGTTTGCTTGCGCAATGAAAACTTAATGTAATTTGTGTTATCTGCATTTAGTGTTAGTGAATTATTTTGAAGCCATTTATTAACAACATTGAAACCATCTTGCGCAAGCTTGTAGACGTTTTTTTTCTGAATCAGCCGAGAATAAAAGGGCAGTATCGTCAGTATAAGAAACAATTTGGCCGTGATTTAGATTTAGATTACAAAGATCATTTATGTATATCAAAAATAGAGTAGGCCCTAAAATACTTCCTTGGGGAACTCCGAATGACGTGTTTTTCTGACCATTGCTGAGAACATTACCAATCTTTACACACTGAGTACGGTCTTCTAGATAACTCTTAAATAGTTTCAGCTGGGTGCCTCTGACACCTATGGCTTCAAGCTTGTGCAACAGAATAGGAATAGAAACCGTGTCAAAAGCTTTGGCGAGGTCCAGGAAGATTCCCACTGTGTGGTTAACTTTATCAAGTTCCTGTGCTAGATAATCAGTCAGGTGGTGTACGGCATCGTCTGTTGACATTTTAGGCCTAAATCCGAACTGCCGTTTAGATAAAATTAATTTATCCTCCAAGTATTTGAAAAGCCTTTTATTTATTATTTTTTATAATATTTTAGACATAGAAGGCAGTAAGGAAATAGGTCTATACTTTGTCACTTGATCTTTACTGCCTGATTTATAAATAGGGACAACAACAGCTTTTTTTAGGCACTCGGGAAAAAGACCTGTGTCTAAACATTTTTGGAAAATGTAAGTTAATGGCGGTACCAAAATGTGCCTGAACTGTTTAATAATTTTATTTGATATGTTATCCCAGCCAACCGCACAGTCGTCCTTTAAACTCATAATTATCGTTTCTACTTCGGTTTCGTCAGTGTCCAGCAACACAAAAGATGATAAAATAGTGCTACACGTAAATGGTGTGCTTGTTAGGTATTGTCATTGGCCCTGAACCTTTTCAGCCAAACATTTTCCAACATTAACAAAAAAAATATTTGCAATGTTGGCAGATGTTAACTGTGATGAGTGTGCTTGTAGTAACCCTGAAGATGACTGATTTTGTTTCGAGTTATACGTTACACTTTTAATAAAATTCCAAATTTTTTTACTATTACTTCCAGCATTTTCTAGTGCAATTTTATCGTAGTTGCTTTTTAATTTCTTTAGGAGATTATTACAAAAGTTACGATATCGTTTATACGACTTCTG
Organism: Dicycla oo; assembly: GCA_948252095.1. Classification (NCBI taxonomy): domain Eukaryota; kingdom Metazoa; phylum Arthropoda; class Insecta; order Lepidoptera; family Noctuidae; genus Dicycla; species Dicycla oo. Next base: position 17,703,281 of record OX411728.1, read on the forward strand.
CAAAATTACATTATCAGGATTAGATTTTGCTTTCATATGCAGTTTATCTCTATTTCTCATACAACGAATGAGTCCTGCCGTGACCCATGGTTTTATGTTGTAGTTTTTGTTATTTAGCCGAGATATGACCGTGTTTTTCTGAATTGCATGTTGTAAATTTTTGATTAGGTACAACATACAAAACTGCGGATCAGCGGAATAGTAGACTGGGTCAAAGTCGATATTACGTAAGTCTCCTTTAAGTTTATTTACATTTAAACTAGAAATGGTGCGAGTAACTACTTTTGGTAATTTACAATTTAAAATAAGTAGGGTGGCACTGTGATCGGTTATTGTTGAATTAGTTACAAGGGCAAGTGTAGGGAAATTCGACTTGAGTATTTTATGGTCCAAACAGGAGCCACTTTGATGTGTAGGAAGCGTGTGAGCGGGAAGCAAACCATGGAAGGCGCATAGGTTAAGGTATGCCTCAGCGGATGCGTCAGCACTTTCTGGAAGAATATTTATATTAATATCTCCAACTAAAATGGTATTTTTAAAAGATGACAGGTTCTGCAAGGTGTCGTTTAAAGAGTCAGTGAAATTGCTTATATTTCTAAAAGAGGGGGTCGATATAAGGCAAGTATCGCTATTTCTGACCAAATTTTAATTAACAATCTGTTACAGTCGTGCATATTAGGTTCCTCGAGAGACACATTGAGATGATTTCTTGCATAAACTATCACCCCGTCGTTCTGATTGTAGTTTATATTACTTTTATACATATTATATCCTGGAATTAGTGGTATGTTATATTGTTTGGAAAGCCAACATTCGGTTAAGACAATAACGTCACAGTTTATGTCTAGACGTTATATAAAAATGCTAAATTTGTCGAAATTCTTAAAAACACTCTGAATATTTTGGGTTAGTATGGTTAGCGGACTAGTGTGGGAGGAGAGATATTGCTTACAGTGTTCAACGTCACAAATATGGGATTCAGATACAGAGAAATTATCTATGTCATTAATTAAATTATGAATCATAATTAAAACTATAAAAACAATAATAAGTGCCAGAAAAATACGTAATTAGCGGCGCTCTTAGGCGCCTCCATAATCCACAGAATTTATGTACCTCTTTTCAGCCATTATTTTTGCTGGGCAGCAGTCAGCAGCACTTGTTTTGTGATTGCTCGGCTTTTTAAAGTGCAAGCAAGTAGCGCATTTTGGTTCCTCAGCCTTCTTTGTGCATTCCTTAATGGAGTGGCCCTGATCACCACAGTGACCACAGGTATGTGTGGTCTCCCGGCATGATTTGGCTGCATGTCCGTACTGCTGGCACTTATAACAGCGTGTTACTAGAGTAAAGTCTCTCACAGAGCACGATGACCAATTTACAAACACTGGTCTTTAGATATCAGGGCTTTTCGTATGACTGCAGAAACTTCTATTATATAATTACAAGTTTCAGCGTCCTTCTTGCCTGACTTATGGCTCAGCTTAATGGAGCTCAAAAAGGTCTCGAGGCTGCAATCCTGAAGGGTCTCGGCTAGATTCTGGTGGAACAAACAAATAAAAACTTCCATCTCTTGCATGGATGAGGGCACTCCGATAACTACTACTCTAAGCTTCCTTTTTGGGGGCTCGTCTACTGTAAGGCTTGAATTTGATAGCTGCATCGATTTTTTCACCTTCTCAATATCGTCCTTTGTTTCTGTGCTGATAATGACACCGCTATTTTTCGTCTTACGTAGTCCTCTTACCTGAAGTTTCATTTGCTCGGGACATATTATAATTTTTTGGACAAGTGTTTTTGTATCCTCACTCGACTTCAGTTGGTCGTTAGGGTATATGGCCACTGAGCTAACATTTATCGGCTGTATAAAATTGTTGGTACCTTTTTTAACCATGTCAGCAAAGGAAGTTCCCGTAACTGGTTTAACTGAAGCTCCGATTGACAGCTTAAGGTCTTGCAGTTGCTGTGACAGATCAATTTGGTCTTCGAGTGTTTGGACGGTGGAGTGGGCCTGGACGGCTCTCATCTTAAGGGACTGGTACCTGACGGCCATCTGCGATGTGCCGTGACTAACTTTTCGGCATAGAGTACTTACACGCAGTTTTTGCTCCATGTTTAATTTTCCCTCTGATGCAATAGAGCACACTTCATTAAGGCACTGCTCAATGGACGACATCCAGTTCTGGATTTCCGGCGTTGATATTACTTCCATGACCTCGTCTCTTTGGCTGGGCGGTTGAGGGTGAGGTGTGAGCTCGGGTGCAGGTGCAGGTGCAGGTGTAGGTGCAGGTGCAGGTGTAGGTGCAGGTGCGGGTGCGGGCACAGGTGTAGGAGGTGGACTCCGAGCACATCTGCCACCCCGGCTGAAGGGACTGCTTGCCATTGTGATACAAGTTATTTATTTTAAATCACTTAAACACATTTCCACAGAAACGATTTACACATAGTTGCATACCTATGACACAGTTTGCTTTACTACCGACTATTTGGTAAAACCAGGTCACGATTCAGCAAGTTATTATTTATTTATTTTAATAAATCTTCGACACGTCTGTTTACAACAAAGTCCAATGTGTAATTGAACATCGATAAAAGGACTATGCCCATTTTAGTGAGCGGGCGTCTTCATGTATCCCAAAATTTCAGATATCATTTCTATTTATCTATTATTTGATTGGACAAAAGAAGAAAAGATTGAGAAAAAATCTTTTTAGTTAAATCGAGTGCCACGTATCCCCCACTCATCAGTTTATTTAATTATCAAACTAAATAAAAAAAAAAAAAAAAAACGCATCAAAGTAAATCTTTCGTATGGTATATTGTATACTTTAACAATAAAATCATTCTGCTTAATATATACATCCTAAATAGGATGAATAATGATGATGGTCTAATAGATGTTTGATAAATATCAATCCGCGTGTTACTTCAGCTTTCAATTAACTAACTTCTTTCAACATTAATAACCTAACTGCCGCAGCAGCACCACAGTACCCAATTTAGCCCCCATTGCCGGGTATAACCCTCTATTTATAAAACCGCTGGATTTTATCCCATCCTTATCCATTATGGTCATGACAGTGTTTCGGCTTACCGCGGCTGGGGTAATTACCTCATATTAACCCACACGAGTGTCATTAGTTTGCCGGAGCCTGAAAGCCTACAGGAAATGGACCATTCTAAAAATTGCATTATGTTGTATGTGACAACGGTGATGTATGACACGATTAGTCGGTTATGGACATCGGTTGTAGTGCTGTTTCTGGGATACTTATATACGAGTATAATCTTTATTAGATGATCCGTTGACATTGCCATCAGTTTTGTGTTGTGTGTTATGGTAGCTGCAGCAGTTTTTTTTTTTAGGTTGTCCTCACTATCCTGAGCAAAGACATCACTGAAATCCTTTTAGGCATCCTCTTCCAAGGCCACCTCGATCTTACCCTTGCGGTACGCTCTCAAGATCATCTCGCCAGCTCTTCCTGTTTTATTATTTTTGTTAAATCAATATTAGAAAGAAAAAGTTATTAAGATTCTCGATTTCCAAAGCAAAGTTTATTTCATATCGCTTCCAGCAATCGTAATAAGCGAAAGAGTGGATTAAAAAAGTACTCTTCTAGGTAGTCAAAATATTCGTAGAAAATATGAACATAAGCTATAATTATATCTAATAATTATAATTTTAATGAGTAATGCAATACACCTTACAAATGTGCTAAAAACTGCAACTATGTATGTTCTTTAATTTTATCTAAATTGGTCTATCAATATATTATTAATTAGTTCAATTTCGTATTCAAAGCCATTAATTTCGCATGCATCATAAGATAATTGGGTTTTATATTGGTTGATTAAGTTCATGTAATTTCGACAAATTCTGCATATTTAATGTCTAGTTAATCCTACAGAGATCTAGCAAAAATAATTTACGTTATGTCTCCAATAAATCATTTTACTGTTACATAGGTAATTCAGGTGGATAATTTAAGAATTATATTTAAAATCTTTGTGTGCCTACCTCTTTTCTGAGTGCAAATCATAGTTGCGAAGTTCATTACCGCGATGTACGTTACTACAAAAGTTTACTTTCGCGACGTTCGTTGTTGCGAAAGGACTTTACTGCGATTTACGTTACTGCGAAGGTTTACCATTGTGACATACGTTGTCACGATAGTTATTTACTGCGATGATTGCAGTTTCGATTTCACGCTATTGCGATGTAGGTCATGTAGGAGGGTTGCTAATACTGGTGATAGTGGAAATATTATATTGTTGGGCATGACTAATAAATGAACAAAAATTCGCTGCTTTGCATGAATACGCGCACAAACTAAAATTTTGAAATTACTGGTTAATAAATAACACAGCCAAATGCAAAATAAAATAGTCTTTATTTCATGGTCTGTAAGACTCACATTCATAACGGCATAATCGGCGGTTTTGCCGTTAGGAATGTGAGTCTTACTTCAATGAAATAAGGTCTATTTTGCATTTGGCTGTGTTATAAACCAGTAATTTTAAAATTTTGATTTGTGCGGGTATTGATGCAAAGCAGCGAATTGTAAGCAAATGAGATGTTTCAAAATGGGCTAGGTCTGTGTACACTACCTCAAAAAAAGGGAAAAATCCATTGAATTCGGGAAAAATACAGATAATTCATTTAATGTATACTGTTGTGGTAGGGAATTTATATTTATCAATTATTTTTATTGACTTTCAACATGGCGTCTCACCGATTTAGTTACTCTGTGCATAAAAACAATGACAGTAAACCATAGATTGACCACTGATCATAGAAAGAGGACTGTCTGCTGTCACAACAGTGTCACTTCAGTCCTCTTCTTGAGTATTAAACATGTCAAACGCCATAAATCAATCAAAATGACAGCTTACCGCCATGACGGATTTTTGTTGTGTTAGCCTCGTAATCTGTGTTGTTTTGTTCCTTGATCAATTCTTCGAATGTTTTATGTAAGGTTTATCTGTTCTTACATGAAATCTCTTAATGGGTCATTGTACTCATCGTTATGAACAACTTTTACTCTGGGACCAAACCTAAAATCGCGAAAAAATTAGATGTTCCCAACATTTTGACTAGGGAACTTCTGACTTTTTTCGCGATTTCAGGTTTGGTATAGTAAAAGTAAAATTTGTTCATAATGATGAGTACAATGACCCCTTAAGAGTTTTCGTGTATGAATAGATAGACCTTATATAGGTTACGTTATTTTCGGTTCAGCAGATTGTTCCATTTGTTGTGCCAACTTTCGATTACATTCTTCTTCATTCTTCCAGTGTTAGGTATGTTTCCATACAGCCCAAGGCTGACCAAACGTCAGGAATATCAAGGTGGTCATCTTTTTAATTTCGTTTTCAGATTGTTCTCTTGATGTGACACTCGTTGGTAGGTTCCGTTAATGTAAAATTTGAAAAACCAGTCGGTTACTTGACCATATTCTTCAGGAAGTGTTCCGAATAATCTCGAAGGCAGGTATATTTCCACTGGATCTAATTATGCAAGGGCGCCGCTACGTGGCGCTTCTTATGTGCAATGTCACTGCTGTTAATATAAAGTTTCACCAACCCGGCTTTTTGATTACTTCTCCACAAATTGTGTATTCCTTTCGGGTGTCGACCTCTGTACACGCACATTACGTAAATGTCAACGCTTTTACGAGTAAGGTAATAACTTTAGGTAGGCCTTCAGAAAAAAGAAGATTATACTGTTAAATCGATAATAACAAATTATAAATGATACCTTCCCGTAATCCTCATTAGTTTTCCTATCTAATAAAACAGCTACGTAGTGAAATAAAACTGACCTGACATTGCAGTGACGTGATATGTTTATGTCTTATGTCGAACTGTGTAACATAAGACATTCGAGAGGGTGAAAGAAACAACACTTGTGCTGAAAGAACAATGGCAGTTCTCCATACAAAGAATTGTCTGGGATCAAATTGAAGCGTCCCGTAATGAAAAATATGTTAAAAGATTTGGCGTTAGCTCCAAAATCTATAAATGAGACTATTTTCATTTGGGAAAGCCGGAACAAAAAGATTTCGGTGTTTGAATTTGTAGGTTATGAATGAACGTCAAACAACAATTTATCTATAAATCATCGCAGATTGAAATTAAATCATAAAGAAATTGATAATGTGGTGTGGTCTAACTGAGGATAAGAGTATTTACGGATAAAATGAGAAAAACCCAAATAAATTCTAACCTTCGGTATAGAGTAGTACTCAATTCTAATATGTTTACGAAAGCTGGGCGCGTATTAAAAAAAAAAAAGCACTTTCCCTAAAACTGAGGGTGTATACCTAATGTTAGGTCAAATAAAAAACACATTTTGTTAATCATGTTTATTTTATTCGTCCTCTCATATCTCATATTATTATCTCATCAAGAAAACCTGCTGGTGCTGAGATTTGTCCTTGATGTCTGGCCTATCCTAGATACCACACTAAAGTCATAGTGTGTGCGCAGCAGCCTACAGCGCGCCGGCCAACTAATTAACTACAGCAATATTCAAATATGCTGCCAGGAATATCGACAGGCCAGTTGGCGTGGTTGGTTAAGATACCACCTGCCATGCCCCTGGTCGTGGGTTCGATTCCCATCCAGGACAATCATTTGTGTACATGAACATGTCTGTTTGTCTTGAGTCTGGGTGTAATTATCTATATAAGTATGTATTTACAAAAAAAAAGTAGTGTATGTAGTTTATCAGTTATCTGGTTTCCATAGTATAAGCTCTGCTTAGTTTGGGATCAGATGACCGTGTGTGAACAATTTCCCAGAATATTATTATTATTATTAATATTATTTTCAATCACAATGTACACATAATATTGTTTCCGTGATATGTGTCGGGATATGTGTAGCGTCTTGACAGACAACCACAGACAATATGTCACTGTCAAAGACAAAAGTAGTGTTGCACGTTTCGAATCGGTTTTCTTAAGAATCGATACAACACTGAAACGATCCTGTGATATTTGATCCATTATTAATTGGATTTAAAAGTAGAAGCATTTCCTCAAAGATGTCAGTTGATTAAAGAAGAAAGAATAGAGTATTTCAATAATTATGCTAAAAACAAAACCAACTACATGGGTCGATCGATCGCTCGATTATATCGAACATTCGTTTAATTATTGATACAAATAAATTGCATTCGTACTATTTGTACTCATACCACTATTTTAATGGTAACATTTCGAATGAACCTAATTCGAACATCATTTGATAAGCTTTTAAAAACATAAAATAACTCCGGCCTTTACGAGAAGGAGTGAATAATTGAAAAATCGTAGAAAATTAATTAAATTTGATTCATATATATGAAATCTATGGATGCCAAAAAAATAGTCCAGACCAAATTCTGCCATTGTTCTTTGGGAATACGTTGTCGCATGCTGAAATTAGGACTTAAATCAATGTGTATGTGTATTTTTCTAAGTGTGTATCTATTCACAGTCTCTAAAAAAAGTATGTAAGTTCGTTAATTTTTCCTCGTTAACTAGCCATAAACTAGAGGCAATATTTGATTTGTATCTTCAGATTCACCAACGTGCCCATGAATTGAAAAAAGTTTGTAGAACAATTCGAGGCAACACCGAAAAGTGGCGTCTATAATCCAAAAAAATTACAAGTTCAAAGAACTTAAATTTCGATTTGTGCTGAAATCTATGATCGTATCCTTTTCATCAATATAATGGCAAATCAAAAATGTTTCACCATTTACTTTTGTGTATTTTTCTGGCACCGTAAAATTTCCTAAAGTTTTAGGTGTTTTGGGCATGTTTCGGTTTCTTTCACGATTAATATTTAACGCATAGATTCCTTTGACCCTTCCTTTGTAGCCGGCAGAGAGATTTTTATACATTTTTATGTGTTATTTATGTAGATTACATACCTAGTGTGCGATATACTTAGATAGGTACTGTAGAAGGTCGGAATCCAGTTGTATGGAAGTTCCAAGCTTCTACAAGGATACGTAGTCAGGTGCTAAATAAGAACTCTTGGAGGCTGTATTGTATTATATTGTTAAAAAGGAATCAGCAAATAACACATAACACTTCATAAAATTATCCCGACTTGCGTTTTAGTTACAATCGCAGTACCGTCAGGCAAAAACATTCGAACTATCTCTTTTTAAATAATTAATAAGAAATAGCTTTATACCGGCACAAGCAGTCGAATGTCAGCCAGTACATCAGGAGGCTGAGGTCCATTGCATGGAACCTTTACATGAGCTAATGCCCCCTTTGAATAAAAGATCTTGACACCGTCCTATTTCCAAATAAGACTTTTATTCACAACATGACATTCGAGTATTTAGGCTAATCCTGCCTATGAGAATAATTACCTAACGCCAGGAATTAATTTCACAATATGAGGTCATACCTTCGCAAAAGTAGGCTTAACTCAGGACATACGATTCGCGCAAACCTGACACCACGCTAAGTGTCAGATAAATTAACCATTAAGTTGTGCCAAAGTGCACTGACAAATACTACGTTGTCCTGTTTAAACCTCGTCAACCAAAACCCGGCGGAAAGGATTGACGAGCCTTTTTTTTTTTTGTGGATGGGAAATCATCAAATAACTTCTCCCGCTCTAGGTGGAGCGGAAGGGCGTGTCAGACTTTTACTGACTAAAACCCATCCGTGTTCCTTCAGTTGCCTATGCCAGGGCCACGGTATCTTTTTCAAACAACCCGCGACCCCAGCGGCATCGGCCCTATTGGACCCCATCTTTTGCTGACATCTCTTTGAGGCGCGCGTGGAATACAACGCGCCGTCGACCCGGGCTTGGTCCTCACCGGACGGCGAGCTACCCAGGATTGACGAGCCTCCAACAAACATCTGATGTAACAGATCACATCACCCAGAAAGGGTTTAATAAAATAAAGAACTCAACATCATAATATTTTTCCTCATCGGACGGGATTGAGCCTCGAGGGAGGGAAAAGCCCACGAAATTAAAAGTCCATCGAAGAAGCTATCACATGATCATACTCGGAGGGAAATTCGCAATAAATCACATGATCATACTCGGAGGGAAATTCGCAATAAAAAAAATCACCTAATGTCAACAAAGAAACAAGCCTTATTATAGGCCCACATTGACCAAACTGTGGGTCCATTCCAGGGGGTACCTCACCTAATGCTAAAATTGTTAATCTTTTAGGATGGTATACGCTGTGTTTGGCCGAATACTGCTTTACTACTTTAATAATTATCAGATCTCTAGCACCTTTGTTTGTGATTCTCTTAGTAGCACTTGTAGCAGACACAATAGCACATGCCATATCAGCTTGCTCGAAATGTTGACCACCTGAACAAGTGCTAGCATAGATAATCACAGCAACTTGTTCAGCGGGCATCGCTAGTTCGTTTGCTATTGAATGTATGCTCTCTCATGAAAATATTGCTCCGCATAATGGTGTCATTATGTATAACTGATTTCTAGTGTAAATAGCTACAATTGCTTTAACAAATACATCCATTGCCAACATACCTGCTTACTTAAATGTTAAAATAAGCTTAACATATTCAACACTTTTAACAAATGAATTTTCAAGAAGGGTTTACACTATCACAGTTTTAACATCTAATGATTTTGTTGTTCCTACAGTCTTACTATATGCAAAATTTAACCTTACCATCTTATCTCCCTTTATCTTTTTCTCTGTTCTTAGGTTCAGTCCACCTGTAAATATCATCTTAGCACAAAATCCGACTGCCCTAGATTCTTTATCATATTCAAGTGGACTACTAAAATCTTTGCAATAACGATTAAAAGTTTCCCTTAATTCATAGTAAAAGTATGTATTCAAGTATTAGCAAAGTCTTCAAGTGTAATAGCCACTATCAAGTATGACCCAAATTGAGTACTACTAACCAAGCTTTTTTTTTTTTTTTTTTTTATTCTTTATTAATAAGGGGTTTTTATCCACACGGATACGTCAACCCCATTGTACCTTATACTCTATTTACACACAACTATACAACTGAAATTATACTATATATTACTACACCACTATCCACCAAAACTATACATAATATTGTGAAAATAGAAAAGAGAATCATTGCCTAGACTTTTGCATTAAACCACAAATTATGCGTTTAGTCCTTTCTGATTTAGGGTATGCCAAAATATTTTGGATAAGTCCAACCTCCCACATGTTTAGTTCAAACTCCCTAGCCAAAGATTCCCTTTCGTCCTTGTTCTTAGCACATTCCATCAGCAAATGTTGCACATCTTCAATTTTATTACATGTCTCACAATTAGGAGATGTAGCCTTTCGCATTAAGAAAGCAAACTTTGCCGATGGAAAGTGGCCAGAACGAAGCCTTATCGCTAACTTAACATAACTCCTAGTTAAACATTTATCATCAAACCAGGGCTCACGAGGTGGCTCGTTTTGAAAGACTTTATACCAAATGCCTTTTTCTTTGGATATTTCATTAAAATATTGTTTCCAAGTGTCGAAACACACACTCTTAAATCTGGAGAAATATTCCCAATAATCGGACATAATTGAGGTAACATTGCCCGTTTCCACTGCCAGTTTCGACAGTCTATCAGCCTCCTCGTTGCCATGTAACCCTATGTGCGCTGGAACCCATTGCAAGATAATCCTAATGTTATCTTTGTTGTAGCAGTGAATTAGTTTAAGAATGTCATAGGCTATCGATGCACCTCTGCAACCAGAGGCGCATCGAGCCATATGTTGTAAAGCACTCTTGCTATCTGTAATTATAACTACTTTATTTAGATTTTGACTAATTGAATATGACACCGCTTGGTATATTGCAATGAGTTCCAGAGACATTATACATATATTTTCATTAATTTTATACATAGCCTTATAACCTGTACTTTGAAGAAAAAAAGCAGCTCCACACCCATCTTTACTTTTTGATCCATCTGTGAAAATTTTGTGCCACTCACTATATTTGGAAGCTAATTCCGATACCACCTCGTGTACCAAAGCATTGTGATTATAACATTTTTTTGGGTGCGTTACACATTCTAAATCACTTATAATAATATCTTTAATTTGTAAAGCTGATACCCAAATGTCTAAAGAAAACATTTTAAGCCTATCCGAAGTATTAATTTGTAATTGTCCTAATTCTTTAAAGGAAATAGCCAGTAGGGGTTTTCTTTTATTTGCCCAATAACTACTATTAGTTAAGGAATCTAATTCTGAAATTGTGTTTATAGTTATATTATTAGACCAAGACAATGATTTTAGGATTATCTTGTATGCGAGATATTTTCTTCTTAACAATAATGGTGGTATGTGCAGTTCACTCTCCATCACATGGATAGGTGTGCTTCTTATGAAACCTCCTACTATTCTGAGTGCTTGGTTTTGTAATTTATCTAGTTTGCTTGTATGTGTTTTTGCACTAGAATCGTACAAATAACATGCATAATCAAGTCGACTTCTTACTAGCGATATATATAATCTACGTATATGTTTAGTATGTACTCCCCAAGAAGAGCCTGCCAGTACTTTTAATACGTTAAGGTATTTTCCACATTTACTAACAATCTCATTGATATGCTTCCTCCAGTGTAAACTTCTATCCAACCAAACTCCTAAATATTTTACACATTCCACCACTGTTAACGGCTGACCATACACTTTTAATGATGGTAATATTCGCCTTCGGCCCCTACTAAATATACAACAATTAGATTTGGTTGGGGACAAAGTCAATCCAATCTCACTCAGTAATGTGATTATACAGTTTAAGGCATCCTGTAAATATCGCTCACATTTGTTTATTTGCTTGTCACTAAAATATATAACAAAATCATCTGCGTATTGCGATACCATAACGGTTTTTACTTGACGACAGATTTGATGCGTGACTAAATTAAATAATAAAGGTGACAACGGGTCACCTTGAGCCAGTCCTCTATTAGTCAGCCTTGTTTCAAAACCTTCACTATTAAATGATTTAATTCTTAATTGCCTCTCGTTCAAAAACGACCAAAGATAAATACAAACTCGAGACCCAACCTGAATTTCATCCAATACTTTTGTAACAGTATCAATTGAAACATTGTTATACGCATTTACAATGTCCAAAAAGCATGCAACTGTAGGGATGTTTTTCGTAAATCCAACTTGAATGCAAGAAACTAGTCGGGATAGTGCATCCAGACATGATTGAGCCTTTCGAAATCCTACTGTGTATGGAGACAGGAGTTTGTTCTTTTCTGCAAACCATTCTAACCGCTTACAAATCATAAGATGAAAGGTTTTACACACACACGACATCAGCGAAATAGGCCTTAATTTAATCTCACTATTAACATTATTTGCAGTTTTGGGTATGGGAATAATTTGAATATTTCGCCATTGGTGGGGGACAATACCGAATTTAAATATATAATTGTATATTTTCAGTAGAAGAAACTTTCCTGAGTCCGGTAAATTATATAACATTGAATAAGATAACGCATCCTGCCCCGGGGCCGAATCCTTTCTCTTAAGACAATTTTCAAGTTCTTGACGTGTAAAATCGGATTCTAAAATTTCATTTCGAGACTTAAAGCTTGGCATCGAACTGGGAACATAATCTGGAGTTAGAGAACGTAGAAGATCAATTTGTTTGTCAATAGGAGGGCACCATCTTTGTTGTTTAAAACCCTTCATCCACTTCATACGGCGCCACATTTCCTGTGTCGACGTAGCTTCATCTATAGAATCACAAAATGTTTGCCAACCATGGTTCCTGGCTTTCTTAATTAATGTCTGAGATTCTAAGGTCTTGGATTCTAGTTTATTTAAATTATCAGGGGTGGGATTTTTACGGAAATTTGACAAGGCCAACCTTCGCTGTGCAACTATTTCAGACAATTTAGGGGACCAATAATTTCTTTGTTTAAATTTTTCGTTTGGCTTTAAACTGAATTTATAATAGGGTATATGTTTACTAGCCGCATATTCAACACAGTCTATAAAAAAATCATATATTTGTTGCACGTTATTATTAAAAGTTACTTCATTAAACGTGTTAATACTTTCAGAAATCGTGCGACGATATTCATTCCAATTAGCATGTTTAAAATTACGTTTTTTAATAATACGTACATTACAAGATAAGTTAGCTGTCATTTTAATAATCAGGTGATCACTACCCAGATTTTCATTGAACACCTGCCAATCAAATTTTATTGCAACGTCAGAGGAGACAAATGATATATCCGGGGATGTCTGTTGCAAATTACCATTTACCAACTTAACTCGAGTTGCGATACCGTTGTTAAGCGATATAAAGTCATTCTCCAGAGATGAATCCATAATTTGAGTACCTCTCACATCCGATTTAACTGACCAATTAGTGTGATGACCGTTGAAGTCCCCAGCTATTATAGTTTTACTAGAAAAGTGACCAAAAATATCATTCCAATCGGAAGGTTGAGTTTGAACGGACGAAGGACAGTACAGTGATACAATATGTTCTAAGTCTTTGCAATTTAATAATTTGACACACATTAGTTCAATACCCACATTATTGCTACTAAATAAAATTGGGTGAGATTGAATTGACTTGTGCACCAAGATAGCAACACCACCATAACAATCGTATCTATCATTCCTATATATATTAAATCCACTAACATTTACATTAACTTCACAATCGAACCACGTTTCGCTAATTATTGCAATATGTATATTTTCTTGTATTAGCAAATCCGAAAAAGCTACCAATTTAGGATGCAGACTCTGTGAGTTCCACTGGAATATGTTTACCTTTATTACTTCTTGTGTACTATCCATTACTGAGGCCACTTAAATATCCCAGGATATTTTCTCCAAATATAATACTAACCAGAAGTTTCTTAATCTCCTCCCAAATAATTTTTAACATTGATAGTATTTTTTCTTCCAATTTAAGTTCAGACTTATATATACCTTTTATTTTTATCCATATCTTCCTCCATTCAAAATTACTTAACACTTGCTCACTTTGTATAGATCCTTCTGTTCCTTTTTGTGCACTACTTTTATCATCATTCGTTGTCTGCTCCGCCGAAACATCACTTTTATTTTGACCCTTTTGCTTTATCTTCTTTTTTGTCTTTTGTTTTGGATTTTTAGTACATTCTTTTGTGTCCGCATATGCATGTTTTTCTCCTTCTTCATCTTCTTCATCCTCTTCCATATCTGACATTGGTTGTTGATGCACTTGAACTCTGGTCAGTATCTGTTTATAAGTTTCTTTACCAGAGTTAACTGTGGCCGTAGGTTTATTGTTATCAACTCGCTGTGAGATATCGTATGTGTTTAAATCTACCTTTTCCTCCATAAACAGTTGTAGGGCACCTCGGTATGTAACTTGTTTTTCGCTCATGATAACCCGAATAGTTTTTTCTTTTAGGAAAACGGGACAAGTTTTATCCAGGACAAAGTGATTACCTTTACAATTTAAACATTTGAAATCTTTTATGGTGCAGTTTTCGTGATTACCTCCACATTACGGACACAAAACCTTTTTAGTAGGGCAATATTTAATTATATGGCCAAATTGCCAACAACCCGAACATTGCGTCACTGGAAACACGTACGGTTCCACTTTAAATCGGCAATCATAGGCAATCATAGGTATCAAGAACGTTCGTGACAACGTACGTCACAATGGTAAACCTTCGCAGTAACGTACATCGCAGTAAAGAATTTTCGTGACAACGTACGTCACTATGGTAAACCTTGACAGTAACGTACATCGCAGTAAAGAACTTTCGTGACAACGTACGTCACAATGGTAAACCTTCGCAGTAACGTATATCGCGGCAATGAACTTCGCAACTGTGATTTACACTCCTCTTTTCTTTTTGAGGATATTATTATAGGTAAATGTTTGTCCAGAAGTTCAAGTAAAATACTCCTTAACTTAAAATAATCAATAAACAGCAAACAATAATTTACTACAAACAACGCAAGGTGTATTGCCGAGTTGCTTAGTTTTAGTACAGTTTTAGTTCCGACCAATACTCGAAATGGTGATTGAAACTACGCACAATGTTCAACGCTATTGCGTTTTGTGTGCCTAAGAAACAAGTTCTGGTTTTTGGTATCGCCATCGTTCGATTTTGTCCGTATAGGCCGTAAAGCATGATCGAAAAAATAAAATAAAGGTTTGGTCTACTGACCGAACCTTTATTTTTTAGGCAGAATAGCCGAAAAATAAAAGTTGGCACATAATGTAGCAAATTAAACCGCCACATTACAAAATATGCAATTATAATAATTTGTGTAGTAGATAACTGCGTTCATTATTATTCATGCTTATCATTTTCGAACTATGCAATAGTTTTGGTAGGAATGCTTTTCTCTGCGATTTCACAATAAAACTAAAACATTATTACATATAAAGTCCGCATACACGTGTTCAAGAGCTCCATAGTTGGTATGCATCACTTGACCTTTTTACTGACCTTACACCGCATGACATGTTACGTTACAAAGGGATGAAACAGAAATAAAATGCTCCACAAGTCAAGTGTTGAGGTTATGTGGGTAGTTTCATTAGTAATGTATGAAGCATGAGGTTTCTTTCATGCTAGGGTCGATACCGCTTTGATAAAAATATATTTGGATTAAATTGTTTCATTTTTGTTACTTTCGTAAGATTGTAAATGTCTTCCTATATATATCGTATGATCAGAAAATATAAATAACAATTAAAGAATACTTATTACATGAAAAAAACTTACTGTTAATTAAAGGTAATTCTTGCATTAATGAATTTCATTCCGCTTTTATACAGTAATATATTGTTCTGTTAAAATAATGTTACGCCTTATTTTACACTGAGTTCTTTTGAAACGTTATACCTACCTATCAATACAACCAAAATAAATGTATGTTATTCTGACGTCGTACCGGATATAAAATATTTCTAGTCCTCTGGGTACCTACGTTGAAGCGACTTCTATCATTAAGCAAAGACTTTATAAGCTTGCTTAAGATAATGACACTACAAAATCACTGTATAAGAGACACTTTAGAAAGAAAAATACCTAATAATTCTGTCGCTACAGACGCGCAATCCTTTTGCGCCAGTTACCACGAATAAACATTCGAGTGAGAATAAAATAGAAATGTTTTATTTACACTCCTTAATAAAAATATCTCAATTCCTTCACAAGTCTAGGTCGTCCTAAGATTCTTTTCAAAAGAAAAATACTGAGAAAAATAAAAAAATACGAAATTGAACAAAAACAACGTCGTCAAAGCAACATTACATTGCGTTGTTATCTCAAGGCAAAACATTTTCTAAGAAAATAATATCTACAGGGATATCGAGCTTTCTAAAGCAACGTCTCAAGGTTTAATTTGTACCCTTTTAATTAAAAGAACTTGAATTTTCTTCAGACACTGTAATAATATGAAAACAGAAATTGACTACAAGAAAAAAAAATCACTTTAATAAGAGCCGCTAGGAAAAGTTCTAAGTTATCACAATCTGTCACTATGACGAAGTTTCATATCTTCATATATACGTATAATAAATGTATCATATAACAAAGTAATCAAACCCAGACAATTATGATTTTGTTTGTATAAGCCCCATTTTGTAACTATTATGTATGTACCTTAACAGATTCATATCAACCCATATGAATGGTAGCTGTTAATAAATTTAAAAAATCAAAACAGCTAACATAATTACGAGTATGTACATATCATAAATGAAAGCAGATTCAAATAAAAACTTGACTGAGTCAGTTTACCGGCAAGTAAAAAAAAATTAGGTCTACATATAGCCTGGGCAATTTTCTAACGCCTGTGGGTAAAATTGGAATAAAATAAATAATTTAATTCGTAATACTTACGGAATTATAGACGGTGGTCGAGGTAACGAGCCTCCTCGACTGACTGACGCGATTTGGTCCACATTATAATTTTGGGGCCAACCCGCGTTATCTTCTATTACCGATCTGAAACATAAAATCATGGAGATTATTGAATTTGTATCAACTAAGCCGCTATAAAGTGGAGGAAAATTTATCTGGGATAGACCTAGAATACGGGATCGTTGACAGCAGCGACTAGAGACGACTATACTAATAAAATTCCTAGCGCTGAAAGTACGTAAAGCGCACACGATCCGCCTGCAAAGCTGTTAGTTGCTATGTGTATGTCATGTTCGAGTAAACGATGACACAGTTGGTTTCCATGAAAATTGTAGACAATGCCGCATATAACAGCGTTCGCCAAGGCGTCTCTATGCTCTGTGGGGACAGTGCATAAAAGTTTAATGTTGCTTCTGCAACTTTATTAAATTTTGCATGGTTTGTGATGAAAATGCAGGACATCATGCAGGACCCAGCGCGGTTTTGACCAGACTCGATTACTAGAATGAACCCAAACATTTGCACTAGCCCCTGGACCCTCATGTTTCATGGTTCTTCTTACTTAATAAGTTCTTCGATAAATTGTGTTTGGAGTAAAAATAAATACCTTCAATAAAGAGGAGAAACGTCTCGTGTTGATAAAATAAGGAGCTTTTATTTTACAACACACGTAGTAGGTACTGCGAAGGTCGGACTTATCAAGTCAATTGATACAAAGATTTCAACCTTGAAGAGCGAGCGCCTTAAGAACTCGTAATTATGTAAATTGCGACAAAATACTGTAGAACTTGAATGAAAAAATTACGCAAGAAGCCATTTTCTTAGTTCCTGCCTAGAATTATATTATAATATTGTTACGTGTCGCATGCATTTTGAAATTCTTCTTAAACTGCGATGGTGGACTGCCTTGGACCTTTTACGATTAAAATATTCGTAAGAAGAGCTTAGGTGGCCGTGAAAATTGAAAATAAGAAGAAGATTCAGATACGACAGGACTGAAATAAAATGACACTAGAATAATATAAAAAAATCATATTACACACTGCACAAAGAAGAATGGCAGAAGTTCATAGAACGTTGACATTAAACTATTTTAGTTTCTACAGAAATAAAAGTGGCAAGGTTTGATAGGAAGGGAATATTATGAATAGCTTTTATTTAAAAATAAAATATGAAATAATAACAATGTGGTTAAAGAGAAAGTGTGAAAGTGAGTGCATTAATATTTGTACTTTAATAGGTTTTTTTTTTTACTTTTGTGACTATTTTAACGTATAAATGTTTATTGTATGCATAACATATCGCTAATTATGCTTTGTAATGACTTGAAAAATGAAAACGTATTTGTTATAAAAGTAGGAAACGTCGAGGTCCAATCAAATAAGTGTTTCATTTAAAATATTTTTAAACGACATAATGCCTGACAGTTTGTCCCATTAGGCCCACTGACAAGTAGTCACTGATATGAAGAAAAATCGAATCGAAATAAAATAAATAAATAAATAACACGTGAAGTGAAATGTCATTTTCTAAAGAATATAAATGTCATTGTAAATGGCAATGAAAATATGTCATTTACGGGTTTTAGTGTTGCCAATTCAAATCGAGTTACTCATATTTTACGAGATTTTATCCCCATTGTCAATAATAAAGTTAATCTGGCTATCAATATATACTCACTTTTTTAAATAGCTTTAAATTCTGTACTTTTCTAAATTAGTAATGACAAAAAATGCCATCTCCTTTTGTAAAATAATACAGTAGCCTTTTCAGCACGCTAACTGTTCTTATGCTAGCTTTTAAATCCATTTGCATTACAGGAAACTTGTTAAACGTTGTTCACAAATCTCTTTTATTAAACTAGATCTACAAAAAGTTAAAACAAGGTTAAAAGAAAATAGACACCTTGTAAACCTAAGTAAAAGCTTGAATAACGCAGATAAAGGATACCAAAACATTAATCATTCGTTACTTATATCCAATAGCTTCTGAATGAAAAATATAAATCAAACCTTTTTACGGAACACTAGACTTTAAATAAGTAATATTCCAACTAGCATTGAAAAAAACAGCGAAAATTCCCGTTTCTTCCGAATTCTGTTGATTTCAATGTTTTATTCGAAAGTTTCAAGAAAATTTGCAAGTATATATTTTATGTCTTTTTTCCAATAAAACAGAAAAAACGTGGGGGTTTGCGCCCCGCAAACCCGGTTGTTGCTCCGTTTGTTTGAGGGTGTGCGGGGCGGTTTTTGTAAAGCGGTCGAAATTTGTTTTTGCGTGAAAAAATCATTTTTTTTTTGTGAAATTTTCAACGCTAATCCCAACACCTTTTTTAAATGCAAACTCAATAGGATGAGGAATGTATTAAATTGTCAGTGTTTATGACATTTTTGGACATATGTTCCGTGACAATCGTATACCTAATTAAAATAGGTGAAAGTATATGTTTCGAAATTCTTGAATTAGTGTTGTTTATTGATGACTGTCACCGTCCACAAAAGTGCTTTGTATCTATATCTTCATTAATGATAATGAGGATTGTATTTATTTTGTATTTAATATTATATATTCCATATCAACCTTAAACAATGTATGTAATACATCATCATCATCACCTGCCTAGACTTTTCCCAACTATAGGTATATTGAGCTTGGCTTCCAGTCTAACCAGATACAGCTGAATACCAGTATTTTACATGGAGCGACTGCCTATCTGACCTCCACAACCCAGTTACTGGGTAATAAGATACCCCTAGGTAAGACTGGTTGTCAGACTTTCGGGCTTCTGACGACCCGTAACGACTGTCAAAAATCCAAGAATGAAGCCAGGACCAATCACATAACGTGCTTTCCATGGCTCGGGGGTCTCGGTATGTCAAGAAGGTCACCCATCTACGGACTGACCGCGGCCACGGACCTGATGGATTGACCCGTGTGGCTGTTATTACTTAGCCACGAGCCCCTCATTAACACAAAAATAAAATGGTTGAAACTGAAATATGTATGATCCAACTGAGTTTTACTGTCTTTATGGAAATGCCTCAGGAATCGTCAAAAATGGCGTACTTATCTTTTCATGTGACCCAGATTTTTGAATTCCTGGGATTTCAATGGTCTCTGGACCTCAGAATAAATTATGCGAGAAGAGTCGTGAAGACAAATGAATCATTATTTTTCCCTATGCATAAGTAAATTTCAATAGGCTACTCTGCTCTTATCTTTCCCGTCGTTTGTTTGTGCCCAAAAATAGAACGATCAATAATTTTTGAGTTTTTCCTTAGTAGAAAATTGTTCGTTTGAAACTCCGTAACTTTATTCGGTTTATCAAATTATTGGGTAAGCAATTTCGGCATATCATTAAAGATCTGGTATTTTCTCTTAGCAAGCGTCGATGAGTCGTTGAAATGCTAGGGTAGGTCGTTGGTATTTTGTTCAAAGTTTCAGTCTCATTTGATATTTGGGAATTGTTGGTTTACTACCAATGTTGTTTTATTTAATTTAGTAGTCTGATAATGGAAATACATTTGTTGCCATTCTCCTTTGCTCGTTCTGCCGAAATCCAAATTAAAAGTTCCAAACCTAACTCGGGCAACATTTCTCTTTAAAAATAAAAATAAAATTAAAGTTCTAGGAATAACAGTACTGACTGTGGCCACTCCATCCGAGTGAAGTCTTCATCCTCTGGCATCCAGGTGTAGCGTTTGGGGTCAGGTTGACTGCACACAGACCGTGGCCGCCTGCGGAAGTATGAGCACTCCAAATCGGCGTCGTATGCACAAAGTTCGGGTGGTGCCGGGGTTGGTTGGCCGAACCTGGCGGATACAGAAATATCTTTAACTGAGTACTGAGGGAAAATGTCACACAGCCACTATCAATGTGTTACGGTCAGCGCCCACGGAGCAACTAAATGCTTGAGCAGTTTTCGCACTTAATCATTACAAAAATAGAGTTGAAAGCCTGCAACTGCAAGAGATAATGTCTTGGCGTAGGCGCGTGTTCAACGTAATATCCTAAGACAACGTTCTCACTACTGGGATACAGGCCTTTTCTCCGGAAAAGGAGTGGCCTGTGATCTACTACGCTAGGCCGGTGCGGATTGGTAGCTGTGTTCGTGTATGCTATTTTCAACTCGTAATTCAGTTTTGATTTAGATAATTTTATTTTTTCTGCCCAATGGGTGCTGACCGTTATAATAATCGATATGACTTACCTGGGATACCTCTGTATTGGTGCATAATCGGTGTTGAGATTCTCATCTGAGGGCACACGCCTCCTGACACACACGGATAGAAATGATGCTCTGGAACAAAATAATCACATTTAAGCATTGTTTATCGTATTATAATTATGGTTGAGAGAAGATACGGAAATGCTTTCAGGAGTGATACAATTTGAGTGGTGACCTCACATTATGTGAATCATGTGAATGTATAAAAATGATTAAACCAGGATTTCACTCATAGTTAATCCAGATTGGCACACCAGTGTGACTAATAAGATTTTTTTCACCGCACTAATTGATATTAAGGACGTAGTATACGGTGCATTGGCAGTGTGACAAACAAGAAAAAATACAGGTAGTCAATTTGGTGTGACTACGAGTCCGCACTGGTTTCCACCATGTCACAATTTTTAATTAAATTTATAATATAAGCAAATCTAATCATCAATTTTGATGCGGTTTTCACCATAATTTAGACATTAAAAATTCAAGGAATGGAAAATTTCGTGAAGAAAGGTTTGAACATGAATGTGGATGTCTATAAGAATAGCGTTTTGGTTGATCTAGTTCAATCATCTGAGAGGAGCCGGGCGAAAGTTCATAGAAAGTTGGGCCTGATGTTACAGTAACGATTACTGCATTATTTTATTTATATAATAATACTATTTAAAAAAATTTAAATTCATTACGACTGGCAGAAAGAAAATATAGGATGGTATTGGTTTGTACAAAAATAACCTCTAAGGTATTCATACACCGAGCTCCACGTTTTACTTTAAGAAAACTGCTATTCAACCACAGATAACTTCGTTCATATTTCCGATAGAAACTCACGGCTTTTGGCACAAACATGCTCCTAATTTCTATCTTTCCGAGAAAAATGGTATGCAACAGGTGCGTTCATGCATTAAGTTCCAAAAAAATAAAAAAACGGAACGCGCTCGCTGTCTTTGAACTGATCCCTTTCGGGACTTTGTTAGTTCGGGTGTGTTCGGAAATAGTCCTTTTCGGTTACTTGGGCGAGGAAGTGGTTAACTTCCAGAGCTTTTTGAAATAAATGCCTTAATTGATGATCAAACCAAAGTATTGGTCAATGGGTCGTCTTAGGGTGGATTATTCTTTCAATCATGAGAGATATCATAGTGATTTAAGAATAATAATGAAGTACGGTCCAGCAAAATGTGAACTTGTAATGAAATAAACTACTTATCACTTGAGGTGCAACTCATTGCACCTCAAGTGAATTGAAAGAATTCCTTCGTCTTTTGTTTGATGTAATCCTATAGAAGGATTACGCCACCAAGTAGCTATGCCGCAGTTGATACAATGACGATGATGTTGATCACTCATTGTATTTTACTTCGAAATTCGGTATATGAAGCTGAGGTAAGTCGAGTAGGCAAGATAACCCGAGTCCGTTGTAAGAAATGCGTGGGTCGTTCGTCAAAGCAGTAATCGTCAGAATCCTTTATACGTAGCCAAAGTCGTTAAAGAACACGAATAATAATTATTGACTGGCCTGTTGGTCTAGTGGTTAGTGACCCTGACTGCTATGCCGGAGGTCGTGGGTTCGATTCCCACCCAGGACAAATGTTTGTGTGATGAGCATGATCATTTGTTCTGTGTCTGGGTGTAATTTATCTATATATGTATGTATTTAGAAATATATAAGTATGTTTATCAGTTGTCTAGTACTCATAACACAAGCTCTGCTTAGCTTGAGGCTAGACGGCGTTGTGTGATAGTTGTGGAATATTATTATTATTATTATTATTATTACAGCACACGAAAACACAACAGAAAATATCCACTAATGTACCGAAGCCATAAAAAGTACTCTGTGCAACGACTGAAGCAAATGATTTGATTGACGTTTGAGTTTTTGATCTGACATTGACGCTTTGTTCCCTGTATATTAAAACATTGACAATCGATTGTTAAATCGATTTATTTATCAATTTTTCTTTACGATTTCTTTTGAAACGTTAAAGTGTCACAAGGACACCATTATTAAACAATATATTATGTTTTTATTTAAACTTATGTAAAGAATAAATTGAATCACTTTTTATAGTATTTTATGTAATTAATGAATTATTCTATTTTTGTAATAATATCGATTAACTAACCTACATATTTCATCTGGCAACATTGTTTCAAAGTGAAAATAAGGGAAGTCAGTATTATTTTGATTATTTTTTTTGCCATGAAAAAACTGCTTAATATTTTACGATTAACCACAAAAAAACTGAAATGAAATATTGGTGAATATTTCATTTGTGTAACGGTAGGCCCAAATTCACCCGTCTCCTTTAGGACGTCTTAGGAAGAAATAAATTAATTCGAAAAAGATTTTAAGCGCTTAATTGCCCAGAAAGGCCAACCTATTGAAATAAGAAACGACATTGTTTCGTGTTGTTTCAAGTAAGCTTTATTAATTTCTTTGCTAAATGAGGGTAGTAACTGTATGAACTTTATCACTAGTAGTTCTGCCCCAGTAAACCTCGCGAGCACAATTTTTTAGCAACATTGAATACATCACTAAACATTAAAGGGCCGATGCCACAAAATTGGACCATTTTTGATGGTCATATCTTGGTCCCTGTAGAGTTTATAGAGCTACGGTTAGGCTTGAATTGTTGCAAATTTAATTAACTTAAAAGAAGTACTGAATTCTAAATGTTGAAAAACGCATCGTTTGACTTTTAGAGCAAAAAGTGAAAACAATTGCAATATTTCGTAGTATTTCACGTGGTGAGCCCGCGAGCACAAGTTTTTTGAAGCCCGCATATTTGGATTATTTCGTAATTTTTCACGTGGTAAGCCGCGAGCACAAGTTTTTCGAAGCCGCTTATTTGGATTAACACTACTCCTAACTGCTCCAATATACCAATAAATCAGAACTACATCATGCTTTGCGATTTTAGCCTTATTTATACGTAGTGTCGATTTTACCTTTAGGGACAAGTTACGGGGAGTACACACAGTTTCAGCATACCTAATACACAATATTTTTTAATACGCAAGATTCGCGCATTGACGTCAAGTTGCGGATACCAGCCCGTATTACCTATTACCTGCATAATATTTATACTTAAATAAATAAATAAACTAAGTAGGTTGTTTGAATAAAAGAATTAATAGTTATATATACTTAAAATAATTTAATAATAAAAAAAAACTAAAATACAAAACAATAATAAATAGTTTAGTTTTGGTGTCCTGGAATACAGGCCTAGAGCTTAGTTTAGGCACCAGTCTCCCACAATATTAAATGTTCTGTAAGTGAACTCCATATTGAAAATTCTTTTATTTACGTTATTAATTCATATTTTGGTCACAAAAATTCATATGTGTACAACTTTCAACTTAATCGGTCTAGTACATTCGGAGCAAACGGCTGTGACAGACGGACAGACACACGAGTGATCCTATAAGGAACTGTTTTTCATTTGGCCGTACGGAACCCTAAAAACGAGTACGCGACGGCGTCAAGCGATTACTCTCTGGTGTGCGTATGTACCAACCGTGAGTATCTCAGCGAATGTTCTGCCCGCCAAGCGAGTGTCGCTGAGCGAGTACTGTCTTTGATCGAGTGCTCAGATCGCTGTTGATGTGAACCACAGAACAGGTGGTATCTGTATGTGTCACTATTACTTACAAAGGACCAGTGGGCTTAGCATGACCACTTGTGTATCTCTACGAAGAGTAGACAAGCTTTTCTATACAAAGTGACATTTCGTTTCTTCGTTTTAGACATCGCGCCGTAGAAATCATTCTACAATTTGTCATTTTGTCTTTCGTTTCTAGAGATGTTCACATTGGTCCGAAGAGTATTGTGCAGTCTAGACGTGAACAAGGCCAGCGGGCCTCACGGCATTCCAGCGAGAGTGTTGAGGCAGTGTACGCCTGAACTGTCTCCTGTATTTACATGTTTGTTCCGCTTCTCTCTTGAAAAAAGAACGGTGTCGAAATCCTGGAAGCTTGCAAATGTACAACCATCTTTATTACATTGTATAAAACAAGGTCTTATTTCGTGTCTGTCTTTGTCACCGCTTAGTTCTTCGAAACCTCATTCTTCACCATCATTTAGACATTCAATTCAACCAATTAGACATTATATAATACTGTTGGACATTTTGAGAATTCGATATTTTGAACTTGAATGGTTTTGAACCAATGTCACTATTACTCTACTAGTAAGAAGTATTTTAAAAAAAACTCACATTCATGGATTTTTTTTTTGGGATTTCCATCGAGGTAGAAGCCAGTAACAAAACACAACACCTAACTTATTACAAAAAGCAGCTTAACAGAATAGATAGCTCAGAAAAAGTAAAGCCAGCAAAAATATAAAAGTGCTCGTTGACCTCCACTTGAGCCCAATACGATTACAAGGGTGTAGAATAATAAAATGCTCAATTTGTTACCTGTGCCTCATCTAAAAGGTCATTTATCGTCCAAATCAACTTAGGACGCCGATACTCGAGGCTCGAGTATTAAGTACGCCATCTTTATTTTCTGTTTATGACCCTTGTTAGAAAAATATAATATATCGTTTTTTTCGATCTCGATTAAATAATTACGTTGTTTTATATGAAAGGGAAATTAAGTACGTAATAAGTGGCACTGACTCTACTTAAAAAAATCGCGTCTGATAAATTGTACTATAAATCAGAAGCGTTGAATCACTAAAACATCCTTTGTTGACCTGAAATCATCTATCTGCTTGAAATGATAATTACGGAGTAATACCAGGCATGCCTTTTAAGTTCTGTCGTTCCGTATTTGCCGCCAATTTTGAATTAAGAACTGTTCAATATTCAAATTAGTTGGAATTTAGAATATCAAAGCAATTGGAAGAATTAGAATTAATGCAATTGTTTAGTCACAGCGTTGTTTTGAATCTGTCAGGTCACGAACAAAAATGCATCTTACTAAGGAAAATGTCCGTGCAATAATTTTTTATAACTTCCGAAGAGGCCTAACACGGCTTCAGTGTTTTGAAGAGCTAACATTTGTGTTCCATTATGAAGCCTCATGTCTGCGGACTGTGGAACGCTGGTATTTAGAATTCCAGCGTGGACATACCAGTCTTAGTGACAAATCTCGTGAAGGACGTCCTAAATCCACCTTCACTGAAGATAACATCGTTGCTGTGAGACAACTCATCCTCGAAGATCGTCATGTGACATATCGGGAGATAGAGGCGTTATTAGGCATCTTAGGGACAACCATTCAGAAGATCTTGCATGAGACGCTTGGTATGAGAAAGCTAGTTTCCCGTTGGACCCCGCATTTACTTTCCTACGATTATAAGGCGGCCCGCGTCAGATGGTGTAAGAAAACTCTTCAAAGGTTCAACCGAGGAGAGTCAAATCACGTCTACGACATCATCAGTGGTGACGAATCTTGGATCTATGTCTACGATACCGATTCCAAACAACAATCCACAATCTGGGTCTTCCACGAGCCAAAGCCGATTGTTCGCTCTCGAAGCACTTCAAAGTAGATGGTAGATACGTTCGTGGCGAAAACCGGTCATATTGCGAGGATAGCACTTGAAGATCGTAGAACTGTTAATGCAGAGTGGTATACCATAGTTTGTTTACCACAAATTATCGCCAAACTTCGAAAATGTAACCCAAAGCAACGCATCATCCTACACCATGACAACGTAAGCTCACTCAGCGCTTGTCAAGCGATTGAGTATTTAAAGCTGGAAAACATAGAAATCTCCATACAGTCCTGACCTAAGCCCTAACGATTTCTTTACATTTCCTAAAATTAAGAAAACTCTTCTTGGTCAAAGGTTCCAGTCCGTCGAAGAAGTAATCGACGTTTTCAAATCAGCCATAGAACACATCCCCACTTTGGAGTGGAATAAATGTTTTATTAACTGATTCGAGCGAATGGAAAAGTGTATTAAACAACGTGGTGAATACTTTGAAAAACAATAAAAGTACTATAAGTTTGTAGTTGTTTTTTTTTTCTTCAAACGACAAAATTTAAAAGGCATGCCAGGTATACTAGTAAAAATTTTTTTTTTTTGGAGATTTTGTTGATTTTTCCAATATTTTCGCTTACATCCCTGAAGAAATATTTTTATGAGCACAGAGGGAAAAGTATTTTTATTAATACAAACTCCTCAAGGGAATAATATTTATATTAACATGTACAAAATGGGTCAAGTTTGCTCATATCTTATGCATGGCGGGTTTCCGGCTAAACAGCTCAGATGGGACTCGACGAAACAAGATGAAACAGATTTTGTAGAGAATATTGTTTTGAGAAGAAAATGAAAAAACATGGGATGGCATCACAGAAAATTGTGAAGTAGCAGTAACTGCAGTAGGGGTACGCTGGGCACATAATACAAAGGAAATATTTAATTGATCTTCTAAAAAGCTTATTGCCCTTCGACTAATGATGTACAGACGCCAGCACATCAAGCTACTACAGTCTGTCAAACTTCTTTAATAGATTTTCAACTTTATCGCTAAAGCATTAGGTTCAAGGTTGATTGGAAAAATTTGACAGTTTCGGGTAGCTTGACCTGCTGGCGTCTGTACCTAGCCGATTAATGAAACGCTAAAAACGTTTGGGGTTCCAGCGATGCACGCTTTTTTTTAAAAATGAGCCTCTGGTTACCTCTATCTGTATCTGGCCTTTTCTCACAGTTGATCGCAGAAGCTAAACTAGGGTAGCCTGACTAAACGAGTTAGAACTGTGACTAAACGTGCGCGGGCCGTGCGAGCAAAGCGAGCGGAGCCCGCAGAAGCGGCTGGCGAGCGCCATCCTTGTTGGTTACAGTTTCTTGTCTATTTGGTATTTTTAGGGCAGCATAATAGGAATAATTTGAGGTTCACAAAAAGAGGCGCTTTCGTAATATTCGACTAATATTATGATTGGCTCCTTTGTGAACTAAAAATATTAATGAATACTCTAATAATTAGAGAGTCTATTAATATTTTTAACCGACTTCCAAAAGGAGGAGATTCTCAATTCGTCTATATGTTTTTTTTTTTGTATGTTTGTTACGCGTTTACTCAAAGATGGATGGACCGATTTAGAAAATTCTTTTTTTGTTTGATAGGGTATACTTACTACTAGAGTGGTCCCATATAAATTTTATTAACTTTGCTTGGGGAGTTTTTGAGTTAGCTTCAATAATGCGTATATTTCCCACTTATTTTATGTGGATGATGTGATGGTGTTTTAATAACTTCCTATCACTGTTATTTACATGGCTACAATTATTTTGCTCAATTGTGCTCAATTATGTATTCGAATTAGTGTGGGTGTTCCACAACTAAAAAGAGAAAAATAAAAACTTTTTAGCAAAAAATAAAACCGACTTCCAAAACAAAACACTACAAAGTGAAAAATAACTTTAATTTCGGAAGTCGGTGGCAAAAAACGAAAATACTAAACCCAAGACACCGACTACCGAAATTAAAGTTATTTTTCACTTTGTAGTGTTTTGTTTTGGAAGTCGGTTTTATTTTTTGCTAAAAAGTTTTTATTAGTAAAGAAAAATGGTAATTATTTGAGGTTCGATTGAATGATATAAGATTGCAAATACAATATAAAGTTCAATAAGAATACAACATTTTTAATTGTCTATGGAGATTTTCTCGAGAGTTATTTACGGCTAAGTACATCGCCTTTAAGTCCTACTAAAACCCAAAAGCAAATGAAACCAGGCAGTAATAATGCTCGGCAAATAATCTGACAATTCGTAAGCCAGTCTGATTGGGTAAAGCGCTTGGGATGATCCCTTGCCTTGTTTGCTTCAGATCTAGTTTTCTACATCTTTGCAATCTTATCTTCATTATTAGTGCTAACTGTGAGTATGAACACGATCACAGAGGATATTGCAATAACCTCAAGCGTTAAGTTCGAAATATACAGGCGTTATGACTTGTTCCAAAATTCACGGCCTTTTTTTTCATAAGATGGAAAACAGTATTATATTAAACATAAACGGAAATAACTCCACAGATTACAACTTAATTCTTAAACTGATCGTATTGATGAAATATACTAGATAACTAGGATAAGGAAGCAAAAAAGTTGTTTGCACAGAGGAAATTTTTATTCAAGTGAATGACACAAGTCATTATCAAAAAACATGTTCGAATATCAATTTGAAATGTTGTTTCAACTAAAAAGTTTCCACACTTCCCCTCAAACAACATCCATCATCAGATATCCTCACATTACACCACACCAGACACACTCAGATTCAGATCGCGCACACATTTATTAAATGCCACACGACCTAATGGTTTTGTCAGCTCATCTGCTGGGTTATCTTCCGTACACACATAGGTAGTCCAGACGTACAACATTCTTAGCAATACAATCTCTGACATAGTGCGCCCTTATGTCTATATGTTTCGTCCTTCTATGCGCTACAGGATTGTACGCAAGTTTAATAGCACTCTGATTATCTACGAAAATGCAAACAGCCCCAAGATATTCACCTCTTATAAATGCATTCAACTGCCGCAAGTGAACTTCCTCCTTGGTTGCCTCCGAAAGTGCAATATACTCGGCTTCCGTTGACGAAAGTGCCACACAAGCTTGTTTCCGGCATTCCCAGTTAATTAACGAGTTTCCGCATCTAAAAATAAATTCAGAATACGATTTCCTACCTTTGATGTTCCCTCCCGCATCTACAAATCCCGTGATGTCCTGCACCGGCGACTTGGGAAATATCAATCATAGATCCCTTGTACCCTTAAGGTATCTCAAGATATGTTTAGCAGCTTTCCAATGACGTTCCTCACAACATGAGTTGTACTGTGCCAAAAAATTTACCGCAGCCGCAATATCCGGGCGTGTGTTACAGGCCAAATAGTTCAGCGACCCTATGAGCGCCTGATAACTACGAGAGTCTTGGCAGGATAAGAACTTACCTCCTTCCCCTTCCGCCAAGGCTTTATGAAAATCCATTTCCGTCGGAGTTTTTACTGGTTTGCAGTCAGACATACCATATTCATCCAAGATTTTCGAAATAAGCCTCTCTTGATTCAAATATATTCCAGTATCAGTCTTAGACAAAAGCATACCTTAAACTTGTCTCGCTTCCCCTAAATCCTTTATCTTGAACTGTTTTTGTCTAATAAAACTTCCTTCTGCTCTTTGTCTTTGTAAAACAATAAGAAATCGTCTACGTACAGAGCGATATAAAAATTATTATTTTTGTAAAGACAGCTATCAAAGTCACAGCACTTGAAGTTCAAAGACAATTCATTTACTTTTTCATTCCAAGACCGTGAAGCTTGTTTGAGGCCGTATATCGCTTTTTCTAGTAAGCAAACTTTTGCCTTCGAGTTTTCATCTATGCAACCCTCCGGCTGTCGCATATAAACTCTTTCATGTAAATCACCGTTCAGAAAGGCGGTGTTCACATCGAAGTGACTGATGAACAAATCCTTTTCAACAGCCAACGATAGCAGCAATCTAACTGTCGATCTTCTCACGACCGGTGAATAAGTTTCGAAGTAGTCAACCCCGTAGGACTGAGTGAAACCCTTCGCCACAAGTCGAGCTTTATAGGTCTTATTACCATCTGCATCAAACTTGTACTTGAAGATCCACTTGTTTCCCACAACTTTAGCTTCAGGTGGCTTTTTGACGAGCTTCCAGACCTTGTTCTCGTACATCGAATCCATCTCTTTTTTCATGGCTTCCTTCCAGTTATCCTTATCTTCCCGACTTAAGGCTTCCTTAACTGTCAAAGGCTCCTGGTCTTCTGTACAGCATGCAAGTCCGTGAAGGTTTCCTTTTCGGATTCTACTACGTAGAGGATAACGACATTCACCTTCGTTTGACTCTTCTTTGTTAATAGAATCTTCAGTTTCAACATTTTGCACCACGATATTTTCTGCTCCGCTATCACCCGTTTCTCCCACCTCCATCTCCGCGTCTTCATATACTTCAGCCCCATCTATGGAACTCGGCCCTTGAGAAGCTTCTGCACTATCAGGTGACGAACCTGACTGGCCTTGTACCTTTGCAAGTTCCCAGATTACTTCAGCACCTTTGTCACCGCTACCTACGAGCTGATTAGGATCCTCTGAAACTACTGCTGTAGAGTCCTCCAAGAAAACTACATCCCTTCTTCTAACAATGACGCGAGGATTACTGGGATTAATGAAACGATATCCCTTGGTTTCTTCACAGTAACCAACAAAGACATATTCTACCGCTTTAGGGCTCCATTTTTTCCGAGTTTCCTTGGGCACGTGCACAAACGCTTTCGTTCCAAAAACTCTGAAATGATCGAATGATTGAGCCTTTCCTGTCCACAACTCCTCAGGAATCTTACCATTATTGCCACTGTGAGGCAGCCTGTTCTTGATATAAACAGCCGTACTACATGCCTCTCCCCACAGTCTCGCACTCAGACCCTTTTCCGCCAACATAGCATGAGCCATCTCCACAATAGTGTGGTTTGCTCGCTCCACTACGCCATTCTGCTCCGGAGTGTAGGGAACAGTTAATTGATGTTTTATACCCTTTTGCTGTAGAAACCCATCAAACTTCCTGTTCACAAATTCTGTTCCATTGTCCGTGCGTATGCACTTCACCTTCAACCGTTCATGAGGGTGATTCTGCGATTTACGCCTTTGTCCTCAAACGCTTTCGCTAAGCTATCCCATCCTTAGCATAATTTGAATCTTGTACATACGCATAAAATGTAGGTTCCACATGTAGACAAATCAAAGCTAGTGCATCTTGGTCCTTCTCGATGGCGGTGGAGTCTTTGGAATCCGGGTACCTAAAAAATTTAAACTCCTAAGTCAACGTAATAAAAAAGACGGCCATTTATGCGACATAACTTTTAACGCCATAAATATTACTGAAAAAAAACAGACGTACGAGTATACGTGAACAACTTTTCTCGTATGAGAATCATTTTTGTAGCGAATTTCCACGTAGAGTAGTCATCTAGGCCGCAGAGATTCTTGATGGCAAATTTAGTGACTGGGCCCATAACCTATTGATGAAATATACTAGATAACTAGGATAAGGAAGCAAAAAAGTTGTTTGCACAGAGAAAATTTTTATTCAAGTGAATGACACAAGTCATTATCAAAAAACATGTTCGAATATCAATTTGAAATGTTGTTTCAACTAAAAAGTTTCCACAGATGGCTAATGTTAACTGTAAGTTAGGGCAAAATCAATTAAAATAACAAAAGAAACTAAAATAACAGAACAAGACTCACAGAATTTTAACTATTTTTTTTTACTAAAGTATTACAGGTAAGAAATAGTATGTCGATTTCACTAAATCGCTTATTATACGTATTGATTAAATGGTGCAGCCCGCACACCAACATTGGATGCACACCAACATTGGATTTACAGAAGCTGGTACCGAACGGTCTTCTGGTGCGCACCTTCCCTCCCGCCCATGCATAGTTCGAAGAACCAGGTAACACAAATTTTTCACCAAGTCAGGGCAATCAAAACTTGTTTCGGCATGCATTGAGTAGAGTCATTGTCTCAAACAACGTACGTCTTGATTTAAGTAGGTCATATTTTTAAGGAGCGAGTGGTAACTTACTTTTTTCCAAAAACATCTGCATTGAAACTTATCCTCTGCACGAAGATTGAACTAATTCTATAATTTTATTATATAACATAATATGTAATAGGGATTCCAAATCGTGTATGGACTTGTATACAAGTACAACTTATATACGAGTGTAAGAAAGTGGAGGGACGATACAATTCTCTAGATGTTCTATGCTCTCATCACAAAACCAAACATCTCTGATATGCCGTATTTATTACTACTATTTTCAATAGGGATATCAAATGTAGTTTCACATCAAGATCGCGAAGACAAGTAATTTTGTTAATAATGCTATTAGAGTCCGGCCACAACTCTTCTATGGAATAAATGGGCAACCCCAAAAAGTTTTACATATCGATACCTTAATTGGCAAACCGGCTAAATCCATATGGACAAATTTTTCAGGAGACACAAAATGTTATTATATTTTTTGTATACTACTCATGAAAAAAATCTAAAATACTGTTGGTAGATATTATCGTAAGCTGATATTTTTGATACAGTATAATCCTTTATAGCTTTTCATTACAATACTCAGTTGCGTACATTCTGAAACCATAAAAATAGTTTTGACGAACAGTGGAGTTGGCTGGGTTGCCTATTAAGGTATAATATATGGTATACTGAAAGTTAACGTGTAAGTAGATCTAATGATTTAGATATTTTGCGTGTTGATTTTTGCCTAAATATCAAAGAACATTCTCTCGAATGCTCACACGCCTGAGCATATTGTTTACAAGAGGATCGAGTCAATTACAACATAATTAAGCAAAACACTTAAACTTTGTAGTTAATCATTCACTGTGAAACTACGTACTATAGTAGATAGATAGCAAAGGAGATGGCTAAATAGAAGTATAGACGACTGCCCCAGCAATGTTTAAGCATAGGTACCTAGCAATAAGTAATGCTGAAGAGCTGAATATTAGTATTTCGTATAAAAAAGTTTCAGGAACTTTTCATATCTACTTATCAATCCTGAAAATAAAATCGCGTAACTCCTACGTCAAAAGGTATAAAAAACTTCGAATCAATGACATTGCTATGAACTTTTACCTAGGCGTATGAATGATCTGCGATGGGTTTCCTAAGTTCGAAAAATATTTGACCGAATTTCATTTCACCTAAAACTTTTCAACTATTATCGTTTCGTTTTTTTTACTTCATCGAAGTCACGTCTGCCACTGTACCAGTTGACCTATTATCAATTCGATTTTTTTCGTTACGTTTCATTTGGTCGAAAAACTTTTCACCGAAGTTACACTTAACCGAAATAACATTTGTTCGAAGTATTATGTTTAAGAACATTAATTTTACCATTTAATTTTTTTTTTCAATTACCATATTTTAATTTTACCAAACGCCTAGAAAGTTTGTGCACACTATTTCATCTATAACAACACAAACAGTACAACAACACACAATAGTAAAACAGTTGATTAAGAACACAAGTGGTTTTAATTGGTCCCAGTAAGCAAACAAGGATGCTTCAAGCAAGCAGCATGCAAGCAGGCATGCAGTGTGCAAGCAGGCAAGCAGGCATGCAACATGCAAGCAGGCATGCAACATGCAGCAAGCAGGCATGCAACATGCAGCAAGCAGGCATGCAAGCAGGCATGCAACATGCAGCAAGCATTGTTTCTGTCACGGCTCCAGCGCTGCGGGGTTTAGGCGGTGCCACGCGAGCTTATCGTCGCAGATGGTTTTAACGCTCACCACCGCAGCTTCGGCTTGCTGGCCGACTTCGCCGTTCTACCCCTCCGCGCCTATGCGGGCTTAAATAACACGCTAGGGGTATGGCAGGCAAGACTACGTGAAGTCGGTTTTGCAACGATTCGTTTCTGTCACAAAATGTTGTAGCAAAATATATTTACTTTTTATGACACTATTTTAATTTAATATTGAAAATGCTACCAAGTAATCGGCTATATATTGTGACCATAAAATATTCCATAAAATGTTTCGGTGTGGTGAAAATATGGCAAATAAATAATTTGGCAAATGAAAACAGTTCAAAAGAGGCTTCGGCCAATAGCAAAAAGTTATTTTGTAAATCGGTAAAATAATATCTATTACACATGATACTTTGATGATCTAAAAATATGTCAAATAATACATGAAGCAAAAAAGACGTCGGTCAATAATTTTCGGTAAAATGAATACATGAAGCAAAAAAGACGTAGTTCAATAATTTTCGGTAAAATGAAATTCGAACAAAAAAAAAATTCAGAAAGTGTTCGCTTTCCTCTGCGATGATATTGATAATTTTATTTTTTTATTGAATCAATCTACCTACTAGTGACAACCCCATCAAAATCTGTTTGTTGATACATCCGTACAGACAGACTGACAGACAAACGCGCAAGGGGGACTTAGTTTAGTTAGTATCTGGTGATTGATAAATCCTGTCTAAACTAGATAACAAATGCACTGAGCAACCAATGACATAAAAGATATTGAAATAAAACAAGAAAAATGCGATTTATTTATTTATTCGTTATTCTGAGTCTCATAAGAACATTATGTAATAAAAATGAAACCAGAGCTGATAATGTGTTCTGGTGTCTCGCCCACTCCAGATACCAGATCACTGTCATGATATGACAGCAACACAGCCCAGTGCAGTAATATGACAGTATGTCGTCTATAGGATCATTTGTCGATTGGTTTTCATATAAAATATACATGTAGTATTTTCTTTGGCTGATATGCCTTGATCTTATTCGGCCTCTTAAAAGTCTTGACCCCCCCCTAAATGTTAACTCTTTCAAGATCTGGGCTAACTTAGATATCATAAACACCATTTGCTCTCATATGCTCTCCGTAGTATGACCGGGCTTGTTTAACCTGATAAGGTCCTAATGCTATCAATAATAACTGGTTATGCTCCAATATTGGAAAATTCTCCAATCGGGGCAGGTTGCCATCATCCACTCCTAAAAACTTGCCTGTTGAAATTATTTTCCCTTTTCCCAAATAATTAGGCTGATCCGTATACCGTGCCACTTTTTGTAATAATTCACCAGAGTTTGGACCATCCTCTATGATTGAGATTCATTTAAGTGTCACTTAGGGTTGGTGAAAACAGGCATTAGACATTTAGGTACACTAAGGTATAGCTTATTAGAAGAACAGTAGTAAGAAAAGCGATCAAGGTCTTGTTGGAAGTCAATACAGCCCTGTTCATTAGAAATTATCTTGAAAACCTAAGTCATCAGAATATTTAAAAAATAAATTTATAATATTTAGATTTTTAATTAAAATGTTTAATTTAGGAAACCATGTTTAATATCATTTATAACCAGAATAAATAATAGAGGCTCTAACATTGAACCTTGTGGCACTTCTGATGTTAGTTGAATGCAGCTAGACTCGCAACCATTAATCACAACCTTTTGGGTTCCATTTGTTATGTAGGAGACAAACCAGCAGATACTATTAAATATATATAGATATTTATGTATACCTGGATACCATTGTATACAATTTTATCAAGGACCAATTTATGATCAACTTTATCAAATGCTTTCTGAAAATCAGTATATACCACGTCAGTTTGCTGCCTGCTATCAATATTTTCGAAGAGATGTGTGATGTAAATGATTAAGGCCTGGCGGATAAGTGGGTAAATCTCAATATGAAATAAGCATTTGAAAGAGTTTAGAAAATGCTCATAATATAAAGGTAGGGCGATACATTTCAACGTCATTCTTAGAACCACTTTTGTGTACTGGTATATTTGTGCGTTTCCACACATCAGGAAAGGCGCTATACGAAGTACACTTGTTAAATATTATAAATATGGGACATCATACTGTATTATAAGTATTTTTTAAAAACATCGCGGGTCTAGCATCTATCTATCTAGCATTTTGAATTATCTACGAATAGTACAATTTGGATAAGTTGATATCATGATCAGCACTTGTAGATATGGGGGTTCCCAAGAATTAGGGTCAAAAATGTGGAAGGTTCAAACACCGAGTGAAAAAGCTAAAGAATAAATTACATGTTGTAGGGTCACTGCCTCATTGGTTGAATTTTGTTTATAATGTATAATATCATAATTTTTATTTGTGGTTTACGGTTTTGGACCAGAAAGTTTCAATATTAGCCTTAACAGGTGTTGCAGATAAGGGAAATGAAGTTGAACTGGAAGGACTTCGAACTAAATTGACTGATTTAGACAGTCGCTGAGCCTACATGTGCATCTGGACTGAGGGCCCATTTTTTATTCATGCGAAACAAATTGAGACTTTATGGAAATTAGTTAAGAATAGTAAAAACTAAAAGCCAAAGGTCCATAAATTTTTCTTAACCGTGAATTTCAACTTTTATGAACAAATGACTTGGGCTCTCATAAGTCGCTAGAATATGACATTACAGATTTATCGCGGTTTAACTGGGTCCCTCAGCTCATTAATGTCTGTACTGAGGAATCTACAAAACATGATTTTAACTGAAAAAATACATAAATATGCCTTTTGTATCTTCTTATACACCTCTGTGAATTAGTTAAAAAACACTAATTGCTCAAAGTCATTGGTTGAAAAGTAAATGAAAGTCGAATTTTCTTAAAGCGTTTGAACTGAGCCATAACAAATTAGCAACTGTATCAAATCCCATTTTTAATAAATGGTAGCTTTCTGAATTTGCCCCTGCTGGTTGCTACTTAGTGTTTTCTAACAAGACATCCACAGGCCTACCACGTAACACTTTCGCGGGCGCTTGACGATTATAACAATAAAACTTCTAATTTCTATTGTCTCGTTTATCAACCACGAACCGATTGAAGCCTGTTCGGTGCCAAAGGAGGTTGACGTGTGGTGAGAGCTCAGTCATTCGTCCGCTGACGGGCGTAACTTGAACGAAGAAACTAAATTGTCGCATAAAACAATTCGCATCATTAGATACACTCGCGAGCAATAAACAGGAATCGCTTCACCGCGCGTTGCTCTTGAACAAATTTTTACAATTTCTATGGATGAACGGATTGTGGTATATCATTTGAAAGGTAATTTTGTTAGCTTTCAACTTGCTTTCAATATCATAATTCATAACCAAAGGTTATTCACCTTATGTTATGGAACGTAAAAACAAAAGACATCAATTTTTAAAACAACACACCATATTGTTTGGTAGTCCTGAAACCCTATAAAAAGTGGGCGTTTATGAAAATTCGTCATCTGTCGAATGTTTCACGTCACTGGGAACACTCAAGCTAAAAGAAAACCACACCTATAGAAACCGCACAAGTAGTTATCCGAATCCAGCAAGGGTTGTCTCAGCGTATTGTCGTCTCGAAGGTTCAGGGAGAGACCAGGATCTGGACAGCGATGCACTTCGGTGAGATGACCGATTTATTGTCACCTCTTCTCTCCGAAATCGACACCTGATCTACTTGGACGTCCAGCAGCAGATCAGAGAAGTTCGAGGGGGGGCTGCAGAGAGTGGACAGTGAGGCAAAGACTCAAAGAAGCGAACTTGTCCCCAAAAAGGCCAGCCACGGGACCCAAATTGTCTCCAGCCCGCCAACAAGCCCAGCTTCAGTTTGCTCGCGATGACGAGTTCTGTTCTCGGACGAAACCAGGATGTGCCTGCATGGTAGCGACTGTCGACGGAGAGTCTATAGGAGACCAGGGGAGCTATTGATGAGCGATGCTGTTTTGCGGAAATAGTGGCATACGGGGGGTGGGTCCTGTATGATGTGGGCGGAGATTTCTATATTGAAGCAAAAACGGAGCTTATACAAATATCAGCTCCTCCCCCACCTCTACCAGGTACAAATACCTGGTAGAGGTGGGGGAGGGGGGCTAACCGCAGAAAGATACATGTGCTCCCATGCGCCGGGGTTTATTGGCGAAGATTTCCTGGCACGATAAAGCCCGCTGCCACACCGTTGCAGTAACTAGACAGTACCTGGAAGAAGTCGGGATTCCCACACTAGACTAACCAACCCTCAGTCCTGTTTTGATTGAACATAAGTGGGACGAGCTGAAAAGGCGACGAAGAAGATGTCCAGCTCCGGCGTCGATAGAAGACCTGAAAACAGCTTTAGTCGAAGAGTGGCAGGAAATCCCACAGGATTCCATCAGGAGAAACTCAGTCGGTCAAAAACCCGTTTACAGGCAGTCAATTAGGGTATGATAACACAAAATAGTGAGGGGTAAATAACATAAATGGTAAATCATATTTTTACCTCTTCATATTACTTCATATTCATTTAGACGTCCGCATATTCGACCTATTGCAATAATTCCCTAAATAAATCTTTTTGAAATCATTTGAAAGCTAAAAAAGTTACCTTTCAAATGATATAGTTCATTGAATAGAAATTGTAAAAAATTGTTTCGAGCAACGCGCGATGAAGTGATTCCAGTTTATTGCTCGTAAGTGTAGTTTTAACGCTTCCATTTTCCACATAAAAATAAATGAATACATCACTTCCGCCCCATATTGCATTCACACACACACATATTGAACTGCTGAAACGGTAACATTTACACGTCTGTTAAAATAACCTTTCCATAAATAAATTCAGTTACATGTTCAACCGTGTTGAGAAGGATTTAGTTGTATTTTTATCTCTACAAATTCAATTGAATAGAGTACACAGTGAATTGGGTTAGGCATGTAGGTGTAGTTAAACGTGAGAAAATGTAAAGCTGGTGGACCAGTTCAATAAACATTATGGTGATCTTAAAGGCTGCTGTGGACTCGCAGAACTTACGTACTATTTAACCGGTTTGGTACCAAGTATGCGCGGTTCCGATCTATTTTCACTGATCTGAAATCGATTTAGAAATTTTGTGATCCGAATATAGGTAAATTAATCGATTCATACCGTTGGATCAATACGTTTCGAACGGTTTTTGGGTCGTTTGATAAGTGTTTGAAGTGTATTTGTGATTTTATAAAAAACTTGCGACACAATTAATTGTATTTAAATATATAATAATACAATAAAATAATGATACAATAAAATTAATTGGATTGCAAAATTTTAATCCTGGCAACATTTCATTTTTTGTGTAAAAAAAATTAGTGTGGCAACTTTACTGTTGAATGTAAGCACCTATCGCAGTTAAGATAACTGCGATAGGCTGATAAAACTGTTATATATTGATAAACAAAGGTGTCCATTATTTACTTTGTGATGTGGTTCGGATATTGTATTTCTCTTTCATTACGTAGTCAATAGCGATATAAAGATAATAATATTTTATTATAGTTTTTAAAAAATACTGTAGAAGTTTTCTAAATTCTCTTTGTTCGCGAGTTAAAGTTGGGAAGTTTTTACTGCAAAAATTTTGAAGCTGTGAAATCTGTGACGGTATATCAACATTTATCTTCCTACAATACTATTAAATCTATCTTAATAACTATACCTATACAAATATATAAACATAACAACACATATACATTATACAATTATGGAGCTCGCGGCTAAGTATTAACAGCCGCACGGGCCGATCCATCAGGTTAAGTTACGCTTGCCGGGGTTGGTCCGTGGATGGGTGACCATCTTTTCATACCGAGACACCCCCGTGCCTCGAAAAGCACGTTAAGTCGTTGGTCCCAGCTGTCATTCGTGGATCTTTGACAGTCGTTACGGGTCGTCAGAAGCCCGAAAGTGTGACAACCAGTCTTACTAAGGGGTATCGTATTACCCAATAACTGGGTTGTGGAGGTCAGATAGGCAGTCGCTCCATGTATAATACTGGTATTCAGCTGCATCCGGTTAGACTGGAAGCCGACCCCAACATAATTGGTAAAAGGCTAGGCAGATTGATTGACATTATACAATTAAAATAATATTATCCTGGGACATTATTTTAATTATACACTTATTATACAAACTATATTTACACTTTTATAATTTTAGCATGGTTTATATAAATTCATCATCGTCGTACACAAAGATACCGTACTGTGGAAGCACGCTGCGTTTACGTCACGCGGTGACGTAGTTGATGCTCATGAGTGGGGTCTCGCTACTCGGCGCACGTTCCGTTCGTCCCAGGGGGTCTACTCCCTAACACCGTCAACGAAGCAACGGGCCCGTCCAATAGTAGTCCGATACGTCGGAGTGAACCCTACTCCCTAATGATTTCGGATTCATCAGAACGGAACGGAATCATAGACTCATCATAGACTATTTTCGTGAACGACAGACTCATGACGATAGAGTTGCGCTATTTTACCGGTCGGTTACCGGTTTACTTATTTTGTGATTTTCAAGCATAATAACCAAAAATTCATATTTTTGTTGTTAGAAAATCAGCACATTTTTTAAAATATAAGTTTTATCATGTCTCTAAATATTGAAATGAATTATTTTGCGGATATTGGCCCTATCCATTTGATACCTCTGCCTTTTTCTTTTTGACGGCAATTTTCAAGTGAAATAGTATATGTGTTCTGTGGTATATATGTTCTGTGGAAATGACAGAGCTTTTTGTAATTTTTGTTTACATAGTAACCGGAAATTTTAGTACCTAAAATGAATTAGATTAATTTTGTTAAATGGCCCCATCCGATCCAACAGCATCTCACGCGCAAATAGAGGCCCTCCGCAATTTTATGAGCGAGATCAAGAGTTGGCTCGCAGACAACTGAGGCGTACCGACGACGGGCGAATAGTTGGTTTAATGCTCTCTTGGGCGAATACGATCAAAACGGCTGTGGTTTCGAAAGCCTGTGCAATTCAATGGCAAGTTGCACAAAATGCGTGGAGCAGTGGCAAAGGGTGAGTTTAATACAATATTACTCGTCAATATTAATAAGATTTTAAGGTCTTGTCATCAGTAAAGTGCAAACAATGATAATAATCAGTCATCCTCCAAATACTTATCTGTAGGTGGACTTACAAGTACACTTATAATAATTATGTTACATGGAGCCTTTGCCGAGACTTTTTTTTATTAAATAATAATAAATTACAGATATCTACACAATTCTATATTTGTCAAACATTTCTATCGATGATATTTGTTGTATACGTCAATGATATTCAATTTTTGTTATACAGGGTCCACCTGTAAGACGAGGCCCAGCAGTCTACTCACCCATACCCACTCAAGAACAGCCCTCAACATCCACTGAAGCACTGGAGCTGAAGTTACTAACGAAAAATCAAAGTAAGCGAAGTAAGTATTATTGTTCAGTAGAAAAGAGATTACGTAAATCATGTTTCACAAAGTTACACTGAATAAAATTATTTATTTCTTTTGTTTACAGCATTAAACCCATGTCGTGCACGTCCACGTGTTCGGCGACACGGCACTGCCGACTCAGCAAGAAGTTGCAATAATTTAAGACTACAACAGATAAATAAAATTAAATTTATGTTTTGATTGTTATAGTGTGTTGTTGTTTGTTAAAATGATTCAGCTTTAATTGGTGCTAAATAAAAAACAACCATTTTGTTAATAAAAACAATACTTTTATTGTGCCTCTATTTCTATTTCTATATCTATTTATTCTAGCAATTACACTAATTTGTCTCTCGTTTTTTGCGGCTTGATGAGTGGATGTAGTCTCATTTCTCTGTCTACTGCGTTCTAGTTGTAGGTCTTCCTCGTTGAGGGAAGATGTTTAAGTCCGCCCGAGTGCACGCGACTCTGTGCCTTGCCGGTCGTGATAATATTCATCATGAACTCATGATCCTTCAGGATTAGCGTAGACTAACCAAGGTATTTCAGTGTACGAACTGTTAAACCTGTAAGACTTTCTTTTCTGTGTACTTTTTATATTAGTATGCCATATAAACATTAAAAAAGGCATGCTTATGCTTAAAAGTTTGTTATCGAGAAAATGAATTCATCTGTGAAAATGCTTTACAAATTTATAGCTGCCTATAGCCTATATATAGTGAATAAACATGTTATTTAAATAGAAAAAATCTATTTATAACAATAACATCACCACATAATCTGCAACATTTTAATGGTTTAACAATCAATCCATTGAGCATTTACTTACATGGTGTGTTTAAATATACATACTAGATGAACTAGTAGCGGAGTGGCGCACCGTCCCCTGCTATAACTTGTTGTAAGCGGCTACGCATACCGCGCACCATGTTCCAACACAAATCTTTGCCTCTCATGTGCTCCCAAGTCGATGTCACGATCTCAGCCAAGTTGTGTTTGTTTCGCACTTCCGTTGTGTCCCAATTTAAAACCATTTGACCCCATAGATTTTCTATAGGGTTCAAATCAGGACTTTTAGATGGCCAATTAATAACTGTCACACCTTCTTGAGCAGCTAACCATTCCTGGACAATGCCTGCACGGTGGATGGAGCAGTTATCGTGCATGAAATAAATATGTGACGTTGGATAGGCAATTCACACAGTCGGCAGCATGACGTCACGCAGAATCTCCAAATACAAACTGCTATTAAACCTACCACCAACTTCCACCATTTCACCAGGTCCCATGGACGACATCCAGCCCCAGTAGCCCAGGGTTATTCTACCGCTGGTTCTACAAGGGAGCAAGCACTTCTCGTTGTAACGTTCTCCTTTCCTCCGCCATAAGATTTTACGTCCATCTTTGTCCGATTTAAATGATTTTTCATCAGTGAAGATCACAACATTTTCTTCCCAATTAAAATTTAAATATTCCTGGGCAAAACGGACCCTTTCTGCACGATGAGCAGGTGTCAATGCAATTTTCTGTGCCGGTTTATAATTCTTTATCCCAGCAGCGTGTAAATGCCTTCTCACTGTTTCCACTGAAATATTGTGGTTTATTGCGGTTGCACGAATGGGCAATAATGGATTTTCAACGTGGCTTGAAACAATAGCCCGATGGCGTTCGAATTCGGGACTATACGCTCCTGGACGAATGCGTTGAATATTTCCATTGTCTCCATAACGTCTTAGCCATAGCCTGACCGTATTTTCCAAAACAAAAATAAACATTTTTGGAACCGTGTATGTAACTTGTAAGGAGTGAATGTAATGGTAAAATAGCCAACTTCGCGTTTATTAATCACAATCAATAAAATAAAATAGGTATAAAAAAACACTTACTGCTATATTAAGTCGGCGACCAATCTCTCTAATTCCAACATTCTGCTCATGTAAAAATATTATTTTATGTTTGGTATAGTCGTCAAGTTGCTTTATTACAGCAAATTGCTTAAAAATACTTAACGAGTTAAACGATTTACAAATGTGTGTGCGCAGTCACTGCTATTAGGCGTAGTGTAACTTTTGTTACTTAGATGAATTTATGATCTACCTCACGAAGTAAATATGTTTTACTTCGTATTCAACCATTCTTGGTAAATATAAATTCTGTGAACTTAAAGTTTTTTTAAATTACCCACCCGTTTACAAGATAAGTTATTAGGCGAAAATCATATTGGTCGTTCTTTAATATTGCAAGCAATATTGTAGAAATGAAAACAAATTAGAAAAGAAACTGATGTATAGGTGGACTGTGTTTTCGAACCCACATGCTGTTCGTCGTCAATCCAGCATCAAACCGCTAAGCCACAAGAACTTGTTGGGAATACGCGAAATTAAAGATTGGGTTGTAATTTTGTTGTGTGACTTAATAGCTTTTCAACTTTAATGTTAACGAGATAATGATTAAAATAGCTTAACAAAAACCTATATAATGCCGGTGGCTCCGACTACTCGTATGTTGGGTGGGTTTACCTTAACGTTACGTGTTAAAGATCAAATTTGCGTGTCTGTGTTATTATTGTATTTTTGTTCATCGAGTCCTCGAGCACTTGTCTGATAAGCTCATATAAATTAAATAAACCTTAATGTTACAGGCAGAGGGTCCAAAGTCGTTTGATTTTAGGGTGGGTTAGATAATGTTGACAACAGACTGTACACGAGTAGCCTGTGGGTCCCATACACGGGCGGACAGTACAATGCCCTGCGTGTGCAATATAATAATGCATTCAGGGTGCTGATGGGGCTGCCCCGATTCTG
The DNA here is from genome assembly GCA_948252095.1 of Dicycla oo. Classification (NCBI taxonomy): domain Eukaryota; kingdom Metazoa; phylum Arthropoda; class Insecta; order Lepidoptera; family Noctuidae; genus Dicycla; species Dicycla oo. Next base: position 17,747,951 of record OX411728.1, read on the forward strand.
CAGTGCTTCAGGGATGTTCACAAGTAGACTGTTTTTATTCTACTATGCGAAAGCGATGCACGTCCCTGGTGCGCAGGGTTCGGGCTAGCTCCAGCGGCATCCTGAGGCTATTCGATTCTCAGTACCTATTGCTGTATGGTTCACATACTGAGCAATCGAAGCCTGTAATCTTTGTGTGTTTATGTAATCTTTTTAATTGTATGTGCTTTTGTTTTATTTTGCTTTATTTTATTTTTTGTGTATATGATCCTTTGTTGGTCGAAATAAATGTTTTTTTTTTTTTGCTGTGAATAAAAGTTTTTTTTTTTTTGGCATATCTCGAATGATGAGGCACCAACAGAATTTTATCCCTATAATGCACTATGCAAGTGCACCCAAGGACAACCCCCGGTTGGTGCAGGTATATTGCAGAACGTTGAAACAAAACATATTGGGCTATGGGTTTGGGGGGCTAAAGATGTTCTCTGCCTGACCAATCCTATATCCTAATATTATAAATGAGAAAGTAAGTTTGTTTGTTTGTTACCTTTTCACGCCTAAACCACTGAAACGACTAACTAATATTACTAACTCCTTAACTATCCTAACTAATACTATAAATGCGAAAGTGAGTTTGTTTGTTACGCTTTCATGCTAAAACGGCTGTTTGGATTCGGATGAAATTGGCACACGGGTAGGCCATGACCTGGAAAAGGACTTAGGCTACTTTTTATCGACATACCGCGCGGCGCGGCGGAAGCTAGTGTTATATAATTATACCCGGATAAAATGGCAGGGGGTGACTTACACACTCAACAATGGGCCCCCGGAAACGGTCGCTAGTGACAAGGATGCAACACTTCCTGAGGTGCTTGAGGAGTGGAGAGGTATTCCGCGGCTATTAGGACAATCCTTCCTTCCTCCGAGCACGTTTGCTCTTGCGAATCTCCACTCCAGCCGGCCAATAAAGGCAAGAAAGAGGTGGGAGCTCTGTTCCTCGACAGTGTTCTCTCCAGCCGGCCAATAAAGGCAAACCAGGTGTAAAGAACAAGACTTCTCCCGGGATAATAGGGTCCATGGGGTCGCTATTACCCAACAGCTCACATGCTGCTCTGCGGATTAATGCATCTCTCTTGGTCTGGCTCCCCACCCTAGACCTATTTCGGCAAAGTAAACTCTATTATTATTATTATTACTCTCGCGTGATTTATTTTCTGACAGCACAACACTTTTCTCGTTTTCTGACAGCGCTGTCATACAAATTATTCGACTCGTTCTGTCAAACTTGATGTTTTCTTGACAAACCCTAATATGGCACCTAAGTTATGTCGAATTTTGACAGTTCAACACGAAATAATCTCCGATTCCTATGTCATTTACTCATCTTCAATTTTGACGACGAGAAGGGTAGACAAAATTCAGATACAAAAAAAAAAATGCTCCAAATTACCATGGCAGTTTCATAATTGTATCATACTTATTTTAGTTATATTTTATTTTACAACGTATAATAAATAATTAAAATATTTAGTTCTAACCTACTATTTATATTGGAACGAAGTTCCTTCTGGCGGCCGCGAGAGACTGTGGCGGAGGGGAGCACTATTACATAGACGAGCATCACTTCCAGTAATAAAGTCACTTAGCTAATTATGGCAATTAACGAAATCAGCCTAGCCTTTTCCCAACTATTGGGGTCGGCTTTCAGTCTAACAGGATGCATCTGAATACCAGTATTTTACATGGAGCGACTGCCTATCTGACCTCTCCAACCCAGTAACTGGTTAATACGATACCCCTTGGTAAGACTGGTTGCTAGACTTTCGGGCTTCTGACGTCCCGTAACGACTGTCAAAGAACCACGATTGACAACCGGGACCCAACGGCTTAACGTGCTTCCGAGGCACGGAGGGGTCTTGGTATATCTAGTGAGTATGTTTTATGCGACTCATTTTCATTTCCGTCACTGTGTATGTTAATTTCGGCATGCCAAAGAAAAACATTTTAATTTAATAAAAAAAAGTCAGTTACGCAAAGAACTTAACATAACAATTAAAAGAAGTGGACGTAAAATAAATAAAAATAAAATAATAAAAATGATTTGTTTTTAATAACTTGCTACATCGGTCTCTCGGCACGAGATAAAGAAGTGCTTTTTTCAAGATTAATCGAGCCTAACGGTCATTTTAGGTATTAGAATAACGTCAGAATCGTAGACGAATTTCGACAAATCGAGAAAAAGAGCGATCTCGCGCTTGTCATGTTAGCTCTGCAGGAAGATCACTACTATAACTTAATAGAGTACCCAGTAGGTGTATCTTTTCAGATAGGTTGGGTAATTGCGTAAAAATTTAACACCATAATTTAACGACATTCTTCCTTACCAACAACCACCGCATTACAAGCTTTGTGCGAACCTGGTTACGAGTATCAACCAGCCTTGCTGAGTAATGCATATTGTCATATTATTTATTTGTTTTTTACAGATCATCAGGACTGTAACAATTTTTTTTTTTTATTGGATTCGGTGTACCCTACTCTACGGTTTTGAATAAGCACGTTTTAGGAACTTTGTACCAACAATAAACAGTAAGTAGAATGTATATAAAGTAACCAGGAACTTGCCTTGCTAATTAATGAATTGTTATTGTTATAAAAACAAATAAATAATTTATTTGTTTTTTTACAGATCATCAGGATTTCAGCAATTTTTTGATTGGTGTTGGTGTACTCTACGATTTTCTATAAACACGTTTCTGAGAACTTTGTACCAACAATGAACAGTAATTACAATGTATAGAAAGCGACCAGGAACGTCGGGAATTCGCGGACAGCTCTATGAAACTAAACTTCTTAGCCTACTACTGTATAGAGCGAGACATAACGATGATATAGAAGAATTCCATTTAGCCACTAATGTCGATGAGATTGGGGTATTTGATGACATCTGTTTTCGAGCAAAATTAAGAGGGTTTGATCGACCCATCGCAGTTTTCATACAATCAAAACACAAAGAGAACAACAAGGCTCTTACGCTTACCAACGAAAACGATTTGAACAAATATTTTGATAGTTATCTTAAAATAAAACGTGCTTTCAAATCGAGCGATAAAGATGTACTTTTTGGTGGAGCGTTCGATGAAACTGAATGTCTATTCGTATTGTACACAACCACAAATTATGACCAAAATAAAAAAAAGCCTGAAATAAGGTTTGCAAGCTATCTAAACGACTTGATAGGTACCGAAGATGCTGATGGATTTCATCCATTTTACAATAATGAGATCTTTGAATTTCTGTGTAAACTGGCTGTAAAAGAACAAATCACTTCGCTGGCAATTAACATAGCACAGTTTATTTGTAATAATGATAAAGCTGATTTTGGAATGATGCTCAACAATGAGCTCGTTCTCCGCTACCATGTGATCTTAGCGCAAAGAATAATGCTCATTTCAGATATTCAACCTGCAGGACATCGAGTCGCCACTTTTCGAAAAGATTTCTTTACATGCAACGAGGAATTTATTACGTCATTCAGAGAAACACTGTTCATGGAGATCCTTAAAAAAAATAAAGTAGACGATGAGATAATACGTTCATATCTATTCAAATATACTACGGAATCACCCACTCCTGAAATGTTAAGCAAACTGATTGGAAGTGTAATAACGTATAATAAACATGGCAAGCTGGAGTTTATTGATAAAAATATACCAGAAGTTTTAAAACAACAGCTCAACAAAGTAAATGTACGCCAGTCAACTGTTGAGGTTGCAATTCATTTAGCTGCAAAGGAAACATTAGTATCGCGGTCATTTAAAGTGCCAGCTGCCTTTGGTAACAAAGATTTAACAATGAGAGGAAACGATGAAAAAATCGAAAAGAGATTAAGTCATTTAACGTCGCAAATCTTTGACTTATTAGAGGAACCGCAACCCGACAACAAAGTAACTATACATGACAGTCTGGGAAAAGGATTTTTACAACTTAATGGAGGCATAGCTGGTGCAGTTGGTAATATACTAGTCCAAGATGAAAACAGTAAACTGATAAAGTTCACAGATAAATGTGAATCTTTAGGAAACCTTGCTAATAGGCTATTTCAAAAGTTAAAAGTTAAAATTCAAGATTTGCACAAATATAGGTTCGAGGTAAAGGTTAAAAACTTTCCTAAACTTTTATTTGAACCTAGCGAACATGATAAGAGTATGGTCAAAGACTTTCTAAACAAACTTATTTTTTATACAAACCAAGCTGATGAGAAAGCTGTGGAAGACATTTTAAAGAACGAATTAGATTATCATCAGTGCAAAATCGGAAACAACTTTCGTATTAGATTGGACGCAATATTCTTAGCATATCATGATGAGATACAAAAATGGTGGATGTCACCTAAAGGGTTGTATCTTACAAAAGATATCGAAATACATGACAGAATAATCAGAAAAATCATGGAAGAACCATTGATGGGCGTTATGGATGTTATTTATAGAAATAAAATAAGCTATATTGATTACATATTCAAAGAAGACTCTTTGTCTTCCTTGAAATTTGATGTTCCGTTTTTAAACACTATGATTGTTACAGATACTATAGCACTAACTGTTACAAAAGTTTTACAACGTCTAAAAAATAAAGACCATGTTGTGTTGGACTTAGAATACTCTTTGAATCTACCAATCTATGACTTTAATGAACTATGTACTGAACTAATGAACACAAGCAAAACTAAAATACTGATTTTGGTATGTGAAAATATACTTAGGGCCCGAAATCTGTCTAAAACATTTGGCAAAATTGCAAAAGCTGTTAATGAAAACATGAAAATAATAATTACAAACCAGATTTCTGCTGAAATAATAATGAAACGTTTTCCACAAACGGTTAATTTGGTTAAAAATGAGATAAATAATCTAACTAACATGAGTGAAGAATCACGAAAAACTATACTAAATAATTCTACTGTGATGTTTCAAGACGAACTAATAAGCTTAGATTTGATCATAGATGACGAGTCAATGGCGCTTGTAGAAGGAGGTATTTTAAACAGAGTTGTAAGCAAAGGAACTGTTGTAGTTGGTAAATCACTTGTAAATTCCAATTACGAAAAAATTAAACAATTGTATGTAGATAGACGTGTCAAACGGGGCGGTAGACCAAAACATGATGCAGTCCCTATGGAGGGTAATAACGAAAAATTTATTGAAACACTCAATGATATAACTGATGACGTTGTTCTTATAACAGCAAAACCCGGAATGGGCAAGTCAACACTGTTGACTCAGATATCACTGAAAACTAAGGAACTCGATCCTAGTATTTGGATAGTAAGAATCAACCTACTGGAATATTCAAGAGAATTCAGCAAGTGGCAGAAGAACAAAATAAACATCGATACATTGGAAACCTTAAATTTTATGTGTCAAGCTGTTGTAAGTGATAAACATGGTAAAGTTAATAAACTAACCATTGAACTAGAAGAATCAAATGGTATTGTGAGTTTAAAAGATTGGGCAGGTGATCATTGGTCTGTATTCGAGCTTAAACTATTTCTCCATTTTTATAACAGAGGACGAATCATTTTCCTATTCGATGGATTTGATGAAATCTGCCCACATTATTCAATTGAAGTCATGCAACTTCTAAAATCTGTGAGGGACTTTCCTCGGAAACATAAAATGTGGGTTGCTAGTAGGTCGTACAACAAAATTATATCAATTTTGCAGCGAGAATTTGGGATAACCCATGAAATACTAAGCTTTACTTCCACAGAAACGGAAAAATATTTAGCTAAGTTTTGGAAATCTAAGTTGTTACTGAAAGAGTTCGATAAGGAACAACTCGAAAATGTCTTTGATTTCATCAAATTTATGAAAGAAGTACTAATATCATTTGAAAATAAAACAATAAATAAATTACCGAATTTGTCATTACATCAAATGTACTTAAATGCTTTTGATTACTTAAGAAGTGAAGTGAGGTATACGTACATTCCATTGTGGAAGTTTCAAACGAACTTTAACGATAACGTTTTAGAAATTTTTGCAAGAATGCATAAGCGGTACAATGGTGACACCAGTGAACTTATCAACATGGAATATTTTATCGAAACTCCTTTAAATCTTTATTTACTAGCTGATTACTTCCAAAACGAAATAAAAGATGTTAGCAAAAAGACTAATAAATGGAATTTAGACATTAATACCTACAATATCTATGAACGAATACTAGAATCTAAACTAGAAAGACGTTTTCAAGAAAAGAACAAGATGGACATATATAATCCTGATATTATGCTTATTTACAAGAAAGAACGAGCTGATTTTATTTACAAGCATAAACGAATAGCCGCCTATGTAATTTTTTATAGAGTTAAACATGAAATATTTAGCAGAAAAGAGTTAAAAGAAATCAAGAACATGATCAAGTTAATAAAAAAGGGCGGAGAGAAGACTGGACTTATATATAGCATAGCTTCCAATAATATTCCGATATTCGTGCATAGGTCATTTGCAGAATATTTTGCCGTTGAACATATTTGCGACTTATTAAAAATTGAAAAATGTAACAAAAAGCAAGAAAAAATTATGGATTTTATTTTTAATGTATTGTTTTTTAAAAGTCCCATCAATGTTCGAAACATTTTAGATTCTAAATTAAAAATGGACAACGCACTAATGAAAATCTTACAAAAAAATGGAAAATTTATATGCGGTTTGTTGATGGAACAGACTGGTTATGCACCATTTTTGTTTTCAGCTGCACCAGAGAGACTCTATGAAATGAAGTGTACGTCATCATTAAACCTTGCTTTATCGGATAATTTAATTAACTTTGTATTCTTATTCATTTCGATACTTAAAAACCATTTAGATGAGGACAATGTAGATAAATTCATAAAAATTATTAACGAAACCGGTATGTTCAACACTGCTTTAGGAGTTAAATGTGATGAATTTATAACTTTTTCTCTTGACATTGTGGAAAAAATTGATAAATCCAAGTATACGAATTTATTTAGTCGTCACAGTTGGGAGCCGCCCCAATTCAAAACATCCCTACAATATCCACTTATTTACTTTTGAATTTTGAGCAAAACAATCATAAAGATAAATCCCGAAAAGGACTCGAATGTATTACTGAAATAAAAATACCACAATATCATAATATTATCATCACTATGCTTTTTATTTAAGGATAAAATAAAACTATCCGTATTACCACAAAACTATATTGATTAGTTGTTTGGGCTAAATAACTTTTATCACGACATTTATGACGCAGGTGCTCACCTTACGCCTGACGCAGGTGCTCACCTTACGCCTGACGCAGGTACTCACCTTACGCCTGACGCAGGTGCTCACCTTCCGCCTGACGCAGGTGCTCACCTTCCGCCTGACGCAGGTGCTCACTTTCCGCCTGACGCAGGTGCTCACCTTCCGCCTGACGCAGGTGCTCACCTTCCGCCTGACGCAGGTGCTCACCTTCCGCCTGACGCAGGTGCTCACCTTCCGCCTGACGCAGGTGCTCACCTTCCGCCTGACGCAGGTGCTCACCTTCCGCCTGACGCAGGTGCTCACCTTCCGCCTAACGCAGGTGCTCACCTTCCGCCTGACGCAGGTGCTCACCTTCCGCCTGACGCAGGTGCTCACCTTTCACCTGACGCAGGTGCTCACCTTCCGTCTGACGCAGGTCCTCACCGGACTCGGTTGCTTCGGGAGGTTCTTGTTTGAGGACACGCCCGGGTGTTAACATTGTGTGGATTGCCTGGAGGACGCGGTGGAGGTCTGCCCCGCTTAGGCGGAGTACCGCCGCGTCGGAGGCGATCGGCGGCGGCGCTTTCGCGTCCAGCCCTGGTCCAGGCCATGGTATGGAGGGAGAGTACATGGGAAGTCGTCATCTACTTCTGAGAAGCAGTAATGCTCGCGAAGGAGGAGGCGGAACGCGTGAGAGAGAGGCAATCTTTGCGCCCCCCACACCCCTAGTCGCCGCAGGAGATGCCCTGCGCGTCGAGAATTGAGAGCCGATTCCCGATTCCCGGCCAACTTAGGTGCGGGCTTGCGGACGGCGAGCAATGGGTAGCTCGCCGTCCGGTAAGGACCACGCCCGGATCGACGGCGCGTTGTGTTCCACGCGCGCCGCAAAGAGATGTCAGCAGTAACTGATAGGGTTCGCTAGGGTCTACACGGTAACGTCATTTTTGTCTACTCTTCAGTCGACAAGACGCTTCTCTACGGTTCTCATCACAGGTAAAAAAATGTTAGAAAGGAAATAGTTCCTGATTTGTATTAGAACGCGTGTCGCCGGTCACCCACTCTTTAACTCCACTACAAGCAAGAGACCAATACGTACGCGCATTACGCACACAAATACGCCACACGCACTTAGATCGATTACTATGGGACCAACTCTGAAATCACGAAAAAAAATCTGTTGTTCCATACAAAGGTTCAATACCTACTCAACCCAAATGTATGAAACAGTTGACTTTTTTTTCTGGATTTCAGAGTTGGTTCCATATACAAAGTTGTTCATGATCATGAATAGAACACCCTGTGAAAATTTGCACAGTGAATAAAAACTTCTCCAGTATAGATTTTAAACATGGATTTTCAGCTTTACGGCTGTATAAACCCAATAAACGCGGCCTTATATAATAATATTCACAAAAGATGATCTAGGTGACAACATTTTAAGGTAATAATACACACAAACCAATGTAACAAAACACCAATAAAGTTTTATAAAATATATAACGTCGCTTAAGTTCTAACACCGCGGAAGTCAAATTTTTAACAAAATACGTTTTGTATTCGATAGGGAATAATATTCCCTATCGAATGACACGATATTTTGACTTCCGCTGTGTTAGAACTTAAGCGACGATAAACTACATACTACTTATACTGAAAGGCGCATAACGATATTTTTGTGCGGAGTAGTCTCCTGATTTTAAATATCTTTTCCCTGACTTTTTTGTTGTGTAGGTAATCATTTTCTGCAAAATGTTGAGAACAAATAGTGCTACATTTAGTAGGTATCCATTCAATTCTACCAGAAACCTCAATCTCAAAGAAGAATGACCGAATTGGACCAAAAAAGTCAAAGTCTGCCCCCAGATTTGCCACATAGCTCATTTGAAAGAAGAGTTCAAATGCAGCATTTTATTCTATGGAACCGAAAAAATCTGTCCCACAGAAACATATATATATATATATATATATATATATATATATATAACAATATATACCTATATATATAACAATATATACCTATATATATAACAGTATAATATATAACAATAACAGAAATATTGTATCTGGATCTGTTGGAAATCTAAAAATAAAATTTAAAATGTCTGTTTTCATTATAACAAACATCAAAAAAAAAAAATCAGACAAGAACCCACTCAGGAACTAAATTGATAACCTTCAATAAACAATAATTGGTGATAATAAACAAAGCTATTTTAATTATAATACGCGCGTACCGAATCTTCCCTTTTTTATACATCAGTGATTAGTGATTACTGATAATAATCATTTGTACGCATACTTACTTTTAAAATCGACATTGTTTACAACTTGGTACAACACTGTCGATACGCATGGATTTCACTGAATTCAAGCTTTAGCTCGGCACACGCGACATCACAGTGAACGGAATACATTGCGCGATCGCTTACGTAGTACAAGATGGTACCCATGTATGGCAAGCAATGTGTAATTTTGCATCTGTTTGCGTTTTTGTCTACAAACTACATAATACTATTGTAATAATTACAAATATCACTTGTATTTTAAGGTTTTTGGCCTTACCAGTGAAAAGAAATCCCTTCTCGGGCTACACTACACACCTGGCTTCTTTTACGACACGTTATAATGGCGCAGTCAATCTGCCTAGCCTTTTCCCAACTATGTTGGGGTCGGCTTCCAGTCTAACCGGATGCAGCTGAATACCAGTATTTTACATGGAGTGACTGCCTATCTGACCTCCACAACCCACATACTACAGTAGGTAAGACTTACCCCTTGGTAAGACTGGTTGTCAGACTTTCGGGCTTCTGACGACCCGTAACGACTGTCAAAGATCCACGAATGACAGCCGGGACCAACGGTTTAACGTGCTTTCCGAGGCACGGAGGAGTCTCGGTATGAAAAGATGGTCACCCATCCAAAAGTAATGGTTATAATGGCGCAAGACGGCATAATTTGTTTTATTTCGCGGAACTTCGTACGCTGTCCCAACAAGAGCGCAATTGTTCGCCGATGAAGCAAATTTTGGTTGACTTTGAGCATTTGCTCATAATTGCGGCGCGCTTGCCCCGCCCACAGGCCCTTCTAACCTCTTTTATCTGTTCTGTGGTTCTTGCTAAGCCTGCTGTCGCGCGGGCGAGCGTAGGCCGATGACGTAACCCTCAATGGGGTTTTTACCGCGCGCACATGTTCGCGTCACCGTTTATAAAATACAATGTGCGTATGGATTAAGGAGCCACTTCAGATTTTAAAAGGTTTCCTTTTAAAATCTGAAGTGGCTCCTCAATCCATACCCTCTTATTTAGTAGGAAAGTAAATAATTTTGTAGGCTAAATTCTGAAATTTGTAGTAATATGCAAAGTTATATCAATGTAAAAGTGGCTCCTCAATCTAAACATCTGAATTGAGGAGCCACCTGAAATACGGAAAGTATTTAATGAATATTTTTGGAAAATTTTGTAGTAATTGTGTATAGTGCCTACTAAAAATCTGAGTCCAGTACTATTTATATTCAAAATACAATACTTTTAATGTGGCTCCTCAATCTTTATATAAGAGCATGAATTTATTTCCATGAAAGCTATTGGTCAATTTATATTCCACCCTAAAAAGCATTTAGTACCTAGTAAGTGTGTTCGTATTCGTAGCATATGGACAAAGTAGTAAAACTGAGTGAATTTAGTAAATAAACGTATTTTATTTGGCTCCTCAATCCTGACGTTACTGTGAGGTTACAACGTTACTGTACCTACCTGAGATCACAACGGAATCAAAAACCAGAGACACTAACATTTAGTATAAATGTCTACTAAATACATATGTATATATTAGATCACTAATCTGTTAGATAGATAAATCAATTTCTGTTAGATAGATAAATCAATTTCCACTACTTGACCACTGACATTGTGCACAATATCATTTTTTATTGATATTCCATTTGTTTTGAATATTTTATTATTAAAAATTCTTTTTATTAAGTTTATTATAGTTGTTTTTAAAAAATTCTTCAATACCGGGAACCCGGGATTACTTATTTATTCAGAAAAGAATGTCCATATTATTCTTTCGTCGGAAGAAGTTTAGGTATATTAGCGCCCGAATACCCGATCACTAGTCATCATTGTAATATGCCTCATCCTCATCAATTCGTATCTCACTTAAAGCTTCTTAATGAAATCTTCATAGAACTGTCTCGTGTTCAGCAGGCTTAGCACGAAAACTGTAGAGAAGCGTTTTGTCTACGGAAGAGTAGACAAAACTGACGTTACCGTATAGGAAGTACGACGGCAACAAAGTAAAAAGAGTCATCTGCACTTTTACGAAATTTACTTTTGTGTATAATTCGACTCGGAATTCTTTGTTTTTCATAGGATTTTTTTTTCTGTTTAATTTTCAATTTTTACAAATCACGCATACATATACAACTGCGGAGGCGAGCTCGTAGCGCCGAAGATACGATTCTCAACGTGTTTCAAATGGAATTTTTCACATACTGGAAAATATGAAAAATTATTACCTACATGTAGTTTTAGGGAGTTATGAAGGTCTGGTCTTATAAAGGGGGTAAAAATTTTCATTATTTTTTGCAATATGAGACACCCTTTACGAGATATAAGCAAAAGAAGAGAAAAAGAAATAATGATTTGTAGATAAATATACGGACCATAACCATATTAACTATATTTATATACACATACTTTGCGGCCGTTGAGAAGAAAGTTTTCTATTTTATTTAGCATGCCGATTACAAAATCAAATTTTCTTCACTACCCTAGACAATTTCAAGTTGTCAGTGTGATTTTGACAGTTGGGATAGAAAACTTTCTTCCGAAATAGTCTATATAAAAAGGACCTAGACAAAGATCGCTAGAAATGAAAGACAAAATGACAAATTGTAGAAGGATTTCTACGTTGCCATGTCAAAAATGGAGAAACGGAATGTCACTTTGTATAGAAAGAGATGTGTCTATTATTCGTAGACATAGAAGTGGTCATATTAGCGTGCCGATAGCAGCCTGCAGGTATATATTGCATAAGTCATATTTTATTTTAGCTTCTTTAATTTTAAATTCTTCTTTAATTAAATAATTCCCTCATCAGATTCTGACTTGGTAATAATGGAACCATTTTAAACAATTAATATTAAATCCGTCCGAAATTGATGGAGAAATCGGTAGACATAAATAAAAACAAAAGAAAAACGTAATGTCGAATATATAACCTCCTCCATTTTGGAAATCGGTTAAAAAGTTAGAGCATCTTTCAAATTGGGGTACCGATCAAGGAGGAATTGATGAGAATGAATTGACGTGCTAGAGTCTGGTCACGCTAACTTACTAATATGTGAAAAAATGGTAGAATTTGAAAATCTAATAGACGGCAACACCGTCTGTACTACGGAAAAAAAAAATTGATACTAGTAGGTTTTTTTATTAATTTGTTTATATTCAGCTTGAATATAAGGTTTTAATACTTCACTTATTCTACCTGGAATTTACAAATAATAACAATTTCTTATAAATTTACTGTGTATATTTTAACGTATTTTAACGTAGTCGTGTAACACATGATCACAAAACCATGTTACTTAAATAAATACGGCGAAAATGTTGTGGTAAACTACTTACCTATTGGCTCTGGAACATGGACTCTCGATATGGTACTGTGAGAGGCATCCGAGAAATCGATCCTTCTTGGACTTCTCCAGTTCCAGCAGATCCAGTTGTTTGTTGTTGATGCAGTACTGCTCCCGGAACTCCTAGAAAAAAAATTAAAGACATGAGTTAATAAAGTCAATCTACCTCCTTTATTATTAGATCATGGCAGTGCTGATGACGCGTAGGTAGGTACACTGCTGAGCTATTCTGCAAAAATCTCGTCTTGAAAACTTGGGTGAAGTGAGCTTGAAATGAGCGGTCAATAGCGTCAATTCAATGACACCATGTGAATTGGCACCTCACTTCTCGCTCACTTTACCTAAGATTTCACGGTGAGATTTTTACAGAACATTCTGGCAGGTAAGGAAAAATGTTCGGTATATTTTATAGTTAGAGGTTAGAAGAAAAATATATTAAAACATATTTAGAAAGAAATCTCTTGTTGTTTTTGAGTGTAAATTATACCTATGTCTTTAAGTTAACAACAAGTTTTTTATTCTAATACTGTTTGTAACTTTTTCCTTCTTTTTCATTTAGCGTTCATTTACGAGTACCTAAGCGATTTGGCGAAATTAGTTCAGTTTTTTCCACGTTTTTTTTCTATTTTTTTTAAAATAAAATTTGACATATCGTCCGTTAAGAGAAAATGCATTTTCAATTTTTTATAAGAGCAAATTTGGTAGGGTGACCATAATATTCTTAGTAAGTACATAATATGAGAACTCAAAGTGAGTGCATTCGTAATAAAGCGCAGTCAGAAATTCATAGAGAAAATAAAGCCTTGTTTTATAAATAACTTAATATAAAAATAGTAAAAAAGCTTGGTCTAATTTGTATTATTCTGTGAGGTTGAGCCTAGGCAATATAGCCGAAAATACTGGGCTCTCAGTGCAAACGTTTTAAGGAATAAATTCTGCTTTCATTTACTTCCCAACCAATAACTTTAGAGCCATTATTTCTTTTTAACTTCACAGAGATGTTTAACTATAAGATATAAAAGGTAGATATATGTATCTTCAATTAAACTCATGTGTTGTAGATTCCTCAGTACAGACATTAATAATCTGAGGGAGCGAAGTTAAATCGCCATAAATCTGTAACGTCATATTTATTCAAATTTGATACAGTTCTAATTTGTTATGGATCTCAGTTCAAACGCTTACGAAAATTCGGCTTTGATTTACTATTCAACCAATAACTTTAAGCCATTATTGCTTTTTAACTAATTCATAGAGATGTTCAACTATCCTTACTTAATATTATAATTGCGAAAGTAAGTTTGTTTGTTTATTTATTACCTTTCACGCCTAAACCACTGAACTGGATAAATACGTTGTCACGTGTACAGACACGGACATAGGGTACCTTTCATCCCAAAAAAAGTACTGTTCCCGAGGAAAACAACAATAACGTTCTTAAGATAATAGATGGCCCCACATGTCTCTCGAATCATGATTGAATTATTACGCTTTCACGCTAAAACTGCTGAACGGATTTGGGTGAAATTTGGCACATTGGTAGACTATGACCTGGATTAGGAAATAGGATACTTCTGATCCCGGTAGTACGTTCCCATGGGATAATTTCCGCCAACCACGCGGGCGAAGCCGCATGCAAAAGCTAGTAAGATAAGAAGAAGGCATATTTATGTATTTTTTCAGTTAAACTCGTGTTTTATAGATTCCTCAGTACATATTATACGTTAATGTCATAAATTGCTGTTTTAGCGACTTGTCTTTTAAGAAATATCCAACTAATCTATATATATATATAAAATGGTAAACTGACTGAATGAATGACTTACTGACTTACTGACTGACTGTCTGACTGACTGACTGATTGGGTGATTTTTCAAAAATCCAATAATGCTGTATTAGTTTTAATCAAAATCAAGATCATGATTCCTTTGAGTACTTTTCGCTATTCCTCATAGTTTCGAAATTGGCCATACACGTCCACTTAAAAAAATCATCCTGTATAGCTTAATTGTATTAATAAATAATGTTGAACCTTTCGTTGTTTTTTTTTATTTCCTAAACACACCATGACGGATATGTTGACAATTCGTCACATTAGCTATTTCGTCGCTATCCCTAATAAATCACATTCACTAATCGCCTTGTGCATCTGGTCAGTTTTCTTCGTTTCATGCGGTATATCGGCTCATTCCCAACTCGTCCGATGCATAATATGTGTATAATGTACAGTCAGCGTCAAAAATATCGAGATGAACAGACTGTTCACAATGATCTCAACACATAAAAAAATTAACTTTACCTCAAACACAGCACAGTACAGTTGTACTACAGATCTAGCCACAAATACTGTTGATGTGGTTTTAGATCAGTGCAAGCAAAAAGTATGTACTGATTTTGGACCAGTAAAATAGATTTTTGAAGATACAACAGACATTACGAGATGATACTAGCCTAGTAGATGATGTACCCGCTAAGTTTAAAGGAATAACTAAATAGCTAAAATAGGGAGATTGCAAACTCCTAACGCTCCCAGAATTTTAACACCCAATGTAACTAGATTTGCAACAAAAATTTGATCGTATCGGGGCAAGTTGGTCGGAAATGCTAGTAAATTAATAAAGGGTCTGATTTAAGCGGTACCTCGCCGCGACATTATAGCGGCATTTCAATGAGCAAACCTTATCGTGCCATCCATCAACTTCTATAATTAAAAAAATATATATTTTAGGTACTATTCAATCGAATTTGATGGCTCAACGGCGGTTTTTAAAATTTTTAATTTAATTTTTATGATAAAAAGAAAATAGTACAAGGCTGGTTTAGTGGTCGATATTGACTCACTTATTAATCCTCTTGTGCCACCCCTGTATTTATATTCGTAGCTAAATAGAAATAATGAGTCAATCTAGGTCTTTGAAAAATAATCGTTAAACGACTGAAAGCCTTCTGCTTCAGGTGAACTGTTTAAAACAGTTAGCCATCCTTTTGGGATGTGATTCTTTGGAAGGTGAGCAAGATCTGTGCATTTTGTAATGTGCGCACGTCCTTCTTTCGTGTCGCTTAACTTTGTCTAGCTTTGCGCCACAAGCATTGATAAAAGAAAGAACCATCCAAGAATTTCGGCGCTTGGAAAAACTTTTGAAAAAGCGTTTATCACCGCTTGCTCAAAATCAAGCTCAAATTTTACTGGATCGAAAAGATTAATCATTGTTGACAGATGTTTATCTGCCAACAAGCAATGAATCAAGGGTATCACATTTGTTTCTTCTTCTGTATTTTCTATATCGGCATGGAATGTGTAAATCTGTAAAAAAGGCGGTGGAGGAACCTTGGAAGTCCCATCTGCAAATAATTCACGTATGTTCTGTAGTTGTCGCCACATGACACAATGACGAATGATTATCTGAACCTAAGGGGCTGTCTCCACGAGCGAGAGAATCGCGACGATGTTATCGTCGTTGCCACGTATATTCTATACACTCTCTTAGAGGCCGTCTCCACGAGCGAGAGAATCGCGGCGATATTATCCCATACAAATACGTAATATCGCCGCGATTCTCTCGCTCGTGGAGACGGCCCCTAAAGTACCTATACGAGTATCTCAAAATAAGCCGGGGTACGATATCGCTCATCCAATAGAACAATGACGTAATTACGTTTTAGCTAAATTCGTAATTACGTCGTTGTTCTATTGGATGAGCGATACGATTACGATCTACCGACCGCTGTAATTATGTTAACTGATTTCCACTGATTAACCGTTAAGTACTGAATTATCATCGCAATGATATTGGGAGGTGTCCCACAAAGTGGCCTCCAACCTCCCCTTATAGCCACCCTAAGCCTCGCATCTGAATGCTGGTCTGATTTGGTATAATTTCTAAATCTGATTGCTGTAAAAACACGCACATCGACAATATTGGAAAACCATGTAGCATGAATATCTGGTAAGTCTGAAAACACATGCACTGAGAAATAACAAGTTCGCTAACCAATATACTGCTAGCTTCGATCATCAGGCCCAAGTGAAGCGCCACGCCACGTCGTAACTAGTTATTATCTGTACCTATAGGCTATATTATTTCGCATTCGCGACAGAGTAGTAATTCTTGAGCCTCTCGTCATAAAAATTAAAATTTTGTCACTTCTGCCGTATTAAGTATAATTCAATACTTCTACCTCCTCCATCCAGGCTTTTGATACTGCTAGCTCCGATCATCAGGCCCAAGTGAAACGCTACGCCAAGTCGTAACTAGTTATTATCTGTACCTATAGGCTATATTATTTCGTATTCGCGACAATAGTAATACTTAAGACTCTCGTCATAAAAATTAAAATTTTATCACTTCTGCCGTATTAAGTAATTCAATACTTCTGTTATTGCTACCTCCTCCGAGCTTTTGAAAACAGTTTCAGGAACACAAAGCTTTTTTACAAGTCCGATATAAACAATTTTTCACATAATTAAAATCAGGCAGGTACCTCATCTACTAGGCTAGTATCATCTCGTAATGTCTTTGTTGTATCTTCAAAAATCTGTTTTACTGGTCCAAAATCAGTACATACTTTTTGCTTGCACTGATCCAACACTACATCAACAGCATTTGTGGCTAGATCTGAAGTACAAGTGTACTTTGCTGTTTGAGGTAATGTTTTTTTTTTTGTGTTGAGATCATTGTGTTTATCCGATATTTTTGACGCTGACTGTACATTGTACATATATTATGCATCGGACGAGTTGGAAATGAGTCGAAATAAAGTTCAGAAAACTGACCAGAAGCACAAGGTGACGTATTAGTGAATGTGATGACGAATGGTCATCAATGGACCATGACATGCTTTTCCTTATTATTATCTCGTCAGTCTGACTTTAGCATTGCTTGCAATATGGAAACAGTTGTATAGAATATGTGCGTAGGTCTTAGCGCAGTGACATACCTACCTGCCGATAATTACGCGAAGTAATTTCAATCTGAAGGCAAATTCTAGTCTCAACCTCATTTCAGCGATACAATGTCGAAAACTTGTGGAAATTAGAGGTATTTTTGACAGATTGCAGATAGGATTAAAATGTCAACGCTCTTAAAAAATACGGGAATTGCTCCTCTCTTGTATAATAAAACCACTTTTTATACTAATAGATGGGCACATACTTATAATCTCGATATTATAATACAATCACGAACTGCACATGCCACTTCAAGCGCGAGTCTGAGGTGAGCCCGAATTTTAACCCATCATGTGCTATTCGAATGGCATGGCAGTTGGCTGTGTTACCAATTGAAATATTGAAATTAAATTCCAGAAATCAAGACACTCGTGTTACATATGATTTAAAAAGCATTGCTTTGCATGTGTCAGCACGCGGAAATTCCATCGCATAATTTCGGCAAAATGTGATGCTACACTAAATAGGTCGAAGGTATCACCTACCAAGAATTCTGTTTATTCAACCTTAATTCTCAATTTTCCTCTAACATTATTGAATATATGTTCATCAGAAATAGAAAAGCGTGTGGGCAGGAGAGCCTACTCTTATAATTAATTTGACATAGTAGGCCATGGTACGATGGCCATGTATCACAGGAAATATAAGGTGATTAAAGCAATATTATAAGCTGATTTTTATCTTTTTTATTCTGTATCAAATCCAAAACAATTTACATTGAAAAGAAGACAAAAAAAAATCGTATGCTTCTATATTCTCCACCTACCTCTTTTATAGCCCAGTCTATCCCGGTCTGACATCGCAGTTTATCCATTGAAAGCCCCAGTTTCGGTACTAATATCTGTAGGCTGAGCAAATATTTGTCCCGATACGAAATTGCACCGTATTCGAAAGCTGAACTAACTGAGCATCAAAATCAATTTCTCAATCTACTAGCTCGCTACTTCTCCTTAATTTGAATGAACGTTCAACTATTCTTAACGTTGAAACTTTGTACTGTTATTTGCAGACAAATTATTTTGATCAGACACCACTTCAAATTTAATAAAACCATGGAATATAAAACAGAAAAATGATTTTGAAAAATTGCCATGATATGAATTCGTCATTGTTCTTATGCTATTTGATAAACATTAAAAAAATACTGGTATTCAGCTGCATGCGGTTAGACTGGACGCCGACTCCAATATTGTTGGGAAAGGTTAGGTAGATTATGGTGATGATAAACATTTATAAAAAAACAATCTAGGAAAAACTGCCTCGGGCGCTTTGTTGGTTTTGCGGTCAAAAACGCATAACCGCTTGGCTACGACCTTGCCGCCGCTACCAGCGGTGTCTTATGTATGAATTAAATGTATGAAGCCGCTGCGTGCGACGCTTCGTGGCGTGCTTCACACATTTAGGTATAATTGTTCTCAACCGCTAGCCGCCCCGCGCTAAGCTACCGCTGGTAGCGGCAAGGTCGTGGCCAATCGGTAAGAGCATGTTGTCTCGGGGTGATGACCAGGGTGACCAGTGTTTTAATTAGGAACTATTCAAGCCCGCCGCAGAGTCCGGATTATACCCAGTTGATGGCAAAAGGTTCATCCTCGAAATTTTACCATACCATCTGCTATTAAATATACACCTACCTATATTTCTTTGGAAGATAAAAGAGATGCCGTTGTGTCGACCAAAAACTTACTGTTCAGGAGGAACCTCGTATATTGCAAAATTACGATGATAGTGATAGATAGTGCACGTGTCATGTTGAATGGGATTTACGATAAAACGAGGGAACGTCAGGTTGCAAGCTTCGCAGCACTCAGGCTCTCTCAGCATGGCACTCGTACTTCCTCTTCAATTACAATCCAGATAGGATTGTATTTTTTCGAGTTCGAGCTAGGATTTCTTTGGCTGCTTTTAGTATCTAGGGTCATGTGTTCAACAATGAAACACTAAAAATTCAAAGTCTCGTACACCTTTTGTTTTTACAGATAGAAGTGTAATTTTTTACAGGTATATAGGCAATTTTATTGGGTATAGGATGTCATTTATGGTTTTTTAAATTGATGTGTAATTAATCTGCAAAAAAATTAAAACAAAAACATTGGAAATGTTTCATTGGGTCCACAGTAGTGTACACAATAAAACACCACAAATTCAACAATGAAACATATAATTAATAGTGTGTTCAACAATGAAACACTAAAAATTTAATGTCTCGTACACCTTTTGTTTTTATAGATAGAAGTCTAATTTTTTAAAGGTATATAGGCAATTTTATTGGGTAGGTATCGGATGTTATTTATGTATTTTTTTTTATTTATGTGTAATCAATCAGCAAAAAATAAAAACGTAAAAATTGGAACTGTTTCATTGTGTACACAGTGGTGTACACATTGAAACACCACAAATTCAACAATGAAACAAAATAATTATGTGTTTGTCTCATATTTTGTGAAATTTATGGAGTAGGTGTAGACAGTACACAATGAAACAGTGTGTCACTGTGTCCATAGCGAAACTGTTTCATTGTTGACTACATAGGGTTTCTTTTACTAACCTCAAAAAAAAACCACCAAATTGTAACACTTTTAACATATGATCTATTCCACTTAATCTTCGCAATATGTTTAATGCCAGGTTAACATGAAAAATATAAATTTTTCAACCATAATTTAATGAAAAATCTTTAAAGAATGACGAAAATACTTACATTTTTGTCGAAAAACTTAAAAATGCTCCACAGACACGTCTTCTCCCGCGTGGCGCCGACGCAAACTGGGGTGGGGTGAGGGGTTCTCGAGAGTGTCCTTACGCGATATAATGCACGATCTGGCAACGCAGCGTTTTAGAAATATTACAGTGTTTTATTGTGTACCACTGTTTCATTGTTGGACATCTGACCCTACATAAAAAAAAAAACACATTACCCTCTCCTTTGGGTAAAAAAGAAAGGCTGTTCGTTAGTTAGCGCATAACATGGTTAATTTTCTTTTTTGAATGTTCGTTATAGTCCAAATAAGGTTTTTAGGGAAAGAAGTAACATTGGAGAAATTGCCGGAATATTGGAAAATTCGGAAAACTGAAAATGTTTTTTCATGGGTTTTTTGTGTGAATAATTATTGAAATTTGGACACGACAACGTATGTCAGGTCAGCTAGTTAGACATAAAATAAAAATAAATGTTTTTAGGAATCCTGCAAGTTAATGTTTTTTAGGGATCCATACCTCATAAAGAAAAAAACTAAACCATTATTATTTATTTTTGTTTTATTAGTATTATTATGACTTGTATTTTAATCTTTGGTTACTAACATAATTTTTAAGTATACCTACTAACATAAATATGGATCACTGTGTCTAATTTAAATAAATAAATTAAAATTATAGGATCACTTCGCTGTCCGAACGCGTGGAGGTTTCAAGTTGAAATTAATATAAAATACGTAGGTTTACGGTCCCCTAGAGCGCTAAAAAAATTAAACTCCTAAGTCAACGTAATAAAAAAGACGGCCATTTATGCGACATAACTTTTAACACCATAAATATTACTGAAAAATTATTATTAGTTACAGTACTCGTCAGGATTAGTGTAGTCTCATACTCTTATTTTGATACTTGTAAATAAATTAAAACCTATAAAGTAATTCCCGTTGATTTAGAATCATGAAATTTGACAAGAAGCAAGATCTCACAGCACAAGTAAAGGAAAAAGTCCGCAAATCGTTAATTTGTAGTTTTATCACATATTTTTTTTTGCAATTTCAAACTTACTTGCAGTTGGAGAATTGACTGTGACGTATATCGATGTATAGGAGAACATGTTTTTCAACTACAATGTTAAGTTTGTTGGCTGTTTTTTTAGGGTTCCGTACCCAAAGGGTAAAACGGGACCCTATTAGTAAGACTCCGCTGTTAGTCTGTCACCAGGCTGTATCTCATGAACCGTGATAGTTAGACAGTTAAAATTTTCACAGATGATGTAACAACAAATACTAAAAAAACAGAATAACATAAATGTTTAAGGGGGCTCCCATATAACAGACATAATTTTTTTGCTGTTTTTATAGATAAAACAAATGGTACGGAACCCTTCGGTTTTTTTTTTAATAAGACATGTTTTCTTATTAAAATCGTTATATACAACCTACGTACGTAAATAACAGAAGTTGTGTGGTTTTTTTTTTGTAAAGCTGCTAGAAACGGATGAATCAATCAAAAATTATATTTCAATAAAAATAACTTTTTATTTAATGTATCAAATTATCATGAGCATTACTAATCTTATGAACTCAATTCTTATCATGCTTATCATGTGTAGGTAGATAACAAGTAATTCCACTTCTATCAAATTAAACAACTCTGTGAGATCACTCGGTTTAATTTGATAGAAGTGGAATTGTGTATTGTGTAATCTTATGGATAACACAAAAAAAATGATTTATTCATATCAATTAATCAAGCTATAAGATTAATCGGTTCCGATTACGTATTCAATTCGAAATGGGACAGCGGCAAGTACACTCATTATTCTGACATAGGAAATGCACTTGTTTAGGTACGTAATTAGGTAATATACGTATAGATAGATGCAAATAGAATAAAATTAATTTAAGACATAATCGCTCACATCTATACATATATTATTTATTTATTTATCCTCCCACTGGAATTCCATACAGCAATTACACCAACAGTGCAAAATATTACTTCATGTGCTGCTCTTAAATCTAGTTTGTTTTAGTGGATGGTCACTACAAAGGTCTAAAAAGCAGTACCTTTAAACTAATGACGACACACTGGCGCCTTAACCTACTAAATCACAAACAAAAACAAAAAATGTCGAGCTTTTTTGTGTACCCAGTTTTTTTCAAATGCGCCAAAACTGTTTTGTGGTCAATTTCCAGTTCTTCAGCTACGTCGTAACTACTGATATGCCGATCTTGCTCCACTTTTTCAAAAATGGCATCCATTTTATGCGTAATAGGGCGACCAGAGTGACGTGCATCTTTGACATCAAAATTTCCGGATTGAAAACGATTAAACCAAATTTGTGCTACTCTCACAGACACTACACTAGGTCCATAAACATCGCAAATTTTTTTCGCGGCTTGCGTTGCATTTTTACCTTTTTTGTAGTAAAATTTTAAAATGTATCGAATTTCTTCATTAGATTCACTCATCTTGACGGTACGAAAAACAAATGAAAATCACACATTTTCCTAATTTGAATTTGGACTTATGTTCTTTAAAATTTAAACTTTCAATGATACCAAAACCAGCCAGATACAAATAGTATAGCCAAAGAGATTTTATTACAAAATCAAAAGTCATTTATTCAAACTAGGCTGAGAATCAGCACTTTTTGAACGTCAAAATTACATAAGACAGTCCCCCAAAACGCCCGCCCTTCACCACTTCCTAGTGCTTTAGCTGGGGAGAAGAAGTGGCGCAACAAACTCCCCAGCAGCACAGCTGTCTGTTCAGTTAAAAAAAAAAAATGATTCTATATAACACTGCGCATAATAATTTAGGTACATTGCAATACAAAACATTAAATTAAATTATTTGCTATAAGTAAGCTAGCACACGCCAATATACAAAAAAAAAAAAAATCGAAAACTATACTCAAGCAGAAACAAAATACAAAACTAAAAACGTAAGCAGAACTTTATACCCAAATAAAAGCCAGTAATAAAGGGCGTGCCCGCTTACATATAGCCGTACATGTAGTCGTAACTCAAAGTCACAGATGATAAACTAGGACCATCGAAGTAAAATCAACAACGAGTTAAGTTACTAATAACAAAACAAAACCAAGGTCAGCAAGACGACCTGTCACCACAAGCAGCACCCGTTCACGAGTATAACGCAAAGATCAGCCATTACCCCCCTCGCCATATTTGAGGGAAGGAGGCAACCCGACCCCCGACGCTACCGCAAGCAGTGACATCTAAGGGAGCATGACGAACTTGCTGCAGGTTGCTCGGGCAAGAAAAACTATGATCAATTGTCGAGGTCACTAGCTAACCACATATTGCAATACCACTCATAAAAAATAAATAAACATTGAAATGAGTAGATTATGTCAATAATAAATAAAAATAAAATTAAAATAAATTAACCTTGAGAGTCAAAGAAAATAAATAATTATATGAACTCATATAACCTGTCAGTAGGTATGCTAATTCTTGAGAAAGAACATAAACATTGTCTTAAGTTAAACACAGCGACCAACTATTCTTATCGTTTAAGTAATCGTTGATAGAATAGTATGCCTTTGAACAAAGGTTAGATTTTACTTTAGCTTTGAACGCATTAAAGGGCAAATCTAGCAAAGAAGAGGATAGCTTGTTATAAAAAGATATACCAAGCCCAACAAATGAGTTATGAACCTTATGAAGCCGGTGAAATGGAGCACGTAATTTGTCCTTATTTCTGGTGTTACATTGTGAATATCACTGTTTTTAGTGTATAAATGTATATTTTGTCTAATATATAAGATGTTGGCGAAGATGAATTGTGATGCCACCGTGAGAATACCAATCTGTTTAAAAAAATCTCTCAAAGAAACTCTGGCACCGAGCTGGTAAATTGCTCGAACAGCTCGTTTCTGAAGAACAAATATATTTTGAATGTCAGCGGCTTTGCCCCAGAGCAGAATACATGTTCATACATACTATAATGCGAAAAGACTTTTTCCCCAACCTAATATGTACCACTGTTAAATGATAAATGATTTTATTTCTGTAAGTAGGTTTGTGCATACACTTTTACACGTCAATCATATTTTGAAAAACTAGATAAGTTCGGCATTTCCCATATTATTATGACTACACTGAGAAGAAAGGCCGAAGCAAACTCAGAGGTCACAGTCTCGTAGTTTAGCGATGTCTCTCCTAAGCCTTTAAAAGGTAGGTAATAAAGAAAGTCTTGTAACAAAGCACTCAATTCGTAACTTAGTACTTCAAACGTTTCTAAATGAATAAATTTCAAGAACACAATCAATATTTATTCTCAGTTCTATTGGAAAGCTAATTAATTTCTGGGCCGACTGTTAGCTTAGCTTTTAGTTTTCAATCAAGATGAATTGACTAACTGGCTCGATTTAAAGGATTAAACAAATAATTTTACAATTTATTTTGTTGCTGTACCTAAACTTATTTTTAAAAAACTTCTGCGGGTTTCCTCACAATGTCTTCCTTCATATTTTTGGGAGCAGTGGTGATGAAATTAAATACACAAAGTTAGGTAAGTCGAGGTCCGAGTTCCACAACTCCCTTGCGGAGTTGAAAAACGTCGTCGCCGGGTTTCGTTCCCTTCCCGTGCTCGTCCTCGGGGACTTCAACGCCAAGAATGTGGCTTGGGGTTCCCGGTATACGGACACACGGGGCAGGATGGTGGAGGACTGGGCTCTGGAGACAGGCCTGGTCATCCTAAACCGGGGTTCTGTCCCCACGTGTGTGCGGATGCGGGGCGAATCAGTGGTGGACATTTCGTTCGCCAGCCCCGCTCTGTTGCCACATGTTGTTGACTGGCGCGTCATAGAGGGGGTGGAGACCTACTCCGACCACCGGTACATCCGGTTTGATGTCTCCGCCCAGACCTCGAGCGCGCCGGTCCGACAGGCCCCGAGTGGTCCGCGGTGGGCGCTGAAGAAGCTGGACCGGGAGCTCCTCCTGGAAGCCTCGATCGTGCAGGCCTGGGTGTCACCACCGGACAGGCCTGCCGACATCAACGACGAGGCGGAGTGGTTCCGGGAGGCCATGTCCGAAATATGTGACGTGGCAATGCCCCGGGTCCAGCCCGGTCGCGCCTGGCGCCAGGTGTATTGGTGGTCGCCGGAGCTGGCGGCTCTGCGCGAGGCGTGCGTTGCTGCGCGGCACCGGTACACCAGGCACCGCAGGCTCCGTATCCGCCCTCCGGATACGGAAGCCATTCAGGCGGAGCTGTACGAGGGGTACAGAGCGGCGAAGACCGCCCTCCGAGCGGAGATCTTGCGGGCCAGGGATCTGGCTCGCGAGGAGTCGCTGGAGACTCTAAACAGGGACCCATGGGGACTCCCTTATAAAATGGTGCGGAATAAACTCCGCCCATGGGCGCCCCCGCTGACGCAGAGTCTCCGGCCCCAGCTCGTGGAGGACGTGGTGAGCGCTCTGTTCCCTTCGCAAGGGGAACATACTCCCCCGCCCATGGCTCCGCTTCCTGCGGTGCCCATTGCGGACCACATCACCGACGACGACGACGATGCTCCGGAAGTGACCGAGGTAGAGTTGAGAGCGGCGGCACGTAGGCTGAGTGCCAAAAATGCCGCCCCAGGACCCGACGGCTTACCTGGAAGAGCCTGGGTTCTGGCCTTTGGGGCTCTCGGGCCTCGACTAGGGGGGCTCCTAAGCGCATGCTTGGAGAGGGGCCAGTTCCCACTTCGTTGGAAGACGGGGAAACTGGTCCTCATTAAGAAGCCGGGGCGCCCTGCGGACTCTCCGTCCGCTTACCGACCCATCGTGCTGCTCGACGAGGTGGGCAAGCTCTTTGAAAGAGTTATTGCAGACCGCCTCGTCGGGTGGCTGGTGCAGGAGGGGCCGGATTTGGCGGAGAGCCAGTTTGGTTTCCGCAGGGGGCGCTCTACGGTGGACGCCATCATGCGCGTGCGAGCCCTCACGACGGGGGATGCTGTGGCCCGGGGTGGGGTCGTCTTGGCGGTGTCTCTAGACATCGCCAACGCCTTCAATACCCTGCCCTGGAGTTGCATCAGGGAGGCACTCCGGTATCACCGGATGCCGACCTACCTCTGTCGAATGGTTGAGGCCTATTTGACGGATAGGGCCGTCATCTACCCCGGTCATCAGGGAGAGTGGAACCGGCGAGAGATGTCGTGCGGTGTCCCACAGGGATCGGTCCTGGGGCCGCATTTGTGGGACATCGGGTACGACTGGGTGCTGCGCGCCGACCTCCCTAGCGGCGTCAGCGTGGTAGGTTACGCTGACGACACGCTGGTCTTGGCGCAGGGGAGGTCGCACCAGGCGGCGGCTGAATTAGTGACACGCGGGGTTGCGATAGTCGTTGAGAGGATCCGGCAGTTGGGACTCGAGGTGGCCCTGCACAAGTCCGAGGCCATGTGTTTTCATGGTCCTCGGAATGCGCCACCGTCGGGTTCCCAAATAACGGTAGGAGGGGTTCGCATCGGAGTCGAGTCGACGATGAAGTACCTGGGACTCGTCCTCGACAGCCGGTGGAACTTCGTGGAGCATTTACGACGTTTGGCTCCCAGACTGGAGCGGGCTGGGGCTGCCTTGAAGCGGCTCCTGCCCAATCTAGGTGGTCCAAACGCCTCCTGCCGGAGGCTTTACGCGGGGGTCGTGCGGTCCATGGCCCTTTACGGGGCACCGGTGTGGGCGCGTTCCCTGAGGCTGCGGCCAGTCCGCCGGTTGAACGGTTGAACCCAGAGGGTCATGGCCATTCGGCTAGTCCGGGGTTACCGCACGGTCTCCGGTGAGGCGGCGAGCCTCCTTGCCGGATTGCCGCCGTGGGATCTGGAGGCGAAAGTCCTCGCGCACGTGTGGGAGTGGCGCGAGGAGGCAAAACGCCGGGGCGTAACTCCGCTGCCGCGAGAAATCACGGTACAGCGGACAGAACTCCGGCGGGATCTCATGGCGACATGGAGAGTGCGACTGTCGCAGCCCAGCGCTGGGCACGCCACAATTGCGGCGATAAGTCCCCTCTTTGAGGAGTGGTTAGAGAGGCGCCACGGCGTCCTCACCTTCCGCCTGACACAGGTCCTCACCGGACACGGTTGTTTCGGGAGGTTCCTGTTTCGCATAAGGCGGGAGGAAACGCCCGGGTGTCACCATTGTGTGGATCGCCCAGAGGACACGGTGGAGCATACAGTGGAGGTCTGCCCGGCTTGGGCAGAGCACCGCCGTGTTCTCACGGAGGCGATCGGCGGCGGCGATCTCTCGCGTCCGAGCCTGGTCCAGGCCATGGTGCGGAGCGAGAGTGCATGGGAGGCCGTCACCTCCTTCTGCGAAGCGGTAATGCTCGCGAAGGAGGAGGCGGAACGCGTGAGGGAGAGGCAGCCTCACGCCCTCAGTCGCCGCAGGAGACGCCCTGGGCGGCGGGAATTGATAGCCGATTCCCGGCCACCGTAGGCGCGGGCTTGCGGACGGTGAGTAGTGGGTAGCTCGCCGTCCGGTGAGGACCAGGCCCGGGTCGACGGCGCGTTGTGTTCCACGCGCGCCTCAAAGAGATGTCAGCAAAAGATGGGGTCCAATAGGGCCAATGCCGCTGGGGTCGCGGGTTGTTTGAAAAAGATACCGTGGCCCTGGCATAGGCAACTGAAGGAACACGGGTGGGTTTTAGTCAGTAAAAGTCTGACACGCCCTTCCGCTCCACCCAGAGCGGGAGAACTTATTTGATGATTTCCCATCCACAAAAAAAAAAAAAAAAAGGTAAGTCGAGGTCGATACCACTGGGCCACCGGGCCTAATCAATAATCATCGGGTAATCGGGTATAATCAATTGAATTTGCTCACCTGCTTAGAGTACATGGTAGTCTTACTGGCTGGCCGTTCGTCGCTGGCCCTCTGCCACTTTCTCCCCGCGTTCTCATCCTCTGACTCGTAGCCTTTGGCCGAATGTGCTATGTCCGCCTGAAAAAAAATCAGAAGATTATTTTTGTACAAACATATGAACACTTGTACTAGTAGATACCTAGATATTGGATGGTAATAGTAAAAAAAAAATTGCAAGAGATTCTTATTTTCTTCAATTTTGCATAAAATATTTAGGGTTTTTGGCCGAATGTGCTATGTCCGCCTGAAAAGATATTGGATGGTGACAGTGAAAAAAGTTTGCAAGAGATTCTTATTTTCTTCAATTTTGCATAAAATATGTAGGGTTTTTTGGCCGAATGTGCTATGCCCGCCTGAAAAGATATTGGATGGTGACAGTGAAAAAAATTTGCAAGAGATTCTTATTTTCTTCAATTTTGCATAAAATATTTAGGGTTTTTTGGCTGAATGTGCTATGCCCGCCTGAAAAGATATTGGATGGTGACAGTGAAAACAAAATTGCAAGAGATTCTTATTTTCTTCAATTTTGCATAAAATATTTAGGGTTTTTTGGCTGAATGTACTATGTCCGCCTGAAAAGATATTGGATGGTGACAGTGAAAACAAAATCGCAAGAGGTTTTTATTTTCTTCAATTTTGCATAAAATATTTAGGGTTTTTTTGGGTATCCTTTGACAAGATCGTGACTAAAACCAGTAAACAGTTACTGGTTGCTGTGGTGGTGGTTGGTTTAATCAAAAACACCCTGTTTAACAGGATCATCTTGAAGTCATAAAAGACGAAATCCTAGTCCAAGTTCATTAGAATCAAACAAGACGTCTTTCACTACAACTATCTTCACGAAACCCAACTTTTCAATCACAGTTTGTACTACTAAACAACAGACAACAGAAACCAATCACAGCAAAGTTTTATCGGTCTTCTCACAAACGAACTGAATTTCAAACAAATTGCAGGCTCTCAGAGAAGCACAACTGCAGACATTTGCATCGCCGATACCATCTATTGGTTCAATTTTAATTGCAACCAAGTTTAAGCGGCAAAGGAAAGATCCGACACTTCCTTTTGAAGGGGATTTGTGAGAGTCTCTTTGTTTCTGATTATTGAAAAAGTTTCTCTCGTGAATATCTTATTTTGTGTTTTGAATTGTTTTACTTTTTTGTTAAGTGGGTAATTTTTTTTTGTTTTTCTTTTGCCTTATTTACTTGATAACCGATACACGAGTGGCACTTTGCCAAAGGCAGACGCAACTGCAGCCCTCAACACTAGACAGCGTCAGCCATAGACACGTCGGTGACTGCCGTTGACGTAATCAACTGCAGCCGTCGATGTTTTCGCTGCTACCGTCGATAACGTGCCACTCGTGTTTTTGAGTACGTGCTCAAACATGTACACTAGCGGCACGTTGCCAATGGCAAAGGTAACTAACTGCAGCCGTCGACGCGTCTACGGCTGCCACCGACGAGTGTCAACTACTGCAGTTGCCTCTGCCGTTGGCAACGTGCCACTCGTGTATATCAGCACTTACAGGTGAGAATTACACATAAACAGTAACTTCTCCCATAAAAGCGTAAATCAGTTACCAAAAATTCTGACACTTAAAACAACAAAAATATTTATTGCCAGGGTGTTTCTCCGTTTTTGCTAAACGCACATCATTAGTGGCATATGATTTATTTTTCTGAAAACAATAAATTGAACACAGACTGTTTTGCTAAAAAATTGTGATAGAGGATGAACTTAAAGGTGCATTATTCAAACATTCAAACATTGATTCATTCATAGTTTTAGGTTAAACAAAAATAAGGCGGGAGGAAACGCCCGGGTGTCACCATTGTGTGGATCGCCCAGAGGACACGGTGGAGCATACAGTGGAGGTCTGCCCGGCTTGGGCAGAGCACCGCCGTGTTCTCACGGAGGCGATCGGCGGCGGCGATCTCTCGCGTCCGAGCCTGGTCCAGGCCATGGTGCGGAGCGAGAGTGCATGGGAGGCCGTCACCTCCTTCTGCGAAGCGGTAATGCTCGCGAAGGAGGAGGCGGAACGCGTGAGGGAGAGGCAGCCTCACGCCCTCAGTCGTCGCAGGAGACGCCCTGGGCGGCGGGAATCGATAGCCAATTCCCAGCCACCGTAGGCGCGGGCTTGCGGACGGTGAGTAGTGGGTAGCTCGCCGTCCGGTGAGGACCAGGCCCGGGTCGACGGCGCGTTGTGTTCCACGCGCGCCTCAAAGAGATGTCAGCAAAAGATGGGGTCCAATAGGGCCGATGCCGCTGGGGTCGCGGGTTGTTTGAAAAAGATACCGTGGCCCTGGCATAGGCAACTGAAGGAACACGGGTGGGTTTTAGTCAGTAAAAGTCTGACACGCCCTTCCGCTCCACCCAGAGCGGGAGAAGTTATTTGATGATTTCCCATCCAAAAAAAAAAAAAAAGGTTAAACAAAAATATTGTTTTTTTACAAATGTATTTGATTTTTTTACTTATTCTATTTTCAAATTAATTTTCTTATTCTATTTTCAATTCAAATAGAATAAGTAATTTTAAACTAATGTTTAAAATTATCGGGAAGTATTTTTTTCATTCCGTCGCTTGTATAAATGACAAGACTTTAAAGTGGTGCTGTTTGGAAACAGAGGTGAATGACGATTTGCGTGATGTTGTGTTAGTTATCTTTGTTTTCGACAGGTATATGCATATATTGAATAATGCGCCTTCAAGTTCATCCCATGAGAGCTATTTAGCAAATCAGCCTCAGTGTTATTTCCAGAAAAAACATATGCCACTGGAAGTGTTTTTCGCCAAAACGGAGAAATACCCGCCAACTACGTATGTACCCAATCACTTCTTGAGACACACGGCTTGATGCACTTCCAACATCAGATAATGCCTGTGATTTCTTTTTTGTGACTGGATTTTCATGCCTCCCGGTAAAAAAGTTAGTCACTTTCACCAGACGCACATTTAGGTATCGCCACTTATGGTTTCTGTTTAAATAATTAAAACTCTGTTACGATTCGATACTTTTAAACTCACAGCCAGTTTAGTTTAATGCTACGGCTACATTGTCGCGATAAAGCTTCGACGTCCAGTGGCCGGCGTCCTCCCCGCGCGTAGGCTAGCAGGTGGTGTTGACGCCGGCGGGGATAAGTATTCGTCGCTCGAGCTCGACGCAAGCGCAACTGCCATGGCCGGTGTCACAGCACTCTCGAGCAGCGCTGAATGATGATCCGTTTATATCATCAATTGATGCATTGTTTTGACAGGCCAGTTGGCGTGGTTGGTTAAGATACCACCTATCATGCCGCAGGTCGTGTGTTCGATTCCCATCCAGGACAAACATTTGTGTGCGTGATTATGTCTGTTTGTTCTGAGTCTGGGTGTAATTATCTATACAAGTATGTATTTACAAAAAAAAGTAGTATATGTAGTATATCAGTTATCTGGTTTCCATAGTACAAGCTCTGCTTAGTTTGGGATCAGATGACCGTGTGTGAAATGTCCCAGGATATTATTATTATTATTATTGTAGGTCGAATTTGACAGCCGAAATCCTTGTTTTGTAGATATTTATTTGGTTTCCTCATTTTGTTCTTGAATTTATTCCTAGAGGTTTAATTGTATGTTTTTCGTATTTTATGAGAGTAAATTTAATGTGGTTGAGGACGTTTGGTAATGCGAGTTGGCTTCGGCCCCTCGTACGCCTTTCAAAGGTCCGGGACCCCAGGGTCCTGAGATATGGCAAATAATAATATTAATAATGTTACATTACACTGTCAATCAATAATGTCAGAACTTGTTAACTTTAATTACGACAAATGTCAAGTAGCACAACACTTTGCGCGCTTTCTCTCGCACACCGCACAACACCGAGAAACAGAGAGCGCGCGAAGTGTAGTTCGCTTTATCGCGACAATGTAGCCGTAGCATACAGATCTAAGCTTGAACTGAAACTTAACTTGTTAAAGCCAATTAGGGTGAGTACACACGTAAGTTCTAGCTCCAACAACTTGGAGCTAGAACTTACGTGTATACTCACCCTAATTGGCTCTGCTGAGCGTGTTTATTGCTCCTGTTGCACAGTTAGGCAAGTTCTAGGAAACTGTTCAGTGTTCAAACGTGACAGAAATTTAAAAATTGAATAGATTGTGTAAAGTGAAGAAGAGTTTTTAATGCTACAGCTACATTGTCGCGCTAAACCGAACCTACATTTGCGTTGCCGCGACGCGTCTGGACAAACAATTCATCACATCGCGAAATCATTCAGGGGAATTCGAATAACCAAACTGCGACGCCCGTTTGCGAGTATTATTATTTATATATTTTTTAATCACCTGGTATTCTTTCTAATATTTGTGCATTTTATATGATCAACAGCAGAATTTCTTAGCGCAACTATCGCACATCCACGTGTAATTTTTTTGACAAAGATTCTCCATTGTTGGGTAAACAAAGGCTTGAGACATACTCTCCTATCTCATTTACGAGTATGTTGATAAGGCCATCTTTTTCAAGTACTTTCCCTTCACCTTGTTGTAATAGAAAACTTGAGAAATGCGTATCACCACTTCCTAAGTGGGCTCTCGTCAGCAGGCTAACTAGATTTGCACGTGTTTCTCTAGGCACCACAGGAAGAGTTTGACGAAAGTTACTGGCAAACACGAAGGTGACGCTTCCCATAATTTTGTTTGAACTTTTTAGGTCTTTTAGAGTTCTGTCTACGGCTTCTATATATGAGCAGTTGATATCGTACATTCGTTCCACATTATGAGACAAACCTCTTGAAGAAGTCCGCTTTTTCGTATGGAACGTACGGAGCGAGATATTCAAAGGCAGTTTAAATGTGTAATGGCTAGTTTTTCCACCGTTAAGTAAACTCGCGGAAATTCCGGACGGAGCCACCGCAAGAGCCAGTCTGCCTGTTGATCGAATTTTGGCCAGTATTTTTATTAAGTAAGTTTTTTCTTCATTGTTTTCAATGAGTCGCTTGTCG
The DNA here is from genome assembly GCA_948252095.1 of Dicycla oo. Lineage (NCBI taxonomy): Eukaryota > Metazoa > Arthropoda > Insecta > Lepidoptera > Noctuidae > Dicycla > Dicycla oo. The sequence goes on from OX411728.1 coordinate 17,781,313, forward strand.
AGTATTAATAAATTTGGTACGTGATATGATTACAAACATATTCATTCAGTTGGTTGCAATCATGTACCAATGTAATGTTGTCCTTAGAGAATTGCTTTTCTTTGATTCTCAGCGGAGTCTCGGGTATCCTAATGATTTTTCACTTAATATACCAATTTTGTCTTCTATATGAATTAAACCTTGATTTATGATATTATCTGATAATGGCATATCGTCATCGTTATTCTGTTGACGTTCTAAGCAAACAGTTGTCACTGAGATCCTTTTTAAATATTTGCCAAAAACCAATGGGATCTGAAGTGACAAATTAGCAAAATAATTATCTTAGTTTAAGAGCCGAATTCAAAAGTACAGCCTCAGCTAAGATATGCTTCCAATGTTCGTCGTCCTCAATAAGGCCGAGTTCTTAATAGGCTGCTTGATAGGTTGGCATAACCTGTCCATTATAAAGACTTTGGCAAGATGTTGGACCGCGAACATGTTGTGAAAGAATCATGATTAATACTACATTCTACTAAGAGCCGAGTAAGTTGCCTCCACTACATCTCATTGTGAGGGAGGAGGCAGCCTTGGCCGCCTTTAGGCTCAATATAACCGGAACCCTGAGCAAAGACTCCAGGGTTAAACACATACGCATTAGGGAGGATGCGATCAAAAAACGGCCAATGATGGCATCAGCCTGCGACAGAGCCCCGAAACAACATTATTTTAAAAAAACATTACAACATAATACTCACGGAAGAACAGCGTGACCACTCGGGCCCGAACGAGCTGAGGGTTTACACTGACGGGTCAAAGACAGACTCCGGAACCGGTGCCGGAGTTTTCTCGCACGACCTCAACATAAACATATCCAGCCCGCTGGGAATGTTCAACACTGTCTACCAGGCAGAATGTGTGGGCATTATTCAAGCGGCGTATGCCATAGAGGCCAGGAGAGTTACGGACACCCATATACGTATACTCTCCGACAGTGCCTCAGTACTCCAAACCTTAGAGAAAAAATATATTACTTCAAGATTAATACTAGAATGTCACAATGCGTTAGAACGAGCAACAGTACCTAACCGCAACACAGTGACACTGCAATGGATAAAAGGACACAGTGGGTCTTTGGGTAACGACGCAGCGGACGAACTTGCTAGGAGGGCATCCAGTGCGTCAGTCTATGGGCCCGAACCAATCATACCCATCCCCTTCAACCAATTACGCAGATGGCTGCAAGAGATCACCCAAACAAAAGCAGAGGAGCGGTGGTCCTCGGCACCAGGGTGCAGGCAGTCCAGGAAGGCTATGCCAAGCCTGGATGGCAAACTGACCAGGCGACTCTTACGCCTGGATAGGAACGGCCTGCGCCTGATGACGGGGACCATCACAGGACACTGCTCGCTGAACAAACACTTTTACACAATGGGCATAACGGACAGCCCTCTGTGCAGAGCTTGCATGGAGGCTGAGGAAACCGTTCCGCATGTGCTCTTCGAGTGCACAGGCATTGCCCAGATTAGAACAGAAACCCTCGGGACACCCAAATCTTTAACAGATGTTCTGAACAGACCAGAAGCCGTGACCAACTTCTGGAGGGAGGTGGGCTGGTTGGAATAAACCCCGACGGCCGCTATGGCTCACGCACAATGGTCCACTTGAAGGATTAAGTGCGGAAACCAAACCCAATAACATAGAACATAGAACATAGAGCCGAGTAAGTCTTTCTTAATCCCGGGATGCTCTTCGATCTCTTGTTCTCCTTTTTTTCGTACAAACTTTTAATTTGCCCATGTAATGAGAAACTTCTTGGTATAACAAAGTCTTCCCGAAGTCGTCTGTGATACTAATTAATTTTTGTTCCAGGAGGGCTTTCAATTCTCTATTGGAGATTGTTCTCTGTTTAAAACACTCTTTGGCCATTTTCTAGGTGCACCGTTACTGTTGGATGCCTCTCATGAATGTGGAAATCCAGAATCCTCCAAACAGCTTCCGAGCTGCTGATATTACTACGACCATTTAAATATGTTTCGATGATTTTACCCCTAATGAGAAATTACCGACCTCAAAATAAAGTGTGTTTTTAATTTATAATATGAAAGCCATATTATCAGAATGTAATGTAATAAAGCAATAACATTTAATATTACTCTGTCAATTAATGTGATGTTATAACTATGAAGGGCACATTTTAAAAGAACGATATTTCTAAAACATAATTTTATTCACTTCTTTTGTAAAACATAAAAATGGTTACTGTGATCCTTAGGCGATGTACAGTTTATGCTGTCGTGGACTTTCTGAATTTCAAAAAGAAGATTCCGTAAGTCGAAGTTATTAAAATAGAATGAAGTCTTGCTTGAAATTCCCCAAACTCATAGCAATAAAGTCTAAAAGGAATGTTTGGCGCTTTTGTTTGTTATATTGTGTCTTGAAACTTGAGACCATACTTAGATGGCTCTGAACTTAGTTCCAAGCGGGGTGTCTCACGACACCTCCCGACTTGTTTTTTGGATGGCAGCACATCTGTGATTAAGGGTCATCACCGCCACCTATGAACATCTGCAGCATCAGACGCATCTCAGATGTCTGCCAGTGATTACACCGGAAACCATACCATCAAACCTTCAATTTGCAGGTTACAACCAAAATTTCTTTCCCTTGGGTAGATACAAAAGACGAGAAGATGAGCTACACACGGCATTACACATTGATAATTTGCTTTGAGGCTAATAATATAATAATGAAAATAAACTTTCATCAATTTAAATATATGATATTGTGACCCTTAAGCATAAGTAGTATTTAAAGATCAACCAACCAACCTCAAGTACCAAGTTCAGAATTAAAGTAACAAAATATTGAATTCGCAGACTTCTGGAACACAACTTTCTTGAGTAATAAACACGGTATATTAAAAACAACAGAAAATAAGTATTTTAACTTGGAGACTTCTGACAGACAATTGAGTAGGTACTTATAATGAGTTCGAGTCAAATGACTTTTCCAGTTTGCATAGGCCGGTGACTCGCTTCAGGCCAACGTCTTTGTTTTTCAGTGCAATGGCATTTCATTTTCATAATTTATTTGTCCCAGTAGGTACTGTGAGATGTCGTTATTATGAGGACTGTTTAGTTTTGTTATATTGAGAGAGAAAAGTTGTAATTGTAGAAGCTAGTATTTTGTTACAAAAAAATTTTTACAAAAAAAACCGGCTCCCAAAAAAAAAAAAAAACATTCAAAAGTGAAAAATAACTACTTTCGGAAATCGGTGTCTTTGGTTTTGTATTATCGTTATTTACTATATTTATTAGAGTTATTTTTAACTTCGTAGTGTTTTCTTTTTTGTACAAACGTTTTCATTTTTCACTTTTTAGTTATAGTACCTACCTCACAAATTCGAATACCACTACCTGCCAAAGAAATAAGAACATCATCCACATAATATACGGTATGGAACCGACATATGCAATAAATTAATCCACAAGTAATACTAGTCCACAGAAGTATAACAAAATTAAATACTAAATTAAAAACCGTAAATTAAAAAGTTAATTATGCAACCAAAATAAATATCAAAATAAATTCAGTAAAGCCGCATTTACACGTTCGTGCGAATCGCGAGGCAAATGGCGAGGCGAATAACGAACATGCATATGTAAACAGTGCGCTCGCTATTCGCCTGGTGCCTCGCCTCGCGATTTACGCGTTCGCGTTGGGAGCGGTTTTTCGGACGTGAATCAAAGGGCACGAATGGCGAACACGAACTTACTGCTTACACCTTTGCCTGCATTCAGTTGATAGCTAGTGACCGATCCAACATGACGTGTAGACAAAATGGAGTAGAATGAAGTGTGAATTTTAGAATTCCTGAAACTTTATCAAAAGGAAGATATATATTTATAAGAAGGCTAGACAAAAGAACGATGCATGGAACCGTATATCAACTATTTAGTATGGGATTGCCAGTCAGCAACTTGACACGCTATCATCCACCATCATCTGCGTCGACGGTTCTTTTTTACGTTTTTAGGGTTCCGTACCTCAAAAGGAAAAAAACGGAACCCTCATAGGATCACTCATGTGTCTGTCTGTCCCTCTGTCACAGCCAATTTGCTCAGAATCTAATGGACCGATTAAGTTGAAATTTGGTACACGTATGTATTTCTGTGACCCAAATACGGACGTGTAATGTAAATTAATTAATTTTGAATATGGGGGTCAATTTTAGGGGGAAAATAAGAAAATTTAAAAAATATATATGCAAACTGTACTGTGCGACATATCAAATGAAAGGGCTTACTGTGAGGGTCTTAAAGTTATTTAAGAAAATAGACGAAAATTGACTATTCCCCCCCTTCTCTCCGAAACTACTGTCCATAAAATTTTGAAAAAAATACAGAAAATATTCTATAGCTATAGATTACAGGAACACCTATAAGAAGTCTATGCTATTAAAATAACATGGTAAATCTTTCAATATTGTGCGTACAAACTTACATTTGTCCATAGTTAAACGAAAATGATCCAACCCACATTAGGTGTAATGTGGGTTGGATCTTTTTCGTTTAACTATGGATATTTGTAGTTGGAATGTATGGGAGAACATGTTTTTCAACTACAATGTTAAGTTTGTTCTTTTTACCGGTTTTTACGCAGGATATCTAAATAATTGTATAAACTCAATAGATGTAGCGCACATGCCGCCATTATTTTCACGTCCTCCATGTTCGAGTGCGAATGTCAAAATAATTCACCCCGCGATGGGAACAGTAGTTCGCGATGGCACTCGTATACGAATGTTCGTCGTCGAGTGACGAGGCGAATGGCGAACACGATTGTTTAAATGCGATGTAAAAGTAATTCTGATTACTCTGTTTAGACAACCGAGCTGGCCACCTGCGGTGCAACATAGTACCCAATCCATTGTTCGCCGAACACGTTTTTTTTGGTGCACACAAACATGTTCAAGTATTTAAGTTCATTGACTCATTGACCTAGTGATCCAATTCTACAGATTGTTAAAATTTACTCACACTACTTTTTGACCTACTCGTAATTACTGAAACCGATTTCGTTAATTTTTTGTATATCGTCAGCAAAGGCGATAACAAGTATGTGGTTTAATTTAATGCGTATATGAGGGTGTCATATCGTATACTAAGTGGGAAAAATACGTATTATTGAAGCTAACTCAAAAACTGCCCAACCAAAGTAAATAAATTTTACATGCAACCAATATCGAGGCCTCCCGAATAAAACAAGAATCTTTCAAATTGGACTACTCTGTAAAAAGTTATGCGTGGTCATAAATAATAGGTTCTCTCTCTCTATATATATATATATATATACTAGCTGACCCGGCGAACTTCGTACCGCCTACCAGTCGATTCTTTAATTTTTTTTTTTAAATTATTCTGCTATATTCAGGACGGCCGGATCAGCTAGTAAGATAAAAAAAGAAAAAAGAAAGAAGTCAACAATTACATCATGTCAAAAAATAAAAATTATAAACCACCTAAAATTCTTTTAACAGTCACTAAAAATCATAATGATAATTACAATTTCAGATTTCTTATTATGATATCTACTTATTATATTTCATTAAACTTTATGGTATGGTATTAAAGTTCAAATTGACTTTTAAGTATTATTACGAATCGATTGTATGGGAGTATAGAAAAGTGTTGTTTTCAGACCTTTTCAGGCAATTTTTTAAATTTTTCTCTCCGTAAGAACCATCCTCGTACTTCAAGGAATATTCTAAAAAAAGAATTAGCAAAATCGGTTCAGCAGCTCTCGAGATTTGCGCTTAGCAACACATTCAGCGATTCATTTTTATAGTATAGATATGTCTTGACTTGAGAACCTATTCTTTTGTTCGTCGGTTAAAAATGGACCTTTCTGATTAGGGAACTTGACGTGGACTTGAGATTGACGATGCAATCATTCATACAATATGTAAAACTCTCCATAGGTGCCCAACCTTTTATGGACTACTGGTGTTACTCGTGGTTGTGTGATTTTTTGCCTTTGGACCACGACCTTTCCACGAAATGCTCCAGCGCCCACAAGTTTCTTGCATAATGCGCACAATAAAACTGAAGCGATGAATAAATGGTATCGTCGAAACAACACGAGACATTCTTGCTCAATACGTCTAATATGCGATTCTTGTATCAGAAATGTCTTTTCTCTTATAAAATTTTCAAACACGAGTGCAGTGAGTAAGGTTGTGTTGATCGTTGCTGCTCTTCTGAAGCAATAAATACTAAATACACATCGTAAAAAGGATGTTGTTTGTTAACTTTGGGTCTGAAACCTTCATTAGCATATTTTTTGGCGAATTCTACAAGCGCAGAATTTTGTAGTGTGCATCGAATTTTCGTGCATTTTTGTAGTGTGCATCGAATTTTCGTTCATTTATGTAGTGTGCATCAAATTTTCGTGCATTTTTGTAGTTGGTGATCTGTTTAGCACTTATGGTTTTAATTCGATTAATTCACATTAGTCAAAACTATTATAATCACGCTATAGAACTAATATTGAGCAAGATTTGTTAGTTGCTTTATTTTCGTAAGACAACAGTCACAGAAAAGACAAAAAGAAAAAGTAAACACTTTGGACACCTTCTAATTTATAACTCACTAAAAGCGTAACCCACATGCAATTATTATGTATGGCAAAGCTAGCAAAATACTTAGATGTGATCCTTGAAATAAAAAAAAAACCGTTGTAAAACCAGTGATTACGAAGACTTATTTTTGGAATGTAAAAGGCTGCCGGTTCATGAGAGGGTAGTGTTGTCAGTAGCCTTAGATCAGTATTGTAGTGGTGAATTTAAAAACAATATTATTGGCACAAGATCTCAAAGGAGCAATGATATGAGAAGATTTGTGGTGCCCACTTGCAATAACTGTTATGGTCGAAGGTGTAGATTTTTTTGGTTCCAACTATTTTTAATAACCTTCCAGTCGATATAAACTTACAACTGTACAGTACCACAAAAACCTTTTTAAAAAATAAAGTATATAAGTACCTATTTGATATGTTTCGTGAAGACCTCACTGTAGACAATATTTAGTATTTATTTTAATAGTTTACCGTATAGGTCGAAAATTGTAAATTATGTAGGTAATAATGTTAAAAAAGAAGGAGCTACGTCTGCCAACAAACTGCTTTGCAGTTTGGCAGAGGTGGGTTATCAAAAAACTTTTTGTGTATAAACACATTTTCATTGCTCATTTTCATTTTTTGATCTTTCCTTCAGAGGTCACATAAAAGCGGCTCGTTCACGCGCCGCCTTCGCTCTCAGTAGGCTCAGCTGCATATTGTCCTCACGCAGCAATTTGTCACTCAAGTGCAAATTGCGCATCTACACCGCGCTCATCATTCTCATCGTGATCTATGCTTGTGTCGTCTTCGCACACGCTAAACCACATCACATCCATAGGATGCAGAACCTCAGGAATCGATTCTTACGAAAGTTCACGGGAGTAATTTGGTTTTGGTCATAATAATAATCTTCATCTAGATCTCAGTGCCCACCATCCCAACAGTTCATGAAACGAACAGTTCATGAAACGCCTCTCAAAGCGATTGTTTGACTGTGCTGTAAAGCACCCCATGATTGCGGTGGCCGCCTGTTACACTCCCTCCCGCATTAGCAAGATTTGCCGACCGAGGCACACTGTCACCATTCCCGATGACGCTATAACCCTCCTCCAGGAGAGGAGAGTAGTGGGGCTACTATATTAGCGTCCGCAAAAATAAATACAGACCGCCCCGCCAAGGCACTTCATCCATACCGGCTCGCGCCACTGAACCTGTAGCTTTAAATTCGTCCCTAATTAATCTTGATCCGTTCCAGCCTATCCCTGTAACGCCCTAAGCTGAGATGCGTACCCCACAAGGGGTACCCATAGCGTGTAGTCACATAGTTTTTTTGTTCGTCCATGCCCGCTCGCGCCGCTCTGTCTGTAGCTTTAAATTCGGCCCTAATTAATCTTGATCCAATCCAGCCTGTCCCAGCAACGCCCTAAGCCGAAGTGCGTATCCCACAGGGGATGGTACCCATAGCGTGTAGAGTTGCTTAGTTTTCAAGCTTTTTTACCCTGTCTGGAGAGGCCTTAATTTATTAAGGCATAAGCCAGTTAGCTCAGTTAAGTAGCCAACAACCTCCTGGGTTGAACTGCGAGATGATATTAAAAAAAAACAGGTCAATAGCGAGTCGGACTCGCGCACCGCGGGTTCCGTATATATATAAAAAAGTGTGCTATTTAGAGACATCGCTTTATTTTTCCTGTAATCTACACATAAACTTTTATCACACAGAATAATTTCAGATTTTTCTCTATGCAAATTTTCGGAGATAAGGGGAGGGGGGATGGGAACGGTATTTTTTTTACATTTTTCATCCAAACTACGCGGCCTAAAAAAGGGGTTAAATATAATGACCACCAAAAAAAAAAAATCTTTGATACCCTAAGCTTTTTGCACTTCAAATTGTATTCAAACACCAAATGTAGTAAATGATCACCAAATCTGATTAAATTATTGCGAGCAAATTATTGCGTTAGGTTAGGTTAGGTTTTTTTTTTGTATTTGTTTGATTCGCTTTTAATGCTCTTTCTAGGTTTGGTTAGGTTAACAATGATTAGTTTGGAGTCATTTGCTTTAATAGGATAGCAAGATGTAACAATTTTGGTTATAATTTCAAATAAAATGGAGTTTTAATTTTGGTGATCATTTACTATTTTTGGTAGTAAAGTGTTTTTTTTATGTTATATTTTACTTTATCTGGTGATAAGTTAAACATAAGCCCCTAAAAACAAAAAAAAACGTTTGAGAATATGCAAACAGCGCTCTTTCCTATTTTATGATACCCCACATGCCCAAGGGAGTGAAAGGGAGTCATAAAAAATTCGAAGTGGATAGCTCCACTTCGAATTTTTAATACCACCTTTCAGACCCTGTTACAAAAAAAAAAAAACTCCATAATTCAAGTTATTTACATTAGTAGTTCTTGAGATATCCAGCTGTGACAGACGGACAGACAGACAGACAGACTGAGTCGCACCGTAAGGGTTCCTTTTTACCATTTTTTTACGGAACTCTAAAAAAAAAAACTATTATTTCGTGAACCGTGATAAGACGGCAAGGCAAGCAATTTATGGTTATTATTTGCTTGCCATTCTTGAGTGGTGATTATTTCGTGTATTTTATACATAAGTAGGTAGATATTGCTCTTTAACGTACAAAAAACTTGAGTAGTGTAAATGAAGTTTTAGGGACAACATCTTGCTTATCCATGGAATCTTCTGGTCTGTACATTTTTTGTTGTTAAATTATGATTTTGTATTTAACACAACAGTCACGGGCTGGTGATCGATGGAATTTATTATAGGTAAAAAGTGTTATTATACGACAGTTTGAATCTTGATAGACATAGGCAATGTACGTAGGCTCGCCCCCTTATTACATGGGACTAAAACATATTTGGCGAAATGTGGGTGTACTATAGGTGCAGCTCTGCCCAACCCTTCGGGAATTACAGGCGTGAAGTTATGTTATGTTGTTGTGTATGTATTCAAAACCTTATTGCATGCCCTATTAAATCACTACAAAACATATTTTGAATACTCCATACATCAAAACTTGTATAAAATAAACAAGTAAGGTACACAAGAGAACTTAGAATAAATTGCTTACCTTTGAATAATGTAGGCATTGGAGTTTCTAATTCCAGTTCGAAACTAACAACAAACAGCAATATATTCAGTACCTACGATTTCATGAAACCTGCCTACTCCTATTTCCTCAAATACTAGCAGGTGTTAATATTTCAGAAATATTTTCAGGATAGTTAAAACAATACGATGTCTATCATCATACACTGATTACCGGCCATCACTTCACAAGATGACAATCAAATGGTGATGGTTACTTTATTTACCACAGAAAATCATTCTCTGGGAGTCTGTTCGCATGAACAAATGTGTCGCGCATTTGTTCATGCGAATAGACTCCCAGAGAATGATTTTGTCGCCTATACGATATCAAGAGAGACAATGAACTGGACAATTTTGCTACAAATAACTACAAGCGCAACGCCCATGCTTCGCACGTGTTTTACGACTTGAAAAAACGTCATGATTTCTGTATTATAATTTGTATTATGTACCTTTAATAATCTCCCCGACCGATTTCGATCACGGTAGCCAATCCCAACGGAGTTTAGCCAGGTACGCAGCCGATAGTGCACAAATGTGTGCGCAAACACGGGTGCCCTCTCTGTTCCTTTACTCTCATAGTCCGGTGGGATGGCAATACGACACGACCGGGGAGAAATCAGAAGTAGGGCCAACGGCTTTACGTGCTTTCCGAGGCACGAGGGTGTCACACCACCAACTTCCAAACCCAATAATACTTTACCCGACCTAGGAATCGAAACCAGGACGCCACGCTCAGCAGTTGCACTTCTGACCACGTGACCAACGGGGCAATACTATAAATGTATTATTGTATATTAAATTATGGTAAAAACCTCATCAAAATCCGTTGCGTAGTTTAGAAGAACAACGCGGTCACATAGACACGCGAAAATTAACTTTCATTTTAATGTGTATAGATTGTTTAATCGTGTGATATTCCCAGAAAGTCTCGAAGACATGTCCAACCTCATTTGCCTCCGAAATACGTGACATTCTAAGCTTCTGTTTCTATAGTTCTACCTGTGTAGCGATAGATTTCCTCCACTATGAACTTACGTCACCCATTATCATTGTCACTTCATGTTCATTACATTTCTTGTGAGTGTGACAAACCAATCTTTCAACCAATTAAAGTGGTAGTTTAGAGGTCAGTCCATTCCTTAAATAATTAGTACAAAAGTCGCCAACAAAACGCATTGAAGCAGTAAATAGAGAAAACTACGTAGCGTAGCTCTGAAAGTTTCTGATTGCTTGAGTGCTTTATTGCCCATATAGATTGTCACGTAATATTAGTGGGGCAATAAAAGTAAATATGTTTTCGTTTGGGTTCTAAAGACGAGCAGAGAGCGGGGGTATGTGAGCGTAAATGTATCTAAAAGTTCTATGTACAAATTGAACGATGTCGAAGGTCTCTGATACTGGAAATGTCATGTCATTGCAGAATTATGAGAGTAAAAGAAACCGGCCAAGTGAGTGTCGGACCACTCACAATGAAGGGTTCCGTAGTTGGGATGAATTTATCCAAAGAACATTATGAATTTATCCATCCCAAGAACAAACTTTACTCTTAGTTGAAAAACATGTTATCCCATACATTCAAACTGCAAATGTATGTTTGTACGCACAATAATGAGAGATTTACCATGTTATTTTAAGACCATAGACTTCTTATAAGTTTTTCTGTAATCTATAGGTACAGAACTATGTTCGGTATTTTTTTTTCAAAATTTTAGGCTCAGTACTTTCGGAGATAATGGGGCGAATGGCCAAATTTTGTCTATTTTCTTACCCTTACCTACTAATATATAGTCCTTTCATTTGATATGTCACACGATACAGTTTGCAAAACTTTTTTTTAATTTTCTCATTTGCTCCCGAAAATTGACCCCATATTCAAAATTCATTTATTTACGTTACTAGTCCGTGTTTGGGTCACAGAAATACATATGTGTACCAAATTTCAACTTAATCGATCCATTAGATTCGGAGCAAATAGGCTGTGATAGACGAACAGATAGACAGACACACGAGTGATCCTATAAGGGTTCCGTTTTTCCTTTTGAGATACGGAACCCGGCTGACAATGCCTTCCAAAAATCACAAAATGTTATTTTACTGAGAATTTTATCAATACATTTTATCGTATTCATTTAAACATGGCATTGTCTTTTGTTTACTACCAAAAGCATTCGCCTAACGCAAGAAAACACCCAGTGCCGCATGAAACAATTATAAATACAGCCGTCTGGCATTGAGAGTTCCCGATAATTACGAGAGAGAGTGTTTTATTGCCTATAGAGTGCCACGCAATATTACTGAAGCAATAAAAGTGAATATCTACGTCAGTGTTCAGGCTTCGCTCTTTAGAACTCGTGAAATATTTTTAAAACCTGTCAGTTCCAGAAATTATTTTCATGATAGTTTTCTTTTTCACCACGTTCGTACATATCACTGTCGGATTATAGCAATGTATACACATATACCTATATATATGCAGCAGCCAACTAGCATAATTATAACTAAACGGCGCCGTTCAACTAGCGGCCTGAATGATATTTAATTAAAGGTTAGGTTGAAACTTTGAACAATCACGCGCGAGCCTAATTGTTCACAGTAACTAAGCCAGGGCACCTCGACTTAATAAATGGGTTAGAACTGTGATTAACCGCGTGCAAGCCAAACGAGCGATGCGAGCGGTGCTGCGGCAGTGGCCAGCGAACAAAGCTAAGTTGTTAAATAAAGGCTAATTAAGCTAGTTGGCTGCAACATACAGGGTGTAAGGGACAGCCCTCCGCAAACTAACAGAGGGTGCATTCAGCTCCTTTTTCAGATTCAGTAGAATCATATTCCACCGGAAATTACATTATCTGTACGCAGCACTCCTGTTATGTAAATAAAAGAGCTAATGAATACTTTAACAAACGACGCGTGAAATCAGCTGTTCACTTTCTGTCTAGCTACAGAGTTCATCGAACTCACCGCATACAACACAAACAAATCAGGTTTATTGGATTCCCATAAAGTTTCTGAAATAATAACAAGTGCCGGTCATCTTAGTAATTGATACACTGAATTCATTGTATCAGTCTGCGGGGAGGGCTGTCCCTTACACCCCTGTATTAAGGGTGACTGGTAAATAGTGAGTTAGTATTTGCCAGTTGTAATGTGTGGCAATAACTAATTTTAACCAAAAATCAGCCTTTCATATTTGAAAATAATCAACTACATAACATAAGGATAAAATCGAAACCGTTTATTTTTTGCAATAGATGTTATGTATACATAAAAAACTCAAAAAACTAAATGGTTACTTACAGTGAGTACTTAAAATATATAAACACTACCAAGTCGACACTATCCATGTACGGTGTGGACTGGCGCTTGGTACGGGCACTGAAATCTTTATACAAGGATTCCAGCGCTTGTGTTAGGGTAAATGGGGCATACAATACACGACATCAAACTGTGACGGAACGGAAAAAAAGTCAGCGGTTGTATGGTGCCGTGTGCTGTGTGTTGTTGCATTTGTTCACATAACTCGTCAAAATGTAGGGAGCAGCAGATTATTTTTTTTGCGATTTTAGGTTTGATCCCATAGTAAACGTTGTTTATTATGATGAGTACAATGACCCCTTAAGAGGTTGTGCGTTATCTAAATTACACCTTGTAACCTTACCTTACTTATCATGAACCAATCATGTGTTTAAGTGTCGGTCACTAATTACCTGTCAACCTATATACCTAGATTTAATTATATAGCCTAAACACATCTTAATTCATTTAAGTTCGTTGTTCAGTTGTCATGTTGAAGTAATGAATATTTAAAACTATTTCTGGAGAATAAAATATATCAAAGCACGTAATGACAGGTATCAACAATTTAACGGTCAGTCATCAAAGTCAGAAGCCTAGATGCGTTCTGATAACAATATTATGTACATACATTGTTTGCACAATGATCATCTTGCTATGCGCGGGCTTGCGGATGGCGAGCAATGGGTAGGTCGCCGTCCGGTAAGGACCAGGCCCGGGTCGACGGCGCGTTGTGTTCCACGCGCGCCTTAAAGAGATGTCAGCACTAGCTGAAGGGGTCCGCTAGGGCCGATGCCCGCTAGGGTTGCGGGTTGTTCGAAAGAGTTACCGTGGCCCTGGCACAGGCAACTGAAGGAACACGGGTGGGTTTTAGTCAGTAGAAGTCTGACACGCCCTCCCGCTCCACCCAGAGCGGGAGAAGTTATTTGATGATTTCCCATCCACAAAAAAAAAAAAATCATCTTGCTATAAACATATTACAAGGCGTGCTACATACTTATATTTTCCAAAAAAAAAAAAAACTATAGCTATTAACAAAATTATAACATATAAGTATTTCTGTGCAAAACTTTGCTTCACATCTCACGAAGCCGATTATAAAGAGAAATGTCAGCTTATTTAGTGTTTATACCTTGTCAGTCTCGTACGTATCAATTTAAATGAGACAGGACTCCGTAGATCTGATCTACACATTATTCACTAAGGCTTGAGATGAGAATTACCGTATCTGTAATCTTTTGAAATATTCACTGAAGGTAAATTTTGGGACAAGATGGTTTTGGATATTCGCCCTTTGTTTCATAATGTTTGGATAATAGGGTGTCATTGGGTAACATTTGCGGAAAACGGTAATTAGTTGTGATATGTTTGGATAATAGGGTGTCATTGGGTAACATTTGCGGAAAACGGTAATTAGTTGTGATAAAATTGTTACTAAATAGCATAATCAGCCTACCAGCCAGCATAATGATCCTACTGTTGGGACACAGGTATTCCAGGCAGGATTTTTCGAGAATCAAGAGGGAGTGGGCTTTAATCTACCACGTGGGCCCAGCGGATTGGTAGATGTCACATGTCTTCGAATTTTTTGGTTTTAGGACATGTCGGTTTCCACACGACGTTTTCTTTCACTGTTTTAAGAGCAGTGGTGATGAAATTATTTACACAAAGTAAAGCGGCCTGCCTGGGTTCGAACCCACGACACTACAACTCGTAATTCGGGGCCGATTCCACTAGGCCACCACTGTTAAATGATAAATGATTTTATTTCTGTAAGTAGGTTTTGTTCAAACACTTTTACACGTCAATCATGTTGTTTTAAAAACTAGATGAGGTCAGCGTTACCTATCTGACTACTCTCAGAAGGAAGGTCGAAACAAACTCAAAGGTCACAGTCTCTTATAAAGTCCAGACATAATCTTGGTCAGTTCATCTGAAGACCATGTAGATTGGTGTCTGAAATGGTCTTTTGTTGCAGTGTTTGAGGAGCTGTAGGCCTAGCCAAATGGCATTCGCTTCGGAGCAATTCTATTTCTACAATCGCTATCGACGCGCATCTCTATGGAAATGCTGATCTATGATCACGTGACATTTCGATAGCTCATATCAATGCGATACATTTTTGCCTTTTCAACTAGCGTAATCGTTATTCGAATGTTACTTTGACTAGGCCCGCTAGTCTGATTTTCCCGACGCTTCATGTTGTCATACAACACGTCGTCTTTTTATGCCATACATTTTTGCCTTTTCAACTAGCGTAATCGTTATTCGAATGTTACTTTGACTAGGCCCGCTGGTCTGATTTCTCCGACGCTTCATGTATCTATACAACACGTCGTCTATGTGTTATTAACCACTAGGTACTAAATATAATGAACTAAAGCGTCCATGTCCAGCAGTGGACGACTTTTGGGTGAATGGTTGGTGATGATGAAAGCGTCTATAGTCTTAAATGTTACCGACATTCACAAAACAATATTTCGCGTTTCAAATGGATTGGTAACTGAATTTCCACCAGATTCCAATAAACAAGTGAGGTTTAATGGAATTATTATCTGTGGAACTGAATATTAAGTTAGAGGATGTGAAATGAACTATTTCGGTGAGGAAAATCTGAAATAGTGAAACAAGGCATGAATTTTATTAAACTGTTTCAGCATTTGTTGCTGCTGTCAAGGCTTTTGTAAGTCATCTATATGTTTATCTATATGTAATCAATAGATATATCGAATTGATTATTTATTGAAATACTAATATCTGACTCTAAATATATTTTTAGTCTAGTCATAATAGGAGTCAACCTCGGAATAAGCTGTAAACTCGTAAACACCTTAGTTTTGGCGTTATAAAAGTTGTCTCAAGTCTCATAAAATCTCGTGTCTGCGTCGTTATTAAGTTATTAAGTTATTCAAGGTCAAAGGTTACAAAAATTACTTTTTCGCGATTATCTCGGTTTCTATAGGAAATGATGCATTTACTATATATTTGTAGAGCATACAATTTGCGACAAATTTTATTCCAAACATTGTTTTTACGAGTATGCGCTCAACCGTTTTTGAGATAGAGGACAGAGAGCGCGCAGCGCTCTGCTATACATATTATAGTATAGTGCAAGGTCAACCGTGAATCTTGGTGAATAATAGTACCTTGTATAAAGTTATTAAATCATTAAAATATCATTAAAAAATAATAAGTATAATTTATTAGTTAATACATTATGTTTAATAACATTTTACATATCTAATATATTCATTTAATAATACTTACCTTTAATAATACTTTGTGTCATCAATAACTTATCAAGTGAAAATTTTCTTCTTCTTCATAGTCATCTTCCGGGCGTTCGAAAATTTCT
Source organism: Dicycla oo (assembly GCA_948252095.1). Lineage (NCBI taxonomy): Eukaryota > Metazoa > Arthropoda > Insecta > Lepidoptera > Noctuidae > Dicycla > Dicycla oo. The sequence goes on from OX411728.1 coordinate 17,797,678, forward strand.
GTTTCATTGTCATCATCTTCGTTGTCTTGAATTGTTGTTTCCAGGCTTTTGAGAATTTCAGGGTCACTTTGCAATGAAACAGCATTGTGGCTTTGACATTGTCTTTTCCAACTTTTATGTAAATAATTAATTGTTAATGATATTTTAATGATTTTATAACTTTATACAAGGTATTTATTCACCGAGATTCACGGTTCACCTTGCAATACAGGTTGCATAGCTGAGCGCAGCGCATTCTCCGCCCTGTATATCAAGAACGGTTGAGCGCATGAAAAAATGCAACTGTTATGTTCTACAAATTTGTAATAGATGTATCATTAGAGCTTTCGAAGCCGAGATAATCGCGAAAAACCAGTTTTTGTGACCTTCAAAACTTATTGACGCAGACACAAGATTTTATGAAACTTTTATAATGCCCAAATGCAGGTGTATATACGAGTTTACAGCTTATTATCTCTCACCCCTTTTTGTGCTTAAGTGACGGCACTATTTCTTTTATTTTCATATTTAATTGACAATTTTACATTGACAAACGTAGCAAAAAGAGTATGTAATGATTGTAGCAAGTCTGTAGTTTCTGTCTACCCTGTTTATGTATGAATTTTAAAACAAAAAGAATGCACACCGCCGGAACTCTAATCAATAAAATCAGTGTGCCAAACTTAAAGCAATTAAAACAAGGCGATCCTTACTGCTTCTTTCTGAAAAAGATTAGAACATTTCTATCCCTGTAGTGCAAAAGTGGAGACGAAGACAATTTTATTTGATCTCGGGTTCAGCAAACAAAACAGGAGTGTTCTTATTAAATTTCATTATATCCAAAAGAAAATAAAAAGTACTGAATTATCGATTAAAGAGTCGCATTCAGTTTCGAAATCACGGCTGAAGGAGTTCCAACTATTTAAATTTTTTTAACTTTGGTAACTCATATCGTTCTTGAGAACTCTCAACAAGAGAATGCTTTTACGAACTGTATTTTGTCTTGCTTTGGGATAGTGTTAGTATGCATTATGAACGTATGCATACCTGATGGCTTGCGCCGACGGCCAATTTCCAGGTGTTATGTACTAAGTCTGGTGATTTTTATGTATGTTTTACAGAATACTCTAAATAATTAGTAATCAATAATGCCAGACTCTTCCTGTCGGCGGTTTGTTTCCACCAGACGCTTTAAAGCTCGCAAAAAATGATGTCATCTTACTAATAGTTTGAGTCTTAATTTTTATACGTATAATGATACTCGAGGAACTATTTCAATACTATTTGTAAGCGGCCAGACCAATCGTAGCTGCCAAACATCCCTCAGACATAATTAAAAGGCCGCTGTTAGTATGAGCGCGAGCGTGATAATTAGATGTTTTGTGTCTGGGGGATGTTTGACCGTTACTATTGGTCTGGCTACAAATAGTATTGAAATAGCTCACCGAGTGTGTGTAAAGAAAAAGTGTATTGTATTGTCTATTAGAGTATAGGTATGTAGATAAGTTATGTTTTATGCCCATGTGTAAATAATAATTATTGTAAATATTCGTATGCCGCTCTTAGCGGGGGATATGTCTTAAACATAATATACCAATTTTATAAATAGACAGTCTTTGTCTTTGTCTATGGTGTACCTACATAGGGCTACAGATGAAAGAGATGAATCACACTAGTAGCCAAATAGCCAACTAATATACTCGTAATATTAAACTTAAAACATAAGATATCATTATGCCTGTAATCCTCTTAGGGATAGGCAGAGATGTTTAAGACATCCATACTTTTTGCAAGTTAGGTATTTAATGATTCCCCACATAAACGTGGAATACATAACATCATACCAGTATTCCCCGGAGGAGTAGACAGAGAGGTAGGTAAACCTCTATATATACAAGGTGTAACTTATATAACACACAACCTCTTAATTAAAGGGTCATTGCACACATCATTATGAACAATTTTATTCATTTATTTATTTAAATAACGTTCTGTATACACCATTTATATTTATTATTTTCCGTCAGCACTTGAAACACGTAAACAACCAACTTGTAACTTGTTTATAATTGACCGTGTGAGAAGCATGGAGAGCCCAATGGAACGTCTTGCCACTGTTAAGATTTGGCCCCGCGATTTGTTGATTGTCATTGTAAAAGCCAACTTTAAGGGAAATTGCAACGTCTTAAATTTAAATGGCAAGTTATTCGGGATAATGGGTATACGGGGAATTAAAGCGCTCTCTCTTCTAGCAGCCCCTGTAATAATGGTAGCTTTATAATATTACTGCCTCGCTCTGTGATACGAAGCCTGGTGCCGTTGCACAGTCTGGGTGCGTCTGGAACGCTAACTTTAAACTCCAGCTTATGAGACGGCATGCCCGTTAACCAGGAAGTTAAGAAATTCAACGGGGTAGGCAGTACTATCGTCATTAGCCATCACAGAGTCTACGGATGTGTATAGTTTTGGATCGGCGACGATCATGTCTAAAATTTTTTTGATTTATTTAATTGACTCACTCTCACACAACTGCTCTTCATTATTTATATTAACCTCCAAATTGGGAAAAACGTGCATGATAAGTTCGTTCCCTGTAGCCACTGGATGAGGAATTAGCGGCCGATTCCAGACTATCCTCTCCAATCTGCAGAAACTTATTCGCAAAAACCTGATTCGTGGTCGTTGTACAGTTTGGACACGCATGTCGCACATAAAATGGAGCTTCTAGTTTCTGGACCACAGTGGCGACGCCTTGAGACATGCGTTTATTTCATCTGCTGGGGCGCCCCGCTCAATAACTGGCAGTGTCTGTCTAAAATCGCCTGCGAGCAAAACGGCAACGCCGCGCATTAGCGCCAGGTTGCCGCGGATGTCCTACAGGTAGCGTTGCCATCCGTCCGGATAAAGCCGGACAGTGTTAGGCTTTTTGACCTCATGTCCGGCCAAATTTCACTGCGTCCGGCCCGTCCGGCTTTTGTTAGGCTTTTTATATCTATCGTTCAGTCACTTCAGTCAGAAACAAGCGAGCGAGACGAGACTCGTTGACTCGCCAAGACACGCAAGTTTACATACTACCTACATATTCAGTGTATACCCGTGGCCGCTAATAGGAGCTCGTGGCTAAGTAATAACAGCCGCACGGGTCAATTCATTAGGTTAAGCTACGCTTGCCGGGATTGGTCTGTGGATGGGTGACCATCTTTACATACCGAGACTCAGAAAGCACGTTAAGCCGTTGGTCCCGGCTGTCATTCGTGGATCTTTGACAGTCGTTACGGGTCGTCAGAAGCCCGAAAGTCTGGTTGTCAGAACCAGTCTTTCCAAGGGGTATCGTATTACCCAGTAACTAGGTTGTGGAGGTCAGATAGGCAGTCGCTCCATGTAAAATACTGGTATTCAGCTGCATCCGGTTAGACTGGAAGCCGACCCCAACATAGTTGGGAAAAGGCTAGGCAGATGATGACCCGCGGCCGCGCCACCACCGATTGACACCGAGCCAAAAACCTTTCGGACAAACTCATATCGTTCTCCGCTGATAATGCTACTACTAACTTTGGTGGGAAAGACAGAGGAAGAGGAGGCCAAAATAATGTTTATTTGAAACTGAAATCCCTCACAAACAACCAAAACAAACTTGGAATTTTCTTGAAAAATATGTTTTATTCGAATTTTTTGTCTCCCATTTTTTAGCGTCCGGCCTAGTGACTTCTTAAATCTGTGTTTTATTCGATATTTTTGTCGAAAATCCTTTTTTTACAAAAGTCCGGCTTTTTTAACGAGTAAGTCCGGCTTTTTGATTTTTAGCCATGGCAACGCTACCTACAGGCAACGTTCAACGCCTCTAATGCATGCTTGTGCGACATTGTACACTCGTCCCATACTATCAACTTGCACTACTGCAAAAGGTCTCCCCGGCCTCTGTTTTTACTGATGTTGCATGTTGGCGTATCTTTGCTAGCAAGATTAAGCGGCAATTTGAAACCGGAATGTTTAGTCTGGCTCCCGTCAAGCAAAGTTGCGGCAATTCCCGAGGAAGACAAAGCCAGAGCTTTATTGCGGTCTTGCTGAGTTGGGTCAGCAGAAGTTGTGTCAGCTCAAATGTCTTACCCGTACCCCCTGGTGCGGCAAGAACTAATAATCCCTCCTCTAATCGGTGCAAAATCGTTTCGTAGACTAGACGCTGCTCGGGAAGCAAACTTGGGGCCATTTCATTAACCTGCGCTTCTAAAACCGCGGTATTGTAGTTTAGATCCTTCAAAACATCGATTGCGAAGAGGGGAACTCTTCGCTGCGGCTTACCCAAGCCGAAATCAGCGAGGAAATCATTTTATCCTCAATCAATACCAAAGTTTCGTTAATAAGGTCAACGTGACAACCATCCAACCTATGCGCGATATCTTCTGATAAAGCGTCTTTGTATTTATCCCACAGGTTAGATAGTCCTCAAGTGCTCACTAAAATTGCAAACAGGTCCCTAACTTTAACTGCTGAGCGACAAAGGACGGCTTCCGCCATAGTTGTGTCCCAGTAGTTGTCATTTTCTAATAGCCCATCCATAGGCCTCACATCTTCCCTAAACGTTACTGCTCTTGACCATCTATAGTTTTAGCATCAGGAAACTTGTCGGGCTGCGCACCTCATTGAGCAACATTCGCAAGCAAATGTTGCTGACGTGCACAGTATACTTATAACCGACCCAATGCGTCTCCTGCCTTCACACCTGGCCACTTTTCAACAGGTGTTCCCTGTACATGACGCTTCCATTCCTTCCAAGATACAATCCATCTATAGTACCGTGCTCTTTCGGAATAGAGAAGGGTTTTTGCCAAGTTGTCATTTTCGCATAGTTGGAAAAATACGGTCAGTGTTGTTTGCGGAGGCGTTGGCTCTCTGTCTCGGAAATTCTGCTCAACGATTCAGATATTGGGCTTTCGCCCAATATCCTCTACGCTGCTTCGTTGCTGCTGTCGTTCTTTTTTTTATTTGAGATGGGTTTGCTCTTGTCTAGGTCAGAGGTGACAAAGTCTTCTTCATCATCTACATGCCCTAAACGTTTGCACTTCATCTCTGGGGTTAATACCGGCGTTACCTTGTTGGACACTAAAAACTGCTTGGTCATTTCCTTTGTAAATATATTTGCAAATGTATTTAATCGCTTGTACAGAACTGCAGAATTCAACATTTATAATATGCTGTAATACTCGTATGGCACCGTCCAGCCATAGACCTCTTCAACTTCAGGGCCACCACGAATTCCAATTTTAGTAGTCTTACCACCATGCTCGGAGGCCCTTTGCTTGTATAGGGTATATTCATTGTTATTTGTCTACGTATCCTTCAATAGTTCCCGGGGTAATTAGCAAATTTGACGCAAGCTGCACGACATGCCGCTACAGCCGCGCAGTACAGAATCAAATAAGTATCGGTGAGGTTTTCGCAGCCATCAAAATAGTTTGACAACTGCGAATTCAGAGCCGCCACTAGTGCCATATTTTAGTTATGCATGTGCAAACGAGGTAAGCGTGGCCTAAGTTCGGGTGACATAAACTAATATTCCCGAATCGCACCCTCCAAACCACTCCTCAATTCCTCATTGCACTGGGTACTTACATTTGTAGCCCTGTCATCACTCACCACGTCAGCTTGACTTGTGTTGCACTGCAATGTGGTATTATAACAACAGTCCGCGACAGGGGGTAATAACATGGCTACTCTGCATTTCCAGGTGATTAAGTACAGTGTCATCCAACATATATTTACGCTGGACCTGATCCGATAGTCGTTGTGCCGAAACGTTGACAGCTGGCTCAAACACCTGAATAAGACAGAGCATCCGAACACGGTACGCGATCAGATTGTTTCCCCTCTCTGTAGCCCCACAGTATGAGCGCATGACGTTCTCATTTATGGATCGTGTCCATCTCATGCGTTGCACACTTCTGCCGGGAGCTGGGACCCTATCAGAGGCCGGTGGGCCTCGAGGTCCTAAGCCGTCCGGAGGCCGGCGTCCTCCCCGTCGACGAGCAGATGGTGGTGACGTCAGCGGGGAAAAATATTCGTCGCTCGGGCTCGACGCAACTGCCACGGCCGGTGTCACTGCACTCTCGATGGGGCTGGGTACCGGCGGTGGCGGGGCGGAACTGAGCAACTAGTTCGGAGGTAGAAGGCGTGCGCGGCGAGCTGCTGATTTTGTCAACATTTTCTCATTTTTTTAAGTTATTTTCTTGTTGTTAGTTTGATCGGAGGTGACATCTGTCATGTCACCTCCGATCCAGCAGTTTTTGAATAAATTCTGTAGTAATCTAGTTCATGGTATTTTAAAATGGTTTCATGGTATTTTAAAATTATCTCTGGATATATTTTTCTTTCAGTTTTGTTATAAAAATAGAAATGAGTAAGAAAATAAATTTTGAGACTTCTTGACGTTGGTGTTGCCAGCTTATTATTATTTTTACGTCTCTTGACAATTCTCGGGATCCTCGAGACTCGGACCTTTGGAAGGCGTATGAGGGATAGAAACCAACTTGCAGAGGCCGCTTAGATAATTTTAAATGATGAGGACGCACCAACCGACCCTTTCAGCACTATGCCAGTGCGCCCAAGGACAACCCCCGGTTGGTGCTATATTATTACTGTTATTCATTAAGCCAGCCATGTTTTAAATTATTATTACAATTTGGCGATTATAATAGAAAAACAGCTCCTCTGTCTGTTGGTTCATCATATTCTCAGTTTTCTTTCATTTTTTATTTCTGGAGCGATTTTTATTTACACAATGTATCTTATGAGCTCGGCAACAACGTCGAAAATTGTTTTCATACCATAATTATTAATTAATGTTACTTAATTTTTGGCTGTACATTGTATGGTCCCATATAAGGTTCTTGTTGGAGTCAGGAAAATAAATGTGTTTGTGAGTTTCTATGTCTTCGTGATAAATTTGACTAAGTAATCAAATTTTCTACACTCCAGTTGTACATTATTTACACATTTTTTAAACGTGGGGACATACAATGTATAACATTAGCATTTTGATTTTTTTCGAGCAACATTCTATTGTTTGAAATCAAGTTTCCAATTAAAATCAATTTTACTAACGTTTTTATAGAGTATAATTGGTGACAGTCATCTGAAGCTAAATTATGGAGTTTGGAATCCAAGTTGTATTAAGTTTTAAGTTTCAATTTATCCCAAGTTATCTCCTTTGTGTAAATAATTCGACTGTTCAAATTTAAGTAATATTTTATTTAATAGCAATCCTTGTTACAGCAGAAAAAAACCAAGAAATTGTGATTTAAATTTATTTTAGAATGTAGTACTATGAGCATATTATTACATACATATTCTTAATATTGAACTTACCTCCGATTTTCACATTTATGTTTTGGATGGGATTATACATATTTACTCTTAGAGATTATGAACAATCTCCAGGATTCTTGTCTCAAAAACATTGTTTTGATTATGTCTTTTGCATTCATTTTGGTTGGTTGATAAACAAAAGTTGCTCAGAGAATCCTTCCGATTTTGTAATTCTAATCTTTCTCGACTATTTATTTGGTGGATTCTTTTTTTGGTACTTGGGATGTCCTTGATGGTTTCCTTTGCAACCAATCAAAAGTGGCCTTGATTTTGTAGGTTGTTTGAAAGAACACTGCTCCCATGGATTTTTCTATACCTCGTTTATAGTCTTATCAAATAGATCGAAATCCTCTTTCCTCAATTTGTTCCCGAAGCCCTTGTCGTCGAAATCTTGCAAACTTTTCCTTAGTGCGCTCCTGGTTTGCATATCAGATTCAGTAGATGGATTGTGATTACTGTTACAGTTAGACATATTAGTCTAATGTTGAGTTCAACTACCTACTATGATCGCGTGAAACTACATAAAAATTCTTTTAAATGTCTCTTCTACTCACTTTCTATGTCCACGATACAAAGTAAATGGTAAAAATTAGAGGTGTACTGCAACAGTTTCAAGTCAAAGTTAAAACGTTGCAAAAGCGCAATAGCGCGTTAAAAGGCTTCTACCGTTTCGTTTAGAAGCGGTTTCACAGGCATATATGGGCCATTAGGATGTTAGCGCCTCTTTCATTGAGTATAGTGCGAACTTAGATAGTTCGATAGCTTTGGATTAGGTGTACTGGCTGGTGTAATACAACAGCATCGTCGCTATTAGTATTATTATTATTGGTATGGAATAGTATAGTGATTGCAATATTAAATACAATAATGTTAAATTGTATTTCCTGGTAAAGGTTTTCTTTACCGCACTTGTATTTGCATCGCTAAGTTTTTGAAAGCAGATTTAAATTTTAAATGAGTTCCTCGGAATATTAATTGAGATAACGCTCAGTGATTGTGATAGCTAAAATACGCTTAAAAGCTTTTGGAAACAGGAAACTGCATCGTACAATGAATTTAAACTAAGGGCCGGTTTTTGTATCCGTAGTTAACTCAACCAATGGTTAAACATTGTAGCTAATGGTTGAATTTTGGCTAAATGTGAAAGGCTAAACATGAATTAGTTTATTTTTTAATATGAATACATTCATGCCTTTCACATTTAGCCAAAATTCAACCATTAGTAACTATGTTTAACCATTGGTTGAGTTAACTACGGATCCAAAAAACCGGCTTAAACTAAATAATTGGTGAGGCCAAACCTATTTTCTCTCAATTTTGTCAAAATTTTTACATTGTATTTATTTTTAGGTCTATAACGAAACACATTATTTATTTAGGTATTTTAAAAATTTATAATTCAGTTAACAATATAATATCCTTACCTAACTAAAATTATTAAAAAAAACTAAAATATGACGTCGAAAAATTCCTCCGCATCGCTATCGACTGGTAATGTTGTGGCGGCATTACCACGTTGTATGGCAATTCTTTAGTCTCTGGCCAAGGTAAAAGCCAGCTTTTGGGTCACGGGATGTGTCAACCAGCCGTTTGGAGATTTCGTTGAGCAAACCATGAGCACTAGGAACCCACGGCCCGAGGGTTTCAACCCCTAACGCCTCGAAAATATAGTTACCGATGAGGTACACTTAAGGTATACTTCCGCCGCTTGAGGTTTTCCGCAGCCGCAGCAGCAGCGCCAGCACAGCACGCTGTGCCAGGAAGATGGGATGGCTCAAGAGTATCGACACGCATTGCGTCCCACATTAAAGGTCTACCCACCTTCCATGGAAATAAATACATGCCTTCCGGTCTCTTGCCATCGTCGAGTGCCAAGCCATTGGGTTCTAATACAGCTGGAACACCGACGGTGACAAGGGCTCGTCGGATGATGTCATTATAGTTCGCGTGCCGCACTAAGCGATCGGCACTTCGGCTGCAAAACAGGCCGTGATGTTCGAGGCTGTTGACAACTTTGCCATAGTAACAGCGATGAGGAGAACAATAGGGAGCTCCTAGTCGCAGGGAAGCGGCGAGGCGGAAAGTAGTGTCTCATCGAACAAAGTGGTAAGTGAAGGTGATGGTAGTGCATGGAGCCACAGACACGATTCCCACTTACCCACAGCCACCAGGCGCGCACGCTCCGCAGTAGTAGCAGACGTGTCAAGTAAATTGTTCTGTACTACTCTGCAGAGCGGTTCATCCCACCGTCTCTGGGAAGATGGATTGTCGGGTAGGTCTGAATTCGGGCAAGCGAGTTCCAGGCATCCATAGCCTCAGTGAAACAAGACAGACACATCGAAATTAACCAGTGTGGAGGCTAGGATTTTACTGATTAATTTCTTGACCGAGGATATGAAAGCCGGTAAAGTAATACTAGAAATTTTGTATTTCTGAATAATGATAGCTACAGCATTGTGTTTCGCTAGTATGTAATTCATCTAGATTTCTATTTGAGTAATGAACATTTTGCAGAAAGACACCGGACATTGGCAAGTTTAAGATCTAAGCTATTAAAAAAAATACAAAGAGTTAAATCAAATATTGCAACTTTAACATTTTATCAACTGGCTTCAAATTAAAATTCCTAATTGGATTGTTATAGATTTCCAAAAATCAAGTAAATTTTTCCTTTTCCTCAAAATACAGGAAGGAGCGATTTAATATTCATCAGTAGACATTCCACTAACAAAGAACTTAGTACCTACTTTATAAAAGATGGCTCTGGAAATGAAGATGGGGTGCTAATTAAATACCCAGTTAATGAGATAAGACTAATGAGGCATTGGATAGATTAAGAGTTAAATTAGTTTGCAGTTTCTTTGATAATGTCCTGTGGTCACTCTCACTTATAACCTTTCAGACATACTCGCTTTTTACTATCGTGAAGTACATAACAGTTAGTAAAATTACTTTACTCCTAATAACGACTTTGTTATTTATTTTGTTGTCTTTATAGACGATGTTCTTTGAAACTTTACTGAAGTAGAAGACGACAGTTTACACTAACTGTCTGCCATATTCTGCTTTCCAAGTTCTTTTTTTTTTTGTCTAAAGTAATTACAATTTTATTTCTTATGAAATAATGTTTATTCGGGTATAAATTTTACGTAATTAATGAAGTCAGTCAATTCTGAGCGTTTTTAGTAGTTTTATGGTTTTGTATGGGATTTTTTTATATATATTCCATGCATGTTTCAAAATTTTCCGCTATGGATTTAAGACATAATTTTCTTATGTAGGTAGTTCAATCCACGAAAAAAAATGCTTTCGAGCGTTTTATGAAAAAATTACTTCGGAATTTTGGCTTTATATAAATACATAGATAGGAAAAATTGCGAAAAGTGAGGCCGCTATAAATTATGCTCCAAAGTCAAAGTTGTCGATATCTTTCAGTTTCTCAAAATAAGAACGCCAAAGTTGGCCATTTAACACAAAAATTACGGTTGAAATTTAATAGGGGCCTGTGGTTGTCGCTGGGAGTCACGTTGCAAGTGCATTAGGTGCTGGCATAATGTGCATGCGTCACGTGTTAAAACTAAGTACGTTTTAATTTACATAAATTATAGGTGGAAAATAAGTCGTAAATTAACAGTATTTTTTTATATTTATATTTATGTTCATTTATGTTATTTTTTTTATATTTATGTTCATCTCACATGACTTCACTAGGTATTAACTTCACTAGTTAAGATTTATTGACGAATCGGTCTAGTTTGGTTCAAATAAAGAATTATAGCCCTAAATAATATTATAAATGCGAAGGTGAGTTTATTTGTTTCTTTGTTTCGCTTTCACGCTAAAACGGGTAAAAGGATTTGGATGAAATTTTACAGATAGGTAGCCTGGAAAAGGACACAGGCTACTTTTTATCCTGTATCGTAAACGAAGTCGCGGGCGACTGCTAGTACATAATATTCTCTCTTGCGATACTAAGTTCGATTCCCATCCAGGACAAACATTTGTGTGCATGAACATGTCTGTTTGTTCTGAGTCTGGGTGTAATTATCTATATAAGTATGTATTTACAACAAAAAAGTAGTGTATGTAGTTTATCAGTTATCTGGCTTCCATAGTACAAGCTCTGCTTAGTTTGGGATCAGATGACCGTGTGTGAACAATGTCCTAGGATATTATTATAATTAATGTGTGTAAGTATTTATAAAGCAATTCATTGGAATATTTTTCTCTTTCGAGTGATTTCAGATCCATATTATTGTTCATTGAGTCCAATAATCTATATTTCCATTATACTACCTATTTTGATAAAAATGAGCTCAGGAAAATCAAAATCAAAAGTCATTTATTCAAACTAGGCTGAGAATCAGCACTTTTCGAACGTCAAAATTACATAAGACAGTCCCCCAAAACGCCCGACCTTCACCACTTCCTACTGCTTTAGCTGAGGAGAAAGAGTGGCGCAAATAACTGCCAAAATGTTTCCATATCCATATTTTATATTATTGTAGTTCATGGATCACCTGAATAGATGGATATTTTATTTTGTATCATGGATATTTCATTAGTTACTGAGTGAGCACTTGGAAAAACGATTTTTTATACTTTTAAAAAAACTCAGCATCCTCAATAATTTGTATCTATCCACACTGGCACTGTATGCTGCACGCAAAGCATATGCAAGCAATCCCGCAGGAATACCAGCTCTTAGTCAGCAGGACTCCGATATTCATTACCCATATTATTCATTATTCATAACCCTCGATTCATTCTCCCCAGATAGAGGGTTTTCCATAAGTATTACCCCTCGAAGAAAAAAAAAGCATAGGTACTTTGAATGTAACACGATTTTATTTCTCCCAGCGTTAGATGGGGACTATAATAGCCTGCGGGTAGTTTTAAATGTGTTTATAAAAGAGTGGTGCGCTCATTAGTAAATACATAATAATAATAATAATAGTTTTATTAACAAAAATGCAAGTTTGACTCAATTAGAGTATACATAGTAGTCAACTAGGAGACAGAAATTGATAACCAGTAATAGTGTACAAAAGATGGGTAAGTACAGTTAATACAAAATTTGAGCCCTGACTCCTAAACTAGGAAGATCCTGTATCTTAGGAGGCAGTCTTCGCATAAATAATGGACAAACAAATAATGAGCGTACTAGCAGACTCGAAGATGCTTTCTTCTTTCATCTGTTATAACCATTAAATGAGTGGGGGTGAATGACCTTCGAACTTTCATCATTGTTTTTATGTCTTCGCATAAAATGTTAACACAATACTACTTACGATACTATGCCACATGGGAATTGCAAACTACGCATCAAAGACCTGACGTCAGTGTGTCGTATGTGGCGATGTAGCCACAATACAATCCGCGGAATTCAGAAGAACTTGAATTGAGGCTTGATTTCTTAGGAGAATGACATCACCATCATTAATCTGTTCAAGTAATGTAAGAGAAGGTGTACCTTTACTCTAGAACAGCTAGTTTATTCGAACTTTCGTCAATGGCGCTGATTCCCTTGTTCACAAACTAAACTAAATTTAAGTTCAGTGTATCTTTTTCTTTCTATTTCATTAAGAAAAGGACAGAAGATAAATATTAGTTAAGTCCTGTCAAATTAAGATACTCCTTATACAAGGTTAGACGTGATTAAAAATTTGCCTACCAAAAATACGTCAATTTATTTTTTAATAATTAATTTGACAGGACTGAACTAATTTTATCGTCTGTCCTTTTCTTAATGAAATAGAAAGAAAAAGATGCACATTGTTTTTATGTCTTCGTATAAAATGTTAAGACAGTACTGCTTAAGCCACATACGAATTGCAAACTACGCATCTAAGACCCTGACCTCAGTGTGTGGCACTTCGCTCAATTCGGGAGAACTTGAATTGAGGCTTAATTTCTTAGGAGAATGACATCACCATCATTAATCTGCTCAGCTAAGGTGTCCATTTCCTACAAAGTAAGTCACATAATTATGAAAACGAGCTGAAATTGTAACACATTAGACTATAATTTAGTTTAAATAACGTTATCCTCGCTTCAACAAATGCCTTGTACCACTGTAAGGGCATTTACCTGACGCCTTAAATAAAGGGTTTCTCTTTATGATCCAGACAGAATTTCATTACAAGAAAATCGCGTTTTAAACGAGTTTTGGTAATGGGATGATAAAGAAAACACCACTGATTAAATTGGGCGAACGATTGTTTTATAAAGTAAACTTTCACGCCTTTTTTACTTGTCTTTGTTTATGACGTGAGAAGTTTTAAGTGGATTTGCGGAATCTGTTTGGGAAATCCTGCGATTTGAAACTGATGGCTTTTTTATAAACAACTGAAAGAGTTTTATAAGCAGCATATAAATATGGGTGATGCATCGATACTGATTCAGGATAATACCCAGGCACACAAAGAGTACATTCATGCGGTTAGTATCAACTTGATGGCCAGCCATCAAGAAGTCCTGATCTCAACCCGATCGAGCGTGCCTGGGATTAGCTCGGGAGGCTAGTCAGAAGTTGTGCAACCCACCTCCTATCACCTTCACGGCCATACAACTGTCCCTGATTGAAGAATTGGAGAATATTCAAAAAACATCGCCTCCGAAACCTCGTCTTCAGTGTGCTAAACCAGCTCGAACCTGTAACCAGAGCCCGAGGAGGTAATACCGGTTACCAAAATGTAAATAAGGCGTAAAACAATCAATCTGCCTAGCCTTTTCCCAACTATGTTGGGGTCGGCTTTCAGTCTAACCGGATGCAGCTGAATACCAGTATTTTACATGGAGCGGCTGCCTATCTAACCTCCACAACCCAGTTACTGGGTAATACGATACCCCTTGGTAAGACTGATTGTCAGACTTTCGGGCTTCTGACGACCCGTAACGACTGTCAAAGATCCTCGAATGACAGCCGGGACCAACGGCTTACCGTACTTTCCGAGGCACGGAGGAGTCTCGGTATGAAAAGATGGTTACCTATCCACAGACCAACCCCGGCAAGCGTAGCTTAACCGGATGGATCGACCCGAGTGGCTGTTATTACTTAGCCACGAGCTCCTCTTAAATAAGGCGTAAAGCATACTTATAAAAATGCTGTTTGTTTTTTTTTACCCGTAATTTAAAAATGGTTATTAAAAGTAAGTTAAAAGTTACTAATGTACAAAAAACTATACTTTCACAGAAAGTTGATGAAATTTGCTATAAATGTTTTTTATTTAAAAACTTTGACTTCTTTAGTATAAGAGAAGTTGCAATTTTAAAAGTGCGGTACTAAGTTTTGAAGGCCAGTGTATTTCCTTAACCATATCAAACAGCCCAAACCTCTAGATGAGCATCTTTACCCACTAGGACACACTACTTGTGTGTGAAGATAATGAAACTAATATTAAGCTTAGCAACTAAGACAAACTGGATAATCAAGTAGTCAGTGACTTGACAAACTGCACTTGTTGTTAGACCAACTTCTTACTTAGTAACAATGATAATTTTCCTTGTGTTCTCACGAAAGCGACTCAAGAAGTTGCTAATTACAAGTTAGGATGTTCTTGATTTACTTTTTAGTTGTTTTTATTCTTTCTTTGGCGAAATACATGCGATAATTGCCTACTCTAGGATATGTGAAAAGACTCTTTCTTTTAACCTCTTCAGTATCGCATGATACCGCATAGATAGATTCATAAGAAAAAGCGTTCGAAGTCCACAGATATATTATAATATATATATACGTAAAATAACATGTTGCGCTTCTCCAAATAAATTGGAATAAGGGCAGACGAACGATGATGATATATACGTAAAATACCATCTTCCAATGGCGACCGCGGGCTTACAGTAGTTGTGAACCTATGAGGTTCGGTTGACATTCGAGCACACATGAACTTGGTTTTTTGGTTGAGTTCTCAAAAATCCTTCACTTGCTACTTGTCGTCTTCTCATTGGGTTCAATCGTTTTCAACTTCTTCTTAACTAAAGTAATAATTATTTTCCAATAAATGGGTACTTAATTGGATACAGACTCTAGATTTTTCAAAATTAACGCCCACAACTCTACATAAACCATCTCTGTAGCAATCTCAACATCGAAAGCCAAACCAAAGATCAAGATAGCTACTGAAGCTACAAACTACAACAACCAACATAATACGGATACCAAGAGCTTTCGAAAGTTCAAAGGTAAGACGAGAACGAAGATAATCTCAATTAATAGAGTCACATTAATAGTGTGACAAGTCACCTCAGGTTTCCTTCTCAATAGATACGATTGTTGGATACAACAATAGGTTCTACAATTACTGTTCAACAATTAGTCTAACAAACAGAAGCGATGATCTCGTCTGGATTGTGTCGTTTTTTTTTTTAGAATTGTTTCGAGATCCATGTGACGTGTTTAGTCCGACTCGAGGCGTACACCTAATCTGTAAGCGGCCGAATTATACTCGTACGTAATTGGACGAACTCGGTCGATAAAACCAAACATAACTATTTAAAAGAAAGTGAGTAGGTATATACACCAATTATGGGACGTCATCAAATGCTTTCGGTCGAAGTACTAGTTTGGTATTCTCACTCACATCTTTTATTTTTATTTTTATTTTTTATTTTTCTCATCATATGTTTCGTTTGATCGGCCGAGTTCGGTCGACGACGTAGAATTTGCATTAGTGCCAGTTTTATTACTGACTGACTGTCAAACATCACATAGCTTTAATAACTAAATAAAGACAATCAAATTTTATTAATTAATAAATCATCTGATGAACTCGTAAATAAAATCAATTTGTTAAGAAAAGTCACTGAAAATAGTAATTAGGTATCAGGGGAGAAAAAAAAAATCAAATTGATTATATGATATGAAACCAAATAAAATTATATTTAATTAAGGTGTGTGACCCATGTAAGGCCCTGCTCTTTGTTAAGGCCGATTTTCAAAAAACGCAGTAAGTGTTGTGTGATTGCGATTTCGCTCTTCTCACACCAACTTTAGAACACTATTTCTGCGGTGCGGTCCTTCGCTTTGTGGAAGTCTCTTGTGTTCGCTGGAATTCTGATTCACGTGCACAGCAAAATATAAGTTTTCAAGTATACATTTTCGTGTATGTTTATACTGCACTGATATGTGATGATTTTGCTTTGCTATTGAAGATGGGATTTATTACTTATGCTTGCTTGCGGCAAGATTACTTTGCTTTTGAAATATTACTCGTTGGAGTCCTCTACATTGACAAATTAAGGGGCAATTTCAAGGCAGAGTGTGCAGTTCGACCTCCTTCCAATAATGTAGCGGCGATCTCAGAAGACGCGACAGCTAAAGAAATTCCACGAGTACTTTTAAATCTTTGCCAAGAGTAGATTGATGAGGTAAGTCTTACCAGTCCCACCTGGGGCATCCAAAAATATTTTTTTCCCTCGTTTTCATGTATAAATTCGTTCCTACAAACACTTTGTAGGCTATGTAGACTTCCGAAAAGTATCTAAAATATATATATTTTTTACTATTTGCATCGTGTTTTGAAAGATACGTAGCGCATTCTGACGCACCACTGTTGAATTTAATAAACCATGGACTTTGAAATTACTTTAGCTTGTACCTATCTTTTTATTGGACGAAACGAATAAAACGAAACAAAAACTCAAATGTTACATTGTTCGTGATATATTCTATTTACAATTTGAATAGGACTGTATTTATTCAACATAAAAATTATTTCTGGTTTTCAAGTAGAAAAATGTATGTATTTATTAGTAGGTACCATTTTGTACCAATAGATGTCGTTGCGTGTTTCTTGATGCATGAAAAAAACGTATTTTCTACACTTTCAAGTCACTTTTGAAAAAAGTATTACATCTTTATTATTTACCTAGAAAAGTTTATGCCACGTTTTCTAAAACAAATGAATAAGATCTTTCATACAAATAGGTTATTTTTACCAACGCAGTGAAATCCTCTGCTGTAAAATTGACTACCTCTTTTCAGCCATTAAGGGGTTTATTTCCGACAAACCTTGATACACGTTATTTTTTATTTTCGGTTTTAAGTTTGGTACTGAGTTTCGATTTAATCGGAGCTCGCGTAAAAGTTTTTTAGTACTTATAAACTTTGACACCCGCCAATCCCCCCTTTTGAAGGTAGTTTGGAAAAACAAAAAATGTCAACGTTCATAATTTACTTAGATAAGTATTCGTGCCAAGTTTCAAGTTTATTATATTAACTCAAGGAATAATATTTTTCATGCAAACCCCCCTTTTCACCCTCCTAAAGGTCGAATTTAAAAAAATCCATTCTTAGTGCTCCCTACATTATAAAAGGAAGCCGTGTGCAAAATTTCACGTTCCTAGACCTAGTAGTTTCGACTGTGCGTTAATGTCAGTTAGTCAGTCAGTTTCTCCTTTTATATACGTATATAGATAGCTAGATATATTACTGAATTATTATATCAGCCTTATAAGGAGCCCTGTTTCTAGCAAGGCCATTTGGAATTTAGTAAAACTAAAATGTGATTTAGGTTAAATAACGAAACAAAGTGTTACTTAATACTTAGTTCATTTTAATTTCCCAGTAAATAAAGGTATAATACGGTTTAGTTGCTATGGTGGCCTTCCATGGTCCACCCACCTTCATTAATTCTATTGAAAGGAGACAACTAACAAATTAGATGGTTTTCCCATTGCTAGTCTCGCTAATTCAATTTCCCCTAATTAATTTCATATCCTTAAAGGGAGGGCCTACATCCATTGAAATCGAATGGATATTTTTTATCGAACCAGATCAGTCCACATTGTGATCCCCTATAAAATCCACGAGGACACAATTAACAAATTGTGTCTGTGTTTGATCTCATAATATACATAGTGAACTGTAAAAGATATGACCAGGGTTAAAAGCACAATTTATTGGTCTATAAAGAGTAATAGGTTCATAAAAAATCGATCTTTTAATTGGTACGCAAAAATGTTCCAATTACTGACTCGAGCCTTTAAGTTTGCTTTCTGATCAAAGTCTTGGCTTTCATTTTAGGGATACTTAATAGTTATTTATTGTTTGGTAAAATGTTAAAGAAATAAGTTTTGGCGAACAAAATTGTGACACTTCATTTCATACCAAAAGAAAAGCTTTTTATGTAAATGTGGAAAAGAAAGCAAAACATAATATCGAAACGGTTTTCCACTACAGGAGCCGAGACTATCTAAAATTAAATCACTTCTGTGGTTTTCAATTCAATATGCAACTTGACAGGGAACATTGTCACGTCGTCCGTCGTCATAACCGCAGAAATCAGAATTTCAACAGAACGACCTATCATAACTGTGTAACATTTTACTTCAACTATAGTTATAAAGTATTTGTTCCATAGTTTTCATAATTAGAGTTTAAGTTAACTACGCAACGTTTTTGGAAAAATCTCTATGTGGAATGGATTCTTGTTATTAACCTAAGACCCTGCTTCTTCTAAATCTACGTCATGTCGATGATTAAATGTTTTGCTTCATTTGTTTTCAGTAGAATTTATATGAAAACTCGCATTAAATCTTAAACTATCAGTGATACGAACCAATGGAGTTTTTATTAAACTTCAATTCCCTGGCCATTGGCGATTGCCATTTTATGGCATAGATGGCGTGGTTTTGTTTGTCCAAAATCTTTGACATGTCACTGCGTGCAGTTTTTTTTTTAATTTGTAACGCCTCGTCATATGTTCAGCCTACGCCAAACCAAGCCAACGCCAAGCCAATGCCTCTTTACGACAATTTGGAGCCGAATTTGTCAGCCACGCCAGCGAGTGAAGTTAGTGATCCGGCCGCCGAAGTGTGTAAGTACTCGGATCGTTCATTTTGCGGGAGCATTTTTCTGCCGTACATGAGATAAGTCGAAACTTTGTTCAACTGTATATCAATAATTGTGATTATTCGTCAAGTGTGAAGTCAATTACTGTATTCCCGTTTCAATTTTATTTTTACCTCTAAAGGCCAGTTTTCAATAAATCATTCACGTTGTGGTTACGGCCACAGCAATATAATCCTTTAAAACCTTAAATTGTGAAGAGTTTAAACGTACCTGAGTTGAAACCGATACGCCCGGGCTCGCGCCGCCACCTGCAAATAAAGAAAAAAATGTTTTTAAATTGATGGGAAAAAGCATTTGAGTTTTTTTTTTTTTTGTAAAACTCAAGTCTAGGCTTTCTCTCGTTAAATTTACTGGGCACTAACAGAACTTTAAAACAATATATTTTGCAAAAATAATCATCGGGGTTTCGATTAGCCTGTGGCTATTTTATTACCATAGATATACGAGGGGTGATCATAAAGTAATGATAATCGGGTAGTTCCAGTGCACATAAAAATAAAAAATTTTTTTTTTTGCTTGCTCATATACCCACTAGGTTAGCATAAAAAAATCATATAAATAGGGCATGATTCCCGGGAGGTACATTCATTTGAATACGAACAGTCGATGAGATAACATCAAAATTGAGAAAAACGAAATTAGAGCTGTCATCAAGAACCTCTGTTTGAAAAAAATGTCTACCAAAGACATACAAACCGACTTAGTGGAAACATTGGGGACTCTGCTCCTCCATATTCCACAGTGGCACGCTAGGCGAAGGAGTTTAAACTGGGCAGAACATCCACGGAAGATGAACATCGCGAAGGACGCCCATCCACGTCCCTCACTGTAGATAATATGAAAAAAGTCGTAGATGTCTTGTTGGCAGATCGGAGAGTAACCATCAGACATATAGTTGAGGTCACAGGGATCTCATATGGCAGTGTTCAAAGAATCTTCACGAGCGAATTGCATATGAAAAAGGTCACCGCACGTTGGGTGCCGAGAATGTTAACCGACGAGCAAAAGAAAAGACGAGTCGACATTTCGAGAGTGAATCTCGAAAAGCTCCAAGCAGATCAGGAAAAAATTTTGCCACGTTTCGTGACCATGGACACGACCTGGGTTCACCATTTTGATCCTGAAACCAAACAACAATCAATCACCTGGAAGCGAGCTTCCTCACCGACGCCGAAGAAATTCAAAGTGTCAAGTTCAGTGGGAAAGATTATGGCGTCCGTTTTTTGGGACACTGAAGGAATAATTATGGTGGAATATTTAGAAAAGGGAGCCACTATTTCGGGCTCTTACTACACAGACCAAATAAGAAGATTCCGGGAATCCATTAAAAAAAACAGACGCGGCAAACTGCGAGCTGGACTGCTGTTTCACAAAGACAACGCACCAGCTCACAAAGCTGCAGTTGCCATGGCTGCCATTCAAAAATCGGGATTCGAACTGCTCGTACACCCGCCCTATTCGCCAGATCTAGCTCCTAGTGATTTCTATCTCTTTCCTCGGCTCAAGGAACACCTCCGGGGTTAGAAATTTGAAGACGATAGCGAAGTGATGACCGCTGTTGAGGGGTTTTTGGAGGGTCAAGACAAAGATTTTTTTCTAAGGGAATTCTGGGTTTAGAAAAAAGATGGACTAAATGTATTGACTTGTTAGGAGACTATGTAGAGAAATAATTTTTGTTTTTAACTATAATCACCGAGTTTAATATTCATTATCATTACTTTTGATCACCCCTCGTATTCACTCGAAACAAAAAACTACTGCTGCTGTCGACCTTTACTGATAATGCAAGGCAGTCCTTTCCCATATTTTTTAGTCCATTAAACTATTAAAAACAATAATCTGCTTAAAAGCCCAAAATGCATTACCGTCACTGAAAAACAGATTAATCTCAAACTGCATTATAATAATGTATATCGGACAGTAAGTGGTAAACAGTGTTATATCGTACACGCTTGGTTTCCATTAGCAATCCCTTTTTAAATTAATTGCATGTGATAGCGAGTGTAACGAGGTGAGAAAGCTATAATATGATGCATATATGCAGTTTTTTATACTGTATAAAAATGGTAAAGGCTAAGTTTAAAAGGTTGCTAAAGTGCATTGCCATAAATTGCTTAGTAACACAAAAGAAACTAAAACGCTTAATAAACCTATTTTAGTTAAAAAGGGTTTTGTATTCTACTTTCAAACTCAAAACATAATTCGAAAGAAAGAAAGATGTTTTTTTTATGAATAATACGGTAATGTGTTACTAAGCAATTTATGATAATGCAATTATGGTCGTCTATTTTTTTTAATTCTCAATACCAGGTTATCGGGAAGGTCAGCTTGTGTCCCGTAAATCTAAGCAAGAGAAGGTAATGTGTTAAATATTACTCGTAAAGGTGTCTGAATTTCAAAACAATGTGTGGTATTATTAGTTCAGAAATCGTGCGATATTATTTATACAGAGTCAAGTCCAACCAAGTCCAAATTTTAATATAATGACGTGTAGGTACGAATTTATGATAAAACTTCAGTGCCAACAGCACACGGCAGTTTCAATGGACCGACAATTTATTCTGTCGAAAACGATCTCTAAACAGCAGCAGGTATTATAGATTTTAGTGCGCAGCCGTTTCCAATAACCTACATTGAGAAAATATTGACTGTCACTAGGCCTGGCCTAGGTTTACTTTGTTAAGTTTGTTTACTCTAGGAAATCCAATATTTTAGATGACAATAGATGTACTTATGAACTTATGGACAGAGTGCTTGTTAGTATTGATGATTTTAAGTCCGCTTTTTTATTAAGAAATGGTTTGGTACTTCATTAAACAATGCTAACTGGGCTGATATACCTGTATCCAGGTCGATCATGTTTTCCAAAAGTATTTAATTTTAAAGATTTACCAGATAGTCACGTTCTCATCGTTTGATTAGAACGTGAATATCTGCTGCATATCTTTTAAAATGGTGTAGGGCATTTCATACCAAAATTTAAGTTTCCATGGTTTCGAAGTTATGAGCTGAAGTAAAAGAAATCACAAGAAAAGTATTCAATTTCTGCGAGTCACAAGAAAACTCGAATTTGCATTTCCAGAACCCATTTCTGAATGCACATAAAAAGATCGTCAAAGTAAATGCAAATATGGGTATGAAAAACTGCGTTTCGTTCGCTCTTTGTATATTTGCTGACGAGAAAGTAAGTAAATATTAGAACTTTAAAGTATTTTGATTAGTTCAGTGTTTTCTTTATTTTTATTGTTTATTTTGTTTCATGAATAATGTGGACAGTGGATCCGTCCGTTTATTGACTAAAATATTATTATACTTGTATTCCGTTAAATTTTTGTCTTTTAATATTTTCAGCGTGCCCTCTATGATCGTTAATAATCATCTATATCTTACTTATTATTTATTTATTTAATAATTCAAATGTAATTTAAGGACGATTCATTACCGTTTTTCATACCTCGGGTCTCATTATTTTGGGCACGGCTTTCGCAAATTGTGTGTCTGGGCTTCTAGGAATTACTAAGCCAGCTTGAGCTTGAGCTTATTCCAATGCTCGTTGTGCAAGAATCGCAGTGTTCATCAACGCGGCTCGCTATCACAAACTGAACCAGTTCTATTCCATTCCAGTAACAGAATCAAGCTAATTAAACTTCTCAGAACGTTCCTCAATGCCCCGTAAAGTCTTATTTATCAGTTACCAGTTACTAGCAACCAGCTCCTGCTTCGTACGGTTTTTACGACTTGACAAAACATTAAGATTTCTTGATAATAATTATGTAAGTTTAATATTAATGTATAATACACATAAACCTTTCGAAATATATTCTTAAAATGACGGTGAAAACCGCGTCAAAATCCATTGTGTAGTTTAGAAGAACGACGCGGTCACATAGCTGTCTATGTGACCGCGTCGTTCTTCTAAACTAAGTTCTATAAGTTCTATAAGTTGCTTTTTCGTGTCTGTACACGAAAAAGCAACTTATAATATGTCCATAGTCAAACGAAAAGGATCCAACCCGCAGTAGATGTAATGTCGGTTGGATCCTTTTCGTTTAACTATGGACATTTATATATACGTACGAATACACATAGATTGTCAAGTAGCGCAGCAATATGCTTCGCTACGTGACAATAACTGCTCGTATGAATCTACGACAGTGATATACGACAATAATGGCCTGAATGTATGTCATTACACGTATGAAAGAGTGTGGAATTAGGTCGTCCGCCCATCGTCGATAAACAATAGAACTAGGACTATCCACAACGGCTGCATCCGATATATTCTATATTTGACATCAACCCCACATATCATCATCATTTTCCTGCCCTTGTCCCAATTTATTTGGGACATGTATTTTTCCTCCATACTTCTCTATTAGTCGTCATCTCGGTAGTCACTCCCTTTCTGGCCATGTCATCTTTCACACAGTCCATCCATCGTTTCTTTGGTCTTCCCTTACTCATATAGCCTTCCACGTTCATACTCAACACTATCCTGACGACATTTTCCTCATTTTTTCCGACATCAACCCATATAATACCTTTTTAAGTATCGGAACTGTTTTAAACCCATTTTGGACAGTGTTTACTCCTAAATATGCCAACATTACAATTTTGTGTAATATGTAAGCCTCGAAAGGAGCTCGTGGCTAAGTAAAAATAGCCGTACGGGTCGATCCATCAGGTTAAGCTACGCTTGCCGGGGGTTGGTCTGTAGATGAGTGACTATCTTTACATACCGAGACTCCTCCGTGCCTCAGAAAGCACGCTAAGTCGTCGGTCCCGGCTGTCATTCGTGGATCTTTAACAGTCGTTACGGGTCTTCAGAAGCCCGAAAGTCTGACAATCAGTCTTACCAAGGGGTACTGTATTACCCAGTAAATGGGTTGTAGAGGTCAGATAGGCAGTCGCTCCATGTAAAATACTGGTAATGAGCTGCATTCGGTTAGACTGGGAGCCGACCCCAACATAGTTGGGAAAAGATGACATAGAAGATTACATACAAGTCCCGGCTGTCACTCGTATATGGATCTTTAACAGTCGTTACGCGTCGTCAGAAGCCCGAAAGTCTGACAACCAGTTTTACCAAGGGGTATTGTATTTATTACCCAGTAAATAGGTTGTAGAGGTCAGATCGGCAGTCGTTCCATGTAAAATACTGGTATTGAGCTGCAGTCGGTTAGACTGTATATGTCTAACCGACTGCAGCTCAATATATATTATATGTTGTTTACGTTCTTAAGGATTCCTGCAACATTTATTTTGTAATATTTTACATAATTATCAATGTATTTGTATAGCTAGCTACAACTAGAGCAGTATCAAGGGTTTCTTGTAGAATTATACAGCTTTTTGAGGTTGACTGTATACTATATTACACGGGACTTGATACATAACTGGCGACATGTGGGTACACCGGTGGAGCCTTCGGGAATACAAGGCGAGATTTTATGTGTGTGTATGATAAATTAAAGCATTGTGAAAGGGTGACCGTAACAAAAACGTAAAAGGGACCATTTCGAAGGGTTCTTCGTCCTGTTGTCCATTTGTCAGTTACACACAAGTAACCTTGAATACCGACTCCACAATCGCCATAAAATTGTTAAATATTATGTCAAATGACGTAGATACATAATTATATTTCACTGCAGCCTGATGAATTTCATGATGATGTGCATTGAAAATATTGAGAAGGGTTAATAACTGTATTTTGTAGTGTGTTTTAATTGTATTTTAACAGTATTTTTAATTTGTATTTATTGATAGTACTTGTAAATTAGAAGTATGAGCATC
This sequence comes from Dicycla oo, assembly GCA_948252095.1. Taxonomy (NCBI): domain Eukaryota; kingdom Metazoa; phylum Arthropoda; class Insecta; order Lepidoptera; family Noctuidae; genus Dicycla; species Dicycla oo. The sequence continues at coordinate 17,822,669 of OX411728.1, forward strand.
CAGGTGGTAGTAACATCGCATTGGCGTTATAACTGTTTAGGTGTTATTTACATAATTTTGAATAAATAAATAAAAATAAACAAATTGAACCAGTTGGGCACATAAGGACGAAATATTCGCGAAAATGTTCCAATGTTGAGTTGTGGGTTTTGCATGACATTGTATGGTTAAAACTTTCGTAATTAGCAAAAAAGAGTTTGCAGCATTCAAACCTTTTTGCTAATCACGGCTTTTTAGTAACAGCGGCGATGTGAATGTATTTATAGTTATTTATGAAAGGAGCATAGAGATTGTTGGGTATTATGTTCCAACAGTTCATTAATCAGGAGATATAATATGATGATTTAAAGCGTAGCTAGCGTGTTAATGGTTTGTGGAGCTCAAATAAGCCGTTGCTCCTTGTAAAATACGGGTATTCAGCTGCATCCGGTTAGACTGGAAGCCTACCTCAAGATAGTTGGGAAAAGACAAATGTGACTTTTAATAGTCTAACGGGGTAGGGGGCAAATTCACGTCTCTCACTTGTTATTAATCCGTGTTTTAGCCATTGAACCATTGCTGGTCTTTTCGTCCTTCAATTTTATCGCTAAAGTTTCTATTTTATCGATGAATTAATAAATTAAATGTTCGATAAAATGGAAACCTTAGCTTGCCAACCCTTCTAAAACAGACCATGCAACTCGTACAGTTTACAGCCTTAGTCCTGACAAGTTCAAATCCCAAGTCGCAGTGTTTTGTGTTCGGGTTGTAAGCTGAACTACCTTCTTAAAGTAGGTAGTAAGTTGGATACTCTCGGGGAATTATCTTGTATACGGTCTGTACGTAGAAAAGATGTCCCGTTTATATACACATATATTTTTAACAGTAAGGTCACAACTGTGTGTGGTCTCTTACTTTTGAAAGAATATAAAAACTATTTAGCGTGAAAAGCGTTTAAAGTGAAAAATAACTTTAATTTCGGTAGTCGGTGTCTTTGGTTTTGTATTTTAATTTTTTGCCACCGACTTCCGAAATAAGTTATTTGTTTTTTCACAGTGTTTTGTTTTGGAAGTCGGTTTTGTTTTTTGCTAAAAAGTTTTTATTTTTTCTTTTTAGTGGTGGTACTTACCACAACCTGCTATGTATATAACAGTGATAAGAAATTATTAAAACATCATCCGCATAGATTAAAACATTATCCACATATCGCATTGAAGCTAACTCTAAAACTATCCAAGCAACGTTAATACAATTTATATGAACCATCTAGAACTCTTTCAAACAAAAAAAGAATTTTCTAAATTGGTCCATCCGTCTTTGAGTAATCGCGTAACAAACATCCAAAAAAAAAATAACATAAAAGTGGTTTAAATTGCTTAATTTAAGTTGCTTTTTATAATATTTAAAGTGTTACGCAAACTATACAGTTGCATACTTTTCTATTCAATTTATTTGTTTTATTTTTTATTGTTATTAATCGTTGTAATGCTAATACAGTATTTTCATTTTAGGGCTAATTTTTCAATCGTCAGATTACTTTTATTTACTTCATAAATATGGCGGTTAGTTATCTGACTATTGAAAAATCAGCCCTCAATGACAATCCCATCTCTTTTAAAGAGGAGGAAAGGTGACACTTACCTAATAAAGTGCACTGAAACGAAACAAATTTGCTATTCCGCCATTTTGCAGTCGCCAGAGACGCATTGGTCAGGGGAAAGTTTTACCGCATGCAAGTGATGTTTACGTATTGGAAAACTGGGAGTTTTATACCGGAAAAGTGTAAATTCGTAACTAAATTTCGAAGCTACATACGTATTGTTTTATTACTTTGTGTCATTCGTTGATAGCAAAATAATAACTCCCTAATAGTTCTCGTTATTCTTCTCGAATAATCCGCTCCGTTATTTGTAAGTACTGTGGAGATTCTGACTCCAGTGGGGGAATAGCTAAATAAGAAAAAACAGATGGAGAAGCAGAAAGTAATATAATTGAAACGTTACAATATTCGAGAGTTAATTCGCGCACATCTTAAACTACACAGCAGAACTACGGTCTAAAACAAAATAAAAAAAATTGTTCGTATACGGACGTGAGTGATAAAATGTCAGCCAGTACAATATAAGGTTGCCCATTACATTGAACCTTTGCATACACTTTGTTGGAACTTTATTGAATCTTTGCATACAGTGCATAGATGGACCTCAGTACACAAATCCCAGGGGATTTGCATGTGAGCTAAAAAGCTGGAAAATCACCGTGTTCAGGTCAATCATCTCTCGGAAAAAAGTAGTTGCGAGAGCGCAGAAAATTAGCCTACCTCAAAGTAGTATCCTGGCACTGCCCTTTTTAAAATCTAAACCAACGACCAACCATCCAGCCCAAACACGTCCCGTTTCTTCAATGCAGACGACCTTGCCCTCACCTCCCGAGCCTCCACCTTTAAGGAGGTTGAGGTCCAGTTCATCTCCGCAATAGAGGCGCGCCGCAAACTTAACATCGTTTGGGGTGGGGTGTCCATCGAGCACAGCAACTTCCGTAAATATCTTGGTGTTACTCTAGACAGGTCGGTAATATTCAGCAAAAACTGCAAGAACTTCAAGCAGAAGGTGCACACTTGTAACAGTCTTCTTCGGCGACCAGTCTCTTCGAAATGGGGTGCGTCGTCGCCTGACGTTATGTGGACTACTCGACTGGCGCTATCTTTTTCTGGAGGCGAATTCCCGTGCCCCGTGTGGAGTCTTTCTGCCCAAGCAAAGATGGTGGATACAGCCTTGAATGGAACGTGCCGAATCATCACTGGTTGCCTGAAACCGACCCCGGTTCAAATGCTGTATGCTAGCAGGAATATTCTGGGCCGATACCATTCAGATTGCCATTGACACGCTAAGATGAAGAACAGGAAAATTCAAGAAAAACGTACTTTCAGAATCGACTATTTCACAACATTTTGTCTTTGACATGATTTGGGTGTTATTATTATCACTGTTATAAGTGATTTGCAGAATATGAGTCAGAATTTATTTATTCGTAAGAATGTCGTGTTAACTGTTCTGAGTGGAGGATATCACTCAGTCTGGAACGAGGTTGAAAGGAGTAATAGAGTAAGATCACAGGGCCGCTAGACTTTACTTATTTCTCATTAACGAAATGTATGGAATAGAGTAGTGTTAGTCGGGAAATAAATTGAAGATTTTTAACCCTCTATAAACTAATAAGTAACTTAACATTAAAAAAAAATCTGTTAAAACATTTTTTCTTTATTTGTTCCGTGTGAAAAACGAACCAGCAACGCGATAACAAGTCAAAAGAAAAAAACTTGTGTATTAGTATCATTAGTGCCGAATACCTCATCATCATTATCATTGGCAGCGTTGTTCCACCCACTGCTGAGTAGGCCTCCTCCCTCTCGTGCCATCCTTCCCTGGTCTGTGTATTCTACCACAACATTTATACTATAGAGTACAAATATTCAAATGTTATTCTTAGCCAAGTCCAAACATGTTGAAAATAAACGCATGTAAGCATTAAACGTACCGAAAATGATACCCAGTTCCTTCAAATACAAGTATTATAGCTAAAAATCAAAAAGTTCAAACACCCGATATATTCCTATTCAACTCCGGAAAAGCAAACAAAATAAAAATCCAATCTCAATCGCTTTTACAAAAGGATAAAACCAAATAAAACCTGTGTTCTATTTACTTTTAAAAATCACTACCGTGCAATTCCCTCTTTTATACCTCCGATGTACGTAAAGTCACGTACAGGCCTGGTACATAGTGCCGGCACACTCGAATGAACAGCTAGTTTCTTCACAAAATGTAGGTACCACCAGCTAACCGCTAAAACTAATTACGCTAGGACGTGTATGTATTATGTTGGGTATATAATTTTAGCGTGTCCTAGTTTAGTGTTCATTTGGTTACACTAATTTTGGAGAGGTTGCATGGGTAAAATGGTTAGATGTATATATGAATATGTCAACGCATTTCCCTGTTACTGTTGAAGTGGACACGAGCTTCTAAGGTAAAGCAAGAGCACCTGGAAAAGAGAGAGCATCCGAAAACGGTATGCGGGCAGATTGTTTCCCCCCTCTATAGCCCCATAGTATGAGGACAAGACGTTCTCGTAAATGGATCATGTCCATCTCATGCGCTGCACACTTCCACCGGCAGCTAGGATCCTATCAAAGGCCGATGCGGTGGTGACGGGGGAAAAATATTCGTCGCTCGAGCTCGACGCAACTGCCATGGCCGGTGTCATAGTACTCTCGGTGGGGATGGGCGGAGCTGAGTGACGAGTCCGGAGGTAGTAGTAGGCGTGCGCGGTGAGCTGCTGATCTCATCAACATTTTTTAATTTTCAAACGTTATTGTTTTCGTTGTTTTATCGGACCTCCGATTCGGCAATCTGTAGAATTTTGACAAATTTCACTATTTTTAAATTGTCTTATTGGTCTTTCTGGTTTGTTGAAGGGGTTTCTCAAAAAATAAGAAAAAACTGTAACTAAAATCAATAAAACTGTAAATAAGTATGAAAATAAATTTCGTGATTTGTTGATGTTAGTGTTAGTATAGTGCAAGCAATAAGTACAGTTAATTTAGAACACACAGCAAAATCTACATCTTTTTTTTTTTTTGGGTGGGAAATCATCAAATAACTTCTCCCGCTCTGGGCAGAGTGGGAAGGCGGCGTGTCAGACTTTTACTGTATAAAACCCCACCGTGTTCCTTCAATCGCCTGTGCAAGGGCCACGGTAACTCAAAATTTACATCCTAAAGGCAACATTAATAATAATGGGCCAGTGTAACTGACTGCTAACAACTAATTGCGACAATCAATCTGTCGCCATGCTTTATTATACTAATTTTACATTTAAGCATGTACTGTAGTGAGTATGGGGATGTCCACATTGTACATAGTACACGTATATTTCACGATGATTACTATAAATAGGGCAACAACTACCTATACAGCGTAATATAGTTAATTAATTGGAACGGAAATTCTACAAAATAGATTTATTCTACGTGGGCATAGAGTTCTAAATCCATTGACTCCTGCCGCACAAATAATGCCAGCCTATTACTGTCCCACTGCAAAGCAATGGTCTCTTCTGATACAGAGAAGGTACGATCATTGATCACCACGCTTGCTCCAGTCGGCTTGACGATTTGTAAGTTTTTTTATTTATTTGTCCAACTTACATCTATCATTACAAGGTAAACCTATTGCGATAGCGTACATCTCTAAACTTAATGTATTATTCAAAATAAAGTTTATAACTTATTACAAACAATGCATTCTTTGTGAACTCACTCAGAGAACAATAGAATAGGTCCGTGTCACTAGCTATGAGGTTGAGAGTGCAGAGTGCACGCGTCAGTGGGCTCGCGCGCGGCTCCGCCAACAGCCGTGGCTATCGTCGTTGCCACACGCCTTAAATTCTCCCGCTCTGGGTGGAGCGGAAGGGCGTGTCAGACTTTTACTGACTAAAACCCACCCGTGTTCCTTCAGTTGCCTATGCCAGGGCCACGGTATCTTTTTCAAACAACCCGCGACCCCAGCGGCATCGGCCCTATTGGACCCCATCTTTTGCTGACATCTCTTTGAGGCGCGCGTGGAACACAACGCGCCGTCGACCCGGGCCTGGTCCTCACCGGACGGCGAGCTACCCACTACTCACCGTCCGCAAGCCCGCGCCTACGGTGGCCGGGAATCGGCTATCGATTCCCGCCGCCCAGGGCGTCTCCTGCGGCGACTGAGGGCGTGAGGTTGCCTCTCCCTCACGCGTTCCGCCTCCTCCTTTGCGAGCATTACCGCTTCGCAGAAGGAGTGTCCGCATTATGCCTTCCCTCTAAGTTATATTTATCATAATATAAACACCGCTATACCTAGTTCTATTTCTAACTCTCTTCACTACTAAAAGCGCAGTGCAGTTAGCCGCAAATCGGATTAACGAGTTGCCGAGGGTCAGTGGCTCGCCGTTGCTATTAGAACTATTGGTTTACTCTCTGCTGGATTAGCAGGCCCAATGTTTTTATATAAAGTTATTGGAGTATATTTAGCCGCCCATAACTTCATAAGTACTTAGTGGTTTACAAGATACAGTTGTAAAGAGACTGTTTCAGCTGCTGCCGCTGTGTAGGTGTTGGTTTGTATGGGCTTCGAAATAATGGAATTACTGACTTAGGTGTACTGGTTCATCTGTTTTATTTTCTGATTCTGATTATATTACTCATTACAATGAGCGAGCGACGTCTGCAATAAGATTTCAAACATTATCGGATGACGACTGGTGCGCCCCTGGCGGCGCATAGTTGAGACGCGGGCGCGGCCTGCTTCGCGGCACGGCTGCACGCAGGCACGGCCGTAGAAAGTCCCGCCGCGCGCCACTCGGCGACGGCTGGCCGCAACACGAATATTTTTTTCACGTTATTTCGACTGTAAACTGCTTACTTCGCCTGATCAAATCAAACCAATTTAGATATAAGTAAGTAAGCCGATCAATATTTTTAATACTTGTAAAAACCTTTTTACAAAAAAAAAAAAAAAAACCACCGACTTTCAAAAAAAAAAAACTGTAGTGCAAAGTGAAAAATAACTTTTTCAGAAGTCGATGTCTCTGGATCTGTATATTAGTTTTTGCCACCGACTTCTTTAAACATTATTTTTCACTTCGTAGTGTTTTTTTTTGGAAGTCGGTGGTTTTTTTTTTTTTGCAAAAAAGGTTTTTTCTTCACTTTTTAGTGTGTCAGTTTATAATTAATTTCCCGATGTAGGGACTTTAATTGTTGAGAAATTCTCCTAGTAAGTACCAGGAGAACTGGAGCGCTGATGGTGAAGTCACCATTAGCTCCTTTTCACTATATGCAGTGTGAAGAGCATAAATTGCTTAGCATATAAAGTACTTAATCGAATCGCAACCCGTTATTGAGTAGTTATGATGGCCATCTGTGGTCTTCATCATCAGTTCCACTTCATCCAAGAGTAAATCTACGAGTTACTATAAAAAATATCCAAATTGCTATAGGTGTGCCTATAAAATTTGAGGGTTGCCGTCAATTTCCTTGGGATACCCATAGCAGATTCTGATTTGGTGACAATGGGGCCACCTCGAGTGCATACCCTTTCAAACAATAAATAATTTTCAAAATCGGTTCACAATTGACGGAGAAATCTGTATACATACATAAAAAGAAAAAATATATATACGGGACGAATTGAGAACCTCCTTCGTTTTGTTGAAAGCCAGTTAAAAACTTAAATAAAATCTGAAATTACAGGTATGCGCCAACCTATTATATTTCTCGCCCTAGTTCGTGCTGTTTATTCCGTTCAATAAGTTTAATAATTAAGCAAACGCCATTTTTATTACGTATTTGAATATTTTACGTAACATAACCTAGCTTCACAAAGGCAGTCGCCTTCATATAAAATACTGGTATTTAACTGCATCTGGTTAGACTAGAAGCTGACCCCAACATAGTTGGGAAAAGGCTAGGCAGATGATGATGAACTAGGTTCAAAAATAAACAGCTGTCACACATGAAAACTTAACATTTTTCTTTCTTTTTCGTTTCAAAGAACTTCAAGCGTTCCCATTTTCTTTTTCATGCCAGTGACATTTTCTTATTCAAGTGGAGCAAAGAGTGAAGTTAAGAATTTAAGTTTAACAGAAAGATGGACGCATATGTACCCATGTCTTGTTATAAATTTCATTAAAATGCTCTTTGATATTTAAAGTAGCGTAAAATGAATGTAAATAATTTTGTTTTGTTTTTTTTTTTGGTACTAGGAAAAAAATAGTTTTAGGTAGGTAAACTTATACTTCTGTCTTGTTATAAATATCCTTAAAATGCTCTTTGATATTTAAAGTAGCGTAAAATGAATGTAAATAATTTTTTTTTTTGGTACTAGGAAAAAATAAATTTTGGGTAGGTATACTTGTACTTCTAAAAATCTTCACTTATTCCTTATTATTAAACTAGCTTTTGCCAGCGGCTTCGCCTGCGTGTATGTCGGAAATTATCCCACGGGAACCTTCTACCGGGATAAAAAGTATCCTATGTCTTAATCCAGGTTATAAACTATCTGTATACCAAATTTCATCCAAATCCGTTAAGCCGTTTTTGCGTGATTGAGTAACAAACATACAAACTTTCACATTTTCTCATTTATAATATTAGTAGGATAGAGAATAAGTGAAGATTTTTCGTGTACACATTAGTATTAATATATTTTCTCTGTTAACTCTCCTAACAATACACATAAATTTTCACTTCTACACTACAGACGATACTAATATTCGATACTTAGACAGGCCAGTTGGCGTGGTTGGTTAAGATACCACCTATCACGCCGCAGGTCGTGGGTTCGATTCCCATCCAGGACAAACATTTGTGTGCATGAACATGTCTGTTTGTCCTGAGTCTGGGTGTAATTATCTATATAAGTATGTATTTACAAAAAAAAAGTAGTATATGTAGTATATCAGTTATCTGGTTTCCATAGTACAAGCTCTGCTTAGTTTGGGACCAGATGACCGTGTGTGAAAATGTCCCAGGATATTATTATATTATTATTATTATTATTATAAAGCCACAGTTGAAGTATTTCTGATTGCCGATGCTACGAAGTAGTTCATGTTACCGGAAAATTTCTGAGTTTACACAGAATTAACAACTTCTGTCTAACCTGCTAAACCGCTAGGGAAATCAGAGTTTTACTTTATTTTCATTAAAATAGAGGATCTGCTGCAAGCAATCTGCTTTTAGTATGTACCTATGTTAAATACACCCTGTATTTAAATGATTTGGAATAATTTTCAGTTGCAAGCTTGATTCTTGAGTGTGATTACAAGAGAAGACAAAGTCTAAGCGGTTTTTCTTATATCACTTGTGCCTCATAAATGATAATAAACCTTCCTTGCTCTTTATTAAAACTGGACCGAATATCCGAATATCCTTGGGGTCTTGATAGTGAATACATCGCTGCTTATACCAGTGCTATGTTAAAAACATACATCTGGTGCTTTCCAAACATTAAATGTAGAGTATCTAGCAATACAAAGTAATAGTCACCGCGGGGATACTTTTTAATAAACCACTCGAAAACTTATTTGCATAATATCTCTCGGAGGTCTCCTGAAAATGTATTCCTTGTTCGCAATTAAATGACCCCATTTATATTCAATAGGTTGATATTTTTCAAGCATCGCTACGAATGTTAGCGAAAAGTACCTACCTAAAGTCCCGTATTCATTGCAACATGAAAGTTGAGAACATTGTTTTCGCAAGATGTTTTTTTGCAGAGTTCCTGGCACAAAGTTAATGTTTATTAATTAGATACTAATATAAACAGAGGTAAAATTTGTGAGTCTGTACGTAGGGAGTAATCTTTAGAACTACTGGTCTGATTCTGAAAATTCTTTCACTAATGAGAAGCTGCAGTAATGCAGAGTATCATAGGATCAATTTAAAAAAAATCAAGCGGATGAAGTCGCGGGTAAATGTTAGTATTTTATAAATATTCAGAGTAGTGATCTCTAAAGTTGCACATCTTTGTTGTCACACACATTGTTGAGCAACAGTTTCTAAAAATCCGAAACTATGAGGAATAGCGAAAAGTACTCAGGAGTTTCGGGATCGATTTTGATGAAAACTAAAACTGCGTCATTGGATTTTTGAAAAAAACAATATCAAAAAACAATATCAATAGGTAGGTAACATAAGAAAAATAAAAAAAAAGTATTTTTTTTAAAATGAGCTGTTTTCTTTAGTTCGCCGTATGTCATTACATCCCAGATTTAGATTCTTATTAGCGACACTATCGAATGGTGTAATAAATAAGTGTGTTTTTTTTAAATCAACGGGTTCGATTCCTGGCTAGAAATATTGAATTTTCAAAAATCCAATGATGCTGTTTTAGTTTTCATCAAAATCAAGCCCGAGACTCCTTTGAGTATTTTTCGCTATTCATTCGTCATAGTTTCGAATTTGGCCATTCACGCCCACTTGAAAAATTCACCCTGTACGAGGCTTTACACAGCTTTTGTATCAATATCATTGTAATTGAATAGTTCGTGACTGGAATTTGTATTTTATTGTTTGACGTAGCTTACGTTTATTATATGAGGGAAAATATTTTTATTGAGAGAATGTGTTTTATAAAATATTTACCTTAATTTTATGAGAATTGAGAAAATGTAGTAAAAATGTTTTGTGATAGCTATGTTTACTGAATTTAATAAAACAATAGTTACTGTGCAGATAATAATTTACTGGTAACTGTCCCCTCGATAAGGTGTGTGTATGCATGTGACATGTACCTTACATGTCACATGCTTCAGACCTATTGACAGGCTATCAGGCTATGAACTCCGTGGCGGGCTATCACTAGTGTGATAGCCCGCCACGGAGTTCTGTACAGACGACAGAGGATTTCCTAAGCTACGGTGTGCACAAACATTTTCCCTATTCACAAAACAAAAATATCTATCAAAAACTAAACGACCAAATAAAGTCGACAAAATAACACTATCTGTGTGCAGGAGACGCGAAAGTTGCGACGCGGTCGATGCACGAGATTAAGTAAGTGAATAAAACGCGGAATGTTCACCACTTTCAACGATATTTTTGTTATTTTTCTTTTGTGTGACCATCTGTAACGAAAGAGAAGTTCATGTGCTACGTTATAATATTGTGTTGTTTCTTCTTTTGCTATATGCATCCACAAACGTGCAAAAATTATTTCCGTGTATCATTTTATTGCTTTTCCAATAATGTGCGCCCGTAACTTTGTAGAGAGTTGAGTCAGAGTGAGGACATGTATAACATGGAATTAAATGTAAATAAATGCGGATTTTAACCGTGTATTGTAATGCGTCTCTCTGTCAACATAATTCCATTTTGCGTCAGTTTTACATAAGTTTCGTGTTACATTAAAACTTGTAACACAAGTTTGCTAATTACTTTTTTGATTGACTGATTTATGTATTTACCATGACATATTTGACTTTTACAGCTGGTACCGACACGCGGTTAGAAGAACAAGATAGCATGACGTCCAAGCCAGACCTAGAGTCAAATCACAGTGTATTCCTAAGTTTCCATAGGTGTGGGGATTTACTTGTTGTAAAAATATTTAAATTAAATTATAATGTACTAACTGCACAAGCTCGTGAGGACGCTTATATTCCCCATATTTCTTTACGCAGCTGAAACCTGGACCTTGCGAGATGGGGAAAGGCAGAAAATAGATGCTCTGGAAATGTGGTGCTGGAGAAGAATGCTTGGGGTTTCGTGGACCGAGTTTCGCACGAACGTCTCGATACTTCGAGAACTCGGTATCAGGCAGCGTCTGTTCTCGATAGTACAATCTAATACTGCTACGAGTACTTAACGAACACGACCACTCTGTCAAGAGCGTACCGGATAAGAAGAAGAAGAAGTACTAACTTCTTCCTGCGAATTCATCCGCGTGAAATTTCTTGTTCCCCTGACCCACCAGGTCGCATCGCGTCGCCTGCCCTCACTATTACTTCGTTTTGTTCACTTTATTTCTTTTTGCTCGGTTCCTAAGGGTCCCAGCGTGATGTTACTGCCTTTCTCAACAATTGGGCTATCAAATGCAAAAATATTTTTTCAAATCCGACTGGTAGTTCCAGAGATTAGCGCGTTCAAACATACAAACAAAAAAACTCTTCAAACGGAAAAACAATAAAAATAAATATGACTACTTCTCTCTTTCATCAATGAACTAGATGAAGTTGAGGTTGAGGTCACTAATTAGTTGGCTACTTGTCTACTCATTGTAAGCGTACTGTGCCCATAACCTTTTAAATTAAATTCCAATTTGGTAAAACTACGAAAATGTTTTATTTATTACAACACACATCGGTTAGTCTACCAATGATGAATTGGGATACAGATAAAAAAGAACAACGAAACGATGAATGACAATGCTAGAAGGCGGCAATTTCAAATTAATTTCGACAATCTAAATATACCTAAATATTTTATCTGCATACTTCATCTCATTCAAACCTTTCCTCGGTAACCAACCCTTAAGCAATATACCCTCCATTTTAAATATAAGCATTTTCAATACTTCAACATCAAATCAAAGATTTCCTGTAATGCTGTTTTAGAAGTTAATTTCAAAAGCGTTTATTGGAAGTATCAGTTCTGGAACCTGACTTCTGGCTTGCCCAAAGGATTACCTACGTACCAACCTATATTCTATTCCCGGTACTAAATACCCCGAAAGGACTATGCCCATTTTAGTATGGAAGTCGGAAACTCGGTCCGAAATGAAGAGTTAAGTTTGTATGTTTGTATTTATTAGGTTTGTAGGCAATTTTCGACTCCTAGGTGCAAGGTTATTAAATACAGATAGCCGTTAAATGTTTCTGGATATTTGAATATCCCCCCCCCCCCGTGCGTTAGGAATCAAAAGTTGCCTACAAACGTAATAAATACATACACACTTTGAACTCTTATATCATTTCGGACTGAGTTCCCCCCCCCTCCCCTTATTACTCGAGAGGGGTTCCTCCTAGCTCCCTGTGTTAGTAGGTATACTATGAACCGCCGACTATGAAGGGGGTTTTATAAGATTGACGGCTACTTCGTTCTGTGTCTACCTGTGTGTTTGTCTGTGTCATGTTAGCTCATACATGGGTGGTCTGATTTCAATGCCGTTTTATTATTAGAAAGCTGGTTGAATTGGGGTGGTTTTTAGCTATGTTTAGTGAAACTCTATTTTGTCATTTTGGAGATAATCAGGTCTTTTTTGATTGGTGTAGGGATCTCAGCCAAACAATGGTAATTTATTTCATTTTTACTCGTCCGATCGACTTGAATTTTGGTATAGGTACTATTAATTATATTTTCAAGTCCTGATGCTACAGTTACGAAAGTCTGCGAAATAGTCAACTCCTCAGCAACATACATACAGCAGGTCGTGTTTAGTCCGAAGCCTATTTTCAGTAAAAGAAAGATCGCTATTGATGATAGACAGTATAATTCTATCTGTCCTTGAATGTCGTCTCAGAATCATCGATAAAGGCTATCTAATGAAAACAATAGATATGGTTCTATAATATTCCATCTGTGCGTTCCGTTACAACCAACATATCTTAAAAAAAAAACAACGTGTATAATTAGCCCTTTTACAAAAAAACTTCTTTATATTTAAATTCTTAAATAACTCTTTACCTAAGTAAGTAGTACATTATATATAAGATTTTATCACATACTTATAATTACACCCAGCCTCAGAACAAACAGACATGTTCATGCACACAAATGTTTGTCCTGGATGGGAATCGAACCACGACCTGCGGCATGATAACATCTTAACCAACCACGCCAACTGGCCTGCCAAACAAATAAGCTATCATATTAATAATAACATAGTTGTTTCATGGTAAAATTGCATAGTAAGGTACATCACTGTGTTGTGTGTGACTGTGTGATGGGGGGTATTTCGAAATTTGCAATTTAATAACTTGTTAAAATAAAATTATACATATATTAAAAAAAAGGAAATGATTGTTTACAATGTCTATACTAAATGCACATACATTGGTTCACACTTGTTCACATTGTTATAAGTTGTTCGTACACCCTACACAATTAGGCTAGGCTCAACCGTTCACGCTGGTACAGCCAAAAGGGGTAACATTTATTGGTGAGACGTGTTCTCCATTCTAAAATGAATTTACCCCAAAGTTTATTTACCACCACTTTAGGTGTTAAAACTATTGTCGCGGACAATTCTGCGGATTTTACGATAAACAGTGTTGCTCGTCAGTTCGCAATTACGCTTGAAAACATAATCCTTTTCCTTTTAAACAGTCACGTAGTTTGTCAAGTTTATACGAGTACTCGTACACAAGTGTTTGGTCCAAAATAAATTATTAAACTTTTTTTTTTGCTTCATTTAACCACCAAATTTAAGCCAGACATAGTTTAAGGTCACAAAGAAACATATTAGCCCGATAAATATATATAGGACTATGACACTAGCTTATTATTCTCACTAAAGAAAATATTAAGGAAATTGAGGTACACCTAAGTTAAAATACATTTAATGACGATCCCTAAATGTGTGTCCTGCGAACACTGGTCTCACAGACTGGCTAATATTTTTACTAATGGACTATTGTCATATTATTATTATCATTCCGATACCCTACCTGATTATTATTATTTCCTTAATTTATTTTCTAAAGTTATTATAAACATTTAAAAAAAATTATATGATTCGCCGGTATCGGGAGCAGGGTCCAAGCAAACGTTGGTTAGGGCTGCAGAGACAGGAACCTCCTCACAATGCAAGCCATATCGAGAAGTACTGTTTTCTGAATCTGGCTCTTGTTCCAACCGCCTAACGACAGACAACATCCTAACACGGTACGCAGTGAGGTTATTTCCCCCATCTGTAGACCCGTAATATGTGCGCATGGCGTTCTCGTTTATAGACTGAGTCCATATCATGCGCTGCACACAATACCGGCAGCGGAGATCCGGCTCGGGGCCGGTTGGTAAGTCTCAAGCTCCTTGATGGCCAGCCTCTCCCCGTATAGGTGTTGGCGACGTCGGCGGCGAAAAATATTCGTCGCTCGAGCTCGACGCAACTACTGCGGCCGGTGTCGTCACAGCGCTAATGGTGGGGCTGGGTACCGGCGGCGGCGAGGCGGAGCTGAGCGAAGAGTCTGGAGGTGTGGTGGGGCGTGTTCGTGAAGCTGATCTTGTCAACATTACTTTATTTTCATTTCCTTTCCGAAATTTATCATGTTTTTATCGGAGGTGAAATGACAGATGTCTCCTCCGATTCGGTATATTTTTTCATTACAGTTTATATTTTTTCATTATTCATTCATTTTGGTCTTTTTTAGATTGTAGTTTGATTCAAAAGGTTTTATGTTTATTTCAATTAAGTGATAAAAAACTGCGTATAAAACTAATAAAATCTATGAAAATGTTGCGAACAAATTTTTTGACATGTTGACTTTAGTGTTGCCAGCTTCATTATTATTGCTTCGTTTATTCGTTTTTTTTTCTTTACAAAAATCATTTAAAAATATATAAAATAGTAGTCCCCCGGTGTCGGGAGCAGGGTATAATAAGCTACTGGTGGTTAGGGCTGCAGAGATACGAGCCGTATCAAGTACTGCCTTCTGAATCTGGCCGTTGACCCGATCTATCGAGGCTGGTCGAGGCTTTCGGCCATCAGGCTATTGGCCTTTACGACAATCGGCACAATGACAGCCGAGCTCACATTCCACATGTCTACAACCTCGTGTGCTAATTCGACATATTTTATTTGTTTCTCTTTCTCAGCTTTCACGACGTTCTCGTCATGTGGAGTGGTAACGTCGTCTATCATTGCGCGGCGCGCTAATAGATCCGTCACCACTATGTCAGGCTTATTGGCGACAATAGTCCTGTCAGTAATTATAGACCAATCCCAGTACAAATTCACATGGTCATTTTCGAGAACTGAGTCGGGCACATACTTGTAATACGGTACCTCAGATTCCACAAGTTTATATTTCAAAACAAGTTGCTGGTGAATAATCCTGGCCACTTGGTTATGCCTGTGCAAGTCCTCACCGTTAGCCAGACGAGAACAATTAGAGATAATAATGTCTGATGGTCTCACCCGAACGGTGACATGCCCGACACACGTCTACCGTCATAATATGTTTCCGGTAGTTATTCGTTAACATAACTTCGTCCATAATTGCACAGACGAAACCTACAGTTTCCCTGAAAAGGTCACCAAAACGTAGCTGACTACGCCAAGCTCGCTAAGGGGCCTCTGCGAGTTCTAGAACTCGCAGAGGCCCCTTAAACAATTTCAAATATCGAGGAGGCACCAACCAACGATTATCCCTAAATGCACTATGCAAGTGCACCCAAGGACAACCCCCGGTTGGTACAGGACTATTGCAGAACGTGGAAACAAAACAATTGGACTATGGGTTTGGGTGCCTAAAGTGGATTGGGTAACTTGAACTAAGGAAGAACTATGTCTCCTGCCTGACCAATGTTATATAATTATACACGGTTAAAATGGCAGGGGAAAAATGCACTAAAGAAAAACTATTTTGGTATTATTTTTAGCCGGTATAAAATTACTTTTTTCCAACTAACGCCACCGCCCGTATTATTCATTTGTTTTGTGCATATTAAGATACAAAGGGGTGCTTTCCCTCTCCAGCATGCTTCACTCCACCTTGTATAAAGAAGCTGCAATACGGAATCGAAAGTTTAGAAATGTCTTTTAGCGATAAAGCTGCCCATTGTCGCCCTATGTAAAATTTCTACATTCATAATATATGTAATTTGTATGGTGTGCATACTATAAAGTCTAGTTCCTACGTCAAAAACGTTATCATCATCATTCTTCTGCCCTTGTCCCAATTTATTTGGGGTCTGCGCAACATGGCCTTTTCTTCCATACTTCTCTATTAGTCGTCATGTCGGTAGTCCACCCCCTTTCTAGCCATATCATCTTTCACATAGACCATCCATCGTTTCAATAAACAAACTGCAAGATGCACGTCGTAGACAATGCTTACAGACTATTTGTTTGCATTTCGCATAGATTGGAATTCAGATCAACGAACGATGTCATGAAAGACAAATTGTGTAGAACTCGGGCTTTAGTCCAAATTGCTAGCTGATCTTACACAATTTGCAACGAATGTATTTTATTGAATTGTTTGGTAAATTATAACGGTAATTTGAATGTTCTGTCTTCATGTTTCTTATTAGCTGTATTTTCTGGAATCTTGCAACTTTTGCAATGTCGGCATTTTTAATTAAAGAAAGAAAGACAGAAAAATATGTTTATTTGTCACAGAAACACGTGCATACAAAAATATAATTAACTCGAGTTTTACAATAAGAAAAATAAAACACAACTCACGAGCACAAAACAAAAGTCGGCAGCTGCTCTGCCGTGCCAATCCAAAAGACTGTAACTCAACTTACAGTGTTTTAGCTCAACAATGCCCAATCAGTTTCTTTAAGCCTGTTTAGTACCCCTGACCAACATTTTTTAAATTTCAATGTATATTTTGTAAGATAAGGTAAACTAAAAACACTGTATTACGTTCAAGTTCAAAGCAATTAATTATCAAAAACGTCAAAAATCTCACATGTGCTTTTCAAAAGTTACAGTGTTTTGGATTGGCAGGGCCGTGCTGGCACGCTATGACTGTGACAATAAGGCTTCCACTCAACATGATTAGAATGTATTTTATATTTTCGAACTACATATTACTGAACGATATTTGAACAAACGCCTCTTAATGAACGCCAAAATACTAAAAACCTATTCTCAATAACGAAGCTAATAAAAACTTACTTGTTAAAACAGTCACACTACTGAGTTCCCTTTTCCTTTAACCTTAAAATTATAAATGATAAGTAAGGGATAGAAAGTCTTCCACAAACTCCTTCTGTTCGAAAATTCAGTTCATTCAAAAATAATCCAATTGAAGTCAACTTCCAAGTAGATGCTGGAGGTGTTGCCAAATAAATTGGCTGCCAAAACTTGATTGGTTGCCAAAGTCCTCGAATCGTTAGCTTCCAAACATTTAATCTGGAGAAAACTCCATTTTATGTAAATGCTACTGAGTTTTTAATTGATTGCTTAATTTACCTCATCCGATTATGTTGCTACCAGGTACAGCCCCATTACCTATGTCTATGATATGTATAATAATATTTACATATCTGATTTCCTTTTTCGGTTTTGTCATTTTTTCACAGTTGGGGAAATAAATTGTTTTGCAAAGTGACACACTACGTCAATTGGTCGTGTTATAGACATGTCATAACCATCAAAGACTGACAGATAAACAATTTAATTTCCTTCCTGGCTGTGCCTATGTATTTCTTTACGACTGCCAATAAGCAGCGTTGCAAAATCATGTCACTCGTTATTTCCTTTCTCATTCCTTCAAATTATAGGATCTACGTCACTCCATAGCAAAAACTATAAAAAAGTTCCGCCTCCCCTGGTCTAGTTCAATTGCCCCCACCTTAGCTCTGACTTGTAATATCCGGGGGCGCGTCATTTCGATAGCTTGAATGAACGTTTGGTATGTGTTCCTGGAGTCGAATGTATTTCAGTTGATCAATTCAATTTTAGTTCGAATCCGGGATTAGTTGCGAGTTGATCGAGAGATGAAGATGGTAGTTACCTCCGATTTAATGCGATTTTATGTACATACATCAAAATATTCTAGGGATCAAGGTATTTTTTAATATTTTATTGTCCGGCTATTGAAATTAACTAAAATGACTATTTACATTGATTCAATAAAATTATTAACAGTAGATAATGCCTTTCCTAAATACTCATGTAAAAAAAAAAATGTTGAACGTATGCTGTTGGTGTTCTATAATAAATAAAAAAAAAATTAAAATGTTTTCGTATGTTTAGATCGACGAAGTACTCTCTGCTTTTGTATTAGTACAGACGTTTCGCTATTTATGCTTATGCTGGATTTTTCACCTTAGTTAATCGTGATATAAAAATGTGGTAATGTAGGATTGTGTAGTAGTGGATGAGTAAAGGAAAACTGCTAGTTCGTTTGAATAAGGAGGTATAATCTCATCAGTCACCATCAATCAGTCAGGCAGGAGCACGTTGCGAAATGCGACCTGTCGCGGCCCGCTTCAGAGGAAAAGTGAACGAGACATTCACGCAAAGATGGCCACCGTGAGCTCACGCTAGTGATGTCCGTATTATAATATTTAGTAACATTTAGTGTTGGGATTCCAACAGGTAAAAGGATAAAAATAAAAGTTTTTAAAGGTTTTTATTGCGCAAAATAAACAAGTAATAGTCTGTTTTTCCGCCGTTAACGCGTATAATACTATCGCAGCGATTTAGCATCTCAATATGAGTTCATCCAAATAACGTCACGTCCGTTGTAACAAGGCGAAAAACATGTTCTGGTGTGTGAACGCATTTCCCATGCGTTCTCAATGGGATTCAAGTCTGGCGATTAAGCAGGCCATGGTTGAACCTTGACATTAGCTGCAGCAAGTGTGTTTGCAACGACTCTGGCAGTGTATGGACGTGCATTATCATGAATAAGCAGAAATGGAGCACCAAATGGTGTCCGCAAAGGAATGTCAACATCTTAATCAGACAAATGTAATCATTTCAGCGTAAATCTGTGCATTGCATTGAGATTGCCTCTGATCCAAATCAGTTTGGTTCTTTCGCCGATCCAAATACTCGCCTATATCATGATTGTTCCACCACTGCACTTTATGCATGGACTTTCTGGCACGATTTTAAACGTTCTTGGCGTCCAGGGGTTCTCCAATACCGTGTACGTCTAGTATCTGGCCTCATACCAAATCGCGATTCGTTAGAAAAAACACACAAAACGCCACTCTTCTTCTGTCTAATTTCTGTGTTCACGAGCCCATTGTAAATGGGCGGGGTGACCAGTCAGTTCACCAAACATTAATTCAAAAATGTTTACTTGACAAGCAACGATTGGCAAAAACATTGTCATTTCATCATTTTAGAACAACAAGTTTACCAAATATTTCACTTAGCAAAATAATTATCCGATAAACTTTTATTTAATAACGTATTATTTGACAAACAATTCATAATTTTTTTCATTTCATTTCATAAACAACGTTTGAAATAAAGACAAAACGTAATTTAAAAGAAATTAAACTCACATTAGCATAATTGTAAGTGGCTTGCTAAACATTTTAATAATTTAATTTCAGAATAATTTTCTTTATGCATCAATTATATTCTTGTGATGCGATCATCTTGCGAGATATATTTCCTTCGTTTTTTTTTGTTCAATCTCATTGGTATTGCTTATAGTTTCTTTAATTAAAAAATATACGCCCGGGTGGTGTTTTCAATGATTTGATTGATTTTATGGTGCCATGCTTCAGCTGAATTTGACGTCCTGGGTATTTTCATACTGTTAATTTCGTAATAACTCCAATATTGTGGTAAATACTTTGTCTGCGAGTTGGAAGTCCCAGACACGTAGTTTTCTTCAAACCAATGGGCAATGGTTTTGCTATCTTCATGGGTGAGCTTTTCTAAATATTTATTAAAATATAGTGGAATTTCTGTATCTTTTAAATAACTTAGTGCCAATAGACATTTGATTTCTCTATTGAATTGTGCATTTTCCGCGTATTTTTTTGTCATTCAGCTGTTCTGGACTTTTCTAAAAAAGAGAAAATAAATGAATTTTGTTTTCTATAAGCACAAAGCCCTCAAACAAACACAGATGCTGACAGAAACCCTAACTCTAGACGGTCGACGTCAGGGTTGACGGCTGATTATGAATTAACTTCGAAACATAAGAAGCTAATAAGATTTAGTCAAACAATCGGAAAATAACAAAAGTAGGGTATTCGCTCTCTAGACAGCTAGGCGGAATAACAATATTTGCAGGTCAGCTGCGTAACAGCGTAGGCAGTAAGAAAACACTAAATGGTACACTTTAGATGACGTGCTTAATCATACAATTTAGATGTAGAAAAACTCATGTCCTAACAAATACAAAGTTCAAAGTTACTACAGTAAGCAACATTACCTTTTTACTACATTTTTACATTCTATCGTAAAAGAACGCAATAAAATGTAAATATAACAAATTGTAATGATGAAAGTTTGGTCTTACAAATGTTACCTATTATTTTATTGTTACACAAATCTCTTGGGATAAGTGCCACTTCAAACTTTCTCTGCGGTTTTATCATAAGAATATTTTTATCTAAAAAGTTGTTATTGTGAAATAATGGAGTTACTATTTTAAATGAGAAAGGCTTTTTGAAAACAAATATTTAAAATAGTAATAAATAGGCTGTTAAAGAAAAATCTTTTCCTAAGAGAATTCGTAGTTTAAAACGGGTGTAAAAAGACGCTTAAGGAAGTCGAGAGTCACATAAACTACTCGTTCTAAGGGACCATAACTCGGAACCTTCTGGTTTCGGAGATATTGAAGTTGAAGATAAATTTTAAATAAATTCAAATCATTCATTAAACGCAAGTTGTGTCAGAAAGGTTTTTATACCGTTAAAGATTATATTGAGGATAAAAAGGCTTGGGATTGAACTGCTCCAAATTTTTTTTTTCACTTTTTATTTTTGCATACTGAATGTTGACATGAATATTTACTTTGTAAAGTATTATATTATTTTAATTATTGTGAATGTGAAGACTATGCAGGTCATTGCTTTTTTTTGTTTATTTTTCTTTCAGTTACTTTTAATCATTGTCGGGCAGTTTGAGTAATTTATGCGGCCTAACCAAATGTCCTTTCTTTGGTATTGTTCGTCGAATCGTTGAGCTCCTTAAGTTCTGAGTTGAGCTGCGCGATTACTGACAAATGCGTGCACTGACTGGACAGGTCCTCTCAATCTGTGTGGTTCTTTCCTCAAAAGACCATTTCAGACACCCAATCTACATGGTCTTCACATGAAGTGACCAAGATTATGTCTGGACTTTATAAGAGACTGCGACCTCTGAGTTTGTTTCGGCCTTTCTTCTCAGAGTAGTCAGATAGGAAACGCCGACCTCATCTAGTTTAAAAAAAAACATGATTGACGTGTAAAAGTGTTTGTACAAACCTACTTACAGAAATAAAATCATTTATCAAAAGTTCTTACTTTTTTAAAACTTTTTTTACGAAATCAAGTTTTGAATGTTATACATTTACTTTAAATACTCCCACAACTCCAGCACTGTAGTTGCGTGCACCCCATATGCACAATGTTTTCCGTGCGTTACAATGCGCAACAGCAATTTTTCTCACCAAAAATAAAAGTCGTTTCGCAATAAAAACTTTTGCTCAATGTTACTTAGCTGGCAATGTGATTGATTTTTACACCCTGACACCCTGTAGACTAGTACGAGTATACTGGGTGACTTTTTTTCCGTCTTGAAAAAAAAATAGAATAGGTGAACGGAGCCTATGACATACCTAGATTTATTAAAAAAAGTCTAAGTTCAAATCATACGCCCTACGCAGAGTGCGTGGTGCGTATGATTTGAATTTCGATATTTTAACGATCTATAAAGTTTTTAGAAATGGGTATGCCACACAGGCTTCTACTCCGTTCACCTATTTTTTCAAGACGGTAAAAAAAAATCATCCAGTACGTAGCACAAAACTGACAATTTTATCACAAGGATGCAGTATTGAAAATATTGAATGTCGCCGAACTCATGGAAGCTTTGAAATCTCTCAATAAGCCGATGAGACGACAAAAATACGGGATTATCAATAATCCCTTTGCCAATGAGCCATCTGCAGTGACTGCAGTCTATCATCTCTCCAGCTGTGCTATATTGACGATCAATACTTTTACGTATTGATATGTGTATAAACCACAAAGCGAATTTGATTAGAAATCACGACTGGACACGACTGTTTCATACGCTGGAAAAGGAGAAAAGAATTCTGTGAACTAGTTGTTTATTGCTTCGTTAAAAGGGCTGCCGAAACTTCTGTATTAAATACTCCATCAAAATTTGATGTTTCATTTTCTATGAAACTTTTGGAGTTTAGTTCATTTTATCGTATTGTGTATGACGGTTCTACGCTTTTTCAAAAATAATTCCTATTTAAACTCTTTTGCAAAAAAAAAAACGGGCACTTTAACAAAGATTATTAGATACTTCAATGAAGAAGAACAAGAAAGAGGTTTTATTAATCTTTCTTTTTACATTAAATACCACTTTTTGATACGAGTGATAAAGCGATAAGGGCCGGTAAAATTATAGCCCTACTTGAAGAAGGTTGTTCGCAAACTTACGTATCTCAGCGGCTAAATGTGAGTCGTTCAACTGTCCAGAGGACTTGGCAACGGACCGGTTCGGCCAAAAGAAGACCCGGTTCTGGAAGAAAACAATGCACAGAACCAAGAGATGACCGCTTTTTGGTGAGTCAGGCGTTGCGGAATCGTAAGGCGTCAATTGTGGACCTGAAGAAGTAAGAGGAGTAGAAGTTAGCTTGTAAACGGTCAGGAGGAGGCTTCTGGCTGCCAATATCAGGAGTTACGCCCGGCTCGGGGCCCTAAATTACTCTGTGAGTACCGTGTTACTCAACTTCAGTTTGCTCGAAACTGTAC
Source organism: Dicycla oo (assembly GCA_948252095.1). Classification (NCBI taxonomy): domain Eukaryota; kingdom Metazoa; phylum Arthropoda; class Insecta; order Lepidoptera; family Noctuidae; genus Dicycla; species Dicycla oo. Next base: position 17,845,806 of record OX411728.1, read on the forward strand.
AGTTTGCCGATGCCATGGCCCCGTCGATGCACTCGATCCTGTGCTGCCAGGCGGGTACGGCTTTTGGCTGAGTAGCTCCATCACAACTTGAAATTTGACGTTAGCTAAACGACAACAGTCGCGCAATTCTGCTCTCGCTGAATTTCTTAAGCTGTGAGTCCATGGCAGTTTTCTATAACTTATTCTGTTTGCGAATAATTCCTCTCGGCAGAATATAAAATAATACAAATGAGAAAGATAACTGAAATGTCCACTAATCATGACATGATGGTATGGTTACACAAACTCAAAGCATTTAACTCAATTAAACAATTTACAGGCAATTTTGAATTGTCAAGTGCAAGTGTGCGTATTATGTAATTGAAATCTCTGGCTGAAAATATTTTTGATGGACAGCTTAATTTATTTTTAAACAATTTTTATTTTGTTTGGCGCTTTTATTTTAGTTCAAGCTTGAGGAGCTGAGAGGAGCTTGTGGCTAAGTAATAACAGCCGCACGGGTCGATCCATCAGGTTAAGCTACGCTTGCCGGGGTTGGTCTGTGGATGGGTGACCATCTTTTCATACCGAGACTCCTCCGTGCCTCGGAAAAGCACGTTAAGCCGTTGGTCCCGGCTGTCATTCGTGGATCTTTGACAGTCGTCAGAAGCCCGAAAGTCTGACAATCAGTCTTACCAAGGGGTATCGTATTACCCAATACCTGGGTTGTGGAGCTCAGATAGGCAGTCGCTCCATGTAAAATATTGGTATTCAGCTGCATCCGGTTAGACTGGAAGCCGACCCCAACATAGTTGGGAAAAGGCTAGGCAGATTGATTTTAGTTCAAGCGCATTGTTGTGCTCTCTTTTTCGCATGTGTAAGTAATTGACTCTGTCTCTTTCTTATTCCCGTCCATTTACATATCACCTTAAAGCCTTTCCAACTGGGAAAAAACTTTGTAGCTTCTCTCGCGACTTTAAATCTCTGCGCAACTTTAAACCACGATCTGCTACCTTGTTAAAGTTGGTGGTTAGGATATAGAAAAACAGAAAACAAGAGAAACAAAAACATAAAAACTTTTTTACAAACAGTGAGTCAACAGGCTTTTTCTGAGTAAGCTCACTCCATCGTCGAATCTGTCGCCTCCGACCTAGACTAGGGTCAAGAGCAAACCCATCTTAAAAAAAAGAACCAATTTCCAACAAAAAAAACACTACAAAGTGAAAAATAAATTTAATTTCGGAAATCGGTGTCTTTGGATCTGTATTTGTTTTTTTGCCACAGACTTCCGAAATTAAAGTTATTTTGCACTTTGTAGTTTTTTTTTGGAAGTTGGTTGTATTTTTTTTTTTTTTGTGAAAAAGTTTTTATATTTCACTTTTTAATGGGTCAGTCTGCAATTTATGTGTTGTGTGTGTGTTAAAATAGCCTTATGTCAACTGCTCATCACCTTTTACAAAATATTGCGTTTCCCGATGCTGGGACATTAATTGTTGAGGAGCTCTCCTAGTAAGAACCAGGAGAAGGGGGGCTGATGGTGAAGTCACCACCACCACATGCATTATGACGAGCGTAACTTGCTTAGCAACCATATTAAAGTAATCGAATCGCAACCCATGAAATAAATACTTAGGTAAAATTGAGTAGTTCCGCTGGCCATCTGTGGTCTTCACCATCAGTTCCACTTCTTCAAATGGTGCTTACCGAGATCAAATGCACGAGTTACTATAAAAGTACCCTAATCGCTATAGGTGTGCCTATTAATAGGTGTGCTACTAATTTTAGGGTTTCCCTCGATTTCCATAGAATCCCCTCATCAGATTCTGACTTGTGGCAATGGGACCACCTCAAGAGCATATCCTTTCAAACAAAAAAGAATTTTGTAAATTCGTTCATATATGACAGAGTTATGCCCGAACATACATAAAAAAAATATCTGAATTGATAACCGAGGAGGTTAACAATTCGGATATTTATATATTTTTTTAACATAACATCTCAGCTAACATAGTAAACCTAAATTCACTCACATATAAATAGTCGTCGCCATTACCGGGCCTCAGTTTTGTCATAGCGGTAATTCCGTCCGGCTCTTTTATATGTCCATGATCGACGCATGCGCAATGGCTCACAGCTGACACTCGCCATCCTCGTCTAACGAGTAGCGTTGCGTGATAACTCTCTCTCATTTTATCTTTGATACCCAACATTTTAAACAGCTAGTTATCCCTATTTTCGGCCACTTTTATATAGACAACCGTATTCCATCATGCACATAAAAAAAAAAATTGTATATACACCTGGCTGCGGAGAGGTTGCGGCCAAGTGCGCTACGGCAACCATGGCTTTTCAAATTTTCTGTATACATTGCTGTAATAGGAACGATATTTTATTTAACAACAATATAAACGAAATTTTTTTTTTTTTGAAAATTAATTACCATTTTTTTAATTAAAAATATTTGCGGACACTTTTTACTGGCAACCTATTATCAAAGAATTGTCCTATTCAAAAATGAATGTAGAAATTTGAATTTCGAGTATCTACGTGATGAACGTATAGATTTTGCAGCCGGATCTTAGAGTAGCAGGTTTTAGGTAAGGCGTTTTTAGTGAAACGAGACATCAGCCGCCGATTATCCCTGTACGCAACTAAACACTATGTATGCAACTATGCAAGTGCACCGGACAACCCCCGGTTGGTGCAGAACTATTGCAGAACATGGAAACGAAATATCGCTGCTTTGCATGAATACCTGCACAAACCAAAATTTTGAAATTAGTGATTTATAACACAGCCAAATGCAAAATAGTCCTTATTTCACGGTCAGTAAGACTCACATTCATAACGGCAAAACCGCCGATTATGCCGTTATGAATGTGAGTCTTACTGACCATGAAATAAGGACTATTTTGTATTGGGCTGTGTTATAAACCACTAATTTCAAAATTTTGGGTTGTGCGGGTATGGGTATTCATGCAAAGCAGCGATATACTGGGCTATGGGTTTGGGTAGCTATAGTGGATTGCCATAATGATGAAAAGAACTATGTCCCCTGCCTGGCCAATCTTATATAGTATACATGGATAAAACGGCAGGGGACCCGACTTGCACACATTATTAATATTTCCTTTATCTCATTATACACACATTTTTAAATAAAAGAGTATAAAAATTAAAATAACAAAAATTAGTAGCCCAAGGGTATCGGGAACAGGGTCCAAGCTATCGCCGGCCAGAGCTCCTAACAATGCGAGCCGTGTCCAGAGGTACTAGCGAATACTGCCATCACGAGTGTTTACTCAAAAAGAGATGAAACCGTGAACGATAGTGAGTCATTTGCGTTCTCGCACAGCTTTTGTTTTCCACGCAATATCCTGCGCACTATATTGACAGTGGCTTTATAATGAAAATTGTGCATCGATGTGTTATCTACCAAGGCAGAATGTGCATATAGGGAACTTGTTTTCTGTTATATCGCATAAATAAATAACAATAGAAGCAAGAACTGTTTTTTATTATTTGAGATGGGTTTGCTCTTGACTCTTGTCTAGGTCAGAGGTGACAGAGACAAAGTCGACAATGGAGTGAGCTTATCCAGAAGAAGCCTGTTCACTCTCACTTTGAAGAGATTAGGGTTGTATGCGCTCGGAAACACAGACGCAGGTAGTGATTTCCTTGAGGAGTGGTTGGAGAGGCGTCACGGCGTCCTCACCTTCCGCCTGACGCAGGTCCTCACCGGACACGGTTGCTTCGGGAGGTTCCTGTTCCGGATAAGGCGGGAGGAAACGCCCGGGTGTTACCATTGTGTAGATCGCCCGGAGGACACGGTGGAGCATACGTTGGAGGTCTGCCCGGCTTGGGCAGAGCACCGCTGCGTCTTCACGGAGGCGATCGGCGGCGGCAATCTCTCACGTCCGGCCCTGGTACAGGTCATGGTACGGAGCGAGAGTGCATGGGAAGCCCTCACCTCCTTCTGCGAAGCAGTAATGCTCGCGAATGAGATGGCTGAACGCGTGAGGGAGAGGCAATCTTTGCGCCCTCACGCCCATAGTCGCCGCAGGAGACGCCCTGGTCGTCGGGAATCGATAGCCGATTCCCGGCCACCGTAGGCGCGGGCTTGCGGATGTCGAGCAATGGGTAGGCCTCAAAGAGATGTCAGCACTAGCTGAAGGGGTCCGCTAAGGCCGATGCCCGCCAGGCTTGCGGGTTGTTCGAAAGAGTTACCGTGGCCCTGGTACAGGCAACTGAAGGAACACGGGTGGGTCAGTAGAAGTCTGACACGAGAGCGGCAGAAGTTATTTGATGATTTCCCAACCAAAAAAAAAGGGTAGTGAGTTCCACTCTTTTGCTGTGCACATTATAAAAGACATTTCGAAACACTTAGTGCGAATTGGTGGAATATCAACCAGGTAGGGATGGTAACTAGCAGTGCGTCTAGATGTCCGATCACTCACTGAAGTACTATTTGTAGTAGACCGATAAGCAGGCAACCTTGCGGCGATGAGCCAAGCTGTCAAGCCTGGCATCCACCAGTTCTACGTCGCCAATGAACCTCTTAGCTCTGCGTCCCACTGAGTCAAGCGCAGCTAGTTAGTACTTAGCTGATCCATCGCAAAGGTGGCTGCATGCACCATGCAGGATCGGACTTGCGCTTTGTAAAGGGTTAATAGCTGTCCAGGCGTAAAGTATCGCTTCACTCTATTTATGATGCCTAGCTTCTTGGCCGCTGTTTGGGCTTTGTACTCGATGGTGGCACCGAAGTTGAGACCGGATGTCAACTCCATGCCTAAGAGGGGTCAAGCCGATTAGTTACAGGAACAGATGTACCCCGAAAAGTAGGAGTTTGGGCGAAACGACTCCTTTTAGCGGCAAAAACACACGCCTGTGTTTTGGTGACGACCAGATTATCATCACCCCACTGGGAGACTAGGCTTAAGGTCAAATCTGTCCGCTCTACCATGGCTTCTCTTAAAGAATGAACTTCAGAACCGCTGGTTTTTGCGCTGGACAAGTATCTCTCTGAAACTGTGCTGTCATCTGCGTCCCCAACAATACCAGGCTGAAGCAGGTCATTGATGTGCAGCAGGAAAAGAGTTGCAGAGAGAACAGACCCCTTAGGAACTCCGGCTTCAATAGCCATAAGGTCAGAGGAGCAGCCGTTAACGACTACTCTGGTCGACCGTTTACTAAGGAAATCTGATATCCAGCTACAAAAATCAGCTGGGATGCCATAAGCAGAAACTGTAAAAGAAACAAGAAGCGTAAGAAGTAAACCATGTTATACATAATATGATATGCTGGTATTGCTGATCAAGGGCAATACCGAGTCAGAGACAAAACCGCTCTTCAACAGAACCAGAAATAACTTTTGTCAGTGGAGTATAAAGAATCATTACTTTGATCAAGATCGTCGCTATCATAGAGCAAAATGTTTTCTCTAAAATATACGTCCTAAAACAAAACACTTTGAGCGGTCTAAATAATTTCAATATTGCAGAGTAGGTACTACCTCAACAACACTGAAGCACTAGAAATACCAAGCTAACCATATCAATCATAAACTGTATTTATTGGTTTACGTAACTTTAAGTTATCATATTTAGTATCAGGAATATTATTTTAGAAGAGAACGGTGCAAGTTGGTGGCGGCGATGAAAGATGTAAGTTTATTACAGTTTAAAACATACTGTAGAAGCTAATAAACTACCCATTAAATAAAGTGGAATACGATCTTTAGATAGCGAAAAAGATAAATTTACACAACGCGCATTATGACCACCCACATCCAACAGTCGTAAAAAAACCTTTTTAATCTTAATATTCAACAAACAGCAACTGTTTCCATATAATTGCCGAAATACCATTCGTTTCGGGCCTTACTCGGAAATAATGTCCAATTAGAGTGCCACCACTTCTGTCTTTTCACACGTTCGAACATCGAACGGCTGAACACATTTGGTTAATCGAATTTTCGATGCACCACTGATGAATCGGGGCAACGCTGGAATTAATTGCTAAACTGTTTCGCCTCATTAGTTTCCGTATTAAGCATCGTTGTGTTTGACTTGTTCTTGTTTGGTTTCTGTAATTAATGTTTTGATTACCGTTATTTTTATTCTTTTACCTATTTTCATCTATGTTTATATGTATATGGTTTAGTTTATTAATGTACAATCTTCAGAGGGATCAAACTTTAATCACTCTCTCGTTTGCTTTTTTAATAATAATATGCACTAGTCTATCCGTTGCTCAGGTTGTAGCTTTATCTAACTTTTTCTGAAGTCTTTTTTTTTTTTGAGGTTATTGACTGCTACGGTAACCCTGACATTTATCTTCATCGTCATTTTTCGGTAGCCGTGTATTTAAATTCTTATGTCAAATAAACTAGTGTATACCTAACCTAGGTATTAGAGAAATATATATGTGTAGAAATTGAAATTCTTGTTGTAAAAAAAAATCCTAACTAATATTATAAATACAAATATGAGTTTGTTTGTTTGATTGTTAGCTAAACGGCTGGAGCGATTTTGATGAAATTTGAATACTGTGAATCCTGAGGAAGAACATAGCCTACTTTTTATCGACAAACCACTCGGGCCAAGCCACGGGTGGAAGCTAGTAATAAAATAAATTTTATAATCTCCTCAATGTTACAGATCGGTTTCATCTGGGTGATGTTCTGGGCCACAGTGATATCTCTTCAACAACCGTCAAAATGCAACCGACAAACCAAAAGCGAATAAAAACCAAAGTGACAACAGTTTTCTTGAAAGTCGCCATCTTATTTTGTCAATACAATCTCTGGGACACAATTTCACAAATGTTTTCCAACAAAGCCCCCTGTCAATGTCACCCAGACACCAAAATATCCTTGTGTAGCACAAATCTACAAAAATCTACTTTCAATCCTAACTTCAAGGATAGTTAGGATTAAAAATAGATTTTTGTAGAATAGAACACACAGTTATGATGTATGACCATGTTAAAGGACAGGTTGAACGTGGTTAGCGTGTAATCGAACGGAAGTGTCGTAATATCCGAGAGCAGGCTGACGCGATTTCAGGACGACTGCACTCGTAATGCATTTCCGATTTGTGGAATGCTGTGATTAGGGATGATGAATGTGCTGAACGCTTTTCTAGTTAAAAGAGAATCTGTAGTTACAAATGGAATCAAATTGCTAAGGAAATTAATGTGTAAGTTGGTGTTACTATAATATGGGATTCCATGGAAAGATAATTTATAAGACGTTAACGCTCAGTGGTTTCGATTTACCTGAACACACTATGTTGACGTTACACACGGAGGAACTTATATTCAAAATAAAATACAATGAAACAATATTTTTTAAATAACGCTATTACGAAGCTTCGAATACATCGGGTACACATGAAAAACGCGTCTTTCATCTAGAGTCAAGAAATTATTTCCTAACAAGAACGCCATAATTATTAGAATCATGGTCAATTTATTTATTTAGGTACTAGCAGAACTACTTTACATTTCCGAGCGCAGCCGTAGAACAGCGTTATCTAATCTATGATTGTGTCGAATGACGCGCACCTGATCCGAAAATCGTTAGGCCGAGACGTTAACGGCAGGTTCAAGTACCTGAAACAGAGAGAGCATCCGTCTTCGGTCCTACGCTGTAAGGTTAATTCCTCAGTCTGTAGCCCCATAATATGCGCGCATCACATTTTCATTTATGGACTGGGTCCATCGCATGCGCGACACATTTCAACCGGCAGCGGAAACCCTTTTCGGGACCTGTTGGCCTCGAGGTCCCGAGCCCGCTGGTGGCCGTCCTCTTCCTCGCCGCCGTGGTGGTGTTGGTGACGACGGTGGGGAGAAAAACTCGTCACTCGAGCTCAACGCAATTGCAGCAACCGGTGACACGGCGCTCACGGTTGAGGCGCGTATCAGCGGCTGCTAGGCGGAGCTGAGCGACAAGTCCGGAGATGTGGGTGTGCCTGTTGTCGTGCTCTGGCTCTGGTCTGCATCATTTACTTACATCAAGGATTTCTGCTCGCATTGTACGTATACGTATATTATGTCTATTTTTTGTAAATACATTTTTATAGCATTTTTTTATTTTATTTTCATCTGGTATAATTGTAACGTTTGTTTTTTAACTGTAAGTTGATGTTGAATATAAAACATTAGTTTTAGTATATGCGAAACCCAAACCACGTCCTTAGTATTTTTATGTAAAGAATCTATGTACAAAATTTCAAAACTGTATCATAAAAAATGACAAAGTTATAGCTTGTTATGTTACCTGGTTGTTCGTACAAATACATGGTCACCACGCGACGCCCGCGCCGCTATCGCGAGCGGCGGGCAACGCTCATTCATAAAACTTTGGCAGTAGGTACTAACCGTACGGCGATTGTACTGCAATTAACTGGTGATAACATTTTCCATCACACTTGCAGGCTTTGGATTGTCGTAATGGTCAAGTGAAGTAGATATTATTACTTTATTCGTAAACGCAGCCGTAAGTGGTAAAATGTAGTCAGTGCGATTTGTTGCACCTTATTTATTTATTTAAGGAAAAACAAACAGTAGCACAATACGAAATACTCATAATATCTTAATTATTGCATTTTTTTTAATTATGCTACCCACTACGTTCTCCACAGATTACAATTTAAAGTATTTAAAACTAGCTAAGAACACCGATACAATACCTATATAATAGTAATTGTCCTAGAACTCATATTCCGATTATTAAGTTTGTACAAAAAATAATAATAATAAAGTAAATTTGTGTGCGTACATTATTAGACATTACGTTATTATAAATGTATTGCTTGCTGATCCTTTAGGGTTGCTTGGATTTGCTTCTTAAATGCATCTTTACTGAGAAAAATAGAATGTCGATTGAATTAAACTCATTGTTATATGTCTCAACCAAATGATGAAGTGGTGAACGCGAGCCAGCGTTGGATTTACAGAGACTAGTAGCAAATAGACGTCGAGTGCGTACCTCACGTACATGAACTGTTCGAGGAACCAGGTAACACAGACTCTTAACTAAGTCTGGACAATCAAAATTATGCCTACCACTTAAAGTTCAAAGTGAATGAAAAGTGTTAAACATCGCGTTACTTAACCCATACTTAACCACAGCAGGCTGTTAGTACAAATAATAACTTTCTACAATTTACCATTTTGACGTGTTTAAAAATGTTAATCATTACTACTTTACCATACCTTAAATCTTTGTGTGGCGACAAGCATTGTGTTCCACGATACTCTGATGTCGGCAATAGTCCTGTCAGTAATGATGGTCTATTATTAGTCCCATTCGTCTATAATTGTCCCCAATACGCCTGATATAGTGGTGATAGATCGATTAGTGCGCCGCGCAATGATTGTCGATGTTACCATTCCACATGACGAGATCTCAGTACAACGTGACATGGTCATTTTCGAGAAATGGGTCGGGCACATACTTGTAATACGGTACCTCAGAATCCACAAGTTTATATTTCAAAGCAAGTTGCTGGTGAATGATCCTAGTTATGCCTAGTTAGCTACTTAGTTATGCCTGTGCAAGTACTCACCGTTAGCCACACGAGAACAACCAGAGATAATATGTCTGATGGACTCACCCGGACGGTGGCATGCCCGACACATATAAACCGTTCCGTCCTTCATAGCATGTCTCCGAAAGTTATTCCTCAAGATAACTTCACTCCCTTATGGGTGGAATTTTTCCGCCAGGGTTGCGGGTTGTTCGAAAGAGTTACCGTGGCCCTGGCATAGGCAACTGAAGGAACACGGGTGGATTTTAGTCAGTAGAAGTCTGACACGAAGAGTGGGAGAAGTTATTTGATGATTTCCCATCTAAAAAAAAGGATGGCATTTTGAAAAATCATTCCTTATTCCTTCTCTACAATATAAAGAGAACCTCTTTGCAAAATTTCAGCTTTCTAGGGTTTGTGCTGGGCTTAATGAGTTAGTCAATAAGTCAGTCAGGATACGAGTTACAGCTAAAGCAAATAGAAAAATAGTCATCATTTCTAAAAACATGTTGGAAAAAGTGTGAACAACAAACAAAGCTACCAAAAAAATATCATCTTCAATATTTCTGCAATAAAACTACATAGCCCTGAGCGCTCTACGCAGCCATTAATTCTTGCCAAGCTTTTAAACTAGCTCACAAGAACTGCAGTATTTTCTTCCGTTCTAATATTTTATTTTGTCATAACATAATTCCAATTTATTCACCAGCTACGAACAAAAACATATTCCTCACTTCATCAAACTATGTCACAATTCAAGATCAAAATGCTTGAAGCGTTAAAGCGCTCTCTCAGAAGCGCTAAAGTGCTCTCTTGAAAGCGACACGTCACTCTACTATAGAGCCTCATATTCACCTTGACCGTTCAACATAGCTCATCCATCATCATCAGTATGCAAATTAGGGGAGTGGCTCGTTGGATTATCATTTTGCTGTCACTCTTGAAGTTTAGACACCCAATGTATATCAGTACCTATAGGTGTTAGTAGTTTCATATGCTAAATTGGTTATTTATGAGTTAATTAGTGTTTGACAGCTTGGTTCCTGTCAGCCGGGATTATGCAGGCTGACCATATAATCTAGTTTTTTTTTGGTCTCCATAATCCTGGGTAACCTTTTGTTTTGTTAGGGTTCCGTACCAAAATGTTAAAAAGGAACCCTTATGGTGCGACTCAGTCTGTCTGTCTGTCTGTCTATCCGTCTGTCACAGCTGGATATCTCAAGAACTACTAATGCTATCAACTTATATATATATATATATATATAAGGTGGTCTTAAAAAATCGAAATGGGAAATAGTTATATGTGATAGAAGTTTATGTAAAGATTACAAAAAAAATAAAACAATGTCTAAAAATTTAAAAACATTTCACGTTTCGCAAACACAATGTCCTCCTTCCTAACCTACTCGCAGGTTGCTTTGGGTGAAGCACAGTTGTAGTTTTTTCTGGGCACAGAACTATTTAGCTAGGAATGAAGCTCTTGATAATAGGCTCCTAAATTAATAAATAATAGGTTGGGGAAAAAGTTTCTTCGCATTTTTTAAGAAAATCCAAAACATTTTTTAATATAGTTTATTTACATTTAACTAAAGTATGTAGGTACCATTTTGTTCGATAACTTTTTGCCATCTTGTAGGTAGGGACATGATCCCATTGCTATAGAAATTTTGGGACTTCTGGTCAAAATACCGCGACAAGTGGTTTTGGCAGTCCTCTCGTGATGTTAACCTGACACTGCCTAAAGAATTCTGAAGAGACCGAAACAGGTGGAAATCTGAAGGTGCAAGGTCAGGACTATACGGCGGATGCATTAACACCTCCCAGCCAAACTCTCTTAATTGTTGCTGAGTGGCTAAAGATGTGTGAGGTCTAGCGTTATCATGATGAAAAACCACACCCATTCTGTTGATTAATTCCGGCCGCTTTCTCTCAACTTCTTGCTTTAATCTCATCAGTTGTTCGCAGTAGAGTTCAGAATCGATGGTCCTGCCTGGTGGTAACAGCTCATAATGAATAATGCCCTTCCAATCCCACCACACACACAGCATCACCTTGTTGCGAGTTAACCCGGGTTTCGCCACAGTCTGTGAAGCCTGACCGGCCTTTCACCACGACCTTTTTCGCACGTTCTTGTCATACGTGATCCACTTTTCATCACCAGTTATCAGCTTCTTCAAAAATGGTTCGGTTTCATTATGTCGTAATAAAGAATCACAAATGAGTACACGGTTCATTAGGTTTCTTTCAATGAGCTCGTGAGGTACCCAAATGTCGAGCTTTTTTGTGTACCCAGTTTGTTTCAAATGCGCCAAAACTGTTTTGTGGTCAATTTCCAGTTCTTCAGCTACGTCGTAACTACTGATATGCCGATCTTGCTCCACTTTTTCAAAAATGGCATCCATTTTATCCGTAATAGGGCGACCAGAGCGACGTGCATCTTTGACATCAAAATTTCCGGATTGAAAACGCTTAAACCAAATTTGTGCTACTCTCACAGACACTACATTAGGTCCATGAACATCGCAAATTTTTTTCGCGGCTTGCGTTGTATTTTTACCTTTTTTGTAGTAAAATTTTAAAATGTATCGAATTTCTTCATTAGATTCACTCATCTTGACGGTACGAAAAACAAATGAAAATCACACATTTTCCTAATTTGAATTTGGAATTATGTTCTTTAAAATTTAAACTTTCAATGATACCAAAACCAGCCAGATACAAATAGTATAGCCAAAGAGATTTTATTACAAGTTCATACATACTATAATGCGAAAAGACTTTTTCCCCAACCTAATATAATAAAATAAATAAACATGGTACTGATAGAACGCGTTCAGCTTCATTTATGGGCGATAGTCTGGTTTATACAGGATGTGTTTTAATGAACCCTCAAGAATTGAGTAGTTTTTGGAATAATAATAATAAAAAACATAATCCCATATATTCATTGCTACTGCTGGTTACTAATATAAACAGTTTGCAATGTGAAGTGGCTGAGACGTGTTTCAGTCACCATAAGCAGTTGCGGCTAAGATTTTTAAATTAACAATAAAGATATAATATTCCCCCCCGCCCCACCGGTTCGTCTGTCCACCCATCCACCTGTCCCCCTTTCCGTCTATCTTACTTTTGAAGGACTGTACGTAAAGTAACACATCAAAATATTTATATATGACGGTACCCTCTCGGTGCGCGAGTCCAAGTCGCTCGTAACCGGTTTTTTTATTTTTTTATTTGAGCTTAAGCAGTTGCGGCTATGATTTTTAAATTAACAATAAAGATATAATATTCTCCCCCCACCTGTCCCCCTGTCCACCCATCCACCTGTCCCCTGTCCGTCTATCCTACTTTTGAAGGACTGTACGCAAAGTAACACATCAAAATATTTATATATGATGGTATCCTCTCGGTGCGCGAGTCCAACTCGCTCTTAACCAGTTTTTTTTATTTTTTTATTTGAGCTAGGCCAGAGTTGACAAAGTCTACGATGGAGTGAACTTGCCCAGAAGAATTTCGTGTGAAATAATTTCCTTAATTACATTTTCGTAGTAATCCTAAATCGAAAATTACGAAAGTGTTTCTTTCAAAAACTCACTGCCAGTATTTTAGAACCTGCTTAAACGACAATAAAGGGCCTAAAAATATCATAATTATTTTCTATAATGTTGCATTAAAATTATGATTTCTACTGCATCATCCAGAATTTTAATTAGAAGATCACGACGAGTCTCCTGTGGCCGTCACTCCTGTGTGAAATCATTACTACATAATTATTATAAAACAAAGTCCTCCCGTCGCGCTATATGTCTGAACTATACGATAAACTCAAAAACTACCGAACGGATTTTCATACGATTTGCACCAATGGACGGAGTGATTTATGAGGAGGGTTTAGGTATATAGTTCATTAAAGCTCCATTAACACTGATCAAGTTTATTGCCCGTGGCATGCCATAAAATTGAAGGGCAAAAATATCTGGGACCGTCGAAACAACACTTACAATATTGTTGCACAATACGGGCAAATTAGTTGCTGTTTAAAACTAGTATAGGTGTAAGTCGCACATACAATTAAATTGCTCGTACAATAAAATTGCACGTACAATAAAATGACACGTACAATAAACTGACACGTACAACAAAATCGCATGCAATTCTGGCATGAAAATTTTCTATAATTGAAATGAATAAGCGAACGAAGCAAGACGTTCAATTAACTTAATAAAATTTTTGGCAGCGCAAATACTTAAATCAATTGTACAAGGACGTGCAATTGATTTAAGTGTTTAGATTAGGCAAAACTTGCATGCAATAATCGCCTTGTAATACAATTGTGTATTGCCTCGGTGTGTAAGTCGCATGCGATTTTATTGAATGGCAAAACTTGGATTCAACTATTGTATGCCATTTTATGGAATCACACGCGTATCAACATTTGCATACAATTCTTGAATGTCAATAAATTTGAATGTGCTTTATGGCATGCGATTATTGCTCTTGAACGTAACGTTCCAGAAACTTGCACCGTCCAATCGAAGCTTTAGGTTTTGTGTAAATTTACTGAGGTATGACTATAATTGTTAAAGATGTCGGAAAAAATCATGACGTCTGGGAGCTTTACTTGGCGTGCGTCGCGTAAACCAATAGTTATATGAAACAATGTATTACGGAATTAATACATTGTTTGTCTGGATTAACACATAGGACACTTTTAATCCTGGTACTACGTTCCCGTGAGATATTTTTCGACATCAACGCGGACGAAGCCGCAGGCTAAAAATAAAGATTGCAAAAAATATCATATATAAAAGCTTTTAAATTTAACGCTTCCCGCCAGGTGGCAGTAATCACAGTACATATGAGTGCCCGGAGCACTCACGGGTGCGAAAAAAAATGACAACTCTTATTTTTATGCAGCTATTGTAAAAAAATATCCAATAGCGTTTTTGTAAAATGCTGGAGTGGAAAAAAGGAGACTGCAACCTTGATAGATACCCTTTATCACGTAACAAAAATACCAGCCGGTCTATTCTGTAAAAACCTCACCGTGAAAACGTGGGTCATTCCATCTGATGTTAGGGATTGACACTATTGCCAGCTCAGTCCACGCTCATCTCACAAGTCATATTATGTCTTGATTCAAATATTATACTTTTTTTTTTTGATGGGAAATCATCAAATAAGTTCTCCCGCTCTGGGTGGAGCGGGAGGGCGTGTCAGACTTCTACTGACTAAAACCCACCCGTGTTCCTTCAGTTGCCTGTGCCAGGGCCACGGTAACTCTTTCGAACAACCTGCAACCCGGGCGGAAATATTATACTTGGACTCACTTATTTTCAGCCCACTTGTGGCGAACATAAATGGAGGATATTTTTTTTTTTTACCTTTTAAACTAAAACTATTTAATATTTTGGCATAATAACATTCTGATTAGCCAAAGTAGAACTTATTTTTTGACTCATAATTCTCCTGCCCTTGTCCCAATTTATTTGGGGCTGGCGCAACATGTCTTTATCTTTCATACTTCTCTATTAGTCGTCATCTCGGTAGTCACTCCCTTCCTGGCCATATCATCTTTCACACAGTCCATCCATCGTTTCTTTGGTCTTCCCTTACTCGTATAGCCCGCCACGTTCATACTCGAACTTATTTTTTGACTGTAGGTATTAATGATCGGAAAAAGTTATCAAGAGTACCTACCTACTGTTTTAATCCCCCCAGTAAATATTTATTTTAAAAACGTACGATGAATATTTTGTTAACTATATTTTAAATGCAATGATATTAAAATAAAATACATGGTGAATAATCGGAAATGTACGGTAAAGTATTCGGTAAATGTTTCATTCATACTCAATATTTATTTATTGCAGGATATCGTGGTTTCCCATGCGGAAGAAAGGAACACCGGGTCGTTAAATAAAATGAAAGAATACTTCTTTCCTGTATTTATTGTTTATTCATAACAAAAATAATAACCGAAGTAAATGAAAAACTTTGGCTATACCTGTGCGGACATGTTATTTTTCTAAATTACGTTTATTGTTTATTGGTCATATCTGATAATTATAATAGGCTGGTTTTTACTACTATAATCCACTCGGAAATATCGAATATAAAATCTTGGAAATATAAAATTGGAAAAACACTCGATTTTGTTGCTTTAGTTATGTGGAAGTATTTATACATTTGGATTTAGTCTTGAATATCAGGTATTTTTGTTGTTTCCTGTAATTGAATCAGAAAAAAATCAGTTCAAACAAGTATTTTTCGCTCAAACACTAAGTAAATCTAATATCCCACTGCCAAATCAACGTGGTTTATCCCGTGTGGACACGATTCCGGAGTTTCCGACTTTCTCCTAACTCCCGCTTTCTAACAGAAAACTTAATTGAAATATGTAAATATATCACCTTGACAACGATGTGACGAAGGTACAGTTATAATATTTCAAAGGTATTTATTATGTATGAGTCTGCTGCGAAAGTTTCTATTGAGTTTCTAGTAGTTTAGGGATGGAATGCATAACTTGAGATTTTGTTTAGAAATATGTGGGAATCTTCTTTAAATTTGTGAAGAATTTTGTTGATAACGACATTCGTTTATGTTTTGTAGGTACAGTGGCGTTCATAAGTCCATTAGCAATTTATCTCACAAACCAAATGATTGATGCTTCGGTTAGACTTGGACCTTCTATAAGTGATTTCTATACTATAGACACGCGCACACCACTCACTTTGTCTGGAACTGATGGTAGCTCATAATTTAAACCATTAGTAGATAGTAGGTAATTTGAGTCCACACAGAAAAAAAAAATTGCAGCATTCCGTCTTTCAAAAGCTCTATATGAAACTTATTTATTTTTATTCTTTCACGCAATACTACAATTAGCTTATCATCTACCATCGATTGTGTAAGAAACAACCTAGTTTCATGAATGAGAGAATAAGGGACTTAAATTCAACCGTCATGGAAGAGGAGAAACTCAGCAATGTCTACAATTTTGCACCTCAAACGGAGGAATGAAAAAATCCAATGAAGTGAAATGTGCGAAAGATTTAATCTTCTCAGTGTGCATTTGTGTGTGTGTGTGCTATAAATATTTACGAGACGATAACGGGAGCGATATTGGAAAATACTAAATTTTTCACTTGGAATGAAAACGTTTCCGTCAAAGGGTATTATAGTATTGAAATTGCGAAACTGTGTAGGGAATCTTTTTCATTATTGTGTTTTCTTCTTTAGCCAAGATCAAACAGGTCACATAAAAAAATTTTTTTACAAGTCGTGCGCCCGATGGAAAAAATTCAACCCTTTTTGGGGATGGATTTTCAAAAATCTTTCCTTAGGTCGTTTGTCCACAGCTACGTCAACGGGACGTTAACGAGAATAAGATGACGGTGCCGAAGTAGCTATACACATTTACTATGGCCGCGTGTCCACCACACACCACTACCAGGACGTCACTTTCGGTTCAATAATCTCATTTATCGTTGACGTCTCGTTGACATTGTGCGTGTTCGCTTTCGTTATTTAAGCAAAATTCATCAAATTGTGCATTTTTTTCTTATTTTAACATTTTATTATTTCCATAGGCCGTAATTGACAACCGTAATTCTTGTAGTTTCTTGATGTTTCTTACGGTTTTATTGATGGCGGTGGTTTTTCGAATAATTATCGTATTATTGAAATGTCTTGAGTTATATTTTTTTATAAAATAATATATATCCCATATAGACGTAAAAATATCGCCAAGGGCATCCTTTACCTTTTATATTTCAATTGCGGTCAATAGAGTCATACTTGCTTGTACCTTGCATATTAGCCTCGTGCTCCTCATACATCAGTTAGTGAAGACATTTATAGGCTTCTCCAGATAAAAATATATTTTCTCGTATAAAAATACTTTTGGGAATAGCAAAATAATAGTGAATTCTTGGTGTAAACACAAATAGAATAATGAAGCTGGTTGAAGAAAGATGGTCCACAAATGTCAAGGCGATTGGTCAATGCTGCGGGCATTAGTAAAAAAAAATGTGATTTTTTTTATTTGTGATGGGTTTGCTCTTGACTTTAGTCTAGGTCAGAAGTGACGTAGACAAAGTCTACGATGGAGTGAGCGTACCCAGAAGAAGCCTGTTGACTCTAACTTTGAAGAGATTCGGGTTGTATGCGTTCGGGAATACAGACGCAGGTAATGAGTTCCACTCTTTTGCCGTGCGCATTATGAAGGATGTTTGGAAGCGCTTAGTGCCAATTGGTGGTGGCAACTAAGTATGGATGCTAATTTGCAGTGCATCTAGATGTTCGATTGTAGAAGGGGGCCGGTGGAATGAGGTCGTGGAGTTCCTGAGCACACACACTGAAGTACTGTCTATAGAAGACCGCAACCTAAGCAGTAAGCAGGCAACCTTGCGGCGATGAGCCAAGCTGGGAAGCTTGGCATCCACCAGTTTTACGTCGCCAATGAGCCTCTTAGCTCTGCGTTCCACTGAGTCAAGCGCAGCAAATTGGTATTTAGCTGAACCATCCCAAAGGTGAAATACTCCATGCAGGATTGGACTTGCGCTTTATAAAGGGTCAAAAGCTGTCCATGCGTGAAGTATCGCTTCACCTTCTTTAGGATGCCCAGTTTTTTGGCTGCAGTTTGGGCTTTGTGCTCGATGACTGGTCGTAATAGTTTTCATATTGTTTCTTAAATGTTAAGACAGGCTTTTGCGAAAGCTAATTTCTATTTTTTTTACCTTTTCGTTCAAATATAAATGTTTATAGTCATCATTAGGTATACCTTTACCCTCTTAACTTGAACCTGCCGCAGACAATCCAGTTTGAATATGGTATCGTTGAAAATATCACCATGTTCTTGTCCTTACCCTTACTAATAGTAGGTGAAGCACGATCACAACATGATCTGACCAAGATTATGTCTGGACTTTAAAAGAGACTTCGGCCCCTTTTTTTTGGGTGGAAAATTATCAAATAAATTCTCCCGCTTTGGACGGAGCGGGATGGCGTGTCAGACTTCTACAGACTAAAACCCACCCGTGTTCCTTCAGTTGCCTGTGCCAGGGCCACGGTAACTCTTTCGAACAACCCGCAACCCTGGCGGGCATCGGCCTTAGCGGACCCCTTCAGCTAGTGCTGACATCTCTTTGAGGCGCGCGTGGAACACAACGCGCCGTCGACCCGGGCCTGGTCCTTACCGGACGGCGAGCTACCCATTGCTCGCCATCCGCAAGCCCGCGCCTGCGGTGGCCGGGAATCGGCTATCGATTCCCGACGCCCAGGGCGTCTCCTGCGGCGACTAGGGGCGTGAGGGCGCAAAGATTGCCTCTCCCTCACGCGTTCAGCCTCCTGCTTCGCGAGCATTACTGCTTCGCAGAAGGAGGTGACGGCTTCCCATGCACTCTCGCTCCGTACCATGGCCTGTACCAGGGCCGGACGCGAGAGATCGCCGCCGCCGATCGCCTCCGCGAGGACGCGGCGGTGCTCTGCCCAAGCCGGGCAGACCTCCACCGTATGCTCCACCGTGTCCTCCGGGCGATCCACACAATGGTAACACCCGGGCGTTTCCTCCCGCCTTATCCGGAACAGGAACCTCCCGAAGCAACCGTGTCCGGTGAGGACCTGCGTCAGGCGGAAGGTGAGGATGCCGTTGACGCCTCTCCAACCACTCCTCAAAGAGGGGACTTATCGCCGCAATTGTGGCGTGCCCAGCACTGGGTTGCGACAGTCACACTCTCCATGTCGCCATGAGATCCCGCCGGAGCTCTGTCCGCTGTGCCATGATTTCTCGCGGCAGCGGAGTTACGCCCCGGCGTTTTGCCTCCTCGCGCCACTCCCATGTGTATGCTAGGCCTTTTGCCTCCAGATCCCATGGCGGCAATCCGGCAAGGAGGCTCGCCGCCTCACCAGAGACCGTGCGGTATCCCCGAACTAGCCGGATGGCCATGACGGGACTTTGACCCCTGAGTTTGTTTCTCCATTTTTCTCAGGGGTAGTCAGACACAAGAAATGTCAACTCCAACTAGCTTTTTTTTAATATGCCGTGTTAAAGTGATTCCGATATCCTATTTACAGATTAAACAATTTCATTTCACGTCTATTTTCATACATATCTCAAACTTCAGCATCTTTCATCCTCATTGCGGTCCGTTAATAGATTTCTGTCACATAGTCCTCATAATGATTATTCAAAATCAAAAGTCATTTATTCAAACTAGGCTGAGAATCAGCACTTTTTGAACGTCAAAATTACATAAGACAGTCCCCCAAAACGCCCGCCCTTCACCACTTCCTAGTGCTTTAGCTGGGGATTATGCTATTTTGAATTTTTGCATAACTGACCTCATTGCGATCCGTTTATAGACTTTTGTCACATGGTCCTCATAATGATTATGTTAGTTTTAAATTCCTGCATAACTTTTGTTTAAGTGTCGTTTAATTAACCTGTAGACATAATTATATTTACATGTTTTCATTTTCATGTTTATCTTGAGGGTGTATTACAAATATCAACTGTATGTGTGGTTTGCTACCTAGTTAATGTTTGCTTGGTTTGGTTATTGTTAATTACCTAACACTTTACTGTTAGTAGTTAGCCCACGTTAATTGGTTTTGTATTTACTTTACTGTTTTAACTATAATTGAAAATCGTGATGTTGTACTGAAATTATATAATTATCAAACACACTCTACACAGGTGTCCTGAGTTTTGGCTTTAGTGTTTTGGTTGTATAAAATTCTGATACTGGTACGCAGTTTATTTCGTGTGTCTGTGAGACCGTTTAGGTATTCTAAACTACACAATGGATTTTGATGCGGTTTTCACCATCGTTTAGACTTGGAGAATTTATTCCGGAAAGGCCAAGTATATAAAAAAAAGAAAGACAATATTATTTGTTTAAAATTTTTATTTTACTTAAAAGTAAAATAAAAGCTTTTATCTTTTCTTTTCATTTATTTATTTATTTTTTGTTTTAATTGTTCAGTAGAAATGCTAACATGCTACTTGCCTGTTTTACTTGTATGATGCCACTAAGTGGGGCCTGGTGACCTGTAATACAGGTTTTTCTAAAACCTACCTCAGGCACCAGCTCTCACAATGTGCTGTGCTCGCAATGTGAATTTGTATAGTTCAACATTGTTAAGTGATACAAAGCCATTGTGAGAGAAAATAAATAAACATATTATTATTATTATTATAACTAGACACAATGACCCAAAAAAAAAACCGGAAAAAAAAAACGGAATACGCACAATGAAGGGCCCAAGAACAAACTTAAAACTGTAGTTGAAAAACATGTACCCCCCATACATCGATATACGTCACGGTCAATTCTCCAACTGCAAAATTAAGTTTGTAGTCACAAAAAATCATTTTTTCTACAAATTAACAATTTTCGGAATTTTCCTTACTTGTGCTGTCAGACCTTGTTTCTTGCCAATTTCAACGGAAAGTACCCGGTACTACGGTTTTGATTCCCTTGTGAAATCGCAAAATATGCGAAAATATGCGACATAAACGGTCATATATTTTGATCGCGTTCACTTACAAGTTTGATTTTTTCACAGCTGAAAGAGATCATAGACCCGAGTATTTGATATGAATTTAAATTAGATACCTGTGATACCTTTGATGCGTTCCTGAGAAAAAGGATCTTGACAGACAGATAGACGGATAACCAAGTGATCCTATAAGGGTTCCGTTTTTCCTTTTGAGGTACGGAACCCTAAAAACAAGAAAAAAAAACATAGGTAATTAAAAATATGTGTATGAATAACATATTCAATATTACACGAGATTTGTTATTTAATAACAAATCTCGTGTCGATATTTTAATATGTCACGTGCAAAGCATGGGCTAATAGGTTTTAATCGACACTCTTTACAGGAATATCTAGTTGCGAAAATACAAAAAGATTTTCTTTCAGGTGCAATTTCCTTGTTCACCTTTATCTCGGGACGTTTCGCAGAACTGATATAATAATAGCTTCTGTCGCATTTCGTCTCAGAATAAGTATATTATGATAAATGTCACTTCGTTATAAAAGATGAGTTATTCTATTTTTGTAACAGTTTTTCACGTATGGGAAGATTTCATTACGATACAATTGTCTTGGGCGGTGTTAAGAGGCTATATACGAAATTTAGCCGATTTCACTGATTTATGTGATTTCACAGAATGCACAGCATGAAAGATAATTTTAAATATGACTTAGATTTTTTATTGCCATTTTTTTAAATTTTTGCATTCCTTTTTTCAGGTTATTGATTGATTCTCAACTGGTTGGGAAAAAGGCTAGGCAGATAATGATCTACCTTAGAATAGCGACTGCGCTGCTTTAGCGATAGTTTATGCTAGTACGATATCCCTAGGGCTATCTCTAGACTCTCACATCTCTTAACAACGAAGTTGTATCATCAATTTTGTAATTTTATAAACGACTTATATCCAACTAGATGGAATAAACTTTCATCAACTCATAAACTATAAACACAAGTTACCGCTGAACATTTCCGTTGAAAAATATGAAAGCGTCCTTTAATAAACGTTATACGATATATTAAATTTAATAACAACTTGAATTGAGAGCTTCATAATATTTTGAGCACGCTTTGATGCTATTCTCCAAAACGGCTATGATTTTATGAACATTTGTCCTCAATATAAAAATGTTATATCGAAAAGAAACTTGTTTAACTTAAAATAGATTTCATTTTGATAAGCAGTAAGAAAATTTAATAGTCTGTCTAATTCTCTGTCTATATTCCGACGTCATCATTACACAGTCAACACCAACGATACTCAATCATAAAAAATGCCAAAACACAATTTGCAATAAACGTTTATGAGTAATGCTACGTACTACTTGTACCATTAGGTACTGCTGTATTCTGATTGGACGATAAAAATCCAATGAGTCAGAGCAGAGGTATATTACTAAAACCATCACTTTATATTGGGCATCGTAAAAAAATGTCACTACTTTATTGTTCAACCAGATTTT
This sequence comes from Dicycla oo, assembly GCA_948252095.1. Classification (NCBI taxonomy): domain Eukaryota; kingdom Metazoa; phylum Arthropoda; class Insecta; order Lepidoptera; family Noctuidae; genus Dicycla; species Dicycla oo. Next base: position 17,868,329 of record OX411728.1, read on the forward strand.
GTAGCAGACTCGTTGTTTCAAGATAGGTATTGGAATTTTCAAATGAGAGTTTCTGTAGAGAATGTGGTATAATAATTGCGACTTTAATTTCACTGCATCTTTTTATCTAATGCAATCTGTCCTGGGATATTCAGCAATAGATGGATGACGACGGGTACTGATCTTGCACGATATGAAGCCACTGCCCCATCCGATCTATGTACATTCCTAGGTGACTTTTTTTTCAGTCTTGGAAGGTAACTGGGATTAATATAAGTTCCATTGCTAAACTTGCCACAAAATAATAGGTCCGTTTCGACATGAGGGTTTCCCACTTTGTCCCGCTATGTTTGTCTCTCTTTGGCATATGAAACGATATGGGCTGTCAAAACGGACCTATTATTTTGTGGCGAGTTTAGTTGATTTGAGAGGACTTTTATTCTGGTGGAGTATGTAGTAATGCTTGCTTTATTTTAACTAGCTTCTACCTCCGACTTTGTCCGCTTGAAATTTCTGGTTCCCCGACCCACCCCATCGCATCGCATTGCCTGTCCGCGCTTTTACTTGGTTTTCGCTTAGCGTTCTTTTTTCTTTTTGCTCGGCTCCTAAGGGTCCTAGCGTAATGTTATACAGGGTTATTTGTAAAACACCAGCAACCTCTTAAGGGGTCATTGTACTCATCATTATGAACAACTTTTACTGTGGGACCAAACCTGAAATCACGAAAATAAAATCAGTTGTTCAGTACATTTATGTTCGCATAATTCGTCAAAATGTACTGAACAGCTGGTTTTTTTTGCTATTTTTCTGTATAGCCAAAGCCAAACCAAGACTTCCTTAATAATTGGACTATATTTGATATTTCTAGAGATTAGGATACTCGTATCAAACATACAAAAAAACAAACTCTTCAACTTTATTATATTAGTAAATTGTTTTCTAAACAAAATAAATAAACTCATTGTTTTTCATACACAATGAAACGTCAATTCATTCGTTCCTGTGCTGCAGAAAAACCAGCTGCGTTCCGGAAATGGAGATTTTTTGTAAAATTGTATTTTACTTCGAAAATCTTTGAACTTATTCCACCCTACGCTACGTCTGCTTTTAAACAATGACATTGTTGGGTTGCTCTCCATATATACACGTATGTATGTTTGTTTGTACATAAAAAGTATCGAACAATAGAATTGCTGGAGGATAAAAGCCTGTTACGTAAGGCTTTTAAAATGTGGTTTGCATACGGAAGGTGGGTTCCGTATTTTTGTGTGTCCTCTATTTTATATTTCTTTTCATTTGCTATACCAATTTCAAAATGGATGTTTTTTTTTTCAAGGATTTTTCTTTACCTCGAAAAATACTTCCTATTGTTGTTTACCTCTGGTCTCAACTTCGGCGCCACCATCGAGTACAAGGCCCAAACTGCGGCCAAGAAACTGGGCATCCTGAATAGGGTGAAGCGATACTTTACGCCTGGACAGCTTTTAACCCTTTACAAAGCGCAAGTCCGATCCTGCATGGAGTATTGCAGTCACCTTTGGGATGGATCAGCTAAGTACCAACTAGCCGCGCTTGACTTGGTGGAACGCAGAGCTAAGAGGCTCATTGGCGACGTAAAACTGGTGGATGCCAAGCTTCATAGCTTGGCTCATCGCCGCAAGGTTGCCTGCTTGTCGGTCTTCTACAGATTGTACTTCGGAGAGTGTGCCCGAGAACTCCACGACCTCATTCCACCGGCCCCCTTCTACCACCGGACATCTAGACGCACTGCCAGTTACCATCCCTACCTGGTTGCTATTCCACCAATTCGCACTAAGCGCTTCCAAATGTCTTTTATAATGCGCACAGCAAAAGAGTGGAACTCACTACCTGCGTCTGTGTTTCCGAACGTATACAACCCTAATCTCTTCAAAGTGAGAGTGAACAGGCTTCTTCTGGGTAAGCTCACTCCATCGTCGACTTTGTCTCTGTCACCTCTGACCTAGACTAGAGTCAAGAGCAAACCCATCACAAATAAAAAAAAAAAAAAAACCTCAACCAGCGTGCGTGTATGATCACGTGACATTTCGATAGCTTATGTCAACCCTATACATTTTTGCCTTTTTTACTAGCGTCATCGCTAATCGAATAAGCCCGCTGCGTGTTTGAACATAAACGAAGCAAAAGTAGTGTGAAGGATCGTAGCTGGTAGCGTTCTGTAGTTTCTACCTCCCCCATGATAAGGGTATGTATGTATGTATGTATGTTATTTAATTCTAGCATTGTAAAACTAAGCGAGTATTTGAAATTGCTAAATAAATCGGAATCTTGAAGTTTATTATTTATTTATTAAAACTTTATGCTCAAGTAAAAAAACAAATACCGTACAAAGGCTTATTATTACTTTTGCTGGCAAAGTTAGTAATCTAACGGCCGAACTCAATAACCTACTTCCAGTACACAGTACAAAACAGATCGCTATCTATGATAGACAATAAAATTATATCTGTCCTTACGTTCCTTTCGTTCGTTCTTTTTTATGTCTTAATATGTTTTCAATCTCCAGTATGCCAAAACTGGTTATAGATAGGTTATTGGGTTAAAACTAAAGCAACAGCTTAAAAATATACGACAGTAAACGTCAAGACATTTGAGTTATTATTATAAATAATGTAAACAAGAGATCTGTTATTTAATTCCATCATATTAGGTAGGTACAATGTATATAAACTTACACACAGATTTATTTAAAAAAAATTAAAAACTACTTATATTTCGTAGTAAATCAATCTGCCTAGCCTGTTCCCAACAATGTTGGGGTCGGCTTCCAGTCTAACCAGATGCAGCTGAATACCAGTATTTTACATGGAGCGACTGCCTATCAACCCAGTTACTGGGTAATACGATACCCCTTGGTCAGACTGGTTGTCAGACTTTCGGGCTTCTGACGGCCCGTAACGACTGTCAAAGATCCACGAATGACAGCCGCGACCAACGGCTTAACGTGCTTTCCGAGGCACTGAGGAGTCTCGGTATGTAAAGATGGTCATCCAGCCACGGAACCACCCCATCAAGCGTAGCTTAACCTGATGGATCTAGTCGTGCGGCTTTTATTGCTTAGCTACGAGCTTCTCTTCATATTTCGTACTAAAAACGTCACATAATTCTGAATATTCTTTTAACATTTACTTTAAATCAGCCCTAATTGCATAACAACACACTATCAATCGAAATCTGAATCATTTTGAAGCAAACTGCTAATCCATTACTTCATATGTTCGAAAAATTTGTCTGTTCGACAACGTAAATAACTGTAACGTGTTGAACTGTCAAAATGAAACCAATTCCGATTGATAGTGTGTTACGCTGGTCAGTAAATTAAATAAAAGTATACATAATGTAATAACTAGTAAACATTTAACTTAAATAATTATAAAAGAACTATAGAATAATTATGTACTATCGAAGAAACTTACATCTGAATAGTTTGAAAACAAAATCCCGTGCACACAATGACCACATCTGTTGTTAGCAAGCGTTACTGTAGCGGCCTAGCGCTGCAAGCAAGAATAGTCCTTACGGTGTATAGATGTAAATTTCCTCGAGAGTATCTATATGTGTAGACTCTATGTGTAGACTCGAGTTATGTTACTGACTAACCAACCATATAAAATCTAGTTTGTGATTTCTTTACTAGATTTATTTTTAAAACGCGAATGTCGTTCGCGTATAGGTAAAAAACCGGTCAAGTGCGTGTCGGACCACGCACAATGAAGGGTTCCGTAGGTAAGATGAATTTATCCCAAGAACAAACTTAACATTTTAGTTGAAAAACATGTTCTCCCATACATTCCAACTACAAATGTCCATAGTTAAACGAAAAGAATCTCACCCACATTACACCTAATGTGGGTTGGATCTTTTTCGTTTAACTAAGAACAAATGTAAGTTTGTACGCACAATATTGAGAAATTTACCATGTTATTTTAAGACCATAGACTTCTTATAGGTGTTCCTGTAATCTATAACTATAGAATTATGTTCTCTATTTTTTTTTTCAAAATTTTAAGCTCATTAGTTTCGGAGATAAAGGGGGAATGGTCAATTTTCGTCTAGTTTTAAAAATATATATTTGAGACCCTCGCAGTAAGCTCTTTAATTTGATATATCTCACGGAGCAGCTTGCAATTATTTTTTAAATTTTCTTATTCGCCCCCTAAAATTACCCCCATATTCAAAATTCATTAATTTACATTACACGTCAGTGTGTGTGTCATCGAAATACATACGTGTACCAAATTTCAACTTAATCCGTCCATTATATTATATTCGGAGCAAATTGGCTGTGACAGACGGACAGTTTACTTTTGAGGTACGGAACCCTAAAAAGTATTAAGGCATGCTTAAGTGACATCGAATAGTAGCTAGTTTCAGACAAACGAGTGCAAAGACGGGGCCTGGACTCATTTTATGGTAACAGATAAAATGTTGTAAACAATAAAAACTGATAAACTGCCCGATATTTGTCTTTACTTGTCTACAATATGCATAAAACAGTCAACTGCAAATCCCGTCAGAGGTTCCGAAAGATCAGTCTTCTTCACGAAGTGACTACAAAAACCCTATGAATTAAATCTTCGTTACTTAGCTCTGTCGATTTCTTTTATTCAGTCAGTGTTAAGATAATGATCATTTGGCAGTGTTTAGTAACGCCTACAGGCATTTCAATTGAAAAAAAAAAATAGTATTCATATATTCTGAGATTATTGTCAAAGAGATATCTTTGACAATAATCTCAGAATATATGAATACTCTTTAGTTTAGCAGCGTAAATCGCGACTGGTTCCGTCGGTTGTTGCGTCCTCAAAATGAATTGGCGCTGTAGACGCCAAACGCTAGGTTTTTGTTCAATATTCACCAACTATGATAATTCATCGAACTCTATATTCAATGGATCTTCGGGTGAGCATAAAAATCATAAATCTTTGGATGTAACTACAGGCTTTTGGATCTATTATTCTGTTCGTTACAAAGAACAATGTCAACTACTTAATGAAGTTTTCAAAGAATTCTGTTTCTTGTAATGGCTTAAAATTCATTTTTGGGTAATATTCTTGCTGTGCCAGGTTGACGCAGCTTGCTTAATCTACCTATATTTTTGTTGTAGGTTGCGTACTCATTTAATAATTTTTTCTCATTGTAAGTAATTTGCATTTGAGGGAGGAGTAGTATAGTTCTTCAGATTCGTATCTGTATTGAGTTTCCTCCTCCAATTCTTGCTGGTCCGTTTAGATTCAATTTCAGATAGTAATTTTTGAAATTGCAAGTTTTCTTATAGAATTTGTAGTCTAGTTTAGTTTTCGTAAGTAATGTTCCCCATTCGTGTGAGCACGCCCCGTAATGAGGCACGAACTAATTTTTGTCTTTTTATATCATTGTTTTGTGTTTCATCGCCAGCTTGTTTGCTATAAATTCATTGATTTATTATTTTAGAATGAATGTCACACAAACGTCTTTACTTTTGATCAACGAGTCTCCAATGAGTTTTCAACAAGAAGTCTGGTTATATAACTTTTTTCTTGCACTACCATGAAATTTAAATATATTTACATGATTTAGTAATTTACTAGAAGACGCTTCAAGAGTATGTAAGGGAGTGAACTAATAGTTTGGGCCAATGATAAATCTGTCTTTAGTAACGTCAGTAACATCAATTGGCCTAGTTTGAACAAACGCAACGCGAGCGGTACCCTACTCATAATAATAATAATAATAACCCACCGCTGTATCTCTACGTTGACGTCGTGGTGGGGCTTGCGTGCTCCGAACTTTAGGTCTGTGGCGGTAGAGTTTGCCGGAACGGGTCTAGGATGAAGAGCCAGACCAAGAGAGATACATAAACCCGCAGGGCAGCATGTGGCGAGCTGTTGGGCAGTAGCGACCCCACGAACCCTATCTCCCGGGAGAAATCTTGTCCTCATCTCTGGCTTGCCTTTATTGGCCGGCTGGAATGAACACTGACGAGGAACAGAGCTCCCACCTCTTTCTTGCCTTTATTGGCCGGCTTAAGTGGAGATTCGCAAGAGCAAACGTGCTCGGAGGAAGGAAGTATTCCAGTAAGGTGCTGGTAGGGATCTTGACAGCCGTGATCCTGATAGCCGTGGGATACCTCTCCACTCCTCAAGCTCCTCAGGTAGTGTTGCCCCTTTGCCGCTACGTCACTATGTGCTAGCGGCCGTTTCCGGGGGCCCATTATTGAGTGTGCAAGTCACCCCCTTCCATTTTATCCGTGTATAATATATAACATTGGTCAGGCAGGAGACATAGTTCTTCCATAGTTCAAGTTACCCAATCCACTTTAGCCACCCAGACCCATGGTCCAATATGTTTTGTTTTCACGTACAACAATAGTCCTGTACCAACCGGGGGTTGTCCTTGGGTGCACTTTTTTTTTTGTGGATGGGAAATCATCAAATAACTTCTCCCGCTCTGGGTGGAGCGGGAGGGCGTGTCAGACTTCTACTGACTAAAACCAACCCGTGTTCCTTCAGTTGCCTGTGCCACGGCCACGGTAACTCTTTCGAACAACCCGCAACCCAGGCGGGCATCGGCCCTAGCAGACCCCTTCAGCTAGTGCTGACATCTCTTTGAGGCGCGCGTGGAACACAACGCTCCGTCGACCCGGGCCTGGTCCTTACCGGACGGCGAGCTACCCGTTGTTCGCCATCCGCAAGCCCTCGCCTACGGTGACCGGGAATCGGCTATCGATTCCCGACGCCCAGGGCGTCTCCTGCGGCGACTAGGGGCGTGAGGGCGCAAAGATTGCCTCTCCCTTACGCGTTTAGCCTCCTCCTTCGCGAGCATTACAGCTTCGCAGAAGGAGGTGACCGCTTCCCATGCACTCTCGCTCCGTACCATGGCCTGTACCAGGGCCGGACGCAAGAGATCGCCGCCGCCGATCGCCTCCGCGAGAACGCGGCGGTGCTCTACCTAAGCAGGGCAGACCTCCATCGTATGCTCCACCGTGTCCTCCGGGCAATCCACACAATGGTAACACCCGGGCGTTTCCTCCCGCCTTATCCGGAACAGGAACGTCCCAAAGCAACCGTGTCCGGTGAGGACCTGCATCAGGCGGAAGGTGAGGGTGGCATGACGCCTCTCCAACCACTCCTCAAAGAGGGGACTTACCGCCGCAATTCTGGCGTGCCCAGCACTGGGTTGCGACAGTCGCACTCTCCATGTTGCCATGAGATCCCGCCGGAGCTCTGTCCGCTGTGCCATGATTTCGGTGCACTTGCATAGTGCATTCAGAGATAATCGTCGGTTAGAGCCTCCTCATCATTTAAAATTATCTAAGGGGCATCTGCGAGTTGGCTTCGAATCCTCGTACGCCTTCCAAAGGTCCGGGACCCCAGGGTCCCGACAAATGTCAGAAATGTCACCGCTGTATCTCACCCCACCGCTGTATCTCCACGTTGACGTCGTGGTGGGGCTTGTGCGATCCGAATTGTAGGTCTGTGCCGGTAGAGTTTACTTTGCCGGAACGGGTCTAGGATGAGGAGCCAGACCAAGAGTCTCCCGGGAAAAATCTTGTCCTCATCTCTGACTTGCCTTTATTGGCCGGCTGGAGTGAACACTGGCGAAGAACAGAGCTCCCACCTCTTTATTGCCTTTATTGGCCGGCTTGAGTGGAGTTTCGCAAGAGCAAACGTGCTCGGAGGATGACCGTACTTCCGGGATTGTTCTGATAGCCGTGGGATACCTCTCCACTCCGTAAGCACCTCAGGAAGTGTTGCCCCCTTGTCGCTACGTCACTATGTGCTAGCTGCCGTTTCCGGGGGCCCATTATTGAGTGTGCTAGTCACCTCCTGCCAATTTATCCGTGTATATGGTCAGGCAGTGGACATAGTTCTTCCATAGTTCAAGTTACTCAATTCACTTTAGCCACCCAGACCCATAGCCCAATATGTTTTATTTTCACGTACAACAATAGTCCTGCACCAACCGGGGGTTGTCCTTGGGTGCACTTGCATAGTGCATACAGGAATAATCGTCGGTTGGTGCCTCCTCATCATTTAAAATTATCTAACTCGCAGAGGCCCCTTACCTCTGCGAGTTGGCTTCGGTCCCTCGTATGCCTTCCAAAGGTCCGGGACCCCAGGGTCCCGAGATATGTAAGAAAACATATAATATATCCTAGGACATTATTCACACCCGGTCATCTGATCCCAAACAGAGCAGAGCTTGTACTATGGAAACCAGACATGTTCATGCACACAAATGTTTGTTCTGGATGGGAATCGAATCCACGACCAGCGGCTTGATAGGTGGTATCTTAACCAACCACGCCAACTGGCCTGTCGATAAATACCCAACCATATAAAACGCACTCACACACGAAAGCATGTTGTATACTTTGTATTGCTGTGTTGTCGTGTGATTCGCTCATAATTTGAACGAAATTTCAACTATGATTTGTGCCCACCATTACGATAACGTCATACTAGCCATAGTAATATAATACAACAATTATATTTTACTTTTTTCAAATAATAATATAATAATAGCCCTCATCCTCTATGCTAACCTTGCTGTGCCCGACAGGGTCCACAATGATCTAAATTGTGTATATTTTATAATGTACCTACAACCTAAGTTAACATTGTGGAATGCAAATAAATGTATAAATGTATTGAGTATTGAATAATGCCGATCGGCAGTCAAATCAGACGAAGCTTAATATCAGTATTTTACAAGAGTCTGAAGTATTGTTATAGAAATGGTAAAGGCAAAACTTAGCTGATTCACAAGCTTATTGACGTGACCTGAATTTTCAAGACACTGAAACCTAAGTTTTCACAAAATAAAATATATTTTCACAACGAAACTTATACCCACAAAGTAAGATCACCCAGAGGAATATTTTATGAATTTATTGATGCAACTTTTTACTTATGAAAATATGGCAACACTCAAAGTGGCTTCTCATCATTACATTATGGTATTAGTCTATGTTTAAACTTGCCTTACATTTTTCCACTTCTATGAACGCGATGCATAATGAAAACACGCCTAGAAAGCAATAAATCCATACGCTAACACTTCCTATCACCTGCTTTGGAGTGGATACCCAGCGGGGCGAAAGGAAGTTCTGTAGAAAAATGCTCGGATGGCTATTTATTTCTGACACAGCAGTTTTAAACGCAAGAGTTCAGACAAACCCAGAGCTTAGTTTTGTAATTGAATAGATGTAATCATTTTAAAATGAAGTGGAAAATCTAGTGGCCTGTATTTTATGCTGATTAAATCACCAAGTCGCTGACACAACTTGTGAAAAATAAATATTTAAAAATAACCTAAAGAACGTAGAAAATTTCGCAACACTATAGTTTGAAAATACATAATATTAGTACAGCTTTATTTATGAGGAAAATAGTGTCTGACCGAAGATGTTTTTTGTTTTTATGCAGCTGACGCGAGGTTGTTGCTGTCTTTTTAAAGAATTGCTTCGAAAATATATTCATACCCCGTCATTAATGCCTGCGCGCTGTCAGCTGTTATTGCGTGATTTTATGTTGTCCAAGTCAAAGTAAAATTTTCAAAAATAATATTTTCATCAAACTTCACCCAGGTGAGTTCCGTTGATTCTCAATATTCACTAGATGAACACTACAGTATGCGATACTTATCTATCTAGGTTGGTACACTTTCCCAGGAACTAAGAAACTAAACAGTTTGAGTAAAAGCGTTTCAAACGTTATCAATTACAGTTTTTCTCTCTGGTTGTTTTTCTTCTCTTTAACGGTTAGAAAAAACAAGCGCTAAAACTACAAAAGCAATACATAACTGGGAAGTAATAAAAATCGAACCTTCCTCGCCCAAATGGCTCGAAAACTTGTTCATTAGAAATCCCGATTCTAGAATTTTTTCAGCGCTTAAATAGCGCAAAACTATTCATATTTTCATGTTTTTTTTTTTTCTCATTACCAAGGGATCGGTTTACCCAATTGGCACCTCGTTTATAAGCCTGAAATCCGGTCCGGTTCGATCCAATTTCTATAGAGTAATGGCAGCTGACAGGTTCGATTTGTTTGGAACTTGCAGGTACGGATTTTATAAATGGCTGTTTGCTGTTTGGTGTATGGATAATTTGAAATGAAAGACCCGAGAATTCAATTTGTGTCAGGAGTTTATTGAATCATAGAATAGAAAAATCTATTATTGGATTCCACGAATTGGTTAATAATAGTAATAGGAAATAAATCTTTTTCATTATGTCGCTCTTAGCTAATGCAAATGACAATAAAAAAAACTAATTACTTCAGTCTTAATTAGGCCAAAAAAAATAATTTTTGCGATAAAAGATGACGCAAAGAAAAATTACATGGGGGAAAATATGCGTCACAACCACGCAAAACAGCCATCGCTCAGCGTAATGATGTGACCCTATGTGAGACAGCCCAGGAACGCTGGTATACTCAACATGCATAATACGTTTCAATTAAATCTTGTATTGCGAACACAAGTCAAGTAGGCAAGAGTAAAAACGGATAAACGGAATCAATTTTGTGCAGTCTTGTTTAAATGGCTTGAAGCTGGCGTTAAAACCACTTAATCAATTAACGCCAATTTCCTAAATAAACTTTATCCATGATTTACAGTTATTTGTAACGCCAATTAAACCCTGTCGTAGAATAATCGTAATGCCATAATCAACCCGCTTCAATCGTCCGCCATCATCGCACCGTGCAAATGTTAATGAATATGCATCCACTATCATAATCAACCCACTTCAATCGCCCGCCACGCCCACCATCATCGCACAGTGCAAATGTTAATGAATATGCATCCACTATCATAATGTTACTATCATAATCAACCCTCTTCAATCACCCGCCATCATCGCACCGTGCAAATGTTAATGAATATGCATCCACTATCATAATGTTACTATCATAATCAACCCACTTCAATCGCCCGCCATCATCGCACCGTGCAAATGTTAATGAATATGCATCCACTATCATAATGTTACTATCATAATCAACCCTCTTCAATCGCCCGCCATCATCGCACCGTGCAAATGTTAATGAATATGCATCCACTATCATAATCAACCCACTTCAATCGCCCGCCATCATCGCACCGTGCAAATGTTAATGAATATGCATCCACTATCATAATGTTACTATCATAATTGTTCCCGAATTAGTTCTTTGTTCTATTTTCAATTGTTAGGTTCCGTATCAAAATAGTAAAAAGGAACCCTTATGGTGCGACGCAGTCTGTCTGTCTGTCTGGCACAGCTGGATATCTCAAGAACTACTAACGCTATCAACTAAAATTTTGGAATAGTTTTAGATGACGTTTTCCCAACTATTTTGTAGATAAGAAATATATTATATATACAGGGTTATTGGTAAAACACCAGCAACCTCTTAAGGGGTCATTGTACTCATCATTATGAACAACTTTTACTATGGGACCAAATCTGAAATCGCAAAAAAATAAATCAGGTGTTCAGTACATTTTGACGAATTATGCGAACATAAATGTACTAACAGCTGATTTTTTTTTCGCGATTTCAGGTTTGGTCCCATAGTAAAAGTTAATCATAATGATGAGTACAATGTCCCCTTAAGAGGTTGTTGGTGTTTTACCAATAACCCTGTATATAAAATATATTTCTTATTTACAAAATAGTTGGGAAAACGTCATCTAAAACTATTCCAAAATTTTAGTTGATAGCGTTAGTAGTTCTTGAGATATCCAGCTGTGCCAGACAGACAGACAGACTGAGTCGCACCATAAGGGTTCCTTTTTACTATTTTGGTACGGAACCCTAACAATTGAAAATAGAACAAAGAACTAATTCGGGAACAATTATGATAGTCATTATGATAGTGGATGCATATTCATTAAAATTTGCACGGTGCGATGATGGCGGGCGATTGAAGTTGGTTGATTGTAATATTTTAAATCTAAGACACAATTAATAGGCTAAACATGGGGCTAAAAAGTGCACATATAGAAATTGAAAATTAAAATAGCGAAAATTATCGCCTTAAAATGGATATTGGACAATATCAGACAGTAATAGAAACTTATAAGAAACTAAAAATATTAAACACAAAGAGTTTTTCACCGAGGTCTGCAAGTAAAAGAAATAAACTACAAACGTGTGGCTACTCCACACCGACTAAATTGTATCTCTCCCCTACAGTGACTCACCTATCAGACTCTGTCGTACAAACGCAAACAACAGGCGATTCTGTGGACGACTCTTTCACTTCAGCTTTGTCAATCGGCAATTCAGAGGCAGTTGTACTCATTAAGTCACCGCCGAAAATCGTACAGAAGATCAGCTCATGCAAAGATACAAGTGACCGTGACACACAAAATAAAGAGAAGTTCATATCTGCCTCGGATACTGACTTGAAAAATAACGCAAATAACGTTATAAATTCATGCCAACCCTTGCCCGAAAATCAACTAGTCCCCAATTTGCGGACACCTCTAAAAGTAAAAAATATATTGGCCCGAATTTTAAGCATTTCCCTCAACAAACTAAAAATGAACAAAGTAACATCACTGACAAGCACAAGCTGTGTATCTTAAGTAGTAATAAAAACAACAAGATACTATCAATTACAGAAGACTCCTAACCAAATTATGAAATTTGCCACTATTTAACACCTAAGTGTGGGATAAAGAAACTTATCAATAACATTGAACGGAAACTAAAAAGCTATACAATGTATGACAACTGCCTAATTTTGATTGGTGAAGAGGATTTTCGACGAACTAATAATTACGTCGACCTAACAATCTACATACGTGAAACTCTCGTAAAAATTCAGCACACAAATGTTATAATTTGCGCACCTACATTCAAATTAAACGACTACTCAATGATGTTCAACGGAAGAATAGAGACATTTAACAGCCTGTTATACCTAGACGCATGCACTTTTAATTTTGCATACTTGTTCGATTCAAACTATCTTTCTTATGATTCCAAATGTTTTGGAAAAAAAGTGGATCTGTTAACAATCACGGCATGTCAAATATATTTGTAAATCTTAGTTTAATGATAAACGAATTCATATATTGTGATAATGGAAATATAAACCACTCAACGGACGTGGAACTTGGAGAGTCTCCACTCAATGGCACTACAGTTCACGCGAATGATTTTCTTCTTTTATAATACATACATCTTTTGCATAAAAACATAGCTGGGCTACTCAATAAATCGGACTTATTAACAGTACATATCCAAGAATTGTTACAAAAGAAAATAGATGTAGATGTGATCTGTATAACGGAACATTTTGTAATAGCTGGTCACGAAAACTTAATTAACATACCTAACTTTAAGATAGCTGCGTGTTATGCAAGAAAAACACTAAAACGTGGAGGTTCCTGCATCCTAATTAAGACTAGCTATGAATACAAAAAATTAAAGAACATATCAAACTTTTCAGTGACAGGGGTTATAGAATGTTGTGCGATAGAACTAATTAAGCACCGTCCGATCGCCATTACCTCCATTCTGTGCAAAGTTTTGGAAAGGGTACTGAACAATAAGTTGCTGAACTACCTTGAAGACAATGATCTTCTCAGTGACCGTCAATATGGATTTCGCCGGGGACGGTCAACTGGCGATCTTCTTGTGTATGTCACGCACTGCTTTGGCGAAGCCATCGAGAAACACGGCGAAGCACTGGCTGTATCGCTTGACATCTCGAAGGCCTTTGACAGGGTCTGGCACGCTGCTCTGCTCAGCAAGCTTCCTGCTTATGGCATCCCAGCTGATTTTTGTAGCTGGATATCAGATTTCCTTAGTGAACGGTCGATTAGAGTAGTTGTTGATGGCTGCTCTTCTGACCTTATGGCTATTGATGCCGGAGTTCCTCAGGGGTCTGTTCTCTCTGCAACTCTTTTCCTGCTGCACATCAATGACCTGCTTCGGCCTGGTATTGTTGGGTACGCAGATGACAGTACAGTTTCAGAGAGATACTTGTCCAGCGCAAAAACCAGCGGGGCTGAAGTTCGTTCCTTGAGAGAGGCCATGGTAGAGCGGACAGATTTGACCTTAAGCTTTGTCTCCCAGTGGGGTGATGATAATCTGGTCTCTTTTAACGCCACCAAAACGCAGGCGTGTCTTTTTACCGCTAAAAAGAGTCGTTTCGCCCAAACTCCTACTTTTCGGGGTACATCTGTTCCTGTAACTGATCGACTTGAGCTCCTAGGCATGGAGTTGACATCTGGTCTCAACTTCGGCGCCACCATCGAGTACAAGGCCCAAACTGCGGCCAAGAAACTGGGCATCCTAAATAGGGTGAAGCGATACTTTACGCCTGGACAGCTTTTAACCCTTTACAAAGCGCAAGTCCGATCCTGCATGGAGTATTGCAGTCACCTTTGGGATGGATCAGCTAAGTACCAACTAGCCGCGCTTGATTCGGTGGAACGCAGAGCTAAGAGGCTCATTGGCGACGTAAAACTGGTGGATGCCAAACTTCATAGCTTGGCTCATCGCCGCAAGGTTGCCTGCTTGTCGGTCTTCTACAGATTGTACTTCGGAGAGTGTGCCCGAGAACTCCACGACCTCATTCCACCGGCCCCCTTCTACCACCGGACATCTAGACGCACTGCCAGTTACCATCCCTACCTGGTTGCTATTCCACCAATTCGCACTAAGCGCTTCCAAATGTCTTTTATAATGCGCACAGCAAAAGAGTGGAACTCACTACCTGCGTCTGTGTTTCCGAACGTATACAACCCTAATCTCTTCAAAGTGAGAGTGAACAGGCTTCTTCTGGGTAAGCTCACTCCATCGTCGACTTTGTCTCTGTCACCTCTGACCTAGACTAGAGTCAAGAGCAAACCCATCACAAATAAAAAAAAAAAAAAAGCAAAAGGTAATAATTATATGCATATTATCGTCCGCCCAATATGTGTAACATAAGTCTGTTCTTTGATAACTTAGATTCTCTTCTAAAGACATTGTGCATTGATTTAAAAAAAGGTGGTTTTGTGGGGGGTCTTGAACATAGACATAATCTCGATTACAATCTTAAATTGGAAATACATCACAACACGACTAATGAGCAAAACTTGCCTGGATAACATAGCACATAACTCTAAGCAGGAATGCAATAGCGAAATAATGGATCTTGGTTTATCTGACCATACAGCTCAGTTGAGCTGTATGGAACATGTTTTTGTAAGTGGGATTGTTAGTAGTTACTAAAAATCCCAGTTACAAAAACATGTATTATTAATTCTTGGCGAATACAAAAGCGCGAAATTACGAAAGAAAATTTGATAAAATTTATTATTATCTACAGTGCCTTACTTTCTCAGACGCATTTAGTACTGAAAACGCCTATGATAATTTCATAGACATTTTTTGTTTATTGTGAAATCTTTGCTTTCCGACGAAATGGGTTATGGTTAAACCTAACAGAAAGATTAAATGGATATCTCGGGGTATAAGAATTTGTAGTCGGAAACAAAGAAATTTACTGTAGAAGTACAGATTATCTCCTACGCGTAAAAATAAATATACTTTTCAAACTTATTCACAAGGACTCAAAAAAATAATTAGACTCACCCAAAAAGCTCAAAATAACTATATTATAAATAATTCTGAGAATAAGACTAAAGCAGCGTGGCAAATTATTAACAACACTAAATTCAAGAAAGATCCGATTTTACAAATTAACAGACATAATTCTATAATTAAAGACCCTCAAGAAATTGCTGTATAATAATTTCTTTATAGACCAAGTACAAGATGTATCAAATGGGAAAACATTATCAGATAATATCATTAATATAGCCAATAACCCGAACTCAATGTTCATGGCGCCAGTAGTTCCAGAGGATATATCTAGAGCAATAAGAACATTAAAAAATAAAAAAGTCACGGTTATGACGGCGTAACAACTTCTGTGGTCAAATTTGTGGCTGATAGAATTGCTGTACCACTAAGTCACATCATGAATACTAGTATTAGCTCAGGTACCTTCCCCAATAGTCTTAAAAAGTAATTATCAAACCACTCCATAAAAAAATAGCAAAGAAGACATGGCTAATTATAGGCCAGTGGCATTAATTCCAGTGTTTTCCAAAGTTTTTGAAAAAAATATATACGAGACAGTTTATAAGTTCTTAACTAAAAATAAAATCTTATGTGACGAACAAAAGGGGTTCAGAAAAAATGAAACTATTAATATGGCAATATACGACCTACTGAATAACGTAATGCCAAGTGTAGACCATAAAATGCCGGTATGCGCCATAAAAACTGATATGACGAAAGCATTCGATTACGTAAACCATGACGTTCTTTTAAATAAACTTTACACGTACGGCATTAGAGGAAATGTCTTAAATCTAATACAGTCATACCTTACTAATCGAAAGCAGTATACAGAAATATCAAGGATATGTGTGAAAACTAAACAAGAACATAAATATCTATCCGGCTACAGAGAAGTCAAATATGGCGTACCGCAACGTAGTGTACTTGGACCATTATTGTTTCTCTTATATATTAACGATTTGCCTCGCCAAATTCAACAACCTATTGTATTATTTGCAGACGACAGTACGGCAATCGTAAAATGCGGCAATAAAGATAATTACGAAAGTGATATTAATAGTACATTAAAAATATAGTAAATTGGCTTAATAAAAATAATCTAATTATAAATATTCCAAAAACAAAAATTATGCATTTTCACCAACGGCTAGGAGCCGAAAATTATGATGTTGAATTTGGTGGACAAAAGATAGACTCGATAAATGTTACAAAATTCCTTGGTATTCTAATTGATAATAAACTGACCTTTTTTTTTTTTGGGTGGGAAATCATCAAATAACTTCTCCCGCTCTGGGTGGAGCGGAAGGGCGTGTCAGACTTCTACTGACTAAAACCCACCCGTGTTCCTTCAGTTGCCTGTGCCAGGGCCACGGTAACTCTTTCGAACAACCCGCAACCCTGGCGGGCATCGGCCTTAGCGGACCCCTTCAGCTAGTGCTGACATGTCTTTGAAGCGCGCGTGGAACACAACGCGCCGTCGACCCGGGCTTGGTCCTTACCGGATGGCGAGCTACCCATTGCTCGCCATCCGCAAGCCCGCACCTACGGTGGCCGGGAATCGGCTATCGATTCCCGACGCCCAGGGCGTCTCCTGCGGCGACTAGGGGCGTGAGGGCGCAAAGATTGACTCTCCCTCACGCGTTCAGCCTCCTCCTTCGCGAGCATTACTGCTTCGCAGAAGGAGGTGACGGCTTCCCATGCACTCTCGCTCCGTACCATAGCTTGTACCAGGGCCGGACGCGAGAGATGGCCGCCGCCGATCGCCTCCGCGAGGACGCGGCGGTGCTCTGCCCAAGCCGGGCAGACCTCCACCGTATGCTCCACTGTGTCCTCCGGGCGATCCACACAATGGTAACACCCGAGCGTTTCCTCCCGCCTTATCCGGAACAAGAACCTCCCGAAGCAACCGTGTCCGGTGAGGACCTGCGTCAGGCGGAAGGTGAGGATGCCGTGACGCCTCTCCAACCACTCCTCAAAGAGGGGACTTATCGCCGCAATTGTGGCGTGCTCAGTAACAAACTGACCTGGAAAGCGCATTCAGAGGATGTATATAAGTGGTTAAGCAAGTCAGCGTACGTACTTAATAAACTGTCAAAAAAAGTAATCATTCGCACCTTGCTGGAAGCATATCATGGTCTAGTTGCGTCAGTTTTGAGATTCGGAGTTATATTCTGGGGTAACTGTACTGAGAGGGAGAGGATATTTAAAGTCCAAAAACGTTGCCTACGATCAATGACTAGTCTAAAAAAATACTGACAGTTCTGCACCTGTTTTCAAGTCTCTAAACTTACTCACCTTTCAGTCTTTGTATATACTTGAAGTTGCAATATTTGTTAGACAAAACATGCATCTTTTTACCCTAATGGACGATATTAGAACACGTCCGGGATCTGTTAGATCACAATACAAAAATCGAATGTTTACAGGTAGGCACAAAACAGCATTTATTAAGAAAAAGCTTACTATAAATGGGGCCCGTCATCTATAATAAAATACCTCATACCTACAAAGAAGAATCATTAAGTATTCAAGTGTATTTGACCCTAATTCACTTAAAAAACTCACAACGACAAGTACCTTAATGCTTTAATTAAATGATCAAATACAACCAAATGAAAATGTGTGTAGAAAAATGTCAGACAAAATATTACACAGAAACGATGTTGCCTCGACGATGGCTGGCGGCGAAAAAGGGCTGTTGCTGGTGTGCGTTTTATAACCTCGGCGAGACCATAGTGATGTGATCTCCCATAGTATATTTAAAAAGAGGCTCCTTACTAATAGGTAAATGTTATTATTCTGTACATGATTTTTTGGATGATAAGAGTTTATAATGTTAGATCAATTTTCCATCTTTATTTAAAATTTCATTATATACCTTGTTTATTTTTTGTTATTATTTTTTTTTTTTTGTTGTTAATGAAAGTAAATTAATCTATTTAATCAACCATTTGTAAAATATAGAAATAAGATTGTTGTTATTGATGTTCAGTTTATGTAGGAAGGCTCCACATAAATGTACTTTTTTTTTATTTATTTGATTGTTTTGAGTAGATATTAATATATATTTTATTACTTTTGTATGCCGTAAGGTAGAGTGTGTTGGAACTGCTTTTATAGTGTTTACATCTTATTTTGTACACACATTCATTGTAAAATAAATGATTTCTGATTTCATGTTTATGCAACTTTTTAGTCAATAAAAACTAAAAAAAAATCTTCACTATTTATTTATTTTTCTGTTTTTAATAACGCGTATCGCGCCTCTTTTAGCTATACACTCCTGTAGCCTGGAATGCATGCTCTCGATGAAATTCCTCAGGTTTTTAGATGGAATCTCTTCCCAGGCAATTTTCAAGGGGTAATCAGTTGCTGTTGGTTGCAGACCTTTTGCTTACTCACTCTAACCCTTTTAGTCATCTCGGTAGCCACTCCCTTTCTAACCATATCATCTTTCACAGTCCATCCATCGTTTCTTTGGTCTTCCCCTACTCGTATATATACATACTCAAAATTTTATTATATACAATTTTATTATTATACTTATTTCCTCCGCATCACATGCCCATATCATGACAACGATTTCCGCACAACTCTTCAGTCACCGTGACACACTTTCAGACTTCCTTATGATTATAGCATACTATTTTAATTGGGGGTGTTTGGTGGTGTGCGTGAATTCCGGGTCATGTTGTATCTGTGTATCTGCAGTTTCTAAATAGCACACTTGATTTTAATGGACACAAAAACCTTTCTCTTATATAACGCCTATAATCTTTACTCCTCCTTCATGGCCGCACATGTTAAGTTCTAATTTTAATCGACTTCAAAAACGAGTAGGTTGATTATTTTTTGTGCGAAAGAATATTTTTCTGATGTGTAGTCCCATATAATTTTATTAACTTCACGTGGTTAGTTTTTGAGTTAGCTTCAAGAATACGTATTTTCTTATCCACTCTCGACTACCCACATAAAACCATCCCACATACTTTACGGCAGTTTACGATCAATCAATTTCCGAAAATGGCGATTACGAGCTGATAATACCTACTATTCGGAACGGTGCGTGTTCAGTAGAGGTCTCATAATAAAACCCTGCGGGAACATTAAGCAACCAATCTCGAATTGTGTTGGGTAAGAGGAAATATGAAATAGGATTTATGGGAAACATATCTTAATACATAACCATCCTCCGGTTTTTGAAGTGTCTGATTGGTAAATCGGCTGCCAATTTCAGGTGCTGAAATAGCAACAGCCAATTGAATCGTACGTATTATGATACTATTATGGATTATGTTGAAGGCTTTCAGAAAATGGAGGTAGGTTTGTCACGAATTTGAAAGTCCCAAATCTTAAAGGAGAACAGGAATATATTCAAATAATTTTACAAAAGACTTTACGCTTATGATCGGTCTTCAAATGAATAACTTGCCCGTTAAAGCCACAAATGACGTGTAAAATCCACCGTTTAAGAGTATTTTTGTATCCCCAAAGTTTATGAGCAACCAACCCCAAAAGACGTTCATACCAGCAACTTGCGATCCATAAATCATAATCCAAACGGTAATTGATTTGGAAACTTTAAGGTAATTTTGGTACCAATAAACTAAAAGTGTCGTTCGAACCGCCATCTTAGTTTTAAACAGCTTTACTGTATACATTTAGAAGTTTGCTTTGAGTACGGTGTCCCCAATCGTGTTTGAAGTGGGACTGTCCCGTATCTGTCACCGGTAACTTTTCTTTTATCGAGTTTCTTTTTATTGATGCCTATTTCAGTTGGAGTGAGATTTCTTTTCTACTTGTTATGTTACAAAGTTTGTCCTTTTCTGACGAGTTTTTTCGCATTTACATGAGTGTTGAGTATTTTTCCTTGTCATGTAATATTTGTCAGTCATGCGGAAAATGGCTGTGCCGTGTTTCTTCCGCACATTGGTCAGGCTTTGCACAAAAGATCACTATACGTATATATGAGTCGTCTGTTGTTTATCCGCATGGAATTAACATAAAACTGTATCCAATATGAATTAAAAAAAAGCACAAGAACTAACTTTTCTCACGACTCAATCTACCTTGATATAATTTTTTTCGGGAATCTTAGAAATATCGACGGATATTTCAACACGACATGGTGTTCCTACATCATGATCACCAGTAGCGCTAATTAGTTGCTTAACTTTGCTTATAGCTGAGCTAATTTGCTGCACACTGGCAGGAATAAAATGGAAACATATGCAAATTGACCCTTATTGACTTCATTTTATGAGTGAGAATTTGATCACTTTGTGGGGATTCTAGCAATGTTTTTCTTAGAAGTTCGGTTTAAGACCATTTTCATTCTAAGCCTTTTTCCAAAACTGTTGGGGTCGGCTTCCAGGATTACCAGGTGCTAAATAAATCATTACTTGACGGGGGCGAAACCGCGGGTTTCGCCCCCGTCAAGTAATGATTTATGCAGTGCAGTGCAGTTCGAAAATTTTCCCACGGGAACGAATTGTTCCGGGATAAAATGTATGTGCCAAATCTCATCCAAATCCGTTCAGCCGTTTTAATGTGAAGGGTAACAAACAAATAAACTCACTTTGGCATTTCTAATATTATATAGGATGGCGCGACTGCCGTCTGACATCCTTAACCTACTAGATCGCCTATTTCTCCACACCAACAATCCTCACTCTAATTTGTTTTTATTAAATTTTCATTTTAAGATTTTTGTGTTTTGTTTTATATTGTCAGCTCCAAAAGAATAAAAACACATCATTATTGTTATACTCGAATTGGGAGTCGAAACTGTCTCTCCTATACAGATTACTAGGAGAGCAGCGATTCACCCAACAATTTACACCCTAATTTACTTATAAAACCTTATGTGCATAAAAAATAAATTATATAAACTCGAAATGTTACTAGGCACTGGCATGCGTATTTCTGACTATAGACATGGGATCTTCGGAAATGCCATCAATGTTAAAAAAACCACAAGATTTCATTTTGCCCGCGGCTTTGCGAGGGTGGAGGTCGGAAATAATCCCACGGGAACGTAATGCCGGGATAAAAAGTATGTTGCTGTGTTTAACTTAAGACAATGTTTATGTTCTTTCTCCAGAATTAGCATACCTACTGACAGGTTATATGAGTTCATATAATTATTTATTTTGTTTGACTCTCAAGGTCAATTTATTTTATTTTTATTTATTATTGACATAATCTACTCATTTCAATGTTTATTTTTTTGTGAGTGGTATTGCAATATGTGGTTAGCTAGTGACCTCGACAATTGATCATAGTTTTTCTTGCCTCAGCAACCGGCAGCAAGTTCGTCATGCTCCCTTAGATGTCACTGCTTGCGGTAGCGTCGGAGGTCGGGTTGTCTCCTTCCCTCAAATATGGCGAGGGGGGTAATGGCTGATCTTTGCGTTATGCTCGTGAACGGGTGCTGCTTGTGGAGACAGGTCGTCTTGCTGACCTTGGTTTTTTTTGTTTTGTTATTAGTAACTTAACTCGTTGTTTATTTTACTTCGATGGTCCTAGTTTATCATCTGTGACTTCGAGTTACGACTACATGTACGGCTATATGTAAGTGGGCACGCCCTTTATTACTGGAGGCTTCTATTTAGGTATAAAGTTCTGCTTACATTTTTAGTTTTGTATTTTGTTTCTGCTTGAGTATAGTTTTCGTTTTTTATTTTTATTATAGGTATATTGGCGTGTGCTAGCTTATAGCAAATAATTTAATTCAATGTTTTATGCGCAGTGTTATATAGATTCATTTTTTTTTAACTGAAGAGACAGCTGTGCTGCTGCTGGGGAGTTTGTTGCGCCACTTCTTCTCCCCAGCTAAAGCACTAGGAAGTAGTGAAGGGTGGGCGTTTTGGGGCGTTCTATAATAATATAATTCAATTATGATTCGAAAGACGTTGCGCCATCTATTATCATAAGAACGTTATTGTTGTTTTCCTCGGGAACAGTACTTTTTTCGGGATGAAAGATACCCTATGTCCGTTTACTGTACTGTACGTGTACAGACACGTGACAACGTATATGCAAAATTTCGGGATGATCAGTTCAGTGATTTAGGCGTGAAAAGGTAACAAACAAACTTACTTTCGCATTTATAATATTAAAATAATAATAATACTAGCTTTTGCCAGCTTTTTAAAATATAATGTTTTAAAGTTATTTAAGAACATAGACGAAAATTGTCAATCCCATAGACGAAAATTGAAAATTGTTATCTCTCAAGCTACTGAGCCTAACATTTTGAAAAAAAAAAATGTAGAAAATAGTTCTATACCTATAGATTACAGGAAAAGTTTATGGTCTTAAAATAACATGGTTAATGTCTCAATATTGTGCATACAAACTTACATTTGCAGTTGGAATGTATGGGAGAACGTGTTTTTCAACTACAATGTTCAGTTTGTTCTTCGGATAAATTCATCCCAACTACGAAACCCTTCATTGTGCGTAGTCCGACACGTAATTGGCCGATTTTTTCACTATAGTTTTACACATTTAAACTTTATTAAACCATGTCTGATTTTTTATAAAGTCATTAGCACAAAATTACTTATAGAAGAACAGACGTTTGTCTATTTTTACACATTTTGCCCTAATATCTACTAAATACTCTTATTCTTAACGTCTACGACAAACATAAGTAAACATTTGCTATCAAAGAGCTGTAATACCTTTTCCGGGAAAAGCTTTTATTTTTCTGTGCGAAGAGTTAGAAAATAAATAATAAAGATCCAAGGCAACGGAAATTGTAATTTTCTTAGGATACTGGTTCTGACAGGTATTAGTAAATAGGAAATTAAAGTGAAAAAAGTGATTTATTAATAAACAAGACCGTTTATTCTTGTAGACTTAGAACGAGCGAACCAAAAATAACCGACGCGTTGTCGTGTTTAAGTCAGTCAGTAAAACCTAGTTTCTGAATATTGAGTATTTGAATCTGAGAACTTTTCTAGCTCTTCTTTAGCATTAATTAAGGTGAAATGAAAACACAGAACCGGTCGAAGTGGCGGTGCTTGGAGGAGCCATATGTCCAGCAGTGGACGTCTTTCTGAATGAGAATGAATGAGAGAGAGTGAAAGCAGTGGTGACCCAGTGGTAACGGCGTTGTAGGTCGTAGGTTCGATCCCTGACAGGCGCTTTACTTTTTGTAAATTATTTAAATATTCAATAATTTTACAGCATTCCACATGTAGGTATTCTTAGGTAGTAAATTTATAATTAGATCATGTGGACCCTATCGGGCACAGCAAAATAAGTGAGTTAGGAGAGAGGAAGCATTCTGTAATATAATAATGATGTAAGTAGGTATTTTCTGAGATTAAATTGACAAGTTCTCAACTTCAAATTCTCTATTCAGAAACTGGGTGCAAGACTGATAAATTATATTTATTTCTGTAAATTGGTTCAAAAAACAAAACGCTTTTACACGTCGAAATAATATAATAATATATAATATAATATCCTGGGACATTTTCACACACGGTCATCTGGTCCCAAACTAAGCAGAGCTTGTACTATGGAAACCAGATAACTGATATACTACATATACTACTTTTTTTTTTTGTAAATACATACTTATATAGATAATTACACCCAGACTCAGGACAAACAGACATGTTCATGCACACAAATGTTTGTCCTGGATGGGAATCGAACCCACGACCTGCGGCGTGATAAGGTGGTATCTTAACCAACCACGCCAGCTGGCCTGTCAAATGGAACTATGTTTTAAAACTAAGATAAGTTCGTTGATTCCTAACTTTTCTTTGAGAAGAAAGACCGAAACAAAGTCACAGTCTGTTTTAAAGTCCAGACATAATCTCAGTCAGGCCATATGAGATGGTCTTCTGAGGAAAGAAAACCCTACAGATTTTAGTGGACCTGTCCAGTCAATACACGCATTTGTCCTAGTGTAGCAGGCCGCATAAAATACGCTAGATCATTAAAACTAAATAAGCAAAAAAGGCCCACATAGTTCTCACATTCACAATTATAACAATACAATACTTTACACAGTAAAATGGTAACGATATAAAAAAATATGGCCAAAAACAATAATTATTTGGTGTGTAAAAAGTGGAGCAGCTCAATCCCAAGCCTTTTTTTAAGGTTACGGTTCCGTACCTCAAAACCGAACTCTTATAGGATCACTCGTGTCGTACAGCCAATTTGCTCTGAATGTAATGGACCGAAGTTGTTTGGTACACGTATGAATTTCTGTGACTCAAACACGGACGTGTCACGTAAATAATTGTTTTTTTTTCCGTACTATAGTTTAATACTTATTAAACTGTATTTTAGAAATACACAGTTTTACATGATATTTGTTTATTAGAAATGACCACCTTGATTTTCGTTAGAATCACGCAGGACTTTGAGGTTCATTTCAGCCTCTGCTTTGACGAGGGATAGCTTCAGCGACTCCAAATTTTCAGTCAAAAGTTGGAAAAGTTGATAAAATTAGTTATAGTGTCCTTTATTAAAAATCGTATATTTTAAACGGTGTAATTAGGTATATTTCTCGCTCTCTCTCACACATACACACTTAAAAAAGTGAAAAGTTTCTAAATCAATTTTCAGTCAGAATTTTTGAGAGAGCGTCATTTTAGACACCAGTCCAGAGGGTTTTCCAGCACGTTTATGGACCCGCCAGGGTTGCGGGTTGTTCGAAAGAGTTACCGTGGTCCTGGCACAGGCAATTGAAGAAACACGGGTGGGTCAGTAGAAGTAGTAGTCAGTAGAAGTCTGACACGCCCTTCCGCTCCACCTAGAGCGGGAGAGATATCTCTCCTTCTTGAGCTGGTTGAGATGTTCAAGGATGGCGTCAACTTGACGTAGCACTGTTTTGTTCTGGAGCAGTTCGTTGCACATGAACGCGAGGATTCGTGCTTTGAATGTCGCGCCAAGGGCGAGGAAGGATTTATCGCGGAGGGCCTCATACGTATTATATTCCCTTTTGTTAATATGCGGATAATGTAGTGGGCTGCAATATTGTTAATATTTTGTATTATCTTTTCTCTGTTTCAACACAGGCTGCAATATTGTTAATATTTTGTATTATTGTTCTCTGTTTCAACACACATTGTAGCTGTTTATTGTCCCAGAATAAATAAAATAAAATAAAATCTCTTTCTTTTCTCTAATTTTGAATATGGGGGTCAATTTTGGGGGGCAAATTAGAAAAAAAAAGTGTTGCAAACTGTACTGTGTGACACATCAAAAGAGTGGCTTACTGTGAGGGTCTCAAATGTATTTTTTCTTTTAATTTTAAAATAAATTGTTTTAAAGTTATTTAAGAAAATAGACGAACTCATCATTCCCTCAATTTTGAAAAAATTACAAAAAATATGTCTATACCTATAGATTACAGGAAAACTTATAAGAAGTATATGGTGTTAAATAACATGGTAAATCTCTCAATATTGTTCGTACAAACTTATATTTGTAGTGGTAATGTATGGGAGAACACGTTTTTCAACAACAATGTTAAGTTTGTTTTAGGGATAAATTCATCCCAATTACGGAGCCCTTCATTGTGCGTAGTCCGACACGCACTTGGCCGGTTTTACCTGAATACACTGACTGACTGATTTTCTTTGGTACATCACTCAGGTTGCTTTACGGTGTGCTTTCAGGTGACCTGTACGAGTAACGTAAGTCGACGGCGCGGTTGGTGTTGTAGGGCATAAAACATCTTCAGCTTCAATTTTAAAATTTACGCCTACTATAGTGTGCCTTTACTCGATGTCTGCCTCTTACTTTACTGTTTTGTATTTTTTAATATGTTTCCGTCAGGCACTCAATGGATTTCAATTGTGCCTGTGTTCGTTCTAATTTCGTAAGCCAACAGCGTATTGTTGCGTACAGGCGAGTAAGTCGCGCTAGTTCTGCCTCCATCTCATCGCCAATATTATGTATGGAATTAATAATTTTAAAAAATACATATTTATTGTGTAAATCTAATAATTTTAATAAATTGTCAGTGAAGTGAAACTGGGTCAGTAACTCGATGTAAAACTTTCATTTGGAACAAAGAGGCCACATATTAAATAGCAAAGAAGAATATATGACTTTATTTTTGTAACCGCGGTTTGGTTTGCTTTCCTGCTTCGATGAACGGTTGCTGGGGCTGACTGGATGCGGAAGGAGAACAGAGTGTTGTGGCGTAACTGAGAGGTCTGTGTCGTGTATGTAGAGGTGTATGTATTATAAATAAGCGAAATGCTCCTACTTTGCACGACTTGACAGAACATTCAGATTTCTTTATTGTGTGTTGTGGTTTATACACATAAACCTTCCGGAATTAATTCTATAATTGAAATTAAAAACAAACAACGCGATCACATAGACAGACACGAAAAGCTGCTTTCATTTACAATAATGTACCTATCGATATAAATTATTATTATCTCCTTTATTTATTTTTTAAACTTATTTTATTACATTTTTAAATATTTTTATAAAAACATAAAAAAAAAAACATTTAAAAATATAAAAAATAGTGATCCGCCGGTAGCGGGTGCAGGGTCCAAGCTACCGGTGGTTAGGGCCCCAGAGACAGGAACCTCCTCACAATACGCGCCGTATCAAGGAGGACTGCCTTCTGAATCAGGCCCTTCACCCAGCCACCCAACGAGAGCCTCTTGAGATGTTGGTCGAGGCTCTTAGCGATAAGGCCATTGACCGTAACGACTATCGGCACAATGATTGCCGAGTCCACATTCCACATAGCGACAACCTCGTGGGCTAAGTCGAGATACTTCAATTGTTTCTCCTTCTCAGCCTTCACGAGGTTCTCGTCATGTGGGATAGTGACATCGATTATCATAAATTATTATTATTATTATTATAAATTATATATACGTAATTGTTTCACTTAAACTGTTGTTGTCTCCAAATTACTTGGCCCTAAAGGATCCAACCGGCCATCAAGGCTCCCAATTATTTCTTAATTATTGTTTTTCCTGCTACAATAGAAAGAATTGTGTGATAGTTGTGGAATATTATTATTATTATTATTATTTCAAAGTTTCCTTCCATTTTCCGTTGAACAAATTACTAATTACAGATAAAACATCGTTTTCCGTAAAACCCTCAGTAAATTTTCGCAGGGAGCCGTAACTCGTGTGTTTTCGTTGATTACGTTTTGATATTAAGCTTAGTGCTATTACTTTCTGATTTAGTAGGGCCAATTAGCATGGAAAGTGGTGATAATTGTCGGGGAATACTAATAATGTTTGCACTTATAGGAAATCGGTGATAAATGAAAGATTTTCGACTTTATACTGTAAAAATGCCATCAGCCAATGACTATCAAAATTAATCTAGCGAATCTAGTTAAGTTTAGCAATTAATGCTAAACTTTTATTATTATTTGCGTTCAGTTAGCCTGAGAGCCGATGCACATTTTTGCCGCATTGGCGTGTGAGAGAAACCCTTCGAGAAATCTTTGCGGTGCTTCGCCGCAACGCATCGTGTGTGTTAGAAAGTGGATTTAGTGCTACCTTTATGTTATTTAATTTATTACCATTATTTTATATATATCTATAAATAAAATAAAGGTAATAATCTAGATAGCAAATGATAAACTACATAATTATTATTATTTGCTATGGTATAGTAAACTGTATAAAAGAACGACTTGGCTAAAGCATCAATTCAGCATCATAATTATTTCTGCCAAAAGCCACTCTCTGCTGAACATAGGCCACCCCCAAGCGTTCCTACTTTGAATGAATACGGCTCGTATCCATAAGAGTCATTATAAATTGGGCATGTTTTTCTTTAGCTACAAGAGAAGAGTCAAACCTTGACCCAATGCCGATATAGCAGAAGCTGGTTGTGCCTGTTTTATTAGGGTTCTGTGCCTCAAAAGGAAAATCGGAACCCTTATAGGATCACTTGTGTGTCTGTCTGTCTACCTCTCCGTCTGTCACAGCCAATTTCCTCCGAATCTGTCTAATTAAGTTGAAATTCGGTACACGTATGAATTTTGTGACCCAAACACGGACGTGTAACGTAAATAAATGAATTTTGAATATGGGGGTCAATTTTGGGGGCGAATAAGAAAATTAAAATTTTAAAATAAATTGTTTGAAGTTATTTAAGAAAATAAAAAATTGACTATTGCCCCTTATCTCCGAAACTACTGAACCTATTTTTTTTTTAATACAGAAAATATACCTATACCTATAGATGACAGGAAAATCAAAGAAAAGGAAGAAAAGAAGGAAGTCTATGGTCTTAAAATAACATAGTAAATCTCTCAATATTGTGCGTACAAACTTACATTTGCATTTGGAATGTATGGGAGAACAGGTTTTTCAACTACAATGTTAAGTTTGTTCTTAGGATAAAGTCATCCCAACTACGGAACCCTTCATTGTGCGTGATCCGACACGCACTTGGCCGGTTTTTTCATAGACGTTGGTACATAGTTATACCTTTTTAAAGCGAGAAGTACTTGTACTTCTCGAATTCAATTGCTGGAGTGTTCAAAGTGCCTGTTCACACACCTAAAGAATGCCACTGATGCCGCAATCTACGTGGCCACCCACTGGGCTCAAACAATATAAAAGTTCACATCGACAAGAAAAGAAGGATAGGATTATTACCGTTATACTATTTTCGAAACTGTACAAGAATTCACGACTAAACAAATAATATAAAATTAAGTACACTCGTCATTAAAATAATCTACATGTGCAACCAGGTATTTAATAAACAATAACCGCTAGAATACTGCATATGTAAATCCTATACAACAATGGCGAAGCGACAATACAGTCGTTCCTCAGCTGTGTTAATTAAATTACTCATGTTAAAAAAACTTCCCTGGAATTCATGCACGAGTAGTCGAGTATCTGCCGCGAAAATTTGATGAAATATTTCGCGCGGCTAGATTTGCCTAGCGGGGATAAAATGCGGTAGCAACATATGTACAGGTAGTTTGCACATTTTTGAAATGTGTGTGGAATGTTCGAATATCCGGCATTAGTGACATAGTTGGTAAACGTTGATTTGGAATGTGTAGAGGAGCTCGTGGCTAAGTAATAACAGCAGCACGGGTCGATCCATCAGGTTAAGCTACGCTTGCCGGGGTTGGTGTGTGGTGGGGGTGACCATCTTTTCATACGGAGACTCCTCCGTGCCTCGGAAAGCACGTTAAACCGTTGGTCCCGGCTGTCATTCGTGCATCTTTGACAGTCGTTACGGGTCGTCAGAAGCCCGAAAGTCTGACAACCAGTCTTACCAAGGGGTATCGTATTACTTAGTAACTGGGTTGTGGAGATCAGATAGGCAGTCGCTCCATGTAAAATACTGGTATTCAGCTGCATCCGGTTAGACTGGAAGCCAACTCCAACATAGTTAGCAAAAGGCTAGGCAGATTGATTGAGAATATGTTCGCATAATAGATATTATTAAATAATGTGTTGTCGCTTCCCAGATATAGATGGATATTTTGTGTCTTATAAAAATAGCTTGCCGCATTTCCAGCATATTTTACGAATCTAGGACATTCCATTTTACCTAAAGATTAGATTTTTCACCGGGCTAAAACTTTTGGGCCTGGAATGAACTCAACTACGTAAAAATAAATAAGATTGCGGGCGCCAACTCATACATAAATTAGCACATAAAACTCATTGTGCTGTGTTCCATTTCACTTGTCCTTTTAGCCATGTGAATGAAGAATTATTTAATTTAATTAATTAGATTAAAGAAAGAACTAAGCCAAAATTTCCCCTTGGGAACAACTATATTTTGACTTTTAGGTTCACATTAATTCGTTCGTGGTTTTATTATCGTGTAGGTACCTACACTACACACAACAGCATATTTTGACATAGGTAGTTTAAATTCTAGCATTGGAGTCCGCGAACCATTAATGAATTCACCCATTCAATGCAAGGAGTAGCACCATACGGCAACACGTGAGCTTAATATTTTCAACATAAAATCCTTATAAAATTCCAAGACAGGTACTTAAACGTCTAAAACGACGTTATAATGCAAGGCCGATCCTGATCTCAAAGTATTCAACTCATAACCGCTCCTGATAAAAAAAAAACAAAGGAATTAACAAAACTAAAATTTTAAGGCTAAGCAAAAATATTCAATATCTCATGCACATTGAACGAAATTCTTCAATGATGGAAATCATCCACAGGTCACAATCGACATGCTGAGGGTATATCGATTGTGACCTGTGTAAAATAGTTTTACCGAATCAGCATTGCAGAAGCTGTTTGAACTGTGAGCGCATCAATCATGGCGCTTGCCATTCGTAGCGCACCCTGTACCATCCGTCAAAGAGACAGCTAGCATTGTGCATATATGTAGGTATTACGTATTTTAGTTTTAGGTCACAGAAATACTGGGTTTGATTCTCTTTTTTTGGGTTTGAATATTTAAAATTATAAAACCGTTTTTATACGAGCTATACGAAAATATACCTTACGACAAGATTAGAATATAAAAAGCGGAATAGGAGCTGCTTAAATAGGAATTGTCATCATGTTCCAGTGCGAAAAAGAGATGGAGCTATTTAGGACGTACATATTACTATACACATATATTATCCCTTTTTGCTACAGAAAAATGATGGCTTGGCTTTAAGACTACATACATATCTACCTTTACATAGTTATGTACTTCTCCTGCCCTCATTTCAGCATAAATTATGTGAGAATAAGCTCATGCTAAGGTAAATAAATTAGCCTGTCAGCAACGTGGAGGGATTGACCGCCCAGGCTGCGCCGGGCGTAATTAACTATGGCCACTCATGAACGTTTCTGTAAAGCACCGGTCCCACCGCCAAGGAAGCAACTAGCTTTCGACTATTTTTTCGCTCCAGAAATGTACGATAATAAGGAGTTCTCGCCAGCAGTGAGAACGGCCAGCGATCAAATGTTGCGTCATATTTGCGTAAATAAACGAATTTTCTTTCTTTCTTTCATCAACTATTAATAATAATAAATCAATATTAAAATATTTATTCCTAGAAGATTATGTACGATGTATATATGTAGCTGGGCGGAGCGGAGCGTAGACGTGCACGAATCGTCCAATCAAAGACGAGACGAGTGACGCGATGAAGATTTCAACCATTGTGATTGGTCGATTCGTGCACGACTACGCTCCGCTCCGCCGAGCTCCGCTTCAGTGGAAACGCAGCCTAAATCTCCTTAAGAGCAAATTTGGTCTTGTGCCTTGGCACTCGTACTAGGATTACCCTGTATCACGAATAATAATTTAGTATGTATCTGAGTGAATTTCATTTTGAAATCGAAATTATTATAAAATCCACTCCAAATGTTGACATATATGTATATCATGACTTCAAAAATATCTTTAAAACGAAAATTCTAAGGTCCTCAAGCACGCAACCCACACAAGCTAAAGACTCATGGTGTTAGTATGTAGGTATTTCTAGCAACCCCTGTAACATAACTTGTGTCATTTTATATTTCTGTTTCTATAGTTTATTACTACTTATTTTTTATACATTTCTTTTTTAGCTTAGGTAATCACTGTATTTGAGAATGTTGGTTGACTTGTTATTGGCAACTGTATAAGCCCAAAACTGTTATAATACCTACTGTTAATTGATATTTTGTATACTGAAGCTGTTGGTGTACCTTTATAAATAAATAAATAAATAAAATTAGATAATAAATCATAGTTTTGAACTTCACTCATCTCTTTTACTGACACGCGACCAATTGTAAATTCAATTGTACGTTTCATGAGCGAGAAAATAGTCGATAGCTATTTACAGCGTTTTGCACTCCTGTAATGTTAGTAGCCTATCCCATCTTTTTCATAATAAAAATCTTGAAATCACTCACTGACAGACTACGCCAGACAAAACCGCTGGTTCTAAGCATGAAATTATGCACAAGAGTTCTCTATATAGGGTAGCGATTTAGTCACCTGCATCCATCACGAGGTGATTCTACTCGTCATACTTAACATCGCTATAAAACTCATACCAGCCGGTCTATTCTGTAAAAATCTCACCGTGAAAACGTAGGTGAAGTGAGCTTGAAGTGAGCAGTCATTCCACGTGATGCTAGGGATTGACACTATTGACAGCTCACTCCACGCTCACATCACCTAAGTTTTCACGATGAGATTTGTACAGAATAGCACTGCAGAACAGTAAAAAATATCGTATATGCATCGAAATAGTCTATCGCTTTTCTATAGGATTTTGATTTTTTTTTACGAATCAGACATCGAGTTTCATAGCGAAAGTTTATTTATTTAATTATTTATTAAAGAACACCTACAGCATATACATTCAAGTTGTTTCGTATGACAGGTAGAATCACCCCCTTGACGAATGCAGGTGACTAATCGCCACCCGGTGTTAGCACTAAGGAAGTATTTCTGAAAATTCATCTGCTTAAGAGGGTATCGAGCGCGCAGTGGCGCCCTCGTCGTTTGTTTGGTTATTTCTTTTATTTTGGAATAAAAATGCAGAAAATAAGTTTTATTGTAATCCTTAAAATAGAAAAACTTGGCCACTATATTCCGTTTTAAGGATTGCAATCAAACTTAACAACATAAAACTACTGTCTGTAATAACAATAACGTATAGTCTTGTGGAGCACAACTTACCGTGCTTATTTTCTGCATTTTCATTCTAAAATAAAAGAGAAAACCAGACAAACGATGAGGGCGCCATTGCGCGCTCGGTACCCTCTTAAGGAGTTAAATAGGGTTAAAAATTTGTTTGGAGGTTTGTCTTTTTTGCTGATGGGAAATTCTAGCATCCATACGGCTTGTCCCATATACGGCCACTGTAAAGATTTTAATAAACGGTTTTCGTCTATAAGCTGATACACAAAAGCTAAATTCTATCTGTACACAACGGGAACTTAATAACGGCAATGAAATTTGACTGTATAATAAGTATGCAGATAATTATCTTTCATTATATTATTTAATCAAGCTAACTTGTTCAATGAAATTACCAAAATTGTAAGAATATAATTTCCAGCTATTCATATTCAGGTCAAAAACCAGCTTATGTTCGTACAGATTTCTCAATATATCTATTTTATATGCTTATATATAGGGTGACTGATATTTAGTGACCGATAGTTAGCACATGATTGTACTCATGATAACAAACAACTTTTACTATGGACCAAACCTGAAATCATAAAAAAAATCAGTTGTCCTATACATTCATGTTCGCATAACTCGTCAAAATGTAAGGAGCAGCAGATTTTTTTTTTCGCGATTTCAAGTTGGTCGCATAGTAAAACTTGTTTGTTATCATGAGTACAATCATGTGTTTAAGTATCGGTCACTAATTACCAGTCACCCTATATACGTATTTTATTTCATTATTTTGGTCGTTACTTAATAAATAGGTAACTGCTTATAACTGCTCAAACGTCTAAAAAATCCCATACATTATGTAAGATCACAATGTGTGCTCGAATGTCAGCCGAACCCCATAGGTTCACAAATACTGTAAGCGGTCGCCATAGGTGATGTTTTTTTTTTTAAGTTTATAAGGTTTTATCATGAGGATAACAAACAACTTTTACTATGGGACCAAAAGTCAAATCGCGAAAAAATATTCAGCTGCTCCCTACATATTGACGAGTTATGCGAACATAAATGACATGTATGTTTTGTCAACGGATGTACCGTGTACTTACATCAACATGTTCTGCCATATAATGTAGTAACAAACTTTGTATATCTTGTTATAACTAATTTAAGTTTTGTTTTCTCACCATCTGTACCTTCTTGATCAATAAAGAATTTATTTATTTTTAGTTATTTATTTACTTCAAACCTACTCCATCAAAGAGGATAAGTCTTTATCCAAACAATAAAGTAATATCGATAAAAGACGTTCAATCTTTCGATTTTCTGGGTCATGTTTCACAGCAGCTGAGTTTCAATTCAGTGCCATATTGTTTAGCCAAGGAGATTGAATGAAAGAAAATGTATGGTTTGAACTGGAAAGATGTAGTTTGGTTCAAGTTATAAGGGACTTAGATATGAATAATTATGAGTAAGTTTTCGGTGTTCATATATTAGTTATTTTGAATCGTGTATCATACGATTTTGGCAAGAAGTAGGATTAATAATATTGAATTTTAAATAATTGCATACATACTTAAACTCACGCCATCTTCCCATGGGGGTAGGCAGAAACTACAAAATGCCACCTGCTACAATCCTTTACATACTACTTTTGCCTCGTTTACGTTCATACAATCTGGTCATACACGCACGCTGGTTGCGAGACCTGACCTTTCTGAAAAACATCACCAATAAGGTCACTATATGTCTTCTTAGGGCATTTCCACTCACATCTGCTTTGTAAATAATTATTCTTGAATATTAACTAAACTACGGACCGGTGTAAATAAAATAAGTAAGTGAATTGAAAGGCGTATGAGTAAATAGGTAAACAAATAAATAAAAATACCACCTAAAGTGGGTTCTATAAATATGTTTATGGATGATATAGATAAAGCAAATGTGCCTGGTTTTAAGCCGCAATAACACCTTTATTAGACCATAAAATAAATAGCCCGCAAATAAAAAAACATAGGCAGTAATGCACATGGACACATTAAGTCATCAGTATTACGATTATGAAAGACTACCTACCTATACCATTTTCTGCCATTTATTAATTGGTAAAATTAAAAGCGTATAAGACACAACCTACACGTGTTGAGTGAGCCTACACGTGTGAGTGTGTATGCTTTGATTGTAAGCGGTTTGTGCTGGGTCGGTTTTCGGTCACTACTACGTCCACCAAAGATTTAAATCGTTAGATTTAGCCTCACCGTACTAAGTCACGCGAAAACACCTATACCATTTTCTGCCATTTATTAGCTTGTAAAATTAAAGGCGTATGAGACGCAACCTACAAGTGTTATTAGTGTGTATGCTTTGATTGTCAGCGGTTTGCGCTGGGTCGGTTTTCGGTCACTACTACACCAAAGATTTAAATCGTTAGACTTAGCCTCACCGAACTAAGTCACGGCGAAAACCGCATCGTCCTAAGTGTCCGTACTGAGAACAGTGAGCTTACATAATTAATGGCGTTTCCATAACAATCATACCAAGTCTCAGCGACATCGACATTGTGTGTGTGGTGTCAAAATGAAACAGTTACGCGACCATCCTATGACGCGATAGGGCGAATCTACGGTTTAAATCTTTGGCATCCACTATATTTATGACAAAGTAAGTGCACCTGCCCTTTAAAAACTCCACTTTCGTGTCAGGTCTGCTCGGCAATTTGCTTTGACAGGTCGCTCAGCGGATAGCTGGTATCTCATTTTGGTACACCTTTTCTTCACATCTCTTTGACATTTCCTATGATCACCCTTAAACCGAGTACTGATACAGCACTCTTGATTATGTTAGTTTGAAGTTAAAAATAAAAACGGACTAGAACTTGAAGAGAGAATAGAGAGAACCATAGATAATTTACTGAAGTAACAATAAGGTTGCAATCTGAATTACCAAAAAGCACCAAATTCGATACACTTCACATTGATTCACTCAATCTATCAAAGTCCAAGCAATGTAGCCAACCTAAGTAGCCGTAACGTCCATAATTGCCAACCCAAGTTCATGAGCTGCATCGTTCATCAAGTTTGATCTAGACAGATTCGAGCTCATGATCCTATAATTTGATCTACGATACGTTACAGTACATGCTTTTCGATTCTATAGAGGTTAGTGCAAATCAATCGATCTGTGTTGTTATGGATAAGCCTAGGTGCGCGTGGGCGATTTTTTTCGCAGCAATTTTATTTCGCGCACTGTATTTTGAACGAATTGCATAGCGCCGAGAGTTGAAAATCCAACAAAGATTTTTTTCACGCACTACGATGCACTCTCTTGGATTCTTAACGCACGGCTCAACACCGAGAGTTGAAAATCCAGTGCGCAATAAAATCCCGCCGCGATATTTTTACGCCAGTGCAAACGTAGGATAAGTCTTAATTTTGAGACAATTTCGTAAATCTGATAAAACATGATTAACAAAATGTGTAGGATAGAGTAGTGCTAGTTCTTGGACGTATGCACACGTGCTAGCTTGGGTCGACGGCCAATTTTCAGGTATCAGGTAACAAAGGTACGTAAAAATATTACTCACTTTTCTGAAAGCCTGACTGCTGATTTTTGTATGTTTTACAGAATATTGTTAATAAATAATAATCAATACTGCTGGATTATTTTCGCTAGATGGCTTAAAGCTCGCAAAAAATTACGTCATCTTACTTATAGTCTGAATCTTAGATTCGTGGAAAATGTTATGCAACTGCCCTAGCTAGTAGTATCGTAAAAAAAAAAACTGTGGAAGGAAAAAGGTTGCCTGCTTGTCGGTATTCTACAGATTGTACTTCGGTGAGTGTGCTCAAAAACTCCACGACCTGATTCCACCGGCCCCCTCTTACCATCGGACATCTAGATGCATTGCTAGTTACCATCCCTACCTAGTTTCTATTCCACCAATTCGCACTAAGCGCTTCCAAATGACTTTTATAATGCGCACAGCAAAAGAGTGGAACTCACTACCTGCGTCTGTGCAATACAACCCTAATCTCTTCAAAGTGAGAGTAAACATGCTTCTTCTGGGTAAGTTCACTCCATCGTCGACTCTGTCTCTGTCGCGTCCGGCCTAGACTAGAGTCAAGAGCAAACCCATCAATAATAAAAAAAAAGATCTATGATGATGACACGCTCAGAACTTTTTACTTATATCCATTACAATGTATCTTGTGATAGGTGGTTGAACTTTCATCAAAAAGGGGTGAACGTCACAGACAAACAGTTTTATAATAAATTAGAATTAACACCCACATTATAGAGTGACCTTTGCATTTAATCGCTTTATTTTAAAGTTACTTTAACGCAAAGTAAAATAAATGTGGTTATTTTAACATAATTGCTTAGTTTAAATGAAAATGGTGTAGGTAATTAAGGTTTGCAAATTGCTTTTGTAAAGTTTAAGTTTATTTGTATTTTAGAAAAATGCATACTAGGGTATAATAATGCAGGACTTACATATTAACAGACAGCTCGTATTAGCTAGCTTTTAATTATGGAAATAATGATAAAATAACATCGCATAAGGCAGGATTTTATAGAAAATACGATAACATACGACAGCCGAGCTAAATTGTTCAAGTTCACGCTTAAAACTGTATTATATTTTCTAACATCAATATTTCCATTTTGACATTAAATAATGTCGAAGTGCCAATATTGGCAAAAATAACAACAGACCTACATACAACACATAAATGTATTATAAGATTATAATACGATCACAAAGTGCCGAAATTCACGAAGTTAACGACTTTACAAACAATGTAACTGCTATAAGAACCTACAAACTATTTTATTGCAAACTACCATATCTCGCGCACACACATTTCCCCAGGCAACATGCAGAAACTAAATTAAATACGATAATTGCACGTAAAACTACACGAAACCTATATGAAATAACAAAACGAATTTTTAGAAACTCAACAGAAGTGAAGTTAAAATACGCAAGTAACGAGTCGAGTAAAAGTTTGAAATATTGGCGTAACGGAGAGCCTTTTACATGAGTTTTCGAGTTCTATTTTCAAAGACTTTTTCAGTCAGCACTTTCTTTTAAAGAGGCAGTGTTACTCCGTGCCCAATGGCTGTGCAAAGACAATGAGTTCACAAGTTTTGGATAAGGTACTTGAGATTGAGAGCGCTTGAGGTATCAGACCAAAATGGAAGAAGACTATTAAGTAATACCTCTTGTATTAATTAAAGTATCATCAAATGGTTGTCAAAATGTCAGTTACATGAACATTTTTTTGAAAAGATTAACAAAATTTCGGCTAAATGCATTTTCTTATCTCGCTTTCTTTTCCTTGCCTTGCTTTCCTGTCGTTTGCCCTACAAGCTCTTTTTTTAGCCTAGAATGTTCTACTGCTGGACAAAAGCCTACCTTAAATCTTTCCAGGTTTTCTTGCGTTACCTTACACTAATGAATAATTATTGGTTCCCACAGTTTTAAAAAAAGAACTGTCTCATGCATCGCTTTATACTAACTGCCGCATCCGTTACTCTATCATCCGTAAAAACACGACGTGTAGCCTAAGGCTGTGCACTGAGAGTCCTTTGCAGGGGTTCTTATAAAGCATATGTACTGCAATCGTGGCTTTTTACATTTCTTTTTTATTTACAGTTGAATAAACCCCTGTTCCTAGTATGTTGTTGTTTTTTCTGTATGACGTCATGTATGTTTGTGTAAATCTGGGAGGAAAATGTAAAGAAGTTGTACTTGCGCCATTTTTCCAAAGGTGAGCTGTTGAAAGGATCGTCAAACCCTTTGAAGGAGTTGCCTTTTCTTTTCTTCTGGAGTCTTACCTGTAACAAAATATAATAGCACTTGAATAAATGAATATTATTTAATTCTATGCATTTAATTTTCTAAATGTTTTAATCATCCAGTGTATCAATACAAATACATCAATGTATTTTAACAAGCAGACCGTTAATTTATTTTCAATTCCTAACAACAATTTCATCGTAGCAACTGCTACACACAATTAAAATCACAAAACAATAAATAATTATATACAGTTTTCCGAAGCAAGATACGGCAACGTTAAAAGGAAATAATCGAAGAAATCTCAGTTAATACACTTTCTTAGGTCGCAACAAACTTGCACACCATCTGGATACGTGATCCCGCATAATATTGTTACGGCATGGCAGTATGCCAAGGCGATTCTGTTGGACGCCTCGTTGTAGAAGTGCAGGCTATAGCAGATGTCCTTTGGGAACCCCGAGATTAAATAAATGTAGGACTGTGCTTTATTTAAGAATTGTTGAATTGTTGTGAATAAATGATAGCAATGATGAATGTAATGTAAACGAAGATGATGTTGCAAGAATTGAAAAAGAGCTTAATTTCTAGAAGTGTAAACTACAGCAGATGTCCATTGGGAACCCCGAGCTGAAATGTTGAGTTTTCGTAAGAATTGTTTGAGGTGGGAAAATGAGATGTGCTTTGCCAAGATAATAAATGACGAAGATAAAGAAAACAGTGTTACAGGAGCTCAATTTGGAATTGGAGCATTTAAATCATTCGCAAATGTAGCAGGAATGTAAGCAATAGCATGTCCTTTGGGAACCTCGAGATGAGATTTAGGGCTATGCTTTATGTTCGAATTGCTTGATGTGGGAAAATGGGTAGTGATTTGCGAGATAATTAATGGCGACAATGATGTAGAAGAGGGAAATATATTGTTTTAAGGGATATAAGGAGCTCTTTTACTATAAAAACTTTTATGCGTGGGAGTGCAAACTATCTGCATATGTCTTTGGATAATTTATAGATCTTGGAGAAATCTCCAAGATCTTTAAATTCTCCAAAGACATCTGCAGGTGAGTAAGTGGTTTGCAAATGCCAATTTTGAAGGAGAATTGAAATAGTACGATGATTATAGAAAGTCGTGGTTAATGAACTTTTATACTTTGATTCCAAAATCATGGAAAAGCATGTGATAAAATGGTCATGGCCACACACTACATTTGACCATTCTTATGAAAACCTAGCTTCTGCCCGCGATTTCGTCCGCGTGAAATTTCT
Source organism: Dicycla oo (assembly GCA_948252095.1). Classification (NCBI taxonomy): domain Eukaryota; kingdom Metazoa; phylum Arthropoda; class Insecta; order Lepidoptera; family Noctuidae; genus Dicycla; species Dicycla oo. The sequence continues at coordinate 17,908,561 of OX411728.1, forward strand.
TGTTCTCCGACCCGCCCCATCGCATAGCATCGCCTGCGCTATTTTAATTAGCGCTTATTATACTTTGTTTTTGCCTAGCGTACTTTCCTTCTTTTTACAAGCTTTTATTTAACTTGCAATGTTTGTATGTATATTCGCCTCAAATCTTGCAACAAAATTTTAAAGCAGTTCCTCAACCGATTTAGATGAAATTTTGCATACACGTTTAGTTTGGATGACAATGCATGGTAAGCTAAGTGAAGTCATTCTAAATCCAATATGGCGGACGGCTCAAGATGGCGGACTAATTATTTTTTGTACACTTTATGATATGGGTATCAAATGAACCCTTTCATTTGCCGAGAATTTGCCGAGAAGAATACGAAAAAAAAAAAAGTTTTTTTTTTAAATACAAGCTTTCATTGAGCTAACAGTACTAAATAAAACTTGCGTAAACATACAACTTTAATATGTTCTTAGGCTTTAAGTGTGAGAAGGACGTTCACGTCTCAAGCTTTTAAGAGAATATTAAAGTTCTATGTTTACGTAAGTTTTAGTTAGTACTTTTAGTTCAATAAAAGCTTGTTTTTAAAAAGATTTTTACGTATATTTTTTCTTTTTACTTGGCTTCTAAGGGTGTTACACCCGTATTTATAAAAAAAAGCAATAACTTGCTGCTAAGTAATTTCTTAATGAAGTCATTACTTGAGGATAGAATTCTTCATTATAAAATCTTATTAAATAGTCGAGTAATCTACGTTACTTAATTAATTAAGCAAATGCTTGAGTAAGAATTAACGCTTGATAGTTGTTTCCTTCTGGGGTAACTAACACTCAGTTACTGCGTTTTGAGAAATTTTTATTTTCCTTTTTAATATTAAAATTATTTTTAAAATAATACGAGTAATTTCGATTAAAAATATAATTTTTCATTTAATTATTTCTAAAGAAAAGAAGTGATTGTTGTGAGAAACAAAACTTTTGATACGATATAACCCTACAAAAATGGAATGTATTTTTTTAGACTTGAATTAGTTACCTACTGACATGGTGATTTTTAATTTCTTATCATATAATAACTCACTGTGTAATGTGTATGTACAGACTGTTCAGTTATTTTACCTCTGTGCATCATTGTCAAAATTACAGTGATATTTATAGTCGATGCAATAAGGTTGCTTTTGGGTTGCTTGCTACCACAGATCAAGTAAAGTACAAGTCTGTCAAAATCATAGTGATCTTTATTTTTGTTGCAATAAAGTTGCTATTGGGTCGCATACAGGAAGCCTTATTTGTGTTTCTGATTGTAAAGAGTCTGGAAAAGCGAAATCTCTTTTTAAAACAATCTTCTGAATAATCTTGAAATGGTTCCACAACACGAATGTAGATTTCTTTGTGATTTCTACAACTTTCAAATTTCAACCGTTTTTTTTGCGATTTTTGCATCTTCAATTTCCGGTAGTATATGGTTATTGAATCATCGTTATCACCAAAAGTTGCTTCAATGCTTTCCATTGATTTCCTATAACCGCAAAAACAAACGCAAAATGCTTCTCAATTATTAAGTAAAGAAAATAGAAATATTGCTTGGCTAAGAATTCCTTTTGACAGTTCTAACTTCAAGAAATTACTTAACTATAGAATAAAAATCATTACTTGAGTAATTACTTTAACTAAAGTAATCACTTTTACTTGTTTATAAATAGCATAGCCTTCCTCAAGAATTGGGCTAATCAAATGTATAAAGAATTTTTCAAGTCCGACTGGTAGTTCCACAGAGATTAATGCGTTCAAACATACAAGCAAACAAATAAACGCCTTCCTCAAGAATTGGGCTATCACATGTATAAAGAATTTTTCAAACCCTTGGTAAGACTGGTTGTCAGACTTTCGAGCTTCTGACGACCCGTAACGACTGTCAAAGATCCACGAATAAAAGCCGGGGCCAACGGCTTCACGTGCTTTCCGAGGCACGGAGGAGTCTTGGTATGTAAAGATGGTCACCCATCCACGGACGAACCGCGGCAAGCGTAGCTTAACCTGATCGATCGACCCGTGTGGCTGTTATTAATAAACCACGTGGAGGGCCACGAGGTTTGTTCGTAGTTATCTAACAAAAAAAAGACATTCTACATATGAATGGTGAGTGTCAACACATTAATTTACTCTTGTGAGAATTAGTTACAGACTTGGTGACACTGTCTTTATTTTGAAAGGATTCATTAGTTAGGTTACAATAATAAAATTTTAGTTGCAATAGAAACTGAACCATAATCAATTCAGTTAATGTTTTTATTCCCAAAGAATGGCGTTTATCCCGCGCGAGCTGGCACGAGGTTTGTTTTTTTAGACAGAATGAGACTGTGACTAGAATACGCACATTCTTTAAACTACAGAAATTGCCCCTGAAAAGTTCAACCATCAATTTTTTTACTTTCATAATACATCAGTATGTATTATGAAAGTAAAAAAATTGATGGTTATGAAAGTAAAAACAGGGGCGATATTATGTTATGTAAGGACAGTTCCTTACATAACATAATATCGCCCCTGTTTTCCCCGAAGAGTTGCTAAGGTCCTGTGGAATGGGGGCGAGCCTACTACCCTCGGCCGGGCACAAATCTAGACCGCGGACTGTGGGCTCGGATTTAAAAAATTCGTATCGCCTGATCGTACACTCGTACTCGTACACTGGACCCACAGCTCAGCAGTCTCACTTACGACCACTGTAGCATTAAACTTAGTCCTCAATAAAATATCAGAGAAGGTAACTTACTCACTAAAAGTGTTTCCAGTCTTCTTCTAAATCTCGATTAGTGTGTATAAAACATTACTACCTTTTTGGGATGGGAAATCATCAAATAACTTCTCCCGCTCTGGGTGGAGCGGGAGGGCGTGTCAGACTTCTACTGACCAAAACCCATCCGTGTTCCATCAGTTGCCTGTGCCAGCGCCACGGTAACTCTTTCGAACAACCCGCGACCCTGGCGGGAAAACATTTCTACCTGAGTCAGTTAGGGCATTACTTTCGGTGTGACACGTGCTTCGTAGAGATAACTGCATGTATGTAGATATATTTAAAAACGATTAACATTTCATTTCTAATTAATTATTTAAAATATTTATGCTGCAATAACTTTATTAATTAATTATCTCTTTTAAATTCGAGAATTTTCTTTCCAAATTTTTTTTTAATAAAGCTAGGGTCTCTCGTACCGACACGTGTAACCATCCAAGTACTCTTTATTGGGTCCTTCGCGCATTTAAACGTGCGATTCTGTACAGAATATGGAGTCGATGTGCCTGATAGTTGCTGAATTGTAATTACTCAGTTTTACGCTACACTTTTCAAACAATGCTTATAATACTTCCACTTATTCTTTTACCAAGGATGAGATCTCGGTGAAAAGAAGAGAATAATCTCGATTCATTTGATGTTGATTTAATCGTATTAGAAATGGACTAGGAAACGAATATTTTCTTTTTGAATAATTTTATTTCCGTTTTGTTTTCTGTTTTGAGGAAATAATTTAGTCAAAACTCAAAGTAACAAAATTATGTTGAATATTTCTTCAAAGAGCAATTCTAAAAGTCGCCACCTGTCGCCCGTTCAGATTTCCCACACACCAGCTTTATTTGGCATACAAGGTGCTAACAGTTCGGCAACTGTTGTTCTAAGTATAGTTTTACTGCAACACACTGAGCTAGATTTTAAACCAGTATCTTCACATAAGAGAAGAAAGGATCTGGTTTGCACGTACCCTTACACTAAACATGCTTTTATTTGTTTCTAGGTCCTTTTTATATAATAAGTATAACAAATTGCTTAAAATATACAATGTAAGCTATAATAGGTGTAATATAAGGTTATCCGATTATTTATTACAACTTAATTACTCATACACGGAAAAACTTCTAGAGGTGCTGAAATAAAATAGCTGACTTTACTGTATTTACCTAGGACTAATATTATAATAATTTCAGTTATAGATATAAATATATCATATACGTCTAGTTTAAACTTAAGATAAGTTAACGCAAAATATTGCTACTGCTTAGGATATTTAAAATATTTATATGTTAAATAAATTCAATGACTGTCCTATTTGAAAAGTACTGTCGTTCGATATGGCCTGAAACACAGCTTTAAATAAACCTAGATCGGGCAACGCACTACATTACCTTCAGAATTCTATTTATTTATTTATTTTATTTTGCAACTGTAATCATATATTTTTCATACCATAGTTTTTACCTAGATTATTATAATACTATACATACGTACACTATGTACACTTTTTGTAAACATACTATTTTAATAAAATTTATTATAATTATTATTATTAATAATAAAACAAAAATTACATTTTTTTGGAGAGAAACGGTATAACTCAGCAAAGTAATAACAGAAGACAATAATACAGCTAAGCCTAAACAAGTTAGGTATTATAATATCAACAGAAAACCCAAAATGTATAAACGTAACAAAAGGACAATCCCTACGCTTAGAAAATTATAATTTCGAATGTCTAACAAAAGAATGCCTTATTACGCTTTAAAAAAGAAAAGCTTAAAATGTAGGCAACAAGGAAAGGTCACAGAATGTGAAATGTGAATAAGCAGACGCTAGCCATGACTTAATTTTGTTATAACAAAAGAATTTTAGACTGGAGAATACTCTGAATAGACTGTGTTATTTATAATTCAGTGTGAGAATGGGAAAGGAGCTTTTGGCTAAGTAATATCAGCCGCACGGGTCGATCCATCGGGTTAAGCTACGTTTGCCGCGGTTAGTCCGTGGATGGGTGACCGTCTTTACATACCAAGACCCCTCCGCACCTCGGAAAGCACGTTAAGCCGTTGGTCCTGGCTGTCATTCGTGGATCTTTGACAGTCATTACGGGTCGTCAGAAGCCCGAAAGTCTGACAACCAGTATTATCAAGGGGTATTGTTGTGGAGGTGAGACTGGAAGCCGAGCCCAACATTGTTGGGAAAAGGCTGTGCAGATTGATTTTTGTGAGAATGAGAACTCTAGGTATAAGTTAGGTCTAAATGGACGTAGGTACAGTAGAGACGTCTGTGGCATCACTTTGATCTTGCACGAACCTAGCATTGTACTTTGCTTCTACAGAATTAGAAGCCAGCTTATACAGGGTGTATCAGAAAGGTGTGGTAAAATTTAAGGGTGTGACCAACATCGTAATTGAAAAAAAATATCAGCTGTTCCGTGCAAAGCTTCATCAATATCTACGAGTACTTCACCCAAATGTATGGGACGGCTCATATTTTTTTGTTGGACCCGTGAAGAGTTTTTCAGTTTGATGGTCGGTACCACATCCTTATTTGAACACAACTTTCTGATACACCCTGTAGGTTGTGCTGGTTGTATTACCAGTGACGTGTGGCTTACTGTACCGATGTATTTTTGACAAGTAGTAACAATTTAAATTAATGCTATAAATATTTTATGTACTAACTTGAGTAAAATTGTGACAATGAATCGTCATCTACCTAGCCTTTTCCCAACTGTGTTGGGGTCGGCTTCCAATCTAACCGGATGCAGCCGAATACGAGTATTGTACATGGAGCGACTGTCTATTTGACCTCCACAACCTTATTTATACTAGTAATACGATACCCCTTGGTAAGACTGGTTGTCAGACTTTCGGGCTTCTGACGACCCGTAACGAATGTCAAAGATCCATGAATGACAGCCGGGACCAATCGTTTAACGGCAAGCTTAAACTGATCGATCGACTCGTGGTGCAGCTGCTATTACTATTAGCCACGAGCCCCTCTAAAAACTGTGACATCGAATAATACGACTCAATTCAGCCCGTAAAGCAGTGTAGAAAAAGAAAAATAAGGAAAAAAAGTAAAATAAAAAACGACGCAATGCTTTTATCATCAATTTGTTCCGCAGTAAGATAAAATTTATCTTACTTATTTAATAAAAGAAAAACAAATCATTTTGAAGAAGTCTTAACGATTTAATTTTCCCTGATTTTCTCCTTATTGTTGCGAATAATTTTATATTGTTGGCATTAAATATCCCAGGAGGAAATTATGAGAATATTCACCATCTGAAATTACCGCGAAGGCTAAAATTCTTAGATAATATAAACCTAATTTCTGAGACTTTTTAAAGATGAATATTGAGTATTTAATGTCGGTAGCGTTAGTTTGCAAAAGTAATTTTATACTGACTTAAAATCATATGAAAAATTATTTTTCCTTATTGCATCAACTGCTTCAATAGTTGGGGAGTTCAAAGTTAGAGCATGTCAAAGTTGTAAATAAAACTTAGGAAAAAGTAATTTCATGAGGTGCCAAAACCTTATGGGGACGGTTTTTCGGATCTTCTTCGACCCAAAAAAATAAATAGACAGCTGTATGGAAGTGGGGGATATCAGCCACATAAATGAATAAATTGTTGCAATGGTACATCAGGGCTAAATTCGAAACTATGGGTAGTAGGGTAAAGCGGTCAAAGGAACCATGACCTCTATTTTGAAGGAAAATAAAACTGCATTTTTTGTTTTTTTAAAAAGCTCGGAAATTGAACCCGTTCCTTTTATAAAAAAAAACAACCTGCATTTTTATAATAAGCGATAGTGTTCGTGACAAGGATCAAATACTGCTAAGGAATACTTTGTGTAAGTAAAATCAAAGGAAGTGTCAGCTTTTTGCAATTTTTATGTTTCATATGTTACGAAAAATTAAAAACATACATATATCCACTTCCTTTGATTTGTCACATTACATTTGTTCACAGCATTTGATCCATATTAGCTGTACTATCGGTTAGTGCAATAAAAAAGGTGCTGTTATTGTTAAAAAAACAAGTTCGATTCCTGGCTGTGGCAGAAGCTTTTTCAATAAACCTTTTATTTTCCTTAAAAATTAAGTTCATGGTTCCTTTGACAACTTTGCCCAAAAATTATATTCATTTACGCCACTGACATTATATTCCCCCCAATGCAGCTGACCATGTTTTGTGGGTAGAAGATGATCTCAAAAATCGTCCCCTAAGATTTTGGTGCGTTAAGAAATTTCTTTTTAAGGTTTTTTTTTATAACATTGACATGCTGTAATTGGATGCGGTGGCTGACTCTCACATTCATGTTTAGTGAATGATAGGTATACAACTACTAAAACAAAAATTTAATCGGTATAAAATAGGTCGCAAAAGTCTGGCAGTACCTCCTCTACTATTAAGGTAGTTTTAGTAAAGAGACTTCTGTGAAAAAAAAAAACACTTTCTGGTATCAGAAATATCAATAACAGTGCTTACAGGGATAATCGTCGGTTGGTGCCTCCTCATTATTTAAAATTCTCTAAAGGGCCTCTGCAAGTTGGTTTTGGCCCCTCGTACGCCTTCCAAAGGTCCGGGACTCCAGAGTCCCGAGAATGTCAATAAATAAATAAAAATAATATTAATATTCTGGGACATTATTCAATGATTCTCAAACTAATTTTATTCTATACCATTTCTTTAAAAGTAAATTGAATGGGCTCGTAGCATATCGTCCTCTGCCATAACATTTCACACTAGTTGTAAAAAATAAAGCCTGGATGTAATAACGAGAAAAAAGTAAAGTTTTGTAATGTAAATAAATATTTTGCATCAAAGAGCTTCACATTTCTTTTAAAAGGTAGAATTTATTAGGTAATGAGGCGTTATATTGGGTCAGCCCTGAATATGTAATAAATGGGTCAACCAAAAATGTTGGTGAATAATAAATCGCTCAGTTACTCTTGGTATCAGAAAAAAATATACAAATAGAATGGAAACCCTACAAATAAAATGAAAGCCCCTCAAAACATTATCAAATTCCTAGAGACGTACTGAAAGTGGCAATATCAAGAATTACAAAAATGCTTTAATTAAAATATTAATACCAATTTGAATTAAGCTAGATTTTGTTAAAGTAAAGGGATCTGTTATAAAAGTTTATTGGACTTGTAAAAGTGTTTGTACAAACCTACTGACAGAAATAAAAATCATTTATCATTTATCATAAAAATGGCCACTATTCCTACATTTTCCATATCCTCCTCATCATATTTTCATATGACCATAATGCCTAAAAAAACATCAGCTGTATCATATTCAGTGCGTAATAATGAAAAACTGGCATCCCCCTTTACGCAGTATAGTGGAAGAGATAAATATATGCGGTCACAATTTATAAGGGGATAAGATACGTAAATTGTCAATTCGATGAGGAAGCATGAATCATCGCAAAAATATCTGCGTTCGCCAATCCTGAATTTTATGAAGAAAAATGCTCATCATCATCGCTCATTTATTGTTGAGTGTACGATATCGTTTTAGGATATACGGCTATAAAAGGTTGGGAACCAATGGCTTTAGTTTTTGTTGATGGGTCGGAGAGAAATTTATTTTTATTTAAAAATATATAAAAGGTTTTCACTGGAACTATATGAAATGGGATCCAATATAAACTATATAAACTGCTCAATAACAACATTGACCTTGACAACTATAAAATAAATTGATTGACAACTGTTGATATATATATATATATAATAATAATAATAATATTCCACAACTATCACACAACGTCGTCTAGCCTCAAGCTAAGCAGAGCTTGTGTTATGAGTACTAGACAACTGATAAACATACTTATATATTTCTAAATACATACATATATAGATAAATTACACCCAGACACAGAACAAATGATCATGCTCATCACACAAACATTTGTCCTGGGTGGGAATCGAACCCACGACCTCGGGCATAGCAGTCAGGGCCACTAACCACTAGACCAACAGGCCAGTCCAATCCATATATATATATATATATATATATATATATATATTGATTGATTGACAACTATTAACTTTCGGGTGTCGACCTCCTTACACGCACATTCCGTAAATGTCGACGCTTTTCGAGTAAGGTAATAACTTTAGGTAGGCCTTCAGAAAAAGGAAGATTATACTGTGAAATCGATAATAACAAATTATAAATGATACCTTCCCGTAATCCTCATTAGTTTTCCTATCTAATAAAACAGCTACGTAGTGAAATAAAACTGACCTGACATTGCAGTGACGTGATATGTTTTCATTTTGATAATATTCATTCACATAACCTACACAAGTGTGATAAAGTTATCACAATACGTCGAATCCACAAATATATTCACTAAAATTCACTAAAACTACACTAGAATACGATGGCACATATGTTTATACATTCATAACATACTAAATATCACTACTAAATACACTATTTGCATGACACAACAACTTATTCTGTCAACCGATAAAAATTCTGCGAACGCCGGCGACGCCGGCGTGCAAACTATTTATTTTTTAGTTCGTTCAAAATAATGTTGCTGCTGTTGAAAAATATTAAAATTAAGAGTGAATGAACCATTTCTTTCATATAAATACAGCACATATTGCTACTTGCAACACAACACAGATATTTAGCGACCAATCCTAACCAAGCCCTTAAGTGTAACTGTCCGACTTAAGACACTTGGACCATTTTTTCTTATGTCGCACTGTGTAACATAAGACATTCGAGAGGTTAAATAAATTCAACTTGAGAGTACCTCGTAGACCGCCTCGCAAAACTATAACACCCCTAGCCCCACCTCTTCGCTATACAGTGTTTGGTATTAATTCGCCAATACTCCGCATGTGTAAACTTATACATATAAACGAAAACAGCGACCTGGTTGACGTCCACTCTGATTCAATGTCGACGTTTGTCAGACACGTCAAACGTATTCAATATTATAGGTAGTAATTAGTATTTAATATATTATTTAGAATATAAGTAAAAATAAATAGTCTTTAAAATTATACAACAGATATTTTGGTACAAAGAACACTTTGCATGTGATGTCTGCCTGTAATTGGTTGTGCATTTAGATTTAAGACACAAATACTTGTATTTTCCTATCTGTAGTATATCTGTAACAACTGTTGGTGAATATTAATTAAATAAATAAATATCGACCTTTATTATTATCATGTAACGTTGTTTCGTTACTTTCTTATAAATATAATTTTAGTGACCATAAACCTACCTAACCCCTACATACTATATTTTAATATAATCATATTATTTATGTGTTGATAATTTACGTGGTCTCATTTATCTCCATCACGTAAACCTTTTCCGTCACAATCGAATCGGAATTCTGCAAATATTGTCGTATATTTTTATTGCTAGTGCAATTATCTAAACGTTCTTTAATTTAAACTTTCCATAACAGATTTGAGTTAGTTAAATGTATTTTGATAGCATTTAGATAGATAGATACGATCTCTCTAGGGATATTGCTACACAGACATAATGGCTTTTTATAATTCTGATAGCAATATAATCTCGAAATTTAAATATAAATATTATTCTGTGACCTTTACATTACGAAAATATACCTATAATTATTTAGCTTCATCCAACGTCATAGCTGGTCATTTAATTGTTTTAAATTTAATAATTCTGACCTAAATAATCAAAACGGTACCATTTTCCTATACTCGTACTGCTATTTTACCCGCGTGGGTATTTTAATATTTTATGTCGAAATTAAATAATAACACCGGTTAACCCAGACTTTATTACGCTACGGAAATTAATTGGACGTTATAATTTTAAGTTATATTTACTTAAATTAAAACGTCCTAATTAATGTTAACCAAAGAAAAAAAATAACTCATGGATTGCATATCCTCCTTTTTAGAAGTCGCTTAAGAAATAATCGTTTTAGAAGTTGAATGAAATTATTATGTTTTTGAATTTAAATGAGAATCTGATGAACGTTAAGAAAAAGTATTTTTGGATTTTTGTAGGAAAATTAGCCAGTCAAACGCCTCTTTTTTTGACATTCAAATTAATTAACGTTTTTATTATCCACCAACGAACAGACAATATTAATGTTATTTAAATACATCTCAAGAAACAATAAGAAGATCAAAGTAACTATCAGAAAAGTATCATTCTAACCCAAATCCCTTCAGGTTAAATCAAGTATTATTTTGTCTTTGTTATTCCAAAGCGATATTTTAATGTTCAAAATGTAAATATCTTCTTTCGAAAAGATTATCCTTACCTTTTGAATGCCTGACCAAGTCTAGAATGGAATAGAATATAAATAGAATATCGATCAGAAAAACTGTTGTGGTCACTGAAAGTAACAAGAGATAATCATTTTAAGTTTACTTGAGACTAAATATCTACTTAATAAAAATCTTAAATTCATTAATTCACTGACAAACAACTTAATACAACATTTTGCAAAATAGCTCCATATATAGGATGGCAAATTCGAAGGTATGTGTACAATTTTAAATTAAGATCTTTTTTATTTCAAGCGAAAATTACCCGACTTTTTCCGGTAATTATACAATACAAGCTTGGCGATTGTGCAGTGAGCTTTAGCCAAATCTCCATCTTTTTGGTGGTTTAAAATGCAATCGCTTCTAATCGTGTTTTATATAACAAATATTATACTTTTAGTATTCAAATTGACCACGACATGTCCGTTCAGATAACCCTACAGAAAAAAGTCAGGACCTGACGAATTTGGTGAATTAGTCTGTCAAATTAATGTCAACATTTCTTGGAATATTTTTTTTCGGAAACATTCTTCCCAAAGTTTCTTTTATACTTCGTACCCTGGTTTCTGGCTCCTTATTATTGGAACCACGTGTTTTTCAGGTCTAATGGATTGATTTCATGAAATTGAAAATTAAAAACACTATATTGTGATTGCGAGCCGCAGTAACAGCAGCACCTGCGGGAGAATTGCGTAACACACTATCGAATCTGTTTCATTTTGACAGTTCGACAACATTCATTGCGTTATGTTGTTGAGCAGACCAATTTTTCGAATAAATGAAGCAATGGATAGCAAATGGTTTAGGTTCCGATTGGTAGTGTGTTACGCAATTAGGATGCTGTCCTATAGCCTTTTCAAGGATGTATGGTGCAAGCCACGTAACCAGTCAGAACTTAAAGGTTCTGTCTGGGATAATAAAGGTTGATAAGAGGAAGATAAGAATATATTAGTCGCTGTGCTTAACTTAAGACAATGTTTGTTCTTTCTCCAGAATTAGCTTACCTACTGACAGGTTATATGAGTTCATACAATTATTTATTTTCTTTGACTGTAAAGGTCAATTTATTTTAATTTTATTTTTGACATAATCTACTCATTACAATGTTTTTTTTATGAGTGGTATTGCAATATGTGGTTAGCTAGTGACCTCGACAATTGATCATAATTATTCTTGTCTGAGCAACCGGCAGCAAGTTCGTCATGCTCCCTTAGATGTCACTGCTTGCGGTAGCGTCGGGAGTCGGGTTGCCTCCTTCCCTCAAATATGGCGAGGGGGGTAATGGCTGATCTTTGCGTTATGCTCGTGAACAGGTGCTGCTTGTGGTGACTGGTCGTCTTGCTGACTTTGGTTTTGTTTTGTTATTAGTAATTTAACTCGTTGTTTATTTTACTTCGATGGTCCTAGTTTATCATTTTTGACTTACAGTTACGACTACATGTACGGCTATATGTAAGTGGGCACGCCCTTTATTACTGGAGCCTTTTAATATAGGTATAAAGTTCTGCTTACGTTTTTAGTCTTGTATTTTGATTCTGTTTGATTATAGTTTTCGATTTTTCGATTATTTTTTCTTCTTTTTTTTAAGTATATTGGCGTGTGCTAGCTGACTTATAGCAAATAATTAAATTTAATTTAATTTTTGTGTTGCGTAATGTACTTGCATGTAATTTGCACAGTGTTGTATAGAATATATATATATATATATATATTTTTTTTTTTATTTAACTGAACAGACAGCTGTGCTGCTGAGGAGTTTGTTGCGCCACTTCTTCTCCTCAGCTAAAGCACTAGGAAGTGGTGAAGGGCGGGCGTTGTGGGGGACTGTCTTATGTAATTTTGACGTTCGAAAAGTGCTGATTCTCAGCCTAGTTTCAATAAATGACTTTTGATTTTGATTTTGTTGCCTCTGAAAATGTTTATTTACAAATCCTCTGATCAAAACCCGTACTAAATTGTTAAAAAATTCGTTTTTCAATTCGTTTAGGAACTTTAGGATAGAAGTACTAAAATGAATGCGGTGGTCATGGCATGGCCTTATAATGATACATAACGAATTTGCCACATTTAACTTAATAGTGTACATATAAAAAAGGACAGTAGAATCTGGCGCCAAATAAATATTGTGGTCAAAAAAGTTATATACATTCGAATATGCCACTCTGTATATAATAAAAGTGAGCACTTAAGAAAGGATTTTTAAAAATTCATCCCTGTAAGCGGTGAAATAGGAAATGAAAGTTTATTTTCATTTTTTTTTAATGAAAGGAACAGCAAACAGATTATATTAGTAATAACTTCTTCGCATTAATAATTCTAGGCATCATTACCACATACCATATATTCCACCCTTGTGTGAAAGATGTTGTTTGAGTTGTTCGTTTATTTATTTACCTACATTATTAAGCTATGGTTCAACTGATCCATTATTACAAGAAAACGTATTTATTTTAATTACTACGAAGTTTATTACTACTTTCTAGGTCTACCAGCAATTATTTGCATATTTTCTAGTAAGTACCTACCCATTTTTATGTCTCTTTGATCCTATTTGCTTACAATTTACTACAAGCCTTGTTACCTGCGAGTATCTCCTATTTATTGATCGTTCAACTGATTGATTCGTTTGACTTTAGCGTAATGTTCTGTAAGCTTCTTATCTCCTGTATTGGGGCAATAAATCAAGTGGTTGACACGATTATATATTACCCAAATAGGTACAGTTTAATTTAGTAACGTAGTAGCACCGTGTCAATACTTACACTGCTGCACTGTTACAATACAAGGATCGTTTGGTACGTGAATGACGTTGACTGAAAGCGTGGCACACGAAGAGTTCCGTACCATTGTACAATAAACTAGTTATTTAACACTAGATTAGTTATATTTTTTTTACTTCAGTAAAAAAAAATACATTTCTTGTTACAAAGTAAACAAAGTTAATTATAGGGCCCACCCTTTAAATTAATTTTATTTTTATTTTGTTGTTGTTATAACGGCAATAAAAAACATAATCTGTGTAAAATATCTACCTATTATGGTTCATGAGGTACAGCCCGCTGCAGACTTTTTTTTTTATTCTGTTAATACACAATCTGTGAAAATTTAAACTGTCTACCTATTAAGGTTTATGAGATACAGCCCGCTGAAAGATAGACGGACGGACAGCGGAGGCTTAGTAATAGGGTCCCGTTTGGCACCCTTCGGGTATGGAAACCTAAAAACAAGCGGAGTCGGTTCCGATTTTCGCCACATGCGAAAAGATCCTTATATCCTGATTCCCATCAAGTACAAACATTTGTGTGCATGAACATATCTGTTTGTCCTTAGTCAGGGTGTAATTATCTATATAAGTATGTATTTACAAAAATAAACAAATAAATAGTAGTGTATGTAGTATATCAGTTATCTGGTTTCCATAGTACAAGCTCTGCTGAGTTTGGGATCAGATGACCGAGAGTCCCAGGTTATTATTATTCCCTTATTTATTTTCTAAACTTATTGTATCACATTTTTAAATATTTTTATAAAAAAACATTTAAAAATATAAAAAAAAAAATAGTGATCTTCGTGACTTCCTTGACGAAACGTGGGTAAACGCCGGACATGTTAAATCAAAAGTGTGGTTGGATACAACTATAAAAAAACAAGAGATATGCTTTTCAAAACGGCTTATCTACCGATCCAAGAGTTCCTACTGGAAAGGAAATAGGTTAATTGTTTTACATATTGGTAGCGACAAAGGATTTGTGGAAGGAGGTTTGTTACTTTTTGAGTCAAAATCAACTAAAGATTATCATGAGGAGATGGACGGTGACAGGTTCCTTGAGTGGTTCAAAAACATAATGCCTAAGCTAGAACCAGGAAGCATTGTTGTCATGGACAACGCTCCCTATCATTCTGTCAAACTCGACAAAATACCAACGACCGCTTGGAACAAACAACAAATAATAGACTGGCAAAAAAACAAAGGGACACTCATGAACATGAGTTATTTAAAAAAAGAATTGATAAAGAAAGCCGCTGAAATCGCCCCACAGTATGATAAATATTTAATCGATGAAATGGCTAGAAGTAACGGTATTGAAATTCTCCGTTTACCTCCGTACCACTGCAAACTGAACCCCATTGAGTTGGTGTGGGCCCAAATAAAAAATTATATTGCTGACAACAATACAACTTTTAAGATGTCTGACGTGAAAAAAATATTTTATGACGCAATTTGCTTAGTGGACGCTGATCGATGGAAGAAATGCTGCGACCACGTCTTACAAGAAGAAAATACCATGTGGAATTTAGATGACGTCATGGAACTCGCTGCAGAAAATACTTTTGTTATAAATACTATCGAGGATACTAGTGATAGTGATTACAATATGATATTAATGATTTAATTTTGATTTTAAACTTTTAAGTGTATTTTTATAAATTCATTAAACTTAATCTTTTAAAATATAATTTGTTTGAATTTAACACCACTGTGAATACACCTTTATCTTGCAGTTGCACTGATGACTTACTGCATTCTTAACGCGAACGAACTATAGTGATAAGGCCATTGATCGTAACACTATCGGCACAATGATTGCGAAGTCCACATTCCACATGGCGACAACCTCGTGAGCTAAGTTGAGATATTTCAATTGTTTCTCCTTCTCAGCCTTCACGAGGTTCTCATCATGCGGGACAGTGACATCGATTATCATCGTGCGGCGCACTGATCGATCTATTACCACTATATCAGGCTTCTTGGCTACAATACTCCTGTCAGTGATAACAGATCGATTCCAGTATAACGTGACATGGTCATTCTCGAGAACTGGGTCGGGCACATACCTGTAATATGGTACCTCAGAGTCCACAAGGCCGTATTTCAGAGCAAGTTGTTGATGGATAATTCTGGCCACTTGGTTATGACTGTGCAAATACTCGCCGTTAGCCAAACGAGAACACCCAGAAGTAATGTGTCTGATAGACTCACCGGGACAATGCCATGCCCGACATATGTCGATCGTCCCGTCTTTCATTATATACTTCCGGTAGTTATTCGTCAGCATAACTTCATCCATAATCGTACAGACCGAACCTTCGGTTTCCCCAAAGAGGTCACCGAAGCGTAGCCAGGCCACGGACGCTAAGAAATTTACGTCGGGCCAATGAAGGGCCCGGAAAAAGCGTCCGTGAAGCTCCTTGCTTTACCATACTTCCTTGCGGTCGTTGGTTCTAAGCACCACAGCTTTGCGCCAGTTCTATTTAGCCAAGGACAATGGGGCAACCACATCTCGGTGCATACCCACGTCGGCATTGAGAAAATATTCTCTGAGGCTGTTGTTTGCGGTCAGCAGTGACCGAACTCTCCTATCCCGGGCGTCTAGTTCCGTTTGGTGGGTCCACTTGAGTATGCCAAAGGAGTACATCAGAACCGGCATGACCCAACAGTTAAAGGCGCGTACCTTGTTGCCGCCTGACAAAGAACTTGAACTATGGAAGAACTATGTCCCCTGCCTGACCAATGTTATATATATTATACACGGATAAAATGGCAGTGGGTGACTTGCACACTCAATAATGGGCCCCCGGAAACGGCCGCTAGCACATAGTGACGTAGCGACAAGGGGGGAACACTGCCTGAGGTGCTCGAGGAGTGGAGAGGTATTCCACGGCTATCAGGACAATCCCGGAAGTACGGTCAAGATCTCTACCAGCACCTTACTGAAATACTTCCTTCCTCCGAGCATTTTTTTAAAATTATTATTATTATACTGCGATACAGTGGTTCATCGCTCATACATTTGACAGGAATTGAGATTTTTTTTTTTACTTTCCAGTATTGGTTACTTTATCGTTGACAAAAGGATTTGCTCGTAAAAGCCTCAATTAGCTGAAAAAATTCGTTTCAATGCACAGTATGTAAATTATTCCTTAAACGAAGAAAAACTAAAATTCAATAAATGCGTCAAAGTGATTGACTGTCGTCTAGACGTTCAAGGATTAAGCGTAAAATTTCCTGCAGGACTCTAATGCGGCACTGCAGTAATCCGGTACGTCCTCACCCCTTTTCTTCTTGCTTTTTATGAAACGCTTTATTTTATTTACATTATGAATTTTTCTATACATTCCAGTAATTCTAACATTCCAATAATCCGGCACTCCCAAGTTTTTAATAGAGCCAGATTAGTGAGACTCTACTGTATTTCAATAAATTCGACATTCCATGATATCCTTTGAGCCGCGGATTTCATTACGAGAAACAGTATTTTCTTCTTAAATAATATCCTTTTTATTTTGAGAGTTCAGAATATTTTGCGGACCTTCCTTCCATATTTAGCTTGTCCATCTGAATATTAAAATGCTAATACCTAAAAGGTATCTACTTTATTTTTATTGACTTCCTACAAAATCTCCGCTTGCTAAAACTTTTGCAGCCGCTGTTTACCCGACTGTTAACGGCACTTGTGTCCCCAGTTATGCCTTATCATTTCAACTTTTGCTGTAGGACACTTTTGTTTTTCACGAATCTTAAGACAGATTGTGTAGTGGCCAAGCTAAATTGATTTGTATGCTGTCACTATAAGAGTTCGTTTTAGTTTTATTGTTTACGTGAAATGCTATCGGAAAATAGTTTTGAGTTTGTTACATGATAGGTTGCTTGAAAGAGTATTTGTCTTCGATTGATTGGTGTACGTCTCAATTTATGTTGCAAAAATAGTTAGTTTATTAAATTCTTATAAAACATAATATTTTCAAGACTATTTAATAAGCAATATTTATTTCTATTTTATATTATACATATCACACACCTAGATAAAGGGTAGCACAACTCAAAATAATCCAAAATCGAGTTATTGCGATTATCGGACTCTGCGTCGAAAACTACATTGACTGATTGACTCCAAAGACACCAGGGTACCAATCTCCATTAATGAATTACAACTTCATACAAAAATATTTTAAATTACTTAAATAGAAAACGAGTAAAACGTTTTTTCCTGGTCCTGAAAAAAGAGGATCCTATTTTGAGTTGTGCTACTCTTGATCTAGGTGTGCGATATATATTAATAATAAAACACATACGTTTCCTCTATTTTCACCCGAGCAGAGCTCGGGCGAACAGGTACTTTTCATTATAGTTCATAATTATATTGTGTTCTTAAACATTCACAAACATAAAATAAAACAGAAATTATTTAATCGAAAATAATGCGTTTTTATTATACTCGCGACTGATCCACATGTAAATCTGATACAACATTGCCCGACCCATTTTGAGGGACAGACAAAAAACAGGTTAAATATTGTTTGTTTCTTACGACTCCAAATGCTTCAGGTTGTGAGAATTAACATTTCTATGACAGATCATAAAGTCAGACATTCCAATAGCTAACTTTCAACGTCAAAAATTCATTCACACACGGCGTTGGAAAAAGCAACTAATAAAGAAACACTTGAAAGGCTACTCAAATTGGGATTTCTTTCAAAGCCTTTTTTCCAACCATTCCAAGACGTACGTCTTTTAACCGTACGACTTTTGAACGCAATGAAAGACCGTGAATGTCATTCGCTCAGAGAATAGTCCCAGAATTTAAGATCTATAGAAATGTAAATACTTCAAAAACTTCGAAGGTGTCATTCCATTCCGAACTTTAGCTTTGAAATACGAAGGAATGCTTCAAAAAGTTCTTAAGTGCTTTCGGGATTTCTGGCTTTCAATGTACTAACTACCTATATTTTTCTTTTACCTATATATCAATCTGCCTAGCCTTTTCCCGAGTATGTTGGGGTCGGCTTCCAGTCTAACCGGATGCAGCTGAATACCAGTATTTTACATGGAGCGACTGCCTATCTGACCTCCACAACCCAGTTATTGGGTAATACGATACCCCTTGGTAAGACTGATTGTCAGACTTTCGGGCTTATGACGACCCGTAACGACTGTCAAAGATTCACGAATGAAAGCCGGGACCAACGGCTTAACGTGCTTTCCGAGGCACGGAGGAGTCTCGGTAGGTCACCCATCTACAGACCAACCCCGGCAAGCGTAACTTAACCTGATGGATCGACCCGTTCGGCTGTTATTACTGTTCTTTTACCTATATATATTTACTTAAAAGCATTTTTTATTAGAAAACAATAATGATAATTCTGATCAATTTATGTGAAGATTTATTTTGCTTTTGCCACTTTGCGTAATCTTCCTAACCCAGACATGACAGTTCCCTAATCACTGCCACCTTTTGCATAGACCCAAAATGCTCTATCAACGGACAAAGAAACGCATGGCTGCTTCCAATTATAAGGGGCCAAAATTCCTCTGCTGAGGCTTGGGATAAAGCATCGTCACGCAAGATATTATCAATAAAGCCATCACACACGATGTCATCACAAAATTGAATTAATTTTCGCCAAACAGACACTGAGCCATATTAAAATTTACGAAACAATGTGATATTAATGAATATGCAAACAAGTTTTATAAGGGTTTTGTTTGCATAAAATTTCGGTTCAAATATTAATGGCTTTAGATCCTGTTTGCTTGCGTGACGGGATTTGTTATGGAGGTATTATTTATTGTTCTGGTATCTTTCGCTGCTTGAGATTTCGTCTAACTGTTTGCCTTTTCATAGCTAGTAGTATCAGCATACAGCCCCATTTACACGATGCAATTATCTTGCCTGTGGCATAAAATAAAATAAAAGCAACAAATGACTTGCATTGTTTATTACAAATGAACAGTCAAACTCCATAGAAATTAAACAATATTTTGTGTTTTTGTGACTTTTATCAATATTGTTTATGCCTTTGGATGCAAATAAATAGGCGTTGGCAAATTTCCAAGTAATTTTCGCATGAAGAGAAAGTGGAAATAGGCACTGAAATTAAAAAAAAAAAAAAAAACATCAAATCTAGTGATTTTTCGAGGTTATGTGGGAAACATTCCAAGGAAACAGACTACGAGACCACTTCTAAGACGACATGTTGGTACCATACCTATTATTATTAATTATCTCTTTTTATTAATAATAGTAAACAGCTTACAACCTGTGAAAAAAAAATTATTTCCTTTCAAATAACCGTACATTTTGTAACAAGTAACTTTACAAAAGAAAAAACGAATGAGTTAAGTTTATTTTATAACTTATAAAACCATAATATTGTTCAGAATACGGCTAAAAGTCGATAACATGTTAAATATAATGTACCTTACGCAAGTTTGGCTTTCCTTCCTTATTGCGCTACTCCGCTTTTTTTCAACTTCTCCTTCAACTGGGCGATACGCCAGGGAGAATACATTGTGAATAGATGAAAAAAAAACACACAAATACTTAAAAATCGTCCACACAATGCACACGTCTTTATCAAAAACTTTGACAGCGGTATGTTTGTTACACAAACATACAGCGCCACCTTGCGGCGAAGCTTCAGGGAAACAACCCCATTGGTGCATGTTTCATTGTTGATTCAACATATTGTATGCCACAGGCAATTAATCGCACTTAGTAAATCAGGTATTAATGATGTGACAAACACAATGCGAATCTTTTGGTTATAACAATGTCAGACTAAGTGGTATCAGTATCTTTCTGTATTGTACGATCTCATCGCCGTACATTTTGCTGCTTACGCTGCAACCTACTTTAGACCAACGGTGCGCGTCATAATTTAGCATTATAAAATAACATGACTAACGTATTTAAATATAGTGAACTTATAACTGTGTAGCTAACAACAACTGAGAGAAATAATCGCCTTCCACTCTAAAACTGTTACGTACTCTTAACTTAAATAAACTTAACTACTTAGTGCATCCTAGTGGAAGGTGTTTCTCTATACTAACTGAACTTACGAACTTTCACGACAAATCAGTGTACGGAGTTCACTACTACAACCCGTACATATATAGTACTGTGATTTGCCATTTCACAACTCAAGCAATCTCAAAGGAAAATACCCACCTATGTATGGTGTGTGTAACTACTATGTTTATGGTGCTTCTGTTTTGTGTTCCAGCATAAATTCCTCTTACAGCATAAGATAATTAAATTGTTTGCTAGTTCTAAGTCCAGCATAATAGTACTACATAGTATCTCCGTAAATTTGGATAGTAATAGCATTTACCTAGTACCTAACTAATGACCTCATTGTGCGACAACAGTGTCCTACATTAGTTAACAATGGACGATTAACAATAGTTTAACCATTATTCAAGGTAGCAGTGTCTGTTTCGCTATTACCTATTGTAACGCCACGCCATATGCCAGCCTTGTAATTGCCCCGCCACGCCAGCCATGCCAAAGCCAAGCCCGTGGAAGCACCCATGCCAAAGCCAAGCCCGTGGAAGCAGCCATGCCAGCGGAAACAGCCGAGCACAGCCAAATTAAACATAATTATGGAAGCTTTATTGACTCGGCGCCACCATCGTGCCGTGGCGCCACTATCTGCGGTTGCATTGCGCCCCACCCATCGGGGAAGGGTGATGCCTTTAAATAGTCCGGGAGCTCATTTTTGGGGGCATTCTGTATCGTATACTAAGTAAGAACGAAACTCTGTCCAAATTAGTACTTACCTAATAAATAGTTTGATTGGAGATAGTGTTTCTATTCCCTTCTGTTTCACTATATTATAATTTAGTAAGTGAAAAGAGATTCTTTTTTTAAATAAGCTTAATACTAGCGTGTATTTTACATAACATTTTGGGAAGTAAAAGAAACATTCCAAATAAATGCGGCATAGCTGATTAAATGAAGATGTCTTCTTCGTAATTTGTGCGCTTAATGCCATAGAAAAATGTTGAGATAACTAGTGTCAAACTTCATGTACGTAGATAATTTTTACTATTTGATATTTTAGAAAATTTGGTTACATCGAAAGGTTTGATATAGTATTAGGGTATCCAATGGAATAGCAATGAAGGTCGTTCAATTTAGGAGTTAAGAGAAAATGACTAATTCTGGTAGATTTTCATAAATTCATAAAAATTGGATTTTCTCGAATCTCCTGTATTATTAGTGCCTAGGCTTTATGGGGTGCTTAATTATTCTTGCAAATGGGTCACACTATCACATCCTGGAAGGAATTCGTCAAATTACAAGTCACCTTGAATAACATGAGTACGTAATTATTGAATTGCAGAACTGAATAGCAGCAACATTATGACCTATTTTCAATTCTTAGAATCTTGAGTGAAACGAATATTAGCAACTGATTTATTTCATATGTTTTTCAAACTGGCTGGAATCGTAAAGAGGAACAGAACGGAAGAAACCGAAGGAAATCAAAAGGAAAAATAATATAAGAAAACAAACATTGAATAACTTAATTCAATTTATTTTTAACGACAATTTATAGATGTTGTGACAAATCAAGGTGTTTTTGCAATTGCAGCGTGTTAGTGAAATATTGCCGAACTTATACTTGATGATAAAATATTAACTTAAGAATTTTCTCCCTAGTTTTGCAGTGATTCTTAGTGACCAATCCACACTATTAATATTATCTTTATGAAGTATAAAGATAATATTAATATAAAGATTTACCGTTCGTATGACCCAAAATCCTGTTACCAAAAAAAAGCCCTCCAATCCCTAGAAACTTTTAACTACGAAAAGCAAATAAACTAAACTACAAATTTTAGTTTCAAACAGAATATTTCAATAGAGACGAGGTTGTTTATTGCATGCCAGATGCGACATAAAGTTTGAAACTAACTCGATTAAACCCAAGACTGGATTAGGAAAGTTTTCAATGTTTATTTACAGAGCTTAAGAGTTACGGATTTAGAATTTGTGCCGTCCTAAGGCAATTCTCGCTAATCTCCTTAAAATTAAAAGACGATAAAAGTGATTAACATTAAGTGTCAATTTCACCAGTGAAATTGAACGCGATCAGCGCATCTAAACTGCGTTCTATCAGTGTCAAAATTCCATAACAACAATGACAGTGACAGCTCTTGAATGCGGTTTAGATGAGCTGTTTGCGTTCACTTTAATTGGTGCAAGCCACCCTAAATGGCACCCACATAAAAAAAAGAAATACATATTATGTGCTTAGATACAAATTTACTTTCAGAACGTCGCCGCGGGCCTTAGTAAGTAATATTAATCAAGTGCAAACATATCCTGCCAAAGACAAACCTTTCCAACCTCTATTATAAATAATAATTAAGTGCTTTTAAGGGCCCTGAAACGATATTTTAACGCAATATTGGTTTCATTCAAGTTGAAATAATTAGAATTATGTAGCTTCTCAAGAAAACTGTGCTTCAATTTTTACGTGATTGTTATATAGAAGAGAAGGTAGATTGTCAATATTACTACAATAGAAATTTATGGCAACTGATCAATTGCAATTGATCGTTTCGGGGACCTCTTACTAATAAAGCAAGAATAATTAGATCCGTGATTTAATATTTACAGCTGGTTGGAGATACTGAAACCAGAGTCAGCGTCGTCATTGAATCACTTCCAAAATTTAAACAACTAACTTGAAAAATCTGACTTAAATCTATCAAGAACAATAATAGATTAAACCCATACGAGTCCGAGTGTGTAAATGCTAACTACTACAACCAGTTTGCATACATTTGTGATAGCACCTAAATGGAAATGAATGTGTAACAAAGCCAATTCGTAACACTGAAATCCTAACTAATATTACAAATGCGAAAGTGAGTTTGTCTGTCTGGCTGAACGGATTTGGATGAAATTTAGCACATGGGTAGACCATCACCTGGATTAGGAATAGGATACTTTTTTATCCCGATAGTACGTTGCTGTGGGAGAATTCTCGACCTCGCGGGCAAAAGCTTACGATTCTGGCACTCAATTAAAGGAATATTTTCCAAAGAATTTTCTCGATGAACTCTGAAGAAATTCCTCTACGTTCAAAAATGTGACTCTCACGAAACCTCACTTTACGACTCCTGTTCCCAGCCTATAAAAGACGAAAACATTGCTTAAGGCGATAAAGCATCTAAAGCAAAAACAGTCGGTTACTAAAGAATTTTTAAGATTAAGATGTAAGCATAGACATCGTTCGTTCAAAGAAAAAAGCAATTTATCAATCGGGATTTGATCGCGACGGGAAGCGTTGTATTTCACACGAGACGATCACGGCACGATTTTTCGGTGTAGAGACGCATTCGATTTGCTTTGACAATGGAAAAGTGCCTACAATATTGTATGGTTGTTAAATAGCAATTTGTCTTTGGCAATAACGAGGTTCGCTTTCGTATGTTCGTTTAGTTTCTTTCAAGGAAAAAGTACCAAATTTTTGCTCACTAGCTAATAGGGAATATGCATGTTATTTTTTTTATTCACTTAAAACCGCTTGCGCGTTCATGGGTTCTTAAATAACTCGGAGTTAACAGGGTTATTCAAATAATTCATTTTGCGCCACAGAGTTACTTCTAAATATTTAACCTACCGATGTGGGAGAGATAAGTCGCTAAACTCTGGGTTAGTCTAACTAATGTAATATCCAAATAAATTGACGTTATAAGGTAACTGGTAACTAATTTTGTATTTTATATTGTTCGACGTAAGTGAAAATTCGGTAGTATATCAGCAGGCAAAGTCATCTAGAAATAAATAAAATTTATAAAAACCTTAAACATTCTGCAAGCGGGTTTTGCGTAGGGCACGTTTTGACCATGTCGGACATATCGGGGCCAGGCTGGCTTCGCACCCTCCGGGTAGTAAACAGTTCTGGTCCCTGTCTAAAGCGGTTGAAACGAATTTCTGTCGTCCCACTTTACCTCCTATGATGAAACCTGATGGGTCGCTGGCTCACTCTGCAACTGAGAAGGCAAATTTATTTGCATCTCTCTTCGCAAGCAATTCACGTCTGGACGCTGGCTCAAAGCAACCACCTACTGTACCTCATTGTGACTCCTCGATGCCGGAGATCGCAGTACACATTAAAGAGGTCCGAAGAGTATTGTGCAGTCTAGACGTGAACAAGGCCAGCGGGCCTGACGGCATTCCAGCGAGAGTGTTGAGGCAGTGTGCGCCTGAACTGTCTCCTGTATTGACACGTTTGTTCCGCCTCTCTCTTGAAAAAAGAACGGTGCCGAAATCCTGGAAGCTTGCAAATGTACAACCAGTGCCCAAAAAAGGCGACCGTGCAGACCCTGTCCATTACCGTCCGATCGCCATTACCTCCATTCTGTGCAAAGTTTTGGAAAGGGTACTGAACAATAAGTTGCTGAACTACCTTGAAGACAATGATCTCCTCAGTGACCGTCAATATGGCTTTCGCCGGGGACGGTCAACTGGCGATCTTCTTGTGTATGTCACGCACTGCTGTGGCGAAGCCATCGAGAAACACGGCGAAGCACTGGCTGTATCGCTTGACATCTCGAAGGCCTTTGACAGGGTCTGGCACGCTGCTCTGCTCAGCAAGCTTCCTGCTTATGGCATCCCAGCTGATTTTTGTAGCTGGATATCAGATTTCCTTAGTGAACGGTCGATCAGAGTAGTTGTTGACGGCTGCTCTTCTGACCTTATGGCTATTGATGCCGGAGTTCCTCAGGGGTCTGTTCTCTCTGCGACTCTTTTCCTGCTGCACATCAATGACCTGCTTCGGCCTGGTATTGTTGGGTACGCAGATGACAGTACAGTTTCAGAGAGATACTTGTCCAGCGCAAAAACCAGCGGGGCCGAAGTTCGTTCTTTGAGAGAGGCCATGGTAGAGCGGACAGATTTGACCTTAAGCTTTGTCTCCCAGTGGGGTGATGATAATCTGGTCTCTTTTAACGCCACCAAAACGCAGGCGTGTCTTTTTACCGCTAAAAAGAGTCGTTTCGCCCAAACTCCTACTTTTCGGGGTACATCTGTTCCTGTAACTGATCGACTTGAGCTCCTAGGCATGGAGTTGACATCTGGTCTCAACTTCGGCGCCACCATCGAGTACAAGGCCCAAACTGCGGCCAAGAAACTGGGCATCCTAAATAGGGTGAAGCGATACTTTACGCCTGGACAGCTTTTAACCCTTTACAAAGCGCAAGTCCGATCCTGCATGGAGTATTGCAGTCACCTTTGGGATGGATCAGCTAAGTACCAACTAGCCGCGCTTGACTCGGTGGAACGCAGAGCTAAGAGGCTCATTGGCGACGTAAAACTGGTGGATGCCAAGCTTCATAGCTTGGCTCATCGCCGCAAGGTTGCCTGCTTGTCGGTCTTCTACAGATTGTACTTCGGAGAGTGTGCCCGAGAACTCCACGACCTCATTCCACCGGCCCCCTTCTACCACCGGACATCTAGACGCACTGCTAGTTACCATCCCTACCTGGTTGCTATTCCACCAATTCGCACTAAGCGCTTCCAAATGTCTTTTATAATGCGCACAGCAAAAGAGTGGAACTCACTACCTGCGTCTGTGTTTCCGAACGTATACAACCCTAATCTCTTCAAAGTGAGAGTGAACAGGCTTCTTCTGGGTAAGCTCACTCCATCGTCGACTTTGTCTCTGTCACCTCTGACCTAGACTAGAGTCAAGAGCAAACCCATCACAAATAAAAAAAAAAAAAAAACATATTTTTCCATCTGACGTTTTCGTCAATCCACAATAATTTTACGTATTGTATGTGGTTTCCATGGAGTTTTAGTACAAAACGATTAAAATGAAATGTGATGTTATACAATTACAAGAAAGTATTACGCATCGTAATGTAGAGTAAAAGAGATGGGTATACAATTTCCGTTCATTCATTTTTGATCGGATTACATATTACGGCATTGCAATTCTCTTTTGTGTTTCGTCTATTGAACAGCAATGTTCCCAACTCAAAAAGCACTAACGCCAGTTAACTAACTCGGTGTTACTCTTTCGTGGCGCAACGCGTAATAAGAGAATTTATTAACTCTACATTTATAAATTTAACCCGACTAAACGGTATTATCGACCCAAAAAAAAGTATAAAAAGTCAAATTCAAACTGCATGTAGCTCAAAAAAAAGAAAAAAAATTAATTCCAACAATTTTCTACCACAATTCAAACGTCCGTTACAGTCGCAGCCATTATGTGATGCCATTGTCCACGATACTGCTTTGTTAACATCTCTTTTTTTAGCCCCAAATCATATAAATTAAATTATTTACTTACTTAGCTTAGGGCCTTAACACATCTTCGCCGCAAAACCGCATGATATTCCGCTGATGTTCCGCTACTCGAGTGGCGGAACTTCATGCGAGTCGACTCGCGTGAAGTTCCGCCGCATAACAACAGCTATTTACATAGAGCATTTAGATTTGCCACAAAGGTAATAGTTAGTGTGAAGTTAACGTTTACTATATTGGCTTTTCATGATACTTCACAGCTTAAAGATTACGATTAAAATATTTTCAGTGAATCGAGAAATATTGCTATTAAATAATTGCCACATTTTAAATACCCCTATTTAAAACATGGTTTATGCATTCTCCTAGTTAATTAACATCAGAGCAGCCTACTGTATGTGAAAGTGATAACAGAAAATCACAAATTATATATTTAACGCTAAAATTATAAAATTATGCCATCCAATATTCATAGCAATTAACAGTTATCAATGTTAGTTGGAAAAGTTGTAAATGCAGTTCCATAAATATAAGCAAATACAAACAATGGGTGTATGTGCTTACTGAAATGGTTTAGCAACTTATAGGTTCCTGGTCTGCAGGACTTAGAAACACCCTTATCTTGCACCATTTCTCTTTGGATATTTTACAAATGAAAATCGTCACACCCCCGTTGCAGTTTTGTAGGGCCGTAAATTGATGAAGGCGCACTATTCAAGGTTAGACACATATTTCGATACCGTCAACTATCGTAAAGGACATAACACGAATTTTCAGTAGAACCAAAACCAAAAAAAAAAATATTTTATCTGTATATGAATATAGATAAAATATTTTTTTTTTGTTGGATGTCAAAAGAAATCTAATATATAAACTAATTTTTCGTGTTCTATCCCTTAAAATAACAAAATAAACCAAACTTAATTATTGACGAAAATGAGAGTTCTTTACAGCTCACAAAAATGAAACTTAAGTACCTACTTTACAGCCAAGAAAAATTGGTTATGATAAAGTCAGATGAGTCGCAAAAGACTAATCTTGATCATCAATGGATAGTACAAGTCAATTAAATCAGAGGCTAAGAGGGTAAAAGGAACAAAAAAAAAACTAAAGATCTAGTTAAGAAATACCTACCTACAGTAGGTAGTAAAGCTACATGAAATAAAAGGTATTTTTATTATTTTTTATTTACTGATCAAATATTACGCAAAAAGGGAAAAAAATGTTATTCTAATAGGAACTCAAAATTTAAACAAAATGTGATGCTATTTTAAATTTAAATCACAAGTAATCGTTGCGATGCTGAAAAACATCTCAATTTTTAGAATAATCAGCTAATAAACTAATGTACTAACTAGTTTCTTTTAATAATTATTAATTAAACTCAAAGAATACTTATCCAAACAGTCTAAAACTTAAAATAAAATTATAATAACTATATGACAAATTTTGCCCACCAGAACTCAAAACTCAAACAATTGACATTCTAAAGTATAATTAAATGGCAAGTAACTGCACTCCTTTAAAATTAAAATTATTATTTAAAATTATTAGTAATTAAACATAAACATTAAATATTTTTTAAAAAACGTAGTGGATTTTTATAATAATAAAATTAAAATAACAGTGTCCCGCTGGGAACATTAGATAAACATTTTAAAAGTAAAATCTTAAAGATCAATTGTCTCGATATAGTCTTCCTTGACGATTATTCCTCCCTATTGAAAATTATTTTTACGATACATCCCAAATAGTAAAAAATCGAGCTAGAGCTGTTGAAAATCTAGGTCATAAAGGGCTTTTTTTAAAAGATACTACTAATTACTTCAAACTAGCAGGTTTTCACCCCTGTAAGACTCAAACCCGTAGAAATATCGGGATAAAAAGTATTCTGTGTATTTATCTAGATTATAAACTACCTGTGTGCCAAATTTCATCAATATCGGTTCAGAAGTTTTTGCGTAAAAGAGTAACAAACATCCATCCATCCTCACAAACTTTCGCATTTATAATATTATAGTAGGATATACCAATCGATAGAGCTCGCGACGCTGATTCCAAATACGTATGATTGTACTCATTTTATAACTCATTTTCGGCAAAATTTCCTTTACGACAGTTGAAATTTCCGGTATCGATTTATATAAGCCGATTTCTATTTCTCATCACGGCTAAAGATGTACTGTCTTCCTGATCGTACCCTACAACAGCACACCATAATTCTTCGTGTAACAGGTATATGCGCTTAAAATTCCATTGTGGAAAAACCATCTTTACCACTCAAAGGACTGATGGATGTTGTCAGCGATACCCCAGAACCCGAAAGCATAGCAATAAAACCAATCTGCCTAGCCTTTTCTCAACTATGTTGGGGTCGGTTTCCAGTCTAACCGGATGCAGCTGAATACCAGTCTTGTACATGGAGCGACCGCCTATCTGACCTCCACAACCCAGTTACTGGGTAATACGATACCCCTTGGTAAGACTGGTTGTCAGACTTTCGGGCTTCTGACGACCCGTAACGACTGCCAAAGATCCACGAATGACAGCCGGGACCAACGGCTTAACGTGCTTTCCGAGGCACGGAGGAGTCTCGGGTATGTAAAGATGGTTACCCATCTACAGACCAACCCCGGCAAGCGTAGCTTAACCTGATGGATCGACCCGTGCGGCTGTTATTACTTAGCCACGAGCTCCTCCTCCGAAAGCATAGCAATACTACTGACGTTACGCAAAAGTTTTTCTTATTCTGTATAATGTGCTTTATTTTTTTAATTCTTTATGAGTCACATTAAGTACTGCAAACGAATGTATTTTCTTCGTTTCTTTTCAAAATATTTTTTAATATTTAAAGCCACCACACACAATAAAAACTACCTCTGGGTGAATGGGCCATAACTGACTGTGTTATAATAGATTGGTGTAATGTCATAATATTACACCAATCTATTATAATAATTAAATAAATTACTCTATGGAGGACCTCAGTATAAAGCTCGATGACATCAGTAGAGCTTCCAAAAGAGTGGGTGTTAAAATGAACATGGACAAGACAAAAGTTATGTCAAATGCTCATGTAACACCCACTCATGAATATCGAAGACGCTATACTTGCAGTTGTGGATGAGTATGTTTACCTAGTACAAACTGTGCAGTTAGGTAGGTCCAACTTCGACAAATAGGTCAATTGAATTTGACTCGGCTGGGCACCGTTTGAGAAGCTACGCCATATCTTCTCGTCTCACATACCGCAGTGTCTCAAGACGAAAGTCTTTGACCAGTGCGTGTTGCTAGTGACACTGAAACGTAGTCGCTCACAATGGGGACTTTATTTAGATGGCTAAAATTCACCCAAAGGGCCTACAGCACTGAAACGTGGTCGCTCACAATGGGCCTTATGAGATGGCTAAAAGTCACCCAAAGGGCAATGGCGAGGACTATGCTTGGAGTTTCCCTACGTGATCGAATCAGAAATGAAGAGATCCGCATGAGAACTAAGGTAACCGTCATAGCCAGAAAAATTGCCAAACTTAAGTGGCTGTGGGCAGGGCACATTGCTCGCAGAACAGATGACCGATGGGGCCGAAAGGTTCTGGAGTGGCGACCGCGTACCGGAAGACGTAGCGTTGGAAGGCCTGCCACAAGGTGGACCGACCTGGTGTAGGCCGCAGGAATCCGCTGGATGCAAGAAGCACAGAACCGGTCGAAGTGGTTGGTGCTTGGGGGAGGCCTGTGTCTAGCTGTGGAAGTTTTTCGGCCGAAATTATGATGGTGACGATTTACATTAAAATAAATGAATAGGAACTGAAAAAACGCCAAAAAAAAAATTAAATTTTCCTGAAATTTTCCAGTGGAGTATGATACAAAAGAAGGAAAATGCACCCTGTTAGTTTGCGAAGGTCCCTTACACTCTGTATAGTAAGCTCATTATCAGCGAGTAACATGGGCTGAATTTTTCCGACTTCCACACGAACGAAGTCGCTGGCACAAGCTGTGTTATTATTAAATATATTTTGTTTAGAACCGTTTTTTCATAGCCAGTACGATCATAATGTAACAAGATTTAACGCTAGCAATATACCTTCCAATGTCAACACTCAAGCTTCTTAGATAAAGCCGATATTGTCGTATCAGAATTTAACAAAGCTATTTGGGAATGTATAAGAGAATGTGTATATTTACGCTCTTTCGTAGAGATAGGGGATTAAATGTAAGGGAGTAACTGTTTAAATATTTTCGCTATAACGCTTTGAGAAAATTAAACAATTTTCGTTGTCTCTACAGTCTTGAAACAACCTGTCCTGTTGGGTGAACTAGACAATTTTCAAGATGAAGACTGTATCTATATCAGTTATTCTACTAAGCGTAAGAGCGGTAACCTGGTGCCAAACGCAGAGTTACCACTGATTAGCTTAGTAGTAATAGCTTACGGCCGAAACTCTTGGTAATCTAACAACTTGGCTTATCGATGTTTGCGATAAGCTAAGTTATCAGATAAATCTTGAATACGATCTGGGGCCGTATTATGAACTAACGCCATCATTTTTCCAGTGCTAGAGAGAGACGGAGCTATACATGCCCTATAGCACCATCCCTTTCTAGCAACGGAATCATGACGGCGTTAATAGTTCATAATACGATCCCAGTTTGCCTTTGAACTAAAATCAATTCATCACACAAGACCATTGGCCAGTCTGCCTAGTACATGATACAATGTGTCCATGTATGTGCCTACCTACGTATTGTAACGCTGGAGTTACACCGCTATCAAGCACACATCTTGTTCAATCTGCAATGAAGCATATCCTCATTAGCAATCTGTCACTCAATAGACTGGACATCCTCTATAGAATATACTCTGACAATGACAAGATGGCTTCTTCAGCGTACACCTCGATCAAATAACAATAACCTACAGATTACTTACAAATAAGAATAATCGAGAATCTTCCAAAAACATGTTCCCTATCGATTAGATTTTTTTAAAAGGGTTTCTAATAAACTGAAAGAGGCTCGGTCTTTCAATTATTCTAGAATGGACTCATAACATACGAGTATCTATTTAGGTATGTTTTTCGCAGATTACGCTTTACAAGGACTCCTGCATGAGATGACATGGCCATCTGACAGACAAGAGGTCTTTGTTCTAGCTGTGAGAACGAAGCTGATTGTATGATTGCATGGGAGAGTGTTTACTTTTTTTGTTATCCTAGTACAGGCATCATACTTTTATACCTACATTATTTCTAAGATTTACACTGTATTTTACCAATTTTTAGGTTTTGAATAAATCTTATTCTATATTATAATATATTTATGGTTTGACTTTGACACACGTATTGAACTTATTCTACTCAGGTGCCAAATACACATTCAAATTTGTTATCCCTATATTCCCACTTTCCATAGTTTGCTCTTCTGCAAACAGTTCACGATTTCACTTGCAATTCATTCACATCCTAGCTTAATTCAGCCTTTACGTCGCAAATATTGTATTCTATTTTATATTTATTTTATTATTTATGTAAACACATTAAAATGCATAGTAAAATACATAATTATAATTTGGAGTACAAAGGTATATACCTACACCAAAGGCCAGGGCCTTTGGTGTAGGTATATCTGTTGTGTATATTTCAAAGTCCTGTCTGACTCACTAATTGATATATCAACCCACAGCCAAAACCCCTCGTCCTAGAGACATGAAATTTGGACGGTATGTTCTTTGTGAAGAGTAGGTATCCACTAAGAAAGAGTTTTCCGAAATTTCACCTCCACGAGGGTAAAATAGGAGATGAAAATTTGTATCAAAAATCTTATTCAAGTGTAAGTGGACTTTTGGTAAGAAATAAAGAGTTACATGTTTCAGCGTTTTTGTGAAATCACTTCTTAAAAATAACCCAAATTCGGAAAGATAAAGAGATTACTGTTGCAGTAGCCTCCTTTGGAATAGCCACCACGTTGCTAAGTGGTGGCAGAACGGCACATTCGGTACTTGAAGAGCCATTAAACTTAGGTCATGAGGAAAAGCTAGTTTGGAACTTTAGTAAAACCAGCGAGTGGGAACGAATATTGCAGCAATATAAACTGTTGATTTGGAATGAATGTACAATGTCCTACAAAAGTGTAATCGAAGCACTAAATCGAACTATCAAAGATATCAAGAGCAACCAAAGTATCACGGAATATATGGTGGCACTGCTAGATGGCGTTTTTAGACCGTCTCTGGGGATGACTTCCGACCTCCAAGCGGGCAAAACCGCGGCCAGAAGCTAGTTTTCTATATGAATGGCTCGAGTTTTTGACATGTGTGATCAAAGCAGATTTTACTTATCCCAGAGTCTTTAAGATTTCTCATTAATTTATGCGGCTGTAATAACTGAATAAAAAAGGTAAACATTGCATCTTCTTTCATTCTAGCCTAGATTCCTTTTACATCACACCTACATTGAAATGTCACCCATGTACTGCAGAAAAGTCTTCCGTGATGAATTCTATTTTCGTACTGAAACCACTGAAAGGCAAAGCTTATACCCCGTGAAGATTGAAATAGAACACAATATCTGCCAACGCAATCCCAGTAAAGGGATAAACTTTGAACAGTCAGTTTGTTTGGCCGCTTCCACCAACTTTATATGTTCAATAAAGCTGAAGGAAAATGATTTACTATAAATATATGAGAAATAATATGCGGAGGATATTGCAGGATTTGTGGAAGCGGTGTGTTTATTATATGCGTACCTTATTTTAGGATGATATTTTAATAACAGATGCGCGGTTCGATCGATATGTGAGGCTTTTACTGCGGCCAGTGCACATATTCTTGTAGCATATCAATGTACTGTACTATGACTTAGTCGACTAATGAGAGAATAATTATCTGTGGTATTTGCCAATTAGTCTGTGACATTACTACCTTCACCTCCCTATAGAACTTGCTAGAAACACAAAGTCTATAAATAAGACTAGACGGGAGGAACTCGTGCCTTTTCTACGATAGTCACTGAAGCATATACAGGGTTATTTGTAAAACACCAGCAACCTCTTAAGGGGTCATTGTACTCATCATTATGAACAACTTTTACTATGGGACCAAACCTGGAATCGCGAAAAAAAAATCTGCTGTTCAGTACATTTTAGCGAGTTATGCGAACATAAATGTACTGAACAGCTGATTTTTTTTCGCGATTTCAGGTTTGGTCCCATAGTAATCTTAAAGCGTAAAGCTTCGGATAGATCGCTGTTTCGGCTAGATCACAGCTCCGGCTAGACCACAGCTCCAGCTAGACCACAGCTCCGGCTAGACCACAGCTTTGGCTAGACTACCGGCCATAACCCACTACACCGACTAGCTACCGTCCTGAACCCTCATCTCCACCTATTTACTGACTGCACCGGCGGCCGCTGAGCTTCACACCAGCAACTACGGCTGACGGCCACATTACCCGCCCCACTACTCCTGCAGCCTACACGCCAGACGCGGCCCTCTACCCGGCGACTACGGCTGACAGCCAGACCTAAGGCTGACCACGCCGAGCCACCGCAGCGCCAGCCAGACGGTCCGCCCAGGGCAGTACACCCACTTTTATATCCCTACAGCACATAACCTGAGACAATTAGTGAATACACGACCCCCTACAGTAAACTTTGTTGTCATAACCTTAAAATAAACTCTGCTTAAGTGACACATTAGTCTCATTGCTCTACCCTTGAACCCACTACGCCCTTCTTAACACATTCACTTTTTAGGCTGTGCTTCAAAAAACTTTTTCCACGCGTTGATTGCTCCCTTACTACTACCAAAAAACTTTTTCAAGTGCTGTTTGACAATATGCTGTCGATGATGGTATCTAGGAATTCTTTAATAAGAGCGTTATTAAGCTTTTGCTTTGCGTCGCCAAGATGAGCGTTTCTAATGGCGTTCATAGACAAATATCCGCATTGTCATCGATATCCTGCACCCATCGTGACAACACTGACTGCATTTTGCCTTGGCCGTCGAACCTCGGTATCAGATTGTCTTCATGTGTTGTGTTGGTTGTGTAAGCTTGCCTCGTAACATTCAATGTGTGGCCAATTGCGTCGTTAAATTCTTGGTTTGTGACAGGCCACATACGTCACGATATACTTTCGCAAGTTTACACTTGCACAAGTCTGCGTGACACTGAATTTCTCGGATACTTATATGCTAATTAAGGCCCACACTCGTTAATGTATACTAGTGCAAGTCCAATTTTGCGCAAGTAATGTGTGTGGCCTGCATTACATTATCATCACATTTTATGGTTTTTAAAAGAGTCCCTTATATTCTTTCACCCCTTTTTGTCGCAACAAAATTAATCTCCTTCCATTATGTGGCACCCCGTAAACATTACAGGGCAATGAGAAACTGATTTAACGGGAACCCGAAAGAGACCCTAGTAGAGATGGCAACCTACTACTAGGTATAATCATTAATTAAATATTTTATATACATTGTCCGTTATGTACTGTTTTAATTAAGCTTACCCTCTTACATAAAGACCTTTTAGGGACATAATTACCGAATAATTTATTGAATGCCCTTGCCTTAAGTCCTTGGGAAAGACGGGTATTTTGTAAGCATTTTCTTTAACAAATTGGAATGTACAGAAAGCAACCTTATTAAGCTTTTAAGCTTTGATCTACCTTTTTTGATATAACCTAATCCTACTATAATAATATAAACACGAAAGTTTGTGAGGATGGATGGATATTTGTTACTATTTCACGCAAAAACTATTGCACGGATTTTGATGAAATCTGGCATACAGATAGTTTATGATAACACATATGATACTTTTTATCCCGATATTCTTACGGCTTCGAGATTCACGCGAGTCAAACTGCGGGGCGTTGCTAGGAACCTAATAATCTTCTTTGTGTACCTTATAATCGTTTAGCTATGCAAGAACATGAAAAAAATTATTTGCTAAAAACAACAAACGAGTTTTAATTATACTTAATTAAAACTTTTAGTTTGTATTTCTGCAATTAAGCCACATTTACAATTCAATAAAGCTCTGATAATCCAATTAAGCCCTTTATAGTAACTAATGAGTTCAAGACTAATTCAATTTAAAAGTTAATTACGCGCGACCAATAACTTTGCAGCTCAAGTGTGAGCAACGTAGCATCTAGGAAAATTGAAATTTAATCGAATCTATTATTTTATTTTAAATATTATTAAGCATTTATATTCGTTTTTATGTAGGTATAGAAATACTATTTTAAAACAATACATAATATGTTATTATAGATGATAATTGTATCGTATAGGAAAAATAAAGGCATGTCATGTTATTTTGGGTTGAATACATCATCATGAAATGATTATGATCTTTGTAAGATCCATGGAAATATTCTTATATCTTTGGTTCAGAGTCCAGGTCAGATCAGTGTATAATCAGGTTTAACCGGTTCAAAGTCCACAAAACAGACCACCTAATCATCGTCATCACTGGCAGCCTTGTTCCAGCCACTACTGAGTATAGGCCTTCTCCCTTTTGTGCCATGCTTCCCTGGTCCGTGCCAGTCTCAACCAGCAGCAAGATAGCAGACAACAGCAAAGAATTATAACTGAAATACACAATATATGTCACGGCTAAGCCCCGACGTGCGGCTACACCTAGTTTTAGCCGGCTAGAACTAGGTGTAGGTAACCGATTGGTTAGGTTAGGGTTAGAACTGTGACCACCACTGAAGTTAGGTTAGGTTAGAACTGCGACCATAAAATGCACGCGCCGAGCGAGCGAAGCAAGCGGTGCCGCGGTAGCAGCCGGCGAGTGCCAGGGTCCGAATGCAATCGGTTCCCTACACCTAGTTCCATCCGGCTAAAACTAGGTGTAGCCGCACTTCTGGTTTTAACCGTAACATATACAAAAGTGAATTTTAACATAACATCAATAAAACAGAAAATAAGCAACTCCTGCTACCTCCGCTCATACCATCGCGATGGTATGAGCTATGCAACGGAAATGTCAAAATTAGCGTAGAGACCTAGCCTACCGCTAACTCTAACAGAGACTTCATATTTAATAATCCAACACAGTACTTAAACAAAGTACTAACTAGCAATGTTAAAAACCTATAAAATTACAAACATTTGAGTCAACACCACCGTTTGCGGGCTAGCTCCAGCAATTGACTCCTTGATTGTATTAATAGCATACAACAATGCAGTGGTTTTCAAATAACGTTGCACAGTGGCCGAAACTAGATTGTAACATGCAGAACATTTGCAACAAACAGAGAAACTGTTGATCAAGTTAATCTAGCAAGCTGGGCTTTGTCAGGTCGTCTGGGAATATTGTATGTGGTTATGTACCACCTTAATGTATTCATACGATTTGAGAACAACACCACATCGCAGCAACAAAATGTGGCCAAAAATAGGTCGTGTGTTATTGGTCGTCGTTGTGAAGTCGCTGCAACTTCTTACAGTCACGTTGCAGTTGCTTTGTCGCTCTAATTATAGTAGTTGTGATGTGGCTACGTTGTGTAGGCACAACGTAGCCAAAACACTAGGGTATTTGCAGACAGACAGATTGATGTGTTTGCGATGTGGCCGGCTGCTAGTGCGCTGTCTCCTGGTGATTGCGTTGTGGCTGCGACATGGCTTTGATATGGTCAGTATCGCCGCACGCCGATACGGTTGATTTTGACGGGCAAATGTGGCCCGTGTGAATAAACTATTCGATTTCGTTACGTTTGTGGTGTGGTTGTATGTACAGACGCCAGCAGGTCAACCTACCCGAAACTGTCAGATTTTCCCAATCAACCTTGAACCTAATGCCTTAGCAATAAAGTCGAAAATCTATTAAAGAAATCTGACAAATTGTAGTAGCTTGATGTGCTGGCGGCTGTACTACGTGTAATCGGGCCCTTTAGGCGAAAGCGCCCGAGTAGCCCGCGAAATTCAAAAATATGAATTTACAGAATTACCTATAAAATTGCCGACTTTTGATACCAGGCAGTGTGAAGATAAATATTTATTTTTTATTTATGTATTTATTAACACATCATCATTATCATTAAAGGAATTTCCTAATTCAATGTGGCTATAATTACAGATTTATTATTTACCAATCATAAATACGATTAATTATGATTTTGTTTAATACCTTTCATTTTATTTAGAATTCCAAATTCAAATTAATGATATAATAACATGAGTTTTTTTTTTTAAATCAGGTGTTCATTTGATTTCCCGCCGTTTGATTTTTCTTTGATATAGATGTTTCTGTAAAAATGGAAAAATTAATAATGCGCGCTATTTTCGAATACGAGTTCCGTCGTGGCCCCAACGCGGCACAGACAACACGCAATATAAACGACATGAATGGACAAGATACCGCAAGTGAACGCACGGTGCGTTTTCGTTTTGGTCGCTTCCATTCTGGAAATTTTGATCTCAACAATGAGCCCCGGGGAAAAATTTAAAATCCAACGAGGCGGTCAAAAACGCCTAATGGAGGCATCAACGAACTTTCAATAAAAATGGCAAAAGTGCATCGACATTACCTATTTTTTTTTACTTTTTTTTTTTTTTTCTATTTAAAATGGTAAGTTCATACCTAACTACGAGTATATATTTGGTGTTCTGTATATTTTTACGGTCGCGAATCATACTTAGATCATCATACAACTTAACACCGACCTACAAATTGCAAAAAAAAAATAATTTTACGGGCTACCTTAGCGCATCTGCATTCCCAATCAACCTCGAACCTAATACTTTAGCGATAAAGTGGAAAATCTATTAAAGAAATTTGACAGATTGTAAATTACAATTAAATGAAATAAATTTTTTTATTCTATAAATATAGGATATCGGAATCCTGTCTGACTACCTCAGAGAAGAAATGGCGAAACAAACTCAGGGGTCAGGGGTTTTAAAGTCCAGACATAATATTGGTCAAATCATGTGAGGACCCTGTAGATCCGTGTCTGAAATGGTCTTTTAAGGAAAAACCACACTAATTTGAGTGGTTTTGTCCAGTCAGTACAAGCATTTGTCAGTAATCGTTGAGCTACAGCTCAACACGCCAAATCACGTTAAATCTAAATGCGCAGATTTGTCAACAATTGGAGATCATTTGCAATGTTTTGATAGATCTCCGTGAGGTTACTGAGTTAGCATTTTGTGAATTTTATAGAAGACGCGAATTGGTAAAAATTTTGTTTATAATCTGATTATTTTGCGATTTCTTTTCTGATTGGAGTACGGTATTACCGCTGTTTTTGACTCATGATGCAAACTGATTTTCAGAACAAAAGTAAGCCTGTATAACAACTTCTACGCGAAGAGTTAGTGGCGAATTTAGGCAATTAATAAGGCAGCCCCAGTGTTTTTCAGAACAACACCGCAAGCAGAAAAATAATTTCCTATCTCGCAAATATCCATCCATCATAATCGTGGTAAACAAAATCATCACTTATCCGCAAGACAAGCTGCCACGTCGCTTTCAAAAAGAAGGAAGAACATACGAAGTTGTAGGTACAACCCTATTGTGACGTCATTCATACGATATTTGAATATTTTATGAGCGTTTTGTTATTCCTAGTAGAATGTGTAACTGGTTTTATTAAATTATGGATACGGAATCTGCATGTTTTTACAACTGTTCATTTGTTCTGAATTGTAAGCGAAACGTGTATTTAATGCGTTGACACGTATTAAAACCACGTTTGTAGGAGGAAAATATAAATTTGCAATTTTATGGAAATAAAAACCACTATCTTTTTGGATTTGTAAATTGTCTGCTGTCGTAAATACTTTTGCAACCTCCATTATTGCTTGACTTTCATGATCTCACGTACCGATTTTTTATCGTCAACAATCAAGATAAAAACTAAATACATTTAAAAACTATTGAGTCGAGTGTGCATTATTGACTGGTCATCTCCTGTATCTACATTGACGCCTTTTGAGTTGATAAGAATAAATTTCGACAAAAACTACTCTACTCTACTTTTCGGGGTACATCTGTTCCTGTAACTGATCGACTTGAGCTCCTAGGCATGGAGTTGACATCTGGTCTCAACTTCGGCGCCACCATCGAGTACAAGGCCCAAACTGCGGCCAAGAAACTGGGCATCCTAAATAGGGTGAAGCGATACTTTACGCCTGGACAGCTTTTAACCCTTTACAAAGCGCAAGTCCGATCCTGCATGGAGTATTGCAGTCACCTTTGGGATGGATCAGCTAAGTACCAACTAGCCGCGCTTGACTCGGTGGAACGCAGAGCTAAGAGGCTCATTGGCGACGTAAAACTGGTGGATGCCAAGCTTCATAGCTTGGCTCATCGCCGCAAGGTTGCCTGCTTGTCGGTCTTCTACAGATTGTACTTCGGAGAGTGTGCCCGAGAACTCCACGACCTCATTCCACCGGCCCCCTTCTACCACCGGACATCTAGACGCACTGCGAGTTACCATCCCTACCTGGTTGCTATTCCACCAATTCGCACTAAGCGCTTCCAAAGTCTTTTATAATGCGCACAGCAAAAGAGTGGAACTCACTACCTGCGTCTGTGTTTCCGAACGTATACAACCCTAATCTCTTCAAAGTGAGAGTGAACAGGCATCTTCTGGGTAAGCTCACTCCATCGTCGACTTTGTCTCTGTCACCTCTGACCTAGACTAGAGTCAAGAGCAAACCCATCACAAATAAAAAAATTAAAAAAAAAGACTTATATTATCTGAAGTTCTTCAATCAATTATTATAAAGCGGCTTTGTATCCAATATAATGGATTTGATTGCTAATGATGATTGAATCAATAGCAATCCTCGAAAAAAATAAAAAAGCAGCTAATCGTACGAGCAGCAAAATAATTAACGTACCAGCAATACTCGTACATATTTATAAAAATAGTCCAAGGCAAGAGAAAAACTAGCGAAATAAAACGAAGAAGATTTGTACAAAGGACGTGATGCGAAATAACATCTACTAATTACTGTGGAGACTGATTCACGCGATGATCCCGCGCAAATTGTGCGTAAGCATGACTAGCTTGAAATCACAGGAATTGTACTGATTTATGTAGTGTAAGTAAGTAGGTAAGAAACTGTGATTAGTTTTTGTTAGTGTAAGATTTGTATTTGATGGAAAATGTGTTTTAATGTTGCCACATACGTTATTCTGAGCGACAATCGGTTCACGTGGTGATATTGTAAGATATTAGGAAAATTTTTTAGTCGAAGTGAAATTGATCATACCTACCATACACATAATAATAGGAATCTGTAAGCTAAAAGCACAATTTTGAACGCGTTTAGCGCAGGAGTTTCGCTTCTACTTTAGTGTCTTCAAGGCGCTGTTTACTTTTAATTGTTTATCTCAATTTGACTTTTTTTTTTATATCCATCTTGTTTTCTTTTTCTTTTCTTCTCAGCTGTTACGTTTATTAAAACTTAGGTGAGTGCTGGAACTGACGTCTTCCTTTCCGATTTAAACTATTCCTCAAAGATTTACTTATTATTTACGGCTATATCTGGCTTTTACAACTGCAATACCGTTTAGGCCTCACCAACATGACATGTGCCTCCAGTGTCACTGTGTTAGATCAGAGAAAGACAAAGTTGAAGTCTGAAGCACCTCAAAAATTCACTGGCACTCAACCCTTCAAACTAAAACAAAGTGTAATGGAGTTCAGTGGTAGAAATATGCTTGACTGAAATATTTCACTGGAATCAACTCCTTTATATGTGTGTGGCCTTATCTTACTATTTTCATTTTATTTTATTTATTATGGGACAATAAACAGCTACAATATAAAATGTTTACAAGTAACAATAGTTTAGGCTCATAAGACAAGTAGAATTAACAATATTGCAGCCTACTAGATTAGCATTACTCAGATATATAAAATAAGAAAATAAATGATTATTAAAATACAATACAAGTAATTAATTATTTTTAAAAAATAATAATAATTTATGATAAAAATTAAAAATTTGGGATTGCCCCTTATTATCACAAATAAGAATTTAGATTCAAAAAAATATGTAATAAAAAAATATAAAGGAATTGACAGTAAAATACAATTCATTAATAAAAAATAATTTAAGTGGTTGAAATATATTAAATTTTGAATAAAGAACTCACACTTTTAACAAGGTAGAAGAACTATTCTGCCGTCCGTTAACTAGAAACCCTCAAATGGTAAATTTTTACTTTTTTTTTTGGAAAGTGATACGAGTTCAAAATTCTCTATCTTTCTATCTAAGAAACATTTTTACAATACAAATAGTTCCAAAGACATAAAAATTTCAGAGGCCGTTATGTAACATAATTTGTAATGATTTCATCACTTGAAAGCGTCTAACCCACAACTTCATCGCTTAATGTCAGTTAAAATACCTTAACTGCCCGATGTGACGATTACGTTATCGTATCTAAGCAAGTTGGTTCGACGATGACAACGATAAGTATGTTATCTGATTATTCTTGACTATAGAAACTCAAAAGTACTATAATTACTTTATAGTTAAGCATTTAAAGAACAATTTCATTGAAAAATTTAACTTGTTTGCAGTTACCCAACCTTAACGCTATTTTAGTTAAGTATTTATTCTGTAAATTTCTTACAATACTTTGCTTGAAAATAATTCTTGCCTGTTTGATGAGAACAGTGAAAAAAAATTAAATTATACTTAGCTACAAAGCAGTTAAGAGGCCCGCGAAGCATGCGTAGTTCATACAAACGAAATACCAAAATAATTTCTAAATCAAACATATTCTTAAGGTAGTGTGTTTTTAATCCGACTGGATTACAGAATATCTAGGTTCCCAAACATACATTTTGAAAGGTCACTGATTTGAAGACGAGATATGAGGAATTTAAAATTTCTATAGAAAACTTATTTTTCTCATATTTCCTATTTAAATCAATGTTCTTATTTAATATATATTTGGGAACCTAGATATTCTGTAATTCAATCGGAATAAAAACACAGTACCTTTAGAATATGTTTGATTTACAAATTATTTTGGTATTTCGTTTGTATGAACTACGCATGCTCCGGGGCCGTCTTAAGCCTAATTACTTAGCTAGAAGGCAGTTTTCCGACTCTCGCGCTGCGTTCACTCCGGTGGTGAGGCGCCCGCGTTGATGTCGGGAATGATCCTACAGGAAAGTACTATTGGGATGAAAAGCATCATTATATTTTAACACAGGTCATGATCTACCTGTGTGCCAAATTTCATCTAAATTCGTTCAGCCGTTAAGGCGTGAAAAGATAGTTACTAACGAACTGGACTCTAATTCATTTAACGCGTTTTTTTGCTACAAGCGGATGATTTCCTGTTATGGAAAGCAAAAACCTAAAACTAGAGATTTTAAACAAAACTTAGATTGCAATCACATTGACACATTGAATTAATCACTGCTTAGGATGCAAACTGCTCTAAAATTAATTTCACCAGCAAATCATGATACAAATTCGCATACTCGCTTTTATAATTCAAAATTCTGTTAAATTCTAGCACCGTGAATTTTCACAGCTTCGTGTCGTTTCCTTTCAGATTGATTGAAAGATGTATAGCAAACATAAACCTGTAGTA
Source organism: Dicycla oo (assembly GCA_948252095.1). Classification (NCBI taxonomy): domain Eukaryota; kingdom Metazoa; phylum Arthropoda; class Insecta; order Lepidoptera; family Noctuidae; genus Dicycla; species Dicycla oo. Next base: position 17,952,288 of record OX411728.1, read on the forward strand.
TCTCAGTCGACACGTTTGAAACTCGAGCATAAAACCAAGATAAACTTCAAGCGTGTTTAACTTGTAGACGTGTTGGCATTTATGTTATGTACACCCTAAAGGGGGTGTTTATACATTTATGAAACGTCACACTCTTTTCCTTTGGAACGTGAGGTTCAACCGCTGCGGCACAGGCCAGGGTCGGTCGCGTAGTCACGTATGCCTTAAATAAGTTAGGTACTGTATCCATGTGTTTGGTTATTATTATGAATTGGCGTTGGTATCAATGTTGAATTTATTATTAATACTGGATTTATTTTATTCTTGTAGCATTCTGGTAGGAGTTCGACATATCCCTTTATTCCCTGATTAGAGGGTTCCCCAATAGAGCTTATCATAAAGCACATATAGGTATATCATCCATACAATCATAACCAGGCAAACTAATTACGTGACTGACTACATCATTTTATTCCACCTAGGTAACAATTTCCGCTGTCCTGCAAATTGCATACTAAACAGACTAAAAACCATCTCAACTAGCTCGTTTTCAACCTGATTCCAGGAGCTAGATCACCACCTCTTAAAGCGGTATTATTTTAATCTTATTTGAGTGTGGGAAAGTGATGGAGCTAGACGTCCTGTAAAGCTCCATCTCGTGGTTGGCCCCCAGGGCATAAAAATAGAAAAACAAAACAACATCATTGCCTTGTTGTCATTACCTTGTTGATACCCTCTACAAGATAAGTAATCTGCGCACTGTTAGGAAATTATACATATTGAACATAGTCTGCACAACAGGCCCCTCTCATTTGATCCACTAAATCTTGATAAAAGACGAAAAGATATTGTGGCCCATTCCCCTCGGGTCCGTACGGTTTTCGCCAGACGTCAGTATAATACTGAATCAACTTATATTTATAATAAATTGAACCTTAAATTCAATACATACCCCATGTTGCGGTACGAATGTAAAAAGACTAACAGAGTGGTTAAAATCACGAACGTACGATGAAATCGAAATTATATTAACCAGAATATGCTAATGAAGAAGCTGTAGGTACCCATCATAGCATACTTCAGTTAATTAATCATTAACACACACACACTCACACCCATACACCCCGCACACCACTCCCCCACATACACTCACACACGCACAAACACTACACATACCTGAACTTGCTACAAATTGTAACATCCTAAGAACCTAATTTTATTTCTTTTCTTTTTTAATTATGTCTCAACATGGTAGATAAATAACCCATGGGAAGTTGCGAGGTAACCCCATCACAAGTATCCTCATTTACCGGGGCTGCCTCAATTTTGTGCTGTAGAACAATTGTTTGAGAAACAATAAAAACTTTTTGTTTTCACATTGTTGGCTGAAAATAATACGTTATCGTGACAGAAAAATGGCTCAATCGACGTTGAGATTCCAATCAGGTTGAAAAAGCAATTCTAAAGACAATTTATTTTGAAATCGCGTTGTATGCTTATTGCTAGATGTCGCCATTTAATTGGTTCTACTTTTTAAATTAATTAATTAATTATTTCGATTTTGAAAAGAGGATTAGTGTTTTGATTTGAAGAGTTCAAGGGAAATGTGATAATAATGGCATGGTGACGAAACTGTGATAATTGTATGAATTTTGTTTAACTTTGATCTCCTTATAATTAGCAGGTGACGTAGAGAGTCCGACATTAGTTAGTTTGGCAAAATGATATTGGATTGGAAATTCTTGGATAGAAGACAGCTTTGTAATAATAAAAAAAAACCCGTTCAAGTGCGTGTCGGACCACGCACAATGAAGGGTTCCGTAGTTGGGATGAATTTATCTCAAGAACAAACTTAACATTGTAGTTGACAAACATGTTCTCCCATACATTCCAACTACAAATGTCCATAGTTAAACAAAAAGAATCCAACCCACATTACACCTTATGTGGGTTGGATCTTTTTCGTTTAACTATGGACAAACGTAAGTTTGTACGCACGATATTGAGGGATTTACCATGTTATTTTAAGATCACATACTTCTTATAGGTTTTCTGTAATCTGTAGCTATAGAATTAATTTCTGTATTTTTTAAATAATTTTAAGCTGAGTAGTTTCGGAGATAAAGAGGGGAGGAATGGTCTATTTTCTTAAATAACTAATAATAATAACAGTTTATTTGAAAATTAAAAAAAAATATCACAAAATGTCACATTAAGCCCTTTCATTTGATATATCGCACGGTACAGTTTGCAAATATATTTTTTTAATTTTCTTATTTGCCTCCCAAAATTTACCCTCATATTCAAAATTAATTAATATAAATTACACGTCCGTGTTTGGGTCACAGAAATACATACGTGTACCAAATTTCAACTTAATCAGTCCATTAGATTCGGAGCTAATTGGCTGTGACAGACGGACAGACAGACATACAGACACAGGAGTGATCCTATAAGGGTTCCGTTTTTTCCTTTTGAGGTACGGGACTCTAAAAAATGAACAAACACAGGTCATAAGTAACGTCTAGCAATGCATTTCATCATAACACTCGTACCCTATTCATCCTTACAAGTCCAAATTCCAAAATAAACTCAGTTCTCTCTTATTTATAAACAAACCATAGTCCAAGATTCTGTATTAACATCTTCAAATATTCCTAACAAAAATATCGTTACTTCTACAACGCTTCGCAAAAGTTTTTCGATTCCGAAATTCCTCTCCCGATCAAAAATGATAAAAGTTTTGTGGAGTAATTAAAAGACAAACAACAGAACTCAGGAACTTTCTTAATTTATTAAACGGCCCTTTAGTTCCTGCGACGGAGGTTTTGCAAAGAAAGTCACCGTTTGGTTCGTTACCGATGTAAGTCGATAAAAAAATTAATAAAAAAAAAAAAAAACACACTTAAAAAAAAAAAAATACAAAGTGAAAAATGACTAATTTCGGACGTCGGTGTCTTTGGTTTTGTATTTTAGTTTTTTGTCACCGCCTTCCGAAAATGTTAAGTTATTTTTCACTTTGTAGTCTGTTTTTTTTTTGGGTTTTCTTTTCACTTTTTATTGTGGAACCTACTACCCCACAAAAATTTGAATACGACTACCTGCAAAAGAAATTAGAACAAATGGGACCAACTTCGAGGTCCCTCCCGAATAAAACAAGAATCGTTCAAATCGGGCTTTTCTGTAAAAAGTTATGCGTGACGTATATTTTTTATACTTTTATAAAGAATGAACCTTTTAAAAAGTATAAAAATATACAGGATGACTTTCAAAACATGCGACAAAAGTTAAGGGGGAGTTCTACCCATCAATATGAACAACTTTTATTATGGGACCAACTTAGAATTCGCTTAAAAATTTCGTCCTTCTTATACAAAATGGTCCAATCGGGTACGTACTGTTACATGGGAAGGTCAATTTTTTTTTTGCGAATTCTTAGTTGGTCGCTTAGTAAAATTTGTTCATATTGATGGGTAGAACACCCACTTAAATTTTGTCGCATGTTTTCAAAGTCATCCTGTATACGTTTCGACTTGAGAACCTCCTCTTTTTTTGTCGGTTAAAAATGGAAGGAATTACGCGAGGCGTACACTTTTTCACCCGACATCGTCCGATGACGTCCTATATCTGGAATAGAATAGAATACTCTTTATTATGTCCACCATACGAATTACAGATATAAATGTAGAAATAGATTTTTTACTCTTAGGGCGTTTGTGCACTACAAGGCCGGCATCCGATTTTTTACGGTCCGATATGGCACGCCATAAATGTATAAACTAGTTTGTGCACTGTACGTAATTTTATCGTACGATATTTTACTTTTCTCCATTGCGGACCGTACTCATCGTTCCTAGCGTAATTACGCGTGCAGGGCGTGTAGTTTCAAAGAGAGCTACCCTGAACTGCGCCGCACCGATCCGAGTAAAGACGGACAAGTGCACAAGCCAATCATCCGTTTTTTTTTCATGCCACATCGGACCGTAAAAAATCGGACTGTCGGACAGTAAAACTCCTTGTAGTGCACAAACGCCGTTACTACACCAGATTGCAGATCGAGACATTATGTCAGTAATAAAATTCTCCGTATTTTTATTAGTGATATAATTGTGTTAATTTTACTGCACGGTGTAAAACATTACACAATTTGATACCTACGCACGGACACGCACTATCTTCTGCGCTGGTCGCAGTTGTGGTCGCAGTCGCCTGACGCGGATGCCGAACCCGCCAACGTGGCGCCTTACAAAACGTCTCCTATATAGTGCGCATCAAATAACTTTGCCGTTCTGAAGTTTGCGCAAGTGACTGCGCAGTAGTCAAAATCTATACTAAAACAGCAGTGCGCCATACCATGCGCATCGGAAATCCTGGTTTCAGAGCGTCAAAGTTATTTGACGCGAATTATAGTTTTTTTTTTTCATCGCACGCAAGTCTGGAAGTAGCGTCGGCGCGTGGTGACCGTGGTGGTGGTGAAGTCGTGTAGAAATCAGCTGGCATGGTATGGTATGGGTATTCTGTATATAATGTGGAGAAATATGAGTGAATAGAGTGAAGAGAATGTGGATGGTTTTCAGGGTAGAGGAAGAGCAATGGATATATTTTGTAAAAGATGATTTATGGCTTGATTACCGAGATGACAGCTATAAAGAAGTAAGAATGTTTTGCTCTTGTAGAATTACTATCTCATAGGAGTGGTGTATCATTACGATAGTTTCTAGCACCGTTTATTATTATTTATTGAATATTTATATTCTCACATTTTGTTATGTAATATTTTCATCGTTAACCTCTCTTCACTGGTAAAGAAACATTGAAAGGATAGTAAACAACATTTATTATCCCACAACTAATAATCATTGTTATTGTTTTTTTAGGGTTCTCTACCTCAAAAGGAAAAATACGGAACCCCTATAGGATCACTCGTGTGTCTGACTGTCTGTCTGTCTGTCCGTCTGTCACAGCCAATTTGTTCCGAATCTAATGGCCCGATTAAGTTGAAATTTGGTACACATATATGTATTTCTGTGACCCAAACACGAACTTGTAACGTAAATAAATAAATTTTGAATATGGGGGTCAACTTTGCAGGGCAAATAAGAAAATTAAAAAAATAAAAGTTTTGCAAACTGTACCGTGTGACATATCAAATGAAAGGACTTACTGTGAGGGTCTCAAATGTATTTTTTTATAATTTTTAAAATAAACCATTTTAAAGTTGTAAGAAAATAGACGAAAATTGACCATTCCCGCCCTTATCTCCGAAAGTACTGAGCCTAAAATTTTGAAAAAAATACAGAAAATAGTTCAATACCTACAGATTACAGGAAAACCTATAATAAGTCTTAAACAACTTGGTGAATCTCCCAATATTTTGCGTACAAACTTACATTTGTCCATAGTTAAACACAAAGAATCCAACCCACAAGAACATTTTTTTCAACTACAAGTTTGTTCTTGGGATAAATTCATCGATAAATTCATCCCAACTTCGGAACCCTTCATTGTGCGTGGTCCGACACGCACTTGACCGTTTTTTTATATTTACACGTTTTCTCTTTTCGGAGGTGTTGGGCAGTTATTTTTCGGCGCGACACGTGATCCTAAGAACAAAGAAATAGAGAAAACCGAAAACATTTGTGTTCATTTGTAATCTTTTGGCAAAACTATTACTGAAGAACAATAAAAATGTAACATGATCTTGTCATCAACTCACCATAATTTATCTTAGTATTCTCTTATGTTTCAGGTCTAAAAAAATGCTGTTCATACCCATGTCCTTAGAGGTTCGACGTAATTCATTTTCTTCAGTTGACACTCGCAATTTTGTGGGATGATAAACAGCTCATGCAATCTACCTTTTTTATATTTTATGAATAACTGGTTCTGTCCCTAACCAAAATTGGATTTTTCATGATCACGGCTATTAATTTCACAAGAGCCACGTAATTTTTGATAGCAAATAGACTTTTTGTAATGAAATAAATTAATTTTATACATGCTGTTCGGTTTTTTGTTTGTAAGTTTTGTTATTAACAAAATTGTTCTACACTGTCGTTTATAATTTTGACATAAACTATATTATATACGCAGTATATCTAAAAATTTCGTAACACTCAAAGACACAAGAAACAAAATCCATTCTAGTTACAAACTTTTTCCTTTTACATTTCCCTCTTTTAACTTGAATAATTCTTAAAAACCACAAACAATACCAAAAGCAAATTGAAACGAAGTAACAAATCTAATTATTTTTACTCTGAAAAAGACCTGCTTGCTTAATTAAAATCTGTCTCAAATAGCTTTAGGTAGAATAAAACATTTTCTTCACGAAATTAGGTGTTACTTCTGAAAATTCAGACTTAATTGGAAACAATAACTTCTGTAGTAAGTAAACTTGAATTTAGCTGAAAGGACGCTATGAGGAAAATAATTACAAAGTTGTAATGTGAAAAGTAATAGTAATAATATTAGTAAAAAAAAAATACTATTATTTTTTTGACATATCTCGGGACCCTGGGGTTCCGGACCTTTGGAAGGCGTACGAGGGGCCGAAGCCAACTCGTAGAGGCCCCTTAGACAATTTTATGCACTATGCAAGTGCACCCAAGGGAACCCCCGGTTGGTGCAGGACTATAGCAGAACGTGGAAACAAAACGTATTGGGCTATGGGTTTGAGTGGCTAAAGTGGATTAGGTAACTTGAACTATGGAAGAACTATGTCCCCTGCCTGGCCTGACCAATGTTATATACACGAATAAATTGGCAGGGGGTGACTTCCACACTCAATAATGGCGCCCCGGAAACGGCCGCTAGCACATAGTGACGTAGCGACAAGGGGGCAACACTTCTTGAGGTGCTTGAGGAGTGGCCTGAGGTGCTCGAGGAGTTGCCCGAGGTGCTTGAGGAGTGGCCTGAGGTGCTCGAGGAGTTGCCCGAGGTGCTTGAGGAGTATTCACCCCTGCCTAACCAATGTTATTCACAAATAAATTGGCAGGGGGTGACTTGCACACTCAATAATGGGGCCCCAGAAACGGTAGCTAGTATATAGTGACGTAGCGACAAGGGGGCAACACTTCCTGAGGTGCTTGAGGAGTGGCCTGAGGGTATTATTTTTCGCGCCTGAATTATTTTTCGAAAGCTGTAACAATTATTTATGTCTGGATTCAATCAGTTTTTGAAGACTGGTCAAAAAATCAATTCCTTCTTTAATTATTATTTTGAGCCTGTAGTTTTCCACAGGTGGGTAACCACTTCCCTGCTCCTTCCTTCTTCATTTCAATTATCAGTTTTCTTTTTCAGTTAGTCGCATTGACGTCCCGATGAAGTGAACGAAGTCAAAAGGAAAACATGTCTGTGGTTATAAATATTAGTAGTTATGGCAAGTAGGTAAAGAAAATGTCAGATCCAGGAGCAATCCACACATAACGTCTAGCAATATTTTATTGTATCTTTCCGATATTATAAGGGTTAGCCGTACCCCGTACGCTCAGAAAAGTAAACGCAATATGACTGCAAGCGAAAACAATATTACTACCCTCAATAGTTTACTTTGCCTAGAAATAAAACAGCCTGAACATAGTAAAGAAACTACCAACGGACGCCATTCAATTTACGTGATAATATTTTGTCATTTCCAATATTTAAGAGAGAGACTCTCTACTTCAATTTCCACTATTTCCGCTTCATCAAAATTGTATATATACAGAAAAAAAAATTCTTTTGCTAACTCTTATGTGGAAAAAACTTAATTGGTATAAACGATATGGGTCTCCTGAAAACCGAGATAGGTCCGTTTTCCGCTCCATAATATAAATCTCTGTCTATTCGACATTTTTTTCGGCATACAATGACATGTCGTTTCGCTTGGCTGGAATATCTCTGAGCCTTTTAAAATTTTATAGCTGGGAGCACAAGGTTCAAAATGGATTGTTCATTCGTCTCTCCGACAATCCTACTAATTTATTTTTGCCGTACATTTGGAGATTACTGAAAATATACTTTTTGCAATTATTCTGAGTTTGTTGTGTCAAAAACGTTTTTTGAATTATTGATATAAAAATACAATTTAATACGTATTGCCGTGTTATTAAATATAATTATTGTTTAGTCTTAGGAATACAAACCACTTCCTTGTAATTTTTCAGATTTTCATTATTTATTTATTGGATTGAATTTCACAGTAATATAAAAACAATAAACGTGTGAAAATTTTCACTATTTCAAAAAAAAATATTGAACACAAAATAAAATACCATTGTAACCATTAAAATGATAAATAATTAATGGTAAAAATTATTTTACACTGATTACAAAATAAACTCTAAGAAATAATTTAGGCAGCTAGCTTAAAAGCCATTAGAACAAGGTGGTGCCATATCTTACAACGATAATAAAGTACCATCGTTTTATTCTCGTTTTAGGCCTAAGATTTATGTTTAATTATAATTAGAAAACGGATATTACATCTATCTTCAAAGCTTTTAGTATTTCATGACGTGAGAAAAGTTTAGTGGGACACTTCTTTCATAGTAAAACCTTAAAGCCACAAACATTGTAGGTGTTTTTTTTTTTTTCATTCATGACAGATATTTATTTTTGAGTTTTACTAACGGTCACAGGGTGAATTCTTCAACTGGGCGTCCAGGTGGTCAAATTCGAAACAATAAGGAATAGCGAAAAGTACTCATAGGAGTCTCGGGCTTGATTTTGATGAAAACTAAAACAGCATCATTGGATAATAAAATCAATATTTCTAGCCAGGAATCGAACTTGTTGATTAAAAAATAAACACTGTATTATTAGCTGACTATTTTATTACTATTATGCTTTATGGATTGATTCTGAATTAAACGTTTTTATTATTATTATTATTATTTATTATATTACACCATTCGATAGTGTCGCTAATATGGATCGAATTCTGGGAAGTAATGACATAAGGCAAACTAAAGGAAAGATCTCAATTTAAAAAAAAAAACTTTTTTTATTTTTCTTTTGTTACCTACCTAGTAAACCTTGATATTGATTTTTCAAAAATCCAATGATACAGTTTTAGTTTTCATCAAAATCGAGCCCGAGACTCGTTTGAGTACTTTTCGCTATTCCTTAATTGTTTCCTCATACTTTCGGATTTGGCCATCCACGCCCACTTGAAAAATCCAGATATATTATTTAATACAGTATCCACAATTACTAACATCTCTTTTTGTTATTTCTACAGACTATACAAAATGTGCAATAGCAGCTCACCATTATTTTGCACCACAAATAAAATACAGCTAATTAAAATTCATAAAATATTGATATCGCAAACCTCTGTCATTGCAATACCACCCTATCTAGCACCGCCTGAATCAACATGCCACGATAACAAAATATCACTTAATTAAGTACGAAATAAACCAGCAATATTAGTTCTCGAGTTGGAACAAAAATTAATTAGCGATGAGCGGACGGAAAATCGCATTAAAAATTCCGTTTGTAATTTACATGGCAACTCGTCTACCTCAGGGGAATGCTATGAGTATATAAAATGAGGCGAAATACGGTTCGCATCAGTGGAGCATAGCTAGTGTGTCCACATCCTAGCCTTTATATGGAATGGAAAAACGCCGATCCAACTTTATGAAACGACAGCGGCAAAAGACGGGGAGATTTTGATGTCGATTTTAGATTGTCGACGATGCGGTGGTTGGTAGATTTTTATGCGTTGTGTCGATGTTATTGGATGTTTAAAGTATTAAATTCCTTAAAAAAAAAACCGGCCAAGTGCGTGTTGGGCCAAGCACAATGAAGGGTTCCGTAGTTGGAACGAATTTATCCCAAGACCAAATTAAAGTTGGTAGTTGAACAAATGTTCTCCCATACATGGATACCTATACATCACGGTCAATTCTCCAACTGTAAATTTAAGTTTGTAATCGCAAAAAATTGTGATTATACTTAAAATTAACGATTTTATCCTTTACTTCTTGTGCTGTGAGACCTTGCTTCTCGCCAAATTTCATGATTCTAGGTTACCGGGAAGTACCCTATTATACTCGTAGGTTTTGATTTATTTGCGAGTATCAAAATATGTCGCATAAATGGCCGTATTTTGACCGTTGACCTACGTATTTCATATTAATTTCAACTTCATACCTCCAGGCGTTCCTGAGAAAACAGGTCTTGACAGACTGACAGACAGACAGACAGACGGACAACGAAGTGTAAGGGTTCCGTTTTTTCTTTTTGATGTACGGAACCCTAAAAAGTATTGAGTAGCATACTACTCAATACTAGTAATTTTATTTAGTTACGTTGAACAGTCATGAGCACAATTAATATGTATTTATACACATAACAACATTCAAAATCGTTTTTCTCGTGTAATAACAATTGTAACTTTGAGGTAAGACCTATTTCATAATACATAGTATGCGTTCCAAAATATTATGTTTGTAATAATATGAAATTGCAATCAATACAGTAGGAGAAAATCAATTTTAAAAGTTGCTCAATGTATACATATTAGTGTTCATGACTGTACTACTCCACCCATAACACTAGACAACTGTGAGTCTAGAAAAACTGTCAGGTTTATGAATAGAGTAGTAGTGTTAGCTTTTGGAAAGGTTTTCGTTTAAATTCTAATATTTTACGCACACACTGTGGTCAGACTGGAAGCCGACCCTAACCCACTATGTATCTACATAGGTAGTAAAATTTTCGAAAGTATGCAATACAACGAAGGTAGGGTCGCACCCTTCGATATACCTACTTAAGATAGACGGTCTATCACTGTCCACCATTTCACAGTACGCCCTAACACAATCTATGACAATTATTAAAGCCCTTCGGATTGATTTATTTATTGATACGGCACTTCAACGACGTACTTACTAAAACATACACGAACAACAATAACATACAGTTTTAGGTATTGTGAATACGTCACTTACAGAAGTGCACAGAACTAGCTAGGACGTATAAGATACTGTTAGTAGATACAATTGTTGTACCACATTGAGTAGATATCTACATATTTGGAATGACACAAGAACTGCAATTAAGGGGACTACAGGATCTAAAGCGCGGTCACTGTCGGACTGCATAGAAAAGAAAGAGAAGCGTGATGACACAACGCTGATAATTTATTGCAAAATATGAAGCAATTATCTATTTACGAAAATATATTGTTTGGACTAAAAATTTTAAACATTATGCTATATGTTGCTTGTGGAATAATCTGACAAAAAATCAGCATGGAATGTATGTTGGTATGATTTTTGTTCGTTAAAAGAAATTTTTAGAGGCCTCTTCGGGAGTTTTTGCTATCGTATCAAATTAGTTGTATTATGTTTTCAACACACTATCTAAAAAATATATGATGTTCTTCAGGATATATGTATGCTAGTACATATATCCTGAAGAACATCATATTATATATTTTTCTGATTTTGTTTACTGCAGTGGATCATATACTTTTAGGCTTTATAAAACTTGCGTATAGGTCCGGTAGTCCCCTTAAGGTTGAGTAAACTACGGAAATGTAAAGGTATAAAATAAGTGGCAAGGGAAAGTATTTTGATAGGTAGATTTTTAAACTTGTAGACACGTTTTTAAAGACTCGTATGTCAAATCTAATCGTTGTTTTGCCTTAAAAATAACAATGAAAAGCTTTTAAGTACCTATATCATACAATAGCAATTGCATTGCGATGGTGCGCAACATGGTTTGCGTGATATCGGCTAGATTTTTCTTAGATAGATAGATATGATACTCTGAGATGTTACAAATAAGAATTGCAGTTATAAATGTAGAAATTTTACAAGGGGTGACACAATGCTACCTTTTAAAGACAACTTTTGGATGGATTAGGAGAGAAAGGAGAGACTACTGCAAGCAGTGGCGGCGTGTGCAGAACACCGCCGCGTTCTCGCGAAGGCGATTAACGGTGGCGATCTCGCGTCCGGCCCTGGTCCAGGCCATGGTACGGAGTGAGAGTGTATGGGAAGCCGTCACCTCAAGCCCCTAGTTACCGCAGGAGACGCCCTGGGCGTCGCAAAACGAGAGCCAATTCTCGGCCACCGTAGGCACGGGCTTGCGGACGGCGAGCAATGGGTAGCTCTCCGTCCGGTAAGGACCAAGCCCGGGTCGACGGCGCGTTGTGTTTCACGCGCGCCTCAAAGAGATGTCAGCTCTAACTGATGGGGCCGATGCCTGCCGGGGTTGCGGGTTGTTTGAAAGATTTACCGTGGCCCTGGCACAGGCAACTGAAGGAACATGGGTGGATTTTAGTCAGTAGAAGTCTGACACGCCCTCCCGCTTCGAGCGGGAGAAGTTATTTGATAATTTGCCACCCAAAAAAAGGCAGTCTTTTGTTAATTAGGCTACACTAACATTTGTGTCAATTAGTTACAAAACTAACGTTTGTCGTCTAAGGGCTCAAAAATCTTAGACTCAAAACAGTAAACCAGTTAATTCCCCCGACTTCTACGCAAACACTTGTTTAGAAACTCTTGATCTCATTGTATCAGTACAATAGCATTATTAGCGGTAACTTTTACTAATCAACTGTAACTTTTGTTAATAGAATAGAGTTAACTGCATGCACCTGGTCTGTTATCTGTTCCCAAACGACTCGAGTCCAGTTCGCAGTTCTGAAACTTTTCGAATTTGTTTCGCATTGTTAGTTGGGAAAATAAAAAGGGTATGTGGATGAAATGACAACTACTTTTTTACAGAGACCATAACTAACAGGAAATCCAAAACTAACAGGAATAATGAAGCAGAAAGGTTTTCACGAAAGGAAAGAGATAAATAAGTCGTGTTTTTGAAAAGGAAACAACAAGCCTACTCTTTTTTGCATTGTGCAGCATATTTCACCTGCTTTAAAATTCTAGGCTTGAGTTCAGTTCGCAGTTTTGAAACTTTTCGAATTTGTTTCGCATTGTTAGTTGGGACAACTTTATTGTGTTTGTCTCTATTAATCCAAAACTAACAGGAAAAATGTAGCAATAAGGTTTTCGCAAAGGAAAAGAGATGAATGATTCTTGTTTTTGAAAAGGACACAAGCCTACTTTTTTTCGCACGTTCTCTCTCTTTGATTTTAAGATGAATGGGAAGAAAAGAGTGATGTTTTTGGATAAGAAAACATAACGTATTTAAAAAACTTCAGGAGGGAAAGTACCTACCTATCTAACAATATAGGTACTTATGTGAAAATGAATAAGCCAATTTTGGTACAGGTTTCTGTCTTGCGATGAAAGGTAATAGGTACAGTCACGGAATGAAAAGGTTCGTCAATTTTCAAATTGATTCGTTCAACGTATCGCGAGCACATATTACCTTTTGAAACTATGTTACAGAATAGACTCGAGTTAGAGAAAATAATGTTTAACTGTTTGTTAATAAAGTTCAAAATTATTCAGATCAAAGTTGTTTGACTATTTATCTTGTTAACAAGATTATTATGTTCGATAAACTAAAACCTTCTTGTTGGTTCAACCTGCCATTATTATTTCTGTTAAAACTATTGTCAGTCATCTTCATATCATGTCATCACTTTGTAGTTTGTGATGTCATCATTGCAAAATATCATAATTTCTCCTAAATAACTATTTTATAATGCCAAGACATTTAAGTGTTGAAGAAAGAGCAGCAATTATTGCCGAACATGAAGGTGGCTACAACATCTCCGAGATATCACGTCATCTATATGTGACCAGAGATAGTGTGAGATTCTGGATAAGGAGACATGGCGAAGAAGGTGCCCTAGTCGATCATCGTCACAATAATTCTGGTCGCCGTCCTATTCTCAACGCCGCACAAAAATCAGACATGAGAAGGCAATATGAAGAAGACGGCTTTGTGTCAATGAATCATTTCGTCCAAATATATATTATGATGTTTGTCCAAGAGTGATAAGAAACGCATTACACTCAATGCGATTACATTATAGACGACACGTAAACATAGTTGCTCTGACAACGACTCATAAGGAAGCACGCTTAAGATTTGCACAGACTTATTTGAACTTCGATTGGAGTACCACTATATTTATTTTTACCGACGAAAAATGTTTTAAGTCAAGCCAACATGGGTGGTTTAATTTGTGGAGATATAATAGTACGAGATATACGGAAGACCATGTAGTGCCCTATTTCAGTTCTGGACGAATCTCGGCCAATATATGGGGGTGGATGTCAGCGGATAGAGTAGGCGAGCTCGTGCTTCTCTCTCCAAGGGCAAACGCAATACACTACCAGTCTGTTTTAGAAGACAGTATGCTACCAAGTGTCCGTACCGTGTATCTAGCTGATGAGGTACCTGAGGTCAGATATATTATGTCCAGGACAATGCTCGCACGCACAATGCTCGTATTGTGAATGAATGGTTCATCCGGCATTGCGATAGAGTGGTGATACCCTGGCCGGCAAGATCTGCAGATTTCAACCCGATAGAGAGCTTATGGGGTTTAATGGTACAGCGATGGGAAAATAGAAATGAAAGGACCAACGAGGCTTTAGAAAACCACTGCCGAATTATTTGGGAAGACACTAGAGGCACGGATCTATGCTCTCGTCTAGTGGGTTCCATGAGAAATAGGTTACAATGTTTGATTGAAGCTAATGGTGGTTATACGCGTTATTCAAAATAAATGTCATTAAACTTATTCGTAGTTTTCATTAACTTTTGCTTCTTATTTTATAGTTGTCATTTTATTGTTGTTTTAATATATTTTGTAACATTGCATTGATGGGATAGAAAAAACAAGCAAAATCTTATTCGATAGCAAACGTCATATTTATTTAAATGTTAGAAGCACTGTTTCTTGCACTGGTATGTTGGCATGATTAATTCTTGCAGTACTAGTGCAAGCGAAAACCGACTCTAACGTGACGAACCTTTTCATTCTGTGACTGTACATCACTATTATTAAATCTATGTATTTACAGAATACCACATTAAACTTTACTAAAATCCTAACACAATGAATTTAGTCCACATTCGTGTGGCGCAATATATTATCTGTTTTTGAGATCGAGTTAACTAAATGCCACAATAAAAATGTGATTTTAATAATTAACATAATATTGAACATTCCATCATAATCAGCCTATAATGTTCTCACTGCTGGGACACAGGCCTCCTCTCTGTGAGAGCAAGTGGCTGTTATCCACCACGTAGGCCCAGTGCGGGTTGATAGATATCAAATGTGTCCGAATTTTTGGTTCTAGGACATGCCGGTTTCCTCACGATGTTTTTCTTTACCGTTTAAGTTTAAATGTGTAGAAGATCGGCAGTATTGAACATTCAATACTGTCAATCTTCTTCACATAATCCCTTAGTTTCCTCGTACACTTGCGTGATAAGTGATAAGGTATTCTATTGTTACCCAGGAATCTATACATAGACGGAACATCGTAACCCATTATGATAATATTAGACAATAGAACCCTACTATTACCATAGACAATGAATAGGGTACTCAGTGCCTACAGAATTAGTAGCTGTTACATACGTTCTGATCGTTATTACTCTAGTTTTGTAATACGTGATATTCAATCTTGGATTAAAATCGGTTCGGTAGTTTTGTGCAGACGTAGCAAACAAACAATAACCTCGCTTTTAGATTGTTTTGTTAAATTATCTGGGATGGATCAAAATTGTTTTCTGCTTTTGCCGTTACAACGGAATTGCAGTAGCCATATTCATTTAAAGAGAGACCTACTATTAAAGAAGATTTTCAGACGAAAAAATGGTCCAAGACAATAAAAGACAAATTAAAAACGTATTAGAATTCCAACGATCCCCATTTCGATAAATAACGTTGTCGCCGCCATCTCCCGGTCTGGAACACTCAAACCGCGTTAAATTCTCATTAGATTGATCAATTCACTTAAATTGTTCTCAATACCTTGTAAGTGAAATCCTAACATTTTAATCAAACAGGGTCACAGTTTAATTACATCCTCGATTTTGCCTTCGATTCTCCTAACGGTTCGCGGTTTTAAGGGACTCACCTATTTTCGAAGATTAATTAATAGTCGGAATATCAAATTATTTATAGACGCAAACATATTTGTGGTCATATTGAGTTTTAGACCCAGAAGTAAATTATGTGTTAACTCAAGCAAATTCAATAGTAGGGTACGCCACGCTCGGAAATTGTCGTTTTCACGTGGTGAAGTTAAACGAACGCGATGATTCGTAATTCAAATTCAAATGAGGAATGTTGATGCTTTTATAACGGCTATGTGCATGTTGTGATTTAACAGGGAAATTAAAGAACTGGCTGTGTACTGTGTGACCATATGAAATAAAACGAACTGCATACAACTTAAAATTTTTAATACGAACAGAGGAGGGCTTAAACTATCCTTAAGAGTGTTTATCGTGATTATTTTAATAAATTACATGTCCGCGATTTTCTCAAAAACTAATGAACCAATTTTGATGATTCTTTCTTTAGCGTGATGAAAATAAATTTACATTATTTACATTAAAAAAGTTTTTACTTTTTTAATGTAAATTTATTTTAAAATAAATATTAAAAACGATACATTAAAAAAGTAAAAACTGACTTCAAAAACCTAAAACGAATAAAATAACCTTCATAAAAAACTTAACAAGAAGTCGGTGCTAAGCTAAGGTGCATTGACATTGAAGAATTGAAGACACCGATTAGTTATTTATAATTGATGACACTGACTTCAGAAGCTGTTAAGTTTTTTATGAAAGTTATTTTATTAGTTTTAGGTTTTTGAAGTCGGTTTTTACTTTTTTAATGTATCGTTTTTAATGTTTATTTTTCCATTTTTAGTTGAATACACAATTACATAAGCCCAGGACGAACGAAAAGAAGAACAATCAAAATCCGCGAAATGCCGGTACAGTACACATTTATGTACATAACTTCGTACGTAAGTTTAATTACCTAATGTATTATATACTTAAACCTTTCTGAAAGTATGTAGATCACGCTAAAGAAAGAATCATCAAAATTGGTTCATAAGTTTTTAAGAAAAACGCGGACATACAAACTTACATAAATACGTACGAGTCGAATAGAGAACTTCCTTTTTTGAAGTCGGTTTCAAAGACTAGCCAAGTAAAAACAGATTAAGTCCAACTTAACTTTGAAAATCAAGTAGCTATTTTCAACGTGAAATCAGTTTACCCAAACGCGGGCATTTTGATCTCTTACTCCGATTGCTTTTAATTGAAAAACTTCGTCAAGGGTCCTTCACATTGCAAAGGCGAAGTTTAGAAACTCAACTAACCGGTGTACCAGGGAAAAGACGAATTTGAATGAGAAGTGAAACCCGAGCTTTACATAATCTAGGGAAGTGAATGAATAGATCTCATTCATTCACTTCGTATGTGCGTATTTTTTTGCTATGTTACGAATATGAAATTGTGCTTGGTGTGTATTTTTACGCTGTAAAGCCGTGTTTGCTAATAAAATGTCTTTTGTGGTTAAAAAAGTGCACGATTCTGGTGTGTAGTTGGAAAACTTGACCACCTTTGTTAATGTGTTTCGGCTTTACGGTAATAATTACGGCAACTGAAGGACACGCCCTCCCAGTCCGCCCAGAGCGGAAGAAGTTATTTGATGATTTCCCACCCCAAAAAAAAATAGGCATGCCGTATTACAGCTACATTATATTGGTTTTAAACAGAAATTGCTGTTGTTAGAATTAAGTCTATGTAAGTTCTACAAACCAGAACTTCTAAGTTCTATTCTTAAAAACTTGATAGTTCACTGAACTCTACACAATTACCGGTAACTCAGTTTACCATCGCCTTGTTATCTACGAGTACAATATAGGCTGCACGTCAGTGGTAAAAAATCCTGTATAAGCTAGCATTCCGTACTACACTAGGCCAGCTCAAGGTCAATGTCACCATCGACATGCGGTCGACTATACATACAAACATTGAATTGGTAGTTTATAGTCTGACATTTGGTCTGTTTAGGTAATTTTAGAAGTTACCAGCATGCTATTGTACTAAGGATGTTTGTGTATAGATTATATTTACTTGATTCACTTTAAGTTGGATAAATTAAGAAGTACAGTTGAAATATGAGTTCCAACTAGGTATACAGGATGTACCAGAAAGGTGTGGCCAAATTCGACCGTCCCTATTAACAATGTCGGTTCTGCAGGGAGACTACTGTTTAGTTCCTACTGAACAGTGGTCTTTTTCGCAGAACTGACATTGTTAATATCATAAAGATTCTTTTTTGTCGTTAGGGCAAACTTCGAACTGCCCTCAGTTCAAAGGCTGTTTCACAGTGAAGAATTGTTTTTAAATTGTAATTCGATTTATGTAAAAAAGTGAATATTGGTAAAAATGTATATCCAACATTGTTAATAGGGACGGTCGAATTTAAGTGTGTGGTACAGACTAGAGTTGATGAGGATTCCTCTTCCACTTCCTCATTCATTAAGAGGAATTTATGTCGAAATGTTAAAGGGAGAGGGTGAATATTTGACCTTTAAACCGCCGTCATTACCTTCCGCCAAAAGTTGATGAAAGAGAATATATTTAATGAAATATTTCAGCAATTCCTGATTCTGGTCCTTAAGCAGATTCTGGGAATTGATGAAATATTTCATTAACGATATTCTCCTTCATCAACTTTTGGCGGAAGGTAATGACGGCGGTTTAAAGGTCAAATATTCACCCGAGAACTTTACGGAGCTGTGCGCCATCTTTCAGCTCCTCCATGAAGTGTCCCTAGTGAGCTTTAGTTTACGACAATTGACGAAACCGTATATTTGGAGAAACCGTTTCAAAGTTAATTTCATTAAATTCAACAAACCAAATTGTGAAATTTGACTATTAAATTGTTTTTTTTCTTCTTCTAAATATTAAAGGGCCCATTCGCAATCTTTCTTTTATTTAAAAATTCAATTCGTAATCACATGTTCTATCTTCCTCATCCTCTTTCTCCTCCTCGTATCCTCATCCTCATCCACTTCCTCAAAAGGTATTTGTAATAGTTCCTCATCCGCATCCTTTTCCTCATAACCACTTCCTCATCAACCCTAGACATCATAACATACAGACCATCAAACTGAACAACTTTCTCCATGGGACCAACACATCGTAATCGCGAAAAAAATAATCAGCCTTTCCTTACATTTGCGCCGAGTAGGTAGGTATTGAAGTTTTCTATGGGACAGTTGATAGTTTTCCACACCCTTAAAAACCACACCTTTCTGGTACATACTGTATATAAGGTGACTGGTAATTAGAGACCGATATTTAACACATGATTGTGCTCATTATAACAAACAACTTTTACTATGGAGCCAAACCTGAAATCGCGAAAAAAAATCAGCTGCTCCCTACATTTTGACGAGTTATGCGAACATGAATGTATGGGACAGCTGATTTTTTTTCGCGAGAGCAGGTTTGGTGCCATAGTAAAAGTTGTTTGTTATCATGAGTACAATCATGTGTTTAAGTATCGGTCACTAATTACCAGTCACCCTATATAATTTAGTGTAGTCGCACTAGGAGTTTGTTGCCTTGTGTATTTGATCGGTATACTAGTTATGTTGTGAGTTTATAGACTAGCACCTACTTATAATGGAAGTAAATTAGTGGATGACCAACATCTGCCTAGCCTTTTCCCAACTATGTTGGGGTTGGCTTCCAGTCTTTCCGGATGCAGCTGAATATCAGTATTTACATGGAATGACGGCCTGTCTGATATCCATAACCCAGTTACTGGGGTATTACGATACCCCTTTGTAAGTTTGTTGTCAGACTTTCGGGCTTCTGACTACCCGAATCGACTGTCAAAGATCTTCATGACCCCTCCGTGCGTCGGAAACCAGGATAAACCGCCAACGGTTTAACGTACTTTCCGAGACCGACATCTGCAAGCGTAGCTTTACCTTCGATCGACCCGTGCGGCTATTATCATTTAGCCAAAAGTTCGTCTTGTCAATGTTGTCACTAATCTAGCTTTTCTATCTTTGAAAGTGCCGCACTAGGAAATCGTGTTATGGGTTTTGGATAAGTTTATATATTCATGAAAAAAAAAAGTCTGGCTACCTCAAAAGTTTCACCAGTCAGTGGCAAAATCGGATTGAGGTTAAACCTTATAAATGGTCGTTAAAAAAAAAATGAAAGCAATGGCCGTATTTTGGCAACTTTGGCGTCACTAAGAAGTCACCTAATTTCCGGTTTTTTCCACCATCTACTTTTTCTAACCACTTATTTCTTCTGTTTTCCATAACATTACTTCTGTTTTGCGTAAAAAGTTTAGAAATTTTCTGAATTTTCACGCCCGAAATCTCCATACAAATTACCATGGCGAAAATTCAGAAAATTACCGTACTTTTTACGCAGAACAGAAGCAATGTTATAGAAAACAACAAAAATCAGTGTGTCCATTGTACTTTGTTGTTTTTATTCAAGTATAGTATTAATTAGATGACTTTATTTACGACAAAGTTTTTTTTAACAGTCATCTGCAATCCTCAATCAGATTTTTTCACTTACTGGTGAAACTTTTGAGCCAGACTTTGTTGTCGTCGCTTAAAGTATTGTATATAAACTTACCTTAAACCCATAATAAGGTTTCCTGATACCACCGACCCTTAATGTACGTATTTAGCTATTTGTTATTTGCTCGCATCCACAATTACCTAATTGGTGAAATGTGAAAACACCTACTATTTTCATTCTGCCTATACATTTGGAAAGCAACGGCGAGTTTTAAATGCTTCTTACTGCTGAACCTTTCCTCAAATATACAATATTTAGGCATCACCTCCGCCGCGAAACCATAGCAGCAAACCGCAGTGCTTCAATTCAACTGACTCGGATGACAGATAACAACATCAGCGAAACATCATGCAGTTTCGCGGCGGAGACGTGCTAAGGCCCTCAATCGAGTTGCATTTTAATTATGATATAGATATTAGGTTCCTACATCATGATAACTTTTTGAGTCTCCACTCATGCTATCTCTCATTTCCTCGTTACTTACCTCTAAAGAGTTCCCGAAACGATCTATTACAATTGTCAATACGTGATTGATACACATTGATGCGCAAATTGACCGTCTATCAAGTGCAATTGAAGCGATTGACAATATTACTACAATAAATAATTGATCAATTGCGATTGATCGTTTCGGGGACCCTTTGCTCATTTTCTCGAAACTTTAAATAATTCTGAAAACGGGGACGTTTCGTCGGTGAGCTCTTTTACACGGCATACGTAATAAGTTCCTACCTGAGCCTGGTGCTTAGGTAATACAAAATTCCTTTTGAACATTGCTCATGGTGTCATTCTCCTTTGCAGCTTACTGAAAATTTACGAGCTAATTAAACAAGGTAGAATGTTTTATTATTAATTTTTGGTTGTGGCGGCAGGAACTGAAATAAAGTTTGTGTAAACTTAATTTTAATTATTTTCACTGTTAGACACTTTTAGTGTACTTACCTATCTACAAAACATTTTAAGCATAAACAAAATTAATTGAAAAATGAAGTGATTACAAATCTAACCTTTTTACAAGTTTGTTTTTTTTTTTATTTGAAAAACCAAATAAAAAGTTAGTATTTTTTCAACCCCACCAAAGGTTTCGTCTTTGATTCCCAATTTGCAGCACAGCGTGTCAAATATTTACTTGGGTTTGAGATTATTTGATTTTTATTTGTTTAGATATTGGCCTAGTATCCATAAGGTTGATTAAGAAATAAATAAAAAACCGGCCAAGTGCGTGTCGCACAATGAAGGGTTCCGTAGTTGGGATGAATTTATCCCAAGAATAATCTTAACATTGTAGTTGAAAACATGTTCTCCCATACGCTGTACATAAACGTATTGTTGTTGCCTTGTTAGTATTTATTGTAATGTAGTAGTGTTATATAATGTAGTTGAAATCATGTTGTCATATACGTCACGATCAATTCTCCAACTGCAAATGTAAGTTTAAATAACAAATTAAAAAAAAATTGGTAAAACTACAAATTAACGATTTTGGGACTTTTCCTTTAATTGTGCTGTGAGACGATGCTTCTTCCCAAATTTCATGATTTTAAGTCAACGGCATATACAGGGTGTTTTTTAAAACATGCGACAAAATATAAGGGGGTGTTCTACCCATCAATATGAACAACTTTTACTATGGGACCAAACCTGAAATCGCAAAAAAAAATCAGCTGTTCAGTACATTTATGTTCGCTTATTTGGTCAAAATGTACTGAACAGCTGATTTTTTTTTGCGATTTCAGGTTTGGTCCCATAGTAAAAGTTGTTCATATTGATGGGTAGAACACCCCCTTAAATTTTGTCGCATGTTTTAAAAAACACCCTGTATAGGTTTTGATTTATTTGCGAGTATCAAAATATGTCGCACGTCCGTATTTTTTTTTTATTGACTTACCTTTTTTTTTAGAGCTCCAAGGAACCGTAGACCAACATATTTGATATTAATTCCAACTTGATACCTCCACGCGTTTCTGAGAAAAAGGATCCTGACAGACTGACAGACAGACGGACAATAAAGGTTCCGTTTTTTCCCCCAAATAAAAATAACAGATTATCACAAGAATCTGCACTAAGTGAAAAACAGGTTGCTACGTTTTTTCGTCTTTTCCTTTGACTACTTTAGATTACAAAACGCCAGATTCAAAATCATTTTGCACATGTTCCTTAAAATAAACCCGATTTGTTATTTCCACATAATTTACATTCTTTTGTAGAAGATACTCGCTTACAAAAACCAAATAAATCTACATTTTTTTAAACACCCGGAGCAATCCTAAAAGAACATAAAAAAGAAAATAATGGTCCGAATTTCGACCTTCACATTTAATCCCCAAAAATATGAATAGGTATTGAGCGTTAATGGACCATAAGTGGAAATACGACCTTAATCCTGTAACACAATAAAAGGTATATACCTAACTACAAAACATAAACCTTAATTACACAGGTTACGGTTTGCATTTTTAGCTTTTGTAATGGATTCGAATTTATTGATTGTTTGAACTTCGACAAATGGTCGTGAGTGGGTTTTATCGGCGAATAGAACTTTCTTACGTGAGCATATATGCAGGCCGTTTTTATATTCCATAAGAAACGAAAATTGAAACGTCTAGTACTGTAATATCAGATAAAAAATAGAAAACTGGCCAAGAGCGAGCCGTACCATCAAAAAAACGTGCTGTTTAGAGACATCCTTTTATTTTTCCTGTATTCGTTACATAAACTTCTATCACATAGAATAATTTCAAATTTTTTTCTATGCAAACTTCAGAGATAAGGCGGGGAAAGGTATTTTTTTTTCACATTTTTCATCAAAAGTCGAAAACTATTCGGCCTAAATAGAATAAAAAAATGTTTGAAAATGTGCGAACAGCGCTCTTTCTTTCTTAGGTATTTGCAAAATAGTTGGGCAAACGTCATCTAAAACTATTCCAAAATTCAAGTTGATAGCATTAATAGTTCTTGAGATATCTAGCTGTGACAGACGGACATACAGACAGACAGACTCAGGCGCACCATAAGGGTTCCTTTTTACCATTTTAGTACGGAACCCTAATTAACTTAAAATCGAGTTTAACTTCCACAGGTTCTAAATGTTTAAACAACTATATAATATAACTATATTCTAATACCTGATTAATGTAGGTAAGAGTTATTTTTAATCGACTTCAAAAAGGAGGAGGTTATAATTGTTCATCTGTAATATGTATTTTTTGTTTGTGTATGTTCATTGACATTTTCGTGAATTGTGGACCCATTTTGAAAATATATTATAATTTGGTAGAAGAAGCTTGCGTGGTGGTCCCATATAAATTTTATTAATTTTCCTTGGGTAGTTTTTGAGTTATGATGTTACAATCCTTCCTGTCACTGTTGTTTACATAGCAAATAGAGTGGTATACGAATTGGTGTAGGGTAAGTAACATACCAAAAAAGTGAAAAATAAAAAACTTATTTACAAAAAAAAACGACTTCCTAAAAAAACAGTACAAAGTAAAAAGTAACTTTAATTTCGGAAGTCGGTGGCACAAACTAAACTACAGAGCCGAAGACACCGACAAGTTATTTTTCACTTTGTAGTGTTTTTTTTTTTTGGAAATGTGTTATCATTTTGACCCGCACATATCAAAACGCTCTTTATACTTGTACTACTAGACTACATTGTAAAACGCATATTATTCACCTTTATCCATAGGTACTACTTGCATATTGTTTGTATCAGGGTAAAAACTGTCGTTTTAACTGCAACTACAGTAGTAATCTCACTTACTATCAAAGTGAGTTTTACAGTAGCCAGAGAGCTAATCTAACACAGTCGACAAGAACAAAGTACCATTACACCCTATATTTGCAATATGGGCGGCTACCATAAGTTACAGGGATTTGTTTTAGCCGTGCAGCCGTCGAATCTCAAATACATCTCTACTAGACTGAACAAAACGTAGATATGTGCAAGTACATCTACATTTATATGTTACGTAACGACACACCAGGGTCGGATCCGTCGATTTGGTTTATTCCCGGTCGTCCCCACCCCGTCGTGCCCACTGGGCACGACTGGGAAAAAAAAGTTTCGTTCCTCCCCAGTGCTGACGATTGGAACTTTTTATTTACACAAATTCTTACAGTTTTAAGGTGCGTATCACAGATGGCACGGTGCTATGATGGTACGAAACTATTTTTTCACAGTCGTGCTCAGTGGGGACGACCGGGAATAAACCGTCGATTTGCAAGGGCTACTACGAAATTTTCTGCGTTTCAACACTGAGATGGATTGTGGCTGTATAACTTTTAGACATGTGACAGTTGAGATTTTTTTAAAGCTTACTAGCGACCCTTTGGACGGTTTATACGACTTGACAAAACTATTTCTTTATTATAATTATGTTAGTTTTATGTTTCATGTATTACATAACTCTCAACTCTCTAATTACTTTACTATCATAGTAAAAACTGCATCAAAATTTTTTGCGGAGTTTAGAAGAACAACGAAATATGTATAGCTCATAATTCCTTTCTTACTTAATAAGAATACTAAGGTAAAGAAGCTAGAACTTGTGGTTTACGATAGAATAGAATAGTTGGTCCTTACCTATGAAATTGCGGTTTTACATAGAAAAAAAGGAAACTTTTATTTTTTAAGAAATATTTTCATTGCACTTTGCTATTTTAATGAAAGTTCGTTGATGCCTCTGCTATAGAAATCCTGGGAACGGGAATCGATGAATTATTTAAAGGCGTTTTTCACCGCCTCTTTAGATTAGAAATTTTCCCCGGGGCTCATTTTGAGACAAAATTCCAAGAACAGAAGCGATCAAACCAAAACCCGACCGTTCTTTCACTTGTACACGTCGTTACTATTGCGTGATAACTGTGCTGCGTTAGTGCCACGACTGAACTCATATTCGAAAATAGCGCGCTTTTTCCATTTTTCCATGGTTACGGAAACATCGATATCAAAGAAAAATCGAACGGCGGGAAAACAAATGAACAACAGATTTTTTTCAAAGGTCTTGCTACAATATAAAATTAATTTGAATTCTACATAGAATGTAAGGTAGATCTTCACAATAACCGGTATCAAAAATCGGCAGTTTCATAGGTAAGGCCTTAATAGTACCATTTCGGTTAAATGAAATCTAAAACTCGTCGCGAGCTTCCTAATGACTGTATGACCATCATTAAGCGAAATTTATCTAAATGTAGGTCACTCCAAAGTAGAAAAATCCCATAATTATTCGTAACCCTTTCAACATAGCTACGTATAGTTTATAATGTGACGGGAATTAATTGCCGCGTTGCTCGTTAGCGATACGGGAAAGTTGGTACCTATCTGTTGGCACTATTTAAGCTGCATTATGCAATCAAATTAAACACTTTATCTGTCTAGTGTCAGAAGAACGTGGTACAGAATAGAAGCCCTAAGGAGTAAGGAGACTGAGCTCTTTTTGGGTAGCCTTTCTCTCACAAACCGCCGCTACTTTGCAAGGTATTTACGACTTGACACAACATAAAGATTCCTTTATAATTTATTATGTAAGTTTAACATTAATGTATTATAACCTAGTTGCTATTCCACCAATTCGCCTAAGCGTTTCCACATGGATTTTATAAACAGCAACAGAGTGGAGCTCTCTCTCTACCTGCGTCTGTGTTTCCAACCGCATACAACCCTAATCTCTTCAAAATGAGAGTGAACAGGCTTCTTTTTAGTAAGCTCAATCCATCGTCGACTTTGTCTCGTGTCACCTCCGACCTAGACTATAGGTCAAGACCAAACCCATTTAAAAAAAAAAAAGTATTATAAACATAAATCTTCCAGAATAAATTGTCTGAATGATGGTAAAATCAGCATCAAAATCCGTTAGGAGTTTACAAGAAGCAGACGATCACACAGACAAGCACGAAAGGCGATTTTGATTTACAACATGTACGAGTATTATTGATTGTGTCTGCAGTTGTGAGATCATAAAATGGGTAGTGATTCTTGATTCTAGAAACGCAAGTATAAAGGATCTAAAACAAACTATTTAGCTTGCGATATGTTGGTAATTTCTAAGAACAGTAGGTAAGTTAGACTTATGTTCCCGACACAAATGCAATTTCCCTGCTGTCAATCAGTTACACTGCCGGCCATAAAAACTTGCAGACCGTTGCAACTTTTGCAAGTACAGTTTCACTACCAGGATTTTTCTAACGGAAAAATATACCTATTGAATCTTGTTGCAAGTTATTTTCTTTGTTGACGAAACGAATATTTTGGGACCCAAAATTATGTACTTCGGTAAGATTTGAACTGATAAAACTTTATTACAGACAACAAAAAGAAGTAGCTATAGTATTGTAATATTTTATGAAATAAAAATCGTGAGTACATTGGACGGTCTTACTGCTTACGGCTATTTCTTCAAATACTCGTACCTTTGGATGTGGTACGAGAGCCCACGACCAAAACATATCTTATCTACTCTTGTCTTATCGTTTTATGACCAAAACCATTTAAATTCGTAGATTTGGTTATTCTGAATCCAAAAAACTTAATTTCAGAAATTTTCTGCGACACGTCTGACCTGATCGCATTTTCAAATATGTCGAAAAAAATTACCGAATTGTTTCATAGCAATCTGTTTGATTTGCAGAATGTAGTTGAACGAAAGATTTTAGATATCGAAAATCCAATTTTCAGACACCAGTAGCGTCACACGTACTCAAGAGATCATTTGAGAAAATTAAAAATGAGGCAGAAAAACCCCGTAGCAAACCGTCTGAAAATCTTGTTTTCAGGTGAACAGTGAACCATTTTGAACGTGATGAAAATTTTTTTCCGATCGGCAACATAGCTTTCTATCTTGAAACGGTTGGACGTAATGAAAAAGGTTCCCCAGATGTAGAAAAAAGTTATATCAGACAAATTAAGTGTAGCATCTTACTAATCAGACAACTTTTCTATAGTAAAAATCATTTTAAAAAATCGTATTGCGGCGTGTTTACGTCTATTTTAAATAGCGATAAAATCACTGTAGGACACACGGTATCGTCATCATTCAACTCACTCTGGCCTGTTGGTCTAGTGGTTAGTGGCCCTGACTGCTATGCCGGAGGTCGTGGGTTCGATTCCCACCCAGGACAAATGTTTGTGTGATGAGCATGATCATTTGTTCTGTGTCTGGGTGTAATTTATCTATATATGTATGTATTTAGAAATATATAAGTATGTTTATCAGTTGTCTAGTACTCATAACACAAGCTCTGCTTAGCTTGAGGCTAGACGGCGTTGTGTGATAGTTGTGGAATATTATTATTATTATTATTATTATTATTATTATTACTCTCCAGTACAATATCTTCGATCTCGTCTTTTTGTAATTATAGGTGACATTAGATAAAATTTTTGAAAACAGGTTTTGACAACACTGATAACTATACAAAATATTAAAGAAAAATTAACCATGTTGCTATGAGACAGGTCAGTTCACGCGCAAAATGTCTGAAAACAAATTTTTTCGTAACAAAATTGCAAAACCTATATTCATGTTTAATATCAGACATATTGTGATAAAATAATCTGACAATTTTTTTTTTTGACATTGCAGAAATGGATTGGCAAAAACTGTGACGTTTCTGACTGGTACTGCCCACTGAGTCGGGTTCATAAACTTCTAAACCAGAGGTTCCCAGACTTTTTTTTCTCATAGACCACTTTCAAAATCACTTTAGCTGGTTCCGGTGGACCCCCTGCAGCTACATTTCGTTCATACATTTCCTTCATTATTCCCAAAAACTCGTCAAAAAACACGTTTTGTCACGCCAACGTAGACCCCCGTAGAGTCTCACGTGAACCCCTGCGGGTCGACGTGGACCATTTTGGGAACCAGTTATCTAAACTAACGATTTTAGAAGGTTTACCCGTAAAACGATGCGACATGGTTTTGGTATTAGGCTGTCGTACTAATGAATTATTTTCAATTAGTGTGGCCACCCGTACCAACTCTAAAATGGCTATTGTCTTCTTTTTCGTGTAGGTGTACTTTATAATCTATAACACCAATAATGTACGCTAAAATACTCCATTTACGTTGACTCTAATTCTATTTACTTTGTAGAAGGAAGGAACAAAGCTTATAAATAAAATAATTATAATTATTTTAGTAATATATGTTTCTATATAAATATCTTAAGTAAATAAAATTAGGTCGCTTTGTTTTAATTTTCTCTACCCAAAAACTGCTACACAATGAAAACTAATGAAGGTCACTAAAGAAATAACTAGGCCCATTATTTAGCGTTGAAAATAGCGCCGCGCCCAAAATCCTAGGACAGAAGATTAATAACACGATACAGTAAAACAAAATAAATTATTCAAACACCAAATACCAAGTAGTAAATAACAAGTAGGTATCTAAGTACCCATTTAGCAATGATCGTAAAAACAAACGATTATTTAGAAACAACCTCCTTACTCTATTCTTTATTCAAATTATGACATGGACATAAATTTTCTGATTTTCTTGTTTGTACAATGTACTTAGAACAAAATCTCCATTTACATTATAAGATAATAGAGTAATAAATATTTATTGGTTAACGCAAATATTGTTTTGGAATTTTCTTACTTAATGCCAAGGAAACACGGAAAACTAATTTGGGACAATTTAATACTAATTTGTGTTTGATACAACTGTTTCCTTGGATTTGCCTTTCAATCAAACATAATCCGCTCATAGGATGAGAAAAAAATACCTAATACGAAGGACAAATAATAATGGAACGAAGGGCGTATTTTATGAGTGGACCAGATTAAATGCATTGTAGAGTAAATCAAAGGTAGCTTGGCAAACCCGGCAAGACAATACTGGGTATATACAATTGTTTTACCGCTTTTCAATCCTTTTTCATTCCATTAGGTATACGTACCTATACCGTATTCGAAATTTAAATATGGAATTAGAATGAATTCTGGTAAATGTAGGAAGACAATTATATAAATGTGCAATACGAATATTAAAAATAAAATTTTGGATCACAAATTATAAAGAAATGCTACTTTTCCAAACATGCTTTAATTTATTCGCACCATTAAAACTTGTCTATCAGGAACGGTACAACTTTTGGCTATGATAGAAAAACCAATATCGGCCGTATTTAGGCATTGTTCACCGCAGTTATCATAGAAGGCGAACTGGGTAGGAATAAGAAACTGTTACAGTCAATTACTTCCATATGCGAAAAAGAGAGTGCAACAATGCGCTGGAACCAAAATTAAAGCGCCGGGCCAAATAAAAATTTAAAAATAAATAAGTTATCAATCAAAAACTTTTTCAGCTAGATTTTCCAATTCCTAATGCGCCCCTTTTTAAACGCAATTGTGCAATGAAATTAATTAAGATTTTAGAACTACAGTATATATACAAAAAAGGTGAGGTCTTTTCGGAACTAAATTCTATCGAGGAAATTTAACCCAATTGCGATTTCCCTCAGATTATTAATTAAATGGTCAATAAACATATATCCAAAAATTAAAGGCATGTTTGCTGTAATAGTGAAATACATGGTTATGAAAAAGCTCCCAATTTTTTTTTTTAGTTTCGCCTTAAAATGGGATTTACTACCGCTCCACCTGTTCATACAGCAGTAACAACACCATAATGCACTAAATCTCTGGAGTAAGAGTGACACTCCACACACCGCACGGCTTGAACAAACAAAGGAAACAAGGAGTTCCCCAAGGAGTTACGAAAGCCATAAATGACCGGGTACCCAAACAAATTATCTTTGATAAGTGTTTGCGAAGGGTTGTGCCCCGAAGAGTTGCGCATATTCACGGATGGATTCAAAACAGGCAGCAGCACAGGTGCTGGAATCTTCTCGGAGGACTTCAATATACTGATAGCCACCATTGGAGGTCCATAACACAGTGTTCCAGGACGAATGCATGGGCATTTCTCTAGCCGCTTCAGCCATCATGGCCAGCGGAGTTAAGGAACACTCGATCCGTATACGCAACAGCATGGCTGTATTGCAAGCGCTAAGCAGTCACACAGTTGACGCTGGGCTAATATACGAGTGTCACCAGCTCCTCAACCAGGTGGGTAGACTCAGTAACATAACCATTCAATGGATCAAGGGACACAGCGGTTTGCTAGGCAATGACGCAGGCGACGAACTTGCCAGAAGCGGGTCGAGCATGGCATAAGTACACCGGAACCCATCGCACCGCTCCCCTTCGGGTATTTACGCACTCTGGGAAGGAAATGCACCAGGGATCATCATCATAAACTATGGCCGGACCATGGTTGGTGTAGGCAGGCTAAGGAAGCACTCCATTCAATTGATGGTCGCCTCACGAAACAGGCTCCAATTAACTAAATAAGCTGCGTACAGTTATAGTAGCTATAACTGGCCACGGGTCATTTAATAAACACCTCTTTGTCATAGGAGTCACAGAGAGCCCTGCAGGGCCTGCATGGAGGACGCCGACACAGCAGCCCGGTGGTCGTCACATACAGGGCAAAGTGCTTCGGTAACCCAGGTACCCTTCGTGAGGTTGTCAGTAACACCAAGGCGCTGCTGGCCTTCTTTGAGGAGCTGGGGTGGATCAAATAATTTTCCCACCCATATGCGAATACGTGTTTTGACGTGGAGTTGCGGACACCAGCCCGTATTACATAAATATTACCTAGTGGTTGGAGATAGTGCGCTGGACGTAAACTTTTGACGCTAGAATTCCAACGTATAAAGACTGTGATATCCCAAATTACCATAATTTGAGGTCAGGTAAATTGCAATAGCGTAGTCAAACAGCCCATTTACAATGTCCGTGAGTATAATATAGAACTTCAAAGGACAAAGAAAATGGCTATCGATAAATCGTGAAAATAAAACTGGGTAGGTACTTGTAGCTAAGGTTACTTTCAGTGATATTTAACACTGCGAAATACACTCCCGGACTCCTAAATCGAGCTACCCTGCTCCTTTTGTGTAGAAGTCTATGACATTTTTTAAAGGGTCATGAATTCAAATTCGGAACAATGATCACACCAAAATGATGGCCAGTATGTCAGCTTCGTACTGCATAAAAACTTTTTCCGTGACTCATCGTTATTTTGATGTTTTAAGCCTTTATAGGATGACTGGTAATTAGTGACCGATACGTAAATACAATGATTGTACTCATGATAACAAACAACTTTTAATATGGGACCAAACCTGTAATTACAAAAAAAAAAAATATTTGTTGTTCCTTACATTTTGACGAGTTATGCGAACACGAATGTATAGGACAGCAGATTTTTTTTTCGCGAATTCGAATTTGATCCCATAGTAAAAGTTGTATGTTATCATGAGTACAATCATGTGTTTAAGTATCGGTCACTAATTACCAGTCACCCTATATACCTCACATGGAATTGCACGGTGGCGGCTTGATTTAGGAATAAGGGAGTGTAATTCACGCAATAAAGCGCGCTTTTGTGAACTTTCTCTATTTATTTTATTTTATTTTATTTGTTAGGGACAAAAAACAGTTACATGCCAAGCTTAACTAGAGATTCTTAAATTAGCACAATACTTAGAAATACATTTATACACAATCATTTCATATTTATGTTACTACACATGTAACCCACAACATTGTCCACGAATTCACAAAAAAAAGTTAAAAGAAAACAGGCAATTAGTGTGCATCGTAAAAGACTAGTAAGAAGAAGAAGAATATATATACTTATGAATTTAGTAACTCTGTTGCTCTTGCCTTGAAACGATTTTTGGAAAGAGTAAATATGTCAAGCTCCATAAATCGAGTGTTGTACGCATCATCATCATCATCATTTAACATACTAATTATACGTATCTATGTAACGTTCTACAAAACCAAATTAAAAGCTTTCAATATGATAAAGATGCCTCTTTAACATTTTTTTTTTTTTTTAAAGGAAACAAATAAATAGCACACAAATACACTTTTGAATACCCTACCTCATAAATTTTACAAGGAACGGCAATTACATCCTCTCTTAAAAACAAATTAATTTCAGAATGGTGCTTATTCTTTTATTATCCTGTTGGTTTCCCAGTACTCAAATTAAAAACCTGAAATTAGTTGTTTGTATGCAAAAATACATTGCTGGTAAGAATGCAACAATGTTTGCAAAATGGCGGTCCATTCTCGTTTTATTGCGGCATCATAAATTAAACACGTATGTTTGTTGTTTGTTGTAGGTATATGGAGGCCTTGAATGAGGCCTTGTTGGGCCATACAAAGGACAGGTGGACTTGCCAGTCCAGCACATTGTGCTTGTAGTCTATTCACGGGGTGCTATGGCATTTCTAGTCGGAAGTTTATGAGCACAATGGATGGGGAGTTAGATGAAATTCCTATTGGGCTCAATGTCTTCTGAAGATAATGACGCTTACGTTTATAGTTTTGCCGAAGTTGTAATCTTTACACTTTAGTAAACGTAGGTGTTTTTTTTTAGTTTTCGAAAGAAACATGTTTATAGTTCACAAAACAATTTTCCAAGCACTTAAATCAAATGAAAATTACAGAAACAAGTGTATCGTTGGTACCTGTACTTATAAAAAAATCATTGTATCACAGACACCAGCGCCTTTCAGACTTAATTATACTCCATTTAAAAAAGATTACACAATATATAAATCTTTTTACAGTCCGTTGTATCGATTTTGACTTTTATTCCGTAGGTATAAATAAGGATGGCATTACAAGCAAAAACGTGGTTACAATACCAACTGTTTAATACAGCAGCCATTTGTCGTGCCACCAACACAAAAGAAGTCAAAATCGGTTGAACGAGCAGTTAAAAAAAGGTTTATTTAAATGTCTAATTTTATTTCAAATGGAGAGTAGGTTACATTAAAAATTGAAAAAAAAAATACTTTAAAACAATTTATTTTAAAATTATACAAAAAAAATATTTTTGAGACCCTCACAGTAAGCCGTTTCATTTGATATATCACACGGTACAGTTTGCAGAACTTTTTTTTTAGGTTCTTATTTGCCCCTAAAATTGACCCTGAATAATTCATTTATTGTATTTTATCTAACACTGACAACCAGTCTTACCAAGGGGTATCGTATTACCCAATAACTGGGTTGTGGAGGTCAGATAGGCAGTCGCTCCATGTAAAATACTGTTATTCAGCTGCATCCGGTTAGACTGGAAGCCGACCCCAACATAGTTGGGAAAAGGCTAGGCAGATGATGATTCAAAATTCATTTATATTACACGTCCATATTTGGGTCATAGAAATTCTTACGTGTACGTATTTCAACTTAATCGGTCCATTAGATTCGGAGCAAATTGTCTGTGATAGACGGACAGACAGACAGACAGACACCACGAGTGGTCCTATAAGGGTTCCGTTTTCCTTTTGAGGTACGGAACACTAAAAAGGATGAGGTTACTAATTGATTGATTTTTTCAATATTTATGCTTTTCGATTTAGGCTTCTAAAGAGTTATGCTTATAAGTATGTAATTAGATGTCTCATTCAAATAGATATGAACTACTTTATTGAAGTTTTATGAACTCCAATTGACAATTATTTTACACGCCAATATTACGATTTTGTGATGTTAGAACGTATGTTTGTTTTGATTATGTATTTAAAAGTAATTACGTTAATGCTGTTACTAAATTCCCAATTAAAAATAAACATTTTTTTTTCGAGTTATTGCTTAGTGCTTTGGAAAAAATATAAAGTTATTTAATAAACGGTTACTTAAGGTTAGGCAACTTTTATGAACTTACCTTGTTATTTTAATTCCCCGGATAAATAATTTATATACACAAACGAAGTTTCTTCAAATACTTCAAAGTTTGTTCAATATACACTAAAATATTCTACCGAAAACACGAACAGCTTACTCAATATAAAGTTTTTGAATATTTAACGCTACATTTATATTACGAAACACCATATTTACACTAAGTTTATACTCATAAAAGTAGCACTACAGCATATTATTAAATTCACATGACAAATAACCGTTTTATTAAATCACTATTTCATATTTGAAAATATGTTATCCGTTGAACTCGCGCTCTGATTTCAAATCCCGGGACGACAGGTCGGTAGCGCGGTCGCCGAGCGACTAACGTTGTCATCTCCCGACAATGGATGAGAACTGCCTACTGTTGCACTATAGACTTACATTATACACACATTGCAACTGGAAACGGGAAACTGGGTTGCTTCAAATTAGTGAGAATTGTGAAAGAAAAACTGTTTCCCTTGGAAAGAAAATTGCGATTCATAAACTGAGCGTTATCTATCTAGCTGAAATCAGGTTACTGTTTTTTTTTTTTACTAACGCGTTCGCACCGCACAACACTTTCGAATAATTTACGTTTTATGTATCAAAACTTCTGCTACGTAGGCATTTAATTGTTTGGAATGATTATTATTAAAGGCTGTTTATCGATTTTAATCGGTATGATGGATTGTTTAGTTGAAATACCCGGCGACGACGGCTAGTTTTTTTTTTTTTTTGGCATTGACTTATAAAAGTGACTATAGAAGATCATCTTACAAAAACATACATCATTTCATTTAATTTCAATTTCAGTTGTGCTAATTGTTTAATCAAGAATAGCTCATTCAAGTTATACTACAAACGACGTATTAACAAAACCATACAAACTCACTTAGTGTAGTTCCTATTGGATTTATGGACATCTTCGAAGACAATAGACGCGTCGCCGAAACAAAATGATCAACGAATGATGTTCGTGAACAATGGACTGCAATTTTAGAATAGCACCCTTTTCATTCCGCTTTGCAACGTGGAGTAATTCTACTGGAGATTTAAATGACTTAAATGGGCATTGTTTTTGAGCGGTTAATCGGAATGACGTCATTTGTTACTTCAATGATTAATCACTTTAAATAAATCTTAGGGGATCTTGAGAGTGATAGATTTGAAATTTTAAGTATCTAAAACCCACTGATAATTATATGTTTTAAATAAATTGCACGGTTTATCGTGCAATGATTACCTTTTATGTGTAGAAATTTTGAAGAAAGTTCTCGAGTGAGTATTTTCTGGAATATCAGACTTCTCAGGTTTTGTTATTGTTAGACCTTTCTAAATGGAGAAATACCTAAAAACGGCTTCCAATTTAGATACCAATTAATTCCAATGTGGTTCCATCGAAATACTTGATAGAAAACAATGATTAGAAACGTTTCTATTTCTATGCTTTTAGTAGTACCTTTTGTATATTTCTCAGAAATAATATAGTATTCATATTAAGTCTGTGTTACACTAAGGAGAAACAAATCAGTTTCATATTAATACTCGTGACACTTGTATTCTTTAGAGGATAGACAGAGATGAAGGTAGACGCTAATGACAAAACCTTGTTTTATTTACTCAAGGGTGTGTATTTTTGATGTTAAATAATAATAATAATAATAATAATAATATCCTGGGACATTTTCACACACGGTCATTTGGCCCCAAACTAAGCAGAGCTTGTACTATGGAAACCAGATAACTGATATACTACATATACTACTTTTTTTTTTTTGTAAATACATACTTATATAGATAATTACAACCAGACATGTTCATGCACACAAATGTTTGTCCTGGATGGGAATCGAACCCACGACCAGCGACATGATAGGCGGTATCTTAACCAACCACGCCAACTGGCCTGTCAAATAAAATCGTTAAACAAAACTCATTTATATCTTTGAACAACTCTTGATATGAACAAAATATAGGATTTCATAAAAAATACTCTTTTGATCTCGCTTTTCACTTTTTCTGTTAGTACATAATTTCAAAGGACTATTCTGGAAAGGTTAAAAGAAAGTGTTATCTTTGGCAGCAGTATTTTGATGAAAAATCAGAAGAAAAAGGGATATAGATATAATATATACTGGGCGATGTGGTCGCTAACGACAAAGCCATTTAAACAAATAATTTAAAAAATCTAAACTAAGACTAAATATGGCCCATATTATTATTATGAACAAAAAGTATTTTATTGGGTTTTGAACAAAGGGTTTTCCACAATTACCACACGTCGCTACCAAATATGATGAAAACGGCGAATTATGCGCCCGCATAATACTTAATGTCGGCTCGTGGCTAAATAATAACAGCCGCATGGGTCCATCTTCAAGGTTAAGCAACGCTTGCCGGGGTCAATCCGAGTGACCATCTATTACTTTCCGTGTCTCGGAGAGCACGTTTAAGCCGTTGGTCCCACCTGTCATTCGTAGTTCTTTGACAGTCGATACGTAGTCAGAAGCCCGAAAGTCTGACCAAGTTTGAGTCTTGCCAAGGGGTATCGGGTTGTGGATGTCAGTTAGGCAGATGTCGCTCTATGTAAAACACCTACTAATATTCAGCAGCATCTGGATGAATGGAAGGTAAAAGCTACGCAGATTGATATTACGTAAAATCATAAATTTTTTATCCGTGTAAAAAGGGGTGTCCTTCAAAGTCAATTATTTCCAACGAAGCAGTAGGTGGCTTCAAACAGCTTCTGAGAACGTGGATAAATTGAGTACATATGCTAGGAGATGTTGGAGCACGCTTCAGATTTAACTCAATCTAGCACAAGAGCAAAATACATAAATAAACGTGAACAACCACAGTTTGCAGCTAGCTATGTTTAGGTCGTCCCTCCACTATTTGTGTACTTAATATTGTTAATATTGTCTACCATCTTTGTTCGTCGTCATGTATAATATTTTGTCAATGTGTAGCTACAAAATATTATATTATTGTGGGAACAAAGTGCTGAGGTCAGAAGAAAATTAAAAGAAAAATCGCAAACTGGTTCAGGTTACTGCAGTGAGAAACCCATCGCTTTTATAAAGTAGCATTTTTTTTCTGGTACAATAGACCCTTTTTAGTACTCGTACATATTTTTGAAACCCCAAAGCACGGTACAAATATGGACAGTATTTTATCTTCATAGAAACGGTCGGAATGCGAGTCATAACTACGCGCCGCGACTAAGCAGCACTATGGCAGCAAATAGTCACGAATGCGCCGCAGTGACGAACGGACGGTGTAATGATTTTGTAAGCAGTAAGCGATCGATTTGTGACAAATATTCATTGAAATAAGAACAAGTACCTACTTACTTAATATGGCAAAGAGCAATTTATTATAGAAGATATTGTGCTGTTTTTGGTTGCATGACTTCGACAATAACGCACCCAAACCTATCATTTTTTAAATTACCTGGAAACTCCGAAAGGTAAGACTACTTCTATTTTTTTATATACATACTAGTACGTACGTAATTTGTTTCTTTTTTAATAGGTAGGTAGTTCGCTTTTTCCACTGAGTAAAATACCTGGATTAAGAAACAAATAAGTGGATAGGGTGAAAAAAGTGACACACGAGTGACCTACCTACGTTCGCTTTAAAAAACTAGTAAGTAGGTAATTTCTTAGGCTAGGCTTATGTAC
This sequence comes from Dicycla oo, assembly GCA_948252095.1. Classification (NCBI taxonomy): domain Eukaryota; kingdom Metazoa; phylum Arthropoda; class Insecta; order Lepidoptera; family Noctuidae; genus Dicycla; species Dicycla oo. The sequence goes on from OX411728.1 coordinate 17,990,235, forward strand.
TTAGCAACTTGCCTAAATTATTGAATCGGCCGTAGCGGCCGAGGCTGTGGAGACGAGTCCGTAGCCATGGAGACGATGCGATTCTCAGCGTGTTTTGTATGGAATTTTTCAATTTTGTATGGAAAATATGAAAAATTATTAACTACGTGTAGAGATGTAGGGGTTTGTGCGTTTTATAAAGGGGGTCGAAATTTTCATTATTTTTGCGATAGGACACACCGTTTTCGAGATATAAGCAAAAGAAAAGAAAAAAAAGTATACAGTACTGTTTTACGAAATTTTAATTCATGTCAACTAATTTTATTCCACACCTCTTTAATGGCGATTAAAAATAGTCTGATTTAGTTTGACAATGTAATTTGTCAAAATTTTAGATTAAGAAATTTTTAGAAACTTCAAATTCAGAATAGCAAAATTGCCATTTTTACTAAACTAAATATCATAATGCAATTTAGTGCTGTCAAACTTTAATATAATTGTGTCACTTTAGTCAATTTTAGAATGGGAAATCGTCGTTGACGGGAATAAACTAAATTTTAGTGATTTTAGTCTAGTTTAGACGCATTTGTGATAAGAGAATCGGCCCCATTGAAGGGTTCCGTAGTTGGGATGAATTTATCCCAAGAACAAACTTAACATTGTAGTTGAAAAACATGTTCTCCCATACATTCCAACTGCAAATGTAAGTTTGTACGCACAATATTGAGAGATTTACCATGTTATTTTAAGACCATAGACTTCTTATAAGTTTTTCTGTAATCTCTAGGTATAGACTAGTTTATTTTTTCAAAATTTTTAGCTCGGTAGTTTCGGAGATAAAACTAGAAAGAAAGTCAAGTACTTAGGTTGATAAAATTAAAATACTGTACGTACCCCGCGGCTGTAGGTAATTATTTCAAGACCAGGGGCCGAGTTACAATACTGGTAGGTAGATATCATTTTACTGTGGTGTCATGGTGTCAATCAATTGTCATGTAGTTGCAAACAGGAGTACGATAAACGCTCTCGACTGCTGTGAGTACATACCTACGACAGTGAGTGACAACTGTCAAACGCTTGCGCCACTTTAATTAAGTACCATTAATTACCAACGTTTTTATAAGAATACAAATTAAACTTTATTATCTTTAATAAAGTTGTGTTTTTATTTTATGTTCTATACTGAGGTGTTTAAGTTGTTTTCATGTTGTATAAAATTATTTTAAGTAGTAAGTAGTGCACTACTCACATGTGTATGATGTAAGAATTTGTGGGATGATAAGGAGTGTCTAGGGACAGACAAGAGTAGGACGGCCGAATGTAGGAATGGAACGTTGATGAATGCATGTGTGAAAGAGCTGAATGCTAAGGTGTAGGTGAGATAGATGACGTATGCCAAAGACGTACGAGTATGCTTGGGAGGGTTGACGTGGAAGATATTTAGAAAGGTAGAATAACAGTTGCTTTTGAATGACAAAACAGGCGATAAGATGTGATTTTTTAACTAAGATGTATTTTTATGAGTATTACTAGTTTATTTATAAGAATAAACCAGGGATCCACAGCAGTAAAAACCCACGCGTCCGATACTTCACAATTTTATAGGGTGTTGATGTCTTCGAGTAAAACCTTTTCGCAAAGCATTACACTGCGCAGACGAGTTTTTGACTAGTTTTTGAGAAAAAAAATCGTAAAGTTTCAGAAAATTCAACTTAATATAAAATATAAAATTTTTAACTTCTTTGGGTCGGCTTCCAGTCTAAGCGAATGCAGCTAAATACCAGTATTTTACATGGAGCGCCTGCCTATCTGACCTCCAAAACCCTACTAACTAAGTAAGTAAGTAACTACTGGGTAACACGATACACTTTGGTAAGACAGGCTGTCAGACTTTCGGGCTTCTGGCGACCCATAACGACGGTGATATAAAGATCCAAGACAGACAGCCGGGACTGGGGCACGGAGGGGTCTTGGTATGTAAAGATGGTTACGCACCACGGACCGACCGCGGCAAGCGTAGCTGATCGATCGACCCGTGCGGCTGTTATTACTTAGCCACATGTCCCTCAATTATCATTCTTAAAATTGAGTTTATTAGCAGCTAATCAACTGCAAACGAAGATCATCATTCTCCTGCCCTTGCCCCAATTTATTTGGGGTCGGCGCAACATGTCTTTTTCTTCCATACTTCTCTATTAGTCGTCATCTCGGTAGTCACTCCCTTTCTGGCCATATCATCTTTCACACAGTCCATCCATCGTTTCTTTGGTCTTCCCTTACTCGTATAGACCTCCACGTTCATACTCAACACTTTCCTGACGACATTTTCCTCATTCCTCCGCATCACATGCCCATACCATGACAACCGATTTCCACACAACTTTTCAGTCACCGGTGTCACTTTCAGACTTCCTCTTACATACTCATTTCTTATTCTATCTATTCGCGTAATACCGCACATCCCTCTTAGCATTCTCATCTCGGCTGCATGCAATTGCCTTTCATTCATTCTTTTTATGGCCCAACATTCTGATCCATACAAGACAGCAGGTCTAACCATTGTTTTATAAATCTTCCCCTTGAGTTTAAGGGGAATGCGGGAGTCACAGATTGTTCCCGTGACCTGCCGCCATTTCATTCATCCAGTGTTAATTCTGTGCTTAACAGTCCGGTCTACTTCGCCATCGCTTTGCACAAGTGAACCAAGATACCGGAAGTCGGAGCAGACCGGGAGAAGCGCGCCATCAAGCGCTATGGCTCCAGCACTGGAGAGACCGCCAAAATCGCAGAACATATACTCGGTCTTGGTTCTGCTGATTTTCAAGCCGACATTCTCCAGTTTCCGTTGCCATTTCTCCAATCTGCTCTGGATCTCAGGTCCATCTTCACCGACAAGAACGATGTCGTCGGCAAATAGCATGCACCAGGGTGCCTCTTCCTGTATGTCCGCTGTCAGAGCGTCCATAATCAACAGGAAGATGTAAGGACTTAAAGCCGACCCCTGGTGCAAGCCTACCGCCACACTGAACTCGTCGGTGTTGCCAGCAGCCAACCGGACGTAGGTACAAGATTGACTGTACATAGCACGAATTAACTCTACATACTTCCCGGGCAAACCTTTCTCTTTCAAGGCCCACCACAAGACATCCCGAGGTACCCTATCATACGCTTTTTCCAGATCAATGAACACCATGTGCAAGTTATTGTGTGCACGTCTGTACTTCTCGCACAATTGGCGGAGTGCAAAAGTGGCGTCCACTGTTCCTCGACCTGGCATAAACCCAAACTGGTTTGGGGTAATCTCACTCTCCTCTCGCAATCTTTTCTCTATTATTTTCTCCCATACCTTCATACTATGGGACATAAGCTTTATCCCTCGATAGTTGTTGCAGTCCTGTACGTCACCTTTATTCTTGAAGATGGGCACTAGCGAACTATTGCACCATTCTTGTGGGATCGCTTATTCATGCAACAACTTATTGAAGAATAAAGTTAGCCACATACATCCATCTTCTTTTAAGCACTTCCATACTTCTACTGGTATGTCATCTGGGCCCATGGCCTTTCCATTTTTCATACTTTGAACTGCCTTCCTTACTTCATCCATGCTAATTTCCCTCACCATACCCATATTTGTTTGTACCTCTTTGAGCACACCATTCCATTTATTCTCTTCGTTCATTAGGTTTTCAAAATAAAACTTCCATCGTTCTTTTATCATCGTCTTTATCTATCGTCATCTTGGGACAGAACCTTACCGGCCTCATCTTTCATACACTTAATATGAATTATATCCCTCGTTCTCCTTTCTCTTGCTTTTGTAATCCGGTATAGCTCCTTCTGGCCTCTTGGGCTGTCCAGTGAGTCATACAACTTCTCCTGCGCCTTAGCCCTGGAAACTGCTACCACCTTTTTTACCTTCCTCTTCCATTCTTTATAAATTCTCTTCTTATCTTCTTTCAGACTATGATTCCCGTTTTCTACACCCTGCCATTCTTTAAACGCAACTTCCTTTTCTTTAAGCATCTTTTGCACTTCTTCATTCCACCACCATGTATCTTTTTCTATCATGCCTTTCCCTTTCGATTCTCCAAACACGTCTTTTGCCACTCTCCTTATACAATCCGCCATCTCTTTACAACTTTCATTCACAGTTTTTCCTTCCATATCCTTCATTTCGATCATTTTGTCTACCACTTGACTCTTAAACATACTTGCACATTCCTCTTTTTCTATCATACGCCACCTGGTTTTTGGTGGGGGCCGTTCTTTGTACTTACTGGACGAGACACTGACTTTTACTTCCATTATTATTAGTCTGTGTTGTGTGACTAAGCCTTCGCCTGGCAGCACTTTACAATTTTTGACACATTTTAGGCTGTTCCGTCTTACCAGCAAGAAATCAATTTGTGTCGCGTGGCGGCCACTTTTGTAAGTAATAAGGTGTTCGTTTTGCTTTTTAAACCACGTATTTGTTATTGCCAGGTCGAAAGCAGAAGCAGCTTGCAACAGTGTTCGCCATCAGTGTTACGGGCTCCGTATCCCCAACCGCCATGCACTCTCTCATACCCATCCTTCTGTCTTCCTACATGCCCGTTAAAGTCACCCCCCACATACACTTCTTCACTCTCTGGCACATCCATCATCACACGATTGAAATCCTCCCAAAACATCTCTTTTACACTATCCTCACATCCTGACTGGGGTGCATACACACTTACTTTATTTAACACTAAACTTTCCATAATTACTTTCACAGCTTCACTCTATCACTCTATCACTCACTCGTTTAACATCCACCACACATTCTTTCAATTCCCTATCCAAAACTATACCCACACCATTTTGCTTGCCATCGCTTCCACAGTAAAAGAACTTATATCCTTCTCCTATCTCTCTAGCCTTCGCACCCTTCCATTTCGTCTCTTGCAAACACGCTATATTCAGTCGTCGCCTTTTTAAGACATCTGCTAATTCTCTTCCTCTTCCAGTCATCGTACCTACTTCCAGCTCGCGCACCTCAATCTTACTTCTCCCACACTCCGAGCTTGCGCCTTACGTCGCACCCGCTCGATCTGATGCGACAACCCTTGTCCATTTCCCACAGGAGCCGGGTGCTGCCCCTGCGCGTCGCCTGTGGGGTACGCCCTAGCCCTATCGCGCATTCTCATATTACCAGCCATGTTGCTTATAGATTCGGCTAAGTATTTACAGTCGGCCGCCCGCCTGACACCACCCTCCTTGGGAATGCTTTTGTTGGTGGTTTACCCGCCACCGCGCGGGTGACCCAAGGTGCTTAAATTGTATGCACTAGGTCTCAAGCTCCCTTAGTCGCCTTTTACGACACCCACGGGAAGAAATGGGATGGTGCTATTCTTTACGTCCGGCACCAAACGGACCACGTCCGGCACCAAACTGCAAACGAAGATGGCTACCTAAAATTAATTTTGATCTTTCATTTATACTTCCCAAGTTCGTTCGTAACCCAACAGCAAACTTTAATCGTATTCCAGATCGTAAATGTACGCACGCTAATAATAATGTAATCATGCATACAAATAGACTGCAACCCTGCGTTTGAACTGAAACTCCCAACGCACAAATAAGCAATGCCAGAGCTATGGAAGAGAGTACCTGCAGCTAAAGCAGTAGAAACTTTTAATGATGCCGCTACACCAAAGGCTGACACACTATTGAAACTAGGTATTAGAACTAGGTAGTAGTAGGATATTAGGTATTGATATAAAATGTCCGGCAGTCTATTTACGTAACATAGTTGCAAATGTCGCATGAGGAGCTCGTCGTGGCTAAGTAATAATAGCCGCACGGGTCGATCTATCAGGTTAAGCTACGCTTGCCCGGGTTGGTCCGTGGATGGGTGACCATATTTACATACCGAGACTCCTCCGTGCCTCGGAAAGCACGTTAAGCCGTAGGTCCCGGCTGTCATTCGTGGATCTTTGACAATTGTTACGGGTCGTCAGAAGCCTGAAAATCTGACAACCAGTCTTACCAAGGGGTATCGTATTACCCAGTAACTGGGCTGTGGAGGTCTGATAGGCAGTCGCTCCATGTAAAATACTGGTATTCAGCTGCATCCGCAAGCCGACCCCAACATAGTAGGGAAAAGGCTAAATGACGCAATCGCGATGGCCTTCATTTTGACAGTTCACAAGAGTCAGTTGCGTTAAAGGAGAAGCGTCAGGGTAGCCCGCGAAATTTAAATTTTCTTATGTTTTTTGTAATTTGCTAGTCAGTATTAAGTTATAAAAAGTATGATTCGCGACCATCATAATAAATAAGTATTTACAGAATTATAATCATTAGAAACAGTAATACAACTCCTTAAGTTAGTATAATCCTCAAATGTCAAGATCTCATGAATTAGGATTACCTGGTCTTAAAAAGTCGTACCTATTTATACATTAATTATGTAAATTAATACTTGTTACGACGGCGTAATATTTTTTTTTTATCAAAGTACAACCTAATAAAGACTTGTAAATTGCAAAAAAAAGTAAGAAAATTGTGGATGTCGCGGGCTACCCTGACGCTTTCGCCTTAATTTATCAAAAAGATGGACTTATATAGCCTGCAGTGGTATAAAAAAAATTAGGTGTCTCTATAGTCTAGATCGTAAGCACTACTGCTGAGCATAAGGTGTTGGGTTCGATTCCCAGGATGGGCAAATTGTTATTGGGTCTTTCCATCATGAATTTCTCAGTAGCAGCTAGGAGTCTGGATTTGTCTCCAGTTGATGGCTTCGGGGATTAAAGATTATTATTGTCTAGCTACTTAACGGCTTAAGTGTGTATGTGTGTTATTTATAAAATATTTGTAAATCTCACTTCCTACTTATATTATATGCGAGAAAGTTTGGATGTTTGTTACTCAATCACGCCAGAACGGTAGGACCGATCTGGATGAAATTTGGCACAGATATAGATTATAGTCTGGAATAGTGCATATGGTAATTTTTATCCCGGAAAAATGTACGGCTCTCGTGAGATAATTTCCGACATCCACGCGGGCGAAGCCGCTGGCAAAAGCTAGTAGATGATAAATTGTATAGTTCTAATTACAATAGAGTTTTGGTTCCTGTCCAGGGATGTGTATAGTACAAGTATAATGTGAGAATAATAATATCCTGGGACATTTTCACACACGGTCATCTGATCCCAAACTAAGCAGAGCTTGTACTATGGAAACCAGATAACTGATATACTACATTTAGTACTTTTTTTTTTTTGTAAATACATACTTATATAGATAATTACACCCAGACTCAGGAAAAACAGACATGTTCATGCACACAAATGTTTGTCCTGGATGGGAATCGAACCCACGACCTGTGGCATGATAGGTGGTGTCTTAACCAACCACGCCAACTGGCCTGTCATAAGAATAGAATACCAAAGTGGATCTCATAATACAGGCTGACAAACAATTAATCTGCTAAAATTGATTTTATTGCAATCGTGAGGTCCGTATCAAATAAAAAATATAATAACTTTATTTGATAACCTTTATTGTACAACAAATTTGAGATTAAAACCTCCTTTTAAGCAAAATATGCCTGTATTAGAAGACTCCGCTCTTTCAAAACAAAAAGTAAATTAAATTAATTTGCAAGTATTGTAGTACGTATTACAGATGATCGATTTTTTTTACGGATATTAAAACAGTTCGCTAAAACTAGCAAGCAAAATTATTGACAACATTTATTAAATAAGTGAAGCTAATAAAATCGTCTTCAATGGCAACTATAGATTTACAAATGTACGTATTTATCAAAGTAACCCCGTATTTTAAGTAGTAACACGATGAGGGCTCCACTGCCTTTATTTAAAATACATTCCTGCATTTCTTAACAAACATTAACCCTGCCAACTCTCATGAAAATTCTGCGCCGAAATGAATACTCTTTCCTTAATTATAAGTATGTTTCAAGTAGGCACGTCCCAATTCAGACTAAAATTTCAAAAGACTCAAGCTACTCGTACGCAAAAATATATCAGAATTTCGCTGAATCCAAGACTTGTAAGCAATGGCGTTTGTCCATCGCCGCCGTCACTGGAACGTCACCGAGAACGAGATGACAGCGTCGAAGTATCGATACTTACATTTACTATGGCTGCGTGTCCATTGCACGTTCGACATACGAGTAAAGTCATCCCGGCCGCCGAAGTTTTAATAGTTCGTTCTGCGCGGCCAATAGAACTTGGTCCGAGATTGTGACGGGCCGATACAAAACACGTTGTAACTTGTTAACACACTGCCGTCGCACCGGCCCCGTTCGCCTGGCTTTTGTTTTTCTATCCTAAATTCATAACATACTGAACCACCGAGTTCAGTCGCGGTGGACAAACGATCGCCGTCACCGGCAGGCTTATTACGTATCTTGCAGAAGCAAAGCGATAGCAATAATTGCTTTTTAATCGTTTGTCAATCGCAAATCAGTATGACATATCGCTGATACATAATACCGATTTGCGATTGAAAAATTATTGCGCAAATTTTGCTATCACTAGGCTTCTGCAAGATACGTAATACGGGTACAGTATTATGTTTCAGTGATACGTCATACTGATTGCGATTGAAAAGCAATTATTGCGCAAATTTTACTATTGCTAGGCTTGCAAAATACGTAATAAGCCGGCCGGACGTCACGTTCGGTTCGAATAATTTATCAAATCTCGGTGACGTCCCGGGGAGGGCTGCGGTGGACAAACGCGCTTAGTCATAACATAATATCGTGAGATTCGTACCGAATATTTTCAGACCTTTGTTTTAATATGAATAAGGGTTACCAAAGGTATACATGAATATGTAATAAGTTAAAACCTCACGTGTAGGGTATTTTAAAGTTTTCAACTATTTTATGTGGTGTTGCGTGAAATGGAGAGTGGTGGATAGTATATATGGGTACGGAGTTTTTTTTTTGTTTTTGGCTTAGTATTAAAATGGACAACTTTTTCACCAGTTTTATACTTAGAGAGCCAATATAATATGCATTCCGCCTTATTTCAAGTTACAACGAGAGACACACTCTTCACGTTTTGGTTTTCACTATGCAAGCACTTATATGAAATAAATGTCGTCTGTATATCGTGACCAAGAATTAGACGTAGATACGGGAATCAAACGGAAGCCATCTATAATTTCCTTTTATCATCATCTGCCTAGCCTTTTCCAAACTATGTTGGGGTTGACTTCTAGTCTAACCGGATGCAGCTGAATACCAGTAAGTTTACATGGAGTGGCTGCTAATCTTACCTCCACAACCAAGTCACTGGGTAATACAATACCCCTTGTTAAGACTGGTTGTCAGACTTTCGGGCTCCTGGCGACCCGTAACGACTGTCAAAGATCCACGAGTGACAGCCGGGACCAACGGCTTAACTTGCTTTCCGAGTCACGGAGGGGTCCTACCGCGGCAAAGCTTAACCTGATCGATCGACCCGTGTGCCTGTTATTACTTAGCCACAAGCCCCTCTATAATTTCCTGTTATAAAAAAAACTAAAATTTGAGTGAATGTAGTTGACAAACTAGCCAGAACGTATGACGTGTCTCGTATTGGTAAACGCTGGCGTAAGCGCCCCTTACTATATTTTTTTTTGCAATGTTGAACCACGCAGGCATCAATGCCATGGTTTTACTGATGTTGAATAATAGCAACGTAATAGGGACACTAAATAATCATAGAAGAAACTTTATTCGTAATTTGGGAATGGCTTTGATAGACGAACATTTGAGAAAACGCAAAGACAATCCACGGATTCCGACAAATTCTCGTACGCGTTTACATTAATTACTCAGTGAAACACCTCCTTAATCACAAGCAAAATGCCAAGATCCAAAACAGGATATTCAGAATGTGACAGGAAGAATAAACGGAAAATCAAATACAGTTGTGGACGATGTGAAATAGGTTCATTAACTAAACAGCAAACCAACTCAACTTGATGTTTTGCAATGCCCTGACAGGCAAAAACGTGTGATGCATGAGAGCAAATAAATTGTTTTATAACCGATAGATACTCTATGATTTTTTCGTATCCAAGGAATAGTTATCTTTTTTAAAATCGCCCAATTATTAAATCAAATAACAATCAAACCAACCCATCACAATCCAGCCTGGATAGCTCGATTGGGAAAGCAACAAATTCAATCTTGAAAACAAAAGTAAAATGGAAATACAAACACTGGCTTCTGACCGCGACTTCGTTCGCGTGAATTTCTTGTTTAAAAATAAAATATATCGTATGACACTCAGCAATACTTTAGCTTTCCAATGGAACAGGTGCAGGTTTGCTCGAATTAAACACAGATTGCGTAGAAATATTGGGATTTAATCCGTTCTGTTCGACCGTTGAATGTCAAATGCTCATTTAAGAGGATTGTAAAGTGCCGATACGCGGCGCGATTTTTGGAGGCAATTACCTACATTTCATACAATTATTTACATAAATATTGTTTCGGGCGATAACGTTTTTACTCCCTTAAACATTTATGAAATGAGACAATTTTGGTCTCATTACATTCAATACACTTTAATCTAGGTCTGTATGTTTTTTGTTTTTAGTAATTCAATTTAATTTAATTTTTTTAAATAAAAATGCTCGAGGATGTTTTTATGTCAAAAATATAGATATTTAGATGCTAATAACTTATATCGTATGCAATATTTCTTTATAATAAAAACGTACGGACCTAGTTTTTCATTATACCTAGTCCAATCCAAAAAATATGAAAATTAGACTATGTTTACGGGGAGAAAAACGTTATCTCTTTTTGTATGAAAATTTACAGCTTCACAATCCTCTTAAGTATTAGTAATTAAGTAGCTCTACTTACCTCTGATATTAATACAGGGTGTTTCACAGACGAGTGATCAAACTTAAGAGTGTGGTACAGACCATCAAACTGAACAACTTTTTCCCGGGGACCAACATCGTAATCGTAAAAAAAATCAGTCGTCCCATACATTTGGTCAAGTAGGTATTGAAGTTTTGTATGGGACAACATTTTTTTTTACGATTACGATGTTGGTCACCGGGAAAAAGTTGTTCAGTTTGATGGTCTGTACCACACCCTTAAGTTTGATCACTCGTCTGTGAAACACATTGTATAGTACAAACAATGACATAGATAAAATGAAATGTTTTAAAACGCCAGATTTGACTTTGTCTGTACGTCAGATCTATGTCAAATCAAACATTGTATAGGCAAACGGGGGCAACGCAAATCGGATTAACTCTTCAGAAATCTGTATAAATCCGATTTTGATGGAACTAACTAAATCCTACCTAACTAGTTTTATGCATGTACATTTATTGTACGTTTTTACCTAGCTTTATCGATATATCGATTTACCGTTTTTTGGCAGCACGTGTATACATATATATATATATACATGTGCTGCCAAAAGTATGTGTAATGTAGGTAATACTGCGGAAGCGTGCCATAGGATTTTCAACGCTCGACTTAGCGTCGAAGTTTTAAAATCCAACAGCGGAATAGGACAGACCGTATTCTGTATGAAAACACACTTTTGTCCTCCAATGTGGCAGTTTTAGATCGGCATTAGGTCGTTAAGTTAGAACTGAAAAATGTATTCATCATTTTAGAGAGATTTATTTACAATACGTAGGTGTCATGTTGTTAATAAATGAATACTGAATCCATATTTTATTAAAAAAACAAATAAAATCGAAACATAAATAAAAGATCGTCTGAAAACATTGTTGCATCTGACTCAATGAATGAAATATGCACAAAATGATATTCAATTTATATTCAAATACGGAGGATTTTCATTTATATCTGTAACGGTCTTTGTTATTGGTTATCAACAAAAGCTTCAATGATTTATTGCTTAAGGCTTGGCATTACGCCGTTGACCTCGCTCAAATGGGCGTTACCGCCGAGAATGCCCCGCGCACCCTCTCATTATAATTACGCGCGAAGCGATCACTAATATTCTATTTTGCACCGCTGACTACCACAGAGCCATGACGCGCGACGCACGCATAGGTAGCCTGTTGCATATTTCAGAGCAGTGGTGCAGAACATTTTTAGGTAAAAACTTGTATGTTGTAAAAAAACAAATACAACACTTGTGTAAATTCTTATATTTTTAGAAAATATATATTTTTAATGACTAAGAACTCATTGTAATATTACTAAAACAGAAAATGGGCGGCAGAATATAGACAGTTATTATTATTAGCTTTCCCCGCGACTTCGCTCATAAATAAAAGTGAATAAGGTTGTACCTAAAAGTACTACTAGTAGTTGTTTTAAGTACTTCAAATATTAAAAAAAAAAACGCAAAATAAATCAAGTGGAAAATCTGAGCAATACACAAATCTGCCGGCCATATGCTTGCACGAAGCTCAAATGCCATATTAGGTTCATGGGGTCCATGAACCACAATGCGTCCCATATGGTTTGTGGGCCCCATACGACCCGTGACCTCAGTTCAATTTATTATAAGTCACAAGCGGTCGTGGGCCCGGAACTTATTAGTTCAATAAGGCCAGCCACATACACAGACTGAATTCCGTTTCGGAATTCCGTTCCGAAATATCGATTCGGAATTTTCGAAGGCAGTAAATCCGTACAAAATCAAGGATGTATCACACACGTACAGTAGTTCTTCGTTTATTTTGTATGGCTTTGCTGCTTTCGAAATTCCGAAATGATATTTCGAAACGGAATTACGACTGTATGTGGCAGGCCTAATCAATTATTCATTCTTTTTCTAATTGAGTTTTAGCAATACTTTAATTTTCTAGCCCATGTTTGACTGATTTGACGTGATCTATTAGGTTTTTATAAATTAAATTCTTCACCATATTAGCACAACTGATGTCATTGCGTTTTTTAATTACGTTACCGAAATTTGAAGCCGTCAGTTAATTTAAAGTTAAGTTAAATTAATTCTTCTTAGTTCGAGCCATTCACTTGACTCACTTTGAAGTATTGTACCTGTTTCAATTCTTATTCTTTCATCTTCATTCTTCTCTAAATTTTTCAAAAATATTCGTTTCGATTCCTCTAGCATTTCCTTTGACATATCGGGTTTCGCGCAATCCTGTCCATAATTGATGGAAGAGGCGTTTTGATTTACCAGTGTTCTTCTTTTCTTCTTTGTATATTTTTTAGGTCTTATCTGTCGCTTTATTCTGTTCATTTCAAATTTATGTATTTGTCCTTTTGGACTTCTACCTACAATACATTTATGCAAGATGCTCAAAGGTTTTCTTGTGTTAAATGATAGAGCCGCAGTATTACATCTCATCTGATATTGATATTTTTGAGCAAAGTTTATCCTTTTGCCACCTATGAATTTAGCAACAACGCTATGATATCTCTCTACAGAGTTGCTGTCGACATCGTGCAAAAAATGGGTGAGTGTGCCGCTAGCTGTGATAATATTAATTTTATTTTTTGGCACAGAGTGTTTGTATGAAAGTCTTTGTCAATAGCTTCTATTTCGCCTAGTTTGTCACAAAAGTATCTTTTGCACGTCGTATGTTGGCTAAAAGCATGTTCTGCAGCAAGTATTATATCAGCATGGAGTTGCATTGCATTATCAGTATGCTTGTATTTTGCAATTGCAGTTACTACTACTTTTCGCATGGTTAATATTCTTTTCTTTGTTAGGAGTTTTATGAACCGTATTAGAAATTTCGTGTCTGTTGTAAAACTCTGCAGTTTGTTGCAAAAAATCCTCAGCAAGTGGTTTCGGCATTCAATTTTTCTACTGTTAAATTTTCGTACGGCCTTTCTTGCAAAAGCTTTGAATATGTGTTGGCGTCACCATCTGATATAATTCTGCCATATATCAAATTGTGCATTTCTATGCTTTTCTTAAATCCCTCGACAATAATCGTTGACTCCATGCCGGTAGATGGTCCTGTAAATGAAGACAAAAAGTATAATAATGTAGCTTTCAGTATACAAAACCTATATTACGGCTTTAGTTCTCTAATGGGTTACCTCTACCATTTTTATATAATAGATATTTAGTTTGATTTCAAAATAATAAGGCAAACCATTTACGTTTAGTTAATTTGTAAAACAAACAAACAGCAATACGTTTCCACTTATAATATTACTTAGATTTTTATGTAAAACACATAAAATATTTACCTGTATAGTTTTTTAACAAATATGATTTGTTTGTCGAGATTCCTTTATTTTCTGCTCTAGCGCAAATGTAGCAGAACTTATTTTTGACAGCCATGAACAATATTTTATTGCTACGTTTACCAAGTATGGCTGCTGCTCCTGACAGTGAGGAGCAGTTTTTCTTTTATGATCTTTTTCCCCAACATCCGTCAGCAATGACATCAATTATCGGTATTCCCTTTGCATTTACTTTACCCTCTTCAACGGCAGCACATCTTTCCTCTTCAGCAGCTTCGTTCAAAAATCTTAACGCTTCAGATTCCCACGTTTTGTTTAGTATGTCCATATGAAAGGTGAATCATTTTTGTGAGATCTCAGGAAGTCCTAGAGTTGACGTAATTTCCAGAAGTTGCGTATGTCCACATCCTGCTGCTATTGCCCCAGCTACGGCACATGTGTTTAAATTCATTTCTTCTGGGGTGTTGTCTCCCTCTATTATAAAACTCATGTTACATAAAAGACATTTCAGTTTTAATTTATTCATTAAACCTGTCAAACGTTCAGATACGATTTCTATTGACTTTAAACCGCAGTCCAATGGTCCGTGGCTTGATATTTCTTGGAGTGATTTAAAAAAATGACTGATGTTTACAATACGTCTACCAATCGATAATTCTTCAGTTCCCCTAAAACAAAGTAAAATATAAAATTCAGTTGAAATACTGATGGCTTTAAAAAATATTGTAGCTTATATTGTATACGTTCATCCACGTTTACTTATAAAAGGGTTACGTTAATCCAATTTTAAAATATGTCATTTGATTTGCTTATAACTTTAGGGTCCTATGAAACTCGCCAACCTCGTTACTTTTCGACCCTTTGTAGTCCGAGAGTCGCAATCTGCAGGTTACATCCATGGGGTCCAAAGAGGATGGACAAAAAAAGTCCACATACTGTCGGAATTCCGTTTCGAAACATCGATTTGGAATTTTCGAATGCAGCAAATCCATGCAAGATCAAGGATCTATCACACACGTACAAGTAGTCCTCCGTTCGAAATTTTCTCCGATTCAAAATTACGCATGGTAGTCTGTGCGTGACTTTGTATGGGTTTGCTGCTTTCGAAATTCCGAAACGATATTTCGAAACGGAATTCCGGGACGGAATTCCGACTGTATGTGGCTGGCCTAATTATTACCATGTATTAGCAATCTGATTGCGATGAGTAATAATACAGGGTCAAATTAAATTAGCTAGTGAAACTCCACAGACGTGATGGGTATCGATATCTAAACATGATGAACTAGTTAGCTGCGACACATATACAGGTTCAAATTAAATTAGCTAGCGAAACTCCGCAGACGTGATGGGTATCGATATCTAAATATGATAAACTAGTTAGCTGCGACACATATACAGGGTAAAATTAAATTAGCTAGCGAAACTCCGCAGACGTGATGGGTATAGATATCTAAACACGATAAACTAGTTAGCTGCGACACATATTCAGGGTCAAATTAAATTAGCTAGCGAAACTCTGGCCAACGTAAATTCGTAGGTACGTGTCTAATAGTAACAAGCTATAGATTCACTGCATGCGAATCTATAGCTCGTTATGTCGTTACTGTGCCGCCGTGTCGTAATGCCGCCCGGTCGTTTGGAATCTATACCTTGTTGCCATTAAACACGTACGAATTTCCGTTGGCAAATTCGAAACGAAAACAGTTTCTCGTTCTGGCGACGAAAGGTACCTAGGTAAGTATAAGCAGCTGATAGGTAGGTACCTGCTTAGGTACGCATATTACTTATACGTTCCTATCTATATCTTTTTATCAAAACGCTTGATTGATGGTTACTAGTAAAATGTTAGATAGGTACTCAAATTACTTACCGTTTCATTCTTTTTATTCTCCTCTTGTATTTTATTTTCAAATTACGCTTAGTGCGTCTTTTTTTGTCACCCATATTGATTTTATAAATAAACTTATATTAACACAAATATTTCCTATGTAGTATTACTAACTATATACTAAAAACTACTCTAATATTTACACACACAAAAACTATTAAAATCAACAAAATAAGTAGGTAGGTATTTGTTTACAATACTTTCTAATGGTATTGTCACCAACGAAAAAATGCGGGAAAAAGTGGTACAGGTCAAAGTCAAAGTCAAAGTCAAATATTTATTTGCATACTAAGTGTACATTTTGGTGTTGTTTACAAATGCAGGTACTTACAACTTAGCGGCCTTTTCCAGGCATCGCAAACTTGAGGGCTAACTAGCAAACATTTAAACTATAACGACACAATGAAATTCATAATTACCTTCTATCATTAAGTAGGATTAAATCTAATTATTTAGGTCAACATTTTGGCGCATGCACATTCTTATAATTACTTAACTCTAATTGTGTATAATGTCTGTGTGCGAGGCTATGTGTGTCTGTATTATTTAGTTAATCATTCTAGTATGTCTGGTATTCAGGTCCGTTCAGCACTGCGTCTCGTCCCGCACTAAATTAATAGGCGACAGAGGGGTTGCTCACGCGATTGAGTGTCGATTTATGTAAAAAATAATGACTATAAGTAATTAGAAAAGTTATTTAAAAAAATAAGCCGAGGATTCCCTAGGTATTGTATTGTGTAATATCATGATGACTATAAAAAAACCTAGCGATTAATAGTTTCGAAGAAAAAAGGTTTTATATTTCTAAAACAGGGGTTACTTTTCATGTATGTTAATGATATTTAAAATTATTTTTTATTTTTTTCGAAGTGAAGGGGACATGTGTTTTATTGTGTAGTTTAACATATTTTTTTTTAAAGATCATTATGGTACGGGTTATGGAGAAAAAAGGTTTTAAACTTCTTCAGTTCCAGCCTAATTTACATATAGCACCGCCTTAACTAGCAACCCGCCCCTGCTTCGTACGGTTTTTACGACTTAATTTTATTATCTACGTAAATTTAACATTAATGTGATATACACAAGAAAATGAATTCCGGAAGGATTACCAGAACTAATTTTCTAAAGGATGGCGAAAACCGCACCAAAATCTGTTGCATAGTTTAGAAGAACAACGCGATCAAACAGACAGACACGAAAAGCAACTTTAATAATATGTATCATAACTCATGAAGTTTATTTAAATAAAACCATTTACAACCAACCACTTTAGAATTGTCAAGTAATAAACAATAGGGTATAGATATTATACAAAGTGTAAGTGTAAACAGTGGAAACCTTATAAGGGGTCATTGTACTCATCATTATGAAAACTTTTACTATGGGATCAAACCTGAAATCATTTATGTTCGCATAATTCGTCAAAATGTAGGGAACAACTGATTTTTTCGCGATTTTTGGTTTGGTCCCATAATAAAAGTTGTTAAAAATGATGAGTACAATGAGTCCTTAAAAGGTTGACACTGTTTACACCATGTAGAAGATTTTATAGTACGATATTGTTACTATCGTGGGTAAAACCTGGATGAGGCTGGCACAAGCAATACGTTTTAAAAACTATTATATTCCGTTAGACCCCAACCTCAGCTCAAATTCTAATTTCGCCCCCACTTCCCCGTGCCACCTCACTCTTTATGTTGTTGTTTCTCTAATGTGTATTCTGAGCGCAAACGACACAGTTCTCCCTTTCGAAAGCCGAAGCGAGACTGAGCAACAAAGCAAGGGTGTCGGGCGGCAGGGAACAAAACTTCAAAACGCGTTAATTTCTTTTTACTGTGTAAATAAAGGTAATTAAAAAAAAAAAACATAAGACCTGCTTTCTATTTAGTTCAGTTAGTATGCAACGCTTAATTATCTATTTTGAAGTATATTTTGAATACCAGCGGTTTATTGTTCGATTTGGAAGTAACTTTGGTTTTTTTTATCGTTAAAATTGTATGGAATCGTGTTTTCGTCAAAAATAGTTCTTAACATTAATCCTCAACTTTACCATATATTTAGTTCAAAATTAATGCTGCAGTATTTTCAACACAACGGAGGATCACGCTAAGCCATTTGAGGTAGTATAGGCTCTTAACTAAGAATTCAGTGTTGATAATCGCATTTATTACAACATCTTCCCATAAAAGTTTATAAGTCATTACTGATGTTACGGTTTCTTTTTTAATCTTTCTTTTGCCTACATTTCAAAAGAAATAAGTGATGTTTTTATTTTTAATATCTAATCAAATTGGATGTCTTTTGATATATCAAGATTGGCTATCAAAGTATCTTTTGAAAGCTTTTCATGTTTTAAGTAGATTGCTGAATTGAGGTCGCTATTACAATATATCTTAAATAAAATAAGAGAATAATATTTTTAGTATATTTTTTATTATGTATCTAGTAAAGGTATAGAAAAAATATGTTTGCGGTTATGTTACGTGGCCAACGTTATGATTTTTGATATAGAAGAAACATATTGCAATATTATTATTTGTATTGAATACTTTTTTATTTTGTTATTTTATTCCTGATAAACACAGGTTTGAATAAACCTAGATCGGGCGGTCGCTACCTAAGATTCTAATTCCGAAACATCACCACCTGTAATAAAAAGTAAAGGTTTTGGGTTAAATAAATAAGGGGTTTGGGTGGCTATAGTGGATTGGTGAACTATAACTATGGAAGGACGGCGTCACGGCTGTGGTCTCAGACAGTAATGCTGACGTTAAAGTGGGTGGTGGCTGCTGCTGGGACACCACCGGTAACGTTGCCACCTCATCTTCAGTCTCCAGCACGTGGCTATCAGATGGTTCCTCAATGTCTGTTCTAACTGAGATCATATAGTAAATTGTTTGGACTGTTAGGTAGGAATACATCTACTAGAATTAAACAGGCACCTGCTTGATGTCGAAAGTTATTGAGACAGTCCATGTCCGTAAGGAGCAACAAGGACTATGCACAAAAAGTAGGTCCAGTAAACGTACATAGAGACAAAGTTAAAACAATGCATAGCTACGGGCAAGGTGCATATCTAAGCGTTGCACCGTAAACCCGAGCTTATTTTCAAGACAAGCTGCACCTCGAGTCAGTGTGACGTGAGTCTAGTATTATGTACAATGGGATACTTACAATTGGTAAAGTAATCATGCATTATGACAATGATGTCACGATGCGTTACCGAAAGATAAGGTACAACTCGCAGCGCTGTACCATGCATCCGCGATTCCAAAACAAGTCACACTTGTTTGTTGTGACGTGAGCCTTACATTATTACTTTACAATTGGCCTTACTTGTTTACCTTATACCTTACTTACAATTGGCAAGGTAATTTTGCTTTAGGATAGTGTTATCAGAATACGTTAGCCTCGGGTAAGGTACATCTCTAGGCGCTGTACCGTGAACCCGAGGTCCAAGACAAGTCACAGCTCTAGTCGTTGTGACGTGAGTCTCGATTGTTTAAGGTAAGTAACAACTCGATTGTGTTAATGTGCTAATATTAAGGACGAGGCATAATTGGTGATTATGAAAGCAGGTGGACCACGGCAAAAGCTCGCACTTATAATCAACAGGCAGAAGACACTGTATTAAGGACACCTTCCCACTAATAAACGTCAAACCACTGATGATAATGATGTTAGATTGACTTCAAAAACTAAACTTAATTCTCCCACACAAAATGAGTTCTAAACACAACGTATAATTGCGTTACTCGTGCTTATAATACCGGAGTAAAACATTAACTCAATACACGGAGCTGACGTGGACGTCCCAACTTTTAATGATGAGGGTCGAACAGAGAATAATTTTGAGACATGCTTCGTTGTTGATTCGAGGAGTGGTGAAAGATAAGAACTTTTAGTGGTTGAGCGTAATTCAGAATGGAGTTTTGAAATTTTAATTTGGAATGATTTTCTGGGAAATCATGGTGCCGTGTACTGCTGTTGCGATATTTTGTGGGTAGAGATTTTCACTAACAAATCAATTAAAAAATGCAAGAGTAAAACCGCTATAGAATAAAATGGCAATCTAGTAAAAATTTCGCATTTTAATCACGGAAAGATTATTGTGTAGATATTTTTATCTTAAACCTCATACATAATAAGCAGAAATCTCGGGGTTTAAGAAATTGCGAAATATTTATTATTTTATTATAAATATTTAATTTGTTACGAATGTATTCAAAGTACAATGAATAGTTCACAATTTCTTAAATGCCGAGATTTAATCGTCAAGTTTATCATTATATACTCTCGTTATTTGTTTCCTCGATGTTTAGGTATGTATGCTCTACCTATTCCGGTCTCTGGTAATAAATAAATAATAAATCGTTACTACCTCAGATTTTGTTTACGAAAACATATTTGAAAAAATTATCACCTGTATTGTAATCGCTACTTCTCATGTCTTGTACCAAACGAAATATTAACAAAATTATGATGAATATCTAAAACAATTTGTTCAGTCACGTATTTGTCCAAAACTTTCGCGTCTGTATTCACAATCTCGTATTCAAGTGAATTCACATTTATCAAATATACGATTATTTTAGTAAAATGTAACTTTAGTATTTTTTACAAGTATTTTCTTTTTTGTGTTAACTACCTCGGTAATTGGTGTAGTGGTCACACCGCGAATGATAAGCATAGGGTTTTAGATTGGAAGTCCCAGTTAGGTAAATTTTTGTAAGTTTGGATTTAAATATGTTTGGTTGATGACAGTGGGCTCGCACTTACATGGGACTTAAACAAAACTTGCAAGATGTGGGTGTACTACAGTATACCCCTGCTTTGCTCTTTGGGGAATACGAGAGTGACGCTATGTTGCTGTTTGTTATCCTAACATGCTCCCAGTTAGAGAAGAAATCTCTTTTGTCCAAGAGAAAACAAGAGATTGGTCATGTCGCCGCCTAATGAGATCGTTAGTAAAACATGTTCCGTGCAAGCTTCGAGCACTGACAGAACAGTGTTATTATCAGAGGTTAGTTAGGGACAGTTTCCGAAAGCCTGTAATGCAATTTAGTTTGAGATCTATTACATATGTCAAATTATTTGATTAGCTGTATTCAAACCAATTACAACTTGAGCTGTCATTACTAGACTTAAAGTATTCTTTCCCTCAGCCTTTAGTCAAGAGGTCCGAATAGTTTCAATTTCAGTCAGACGTTTCCGTGTTCATTGTTTTGAAGATACAGGGCTATTTTTAAATCACTAGCTAAATTTTCCCAGGGTCTTCTACCCATGAATATGAACAACTTTCACTATGGGACCAACACTGAAATCACGACAAAAAAATCAGCTGTTTCATACATTTTGGTCGAGTAGGTATACAACTTTCGTATGAAACAGCTGATTTTTTTTTCGTGATTTCAGAGTTGGTCCCATAGTGAAAGTTGTTCATATTCATGGGTAGAACACCCTGTGAAAATTTAGCTAGTGATTTAAAAATAGGCCTGTATATGGTTTTGTTTATTCGAGTTAGGTTGAACAACAACATCAATCGAAAATGTCTAGGTAGGTACTTTAGTTTATGCGCAATTATTAATCGTTTAATCCTTTAAGAAGCAAATTCTAAAAGGAGTTAGCAAAAGATTATTTAGAATAAATACACAATAATATAAGTGTTTTTAGATACTCTCTACAAACCTAATAACAACAAATATTTTATTTATCTGTCGGTATTAACTGTCGATACATCTAAATGACCTGCGATAGATTACAAACACAATGTAGTTTACGTCGCACGTGATAGATGGGAACCATTTCCCTTCTAAAAGCGATATACGTAACAGCACAACTTAGGTACTTTGTACCTAGGCATTTTTCGTTTATGTATTTACAAGGAAATAAGTAAAGGGCCTGAGGGACCTTTACTTATTTAGGACCGACAATAATTAAATAAGAGACTATAATTCATGTAATCCTAACTAATATTATAAATGCGAAAGTAAGTTTGTTTGTTTGTTAAGTTTTCACGCCAAAACCAACGAACCGATCATCCTGAAATTTTGCATATACGTTGTCAGGTGTACAGACACGGACATAGGGTACCATTCATCCCGAAAAAAGTACTGTTCCCGAGGAAAAAACAATAACGTTCTTATGATAATAGATGGCGCCACGTGTCTTTCGAATCATGATGGAATTGTATTATTATAGAAACTTTGGTAGTGTGTTGAGAGTTGTTTTTAATTTTTTTTATTTAAGTAACTAATACATTTTGTGAGTCTAGAGTATCGATAGACCGGTTTTTCATCCTATTATTTATCCTAATATTATAAATGCGAGTGTGTTTGTTTGTTTATTGATTACGCTTTCACGCTAAAACGGCTGAACGGATTTAGATGAAATTTGGCACATGGGTAGATCATGACCTGGAGAAGGACATAGGCTACTATTCATCCTGGATCGCAGACGAAGTCGCGGGTAACAGCTAGTACTCTAATAAATTTTATAAGACTTTTCAATATATCTTTTAAACTAACTAGCCCGTCTTGGCCCGGAGCCGACGCTCTGACATATCTCTAGAACAAAAGCTAGAAAACCTTTATTCAAAAGTTATCGTTCGAATGTCAAAGATATTGCCAGCCTGCTCTAAATAGACTGGGGGCTTGAATGACCTTTACATATTTAAATATTTGTAGGTATTTTAGGTATTTTTTTCAAATGTGAAAACATGTATTTCATTGTCTGGGTAGATCTCGGTCTCGTTTTTTCGTTGGACATAATAATCGCGTTTCTTTTTATCTTGTTCTGTTACGATAAAAAAAAGATATTAGAATATTTTATATTGCATTCAGTTATAGCACGCATTTTTGGTCAGAATTTTAATGAAAACGGGTATCTTTTATACTTTTCTTCCTTTTTATATTTTAATAGAATATTCTTATTAAATCATAAAACTCAAAGACAAAATCGTTGCCAGTGAAATCCACACTTTTTAGGGTTCCGTACCTCAAAATGAAAAAAAAAAACGGAACCCTTATAGAATCACTCGTGTGTCTGTCTGGCTGTCCGTCTGTCACAGCCTATTTGCTCCGAATCTAATAGACCGACTAAGTTGAAATGAGTACACATATGAATTTCTGTGACCAAAACTCGGACGGGTAACGTAAATAAATGAATTTTGAATATTTTCTCTGAAATATGATTGGCTGACAGTTTGCCTTTGACCAACATAAATAAAATAAATCTCTTAATCACGATTGGTTGATAATAGACGTTTGACCAATGACTAAAGCAGAGACTAAGTAAAAAATAATAATAACATATTCGTTCAAAGAGATCTACGTTGTGAATCAGTGGCGCCATCGTTCCGATTCTCAATATACATAATGATATTTCTATCATGTTGATTTTTTGTACTAATTGAAATTTATTAAACAATTATAATATTATTATTGATAGAATCTTATAACACGTATATATCATGTAGTATAATTTCGGAAACATTGTCCATTTTGGACCAACCGCAAATTGGACATTTTTTTTTTTTTGAACATTGGACCAATCGCGCCTAAAGGATAAATCATTAATACAATGTTTAAGAGGCGATCATCTTGAACCTCAACCCGATAACCCAGCATTTTATAAATTCAAACCTGATTTAATTAAAACTGTAGTGAAACAAACAAGATGGAAGGTGGCTTGCCGTTAATTCATACTGTTTTAATCTAATAATTACTTACTCCTTGTAGCTAAGCGGCTTTGCCAACTTCTGAAGTAAGTTGGATTTCATTCATTTATCATTCTACGTTTTCGTATCAAAACGACTTATTTAACTTTTTCTTTAGACGGCGAAATCTCTTGGGCATTTACTTTTCTATCATCTTTAAGGTTTTATTGAAAAAGCTATAAGTAAGATTCATTTCAGTACTTAATGGATTAATTTTGTATTCTTTGAATAAAAATTATTGCTATTTTATTATTTCCAATTAATTGACACTGTGGCGGTGGCATCTACATCGCCACATGCGAACTACGTATCACACTGAAGTCACGCAAAATCCTGCATCGCACAAGTTGAGTTTACCGCGCGACTAGCACTCAGGCAACGTCCTGACATCAAGAGGGATGATGACAACTTTTTTTTTATTTGTCCGTCATATAGAATAGTAAAAAATATTGCACACATATTTTTTCTTTTTTTTACGCAATCAAAAGATTACGGCGTTACGTTGAGTTAAAATGTGGCATGACGTCACGCCTTGGTAGATTTTGTACGTAGAAGTGACGTAGCGAGCCCCCACTCCCGAACTTTAATGCGTGTTATCTATTTCTTTATTTTTACCCAGGCATCATCCCTATTGTCGGGTAGTTGCTCACTAGACACAACACCCGTCTGGTCGGAGGATCCTCCCTTTTCTATAGAGGATGAGTGAACTTTACATCCGTTCTTCATACCTCTGTATTGGTGACCCCGACGCGATGGCGAGACATAATGGAATAGATACTGACACTATCAATGCTTAGTCAAAATAAATAGGAATTATGAACTATTTCTAGAACCTAGATAAAAAGTGCCTGTTAACGATTTAAATCATTCATTCATTCATCAATCATTCAATCAATCAGGACAAATGTTTGTGTGATGAGCATGATCATTTGTTCTGTGTCTGGGTGTAATTTATCTATATATGTATGTATTTAGAAATATATAAGTATGTTTATCAGTTGTCTAGTACTCATAACACAAGCTCTGCTTAGCTTGAGGCTAGACGGCGTTGTGTGATAGTTGTGGAATATTATTATTATTATTATTTAAATTACAGTACAGTCATAACCGTTTCCGAAATCGTTCAATTAAACAGGCTTCCCTAAATAAGTTTGAATTAACTTCATTTACCACAGAATTATAAATTTCTTGAGAAGGGACGAAAACAATTTTTGGGGCGAAAAATAAACTGAAAGGTACGACGAATACCTTTAGCCTAAACAAATATTTTTCGAACAAGTTATAAACTTTTAATAAAAATGATACTAAAATAGAAATCGGGGCTACCTGCTATGAAAGATATCAACATCTAGATGAAATAGCTGTGACGTCAAAATCTTTAACATATTTTACTAGTAAGGCGTACACACATACACGTGTTACATATCGACGCTTAAAAGGCAATATTTACCAAGCGACATGTTGGGCGATATTGAGAAAGTTCATAATCTTTAAATGCTTGCTTATTAAACCTTTAAACTGCATTTAACGTTGCAATCAAGTAGTTTATTATTTTATATAATACTTTAAGTACACAAAATGTACAGAGGCGGACTTAATGCTTAAGTAGTTATGACTAATAAGCGATTTTTTACAATAATATTAAAAGAAAAATACTCTAGTGTAAAGTTGCCAACATGCCGTTTGGTAAAAACGCAAATATTGCCTTTCAAGAGTCGATATCAAAATGTGGTTATAAAATAACAACTTTTGTCATAGTGTTTAATACAGACTTTAATTCTTCTATCGTTCAAAATTCTACAACTGCCGTATCTCAAGGTGTTCCAAAAGGTAATAGAAGAGAAACCATTGTATTGCCCTTTTCTCATGCATGTTCTATGGTGGGAAGTATATCATATTAAATCATCCCAAGGACTCGACGGCTTAGATGCCCCCAGCGAGTCATCAAGTTTACACCAGATGAAGGTTTTGCAGGTAGCTATAGTTTGGCTAAGCAAAATATGGCACGGTACCAAAATTATTTACAGAAGTATATTACCTACTATAGTAGCAATGCCCACATCGCACCGGTTTGGGCATTTAACACAAGAGGCAATGTAAACTGTTTTTGGGGCCTGTCATCAAGCAATAGACAACTTACGGACTGCTTGAGTAAGAGGCTTTTGCCTGATTTGCATGTGTGTACTTTACGTCTGGTTTCTTTTTGTAATGTGCGTTTTGTTTAAGCAGACTAAACATTTTTTCTTTCTTTCTTTTTCAGTACATTGCCTATTTTGACATCACATTCGACAATAAAGAGCTATAGATTTATACAAGCATCCTTGTAATAAACCCGTTGTTGAACCGAACAATGCTCCAATAGAGATAACCACAACAAAAAATGAAAACTAACCGACGATACCGTATCGAAACCCATATTGTTACAACCGTATCGAATAGTGGATACGTAATCGCTTCAGCCCTATCTGTCAGACAGCCGCGATATAACGAAAATCTTGGGTACGTAGGTCAACCAGCGTAAGAAGAACAAACTCGAGATAAACGCCCGATCCCGACTTGATCCAATGATCAAGTCGGGATTTTAAGGATACAAAATAATGTTCGTGCTAGTTTAATCCAAATAGGTTTATGGGTGTTTCTCTTTTTTCGTGCATATTACAAGTCCAGTAAGAAAAAAAATGTTTATTCAATAAACTTCTAAATTTTTTCCATAGAAAACTAAATGTAATAGAGTTATGCTTGCATGCATGTAAGATTGACTGTATAAATTAACGTAATTAGTTAAATATAAATTAAAAACTTTACGTATTCTCATTTCCGTCGTTGTCCACTACTGTTGTTTACTACTATCCTTAATACATTTGTATTTTATCCGAATAAAACGAAGTAAATAGAAAAATTATAACTATATAAATGTAGTATATTAATAAACGCAACGTTTACGTCTAAATTAAATAATGGTATCTTTTAAATATACTGAAATTATATCTGGTAAATAATTTTTTCATTTTTTTTCTGATTACCTTCGTTATGAGAAGAAATCTATATTGTAGTTTGCGCTAGACCTTAAATGCTACTCTGCTGCCATGTTTAGCTCCATGCACGTCTCAGTCTGGCAGCAAACGTCGTAGCGAATGTATGCTTGCTCGTGGAAAAAAAATATTTTCGTGTTAAGTGTCGCGGGAGGTGATTATTCTGGATTCGTTCTCTTTCCTATCGTCCGTATTAGAAAGTGAGTATATATGATTTCATTTATTACGTAGCTTTTTATCAATTTTAATGATTACCTTCGAAGTTTAGTACATGTATTAGATTTGTAATTGTGATATTTTTGAAGAAAAACTGGACAAAGTATTCAAACCTCATTACCTTCTTCCTCATTCCCTTCGTTAACCCTCGTTCTTCGCTTTTAGAAATGATTATAATTTCATCGATACTAATTAAAAGAAAGTAGAAACTACTAAATGTTCAAAGATTAATTATATACTAATGATATTTGCAAAAAAAACCCAAATAATTCATCAATAAATTTGAAATTTGGAATCGTTGAGAATTTGCACGAAATATGCGAAACACCCTTATATAAGATTTTTTAAACTATTTGGTAGTAAGATTACTAGAGAAACAAGTGTGTCTATCGTTTATTATTTTTAAACTAACGTTATAAATTTAGTTTCACCACCATTTATACCATATCTTGTCGAATGTTTAACTATTGTATATACGTAGAATAAAATTAATTTATCTCTCTGTAAAAATGAGGCGGGTCACTGGATTTATAATAATACAGGCAGCAATTTTTGGGCAGTGGGCACTGATCGATCACCCCGTTTGCTTTGAAGATTTCAGAGTACAAGTTTACATTTTGTTAGCGTGTGGATGGCAAATATAACTCGAAAAATAAAATAAAATAATAGTTTTTTTTATTTGTTTGGCCCAAAATTCGGCAATGAGAATAACGTTCGCTGACGTAGCTATTAAGTCCTCACGTGTTTTGGTGACCTGGCATGCGCTGCAAGATGAGATGTGACCCATTGTCTGTGGAGAGACACCGCATACACACCGGAAATCTGAGCCGTCCATGAACCCCGACTTGTGGAGGATGTCCTTCCTTACTGCGGCCTATTTGGGTAAGAAGTCTATTTAAGTGTTTCATAGTAGGCCACGGTAACTTGTGCCCGGATGGGAGGCCCTCTGATAGTTCAATAAAGAAATCAGGGCTTGCAAAAGATCACATCTTTCTGTGGAGGGGTTGCCTGCATAGGCTGGAGTCACGCAGGTTAATATGAAATTATATTATATGAATTGGAAAAAGTCATAGTGGTACTTATCTCTCCCTCTCTCTACTAGATTCAAACTTCGAGCTTGAAGGAGAGGCCTTCGGGACAAATTACTTGACTTGTTGAACAAGTTGCTGAGCTGAGTTTTGATTCCATATCCCAATGCAACATGGCTACCCTTCAGTTTCATACAGTAACAAGGCGAGCACGACATCGTATGACGATTCTCATCACGTTCAAACTATAGAATATAAATTGTTTTGCTTCGTAACAATATCAATTTGGAACGAGGAGAATTTCTTGCGTTTGTGTATTTGAGCCCATATTTGTAAACGTTGCTTATAGCTTAGAGACATTCAAACTTCTAAACATGTATGATTAAGCAGTTGTTAATTATTACTTAATTATAGAGATTTAGAGCGACCTAAAGATTTTCATGAAGGAGGAATTTTGGCCGAAGGGTGTCGTGTATCGGCGTTTTTGCGGAAGGCTACATGACACCACGACTCAGCATAATACGTCGCAGACTTTACGTACTTATTAGTTAATAGCATAATGTAAGATGTTATTTTTAATATGTAGTAGTTTATTATTGTCCGATTATTTGTGTATTGTAATTCTTGGGTTTCAGTTGTCTGAAAATAAAGCGATTATTATTATTATAACCAAATCAATCAATCTGCCTCACCTTTTCCTAACGACATGTTGGGGTCAGCTTCCCGTCTACCCGGACGCATCGGAATACCAGTATTTTACATGGAGCGACTGCCTATCTGACCTCCACAACCCAGTTACTGGGTAATACGATACTGCTTAGTAAGACTGGTTGTCACTTTTGGGGCTTCTGACAGCCGGGACCAACGATTAACGTGCTTTCCGAAGCACGGAGTGGTCTTGGTATGTAAAAAAGGTCATCCATCCACGGACCAATCGCAGCAAGCCTAGCTTAATCTGATCGATCGACTCATGCGGCTGTTATAACTTAACCACGAGCCTGACTTAGCAACAAATTATTACAACGTTTACAAATATGACCCTGAATGTCAGAAGCAAGCATTATATCTCTCATCTTCTGCATTGCATCGTCTTTAAAAGGCAACGAAGAACCTGTCTTATACTGACTGATACAAAGAAGTACCGAGAGTTAAAAGTTTGTTTATTCAGTTGAATGTCTCTGCATGTTGGAGACTTCAGGTACGCAGCTTCTTATTTCTTATAAGATACGTTAGCGGTGTCTTCGATTATCTTTCTGGCTTTGAAATAGATATTTTGTTATGTTTTGAGCCTACTACTAAACTACTATTGTCCGTAATTATCTAGGTATTAACTCTCATGTAGGGATTTCCCAACGGCAAAAATTATATTATTCCATAAAAACTGTTATCCGCTATTAAACACCCCATTTTATGCGTGGAGAAATGTTCATGCATACTGCACTACCACGGGGAGATAGTGCAGTTTATGTGGGACTCCGACCGACTGAAACTCCACGATGTCCTACTTTGCCGCTTGTGGCGAGAACACGGGCACGCGTTAGCACTCACCCGCCGCGGCTGTGCGTCACCGGACCCTCCTCTGGGGAGTATCCCCCATCACCAGCGCACAAGGACACATTGCACGCCGTGACCACCCCAGGGACCAAACCAGCAAAAAATCAAAATCAAAAGTCGTTTTAAAAACTAGACTAAGAATCAGCACTTTTCGAACGACAAAATTACATAAGAAAGTCCCCCAAAACGCCCGCCTTTCACCACTTCCTAGTGCTTTAGCTGGGGAGAAGAAGTGGCGCAACAAACTCCCCAGCAGCACAGCTGTCTGTTCAGATATATATATCTAAGTAACACAAACACAACACAAACATTAAATTAAATTTAATTATTTGCTATAACTCAGCTAGCACACGCCAATATACCAAAAAAAAGAAAAAAATATCGAAAACTATACTCAACCAGAAATAAAAATACACAACTAAAAACGTAAGCAGAACTTTATACCTAAATAAAAGCCTCCAGTAATAAAGGGCGCTAGATGATCCCGTGTCTAGGCACCCTTGGTCCCCCTGCGACCGGTCAGGTCAGTGACCCGGCCGCCTACCACTTTTCGGCCGCAGAGGATAGGGAGGGCAGCCAGCGAAATACCGACAACCTCCCCTGCGGCTCCACCGCGTCCGCCATCAGACGGTGGCGACTCCGTCAAGGCCGCGGAAGGTAGGAAGACCGGCACTCCTCTCCCGCAAGGGCCTCCAACCCTCAACCGCGATACCTCCCATACGACATTGCGGCCCGCCTCAGATGAGATGTGTCGCCCAAGCGACACCGCAACCTACTTGTTGGCCGCTACGTCGTCGGCTTCCTGGAAAAGACCCTGACGAGCGGCCCCTCCTCGGGTTCCTCTTCGCTTCACCGTAGGTGACCAAGCCACGACTACTGAGCCCCCCGCCTCGACAATGCGGGAATCCACCGGGAGGTATTAAACACCCCTTAGGGGATGATTAAAAAAATATCTTCCTTAGTGCTCCCTTTCGTTAAAAAAGAATCTCTTGTGCGTTGTCAGTCAGTGAGTGAATTTAATATTAAGTAGTTAGATTAGTTTAACATCTTTTACTATTTTTCAAAAATGTTTCGATCGCATTTTTCAATTAGGACCTCTTGTCTCGATATCTGTGAAGTTGTGAACCTTCCATCTAGCCACAAGCCTCAAACTTCCAATAAAGTTCTAAATAAACATCGCAGTACTAAACATTAAATCGTTCAGCTAATCTAATAGTTCAGCAACTCCACCAATAGGGATTAAAGGTCGTGATTATAAGTGGTTCATATCAAAACTTCGACCATTTTGCAGCTTTACGGTCAGGACTAACGATAATGTCATTTAAGTCAGCTAAGGTGGTCATTAATCTATTTTGATCTTTTAGATTTGTTGTTGTTTGTATTGTTTAAAACTTTATTTACAAGGCTTAATAATTGAAAACCTAAAAATGGGTTATTCACTCATCATTATGAACAACTATTATGACGAACTGCAGGAAAAACCTGACTTGTTTGTTTTACGCGATTTCAGGGTTCATCCCGTATTAAAAGTTCTTTTGGCATTATGATGAGTACCTACAATTACACCTTATTAATTTTTAGGGTTTCGCAGCTCAAAAAGAAAAAAACGGAACCATTATAGGATCAGTACGTTGTCGTCAGTCAGTTATCAAGACCATTTTTCTCAGGAACGCGTGAAGGTATCAAGTTGAAATTAATATCAAATACGGAGTCTCTAGGATATCTACAAAAATCAAGCTTCTTAATCAACGTAATAAAAAATACGGTACAAAAATGCGACATATTTTGATAAATAAATCAAAACCTATAGGGTACTTCCCGTTGACCTAAAATAATGAAATTTGGCAAGAAGCAAGGTCTCACAGCTCTCAATTTTCGGACTTTTCCTTTACTTAATAAAGGAAAGGAAGTCCGAAAATTGTTAATTTGTAGTTCACACTAAATATTTTATTTTTTGCGATTACAAACTTAAATTTGCAGTTGAAGAATTGACCGTGACGTATATCAATGAATGGGAGAACATGTTTTTCAACTACAATGTAAAGTTTGTTTCTGGGATAAATTTCTTTTCAACTACGGAACCTTTTTAACCGACTTCCAAAAGGAGGAGGTTATCAATTCGTCTGTATGTTTTTTTTTTTTTTGTATGTTTGTTACGCGATTGCTCAAAGACGGATGGACCGATTTGGAAAATTCTTTTTTTGTTTGAAAGGGTATACTTCCGAGGTGGTCCCATATAAATTTTATTAACTTTGCTCGAGGAGTTTTTGAGTTAGCTTCAATAATGCGTATATTTCCCACTTATTTTATATGGATGTTGTGATGGTGTTTTCACTGTGATCACTGTTATTTACATGGCTATATCTACAATTATTGTGCTCAATTATGTATTCGTATTTGTGTGGGGTAGGTTCCACAACTAAAAAGTGAAAAATAAAAACTTTTTAGCAAAAAATAAAACCGACTTCTAAAACAAAACACTACAAAGTGAAAAATAACTTTAATTTCGGAAGTCGGTGGCAAAAAACGAAAATACAAAACCAAAGACACCGACTTCCGAAATTAAAGTTATTTTTCACTTTGTAGTGTTTTGTTTTAGAAGTCGGTTTTATTTTTTGCTAAAAAGTTTTTTATTGTGCGTGGTCCTACACGCACTTGGCTGGTTTTTTTCATTACATGGAATCTTTAGTAGCCCAACAAGTAGAATACACGAACTACACCTACTATACAATGTAAGTTTGTAGATTTGTCTCCTAGATTAAGAAAGTGCCGTTTGTCCCGTTATCTAATAATTTAGTTTGATTTTTTATTCGTCATAACTTTAAAGAGCTTGTCTGATCAATCAGCGTCTAAATACTTTGCCGCAGCAAGGCCTATTATATTGACAGGCCCATAAAACGACATTTTTAGAGATTTTGTGATGATTACACTCTTGGTAGCATCCGAGTCCACTTCCCCAACATCCTATAGCATTTCGGTTTATTTTTTGCGAAAAGCATAATATCTATTCCATCACCCATAGATATGAATAAAGTATTATCATTAATTTCACAATCATTCGAATTTACGCAATGACTGGATGTATGAACGTAAACGAACCAAAAGGATGTGTATGACAATGTGTACTCCGCGGATTCATGCCAGGCCTACTGGAACATTACGGAAGCAGGTAAAGTTGTGCCTAAATGCAAGAAATGTGGACTAAGGTAATATAATTGACAGCAGCACCCAGAAGACAAACGTTCAAGAGTTTCTACCCTTCCATTTTTTCCTAAACAGTTGCCGTATTACTAAACACATGTGCACCTTTCAAGCACGTCCGCAAGCAATCGTGGCCTGAAAGGTCAAGAATAAATTACGAGTTCCCTTTTCCTTGTTTCTAGGGTTTCGTACCCAAAGTGTGAAAATGGGAACCTATCACTAAGCCTACCTTGTCTGTCTGTAACATGGCTGTATCTTTTTAACCGGAAATAAGTAGTAGGAAAAGAGGCCTTTACTCAGCAGTGCGTGATTCCGGGTTGAAATTATTATAATGGTGGGTTTTTTTAAAATCTGTGAATATCTAAGTGGCTTGTTAGATATTCCCACATTAAAAAAAAGGAAGGAAAAAATAATTCATTTAGAGCTACGGAACCCTTAATGCGCGACTCCGACTCGCACTTGGCCGCTTTTTCTTAATTTTTCCTTCCGAAAAAAGAACAAAACAAATTGTCTGAAAGTTTGCTTCTTATCTCATTAAATAGGGAAGTGTTTGAACAATGTTAATGAGCCGATGATGTTTTGAATTTTGTGTTACGATTTGAAGGAAAATTGTTGAGAAATGCTTTTAGGAATGATGGACGTTCATTGGAAGATTTATGACTTAATTTACTTTGGTTTTTATTATAAAGATACGCTCCTTTTCAGGGTTCCGTACGTCAAAAGGAAAGCAGAACCCTTATAAGATCACTCGTGTGTCTGTCTGTCTATCCGTCTGTCACAGTCAATTTGCTCCGAATCTAATGGAGCGTTTAAGTTGAAATTTGGTTCACTTATGAATTTCTCTGACCCAAACACGGACGTGTAACGTAAATAATTGAATTTTGAATATGGGGTCAATTGTGGGGGGTAAATAAGAAAAAAAAAAAAGTTTTGCAAACTGCACCGTGTGACATATCAAATGTGGCTTACTGTGAGGGTCTCAAATAGTTTTTTTTTTAATAATAAAAAATAAATTGTTTTAAGAAAACATGAAAATAGACCATTCCCCCTTTATCTCCGAAACTACTGATTCTGAAAAATTGAAAAAAAAAAACAGAATAAAGTTCTATACCTGCCTATAGATTACAGGAAAGCTGATAGGTATGGTCTTAAAATAGCATGATAAATCTCTCAATATTGTGCGTACAAACTTACATTTGCAGTTGGAATGTATGGGAGAACATGTTTTTCAACTACAATGTTAAGTTTGTTCTTGGGTTAAATTCATCCCAACTACGGAACCCTTCACTGTGCGTGGTCCGACGCACTTGGCCGGATTTTTGATGACTGTCGTCACTTGTCGCCTATCTTCTCTTGTTCATTATACGTATATTTTTCCTAACAGTATTTTCAATTATTAAAAATGATTCACCGCATAGTCAGAGCACTCTGCTACACATTAAGTCAGCCATTGCAAAAATGCAACATAGAAATGCAATTGCCCGGTTTTTTCCTCTTTCTCTCTTTTTTACTTGGATTACGAATAGGTTTGTTTTAATCCAGCTGTTATGTCTTTTTTCGCAAGGATTTTCCTTTTCACCTGGATTGACCTCCAAAAAGTGAAAAGGTATGGAGTAAACGGCAGTTACTACTTAATAAACCGTTCTGATCGACAAAAAGGTTTTTATTCATAAGAAAATCAATTGGTAGATCAACAGTAACAATAGTTATAAAGGAAATCATTCCTTTCTCTTCAATCAGACTTCTTGAAATGTAGAACTACTTCGAATAAGAATAGATTCTTGGTTGAAATCTTGGTTGTGCAAATGCAGTCGAGACGAAGCGGAGGAACGAAACGGCATTGGTATGTTTTGTTAACACTCTGTGTGTGACTGTGTCTTTTTATAGCATTTTCTTGTACAGCCACAGATTAATACAGATGGGACACTTCGCAAAATCATATAAATAAAAAGCGACTCTTACTACGACACAATAATGTGCAATTCAGGTCGCACAACGCTTATTACCTACAGGTATGTTCACCTACAAGTAGCCTCTCTTTCTATTGCGTAACTCTTATACCTTCTGACTCGTTAGGGTTGTCTTCTTTTACGACACGGCGTGTTAGTGAGTATCGAACTAACCGTGCGAGCCGGCCTTTGCGCGGCAGCCCGCACTGAATTGACCCGACAAGTCGAACCCGCCGCGTACTTGCTTCATACCTAAACTGCAGAGTGTTCTATCTGTACTAATCTGTGGTACAGCTTAAACGAATCGTGATGTAACTAGTTTTCCTACGAGTTGAGGAGAGCAATTTGCTTACGTATTGTGTCAGTCTACTTAGCCCTTTCTCAACTATGTTGAGGTCAGGATGCAGCTTAATACCAGTATTTTACATGGAGTGACTGCCTATCTGATCTCCATAACCCAGGTAATGGGTAATACGATACCTCTTGGTAAGACTGGTTGTCAGATTTTCGGACTTCTGACTTCCCGTAACGACTGTCAAAAATCTATGAATTACAACCGGGTTTTGTTACAGTTCTAAACCTGCTTTATCCACTTTCTTTTCTTTTTAACGTGGCTCTCCATTCAATATTCCTTTTGTATCGTTGGCCTCACATGCACGAACATTGAACATTCAAACACGGAACATCTATTTGTTTCCCATGGGAATTAAATCTTAGTGCACAGTCTCTTACTCGTACCTTTTGCACCAACGGTGCTATGTTGTAAGTAAGTTTTATTTTAGGTACTTTGTAACCTAAGAGTAAAATGTACCTAATGAGAATAATTTACGTAAAATAATTGCAAATTCAAAGTCTGGTCATATTACTAAACTTGGTCATGCAAACCAGCTAATAACAAATTACAAGTTTTCTTATCTTATCTTGTGGTCGATACCGCGTGAAACTTCCACAAATTGCGTTTTTACCTGAAACAAAATAAAACAACATTAAAGTTTGTTTATTATAAATATATAAACAACAATATTGCCTACAGAACATACAAGGTGAATTTATGAGAATTACAATTGTTTTCACAAATAATATGACGATACTTCTGCTAAGGTCACAAACTTGGAAAAAGAGAAAACAGAGAACGCCAGTTTTATTTGCCACTTATATACAAAAAAATAGTTACAGGATTTACAAGCACAGCCATGCCATTCAATGTCGAGATCGAAGAGAAACAAAGGAAAACAATCATTAACCTTGAATACTCCGTTTCCCACCTCAAAGAAGAAATAAATTTGCAAGCACTGCTTTATCTTATGAGGTTGAATTATAGGAATAGCCGAGTCCGCGATTGATGCACCACATCGCCGTATTGACAGCGACTAAGATCAGAGGAGAGCTCAAAACTGATATTGACTGGGTGACCCGCGCCGGTAAACGTCAAATTAGCACAGATAGTGACCATACCCTTAAATTGTCACGACAGATGCGAAACTTCTTTTTTTTGGGTGGGAAATCATCAAATTCTCCTGCTCTGGGCGGAGCGGGAGGGCGTGTCAGACTGTTACTGACAAAAACCCACCCGTGTTCTTTCACTTGCCTGTACCAGGGCCACGGTAACTCTTTCAAACAACCCGCGATCCTGGCAGGCATCGGCCCTAGAGGGCCCCATCAGTTAGTGCTAACATCTCAATAAGGCGCGCGTGGAACACAACGCGCCGTCGACCTGGTCCTGGTAATTACCGGACAGTAATTAGTCATCCGCGGCCCATCTCTAGGCTCGAAAACTTTTCAGCCCCAATGGTAGGCTATTTAACATCACACTACGGACTCTAAGAAACCGGGCAAAACGAAAAAAAGTCAGAAAGAACGCTACCAGAACGACTGAAAAGTTTTGAACCTAGGGATGGGCCGTGGGAATGACAGTGACAAGATGATGTTAACGGAATAATTGCTAAAAGCGTAATGATGCTAATGGCATGAAACTCTGTATTAATACAATGGATCAATAAAAACGTATCGTGAAGTTTACTGACGAAAACAACCTGTTATCGGGCTGCCAGTTTAGCTTTAGACAGGGAAGATGCAAGGAAAATGCTTTCGAACGCCTAACCAATATTGTTTCTGGGCACGTTGACCGGGGCCGTCGATAGGAGTATCATAGATCTTGCAAAGGCATTTGACACAGTTTCGAGTCAGCTACTATTTAAGAAATTTGAGTCGTTCGGTATAAGAGGGGTGACCCTAAACTGGTTCCGCAGCTACCTAACCGATCGCCGACAGTGCCGTAAAATGAGGTTACTTTGATACTACGGATTTGATTTTTTGGTTGGCACCACTGATAGTTTTCTTTTTTTTTTTAATATGGTGATGTAGATATTCGGTGTGTACCCATGCTTTAAAAAAACTATAGATTTTTGGAGGCATCAATAGTTTTTCGTACCATAAAATGCCCAGTAACCGGTACACCAACAAAACCTTTTTATATTATAGAAAGCACCTACCTATTTAATGGTGCCAGAGATAAAGGCTGTGCCTAGCTTGGGACCAACGATACCTCCATATTGTATTAATTTTCAAATGTTAAAATAAACGGTTTTACCATGAAGTTCCATCACCAAAACGCAACCTTTGACAGTAATGATAAATAGCCTAACTAATGCTGTAAAAATGTGTAAGTCATCTCTCTATTTATTAATTTTGAAGACCAAAAAAACTTCAGATCTTTAATATCAATTTACTTTATACCTTAATAGAAAAAATCAAAAATTCCTAACACAAAAGTAGCCAACAAACAAAACAAAAACGAACTTCATCGCAAAATCTTTCCAAGTTACAAAAGCAACATCCATTTTTGTGACAAGAAAAGAATATTTAATATCATAACCAAAGTATAAAATGTCATAAAATGCTGAGTTGCCAGGCTTCACAACACAGAATAGTACAGAAGGTCAGCTGCAACATACTTCGAGTGAAAGCAAACGCACACCCAGGGCATGATTCACAGATAGCACGTTGACTTTACTGCTTCATACTAATATGAACCTTATCTTCGTGAAGATAAGGTTCATATTCGTAACAAACAAAACAAAAATTACTTCATCGCAAAATCTTTCAAGTTACAAAAGCAACGTCCATTTGTATGATAATAAAATAATCTTTAATATCATAACCAAAGTATAGAACGTCACAAAATGCTAAGTTTTCAGGCTTCACAACACAAAATAGTACAGAAGGTCAGCTGCTGCATACTTCGAGTGAAAGTAAACGCACCCAGGGCATGATTCACAGATAGCACTTGGCTTTACTGCTTCATACTAATATGAACCTTATTTTCGTGGAAACTTGCACAAAGACTCGAACTGTCGATGGGTACGTGAAGATATAAGTGATCGCCCGTTTTTACTAAAACATGGCGACCTCTAATTGTAATACGTACATAGCTCTTTATACCTAATATATAATAACCAGAAGTGGTCATTGTATTAGTGGTTCAGCAGCTTCATCATTCCTTGTAAACGTAAAGATACAAAATAGTATTGTTCTATTTGGTCTCTGTCTTTGTAAACGAAATCTTTGAGTGACAGCGATGACATGCGTCTGTCTGTCACTGCCATATTAGTAATATAAAAAAAATATATATAATTGTCCGCTCCCTTTTGCCTTCCATGCCTTGAAAGGCATTACATGGCATTGTTTGTTTCCGTAAAGTAATTTAGTAAATCTGTTTAAATCACGCAGTAAGTTTAATATTATATATAGCCCCCTGTCCTGTCCTGTTATGGACCTAGGTAGTAATAGTAACTGCGAAAATAGTTTATTATTTCGGTAGTTCAGCGATTATTAAATAACACACTGGCATTGTTGTAAAAATGGCGAACAATCACATGTCCGCATCTTTTTCTATTAATTAAAAGGAATATACGTACATACAAGCTTACCACAATTGGAAATTCTCAATGCGTATGATATTAGTTCATGAGAAATTATGGGAGTTTGTGGGATCGACGAAGGTAAAAGATAAAAAGAAGAACTTAGTTCATGAGAAATTATGGGAGTTTGTGGGATCGACGAAGGTAAAAGATAAAAAGAAGAACTTAGTTCATGAGAAATTATGGGAGTTTGTGGGATCGACGAAGGTAAAAGATAAAAAGAACTTGAAAACTTTGGCGAAAACATGTCTTTCACTACATACCACGGCATATCCTCATGTTAGGAATACGAAGACTGCATTCGAAGCTTGGAATAATTTACAACAAGCATTTGAAGACAAGGGGTTATGCAGAAGGCGAAGTCTTTTAAAAAGACTCTTCAGTATGATACTATGTGAATGTGAAAATATGGATGCGTATATATAAAAAATAACAAGGATTATTCAGCAATTACATGTTATAGGATCACCCCTTGTTGCAGTTATTATGCTGAGTGGTTTGCCACCAGAATATGACCCTTTGATAATGACTCTTGAAAATAATAATATGAAGCTCTCCAGTGAGACGGTGAAGTCGAAGTTGTTGCAAGAATACCAAAGACGAATTAGCAGCAGCAGCTTTAATGGCCAAGAAAACTTTTAAATGCTTCAAATGCAGAAACACTGGACATATTATGAAGAATTGTCCGCAAAAGTTTGATGAGAGCAAAGAAAAAAGTGTATCAGATAAAGCGTTGTTGTCAGCCCTCTCATAGGCAATAAATAATAGGTTGGGGAAAAAGTTTCTTCGCATTTTTTAATAAAATTCAAAACATTTTTTAATATAGTTTATTTACATTTAACTAAAGTATGTAGGTATCATTTTGTTCGATAGCTTTTTGCCATCTTGTAGGTATGAGGTCTAGCGTTATCATGCTGAAAAACCACACCCCTTCTGTTGATTTATTCCGGCCGCTTTCTCTCTATTTCTTGCTTTAATCTCATCAGTTGTTCGCAGTAGAGTTCAGAATCGATGGTCCTGCCTGGTGGTAACAGCTCATAATGAATAATGCCCTTCCAATCCCACCACACACACAGCATCACCTTGTTGCGAGTTAACCCGGGTTTCGCCACAGTCTGTGAAGCCTGACGGTCTTTGACCACGACCTTTTTCGCACGTTCTTGTCACACGTGATCCACTTTTCATCACCAGTTATCAGCTTCTTCAAAAATGGTTCGGTTTCATTACGTCGTAATAAAGAATCACAAATGAGTACACGGTTCATTAGGTTTCTTTCAGTGAGCTCGTGAGGTACCCAAATGTCGAGCTATTTTGTGTACCCAGTTTTTTTCAAATGCGCCAAAACTGTTTTGTGGTCAATTTCCAGTTCTTCAGCTACGTCGTAACTACTGATACGATCTTGCTCCACTTTTTAAAAAATGGCATCCATTTTATCCGTAATAGGGCGACCAGAGCGACGTGCATCTTTGACATCAAAATTTCCGGATTGAAAACGCTTAAACCAAAATTGTGCTACTCTCACAGACACTACACTAGGTCCATAAACATCGCAAATTTTTTTTGCGGCTTGCGTTGCATTTTTACCTTTTTTGTAGTAAAATTTTAAAATGTATCGAATTTCTTCATTAGATTCACTCATCTTGACGGTACGAAAAACAAATGAAAATCACACATTTTCCTAATTTGAATTTGGAATTATGTTTCTTAAAATTTAAACTTTCAATGATACCAAAACCAGCCAGATACAAATAGTATAGCCAAAGAGATTTTATTACAAGTTCATACATACTATAATGCGAAAAGACTTTTTCCCCAACCTAATAGTTAAAGAAGATACGTGGTGTATTGACTCTGGAGCTACAAATGGTAATGGTGGTATGGTGGTGGTATATGTGTAATAGAAGGAGTGCATTAGCCAATTGCGAAAAAGTATCAGTCGTAGGTTTAGGAAGTGTTCAAGTTAAATTGAAGGACTGTTTAAAGGACATAAGTGGAGTGTATTATGTGCCTACCCCGGCTGCAAACCTTTTGTCAGTAGGCGTTATGACAAAGAAAGGATTTACAGTATCTTTTAATTCAAAGGTTTATAGAATAAAAGACGGTAATAAGGTTATAGCTATTACTAGTCATATAAACAGTATATATCAACTAGATGTGTCAGAAAGTGCCATGCAATGCTCTGCAGCTGTGGAAACTGTATCAACTTCTCAGGTGATAGCTAATAGTACTACTTTTACATCGAGCTCAACAGCAGAACGATCGATGATGTCTTCAAGCCCGGGAGAGCACAAACGTCAATAGGTAAGATATCCCAGGAAATTTGGCATTGAAGACTGGTTCATCTTAATTCAAGAAGCATGTATGTTTTAGACAAAGGTATGGTAAACTGACATTGATTATGACAATAATAATTTTCAGTCTTGCATTGCATGCGTTCAGGGTAAACAAACTAGAGAAACCTTTCCGCAGACGGCCCAAAGTAGGTCTAATGAAATACTTGGGGCAGCTCATTCTGACCTGAGTCTATGCCGCAGACTTTTTTTGGTGGTGTAAAATATTTATATTCTTAAAGCCAAAAGTGAAGTATTTCATTATTTTAAAATATTTAAGGCACTTGTAGAAACTCAACAAATAAAAATTAAAATTATTAGAACATATAATGGTTGTGAGTATATTAATAATCAATTTCAGGAATATCTGAAAGAATATAGAATATTAAATCAAACAACAATTCCATACGCTCCGCCGCAGAATGGAGTTATAGAACGCGTTCACCGGACAATAGTTGAAAAGGCCCGGTGTATGCTGCATGATGCGGAAATACATTGACAGACATCGAAATTGACTTAAAAAACCGGCCAAGTGCATGTCAGACCACGCATAGTGAAGGGTTCCGTAGTTGGGATGAACTGTTCTAATTTTTCAATGGAATTTAATTTCGTTACCATTGGATAAACGACAAAAAAACATCCCACTTTACGTGTACAGGAGGTACCCAATTTTTTTTTTTATCGTGAATTTATTTTACATATTTGTCAGCGTGATTAATTAATATATGTATATCCATGCCAAATTATAGCTAGTACTGGAATTTCTGTTCGAAGTCTGTTCTCGACTGTTCCGAAGAGTCTCTGAGCTAAGCTACGGACGGACGGACAGACGGAAATTGTGAAACTATAAGGGTTCTTTGTTGACTATGGAACCCTAAAAACCACAGTCACGTGTCAAAAATCTATAAAACGAATGCTGAAGCGGAAGTGATTTTGTAGGGAGATATTATGACGTTAGTGCAAACGGGTACATACATACATACATACATAAACTCGCGCCTTCTTCTCTTGGTAGGCAGAAACTACAGAACTCCAACTGCTACGATCCTTACATACTCCTTTTGCCACGTTTACGTTCATACATCTGGTTATGCATGCACGGATTGCGGTCTTGACCTTTCTGAAGAACATCACCAACAAGGTCACTATATGTCTTCCTAGGGCGTCCCTTCCCGTCGTTTCCACTCACATCTGCCTTACCTTTTGTTAGTCTCCATTCACTCATCCACCTAACCTAACCAAACCATATTTGTTTTATGGAGCCAGCCTTTGTATTTTCTACTTGGAGTCCACAACTTCACAGGTGACCCAGCGAGCGTGTGAAATCGTTAAACCGCCCTAGACATCGCAAAAGGCACTCAAAATTGACAATTTGGGTCCCGACCGAATAGATCCTTAAATCCCTCTTGATATGGAGATGTGCAAGTTTGTATTCACTTTGTTGTGCTGTAATAAGTTTGTAAGGTTTGAGTATGTTATGCTGTTTTTGAAGCTATTTGAGTGCGAAAATTCAAATGGTTTTAAATTTTTGATTAGGTCATCATTCTCCTGCCCGTGTCCCAATTTATTTGGGGTCGGCGCAACATATCTTTTTCTTCCATACTTCTCTATTTGTCGTCATCTCGGTAGTCACTCCCTTTCTGGCCATATCATCTTTCACACAGTCCATCCATCGTTTCTTTGACAAATATAAAGGACTAATATATTATTTCTGACTTGACTACCTTGTTGGTCTAGTTGTCACACGTGCTACTGCCGAGCATGAGGTCCTGGATTCGATTCCCAGGTTGGGCAAAG
This sequence comes from Dicycla oo, assembly GCA_948252095.1. Taxonomy (NCBI): domain Eukaryota; kingdom Metazoa; phylum Arthropoda; class Insecta; order Lepidoptera; family Noctuidae; genus Dicycla; species Dicycla oo. The sequence continues at coordinate 18,033,007 of OX411728.1, forward strand.
ACGGCAAGCAATGGGTAGTTAGGGACCAGGCCCGGGCCGACGGCGCGTTGTGTTCCACGTGCACCTCAAAAAGATGTCAGCACTAACTGATGGGGTCAGCTAAGACCGATGCCTGCCAGGGTTACGGGTTATTTTAAAGAGTTACCGTGACCCTAACACAGGCAACTGAAAGAACACGGGTGGGTTTTAGTATGTAGAAGTATATACATATTCGTTCCTGTTTCCGAGATTCTTGTCATAAACGGAGCAATAATTTTCCTTCTTCCATCTAAGAACGTTCCATCAAAATTAAAAAATAAAATGAAAAATGTTTTCATAAAAAAAAAAAAAAAAAAAGAAAAATGTTTTCATACGTACGTATAGGTACAGTAACGAAAAATACCTATATTTATCTCACAAAATCTAAAAAAATAAATGTTTTATCCTTTACTAGCCAACGTTCAGACAGCTTTTCAATAACATCGAAACATAAATATCAAGCTATCGACACTTTAATTTCACTTTAATTTCTTTAAGTTCACATGAAATTCTCGGCGGCTCCAGCACTCATGTGCCTTTCAGTAACAGTTGCATTTATCGAAGCCAACAAAGCAGGAACAAAATAGCCCAAGTTTCGAGTCACGTCAAAAGTCAATACACTATGCCATCGCATTCAAAAATGTTCGTAAATGCATTTCAAAGAGCTTCTAAATTGAACTTTGTATGGATAATCGTAGCATCTGCTTTCCGTTGCATGTCAAAGCGTTAAATATCGTCGCTGTTTCCGTTTTCTGGGGATTAAACTAAGGAGAATTAGGATGTTCTCATTTACGAACACATTATGAATAGACTGAATGGTAACTGATTGTTGTTTGTGCTCTGGGTTCATTCTACTTTGAGTGTTTTTGTTCCCTTAGTTATTCTAGAGGTAAAAATGTAGTCTAGAGACAGAGGTCCATTCGATCTTGTAGTGGAAGTAAAGGGTTCTTTTAGTTTTTACCCGACTGCAATACCTATGATAAAAACAGGTATTAAAGTCAGGTATTGCTGAGATGTCGCCGCTCACGCAGGAGGCTGTGTAAAGTCAGCCACGCTCTGGACGACCACCCGCAATGAATGATGACGATTTATGCCGCCAACTGCAGTCGAATCCGGATGCTACCACTCGTGAATTAGCGGAAGCACTTAACTGCAGTCACCACGCCGTAGAAAACCATCTGCATGAGCTTCGGCATCGAAAAGTTTTGGCTCGGTGGATACCGCACATCCTTACAGACGCCAGTCGTACAGTCCGTGTCGCTATCTATCAATCACTTTTGCTGCGACCCCGACGTAAAGAGTTTTTGTCTGATATGGTTACTGGAGATGAATCATGGATTCATTACAAGAACTATACACAAGACTTTTTCCCCAACCTAATATATAGATTTTTGGAGGCATCAATAGTTTTTCGTACCATAAAATGCCCAGTAACCGGTACACCAACAAAACCTTTTTATATTATAGAAAGCACCTACCTATTTAATGGTGCCAGAGATAAAGGCTGTGCCTGTGTATATTGTATTAATTTTCAAATGTTAAAATTAACGGTTTTACTATGAAGTTCCACCACCAAAACGCAACCTTTGACAGTAATGATAAATAGCCTAACTAATGCTGTAAAAATGTGTAAGTCATCTCTCTATTTATTAATTTTGAAGACCAAAAAAACTTGAGATCTTTAATATCAATTTACTTTATACCTTAATAGAAAAAATCATCAAATTCCTAACACAAAAGCAGCCAACAAACAAAACAAAAACGAACTTCATCGCAAAATCTTTCAAAGTTACAAAAGCAACATCCATTTTTGTGACAAGAAAAGAATCTTTAATATCATAACCAAAGTATAAAATGTCATAAAATGCTGAGTTGCCAGGCTTCACAACACAGAATAGTACAGAAGGTCAGCTGCAACATACTTCGAGTAAAAGCAAACGCACACCCAGGGCATGACCTACAGCACTTTGACTTTACTGCTTCATACTAATATGAACCTTATCTTCGTGAAGATAAGGTTCATATTAGTAACAAAAAAAAAAAAATTACTTCATCGCAAAATCTTTCAAGTTACAAAAGCAACGTCCATTTGTATGACAATAAAATAATCTTTAATATCATAACCAAAGTATAGAACGTCACAAAATGCTAATTTTTCAGGCTTCACAACACAAAATAGTACAGAAGGTCAGCTGCAACATACTTCGAGTGAAAGTAAACGCACACCCGGGGCATGATTCACAGATAGCACTTTGACTTTACTGCTTCATACTAAAACGAACCTTATTTTCGTGGAAACTTGCACAAAGACTCGAACTGTCGATGGGTACGTGAAGATATAAGTGATCGCCCGTTTTTACTAAAACATGGCCTCTAATTGTAATACGTACACAGCTCTTTATACCTAATATATAATAACCAGAAGTGGTCATTGTATTAGTGGTTCAGCAGCTTCATCTTTCCTTGTAAACGTAAAGATACAAAATAGTATTGTCCTATTTGGTCTCTGTCTTTGTAAACGAAATGTTTGAGTGACAGCGATGACATGCGTTTGTCTGTCACTGCCATATTAGTAATATAAAAAAAATATATATATTGTCCGCTCCCTTTTGCCTTCCATGCCTTGAAAGGCATTACATGGCATTGTTTGTTTCCGTAAAGTAATTTAGCAAATCTGTTTAAATCACGCAGTAAGTTTAATATTATATATAGCCCCCTGTCCAATAGGTTATGGACCTAGGTATTAATAGTAACTGCGAAAATAGTTTATTATTTTGGGAGTTTAGCGATTATTAAATAACACACTGACATTGTTGTAAAAATGGCGAACAATCACAAGGCCGTATCTTTTTCTATTAATTAAAAGGAATATACGTACATACAAGCTTACCACAATTGGAAATTCTCAATGCGTATGATATTAGTTCATGAGAAATTATGGGAGTTTGTGGGATCGACGAAGGTAAAAGATAAAAAGAAGAACTTGAAAACTTTGGCGAAAACATGTCTTTTAGTACATACCACGGCATATCCTCATGTTAGGAATACGAAGACTGCATTCGAAGCTTGGAATAATTTACAACAAGCATTTGAAGACAAGGGGTTATGCAGAAGGCGAAGTCTTTTAAAAAGTCTCTTCAGTATGATACTATGTGAATGTGAAAATATGGATGCGTATATGTAAAAAATAACAAGGATTGTTCAGCAATTACATGTTATAGGATCACCCCTTGTTGCAGTTATTATGCTGAGTGGTTTGCCACCAGAATATGACCCTTTGATAATGACTCTTGAAAATAATAATATGAAGCTTTCCAGTGAGACGGTGAAGTCGAAGTTGTTGCAAGAATACCAAAGGCGAATTAGCAGCAGCAGCTTTAATGGCCAAGAAAACTTTTAAATGCTTCAAATGCAGAAACACTGGACATATTATGAAGAATTGTCCGCAAAAGTTTGATCAGAGCAAAGAAAAAAGTGTATCAGATAAAGCGTTGTTGTCAGCGCTCTCATCGGCAATAAATAGTTAAAGAAGATACGTGGTGTATTGACTCTGGAGCTACAAATGGTAATGGTGGTATGGTGGTGGTATATGTGTGTTATATATCTATAGGGAGCGGGAGTAGTACGCGTGGAATCAAACCGCGAGTCAGTGTCATACTGCTTTATTGGAAAAATTCTCGATGACTAGCGCGCGCGCCGACACGCGTGTCGTAAGCACAGTAGTACAATATGCAACATTCCCTTCCCCACATAATTTAGAAAAATGGTTTATAATTAACAGGCAGAATACGCCGTTTGGATCTACAATTCTGTTGGTTAGGCTCTAAAACATTCTCACCGCCTTTTTCTGTGAGATGTGGTACAGACCGGTCGGGACTCATTGTCCTTGAATGATCTGGTGTCGAGGGCGAATGCGAGGCTAATGGCTCAACACTCGTCCCTTCCTCCTTTTCATGATGAACCTCTTCGGCGGGTGTCGGGAAATCGGCACCTATGGAAACGCCTAATGACTCAACACTCATCCCATCCTCGTCGCCACTGTTATATATCTATAGGCAGCGGGAGTAGTACGCGTGGAATCAAACCGCGAGTCAGTGTCATACTGCTTTATTGGAAAAATCCTCGATGACTAGCGCGCGCTCCGATACACACACACACGCGTGTCGTACGCAGAGTAGTACAATATGCAACAATGTGTAATAGAAGGAGTGCATTAGCCAATGGCGAAAAAGTATCAGTCGTAGGTTTAGGAAGTGATCAAGTTAAATTGAAGGACTGTTTAAAGGCCATAAGTGGAGTGTATTATGTGCCTACCCCGGCTGCAAACCTTTTGTCAGTAGGCGTTATGACAAAGAAAGGATTTACAGTATATTTTAATTCAAAGGTTTATAGAATAAAAGACGGTAATAAGGTTATAGCTATTACTAGTCATATAAACAGTATATATCAACTAGATGTGTCAGAAAGTGCCATGCAATGCTCTGCAGCTGTGGAAACTGTATCAACTTCTCAGGTGATAGCTAATAGTACTACTTTTACAGCGAGCTCAACAGCAGAAAGATCGATGATGTCTTCCAGCCCGGAGGAGCACAAATCTCAATAGGTAAGATATCCCAGGAAATTTAGCATCGAAGACTGCTTCATCTTAATTCAAGAAGCATGTATGTTTTAGACAAAGGTATGGTAAACTGACATTGATTATGACAATAATAATTTTCAGTCTTGCATTGCATGCGTTCAGGGTAAACAAACTAGAAAAACCTTTCCGCAGACAGCCCAAAGTAGGTCTAATGAGATACTTGGGCTAGTTCATTCTGACCTGATCCTATGCCGCAGACTTTTTTTTGGAGGTGTAAAATATTTTTTAACCTTTAAAGAAACTTTTATTCTCGGAAGACTTGCTTATATTCTAAAAGTGAAGTATTTCATTATTTTAAAATATTTAGGGCACTTGTAGAAAATCAAACAAATAGGAAAATAAAAATGCTTAGAACTGATAATGGTTGTGAGTGTATTAATAATCAATTTCAGGAATATGTGAAAGAATATAGAATATTAAATCAAACAACAATTACATACGCTCCGCCGCAGAATGGAGTTATTGAACGCGCTCACCGGACAATAGTTGAAAAGGCCCGGTGTATGCTGCAGGATGCGGAAATACATTGACAATAATCGAAATTGACTTAAAAAACCGGCCAAGTGCATGTCAGACCACGCACAATGAAGGGTTCCGTAGTTGGGATGAACTGTTCTAATTTTTCAATGGAATTTAGTTTAATTTAATTTCGTTACCATTGGATAAACGACAAAAAAAACATCCCACTTTACGTGTACAGGAGGTACCCAAATTTTTTTTTATCGTGAATTTATTTCACCAATTTGTCAGCGTGATGAATTAATATATGTTTGTATATCCATGCCAAATTATAGCTAGTACTGGAATTTCTGTTCGAAGTCTATTCTCGACTGTTCGAAGAGTCTCTGAGCTAAGCTACGGACGGACGGACAGACGGAAATTGTGAAACTATAAGGGTTCTTTGTTGACTACGGAACCCTAAAAACCACAGACACGTGTCAAAAATCTATAAAAGAAATACTGAAGCGGAAGTGATTTTGTAGGGAGATATTGTGACGTTAGTGCAAACGGGTACATACATAAACTCGCGCCTTCTTCTCTTGGTAGAGAGAAACTACAGAACTCCAACTGCTACGATCCTTACATACTCCTTTTGCCACGTTTACGTTCATACATCTGATTATGCACGCACGGATTGCGAGTACTACGCACCTGAACTTTCTAAAGAACATCACCAACAAGGTCACTACTTATATATGTCTTCCTAGGGCGTCCCCTCCCGTCGTATCCAATCACATCTGCCTTACCTTCTGTTAGTCATTCATTCATCCTCCCAACATGATCAAACCATATGGTTTGATCGCAAGCACGGGCATTATTGTTCCTGCGTTTTTGTTTGTTTTATGGAGCCAACCTTTTGTCCTTGCTATTTTGAGTCCACAACTTCACAGGTGACCCAGCGAGCGTGTGAAATCGTTAAACCGCCCTAGACATCGCAAAAGGCACTCAAAATTGACAATTTGGGTCCCGACCGAATAGATCCTTTAATCCCTCTTGATATGGAGATGTGCAAGTTTGTATTTACTTTGTTGTACTGTAATAATTTTGTAAGGTTTGAGTATGTTATGCTGTTTTTGAAGCTATTTGAGTGCGAAAATTCAAATGGTTTTAAAATTTTTGATTAGGTCATCATTCTCCTGCCCTTGTCCCAATTTATTTGGGGTCGGCGCAACATATCTTTTTCTTCCATACTTCTCTATTAGTCGTCATCTCGGTAGTCACTCCCTTTCTGGCCATATCATCTTTCACACAGTCCATCCATCGTTTCTTTGACAAATATAAAGGACTAATATATTATTTCTGACTTGACTACCTTGTTGGTCTAGTTGTCACACGTGCTACTGTCGAGCATGAGGTCCTGGATTCGATTCCCAGGTTGGGCAAAGACGGCAAGCAATGGGTAGTTAGGGACCAGGCCCGGGCCGACGGCGCGTTGTGTTCCACGTGCACCTCAAAAAGATGTCAGCACTAACTGATGGGGTCAGCTAAGACCGATGCCTGCCAGGGTTGCGGGTTATTTTAAAGAGTTACCGTGGCCCTAACACAGGCAACTGAAAGAACACGGGTGGGTTTTAGTATGTAGAAGATATACATATTCGTTCCCGTTTCCGAGATTGTTGTCATAAACGGAGCAATAATTTTCCTTCTTCCATCTAAGAATGTTCCATCAAAATTACGCCTTAGCAACAGGCTGAAAGCCTGTTGCTAAGGCGTAAAATGTTTTCATACGTACTTATAGGTACAGTAACGAAAAATACCTTTATTTATCTTACAAAATCTAAAAAATTAAATGTTTTATCCTTTACTAGCCAACGTTCAGACAGCTTTTCAATAACATCGAAACATAAACATCAAGCTATCGACACTTTAATTCCAACATTTCGTGTTCACATGAAATTCTCGGCGGCTCCAGCACTCATGTGCCTTTCAGTAACAGCTGCATTTATCGAAGTCAACAAAGCAGGAACAAAATAGCCCAATTTCGAGTCAAGTCAAAAGTCAATACACTATGCCATCGCATTCAAAAATGTTCGTAAATGCATTTTAAAGAGCTTCTAAATTGAACTTTGTATGGATAATCGTAGCATCTGCTTTCCGTTGCATGGCAAAGCGTTAAATATCGTCGCTGTTTCCGTTTTCTGGGGATTAAACTAAGGAGAATTTGGATGTTCTCATTTACGAACACATTATGAATAGACTGAATGATAACTGATTGTTGTTTGTGCTCTGGGTTCATTCTACTTTGAGTGTTTTTGTTCCCTTAGTTATTCTAGAGGTAAAAATGTAGTCTAGAGACAGAGGTCCATTCGATCTTGTAGTGGAAGTAAAGGGTTCTTTTAGTTTTTACCCGACTGCAATACCTATGATAAAAATAGGTATTAAAGTCATATATACGTATTGCTGAGATGTCGCCGCTCACGCAGGAGGCTGTTTAAAGTCAGCCACGCTCTGGACGACCATCCGCAATGAATGATGACGATTTATGCCGCCAACTGCAGTCGAATCCGGATGCTACCACTCGTGAATTAGCGGAAGCACTTAACTGCAGTCACCACGCCGTAGAAAACCATCTGCATGAGCTTAGGCTTCGAAAAGTTTTGGCTCGGTGGGTACTGCACATCCTTACAGACGCCAGTCGTGCAGTCCGTGTCGCTATCTATCAATCACTTTTGCTGCGACCCCGACGTAAAGCGTTTTTGTCTGATATGGTTACTGGAGATGAATCATGGATTCATTACGAGAACTATACACGTCGTGCTTTTTGGCTGCCTCCAGAAGAAACGCCACCAACTCAACCGAAGCTGTCAAAAGAACCGCTTAAAAGTTCTGCTTTGCTGTTTCTGGGACGCGCAAGATATGCTGTTTTATGAACCATTACATAATGAAACTATAAACGCTGACAAATATTCAACCCAGCTCACCAAACTATCTGCTGCTATCAAGAAAAAAACGACGAAGACGAGTCAATGTAGTTTTACTAGATGATAACGCTCGACGTCATGTCACATCTGCCTTTCGCCAACAGTTGGAAAACTTGGGCTGGGAGACGATACCCCACCCACCTTATTCCCCAGACCTCACTCCATCAGACAATCATTTGTTTAGAGCCCTGAAACAATATTTGCGTGGTAAACAAATGAATGATTTCTCTGATGTAGAGGCGGAGTTAAACAACTTTTTCAAGGCCCAGCCATCAGAGTTCTGGGCGAAAGGCATCCAAACCTTGCCGGATCGTTGGCAAAAAGTTTTAGATGCTAATGGTCATTAGATCATTGACTAAGCTTTTTGTATTGTTGTAATAATAAAAAATATAAAACGTAAACCAAGTGTCTCATTACGTATGTGCCAACCTGATATATTCAACAAAAAATGGAAAAATAAAACTTAAAAAAATTAAAAACCGGCTTCAAAAACCAAAAAGGAATAAATTTTAATAAAACATAACAGCTTCTGTAGTCGAACACTTCAATTCTTCAATTTCAATGCACCTTAGGACACCGACTTCAGAGCTGGTAAGTTTTTTATGAAAATTATTTTATTCGTTTTTGGTTTTTGAAGTTGGTTTTTACTTTTTAAAGTTTATTTAATAATACTTTAAAATATCATCTCTCGCATACATTCGTTTTGTAACAGTAATATCAAAATTAAATACCTATGGAAAACATTACGCTTGGAAATAAACGCTAACAATTAACCATTGAATAATGCGAACAAAAAGCTCAAAAATAAAGGACGCAAATTATTGACAGTATTTTCCTGCGTGATGTTTTAATTAATTGTCAATTATGATGTATGTCCCCACCTCGCTCAACTTTATACTCAACTTTTACATCGACTGATTGAGCGAACGGTCTAAAGAAGACTTATTCTTCATAATTCATTAATACGAATATGTAGGAATATGCATCGCAAATTCTGAGGAAAATTTAATTAACTTAGTTAGCTACTAAGTTAATTAACTTTTCCTCTAATGAAATATATACTACATATTTCTACTAAATAAAAATATCTTTCTATTAGTTTTTCTTACCGCCAATTAACCTTAGAGAGTAGAAAAAGAATCTAAGTTAACCATCTATCAGTCCATCTGATTCGCTTATTCCAATTTCAAACACATGCCTATTCACGGCTTTCCAGTTGCTAGTATCTTTTGTCAGCCGCTTTTCAAAAACCGTCCGACATAAAAGATTCAAATTTGGAATGCAACACGAATAGAAAATGGCGTGTAGTGAACACGGAATGTTGCGGTAAGTGCAGGCGGTGAAAATCAGGAGTATATCCTCTTATTTGAATGTTGCATGTTCAGCTTGTTGGATAAATAGAGAGTGTACTTTGAGTATATTATGTTTTGGACTCTGGTTTATACTTTTATTATGTTATAGAAGAAAGACTGCAGGCTTGCAGAGTTGCAGTAAATGTTACAACAGTATTATTTTCGTAAAAATGCTTATATGGTTAGTCGTGATTCTACCGCTGCAGGCTTTAACGGAAGGTAAAGATTACAGAGATTATCTGAATTTTTGAGCTATGGTCGTTTTAAAAACATTATCAAGTGATACAATTACATAGTTTTACACTATTGTTACAAGTTCAACAGAATGCCTTTCCATCACTGAAATATTTTTTTATTTTTTTTATTTAGTTAACCATTTATGTACAAACACATAAACAGACAAGAAGAAAGAAACAGAAAAATACATACAAAGGTGATGCTTATTTCTAAATAAATCTTTTCCAGAATACCTGCGATAGGACAGAGGATAAAAAGAGATGTAGACACCGTGTGAAGAAGAGAAAATAAAATACATAAAATCTAAAAAAAAAAACACTTAGCAAATGAAACTTGAAATAAAATATGTGTATATACTTAAATACCAATAAAATAATAGTACTTCAAAAATAAATATCACTAAAATAACTAACAACTACGACGAAATGAAAACATAGTGTTTTTTCACTCTTAAATACCGCAACAGTTTGGCAGTCCCTAATAATGTCAGGTGAATTCCACAACCGAACCGCGCGCACAGTGAAGGAGTAGGAGTAGAAGTCGGTGGATTGGGAAGCAGATTTAAGGAGGTTTCTAAGACGCGACCTGCAAGGCACTTCAAAAGGACAGGTGTATGAAAAGCGTTCCCACAGATAGAAAGGTGTTTTAGTGTTGTGAAATAGTTTTGCACTAGAAAATTTCTTGTAGACACTGCCAATAACGAAATTCCCATCATCCCAAAATGATATTGATATCCACAACATCACCAGTTTATGATCCCCCATAATCTTTGATCGGAATAAATTATAGGCTTGTTATATGACATATAGGATGTATAAGGCAGTTTGCCGGCTGTCCCTAAATCAGGGGCTGACCGCATCCGTGGACGTCCGCTGGTCCTGTGGTTTGGTGCCGCACTGCGTAATTATGTGTGCCTACCGTCAAATTTCAAATTTTGTGCACGTTGTTATTCATTTTGAAGTAATGAGGGTAGTTGACGAGAATATTTTGGTGCTAGAATTTCGTAAATAGTTTATTCAAATCTAAAATTCTCGCTTTAAACTATTTACGAAATTCTAACTTAGGACCAGAAATAGTTAACATTTTATTAGTGCTTTTCGCTTAGAGATGGGAATACAAAATTCTCAAGTCATTTTATTTCTCAAACTAGTAATTTCATCTAACGAGTTTTACCAATTAATGAGAGAAACGTGTAGTGTGGGTAAACTTTGACGCCGTATGATAGATGACGTAATGCATTGGTTGATGGAGTGTGTCCAGCCAGTCTCAATCGAGCAAAGAGGTTTAGATAAAATACTAGCTTCTGCCCGAGACTTCGCCCGCGTGAAATTTCTTGTTTCCCCGACACACCCCGTTGCATCGCATCGCCACTTCGTTTTTGTTTAGCGTCCTTTCTGACTTTTTTCTTTTTGCTCGGTTCCTAAGGGCCTTTATTAAGAATCTATCAAATGCAAAAAAAAATTTTCATATCCGACTGGTAGTTCCAGAGATTAGCGCGTTCAAACGTACAAACAAACAAACAAAAAAGTAACTCTTCAGCTTTATTATTAGTAGGTATAGATGGGTTTCTCGAGATCAATTAACAGTTTTTAGGGTTCCGTAGTCAACAAGGAACCTTTATAGTTACACCATGTCCGCCTGTCCGTCCGTCCGCAGCTTAGCTCAGAGTCTCTTACTACTAGAAAGCTATAATTTCGCATGGATATACATGTTAATCACGCTGACAGTAGTTAAATAAAATCATGAAAACATTTTTTTTTAGTGTACTTACTCCCTGTACACGTAAAGTGGGCATGTTTTGGGTGGTCATCTCGTCTATCCCATGCTATGGGATATCGTTGAATGGCCTATGCCATTCAAAAATATGACGGGTCTGCGGATCTGTGAAGATTCAGGGATCCGTTTGTGTAAGATTAATTTTTTGTTAAGGTCAAGTGTGTCGTCCCCCCCCCCCCCAGCTCGCCAGCTAAATGGTTGCTTTTGGTTATGTCAGGCAGTAGTATATAAAAAAAAAAACTATCACAACTAACAATAAGTAGGCTTTACAAGCTTACGAGTAATAATCGACCAACTGTACTAAGTAGGCTTTACAAGCTTACGAGTAATAATCGACCAACTGTAAAGGAGTTACCTTGAAACAAGTGTACTCGTAATCATTTCGAACCCGCAAAAAAATCAAAACAGTGCGGGGTTTATCCCTTCTATCCCCTGATGTCCTCGAGTTATGCACTCGTGAGTGTCCTGAGTGACGGCCGAGTGGCGCTCGGTGAATGCTCTTCGCCGCTTGCACGCAACGCTGAACGCCCCGCTGGACGCGTTTTCAGTCGGGCCGTACACTTAGACGTGCCAGCGTCTAGGACTAACCTACTCAAGTTTACCCCTATATCACGAGCCGCACGTATTATTAATATTATAACGATGTCGGAGGATATATTTGGGCAGAACCTTCCGAGATTCACTCAAATGGCACAAATAATAATAGAAAGAGTTAAATTGTATTATAAACGTTTTCATGTTTATAATTGTTTTAGTAGTTTATATTTTTTTGTTTGTAATTTGGCTTACAAGTCATTTAATTTTTTGTATATTCATGTGACTTATCGCCTTGGATGAATATGTACAGTTGTTATAATTGTGTTTTAAATAAATAAATAACTTCTAAAATGTATTTGGAAAAGAAGAAATTTTCTACAAATTCCATTGAAAAATTACTTATTCAAATACAATGTTAAGTTTGTTTTTGGGATAAATTCATCCCAACTACGGAACCCTTCATTGTGCGTGGTCCGACACGCATTTGACCAGTTTTTACAGACTTTTAGTGACACATTACTAAAACGACAGTAGTTACTAGCTAAAAGTAATCTTTTGCTAGAATCACAAATCCTACAAAAGCAAGTCTCATGTAATCATTTCTCTTTTTATCTCTGTTTCAAGAACCTAATCCCATTCACGAACAGAATATATAACAGTTCCGGGAACAATTCAAGAACACAGAACACGTACATGATTCTATATCCGCAATTAATAGGAACTTCTTTTAACTTTAAGGAAAGGAAAAGGGTATGAAACGTTCGTCGTATTTCAAGTAAACTTACATGTACAATCAACTGCACGTACATGACAATTTGACAGCGCCTTTATTTTGTAGCAGTAAGGGCCGTTTCCTTGTTCAAGCGTTACTGCCGTCGTGCGGTTGACCGTACCAGCCTTTATAGAACTACCCATTGAAAATACCTACTGGACTAAATTGGTGTTCCGAACTGCTGTAACGATGTTATACTATATCTGTCCCTTCCTAACTTGTATGAGCTATCACGCTCACTCGTGCCAGTTCCAAATTTAAATTCGTTATGCTGACACAGTTAGGACTTTATAGTTAGATTAATTTGAGAATTCAATTGACATTTAGGGCTCAAGCTGGAATGAACTCCTTACTAAAAGGTGGTTAAAGCAGAAGTTATCTTCATTTATGTATGTTTGTTCTTATTCGCCCAAGCTTGTCTTTTTCAACACATTGTATCTTGTTTGTTCTTGATCAAGAATACTTTTGGCAAGATATTCGTTACACGTGCAAAGTATATTATCGTGTGGGTATTATGGTATTAAAACCATCCCCACGCAATAATTGATACACTTAATATTATTTATTCGAAAGTGATAGTTTCTGTTTGATGTTCTTACAACATTATTTTTTTTATTAATGTTCAAAATGTATATCGCAGAGTTAAATCATTGTATGCTAAAAAAACCACATAAGCCTTTGATGGCTTATACATGGCTAGTGAGTTCGGAAAATATATATGTAGCTATTAGAAACAATTCTAGACTAGTTTTTAAGTTTTACTTTCAAAGAATATTTTAAATCTTTACTTATTATATAATATAACAATAGCACAATTAAAATGGTAGTAAGTATATCAAACTAATGTACTATAACGGTCAGAAGTCGACTAGCAATCTCACAAAACTATGGCATAGCAATATTAGTAGTACTTATGACCTTCTTCTATAAGAACGTTTGACAATACTACACATTGGCAAGTTGTTGCCCGCTTATGATTGCTATTACAAATTTCAATAAGTTTCGTAAGCGTTACGGTGGCCAAAGTGAATTAGCACTGTGCCTCGCATGGCGAACGTTCGGGTTCGAGTCTCACATCAAACATGAAAAATATTTTTTAAGTATTACATGTGAAATAAGAATGCCGAGTTGCTAGCAAATATGTTAAATAGTCCACAACTAAACCAAGATTCTTTCGTTTTACAATTATTTTCAATCTTAGCGTCATTATTAAAATATGAGGGTAGATTTGAAACAAAATCCACTTTGTTTCAAATCTACCTTCATATTTTAACTACTTTACTAGTTCACATAAATTATTCCACTATTCGCTGTTGTTGGTTGGTGAACATAGTTACGAGCGTTTGTGTTATCTTGTTTTTGCTATTTTAGTATTCTTCTGAATTCAATATGCAGGCTAATATTAGTATTGAAGCCAAGGCAAATATTGTGGCCCTATATTCGAATGGTCTTAATATATCTCAAATATCGAATGAAGCCGGCTTATGCGTAAGTTTATTTTTTTTTTTAAATTTTATGTGATGATACCTACAAAATATAATGGTAAGTTAATCGCTTGTTGCAAGTGTGTAATATAGATTTTTTTTTAGAGAGAGACTGTTAGGCGTTGGGTAAAGAGATTTAAGGAAGAAGGTAGCCTGAAGAGTCGTGAGAGGAGCGAAAGACCACCTCTTATTAGCCAGCCTCAGCGACGTTATATGGTAGCTAATTATGAGACGAATGGTTTCATCCTAACAAGGCGTTTTGCCGATGAGTTCGGCACATCAGTACGCACCGTTCGCCGCATACTCCATGCCGAAGGTCTTCATCACCGAACGCCAGCTAAAAAACCGTTTTTAACGCAACGGCATAAAGAGGAGAGGTTAAGTTTTGCCCGGGAATATTTAGACTTTGATTGGGAGACGACAATATTCACCGACGAAAAATCTTTTAAATCGAGCCAAAAAATGCTGCATTTGTGGCGTAAAAATAACACGCGTTGGTTTGAAGGAAATGTCAGACCAAATACGGAGTCATGCAGAATGAGTGTGAATATGTGGGGGTGGATAAGTGCTCAAGGGCCCGGTGAATTAAGTTTTATATCGACGCGAGCCAACAGTGTCAACTATGTGGAAGTGTTGAACGATGTAATGTTGCCTACGGTGCGTAATATCTACCCCGCAGAATACTTAAACGAGATAAGTTTTGTGCAAGACAATTGTCCTATCCACCGTGCCAGCATTGTTCGCGAATGGTTTAGCAATCATCCGGAAATTAAAGTAATTCCTTGGCCAGCTCGGTCCCCTGACTTAAACCCCATAGAAAATATATGGGGTTTAATGGTGCAAAGATGGGAAGCTCGGGACGAGAGATGCCCTGAGTTACTCAAATCCCATTGCATGCAGTTATGGGATAGTTTGCGCGGCACAAATATCTGTGCAAATATTGTAGCGTCTATGCGTCGACGTTTCATTATCTGTATCGAGGCTATGGAGGTCACACGAAATATTAAAAATCCTAAACAGGTAGGGTAATTTTGAGTCAGGGGACATAGTGGCCGTAACTTTAACAAATTAGTATTTATATTATTGTAATATTGAGGTTGATAAGTTTCAATCCTCTTTTCATTGAGAAAATGAATAATTAAGCTATAACCTCTTAAATGATATAAGAATTTTCATAATATCTGTATGTAACCTAAAATGTGTTTTTTATCATTCAATAGTATAATAATAACATAAGTAAGTGTAAAGGATTTCTTTTATATAAAAAATATTACAATGTTATCATATCAAAATTTGTTTCATTTATTATCATATGATAATAATAAATTAACTTTATAATATATTTATTGTAATATCTATTTGTTCAAAGTAATTTACAAAAATAGATTACTAAAACATACAAATAATAATAATTATATAAAACATAAAAAAAACTGGCCCAACTCGGATTCGAACTCACGTCTATCCCGATCACATTAACGAGTGCAGCCTCGTTACCGATCTAGCTAATGTTAGCTTATATTCACTTGTTGAAATTTTGCATTACTATGAAAAAAATAATCTGACGGCGATAAAAAAACAAGTAACTGATATTGTCATCCTTGTGTAGCATTGACCACATCTACAACTACTCGTAGCGATGCTACGACATGTTAATGTGTTAGCGTTGGAACATCACTCACGCCACAGTCCGTATAGCGCAGGCGATAATGGTCATTGCGGTGTAAGTGGACTTCTAAACGTTGACTGTACATACTCGTAGTTTGTAATTTGCTTTTTTAATAAACTTTTTGTTTCACATAAACCAACAAACTGATTAAGTTTGTAGAGAAGATAGCTTGGTGTCTACAAAATAAAACATCGAACGAAAAACACTAAACAATGACACGCATGTATGTGAAACCGCCTTTTGAATAAAATTATATTTGTGTTGGCCATAGTGATTAATTTTTTACCAGACTAATGTAAAATATCGATGAAAAATAAGCGTAACGTATTCGTAGCCAACATGCGTAGCGCATTCGTAGCCATCACGCGTAGCACATGTAGCGTAGCCACGCGTAGCACTGAGTAATGGCGTAGTATTTTCTCTAAACAAATAATGTGCAAGTCTGAGTAGGTGATTTAACTGGTATTGCCAGTAGTTTATTAGAATTTCGGATTGACACTGTCTTATAACCGACCAACCGCTATGTGTTCCCACTTCCTCTCACAGAGATGTCAGTGTCACAGCAGTAGCAACTATGTAAGCTGTTATGCTATTTCTTAATTCTTTCAAATCAGGTATAGCTACGCTTGCCGCGGTTAATCCGTGGATGGGTGACCATTTTTACATACAAAGACCCTCCTAAGCTGCTGGTCCCGGCTGACATTCGTGGGTCTTTGACAGCTGTTACGGATTGTCAGAAGCCCAGTTAAGACTTAACTGGTTGTCAGACTTTCGGGCTTCTGAGAACCCGTAACGACTGAGTAACCACTGAGTATTACTCAGTAACTGGGTTGTGGAAGTCCAATAGATAATTGAAATACCGGTATTCAGCTGCATCGGTTACGGCTGGAAGCCGACCCCAACATAGTTGGAAAAAGGCTAGGCAGATGAAGATGATTTGAGTTTCTTAATTAAACCTAACATATAATGTTTTTTCTTCAATGAACCGAGGTTGTGCCAATTAGTGTGTTTTACACTTTTTTCTCTTTCTTAATAATTGTAAGTTTACTATACTAGCGATGAGCGTATAGTATATATCTACTTATCTAGTTTTCGCAAGAAGATCATTTCGAATCCTCTTCTTAACACTAGCACAAAAAGTTTTTACTTCCCAGCAATAAATAACACATGTTGCACTGTTCAAAACCTTCGATTTCATAGACCAGCTCCTAGAAAACTTTTACTGTCTTCAATTTCCAATATATTGGGTTATTGGTAAGAATTTGAGCAATATAGCAAAAATATACTTTGCAACAAACAAAGTTATGTTTATGAAACAAGAATTTATTTTGCAAAGTAAACAATTTATGTTTTTCAAAGAAACTGCAAATAAAGACGACTTTGTAGAAACTGAATTTTCCAAAGAATTTAATGTTTTAGCGGGCTCTAAGAGTTACAGTTGGGTATAAACCTACATACGTCTTGGTAGGTCTATAAAATCTAACTCGTAATAACAGTAAAACGTATATTGTGTCTCATTCAGTATCCGGCACCTAATTAAGATTCAAAAACAAAACTAAATAAAATAAAATGGCATTTATTTCACGTAATTAATTTAATATGTATCTTGCGAAGCGGTCAGACGAGAAATAACAGCGTCATTTGCAGCGCCGTAGAAGAGTCCGGGAATTCGCGTTTGACACAGACATTTTGGCGTACGAAACTACGTACATAACTACAGCTTGATATACATTAAAAAGCTGTTAGTTTATGATAAATGATTTTTATTTCTGTAAGTAGGTTTATACAAACACTTTAACCAAGTCAGTCATGTTTTTTTTTTTCAAAAATTAAATGAGGTTTCCTATCTGACTAGTCTGAGAAGAACGGCCGAAACAAACTCAGAGGTCACAGTCTCTTATAA
Organism: Dicycla oo; assembly: GCA_948252095.1. Lineage (NCBI taxonomy): Eukaryota > Metazoa > Arthropoda > Insecta > Lepidoptera > Noctuidae > Dicycla > Dicycla oo. The sequence continues at coordinate 18,050,816 of OX411728.1, forward strand.
AGTCCAGGCATAATCTTGGTCAGTTCGTGTGAAGACCATGTAGATTGGTGTCTGAAATGGTCTTTTGAGGAAAGAACCACACAGAATGAGAGAGTCCAGTCAGTGCACGCATTTGTCAGTAATCGCGCAGCTCAACTCAGAACTTAAGGAGCTCAACGATTCGACGAACAATACCAAAGCAAAAGGACATTCGGGTAGGCCGCATAAATTACTCAAACTGCCAGACCATGATTAAAAATAACTGAGAGAAAAAATCAAACAAACAAAAAAGCAATGACTTACATAGTCTTCACATTCACAATAATTAAAATAATATAATACTTTACAAAGTAAATATTCATGTCAACATTCAGTATGCAAAAATAAAAAAAATAAAAAAGAAAATTTGGAAAAGTTTTTCCTGCCAGTCGTCAAAAGTATTTTTTGCTAATATTAACTACAGGGAAGACGTTGCACCTGCATCCCCTATCATTCCCTTAATTTATACTAATAAATAAAGCTGAAGGGTTACGTTTGTTTGTTTGTTTGTTTGTTTGTTTGAACGCGCTCTGGGTGTACTAGTCGGATTTAAAAAAAATCTCTGAACATTTGATAGCCCAATTCTTGAGGAAGGGTTAACACCAGCTACGACCCTTAGTAGTCGAGCAAAAAGAAAAAAAAACAGAAGGAACGCTAAACGCAAACGATGTAACTGGGCACAGCTGTAAAAAAAAAAAAAGAAATTTCAATCGAAATCGCCGGCAATAGCAAGTCATGTCATAACCTCAACCTAATCTCCACAAACACACACGTAAACACTTATTCTGTGACCTCTATAGATACATTTACACTTCTGACCTGACCTCCTTAAAACTTAAGGTCAGATTAAATAGGGTCCAATCAAGTAACTGACACGTATTCGTAGTGGTATCTCATAATTTTATTATTGGTATAACAGATATGTCGTGCAGAATATATTCGGTTAGCGAGTTGGTTCTGGAGGAATAATTTGAGGATTATAATAAACCTTATTTGTTTGACCTCAATAATCTTCCATTACCACTTGTTGCGTCAAGCAGCGACATCTGCTGCTCAACTCGAGAGTGACTCGCTCGCGGCGGTTCGAGAAAGATCTACGAGGCCCGCGCGCGCCCCGTCACTCGCCTACTCACCAGTGTTCTAACAAAGCAGCAGCGTGCGAACGCAATTAAATATTGTAACGTATTTAAATATTGTAAACCAGAAAAAATAAATTTCGTTGTAAAATACAAGAGCCTAATTGAAGAAGCCCCTGCCAGCCCCCCTGTCTTCATTGCCAAAACATTGGTCCTTCGAGCCGGATAAAGAAGATATCAGCAACGGACGAGCCGGGTTGAAGAAGAGAAAACGAGCGGAACTTCGAAGTAGTAGTACGTTGAGGAGATTTGGAAGCCCAGCCACAGATTACTGAGCAGAAGCCATTGATGCAGCAGCCAGCAACGGTCAGGTTATCCAGTTACCCTTTTCCCTCCTTCTCTGTGTCTTCGCCTTGTGTTAATATCGTACCTAAACGTTTTCAGAACTGATCGAGATCAGATCTACTGGCATTGCTGGGGCCGTCTTCAGGTGAGAAAACACGACTGAACACGCAAAACTGTGAGTACCTACTTTCATAAGCTACCAAAATGAGTGATAGTGATGATGAAACTAATTCTCGTTTAGATAGTAAGTTATCTGAACTTAAAAAACATCGTGGTGTAATTAAAGGTAGATTAACGTTATTCGTAAATTATATTAATAGGTTAGAGAAATCGTGTTTAGATTCTATGATTAAAACTCAAGTGAAAATGCGTATTAATTCGGCAGCCATTTTCTTTACCGAATTTAATGACGTGCAATCCAAAATAGAAAGAATTGTGGATGATAAAGAATTACTGTCACATTTAGAGTACAGAGATTCGTTTGAGTGCCAATATTATTCAATTGTAGCTACAGCAAAGCACATGATAGGCGACTGTGAACAAAACGGATTAAATAACTCTCAGTGCATTCCCGGGAAAACTGTGTCCATTAAATTACCACAAATAAAGTTACCTGCCTTTGACGGTTCCTTCGATAAATGGTTAGAATTTAGGAACTCGTATGTTTCGATGATACATGAACGCGACGACTTAGATCCTATACAGAAATTTCAATACCTAAAGTCGTCGCTCAGTGGATCTGCGTTACATGTTATCAGTTCGTTAGAGTTTACTGCACCTAACTATAGTAACGCGTGGGACCTACTTGAAGCTAGGTATCAAAATAATAGGCTATTGATACACAATCATGTGAAGGCCTTGTTTTCGGCGCCTTCACTAGGTAAGGAAAGTCCGGCACAGATCAGAGCGTTAGTAGATTGCGTTTTACGTAATATTAGAGCCCTAAACTCTCTTAAAGAACCTGAATCTTCACTCGAGGATATGCTTATCATTTATTTAGTTGTCAGTAAACTTGATTCTGCTACTGAACGCGAGTGGGAGAACTACAGAAGCTCACTTATCCCTGATTCTAACAAAATCTCTAAACCTGTAAAACTAGAAGACTTATTAACGTTTTTAAACAATAGGTCTGACATGTTAGACATGATTCATTCAGATAACAGTAAAAATAATCAGTCACATTCACAAAGTAAATATGAGGGTAAACAGTCAGCCGATCATAAAAAGCCGTCTAATTCTCAAACTACACTTAGTTATGCGAGTGCGAATAATAATAAGGTTTCATCGGGTAGTAAAGGTAAAACAAATAAACATTCGAGTAGCTTAATATGCCCGTTATGTAGTGAAAAACATGCATTATATTCATGTGTTAAGTTTTTAAATATGTTGGTACAAGAAAGATTAAATCTAGTTCAGTCAAAAAACGTTTGTCAAAACTGTTTACGTACGAACACTCACACAATTGAAAACTGTAATTTCGGTCCTTGTAAATTATGTCAACAAAAACATAATGCGTTAATTCATGTTGACAATAATAGCGTTGTTCCACATACGTCACCACAACTTTCCGTTATCAATAATACGTTGCCACAGTCTTCTGCATTACATTGCGTTAGTAAAACAGTTGACAATATTGATAATCGTAGTTGCCACGCGTTCATAGATAATGCTAAATCGTTACAGACTGTCTTGCTGTCTACGGCGTTAGTTGAAATTGCTGATATTGATAACAATTATCATACAGTGCGCGCTTTGCTTGACAGCGGCAGTCAAAATTGTTTTATAGCTCAAAGCGTATGTAAACGTTTGAAAATACCTATCATACAGTCCACTATACGTGTTTGTGGCGTTGGACAAAGCGTTTCACAGTCCAGTCACAAGTGCGATATTAATATTCGTTCTAAGGTATATGATTTTAATACAACCTTACATTGTTTAGTGTTGCCTAGTATCATTTCGAAGTTGCCTTCGACACACGTGAATAGTGATGCTATATGTATACCTAGCAATATTCTACTTGCAGATCCCAAGTTTTACGTACCGAGTGACATAGAATTATTAATAGGCGCGGATGTCTTTTGGGATTTGCTAAAAGGAAATAAAATAAAACTTCACAACGGTCCGTACTTACAAGATTCGATGGTAGGTTGGATTATATCCGGTCCAGTTTATAATAATAATCGTTTAATAGCAACTCGCATGTCAGATGTCCAGTGCAATCTGACGTTAGTTGATTCTCAATTACGAAAGTTCTGGGAAATCGAAGAAGTACATATCCCTCCCGTTATTACTGAGGAGGATCGTTTTTGTGAAGAGTTGTTCTTGCAGACTACTGCACGCGATCAGCACGGTAGGTTTTCTGTAAGAATGCCATTTAAACAAGCACCTGAATGTTTGGGTGATTCACATAATTCTGCTAAACAGCGTTTTTTATCTTTAGAAAGGAAACTAGATCGTTTACCACAGTATAAAAAAATGTATTGTGAATTTATGCACGAGTACGAGCAATTAGGTTCACTGACCGTGAGCGAGATTAATAGTTCGTTAGTCGTGTTGACACGTTTAGTTCAATCACAATCATTCAGTAAGGAATATCATAGCCTTAAAGAGAAGGTGTATGTAAACAATAAGTCTAGTAATAAAACAATAGGTTTAAGTATATTTTTAGATAAGGATGATATAATACGTGTTGGTGGCAGACTTAGTAATTCAAAGTTTGATTACGATAAGAAACATCCAGTGTTGTTGTGTCGTAAACATCGGTTTACTTGGTTATTGTGTTCGTACGAACACAAACGTTTACTTCATGCTGGACCTCAGCTTCTCGTGGCTACCATGCGTGATAGATGGTGGGTGCTGGGAGCGCGTGATTTAGCGAGGCAAGTGGTTCATAAATGTGTGACCTGCATTCGCATGAAAGGAAATACGTTAACTCCACACATGGGTGACCTGCCTGCTGAACGTTTAGAAGCTGGATTTCCATTCATGCAATGTGGTGTTGATTATGCAGGGCCAATATCCATATTGAATCGCAAAGGCAGAGGTTCACAACTAATTAAGGGATACATATGTTTATACGTTTGTTTTGCTACCAGGGCTGTGCATTTAGAGTTGGTTAGTTCGTTGTCCACTCAGGATTATCTATTGGCATTCAAACGATTTATATCACGACGCGGTAAGCCGTGTCAAGTATTTTCCGATAATGGCAGGAATTTTGTTGGAGCTGAAAGGGAGCTTTCAGCTATATTTGAAAAATCAAACGAAATAATTGATTTTGCTAGTAGTAATAATATAAAATTTAGTTTCATTCCGCCTTATGCGCCTCACTTTGGTGGTTTATGGGAGGCAGGTGTAAAGTCGTGTAAGTATCACTTGAGACGTGTCGTAGGTAATGCTAAGCTAACTTACGAGGAGTTTAGTACGGTATTGACACAGGTTGAGGCCGTCCTGAACTCCCGTCCTATGTCACCTATGTCCGCAGATCCAAACGATTACCTTCCACTCACACCTGCTCATTTCCTGATCGGCCGGCCGTTGACTGCGCCTGTCAGTAAGGACTTCAAGACGACATCTACACCATTCTGTCGCTACCAGCGGCTGGAACAGCTGCGGCAACATTTTTGGGAGCGGTGGTCAAAGGAATATGTGTCTGAGTTGCAACGCAGAACGAAGTGGGCACACAATAAAGACGACATCGCTAAAGACAGTCTTGTCGTCATCAAAGAAGATAACCTGCCACCATTCAAGTGGAGAATGGGTAGGATTATTAATCTGTTCCCAGGGAAAGATGGCGTCTCGAGAGTTGCTGAAATCCGAACATCAACAGGCATAATCAAGCGTGCTTCCTCGAAAATCTGCCCACTGCCGGTTTCCACAAACGAAGCCAGCGTGACTCCTGTTTAGTTGGAAGACGGATCTTCCAAGGCGGCCGGTATGTTGCGTCAAGCAGCGACATCTGCTGCTCAACTCGAGAGTGACTCGCTCGCGGCGGTTCGAGAAAGATCTACGAGGCCCGCGCGCGCCCCGTCACTCGCCTACTCACCAGTGTTCTAACAAAGCAGCAGCGTGCGAACGCAATTAAATATTGTAACGTATTTAAATATTGTAAACCAGAAAAAATAAATTTCGTTGTAAAATACAAGAGCCTAATTGAAGAAGCCCCTGCCAGCCCCCCTGTCTTCATTGCCAAAACACCACTCAAAAATGGATGGAACGGCTGGACCAGGGTTTATAAACGAAACATACGTAGGTATTGATAATCGGGGTGCGTGCAGAAAACCTCCTCGTGTGCCTGATACCTGCTCGTCCCTTATGGATACGTTCGAGGTGAAGAGCAGTTGTCGGGCCGGTGCACCCTGGGCATGGACAATAATCTCTTCTGGAAAAGGTGCTGGGGTTTTTCGGAGAGGGTATTGTTTGTGGCGAATTTCTGCGGGCGGGGGAGCAATATGCTCCACGTCGTTCTTCCACGTGTCCCTCTGATTTGCAGAGGGTACAGTGGAGGAACAAGGGATGTGGGTCGCTCCTGATCGATCGACGTTCGTCGATTGACACTGGACGTGACCCTGCCGCTACGGTGCAGGCGCACCAATGCGGCTGTTGTTTCTCCCTCAGGAGCAATCTTGAGGAGAGAACTTTCGGCGGGTTCGCTGAGTCGGGTTAGCCGGACAGCGAACGGAGGCATGCATAATGCCGCCGTCGGGGGCTTGGCTTAACCGCCCGGCCCAGAGGAAGGACACCTCTAAGATAAAAAACCACCTAATCCTAAGCTTTGAAGCGTGGCGAGAGGATGAGTGGCTGGTGGGGGACCAGTCGCTAGCGCTTCCCCTGTAGATACCTGCCGCTCTCTACAGTATATAGGCTTACCTAGTGCAAGAGGCTCTGCCTAGGTGGACATTTATTTCCTCATTACTCGTGGGAACAGAATGGACAAAACACAAAATGAAAACAAAAAAGAGAAAGTCGTGCCAAATTTATTGGCGGAGGTGCCGTTTGCCGGCGACGGCAACAAGAGTCGAGGAGGCTCCCGTCCCTTAAGGGACCTAAGTATGTCCGATCAGGACTCGCGCGGGCGTTCCAAGTCTTCTGGAAAGCGTTCGCGCGATGAATTTATTCGGAATACAGTTTCGGGCCGAGCGGGGTCGATGGAACTCTCCTCAAGCGAGGAGAACCTGTCGACCGCTAAAGTTACGTCGGCGAAGAGAGGACGGGGTCGCGTTGTGGCGGATGGAGCTTCCGCTCCGATAGCAGGGCGCGACGTTCGGGGTCGCTTCAAGCGGCCCGATACGCCGGGAATCTGCGGGGAGAGGAACCTTGGGGTCTCATCCGAGGTCTCGACTGAGCCGGGAGGGGTGACCGTCTCGCAGGTCCAGGAACGGCCCAGCGAGCCGAGTCAAGTCAGCCTAGCCGAGTCGGCCCAGCAAGCCGAGAGGCTTGCCACGGAAGGGCACCACTCTGAAGTGACCAGTCATAGGGCGGCCCTGTCAGAGACGTCAGGTAGCGAGCCGGACGCCGCTGGCAGCTCCAATTCAGAGCGAGCGGCCAGGTTTGCGGAGGTCGTGGAAGCCGCAATCAAGGGTGTGGCCTTGAAGAGGATCCAGTCCTCTAAAGACAAGGCCATATCCGCTGCCACGGCCTCCATTATGGCGGCAGCCAAGGCCATTCACTTCGGGCCTCCGTCGGACGGAATGTCCGAAGTGAGGGCGGAGGTCACCCGCTTGACAGCCGCCATGGAGCTTCTCCGAAAGGAGAATGAGGAGCTCCGAGCGGACCTGGCCCGGCTCCGAGGAGCTGCTCCCCGAGAGGTACCACAGGGGGGGGCGCGGCATGGGCAGGGTGGGCCCGTGCCTGCTGAGGACCGGGTACTGACCCTGGTGCAGCAGGAGCTGGCTGCCTTCCAGAGTCGGTTTTCTGCCCTGGAGGCCATTGTCCTGCGCCCCCCGCTAGCGGCGAGCCGGCCGGCCTCGGGCCAGCGGAAGGCAACCTCATATGCCACCGCCGCATCTGCCACCACTGCGACTGCCACTGTTGCGGCTGCCACCGCCGCAGTTGTAACCACCGCGGCTGCCACGATCAAACCGGGCTCGTCGGGGCAGTCAAAAAGCGGGGCCATGTCGGTACCCGTCAGGGCCCCAGCCCTGGCGGCGAGTCAGTCGCCCCCACCTCCTATATCTAATCCGGCCGACGCCGAATGGAAGGTAGCCGGGGAGATTCGGAAGGCGGCTAAAGCAGCAAGGGCGGCCAAAAGAAAAGAGAGGCGGCAGCGGCGCAAGGAGCGAAGCGTCGCGGCTAGGCTCCGTGCCCCGAAGTCCGCAGCTGTAGTGCTCACACTACAGCCGGAAGCGGAAAAGAAGGGTGTGTCCTACCGCGACGTGCTCGCCAAGGCGAGGGCGGCGGTGAACCTCGAGGAGCTCGGCGTCGCCAATGGCATCCGGATAAGGGTCACTGCGACTGGGGCTCGGATGCTGGAGGTCCCTGGTGCGGCCAGTGGCCCGACCGCTGACGCTCTGGCCGCTAGGCTTAGGGCGTCCCTAAATGCGGATGAGGCCCGAGTGTCCAGACCCACCAAGTGCGCTGACATGCGCCTCCTGGGCTTGGACGACTCTGCGACGGAGGGAGAGGTGGTGGCTGCCATCGTTGGTGCTGGGGGTTGCTCTGCCGAACAGGTGAGGGTAGGCACCATCCGTCCCGACTTTACGGGGATGCGAACCGTTACGGTAAGCTGCCCCGTGTCGGCAGCCCGGAAAATAGTCGGGGAGGGCCGTAGGCTCAAGGTCGGCTGGGTGTCCGCGCAGGTGAAACTGCTGGAACCCAGACCTCTGAGGTGCTTCCGCTGCCAGGTGGGCAACCACGTGGGAGTTAAATGCACCTCGGAGGTGGACCGCAGCAGTCACTGCTTCTGCTGCGGTCAGCCCGGTCACAAGGCCGACTCGTGTAATGCCACGCCGCACTGCTTTGTATGTGCGGCAGCTGGCAAGCCGGCCAATCACCGGGCGGGGAGCAAGGCCTGCGCTCCACCCGCCAAAGCCAGGGGCAAAGGCAAGGCCTCCGCCACCACCATCACCGCTGCAGCCGCCGCCACTGCCGCCGCCGCTGCCGCCTCCACTGTCGTTGCCGTCGTTACCACCGCGGCAGGGCCCTCACAGGGGGCCCGGGAGGGGGCTGATATGGAGTGTCAATAATGGCCCCATTACGCCTCCTCCAGGCGAACATCAACCACTGCGCCTGCGCTCAGGATTTGTTGCTCCAGAGCTTGGCGCAGTGGTCGATTAACATCGCCGTGGTCGCTGAGCCGTACTTTGTCCCGCCCAGGGATGACTGGGTGGAGGACCTGAGCGGCTCAGTGACCCTAATTTCGTCGGCCGCCGCCGGTACCCCGTCCCTCGAGGCTGTCAAGAGGGGACGGGGCTGCGTGGCAGCACGGTTCGGGGAGATTGTTGTGGTAGGGGTATACTTCTCCCCGAACCGAACTCTCGCCGAGTTCCACAACTCCCTTGCGGAGTTGAGAGTCGTCGTCGTCGGGTTCGGTTCCCTCCCCGTGCTCGTCCTTGGGGACTTCAATGCTAAGAATGTGGCTTGGGGTTCCCGGTATACGGACACACGGGGCAGGATGGTGGAGGACTGGGCTCTGGAGACAGGCCTGGTCGTCCTAAACCGGGGCTCGGTCCCCACGTGTGTGCGGATGCGGGGTGAATCAGTAGTGGACATTTCGTTCGCCAGCCCCGCTCTGTCGCCGCATGTGGTCGACTGGCGCGTCATGGAGGGGGTGGAGACTTATTCCGACCACCGGTATATCCGGTTTGACGTCTCCGCCCAGACCTCGAGCGCGCCGGTGGCCCCGAGTGGTCCGCGCTGGGCGCTGAAACAGCTGGACCGGGAGCTCCTCCTGGAAGCCTCAATCGTGCAGGCCTGGGTGTCACCACCGGACAGGCCTGCTGACATCAACGACGAGGCAGAGTGGTTCCGGGAGGCCATGTCTGAAATATGTGACGTGGCAATGCCCCGGGTCCAGCCCGGGCGCGCCTGGCGCCAGGTGTGCTGGTGGTCGCCGGAGCTGACGACTCTGCGCAAAGCATGCGTTGCTGCACGACGCCGGTACACCAGGCACCGCAGGCTCCGTATTCGCCCTCCGGATACGGAAGCCATTCAGACGGAGCTGTACGAGGGGTACAGAGCGGCGAAGGCCACCCTCCGAGCGGAGATCCTGCAGGCCAGAGGTCTGGCCCGCGAGGAGTCGCTGGGGACTCTGAACAGGGACCCGTGGGGACGCCCCTACAAAATGGTGCGTGATAAACTCCGCCCATGGGCTCCCCCGCTGACGCAGAGTCTCCGGCCCCAGCTCGTGGAGGATGTGGTGAGCACTCTGTTCCCTTCGCGAGGGGAACATACTCCCCCGCCCATGGCTCCGCTTCCTGCGGTGCCCGTTGCGGACCACATCACCGACGACGACGACGATGCTCCGGAAGTGACCGAGGTAGAGTTGAGAGCGGCGGTACGTAGGCTGAGTGCCAAAAATGCCGCCCCAGGACCCGACGGCTTACCTGGAAGAGCCTGGGTTCTGGCCTTTGGGGCTCTCGGGCCTCGACTAGGGGGGCTCCTAAGCGCATGCTTGGAGAGGGGCCAGTTCCCACTTCGTTGGAAGACGGGGAAACTGGTCCTCATTAAGAAGCCGGGGCGCCCTGCGGACTCTCCGTCCGCTTACCGACCCATCGTGCTGCTTGACGAGGTGGGCAAGCTCTTTGAAAGAGTTATTGCAGACCGCCTCGTCGGGTGGCTGGTGCAGGAGGGGCCGGATTTGGCGGAGAGCCAGTTTGGTTTCCGCAGGGGGCGCTCTACAGTGGACGCCATCATGCGCGTGCGAGCCCTCACGACGGGGGATGCTGTGGCCCGGGGTGGGGTCGTCTTGGCGGTGTCTCTAGACATCGCCAACGCCTTCAATACCCTGCCCTGGAGTTGCATCAGGGAGGCACTCCGGTATCACCGGATGCCGACCAACCTCTGTCGAGTGGTTGAGGCCTATTTGACGGATAGGGCCGTCATCTACCCCGGTCATCAGGGAGAGTGGAACCGGCGAGAGATGTCGTGCGGTGTCCCACAGGGATCGGTCCTGGGGCCGCATTTGTGGGACATCGGGTACGACTGGGTGCTGCGCGCTGACCTCCCTAGCGGCGTCAGCGTGGTATGCTACGCTGACGACACGCTGGTCCTGGCGCAGGGGAGGTCACACCAAGCGGCGGCCGAGCTAGCGACACACGGGGTTGCGATAGTCGTCGAGAGGATCCGGCGATTGGGACTCGAGGTGGCCCTGCACAAGTCCGAGGTAATGTGTTTTCATGGTCCTCGGAACGCGCCACCGTCGGGTTCCCAAATAACGGTAGGAGGGGTTCACATCGGCGTCGAGCCGACGATGAAGTACCTGGGACTTGTCCTCGACAGCCGGTGGAACTTCGTGGAGCATTTTCGACGTTTGGCTCCCAGACTGGAGCGGGCCGGGGCTGCCTTGAAGCGGCTCCTGCCCAATCTAGGGGGTCCAAACGCCTCCTGCCGGAGGCTCTACGCGGGGGTCGTGCGGTCCATGGCCCTTTACGGGGCACCAGTGTGGGCGCGTTCTTTGGGGCGGCGACCAACCCGCCGGTTGAACGCGTCCCAAAGGGTCATGGCCATCCGGCTAGTTCGGGGATACCGCACGGTCTCTGGTGAGGCGGCGAGCCTCCTTGCCGGATTGCCGCCATGGGATCTGGAGGCAAAAGGCCTCGCATACACATGGGAGTGGCGCGAGGAGGCAAAACGCCGGGGCGTAACTCCGCTGCCGCGAGAAATCATGGCACAGCGGACAGAGCTCCGGCGGGATCTCATGGCGACATGGAGAGTGCGACTGTCGCAACCCAGTGCTGGGCACGCCACAATTGCGGCGATAAGTCCCCTCTTTGAGGAGTGGTTGGAGAGGCGTCACGGCATCCTCACCTTCCGCCTGACGCAGGTCCTCACCGGACACGGTTGTTTCGGGAGGTTCCTGTTCCGGATAAGGCGGGAGGAAACGCCCGGGTGTTACCACTGTGTGGATCGCCCGGAGGACGCGGTGGAGCATACGGTGGAGGTCTGCCCGGCTTGGGCAGAGCACCGCCGCGTCCTCGCGGAGGCGATCGGCGGCGGCGATCTCTCGCGTCCGGCCCTGGTACAGGCCATGGTACGGAGCGAGAGTGCATGGGAAGCCGTCACCTCCTTCTGCGAAGCAGTAATGCTCGCGAAGGAGGAGGCTGAACGCGTGAGGGAGAGGCAATATTTGCGCCCTCACGCCCCTAGTCGCCGCAGGAGACGCCCTGGGCGTCGGGAAGCGATAGCCGATTCCCGGCCACCGTAGGCGCGGGCTTGCGGATGGCGAGCAATGGGTAGCTCGCCGTCCGGTAAGGACCAGGCCCGGGTCGACGGCGCGTTGTGTTCCACGCGCGCCTCAAAGAGATGTCAGCAAAGATGGGGTCCAATAGGGCCGATGCCGCTGGGGTTGCGGGTTGTTTGAAAAAGATACCGTGGCCCTGGCACAGGCAACTGAAGGAACACGGGTGGGTTTTAGTCAGTAGAAGTCTGACACGCCCTCCCGCTCCACCCAGAGCGGGAGAAGTTATTTGATGATTTCCCATCCAAAAAAAAAAAAAAAAAAAAAAGGTATTGATAATCGACTTCTTTGTGTGACTGAACATAAAATTATAGTATCAGTTAAAATACGTTTTATTTGAACTACATATTTTAATAGAATGTATGATTAAATCAAATCAATCTGCCTAGCCTTTTCCCAACTATGTTGGGGTCGGCTTCCAGTCTAACCGGATGCAGCTGAATACCAGTATTTTACATGGAGCGACTGCCTATCTGACCTCCACAACCCAGTTACTGGGTAATACGATACCCCTTGGTAAGACTGGTTGTCAGACTTTCGGGCTTCTGACAACCCGTAACGACTGTCAAAGATCCACGAATGACAGCCGGGACCAACGACTTAACGTGCTTTCCGAGGCACGGAGGATTCTCGTTATGAAAAGATGGTCACCCATCCACAGACCAACCCCGGCAAGCGTAGCTTAACCTGATGGATCGACCCGTGCGGCTGTTATTACTTAGCCACGAGCTCCTCGAATGTATGATTAAATCAGGGAAGGAAAAATTTAATGCAAAATTTATGATGAAATCAGAAGGAGCAAGTCTGACAACTAGTCTTACCAAGGCGTATCGTATTACCCAGTAACTGGGTTGTGGAGGTCAGATAGGCAGTCGCTCCATGTAAAATACTGGTATTCGGCTGCATCCGGTTAGACTGGAAGCCGACCCCAACATAGTTGGGAAAAGGCTAGGCAGATTGATGATTAAATCAGGGATCGACTCCATGTCGACAGCGTCATTAAATTGTCAATCAATTGATTCCTTTCGATGATTAATGATCGTTATAATAGAGAATCAAACGAGCTCACGTGGGTGAAGTTTGGTGTCTAATTCTATACGAGTGTCTTAATCTAAGATACATCAATGTATTGAATTCTCGACTCCTCCCCCTCTTTCTGCAAGTTCATAATGATTTCGTCATTTCATAACTGGTAGTTCCTTGACATCCTATCCTCATCCAGATGGAACAGAGGTCCTTTCCAATCGACTTTGTATTTAGTAATCTTGTCAACCAGCACGCAGCATTTTTGGAAGGTGTGGTCAAATGGCTATTAATTAATCGTTATTGCATAATAAGAAATAAGTGGCAAAGAGCTAACAAATCTTAAGGAAAATATGTCCACTCCTCGTCTTCATCACCTAAGGGCAGAGTAACTAAAATATTTCCAGCTTCAGATAACAAGGTTCGAGATAATGAAATTAGAACAGCTAGCGGTAAAATCCGCTTGAGGGCTGTTTCTAAATTGGTTGTATTGCCTAATAGATTTTATTGAAAGTGAGCACAAAGGAAGGACTTTTAAAATCCCCTAATTTGTATGGAAGTTCGTAAATTTTGCCAATAGGAAAACTTTTAATTTAATTAAATCGCTTCGGCCTCTACTAGAGGGTTTTCTTTAAATATTATAAAACAAAGTAATAAATGACAACAAAAAATCAATAAAAAATAAATTAAAATTTGGTGTCGATTCGGACAACACAAAATCACGTAAAATCTATGGTGAGAGAAAGGATTTTTGTGAAAGACTCATATTTAATAAGCACTTTTTCTTGTGGTGGCTCGGGAAAAGAGGTCCTGGGAGGACTTATCCTTTAACACAAAAACATCCAAATACAGCCAAAGAAACCCCAACCAAATACAGACACGCCCCCCGCGGACGCAATATGGCAGGAAAAATATAAAATACGAAGGTGTACAACTTTATAATAATCTACCGGCAGATATCAGTAACACATCGTCTTTTAGCATATTCAAAACGAAACTCAAACAGCACATCATTAACAACGCAAAACTATTAAGTTAACAACGTAAGCTAGTCTCACAACTATGTATACCTACTTTTAAGAAAAAAAAAAAAAAGACTTAGCTACTGAACTACACTTTGCCTTAATTGTGTATTTATTCGCTTAAGTGAACAATGTATGTTCTTTTAGAATAAATAAAGTATCTTTAAACCGGAATAGACAAACAAAAAAAAAAAAAAAAAACAGTTTTTCAGCATTAAAAGTGCGTCTGAACAACGTCATCCTCACGTCTGCTCCGTGTAAACGGTAATAATCTTCGGGAAGGATACGAAGTACATATTATATATGTAGATGTTTTATTTCTTTTACAATTTGAACTAACTATTATACAAGGTAAGTACTAAATGAAATTCCTAACTAACAAATAAATAAATACAAAAACAAAAGGTTACGTAGGTGTCGAAGTACTCGCCCGCTGTCATCCGGTAATGTGCCTAAAAGACTGGCAGAATTGCCTCTTAGAATGGCAATGCTTATTCTTTGGCCGAAGAACAAGCCAGCCCTCTAGAAACGTGAAGTTTTGGCCAGTCAGCGAGATATTTCCTTAAAAAAGAGACTCGCACTTGAGCCCCAAGCCGAAGCGTTTCGACCCCAGACGGCTCAAAAATGTAGTTAGCTTAAGTTTGCGCCGCTTGAAAGTCTCAGCAGCCGCTGCAGCGGCGCCAGCACAGTAGATACATTCATGTCAATAATATTATTCAAAATACTGCTTACTGTAGACATTTTCACAAACAGATTCAATTTCCATTCTCCGTTCAAACAAAGCCTAATAAGACATAACCTGATTGCTATTACACTTACTAATTAGATAATTAGACCGTGCACACACGAACTAATTTGCGAACCTACATTATCATTGTATGTATCTCGCAAATGTATCTATTATTAAACTACAAGGAGCTTGAGGCAATTGAACAGCTGAACGGAACATCGGATGCAATTGACATATCCTTACTAATATTATAAATTCGAAAGTAGGTAACTCTGTCTGTCTGTCTGTTGCTTTTTCACGCCTAAACCACTGAACGGAATTAGATAAAATTTAGGAAAGCGATAGATGGCATCCTGGGGAAGGACATAAGCTACTTTATTTGTTTCAAAAATAATGCTACAGGGGAAAAAAGTAAAGGGGGATGAAAGTTTGTATGGCAAACCCAGCATTTCCTAAGTTTATGCTTTTGGTAGGAAATAAAATAATTACATGGTTCAGCGTTCTTAAAAAATAGAGCTTGATTTTAAAATCCACAAATTATATGTGTGAGTCTTACGCGGAGGCCCATGGACTCGGATACAATGCAAAGAAGAGTGAGTTGCTAGTGTCTAAGGCGCGTGGCAAAAGTTACGAGTCAGTCCCTGCAGTCACTTTAGCTGGTACCGCTTTAAATAGAGTCTCACATTTCAAGTATCCGAGTCACTGGGTTTCCGAGGACCACACGGACAACACGGACGTGGAAAGAGCACGTAGGGCGTTGGCTGTCCTGGAGTTGCATCAGGGAGGCACTCCGGTATCACCGGATGCCGACCTACCTCTGTCGAGTGGTTGAGGCCTATTTGACGGATAGGGCCGTCATCTACCCCGGTCATCAGGGAGAGTGGAACCGGCGAGAGATGTCGTGCGGTGTCCCACAAGGATCGGTCCTGGGGCCGCATTTGTGGGACATCGGGTACGACTGGGTGCTGCG
Source organism: Dicycla oo (assembly GCA_948252095.1). Classification (NCBI taxonomy): domain Eukaryota; kingdom Metazoa; phylum Arthropoda; class Insecta; order Lepidoptera; family Noctuidae; genus Dicycla; species Dicycla oo. Next base: position 18,066,393 of record OX411728.1, read on the forward strand.
CGCCGACCTCCCTAGCGGCGTCAGCGTGGTATGTTACGCTGACGACACGCTGGTCCTGGCGCAGGGGAGGTCGCACCAGGCGGCGGCTGAATTAGCGACACGCGGGGTTGCGATAGTCGTTGCGAGGATCCGGCAGTTGGGACTCGAGGTGGCCCTGCACAAGTCCGAGGCCATGTGTTTTCATGGTCCTCGGAATGCGCCACCGTCGGGTTCCCAAATAACGGTAGGAGGGGTTCGCATTGGAGTCGAGTCGACGATGAAGTACCTGGGACTCGTCCTCGACAGCCGGTGGAACTTCGTGGAGCATTTCCGACGTTTGGCTCCCAGACTGGAGCGGGCTGGGGCTGCCTTGAAGCGGCTCCTGCCCAATCTAGGTGGTCCAAACGCCTCCTGCCGGAGGCTTTACGCGGGGGTCGTGCGGTCCATGGCCCTTTACGGGGCACCGGTGTGGGCGCGTTCCCTGAGGCTGCGGCCAGTCCGCCGGTTGAACGCGTCCCAGAGGGTCATGGCCATTCGGCTAGTCCGGGGTTACCGCACGGTCTCCGGTGAGGCGGCGAGCCTCCTTGCCGGATTGCCGCCGTGGGATCTGGAGGCGAAAGTCCTCGCGCACGTGTGGGAGTGGCGCGAGGAGGCGAAACGCCGGGGCGTAACTCCGCTGCCGCGAGAAATCACGGTACAGCGGACAGAGCTCCGGCGGGATCTCATGGCGACATGGAGAGTGCGACTGTCGCATCCCAGCGCTGGGCACGCCACAATTGCGGCGATAAGTCCCCTCTTTGAGGAGTGGTTAGAGAGGCGCCACGGCGTCCTCACCTTCCGCCTGACGCAGGTCCTTACCGGACACGGTTGTTTCGGGAGGTTCCTGTTTCGCATAAGGCGGGAGGAAACGCCCGGGTGTCACCATTGTGTGGATCGCCCAGAGGACACGGTGGAGCATACAGTGGAGGTCTGCCCGGCTTGGGCAGAGCACCGCCGTGTTCTCACGGAGGCGATCGGCGGCGGCGATCTCTCGCGTCCGAGCCTGGTCCAGGCCATGGTGCGGAGCGAGAGTGCATGGGAGGCCGTCACCTCCTTCTGCGAAGCGGTAATGCTTGCGAAAGAGGAGGCGGAACGCGTGAGGGAGAGGCAGCCTCACGCCCTCAGTCGCCGCAGGAGACGCCCTGGGCGGCGGGAATCGATAGCCGATTCCCAGCCACCGTAGGCGCGGGCTTGCGGACGGTGAGTAGTGGGTAGCTCGCCGTCCGGTGAGGACCAGGCCCGGGTCGACGGCGCGTTGTGTTCCACGCGCGCCTCAAAGAGATGTCAGCAAAAGATGGGGTCCAATAGGGCCGATGCCGCTGGGGTCACGGGTTGTTTGAAAAAGATACCGTGGCCCTGGCATAGGCAACTGAAGGAACACGGGTGGGTTTTAGTCAGTAAAAGTCTGACACGCCCTTCCGCTCCACCCAGAGCGGGAGAAGTTATTTGATGATTTCCCATCCACAAAAAAAAAAAAAAAAAAAAAAAGGGCGTTGGCTGTCCGGTGCAACATGTTGGCCTGCAGGTTTGCTAAATTTCTACAAAAATTTCTACAAAAAAATTAAGAAAAGAAATTCATTTTGTCTTTGTAGAGGTAGAATTGGCTATGCTACGTGTGCTGGATTTTCACTTTGTATAAAAAGTATGTTACCTATAACGCCATTTGGTTTTAAGAAATCTGCAGAATCTGCTTGTATTTCCTGTGTGTGCCAAATAAAATATTTTTCTTTCTTTCTTTCAGAAAGTATTTATCTACGAGTATTTTATGTAAAAACTTTGTTTACAGATAACCTGTAATTATGCAAATACTTATCACAGAACAATCACAAACAATCAATAATTTGTTATTTGAATAGCCTGCAGATAACTTTTGGACCCACAAGCTTTTATTAATTTAGTTCCCATTTTATGATATCAGCAATTCGGCACCCTTTGTAAACACCACACATGTATTAAAAGTTAGTCGGCTGTGTTAATTGATATAAGTTTTGGTTTGAAGACTAGACGGAACTTATCAATTCATACCGACTTTAATTGCTGAGATCGACACCTAAATAACAATATATTAATAATAACCCGGGACATTTCACACACGGTCATCTGATCCCAAACTAAGCAGAGCTTGTACTATGGAAACCAGATAACTGATATACTACATACACTACTTTTTTTTGTAAATTCATACTTATATAGATAATTACACCCAGACTCAGGACAAACAGACATGTTCATGCACACAAATGTTTGTCCTGGATGGGAATCGAACCCACGACCAGCGACATGATAGGTGGTATCTTAACCAACCACGCCAGCTGGCCTGCCAAATATATGTATTAAAGATTCTTAGTAAGTCCTTGACAGTCTCTTGACTTGGTGAAGCCTAATATCGCTACAAACAAAAAACCGGTCAAGAGCGTGTCGGACCACGCATAATGAAGGGTTGCGTAGTTGGGATGTATTTATCCTAAGAAAAACTTAACATTGTAGTTGAAAAACATGTTCTCCCATACATTACTACTAAAAATCCAACCCACATTACACGTAATGTGGGTTGGATTCTTTTTGTTTAACTATGGAAGAATATAAATTTGTACGCACAATATTGAGAGATTTACCATGTTGTTTTAAGACCATCGACTTCTTATAAGTTTTCCTGTAATCTATAAGTATTGAACTATTTTTTACATTTTTTTCAAAATTTTAGGCTCAGTACTTTCGGAGATAAAGGGGAGAATGGTCAATTTTCGTCTATTTTCTTAAATAACTTTAAAATGTTTTATTTTAAAATTATAAAAAAAAATACATTTGAGACTATAAGCCCTTTCGTTTGATATGTCACACGGTACAGTTTGCAAAACATTTTTTTTTTTAATTTTGTTATTTGCCCCTAAAGTTGATCCCCATATTCAAAATTTATTTATTTACGTTACACGTCCGTGTTTGGATCACAGAAATACATACCATGTGTACCAAATTTCAACTTAATTGGTCCATTAGATTCGGAGCAAATTGGCTGTGACAGACGGACAGACAGACAGACAGACAGACGAGTGATCCTATAAGGGTTCCGTTTTTTCCTTTTGAGGTACGGAACCCTAAAAAGAGCACCTACATTACCAAAACGCGAATTCCTTCCTCAAAAAAACAGCTGTGCCAACATTTTTCAAAAAAAGAAAAGAATTGAGAGACCATTCTCTGGGCATCGACATCATACAGATCAATGAATGGTGACGTCAGCAGTCTGGCGAACGCTGAACATCGACACTTGGATATCAAGGATCTTAGAAGCAATGGATAGGACTGCCCCGTTACTGTAGTGCGTCGGAAATGTTTGCAGAGAAACGAACTGACGGCAAAAAAAAATGGCATCATTAGTAACTTACGTAGAACACGGGCTAGTAGCAACAGCATTCTGAAAACAGTGACAGAGTTTCTATTCTCCCATTTTGAAGCATTTTGTGGAGAGCTTACTTGGTCATCTAGGCAAAATGCTTAAAACTCAAATAATAATATTACTAACTAACACTATGGATAATGTATTACTAACATTATGGATCTTTGTTGTCCGAATAAATATTATTTTATTTTATTTTTTTATTTATTCATTCAAGAAATATACTACTGTACAGTTTGTTGGCAGTGTGTAAGTGTTTGATTTTGTTTTTTTTTAAAGCGCTAGAAAGCTGTTGTATTGCAGCCACCTTTGGGATGTATCAGCTAAGTACCAACAAGCCGCGCTTGACTCGGTGAAACGCAGAGCTAAGAGGCTCATTGGCGACGTAAAACTAGCGGATGCCAAGCTTCATAGCTTGGCTCATCGCCGCATGGTTTCCTGCTTGTCGGTCTTCTACAGATTGTACTTCGGTGATAGTTCTCAAGAACTTCATTACCTTATTCCACCGACCCCCTTCTACAATCGGACTTCTAGACATACTGCCAGTTGCCATCCCTACCTAGTTGATATTCCACTAATTCGCACTAAGCGTTTCCAAATGTCTTTTTAAGATGCGCACAGCAAAAGAGTGGAACTCACTACCTGCGTCTGTGTTTCCGAGCGCATACGATAATCTCGTCAAAGTGAGAGTGAACAGGCTTCTTCTGGGTAAGCTCACACCATCTTTGATTCTATCTCTGTCGACTCCGACTTAGTCTAGAGTCAAGAGCAAACCCATCAATAAATAAAAAAACACATTTTAGTATGCTCAAAATTTGCATAAAATTGTTAAACGGTCCAGGCCAGTGTTAGTTACTCTGATGGCTTTCTAAAATGTGCAGTTTGTGCATTATATTTGTTTATATAAAAAGGATACAAAGGGTGAAACTTAAATATACACTCAGCCCCACATATGCCCGCTTTCTGAGGTTTTTAAACAGAGTTTATGTATTCGATAGTGATTATTGGTTCGAAATCGTGTTTCTGAAAATTTCGTTAAGGAAGAATTTAGCGAATTACTATCGAGGGTTTATCTGAGGTCCTCAAAAAACCGAGCAAAAAAGGAAGGAATTCGCTTAAATAGATGACTTGGTCGAAACAATAGCTATCAAGACTTTAAACTTCGTTTCTTAAGAATCAGGTCATTAGGTAAACGTGTAAGCAGTTTAAAAGTAGTATCGTTTGTCCTGTCGAGTTTTACATTAATTTCGGTTTTTTCAGTCTTTCATTAGCAGAACCGGGCCCACATGACTAGCTAGGATACAAAGTGCGCAAGACACTAGGCGCAATGGGTTAAATTAATAGGATTTTTTTTTTCAAAATGGCACATTTTCTTATACGTGTCGCTTCCAGGCTCCTGGACAGTTCTATGCATGGTTGCACGGACAATCGTGACGTGCTTCGTATAAGAAGAATCAGATTAAATAGTAGAATTTCTTTGGTTGGCAGATAAAGAATTTTATTTTCTGTGGTTTTTTTTAACACTTTTGTAATGATGTTAACCCGAATGTAATATCTATTTGTCACACGTATCTGAAGAGCGCTGTTTCGTTTTGTCACCTCTCTCGCTCACACGTGACCAAATTTTTAAGAATGTTAAATGAAAAGATGCTTTTTTGAAAAATGTAATCAATTAGCGAACTAGTAAATAATATCAATTTAATAGGTAATTATTAAAAACGCTCGTGGCTAAGAGAGGAGCTCGTGGCTAAGTAATAACAGCCGCACGGGTCGATCCATCAGGTTAAGCTACGCTTGCCGGGGTTGGTCTGTGGATGGGTGACAATCTTTACATACCGAGACTCCTCCGTGCCTCGGAAAGCACGTTAAGCCGTTGGTCCCGGCTATCATTTGTGAATCTTTGACAGTCGTTACGGGTCGTCAGAAGCCCGAAAGTCTGACATCCGGTCTTACCATGGGTATTACCCAGTAACTGGGTTGTGGAGGTCAGATAGGCAGTCGCTCCATGTAAAATACTGGTATTCAGCTGCATCCGGTTAGACTGGAAGCCGACCCCAACATAGTTGGAAAAAGGCTAGGCAGATGATGTAGATGACGAGATAATTATTAAAAACACATTTTTATTGTGTCTTTATTTCAAAATCATTAAAAACAGATCACAATACTTTTTGAGCTTATTTCATTAGATAACACAATAGAATTATGTGTTTTTAATAATTACCTATTAAATTACTATTATTTACTAGTTCGCTAATTGATTACATTTTTCAAAAAGGCATCCTTTCATTTAATAATGTTACAAATTTGTTCCCGTGTAAGCAAGAGAGGTCACAGCCCACTTAAACAAGCGTTTTATTATTATACCTACCCTCATTTTTTTTAGTTTAGGAGGCAGAGTAGCTATTTAAATATTGATTTTTAAATATTTGTATTAAGCCTTTTATGTTTTTAGACATAAGATACGTGATAAATAACACAGGTTATCAAAATACATAAAGAATCACATCTTAAATCGTATTCAGCACATTTAATAATTTTCCTTTAATTTACAAAGACTACGTTGATACTTGTTACCCTTTTTCACAGACTGTAGGCGAACACTTACAGATAGTTGTTGACTCGTTGAGAATTGCATGCAGACTGGGGCGATCCATTCGTGAACCGCCTTTATCTATCCGACCAGTGACGACCAGTGACGGGCGGGCCGCTCAGTAAACGTGCTGAGCGGCCCGCCCGTCACCGGTCGTGACGTCATGATGAAGCCTTTTCCAAGTAAATAAACCACTGTCAATAATTTATTATTATTTATAACCCATTGTTTTCAGCATAATTAATGTATATTAAATCGCAACATATTTTTTTTTAAGTTAACGTAGTCTCAAGGACTTTGATTCAATTCAATGTACTACTATGTAGCATGTACCTAATGTCATGATCTTGATAGATAGATAAGTACTATAATCAATCAAGTATAGATAGGTAAGTACTATATAATCAATCTGCCTAGCCTTTTCCCAAATATGTTGAGGTCGGCTTCCAGTCTAACCAGATGCAGCTGAATACCAGTATTTTACATGGAGCGACTGCCTATCTGACCTCCACAACCCAGTTACTGGGTAATACCCCTTGGTAAGACTGGATGTCAGACTTTCGGGCTTCTGACGACCCGTAACGACTGTCAAAGATTCACAAATTATAGCCGGGACCAACGGCTTAACGTGCTATAAGTACTATACTTACATGAAACAGAAATAAAATGAATCATCTGCTTTTTATCTGGCGTGAATTATACCCAAAAGGATTCTCACAGGGCGTGGTGAGGCGTTATGCGGAGAGGATTTAGCTTTGTTCATAAAATATTTAAGCAGAAGGTTCATAGTTTTCACGTTACAAGCATATTTGGGTTTCAGAACAGCTTTATAATTTCATAAGTAAAAGGCGAAATTTGCTCAATTTTTTCGACATGCGAAGTGGTTGTTATAAAAATGTTTGAATCAATTGTGAATTTGCTGTTAATTTTGAGAATGTAGTCTTTTCATCGTCGATAAATGTAGTAGGAGTTTCATCAATCGAGCGTTGGTAAATGTGGAATTACTGATATTTCTGTTCTGTGATCAAGAGTATTGTGATACCGTATGAAATCCTAAATAGCTTTACATATAAAGTGAAATCCACTATTTCACGGAGAAGAATCAGCTTTTGTATGTTTACTTCTTATAGTAGCGTAAGGTGAATCACGGAGGAGATATAATCCTTATCCTTCTGAGGTACGAATTTCATCGGTAAACTGTAATCCCACTTCAGACGCAAGGGGTGTCTTATCTTATATTATTTTCTTGTATCTAAATATAGAAAACCCAACAAAAAACTGATACCTGTTCTTGTAGCCCACAAAGCGTCCCCATTATTATTCAAACTGCCCTACTTAAACTAACAAAAGGAAACAAAGATAAATAAAAGTAATCGAATCTTTCCATCCCTTTGAACTTTTTACCTTCAAAAGGTTTTCTTTAGGTAGAAGTAAGGCCTCCTTATTCAGACAATCATTTAGTACAAATTTTTCATTCAAATTTGAATTCGCTTGAATTAAATCAGAGCAGAAAGTTAAACAACTTCTTTGTGAAAGTGCAGAAAAGAGATAAAGAGGATAAAAAAGGGTGTCTTTCCGCTTCAAGAATTTGCCTTTTGTTGGAAAAGAAAAGTTTCCTGTAAAGCTACATTTGTCACAACAAGTTGTAATGTGATCACTTAACGTTGACGTATTTTGGAAACGTTTGTTTTCTATTGAATGAATTTAAACGTCTTTATTTGCTTACGACTCAGAGGCCTCTTATTATTTTTGAGTTTTTATTGAATTTGGTAATTTTTATCGGAGGCTATTCTTAGGTTTAAATATGTCTTATTGTATTGCTAATCTGGAATGTCTCAGCTAAATAACAACTTGCCGCGCTTGACTCGGTGGAACGAGAAGCGAAGAGGCTCATTGGCGACGTACTCGTAAAACCGGTGGATGCCAAGCTTCACAGCGTGGCTCATCGCCGCAAGCTTGCCTGCTTGTCGATCTTCTACAGATTGTGCTCAAGAACTCCACGACCTCATTCCATCGGCCCCCTTTTACTGTCACACTGCAAGTTACCATGACTACCTCGTTGGTACTCCACCAATTCGCACTAAGTGTTTCCAAATGTCATTTATAATGCGCACAGCAAAAGAGTGGATCTCTCTACCTTTTTTTTGTGGATGGGTAATCATCAAATAACTTCTCCCGCTCTGAGTGGAGCGGGTGGGCGTGTTAGACTTCTACTGACAAAAACTCACCCGTGTTCCTTCAGTTGCCTGTGTCAGGGCCACGGTAACTCTTTTGAACAACCCGCAACCCTGGCGGGCATCGGCCCTAGCGGACCCCTTCAGTTAGTGCCATCTCTTTGAGGGGCGCGTAGAACACAACGCGCCGTCGACCCGGGCCTGGTCCTTACCGGACGGCGAGCTACCCGTTGCTCGCCCTCCGCAAGCCCGCGCCTACGGTGGCCGGGAATCGGCTATCGATTCCCGACGCCCAGGGCGTCTCCTGCGGCGACTAGGGGCGTGAGGGCGCAAAGATTGCCTCTCCCTCACGCGTTCAGCCTTCTCCTTCGCTAGCATTACAGCTTCGCAGAAGGAGGTGACGGCTTACCATGCACTCTCGCTCCGTACCATGGCCTGTACCAGGGCCGGACGCGAGAGATCGCCGCCGCCGCCGCCGATCGCCTGAGCTCTCTACCTGCGTCTGTGTTTCTGAACGCATACAACCCTAATATCTTCAAAGTGAGAGTGAACAGGCTTCTTCTGGGTAAGCTCACTCCATCGTCGACTTTGTCTCTATCGCCTCCGACCTAGACTAGAATCAAGAGCAAACCCATCTCAAATAAAAAAAACCGACCAAGTGCGTGTCGGACTACGCACAATGAAGGGTTCCGTAGTTGGGATGAAACCAAGAACAAACTTAACATTGTAGTTAAAAACATGTTCTCCCATACATTCCAACTGCAAATGTAAGTTTGTATGCACAATATTGAGAGATTTACGATGTTGACTTCACTACTCCATACTCCATAGACTTCCTCTAATCTTAGGTACAGAAATATTTCCTGTATTTTTTCAAAATTTTAGGCTCAGTACTTTTGGAGATAAGGGGGAAATGGTCAATTTACTTAAATAACAAATTATATAAAAAAAAAAAAAAAATTATTTGAGACCTCAGGGTCTCAAATAATTAAGCCCTTTCATTTGATATGAGACACGGTACAGATTTCAAAACTTTTTTAAAAATTTTCTTATTTGCTCCCCATAATAGAACCCCATATGCAAAATTAATTAATTTACGTTACACGTCTTTTTTTTTTTTTTGATGGGAAATTATCAAATAACTTCTCCCGCTCTGAGAGACTTCAGACTTCTACTGACTAAAACCCACCCGTGTTCCTTCAGTTGCCTGTGCCAGGGCCACGGTAGCTCTTTCGAACAACCCGCAACCCTGCCTGGCATCGGCCCTAGCGGACCCCTTCAGCTAGTGCTGACACCTCTTTGAGGCGCGCGTGGAACACGACGCGCCGTCGACCCGGGCCTAGTCCTTACCGGACAGCGAGCTACCCATTGCTCGCCATCCGTACGTTACATGTCTGTGTTTGGGTTCTAGAAATATATATGTGTACCAAATTTCAACTTAATCGGTCTATTAGATTTCGAGCAAATTAGCTGTGAGAGACGGACAGACAGACAGACACACGAGTAATCTTTTAAGGGTTCCTTTTTTCCTTTTGAGGTACGGAAACATAAAAAAATTAAAAAAAAATCTACTTAATATTATACCTTCAAAACATAGAACTACTTTTTTTTTTTTTTTGTGGATGGGAAATCATCAAATAACTTCTCCCGCTCTGGGTGGAGCGGAAGGGCGTGTCAGACTTTTACTGACTAAAACCCATCCGTGTTCCTTCAGTTGCCTATGCCAGGGCCACGGTATCTTTTTCAAACAACCCGCGACCCCAGCGGCATCGGCCCTATTGGACCCCATCTCTTGCTGACATCTCTTTGAGGCGCGCGTGGAACACAACGCGCCGTCGACCCGGGCCTGGTCCTCACCGGACGGCGAGCTACCCACTACTCACCGTCCGCAAGCCCACGCCTACGGTGGCCGGGAATCGGCTATCGATTCCCGCCGCCCAGGGCGTCTCCTGCGGCGACTGAGGGCGCGAGACTGCCTCTCCCTCACGCGTTCCGCCTCCTCCTTCGCGAGCATTACCGCTTCGCAGAAGGAGGTGACTGCCTCCCATGCACTCTCGCTCCGCACCATGGCCTGGACCAGGCTCGGACGCGAGAGATCGCCGCCGCCGATCGCCTCCGTGAGAACACGGCGGTGCTCTGTCCAAGCCGGGCAGACCTCCACCGTATGCTCCACCGTGTCCTCTGGGCGATCCACACAATGGTGACACCCGGGCGTTTCCTCCCGCCTTATGCGAAACAGGAACCTCCCGAAACAACCGTGTCCGGTGAGGACCTGCGTCAGGCGGAAGGTGAGGACGCCGTGGCGCCTCTCTAACCACTCCTCAAAGAGGGGACTTATCGCCGCAATTGTGGCGTGCCCAGCGCTGGGCTGCGACAGTCGCACTCTCCGTGTCGCCATGAGATCCCGCCGGAGCTCTGTCCGCTGTACCGTGATTTCTCGCGGCAGCGGAGTTACGCCCCGGCGTTTCGCCTCCTCGCGCCACTCCCACACGTGCGCGAGGAACATAGAACTACTTAAGAAATGAATCCCTTTTACGGTTCTACCTATACCCCAAGATCAAAATAGAAACCCTACGATGATACTTCGGTCTTTGTCTCTACGTTAACGCCGGTTATTAGCTTCTTTACTGCCCAAAAAGATATAACAGATTCAGTTTTCAATTAACTACTTCATTATAATTTAAATTCTCACAGCTAACTTAGCTTCTTGCTACCACCAGCTTTCACCAACAAACATTAACAAAGACACAAGAAACGTCCAGAAATTACATACATATTCAACAGCGTTTGAATTTAGAACAGCTGACGGCCCTGTATAACGAAGACACTGCAAACATAAATCTCGGGTTGTCACTCGCACCAATTCGAGTACAACACTAAAACGTCCACTATGGAACATTAACCTCGACCTTTACAGCTATAGAGAATATTCCCGTGGGGTTAAACCCATTATAATGTGTTGGAGTAAATTATACTCGTTGCTGTCTCGTTCTCAATGATGATAAATTATACTCATTGCTATCTCGTTCTCAGTGATGATAGAATATAATGCTAAGTCTACCCAGTCGTCACATAATTTTGAAGAAATAACTAAAAAATTAACGCGCCTAATGGCGTCCTGTCATCTGCATCTGTATCGTCATTAAGTTCATAGCGATTTATTAGTTTTACAACCCAGGGCCCATGCTCATATACCTAGGTCTACAGGGTTATTGGTAAAACACCAACAACCTCTTAAGGGGTCATTGTACTCATCATCATGAACAACTTTTACTATAGGACCAAACCTGAAATCGCGAAAAAATCAGCTGTTCAGTACATTGCAATTTCATGTTTGGTCCCATAGTAAAAGTTGTTCATACTGATGAGTACAATGACCCCTTAAGAGGTTGTTGGTGTTTTACCAATAACCCTGTATAATAGCATGGGATGTTTGGGTCGGGCGGGACTCATCATCTTCGAACGAGATAGCAACGAGTATATTACCGTCGTACTTCACTTACAGGCAAATTCGTTTGACTATTCAATTATATTCGTTCCTGTCTCGTTCTCAATGATGATAGAATACAAAGGTAGATGTTCAAAGACTAGTTGTAAAAACAATAAATCTTAATAAATGTAATAAACATTAAAAATAACGAGGATTTGTTATTTTTAACATCTAGGTATTAGCATTCAATGTATGTACTTGTAGAAATTCTTTATCATTAGGTACTTATGAAATAAATCCTTTTAATTAGCACTAAACGTTACTTCAGAGAAAAAAAAGTTTCTATTGTAGATTATGATCAGCAAACAATAGAGGCTTTTTAATTTTATTACACAACAATATTTGTTGATATCTATCAACAATAAACCTATTAAGGTCTTCTATCAAATCAAATTAAACCAAAGTTATTGGCTTGGTCCAACACCCCTTTTTTGTAAGAGGATGTACTAATGTCAATAATATTTATCTTCCAATTCAAAGTAATAAATAATGTCCCATTAAAGATTTACTTAAAAAAGGAAATGTTTGGTCCAATGACTTTGCAGTGCTTATTTTAGCAGAGATTTTTGCCGAAGAGTTAAGTCACATACACACGTAAAGAAGAATTATATAATCACATTACAAAACATTGAATTTCTCGGCTTTACTCTATTACAAACATACATATTTTGTGTATACATATAAACCTTCCTCTTGAATCACTCTATCAATTGCTGAAAACTGCATTCAAAATCAAAATCAAAAGTCATTTATTCAAACTAGGCTGAGAATCAGCACTTTTTGAACGTCAAAATTACATAAGACAGTCCCCCAAAAACGCCCGCCCTTCACCGCTTCCTAGTGCTTTAGCTGGGGAGAAGAAGTGGCGCAACAAACTCCCCAGCAGCACAGCTGTCTGTTCAGTTAAAAAAATGATTCTATATAACACTGCGCATAATAATTTAGGTACATTACGCAACACAAAACATTAAATTAAATTATTTGCTAGCACACGCCAATATACCAAAAAAAAAAAAAACGAAAAGGGCGTGCCCACTTACATATAGCCGTACATCCGTAAAATCCGTTGCGGAGTTTAAAAGATCTAAGCGTACAGACAACGGAAGCGACATTGTTTTATACTGCGTAAAGATACTGCACCCACATTTCGCCTTTATTTTAAGTTTCATATGCAATCAACCGTGTATACCTCCATAATCAGGGCTGGTATGGAGAAATTCCTAAAAGCAAAACTCAATTGTCTGACTTGGGCTTCGAACATAAGACATTATGCTCAGCAGTCACATTTGCGACTACCAGAGAGTAAGTTTTTGTCAGTTTGATGCATTGACAAAGTTTGATAATATTATTAGACAGAAATGTTAATCCGAAAGTTATTTTTATTCATCACTAGCTTTGGCCCGCGACTTCGTCTGCGTGGTCTTCAGAATTGGGTCAAAGGAGAAAATAAAAATGCAGATACTCGTATACATGTAGCGTTGCTTCAGTTGTTTTTATGTAACCTAATAGGTTACGCGACGCATACCAATCAATCTCCCAGTAAGTCGGCATGATGTTTCCCGATATCTTCAACAATCATCGTCATATTTCAGCCAATTTACTCAAAACTTTAATTAATTATACAGTTAAACCTTCCTCATAAATCAATCCATCCATTGGTGAAAACCGTATGAAAATCCGTACGGCAATTTTTGAGTTTATCGCGTACAGACAGACAGATGCAGCGCGGGAGGGAGGAAGGGGGGGTGTAGGACTTTTATAAAATGTAGTGATATCAATCTTGCTTACCTATACGGGACTTCCAGGTATTTATCTTAAGTAAGAAACCTAGTAAAGTTTGCAGAAAGCAATACTTCGAGAGCAAGTGTCAAAAGTCTATAACATTTTTTTTTTATTTGAGATGGGTTTGCTCTTGACTCTAGGTATTGATTTTGGTAGTTGGTAAAAATTGAATAGTTTGAATTTAAAGTTTGAAGTCATATTGCCTTTCTAGAAACAATTTGTATGAATGTATTACAGAACGGCCGTCGAGAGAATGCGTTCATGATGCATGTCAGTTTCATACTAACGAATATGTTTTGCGAATTTGATCCTTATTGCTACTAGAAATTGTCCAACTGACAGGTGTCAGAAAAGCATTCTCTCGACGGCTGGACTGTAACCACATTTTGCATTGACTACAAGGTTTACTCCATTTAAAAATGCCGGAAATATAATTTTGCATACCTTGCCTAATAACTGAATATTCTAGACTATTTATTAAACCGTACCTTCTTACTAAAGAACCTCTTAAAAAACAAAATAAATACATTAAAAACAAAAGAACCCTCTTGAGGAAGGTAACTTTTATAAGATACTTACTTAGAAATGAGGTAATTATTAAAATGTTAAGCAATAGACTGCTCTCGCGTATTTTGAGATACCCCAACAGACAAAGTCACGTTTATTTAAGACGTTACCGAGCGCACAGTGGCGCCCTCATCATTTGTTTGGTTATTTCTTTTATTTTAGAATGAAAATGCAGAAAATGAGCACGTTAAGTTGTGCTCCACAAGACAATACGTTATTGTTATTATAAACAGTAGTTTTATATTGTTAAGTTTTATTGTAATCATTAAAACGGGAAATGGTCGCCACTTTTTTCAGTTTTAATGATTACAATAAAACTTAACAATATAAAACTACTGTTTGTAATAATAATAACGTATCTTCTTGTGGAGTACAACTTAACGTGCTTATTTTCTGCATTTTCTTTTTAAATTAAAAGAAATAACAAAACAAACGATGAGGGCGCCACTGTTCGCTCGGTAGCCTCTTAACCCATTGAATGCCTTGTTTAATTTGAGGTGCCAAAGAGTATAAAAATGTCCATTCGAGGAGGCCAAATAACACAGATTACCATAATTATAATCCATAGGGAAGGCCTACGAAATAATACGTAGACAGCCTTTGCCATGTTCTACGTACGTCATCAGCTACGTAATATTGCGTAGTGGGCATTTAATGGGTTAAGACCCCCCGTACGAAAAAACCCTCTTTTGTCCATTTCTTATCTAATTATGAGAAAGCTTGAAATAATTGAAACATGAAGTCACGACCATAAAAGTACAGTTCTCGTGGCGCTAAACCATTCCTGTCATTTACAGCACCTGTCAACAGTTTACGAATATTAGTGATTTTCCATAAATACTTTTTGAAAAAATCCCTTTTAGCCACATGCAAAACAGAGAACTCGACTTTCCAAATCACAAATTATCTTGTTTAAATTATTTTACCCTTTCCCGCAAACAATGAACAAAATTTATCAAAATCAGTCAATTTCGTGCACAGACCTATAAGATTTTACTGCAGTCTTTTATAATCTTAGTACGATAAAATTCTGATATATTATAACAGCATGCCTGGACTCTACGAAGCAGTAGACAGAGGTGTATCCACCAGTACCTACATCCATATTTCAACAAAAGTATCATGTCATATGAGGTGAGCCTATTGTCATAACCGGGCACAAATTACAACTCCGAGTTGTCATAAAAATTACTTTGAGAAAACTATGGTCTGTTTTTTTTTAATCTGGGAGACTAAATTGACGTTTCAAATGTTCCATTTCTCATTTATTCATGTCATAGTTTGACATTTGCACCTGTCAAAGTAGTCTCCGAGATTAAATGAAATGAAATGAAATGAAATGAAACTATTTATTTCAGACTTATAAGGTCCATAATTATGGTGTTAGTAGATATACTTAAAACTATGTTAGTAGAATTTTAAATTATTATTATTAGTTTGGACATGAATGGACGACAAACAGACTTTACCAATAAAAAACAGACTTTACCGAATAATTTGCCCGATGAGTAAGCGACTGAGTAGACCAACCAACTCACGAGGCAAAGAACCTATCGGATATCTTTCACATAGAACTAGGTTTTATTCAGTGGGCAACCTTAATCTCACTGGCAGTAACTATGACATTTGAACGGTCACTTTGATAGTTTTGGTTCAAGGGAGACGTTAGCAAGGCGAATATAGGCGCGCTGTTCTTTTAAAATACATCAAAGTCTTATACGTGAACAGTGTATTTATTTATCAGCCTAGATCCCGAAGTAAAGGTCCCATTCGAAGATTTTTACCGTATTTACTATAAAGCTAACATTTACTGGGTTTGTCTTTCATTTAAATCCAGTCTGACCCTTGCCGTCCTCTCCCAGTGACGCCCTAAGCCGAGGACCTTAGTGAGTGATCGCATAGCTTTTAAGTGTTATGCCCCTTAGCGAGTGGTCGCTTAGCTTTTAAGTTTTATGCTCTGGCTAGAGGCCTTAATTTATTGAGGCACTCACAGGAAAGTTTAGTTAAGCAGCCAACAACCTCCAAGGTTAACCTGCGAGATGCCATAAAAAAAAAAGTTGGTCTTTCATTGACATGAATGTGCCCTGGCGGCTGAGAGTATGCCATGCTCACTCTAATATCTGGTTGATGGTAGCGCGTGTATTCCCATTTCGCTCCCTTATCCTCTATTTAGTCAAGTAGGGAGTGGTCATCTCTTAGCTGCCACGGCTTATTTTATTTTATTTTTTTTACGGACGCTATTAACGTTCTGCATCGTTCTCGCATTTTCAATATGAATGATGTTACCAATATTTTGTAACCATATAGGTACATATTTTGATTTAAAAGAGTGTTCGTAGAGTTTCTTACCCGTTTTTCTCCATAGGTACTGTAAAGGTTGCATACAATGGGCAACCTTATATTTTACAGGCTGACATTCTATCGCTCAAGCAAATATCGGACTACTTTTGAATGTAAAAGTAGTAATATATTTTTAGGAGGAAGTCAGATTGAAGAGAGGATCGGTTTAAGAAGTAGGCGTTTATCCTAAGAAAATATATGTTTAATCTAAAATATAATAATTAATTGCTTTACCTTTACGGGAACCATCATGTAGAGTCCCATACGCAATATAGAATTACCGTTGAACGATATAATTGTCTACAGAAAGCATGGTTTACCGTTGAACGGTAATACGAAAAAACTATTCGTCGATATAATTATTTAGCGACAGCACGTTTCGCCGAATAACGCTACAAAGAATGAATGGTTGGCCGATACCAACATTTTTTGGCGATGTCATGGTTCGCTGGAACACGGTTGAACTTATATAGTCTTTTATCGTTAGCTATTTTCGCCGAAAGCACCTTTCCATACGTCGATCAAAAACTTTTGATTCTTGCTCATCCTTGATAATTCAAAGGTGCCTGTAATTTATTTGAAATCAATGCATTGAGTTGAGTTTGTTGATTTCTTTTAGCGAGAAAAAGCAAAAATGAAAAGAAAAAGCATGAAATTGAGCACTAAGGAAGGATTTTTGAAAAAAATCATAATTACCTTAAAGGGGTTAAACAAAAATGGCGAACGAACTTTCACCCCTAGAACTTCGTATGGATAATGCCATCGCACGGCTTGTAGCTGTATAATTTTGTATCATTCAATTGCAGCGTGATACAATCATCAAGATTTTACCAGATAGAACCGGGCCTTGTTCTATCGATTACCTATTACAAGAATAAAACTGGGATTAAAGCGAAACTCACGTTCAATGTAAGGGTAGTATGTAGTTCACCCTATAAACCTTGGCATTGGAACTATCCGAGCTATTCAACTGTAGTCAATACACCAGACACAATAACTAACAGTGAAAGAATTCCGAAGATAAACGAAAGCAATTTATATCGACAATACATCATGCCAAGAGATCCCACCCTCTATATTATCATGAAATATGGGAGAGAAAACTCCAATAGAATGCCCTAATACGGGAATTTCTGTATGGAAAAATGACCATGATTGCCAAATACTCCTTGTAGGTTAGCGAAGAAAATAATGTTGCCGTTCAAGGTTTATTGAGTTTTCAACCCGTAAATGCATCAACAAAAGTAAAAAAAATAATCGTTAAGTAGGAAGTTTGTTATCAAAAGGTGGATGCTAAGCTCAGCTCTTTAATATTCTTGCCTTCTTGTGCACTCCTTGGACGGTAGATGGTAGTAGGGAAACGGAACCCTATTACTAAGCTCCCGCTGTCCGTTCGTCTGTCTGTCAGCGAGCTGTATCTCGTAAACTGTAATAGGTAAAAGTTGAAAATTTCACAGATTGTGTATTTCTGTTGCCGCTAAAACAAAAAATAATAAAAATAAAATAAAAAATTAAGCAAAAAACGTGTTTTTTTACTGAAGTTTTTTTTTTTTAATGTGTTTTGTAATTGTAAGGTGGTGGTACCACCAAGTTTGTACGCACAACTTTCAGAGATTTACCATGTGATTTTAAGACCATAGACTTCTTATAGGTTTTCAATTTCAATTTATTTTTAGACTAAATAATATCTATTTAAGACACTCACAGTAAACCCTTTCATTTGATATTTTGTTATTCACCCCCCAAAAGTAATATTCAAAATTCATTTATTTACGTTACACTTCCGTGTTTTTAGTCACAGAAATTCATATGTAGGTATACCAAACAGCTTAATTGCTCCAATAGATTCGGAGTAAATCGGCTGTGACAGATGGACAGACAGACACACGAGTGATCCTATAAGGGGTCCGTTTTTTTTCCTTTTGAGGTAGGGAACCCTAAAATGTAACGACCAAAGAGTCAAAAGAGCGTCGCCAACAAGACCCAATACCAACGCCAAATTGCGATTACTCCGTGCCCGCTTTATCTAAGCCCATAGTCTCAAAAAATGTGGGTCCCTTAGGCAACACTAGCACTATCTCGAACCCAAAATTTATCTTTCTTAACAAAAGAAGCTAAGATAAATAAACCAAGTGACACTTTGTCATTATTTAAAAGTTTCTTATCGTTTTTAAAGCCGCGAAATGGACTGAAATGTTTATTGTTTTCAGTCTAGACCAGATTTAGATCCCTATTTAGATGACAGTTAAATGGAAACTGGGCTATCTTAGCAGCTGAGTTGGTTTATTGTTTGTTATTTTGCTTTGGTAGTATTTTAAATTGTTACGGGTCTGTTTATAAACGTAAATAAATTTAAAGTGGTGTAATTGACGATAACGTTAACAAACAACATTTTGATAAATTGTGGAATTCCTTAATCGAACAACCCTAATCTTGAACTTACAGAAAGCGCAAGAAACTTAACGACAAAAATGGAAAACGGTCCTTAAGTTTTTGTATGAAAAATCAACCATCCCTATAGATATCTATACCCTATCGACGTGATAAAGAAGCAATAGCCTACATTAAAGTAGAGAATAAGCAATAAATTTCGATATAAATATGCACGCTCGACCCTCAGTTCCTTCTTCCATCACTATGAATAAAGTTTCAAGGGTGTCGGTTAGGCTCACGCAGAAATAATACAATTTATTGAAAACTTAACATAGCTTTTCTTATTTCAACAAAGAAATTTTTTAAACATTCTGCGAAATACATTATTTAAAAATGGATAATACTTGCGATAATAACCAAGGGGCTCGTGGCTACGTAGTAACAGATGCGCTGGTCGATAGATCAGGTTAAGCTATGCATGCCGCGGTTGGTCCGTAGTTGGGTGACCATCTTTACATACCAAGACCCCATCGTGCCTCGGAAAGCACGTTAAGCCGTTGGTCCCGGCTGTCATTCGAAGTTGTTTGACAGCCGGGTCGTCAGAAGCCCGAAAGTCTGACAATCAGTCTTATCAAGGTGTATCGTATTACCCAGTAACTAGGTTGTGGAGGTCAGATAGGCAGTCGCTCCATTATATTATTTAGCTGCATCCGGTTAGACTGGAAGCCGACTCCAACGTCGTTGGGAAATGGCTAGGTAGAAGATGATGACTTGCAATTATAACCGAATAAAATGAATGTCCATTAAAATAATAAGTTATTATAGATTTATATAAGAAAGCACCACATTAGATACAGACGCCAGCAGGTCAAGCTAGCCGAAACTGTAAAATTTTCCCAATCAACCTTGAACCCTAATATTTTAGCGATAAAGTTGAAAATCGATTAAAGAAATTTGACAGATTTAGGTAGTAGCTTAATGTGCTGGCGTCTGTACAACAAACCTGTAATGTTAGTAATAGCAAGGGACATTTTCATTAAGAAATAAATATTGATACTGGCTTTATTTTTCTTTCTTTAATCAATAAAAATGCTAGTAGAAACTATTATTAGACAGCAATAACCATTCCGATATTCAGATTTTCACTTTGTTTTATACATTTTAAAGATTGATGGTTTCGGACCGTAAAGTCTGAGAATAAACATTATTTTTCTTAAATAAATAATTCAGAAAGATTACATATCTTAAAAAAAGTCATTTTTATACTTGGTTTGGCTTTTAACTCCGCATTTCAAATTATTCTAACATTTTCTTCAGTAAAACTCCACTCTCCATGTTATTTTCACGAAAACGATGATAAAAGTCGATATAAATATGCACGCTTGTAATTCTGAGGCACGTACGCCTTAAAAGCGCCATTATGCGTCATCTTGCTAATGTCCACCATTATTCTGTATGCCTTTTTATTTCTTCTTATGTCTGCTCTAATCATAAGAAATGACTTTTATGTGCCACGTGGGAAGATTTTTAAAATTGTGTAGTAAAAGGTTTACTTTTGCATGTATATTGGTGTGTGAGAGGTCAATAATGGTAAAGAGGTTTCATGGGAAAAATGCTTTTATTTTCTGTTAAAAAAAAATTGTAATTCGATTTATGTACAAAAGTGAATATTGGTAAAAATGTATATCCGACATTGTTAATAGGGACGGTCGATTTATATGCTTAAAGTAGGTATAAATAAAAAAAACGCTTTCAAATAACGCTGAAGTCTTTTTCACACATCCCGACAGATTGGCGATGGTTTTAGCTCCATGACCATGTTTCCGGAAGCTTGCCCCCCTAATTCAGTTATTTTCAGACACCCATATTGACATTTCGATGGTCTGGAATACAGATGTTTTAAGTGAAGTTTAGGTAATTTATCAGAAGAGTAGTTTCAAGAAAGTTGATAGTTCAACACGCTATTACACAAATATATGCAATCTGGTCAAGTCAAATCAAGTCTGTTAATTATTAAACCACTATGTAGAGTATTTATCTGTGCTATCATTAGTAGAAAATGAGTGTAATACTAATTTTGTGAGTACATGTTTTTTTATTCTGAAGAATATTCAAAAAATATGAAAAAATACCGTCACTTACAGATTTTGTATTGGCATTCCAGTGTTCACTTAGCGTTATTGTGTAATTCAACTCTGACAATCCAATGAGCGGCTGATTCGATTGACCTGAGATGATGCATAGCACTGTGGTTTCCATGCCTGATAAGCAACCCAAAAGAGCCTTGAAACCACAATGACAATTAGCTGATAATGTGAGAGCCAATTGTCTCCTGGACATGCTTGCCCTGGTTACAATGGTTCTCAGGATTGTTACGGGGTGATGCATTTGTTTTCCATCCTTTCCGCTGACTACGTAGTCTAATCCCTCTAGAATTTCTGGATTTAAGAGGACGCCGTTTTCAAATTCCATCTGAAAGGCTTCGCCAATGCTCTTGTCTTCTGGATCGTCTAGATATGATGATTGTCGTCCAGAGGCCTCTTCTGCACTGGTAGAGGGAGAAGATAGCATTGCTGTTTGGCGACATCTCATGCTCTTATCCAAGTTGTCAGTCACATGACAGGAAACAGTCATAGAGCTGAACTTCGGAATTCCTTCAGAAATCTTCAAGAGCCTAATTGCAGTTCTCCGAAGTACGGACCCTGGAAACTCAGAAAGAGCAAGACGTTCACCTGAGAGGAACTATTCTCCCGAGTCTTCTTCATGTACATCCTTGTCACTCTCGACTATAACATAATTTTTGCCTAGTTTTAAGCCAGTAAGCCATACAAAAAAACATTGTGGAATGTAAATAAATGATTTTAATATGAATGTAGTAAGTTCTGATGAGGACTGACAGATTAAAGATACACGATTTAAGGTATTCGGCAAGTTTAAAATTCAAACAGGTATCTTTTTTTATGATGTCCTTTTTTCCTTGCATAATATTTATTGTGGAAAAGTCATTGACTGCGATTCTTTGTGGTGGACATTACATTGCAACCAGCCATCACATCTTTTTGCCTAAACCGGTGATCATCCATTTTTGAGTTTTTTTTTTTTTTTGTCCCTTTTTTCTTGCTCAACACATGATTATTATGACAAACCTCCTTGAAAGTGATAGTTTGTGGTGGGAATTACAGTGCAGCCAGCTAGCATAGCTTAGGGTGATAAAGTTGCCGTAAAGCATAGATCCAGATGGTGGCAAGGCCAAGACCAGCGACTTGTCTATTGTTGAAATTCAGCTGGAAATTGAATTTTGCTCACTTCTTTATGTTTGTAATTTCCTGTGCAAGTCCCAAAAAATTATTTCTCTTTCTTACTAAAGAGCTTTGTTCTTTTAGCATGAGTTAGAGCGCCGATCTCACCTCTGAGGTTTAGTGTTGGAGCTTTCATGAATGCACAGTTTTCTGTTAGAAAGTATTGTTTCAAAAGATATATTTTTTCATCTTAGGGTAACTCGTTAAGCAGACTGTGGTCCCCTCGTGATGCCATATCCTTATTGTCTCCGAATGACTTGTCTTTTGAAGAGTCTGAAATCAGTAATTATCAAATGTCTGGGTCGAGTTCTTGAATTTCTTTGACATCTGCCTTCTTTGTCTGTAATGAAGGTGATTTACAGATAATGGCAACGTACGTCTACTGTTTCACCTTTATACGTGGATATGAAGTTGAAAGAGTAGATGTGCTTTGCCCGGTTCGCTTCCATTTTATTTTCTATTTCAATGATTTCTGAAACGACTGGTAAAGACAGTCAAAACCAACTGGCAGTGGCTTAAAGGATGCTTATGGCACCATCATTTACCTTTATAATATCTCTCAAGAACGAACGTAACATAGAATTTTACTTCGTAATTATAATAATAATATATTTTCCAAATACCTGTTTTGTATCACTTTAAAAAGCCCAAAAGGCGTGCCACAATTTTTGGTTTATTCAGATTTTTTGTGTATCTAGTCCGCTTAGGAAAGGGTCAGGCTCGTAACTAAACCCCTTTATGTATAAAACCTTACTTAATTCATACATATTGTTTGGTAAACATTTTCCTTTATTTTCATTTAAATGGAAGGTTTAAGCGTAAAAGGGTTACACGATCTTAACTGACATTGGACTGGCAGTTGTAAAATAAATTGCAAAACGATGGGCGTGGTTATATTATCATGGTTGCTATCTACCCTGGGAAATCGGGGAGTTATAATTATCATTCCGTATATTTATTGAAATAAATGGTCTGTTAAATAACGACGTGTAGCTTACACGTTCTAGGAAGCCTTTCTCATTTTTATATATGTTTATTTATAAAGGTACTCCAACAGCTTCTAGGTTCGTACTTATAGGTAACAATAGCTTCGGGCTTACACTGTCGCCATTTACAGGTTAACCAGCATCCTCAGTACCTAATAGGTAGATAAAACACATACTATATTCTGTTTATTAAAAATCGGTCAAGAGCGTGTCGGACCACGCACAATGAAGGGTTCCGTAGTTGGGATGAATTTATCCCAAGAACAAACTTAACATTGTAGTTGAAATACATGTTCTCCCATACATTCCAACTACAAATTGTCCATAGTTAAACGAAAAGGATCCAACCCACATTCCACCTAATGTTTATATACATATAGTTAGGTGTATATATTATATTTATATGTAAGTATATCTTTATATTTAAATAAATATTTATTCCTCATTTCTCGCTGTTGCACCTACCACTGTTTGTCTCTGCATCACCCAAAGGTCGACTGGTAGAAAATGCCTATGGCATTAAGTCCGCCTCTGTACATTTTGTGTCCTTAAAGTATTAAATAAATAAATACGTGTACCTTTCAACTTAATCGGTCCATTAGAGTCGGAGCAAATTGACTGTGACAGACGGACAGACAAACACACGAGAGCTAAGGGTTCCGTTTTTCCTTTTGAGGTACGGAACCCTAAAAAACAAAATTCATAAACCCTCATGGGTACAATACTCTTTATTATGATTACATATTAGGTCAAATTCAAATTCAAATTCATTTATTTGCTAGAATGTAGGTATACAATGTATGATCTTAAAAATAGTGGCCCCTTTACATTCTACCATTATCCTATGGTGTGCAGATATTTAATTTCGTCGCTAGTATCGAGCATGATGTTGCTATTTTAATTAAATAAAAATACAAGTAGACAGCCACACCAAATCAGAACTCATGCATTAGAATTTTATATGTCAAAAAAATTTACAGGTCTTTACCTATGAAATTGCCGTTTAGTAGGTATGCAGAAAGTTAGTCATTTTTATATATCAATATTTTTTTATTTATATCAAACAAAATATGCACCCATGGTATCGATGTATCACAGTCAGCGCAGTGGTAAATTTTCAATGCCCTTCTTGAAGAAGTCAGGTGTACGGGAGCCAACAAACTCTTCAATGGCATTTTGTACTGCCTCTCGGGTATTGAATTTTTTCCCTGCCAAGGAGTTGTCCAAAGTTTGGAAAAAGTAGAAGTCTGTCGGCGCTAGGTCTGGTGAGTACGGTAGATGTCGCAAAACTTACAACCCTAGCTCTTGTAGCTTAGAGACCGTCTGTTGTGCCATATGAGGACGAGCGCTGTCGTGTAGGAGCAGCAGAGACGAGCGATAAACCAAGGCTGGCCGGAGATTTGCGAGCTTCTCCATCAATGTGCACATCCATCATTGTATCACAGTACACATCCGCAGTAATACTGGTGCAATTTGGTAAGAAGCTGTGATGAATTATACCAGCACAAACAGTGACCATGAATTTTTTAGAGGTAAATTTTCGTTTGGGGCATTGCCTAACGCTGAACCAGGATTTAACCAACATGATGACCGCTTACGATTATCAAAAAGAATCCGTTTTTCATCGCAAGTGACAAAGCGGTTCAAAATCTCTTCTTTTCTGTGTCTGTTAAGCAACACAATGCATATATACCTCAACGCGTTTGTCGCGTTGGCGCTCATTCAGTTCGTGCGGCACCCACTTATCAAGTTTTTTACCTTGCCAATTTGACGCTAATGGACCAATATTGTTTTGATGCTATCGTTGAAAGCTGCTGCTAACTCAGCCGTAGATTGAGTATCGTCAGCTTCGACTATAGCCTTTAATTCGTCGTTGCTGATTTTTGTTTTCGGGTGACCACAGGGTTCATGTCTTAGATCAAAATTTCCATATTGGAACCATTCAAACCAATAACGAGTCGTGCATTCGTTAGTAGTGTTTACTCCGTACACGTAATTAATGTTGCTACCGCGACGGAACTCGTATTACATAACTACTCGTATTTTTATCGTGTCCATATTGTTGAAAAACACACAAATGTAGTGAAAACAGAACACTAATCAATAGACAAATGACTGAATTCGAAAAATGGATTCCATAATTTTAAAATAAAATTAATTTGAATTTAGAATTTATTGCCAGTCATACATAAAAATCGTTTCAAATGGCCAGTATTGTTAAACACTGCAACACACTGCAGTATTGTAAAACTTGCAACTTTATAGGTAAAGACCTATTATTATGACTAACTGTAGAAATTTTACATAGGGTGACACAAAGGGCGATCTTATCGCTAAAAACGATTTAAAAAAGACGACCATTGGATGGATTTAAAGGGAGAAGAAGAGAACATAGACAGGTGATGTGCACTTGGTTGCAATTCGTTGTTTTCTGTGGAGGTCAGATGGCAGTCGATGAAAAACTGAAAATCATTTTGTATCCGGGTGAGGCTAGAAACCAACCCGAGTCAAGTTAGGAAAAGGCTAGTTGGACGATCCATTTCATCTCTATCTTAGGTTTTAAAATAAAGCCTTTGCCGTACCTATGTCACTATCTTCAATAATCGCGCGTTTCCCATCTCCTATATAAAAGGTCCCTTATTCCATTCAAAGAAGCCAGCTGAAGTCGACAGGCGGCAAAGCGAATCGGAGTCTTTGTAATATTTCACGACAAAAAAAACTTTTTCCTTTATTTATTGCCTGACCAGGAAAATAAAGTATTTGAATATTTGGAACCGAAAGGTTCCCCAGAAGTTATGGTGATTGGGTTTTCGAAAGTTATTTCCCATCTTTTCGGTTACCCACCTAGTCACAAATTCGATTTGTCTTTAAAGTTCGTAAATACATTTGTCCTTTTCTTATCTGATTTGTAAGTTGAACGTCTACTATTATCAAATATAATGAAATGGTTATCAGCTGTTTTAATTATTTAATTTTCAGACCAGGAAACTTCAAGCAATGGTAGCTTTTTTTTAGTGTCTTAGCACAATAGACATATTAATACTTAATGAATCTGTCCATAAGGCAAGCATATGTCTAACTAAAAAAGCATATTTTCGCTCGATATTATACCTAAACCGCTTTCCCCCATTACCTATCATTAAAATATCATATAAACTACAAACATTCCCCAACATGTTGGATCCCTGCCTGATCTTAAGTCATTCGGCATGAAGCTATTCACTCAACTGGTCACACTGCAACCGCGGTATGTATTAGGTTTACACAGGCATGTCACTGCCTAATAATTTAGATGCTTGTATGTATGTATATTTGAACTAATAGGTAGGTTTACCTACACATAACATCACGCGTGTATTCCGTGAAGGGTTAGGCAGAAGATAACCTCCGTGCTATTTTAGCGTAATGTTTACCTAATGGTTTAATTCTTTATTCATCATTCTCCTGCCTCTTCTTATTATTTGGGTTCGGCGCAACTTGTCCCTTTTTCCATAATTCTCTATTAGTCATCATCTCGGTAGTCACCCCCTTGCTAGCCATATCATATTGTATTTTACACAATCCGTCCATCGTTTTTTTGGTCTTTCCCTATCTTGTAGCCATCGACATTCATACTCAAAACTTTCCTCACGTTTTTCTCATTCCTCCGCATCACATGCCCATACTATGAGAACCGATTTCCACACAACTTTTCAGTCACCGGTGCAACTTTCAGACTTCCTCATGTACTCATTTCTTACTCTATCCATTCGTGTAACACCACACATCCCTCTTAGTATTCTCATCTCAGCTGCATGCTTGTCATTCATCCAGATCCATTCAAGACAGCAGGTGTAACCATTGTTATATAATAATATATATATAAATATATATAATATAGTAATAAATATTTATTGGTATATTATTAATTGCACATCAAATAAACAATGACCTATCAATTTATTTCCATCATTTATATACTTTTTTACATCAAAAAAATACTGACTGCACAGCAAATTAACCAGAGCGTACATACATAATACTCAGAATCATAGCAAAATGACATGGTGACTAATATTAACTCCGAGGTTAGGTTTGGTTAGGTTACTTTAAACCCTTTACACATAAATAGGAGCTCCGTTCTATTATGCATTGTCATGTCATTATTAGCGCATTAATAAAAAAGCTTTATTGCGGTGCGCCACGAATATAAATTGTTTCTTATTTAGTTATATTTTGAGTTGAGTATTTTGCTGTGCAATCAGTAATTTTGATTGGAATTCGGATTATTTTTGGATACAAAAAGTAGTATTTTGATTTGCGTTTAAATACTACCCATATTTATTTCATCAACGTAGGCTTAACAATTTCTTAATCTAATAACAATTCAAATCTTACTTTAGAGGTTGTACGCTTTCAGATAGAATTATGGAATCTTCTAACTCCTAAACTATGTCAAGCATGTATTATAGGAGTTAGTGAGCTGTTGACTTAGACACAACCTTGAACTTATATAACTGTTCAAACATAACAAAGTTATTGCTTAAAAAAAAAAAAAAAAAGCTTATCGTAAGGTTATACAAAATGATATCAATAAATATCTACCACTTAGGTATACAAACAATAATATACACCTAATTATACCTAATTACTTTTTAACTATTAAGAGTAATTCTGTCTGATTATAATGCAAGTTAATAACCAATTGTGGTTAATTTATATATTGCCAGTATTTTATTGACCTCATTATACAATCTTGAGCTAGCGACCTCATATTGGCGGCCTGCAAAGATGTTCTGTAGTTAACGCCGGGACATACAACTGCACCGCAGCGCTTTTTATTAGTTGTTTCATTTGGTTTAATTCTGTATTACACACAGTCAAAAGAACCAAGAAGCGTGCGAGGATAGGCGGCTGCCGCTACATAAAGTTAAAAAGATTAGACAATGGTGCCGAACTAAACTTAATTTAGGCTATTGCTAACTTTTTCTCTCTAATAAAACAAGAAAGAGACTGACGTAAATTTGAGCTGTCAAATTTAGTTGGCACTAATATTTCCATATAAATTCAGACGACACGAAAAACATGTCGAATAAAAACAAGGTGAAGTGTACAGTAAGACGTAAACTAGTTTGACATCTCTAAATTAGTTCATAGATATAGCCGCCATTTTCTCGCGCTGCCTGATAGTAAAAGATAGCGTTTCTCTAATTTAATTTAGTTATTGAACAAGAGAATCGGCACCAGTGTGTGTTACACGAACAGAGGAACCTTCTAATCGCTTTTCCTAAACTCATCTTTCAAGCAAAAGCTAACATCAAGAAGAAGGTACTTGTTTACAGTATACATGACTCCTTTTTGGGAAGTCACTAACATGTTGCTCATAAAATCCATTAAATCTAGACTACACCTCAGTTATTCCACAATATTAATCTTGATAATAACAATCCATTCAAGGACCACGTTCCAATAAAAGAACAGCTAAAATACAAACAATTTCTAAATTACAAATGAACAGACTTAAGTTAAAGAGACTCATTTAGAAAGTATTTATGTTTGTTTGAAACAAAAATACTTTTCACTCTTGCCCAAATTAGCAGAGTTAATTTGCCTTCTGACCTTTGAGACTGATTAAATTCTTCTTGATCTAGTGTTTGTATTACGTTGCTTTCCTTTGCCCGCTTTTTCGTTGCGTAAATACTCTTAGTTAGTGTGATAATAATAATTCAGAGTTTTGAGTTAATTATGATAAATGATAAATTAATTTTATTACTGTGAGTAGGTTTGTACAAACAGTTTTATATTAAATCTACGTATTAGTTAGTTTACTTTAAATATTCGGAAAACCAAAATGTATTGGTACAGTCACGAACCGGGATTGTTGAGCCACTAGCATATCATCTTAACTTGGTTGTGTTACACGAATGCCGTCCGTGAAATTTAACATGTGACATTTCAATAACGATAAAAACTTTTTAGCAAAAAATAAAACCGACTTCTAAAACAAAACACTACAATGTGAAAAATAACTTTAATTTCGGAAGTCGGTGTCTTTCGTTTTGTATTTTCGTTTTTTGCCACCGACTTCCGAAATTAAAGTTATTTTTCACATTGTAGTGTTTTGTTTTAGAACTCGGTTTTATTTTTTGCTAAAAAGTTTTTATTTTTCACTTTTTAGTTGTGGAACCTACCCCACACAAATTCGAATACATAATTGAGCACAATAATTGTAGATATAGCCATATAAATAACAGTGATAGGAAGTTATTAAAACATCATCACATCATCCATATAAAATAAGTGGGAAATATATGCATTATTGAAGCTAACTCAAAAACTCCCCGAACAAAGTTAATAAAACTTATATGGAACCACCTCGGAGGTATACCCTTTCAAACAAAAAAAGAATTTTCCAAATCGGTCCATACGTCTTTGAGTAATCGCGTAACAAACATACAAAAAAAAAAAAAAAAAAACAAAAAAAATACAGACGAATTGAGAACCTCCTCCTTTTGGAAGTCGGTTAAAAAACGGGCGGCATTCGTGTAACACAACCAAGTTAAGATGATATATTAGTGGCTCCACAATTCCGGTTCGTGACTGTACATAAAAATATGTACTAATTTAACATTCAGTATGCGACCATATTAAAAATGCATCACTGAACAAATTAACTCAAAATTCAAAACATGTTTTATTTGTATGCAAAACTATTTATGCAAAATTTACGATATTTCCGAATTACAATACGTTTTCCATTTGCTCTGATTAAAATGCAAATTACATTTTGTTTAACATCTATTAATAAAGGGTGTTTTTTTTAGAGGCGGAGAACTTTAAATTGAAATAAAACACAGAAAAATGTTTTAATGTCAATGAAATTGGCTTTATTTGACACATAATTTTATGGCATTAATGTTTGCATATGATTCTGGGCATGTGGCTGCCGCGGCTGACACCAACGCCTAGTTTACTGAAAACTTAACTTTTTTATTGGTTTAATTTACTAAAGGGTTTCCTTTAGTAAATTAAACCAATTGGATCGAATTGGTCTTACAAAACAGACTCGCGAGGTTCCCAAATGTACGATGCTCTTTTGGAAAGTAATTTTGTAATTTTAAATGACAATAAAAGTTCCACACGTATCAAATTAGTAAACAATCAGTTTCAAACATCCTCTGTGACATTAGCTGGCCAGATTTCGTGAAATTGGTCGTTTGTCATGTGCCATTACTTTATTTTCTATGGGAATATGTAAAGTTAAAAGTCTACTCCGATAAGCCAGTAACAATTGAGCACTTGGATGCCAACATTCGATGCAATATTGCAGAAATACAGCCTGAGAAAAAAAACACCCATTATAATAGTAACATTTATGTATAGCAATTTAACAGGAGTTTATAGGCTTTGAAATATTTATCTACATAAATTCTAGTTTAAAATAGAATTAACACCTTATCATGTTTACCTACTGAAACAATGGTACATGTAAATTGGATTACGAAGTAAAATCTAATATTAGTTAGATTTAGGTATTATTAATGCCTATATCATACACATACATACATAAACTCACAACTTCTTCCCATGGGGCTGTAGCATAATGACTTATTATATTATTTCACCGTAACATATAAGATCTAACTGCAATATTACATCGCATACTCGCAACTTATATACTGACGCACGGAATTGAGTTGCAATATATTCGATGTTATTAGATACTATTCAATGACGGGCCAGTTGGCGTGTTTGGTTAAGATACGACCTATCATGCCGCAGGTCGTGGGTTCGATTCCCATCCAGGACAAACATTTGTGTGCATGAACATGTCTGTTTGTCCTGAGTCTGGGTGTAATTATCTATATAAGTATTTATTTACAAAAAAAAAGTGGTATATGTAGTATATCAGTTATCTGGTTTCCATAGTACAAGCTCTGCTTAGTTTGGGATCAGATGACCGTGTGTGAAACGTGTCCCAGGATATATATATATATATATTTATATACCTCATAATCTACGAGTACCACATTGTTATATGGCTAACCCTTCCTCTGAAAACCTTGCAATGGCGTTAACAACTTGCAACTGAAAAATATCGTACAAGAATGATAAACTTGCTGTAACACCATATGTAGAAGAGCTGCCTGCAATATGAAAAACTACAGTAACAAGAAAGAAAAGATATATATGTATATTATTATATTATCCTGGGACATTATTTCATACACGGTCATCTGATTCCAAACTAAGCAGAGCTTGTACTATGGAGACCAGATATCTGATATACTACATAAACTACTTTTTTTATGTAAATACATACTTACTTAGATAATTGCACCCAGACTCAAGACAAACAGACATGTTCATGCACACACATGTTTGTCCTGAATGGGAAACGAACCCACAACCTGCAGCGTGATAGGTGGTATCTTAACCAACCACGCCATCTGGCCTGTCAAATGCTGAGTTACTGTAAGGAGACGGAGACGAGTCCAGAGTCTAGGCCGGTCAGAACGAGCGGAGTGCAGGGAAATCCCGGTCCATGGAATCCAGGGTATAGCACAGTCCAATCATTTTGCTCGAAGTCCACACCGTCCTGCACCACATGGCATCACCTGCAAACCACGTCGCAGCGACTCAACATCTCATGATGTCTTCGGCGTTACGTCAGCGAAATAATCATTCATCATTTATCATAGACGTTACCACATTACTATAGGGATAGACAATACTACATTAATTTCTATCAACCTACCTATCACTAGGAACCATTTCTTATAACTGAAACATCAAACCCCCATCTTCGACGTAATTTTAAAACCGTAAAGCAAATTAACATCTTGAACAAAAAACAAAGCCTCATAACAATGTCGACTCCACAATAATCTACACTTTAACATGATCTACTTAATGAAGCTCGCAGATAAACTTTACGTACGAAACGACTTAAAGTCTTCTAAGTATGCTCACTTTGAAGCACCAATGTTTTATCACGCACCATAAAAGGGGCTTAAGGAAATGTCTAAGGGCCTCTCAGACTCATTGTTGATCTGAGAGCATCAATTTAGAGATCAGCGTTTAGTTAAACAAATTAATTTAGGTAATTTTCTTGAGTAGGTAACTCTCTTTTATGTTCGCGCTAGAAAAGATTTTGAACTAAGGCAAATAGCTCATTTTTTGGTCTTTTTAAAAACCGTATTTTGTATGTTAATGGTTAATTCGGAACGAAGTTCTGTAACACAGCTTGGGGTAAGTGTGACGTAACGAAAAAGCGTTATGCCGACCATTTTAAGTGTCAAAAGTTTTGTTTGTACTAGATAGATGGCTCTGTGTTAATATAAAACAAAACTTTTTGACACTTGAAACATCTAGTCGCACTGCAAGTTACCATCCCTACCTTGTTCCTATTCCACCGATTCGCACTAAGCGTTGGAAATGCTCCAAATGTCATTTATAATGCGCACAGCAAAAGAGTGGAACTCGCTACCTGCGTCTGATTCCGAGCACACACAACCCTAATCTCTACAAAGTTTGAGTGATCAGGCTTCTTCAAGATAAGCTTACTCCATCGTCGACTTGTCTGTCACCTCCGACCTAGACTAGAGTCAAGAGCAAACCCAACTCCAATAAAAAAAAAAACTTCGGAACATACCAGATGGCTCTGTATTAAAACATAATATACAGCGAAAGGAAATGCGGTCATAGCGGGTGTGTCCCACGATACCTCCCGACTTTTTTTATTGGGTTCATTTAAAGAGCGTTTCATCATATCTGTTTAAAGCACCTTTATGCGGTGTCTTAAATCCTGATGCAATTTAATTGCCTGTGACATAAGTTGAAGCAACAATAAAAGTTGCACCATTCAAACAGTGATTAGACGTTGTAAGTCATTTGTTGCTTCATGTTATTGCACGGTGCAAGTTATTGCCTGTGACTTAAGTTGAAGCAACATTAAAAGTTGCACCGTTCACACAGTGTTTAGACAATGCAAGTCATTTGTTGCTTCAGGTTATTACAGGGTGTAATTTAATTGCCTGTGACATAAGTTGAAGCAACAATAAAAGTGGCACCGTTCACACAGTGTTTAGACAATGCAAGTCATTTGTTGCTTCAGGTTATTACAGGGTGTAATTTAATTGCCTGTGACATAAGTTGAAGCAACAATAAAAGTGGCACCGTTCAAACAGTGTTTAGACAATGTAAGTCATTTTTTGCTACAAGTTATTGCACGGTGCAATTTATTGCCTGTGACTTAAGTTGAAGCAACATTGAAAGTTGCACCGTTCACACAGGGTTTAGACAATGTAAGTTATTAGTTGCTTCATGTTATTGCATGGTGCAATTTAATTGCCTGTGACATAAGTTGAAGCAACAATAAAAGTAACACCGTTCACACAGTGTTTAGACGATGTAAGTCATTTGTTGCTTCAGGTTATTGCAGGGTGTAATTTAATTGCCTGTGACATAAGTTGAAGCAACAATAAAAGTTGCACCGTTCAAACAGTTTTTAGACGATGCAAGTCATTTGTTGCTTGAGGTTATTGCTTGTGCAATTTAATTGCCTGTGACATATGTAAGTTGAGGCAACAATAAAAGTTGCACCGTTCAAACAGTGTTTAGACGATATAAGCCATTTGCTGCTTCAGGTTATTGTAAGACGATATAAGCCATTTGCTGCTTCAGGTTATTGTATGCCACAGGCAAGTAACTTGCATCGTGTAATGAGGCTTAATTGACAGCGATTCAAATCCAGACTACCAGTTGTAATAGGGTCGCCCTTTAATACATGGAACTCATAACTACCGGTATGTTTGTTAACTAAAGATCTCTGCCTTCCCCTTCTAAGATTACAAGCGTGATGTTTTTTTTTTAAATATAATAACATTGATAAAGCACAGGCCACACTGAGAACGAAGCGAAAGAAAACTAAGTTCGTTTAGCTTCGCTCATGTAGCTACCGTGTCTTTTCATACTTCGGTTCATAGTTTGCAGTGTGAACCGAAGATGAAAAGACGTGGTAGTTACACGAGCGAAGCTAAACGAACTTAGCTTCGTTTCGCTTCATTGTCAGTATAGTCAGTGTTTGACTGGTCACTATACCATTACGATTGGACGTTCAGTTATTTTGAGTTCTTTGACAAATGGGTATACATACGGTTTACTTCCTTTGACGCAACTTTGAAATAGGTAGCGTTTTACCCATGGGAAATAACAGGGGTACTAGTTCTAGTCTTTTTTAAGGCGAGACAAGATATTACAAACAAAAATTCGGAAGGAATTACAGTATGTTTTATCTTACATCAAATAGAATATATTTTTCTACATTGCA
Source organism: Dicycla oo (assembly GCA_948252095.1). Lineage (NCBI taxonomy): Eukaryota > Metazoa > Arthropoda > Insecta > Lepidoptera > Noctuidae > Dicycla > Dicycla oo. Next base: position 18,100,717 of record OX411728.1, read on the forward strand.
TAGGTAAATAAAAATTGATACTATGAATAAACAAACAAAATGTGGTCTTGTCATACTAACGTTACATTTTAATCGAAAATATGTTGTTACCACATTTTTTTTGGCTTTAACAAAGCTAAATGGAGTTTTCATAACTCTCTTAAAATTCGTGTAGGTAAATAAAGATTTTAATCTACTTATATCTTCCATCTCAATAGCATGAGGCTTTTGAACGATGTTATAGCTTATAAACTCAGGAGTTAATGTCTGAGCATTATGTGGGCTATAAAAAGTACACGTCTTACAATTACGTATGTAATAAATGTCTGTTATATAAGTACGGTATGATCTTAGGCGGAATCAAAAATGCTTGTACTTAAGACATACATAAACTCACGCATTCTTCCCATGGGGGTAGTGACCTTATCTGACCTGCAAGGGTAGATAGGGCATGCAATGACAGCCCAATCGGACTTCTTTATTATTGCTCGAATCTGCAGAATTAATTTGATGATAGCTTACACAAAGTTTAGATCTCGGTTAAGTTTTTTTTAATTTCCTTTTAGATTTTCGTGGAGTGTGATAATGAAAAGTTGATAAAATATGGGTATTGTTCTTTTTGTGAATAATGAAGTTTTAGTTTAATTTATAAAGAAGAGAAACTGATAGAATATTATGATTCTATCTGTTTCTCTTCTTTAAACAATACACAACAATATTAATTATTTATATCATATAATGATATGCATTTCATAAATTAATTAACTAAATCTGCAGAAGCAATTATTATTTAAGAATAGAGGTAACCCAGAGATGAGAATCAAGACTTCACCTGGGAGATTAGATCTGTGGGGTAGCTTACTGCTCAACAACTCGCCACAGGCTGCCCTGCGGGGTTATTATTATAAGGCTGTGGTATCCCACTGCAAGTCAAATATCTCTCTACTCTTTTTCCACTTCTGTCAAACGGAACCCTTATAGGATCAGTCGAGTGTCTGTCTGTCACAACCTATAGTTTGTGACAGACAGACACTCGACTCGAAGTATGTGGTCTTAAAATAACATGGTGAATCTTTAATATTGTCCGTACAAACTTACATTTACAGTTGGAATGTATGGGAGAGCATGTTTTTCAACTACAATGTTTAGTTTGTTGTTGGGATAAATTCATCTCAAATATAGTCACACTGGTGTGATAATCTGGTGTGACTACGAGTCCGCCGTCGTCCATTTTATAAAATTACTAATAACATACCCATACTAAAAGATAATTTCAAAGTCAAATCCACTAAATGTTCATAAATATTTTATTAGAATAATACAATTTAAATAATACTGTTATTACATTTACTTCAAAATATAATAACATTTGGTGAAGAAACTATCTTAAATTTTGCCATAATAATCATATACGTAGATACTTACATTCTCCTCATAAATTACCTGTCTCTGCTTTCAACATGCAAGAACACTCTATTCTATTCTATTTTTAATAAATGGCAAGTAAGCCGATGTCGACTATTCTGCCAGTGTCTAAAGTGAACTAAAAAAAACAAGTGTGCATGGAACAAAAAAAAAAAAAAATTAATAAAAGTATGTTATAGACAAATAAAAATTCTTTGACTGATACAGTTGTACACCATGTCGATATTGCTGGGTTAGTACGGGACTGAAACAAACAAAAAAAAAATAATAATAAATATATATTATAACTGTTAACACATAAAATATACGCAAGCATACCACACCCACACATACAGAATAATTTATAATTTTATGTTATTGTGACGGATGAAGGACATCAGCGCCACAAGCAGATCTGGGGAGGAATACGTTAGTAGCGAGGGAAAATTAGTCGGAAGAGGGATCTTAAATTTTGGGAGGCGCCTATATAGATCTAAAGGTGGGACGTTGTTTGAGCATTCGAAGAAGATGTGGTCCAGAGTGCCCTCTTCCAACCCGCACTCACAGAGAGACGAGTCTCGAACACGAATTTTTTGCAAAAAAACCGGAGTACAACAAAAACCTAAGCGAATTCTACAAAGGACGGATATAATTGTTTTGGAGACTTTTTTGTAGCTGTAGAACCAAGGTTTTGGTTTTATTATTGGTTGTACTGCATAGTAAAACCTGCCCTTTTTCCTGCCAGTGATATTCCACTGTTCCTGCCATGAGGATTGGAGCTTGGCTTTTGGAAGGCTCAGTAAGTCATACCCCTGATGAGCATTGTAGGTGAGATCAGCTGTTGCTGATGAGCAAGCATCTTTGGCCAAACCGTCAACACACTCATTGCCCCTAATTCCACAATGACTAGGTATCCAAACTAACTGAACCTCTCTTTGACTATTAGCACAAGATAATAAAGATTTTTTAATTTTTAAAAGAAGTGAACTGTGCAGCTTACTTTTGAAGGGGTTTTGTACTAAGGCTTGCAGACAGCTAAGAGAGTCAGTGAAGATAACTGCTTTGTCGATATTGTGATGTGACTCTATGAAAAGACAAGCTTCCAATAAAGCCACACACTCGCCCGTGAATACAGAAGCCTCCACAGGGCATTTGAACTGTAAGATAATTCTGGAGCTTTGGTAATAGACCGCAGCGCCAGTGTTACTGAGATCATTAAGTTTTGAAGCATCTGTAAAAAACCTCTGAAACCCGGTCCATCGTTCTCCCACCGCCGCATTGAAGGCCGAATTCGCCGAAGGTGACTTTTTGAAAATACCAATGTCAAAGAAAATTTTTGGAGTGAAGCATAAGACTTCATAGGGAAAGTTAAAAAGAGGTAATCGGGGATTCTGTTCTATTGGACATTCTAAATTACGAATTTGACGAAATGCTTTTATAATTAAGGGAGTTTCTTTGTTTTTCCAGTAATTTGAGCTTCTGCATAAGGCATCTAATTCATTCAATCTTGGTAAAAGCGGATGAGAAGATCTAGATATTAGCCTAGCCAGAAAACGGAAGGCCAAATACTGACGTCTTAGGGCCAGGGGAGGTTCAGCACATTCGACCTGCAATGCGTTAACGGGAGAAGACTTCATACAACCAGAGATGATCCGAAGGCATTTTGACTGAATCTTATCCAGCCCAGCCAAAGCACCCTTGTTGCATGGAACTAGATGGAACGTACCATAGTCTAAAACACTACGAATTAAAGCGTTATAGACCAATTTCATAGTATAGGGGTGAGCACCCCACCAGACACCCGCGAGGACTTTTAAGATCGAAACAACCTTTTCACATTTTTTTATTAATTATTTGATGCTTACCATTTAATTTTGAATCCAAAAAAACACCTAAAAATTTTACTTTGTTAACTACCGGAATATTATAACCTGAAATGTCCACTGAGATTGATCCCACTCTTTTGCGAGAGAAAATTACTGCCGAACTTTTTGGTGCAGATAACGACATACCATGCCTTAAAAGCCATTGGTTCAAAGAGTCCAGAGAGAGGCATAAAGATGACGCAGCGTCTACGATAGAGGAATCTGTCACATACAGGACTATATCGTCGGCATATTGGAGGATGTGACAGTTATTATTTAGGCAGGAGTCAATGTCCACCGTATACAAGTTATAAAGGAGGGGGCTCAGCACGGAACCTTGCGGGAGTCCCTTCCAAGTCTGCCTTTCTTCGAAAACCTCGCCCTGGACTCTCAGAACCAAAGAACGAGACAAAAGGAGTCCACAGATGCATTCGATCATCTTAACCGGGAGACTCAGCTGGTGCAGTTTCTGCCTGAGAATGGGAAGAAGAACATTGTCATATGCAGAGGATATGTCTAAGAAGGCGGCCACAACGGATTCGTTTTTGGAAAACGCTAAGCGAATATCTGCAACCAAAATGCCAACACTATCCATAGTGCCAAGCCCCTTCCTGAAACCAAATTGGTAATTCGGCAGTAAATTCCTCGATTCGACTATCCATTCGAGTCTATTTTTAATAAGGTGTTCCAATAGTTTGGCCAAGACTGAGGACAAAGCAATTGGTCTAAGACCATTCGGATCATCTACATGCTTGCCTGGCTTCAATAGGGGAATAATAATTTGTAACTTCCAATGGTCTGGAACCCAACCATGCCTGTAGCAAAAATTAATGATTTCGAGGTAGTAGAGTTTAGCCTTGTCACCAGAATGCACGACAAAAGAATAGGGCACACCGTCAATACCGGGGGCTGAGTCCCGTACATGCCGGAGTACCGCATTCAGTTCTGCCAAAGTAAATGGCACATCAAAAGGGTCCTCTGAAACACTTTGCTGGGACATATTGTTAAAACATTCAGAAGAGAGAGGGACATAAGGTGGAGCAATTTTGTCAAAGAAAAGATCAGCTGTTTCTCTAGTGATTGGTGAAGAGACTGATGGGGAGCATCCACGTCTAAACCTGTTGATGCTTTTCCAGACTACCGAGACGGGAGTAGAGGGAGATAAGGAGGTACAAAACTTAACCCAACCCACACGTTTCTTCTTGCGAAGGTGACGCCTAGATCTGGCATTTATCCGCAAATATGACAATAGATTTTCGGTGCTCATATCTGCGTTGTAACACTCCTCGGCCTCATCTCGATCTTTGATTGCTGAAGTGCACTCTGGGTCCCACCACGGGGGTGAGGGAATTTGATCACGGGCACTGTTTTTCAGCGGGAAGCAGGAGTCTGCACTAGAGGTAATGGCTGCAACAAATCCCTCATAGCAGTTCTTGGCATGGCAGTGACCAGAAGGATCTAATAAATTTGAATTTAAATTTGGAAGGGCATCAATTTTATCCTCCAATAGTGATGCAAATTTTGCCCAATCTGGTTTGGACAGGTTATATTTCAAAAGTGGAGGGGAAGTTTTCTCTAAATAAGTTTTATTAAACAAAGATATGACAATAGGATAATGGTCACTACCATGCGACAAGGTCGTACATTCCCAATGAGTCGAAGCTGCCAACTCAACCGAACAAAATGTTAAATCAACACAACTCTTTTGTTGACCAGGAGGAGATCTGCGAGTTGGGCAACCGTTATTAAGAATGCAGAGATCCAGATCGTCCAAGATCTCAACCAAAGCTACACCAAAGGCATCACAGCGTTCGGACCCCCATCTGTAATGGTGGCAGTTAAAATCACCCATGACCAAAATGGGTCCATGAGTATTGGAAAATATGTTTTTTAAAATAACCAAAAAATTAAGATGAGGATGAGCAATGTATATTGAAAACACTGTAATGCCTTCCATACTTCCTGCTACAATACTCATATCACCTGTGAGCGAAGGTAAAGGAATGGGCAAAAGAGGGACCCGATTGTTGACAAGGAGAGCCGATCCTCCATAGCCATCAGATCTGTCACATCTGAGAATGTTAAAGTGTGGCATACGAAAGTTAAGACTTGGGGTGAGCCAAGTCTCAGCTATAGAGCAAGCCAATGGCTTGTATTTATTTAAAAGAAATATGAGGTCGTGCTTTTTATGCCACACGCTCCTCACATTCCACTGTAGGAATGTTTGGCGAAAAGCCATTTTTAATTTGTTGAAGTAATGAGATAAGTTGATCGGCAACGTTGGACGGTGACTGGGAACTAGCAGAAGAAGAAAAAAATATAGTAGGTAAGAGTTTTATAAGGAGTTCAATAATAGAACCAGTATTATTAGAAGAAACATTGTTGCAATTAAGACCGCAGCCATTAGGCTGTGTAGGTTGGGGAGAGTTGACTATCTGCTGATGGGCAGTTTTGTCATAAGATGGGGAAAGGGGGGCATGGGTCCTGGGTTTTAGAGTTACAGTTTTGCGGTAGGACTGAGATATTGGAGTTTTGGCAATGTTAGCATAATTGCGGGATGCTGCTGGGATAGCCTTGCTAGCCTCAGCATAGGGAATGGATTTCTCAGCCATGACAACCTTAATAGCCCTCTGCCTACCATACTCAGGGCATGACCTGCTATTAGCGAAGTGATTACCCGAACAAAGCACACAGAAGGCCTCGCCCTCAGAAATGCTGCAACCATCACCGGGGTGATCGTGGCCACATTTACTGCAGCGTGGCTTGGACCTGCATAGATTTGCTACATGTCCAAATCTGCAACACTTGCGGCATTGAATTGTCGGGTATATGTATTGCTCAACAGGGAGGGATGTGTAACAGCAGTAAATCCTATTTGGTAATACTTGTCCATCAAATGTAATAACACATGTTTCAGTGGGCTTCCACTCATTAACTCCGTCTCTTTGAGTTTTTCTGTTAATGCGGCGGACTTTCAGTATTCGCCCGCAGCCTGAGGGTACTGTCAAATAAGATATAGCTTCTTCTTCCGTAATATCTGAGGGAACACCGGTAACAACACCCATCCTTGTGACATTAAATGTAGGGATTGAGGCAGAATAACTATATTTGGTCAACAGATTGTTTACCAGGAATGAGTTTGCATCCTGGGGAGAAGCGAATTCCACTGACACACGATTTCTACCGATTCTGTTAACACCACCACGAACAATGTTCGCAATGTTATTATTCAAAAGAAATTTACCAAAACTAACAGGATGTAGGGTGGTGCCAGCATTTGGTTGATCCTCTAAACGAGAAACATGCACAACATAAGGAGCCTTATCCAATACGGAGTATTTGATTCGACCGATTTGGCTTTTTGGTTGCTTGCTTCGAGGAGAGGGCGTCAAAATTTCGTCGTCTCCGGGACGTTTACGTGAGTTTTGTTGGGAATGAACGACATCCATCTCCGTAATACTACAGACAACATTCGCGAATTGGGTTAATGGATTCGAAGATAAAGGGGAAAAAGGAGTTGAAGGACGTGAAATATCTGGGGGGTCAGGATCAGGGGGTTTATTCTTATCCATCTTGGATAAGACGAGGGGTAAAACAAGACAAACACAGTACAAACCTGGTTACGAACACAAGAACGACACACAAACAAAAATAAGTCACAAAAGTATCACAGTATAACAGTCACTCAAAAACAGCTAAAAATTCTAAACACACGTGCTATTCTAGAACACCGTGGCGAGAACCTCGCAAGAACACTCGCCTGAACTATGGTTTTTAGCGAGCTGTAGCTGTCACTGTCAAGTGTCATTCATTCATAGCATCTAAAATTTTTGCCACCAATATACGGAAAAAAATTCTCTCGATAAGTTTCTTAGAAAATTAGTAGTTTCAGGTAAAACTTTATAGAAAGTGAATAATAGTGCTTGTGGTAAGTGATTTAAATGTTTACGCTGATCGTTATTCAGCTGGTCAGGCATGGTCGCTGGTGCCTTCAGAGAGCAACCGTTTGTATTTCGATTCTCCTAAGGGGTATGGGGGAAGAACGCTCTTCATTCTCGGAGGAAAAAGGCACATTTTCCAACCGCCGAAAAACAGGGCAAAGAGATCAAAACGATTTCCTGTACTTAAACAATAATAATACCAATATAACAATACCAAGTAAGGCGCCGTCCTATTGCCAACGCTCGTACGATGATGCGTGCGTCCGACGAAAATGATCGTGTGACCGTGCGTTCAAACATAATCAATCTGCCTAGCCTTTTCCCAACTATGTTGGGGTCGGCTTCCAGTCAAACCGGATGCAGCTGAATACCAGTATTTCACAAGGAGCGACTGCCTATCTGACCTCCATAACCCAGTTACTGGGTAATACGATACCCCTTGGTAAGACTGGTTGTCGGACTTCCGGGCTTCTGACGACCCGTAACGACTGTCAAAGATCTACGAATGACAGCCGGGACCAACGGCTTTCCGAGGCACGGAGGAATCTCGGTATGAAAAGATGGTCACCCATCCACAGATCAACCCCGGCAAGCGTAGCTTAACCTGATGGATTGACCCGTGCGGCTGTTATTAGTTAGCCACGAGCTCCTCACGTGCGTTCAAACATACTGATATCTACTAAATGTCGTATTGAAGATCGCGCGATCATGCATAAACTGTGCATCTCTGATAAGAGCCATTTCGAGTGTGATCGCATCGCTCCAAAACAGGACACACAATTTCTTATCGCGCGAGCGGTTTCATCGCACGATGAAATCGCATTGCATCATCGCACGGGCGATGACAATAGGACGGCGCCTAAATGTTAAATATCTGTTAACGTGACACAATTTCCACATTATATTACTAACTTTACTCAGAGGCACTATCAATAAACTTTTAACCTGCTTCTTGATAGTATCTACTTTAAAAGCGCATTGTTGTTTTCTAAACAACCCGGTCTTGTGATCGTAACTAACTAAAGAGACAGAAATATTCCAAAGACATTTCAGTGTAAAATATTATGATTAGGTAGTAATTCCTGGAGGAAATACAGAACTGTCTAGAGCAGCTAAAACTACTCAAGCAGCTTTTTGTTTTGACATTCCACCATGAAAAGCAATCAGTTATAGGAAAACCTTACATTTATGCTCACCCACCCCATGTGTTTCACATACTGAATTAGAAATGTTGCTTATCAATCAAGTAATTTGCTCCCGCGGAGGGAGTTTTGGCTGGGATCTTTAATGTAGCTCTAGAGCAGAAGGAGCTAGCTGCTAAAGCAAGGTCTACAGGGACTTGTGAATTGGGCAGCAACTTACTCTCCCAACAGGATTGTATCCTACTTTCCCCTTTGGAATTTGGAACACACATCCAGAAGTGTATTTAAATTAATATAGTTTATTGCTCTCATGTGATAAGCTTTTGTTACAGTAGAGGTTCAGCACCTCTTATGAACTGTAATCTACAATTAGAAGATTAAGGTTAAGTAACCTTAATCTTCTAATTGTAGATTACAGAATTAAATTACTAATGACATTAAGTTTTATACAAACTAATAAGAAATGCATGTAAGAAATGAATATATATATATTTTTCAAGACTATCAGGACCATTGCTCTGTCAAAATTAGAAATAATAATAATAATATCCTGGGACATTTTCACACACGGTCATCTGATCCCAAACTAAGCAGAGCTAGTACTATGGAAACCAGATAACTGATATACTACATATACTACTTTTTTGTTGTAAATACATACTTATATAGATAAATTACACCCATACTCAGGACAAACAGACATGTTCATGCACACAAATGTTTGTCCTGGATGGGAATCGAACCAAATGAAATGAAACAAATACATTGACTAAACATTTAAAACTTACAATTACGTATTTAAAGCTGGTTATATAAGAAAAAGTTCATTTATTTTATAGAACATGAGATAAATGAGGATCTTAGTAAAAATAACTAGACCGAGATATGAATCTTGTCAAAAGTATGAACGTCGTTTAGGACCGAAATAAATATGGGCATTGACAGCACATCCTTTTGACATTTCTTCAGTTCCCTGGACATTTGCAGCGGTAGCCAACTGAATAGCAGAAAATTTGTGAGCCTAAGTATCTGCATTCTTGTTTATTTAGTTTAAATATATAGGTATATAATCTTTTTTTTACTGGCCAACTAGGAAAAGTTAATTTTTGATTTCTCTCTCAGAGACTGTGGGTCCTAACAAAACTTGGGTGATATGTAAGTTTCCTAAATCAATTCGGAATCTCAATCAGGAGCTAGAATCGAGTACCACTACCAATCACAAGGCTCTGCCTGCAAGCAAGGTAGAAAGGAAGAGTATAATATCAGCACTTCTAAAATTTTGTTCCCTGAAACAAGTTCATACATTTTGCTGTCCTTATCATGCTTGTCGCCAGATAAATATTTGAGAAGGGTAGACCAGGACAAATGGAATAAGGTTGCTCCGCTGGTTTGCCAAGAGTTAATGTGGTGGCCAGAGGCTATTTATAGACCACAGCTCAGATCCTCTACACATGGATAAGGCTTCCTGTCCACATATGACATGGAGGAAAGGTAAAGAGCCCACATAAAAGGGCTACTCTATCCATTCAAGGGATGGGTTCCTAAGAATGTCTTTAAAATATCACTTTTAGTGAGACCGCCCCATTGTGTCAGCCTGTGTAAAATTTCTACATTTGTACCTGTTATTGGTATGATGTACTTATAAAGAATACCTAATCTGTTCTATCATACTGTAGTGAGGAACTTGAACCAACCAAAAGGCACTCAAACGTGAGACAGGTTTGCCATATATGCAGTAATTAGCAGCCAAAAAGCCAGTCTTCAGAGTGCACATATTCTAGTTCAATCCGACAACAAACCATTTGTCGCACAATTAGGAGCAAGGGATACTTTCCCTAGCGCTCCTAAACCTAACTTTCAAGATGAAGAAGTTAGCAGCTTAGCTGAACATCACCCCGTCAGCGGTTTACCTCCCGGGTAGGTTAAAAATGTTACAACGGCTTTGCCGACCGTTTATCTAAGAACAGGTCAGCCGGATTGGCTCCTGTTGCTCCAGGCCCCAGGACTCGGAGGCCATGTTTCAAAAGTGGGGCATCCCCGACGTTGACTTCTTCGTGTCAGATAAGATGGCCGTTGTGCGTCACATGGGACTCAAATGATGGCTTGTCTAGCTTCTGCGATGCTTTTAGTCTAGAGGTGATAGCATCGACTAGCAGGGGTGTTCTCTACGCCTAATTTAAGACCGAGTGCTCAGTCATCAGAACTCGAAAGCGGGACTGGGGCGTACTATGTATAAATAGCCCGACACTGGACCTAGTGTGCCTGGCTCACGTACTTGGATTACCAATACAAGATCTGTGTAAGATCATCTTAGACCTGACAAGCTGCAACTCTCAGCTTGGAAAGTTGGGGGGGTCAGTTTGTAAGGGGCAGTGATCAATAGAAGAACAAGGGACTTGGTATAATAATAGTTGGAGATAATCCTTACTATTTAGTTATAAAGCTCCTATTCAGAGGTGGTAGTAGAGGTACACATAGGTACTGTACCGACAGATATTAGATCGAAGTTTCAAGAGCATTATCCTTTGCAAAACAACTGCCATGAAATGTTACCTATATGGGATAAAAACTACCCTTTGATTTGCAGAGAGTTACATACCCTAATATATACTTAGTTACATATCTCACAACTTTTAAATGTTGAATAACAGTGCAGCCAAAGTGTAGCTACACTGTCAAGTGTCATTCATGGAAGTCTTCACAATTCAACAGCAAGCACATTACTCAAATGTTATTATGTTTTTCGTAACATAATAACTGTTTTTTTAATGCAAAACAGTTCTATTATATTTACTTCAAAACATAATAACATTTGGTGAAGACGTGTTTGATATCTGCTGGTGAAAGAATACCTGATGGATGTAGGACGCTATGTGAATTATATACTGGAATGAATGAATATTTCGGTCTGTATTCATTAAATGTTCAAATAAAAAAATCCTAGAAAAATCCAAAAATGGACACATCTTCCATAAAATATTATAAATTAATGTCAAATCTACTAGTCTTATTTAAGATGAACATAAAATATAAAGCTAAAATGATAATTTAAAGTCAATGAGATCTTAAACTGAATTAAAATAATAATCTCATTACTAAAGGATAATTGGATCACTCGTATCCTTAATTAATATAAGTTAGGTAATAATATACCTGAAACTTATGAGATCAATCCAAAGTACAAATATTTTTGAATCTCAAAGCTAATTTTATAAAGATCAATGTCATACATGACAAACTTAAGAGGATTGTGAAGCTGTAAATTTTCATACAAAAAGAGATAACGTTTTTCTCCCCGTAAACATAGTTTAATTTTCATAATTTTTGGCAATGTTGTAGGTATAATAAAAAACTAGGTCTGTACGTTTTTATTATAAAGAAATATTACATACGATATAAGTTATCAGCATCTAAATATCTATATTTTTGTCATAAAAACATCCTCGAGCATTTTTATTTTTTTAAGTTAAATTAAATTAAATTACTAAAAACGAAAAACGTACAGACCTAGATTGAAGTGTACTGAATGTAATGAGACCAAAATTGTCTCATTTCGTAAAGGTTTAGGGGAGTGAAAACGTTATCGCCCGAAACAATATTTATGTAGATAATTGTATGAAATGTAGGTAATTGCCTCCAAAAATCGCGCCGCGTATCGGCACTTCACAATCGTCTTAAAATTCCATTGAAAGTGAAATTTATTTGGAACCTTCTTATTGCAATGGTCAATAGATAAGTAGTGACGCATATAAATGGAATGTAAATGTAAAGTGTAGCTACACTTTGGCACTGACAATCAAGAGGTTAACTTAAAATCTACCATAATTGCTGTTGATTTTGGTTTACAATAACTGGTAGGCTAAACTTGCTTGAAATATTTTTAAACAGACTAAGATAGAGGAGCCTTCAGGAAGTATAACATCTGTGGTAGCCTTCGGGAGGCTGACTGGAAAATTGTTCATCAGAGGAAATTATACTGGAAGAGCCACTAGGCTTACAAAATTATTACTTTTGTAAAGTAATAAAAGAGAGTGCTACCTCTCAGGAGAATTTAAAATGATCAGCATATAATGTTCCCACTGATAGGATAAAGGTCCTCTCTGTGAGAGGGGAAGAGGATTTATCATTATAATTATGATTATGTTTACTTTCTTAAGAAAATTTTTAAATATGTTTGTGTACTTAATTCTCATTTCAAGTCACAAATGAAGAGACTTATATTAGAATACCCCTTCTTAGATCATTTACATGCGTCACTACTTATCTATTGACCATTGCAATAGGAAGGTTCCAAAGAAATTTCACTTTCAATGGAATTTTAAGTTTGTCATGTATGACATTGATCTATATAAAATTAGCTTTGAGATTCAAAAATATTTGTACTTTGGTTTGATCTCATAAGTTTCAGGTATATTATTACCTAACTTATATTAATTAAGGATACGAGTGATCCAATTATCCTTTAGTAATGAGATTATTATTTTAATTCAGTTTAAGATCTCATTGACTTTAAATTATCATTTTAGCTTTATATTTTATGTTCATCTTAAATAAGGCTAGTAGATTTGACATTAATTTATAATATTTTATGGAAGATGTGTTCATTTTTGGATTTTTCTAGGATTTTTTTATTTGAACATTTAATGAATACAGACCGAAATATTCATTAATTCCAGTATATAATTCACATAGCGTCCTACATCCATCAGGTATTCTTTCACCAGCAGATATCAAACACGTCTTCACCAAATGTTATTATGTTGTGAAGTAAATATAATAGAACTGTTTTGCATTAAAAAAACAGTTATTATGTTACGAAAAACATAATAACATTTGAGTAATGTGCTTGCTGTTGAATTGTTAAGACTTCCATGAATGACACTTGACAGTGACAGCTACAGCTCGCTAAAAACCATAGTTCAGGCGAGTGTTCTTGCATGTTGAAAGCAGAGACAGGTAATTTATGAGGAGAATGTATGAATGTATGTATGTTCTTCACCAAATGTTATTATGTTTTTCATAACATAATAACTGTTTTGTTTTAATTCAAAAGAGTTATATTATAGTAAAACAATTTAAATTTTCAGTAACAAAAATATTTATGCTAAACAATACAATCTGAAACACAGACGTAAACAAATTTTCATCGCAAAATTCCGTTTGAGACAGAATCCGAGCTTAAGATTTATTTAGCCTATTCAAATTATGATTAAATTATGAATAACAGTCTAGGGAATATTATTATACGAAAATTAACGAACTTAATAACAACTTTGCGGCAAAGACTACATAACCACGCACTGGATTTATCATGTTTCGGTTGGTATGTATGTTTATAAACACAAATCTCTAGCAAAAACTCCCTAGGTAGCCAATATGTTATTTCAAGTGGAAATCGCCTAGCCTCTATGCCAATAATTTTATATGTTCATTTACTTTAATCAAAACCTTTACAACCAACAAAAACTTAAACATATAGTTTATACGTACGACAATAGGAAAACAAAGTTGAGGTTAAAATAAAAGAGGTTAACAAAGGCAATAGTACAATAATGCGTTCAGGATGTTTTTTTTTTTTTTTTTTTTTCTTCTTTTTGGCGTTCAGGATGTTGTTGAGTCTACCGTGGCGGTGCAGCGCGTCTGGGATGTTTGCTGAAGCGCGCACTGATGGTTTCCAGGCGAAAAAGCAGCTTCCCTGCTGGCCCGTATACGGGGTAGCAACAGTGGCATTCTGAACGCAATAGCTGTACGTTTTGACTGTCCCTTTCAGAATCAGTGTGTCATGTCTTGAACAGGTGTAGCGAGTCATGGCAAATTATATATTTTTTTTTAAATTAAAAATGTACTAGGTTAAGGTTTCTATGGGTCTATGCCACCCGAAATAAAGTGATTATTATTATTAAAGGCGCCGATTCCCTTATTTACAAACGTAACAAATTTTAAGTTCAGTGCATCTTTTTCTTTCTATTTCATTTAGAAAAGGACAGAAGATAGATATTAGTTTAGTCCTATTAAATTAGTCAGCGCTTGACGTAAATTGACGTACTTTTAGTAGCCAATTTTTTTAATCCCGTCTAAACTTGTCTATGGAGTATCTTAATTTGACAGGACTAAACTAATATAGTATTTATCGTCTGTCATTTACTTAATGAAATAGAAAGAGAAAGTTGCACTGAACTTAAATTTAGTTTAGTTTGTGAACAAGGAAATCGGCGCCAAACAACACGTTCATGCAGTATTATTTATTTATTTAACCATTTATGCACATATAGACAGACAAACAAGAAGAAAGGAACAGAAAAAACGTACAACGATATGCTTAGGTTGTGCTGTACTTCTGACATGCCAATACAATCTTCGACAAGACATGTCATTATAAATAATTGCTGCTACAGATTTAGTTCATTAATTTATGAAGTGCATATAATGATTCTAACCGTTTCTCTCCTTTATAAATTAAAAACTAAAACTTCATTATTCAAAAAAAGAACAATACCCTTTTTTTATCAGCTTGTGAGTTAGACCTACGCCCCTACAGGTGGTGGTGATAAATGACAACTCTCTTAATGTTCACGGAACCTTTAAGACGTTTATTTAATCAACTCGTTACAAGACCTACTTAGTCCGAGGCGTGAGGCTAACTGCCTAAGTCGACAAGCCCCGCGTCGCACTATAACAATAATCTGCGGCGTCAGCCCCTTACAAGCTTATCATTATCACACTCCATGAAAGTCTAAAAGAAATAAAAAACTTAACGAGAAAGCTATCATCAAATTAATTCTGCAAATGCGGGCAATATTAAAGAAGTTCGATTGGGCTGTCATTGCATGCCCTATCTACCCTTGCAGGTCAAATAAGGTCATTTCAGACGTCCTATTTTCGAGATTATGCTCAAGTTAAATAGTTTGATCTGAAATCTTGTTTTATGATAAGTGATGTGCTGCTGCTAATTCTCTTGGGAGTAAAGTTTTGAATTGAAATGTATGTATGTACAAATGTTTTGAATTATTTATTTGAAGATAATTTTTAATTTTTTTATTTATTTAAATTAAAAACCTTAAATCAATCCTTACAGGTTGCCTTATGTTAAGTTCACTACATAGTTCAAATAGTGCTTAAAATATTATAATCAGTATTTCGTTCGATTTACAACTCGGATAAATAAAACAAAAATGATGTCTATTCGTAATGCGTACTAAAAGAAATATTTTTTTTATATAAAATCTTTTGGCTTTTTTCGGGACATGTGAAGAAGGTAAAGGATCCCTTATAGAAACTCAACAGTGCAGGTTTTTTCGGTTTATAAACAAGCCTTGGTCCCGAGACTAGTTTGCCTTCAGCATTTCGGGGATTGCTTATGCACTTTACAGTTGCCCGCGGGAGATTAACCATAAGTTTTGATGTTACTTGATTTTGATTCCTATACCTCATGTATTTATGTAGCTTTAAGTTCGTACTTCTTTTTATTTTATTGTTTTTTGTTTTTCTCTTTTTTTTTCTCTTGTTTTTGCATGCCGATTTTATCTGATTCTATACCTTTAAATTTGTCCCTAGTGTTAAGACGCAGATACTATTAGATTAGATTTTTTCACTTTATTTTATGCTCTCCGAGATACATTTTAATAACAAACCGAGTAATAATTTTAACTTTGTATTGAGTATCTTCTAGTTTGCCCTTATTGTTATTATTAACAGTACCTATGCTAATTATTTTATATGGTAATCTGTGGATAACGTCGTGAGTAGTGTATTTGTTAATTCTATTAGTTTAGTACTCCAATCATGTGTAATATTTAATATACTGCTGTTTGTTGTCCCTAATAAATAAAATAAAATTAACGGCCGAACCCAATAACATATCTATCGCCAGTTTTGGCATACTGGAGATAGAAAAACCTATGGGTTCAACGTCACAATAATCTTAGATAGATAAAACAAAAGAACACGAACGAAAGGAATGTAAGTTCAGATAGTTCAATTATATTGTCTATCATCAATAGAAAGAAAAGAAAGAAAGAAGAAAGAAAATACATTTATATAGCACAAACTAAAAGGCACACAGAAATAATACACAGCAGATCGCAATACTTATAAATAAAATAAACAAACAAATAAAATGTATGCAAATGTAAATAAATAAACGATGCAGAAATGTGTGCCTCACGGCTGCGCCAAAAAAGTCCCAGTTCAGCAAAAATGCCAGACAAATAGTGCTTGACGCTGGTTTTCAACTGGACCTGAATAGCGATTTATCTTTCTCCGGCAATTTGTTATTGGGTTCGGCCGTAAGTCTCTCTGTACCCTTCTAACCTATAAATATTACATACTGACTAGAAAAATAAATCAACCTGTATACTAACACAAAACCCAACTATTTAGACACCTGCCAATTATTTTAGCCACGTATGAAAGTTCCTATCCAAATCACATTTACACAAATGTTGAACCCAAAATACGACTGCCAGTTTCCATTCCAGCAAACGTTTACCCAACGTATTATACCCATCTAGGTCCCGTGTGTCTTAAATCGTAATGAGTTAGTGCTGTCTGGGGAATTCCGCGTACTTTACACTCTCCCTCATAAAATAGGAGTTTCGGAGTGAACAGTTGTCACCACAATTCCCTGGTTGAGTCAAAGTTGTGACTGTATTTTATTAGTTTTGTGTTTATGAAAGGGTTGTTTGTAATATTTAAGGGATCGTATTGAATATGGTATACAGGATTATATTAATTGTACATAGTGTTTATAGAATTCTGGGTCCTCTCAAAATTGCCTTGCAGACTCCGTGTGTTATAGACAGCGTTTTTACTGTTGTTGTATAGGTAATCATATAACAAAAAAAAAAAACGGATAGTGCTGTTGTCACGGGCACAATTAAAAGGCGTGTACGAACTAGGTGAGAAATATCTACATCGCGAACTTAATAATACCTACCAAGTTTTGTGCGAACCAAAAGCCTAATAAGATGCGACAAAAGCCTAATAAGATGTGAAAAAACCTAATAAGATGCGACAAAAGGCTAATAAGATGCGACAAAACCTAAAAAGATGGCAGTATCACGACTACAAGAACCATTTTGTAAACTCGATATTCATCTCACAACTACTCTGGTTGTGATCACGTCACCGAAAACAACAATGTTATCAAGACGAATTACATTTTCTAATGAAGAAAAATTTGTCATTCATTAGCGTCCAGTTAAAACTAAACAATTAACGCCAACTCTAATTCCCGCCGCTCAAACTACACATATAAATGAGTACAGGAATCAGTGACATTTAAGTTTAAATCAACACTACCGCTTCAAATAAATAATAATAATAATATTCCACAACTATCACACAACGCCGTCTAGCCTCAAGCTAAGCAGAGCTTGTGTTATGAGTACTAGACAACTGATAAACATACTTATATATTTCTAAATACATACATATATAGATAAATTACACCCAGACACAGAACAAAAGATCATGCTCATCACACAAACATTTGTCCTGGGTGGGAATCGAACCCACGACCTCCGGCATAGCAGTCAGGGCCACTAACCACTAGACCAACAGGCCAGTCGAAATGTTACGAACATGTGCGTATAGTTCGCGTCACGTATGTTTGTCGCTCTGAAACCAGGCTATCCAATACGCATGGCATGGCGCGATGCTCTTTTAGTAGATATACTGACTACTGCGCAGTCATTTTGTAGCCTACTTCAGAGCGGCAAACTCTCATGACGCGATAGGTGAGTTTGAAACATTTTCAAGACTCAAAAAAATTGATCAAAAATTCATTAAAGAAATTGTGCATAAGCTTGATCTTATACCACACAGAACACATAAAGCAATAGCTCGAAAACGAAAAATTTTAGAAGGCCCAAATTCACAGCTCACTTGACATCAGGAATAAGAGGCACCTTTTTAAGGTTTGGATCATTGCTATTAAAAATTGCATGTACATGTAGAATGGAGATTATTGGGCAAGTTAAATGCTTTATGCTTTACTCGTGGTTTTATTTTATTTTTATCGACACCGATACAGTGAAATCCTCTTAAAATAATTTTACTAGTCTTAGTGTCTTAACTCTAACTAATGTTGCCTTCCCCACCCCTAAACCGCCATTTATCCTCGCTCTCCCTCTCGTTGTCGTTCCTTCTCTTTCACACACGTTACGTTCCATTCCTCATAGATTGACACTGTTAACGTTTATTCTACATACATTTTATTTAGTTGCATTTTTGTTAAGTAGAAATACTAGAATGGGAGCTTTTGTGGCAACAGTAGTAGTTAGTAGTAGTTTAGCAGAGATCAATTTCGCCTTCTAGCAACTATGTCCCTTATTGCCGTTCCCATAAGGGTTGGCCTTCTTTAACCGGCCTGCTTAGTGGTATTAGCCTACCGTATTAAAGTTTTAGACGTCACTATTTGGCAAGTCATGCCGATAGGGACAAACTTCATACAAGTTATATTGACTTTAAAAGGTGGTATTTACTTAAGGTACCTACGGTTTAAGTTGACGGATTTGCTTAGCTATGTTCACGGGAAGTTAATGTTTGAAGCCGGTGAATAAGTAAAGGTCATATACGGAGCATAGGGTTATACGTTTAGCCTACCAGAAACATATAGGTACCTACCTATTTTGCTCGGTAATTTGTGTGCCTTCGTCCATTAGTAACGACTAATCAAAGTCACGTAATCATTATGGATGGTTGTGACAGGACTCCCACGTCCCCCTACTATCACCACACTGCCGAAATTACGCCGGTGGGGATCTTAGGCGAGGTCGAAATTTTTACAGAAACAAAAAAAAGTGTAGTTATAGGTGGAAGATTCGACCTCTGGGCCCGGCGGCGGCCCGCGACCACAGGTCCGTGCGACCAATGCCCCCGTGACCCGCAGCCCTGCGCCCGTCACCGCAGCTCCTCCGCACAACGTCGTCCAAGTTCATCACCCCGTCCCGCTGCCAGTATCTGCAGCGCTGGCGAAATCCTTACGAAAGGACTTCGCTAGCGTCCCCGCGAGTGCCCCAAGCGCTCCAAGTATGAAGCCTATGCCAGAAAAGGCGCCGAATAGGGCTGATGAGGAGGGTATCGTGACAGTTCAAAGGAGGAAGCGCCGGTCGCGAGCCAACAAGAACCGCTGCGGCAAAGCTCCTTCGAAGCCAGAAGTGAGCCTGCGTGCCGCTAAGCCGAACACACCGGTGTACATCTCCCGCCTGCACTACAGTACTAAGGCGCAGGACATCGTGGAGTACGTGCGCCAGAAGACAAGGTACATGCCGAGGGTGCAGTTACTGGAGTCGCGCCGCAACGTCAATTTCAAGGCGTTCGTGGTGCGAGTACCGAACTGTTACCTGCCCGTTGTCATGGAAGAAGACTTCTGGCCGCAGGACGTGGTGTTCCGTCGCTTCCGCGGACAAGTGCCACAGGACAGCTCAAGGACAAGCGAGTGAAGTGAAGCTACTAACATAGTTTTAAGCTATATTTATTAACACACGTTTTGTTTTATACTTTATATATGTTAGTTTGTAAAGTATGTATCTATGGGCCATTGTAGCCTGATAATAAATGTTTTATTATTATTATTATTATAAGGAAGGATTTTTTGAAATTTAACTCCCAAGGGAGAAAGGGGATGAAAGTTTATATGGAAAATCGTTATTTTTGAAGTTTAAACCATTAAAATTGGTATTTAGCATTCCGGTTAAAAAATTAAAACATGTGTTGCCTTCAAATTTGGCATACAAGTAGGTAATTTTCCGTACCGTTATTTATACATACACATATTCCGTTACTATTGCTGGGTTTTAGGATTTTTTCTTCTCCAGCAATCATATATCAATCCGCGCGCCGCTGCTGGAATACTATATATGCAGTGCGAGAAGACATTGTTTTCCTGGATTAACACATAGGGTACTTTTAATCCCGGTAGTACGCGGTCAAATGCTAGTTGGATATATTTAGTTAAATTTTTGTATGCAGACGGGGGGACGTCAATAGGAATCTTAATATACTGTCGTAACTATTGTCATCTTCACCATGTACAGACCACTTGAAAGAGACTCCAGAGTTTTAACAAGTTTATTAGAAAATTGCCAACAATGCGTTGAATGTTCATAGACAGTCTTTGGCCAACCTCGTATAAAAAATCAAGGTCGTTCTAGAATTGCTACACAAAAAAAGGCCACCTAATCGGTTGTCTAGTCAGTTCCATATGAACCAATTAGTGGGTCAATCATCGGCTTGTTGCCTGTAAGTAGTCAGTAGGTATATAGGTACATCGCTTAAATGTTCGTAAGAAACACTAGTATAGTACATAATGAACGTTCGACACAAGAAACCATCTTTTTAGGGTTCCTTACCTCAAAAAAAAAAAATGGAACCCTTATAGGATCACTCGTGTCTGTTTTTCTGTCCGTCTGAGGTTATTAAGGTGCTTCGCGGGGTAAAGAACCTAGGTGAATTTAAAATATTGTAATTTTTTTCCACGTCATAAGAGAGACACATTCTAAACATGAAAGACGATTATTAATCTAGTCATCTAATCTAGGTGCACATAGTACAGACCCAAAGAACTTTGAAATAATCAATACAATAAAATCTGAATCTTCTATATCACCGTAATTTTGTAAACCACCCTAAATTAATAAAAATCAATCTGTCTAGTCTTTTCCCAACTATGTTGGGATCGGCTTCCAGTCTACCCGGGGGCAGCTGATTACCAGTATTTTACGTGGAGCAACTGCCTATCTGACCTCAAAACCCAGGGACTGGGTAGTACCTACGGTCCTAAAGTCCGACAACCAGTCTTACCAAGGGGTATGGTAAGACTGGTTGTCAGACTTTTGGTCTTCTGACTACCCGTAACGACTGTCAAAGATGCACGAATGACAGCCGGGACCAACGGCTTCACGTGCTTTCCGAGGCACGGAGTGTTCTCGATTTATAATGGATGCTCACTCATCCACGAGCTGACCGCGGCAAGCGTAGCTTAACCTTCGATCGACCCGTGTGGCTGTTATTATTTAGCCACGAGCCCCTCTCCCCTAAATGAACAATACCCTTAACACAGATGTTCACTACATGTAAAGTTACCCGTCCAATGTGAGACTTATTGGTAAATAGGTCAATTGGCCAGTCACAGGACACGTTCAGACCCAGGCGGTAATGTGATTGACCTCCCGTTGCCAATACCGAGGGGAAAGCTTATGTTTTAGTACATACTATGTTATTTATTTTTATGTTTATGGGGTTTTAAAGATCAGTCAGAAGCCCGAAAGTCTGACAACCAGTCTTACCAAGGGGTATCGTATTACCCGATAACTGGGTTGTGGAGGTCAGATATCCAGTCGCTCCATGTAAAATACTGGTATTCAGCTGCATCCGGTTAGACTGGAAGCCGACCCCAACATAGTTGGGAAAAGGCTAGGCAGATTAATTGGGGTTTCAAAGACATTTCTGTTGGCTACATTTCGAGTTTAGCAAAAAATACGCGTTTTGTTTTTGAAAAATAATTTCACTTAACATTTGAAAAACATGTGTGCGCGAACGTTGCAGTCATTATTGTTATGTTATCAAAAAATTGCATAGGAATGCAATATTTTCGTTCACTTGTCATTTTCCCTATGTGCATAAATCATGTTGAAGACCAGGATTAATGCCTATAATTTTCAAATATCGTTTATTGTTTTCGTCCGTAAGGTCTCATTATAAACGCGTAACTAAGACATGGCGCACACTATGCGACAATGTGACTGCGACAACTTAGCGACTAGACGTAACGACAGGCTGCAGCCGACAATCAAACAAAAGACAAAAACACTTGGTGTCGAGTTGCAGAGTCGCAACGTCCAGAAGCACAGTGGACGCGCACTCCCGATGACAGTCGCATGCGACAGATCAGCGTCTTGTCATGAGCTGTTACAATTGCATGTCGTGTGCGAGGTGGTTTATTCAGACCCGTAGTAAAAACAATTGACCACACATAAACCAATTGTTTATAGCCCCGAAATGTGGTTTTGTGGTTATGGAAATCTGAACAAGTTACAACGCCATTTAAATTGAATAAAACTGTGAAAGCGTGCAGTGTGCGACCTAATTAAATATACATGCAATTAGTTTGAATTTGGTTGGATAAATCTGTTAATAGACAAGAATGTTTGTCATAGTGAATTTAAACTGTTGCAATATTTAAAAGAAGAGTGAAAGAACACGATCTTTCCATTTCGTCTTAGTTATTTTAGTGATATTTATTCTATAAGTATGTATGTATTTAAATATTTATTATATGTTTTATTTGCTTAGTGAATAGTTTTTTTTTTTGATTTTATGTATTTTTATTTTCTCTTTTATTCCTACACACGGTGTCTACATCTCTTTTTATCCTCTGTCCTATCGTAGGTATGCTGGAAGAGATTTCTTTAGAAATAAGCATCACCTTTGTACGTAATTTTCAGTTCCTTTATTCTTGTCTGTTTACTTGTGTGTACATAAATAGTCAAATAAAATAAATAAATAAACTAGAACAATTTTAATGTTGTTATTATCTAGACGAGAATAATTAAAAATAACATTCAATAGTATCCGTTTATCCCATGTTTTTTTTTTCAGATCGTCAAATTATCTGGCTTCCGGACATTCCACACTGTGTTTATCGATTCTCGTGAAATCTCTAAAATTAAAAAAGTTATATCCGTAGTAAAATGAATATTTAACACCAAGATTTTTCCACTCCATAATGTTTACAGAGCCCACACCCGTGGCCATGGCCCACACGTTACACGGAATTCACAAAATATGCAAACAGATAAGTAGAAAATCTAAAACCAAATAAAATCATTACAGGCAATTTAGGCATACAGGCATTAAAGGCACAAATAAAAAAAGTCCTGTTCAAATAAGAACAAGACGAACTCATTGCACCGGTTTTTAATATTCTGAACCCAAACTTAATTACCTGTTTCCCAACTCATTCCTACCTTACTAACGCCATCTAGTGGATTCTGTTTGAACTGTAAAGTAAGACGACATTGTTCCGTATTTTTTAAATTAAATAGGTCAACTTTATCCCGCCTGTTTTTTTTTTTTTAATTCTGTATTTTGTGTTGACAACATCCATTGGTCCAAAGTATTTTTTCAACAGAAAAACAGTACTTGTAAGTCTCCCTGTGACTGTTACCAAGCTAAATTATCATTGTTGCAAATAAAGGCAGAATTGTGTCGCTTTGTGAAAAATTATGATTAAAAATAATTATACAGCTCTCTCCAACGCATCATAAAATTTTGGATTCAAACAGCTTCCCGAAAATTATGTGACCGTGCTTGATAATTTAAATTATATTCCGAGTGGTCCTGGAAAATCTAAATTCCACTGACTCACAAACAGGCTCAAAAGCTTAAAATCAGGTACCTATCTTGTTCTTGAAGCAACGTAACGTATTTACAACTAGGTTCATGCAAAAAGTCATAGATTCTCTAATATTTTTCTATCTTTTGTTAGAATAATTATAAATGAATAATTTGTGTAAAAATATTTTCAGTTATTGGATTTTAATAGAACGCTCCTCAATATCTAGAACACTTTGATGAAGTCGGTAATTTCTGGTACTTCATTAAAGCGGTAATTTCATTAAACGGTGAGCGGACAGATTTGTACTCTTCCCAAAAAATTCTTGATTAGATTATTTTGAAAGAATTATATTAATAAACTTGCTTGAGATTGGTGGCGTAGATTTACAAGAATAGTTTCTTTCAAAATGTCGTAAGGTGTGTTATAAACCTTAATGGAATGACGAAGGTTCAGTGAGAAAACAATGATTTATTTCACATTTTCATTCACCGTAAATACATATAAATGTACCTACCTACTCACTGTTAAATAAAGGTTTCTCAATGTTTGCCACAAATAAAATTTTAAGGAGAAGACAGAAGGCCCATTGGCAATCAAATGACATTGTTACTTTATGTAATTAACGTAATAATATTTTTTACATGTCATAATTATATAATTTATTGTTGCGTCATGAAAGTTTGATTAAAACCTACTAACATTCTAGCCAACTTGAATTTGTGGGCAATTCACGTGATTACTTGCAAGCCACGAACAACTACCTAATAAACAAAAACAGGTTCCGAATGGCGGCCGCAAAAGTTAGTGAGAACTTCAGTCGTAAACCGCAAGAACTTGAAATGTAGCACTTATGTATTAGGTTACTACGTAGGCAATCATGATGACGGTTTGCAGAAGTTCAGTTTCATATCATTATGACGAGCGAAAACGCACACACGTACAAGACTCGCTTCACGTACAGGCAGTGCAAGCGCACTCGCGACTGTCATTCGACCGAGATCGCCGAATGTACGAGTCTGTGTGCGTGTACCTGTTTTCCCTCGATGTATGCAGTTAATCTTCTGTCCTTTTCTGTACTGTGAACTCTACATTTTGTGACGTTCTACACCACGGTTGCGATATTAAAGATTCTTTTCTTGTAGTACAATGGACTTTACTATTGTTCAAATTACTTTTTCTTGTTTATCTGGCTTAGGTCTAAACTGATGTGGGCGCTATGTTTATGTGTGCCAGTTTTCGACGTTGTATGGAGCCGACCTTCTGGGTCTCTTGTCTGATCTTGCTTGATCTTGGAAGGTCTGTTTTGGTAATGGAATAAAATGCTAAGTTAATATCGTTCATCTTTGGGAGTCTTCAAGCCTCAAGGAATAATACTGTAAAGACCTCGGCAGGCCTTTACTTCTTTGGGATAACTACTCAAATGATAAGCAAACTCGCGTAGAATTTTGTTATATTTTATAAGATTTTTCTATCTTCCTATTTAAAAGTAACTATATAGCATGGTCGCAGGGCGGCCGAGCCCTGACGTCTCCTAGAACAAAAGCTACGCTTTTTATAAAAGTGACCGTTTGAATGTCAAAGATACTGCCAGCCTGATATAAATAGACAGGGGCTTGAATGATAACTCTACAGTACTTACCTAGGTCCCTAGTCGCAAGGCAAGCGTGCACCTTATTCGACTGCATCATCACTTACCATCATTCTCCTGCCCTTGTCCCAATTTATTTGGGGTCGGCGCAACATGTCTTTTTCTTCCATACTTCTCTATTAGTCGTCATCTCGGTAGTCACTCCCTTTCTGGCCATATCATCTTTCACACAGTTCACCCATCGTTTCTTTGGTCTTCCCTTACTCGTATAGCCCTCCACGTTCATACTCAACACTTTCCTGACGACATTTTCCTCATTCCTCCGCATCACATGCCCATACCATGACAACCGATTTCCACACAACTTTTCAGTCACCGGTGTCACTTTCAGACTTCCTCTTACGTACTCATTTCTTATTCTATCCATTCGCGTAATACCACACACCCCTCTTAGCATTCTCATCTCGGCTGCATGCAATTGCCTTTCATTCATTCTTTTTATGGCCTAACATTCTGATCCATACAAGACAGCAGGTCTAACCATTGTTTTATAAATCTTCCTCTTGAGTTTAAGGGGAATGCCGGAGTCGCAGATTGTTCCCGTGACCTGCCGCCATTTCATCCATCCTGTGTTAATTCTGTGCTTAACAGTCCGGTCTACTTCGCCATCGCTTTGCACAAGTGAACCAAGATACCGGAAGTCGGAGCAGACCGGGAGAAGCGCGCCATCAAGCGCTATGGCTCCAGCACTGGAGAGACCGCCGAAATCGCAGAACATATACTCGGTCTTGGTTCTGCTGATTTTCAAGCCGACATTCTCCAGTTTCCGTTGCCATTTCTCCAATCTGCTCTGGATCTCAGGTCCATCTTCACCGACAAGAACGATGTCGTCGGCAAATAGCATGCACCAGGGTGCCTCTTCCTGTATGTCCGCTGTCAGAGCGTCCATAATTAACAGGAAGATGTAAGGACTTAAAGCTGACCCCTGGTGCAAGCCTACCGCCACACTGAACTCGTTGGTGTTGCCAGCAGCCGACCGGACGTAGGTACAAGATTGACTGTACATAGCACGAATTAACTCTACATACTTCCCGGACAAACCTTTCTCTTTCAAGGCCCACCACAAGACATCCCGAGGTACCCTATCATACGCTTTTTCCAGATCAATGAACACCATGTGCAAGTTATTGTGTGCACGTCTGTACTTCTCGCACACTTGGCGGAGTGCAAAAGTGGCGACCACTGTTCCTCGACCTGGCATAAACCCAAACTGGTTTGGGGTAATCTCACTCTCCTCTCGCAATCTTTTCTCTATTATTTTCTCCCATACCTTCATACTATGGGATATAAGCTTTATCCCTCGATAGTTGTTGCAGTCCTGCACGTCACCTTTATTCTTGAAGATGGGCACTAGCGAACTATTGCACCATTCTTGTGGGATCGCTTCTTCATGCAACAACTTATTGAAGAATAAAGACAGCCACATACATCCATCTTCTTTTAAACACTTCCATATCATCATAGCATCATCACTTACCATATTTATTTACTTCCATAGCGTCATCACTTACCATATTTATATTAGGTTGGGGAAAAAGTCTTTTCGCATTATAGTATGTATGAACTTGTAATAAAATCTCTTTGGCTATACTATTTGTATCTGGCTGGTTTTGGTATCATTGAAAGTTTAAATTTTAAAAAACATAATTCCAAATTCAAATTAGGAAAATGTGTGATTTTCATTTGTTTTACGTACCGTCCAGATTAGTGAATCTAATGAAGAAATTCGATACATTTTAAAATTTTACTACAAAAAAGGTAAAAATGCAACGCAAGCCGCGAAAAAAATTTGCGATGTTTATGGACCTAGTGTAGTGTCTGTGAGAGTAGCACAAATTTGGTTTAAGCGTTTTCAATCCGGAAATTTTGATGTCAAAGATGCACGTCGCTCTGGTCGCCCTATTACGGATAAAATGGATGCCATTTTTGAAAAAGTGGAGCAAGATCGGCATATCAGTAGTTACGACGTAGCTGAAGAACTGGAAATTGACCACAAAACAGTTTTGGCGCATTTTAAAAAAACTGGGTACACAAAAAAGCTCGACATTTGGGTACCTCACGAGCTCACTGAAAGAAACCTAATGAGCCGTGTACTCATTTGTGATTCTTTATTTCGACGTAATGAAACCGAACCATTTTTGAAGAAGCTGATAATTGGTGATGAAAAGTGGATCACGTATGACAAGAACGTGCGAAAAAGGTCGTGGTCAAAGGCCGGTCAGGCTTCACAGACTGTGGCGAAACCGGGGTTAACTCGCAACAAGGTGATGCTGTGTGTGTGGTGGGATTGGAAGGGCATTATTCATTATGAGCTGTTACCACCAGGCAGGACCATCGATTCTGAACTCTACTGCGAACAACTGATTAAAGCAAGAAGTTGAGAGAAAGCGGCCGGAATTAATCAACAGAAGGGGTGTGGTTTTTCATCATGATAACGCTAGACCTCACACATCTTTAGCCACTCAGCAAAAATTAAGAGAGTTTGGCTGGGAGGTGTTAATGCATCCGCCGTATAGTCCTGACCTTGCACCTTCAGATTTCCACCTGTTTCGGTCTCTTCAGAATTCTTTAGGCAGTGTCAGGTTAACATCACGAGAGGACTGCCAAAACCACTTGTCGCGGTATTTTGCAAGAAGTCCCAAAATTTCTATAGCAATGGGATCATGTCCCTACCTACAAGATGGCAAAAAGTTATCGAACAAAATGGTACCTACATACTTTAGTTAAATGTAAATAAACTATATTAAAAAATGTTTTGAATTTTCTTAAAAAATGCGAAGAAACTTTTTCCCCAACCTATTAAATCAATGTTGTAATGGAACCAATTGGTTTCAGTTGGACTTGGTTCCAGGCGTTAACAGTATAGGGATTTTTGTTTTACTGACTCTTCGCCATTCTTCCGGAGATTTGATAGGGCACTATTCGGCAACAGAGTCTAAAAATGTTTGCGCATTCCACCCAAGCTGTTTCAAAAGACTGCGCGCTTTATTGGTACTCCAGCTCTGGGTCTTCTAGAAAGTCGAGCAGTGCCGCAATCTGCTCCAAGAAAACCATTATTTGCTTTCCCAAAATAATGACACTGACAATATAAAATCACTGGAGCACAGCTGACAACACGAAATGACACTGATAAAACGTCGCATTGACTGTCGCAGATAAAAATATATTTAATTAATATCAATTTATCATAAGAACAAACTTAACATTGTAGTTGAAAAACATGTTCTCCCATACATTCCAAATGCAAATGTTAGTTTGTACGCACAATATTGAGAGATTTACCATGTTATTTTAAGACCGTCGACTTTTTATAGGTTTTTTGTAATTTATAGGTATAGAAATATTTTCTGTATTTTTAACAAAATTTTAGATTCAAGAGTTTCGAAGATAAGGGGGAATGGACAATTATCGCCTATTTTCTTAAATAACTTTAAAACAATTTATTTTAATCGGTTCATAAGATTCGGAGCAAATTGGCTGTGACAAACAGACAGACAGACAGACACACGAGTGATCCTATAAGGGTTCTGTTTTTCTTTATGAGGTACGGAACCCTAAAAAACTATGAAAATAAAGACACATTTTCCTTTTATTACAGCAGCTGTATCAATACCAATTTTTAACGAAGAATTAATGATTACGGGACGAAAACATTTTAAAACTTAGATTTAAGCTAAAGTCTACTTTGAAAATGGATTTTTCACTTATTAGCACCCGAAACTAATTTCTGACCCTGGAATACCGAGAAATTCTAGCCTTACTTGGAACAACTGTCTAGCCTCGACAAGTAGGGACTCCAGACAAATTAATTTTCTCAACCCCTATTTAAACAGTACAGAAATAACCAACGTGACGTACAGTTCTTAACAAAATTGTTATCATACGAGCTAATCTAAGGCTATGCACAGACTAAGACAAGACCGGCTATTATACAGACAGCTACTGTATAAAACAATGCTAGCGCGTACACTTACAAATCTCACAAAAAAAAAAAAAATCCGATAAAAGTTCTCGAAATGTACAGTCATATTAAACTTAATTTTTTACCAGATTGACACGCTACGTCATTTTAACCATTCCATAATACTAGCTAAGAATGACAGTCGTGATTTGCATTTAAGAACGGAATAATTTACTTATGCCGCGGTCCCACGGCCCGCTTTCTCCCAGGCCAGAGTGCGCCAGGCCAGGCCGATAGGCCATGGGAAAAGTCGGCCTGCGGTGGTCTGTCGTCGCCCGTCTGATCGAATGACAGTCGTGATTTGCATTTAAGAACATAGTAATGTACTTATGCCGTGGTCCCACGGCGCGCTTTCCCACAGGCCTGAGTACGCCAGGCCAGGCCGATAGGCTATGGGAACACTCGGCCTGCGGTGGCCTGTCGTCGCCGTCTGATCGAATGTATGGGATGATTTGAGGGAATGCTCGGCACGGGCCTCGACAGGACTCGACAAGCACTGGCTGCGACAGGCCTCGACAGGCATGGGCCGCGACAGGCCTCGACGGGCCGTGGGACCGCGGCATTAGCCTGTCGTCGCCCGGATCAAATGTATGGGATTATTTGAGGAAATGCTCGGCACGGGCCGCGACAGGACTCGACAGGCACGGGCCGTGACAGGCCGCGACGGGCCGTGGGTCCGTGGCATTAGCAATTTGATAATCAATCAAGTTACTTTTACTTATAATCCTGTTTTGACAAAAGTCAGAACTGTGTTCGTTCTAGTGTGACCTCAGTCTTAATTTTTACTTGAAACTGTAAAATGTAGCCGAGACCACTCGTCAGACGTATCTCTATATTTAATATTACATTTAAGAGTCGCTGACCGCAAAAGTGCGATGCACTAGAAATAACGTTAGGGTTCAGAGTTATTTTAGACGTTGAAAAGGGTTTGCATATTTATAGGATGGAAATAAAACATTCTCGTATATGAATTTGTAAAAGATTATGTACTTTTATATTTTAAGGTAATGCTCTAAGGAGATTGACGAAGGCTTAACACCTGTTAAACAACAAAAACAATAATAGTGGAAGTCGTCGTCAGTAAACCGTTATGTCCTAGAACTAAAACTTAGAAGACATGTGACATCTACCAACCCACATTGGGCCCGCGAAGTGGATTACGGCCCACTCCCTGTGGACACATTACAGGCTGTTTATTTATTTTATTTTTGTTTTTTTTCTATTTAACCATTAATGTACACACAAATAAACAGACAAGAATAAAGGAACAGAAAATTACGTACAAAGGTGATGCATATTTCTAAAGAAATCTCTTCCAGCATACCTGCGATAGGACAGAGGATAAAAAGAGATGTAGACACCGTGTGTAATAATAAGAGAGAATATAAAAATACATAAAATCTAAAAAAAACAATTCACTAAGCTAATAAAACATATAATAAATACTTAAATACATACATACTTCTAGAATAAAGATCACTAAAATAACTATGACGAAATGGAAAGATAGTGTTCTTTCGCTCTTCTTTTAAATACTATAACAGTTTATGTAGTTTAATTAAAATTATTTTTGGTTATAAAAATCGAACCGGCAGTTTTAACACTGACTTTAGTTGTCTTTGCATTTTTACTTAAAATTAGACTTACGTAAGTATAAGTAATACGCAGCATACGAACGATGTGTTTGATTGACACTTGTCATTTACCTGAAACAAAAAAATATCAATATTAAACTCTAATAATTACAACGCAAAGCAAGAGCAACATTTGCAGGCCAGATGGCGTGGTTGGTTAAGATACCACCTATCACGCCGCAGGTCGTGGGTTCGATTCCCATCCAGGACAAACATTTGTGTGCATGAACATGTCTGTTTGTCCTGAGTCTGGGTGTAATTATCTATATAAGTATGTATTTACAAAAAAAAAAATATTATTGTATGTAGTATATCAGTTATCTGATTTCCATAGTACAAGTTCTGCTTAGTTTGGGATCAGATGAACGTGTGTGAATAATGTCCCAGGTTATTTAAAGGTTTTTATACACACGCTCTACCATCGAAAACCTATCAGATATGAGCGTTGGCCTGCACACGATGGGGCTTAATTTTGTCAGTTACGTTCTACCAAAGAAAACGCTTCTTCGTCACACTTTGATTGTGACATGGTTAATATTACCGCTACCTCCTATCGATGCGCTATCTAAGAGCTAAAAAAACGCTAAATCAATGCATACAACATCAAGAAATAAAAAAAAAAATGTAGACGCAGCATAGGAACAACGTGTTTCATTGACACTTGTCATTTACCTGAATCAAAAACTTCAATATTAAACTGTATAATTACAAAGCAAAGCAAGGCATTTACATTTAAAGCTTTTTATGAACACGCTGTACAATCGAAAACCTATCAGATATTTGCGTTGGCCTGCACACGATGGGGCTTATTTTTCAGTTACGTTCTACGTAAATGCTTGTTTGCCACACTTCTATTGTGACATGGCTCTTATTACCGACTAGCTTTTGCCTGCTGCTTCGCCCGCGTGGTCGTCGAAAATTATCCCACGGGAACGTACGGGTCAAAAGTATCCTATCGAAAACACGTGGCGCTATCTATTGTCATAAAGAACGTTATTGTTGTTTTCCTCGGGAACAGTACTTTTTTTCGGGATGAATGGTACCCTATATCCGTGTCTGTACACCTGATAACGTATATGCAAAATTTCAGGATGATGGGTTCAGTGGTTTAGGCGTCAAAAGGTGTCAAACAAACAAACTTACTCTCGCATTTATAATATTAGTTAGCATACCTTCTATCAACTCGCTATCTAAGAGGCACAGCCCATTTGTAAAAAAAAAATAACGCTAAATCAACGCATACAACATCAACAATTTGAAAAACGGTACAAAAGCAAAACTGAAAACAGAACGGACGAAGCGTAAAACAAATTACAATGTACAAATTGTAATAACTTTGATTTTTTACACTGAAAAAAGGTCAAATTATTTGCGAGTTCACCCTTTTCGGTATCCAGTTAATACAAATAAACACGGAAAAAATAAGACTGTAGCCCGGAACCAATCAATCAGCCTAGCCTTTTCCCAACTATGTTGGGGTCGGCTTCCAGTCTAACCGGATGCAGCTGAATACCAGTATTTTACATGGAGAGACTGCCTATCTGACCTCCACAACCCAGTTATTGGGTAATACGATACCCCTTGGTAAGACTGGATGTCAGACTTTCGGGCTTCTGACGACCCGTAACGACTGCCAAAGATCCACAAATTTCCGAGGCACGGCGGAGTCTCGGTATGTAAAGATGGTCACCCATCTACGGACCAACCCCGGCAAGCGTAGCTTAAACTGATAGATGGACCCTTGCGGTTGTTATTACTTAGCCACGAGCTCCTCCACCTGGGCTGTAGCCCGGAATCATCGCCTGAAATCCTTTAGGTAGCTATTGAGATGGATGGGCAACGGCGATTGTATAAAAAACTTTTTAGCAAAAAATAAAACCGACTTCTAAAACAAAACACTACAAAGTGAAAAATAACTTTAATTTCGGAAGTCGGTGTCTTTCGTTTTGTATTTTCGTTTTTTGCCACCGACTTCCGAAATTAAAGTTATTTTTCACTTTGTAGTGTTTTGTTTTAGAAGTCGGTTTTATTTTTTGCTAAAAAGTTTTTATTTTTCACTTTTTAGTTGTGGAACCTACCCCACACAAATTCGAATACATAATTGAGCACAATAATTGTAGATATAGCCATGTAAATAACAGTGATAGGAAGTTATTAAAACATCATCACATCATCCATATAAAATAAGTGGGAAATATACGCATTATTGAAGCTAACTCAAAAACTCCCCAAGAAAAGTTAATAAAATTTATATGGGACCACCTCGAAGGTATACCCTTTCAAACAAAAAAAGAATTTTCCAAATCGGTCCATCCGTCTTTGAGTAATCGCGTAACAAAAAAAAACAAAAAAAATACAGTCGAATTGAGAACCTCCTCCTTTTGGAAGTCGGTTAAAAATATCGAATAAAGCCTTCAGACGTATTAATGGCTTAAATATAAACTGGAACTTAATCTTTGGGAACTAGCTGCCAGACTTTTCTGTGTGGGATTTATTACATCGTAAATAATTTTCAGATATGTAGGTAGGTCGTTTAATGGGAATGGAGTGGTTTGATAGGAAAATCTTATTTAACGTTCATTTTATTAAATTAAATTTGTTTGAAATAGCTGAAAATACATAGTGATTGTCAATTATTAAAGACTGTACAATAGCCTGATTGGATGGACATATTGTGATAACAGGCTAGCCAAAGTAATTGCTCCAACAGATACATAAGCCAGCTACTGTGAAAAAGCCTTGACCAAAGATTTTTTCAGAACAAAAATCGATTTTCAGCTTGACCACTCAGAAATAAAAAGGGCAAAATTTGGAACAAGCGTGCAAAATGGCCACCGCTATACGTAGGCACAAAAAAGGTTCCAGCTGACCGCGCTAAGTACCCAAATCCGAGCGTCTGATAGGGCCAACGTATCGCCATCTGTGGCAAACCGGTCCCTTTCAAGGAGACAATGAGGATATCTTAAATCCTTTAATGTTCGATATCATTTAGGAAAATCCCTGGAAAAGCACCGAATGTTACATACAGACGTAGGTACTTCTTACGGAAAATTGAGTTTCTGATCTGTAAAGTTGTGGGCAGAATGATGCGGTATTAGTGCCAAAACGCCATTTTGGCAACTACATACATAGAATAGGATATAAGTAAATGTTAATATAGTAGTTATATGTAAATGAACTACTTTTTCCATATAAATAGTTTATCCATATAAATAGACTCGTTTGAGTTGTGGGCAATTACAATCATATATAACTTGCTGATCTGACAGTCGTCCTGTCCAAACTGTAATTCATACAAATAGTTCATAGAAAATAATATTTTTAGTTGTTCCCGAATTTTCCAATTTTAGGGTTCCGTACCCAAAGGGTAAAACGGGATCCTATTACTAAGACTCTGCTGTCCATCTGTCACCAGGCTGTATCTCATGAACCGTGATAGTAAGACAGTTGAAATTTTCACAGATGATGTCGATGGCTCCTAAGTATACTGAGTCATCTGTACTTTTAATAACTTTAAAGGATGGCGATAAAAAGAGAGCAAATCAAGAAATATAGTTAATCACAATGAATTGAATATAATAAGGCCTATAAGCAGTGCAAAATAAATTTCATATTATTTTATTAATTACCATTCGCTCTTTTTATCGTTTTAAGTTATTAGGAGTACAGTTGACTCAGTATAATTAGGAGCCATCGATGTATTTCTGTTGCCGCTATAACAACAAATACTAAAAATCAGAATAAAATCAATATTTAAGGGGGCTCCCATACAACAGATATGATTTTTTGCCGTTTTTATAGATAATGGTACGGAACTCTTCGTGCGCGAGTCCGACTCGCACTTCACCGGTTTTCTTCTTTTATTATTTAAAAACCTTCTTCGGACTATAAAGCTAACGAAAGCGGTCCAGCCGTTCTGAAGTGATGCGCTTACGAACGAACAGCATTTCATATTTAGGGTTTCGTACTCCGCGGCTGCCAAATGGAACCGTCCGCCTGTAAGCCGCAGCTCACTAGTAACACCTGATGCCACTCCACATATGCTCATTTGTCAAAATAATGGCAAAGCGAAGTTTCAGGAGAAGAAAAATGTGACCAATGCATTTGCTGAGTCGACACATGACGTGTTCTATGTCAGCGGGCTGTATCTCATGAGCCGTATTAAGTAGACAGTTGAAATTTTCACATATAATATAAATAAAATAAAGTTAAAATAAAAATGAAAGGGGGTACAAGAAACACGTTTTTTAAACTGAGGTTTTTTTTTTGTTTAATACGTAGTGTTAAATATTTTGCGGTGGTATGGCCCTTCGTGTACAGTCACGAGCAATAACATAGAAACGCTATTTAAAATTCAAATTCATGTAGCAACATTAAATCGCTAAAATAAGTATGCTAACTTTGGCCAATAATTATGTAAACGTGAAATTGTTTCAAAATTAACTACACAGTTTGATCAAATTTTCGTTAACAATAAATTACCAAAAAATAATATTCACTTTTAGTTACATAATTATATTATTATCTCCTTTATTTATTTTTTAAACTTATTTTATTACATTTTTAAATATTTTTATAAAAACATTAAAAAAAACATTTAAAAATATAAAAAATAGTGATCCGCCGGTAGCGGGTGCAGGGTCCAAGCTACCGGTGGTTAGGGCCCCAGAGACAGGAACCTCCTCACAATACGCGCCGTATCAAGGAGGACTGCCTTCTGAATCAGGCCCTTCACCCAGCCACCCAACGAGAGCCTCTTGAGATGTTGGTCGAGGCTCTTAGCGATAAGGCCATTGACCGTAACGACTATCGGCACAATGATTGCCGAGTCCACATTCCACATAGCGACAACCTCGTGGGCTAAGTCGAGATACTTCAATTGTTTCTCCTTCTCAGCCTTCACGAGGTACTCGTCATGCGGGATAGTGACATCGATTATCATTGTGCGGCGCACTGATCGATCTATTACCACTATATCAGGCTTATTGGCTACAATAGTCCTGTCAGTGATAATAGATCGATCCCAGTATAACGTGACATGGTCATTCTCGAGAACTGGGTCGGGCACATACCTGTAATACGGTACCTCAGAGTCCACAAGGCCGTATTTCAGAGCAAGTTGCTGATGGATAATCCTGGCTACTTGATTATGCCTGTGCAAATACTCGCCGTTAGCTAAACGAGAACACCCAGAAGTAATATGTCTGATAGACTCACCGGGACAATGGCATGCCCGACATATGTCGATCGTCCCGTCTTTCATTATATACTTCCGGTAGTTATTCGTTAGCATAACTTCATCCATAATCGCACAGACTGAACCTTCGGTTTCCCCAAAGAGGTCACCGAAGCGTAGCCAGGCCACGGACGCTAAGAAATCTACGTCGGGCCCATGAAGGGCCCGGAAAAAGCGTCCGTGAAGCTCCTTGCTTTGCCATACTTCCTTGCGGTCGTTGGTACTAAGCACCACAGGTATGCGCCAGTTCTCTTTAGCCAAGGACAACGGGGTGAGTCCCTTGTCCACTGCAACTACATCTCGGTGCATACCCACGTCAGCCTTGAGAAAATATTCTCTGAGACTGCACACCTCGCGGTTGTGGAGGGTCTTAGCATTTAAAAAACCACGACCCCCGCACTTCCGCGGAATGTACAGCCTCATGACAGACGAACGTGGGTGATGCATCCGGTTTGCAGTCAGCAGTGACCGGACTCTCCTATCCAGGGCGTCTAGTTCCATCTGGGTCCACTTTAGTATGCCAAAGGAGTACATCAGGACCGGCATGACCCAACCCTTAAAGGCGCGCACCTTGTTGCCGCCGGACAAAGAACTATTAAGTACCTTTTTCAGGCGACCGAAGAAGCGCTCCTGCAACGATTTTTTCATGTCAGGTCCGTTAATGCCTAACCCCTCTGACATACCCAGGTATTTGTAGGTATCAGTTGCGGAGAGTGATCTCAAGTTTATAGAATCTGAGAGTTGTAGTCCCTCAGATTCCACAATCCCGCCCCGCTTTACATGCATGACTGCACATTTATCTACACCAAATTCCATCCTGATGGAATCACTAAAAGTTTTAGTTACTTTTAGTGACTCCAGCAGTTGCAATTTGTTGGTGGCAAACAGTTTCAAATCATCCATATAAAGCAGGTGGGATATTACCTGACCCCCTCTCCGCAAAGGACAGCCCAGCCCTGTACCCTCCAGCAGAGTGCTAAGAGGGTTCAAGGCTAAACAAAACCACAGTGGACTCAGACTGTCGCCCTGGAATATTCCCCGCTTAATCCTAATAGGTTCGTTGCTCCCCTGAATTTGTCGGCATCCTGGATAGCGAAGAACCGTCCTCCACTGCCCCATACACGTCGTTAGGAAGGTGCTCAGAGTTGTATCAATTTTGTACAACTCTAACATCCTCAAGAGCCATGTATGCGGCACCGAATCAAAGGCCTTCTTATAGTCTATCCAACATGTCGACAAATCCTTTCGGGATCGACGGGCCTGTTGGCTTATGGCCATGTCAATGAGGAGTAGCTCCTTGGTGCCGCGGGACCCATTCCTACATCCATTTTGAGAGACAGACATAATAGAATTCTTTTCTAAATGAGAATTAATTTTCTCTCTCAAAATCGATGTAAGAAGTTTATAGACCGTCGGCAAACAAGTGATCGGCCTATAATTTTTGGGTTCCGTGGCATCACCTGACTTATGGAGCAGGTGAGTAACTCCTGTTGTAAAGAGCTGTGGCAGTGACCCAGACTCTAAGGCCGACTGGAATTGCGATGCTAAGCACGCGTGTGAACTTTGCAGCCATTTAAGCCAAAAATTGTTCAGTCCGTCCGGTCCCGGAGATTTCCAGTTCGGTATCGGGCGGGCTGCACTGGCTACATCGGAGGAAGTAATTATTACTTCCTCCATCTCCGGTATGGCGTCACACACGCGCTCAACATCCCGCATCCATTCAGCCTCAGTATGGCAAACGGGCACCGACCAGATGTTACGCCAGAATATGCTAGTGGCATCATCATCCGGGCGGCATACGTCTGCCACATTTTGCTCAGGTCGCTCCCATGCTCTATACACCCACCTTTGATCACGCTGGAATATGCGATTCTGGGTATACCGCTCAACCCGTCGCTTATACCTACGGATGCGGCTTGCCCATGCACAGACCTTCTGCTTCAGGAAGTCAATGCGCTCTGTGACACGGGACATATATTCTTGAGGACTGATTCCAGTCCCCGAGAACGCCCGCCTCACAAAGCGCATCACTCTAGGGCGAGTATTGCCCTCCCTGAAGCAGTATCAGTTTGCCGATGAGCACCCTGGTCCCCTCGAAACGCTGCTCGATCCTCACTGCCAGGCTGGAACAGCGGGTTTTGGTCGTGTAGCTATGTCACAATTTGGAAATTTGACATTGGCTACACGACACGCCGCAATAGCCGCGCAATACAAGATCGAGTGCGTATCTACGAGATCTTCGCTGCTTTCAAAATAAAAACCAAGCAGCGAATCCAAGGCACACACCATCGCCCTATTCGTTCGAGGTAAATGTGGTCTAAGTTGGACAGGGGCAGTTCTAAACTCCCGAATCGCATCCTCCAGCGCGCTCCTCAATCGTTCGTTACACTGGCTACTTACCGTAACAATCTCCTCGCCCCCCTCCTCATCATTAACATAAGACCGTGGTTGGGTTATGTCACTGACTAGAGGTTGCACCGCGGTCTGTGACGGGACAGGGACGATACGGTTGCTCAGTACCTCTGAGCGCAGCCTATCAAGCGAGGCGTCGTCCAATCTGTGATTCCGTTGGATAACCCGCACCTGATCTGAAAGTCGTTGGGCCGAGACGTTGTCGTGTGTATGTAAGCACCTTTATATTATTAAGTCATGTACGTGTTTCACAATATAAAAGATGTGACATTACTTAAATAAAGACAGTATTTACTCATCATTTGCCGTGTTATCATTTCGATCCGATTCCCAACATCATATGGCGACCGTGACGTAAGTGTCCCGTGGACTTTGTTTACAATTCCTTTCACCGTATAAGGATACCGTTCCACGATGAATCTCAAGTGTAGTCGCAAACAAAGTCTTGTGAGAATAAGTGTTTTTTGTGGCAACTGTATAGAACAATATTATCATGGGGAAAACTCAGAGTAAGGAAGAAGTCATAATAGCGCAAACAGCATCTGGCGGTAATAACAACGCAGATTTGGAGCAGCTGAAATACCACACCAGCACGACGAATGTGGTTTTAATGGTAATATTAATTCTCCTGCTGCTGGGATTCGTGTACCTCATATTCAGGATTTACAAGAACTGTCACACAAAGTGGATGACCAATGAAATAAATCGACACGCTTTGCGAAGATCAATTTCCTACTTGCGGCGAAACCCCAAAATTGAAATGAATACGGAGAACATATAGCAGAGATTTAATGGATAAAACTATTCGATAAGGCAGCGACAACAACGCATAACATATACCTACCTACATATTGAATGACACCCTTGACAATATAACCATGGCTATGAGCTTGATATAAGAAGACAACTACGTGCTGATACCACCCTTCTGGCTCCGAAGTAAGAAAACCAAATTTAGTGAAGTGCAAAAAAAAAAAAAAATTAAATAAAAAAAAAAAAAATAAAAAGTGACAATAAAGTGAGTGAGTGCCCGCAATTTGTGAAGTTATAAGTTCGGTTCGTCGGCATCCCAAAGTAGAACTTTAGACATTATTACTTAGCCCTAAGTAGTGAAATCTCGTAGATACCTAAATGTATACATACGCCTAGATAAGTGTATAAAATAATAATCAATAGCGCAAGGTGAAATGTTCCTGCATTGGATACGTACGTATAATAAGTAGGGAAACATAAATACACCTCATAATTATACCTTATGGTTCGGGAACTGTCAGATTTACTTGTAAACATAAAAGAATTGAGAACGTATTTAGTGAAGATAGGCCCAACGCGGCGAGTAGGTGAAATAATTAAAGTAAAGGTAGAGGAAGCTAACCACTTGTATGAAGAATATCAAAATATTTTAGGAAAATTAGAAGTTATTAAAGGTAACATTAAGGAAGAAGAATACTTGTTAGTAAAAAAAAATTGTGAAAAATTTAATATAATATATAAGGAAATAATAAGTTTATGTACTGTAAAAACTGAGGAAAGCCCAAAAATGGCCAAATTTGATTTAAAGATAGCTATGAATTTATTGCCTGTTTCAGCCAATGACGAATCCAGTATTCATCGCCTTATAGATGGTATTGAATATTACAGCTCAGAGCTCGACGACGACTCCCAGAAAAGGTTAGTAAACTTTGTTTTAAAAAATAGATTAACTCGGGAAGCGAAATTGAAATTATCCGAAACTTATTCCAGCACTGATGCACTTGTTAATGACATGAAAAACCAGCTTTTACCGAAAAAATCGGCAGTTGCTATTCAACGCAAACTGCAAGGTTTTAGACAAGATAATCTGTCAATTGATGAATT
Organism: Dicycla oo; assembly: GCA_948252095.1. NCBI lineage: Eukaryota > Metazoa > Arthropoda > Insecta > Lepidoptera > Noctuidae > Dicycla > Dicycla oo. The sequence goes on from OX411728.1 coordinate 18,141,136, forward strand.
TGGTAAGCAAATTACAGAAATGTTCGTTGACCTAACCATTTCTCAGTCGGAAGGTAAGAACCACGCATACGAGGTTTTACGACCACTAAACGAAAAACTCGCTATAAAATGTTTTTCAGATGGCTTGAGAAATCGTAGACTCAGTACAATTATCACAGCAAGGAACTATACCTCATTAAAGGATGCTGTCCAAGCGGCTTTAGATGAAGAAATAACACGACCAACCGATCCAGAACTTTTATATTTCAATCGCAATAACAATCATAATAACAATTACAGGGGTTTCGGGAATCGTCGAGCCAGTATGAGGGCCAGAGGTACGTCACACACAACTGCGGAAGAGCAGAACAGCGAGAATTATGGTTACCAGCAGGGCACAGGGCGCGGCTGGCGAGGTCAACGGAACTCGGCGCGCGGTGCAACGCGGTCACCTTTCAGGAGCAGAGGTAGATCTCATTATAATCGCCAAGCACAATTACATACTTTGACAAACTCAGACTCAACACCGGTACAGACAACCGAAGCTTCTTTGCAAACGGCCGAATCTTCCTTGCCATCCAACGAAAATAATGAGTTTTTTCGTGACTAAAAGAGCAATACTTTTTACAAATAATAATTCAAGTACCATTTATTTAAATGGTCGTAATGGTTACCCATATAATTGGTTAATTGACACCGGTGCCTCCATATCGGCAATAAAATATAAACATGTAATGAAACAAAACATTCCAATCTATAAACAGAACATTGACGTATTTGGAATGGGAGGCAAAGTTCAATCTATTGGATATGTTTATCTAGATCTGAGTTCTAAGAACCAGATATTGAAACATAAGTTCTATGTTTTCAATTCCTTGCCTTGTGGCATAATAGGACACGACTTCTTAAACAGATACAAATCTATTCTAAACCTAGGTAACAATACTTTGTTGCTATGGAATAATAATGTTCAAATTTCTTTCCCGTTGTGTTTTCCACGTAAAAATATAACTATACCAGCGAGGTGTGAATCAATACATTTCATAAATGTCCAGCCGAGGTATGCATTTGAAGAAATCGTAATTTGCGCATCAGAACTGCAAAACGGAGTTTTTATTGCTAGCGCATTGGTTAAACCTATGAACGGAAAGTTTCCGATTCGAGTCCTTAACACAACGGATAAAGATTTAACCTTAAATGAAATTAATCCCATTATACAAAAATCGACTGAATACGATATTTGCTCCTTTGAGAAAACAATTAGCAACGCGGAAAGGGTTAAAAAACTTTTTTCTATACTAGATTTAAAGCACCTTAACAAAGAGGAACAACTAACAATAGAAAGAATATGTGCGAAGTATTCAGACATTTTTTGCCTACCAGGGGACAAAATGACGACAACAGACTTATATAAGCACAAAATTAACTTAAAACCTAACGTAGCGCCGGTATATTCGAAGCCATATAGACTACCATACTCACAGAAAGGAGAAATAAACAAACAAATAGAAAATCTACTTCAGCAAGGTATTATAGAAAAATGTAACAGCGAATGGTCAAGCCCAATATTACTAGTACCCAAAAAACCAGACTCAACTGGAAATAAAAAATGGCGATTAGTTGTCGACTATCGCAAACTAAATAGCTGCATTCGAGATGATAAGTTTCCACTACCTAATATAAATGAAATATTAGACTCATTATCAGGGTGCATTTACTTCAGCCATTTAGATTTAAACCAAGGTTTCTATAATGTAGATTTACACGAAGATAGCCGCAAATATACAGCATTTGCTTCAGGGCAATACCAAATGACGCGTATGCCCATGGGTTTAAAAACCAGTCCCAGTTCCTTCTCACGCATGATGACAATGGCTATGGCCGGTTTAACATATGATAAGTGCTTAGTATATCTCGACGATCTGATAGTCCTCGGAAAGTCTCTTTCTCACCACAATAAAAACCTCATAGACATACTTGATCGCTTACGCAAAGTTAACTTAAAACTAAACCCAGAGAAATGCAATTTCCTAAGGAAAGAGATGCTTTATTTAGGCCATATAGTATCAAGTGAAGGTGTTCTACCCGATCCCGCAAAAATAAGCGTTATCAAGGATTACCCAATCCCCAAAAACATAGAAGACGTAAAACGATTTGTCGCTTTTGCGAACTACTATCGTAAATTTATTCCCAATTTTGCCGATAAAGCTTATTATCTAAATTTATTATGTAGGAAAAATGTAGTATTTAATTGGGATAACAACTGTCAGAAATCATTTGACATACTTAAAGAGACTATGATAACACCGCCTCTATTGCAATATCCTAATTTTTCTCAAGACAATAAATTCATACTACAAACAGACGCATCAGGCTATGCAATTGGAGCTATTTTATCAAATGCTGACGGGCGTCCAGTTGCTTACGCTAGCAGAGGCCTAAATAAATCAGAAAAAAACTATCCCACCATAGAAAAAGAATTATTAGCTATAGTGTGGGGGGTGAAACATTTTAGACCGTATTTATTTGGCCGTCATTTTAAAATTATAACTGATCACAAACCATTAATTTACTTATTTAATCTCAAAGATCCATCCAGCAGGCTACTTAAATTTAAATTGATACTTGAGGAATACGATTATGAAATTGAGTACGTCAAAGGTAGAGACAATGCAGCAGCGGACGCACTATCTCGATTAACTTCCAAAGAATTGCAGGAAATGAACAATAATTTATGTGTAATGACGCGAGCGCAGAAACTGAAAATGGAAGCCAACCCATCAACAGGCGAGGCAGCTCCGCCAAGCGATTATTGTGAAAAACCAACTCTCGTGGAGACACAGAATAGACCACAAGAAGTAGTTGAATTGAGATTTATAGACAATTCAGGGTTAGGAAAGTTAAGGAAAGAAAACGAATTAAATAACGAAAACAAAGTTTTCATCTATTCAAGAAATAAAAAGACAATTTTTATACAACCAGCGGCTCACTCGCAAATGACTCGAGCAGAATTTGTGAAAGCGCTGAGTAATTTTTGTAGTGAGATATGTGTAGAGGAAGTGTACTTTATGAAAAATAAAAATAATAAAATATTTGTTGAAAAATTAATTAACCAAATCAAAGACAGCGAAAATTGGTCAGGGCCAAGACTAATCATAATACAAGACGTAGAACGCGTAGAAAATAAAGACGATAGGAAGATAATACTTAATGATTTTCATCTTTTACCGACAAGTGGCCATGCGGGTATAAGACGAATGGTAAATAAGATTCGGAAATATTATTTTTGGCCCGGCTTAGAAACTGATGTAAAAAATTATGTGATGAAATGCTCAGAGTGCCAGAAACAAAAGTACACAGTGCAGGTAAAGGAACCCATGGCCATCACCTCTACGGCACACACTGCTTTCGAAAAGATTTTCCTAGATTTAGTAGGGCCTTTAGATAAGGACAATAATGCATATTCATATATTCTAACAATACAGTGCGAGTTGTCAAAATATGTATGTGCTTATCCGCTTAAAACAAAAACAGCAGCAGAAGTGGCACGTTCTTTTGTGGACAACTTCGTATTGCAACATGGTGTGCCGAAGGAAATCGCCACCGACAGGGGCACTGAGTTTATGGCAGATACGGTAAAGGAGGTATGTGCTTTGCTTAATATTAAAAAACTAAACTCAACTGCATATCACCATCAAAGCATAGGAGCATTAGAAAACTCACATAAAAGCTTGTCCGCATTTCTTCGTATACAAACAGAACAAAAATCAGAATCCTGGAGTACCTGGTTACCCTACTGGTGTTTCGCCTACAATACTTCTGTAAATACGTCTACTAAATACACCCCGTTTGAATTAGTTTACGGTAAGACATGCGTTTTGCCAAGCAACCTCACTCAAAAACTAGAGCCGCTTTATAACTATGACAGTTACCCTCTGGAACTAAAATACAGGTTACAGGTGACACAAACACAAGCTCGCAAAAATTTAATTAACAGTAAGTTGGTGACAAAACGCAGGTACGACACATACGTTAACCCCACACATTACAACCCAAATGACAAAGTATTAGTAAAAAACGAAACAGGCAATAAACTTACAAGCTTATACTCAGGACCCTACAAAGTTATCAGGGACATTTCACCAAATGTAGAAATCGAAATTAATGGTAAAACTGATGTTATTCATAAAAATAGAACGAAGCTCTATTTTGAATGATGTATTTAATGAACCTAAATAACACTGTAACCATTCTTACATAAGTAATTATTATAAGCACTTAGAAAATAGTACTTTAACAAAAACAACCTGTTGTTGTCCTATAGGATAGTTATAATTACTAAGCTAAATGTACCATGTACTAGTATAATTATGCTTACAATATTATGTGCTTAACCTATTTAAATAAGTAAACTAACCATAATTATAGAAAAAAAAAAAAAAGATAATAATAACAAAAAAAAAAAAAAACATTTAGTTAATATTATTTTTTATTTTCTCCCCCCCGGGGAGGTGTCGTGTGTATGTAAGCACCTTTATATTATTAAGTCATGTACGTGTTTCACAATATAAAAGATGTGACATTACTTAAATAAAGACAGTATTTACTCATCATTTGCCGTGTTATCATTTCGATCCGATTCCCAACATCATAACGTTGATGGCTGGTTGAAGCGCCTGGAACAGAGACAGCATCCTATCGCGGTACGCAGTGAGGTTAGTTCCCCCCTCTGTAGCCCCGTAATATGCGCGCATGACGTTCTCATTCATTTGTTGAGTCCATTTCATGCGCTGCACACAACCACCGGCAGCGGGGACCCGGCTCGGGGCTGGATGGCCCCTAAGTCCCAAGCTTCTCGGTGGCCGGCCTCTCCCCTGCCGACGTACAGGTGTTGGCGACGTCGGCGGGGAAAAATACTCGTCGCTCGAGCTCGACGCAACTACCGCGGCCGGTGTCGTCACAGCGCTCACGGTGGGGCTGGGTACCGGCGGCAGCGAGGCGGAGCCGAGCGAAGAGTCCGGAGGTGGTAGGCGTGCTCGTCTTGCAGCTGCTCTCGTCAACATTTTTTTATTTTCATTTGGGTTTGTATTGTTTTATCGGAGGTGACATGACAAATGTCACCTCCGAATTGGCAGTTTTTTATGTATTTTGTACATTTTGGTAATTGCTGTATTTAAATTATCTTGATAATTTTTTCTTGCAGTGGCACACGCCACTGCAAGAAAAAATTATTTATAAGGGTTTTTCTCAGGAAATAAAATAAAAAAACTGCGACTAATATTAAACTGAAAATAATATAAAACTGAAAATATATGAAAATAAATTTTGACGTGTTGACGTTGGTGTTGCCAGCTTATTATATATTATTATTATTATTATAATTTCAAAAACATTTATACAGTACAGTTTCGAAATTATGTAAACAATTACAAAGCAGCAGTTTCAAGCAGCTTGAACTAGGAAATAAGTCAGTGATTTCACCTAATTGACAAAATCAGTGTACATATTATAATCATAGGATCTTATTTTATTATTTATTTTTAGATTCTTTATCAATCATTTGCGTTATTTCATATTATGTTACAGAAAGGTAGTAAAAGCTAGTAGCCATCAGCGAGTGGCATCGACTCACCCGTCGACTGTTTTTATTTCTGTATACCGTCCTAAAACTTGCTATTAGATTCCTACGGCAACATTGCAAATTGGACCCGGTGAATTGGCCGAGATTAGTGGTCGCATGAATAGCAAGCAATATACCAGTATTTTAGATAAGTTTTACTGCCTAGTCTGGAGGTATACTTTCCTGAATGAACGCCTATTGATTTTGTGCAGGACAATTCAGGAGTCCATAATTCTCGATTCACTCAGGCCTGGTTCAATCACAACCGAAATTTCGTGAATTTATTGCCGTGGCCACCTAAACGCCTTGACCTCAATCCTATTGAGAATTTGTGGGGGCTGATGGTCCAAGAGTGGGACAGCAACGAAGGTAGAACCAAAGAAAACTTGGTCAGACACGTCCACGAGATAGGGAATAGTTTTAGAGGCACTAATGTATGTTATAATATGATTTCGTCAATGCGGGAAAGGTTGCAAGATGTTATAAACGCTGAAGGTGGCTACACAAGATTTTAATTAATTTAACCGATACCTCGTATTTAAAATTAACAATGGTTATGTGTAGCGACAGACAACCATAGTTGATTAAATTTTGATTTTAAATCAATAAATACATATTTGAATAACTATTGATTTAAGGGCGAAGCAGCAGGTTGTCCGCGAAATTCAAATTTTCTTACGTTTTTTGCAATTTGCAAGCCAGTATTAGGTTGTATATTGATTATAGTAAGATTCGCGACTGTAACATAATATACTCGTACGAGTATGTCTTAACAAAATTATAATCATTAATAATAATAACCTGGGACATTGTTCACACACGGTAATCTGATCCCAAACTAAGCAGAGCTTGTACTATGGAAACCAGATGACTGATATACTACATATACTACTTTTTTTTTTGTAAATACATACTTATATAGATAATTACACCCAGACTCAGAACAAACAGACATGTTCATGCACACAAATATTTATCCTGGGTGTCTCGTCCAGTAAGTACAAAGAACGGCCCCCACCAAAAACCAGGTGGCGTATGATAGAAAAAGAGGAATGTGCAAGTATGTTTAAGAGTCAAGTGGTAGACAAAATGATCGAAATGAAGGATATGGAAGGAAAAACTGTGAATGAAAGTTGGAAAGAGATGGCGGATTGTATAAGGAGAGTAGCAAAAGACGTGTTTGGAGAATCGAAAGGGTAAGGCATGATAGAAAAGGATACATGGTGGTGGAATGAAGAAGTGCAAAAGATGCTTAAAGAAAAGAAAGTTGCGTTTAAAGAATGGCAGGGTGTAGAAAACGGGAATCATAGTCTGAAAGAAGATAAGAAGAGAATTTATAAAGAATGGAAGAGGAAGGCAAAAAAGGTGGTAGCAGTTTCCAGGGCTAAGGCGCAGGAGAAGTTGTATGACTCACTGGACAGCCCAAGAGGCCAGAAGGAGCTATACTGGATTACAAAAGCAAGAGAAAGGAGAACGAGAGATATAATTCATATTAAGTGTATGAAAGATGAAGCTGGTAAGGTTCTGTCCGAAGATGACGAGATAAAAGAACGATGGAAGTTTTATTTTGAAAAGCTAATGAACGAAGAGAATAAATGGAATGGTGTGCTCAAAGAGGTACAAACAAATATGGGTATGGTGAGGGAAATTAGCATGGATGAAGTAAGGAAGGCAGTTCAAAGTATGAAAAATGGAAAGGCCATGGGCCCAGATGACATACCAGTAGAAGTATGGAAGTGTTTAAAAGAAGATGGATGTATGTCGCTGACTTTATTCTTCAATAAGTTGTTGCATGAAGAAGCGATCCCACAAGAATGGTGCAATAGTTCGCTAGTGCCCATCTTCAAGAATAAAGGTGACGTACAGGACTGCAACAACTATCGAGGGAAAAAGCTTATGTCCCATAGTATGAAGGTATGGGAGAAAATAATAGAGAAAAGATTGCGAGAGGAGAGTGAGATTACCCCAAACCAGTTTGGGTTTATGCCAGGTCGAGGAACAGTGGACGCCACTTTTGCACTCCGCCAATTGTGCGAGAAGTACAGACGTGCACACAATAACTTGCACATGGTGTTCATTGATCTGGAAAAAGCGTATGATAGGGTACCTCGGGATGTCTTGTGGTGGGCCTTGAAAGAGAAAGGTTTGCCCGGGAAGTATGTAGAGTTAATTCGTGCTATGTACAGTCAATCTTGTACCTACGTCCGGTCGGCTGCTGGCAACACCGACGAGTTCAGTGTGGCGGTAGGCTTGCACCAGGGGTCGGCTTTAAGTCCTTACATCTTCCTGTTGATTATGGACGCTCTGACAGCGGACATACAGGAAGAGGCACCCTGGTGCATGCTATTTGCCGACGACATCGTTCTTGTCGGTGAAGATGGACCTGAGATCCAGAGCAGATTGGAGAAATGGTAACGGAAACTGGAGAATGTCAGCTTGAAAATCAGCAGAACCAAGACCGAGTATATGTTCTGCGATTTCGGAGGTCTCTCCAGTGCTGGAGCCATAGCGCTTGATGGCGCGCTTCTCCCGGTCTGCTCCGACTTCCGGTATCTTGGGTCACTTGTGCAAAGCGATGGCGAAGTAGACCGGACTGTTAAGCACAGAATTAACACTGGATGGATGAAATGGCGGCAGGTCACGGGAACAATCTGCGACTCCCGCATTACCCTTAAACTCAAGGGGAAGATTTATAAAACAATGGTTAGACCTGCTGTCTTGTATGGATCAGAATGTTGGGCCATAAAAAGAATGAATGAAAGGCAATTGCATGCAGCAGAGATGAGAATGCTAAGAGGGATGTGTGGTATTACGCGAATAGATAGAATAAGAAATGAGTATGTAAGAGGAAGTCTGAAAGTGACACCGGTGACTGAAAAGTTGTGTGGAAATCGGTTGTCATGGTATGGGCATGTGATGCGGAGGAATGAGGAAAATGTCGTCAGGAAAGTGTTGAGTATGAACGTGGAGGGCTATACGAGTAAGGGAAGACCAAAGAAACGATGGATGGACTGTGTGAAAGATGATATGGCCAGAAAGGGAGTGACTACCGAGATGACGACTAATAGAGAAGTATGGAAGAAAAAGACATGTTGCGCCGACCCCAAATAAATTGGGACAAGGGCAGGAGAATGAATCCTAAATGTCAAGATTTCATGAAAAAGTCATTCATGAGGATTATATGAACTAAGAGAGTTGTATTGATGATTTTAATGATTATAATTCTATAAATACAGATTTGTTACGATCACGAATCATCTTCAGAACAACATACATACTGATACCTTACCTACAAATTGCAAAAAATGTAAGAAAATTTGAATTTCGCGGGCTTCCTGGAGCTTTCTCCTTAAACATTAATACTTCATTAATAATGATTACGTTTGGAGCGGATTACTACACTGATTCTGTAAGCTCTTGTTTTATTGCAGTAACCAACCACTATTGATTTACAAAACAGTCAAGTATTCATCGCATTGTATTTGCCGCTCAGCGACAAGCGATGTTCGGGGTTTCTTTTAGGGATATGATCTGAAATACAGCAAAGAACAAAAGTATCCGACATAGCTTGGACTATTAGCAGTGGACTGAAACAGGCTGATGATGATTGTATTAATTATCATCACTGAATTCGTCAAATTCAGAAACCATTGTATTATAGAATGCTATATGAATAAACTTAACAAAAACAGCAAAAAGTAGATATACACTTTCAATGTCATTTTAATGTATCCATGACAATTTATATAACACGTTTACAGTTTCTATTACAATTATACATTTTGTTTACATGTTATAGAAATTGTCATGGATACTTAAAAATTACATTGGAAGTGTAAACTTTTTACTGATGTTGTTTCGTTTATATTACTGTGAAACCAATGTATACCCAGTTTTGACACAGGTTGATGGTTAGGTAATTTAGAAAAAAAAAGTCGTACACATATTTTTTGAATGGTAGAAGTTAAGATATTTTAGAAAATGTGACAATGTATATATATATTGCTCGTGACTGTACGAGTCGGACTCGCACTTGGCCAGTTTTTCCATTTTTTTTTTTCATATTTTACAATGATTAGTAAAATATTTCAAGTTCGGTATTATCTTCTATACATACTTATTATAAAATGGACCTAGTTATGCAGAAAGCAGCCATATGGCACTTTTTCCAAAAATTAGTTATAACAGTCATACTGATTTCGACATACACGATTTTTTGCAAAAACAACCATGTCGATATTTCTATTTAGCACGGAGATACTCGTATGAGCCGTCAAATGCAGCCTTGTCCATACATCTAATGCAACCATCGACAGAAACTGCTTATAACTCTGTTTGTACTTTTCCCGACATGGCTGCTTTCTGCAAAACACGGTCGAAATAAAGCAGTTTTTCGGTCAGTCCATGTGACCGCTTAGATCTCTAAACCACACAATGAATTCTGAAAGTACAAATACATTAGTATTTTACTTAGATAAAGCACAGAAACTCTAAGTTTTGAGTGTCACCATTGTAGCCGTGCAAAGCAGGAGAGAGGGTTGCTATACATCATCATTTTTAATGTTATGAATCATTAAAAATGATGATGTATAGTTTTTGGTCAAAAGTCATGCCCAGGTTGCGCGGGACTATTATTTAATTATCATTTCTCTTGGAGGCTAGTTTAGTAAGCCCAGTGCAGTATTTATTATGTTATTGTACTCATCATTATAAACAACTTTTACTATGGGACCAAACATAAAATCGCGAAAAAAAATCAGCTGTTCCCTACATTTTAACGAGATAACAGCCATCGAAGAAAAACCACTAACAGACCGAGAACGAAAATTCCAAGGCGAGAAACATTTTACGAGGGAAATCACGGCGTCACCTAAACAAATACAGCTATGTAAATAAATCCTAGGTATTATTGGCATTTAATCTAGGTCAAACCGATATTTGGGAGTTTGCAGCTCGGTTGATATTTGGACCGTTCAGAGTTTACAAATTGGGGATTATTTGTTCATTCCTGGTTTCTGTTTGATTGCTTCTCTCTTGTATTTTATGTGCTATTGTCTGTTATGAAGTTCTGGACTATTTTGGTTCAGGATTTTGGTGTGAATTCAGTGATTTATTGAAATTCGAATTTGAATTCTATTGCTATGCAAAAACGCGACAACTGGCAGGCCAGCTGGCGTGGTTAGTTAAGATTCTCTTACCGCCTATCACGCCGCAGGTCGTGAGTTCGATTCCCATCCAGGACAAACATTTGTGTGCATGAACATGTCTGTTTGTCCTGAGTCTGGATGTAATTATGTATATAAGTATGTATTTACAAAAAAAAAGTAGTGTTTGTAGTAGTATATCAATTATCTGGTTTCCATAGTACAAGCTCTGCTTAGTTTGGGATCAGATGGCCGAGTGTGAAATGTCCCAGGATATTATTATTATTAACTATTGTAAGTCATTCCTATTATGTGCTCGTTTAGTATTCACATTTTTATTATAATATACAGGGTGGGGCGTCAATTTGATATGACAATAAACATACGGCTACTTTATTTCAAACAGAAACTAGATTATATGTACAAGCTAAAACTATAAGATATATATGTATATTATGTACAAGTATATAAAATCATAAAAATAAAAAGGTGACAAGCTCATAGGGCATCAAAAAATTCGTCCGCATCGCTGTCAATGGTAAAAGTGCCCAAAAGGCTGGCAGCATTGCCACGTTGGATAGCAATGCTGATTCTTTGGGCTAAAAATAGGCCAGCCCTCTGGTCACGTGATGAGTCGACCAACCGCTTGGCGATGTCCCGAAATACTCGATGAGCACTCGGACCCCAAGGCCCTAGAGTTTCAACCCCAAACGGCTCAAACATATAGCTCCCAATAAGGTTGCTATATTTGCGCCGTTTGAGGTTTTCTGCTAAGTAAGTCAGTAATATAATAATAATAATAATAATAATAATTTTTATTGAGACTAATAATAAGTTTGTTACAAAGAAATATTCATAAATTATTAGTAGGCTATTTTAAAACAATACATAATGGGAGCATCTGCAGCCGAACTAGGTGTAAACCTGTATCTCGGCAAACAGCGCCAATCCTCTGAGATATTAAGATACAATGAAAAAAATTAAGCCAACATGTGCAATTTTGTTTCAAAAACCTAATGTCATAAGGACAATTTTAAATACAATAAAAGAATATAAAAAACAAAAATAACAAAAACATAAATGTGTTGGAGAGTGTAGGTGTGTGATTGAAGTTTAAGTTAAGTGTTGGTGTAGGTAGGTGTGTGAATGTGTGGGTGCTTGATGAGTGGATGAATGAATGGATGTATGGGAGTTTGGATGTGTGATAGTGACTTAGAATTATTAAAATAAGTGTCGAACAGTACTATATAGGTAATTATAGTATGTAAGCGTAAGAACTTATGAAGTTACTTATTCTGGTAGAATTATAAGCTTTTCTGTCTCTACATATGTTAAAGTTAAAAGGTACTCTTTTACCTTATTCTTACAGTTTGTCTTATTTAGGGGATAAATATTAAGTTTAGAGTTTATTTTATTATACACAAAAGGACCCAAGAATGCAAAAAATCTTTTAATGAATGATGTGTGTGGTTGGTGATCACGAGTACACACTAAACTATTCCTACGTCTAAGTGTAAGTTTGGGGTCATATATTAATTTTTTATGCTGTCGTAAGATGATAGTAAGTAAGAAAAGCTGTCGAACGTTAAGAACTTCACAGTGTTGGTATAACAAAGTGGTTGAGAAAAACCTGGGCTTAAAAGTACAGATCTTGAGGATCGCACGTTGAGCAATCTCAACCGGATTAATAACAGTTTTAGGAGCACCTCCCCAGGATGAGATGCAATAAGTTATTATCGACTGGCATAAGGCGAAGTATATTTGCTTTAGTAACAAAAGATCAACTACATGTCTCAGCTTTTTAAATACATATATGAGCTTTCTGACCCGCGAGGAGAGTAATTTTATGTGATCTTTAAAACTGAGGTTACTGTCTATAATGACCCCCAAGTATTTGATTTTATGAACGTGTTCTATTGGTTTACAACTGCAGTTGCTACCTTGGGAGCATTGATGAGGGACTATGCCGTAGTTGCTCATATTACACATCGACTGACGGATACTGAATGTAAGGTATTTAGTTTTATCATTATTTAGAGTCAAAAGATGATGTCGAAGCCAGTTGTTCACAATATTGAACCCAGTTTGTGCAGCAATGAAGACCTCATCCCAGGAATCAGCAGCGAAAAGAAGAACTGTATCGTCAGCATAAGATATTAAATCACATTTTGGAATGTTGATATTTGTGAGATCATTAATATAAATGAGAAAGAGGGTTGGACCCAAAATACTGCCCTGGGGGATGCCGTAGGAAACCGGTAGATCAGAATATCAATATTAATATTTTGTGTCGTCTAGAACCTGTGACGTACTGAAGTATGGCCTATAACTACTACACGTACAAATATCGTCAATGCCTATGTTACAAACAGCTTCGGTAATCCAATCATCACTGTCATAACTACTGTTTAGTCTTGTATATATGTAGCCCTTGTAATGAGGAGGGTTTTCATGAAAATCTCTGGAACTACCAGTCGGATTTGAAAAATGCCACGACTAAAGAAAATACATACAGCTGCTTTGACACTTTTGACAGGTGCCTACATCCTAAAGATCGTCTCAGTGCTGCCACCTAGTGACCATTTTAATCAACCCTCAGGTTGATTAAAATAAAACGACAATGTCTGTTTGTCTATGAGAAAGTTGATATTTTCAACCTTACTGAAGTTTCAATTAAAGTTTAAAGAATTTAACTTCCCACTAGTTGACTAGACAGACGTTGTTCAATAATTCATAAAAAAAATCATATGGAAAATGCACTTTCAGTTTCCCAAATTTTCCATTATTCCCGGCAACTTTTCTAATTTTTCTTTCCGATATTTTGGCGCCTCACTGGTGGGATTTTCTTAACAATGAAATAAACCAAGACTGAAGGCAAGTGATAGATAACACAAAGATTTATTGAGTCTCAAAAAATCACAATGAATGTGCGCAACATGGATGGAGTTATGGCACTATAGAGAAGTGTCCTGACGTTGCGTGAGCGTGCGTGATCCATCGCCGCCCGATCGATGTCCACCGCGCACATGATGGATGGAAAGCAACGCATGAAGCATTGATGGCAATAATAGATGACATGAAGTAATTTTTTACTCCGTTGGTGTCATTGCTGTATGGCGTTCCAATGGAAGAATAAATAAATAAATAAGTAAATAAACACACTGAATTCTACTATTGCTGGTGTTTTAAAAAATAACAGGTATAATAATAACGTTCTACAACTTTTTTTACTACTTTTTCCACAAAACAACCAGAACAACATTTTTTTTTTATTCGGATGTACTCGTAGTAGATAAAACAATGTAAGAAACTGAACAACTAAACCTCAATCTGTCAAAATTATTGGCTTGAGCTGTTTTCTACAAGTTTTCATTGTCAGGGATCAGGTTGTCAGGGAAAACACGTGTGTAGGCGAAAGTAACCCGCAACAGTAAGATGAAAAATTGTAATTTACAGGTTTAAAGTCCTACGTGAATTCACACACTGAGTTTTACCACATCCGTGTGAGCTAATAGTCCGTCTTTTGACTAGTCGTGACCATATGGTTCACTTGCCATAAATGGAACGTACAAATTCCATGCCCTTCACTTTTTAGCATAGGGCCCCAACATCCCGCACCTCGCCCCGTGACCACGTTCGGCACAAAAAATGTGTGCCCGCCTCTACACGTTTGCCTATTTCTAAAACTAAAGTTTACAAAAACAATAGGAGAGGTTATAAGATTTATGGCTGGCTAGTTTAAGAAGTACTGTGGGAAAGGAACAAATTATCGTTTCACCATTTTAACCAATTGACAAAACAGTTCTGAGATTTATGATGACATGTTTACTCTAATTCTAATATTGGTGAATTTTACAAACCATGTGAGTAATAATCATACTTAAAAAAACCGGCCAAGTGCGTGTCGGACTACACACAATGAAGAGTTCCGTAGTTGGGATGGATTGTAGTTGAAAAATATGTTCTCCTATAGGTACATTCAAACTGCAAATGTAATTTTGTATGCACAATATTGAGAGATTTACCATGTTATTTTACAACCATAGCCTTCTTATAAGTTTTCCTGTAATCTATAGGTTGTATAACTATTTTCTGTATTTTTTTTTTCAATATTTTAGGCTCAGTAATATCGGAGATCTTTAAAACAATTTATTTCAAAATTACAGAAAAAATATATTTGAGACCCTCACAGTAAGCCCTTTTATTTGATATATCACACGGTAGGTACAGTTTGTAAAACTTTTTTTTCTAATTTTCTTATTGCATCATGTTACTTGCCTATCCATGTTACTTGGGTTCGACGCAACACGTTTTCTTCTTCCATTCTCCCCTGTCAACCGTCACGCTATCATTCACTCCCTTCTTTTTCATATCATTCCTCACACAATCCATCCATCTTTTCTTCGGCCTTCCTCTCCCTCTCCATGTATCTTCATCACTCTTTTAGTCACATGCGTTTCGTCCCATCTCATCATATGCCCATACCACGCCAAACCATTTTCTTTCAACTTTTCTGTCCCCGGCGCCACTTTCAAACTTCCTCTTATATACTCATTTCTTACTTTATCCATTTTCGTCACTCCACACATATCTCAACATTCAACATTCTCATCTCCGCTGCATGCAATCTTTTTTCTTCCTTTTAATTTTCTTATTTGCGCACCAAAATTGAATCCTATATTCAAAATTCATTTACCTTCTTTACACTTCCGTATTTGGGTCACAGAAATTCATACGTATGAAATTTCAACTTAATCGGTCGATTAGATTCGGAGTAAATTGGCTGTGCAGACAGACAGACAGATAGACACACGAGTGATCCTATAGGTAAGGGTTCCGTTTTTTTCCTTTTGAGGTACGGAACCCTAAAAACATACTGCAGACGTTGATTAGGCTACGGTGATTCGCGCCCTGGCCTGGCGCCGACATACACTGACTGCTATTATAAGCCATACAATATTGTAATACACTATTCTGTAACACGTTATATGTGTATTAAATAAATAAATAAATAAATAAAAATACACAAACATAAAACATTATGTACAAAAGTAGGTATCACACGTACCATTTCAATTAACTTGGATACACAGCTCACGTTCAGATGCCCTAGGCTCCATAATTCTCAAACGGATCAGCTGAGACCAGACATTTCTCAAATAAGTACAAACTTTAGGTTATAGAAACAAAGGATACGGTATTGAAATTTTTTAAGGGAATCAGTATGACGTTAACAGTGAACAGTTTGTTGGAAGATTGACAGAGATGCCGATTCTCGTGTTCAATTCCTAAACTAATATGAGAGAATCGCTATCTTTTACTAACAGGCAGCGCTAGAAAAGGACGGCTATAGCTATGAACTAAGTTG
The DNA here is from genome assembly GCA_948252095.1 of Dicycla oo. NCBI lineage: Eukaryota > Metazoa > Arthropoda > Insecta > Lepidoptera > Noctuidae > Dicycla > Dicycla oo. The sequence goes on from OX411728.1 coordinate 18,157,247, forward strand.
GAGATATCAAACTAGTTTACGCCTTGTGCTTCACCTTGTTTTTAGTCGATATGTAAAAACATGTCGACTAAAAACAAGGTGAAGCTTACGAGAGAGCTTTGGGTGAGGTTTTAAGTGTCGTCTAAATTTGTATGGATATATTAGTTCAACTAAATTTGATAGCTCTAATTTACGTCCGTCCGTTATTGGTTGAAAATATTGAAGTTCTATGTTTACGATCAAAGGTCCAGATACAAATTCCGTGGTCACGTGTAGAAAAGAAATCGGTATCCGTAGGAAAGCAGAGGGTCAAGTAATTACTAATCAGGACTTCAGGAGGAGTCAAAACCTTGAAAAAGCGCGCAATACTTATCACAACGAAGCGAGGGAAAGTATTGAGTTGAGTGACACTCATCCTAAAAAATATTGAATTATGTTCTTTAATATAACTATAATAAAGCATTTTTTTTTAATAATTTAAGTCGCTATAGGCAATTGGTGCCAAAGTCGCCATCATCCTCACATAATACCACATCACAACTGTATTTCCCGATGGATTGGGCAGAGGTATACACCCACATTTCGCCAGATATGTTTAATTCCCAACTAATAGAGGACGAGGTTATTGCCGTCAACCGTGTACCAATACAGACTCCAGGACTCCAGGCTGCTATTGGGATACAGATGGAATAACACTTTGCCTTACCCGGGAATCGAACTCAGGACCTCATGCTCAGCAGTAGCGCTTGTGACCACAAGACCAACAAGGCAGTTAATGTTAGTGTAAAAGTAATTATTGATTTGATAAATCGTGGATGTGGAACCGTAAAATGTCAAAAGCGTTTCTGCCAAGTAAACATTGCAGCTGGATGATAGTTGTCTATAATCGAGTTAAAGCGCTTCCTCCAACGAACGACCTTGAGCGTTCGGTTCTTCTCTCTCCCGCCGCTCTGACCATTAGAAGTCACACAATATTTCAAATTATTTGAACAAAAAAAAAAAAAAAAAAGAAAACCGGTCCTTTGAAATAAAATAAAACGTGAATTATTTAGATTCTTAAATTATCTATCCATTAGTGTAATCCTCAAATTAATAGAACGACAACTTTAGCAAAAGATGCATGCAATCAATAATTTTATTAATTATTTTACAAGGAGATATTAAATGTATTTGTGACACATAAAAACAAATGGTGCAATGTGAGGATACGATATCGAACATTAATAATGTGCTTTTAGATGTAGTTTATTTCTCTTGTTCAATGAGTTAATGGCCTCCGAATAGCGCACTATCGCAAGTTTTTGCTCGGGCAATAGGGATGATGACTAAAAATGTTTTTTGTCCGTCATGTAGATTATTAAAATATATTAGACACGTATTTTTTTCTTTTTCTACTTAATCAAAAGATTACGGCGATACATTGAGTTAAAATGTGGCATGACATCACGCCTTGGTAGATTTTATACGTAGAAGTGACGTAGCAAACCCCACTCGCAAATTTTATCCTTTTCACCGCCAAGCACTTCTATAGAAGTTCGGGATTTTCGTGCCACCAGCGCCACAACTTCTATAGAAGTTGTTCATTTTAATTATCTTATTAAAATAAATTTACTGTGATTAAAAGCTTTGTTTCATTTTATTATTTAAGATAGCACTGTCTACTACCCTGTTTTTTTATTTTTCTACACAAAATAAGCCCTAGTTTGTCCTAAAATCGGCAAAAACAGAAACTCCGAATTTTGTTACTTTCCTCAGAACGCCAATCACTTCATATCAAGTTGGCCAGTGATGTGCCGTGAAAGGTTGATTTCACCATTTAAATATTTATAAATACAGAAAGTTACGAATATCGAAAACATTTTGAGGTCAATAAAATATGAACTTAGTTATCTACTTCATTACAAAGGATAGTAGATGAATTTCGACCTTCAGGTAGATGCCGATACGTAATTATAAAGTTGTTACTAATTCTTGTCGATAGTTATTTTCCCATCTCTACAAAACAATTGGTCGTCTTTGCCCCTGTGCGCCACCGAGTGCCACGAACTTCTATAGAAGTTGGTCAGTGACGTCATAGGCGTGCGGCTGTCAAGGTCACTTTGGCATAGTGCAGCACAAAATCGGATTCGCGCGCACGCATCTTTCTTTCTTTCCTTGCAAATAGAAAAATGAGTGAAGAACTTGATTCGGACGAACTTCTGAAAATTTTGCAAGGTGTGGAATCGGACTCGGAGTATTTTGTGGAGAATATTGAACCAGAAGATAAGATAATTAAAAAAAAAAACAATTCAAAATTCTGCCACTTAGATACCTACGGTAAAAACGTTGACTGAAGTTATTAAAAAAACACAGGAATAAACAAAAATAGAAGAAAGAAAGACCATAGACCCCATCCCTGATCAGAATCGAATTCAACGTGCCCTCAGTGCCAATAACTTGATATGAAGTTAAAGAATGAGATCATGAAACAAATAGAGATGTACCCCATTCCTTATAGTTCTAATTGAGTTATGTATTAGTTTCTTTGATACTCATAAATTATACTGTTTTTTCTTATTAAGGATACTGTGAAATAAAACAAATCTGGAAATATTTAATCAGTTTTTATTTATATTCGTAAAATCAACTTTAAATCTTAACTTTACGCGTACAAATCTTATTCATCGATATGACGATTTCTCCATCACTACTGTTTACTGTATATTTAGTTATACATTTATAGCTTGGCGCTCGGCGAGGCATTGCGTTTTGTGTACGTTGGCGGCGAAAAGGTTAATGCGAGTTATCTAAGTCACTTTTTATTAATATGATAAAGCAAAAAATACGTGTCTAATATTTTTTTATTATCTCACTGACGGACTAAATAGAATTATTTTTTTTTTACCCAGGCATCATCCCTATTATAGAGGGCTATGTTCAACAGTGGACTGCTATTAGGCTAATGATTATGAAACTGTGGAAATTTTGGAATGTACTCATAAAACACGATAAATAATCATAATTAATTAATTTAAACTTAATTCTTGTCTTTAGGTAAAAATTATGTTCTGTGTCAATCATTCAAAGATCTGTAGCAGAAATTCTATATTTAAAAATATACTTCGAAAATAATTAGTTATTGAGCTGTCAGGCTATTAAGGATATCCGAGCAGTATCCATGAAACGAATCGTCACGTGTAGGCTTTCACACAGTTGATGGTAGTTGAAAAAACGGAGCGTCCGGTTTCATGGATTCGGGGCGGTGAAAAAACCGGGCGTCCGGTGTCAAGTGTTCCTGCCAGTTCCTTTTTACGATTGACAGTGATGAAGAGGTTTGAAAACGGGGGCTGCTGGTGTTCATTTTAACATTTATGAGAAAATCACAAAGGGTAATTGAATTTCCAATACTTATAATAGTAGGTGTTCTGACCCTAAACTCTGGTTTACAATTAAAAAAAGAAGCATCTAAAGTAAAAACTCATATTTTAATTATCAAGCTTAAATTAAATTACTGGTTTTCAAGTAAAATTTGCTCCACAAAATGACTGAAATCATTGCAACAAGTTCTACATGTCCTACACATAATTTGCACATTTTCAATCTGCCTAGCCTTTTCCCAACTATGTTGGGGTCAGCTTCCAGTCTAACCGGATGCAGCTGAATACCAGTATTTTACATGGAGCGACTGTCTATCTGACCTCCACAACCCAATTAATGGGTAATACGATACCCCTTGGTAAGACTGGTTGTCAGACTTTCGGGCTTTCGACGATCCGTAACGACTGCCAATGATCCACAAATGACAGCCGGGACCAACGGCTTAACGTGCTTTCCGAGGCACGGAGGAGTCTCGGTATGTACAGATGGTCGACCCTTGCGGCTGCTATTATTTAGCCACGAGCCACGGCTGCTATTATTTGCACATTTTATAATAAGTAATGTACAATATTATTAGTACGTATTTTTCAACTTTTGTTAGAATTAATTATTTCCCTGTAACAATATTAATCCGCTACAATTATTTATCTAAGAAACGATGAGAAAGGGTGTATAATTTCACATGCATTTATCACGGCGTAGCGCGTAGCACGCTACGCGGGTACGGAGTTACGGTGCTACGGTGCTACGGAGCTACGCTCCACTGGTCGGTTGCAATTAATAACGCTCCAAACGGTCTGGACACGGAACCATTTTGTGTTACACGGTGTGGATTTACATTTTGTTTAATTAATCGAGGGTAAGGTGAGATAATTAGCATGAATGTTAAACATAAATTAATGATGGAAAATTATAATTCAATAGCACTGTTGGGGCTGTGATCTCATCTCTATTCTTGTGACAGGACAGTTGGTTGGAGAGAAATACGAGTAATACTGCTTCTTCCGAATAGTTATTGCTTCCATATTACGATAAATTTTCTTTGAGAGAGGCCATGGTAGAGCGGACAGATTTGACCTTAAGCCTTGTCTCCCAGTGGAGTGATGATAATCTGGACTTTTTTAACGCCACCAAAACACAGGTGTGTCTTTTTACCGCTAAAAGGAGTATCGCTTAAACTGCTACTTTTCGGGGTACATCTGTTCCTGTAACTGATTGGCTTGAGCTCCTAGGCATGCAGTTGACACCTGGTCTCAACTTTGGCACCACCTTCGAGCAGAAAACCCAAACTGCGGCCAAGAAGCTGGGCATCCTAAATAGGGTGAAGCGATACTTTACGCCTGAACAGCTTTTAACCTTTACCTTTGGGATTTATCAGCTAAGTACCAACTAGCCGCACTTGACTCGGTGTCTTCTACAGATTGTATTTCGGTGAGTGTGCCCAAGAACTTCACGACCTCATTCCACCGGCCCCTTTCTACCATCGGACATCTAGATGCACTGCCAGTTACCATTCCTACCTAGTTGCTATTCCACCAATTCGCACTAAGCGATTCCAAATGTCTTTTATAATTCGCACAGCAATAGAGTGGAACTCACTACCTGCGTCTGTGTTTCCGAGCGCATACAACCCTAATCTATTCAAAGTGAGAGTCAAGAGGCTTCTTCTGGGTAAGCTCACTCCATCGTCGACTCTGTCGCCTCCGACCTAGACTAGAGTCAAGAGCAAACCCATCTTAAAAAAAAAAAAAAACGATTCAACTCAAAACTAAAGTTATAAAACTTAGGTAAGTACATACAGCACCTGCGTGCTTAAACGTTTAAATTATAGTAAACTAGTTACGTTTCCTTGATACAAGGAATGTTTCGCATATTTTCAAAAAATCTCTCCCTCGAAACGTCTTGATTATGAATAAGGCACTAAATCTACACTTCTCATAAAATATTATAAAGTTGAAAAGTTAGTTTGTTTGGTTGAACGCGCTAATCTCAGGAACTTCTGGTTCTAATTGAAAACTTATTTTAGTGTTGGATAGCCCATTTATTAATGAAGGCTAAAAGCTATATAACATCACGTTACGCCCAGTAGGAGCGGAGCAGCAATGAAACATGTTGCAAAAACGGGGAAAATTTATTCCTTTTGAGAGCTTCCGTCGCTTGCGCTGCATAAACGGTTTAAATTACGCAACAATCATGTATGACGGAGTTGTTCCTCTTAAAAATTTCTAAATAAAAGTCCGCAATAGCATATGACTATTTTTTAAGGTTGGTTTACTGTAACTTTTTTAGTGGTAATGAAATTATATACGAATCCGTGTATAAATCTGAAGAGATTGTTTTTTGTTTGTTTGATCGTGCTAATCTCTGCAACTGCCAGTCGAATTTGAAAACTTATTTTTGCATTTGATAGTTCAATTCTTGAGGAAGGCTGTAGGTTATTTAATAACACACACCAATTTCTCCGTCATTTGTGGACCGATTTGGAAAATTCTTTTTTGTTTGAAAGGGCATGCTCTCGAGGTGGTTGTCCCATTGTCACTTAGTTACAATACAAATAATAGTTTTAGTCTCAAATATAAAGTTTTAATTAGTAATTTAAAGTATTTTCAAATTACCGCAAAACAAATATAATAAAAAAAAGATTAATTAACATCATTATAAAATTAAATTAAAATAAGTATTTACGAATAAATACAAATACATTTCACGATCAAACTCTTAAACACTCCCATAACAACTCGGCGACGCAACGCGCATCTAAGGAGCGCGCTCCTTGAAATTACGTCACACAAAGAGTACCCTCCTGCCTAGACTATTAGTGATACAGAGGTCCGGTTTTTTTTAATGCAGCGCAACTCAATACCTCGAGGGCTTTTTCATTTTTTCGATATCGCATTTAGTTTTTGAGATATAGTTGATATTATGACAAAAGACCCTAAAAAATTAATAGAATTTTTCACATTTATTCATTTTTTTTTTTTACATAATTATCTATATAAGTATGTATTTACAAAAAAAAGTAGTATAATAGGTTGGGGAAAAAGTTTTTTCGCAATTTTTAAGAAAATTCAAAACATTTTTTAATATAGTTTATTTACATTTAACTAAAGTATGTAGGTACCATTTTGTTCGATAACTTTTTGCCATCTTGTAGGTAGGGACATGATCCCATTGCTATAGAAATTTTGGGACTTCTGGTCAAAATACCGCGACAAGTGGTTTGGCAGTCCTCTCGTGATGTTAACCTGGCACTGCCTAAAGAATTCTGAAGAGACCGAAACAGGTGGAAATCTGAAGGTGCAAGGTCAGGACTATACGGCGGATGCATTAACACCTCCCAGCCAAACTCTCTTAATTTTTGCTGAGTGGCTAAAAATGTGTGAGGTCTAGCGTTATCATGATGAAAAACCACACCCCTTCTGTTGATTAATTCCGGCCGCTTTCTCTCAACTTCTTGCTTTAATCTCATCAGTTGCTCGCAGTAGAGTTCAGAATCGATAGTCCTGCCTGGTGGTAACAGCTTATAATGAATAATGCCCTTCCAATCCCACCACACACACAGCATCACCTTGTTGCGAGTTAACCTGGGTTTCGCCACAGTCTGTGAAGCCTGACCGGCCTTTGACCACGACCTTTTTCGCACGTTCTTGTCATACGTGGTCCACTTTTCATCACCAGTTATCAGCTTCTTCAAAAATGGTTCGGTTTCATTACGTCGTAATAAAGAATCACAAATGAGTACACGGTTCATTAGGTTTCTTTCAGTGAGCTCGTGAGGTACCCAAATGTCGAGCTTTTTTGTGTACCCAGTTTTTTTCAAATGCGCCAAAACTGTTTTGTGGTCAATTTCCAGTTCTTCAGCTACGTCGTAACTACTGATATGCCGATCTTGCTCCACTTTTTCAAAAATGGCATCCATTTTATCCGTAATAGGGCGACCAGAGCGACGTGCATCTTTGACATCAAAATTTTCGGATTGAAAACGCTTAAACCAAATTTGTGCTACTCTCACAGATACTACACTAGGTCCATAAACATCGCAAATTTTTTTCGCGGCTTGCGTTGCATTTTTACCTTTTTTGTAGTAAAATTTTAAAATGTATCGAATTTCTTCATTAGATTCATTCATCTTGACGGTACGAAAAACAAATGAAAATCACACATTTTCCTAATTTTAATTTGGAATTATGTTCTTTAAAATTTAAACTTTCAATGATACCAAAACCAGCCAGATACAAATAGTATAGCCAAAGAGATTTTATTACAAGTTCATACATACTATAATGCGAAAAGACTTTTTCCCCAACCTAATATGTAGTATATCAGTTATCTGGTTTCCATAGTACAAGCTCTGCTTAGTTTGGGACCAGATGACCGTGTGTGTGAAAATGTCCTAGGAATATTATATTATTATATTACATTTTTGCGATTTTCAAGAAAAGTTTTTGACTTTTATATATTTTTTTCACCATGTTGTAGCCCTTGTTGATACTCGTACGCGTCTTTTAAAACCTCAATCATTCATGAAGCCCTAACTCACGAATTAAAACTCACGACGCCAAGGCGTTGTCACACTCTGAGCGAAAATGGGGGCTATACTAAAGCGATCGAAAAAACATTTTCAATGTAAAAAAACTACAAAGTGAAAAGTAACTTCAATTTCAGAAGTCGGTGGCAAACAACTAAAATACAAATCCAAAGACACCGACTTCTGAAATTACATTTCTTTTTCTCTTTGTAGTGTTTTTTTGGAACTCGGTGTTTTTTTTTTTTTTTTGTAAAAAGTTTATTTTTATTCAAGTAACGTTATCTACACCATAAATAGTATTTTTTTTTTATAAAATCGTAATAAGGTTATATAAATAAAAGTAAAATTGTTCACAGTTTGCCATTTTGTGCATTGTTGGAGTACAAGTAGCCACCTTGCCCAAAAACGCTGCCACATTTGCTCAATGCGGAGGAATCGATGAAAGATGAGCTGTTTGGTGATCCTGCAGGTCCTTTGTTGGCAAAGAAGTAAGTAGGCGTTCGATTAAAAAAATCCGGGAGTCAGAGGCGTCATATCTGAGGCGTGAACTAAAGTCGAGTTTAGTTATTCACATTATGCTCGCCTTCCACCAAAATATGGTGAAAAGACAGGAATAAACCAAGTCTATTCCAATGATTTTTCCTATGGGGGTAGGCAGAAAATACAGAACGCCACCTGCTACGATCTTTACATACTACTTTGCCTTGTTTACGTTCATACATCTGGTCGTACACGCACGCCGGTTGCTAGTACCAACTACTACGTACCTGACCTTTCTGAAGAACAGCACTTATAAGGTGTACTATATGTCTTCCTAGAGGTTCCCGGCATTTGCACTCTAAATATCTTTTGTTAGTCGCCTTTCATTCATCCTCTCAACATGACCATCTAAGCACACTCTTTTCAATTTGGTCACTACATCTTCTTTTAAACCAAATTAATGATACATTTTCTTCGGTAAAATATTGCAACTTGGACATTTACAAAACACAATAACACAAGCCTCCTCTCTGTGAGAGGGAATGGGCCAGAAAAACTTTCAAGTATTATTTGCACCTCACGCAAACTTCATACGATCACCACGACCAAGCAACTCTTGTTGAGCAAAGTGACTAAACACCATTATTTTGAATTAAACACCAATTTGCATCAAACAGAAATTCTAATTAATTACCACAAAATATTGACACCTATCAACACGGGAATTCAATTACACTACAAATTGCCATCTATATTTACTGTCTAATTAATCGTTTGTTTAGTCGAACGACATTAATACACTATTAATTATAGCATCGCGAGAGTCAGCCACACTTTACAAAACGCTTTACAAACACGTATATTTCGTATTTATTATTGTGATGATTCCTGTCACTCGTTTCATCGTACGGTTGACTGATTGTATGCAATTAACAACCGTCACTAGCCCTTGCAAAAGTTTTATTGGGACTGTACTTTTTTTTTTTTAAAAAAAACATCGACGTGGTTTCGTTTCACGTTTTTATGGGTGTAAAATATCCCACGGGAACGAACTATCAGGATTAAAAGGCCAGGTGATAATGGTGGCTACAATGACGTTGTCTCGAAGTTGTTTGATTAAAACTCGTGTGCCATTGCACAGGCTTGGAGGGCTAAAATTTCTTAATATCATTACGGGGATTCCAACTTTCTCTTTTCCTATCTTGCTTTTGCCAACGGCTTCGCCCGCGTTAAAGTTGGAATTAACCCACGGAAACGTGCTACCGGGATAAAAGTATTCTGTGTATTATTCCATGTTATAAACTATCTGTGTGCCAAATTTCACCTAAGACCTATTTAGAAGCATAATAATAATGATTCAAATATTATCGTTAATTCATGCAAGCCTAGTACTTTTGGTTCGGTTTACTGCTCAGAAATTGTGCACAATGTGTCGTGTCTTGAATTGATATAATATATCTACTATCTTGAATTCATGCAATCATAGTACTTTTTTGTACGGTTACATAGGTATTTCTTTCTGACACGTATTTTTCCATACAAACTTTCATCCATTTTTCAGCTTTCTAGGTTCAAGGGTTTGGGCTGGGCGTTGATAAGTCAGTCAGTCAGTCAGGACTTTCATTTTTATTTATACAGAGTGTTAGGTTAAGCGAGAGGGCTCATTGTACTCATCATTATGAACAACTTTTACTATGGGACCAAACAAAAAAAAAAAAAAATCAGCTGTTCCCTACATTTTGACGAATTATGCGAACATAAATGTACTGAACAGCTGATTTTTTTTCGCGATTTCAGGTTTGGTCCCATAGCAAAAGTTGTTCATAATGATGAGTACAATGACCCCTTAAAGTAAATCCCTCGTTTAACATAACACTCTACATAAATAAAAAATCAGGTCAACGTTAAGAATTGTGCGGACTGCAGACTGTTATTGACTTAAAATTTTGTGTTTTAATTTCTGAATCCTCCTTCAAGCTTTTATCGTTTGTGTATTAGGTATACGTATAGTGCTACTTTTAATTGCCCCGTCGGTCTCGTGGTCACAAGTGAGACTGCTAAGCGTGGGGTCCTGGGTTCGAATCACAAGTCGAACAAACTGTTATTGGATTTTTCCATTAGGAATTTCTCAGTAGCTACCCGGAGATTGATAGATGGTGGTGTGATACCCCCGTGCTTCGGAAAGTACGCAAAGCCGTTGGTCCTGCGCCTGATCTCACCCCGGCAGTGTTGCCATTTTAGCGCTTTCGGCGCTAGATCTAGCACTTTTTTAACCGACTTCCAAAAGGAGGAGGTTCTCAATTCGTCTGTATTCTTTATTTGTTTTTTTTTTTTTTGTTTGTTTGTTACGCGATTACTCAAAGACGGATGGACCGATTTGGAAAATTCTTTTTTTGTTTGAAAGGGTATACCTCCGAGGTGGTCCCATATATATTTTATTAACTTTACTTGGGGAGTTTTTGAGTTAGCTTCAATAATGCGTATATTTCCCACTTATTTTATATGGATGATGTCATGATGTTTTAATAACTTCCTATCACTGTTATTTACATGGCTATATCTACAATTATTGTGCTCAATTATGTATTCGAATTTGTGTGGGGTAGGTTCCACAACTAAAAAGTGAAAAATAAAAACTTTTTAGCAAAAAATAAAACCGACTTCTAAAACAAAACACTACAAAGTGAAAAATAACTTTAATTTCGGAAGTCGGTGGCAAAAAACGAAAATAGAAAACGAAAGACACCGACTTCCGAAATTAAAGTTATTTTTCACTTTGTAGTGTTTTGTTTTAGAAGTCGGTTTTATTTTTTGCTAAAAAGTTTTTTTAATGAACCTAGTGCGCAACTAAAAATTTTAGCGCCTAGCGCATAATTTAGCGCGTTTTGATTTCTAAGATGGCAACACTCAGAGAGTGTTTTAGCGACATATTTTAAGGGGGATGCGCAGAGGTAGCCCGCGAAATTCTAATACTCTTACGTTTTTTGCAATTTGCAGGTCAGTGTCAGGTTTTCTCTTGATCAAAACATGATTCGTGACCATAAGAAATATGTATTTACCGAATTATAATGTTTAGAATAATAAATAATACATCTCTGTACTTTAGAATTGGTCAATAGAATGAATTTTTCATGAAATCGTGACATTTGAGACAAAAGTCGAAATATGTATTTACACAAAAGTCAAAACCAAAAAAGTTTTGCGTGTTCAGCGCTTTTAGCCTACGCTGATTTTGTAAAATCTAGCGCTTTTTAAATCTCTGTTAGAGCTGAATGGGTACTTTGATCTGGTAGCACTGCACCCCGGTCGTGTGGATTGCCGTCCCACCGGACTCTCAAGTAAAGGAACAGAGGACGCACCTGTACACTATAATACTCGTATTATAACTCCAGCGTAACTGGCTAATCTCCGTTGAGATTGACCACCGTGGCTGAAATCGGCCCGGAGGTTATATTATTTTTGTGTGTGTGGCTTGTGGCTAAGTAATAACAGCCGCACGGGTCGATCGATCAGGTTAAGCTACGCTTGCAACGGTTGGCCCGTGGTTGGGTGACCATCCTTACATACCAAGACCCCTCCGTGCCTCGGAAAGCACGTTAAGTCGTTAGTCCCAGCTGTCATTCGTGGATCTTTGACAGTCGTTACGGGTTGTCAGAAGCCCGAAAGTCTGACAACCAGTCTTATCAAGGGGTATCGCTCCATGTAAAATACGAGATTGGAAGCTGATCCCATCATAGTTGGGAAACTAGCGTTTTGATGTATAGTTGATGGAGATGGAGAGTGATGTATAGTTTTACAGGGTTTATAACTCATTAAGGTTTAGGGCTTATCTATAACCTAAACCTTTAATACAAAGTCGCTATTCGTGTCTCTTTGTGTGACCACTTTGTTCTTCTGAACTACTTAATGGATTTCGATGCGGTTTAACATAGATAACTCGTAAACACCGATCGAACAATAACAAGAAATTAATAAAAAGACTTGTCTTTTTATTAAAGTCTTTTATCCTGTCTGTCTCCTGTTTGTCTTTTTAGTTATTTTAAAAATGATATAATTTTAGGTGTTATTTCAAAATACAAAAACAGAAAATGTTATTAAAAAATATATATAGGTTGGGGAAAAAGTCTTTTCGCATTATAGTATGTATGTACTTGTAATAAAATCTCTTTGGCTATACTATTTGTATCTGGCTGGTTTTGGTATCATTGAAAGTTTAAATTTTAAAGAACATAATTTCAAATTCAAATTAGGAAAATGTGTGATTTTCATTTGTTTTTCGTACCGTCAAGATGAGTGAATCTAATGAAGAAATTCGATAGATTTTAAAATTTTAAAAGGTAAAAATGCAACGCAAGCCGCGAAAAAAATTTGCGATGTTTATGGACCTAGTGTAGTGTCTGTGAGAGTAGCACAAATTTGGTTTAAGCGTTTTCAATCCGGAAATTTTGATGTCAAAGATGCACGTCGCTCTGGTCGCCCTATTACGGATAAAATGGATGCCATTTTTGAAAAAGTGGAGCAAGATCGGCATATCAGTAGTTACGACGTAGCTGAAGAACTGGAAATTGACCACAAAACAGTTTTGGCGCATTTGAAAAAAACTGGGTACACAAAAAAGCTCGACATTTGGGTACCTCACGAGTTCACTGAAAGAAACCTAATGAACCGTGTACTCATTTGTGATTCTTTATTACGACGTAATGAAACCGAACCATTTTTGAAGAAGCTGATAACTGGTGATGAAAAGTGGAACACGTATGACAAGAACGTGCGAAAAAGGTCGTGGTCGAAGGCCGGCCAGGCTTCACAGACGGTGGCGAAACCCGGGTTAACTCGCAACAAGGTGATGCTGTGTGCTGCTGTGTGGTGGGATTGGAAGGGCATTATTCATTATGAGCTGTTACCACCAGGCAGGACCATCGATTCTGAACTCTACTGCGATCAACTGATGAGATTAAAGCAAGAAGTTGAGAGAAAACGGCCGGAATTAATCAACAGAAGGGGTGTGGTTTTTCATCATGATAACGCTAGACCTCACACATTTTTAGCCACTCAGCAAAAATTAAGAGAGTTTGGCTGGGAGGTGTTAATGCATCCGCCGTATAGTCCTGACCTTGCACCTTCAGATTTCCACCTGTTTCGGTCTCTTCAGAATTCTTTAGGCAGTGTCAGGTTAACATCACGAGAGGACTGCCAAAACCACTTGTCGCGGTATTTTGACCAGAAGTTCCAAAATTTCTATAGCAATGGGCTCATGTCCCTACCTACAAGATGGCAAAAAGTTATCGAACAAAATGGTACCTACATACTTTAGTTAAATGTAAATAAACTATATTAAAAAATGTTTTGAATTTTCTTAAAAAATGCGAAGAAACTTTTTCCCCAACCTATTATAAAACGATTACATGATTTTAGACTATCGATTATCACCGTCATTCTAAACTTTTACTTTTCTAGCGAAAATACGTATATAAAGTTAGTTTGTTACGTTGTCTCTTTTTTATTAAACTCTAGCTGCGTGTTTTTGATTTTTTATGAATTTAGATATTTCACGACCTATAGGTATAAAGATTGCAATCTCGTTCCTTAGGCCGTTTAAGCAAATTGAATAGGTGTTAAATACGTGCTTCTATCAGCAGGGGCGGATCGCTAGTATCAATCTATTTAAAACAAATGCTATACAGCATTTGATTGTATAAATAATAAATTACCTACCTAGGACTGGACAGTACAAGTCATACTTTTACGTCTAGATCTAACATAGAAATAACATACTCTCACATGTTTTCAAAGCTTAAACAAATTCGCTCCTACACGCTTTAAGACTTTTACCCCGAGCATGAAAGAGAAAATAAATATTAGACAAGATAAGTTAAACATTGACTTATTCAAAGTATTATTTTTGAGGGGCCTGTGGCTAAGTAATAACAGCCGCAGCACCACGGATCGAAGTTACGATTGCCGCGGTTGGTCCGTGGATGGGTGACCATCTTTACATACCAAGACCCCTCCGTGCCTCGGAAAGCACGTTAAGCCGTCATTCGTGGATCTTTGACAGTCGTTACGGGTAGTCAGAAGTCCGAAATTCTGACAACCAGTCTTACCAAAGGGTATCGTATTACCCAGTTATTGGGTTATGGAGGTCAAATATGCAGCCGCTTCTTGTAAAATATTGGTATTCAGCTGCACCTGGTTAGACTTGGAAGCCGACCCCAACATAGTTGGAAAAAGGCCTCGCAGATGATGATGATGATTCAAAGTATTATTTTAGTGAGCACGATACTTTCCTTTTACGTAGAGCAGGAATTGTGAACCTTTAGCGCGATAAAGAATTCTGATCACCGTACTAATTCCTTTAATTAACTTGTTAAGAAAATATTTTAATACGAGCAATTTGTTAGTTTAGTTCGTCTTACCTATCCGTATTAATTTTGATAAAAAGTAATCAGCACAAAAAATACGTTAATATGGCACGCTCATTTGAAAAAGTTTACCATTCCAGTCGTAGAATATAACTCTATTTCAGCTTTTAGTTTGCCTTCAAATTCTCGACACACAAAGTCTTTTATAACTTCAGTGTTGCAGCTTGCACTGTATTTACTGCTAACTTTATTGTGATAATAAAGATATACAATTACGTTGAAGGACATTAAAAGGTACATATATGTCCCCGTTTGCTAGTTATGTAGTTATGATTCCTACATATTACGTTAGCTGCAACATTGAAAACCGAAGATTTGTAATAGAAACTACCTACCATAATTTGGGTGTATGAATATGTCTCCGCCCTTTCCCAACAGATCGCATGCTTAATAATAGACTGACCTAACTAAAAAAATCGCAATCACTGACTTGTCTTACAAAATGGCATATAACTTAGTCAAAAAGCATAATAATAATGAAACAATGTATTGTAGGAATGATTGATGAACTGATTATGGACACAGAAATTATATTTTGAATATACGCTTAACTCATTTTGGACCTGAACCGTAATCGGTCCGTTTATTATTAAGCATGCGAGATGTCGTGTTTAGTATTGTTTACGTGTACTAATAAATGGCCATATTTGTATTCGATAGTACTGAATGTCAGCTATCTAACGCATTGTGATATTTGGTTGAAGTGTAAGCAACAAGTGTTTTCACCTTTTTGAATAATGTCGGTTTTTGTTCCAAATAACATCATTTGTGGTAAGTGTTATTACATTATTTTATTGCGAAGAAAACTGCAACGAAAACTTATTGTTTACTCGTGGAGATTTATCGTGAGGTTTAGACATATTCAAAATAACGATTTTAGCACTGAGGATATAAAGAATATGGAAAACCACCAAAAAAAAAATTGAAGATGGAAGCATTATTGGCGGAAGATTCTTGTCAAACTCAAAATCAGAATTAGCTGCAGCATTGGTTGTTCTTTTTATTTTTACAAAAAAGGGCGGAGTCATTTTCACACATCTATTATAATCGTATCTGATTCCCCATTTCATTCAGTCAAAATCTGTAAGTCCAATTACTATAACAATAAACATTGTGCAATGTATCTTTTCCAAGAAGCCATTAGCCATTTCAGTTAAAAATCAATCACAAAGAAAAGACATCGACTTTGTCATTTACACATCCAATCAAAAATTAATTTTCTTCGCCTCGATCTAAGAAATTAAAAGAAAAAAAGAAAATAATATAACAGGCAATGGAGAACCAACTTGAGTACATACAAAAGGAAGGAACGGTGATTTCCTTGAAATTGCTACCCAACAATGTTTCAGTTTCTTTTATTATTCGTCAACAAGAGTGTAATTATTTTTCATGTTGTTAAAAATTCTTGCAGTTGGAGGAAATAAAGTGGAATGGTAATAAGGTCCCGGAAGATGGAAGCAGTGTTATTGAGATTATGTTTGAATGTGCTCCGTTGTGAAATGAAATGTTGTGAAAGGCACTCGTAACTCGATTGGGGAAAAAATACGTACAGATGAAGATATAACCTCCCCCTTTTTTGAGGTCGGTTAAAATATGACAAGCTAGACTATAATGACTTTATATAATAGAACTTATCACGATAAAAATACACACATGAAGGTACTGTAGGAGAATATAGGAGTCTTCTATGGATCGTGATGCTGTAAGCTACTAGAAAATCCGATGTATCGTTAATCAGATTTTTTGCAGTTCGCGGCGCATGATACTAGGTAAACAGCCAATTTTTTTAGTTTCCGGAGAATGGTAAACAAAATCACCTTACGGCAACCCTCTGTACTCTGCACCAGGGCGCCGTGGCGCATAGTTTGGGAAACCTGGATTTAAAAGAAACATTTAACATGTAGTATATCAGTTATCTGGTTTCCATAGTACAAGCTCTGCTTACTTTGGGACCAGATGACCGTGTGTGAAAATGTCCCAGGTTATTATTATTATCTTTATTCAACTTTTTTACATATAAGTTATATTTTTAAACACAAGAGTTAAAAAAAAAAATTAAAATATAAAAAATAGAAATCCATCGGCATGGGGAACAGGGTCCAAGCTACCGGTGGTTAGGGTCCCAGAGACAGGAACCTCCTCACAATACGCGCCGTATCAAGGAGGACTGCCTTCTGAATCAGGCCCTTCACCCAGCCACCCAACGAGAGCCTCTTGAGATGTTGGTCGAGGCTCTTAGCGATAAGGCCATTGATCGTAACGACTATCGGCACAATGATTGCCGAGTCCACATTCCACATAGCGACAACCTCGTGGTTATATTATTTATTTGAATTATTATATTATTATTATTTAATAGTTTGTTAGTTAATTTAGTATAAGAAGTTTATCCAGTGTACATATTTTTATCCTCTTTATTAAGTACTTGTTAAAAAAAAAACACGTATATTAAAAAGTCGAGAGGTGTCGTGTGACACCCGGCTGGAACAAAGTTTCTTTCGCTGTATATTTATTTATTTTATATTTATTTAATTTGACAACATTGGTCCAATCGTTAGTAAAAACAAAAACAAACTTATCAAGTAAAGGGTTAGTATTTATTATTAATCACACATAGTCATAATCTCACGTAGTAGTGTCTTAATATTGGTGCATCATGTGGTACGGCTAGGGTTTTCAAAATACTGCTATGCTAGCCTTCATTCTGCTTATTAAAGATGCGGTCTTTTTCCTCATAATCGCATAAAAGTCGTCAGTTCGTGCTACAGGAAACATGCTAGACGCGCTGCAGAACCGGGGCAAGCCCAACAGTACCCTGAAGCCATTATTTATATTGCACACATTCACACATTTTTATTGCATTTATGTATTAAATAATGACACAAACTCACATACTAAGCAAACGTGTCGAGACGGTCAAAAGGCCTTTTTTGGTTACACAAAAAAAAAAAAAAAATAGGCAGTCATGGGGAGACTGCCGACAGAAGTGTATACCTAAACGTAAAACTATGCATGTCATGTCGCGGTGTCGAGGTGACGCGGTGACGCGAACGCGTAAGATTTCCGCCTATCAGAAATCGCTCAACGCGCCTAAAGAAGTTTTCACTTCAAAAAAATCAAAAATATTTCACATAAGCCTACATGGGCACTTATGAAACGTCAGAAGCTATGTGCACGATTCCAATTGGTCGATTCCTATGGAGTAGTCGAGCAGCAATAAACTCCACGGTCACTCTATTAAAAATAATTGGCTTTTACAGTGTTAATAGGTATGGGAGGACAGTGCAGGCCTGACAACAAGTACCAAGCTTATCATTCGTGTATAACGTGCAATTAGGAACTTCAGCCAACGAGGCTCACTGTCTAATCTTTTCCTATTGAAACAGTGTTTATCACGAAAAATGCATTAACTTATTCACCTTCGTAAAGATCAGTTGGCAAAGCCGTCCTAATGAACCCTCTTCAGTACCAAGCTTAACATTTAATTCTAAATTTGAAAACTAACTTACATTTACAAGAGTTCAAATATCGCATACCGTGAATGCACTGACCAGTTAACAAGACGAGTTCTAGCCAGACTTTGTGAATATAAATGTTCTCAATGCAAGCATTTCAGTTTGTACTAATATTATAATAATATTAAAGTGAGTAGGTACGTGTGAACTAACCAAAGTGGTTACATAATTCTGGGAATGCTGACTGTTATTTCAGAGTCTATTCCACGTATGGCCTCATTTACTGAGACGCGGGGCGTCACGCGTCGCGTTGGGCGGTGCGGCCTGCACTAAATTCTAATATATGGCGTTGTAAGAGAGCTTTACGGAGAAGCGATTTTACACGTATTTGCTTGAAATGTAGGCGGAGCCCGCGGATGGCATCGCCGCGTCGCACGCGGCGTTTATCGCGGCGGCGCACGCAGCGTTGGGGCTAGCTATTCCTGCAATTCTCCATTCTCGGTAAAACATAGCGAGACCTGCGGCGGCGCCCACGGTATTGCACGGCCCGTGTCTTCGTAAATAACATCATACATTGCCATATGTTTGTGTTTGCGTGTGTGATAACGCGTGCAACTGCACGCGTCGCCTCTTACTACGCGCCGCGCGACGTCACGCAACACGCGTCGCACGACGCGCCACGTCTCCGTAAATGAGCTCTAAGTGTGGCGACTAGGGTAATGGATGAATGGAATATGTTTTCTCCCTTGGTTACATGGTACCTAAATTATTATGCGCAGTGTTATATAGATTCAATTTTTTTAACTGAACAGACAGCTGTGCTGCTGGGGAGTTTGTTGCGCCACTTCTTCTCCCCAGCTAAAGCACTAGGATGTGGTGAAGGACGGGTGTTTTGAGGGACTGTCTTATGTATTTTTGACGTTCAAAAAGTGCTGATTCTCAGCCTAGTTTGAATAAATGACTTTTGATTTTGATTTTGATATAGCTCACTAGAGTTAAGGTGAGTACGAGACAGTTTACCATAGCCGCTCCGTGGTACTGTTGACGCGCCTGATCTGCATGCTGTGCTGGGTCACTTCTTTGTCCCAGACAATTACTGCCGCTGCAGAAAGCACAGGCTTGCTTTGCATGCTTCCATGTCGCACCTTTGCGTCTGCTAAGTCCCCAGTACCACGCTCTCTAATCTCTAGAATTCTAATACAGCAAACCATCTGTTTACCGATGAATCGATGAAGATTTTATTGGCATGTCAGATGTACTGTCAGTGATAGAGATTCATGAAAGTATTGTTAATTTTAGGGTTCTGTACCTCAAAAGGAAAAAAACGGAACCCTTATAGGATCACTCGTGTGTCTGTCCGTCTGTCACAGCCAATTTTCTCCGAATCTAATGGACCAATTAAATTGAAATTTGGTACATATTATTGTAATGTTAGTTTTAAGAGTTTTAAAGATACTTGTTTGTTTTTGTTTTTTATCTACGCTTACTGGCAGATAACTTTGTTTTAAACCTATTTATGTTTTCTCTATAAGTGAATTTGTAATTCTTTTGAGAAATAAATATATTTAACCGTACGTATGTATTTCAGTGACCCAAACACGGACGTCTAACGCAAATTAATGAATTTTGAGTATGGAGGTCAATTTTGGGGGGCAAATAAGAAAATAATAAAAAAAGTTTTGCAAACTGTACCGTGTGACATATCAAATGAAAGGGTCTACTATAAGGGTCTCAAATACAGGCTTATTGGTAAAACACCAACAACCTCTTTAGGGGTCATTGTACTCATCATTATGAACAACTTACTATGGGACCAAACCTGAAATCGCAAAAAAAAAATCAGCTGTTCAGTACATTTATGTTCGGATAATTCGTCAAAATGTACTGAACAGCTGATTTTTTTCGCGATTTCATGTTTGGTCCCATAGTAAAAGTTGTTCATAATGATGAGGACAATAACCACTTAAGAGGTTGTTGGTGTTTTACCAATAACCCTGTATATTATTCATATAATTTTTAAATAAATAATTTTATAGTCATTTAAGAAAGTAGACGAAAAGTACTGAGCCTAAAATTTTATTATCTCCTTATCTACGAAAGTACTGAGTCTAAAATTTTGAAAAAAATACAGAAAATAGTTCTATACCTATAGATTACAGTACAACCTATAAGAAGTCTATGGTCTTAAAATAACATGGTAAATCTCTCAATATTGTGCGTACAAACTTACATTTGCAGTTGGAATGTATGGGAGAACATGTTTTTCAACTACAATGCTAAGTTCGTTCTTGGGATAAATTCATCCTAACTACGGAGCCCTTTATTGTGCGTAGTCCGACACGCACTTAGCCGTTTTTTTTTTCTTATGTTTTAACGTCTCCTTTATAACTTTATATTTTTCTGATATGTGTGTATCTCTTTAATTATTTGATATCGCTCCAAAAATAGCTAGCGCAGCGATGAGTTCGGGGGTGCTCCTGCGTAGATAACATTTATATAAGTATTTTACTGCAATTACTATCTCATATTTTTTTACAAATGGCAAGTCTAATTAGTCGCATTTTACATGAAACATAAATGTAACATTGTTACTTTCCACAAAAACGGTTTTTTATTTAACGCTAGTGGCGCGACCCAGCAACTTAGGTACCGTGTAGACTGATAAGATCCGAACAACAAGAAAAATAAAGAATAAATTCGAAATAGTGTGATAATAAAAAATATGCGTTATTCGTTTTTATAACTAACTTTAATTGCATGAATGTTTCAGAAGCAACACTTGTTTATATTGCCTGGAAGTGTATTACCTCAAACTTTTGTAACTTACCATAACTATTTTGGTTTATAATTAAAACGGTGCAAGTGAAATTCGCCATGTCTGACAACGATACCAGCGTACATGTTTGTCGAAGAAGTTCATTTTTTCCTTATCTGCTATCAGTCATCCCTGACTATGATCAGATGTGTGGAAAGATGCATCACATTTTTACAGAATCAGGACCAATGTCCAAATTCTATTTAATCAGGCAGCACAATATCAGCTTTCTTGAGCATCAATAGTGAATGTGAGAGGGGATTTGGATGGTTGGTTAATCTGTCTTTGTATTTCTCTAGGTAGCGCTTCGCTTCTTCTAGGATCGTTGGAATTTCCAGGTGCTCATGGATTTGTTTGTCTGAGTTGCGAGCGTACAAATATCGAATCAAAAATATTATCGAAGAAGTGATGTGTTTTTTTTACTATTTGTGTTTAGACATATAATCACACTTACTATTGAGGACATTTTTCAATTTACAGTGTTCGTGCTATTACTAGCTACGTTAATATACGAAGTGACATCGTGGTGTATCTTAATTAACTAGTTCAACTAGTTTGCCATCTAAATACTTGGTAAACTATAAAATACTAAAGAAAATAAACCTTAGTTAAGTCCAGTCATTTTATCACTACGAAGTTTGCAATACAGCAATGTAGAATTCGGCATTTATGTCTTTTACAGATTTAGCCAGAAAAGACGAACAGTTAAAGCTTATAACTGCCACTGCATAGGACACATGGAGTAGTAGAAGAGCCTACTGGCTCTTCTACTACTCTACTTCTACTAGCCAGGAGCGCAAAAACAAATAGTAGAAAAGTAAGCAGCTTTTTATTTTTATTTTAATAATTGTTATCTCGTGCGGATTTGTTCACCGGCAGGGCTAACATGACACACGCGACAATTACTCACTCTCGCGTGATTAATTTTCTGACAGCGCAACCCTTCTCTCGTTTTCTGACAGCGCTGCTATACAAAATACTCGACTCGTTCTGTCAAACTTGATGTTTTCTCGACAAACCCTAACATGGCACCTAAGTTATCTCGAATTTTGACAGTTCAACACGAGATAATCTGCGATTCTTTTGTAATTTAGTCGTCCTCGGTTTTGACGACGAGATGAGTAGACAAAATTATAATACAAAAAAAAAATACTCCAAATTATCATAGCAGTTTCATAAATGTACTTATTTTAGTTATAATTTTATTTTACTATATTAATAATGAAAATACTTAGTTCTAACCTACTATTTATATTGGAATGAAGTTCCTTCCGGCGGCGGCGAGAGACTGTGCCGGAGGGGAGAACTATTACGTAGATGATTATCACGTTCAGTAAAAACCAGTGACTTTGTCAATTATGGTGATTAACGAAATCTAGGGATTATAGCTGTATGGCAATATCTAATAAAATTGCCAGTTCATTTCCCAAGGGCACCACCCTTTAATAACAACGTTTAGTGTTTTATGGTTCTATTAGCGAAATCAACTCCAGCTGCATATTTTATCTGAAAACCAGTCATTTTGGTAAGTGTGGTGATTAACAAGCAATATCATGGGTTTTATGATGGTTGTTACTATAACAATCTTCGATTTGTCAAATTGTGATCGTTGGCTCATTTGTCAATTGTGGTTATTATCTTGTGAGTATATTCGTCATCTTCCTAGCCTTTTCACAACTATTTTGGGGTCGGTTTCCAGTCTAACCGGATGCAGCTGAAATGAATACCAGTAGGTATTTTACATGGAGTGACTGTCTATCTGACCTCTACAACCTAACTGGGAAATACGATACCCCTTTGTTAAGACTGGTTGTCAGACTTTCGGGCTTCTGACGACCCGTAACGACTGTCAAAGATCCACAAATAACAGCTGGGACCAACGGCTTAACGTGCTTCCGAGGCACGGAGGGATCTTGATATATCTAGTGAGTATATTATGTGCCACTAATTTTCATTTCCGTCATTTTGTATTTTAATTTCGGCATGCCAAAGAATAACATTTAATTTTAATCAAAAAAGTCAGTTACACAAAGAACTTAACATACATTAAAAGAAGTGGACGTAAAATAAATATAGTACATACTAATTCCATGGATAAAATCGAATTAATGAGACGGAACCTCTACCGATGTTGCTATGATAAAAATGATTTGTTTTTAATTACTTGCTACATCGGTTTCTCGTCACGAGATAAAGAAGTATCAAAGTGCTTTTTTCAAGTTTACTAGTTTACAAGTTTGTTAGGCATCATAATAACGTCAGAATCGTAGGCAAATTTCGACATCATCGGCATCATAATAACGTCAGCTTAACCTTTAGGAAATTTGAAAATATCATTTAGTTAGGCAGACTTGTTTAAATCACATTTCGACGGTTAAGAATCAATAGTGTCTATCTCAATAAAGTTAACTTTACTGGAGATAGCAAAAGGTTATAAAAAATACACATACTGTTAACTTACATGGCAAAAAAAATAATATCGAAATTCAAATCATACGTACTACGTACCCTGCGTAGTGCCATTTGAATTTCGATATTTTTAACGATCTATAAAGTTATTATTTCAAAATGTATGTTTTTATTGTTCTAATTTACTTCAAATGTGAGTGTTTATTGATAGAGCGATTTCTGTTTAAGCTATTGAAAAAACAAAAAAACTAAGTTTGCCCTAGGCTAACTCAGTTTTTACCCTATTTTTTTCAAGACGGTAAAAAAAAACTTCCTGTAGATTAACGCACTAATTTCGTCGGAATGGACCAATCACATTTAATTCGGCAAAGTTCGGTTTTTTTTCCGAAAATAAACGACGGAACCTTTGAGCGTTCTCGTACTATACCTATATCTATTTCTATCTTCGATCAAACTAACAAGAACTGTCTGTGACGTCACTCAATTGACTGAAACTTGTAATAAAAGTGGGTTAGCTAAGTATTTATAGCCTGGGAAGGGGCGCGATAAAATAGCTCTTAGCTAAATAACTACAAACTATCAGAGTTACTAAGTTGCCTTCAGGTTTCTAAGAAAGAAACTAAGAAGCAGCTCAAAAGCGTTACCGTCACCGACCGGCGGCATCAGACAAAAGTTGGCGTGTTTTTGGAATAGATTTTCACAACGATCTATTGTTATGTTTCTCCAGGTTGCTTAAGATATTTGTGATTTTAAGAAATGATACAATGTTACGTGGAAGAATAGTGTGAGAAACCACTTTTCTATTGGATAAACAACCTCGAGTACAAAGCTCAAACAGCGGCTATGAAACTGGGCATCTAGGGTAAAGCGATACTTTACGCCTGGACAGCTTTTAACCCTTTACAAAGCGCAAGTCCGACCCTGCATGGAGTATTGCAGTCACCTTTGGGATGGCTCAGCTAAGTACCAACTTACCGCGCTTGACTCGGTGGAACGCAGAGCTAAGAGGCTCATTGGCGAAGTAAAACTGGTGGATGCCAAGCTTCACAGCTTGGCTCATCGCCGCAAGGTTTCCTGCTTGACGGTCTTCTACAGATTGTACTTCGGTGAGTGTGCCCAAGAACTCCACGACCTGATTCCACCGGCCCCCTTCTACCATCGGACATCTAGACGTACTGCCAATTACCATCTCTACCTAGTTGCTATTCCACCAGTTCGCACTAAGCGTTCCAAATGTCTTTTATAATGTGCACAGCAAAAGAGTGGAACTCACTACCTGCGTCTCTGTTTCCGAGTGCATACAACCCTAATCTCTTCAAAGCGAGAGTGAACAGGCTTCTTCTGGGTAAGCTCAATCCATCGTCGACTTTGTCTCTGTCACCTCTGACCTAGACAGTCAAGAGCACACACATCTGAAATTTAAAAAAAGTTTTCGAGTATTTCCCACTTCTCCAAATCAAGTGGTACTTTAGGCATATTACGAGTCTTTTCTCTGTGTATCATCATTCGCATAGTGTCCTTCGATGGCATAATTATGCGGTGCAAGTTTGGTAGGTGTAGTCTGTATAATATGCTTCTGTATTAATTTCCAAGGTCTTAACAGCTTTACTTTTCAGGGATATTTTCATACTCAAAACTTTTGAGCGTTTTTCATGAGGTTCGTGAACGTGCTCAATTCCATTTAGCTTCGTTAGGGTAGCCCGCGAAATTCAAATTTTCTTATGTTTTTTTGCAATTTACAAGTCAGTATTAAGTTGTATGTTAAATAAAGTATGATTTGCGGCCGTAACAAATATGTATTTATAGAATTATAATCATTAGAATCAGTAATGCAACTCCTTAAGTTAGATAGATATTTATAATCCTGAAATGTCAAGATTTCATGAAATAGTCATTCATTAGGATTACCTGGTCTTAAAGAGTTGTATTGATCACTTTAATGATTCTAATTATGTAAATAGATACTTGTTACAGCCGCAAATTATATTTTGATCAACGTACAATCTAATACCGACTTGTAAATTGCAAAAAGCGTAAGAAAATATGAATTTCGCGGGCTACTCTCATGCTTCCCCCTTAATACATGATTTTCGCGTATCTTGCTCGTAACTGAAGTTCTTAGTTTAAATTTACATTTTATTCGTTCTGCTATTAGCAACAAAATAAACATAGAAACGTTTGTAGCTCTTTAGTTTGTCGAGTGAAAATTGTGTCGCGCTATTATTGCTGACCTTGGTTTTGTTTTGTTATTAGTAATGTAACTCTTTGGAGGCAAATAAAAAAATTAAAAAAAAAAATGCAAACTGTACCGGGTGACATATCAAATGTAAGGACTTACTGTAAGAGTCTCAAATGTATTTTTTTATATTGGGTTGGTAAGAAAATAATGAAACACTTTCAGGTGCTCTTGAATTTATTAATTATTTATTTAATGTTACAAGTTTAATCAACAATATAATCACCCTCCGTATCTATTACCTTTGCCCATCTTTGTGGTAGTGACTCAATAGCTTTTGCCCAGAAGTGTGGAGACTGAGATTGAAAGAATTTCTCTATGTCACTTTTGAGATATATGATTTGAATTTTTTTTCACGTAAATATTGTTTCAATGACCGAAATAAATGGTAGTCAGATGGAGCAAGGTCAGGAGAGTACGGAGGATGCGGTACTGTTTCCCAGCCAAGTTCCTTTAATTGATGACGAGCAACGGAAGCGACGTGCGGTCGCGCATTATCATGGAGAAGGTGAACCTCGACTCGTCTTCGGCGTTTTTCCCGGATCGCAGCAGCGAGCTGGCGTAGCTGAGAGGCGTAAACATCCCCGGTGATAGTGTCATTGTTATGCAACATGTCCCACCAAAGGATTCCACGAGAATCAAAAAAGCAACACAGTAGAGACTTCCGACAATAGGGATTGCGTTGTGGCTGGACTGGCGGTTCTTATCCACGGGGAAGCCAGAAGCCGTGTCGCGTATCGTTTTCAGAACGTAGAAGAAGAAGAACGTAGCTTTCATCTCCCGTCACTAAATTTGTTAAAAACTCTTTACGTTGTGAACGAAGTAGAAGAGATTGGCATATCGCAACTCGGACTTCTCTTGTAGCATTGGTCAATACGTGGAGGATCCACCGCGACAGAACTTTTCTGTAGTTGAGTGCGTGAAGACGGTTCTCAATCGTAACGTGAGAGCAGCCGATTTCTTCGGCCAATTCACGAGTGGTTGCATTTGGGTTTATCTGCAATTTCTCTAGTAGTACGAAGACATTAAAAGCGGATGGCCGACCGGTGTGCTCCTTGTCCTCAAAACTTGTATCTCCAGAGGCAAAGCGCTTAAACCAACGACTCACGGTTACATGACTAGTAGTCCCCGGGCCCAACGCATGGTTAATGTTATCCGCTGCTTCACGCGTCGAATGACCTTGTTTAAACTCATAGAAGTAGAGTGCTCGAAGATACTTGTTGTCCATCTCGAATCATATTGCGCAACAATTTTGCGTGCCGCACTTATTTACTCTTCTGCGTATTCCTTCGAGAGTATTCTACAAAGTGCTAGAAGTACTTACTATAGAAAAAATATTTTAAACGGAATGGATAAATAATTAAAAAAGTGTTTCATTATTTTCTTACCAACCCAATAATTTTAAAATAAACCAATTAAAAGTTATTTAAGAAAATAGACCATTACCCCCCTTTATCTCCGAAAACACTGAGCCTAAAATTTTGAAAAAATATAGAAAATAGTTCACCTACCTATAGATTAAATGAATAGTTATAAGAAGTTGATGGTCTTAAAACGACATGGTAAATCTCTCAATAATGTGCTTACAAACTTACATTTGTCCATAGTTAAACAAAAAGGATCCAACCGACATTAGGTGTAATGTGGGTTGGATTCTTTTCGTTTAACTATGGACATTTGTAGTTGGAATGTATGGGAGAACATATTGTTCAACTACGTACAATGTTAAGTTTTTCTTGGGATAGATTCATCCCAACTACGGAACCCTTCATTGTGCGTGGTTCGACACGCTCTTGACCGGTTTTTATTTGTATATTGGCGTCTGCTAGCTGACTTATAGCAAATAATTTAATTTAATGTTTATGTTGCGCAATGTACTTATATAATTTTGCGCAGTGTTGTATAGAATACATTTTTTAACTAAACACACAGCTGTGCTGCTGGGGAGTTTGTTGCGCCACTTCTTCTACTAAAACTTATTTTATATTTGCACGCCGAAATTAAAGGCAGAATAAGAGCGCATTTTTTTTTTTTTACATATTTACCATCTTTCTGTACCTTGTTCAGGCAAATAAATGATTTTTGATTTTTTGATTTTGATTTCTCCTCAGCTAAAGCACTAGGAAGTGGCGAAGGACAGGCGTTTTGGGGGACTGTCTTATGTGATTCTCAGACTAGTTTGAATAAATGACTTTTGATTTTGATTTTGTTCGTGGATTAAAGTTTTGTCATCCCATCGTTTATCGTATCAGTCGCACTAATGTACTTACGTCGAACTGTGCTGTACCCATGCTATCGCAACACTAATGGTCGATATAGCGTCTGTCGATGTCGCCCTAACATTAACGTGCATTTTTTGTCGCAACAATGATACGGAGTCGATAGCGAACGCGAATTATACTATCCAATTAGATCTAAGATCTGTAAAGATAGTAAAAAGCAAATTTAATTAATTAATCAAATAAAATTCAAATAAGCAACTGTCTTATATTCTCATGGTTGCCGTATTATGTGATGTAGGCAATTTTTAAATACCATGGGCGGAATTGTCTATTAGCCTGCTAAAATACATACTTTGATAATTTTTAATGCAATCGCGGAATAAATGAATAAGTAAAATCACTATCAGAAGTATTAAAAATTATTTAGGTGTGACATATACAACAAAACTTTTTAATAATACAACTCCAAATATGAACTTCTAAAACCTACAAAAATATGAAGTGACACAAGGAAAAGCTTCTAAAATTCGTGCCAAGTCAATCGTAACGGAAATAAAGAGACGTTTGACTGCCAACAAGCCTAGATACGCTTTTAAAACTGACTGTTGCTTTTTTAGAAAAAGGAAAGAGAAACCTCGTTCCTAATTTTGTCTTTTAAAGTCGGAAAAGGTGTCAAGCCGGTGACACAGTGAGCAACTTTGATCACTATGTGTCTGCATCGTGACATGAAAACACGCAACGTCTTTTCTCAGTGTGAAAGTAGCTCAACTATTAATTTTTAAGCACTACAGACTGTTTTTGCCCTTAACCAATATCATGGCGTAAATCACATCATGCTCTGTTAATAAATTAATCTTCTGTCGACATAATCTCTGCAACGCGCAATAATGCCATCAGCAATGGGATTATTGTAGGAAATCCTCGTCATCACTGAATGCAAGGTGTAATTGCTTTCCACTTATTGAAAATAACTTTAGCAAACTTCAGATTAAAAACATATCATATCGATCAGTTCTAGGAATAGAATAAAGCTTCTTTTTCTCACAAACTTAAGGCTTTTGACAGGCCACCTGGCGTGGTTGATTAAGATACCGCTTATCATGCCGCAGGTCGTGGGTTTGATTCCCATCCAGGACAAACATTTGTGTGCATGAACATGTCTGTTTGTTCTGACTCTGGGTGTAATTATCTATATAAGTGTGTATTTAAAAAAAAAAGTAGTGTATGTAGTATATTAGTTTACTGGTTTCCATAGTACAAGCTCTGCTTAGTTTGGGATCAGATGACCGTGTGTGAACAATGTCCCAGGATATTATTATTATGGTCTCAGTTGAGGTTGACCACCATGGCTGAAATCGGCCGGGCGGTTATTATTATTATCTTTACATACCTAGACCCCTCCGTGCCTCGGAACGTATGTTAAGCCGTTGGTCCTAGTAGTCATTCTTGGAGCTTTGACAGTCGATACGGCTCGTCAGAAGCCCGACAGTCTGACAATCAGTCTTACCAAGGAGCATCGTATTACCCATTAACTGGGTTGTGGAGGTAAGTTAGGCAGTCGCTCCATGTAAAATACTGGTATTCAGATGCATCCAGTTAGACTGGAAGCCGACCCCAACATAGTTGGGAAAAGGCTAGGCAGATTGAATCTCAGCATCGATTGATACTGAGATAATATTAAGAACATTTTTAAATACGAGAGTTGAAACCTGAATTTATTCAATCTATTAATTCTTCGAATTTAACTCTTTATAAAATAATAATTTTTCATTTTTAATTGACTTGTGTAACGCTTTTTCATTTCGTTGAATTCGACTGTTATAAATTAAATATTTGTATCGTATATTTTTACTTTGAGAAAAATTCACAGTTAAGTGGGACCACAAAATATCGACAGTATTTTATGAATATTAATTAATATTTCACTGGAACTCATTAACGCTCGTTTACAGAATACGCTTGTTTCAGGTCCGTTTCGCGGAAATATAGCTCAGCACAAAGAGTAGATACCAGTAGGTCCTAAAATGCTGATTAAATTCCGGTGAAAAACGGGTTGGATGATTCTGGGAAAACTACAAATTATTACTGAAATATTTTGCTTTATTAACCGGCTTTTGTTTAAAAAGGCGGAGGTTCTCAATGCGACTGTATATCTTTTTTTGTATAGAGGAACTCGTGGCTAAGTAATAACAGCCGCACGGGTCGATCCATCAGGTTAAGCTACGCTTGCCGGGGTTGGTCTGTGGATGGGTGACCATCTTTTCATACCGAGACACCTCCGTGCCTCGGAAAGCACGTTAAGCCGTTGGTCTCGGCTGTCATTCGAGGATCTTTGACAGTCGGTACGGGTCGTCACAAGCCCGAAAGTCTGACAACCAGTCTTACCAAGAGGTGTCCTATTACCCAGTAACTGGGCTGTGGAGGTCAGATAGGCAGTCGCTTCATGTAAAATACTGGTATTCAGCTGCATACGGTTAGACTGGAAGCTGACCCCAACATAGA
This sequence comes from Dicycla oo, assembly GCA_948252095.1. Classification (NCBI taxonomy): domain Eukaryota; kingdom Metazoa; phylum Arthropoda; class Insecta; order Lepidoptera; family Noctuidae; genus Dicycla; species Dicycla oo. The sequence continues at coordinate 18,187,652 of OX411728.1, forward strand.
TGGGAAAAGGATAGGCAGATTGATTGTCTTTTTTTGTATGTTTGTTACGTGATTACTCCTATGTTTGTTACGTGATTAGAGGAGCTCGTGGCTAAGTAATAACAGCCGCAGGGGTCGATCCATCAGGTTATGCTACGCTTGCCGGGGTTGGTCTATGGATGGGTGACCATCTATACATACCGAGACTCCTCCGTGCCTCGGAAAGCACGTTAAGCCGTTGGTCCCGGCTGTCATTCGTGGATCTTTGACAGTCGTTACGGGTCGTCAGAAGCCCGAAAGTCTGACAACCAGTCTTACCAAGAGGTATCGTATTACCCAGTAACTGGGTTGTGGAGGTCAGATAGGCAGTCGCTCCATGTAAAATACTGGTATTCAGCTGCATCCGGTTAGACTGGAAGCCGACCCCAACATAGTTTGGAAAAGGCTAGGCGGATTGTTGTTAAGTGATTACTCCGCCAAATAAGAATTGTTTTTAATGTTTTTTTTTTTCGTTTGAAAGGGTATGCTCTCGAGGTGGTCCCATTGTCACCAAGTCTGAATTTAATGAGGGGATTCTATGGAAATCGACGGAAAACCTCAAATTAGTAGCACACCTATTATAAGGCACACCTATAGCGATTTGGGTATTGTTTAAAGTAACTCGTGCATTTGCTCTCGGAAAGCACCATTTTGTGAAGTAAAACTAACTGATGATGAAGACCACAGATGGCCATCGAAACTACTCAATAATAAGTATTTCACGGGTTGCGATTCGATTACTTTAATATCGTTGCTAAGCAGTTTATGCTCGTCACAATACGTATGGTGAAGTTCTCACAGTTGTTACTAGGAGAACTCTTCAAAAATGAACATCCCTGCATCGGGAAAACAATATTTTGTAAAAGGTTTACTTTATGCTATTGTAACTTAGATAAATTACAAACTGACCCACTCAAAAGTGAAAAATAACTTTAATTTCGGAGGTCTGTGGAAATAAACTAAAATACAGATCCAAAGACACCGATTTCCGAAATTAAAGTTATTTTTCACTTTTTATTGTTTCTTTTTTGGAAGTCGAATGTTTTTTTTAAGTTTTTTTTTATGTTCCATTTTTATTTTTATAATGGATTTTGGGAGCATTTATATAATTGGACAATTCATGCTAAGTGTAAATGTTATGTCAAAAACTTGTAATGCAGGTTTTATTAGTAGGTATTGCTATTTACTTCTTAAACGAAATATATAATTTTAGATTGTGCTGAGATTTTCATTGATATCATGATCAGATGCCATTATTAAATTGCTGCATCTATTAAGCATTTAAAGGTCGTGATTTAAGAAATATTTTCGTACATAACATAATTCGAGCACTGATTTTACATTACCCAAGTACTTAAGAGAACACTTTTATACGATTATAATATTAATATTTTTAGTTAGTAAGCTATAAAATATACACTGAGAAACTACGCACTTAAATCAGAGTGCCTTTAGCAGTTCGGAAGTTTTTACTTCATATCATAATATACGAGGCTAAGTCCGCACAAAAGTCACGCGGTCGACGTATGCGGTAACTCAAGTATAAAAACTTTTAAAGAGCCTACTCTTGCAAATATGATAGTATAGTAGGAATATGAAAAAAATTGGGAAAATGAAAGACGGAATTTGATTTTTTTTTTGTTCTTTGTTGGTATCGTTTTAATATATTGAAAAAAATAAAAACCTAGTATGGTATCAAATTAAAGGAAATTTCATACTGAAAAAGACTAATATTTTTTTTTTTAAATTAACAACAAAATAATGGTTTAAAAACTGAAAGTCAAAGTCAAATTATTCTACTCTTAAGTACAGAATTATTTTTGAAAGTCAGCTTTTTCTAGTCTATATTCTTATTTAGTCTTATTCTAGTCTAGCAAACCCTAATAGTCTTCTTCAGTTACTTGTTTCACATTGTTTCAGTGCACTAGTACAATGTATTCCGGAACAGTTACAACATATCGCAGTACATTCCACACCATAACGTCGTCTTTGTGGGAATTAGTTCCACCGCAAAACCTATATTGAATCTACTAAAAGCGATTAAAACTAAAGAAACATTAGTCTAGCGTACTAATTAAATTAGTGCTTGATTTTAAAACTGTAGAGCTCGTCTAAGCTAAAATAACGCGTCCCACTAGAATATACACTACGTTAAATGCGGTAGTGGAGCGCCTCAAACTGAATTATAATTAATAGAATCATCAATACAACTATCTGCATTGATGATTTGATTATAATTCTTCTTTAAAGACGTATTTGTTACGTTCGCGGGTCATATTTTGCCCAACATACAATCAGACAATTATCTGCTAACTATTAATTTTATTAAATATTATTTATAAAATTTGAATTTCGCGGCCCACCTTAGCACATCATCCAAGAGTGGATCAGCAACACAGAATACTCTCTTTCCTTTTCTACATGCAAGCATTTGGCAAGGAATTGTGAGGTTTATATAGTAGTATAGGTACCTACATATTGTTAAACTATTTTTTCTTATGTCATCATCAATGCCATCCGGAAATGCACCCAAAATTCTAAGTACAAAACCTGATTTTCTTCGTTTAGATTTTGTTCCACTTCTTTCGGTACACTTTATTCTAACTTTCGTCCTCGTTGAATGGCTTTCGTTCTAGGTATTTTGTGTCCTCCTAAGTAGATCTCCTAGTCTCAAATTTATTGCCATAGTCCGAGTCACTATAGCCTTCTATATTGTTCTTTACCTAAGAATATAACAAACCGTATTCTTTGGTTTCTTTTAGGGCAAATTTTTCAATAGTCAGATAACTCTTATCTGAAGAATAAATATTTCAATTTGGCAGCTTTTGTATAGAGAATATGTCAAACTATTTATTCTTCAGATAAGAATTAAGTATCTGACTATAGAAATATCAGTCTTTACACATTTGAATATCTTTCTCAAAACATTCCTGTGTGTATTACTGTAACAGTTCAGATAGTGTTTTACTAAGCTAACTGAAAACGTAATAGCTGGTCTACTAACAATTCCTGTGGGTGATTTTTCTGTACTTTTTGATTTTGTGCCAATGTTAGCAAACGATTTATGAATCTGATTGCTCTGATGACGTCACCAACAAAAAATCTCTCTTGCATTATTTTTAGAAAATAAGTCAAAGCTGTATGTTTTTTTTTTTGTTGCATGTGTTAGCATTCCTTTGGTATAATTAAGGACTACTTGTATTTTGTAGTAATATTTATCATCTTTTATTACATTTACATTATAATTCAATGTGCGTATTCGCGTGATTTAAATGGTGTATTGTATATGTCATTCCCGCCAACATTTCACTCTGACGTTCGTTCGTTCGTTCACTCGGGAGTTAGAAGTGTGTCACATGCAAACATGGCCATGCTAGTTTGGGGTCTAGTCGAGCAAGGTGGATTTAAAGTGTTAAACAAGAGTGAATTAACGTGCATATACTAAAAACTGTATTCTCATTTCCTGACCTTGATAAAACATAGCAGTACCTACAGTTGAAAAAGCGAGCGCAAAATGAGAAAACAAAGAGCACTCAAAATAATAAGAAAAACAACCCACTCTCTTAAAACGAAACACTATTACCAATTCGGTACTCGAAGTTATCTAAATATCTAGATATTTTTGCCCCGCCTTGTCGTAAAAAGAGGATATAAAATTTTCTACCAAGCACCCTTCGGTATGGTAATAATTTCAATGGCGGGCTTTGCCAAGGGAATTAACAGCTTGTCACTTTTATGTAAAATCGTAGCGAAAAGACGACGGCAGTTAACTGTTGTGTTTAGTAGGGTATTCTTTCGAGATGGGGAAATTAGGAACACGATTGTTGACGCCTCTTTTGTTTTTTAAAAGATTACTAGGAATTTGCGTTAAATATTATTTTACTATAAGCTGGTCAATCATCAAGCAACTCAGCCTATCGCAGCCTACTGCTAGAGATAGACCTCTCCCAGGCTGCGCCACATAACCTTGTCCTCCACCTTCCGCATCCAGTCTGTCCCAGCCAACTTTTTAAGAGCCTATACTTAGCATGCAGGCTTAGCATGATCCTCCGTTATGTCGAAAATACGGCAGCATTAATCTTGAAATAAATATATGCTAAAATTGAGGATTAATGTTAAGTACCATGTTTGACGAAACCACGATTCTATGAAATTTTCTAGATAGAAAAAAACTTCAAAGTTACCTCCAAACCGAACAATAAACCGCTGGTATTCGAAAAATACTTCAAATTAGATCATGAAACTTTGCATACAAACTGAACTAAGTATAAAGCAAGCAGGTCTTATGTTTTTATTTTTTTTATTACCATTATTTTCACCGTAAAAAGAAATTACCTAAACTATCGGCGTCATGAGGTTTGTTCCCTGCCGCCCGGCATCCCCCGCTCAGTCCTGCTTCGGCTTTCGAACGGGAGAGCTGTGCCCTTGCGCTCAGAACATACTAATATGAATACACTGATAAAGAGTGAGGTGGCGCGGGGAAGTGGGAGCTAAATTATCATAGAATTTGAGCTGGGGTTGTATAGGCTCTTAAGGTCGTCGATCCATCTAGCTGGTCGTGTCTCACACTACGCTTGCCGATACGCGGTCGCCACTCCAGAACTCGTCTGCTCCACCGGCCGTCGGGCTTTCGACAAACATGGTCAGCCTATTGCCGCTTTAGCTTGCTTACTCTGCAGGCTATGTTGGTAACTCCGGTTATTTCCGGATAATTTAATTTCTTATTTTATCCTTCTTATGCGCCCAGCCTTATATGATCGTCATTTCAACGCTTTAGTCGTTAATCTTTTGCCACTGCTTCGCTTTTGTATGATAAAATATATTTATTTTGTAAATTAATATTTTTACACGTAATTTTTTTAATTAAGTAAATGAGAAATAATCTTCTATGTTTTTTTTAGAGGCGCAAAATTGCTCTCTCCTAATTTCCATATAGAATAGTTGTGTAATTGCTACCTACTGTATATAACTACGGAAACACGGTAATCTATAAACGTATTGCTACATATAGTTACAAACTTTTGTCTAAATATTCCATGTTTATCGCAAATAAACGTATTTTCTTTCTTTCTTTCTTTCTTTTCTTTCTAACCTACAAATAGATTTTCCGAGTATCAGCCACACGTGTAGAACACACCCACAAAAGTTTATTTTTATCACCCTTCTCAGAAATTGTGCAATACCTCACTACCATAATATGAAACTAGAAAAGAAATGAAACCTTCCAAGGTTTTTCACAATAATTTTCCAAGTGAAGACTTACTCCAGCAGTTATGGTTCCAAGAATTTTACTTTGAAATAATTTGCATATTACCCGAGTACTACTACGAACGAGCTTTTGATGATGTTTCAATTTCATGATAACCAGCTTTAAATAAGTAAATAATAAAGCGCAAGTTTGCTGATAAAAGATGGGTAATAATTCAACTAATGAGTGTGACTAGACACTGACATACAAAGACATCTACTGTGGGCTAGCTGAGGGATTTTTTCTCTTTGAAAAAAAAACATAAATATTTATATGTATTTAGAAATATTCAATTCATTCTGATATGTTTATATATGGTTCCACCACCCCGCCCCCTACTTCTACCCGTGTGTGTCGTAAATGGTGACTTAGAGGACTTACTAGAGAAAGGGCAGCAACGTTCTCTATGCATTTTTAAAAACCATACTGCTCGCCATCCCGCCTGCCAAGCATGGCGCTTATGGCGACCTAGCTCTCCCCCCCCCCTCCCCCTCCCATGACAAGCACCAAGAACAAATGGCCCCTTGTGCCCGGCGCCACCCACCTACCCTTGCTTCGGTAGCGGTCAAGGCCACGGTGAGGCAAAGGGTGCTAAAAATCCCCGGAAGAGATCCGGCTACCACAATCACCGAAACTGCACCTGGCAACATACAACACGCTTACACTCCGGACCGACGAGATGATCGCCGAACTCGAGGGAAAATTGAGCAGGTTACAATGGGGATATTATAGTAGGGTTATCTGAAGTCCGAAGAGAGGGGGAGAACTCGTTAATCCTCAAATCCGGGAACTTATTCTTTTTCCAGGAGGTGTCGAGTTTATCTTCCATAAGTCCTTTGTGAGCGACGTGGTGAAGATCGAAAGGGTGTCAACCAGGGTGGCGTACCTTATACTCAGAATATTCGCTGAAGGGTGTACAGGTTTATGCCCCGACCTCATCACATCCCGACGATGAGGTGGAGACTATGTATGAGGATATTTCCAAAACCATGCATGGCTCTAAAACTCACATCACCGTTGTCATGGGGGAATGGGGGACTTCAACGTGAAACACTGGGCAAACGAGATGGGGATGAGCTGAGAGTGGGGCAAATTGGAGTTGGATGTCAGAACCACCGGGGTCATCTACTGGCCAGTTTTATAGAGAGGGAAGGCCTTTTTATGATGAACTCCTTTTTCAGAAAACGTGTGTACAGAAAGTGGACCTGGCAGAACCCTGATGGTGCAACTAAAATAAGATTGACTTCATTATATCGACGAAGAAACAAGTATTCAATGATGTCACTGTGGTCAACGCGGTGAAAACATGAAGTGATCACCACATGGTAACAGATATATTGAACTTAAATATCACACTGGAAAGATCTCGACTGGTGAAGTCTATGCTCCGCCTAGCACTGATCCAAGTCCAAAAGCCCGAGAGCTTTCATCTTGAACTTCAGAATCGTTTCGAGTGACTAGGGATCTCCGTGGATGATTAAAATGATGGGTTCGTGAAAATTGTCCTTACAGTCGGGTCTAAGATCATCAAGACCCGTCGTACAAATAATAGGTTGGGTAAAAAGTTTCTTCGCATTTTTTAAGAAAATTCAAAACATTTTTTAACATAGTTTATTTACATTTAACTAAAGTATGTAGGTACCATTTTGTTCGATAACTTTTTGCCATCTTGTAGGTAGGGACATGATTCCATTGCTATAGAAATTTTGGGACTTCTGGTCAAAATACCGCGACAAGTGGTTTTGGCAGTCCTCTCGTGATGTTAACCTGACACTGCCTAAAGAATTCTGAAGAGACCTAAACAGGTGGAAATCTGAAGGTGCAAGGTCAGGACTATACGGTGGATGCATTAACACCTCCCAGCCAAACTCTCTTAATTTTTGCTGAGTGTCTAAAGATGTGTGAGGTCTAGCGTTATCATGATGAAAAACCACACCCCTTCTGTTGATTAGTTCCGGCCGCTTTCTCTCAACTTCTTGCTTTAATCTCATCAGTTGTTCGCAGTAGAGTTCAGAATCGATGGTCCTGCCTGGTGGTAACAGCTCATAATGAATAATGCTTTTCCAATCCCACCACACACACAGCATCACCTTGTTGCGAGTTAACCCGGGTTTCGCCACAGTCTGTGAAGCCTGACCGGCCTTTGACCACGACCTTTTTCGCACGTTCTTGTCATACGTGATCCACTTTTCATCACCAGTTATCAGTTTCTTCAAAAATGGTTCGGTTTCATTACGTCGTAATAAAGAATCACAAATGAGTACACGGTTCATTAGGTTTCTTTCAGTGAGCTCGTGAGGTACCCAAATGTCGAGCTTTTTTGTGTACCCAGTTTTTTTCAAATGCGCCAAAACTGTTTTGTTGTCAATTTCCAGTTCTTCAGCTACGTCGTAACTACTGATATGATCTTGCTCCACTTTTTCAAAAATGGCATCCATTTTATCCGTAATAGGGCGACCAGAGCGACGTGCATCTTTGACATCAAAATTTCCGGATTGAAAACGCTTAAACCAAATTTGTGCTACTCTCACAGACACTACACTAGGTCCATAAACATCGCAAATTTTTTTCGCGGCTTGCGTTGCATTTTTACCTTTTTTGTAGTAAAATTTTAAAAAGTATCGAATTTCTTCATTAGATTCACTCATCTTGACGGTACGAAAAACAAATGAAAATCACACATTTTCCTAATTTGAATTTGGAATTATGTTCTTTAAAATTTAAGCTTTCAATGATACCAAAACCAGCCAGATACAAAGAGATTTTATTACAAGTTCATACATACTATAATGCGAAAAGACTTTTTCCCCAACCTAATAGAAATAAGAAGTTCTCTGATCTTACTTTACAGCTCATGGAGGAGAGGCGCGAGATGATTCTGCAGTCTTCAGACGATGCGCTAAGTTCCGGCAGCTTAATAGGCGGATCTCTAAGTCCTTGAAAAGTGACCTTCGCTGCTTTAATACAGACCGCGTGATAGAGCAGAACAAAAAATCCCAAGGTCTTTGCAAATGATCTGTCTATTGGGCAGAACCAGCTTACGAAACTGAAAACCGACGACCGTCAAAACTGAGCTGTTAGGGGAGATCGAGTGGTTCTATGAACAGTTATGCACATCAACAAGTAACTCCGTTACGAATCTAGAATGACGCAACACTAAATCAAAGAAATCCCGGACGTCAGCTTGTACGAGATTAGGATGGCTCTGAAGCAGCTCAAAAACAACAAGGTGCCGGGTGATGACGAAGTTACGGCCGGATTCTTGACGGCCGGAGGAAACCCCGTTCTTAAGGCCCTTCGGAAGCTGTTTGATTCCGTTATAATGGAGGGCAAAACGCCGCAGGCATGGAACAGAGGTGTGGTGATACTTTTCTTTAAGAAGGGTGATAATGCCCTTCTTAAGAATTATCCCTTCTCAGTTCTCACTCAATTAGCCCATCTCGTGTCTGAGCCATGACTACAAGCTGCTCTCAAGAGACCAGCCTCCCGAACAATCCGGATTCCGTAAAGACTTTAGCGCCATAGACCACATACTTACGCTGCGGCAGGTTATACAGAAGTCCAAAGAATATAACATACCTCTCTGCTTAGCGTTTGTGGACTACGAGAAAGCCTTCAATTCGATCGAGGCATGGGCTGTACTGCAGTCTCTTAAACGGTGCCAGATCGACTATCGGTACATTGAGGTGCTGAATTGTCTGTACTAAACGCCACTATGTCAGTCTGACTCCAAGACCAGACCTCAAAACCTATCCTTCTGCAGCGAGGTGAGACAGGGAGACGTTATCTCTCTGAAACTGTTTACTGTGGAACTGGAGGATATTTTCAAGGTTCTGGACTGGAAACGGCTAGGCATCAACATCAATGGCGAGTAGGCCACTCACCTTCGGTTTGCCGACAATATAGTAGTCATGGCTGATACTATGGAGGACCTCAGTACAATGCTCGACGACCTCAGTAGAGTTTCCGAAAGGAGTGGGTCTTAAAATATACATGAACAAGACAAAGGTCATGTCGAATGCCCATGTAACACCCACTCTCATGAAGATCGGAGACGCTATATGAAATTTTGAAATGAAATTTGGCACAATGAGATTTTGTAACGCGACTTGTATTAGGAGTAAACTGGCAGAAATTGTGACGTATCAAAAAAGCGTATGCTGACGTAACTTTTAAGCAAGCTAAAAACTATACTAGATGGCTCTGTATTGAAAAACAAAAACTTTTGACACTTCAAACTCGAGATCATACTAGACAGCTATGTATTAATACAGAATATTCCTACAGCTGTAAGTGGTGGTGCTTGGGGTAGGCCAATTTCCAGCAGTGGACGTCTTTCGACTGAAATGATGATGATGATACCTACAGCGAAAGGAACTTCGTTCCAAGCAGGTGTCCCAACGACACCTCCCGACTTTTTATTTTTATGGTTCCGTACCATAATGGTGAAAAGGAACCCTCATGGTACGACTCAGTCTGTCTGTCTGTCCGTCTGTCACAGCTGGATATCCGGTGGTTTAATGGAAGTTTGTCATATAAGTCGATGAGAATACCATCGGGCTACGGCTAGTACCTACCTAAATATAATACCTACTAACTCCAGTGCTCAGAACCCTTTGACGCAACGCACACAATAGGTCGATACGCAATTAGAACGGTTGCCATGGCAACCAGGTTTAACTGGCAGCTCGTTAGAACTGCAGCCAGATTAGTCATTGTATTATATTGTATATGTATGTCTGTATTTCAACGGTTTTATTTGTGTTTCGTGTTTATTCTTTCTACTTTGAAGGTAACTGGCGTGCACTGATTGGTTGTTTGTACATAGGAGATTTGTTTGATAGTGCGCCAGTGGAACTTGGTGGATCCAAATGCAGAGAATATAGAATATATTGTGAAAAAAATTGATACACGTGATGGCAATTTATAGCTGGCGAAATAGGTGTAGCACTTCTAGTAAAACCAGCGGGCGATACAGACGTAATTATTTTAATAATTTAATTATGATTTGTCATTCACATAATTGGACCTAGTTATGCAAAAATCAGCCATATGGCACTTTTTCCAAAAATGAGTTATAAACACAGAAATACTAAATGCGACATACAAGATTTTTTGCAAAAACAGTCATGTCGATATTTCTATTTATCACGGAGATATGAGCCGGCAAATGCAGCCTTGTCCATACATTCATAATCACATCGACAGAAAAATGCTTATAACACGGTCCAATTATTTGAATAACTCTTTGGTCCAGTGGTTACAAGCGCTACTGCTGAACATGAGGTCCTGGGTTCGATTCCCGGGTCGGGGAAAGTGTTGGGTTTTCGATCTCGATTTTCTAAGTAGCAGCCCGGAGTCTGGGATTGTGTCCGGGTGATGACAATAGGCTCGCCCTCTGTTAAGTACATTGGTCTTAAACATAACTGGCAAAACTAACTACTATAACTAACTACTATAGGTGCATTTCTGCTTAACCCCTCCGGGAATACAGGCGTTATGTTATGTTATATCTGAATCTCATCGTAACCCCACTGCCCTCCGAGTTTCTAATACCTACGGATCAATTAAATCTGTGACCAAGTCTCGTGTCAACAACGTATGTGATTAGTTGTTGATATTTTGGTCAATTAATCATAACAGCTAACAAAAGAGATATAACAGGAGATTACCTAAATTGAATAGGTCAGATTAAACAGGAATTGTGACACAATTTTGTAGAGTTTCACAATTCCACTATGGGCTCGTGGCTAAATAATAACAGCCGCACGAGTCGATCAAAGGTTAAGCTCCGCTAGCCGCGATCGGTTCCTGAATGGGTGACCATCTATTACATATTGAGACCCCTCCGTGCCCCGGAAAGTACGTTAAGTCCTTGGTCCTAGCTGTCATTCGTGGATCTTTGAAAGTCGTTACGGGTCGTCTGAAGCCCGAAAGTCTGACAACCAGTCTTACCAAGGGGTATCGTATTACCCAGTAAGTGGATTGTAGAGGTCAGATAGGCAGTCGCTCCATGTAAAATACTAGTATTCAGCTGCATCTGGTTAGACTGGAAGCCGACCCCAACATCGTTGGGAAAAGGCTAGGTAGATGATATTGCTGATAGAATGTCACTTTGTCTAGGCCCTCTGGATAACTAATATTGTAACTAATTCAAAACTGTATGTAACTATGTAGATGGAAACGAATAGGATGATGCATGGGTAAAAAAAAGAAATTCTATTCCTTCTATTCCGTCAGTCAGACAATAAAAAAATATTAGACACGTATTTTTTGCTTTATCATATTAATAAAAACCGGCCGAGTGCATGTCGGACCACGCACAATGAAGGGGTTCCGTAGTTGGGATGAATTTATCCCAAAAACAAACTTAATATTGTAGTTGAATTAGTAATTTTTCAATGGAACTTGTACAAAAAATTACTTTTCCAAGTATTACTCGTAAACTGGTAAAGCCAGCTGTAATAGTTTACCTTTTAATTTCATTATGTTTTAATGGTTGCTTTTGGATATGGTTCTTTCACATATCCAAAAACAATCATTTAGCTGGCAAAGGGGGGAGGGACACGTGACTCTAATAAAAATTTGCAATTTAAAGCTTAATTTTACGCAAACGGATCCCTGTATCGAAAAATGGTTTTCACAGACCCGTAATATTTTTGAATGGCCTATCCAACCATATCAGAAAAGAAAAATACATCCTCACTTTACGTGTACAGGAGGTACCCTAAAAAAATATTTACTTTTTATGACTTTATTTTCCTACTTTGTCGGCGTGATTAATATGTATATCCATGCCAAATTATTTCTTTCTAGTACTAAGAGTCTCTGAGCTAAGCTGCGGACGGACAGACAGACGGACATGGCGAAACTACGTATACAAAGGTTCCTTGTTGACTACGGATCGCTAAAAATGACTTAGATAAAACGAATTAGAGCAGGATAGTGGGTTCTCGCTACGTTAGAACTCGTATAACGAACTACGCATAAAATTTAGCACGGAGTGACGTCATGCCCACATTTTAACTCAATGTAATCGCCGTAATCTTCTGATTACGTAAAAAAAAGAAAAAAATACTTGTTAAATATTTTTTAATAGTCTACATGACGGAAAAACTTTTTAGTCCTATTGGAACAAGTGCAACCTTACACCTAACGAGTGCCAATAACAGTAAGAATGAACGGTTCATAAATACAAACAGGCAGAACCAACTATAACTAAGCTATTTCATTAAATGATCTCAAACAAGTTGTAACATTCGGTTGTGAATTACGGTACGTTTCTTCCATTTATCGTTCATGAAATAATAAACACGTATTGTTACGGGATATGCCATAGGTACCTGAGTGAAATACAAAGTTGGTGCCAATGCAGTCTATAGGAGCCTTTCGTTTGCTGAGAAAAAGACACGCCATCTGTATGATCATAATTCCCTATCCTTACCCGTTATCACGCAAAATTCTAAGAGGCGAAAGACAGTTCTTTTTTTAAATAATTTTCTTGTTTGGCAGGTCCAATTTGTCCCACAATAATGCTCCATCAATAAAGCACGTACAATAGTCACACTTACAATAAAATCGCATTCAATTACTCTGGTCTGAAAATTTTCTATCATCCAAACAAGTTAAAAAAAAAATCTTCAGAAAACGTCAAATAAAATTTTAATGAAATATTTTTCAGGTCAAATTCGGGCAATACTAGAATCAATTGTACAAGCACGTGCAACTCTGTGTGTAGGCAACACTCGCATGCAATAATCGCCTAGCAATAAAATTGCCTTGGTGTAAGTCGCATGCATTTTTATTGAACGGCAAAACCTGCATTCGCTTGTTTGTCATTTTATGGAAATGGCCCACGTGTAATCACTTGCATGAATGGTAATAACTAAACGTGCTTTATAGCATGCGATTATTGCTCTTGCACATTTCAGAAACTTGCACCCTGTAAATGGGGCTTGAGACACATAACTTAAGGCTGAGTTTACATGACTAACGCGACTCTTTGGTACAGAGCGTAGCCATTGCACAAAAAGCTCACACTGCCCGCTACACGCTACACGCGCCGCTATTCTGTAAACACAGCGTTATCTCCCAGCTACGCTAACCAATTCAAAGTCATAGCCAGACTATGTGATGTCAATCAAACATAGAGCAGCTACAGCCACACGTCTTTGTACCTACGTACCTACATTGTATTAGCTGTCATAGTCTGGTTACGGAAACTAGGTTACAGAGTTATCTGACTTTGCTTTACCTGGTTTCTGACTCAAATATCCCTATTGTAAACTCTCACTCTTGTTTACAACCATGTCAGTCTGCGGTAAGTTAATTAATTTCGACGCTGGTATCAGACACATCTTTGGACTTTATAACAGTTTAAAGTTTGGAATTGATACTAGTCATATTCGTAGTAATTTATTGTCACAACAAATCTCATTAGATTTAGATATTTCAAGTAAAAAAGGATGAAAAAACTTAATATCTGATATTATATCAATTATGTAAACCATTACTTCGTACATTTATTATATCAGGGTGCATTTAAAAAGCCTCCATTTATAAAGAAAGAAAGGAAATACTTTTTCAGCACAGACTAAACTGTGTACAGTCTTGAGCACTAATATAACTAATATCTTGTTACAAACTTAACATTTTGGAACCCATACTATTATGAAATAGGTCTTATCTCAAAGTTGCAATCGTTATTACACGAGAAAAACGATTTTGAATTGTGTTTATATTTCTGTCAAGTACGAATGTGACCTCCTAACCTGCCAGCCTCCTGACTGTATTTTTTTTTACCATGATATCAAGCTACACCTTTATGTAAATAAAAACTAAGTTTGACACAAGAGATCAACGACTAATTTATAGAGAATTAAGGAAAATGATAATTCCTTCGGTCAAAACTGTTATTATCTCAAACCAATTTGCGCCAACCGCATGTTAACGAACATCCCTAAACAATTCAATCGGATCCCAACACTTACCTAAACCATAAATTCAATGAAATAATTCAGACCCGCCCCATAAGCCCCTTATAAATTTAATTTTCACGCTGAAAATAATTAAATGTTTTACATTCGCATAGCTTAAATAATTCCATAAATACGAGTATATCCCAGTTTCGTCATTAAACCAATACCGCAAGGGTTGTCTAATGAAGCCCTTTGAAGGCATTATATTGCAAGGTCTGGGTAATAATGTATCCCGCTCACGTATGGCAAAAACCGCACATTTGTAACACGCCATTCATTTCAGTGATTGGCCAAAATATAAATTGATGTGAGCATAATATTTTATCTGTTGCTACGTGGAATTTCTATAAATAAGCACTAAGCATGGCTATTATAAATATTTCATGGTCCTAGAAATAAAACGTCCTACAAGGTTTAGTGCTATCAAATTAGTTTTCAAGACTTTTATTAGCTTAATTTGTAATTTTAAACTATCATCTTGTAGTTTAAAACATTTGGTTGATTTAATATGCACTAAGGAGTTTTGCTCCAAACTATGTATATTGTTCAATACAGAATTTTAGCGAGAATGTGAAGCTCGAGATTTTTGGATATGTCTCTACCCCGCCAAATCGAAAATCTTTTGCGAGGATTGTAACATTTGTAACACCTTAAATAGCATGACCTAGCATTGTTAAAAAATAAAATTACAGATTATCCTGAGAGCAGGGAGTGTGAAATTAATGACGTAATAATTTCCGTTTCGCCAGCCACCCTTGGCACAGCGACAATGGTCGCCGGACCATGATTGCAGAAACGATGACGTCACAGCTTTAAAAAACTGACGCATTGTTCTATATTCACTTTAAATGAGATTACTCTGCGTTTCGAAGCACAGTAATTAATTTACGAGTTTATTTTTAGAAACTTTCATGTGTGTTTTGTGTGCAAAGTGCAAAGTTTTTTTATTGCCTTTTTCATGTGGAAGTTGACGTAGCCGTTTAGCAACTTTTCCTCATTTTACGAGTATATAGTTAGCACTAATTATATGTTTTGTACCCATGTCATTCGGAGCATCAGGGTCGTTTGTAAGATTATTAAAAACAATCCAATACAAATAAATCATTATAATGTTGGATGAAAATAGACCAAACAAATACGAACGATTACTTCAAAGACAAAAATATATTTTAAAAAAGTAATAACCGACTTCAAAAACCTAAAACGAATAAAATAACTTTCATAAAAAAACTTAGCAGCTTCTAAAGTCGATGCTCCGAACAAGACACCGACTTCAGAATCTTTAAGTTTTTTTATGAAAGTTATTTTATTCGTTTTAGGTTTTTGAAGTTGGTCTTTTTCTAAAGTATATTTATTTTCCATTTTTAGGTGAATACCTATACAATTATGATACATAAGCCCAAGACGAAAGTAACGAAGAATTATCAAAGTCCGCTTAGAAATGCCAGCGATACAGTACATTTACGAGTATGCATATAACTTCGTACATAAGAATAATTACGTACTGTATTATATACTACAACATTCCTGAGAGTATGTAGATCATATAAGTGAAAGAATCATCAAAATTGGTTTATTAGTTTTTGATAACATCGTGGACATACAAACATTTACAACATTTACAACGAAGTGCTGTATTCGACCCGTATGTATGTACTTATATAGGTACAGGTCGAATCCAAAACTTCATTTTTGAAGTCGGTTAAAAAAGAAGGCAAAGCCTTTGTTTGGCACAGGACCCTATACAAAGCCAACCAGAACTAAGCCAAAAAAAAAAACTAACGAGACAACTACCTATTCATATTTTACTTTGTAACAAATATTTTGATTTAAAAGAGATTTTTTGTCCGTTCTTCTCCATAGATACCTGTACACTTTTTGGAATAATAATACTAATAAAGTTTATTCATTAAAAAGTAACAATACAATGTGACATTTTCGGTGAGCCACAAATCAAGCGTCACATGTATCTTGTGGCTCGGGAGCGCGAATTTCAGTTATAAAATGTTTACATTCAGTTTGAGGATGTTAGGTCATTACACATTTTTCATAAACAAAGGTTATGAGTGATAAAGATGCATTTATTTGTGTAACATGATACATAGATATGCACATATGGATGGAAACGAATTGAACAGTGATGGTTCAACATGTTTTGCCATATTCGGCGTACAAAATAGTTCATAACGAATTAATTAGCTCATTGGAATTATAAATTAGAAAATAATAATTTTACAGTCAAAATTAAATCAAATAAAGTCAATACAAAAATATAGTCAAAAACAATATAATTAGCACAATAAAAATACATATTAAGGTATCTAAATTCAAAATTTGTCCTTCAAAAACTCCGTAACATTATAGTATCCCTTACTAATTAGCATTTTTTTTAATTCTCTCTTGAATGAATTTATATTCATTTCCATATTCCATTAATTATATTCATTGATGATGGGCAACTAGTTTTATCCAATTCAGAAGAGCCTGTAACAGGACGTAAAGCGCGGTCACTGTCGGACTGCATAGAAAAGAAAGAGAAGCGTGATGTCACAACGCTGGTAATTTATTGCAAAATATGAAGCGATTATCTATTTACAAAAAATCTATTGATTAGATTAAAAAAATTAAAACACTATTACGTTAATACAATTCTACTAGCAGTAGGATAATCTGACAAAAAAACAGAATGATTGCATGTATACTAGTGTGGTTTTTTATCGATAAAGAAATTTTTAGAGGTATCTTCGATTTTTTTTCTATCGTATCAAATTAGTTGTATTATGTTTTTCATAACATAATAACTGTTTTGTTTTAATGCAAAACAGTTCTATTATGTTTTCGACGCACTATCTAACTAGCATATATCCTGAAGAATATCATATATTTTTCTGATTTTGTTTACAGCAGTATTTCCTGTTTGTTGCCAAGCTTCACAGCTTGGCTCATCGCCGCAAGGTTTCCTGCTTGTCGCTCTTCTACAGAATGTACTTCGGTAAGTGTGCCCAAGAACTCCACGACCTGATTCCACCGGCCCCCTTTTACCATCGGACATCTAGACATACTGCCAATTACCATCCCTACCTGATTGATATTCCACCAATTCGCACTAAGCGTCTTTTATAATGCGCACAGCAAAAGAGTGGAACTGCGTCTGTGTTTCCGAGCGCATATAACCCTAATCTCTTCAAAGTGAGAGTGAACAGGCTTCTTCTGGGTAAGCTCACTCCATTGTCGACTTTGTCTTTGTCACCTCTGACCTAGACTAGAATCAAGAGCAAACCCATCTCAAATATTTTTAACCTCTCAAATGTCAAGTTGAACCATTGGGTGCTCAACTCAAAAAATGCCTCAAGTGTCGTTCGAACCCATGGGTGCTCAACTCAGATCGGCCACTATTGGTCGCGGTTTTTTGACGTTTATTGCATGGTTATGGCAATTCCTATTGCTTATCTGTACTAAACAACTCAGTGACTCACTATTTTAGTAAACCTCTATGGTAACAACACAGTTTTGAACGGACAAAATAAAAAATAAAATTCATCTGTCATTTCACGCGGTTGACGTGTGTGTACGGAATTTTTTTATCGGTTCACGAAAAAGTTGTTGTGTCGTGCAAATAGTATGTTTACAAGTGATATGAGTTATGATATGAATATGTAAACATATGTGTTATTGTGTTGTTGTATAGTTTTTGTAGAAATATGTGTGAATTCGATGTATTGTGAAGTGTCAAGGTTATGTGTACGAAATTATCAAAGTGAAACCATATCACGTCACTGCGAAGTCAGGTCAGTTTTATTTTATTACGTAGCGTTATTAGTAGATAGGAAAACTCATAAGGATTCCGGGATGGTATAATTTATATTGTGTTCATATGTATTAAACGACGAAATATTCGTTTTTCTGAAGGTCTACCCAAAACGATTTTTTTTTTAGATATCTTTGACAGTTGGGGCATTTCTATGAGAAAGGTAAGAGAACACGCGAGAGGTTAAAAATCCTATACTTTTAGGCATAATAAAACTTGCGTTTACATTTACATAATACTTTCATAAATTCTATTATCACTACCCCCTTGACTATCGGGCTATATACATAAAAACATTATAACATTACACATTACAAATTACCGGCCGATTTCTAAGTTGAGTGTTATACCTAAACTCTTTGAGCGAACCGTCTGTGACTTAATAACACCCTTATTAAAGCTACTTATAATATCGGAGCAACATGGATTTGTTTCAAAAAAATCAACTGAGACAAACCTCTACAAGTATACTGACTACATAGCCACGGCCATGGATAATGGTCACCAGGTAGATGTCGTGTAAACCGATTACTCAAAAGCATTTGATAAAATTTCTCATAATTTGTAAATTCAAAAACTTGAGTATATCGGTATACATGGCGATCTACTTCGATGGCTAGAATCTTATTTGAGGGAACGCAGTCAAGCAGTTACGGTGAAGGGGTATTGCTCATCCTTTATGCCTGTTACGTCTGGCGTGCCCCAGGGCTCGCACCTCGGACCTTTATTATTTAATTTATACATAAATGACGAATTCATATATTTAAACATTCTAAATTTATTCTTTATGCAGATGATAAGAAAATTTATGAAACTATTACTAAACCAGAAGATTGTCTAGAACTATAAAATGATATTAACAACCTGTGTGATTACTGTAAAAATAATTGTTTGTTGACCAACAAGACATTTCGCATGTTGGGATTCGTACTGAGAGTTAGTAAGGATTTCAAACATAAGTCAACATTGATACTTCTTTATAAGACACTTGTTAGGTCGATTCTTGAATATGCTTCATTGGCGTGGCATCCCCAGTATGCAGTTTATATTGAACAAATCCAAAAATTGCAAAATAAATTTACTAAGCACTTGAATTGGCGATTTAGCTTTGGAACTGATCATACAACTGGACTTCAGAAATTGGAGGAACGTCGTGCAGAGCGAGATCTAGTTTATTTATATAAAACTATTAGAGGCCAATTGGACTCCCCTTATCTTCTCAGCAAAATAAGTTTTGGATGTCCACGCTTAAATGCACGCAAAAGAACTCTCTTCCAAATTGGTTTCTCCCGAACCAATTATGGTAAGAATACTTTTATTAAAAGAGCATGTCGTCTGCACAATGACACAATTTCATTAAAAGCAAATCAAAATTTAGATATTTTTCACCTTTCTCTACCCAAATTCAAATTTTATATAAGAAATATTTTGGCATCGAAATTTAAATAATATTATTGTTGTATGTTGTATAATATTAAATTCTAAACTCTGTAAAATTTTAACGCTGTGAACTTCTGGTTGTTGTTACACTTAGGTACATATAATTTAGTTGTATAGTAATCTGTGGAAACTGTTTCTGGATTGTGTTGAACTACTTGTATACATATATTTGTTATTGCATCTGTTTGTTTCCCAAATAAAATAAAATAAAGAAATAAAAATAAAATAAAAAAAGCAGCATAGGTCATGTCAATGTGTGCTCGAATGTCAACCGAACACCATAGGTTCAGAACTCGCCCGCGGTCGCCATTTTGTTACGTTTATATAATATATTATATA
The DNA here is from genome assembly GCA_948252095.1 of Dicycla oo. Classification (NCBI taxonomy): domain Eukaryota; kingdom Metazoa; phylum Arthropoda; class Insecta; order Lepidoptera; family Noctuidae; genus Dicycla; species Dicycla oo. The sequence goes on from OX411728.1 coordinate 18,207,483, forward strand.
TATTGTATGATATACGTTGATTATATGGTGTGCGACAGACGTTTGAGGGGCTACATTCGTACGTGCTTTCTAAACAATATAATTTTAAAATGCGTAATGCGTATCGACGTTTCGTTTCCCTTCTCTTCTTCTCAACGAAACTTATAGCATAAACTAGCAGATCTATATTTTCTTTTATCAATAAACAAAGCTGTTTATGCATGAATTGTTAGCAAACAGAGAATCCGGGGATTTTATCTCTGAATCGCTCGTAAAATTCATAACTTGGTAACCAATGTGATTTTAGTATTCACCTGTAGACAAGATTTATTTAAGGAATAAAAATACTCATTTTATAATAAAACTAGCTTCTACCCGCGTCTTCGTCAGTTAGGACCCTTCCTAGCGTATTGTTAAATAGCCTACACTATTCCTCAAGAATTGGGCTATCAAATGCAAAAAATATTTTTCATGTCCGACTGGTAGTTCCAGAGATTAGCGCGTTCAAACAAACTAACTCTTCCTTTTTATTATTGGTATATATGTAGATATAAATATATAATCCTTGCTTCCTTACTTAATATTATAAATGCGAAAGTAAGTTTGTTTGTTTGTTTGTTACCTTTTGACGCCTATACCACTGACCCGATCATCCTGAAATTTTGCATATACTTTGTCAGGTGCACAGGCATGGACCTATTACCTTTCATCCCGAATAAAAGTACTGTTCCCGAGGAAAATAACAGTAACGTTCTTATGATAATAGATGGCGCCACGTGTCTTTCGAATCATGATTGAATTATATTATTATAGTAACTTTAGTAGTTGTTAAGAGTGTAGAGTTTTTTTTTTTAATTTAAGTAACTAATTAATACATTTTGTGAGTCTAGAGTGTCGATAGACCGGTTTTTCTTCCTCCTAACATTAGTTAGGAGGAAGAAATACCGGTCGGGAGCGTAATGTAAGTGTAAATATTAATTTACACTTACATTACGCTTTCACGCTAAAATGACTGAATGGATTTAGGTGAAATTTGGCACTTGGGTAGACCATGATCTGAAGAAGGAGATAGGCTACTATTCCTCCTAGACCGCAGACAAAGTCGCGAGCAACAGCTAGTTATTAATAATTTTCTAAAAAAAAAAACGAAAATTTTAAGACGTCAGATTACTGAAAGTTTATTTTTAACGATTATTTTAAACATCAAAAAGTTGGTCAACTTGTTAAAACTCACGCTGGCTGTGAAAATTTTAAAGTCGGAACAACCCAAATTTTAACTTTTAAAGAGCTCACGGTTAGAAGCTTCCCGAAAAACACTTTGTATGTAGCAGCCACTCGCATTTACAGTGAAAATTGTCAAGTCGAGTAATTCAATAACAAAGTGTTTCTTCATAAAATATCTGCTTAGCCTATCCCTATGTTGGGTTCGGCTTCCAGTCTAACCGGATTTAGCTGAATACCAATGTTTTACATGGAGCGAGTTCCTATCTGACCTTCACTATCCAGCTACCGAATAACACGATACTCCTTGGTGAGTCTGGATGTCAGACTTTCAGGCCTCTGACGACCCGTAACGACTGTCAAAGAACCATGAATGACAGCCGGGACCAACAGCTTGACGTGTTTTCCGAGGTATGTAGAGGTTTCGGTATGTAAAGATCGTCACTCATCCAGTGACCAACTGCGACAAGCGTAGCTTAACCTGATTGATCGACCCGTGCGGCTGTTATTCCCTCATGATACGCATATAATTCAGACGTGGCGCTACATGAGAATATAATTTACCATGTATACTTACTCGTATATGCTCATATACTTCGCTTCCGTATCAGAATTGAACGCATTATTTAGGGAGAATTTTTGTGATGTTCCTTATACGACAAGAAGTGAAAATAACAACACATTTACTTGCTGAGTTTATGAGATAAAGAGACTTTCGTTTCTTTATGCCCATGTTGGTTGTAGATATTATTGTATAAAAGTAAGGTATATCGTGATGAGTTTGGGTTCAATTGACAGTTCTAGCAATAAGTTGGCCATTACAGGACCTTAACGCAACTAAACGCAAGTTTTATGATATAATGCCTAAGAGAATATGACTAAACAAAATCAGAAAAAATTATGATAAACTTATGGATATATGCTATTTAGGTAGTGTGTTAAAAACATAATACAAGTAATTTGATACGATAGAAAAAAATCACGGTTTTGTTTTGTAGAATAATCTGACAAAAAATCTGAAGTATATTAGTATGGTTTTTAATCGTTAAAAGAAAATTTTATATACGTCTAAAAATTTCTTTTAACGATTAAAAACCATACTAATATACTTCAGATTTTTTGTCAGATTATTCTACAAGCAACATATTAAAGTAATAGTGTTTTAATGTTTCAGTACAATCAATAGATTTTTTGTAAATAGATAATTGCTTCATATTTTGCAATACATTATCAGCGTTGTGGCATCGCGCTTCTCTTTCTTTTCTATGCAGTCCGACAGTAACCGCGCTTTAGGTTCCTGTATCCCTTAACCTAACCTTAACCTTATTATAGAATACGATGGGAATCTGATTAACCTCGTATTCCACTCGACTTTTTAATTGAATCTGTACCTCTCAAAAGCCTTTTTCCTTTTTTTTGGGTGGGTAATCATCAAATAACTTCTCACGCTGGCGTGTCAGACTTTTACTGTTTTAAAACCCACACGTGTTCCTTCAGTTGCCTGTGCCAGGGCCACGGTAACTCTTTCAAACAACCCGCAACCATCCTTTCAAAGGTTAACGGAAGAAGACAAAACTTTTAAATAAAATTCACCAAATAAACCTTCGTGCTAATGTTATTACCACATTACTTCTTAAACCTCTATTTCACAAACTCATCCATACAGCTCACCAACCTCTAAACCACATTTTATCCGCAACGTTTTCCCCCACATCAATATTGTACAACGCGGATTTTCATGTCATTGTGCTCGTTGACACTTTTTAGGGCGACCGACTGCTCAAATAAAAACCTATGCATGAGTGTAAATGGGCCTTTTATTTTTTCATCTCCATTCGTGGGATTGTGGCTGTTTCAAAGACCCCGCTGATTTATAAGAAGAGCGCTTTTTTATTTATGCTGCATAACATTTTACTTAGTTTGAATTGCTGACGTATGGTAAATCAAGATGTGTTAGGACAGTCACTGAGTTTCATTTTGGTTGATGGTAAACTTAAAGCTTTCCCGAACTGAGTTGCTTTTTTATTAGTAACAAGTTGCAAAATCTATCTATATACCAATAATAAAGCTAAAGAGTTTGTTTGTTTGAACGCGCTAATCTCTGGAACTGCCAGTCGGAATTGGTAGTCGGATCCTAAAACATGTACCCTTAAGAAATCGCGAAACATGTATCGTTAGTGCAGGTGCAGTGATCTGAAAGTACTAGTACGACAAAACAACTACTAATGTGCGCTTTTACGATTTCTAACGTGACGATATTATTGTGGACGTCCACGTCCATAAAATGCATGGAAATACGTGCACGTTACAACCTTATCGTGGACGTAAATTTAAAAGCGTCTTCATATTTTACCATACATTTTACTTCCCTGTGTTATCTTGTTAAAAATAATATAAGCGCATATTATGTAATATGCTTTTATACACGACTGCCCCAAAAACGTAGTGTAATAGTTTCAGGGTTTTTTCTTCAATTATTACAATATGGATATGAAATTGAAGACCTAGATGAGCACACGCCAAAAAAATAAAACTTGTCACTAAAATGTATGTATAAATAAAAAAAAAAACAAAAACCACGACAGGCCTGCCAAAAAACGAAATAAAAAATTTAAAAAACCGGCCAAGTGCGTGTCGGACTACGCATAATAGAGGGTTCCATATTTGAAAAGAATATATCCTAAAAACAAACTTAACATTTTAGTTGAAAAACATGTTCTCCCATACATTGATGTACTGGGTGTTTTTTTACCGTCTTGAAAAAAATAGGGTATAATAGGTGAACGGAAGAGAAGCCTATGACATACCTTTTTTTTTTTTTAATTATCCAGTATACTTCACAGTCAATTCTCCCACTGCAAATTTAAGTTCGTAAACTCAAAAAATATTTTTTATGTGATAAAATTACAAATTAACGATTTTTGGACTTTATCCTTTACTTGTGCTGTGAGCACCTTGCTTCTTGCCAAATTTCATGATTCTAGGTCAACGGGAAGTACTCATAGGTTTTGATTCCTTGTGAAATCGCAAAGTATGCGAAAATATCCGATATAAACGGTCATATCTTTTGGTCTCGTCGACTTACAAGTTTGATTTTTTCACAGCTGAAAGCGACCATAAAGCCAATTATTTGATATAAATTTTAACTTGATCCCTCTACGGGTTCTTGAGAAAAAGGGTCTTGACATACAGACAGACGGACAACAAAATGATCCTATAAGGGTTCCTTTTTCCTTTTAGGTACGGAACCCTAAAAACAAGTTGTATACTAAGACTAAATAGATAATTAAAATAAAATTGTTATTGCAGTCGGGGGACCTCTTAGTCGAAAGCCACGCTCTGGCGTCTACGATGAGCGGGAAAAATACTAAAACGAGACGTTTCGTCAGGCGCCATGTTGGCGCTTTCGGCGTCTGCGTCAGGCGACTGCGACCAGCGGAGAAGATACCTACGTGTCCGCGTGTCTTGCGTATTTATCAAATTGTGATAATTTTACCGCGCGATGCAAAGCAATAATACGGAGACTTTCATTACAAAACGTTGATGTATTTACCTGCAATCTAGTGTAGTACTAACTAACTAACTACTAATTGTTACTCATACAATTATAAAAATAAGTACTTATATACTAAAAAAAAATGTTTGCATTATATCCTGTGCAAAATGAAGTACTTCCTTCTAAACACGAAAGTTCCAATTTAGAAAATTCATTGTTGCCCACGCAAATGTTATTAGCAAATAACTATGTGTTACGCCGTGCCGCCGTTTACGCGGCCGCTTTAACATGGCATATACAGGGTTATTGGTAAAACACCAACAACCTCTTAAGGGGTCATTGTACTCATCATTATAAACAACTTTTACTATGGGACCAAACCTGAAATCGCGAAAAAAATAAGCGGTTCAGTACATTTTGACGAATTATGCGAACATAAATGTACTGAACAGCTGACTTTTTTTCGCGACGTTCCAAGGTTTCATCCTATATTTCGGAAAAAAAACCGAAATATAGCGAATAAAATGTGACTATCGAAATTGATTTATATTCCCAACTAATTTATTTTAGATTGACGTACTAATTCCGTTACTCCCATAGTGGGCCAGTCCCATTTTATTCGCTATATTTCGGTTATTCTGAAGTTAAAAGATTGAACTTTTGAACGTTGATACGTACGTATCTGTGCGGTGTACGTAGTATGTATGTGTGTATTCGGTATGTATGTAAGTAAATAGTCAGGAATATAATTCAGGGCATTGAGCAACTACTGACTAAAACAGTATTTAATATGGACTTGATTTCCGCTCTAAAACATCCAATCAATTTAAACGGCGTCGTTTGGCGTTATCTCCGGTTTCCAGAAAGCTAATCAAATATCTGATAGGTCTTCCGGGAAGGATTTGAGTACTTCCATTAAATCTCATGCGAGTTGTTGTAATTGATTCACCAAATACCGACTGCCGTATATACAATATTATACAGAAGTTAAATTAAATTAGCTAGCGAAACTCCGCAGATGTGATGAGTGTGATAAAATGATAAAACAATAAATAAATTAAAAGATGATGTTTTTTTTGGGTCATCAACCACTGGTAGTGTAGTCACTTAAAATATCTGTTTAAAAATCAGTTTTCTTTTTGTGTAAACTTCAGAGACGTGATCACTGTCTATATCCTCAACACAATAAAACAGATTTTATCAACTCACACTTCAAGTAACCAATGGTTGACCCCATGGAAATCTTCAAATCTATGTTATTTTTATTTTGTCGTGTTTAGATATCGACCCCGTTTGCGGAGTTTCGCTAGCTAACTTAATTTGACCTTGTATAAGTTGTCATAGACAACGAATTAACTTGTTGCTTTCTAAAACTAAGGGATCAGGCCGATTAAATCTATATCTCCCCACGATTGACCGTAATGCATTTGTGGCGAACGATTATAATTGATGGGTTTTTCATACCTTTAAGGCGCAGATAAATGCCTATGGCCTTGAGTGGTTAGCTTGAGTGTTATGTGCTTACGCAACGCATCGTACGTCCACACAGTAATAGGACTCGCCCATCAAGGAGCGCTGTCCCAATTTATTATACATTAAACAAAAGGTATTTTAATAAAACACGTATACCAAAAGCTAAATAATTAAATTATCTTTAAAATGATGAAAATTTCATAGAAATACGCTTGATAGTTTTTGCGTGATTAGTTTTTTATCCGCGTTAGACAATCATTTTACAAGTTAATTACACTATGTAATAAGCGTAATCTAAAATATTCACAGATTAGGTTATTACAAAAATGATTTAATTTAAGATATTGTTTTCAAAGGAAACACTAGTACGACTTATGTCACAGAACAGAAATGAGTTTACATTGATGTCGTTCTTCAAGAAGCAATTTTACTCATAATACGAATTTTCGTCCGCGCAGATGTTGATTCAAGAAACAGAGACTCCTATTTAGCTAATAAGTAGCAATTTCGGTGGACTGCTTTATTTAAAATTAAAATTATTATGCCTCTTGTGAGTTCTTGCTTTTTGTATTGGGGCAAAATAAAATGGAAGATTTAACCCTGGCAAAGACCGCCTAGGGCATGCTTCAGGAAGATGAATAAATAAATAAATAATACTTTTATGACACCAGAAATATTTTGGATAATATTCATCCTCAAGCTGAAACGAAGTGATTAAAACATCTTCTAGACATAATATTTTCACAACATTATACTCACTTATGTAGAAAAACAAATAGCGATATTAGATCTAATTATAATACAGAATATGACGATGGTCTATAGATATATCTAGTCTCAATATTAAAGAGGTCGGCGCAAGGAGGACGAGCTTGATCAAAGAGGGCTCTAGGTTGAATGTCATCGTGTTCTTGTGTTCAGTGACGATATAACCCCACTTTCGATAGTTTCCGCTGTGGTTCTTTATACATCTCATTACGTTACCGGTAATTATGCTTCACTCGTCATTCGCAAAAATTTTCCAAAACTATACATGGATAGACTAGGTAAGACTTTTGATGTAATCAAATTAGGCTGCATCAATATTGAAAAAGTGTCATATCGTCGGGGATAGTGCAAATCCGCGAATCTACCATATATTTTTTTTTTGTTTCAACGGCTTTTGACCTTATTTTTACATGGAGAGCGATAATTGATGAGCCAATTAGGATATTGCGTGCATTTCCCGAGAAATTTGAAATTGGCTACATTTGTCTGATACCCGGAATTATCCAATGCCGCGGATTTGCACTGTCCCCGACGATATATTAACTCAATAACCCAATAACTGGACAGTACCTACCTACAGATATCAGTAGTCAGGATTTCAGACAACTAGTCTTAGATTGAATAAAACTAGAACTGACTTTTGACATGTTCACCAAACGCTACGAATAATGTAGCTTTAAAAATAATTTCTTGTCATTTTTTCGATAGCAATATTAATAGTCAACAGCTTTATTGCCAATTGTATATATAAAAAAAAAACAATTTACCTTCCTGCAAAAAAATTCACCGTTCTATAAGGACTATATCTCATTGCTCAAAATATTTGTCTCAAAATCGGGGTTTGTTCGACAACATTAGCAAAAGGGATGTGATCCTCGAATGATTCGCGATACAGTCTTTCATATCTTTCCTGTTTTATTATCTTTTTTCCTTTATTCATCTTTTGTTTGTTTCATTGGTCGACTTTGTGAGATTGCCTGAAGCTTCTGCTTGTAGGTAAATAATCGGCGAGAATATCAAAGCGTATTTGAGGAATGGATTAGGGTTTTGAGTTCTCAATGGCTGAAGGACTGACATGAAGCCTGTCAGTCTGACAAGGCCAAGTAAACATGTTTTGCTTCAATAAAGTATTTAAGCACAGGTTTCCTTAGATATCGGAGCTGTCATACAAATGCCGCAAAATGTAGGGTATAAAGAGCATTAAGGGCCTTAGCACACCTCCGCTGCGAAACCGCATGATGACAGTTGAATTGAACTACAGTGGTTTTACTGCTATGGTTTCGCGGTGGAGGTGTGCTAATGCCCTAAAGTCCTACCAAAATTTTCATGACTACCGTCATTAGCGATCGATTTCTTAAGTAAGTCAAGTAGAAGCAGTAATGCAACATTTACGATATCTGATCAGACAATGAGATCTGATCATACGAAAATTTATTGAAACATCTAACGTACATTCCCGGCCTTAGGCACATAAAATAACATTGTAGAAACAGGAATAACTTGATGAAATAACAAATCACATCACAGTACTACGGAAGCTTCTCGGAACTAGTCAACATACGGCACAAACAATTTGCTACGGTAATTGAGCAACGATTTGCGTCCTTTTTCAATGGAGGAAATCGACATTTCCTATCTTCAGGCGTTTTGATCATTGTTTGTAGTGAATTGTTATCTTTTAAAACAATGAACGAAGGTAGGGTGGTTGTTACACAGAAGTATAATCTCATCATCTAAAGCTGTGAATTAAAATAAGCTTTAGAGGTGAAATATCACTGGGGGCCAAGTCTGCTACTTTTAATGACAAGCATTTTAAGGGACTGTCTACACTTATTTAGCTCAATTCAGCTATAATCCATAGAAAACACAGTTCTAGAGATGCGTACGCATCCGTATCTCCATACGAAACTAGTGTTTTCTATGGACAAAAGCTGAATTGAGCTGAATAAGTGTAGTTACTCCCTTAGACAACGACATTACCATTGTTCTAAAAGTTGGTAATCTCCTAAATTCATATTAGGTTTTTTGATAGTGTTGGGTTAAAAAAGGGATGATGCCTATGTAAAAAAAAAAGAACTATTTAGTCCGTTAGATAATAAAAAAATACAGACACGACTTTTTGCTTTATCGTATTAATAAAAAAAAAAAATACTTAGATAACACACATTGAAGTTGGGGAGTGGGGGCTCGCTACGTCACTTCTACGTATAAAATCTAGCAAGGCGTGACGTCATGCCACTCACCTTGGCTGGAGGCTTTGAATTCGCTTAAGGCAGCCACAGGTTAAGTAGTCACGGCCTCTCTAGGCCAACTACGAGATACCATTTATAAAAAAATAAAAAAAGACGTCATGCCACAATTTAACTCAATGTATCGCCGTAATCTCTTGATTGCATAAAAAAAGAAAAAATACGTGTTCAATATTTTTTAATAATCTAAATGACGGACAAAAAGAAATTTAGTCACCATCCCTATTGTGGTATACACAAATTTTCGAAAAACTAGAAAAATCAAATTGTGCTGTTAAACAATCTCCTTGTATATTTGGGAGATTTGAAGACGAATACATTAAATTAACTGTTTTTATTTAAAATTGTATAGAGACTATCCCTAAGTCAGACCTGTCATTATGTACGAGATTGTTAGTGGCAAGCCTTCGGATAACTATATTCCCTTTCAATTTGAATATTCCTAAAACCCAAACATTCTCAATCTGACATAGCTAACCTAATTTCTGGGAGATGTCATTGCCAATATACGTAATTTCCAAAGGTTGGCTATAAATAAGACTAAGTGTCACATGGTCCGCTATAATTGATAGCGGCCTAGCGCTTCGCCAAGAGGTCACCTAGACATATTGACGGGCAAATAAGGGTCAATCTGTGACAAACATAATCTAATAACACGCCTGTTATTCTCGAGGAGGTAAGCAGAGGCGTAGACAGACACTTCGCCAGTTTTTCTATAGGTATTCCATGAGAGGAAGTGTCTTGCCATTGAACGGCCACAAATCCAATATCAAAAACAAGTTCCAGAGTAATCAGTTAATGGGACTCAATTGTTTTATTTTTATCCGTGCTTCAGCATTTTTTTTTAACAAAAATAATCATTTTTATATTGCCAGATTTGGAAGTGACAGAACGTGCAAATTAAAAAAAAATCCTAGATTTTTACGCTCTAATGATCAGTAGATATGATCTGCCTAGCCTTTTCCCAATACAAGTATAAGCTGAATACAAGTATTTTACATGGAACGACTGCCACCTGACCTCCACAACCCAGTTACTGGGTAATACGATACACCTTGGTAAGACTGGTTGTCAGACTTTCGGGTTTCTGACGACCCGTAACGACTGTCAAAAATCCACGAATGACAGCCGGGACCACGAGGCACGGAGTGGTTTTGATATGTAAAGATGGTCTCCCATCCACGAATCAACCGTTGGCAAGCGTAGCTTAAACTGATGGCTGATGGCTTAAATACGGTGTCATATTATGGGGAAATAGTACAGACACACCCACACTATTTACCCTACAAGAAAAACTTATTAGAATTCTAGTCAATATTGAACAAACGAATAGCTGTAAGGCCTACTTCCAGGAACAAAAAATTCTAACCCTACCGTGCCTCTACATCTTTGAACTCTGTCAATTTGTACGTAGGTACCCGGAATTCTACACAAAAAGAGAAGTTATACCAACTAAATTTACTTTAAGACATAAAAATAGATTAAACATACCTACATCCCGATTAAAAATGCACTCCTCAAGTACCTATGTTATGTCGATAAAAATATATAATAAATTACCAGAACAAATGAAAAAATAAATGAAAAATAAAATCAAATGAAATGAATGAATCAAATGAATATATAGTAAATACAATATTTTTATTAATACATTAAAAGTATTTCTATTAAACAAAAGCTATTATAATATAAACGAATACTTAAATTAAAGACTATAATTGCAATAAATACATTCTTAAATATATACAGGGTTATTTGTAAAACACCAGCAACCTCTTAAGGGGTCATTGTACTCATCATTATGAACAAATTTTACTATGGGACCAACCCTGAAATCGCGAAAAAAAATCAGCTGTTCAGTACATTTATGTTCGCATAATTCGTCAAAATGTACGGAACATCTGACTTTTTTTCGCGATTTCAGGGTGGGTCCCATAGTAAAAGTTGTTCCTAATGATGAGTACAATGACCCCTTAAGAGGTACATATGTATAACTAAACATAAAATGACTACTAAATACACCATACATAAATTAGACGAATCTGAATCTATAAATTGTCTCTAATTGTGATACTCGTAAAACTGATCTCTTTATTAATAATTTGTAATCTTAAAATAATATGATCTCTTATTAAATAAGTGTTCGTAATTTAAATTACCTAAGTAAATATAGCTTTATCTAAGTGAAACCACCTACTTGCCATTATTAGAATTATTTATATTATTGTTATAAACGTTTTATGCGAATGTAATTATTCAGTTTTCATGTAATTTTAGTTTCTACAATTTAGATTTTAACTTTAAGTAGTAGCTATTATCAACCAATAATTTTTGCTGTGCCCTGACAGGGTCTACAACGGCTTTTAGCTCTAAGCCTTTTGTTAACATCTTGTTTTACCTTGTGGAACGCAGATAAATGAATATGAATATGATCGATCGACCCGTGCAGCTGCTATAAATAGCCTCAATCCCCAAGCAGTCGATAGTTTGGTATAAAATAATTGTCTTTCCCAAAGTTTAGCTTCAAAGTAGTCCAAATTGAGATTGTAAAGTGGCTAATTTAATTAAACAAATAAGAATACCAACAGCCAGACGCTGTACCAGAAAAACAAAAAGGTTTTAAAATGTAGGACGTAAATAGAAACGTGCTTATTTCAGGATTCAATTGCTTTCAAACTTTTATCCCGACTTTTAAATGAAGGACTCTACTGGAAAGTTCATACACGGAAGATGTATTATGTAGCTATTATCAACTCAGTATTGATCGGTGTTATCTGTTATTGTATCTACCATTTCTCTTTAAAGAATATCCTATAGTCTGTATTTTTTTATTATTCTGAGTAAGTCTAACAACCAGCCTTACTAAAAGGTATTGCGTTACTCAGTAACTGGATTGTGGAGGTCGGTTAGGCAGTCGCTCCATGTGCATCCATCCGGTTAGACTATAAGCCGACCCCAACATCGTTTTTTTTTATTATTATTATTGACAGGCTCGTGTTTCACCTGATGGTAAGCGAGCGAGTTGTAGTTTCTTTAATTGTCCATAGTTAAACGAAAAAGATCCAACTCCCATTAGATGTAATGTGGGTTGGATCCTTTTCGTTTAACTATGGATATTTTTTATTCGTGTCCGTCTCTTAACTTGGAAAAACTAAGCTGACATACTTCCACTCATCACACCCAAAAGTAACACGCGTCTGCTATATCCACCGCCAGAATAAAAAAAAAAACCGGCCAAGAGTGAGTCGGGCTCGCGCACCGAAGGTTCCGTACCATAAAAAAGTGTACTATTTAGAGACATCGTTTTATTTTTCCTGTAATTTTTACATAAACTTCTATCACATAGAATAATTTCAGATTTTTCTCTATTGAAACTTCGGAGTTATGGGGGAATGGTATTTTTTTTACGTTTTTCATCAAAAGTCGAAAACTATGCATCCTAAAAAGAAAAGAAAAATGTTTGAGAATATGCAAACAGCGCTCTTTCATAATTATGATACCCCAAATGCCCTAGTAGCCTCACTTCGAATTTTTACGAACCCCTTTCAGTCCCTGTTGCAAAAATAGTATATACATTTTTATTTCTTTCTGATTTGCAAAATAGTTGGGCAAACGTCATCTAAAACCGTTCCAAATTTCAAGTTGATAGCATTAGTAGTTCTTGAGATATCCAGCTGTGACAGAGGGACAGACAGACATACAGGACTGAGTCGCACTATAAGGGTTCCTTTTTACAATTTTGATGCGGAACCCTAAAAAATAGAAGTCATTGATCCGACTTGTACCAAACAGTCTCGAGACTTATTCGTGAGAGATCGCTCGTCATAAAAACTGTCGCTAATACTGCTTCAAAGACGCCTCTTACCCACGATACGTTTCTTTTGGTAGTATTACCGACACAGCCTTTACAATTTTTTCATATCGTTTTGAAATATTGGAATACATACAGACGGGTGTTAACGACTTTTATTTTTTTATATATTTTTTTTTTTTTTTTGTTATCTGGCGGAGACTTTCAAACAACACGTTATAGGTCACACCGAAAATTTCGAAACATAAATTTTAAAACAAGCCTAAATTTTAATGCGTTGCTCACTCTTGTTTCACAAACTTAATTATAAACACAACAAAGTTACGAGATGGTGTGACAGGCAGCCGAGGCCTCTATAATCAAATTACAAGTCCCATCATCGCGCTATCGTAGGCGACAAATTAGTTCCAGAGTATAATGTTTGCAAAGTTAGCCGGGTTTCTAATTTGTGAGGTTCGTGAATTATGTTAAAATGACACGATTTTGGACCATTTTTGGTAGAGGTGGTACGGCTGAGCTAGCGCGTAGAATGCGATCAGACAGCCTAGTAACTTACTTGACAGTTAATTGTGAGGTCTTGGCTTGGAATTGAATTGCCTCCGCTAGAAATCATAAGCTGTAGGTAAAATATTCCGATACTGTCTTTAATCTATGACCACTTCTGTATTTTTGGTGACAATAATGACACATCTATCGCTCTTAAAAAGGCGCCCGAGCTTTGGGTATAAGACCGGGGAGTGTAGGATTTTTACCTCACTAAATCATTCCTAGTATATATATAGCCTTAGATTATATTTAGAATCCTAATTTCGCAATATCGACAGTAATAAAACAGAACGCGACAATCCACCCTTGAAGTATTGCAGACTTAATAGTTATGTCATTGTGTTCTGCTGCTTTAATTCCGTCTTTCTCCCCTCCAATGTAGGCCATTCGCCAAGTTTAATTAATTAAAGGAATACGATGCCATATACAACTTGTAACGAATGTTGAGGATCTTGTTTGGCATTTCCGAGGGTGTAGTGGTATGACAATTATTATTATGTTGTGTAGCAATGCGCCGTCCATATTAGCTGTAGAACTGATTATCGTTGGGATAGACGTGTTCTTGAGTGGAAGCCACGAATTGGCAATCATAAGGTTTGACACCCGCAGGCTAGGTGGAGCGATAATATTCGAAGGGTTGCTGGTAGATCATGAGACTAGCCGCAAATTGAGTTGAACGGCGTGCAATAGTAGAGACCTATGTCCAGCAGTGCTGTTGATGATGTTGTGGCTTATGAGATTAAAGCCTTCTTCTTCTTACGTGCAGATTGATTCTTAATGTCGTGATGACAATATGAGCGAATCAGCCAGGTTCACACAGTAATTTTACCTCTAATTTTGGATCACTGTAAAATCACAGTGATCTTTATTTTTGTTGCAATAAGATTGCTGTTGGCTTGCTGCTACTGACAGGTCTGTCCAAATCTCTGTGATCTTTTTCTCGTTTCGATAAGGTTGCTGTTGGGTTGCTGCTGCTAGAGTAAAATAACAGTGAAAAGACGTCTGTAAGGCAGGACGGCCTCAGGCTAGCTAGGCTGGTAACAGCTGGATGAGAGTTGCGAGAAACGAGCTGAATGATGTGCGATTGGAGAGGCCTATGTCGAGCAGTAGACTGCTATAGTCTGATGACGATGACAATGATGACAAAATTAGTGGCTGCGTCAAACTTAAATAAACATCAGCATTCGAAGAGACAGTGTGCACCCCATGAGTGGCGACTAAAATGGACTGAATTGGTTGGGTAGGTGTAATTAATAGCAAATGTACGCAAAACTTGGACCATACTAAGTGCACGTTGGGAAGTTTCGAGTTATTATCGAATAGTGTTCCGGACACAGAGCAGAAGTTTTCTTGTATGTGATAACCACTGCCTTCACAATGATTTAATGAAGCCTGAACTAATAGATTTAATAATCTTGTACAGTCAACGTCTAGAAGTCCACTTACACCGCAATGACCATTATCGCATGTGCTATACGGGCTGCCAAAGTTGCTAATGTGTAGTATTGTCAAACGTTTTTATAGAAGAAGGTCATAAGTACAACTAATATTGCTATGCCATAGTTTTGTGAGATTGCTAGTCGACTTCTGACTGTTACTGTACACGTCATTCTAATCTCCCAATCCCTTTAACAATACCCTTCGCTTAATCTTAGCTTAAAGTTGGTTTCAAACCAAACGTGCGAACGCTCATTTTATCATCACTCTTCGACTTTGAAAGAACATATTGTTAAAAATAAACTCTTAACTCTAGCACTAAATCCTCTGTCGACCGTTTAAATTGGCCTTGAGATAAACCTAAAGTATTAAATAACTGTGCATTCTTATCATGTATGCGTTTTGCTAGAAAAGGTGAGCTTCTATCACCAAAGATCATCGACGCCATCTCATACTTGACAGGTGGGATGCATCAATTGTCGCTGCGCCACAGGAACCTCGGTGCTCTGCTGCCTTCCAGGCGTATCGTAATCCTGAAAAATTATTTCGTATGTCCGCTGTGAGTGCGATCGGCCTCTCACGAAATATAAACAACACGCCATAGAGAGTGTTCAACAAGCCGGGTCCTGTAAGTAACTCGTCATTCCGACATATCCCACCAGAAGATAATAAATTTGTTCCTCTCTCTGGAGCCCGTTCCCGATACCGGTGGGCTACTATTTTTTTATATTTTTACATGTTTTATATTCTATTATTTAAAATATGATTTATCTGTGCCGGTAGAGTTTACTTTGCCGGAAAAGGTCTAGGATGAGGAGCCAGACTAAGAGGGATACATGAACCCGCAGGGATCATGTGGCGAGCTGTTGGACAGTAGCGACGCCACGGACCCTATCTCCCGGGAGAAGTTTTATTCATCACCCCTAGCTTGCCTATATTGGCCGGCTGGAGTGAACAATGACCGAGGAATAGTGCTCCCACGTATTTCTTGGTATAAGTGTATTTGATAGAGACTATGTCGAAGGCTTTTATCAAATCAAGGAACATTGTCAAACAATTTTTTCCTTTGGTCTAGGTTTGTAATGATGTAGTGTACGAGTTCGTGTACCGCATCATTAGTTGACTTTTTATGTCGAAAACCAGATTGATTAGGTGAAAGAAGATAGTTAGTTTCTGGGTAATTTGTAAGTCAACCGTTTATAAGGCCAATATTTTGAACAGAGTTGGTAAGATGGAGATAGGGCGGTAGTTATCAACACAGTCTCTCTCCCCTCTTTGTGAATAGGTTTGATAAGAGCTAATTTAAATGCGGAAAACACCTGTCGGCAAAGCCAGTTTGCAAATGTGCGTAATAGGAGTGGTAAGAAAGTTAATATGCCTCTTTAAGATCTTGCCAGATATCTGTTCAATTCCAACAGCACACTTCTCCTTCAAATCATAGATGAGGAAAAATACTTCTGCTTCATCAGGGGTAGCATGATGAATTAATTGAGGGGTGGTTCAGCGTCATATGAGCGCAAGTGTTCTACCCACGTTCGCAAAGATATTATTAACTCTATTAATATCCTTATCTTTGTTTACGGATGCAATGAGACAGGAAGAGAGGTCTCTTGGTTTGGTTGAGCCACTAATCTTTTTAATTGCATTTCATAGCTGCTTTTTATTATTCTTTGCATTTTCGATCTCTTTTTGTCGTTGTTTCGTTTTGATTATAGAGTTACAATAATTTCGACTACGTTCATAGGTTTGTTTAAGAATCTCATTTTTGTTTAATTCATTCTCCTTTAAGTTTTTTATGTAGTTTATCCCTGTTTCTCTTGCAACGAAGCAATCCTTTGGTGATTCGCGGTTTACTGACCCGTTGTCTTTTGTCCGTTGTTGGGATTTTTATCAGACTAGAGTTATTGTTTATTGCAGTGAAAAGGTACGACAAAAGTAGGTTGCTTGCGGTGTTCGCATTAATTCTTTCAAGAATGGGTTGAAAAGTAGTATTCTGTAAAGAGTCATCGAGAGATTCAAAGACAATAGCCGTTTTATTGCATTAATCCGGGCGAGCACTCAGGTCCAAACTAATGACAACAGTTTTGTTGTTTGTAATTGATGGCTCGAATACGAAACATTTAGCATCTAACTTTGTTTTTAGCATTATGTGGTCCAGGCACGTACGTCCATGTGCAGTCCAAATATCGCTGCCGCGTCGAACATAAGACTAACTTTGTCCGGTTTATGCGTATTTGGGTTAATGTCCGCAAAGTGTGGTAAGTACCACTCCGGTGAATCGCTCTTCATACTATCGCTCTTAGCGACTTTTGCGATCAGGTTATAAAGCTGTGGTACGTATATTTAAATTATATTCATCAATCAATCTTCCTTCCCATCGTCCTTAGTCGACGGTACTCCATATCGTAGCTTGGTGGTAAACATGTGTTATCTCTACACCAAGGCAAGCCTACTTTAACCAGTCGAGCCGTATGGATGTTCCTCCGCCACCACTGGTCTCAGCGTGTTAATAACCCCCCGAGCGTCGGCGCAGAAATGCGATGTGATGAGGTCCTTTAACTGCTTGCTATCTTCACGACTTTCATGTGGCGCACGTGCAGCACTGTCCCGCTGCCATCCGGCCGCGTACTCGGCTCTAGTACGGGGCACTGTACCGTGTACCACTCACCCTAACTGGGTCAACTTTTCGGTCAGTCCATTAAAACGGTCAGTAAGCAACGTCCGCGATACAATCAAATGCCAATTATCGACGCCTATGAGAAGGCGTGGCTTCGAGTCCTCGTAGCACATGTCGCTAGGAGATACTTGCTTCATATTTTCATACTGTAAATAGCTCGCCCTTACTGACTGACTACACACATCTATCTACTGATATATACATCCCATGCCAGTTCTCGGCTACGGTGACTATTTTGGTTTCCGACGGCTATAAGTTACGGGCGTGTGCTTTGATGTGGCTAATATAACCTAGTTTGACTTATCAATGCCATGAATATTCTCGAGAACATAACAGCAAAGTTCTCGCTAGGAGAATATTTTCGGGAATTTATCATCACTAATCAGGACATAGATCAGATAGTCGATCCAACAGAGCGCGCACATTCAACGCACCTAAAATAAAAGGATTTTTGGGTTCACTATTTTCATTATTTTGACCACAAAGAAATGGATGCATGGAACCGTGGCACCTCCTATATGTGCAGATTTCCTACAAAGACCAGTGAGCTGCAGGATTTGTTCTAGGAGTCCGGTAAAACAGAAATAGTCAGTTGCGCAGGAAATACTAAAGTGCATAAGTGCACTCGCGTAAATACAGGTGCACTCTCTCGTCCGTACCCTCCTTGATCCAGTAAAACAGAAACCGCTACGACTGTAGGAGGGTTAGGTGCAGCGTCTGGCCGAACGATAACTAGTATGTATCCTATCGTCGCCGTTAAGGCCTTTCACTATGCCTATTTGCCTCGCCACCGGAGGTGGATTACCAATGAGGCCAAGACAGATCCTGTGCACTATGCGAGGAGCAACCGCAAGACTTGGGTGCCAAAACACGAGTCCCTCTCTACCAAAAAATATATATATTGCAACAAAATGTTGTTATAAGTGAACATACTGAACATCCATAAAATTAAAAGCAATGCGTAAGTGTCACGCTTTACTAGCAAAATAAAAATGTGTCCAAAAAGACAATGACACTTCCTACAATCGATTATACAGAAAATAAAATAAAACGTATGGAATTGAATATTCTACTATTTGTGATGAATAAAATTGATGATGTCTTTCTCATACATTTTAATTCTCTGTTACAGGGTTTAGGCATCTTTAGGCAAAATATGGTTAAAAGTTAGTGCCCATATTTTAGATTGAGGTGATTGTAGACGAGGACATTGTACAGGCCTCGTAGAAGTTAGTGACACGGCCTAATGTCAACAACGGGCACTGTGGGCTAGGAAGTCTGACTGGGCGCCCGAGAACTTGGGCTGGAACAGCGGAACGGTCTCGAGCACGAGGATGGCGTCACCTGTGGGCAGCTTAGCAGGAGCAGCTGGCGCCTTGAAAGGCTGGGGCAGGTTGCCCGGCCTCTGCTTCGCCATTTGATAATCGCCAGAATCGAAGAACTTTTGCTCCTTAGCTAGCCGCTTCTGTAGGAAAGCCGAGTGTCCCTCAGTTCCTTTCCCCTTAATTGCATTTGTGAACTTCGCCATCAATTTTACTTCTTCTATATTCTCCAAGTCTTTTGGATCCTTTGGAGGCTCAGACTGATCAGCTGAATGACTCATTTTGACAACAGCAGCTATGTAGGATTACACTATTCAATTACAAACAATATTTGCCCATATCGTTCAACAATATTGTAAGTGTTGTTTAGACGATGTCAGTTAATTGACCTTCAATTTTATGGTATGCCACAGGCAATAAACTTGCACTGTGTATATGGATCCTTGTGTATGGAGTTGAAGATAATAAATAGCAATTTATTATAAAAAGTTTTTCCGCCTGTTATGCTGTTTCACAAAAAAGCTCCCTTGTGTATTGGTTATTTTGCGTGTTGGTTGTTTGACGTTTTGGTCCTTCTGCGTTATTCTCACCAATACATATTGGCCATTATGCGTCTACGTCCTACTCAAACCGCGCATACGCCTTAAACAAAGGCATGCAAACGAGATGGGAGACAGCGCACAAAATTTTTGCACCACCTTCAATGGCGTTAACTCACTCGCATATCGTTTGACACCATAAGGTGGTACGTGACTGAGCCGCGGTCCACCCGCTTTAGGTTACGCACACACGCACCAAACTACAAGACTAACACGGTGACCTGACGCGACACGACGCAACACGATGTGGCGAACACGACACGCTGACTCGACGACACAGCTTACCTCCAAAATCCTAGCACCTACTGCGTCGACCTTGCTGCGTTCCTGTGTTCCTTTTGTTTCTGGAACTAAAGACCTCTTCTTAACTTAAAGTGACTTCATTCTTCAAGGGTTCCTCTTCGCACTTGGAAGCAATCCGACGGCTAGTTTCAATTTTTTTTTTTTTTTTTGTCTGGTACAATATGTTTTGCTACATTACCTTTGTTAACAATGGAAATTCTAAAAACTAAATTCATTTACGATTCAGTTTCGGCCTTAGCCACAACACCCTCAATGGAAACATGTTTAAAAACACATTTAAAAAATGTTACTTAATAATGTTTATTATAATTTGCATGTTTTTTGGCAAAAAATGATATAGGTATGTAACGAATACTTTTGATTTGTTTTCTTTGTTATGTATTGCATATCCGATATGGGTAGACTGTTGATCCTAAAACTGTTATGCTATATTATAAGATCGAATTGTAGACAGTTACGCAATAAATAATTCTTATTCTTAATGGGTCCCACCATGTAGAAAAGCTATTTCAGGTATATGATCATACTCGCCCTGCAGGATTTTAGAGAAGCCCTTGATAGTCTTGTCGGTCTTATTACCTTTGTTAACAATGGAAATTCGAAAAACTAAATTCATTTACGATTCATTTTCGGCCTTAGCCACAACACCCTCAATGGAAACATGTTTAAAAACACATTTAAAAAATGTTACTTAATAATGTTTATTATAATTTGCAGGAGTTTTTTGGCAAAAAATTATATAGGTAACTAATACTTTTGATTTGTTTTCTTTGTTATGTATTGCATATCCGACATGGTTAGACTGTTGATCCTAAAACTGTTATGTTATATTATAAGATCTAATTGTACACAGTTACGCAATAAATAATCCTTATTCTTATTCTTAATGGGTCCCACCATGTAGAAAAGCTATTTCAGGTATACGAACATACTCGCCCTGCAGGATTTTAGAGAAGCCCTTGATAGTCTTGTCGGTCTTATTTCTTGAATAAACTGTTCTTCACGTCTCCCCTCAGATGCATTGCCGGTTTAACTTTCAAAAATCTGAGAACGTATGTAAGTACTTCTTTATTCTAACTAATATTATAAATGCGAAAGTTTGTGAAGCTGTTTGTTACTCAATCACGCCAGAACGGCTCAACGGATCTGGATGTTTAGCACAGAGATAGATGATAGTCTGGAAAGATGTGCGGTTCCTGTGGGATAATTTCCAACATCCACGCGGGCGAAGCCGCTGGCAACAGCTAGTGTATTTCTAATGAAATGTACACAAGGCTTATTTACCTAACTTTCACGTGTTTCTATAGGTATATAACGATGTTTAACAATGCTTCGCGATGTCTTATGTGCGTGTTCGCTGTCTGCCGCAGGTAAATGACAATTTTTATGTATTTACTCGCTATTCGTAAGTAAATAGCGTCGTTTATGGATGTACTTCGCTATTCTTCCTAAATAAATAGCATCGCTGTAAGGGTGTTCCTATTATGTACTCGCTGTCCGTAACACAAGATTACCAAAGCTATCAATCAACCTAATTAATTGATACAAAACGATTTCCTAAACGAATTAACTGTCTCTAAATAATATTAACAATGGCCGCCAAATGCTTCGTCGACTTCTCGTCACCAAAAACAAATAGAAGTTAAATTAACGGAAACAAAGTTGTTTAGCGCGGTTTCCTCTCGTTATTTTCGTATTTGGCGCGTTTTTTTAACTGTGATGTCAATTGAATGACCAACATAATTATTTTGGAAACTTTGTCACGCTTGTTATGAGTTTTGGATGTTGGGGGAAAATGCAGCGGTTTCTGGTTTGTTTTTGTTCATATTCTTTGTAAGTACTTTTTCATAGAAAGTGAAATAAAATACTCTTTATTATGTAAACCAAAAATTATAGACATAAATGTAGAAATAGGGATGATATCTGGTTAAAAAAAAGAAATTATATTTAATACGTCATTCAGGTAATAACAAAAACCACGTCACATGCCGCCGAGGTCCCGATTATTAATAATAATGCACTATGATTAGTTTTTTTTTTATTGTAATAACATGTGAAATATAACCATTCGCTCTTTTTATTGCCCTGATTTAAAGTTATTAGAAGTACAGTTGACTCAGTATACTTAGGAGCCATCGATTTGGTTTATGGTTTTTATTATTTGCGCTTTGAATGTAAGTTTTGTTCAAATCATGTAAACTAGGAATGTAAAAAGCATAAAACATCTCGCTCCAACGGTTTCATTCACTACTATACTTATAAAGCTTCCAAAGTACAGGAACATCCCTATTTTTGGCACATAATATTTCGTCTCTACATTCACGAGCAATGTACGACCACAGTATAGAACGCTACAGAAGGTCATCTCTATACCGACAACGAACGAAAACACACGCACTCACGAGTCATGACTGTCATTCTATTGACATATTATAGTTTGAGATCGACGCACGTACTGGCATGGTGACCGACTACAAACGGCCACGACTTGCGAGCGGTCGGCACACTTAGCAGGCGCTTTACTATGTGTAAATTATTTCAACACCACTGCTCTCAAAACGTGAAGTAATACATCGTGAAGAAACCGGTATGTCCTAGAACTAAAAATTCAAAGACATTTGACATCTACCAACCCGCATTTGGCCTGCGTGGTGGATTATGGCCCACTCCCTCTCAAAAAGAGAAAGCCTGTGTCCCAGCAGTAGGAACATTACAGTCTGAATAAGCACGTACACGTCTATATTTCACATGAAATGTTTAATTTACAGATTCTAATGTTGTTCACCACATAATGATACATAATGATCGACACAATTTCACTCATAAAAGGTACAACTTAATTTACGCAAACATCTGGCCGAACATCAGCCTCCTAGTTCAGCGGCAGCGGCCTCCTAGTTTGAGAGAAAGGGTTTATATTTTTGTGTTTATAGATTTTTGTCGCCTTTTAACTTTTGTACAAATAATATTAATATGTATAATTTTAATATATCTACCACTGTGCTCAACCTGTGTCTATGTATTACTTTGAATAAATAAACAGTATTATTATTATTATATTTTATGCGTGTACCTGTTTTAATTTGTTTGGAACCAGCCTTCTGTACCTAACTTTTTTGTGCTACAACGCTGCAAATATCGCGTGGAAATTCTAATTTTACCTGTCTCAAACCAAACAAGAAAACAGTTGAAAATGTCAGAATAAGTTAATTAATCAGTACAAACGTTCGTGGTACTGTCCCGGGTGCTTGTTTCCTACGTTTTTGGAGGTTTTAGACATGAATTATGTAAGTTATTTACGAGTATGTATGAATAGGTAACTACACAAATTGCTTCCTTAGAAAACATTCTGTGTCGGATTCGCAATTGGTTTCGATCAGATGGTTGGCTGTTTGTCGTTTCCAATTGTAAGGAGGCATATGATTGATTTATTTGCCAGGGTCGGCATTTCATCTCTTGTACTTTATACAAGTTCGAAGCGTTTTGCAACAATACGGGTGCTTTGACTTGTAACATTATGATGTTTGATTTGACTTTTCATCATATTTATGAAAGACTTCAGACAAGGAATAATCATTTCATCATCATCATCTGCCTAGCCATTTCCTATGTTAGGGTCGGCTTTCAATCATAAGCGGATGCAGCTGAATACCAGAATTTTACATGGAGCGACTGCCTATCTGATCTCCACAACCCAGTTGCTGGGTAGTTCGATAACCCTTGGTGAGACTGGTTATCAGACTTTCAGGCTTCTGACGAGCTGTAACGCCTGTCAAGATCCAAAAATGACAGCCGGGACCAACGACTTAACGTGCTTTCCGAAGCACGGAGGGGTCTCGGTATGTAAAGATGGTCACACATCCACGGACTAACCACGGCATGTGTGGCCTGATCGATCGACCCGTGCGGCCGCTGTTACTTAGCCACGAGCCCCTTAAGTACTACTATGATTAGTAGTATTTTCCAAAAAGCTTACAAAGATAATTACCAAGATTTAAGACTTGGAATACAATCCTACATAGTTACAATGAAACCTGATTCAGGAACGTACCTATTTACTACCGGCCGACTTAGTAAATTGGTTGACAAACACACCAAAATATGATATCCGAGTATTTAGTCACATTCACAACTCAAGGCCGGCTCCTATTTGCAGATATTAATAATAGATTGCCTTGTGGTCTACATATACAACTCAAGGCCGGCTCTTGTTTGCAGATATTTGTAATAGAATACCTTGTGGTCTACATTTACAACTTAAGGCCGGCTCTTGTTTGCAGATATTAGTAATAGAATACCTTGTGGTCGACATTTACAACTCAAGGCCGGCTTTTGTTTGCAAATATTTGTAATAGAATACCTTGTGGTCTACATTTACAACTCAAGGCCGGCTCTTGTTTTGCAGATAAGACGCCGATCTTGGTACTATTCTGAAATCTCAGCTGTTGAGACTCTAGAACAGGACTAAGATCGGCGTCAATAGCATGCTAAGTATTAACGTCTCAACGGGCTGCAGAGACACCAGAACAGGCCCAAGATCGGCGTAACAGCATGTTGGGTACCTGGTGTCTCAACGGGCTGCTGAGACACCAGAACAGTCCCAAAATCGGCGTCAACAGCATACTGAGTATTTGTTGTCTCAACGAGCTGCTGAGACACAAGAACAGTCCCAAAATCGGCGTCAACAGCATACTGAGTATCTGGTGTCTCAATGGACTACCGACACATCAAAAAAGTCCCAAAATCGGCGTCAAGAGCATGCTGAGTACCTGGTGTCTCAACGGGCTGCCTGCACACCAGAACAGTCCCAAATCGGCGTCAACAGCATACTGAGTATCTGGTGCCTCAATGGGCTGCTGACACACCAGATCAATCCCAAAATCAGAGGCAACAGCATGCTGAGTATCTGATGTATCAACGAGCTGCAGAGACACCAGAACAATTACAAGCAACGTCAGCAGCAGGTGACTTATATAAGAACAGAAACAAAAAGAACAGAAATCTTTGAAGCGGCTGAACTTCGCAGAGGCACTGATGCAGAAAGGGCAGCACAGCGACGGCAAACACGTGTGATGAAATTTGATATGGATAGTCTGAAGCCTGGAGAAGGGCATAGGTTATTTTTATCAACACACCCCGCGGGTGAAGGTGGGGTGAAAACTAGTGTTATATAAAATGATTTCTAGGATCTGCTCTCTCATCCATTCATTGAGTTAGAAAAGTACGTGCTCGGGAGGGTTAGTTGATCGTTACTGTATTTTTTCCTCGCAATAGTTAAGACTGTAAGAATAACAAGGCACCAAAAAAAACCTTGATAATTGTATGCTTTATTAACCTCTAGGAGACGAGGACACACTGACTGGATCTCTTGGGAACAATTCTATACCATCAGCATTTTCCTTATTCTTAGAGTCAGAAACCCCAAATGAAAGAAAAAGTATAAAGTAATACACAAGAAAACAACAATAACAGGCCATACTTAAGAAAAGAAAGGACGATTATAAGAAATATCAGATTCTCTGGATTCTCCATAAAAACTATGGCGGGTAATAAAAGTTTACGGCTTGAAGTTACGGATAGGGGAAAAAGAAATAAAATCAAGTAGCCGACAAGGTCAGTCGGACCCTTTATTATTAAAGGACAACTGAAGCAAGTTGGCTGGGGACGTGACTTTCAAAACAGAGCAGCGGTATAAACATCGCATGGGGGAAAACGCGTTGCGATTTGGGGAAATTTCAAGGAGATCATGCACACTTTTTTTTTTTTGTGGTTTGTAAAAGGTTCTGGATTATGACTGAATATTATTATTAGTTAGTGAGTTTAATTATTGGGCTTCTTATACTGATAGCTTATTCATTAAGATCGGCTGTCTAATGATTGATTGGTTATTATTGGATACATACCTACTAACAGCGTCCCGCGGTTTCACCCGCGTAAATCTCGAACCCGTAAGAATATCGGGATAAAAAGTATCCTATGTGTTAATCCAGGTTATAAGCTATCTGTGTGCCATCGTAATACATTCAGTAGTTTTGCGTGAAAGAGTAAAATACATTCATCCATCCATCCTCACAAACTTTCGCGTTTCTAATATTGTATTGGTTAATCTCAGAAGATAGATTGGCCAGATCCATGATGGATCTAGTGACGATTGTTTTCTCATTAGGTCTATTTAAATAAAAAAAACCGGTCAAGAGCGTGTCGGACCACGCATAATGAAGGGTTCCGTAGTTGGGATGAATTTATCCCAAGAACAAACTTAACATTGTAATTGAAAAACATGTTCTCCCATACATTCCAACTACAAATTGTCCATAGTTAAACGAAAAGAATCCAACCCACATTACACCTAATGTAGGTTGGATCCTTTTTGTTTAACTATGGACAATTGTAAGTATTCTACGCACAATATTGAGAGATTTACCGTGTTGTTTTCAGACTATCGACTTCTCGAGGTTTTTCTGTAATCTATATGTACTGAACTATTTTCTACATTTTTTTCAAAATTTTAGGCTCAGTACTTTCGGAGATAAGGGGGGGAATGGTAAATTTTCGTCTTTTTTCTTAAATAACTTTAAAATGGTTTATTTCAAAATTATAAAAAAAATACATTTGAGACTCTCACAGTAAGCCATTTGATATGTCACACGGTACAGTTTACAAAACTTTTTTTTTAATTTTCTTATTTGCCCCCAAAGTTCCTTCCTCAAAGTTCATTTTCCGTAAACAATTATAACGCACTAAACTGCAATGTCGATATGACAGATATATTAATTTATTACTCATATTTGCTCATATCAAAAAGACTCATCATGTAGGTTGAATAAGATCCATCATGGGTCTGGCTCATGGGTCTTTTGAAAAAAAAAAATCTCAGTAGATCCACATCTTGAAATCAGGATCCAATGAGAAAACAATCGTCACTAGATCCATCATAGATCTGGCCAATGGATCTTCTGAGATTGAACGAAATTTTTGACAATTATCATATCGCCTAACATGAAATTGGTTTTTTATTGTTATTTTTTTAATTTGGTTTGTTATATTTTTGATTTGAGATTTGTTATCAGCAAATAAACGATCTCTATTTCTATTTGATGAGTAGTATTAAATTGAACATAGATAGTTTGTTACATTGAATACCTAGTACGATTTGTGAACGTACAGTTGCATAAGAGTCTGCAGATATATCCAAATTGTACTTTAATATAACTTTAGTGAGAAAGTGTGTTGTAAAGTGTGCGTATTTTGTTGGTTTGGCCCCTTTTCACGCAGCAAGGAGCAATGAACGATGTGAATTGTTTCATGGAGATTAGCTTGTAGCCCGGTCAGTGACAGTGAAGAAATTGTTTGCGGGAAAAACGTTGCCTATGAAGCAACTTATTATCCCACAAAAAATTTCATCACAGTGAAGCGGTGGGCAATAGTCACAGATACCGCATTGCAGGCAGTTTTTATTCGCCACTTATAAATTTACTAGCACTTTTAAGTCTTGAGCTGTGATAGATAATGTTCAATCTTCAATCTCCAATCTTTAATGTCATCTTAACATTAGATCTACGAGTTTCATTTGAAGGTTACTTATTATTTTTCCGTAAAAATCAAAAAAAGCTAATTAACCTGTTTAAGAAATTGCATATTTAAGCTGTAATAACTTTCATAAAAAAACAACAGTTTCTGAAGTCGGTGCCAAGCTAAGGTTCATTGAAGAATTGAACACCGACTTCAGAAGCTGTTATTTTATTCGTATTAGGTTTTTGAAGCCGGTTTTTACTTTTTAGGGTTCCGTACCTCAAAAGGAAAAAACGGAATCCCATAGGATCACTCGTGTGTCTGTCTGTTCGTCTGTCACAGCCAATTTGCTCCGAATCGAATGGACCGATTAAGATGAAATTTAGTACACGTATGAATTTCTGTGACCCAAACAAGGATATGTAACGTAAAAAAATGAATCTTGAATATGGGGGTCAATTCTGGGGGGCAAATAAGAAAACTACAGAAAAAGTTTTGCAAAGTGTAACGTGTGACATATCAAATGAAAGGGCTTACTGTGAGAGTCTCAAATATATATTTTTTTACAATTTTTAAATAAATTATTTTAAAGTTATTTAAGAAAATAGACGAAAATTGACCATTCCCGCCCTTATCACCAAAACTACTGAGCCTAAAATTAAAAAAAAAAAATACAGTAAATAGTTCTATATCTATAAGTTCTTCGTTACCAAGCCCAATCTATTGCACCCGTCACAACAAATCATATGTGCTCAAACTCGAGGAGTTTACTAATAGCCACTGAAGAGTTCCAATGTCCACCTCCTGGCTCCATCATCAGATCAGGTCCAAGATACCAAATTATAGTAAAGTCATCCAAACTACATATACACACAAAGTTTAATTTCGATACGACAAATAGAACTAGGTTAAAATCGACTTCCAAGATTTTATTATTGTTTGTTACAAGAGTAAGTAATAAGAATATCATCCCGAAGCAGTATCTTTACTTCAATGGGAACTTGTTTTATTTGTTTTGGTTGGTAACTGTCAGTGCAGGAAATAATTTGACCCTAGAGTTTGTTCACTACAAATATAACCCATACAATCTCAAACACACGGAAAACAGTTTAAGCTACAGGTTTGAATGGTTATTCTTCATCAATCGGCCTCATACATTTCTACTAAACCTTTGTTCAATATCAATCAATTGGTTGTTATTGGTTATCAATTTCAATGAAAGTTTTAAAATATCCTGTCAAAAACACTTTGGAAGATTCAAAACCTGACATCGTAATGTTATTGCTTTTATTACATTGATATTAAGTTCACATCACTCCCACTGTTGATTAAGTTCACATCACTCCCTCTGTTGATTAAGGGCGTGACGAGAAGTCCGTTTTGTTGTAACTTAATTTATTTCATCAGATTTTTCGTTACTTTCTTCAATTTTGTACTACACATTCGCCATTGATCGATGAACTAAACAGCACCCGCGGAGGAATATCGTTTTCCGCGTAGCCAACTTCAACATGTTGCAAACCTTCGTGCACAGTGCTGCCATCTGCGGCACTATAGAAAAACGTTTATTTCGACTGGGCGCCCTGCTTGACATTTTTGCTTGGCTTCGTCGATGGTGCTTTTTCTTCCGTGCAGTCCGTAGCTATGACGTGTCCGAACTCATTGCATTTAAAACACTTTCTGCTTTGTGTTTTCTGCTTTCTGCACTCTGACGGCAGATGCTTTGTACACTTTAGAGTTTACTATGCCGTCGACTACGTATTGTATCCCAGTTTTCCCATTTCACATGAAATACCCACGTCAGATTCATTCTTCTGTTTTTTTTTTGGGTGCTCATCATCTCTAGGATTGCATTCGCATCTACCATGTCTGTTTTCAAATCTTCCCAACACTTGTACGATCGCTCCCCTCATAGCTAACCCTGTTGTGCTAGTGAGCGCCCCTTGTGCTACCAATCGCTGCTGGAGAGGTGACCATCCGTGAACTACGGCGCTGCTCTCGACTAGAAGACGCCGTGATCAGCGCCGTAATTCACGAATTTTACCTATCGCGTCACTGGATACATATTGTCGCGCCCAATGAATTTAGCAATAATTCTGCGCTCATTTGGAACGTCGAATTCATGCTTTCTGCAGCTTCATCTTGCCACGTTGTCATCATGTCGTCGTTGTGGTGATGCAGTCGTAATAGTTCGTCCTCTTACCGGCTAAATCAAAAGCAAAATACTTTTTCTATAAATATTTTTTTATTTCCTCGCACAGTGCATGGAAAACGTTGTAACACGTGTATCACACGTGCGTAAGATGATTTGCGACTAGTGTCGACTTGTATACTCGCTCGCTCTGCTCGCTCGTGAATAAAAATGCCACTCGTCGGAAATCACCTACTTTCCGCACTGGTAGCATAAATAACTATTTCAGGAGCCGTCCGTTTTCACCATATTCGTCAAACACTGTTGATTTTGTCTTTATTAACCTTTTTTTGATCCCGTACGATTCCTCAATTGCAGGGATCGTTGTGAACAAAAAGCAAATGACTTTTAACCTTCTCTTAAATCTATTATAATTTTACATGGATCGCGCACGTTGCATTTTCATTAGTCGTTAGAGCTGGAGATTTCTGTAAAGCATGCCATAGTGCCCGTATTTGGGGAATCGTTTTTATTAGTCGATAGGGAACGATTGCTATATACGGAGCACCTGCAACGCACGTTTGGCAGTTGTGTTGAAGGCTCATTTTCTTTGGGTATGTGTCCTCGCACGCTTTTTACCAACCAATGAACTTCGTTGGTCGCTATGCACGCTACTGGGATTTCCAGCAGATGCGTGTATCGACCGCGTTATGGTCTTTCATTAGTCATTACCCTGCCTGCGCGGAGTGCCCGCATGCTGTACCTATATCGACAAATGAAAATGATCCATTAGTAGCGTAATATAAAGAATACGTAGCAGCCAAAGTAAACCGGACCCCTCATTATTGAAACAACTGAGGCAAGTAAAATAGATACGTGACTTTCAAAGCAGGGGTATAAAATATTTACACGTCATCATCTGCCAACCCTTTTCCCAACTATCTAGGTCATGTAACCAGACGTAGCGGAATAATACAATTTTATAAAATATGGTGTGGTAATAAAGTTTTGGCTATTTGGGGAAATATTTACGTCTATATTATACTTATATTTGTGGTTTGCTTGTTTGAAATTAGGAGCAATAAAAAAGGCAAATATTCAGATTTTTTTTTGCCAAACTAATGTAAGTAATTTAGACAAGTACAAATTAATGAGCATAAATGGGAACCTAACAGAGGAATAATGTATTTGTCGACTTTACAATGAAAATTAAAAAGACAATAACTATATTGACATCTTCGATTCTCGTACCGCTGCTATCAAAAGACATGTATGTACTTTTTCTTTTTAATCTTGTAATGGTTTAAATATTGTTTTCTTCTAATAATGTTACTTTGTGTCTATTATGTACTTTACCTGGTGTATTTGGTCTCCTACACATTCCTTGCCTAAACAGAAATGTGTCGGAGGGCAGACGCACGTACCTTGTAGCTGTAATTTTGTGAACTAAGCTTTTTATTGTAGTTGTCATCATTATCATTGTTGTTGTTGCTCATGTTGAGCGAATACGCTTTGGGGGATGATCAGGTCGACACTATGCTGTAAAAATCTCACCGCATGAAAACATAGGTGAAGTGAGCTTGAAGACAGCTGTCATTCCACCTGATACTAAGGGATTGACACTATTGTCGGCACACTCCATGCTCACCTCACCTAAGTTTTCACGGTGAAACTTGTACAGAATAGCACTGCTGTAATGTGAAGTTATACTGTGATTGTTATCTGTTGTGTGTGCCTTGTAAATAAATTAATAAATATTGTTGGAATAAATAAATAAATGGTTTTCCTTTGATTGACAAAGCGATGTTGACGAGATCTTCATTTATTAGTCTGTATATCTACAATAAAATAGCTCGGCAACAGTTCAAAACCGTTTGTAAGCTCGGTACTTAGTAGTTACAGATGTTTGTTGATAAACCTAAGATGTTATCGGTTTATTATGTTAGACTACTCCTAACCGTGCCTTGGTAAGGTATAAGCTGTAGGGAAGAAAACAATTAAACAATTACCTCCTGATACGTTACAAAGTTTATTAGAGTAAAACTATTACACAAAATCTTCCTTTATTTAAAAGTAGATATTGGCTCTGACATACTCGGCCTCAAACAGGGTATGCCAGGGCAGAGTATGCTAGCATGAGACTATGACAAAGAAAACTCAAGATCGCTTTTGAAGGTCCGTGAGGTGAACACTGAATAACTTCTAGCTCAATCAAATATTTCTAAAAACTGTAGGTTGCGATCATAAAAGAAATTTAAATATTTAGGAAGTTAACCAGAGACACCACCATTCACATGAATATTACAAGAACTGGTACGATTACCTAGTTCTTTACAAAAGGCCCAAATCCCTAACACGACCTTATCAAAATATTCAGTATATAACAAAATAATGTCTCTCTCACCCGAGATGTATCCAAAGCATTAATGAGAAGCTACTTTAGGGGCTCATAAATAGGCAACACTCAGATAGAATAAACTCTCAATAAACCCCCAATTAACAGAGTCACAATAAAACTCTCAACTAGCAGAACATAAACCCTGGGCATGGAAGCGCAATATGAAACTGGGACTCTCACGTTGCTAGCGCGGCCTACATGCTAGGAGTCGACGAGACAAGATCGCTTTCATACCTGGAGCCAAAACGGCTTTCTGGTACGAAGACCCACACACGGTATAGGTATAAAGCCTTCCTTTCATGCGGAAACGGCCCACTACAGACACGTGTCAGATACAACCAGTATTCTGCTCAATCACAGGTCCGATATCAGCGGTTCACGTCTGTCCCCGTACCTCTAGGTTCAGGCCAGATAAAAACAGCCAACCTGTAGCAATAACTGCTCAAGTCACGGCAAGATCTCAAGACTTCTGCGCTGGGACAGAAAAAGATTGTATAATCGAGATTATCTGCACACTGTCTAGAATATCTCAGAACGGGTGCATAGTAAAAAGATCAATCTCACCGGTCTCGCCGGGGAAGAGCAAAAGGTGTCCTCTGAGAATTCCAATTTCATGTGTATTTTTCTTGAAAAATCTACCACAAATCGAATCAAATCAAATCAATTCAAATACCGAGTTACGATCACGATAATTATTTCCCTAACTAGCTTTACAATTAGATGTGGGTAATAAATTTGGGATGATTATTAATTAACTAACAATTAATAGCAGAATATTAATTGTAAAAAACAATTATGGAATTTCAATGAACTAACCCAACGCCATCTCTACAGCCGTAATGGAACTAATGACAGATCGATGTCATGAGCTTCCTTTTCCCAACAGATGACATGTCGCAATTCATATTTTGGAACGTCATACCTTAAACAAACTCTTGTACTTTGACCGAGAACATTGGTAAACCCACGCCTTTGAAATTTTGCCACAGAGTACTCTGTGGCAAAATGCATCTCCTTCAGTTAGATAAGTAAGCCTTCCTCGACCCATGGTTTTCTAAGGTTTGGGTACACAGAAAGCAATGGTTTAATAGAAACCATTGCTTTCTGTGTATCACAAACGAACGTCTTTCATCATGTGTCACAGACTACATAAAAAACATATTCCCTTCAGTTTACATACAATTTGCACTAGTTCAGTAAGATTCCCTCAACCCGCATTTTCTAAGGCTGGGTTCACTTTCTTTTTTTTTTTTTTTTTTTTGTGTATCACAAAAGAACGTCTTTGATCAGGTGCCACAGACTACAGACCCGCATCTTCTTCTGTTTACTTACAATTTGTACTAGATAAGTAATCTGCCTAGCCTTAGAAAAAACATTGGGTTAACTAATAATTACCTTATTAGCCTTGCCCGCCGCGCGCTTGCTTGTCGCTTGTCTTTTGCTTGCTTTGCCTTATTTACTTAGTTTTTTACCTCATTAGGTAATGATACAGAGTACTTTATATTTATTGGTAATATCTACGTATTTATATCTACCTGTATAATGCAAATAAATAATTTGATTTGAATTAATGTATTGCTATCGCTAAGTACACTTTTTTAGGCTTTCTCGGTATCAATTATCAACACAGTTTTCTTGAGAAGCTTGTACCCATTAATATACTGTTTAACTTTGGTTAATTATAAATATATTTGATTGTGTGCCACAGTCTACAGAAAAGCAATCCCTCCAGTTTACTCACAATTTGCTCTAGATAAGTATGCAGGCTTAAGGCTAATGTAAGTATCTATTGTAAGGCCATAGAGGGCGCTCGAGAACCGTGACGAAGTAGACAACAGTGAAGAAATCGTGCGGGCGGCGCGCCTTGCCGACACATTGCATTGCATCGATGGTCTCGTTCAGTTTTCACTTTTCCTTCGGACATCAACGGCTTACATCTGTTACTACCTACGTGTATTTTAAAATAAATATTATATCATCCTATTACCTTGTTTTTGAGCTCTTGCAGTATTACGTACACACATCAACAAAGACTAGGGATACGTTATTACGTCGAAATCAAAACATGGCTTTATTGTTTAAAACCTATTTAGTTTCCTTAAATAGTTTATATGCAGATTTAAATCTTGTCTATCCTTTATTCGCAATTTAAAATTTAAAATGAGAAACAAATGAAAACACACAAAGCACAGCGCAATCTTGTTAGCACCTAGTTGTAAGAAGTTGCATTAAAAAAAAATCTCGTGTTTATTGAAGAAAAATGGATTAAATTGTTTTTTTTTTTCTTTTATCAATTGATTGTGTAAGCTTTTTAGAGTTATGCCACGCCATCATTTGAGTCGAGATGAAATGTTACGGGCAGTTGGCATGTTAGAAAACGGTGCTATTCAACGCGTCGTTGCTGAGTCACTGGGCACAAGCCAAAATGAAATATCCAGGCTGTGATCACGTTATCGCGCTACTGGGGATGTGGCAGAACGGCACACAAGTAGATATCGGCTTACCACTCAGAAACAGGATCGATTTCTCCAACTGACCGCCAGAAGACTCACAGACAGAGACAGAGACCCAATATCACAGCGACGCAGCTAGTGCAAAGGTTCCAGGAGGACCTGCAGCTGCTGGTGAGCGACGAAACCGTGTGTGTCTTCATGCTCGCAGACCGCCACGAGTCCCAGCGCTGCGACGTGGCAATCGCGGTAGGCGACTTTTATGGACCCAAGAACATTTGACATGGAATGACCAACCGTGGTCATTGGGTGCAGTTCACTGATGAGTCCCGCTTTGGATTTCATCCAGATTCGAGACGAACACGCGTTTGGAGAAGTCCAGGCAGAGTCAGCCGTCTCCGACATCTACCGGTGGTCCACTCTTGCCAAGGCCGGACAATTATGGTGTGGGCAGGATTACGAATTGGCGAATGAACCCAACTCATTGGTATTCAGGGCAGCATGACGGCTCATAGATACCGTGAGGAGGTAGTGGAACGTGTCATTGTCCCGCTCAGAGCGCTAACGGGGCAAGAATTTCAGCTCATGCATGACAATGCACCTTCTCATACGGCACAGCTGGTGATGGCCTCCGTTCGAGAACACGATGTTCAGGTATTAGAGTGGCCTGCACAGTCGCCAGAGTTAAACCCAATTGAACACGCCTGGGACATGTTACAGCGAAGAGCATTGAGGGATTTTCCGCCCAACTAGACAACAGAAGAACAACTTTTCGAATATTTACAAAGAACTTGGGACCGCATACCCCAGCAAGACATTGACACACTAATTTTAAGTAGGTCCTACAGAAAATCGTTGCCCCTGTGTAATTACTGTTACAGGAGCAATTCCGATTACTGACTATCAGATTTGATAAGATTTTTATTCATTTAATTCGATTTAATAATTTTATAAGAATAAAAAGTTTTTGTTCACTCAGTAATTTTCTATGGCTTAATTAATTTAACACTTTTATTAATAAGAAAAACAAAATCGCATCCTGTTGTTAATTTTTAAGTATCGGCCATGAAATTGTCTTTAATTCTTCCATTTACAGTCATCACTTCACAGGCTTCTTCTGGGTAAGCTCACTCCATCGTCGACTTTGTCTCTGTCACCTCTGACCTAGACTAGAGTCAAGAGCAAACCCATCACAAATAAAAAAAAAAAAAAAAAATCACAAATGTTTTATAGGTTTCTAGATAATCAATGAAATATTCAATATCCCTAGATTGTGTTGATGCGTGTAGTTTTCAATAAACTGCAGTGCTATTCTGTAAAAAGCTCACCGTGAAAACTTAGGTGAGGTGAGCGTGGAGTGAGCTGTCAATAGTGTCAAACGCTAACATCAGGTGGAATGACAGCTCTCTTCAAGCTCACTTCACCTACGTTTTCACGGTGAGATATTTACAGAATAGACCGGCTGTAATTAGGAGCAGATCGTTCACATTAGCATACCCGCTTCTTTTAAGCTACTGCTTTCTGTTTATTAAAGTATGTTTTTTCCAAACAACGTACCCAAATCTCGTTGTGTTGTTTCTAACATCCCTGAGTTTACCGTTGTACATACTAACATGTACTCCCTTCTTTCATTGTCAGATTAGCCGTCAACTTGGCGCCCGGCGCTTCGTCATTGCAGTGACGTCGAGCTATTAAAACGAATAATAAGAAGACTAAGGGCGCGTTCCCACTATGTCGTGACGACAGATTATCATGTCGTTTAAAGCGTCGTGGCTTGTGTATTTAAATGGAGGTGTTCACATATAGGACTGTCGTCACGACATAGTGGGAGCCCGCCCTTACATACATACATAAACTCACGCCTTCTTCCCATGGAGATAGGTAGTAACTACAGAACGTCACCTGTTACGATCCTTACATAGTCCTTTTGTCTCGTTTACGTTCATACATCTGGTCATACAGCTCAAAAACAGAACATAGCACTTGTTGAGCTGAGTTTATTAGATAACACAATAGAAATGTGTTTATAATAATTACCTATTAAATTAATATGGCAAAGGTGCTCGGAGGAAAAAAGTATTCTAGTTAGATGCTGGTAGACCGTACTTCCGGGATTGTCCTGATAGCCGTGGAATACCTCCACTCCTCAAACATCTCAGGAAGTGTTGCCTCTTGTCGCTACGTCACTATGTGCTAGCAACCGTTTTCGGAGGTCCATTATTAAAAATGTGCAAGTCCCTCTTGCCATTTTATCCATGTATTACATAATAATAATCAGGCACATACTTCTAGGTAACCAATCTACTATGGCCACCCAAACCCATAGCCCAATATGATGTTTCCATGTTCTGCAATAGTCCTGCACCAACCGGGGGTTGTCCTTGGGTGCACTTGCATAGTGCATACAGGAATAATCGTTGGTTGGTGTCTTCTCATCATTTAAAATTGTCTAAAGGGCCTGTGCGAGTTTGTCCGGGACCCCAGGGCCCGAGAAATGTCAAAAAAAATTGATAACATTTAAATTAAAAAAATTCTTTAAAATTTGGTCTCGTGTGAGCGACAGAGGTGATAAAATGTGACAGGCCTCTTAAGATTTTCTTAGGTGGTTTTTATGTTTACCCTAGTAAACATAAACACTACTACTAGCATATATGTATTGTAATATAGTATATGTAGTAGTATGTAGTGTGTGTAGTATATACTATATGTAGTGTATTGTTATATCTTATTGACTTATCTTGAGCGACACATTTTACCGTAACATGACACGTGCATTTAAACGGAGAGTTCAAAGGTAAACTGATATCGTATGTGACAGACATTTCACTACAGTCACTTTATCCTTTAAGTATTTTCTACTAAATTTTCTTAGAGTAAATGTAACATTTTTTTAAATCTTAATCCTAACTTTAATATTATAAATGCGAAAGTAAGTTTGTTTGTTTGTTACCTTTCACGCCTAAACCTCCGAACCGATCATCCTGAAATTTTGCATATACGTTGCTAGGTATACAGACACGGACATAGGGTACCTTTCACACCGAAAAAATGTATTGTTTCCGAGGAAACAACAACAACCTTCTTATGATAATAGATGGCACCACGTATCTTTACGTACACACGATTACATATTTTGTGAGTGAGAGAGTAGAGTGGTCAATAGACCGGTTTTTCACCTACTAACAACTATTCTAACTAATATTACAAATGCGAAAGTGTGTTTGTTTGTTGATTACGCTTTTGCGCTAAAACGGCTGAACGGATTTGGATGAAATTTGGCACATGCGTAGACAATGACCTGGAGAAGGACATAGGCTACTATTAATCCTGGAATGCAATAAGCTAGTCCTGTATAAATATTCTATTGTAGGTTATGTAGTAATTAATGTTGAAAAAGGTCAAATAGGTCAAATAGGTACCACTGTCAAGCGGTCAACCTCAAAGACAGTATGTTTTCTTTATTGATGGTAATAAGATTATTTGTACTGACAGTCGCATAAAGAACTTAATTACGGGGGAAGCTCCAGGTAGCCCGCGAAATTCATTTTTTTTTTTACGTTTTTTGCAATTTTCAAGTCAGTATTAGGTTAGGTTGTATGTTGATCTATATATATATATATATATAATATGACTTGCGACCGTAACATACATGTATTTAAAAAATTATAATCATTAAAATCAGTAGTACAATTCTTTAAGCTAGTATAATCCTAAATATCAAGATTTGGTGAAATTGTCATTCATTACGATTATATGAACTTAGACAGTTGTATTGATGATTTTAGTGATTATATATAATTCTTTAAATACGTACTTGTTACAGTCGTGAATCGTATTCAGATCAACATACAACTTAATGCTGATCTGCAAATTGCAAAAAAAAAAACGTAAATAATTTTGAATTTCGCTATTCACTACTAAATACATACCCCAGCAAGACATTGACACACTAATTTTAAGTATGGAAAATCCACTTTGTGATTAATGTTAGAGCGCCTTTCGCCGTGGCTCCATACTACATCAAATGGACGGACACCAAACTTGTAACTCGCTCACGATCACTCTAAATGGCTTTCATTTCGTGTTTTGCCGGGTTACACTATACAGACGTTGTCATGAGTTCTGGTTCCCAAGAAGAACTTTTACTTTGTACGGCTGTTGTTTGTCATCACGTCATCGTCAGTTGGAAACGAAACCGCATGATGTTTCGCTGATGTTCCGCTGATGCTCCACTACTCGAAAAGCGGAACATTATGCGAGTCAGTTGAATTGATGCACTGCGGTTTCGCTGCTATGGTTTCGCGGCGGAGGTGTGCTAAGAACTCTTTTACAATAGTTTTAACCATTACTATTCATTTCTCATTGAAAATTAAGTATAGCTTTTTTTAGTTGATAAAAGCTTGCTTTTAATTAATGTTTCTTAAATTTTATAAATTTCAACCGACTTCAAAAAAGGAGGTTCTCAATTTGACAGTATTTTTTTGGATCAAAAAAGTCTGCGTAAAAAAAGTATAATAACCTTCTCACGTTCTCACCTCTCTCTCATCTGTCGTTTTATTAAATACCTACCGTGGTAACGTCGTTTGAAGAAAAAAAAACAGATCGACCGACCTTTGTGATCCCTCAGCGCGTAATGATCAAAATGGGTGTGGGTATGCGCATTCCCGGGCCATCGGCGTCGGCGATTATGGAGCTATTGGAAATCCAGTTTTACCTACATGACGCCAACGGATTTTAAAATTCACGATCAAAATTTGGCTGTAAATGGCTTCACATTTGATGAGATGGCGCTATCGTGAATACTTAATAAAAAACCTTAATACCTCCACCATAAATCGTAAATAATATTATTTTCCTACATACATGTATGTTGCCAAATATTATTTACGATTTTTGGTATTGATGTATGTATACAGGCTGAAATTGAATTCATGGGCAATATTTTAAGGGGTCATTGTACTCATCATTATGAACAACTTTTACTATAGAACAAAACATGAAATCGCGAAAAAAAAATCAGTTGTGCCCTACATTGTGATGATTTATGCGAACAAACGTGTATGGAACAGCCGATTTTTTTTAATTTATCTCACGACGACGACGACCGTCCTCCACATTGACGCTGGGCGACACATCTCGTCGCCCTGATATGACACGTGTGTATAAACGTCACAGGTAATGTGAAATCGTGTGTGACGGACTCGTCACAAACGTTTTCCTTGTTTAAATATCGAGATGAATTTACTTTGTGAAATGTAAAACTGATGTGAAACTGATGAAACTGTTTGGAAAGCCTGTAGGTGATTTTAATGTGGTGCAGTGTTTATTTTGCTTTTGCTCGTTAATTACTGTGATGTTGATATTCTTTTATGCGTACACCAAATATATAAAGAGAATACGTAAAGTGCCCTTTGTTTTTTAACAGTATCCCTTTGAAGAGTCCTCTATTAATGAAGTGTTTTATTTTGCTTTCTCGATACACTTGCAGCTTATCTTAAGTACATACAGAGCAATTTTTTTATCAGTAGCCAAATTTTCACAGGGTGTTATATACCCATGAATATGATCAACTTTCACTATGGGACCAACTCTGAAATCACGAAAAAAAATCTGCTATTTCATACAATTTGGTCGAGTAGGTATTATATGATCAACTTTCACTATGGGACCAACTCTGAAATCACGAAAAAAAAATCTGCTATTTCATACAATTTGGTCGAGTAGGTATTATATGATCAACTTTCACTATGGGACCAACTCTGAAATCACGAAAAAAAAATCTGCTATTTCATACAATTTGGTCGAGTAGGTATTATATGATCAACTTTCACTATGGGACCAACTCTGAAATCACGAAAAAAAAAATCTGCTGTTTCATACAATTTGGTCGATTAGGTATTGAACTTTTGTAACTTTTGAAAGTTTTTCGTATTCATGGGTAAAATTTGGATACTGATAAAAATAACCTATTATTTTAAAGAAAAAAAAAACATGAAAAGCTTGATGAGTCTGTCCTTAGACAAACTGCACTGAGCTAACAGCCATCCTCCAGAAACTGCACCGAGTTTTACCAAACACATGTTTATTTCTTTATTTTTCCACGAGGTCTTTATCGGTTCATAGATAGATGAAAACTTTGAGGGCCTAGCACACTTCCGCCGCGAAACCGCATGAGGTTCCACTGATTTCGGCTACTCGAGTTGCGGAACATCATGCGAGTCAGATGAATTGAACAACTGCGGTTTCGCTAGGTTGTGCTAAGGCCCTGAAAGAGACAGACAAGAAACGTAATATATTTTATATTGAATCTTTATTCTGAAAGTCGCACTCCGAGACATGTACACACTTCAGAAAAAACTATCTGACACTTATTGGCAAATAAATATACGCATAAATGTGTCGGTTTTCAAGTACACTTGACAGCCATAGAATCAGTAGGTACAAGCGACCGCACGTCGACCTTCAGCTGGCCTAGCGTAGTTTTCTTCGTAGTTCCTGCTATCGCTACCACATACGACTCGTCTCCAAGTAAAGCGGTCTTCTGTGCGGTGGACCGCTCGGCATAATTATGCTGACTCTAACACCCTACTTGATCGCGTCTGAACACCTATCATAGGCCTTTCCAAACGATGCTTGTATGTGTGTGTGAATTTTTGTAAGAGAGAAGACGGTTTTTTAACTTACTTACCAATAAAGTAAAAATGAATTTATTAACATAAAAATAAAAGTGTTTTATTTACTGAATTTAACACCATCTATCGTCAAGTAGCAGACCCAAAAAGACGCTATCACTACACAAACAAAACTCAATGTTTTACAGAAATAAATTAAATAAATATTTGTGTGTACATAAATGGTTAAATAAATAAATAAATAAAATAAATAAATAAATTAGGTAATAGCACTCTAAAATTATTATAAGAATTTAAAGAATCGTATATAATACAATTGAACAGGTGAAAACTAAATAAAATGTGCAATATTCCTCCATCTCTTTCTCGCTGACGCACTTTTATATATCTGTCTCTTTCGTAACCCATTGTACAGCGGCTTGCTCTCGTCCCATATCAAGCGGAGCCACGTGACGTCATGACGGGATCGTTATTGTATGAGCTTTTATTTCCCGATTAAGACATTTTGGCACCGGGTTGCTTTAGAACATTTTTTTGTTGTTGTTGTTCAAACCTAGAAATAGGCGCTTTTGTTGTTTCAATGTTATGGTGAATTAAATACCCGTAGTGTAAACTATATTTTTTGGCAATAATAGACACTCGTTTGCATTGACTGTGTCATTTTTCAATAGCGGTAGAGTTGCTGATGCGAACTTCCGAAAGGAAGCCGGTAGGAATCGTGTTCTATGGTGCTTTCGCCACTGGTGAACGCATAATATGTAAGTCCGAAAAATCTAGGAGTTTAATACAATAAAATAAAAGCCCGCAGTTTATATTGGTTATGTTACCAATGACTTGTGGCCCACTATACCTACACTTAAATATTTTCTGCAGGTCTATTCTGTAAAAATCTCACCGTGAAAACTTAGGAGAAGTGAGCTTGTAGTGAGTTGTCATTCCACCTGTCGGATTGACACGATTGACAGCTTACTCCACGCTCACCTCACGTAAG
Organism: Dicycla oo; assembly: GCA_948252095.1. Lineage (NCBI taxonomy): Eukaryota > Metazoa > Arthropoda > Insecta > Lepidoptera > Noctuidae > Dicycla > Dicycla oo. Next base: position 18,249,478 of record OX411728.1, read on the forward strand.
TTCTCACGGTGAGATTGTTACGGAATAGATAGGCTGCTGTGGGCCTATTTTGACAGGTGCTGAGTTCGCTATTGGCAAGCGTAATATCTGTCTGAAGTGACAGCTAAGCAATTGTTAAGTGATTTTATTTGGCAAGACGGATAAAGTGACGGATAAGTACTTTTAACATTATAATGTTATTTTTTAGGTTTACCCTATATTTTTCCTTGAAAAAAAACGGGTGACGCGCGACGCGCGGTGTCTTTGTGTCGCGTGCGATTCGCGTCGCGTGTCGCGCTTGTTTGTAGGAGCCTTAAAGGTATATTTAAAATTACTTACTGCACACAGCATGACAGGTTTATTCACAGCAACAATTATATTTAAAAGTATGCTTAGATGGTTTGGTCATGTTAAGGCGATGAATGAAAGGCGACTAGCGAAAGGTATTTTTTACAAGGCAGATGTGAGTGGAAACGCTATCGCGCTGGGAGGGAAGCCCTAGAAGGACATTATATTGACCTTATTGGTGATGTTCTTCTGAAAGGTCAAGTGCGTAACGTGCGTAACAATCGCAACTCGCGCAACACTCGCAACTCACGCAAGCTTAACCAAAGGATTTGGAGGAGTTGGAGTTGGTGGCGTTCAGTAGTTTTCGGCTACCCCCCTGGGATGAAGGCGTGAGTTTGTATGTGTATCAATTATTTCAGTAATAATGTATTGGCCTGATTAGAAACGAAACTGTATTTTTGAGGTTGCTATAGATATTTATAGAACATTGTACTGATGATTTTATATCTATTTCTTATAGGAACTACTTACGTCCAGCTGAAGAAGCTACAAACAAGCCAGTTGCATTATGGCGGCCACATGCGGTGCAGAGTGTGAGTCGCTTGAACATTTCCGTTCAGCGGCATAAACCTTCTCTTTTAATGCGTACTCATAATAATAAAAGTAATTTTAAAAAATATACAAAACTCCTAACGCAAAAAAGAAAAGCGAACATTTAAAAAGTCAAAAATAATACCTATCATTAAGCCATCAAATTCGATTGAGTAATACCTATATACATTTTAATTATAGAAATTGATGGATGGCCCGATAAGGTTTGCTCATTGAAATAGCGCTATAATGTCGCGGGCAGCAGGGCACCGCTTATGTAAGTCAGGCCCTTCTTTTGATTGACTATCTACATGTTAAATTACTAGTATATCCGACCAACTTGCTTCGATACAATCAAATTTTTGTTGCAAATCTAGTTACATTGGGTGTTAAATTGTTAAGTCTGGGAACGTTAACAGTTTGCAATCTCCCTATTTAATTTAGCTATTTAGTTATTGGTTTAAACTTAGCGGTTGCATGCTACTTTTTTTTTCAAGAGTGTACTAGTATGCTGGATATCCTGGCTGCAGCATGAGACCAAGAATTCTATAATCTTGCATAGTTATATAGCATACATGAGTGTTTTAAATTTTAGGTCACACATATGTTTGAAAGTAAAGTAAATACCCATTATGCGTCTAAAATCCCTATCGCAGCGAACAAAAGAGCGGATGACCTTGAAACGCCTGAACCGATTTTGATAAAACATGTTTAAGAACCACCGCTAGAAAACCTGCTTTCAAATAAAAAGAACCGCATCCAAATAGGTTCACCCGTTTAAGAGCTACGGTGACAGACACACACACACATACTCGTAGCGGTCAAACTTCTTATAACACCACTTTTTTTTGGGGTCAGGGGTTAAAAATTAAACCGACTTCAAAAAGAAATTAACTCAAAATAATGAAATAAATTTAATTTCGGAAGTCGGTGTCTTGGGATCCTTATTTTAGCTTTTTGCCACCGACTTCCGAAATCAAAGTTATTTCATAAATTTGAGTTAATTTCTTTTTGAAGTCGGTTTAATATTTTTAAATTACTTTTTTATTTCGTAATTTTTAGTTTTAAGTGAAAACTGGAATATTTTTATGTAATAAGTAGTTCATAGTTTTGTTGTAAATATTGCACTATAATTTAACCAAGGTTTTGAGATGTTTTCCCTTTGGCGCCACCAAACCAGTAGTTTCGGAGAAATGCGTCGATAACCTAACAGATTATTATATATGAATATAATATTGCCGTTTCAATAATATTGATAAACTCCTTTTTTTTTAAGTCAGTTAAAAATATTCCCCAGTGCGGCAACGCAAGAATACGGTGTCTGCAGTTTGTTGTTGAAGTAAATTGAGCTGCGAGTTCTTACCCTAAACCTATTCTTGCAATCTACGGAATTGGCGCCACGAGAAAGCATAAGTATCTACGCACTAGAGAAAAATCAATCTGCCTGGCCTTTTACAGGCCAGGCAGATTGATTTTGTATGTTCACCCATCATAAATAACAGTAACTATTTACTTTTAAAAGCCCCAAAGCTTTGTTCCACTAATTGACTCGACTTTAATTGACTTTAATATAAATAATAAAAAGACTTGCCTATTCTATTTTATACACTTAATCCTTCACTTACTCAGTTTGTTTCACATAGATTGTGTTAATTTTGTCGGTGGCAACGTACACCCGTAACTCAGCTCATTTCCAAACATAAAGAACAGTAACTATTTACTTTTAAAAACCCCAAAGCTTTGTTCCACTAATTGACTTGACTTTAATATAAATAAGAAAAAGGCTTGCCTATTCTATTTTATACACTTAATCCCTCGCTTACTCAGTTCGTTTCAAATAGATTGTGTTAATTTTGTCGGTGGCAACGTAGACCCTTGTCTGAGAGTCCGGATATCCAACGTATTTCATTCTGTCAATCCGACGTCCTTTTTAATTTTGCGAATCTTGGTCCGATCAAATAATAGTTGACGAAAATATTTCCTTTTTCCTCTTCGGGGATTGAGGAAAGATGGCTGACGGCTTGTTCTTTCTGTGTTGGAATAAGGGACTCAAATATTGGTCCCGTACGTATGTATGTACGGTTTATATATATATATATATATATATATATATATATATATATATTATATATATATATATATTATATATATATATATATATATATATGATCAGGAGTGCCGAGCAGAGGTATATAGTCAAAGTAACACAATAGAAGTGGAACACAGTTATTCGAACAAACCTATATGGTTACAGTTCGTATAGCAGCCTAAGCCACCCAAATACAAAGTGTATCGCTAGCAGTAAGCCAATACAGCTATGTGAATATATAGCAGCGCTGTACCAGGTAAACCGGCAGTATTGTCGGGAGCAGGGGAGCTCATTATTGAATCGAATCCGAAGATCGACTGACTAGCATACCGAGTGCACGCTTTTTTAAAGGACGATGTCCCCACCTTGCAATCCTTCCACAACAACTCTGTCCGATGACACACGGAAGTACGTCATCGTGTTTACTTCATAAAAAACACTGAAATGTGCTAAATCTAATAAGACTTACGTTATAAAATAATCAAATAATACTAGAATAATTATCGTAAATAAATAACGATGATTTCACAAAGTAAATCATTCTAAAATCAAAGCAACATGTGATCAATTGTTTTGAACAAAACCATCGGTTAGAATTATCAAAATATATGTCAAAAATCAATTAGTGTGTACACCGGGTACTTAATAAATTATGTTCCGATTTATTGGACAATAATTGATAGTAAATTACGTAAATTAACAATAAAAGAACAAATTATAAGAATTTCTTTTGACTACCCACAATTGTATTTGACAACCGTCTCCGACATATATATATATATATATATATATTATCTTTTAGGTTGTCAGTGTAAAAGTACATACAAAAATAAAATGTATGTTTTTGTTAAAAGGGCGGAGACTTGGGTGTCCTGAAATACAGGCCTAAAGCTTAGTTTAGGCGCCAGTCTCCCGCAAAATTAAATGTTAAATTCTTAAATGGTAGATAAATATATTATTATGTTATTGGTAAAACAACAACCTCTTAAGGGGTCATCATTATGAACAACTTTTCCAATGGACCAAACCGAAATCGCGAACAAAAATCAGCTGTTCAGTACATTTATGTTAGCATAATTCGTCAAAATGTACTGAACAACTGATTTTTTTTTCGCGATTTCAGGTTTGGTCCCATAGTAAAAGTTGTTCATAATGATGAATACACTGACCCCTGTTGGTGTTTTACCAAATATTTATATATATACGAGTATATATATATTCGGGTATCATCATCATTCTCCTGCCCTTATCCCAACCTATTTGGGGTCGGCGCAACATGTCACCTTTTTCCATACTTCTCTATTAGTCGTCATCTCGGTAGTCACTGCCTTTCTACCCATATCATCTTTCACACAGTCCATCCATCGTTTCTTTAGTCTTCCCCTACTGTTATAGCCATCGATATTCTCACTCAAAACTTTCCTCACGACATTTTCCTCATTCCTCCACATCACATGCCCATACCATGACAACCGATTTCCGCACAACATTTCAGTCACCGGTGTCACTTTCAAACTTCCTCTTATTACGTACATGGGTATATTGAAGATATTATTATTGTTATAATAGAAAAACATAGATGCGTTTCATAATTAAGGGCCGGTTTTTTGATCCGTAGTTAAACATAGTAACTAATGGTTAAATTTTGGATGAATTTGTGTGACAAAATGCCATTAGTTACTGTTTTTTTTAACATGAATGTATTCATGTAACTTTTTCATGTTTAGCCTTTCATGTTTAACCAAAATTCAACCATTAGTTACTGTTTGAAATTAAGCCTTTAGTACAGATACTACCGCGCCGTGTGGGTCCGGCCGCTGTCGTGTTCGGTCGGCAGCGCAAGTGAGATGCCACTATGCGGGACGAGCGGGACGGTAGTAGGCGCTGTGCGCGTCATAAAAATGAGTCGTAATGGTGGAACCGGGTTGAGAGTATGCGCGCGCTTTGAGGTTAGACTTTTTTGGGAGTTATTGCGCGGGCGCCCGAGAATTTAGATACTAGAAATCGGTACGGTTTTGCCTCGTATCGGGTGTGCTACTACGGAGCACCGAGGCCTTGTGTTTGGACTATAAGTTGCACGAGAAGTGGTGTGAACAAGGCGTGGTCGCCGTGGTCGGTCAGCGAGCTGAGGAAGACGGGTCGTCTTGGAGAGCCCGTATCCTGCTGCGAGGCCATCGCAAGGTTCATAAACACTCACAATACACTTATACACTAACTCAAACTTGCGAGTGGTCACGGAGTGATATCGACTCGAAGCAGAGGTAAGTTTAGGTATAAGTTAGGGTTAGCTGGCGCGTATCGCGTCCGATTTGTTCTAGTCCGGATAGCCGGTTTTGTCGGCCTGTCATCTATGGGCCCGTGAGAGGCCCGGTGGGTCCTGGCTGGAACATATTTCTGGTAGCAGAGCGTGGTTTTTACCCACTTTGTAAAATTAGTAGGTACATTGGGTACCAACTAATTTACTTTGATAAAATTTGTGTTCATAATTTCAATTGAAGGTAGACCGATATTGACTCACATTCCATTGTACATTACAAGTTAAGTTTTGCACTAAGATAATAATACTTATAGACTGGGAATATTGGTTGAGTGGATAATTTGTTATTTACGTTTGGTTAAGCAGAAACATACATCCATTATTACATTGTAGGTGTAGCAGAGTTGCGTCGTAAATTTATTCACTCAACAAATAAATTATTATTGTTTAGTATCGTATACAATAAGTGTTATTAGTTGTATTGTTGCATAATTGCGTGTATTGAAGTTCGTACAATGGCTCCGTCGGTAATTAAGACTATCGCGGCCAGAATTGAATCTGAGTTAAGATGGTTCTCGATAGCGGTTACGTTGGTTGGTCGTTCAGACCGCGAAGACGCGTTGTTGACGCGCGCTCGGCAAGTAGACGAAAGATATGACGCCGTTTTAAAATATCACGCCGAATACTTAGCCCGTCTTGAAGACGAGGACCCGACGTCGGTAGAAAAGGATGTTCAGGCGGTAGTACGGGGTAATGTGGACCAGTGTGGTGAAATGTCGATGAGCATTATTCAGGCAGCAGCCAACATTGAGCGGTCGCGAAAAGGCGATATTCGTGAACTAGGTAGGCCGGCGGGCGTAGGTATTATGGCGCCTTTGCCGCCAGTTAACGTACCAGAATTTAGCGGCGAGTATGCCGATTGGCCGAGATTTCGCGATATTTTTAATAGTGTCGTGCATTCGCGTACGGACCTCTCGCCCGCGTATAAAATGGCACAGTTAATGGGTAGGCTGTCCGGTGAGCCTCACGACATTTTGACCCATTTGGAAATTACGGACGCTAGCTATGAAACGGCATGGGGCCTATTAATCGACCGATACGATAATCGGCGATTGATTATTGATGGGCTCATTGATAAAATCTTTGGAATCCCGAAGGTTTCTAACGTGTACGAAATAAGGTCGAAAATCCTTAATCCGGTCACGGTAGCGGTTAACACGTTAGATCGACTTAAGTTGTCGTTAGGGGACAATAAGTGTATCGTTGTTAATAGGGTTCTACGGAAATTGCCGAGTGACGTAGTGGCACGGTTTGAACAGTCACATGGTGGCGAGTCAACGGACCACCTCCCGAGCTATGATAATTTGAGGGTGTTTTTAGAGGGCGAGTGCAGGCGGGCGGATTGCCAAGGGGCAACCACGTCGCACCCTCCCCCGTCAACCCGACGTACTAGCGGGCCCAAGCCGGTTGAGCCCCGGCGGGGGGGGCAGAAATACAACGCCCTCCAATCGGAAGTGTGCCCCTTCTGTCGGGAGGGGGGACACGGTCTCACCGCGTGCGCGGACTTTAAGGCGCAACGGGTGCATAGGCGCAGAGGAGTGGTCAAGCAGCGCTACTTGTGCTTCCGCTGCTTGGGTACCCACTTTGTGCGTGAGTGCAGCAAGACCACCAACTGTCGGACATGCGGGGGGGCCCATCATGAGCTCCTATGCCTGGCGGAGAGGGGGGAGGTGCACGGAGCCTCGTCGGGAGGTCACCCCCCCTCTCCTAAGCCAGCTTCGGGTGGTCGGTCACCCCCCCATAGGGGGGGTAGGGCAACCAGGGATCAGCGGTCGCCTCCCCCTCGGGGAGGTGGATCAATGAGAAATCCGGAGCATAACCCGATGCAGCCGTCTCCTCCGCGGGGGGGGGGATCGGCGCCGAGACACGCGCGGGTGCCCGGAGGCAATACATGCGGAGCCGGGTTATGCGACCTACTCGACCGCGCTGGGGAACATGCTGCTACCCCCGAGTAGTCGCTTATCCCCGCCCCTTGCAGAGCGCCCTCGGTTGATGGCGCGTCCACCGCCGTTTGGAAGGATGCCAGTGGGCTACTTCCGACCGACGCGCATGTCTCCGATGGGTCGAGGGGTGTACTACCCGGGTTGGGACCCGTACACGGGTCAGGGACTTGCTCCCCCTCCGGCAGGAGAGGAGGGAGGTGGCTCCTGTTAGCAATCAGTGGCCTGTTCATCGGTAGTGCCCACCCCGCCAGTGACAGTATTATTACCGACAGCTAGGATTACTGTCTGGGGTACTGATGGACAGCCGGTGCACGTGAGAGCTCTTTTGGATTCAGGGGCACAAGGTTGTATTGTGTCTAGCCGTCTAGTGGACAAGCTGGGCCTTACTTTAGAGCCATCACGGGATGGCGCCGTAGGTATAGGTGGCAATCGGGTGCCTCACCTCAGGGGTCAGACTACACTCCTGTTTGAAATGGGTGACTCAGCATCGGTCACGCGGGTGAATGCCACGGTGATTGTTTTGGACGAAGTGGTAGGGGTCCTCCCTCAGATACGGTTACCGCCGGCGGTAAAAGGGTTGACCAATGGGTTGGAGTTGGCTGATCCCCACTTTGCGATCCCCGGACGGGTGGACGTTTTGCTTGGGTCTGACGTCCTCGGGAAGCTGCTACGAAGCGGCAAGCGGGAGCTACAACCAAACGGGGTTATGGCCATGCGTACCGCAGGAGGATACGCGTTATTGGGCCCAGTACGGGGACTACAGGACGCAACGGATTATAGCTCAATATATTATGGCAGCGTTTTATCAGACGTCCTGCAAAGGTTCTGGGCAACGGAAGAGCCACCCACCGCTCCTAGGACTAGCCCGCTTGACGAGGAGTGCGAGATATTTTATCAATGTAACACGGTGCGCCTCCCATCAGGTAGATTTATGACGCGGTTGCCGTTTCTATCAACTCGACCTCCGCTGGGGAGCTCTTGGAGTCTGGCAGAGAAACGGTTAGTGGCAATGGAAAGGCGCATGAAACGGGACTCCAACTTCCGACAGAAGTATGTGGAGTTCATGCGCGAATACCTGGCGTTGGGCCACATGTCGGTGTCCAGGGTCGACTGTCGTCATGAGGAGCACTACGTTTTGCCTCATCATGCAGTCCTGAAGACACCTGGCTCCAAGATTAAGGTCGTGTTCGACGGGAGCGCGGAGACATCTAGCGGAGTGTCCCTGAATCAATGTCTCCATGCTGGTCCTAAGTTGACCAGAGACATTGCAGACATTCTAACGGACTTCAGGAGACACCAGGTTGTCTTCGTTACGGACGTGAGGATGATGTTTCGCCAAACGGAGATCCATCCAGACGACCGTCGGTTCCAACTGATATTGTGGCGAGAGAGCCCAGAAGAACCGATGGTCACGTATGAGCTCAACACAAACACGTACGGATTAAAGCCCAGCCCGTATGTAGCCATGCGTACGCTACGAGAACTGGCTGAACAGGAACGGCTTCGCTTTCCCCGCGCGGCTGCTGTCATTGATAGGGACGTCTATGTAGATGACATTTGTACGGGCTCAGATAGTATTGAGCAGGCGCTCATCTTGAGGGATGAATTGGTGGCGCTCATGGCCTCTGGTGGCTATGAACTCAGGAAGTGGCTGTCAAACTGCCCAGAGGTGCTGGCGGGACTTCCACCTGAGTACCAACAAGACCCGCATTTGTTTGAAGACTCGGAAAATCTTCATGCGTTGGCAATTTTAGGGGTCCTGTATCGACCGAGTCAGGATGTCTTCACGTACAATTGTGAGGCCGAGTTGCTGTCAAAGACCTGGACCAAGCGATCGGTCCTTTCGACCATCGCCCGAACATTCGATCCAACCGGTTGGATCGCGCCGGTCACGTTCATGGCAAAGTGCTTCATTCAGAAGCTTTGGTTGGCTCAACTAGGTTGGGATGATCAGCTCACAGAGGAGCTGGCTCGGGAGTGGTCGGCATTCGTCACCGCCTTACCACAGATCTCGGAGATTGAGATCCCGCGCAAACTGCTCCCGCAGGCAGGAGTCAGGGTCATCCTGCACGGGTTTTGTGATGCGTCGGAGAAGGGGTACGCGGCCGCAGTCTACCTGAGAACAGGTGAGACCGCTGGTGTGGGAATTGTACGCTTGGTCCTGGCCAAGAGCAAGGTTGCGCCTGTTCGGACCCGTTGGACGATTCCGAAGATGGAATTGGCGGGTGCAGCCCTCCTGACGCGGCTCCTGAACCATGTGGTGCAGAATTTGCGTGGTACGGTGGATCTGAACGAGACGGTTTATGCATGGACTGACAGCCGAATCGTGTTGTGCTGGCTGCAGACTTCGGTCCACACGCTCGAGGTATTTGTGGCCAACCGAGTCTCACAAATAAATAATTCAGAGACTCCTCTGGTCTGGAGACATGTTCCAGGCGAGTTTAATCCGGCTGACTGCGCCTCACGCGGCTGTCCGGCGCCTGCTTTGGTTGAACATTCTCTTTGGTGGGGGCCACAATGGTTGGAACGGCCACATGCGGAGTGGCCATTTAATGAGTGCGGTCGGCATTCATTACCCCCGGACCAAGGCTTGAGGCTCAATGTGACTACAGTGGAGCCCGCCACCGCAGACCACACTCTTTTGGATCAATATAGCTCACTGGGGAAGCTACTTAGAGTCACGGGATGGATAATGCGTTTCTGTCATAATTGTCGACGCCCGGTCGCGCAGCGAAACATGTCGCCTGTAATGGGACCTGAGGAACAACAAAGGGCTCTCTCACTTTGGGTGAAGGTCGTTCAGGGGATTGAGTTCCAGGACGAAATTAGGGTCTTGAGGACTGGCGCAGGTCGATTGAAAAAAGGTCTTATCCGCCTCAACCCGTTCATCGATGAGCACGGAATGCTCCGGGTGGGAGGACGACTACGGAATGCCGACTTGCCCTATGCAGCGCGACATCCTCTAATTCTCCCCAAGAAGGGAGCTTTGGTGGAGTTGTTGGTTCGGGACCGTCACACTAGGAATTCACACGCAGGCTGTAACACCCTTCTGGGCATTTTGCAGCGTGAATTCTGGATTTTATCGGCACGGAGAGTAATACGGAGCGTTGTGTTTCGTTGCTTGCCTTGTTACCGACTCAAGGCAGTCACAATGCAGCCACAAATGGGAGATCTCCCGCCCGAACGAGTCACGGAGGCTCGGCCATTTGCTGGCGTAGGAACAGATTTCGCGGGGCCTTTCATGGTCAAGACGTCACACCTTCGAAACGCGAAGTCGGTTAAAGCATATTTGTGCGTCTTCGTGTGTCTGGCAACCAAGGCCATTTAGAAATGGTAGCCGATCTCTCTACGGTGCCCTTTCTGGCAGCGTTGGATAGATTCGTTTCTCGAAGGGGAATACCGTCACTGATTCGGTCGGACTGTGGTACCAACTTCAAGGGCGCCGACCGTTGCTTAAAGGAAATTTTATTGTTTTTGAGCCAAAATGAGCGAGAGATTGGCACGGGCCTCGCCAGTCGGGGCATTTCGTGGTATTTTAGTCCACCTGGATGCCCCCACTGGGGTGGAATTTTCGAGGCAGTAGTTAAGTCTTCCAAGACTCACCTGTATCGGGTCATCGGCTCAACGATCCTCACCTTTGAGGAGTTGTCTACGGTGTTTTGCAAAATTGAGGCGGTCGTAAACTCGCGACCTTTGTGCCCGTTGAGCGCTGACCCGAATGACCTTGAGGCCATTACCCCAGGCCATTTTTTAATTGGCCAACCACTTAACGCCTTGCCGGAATATCCGTATACAGATGTAAAGTTGTACCGGTTGTCACGGTATCAGATGTTACAGCAAATGAGTCAAAATTTTTGGAAGCGATGGTCGCTGGAGTATTTGCATATTCTACAGCAACGCGTTAAGTGGACGGACAGGACGACCCCACCCTGCGTTGGAGACCTCGTACTGGTTAAGGATGCTAACCTATCACCGTTGTGTTGGCGACGGGGGCGCATTGTTAACCTGATTACGGGCAAGGATGGGTCTCCACGGATCGCAGACGTACAGGTGAGGGACTCGATCCTTAGACGGGCGGTTTCAACGTTATCCCGACTACCGGGAGTTTGAGCGGACCGACAACGGGTCGGTCCGGGGGGGGGGTGATTGTTTGAAATCAAGCCTTTAGTACAGATACTACCGCGCCGTGTGGATCCGGCCGCTGTCGTGTTCGGTCGGCAGCGCAAGTGAGATGCCACTATGCGGGACGAGCGGGACGGTAGTAGGCGCTGTGCGCGTCATAAAAATGAGTCGTAATGGTGGAACCGGGTTGAGAGTATGCGCGCGCTTTGAGGTTAGACTTTTTTGGGAGTTATTGCGCGGGCGCCCGAGAATTTAGATACTAGAAATCGGTACGGTTTTGCCTCGTATCGGGTGTGCTACTACGGAGCACCGAGGCCTTGTGTTTGGACTATAAGTTGCACGAGAAGTGGTGTGAACAAGGCGTGGTCGCCGTGGTCGGTCAGCGAGCTGAGGAAGACGGGTCGTCTTGGAGAGCCCGGATCCTGCTGCGAGGCCATCGCAAGGTTCATAAACACTCACAATACACTTATACACTAACTCAAACTTGCGAGTGGTCACGGAGTGATATCGACTCGAAGCAGAGGTAAGTTTAGGTATAAGTTAGGGTTAGCTGGCGCGTATCGCGTCCGATTTGTTCTAGTCCGGATAGCCGGTTTTGTCGGCCTGTCATCTATGGGCCCGTGAGAGGCCCGGTGGGTCCTGGCTGGAACAGTTACTATGTTTAACCATTGGTTGAGTTAACTACGGATCAAAAAACCAGCCCTTACTGTTAATGCCTTTCCACTACAGATCCTACTATTACTAAACATAAGTGCCCCCGTTGGTCTAGTGTTTGCAAGCGCTACTACTGAGCATGAGTTCCTAGGTTTGATTCCCGGGTCGGGCAAAGTGTTTCTGGGCTTCTCCATCTGGAATTCCTCAGAAGCAGCCCGGTGTCTGGATTTGTGCCCAGATAATAGCAACAGGCTCACCCCCTATTACAATAACTGGCGGAAATGTGAATTGAAGAAATAATTAAAAGCCATTGTGTCTGACCCTGTGGAGTCCATACGACACGCAGACTTATAACTATTAAAAGTCCAGACAGCGCACATTCTAATAATAACTATGTATACAATTGACCTCATTATCTACAAAGCACGTTAAGCCGTTGGTCCCGGCTGTCATTCGTGGATCTTTGACAGTCGTTACGGGTCGGCAGAAGCCCGAAAGTCTGACAACCAGTCTTACTAAGGGGTATCGTATTACCCAGTAACTGGGTTGTGGAGGTCAGATAGGCAGTCGCTCCATGTAAAATACTGGTATTCAGCTGCATCCGGTTAGACTGGAAGCCGACCCCAACATAGTTGGGAAAAGGCTAGGCAGATGATGATGATGATCTACAAATCTCAAAAATATCAAAAATATAATGTACTCTAACTTCCGCCAAACAAACATGAAACAAGCATGTAATCTCAAACATAATTATATGTATTCAGGTTAGTGTTTTCGCTTAAAACATGATTATCATTAGGTGACCTTATTGTAATATCGAAGGCACGCTTATATTATAACTAGCTGTTGCCCGCGACTTCGTCTGCGATCCAGGATGAATAGTAGCCTATGAATGTGCCAAATTTCATCCAAATCCGTTCAGCCGTTTTAGCGTGAAAGGGTCATCAGCATACAAACAAACACACGCGCATTTATAATATTAGTTAGGATAGTTAGGAGGATGAAAAACCGGTCTATCGACACTCTAGACTCACAAAATGTATAAATTAAAAAGTTTCTATAATAAAATATTTCAATCATGATTCGAAAGACATGTGGCGCGATCTATTATCTTAAGAAAGTTATTGTTGTTTCCCTCGAGAATAGTGCTTTTTTCGGGATAAAAGGTACCCTATGTCTGTCTCTGTACACCTAACAACCTACATGCAAAATTTCAGGATGATCGGTTGAGTGGTTTAGGCGTGAAAAGGTAACAAACAAACAAACAAACTTACTTTCGCATTTATAATGTTAAGTTAGGATATATTATATGATATTATTATAAACATATTATTATGCAAAATTATGCACATACCTGCTCTTGTTTTGTTAAGGATGGTTTCATGCTGAAGGTAGTATAGAAATAATGTTTTGCTTTATTTTGGGTACCTACATGTACTCCAAGACAAGTGTTAGGATTTAGATTTATGATATAACATGACATAACACCACGCCTGTAATCCCCAAAGGGTTAGGCAGAGGGATACCCGTAGTACACCCACATCTCGCCAGTTATGTTTAAAGGGTTCCTGAAACGATCAATCAATTGTCAAATTTTACGTGATTGATACACATTGATGCGCGAATTGATCGTCAACTAAATGCAATTGAAGCGATTGACAATATTACTACAATAGAAACTGATAGCAATTAATTGATCAATTGTAATTGGTCGTTTAGGGGACCCCTAAGAAAACTGTGTGGAAACTGAGTTATTTTAGAATCTTTAACAATTTTGCTGTTAGGCATTTGCTAATTTAGCAATATTATTTCGCTAAAACTTCATACCTAGAGGATAAACTAAATACAGGTACTACGAACGATTGATTCAAATGTATAAAATATTTTATTTTTATAAATGAATTAAATTTTGTTTTTAAAATTATCATGACATATCTCTGTTTAGAAAGATCGAAGCGAAGCGAATCGAGCGAAACGGACTCGCGTACCGAGGGTTCCGTACCATCATATATAAACAAGTGTGCTATTTAGAGACATGGTTTTATTTTTCCTGTAATCTTTACATAAACTTCTATCATACAGAATAATTTCAGATTTTTCTCTATACAAACTTCGGAGATAAGGGGGGAACGGTATTTTTTTTACATTTTTCATCAACATTCAAAAACTATGCGTCCTAATAAAAAAGAAAAAATATTTGAGAATGTGCAAACAGCGTTCTTTCATATGATAGCCCGAATGCCCTAGTATCCCCACTTCGAATTTTTAAGACCACATTTCGGCCCCTGTTGCAAAAAAAAAATATATAAATTTTTATTTATTTCTTATTTACAAAATAGTTACTTACAAAATAGCATTACTAGTACTTGATGTATCAAGCTGTGACAGAGGGACAGACAGACAGACTGAGTCGCACCATAAGGGTTCCTTTTACCATTTTGGTACGGAACCAAACAACGCAAATTCTAATATCAAATTAACCTCACAGACTCTAAAAGAAATCTCAAAAAAAAATCAAAACAACACTCTATCTTCCGACAATCAAACATGAAACAAGCTACATCCATCAGCAACTAGACAAAGAAAGAAAAATGTCGAATTTATCCACACAGTTCACATCCATGTCGAACAAAACGAAAATGGAACAAAGTCCTATGTATATAAGTGACTTTTTACATCCATTTTGCTGAAACATCGGGCTTAATGCAAGTCAAGTGCGTTCATTTACACGGAAAAATCCTTAATCATGGCAGTTCTACCGTACTCTAATAAATGGTCGAGCTTGTATCACGGCATTGACGCACAATGGCGAGGGTAGGAAGGAATAAGTATGTGTAAATGTAGGTCGGTTCAAAAATATATACATTTTGTTTGAAAGAGAAGTTATTGTGTCCCATAATAATAAGACATTAAATCTGAGATTTCCACCCAATCAATCTGCCTAGCCTTTTCCCAACTATGTTGGGGTCGGCTTCCAGTCTAATCGGATGCAGCTGAATACCAGTATTTTACATGGGGGCCTATCTGACCTCCACAATCCAACTAGGTAATACGATACCCCTTAGTAAGACTGGTTGTCAGACTTTCAGGCTTCTAACGAATCGTAACGACTGTCAAAGATCCACGAATGACAACCGCGCCAATGGCTTAACGTGCTTTCCGAGGCACGGAGGAGTCTCGGTACGTAAAGCTATCCACGGACGAACCCCGGCAAGCGTAGCTTAACCTGATGGATCGACCCGTACGGCTGTTATTACTTAGCCACGAGCTACTCTCCACTCTTGTAAGAAATCACACATAGAGTAGTTCACGGCATCGACAGGCAGCATCTTTCCATGTTTACCCAGTTCACACAATGACCGGTAATCTAGGTAGGTCTCATTGCGACGGTTTATCCGGTTGCTCATCACCTCGGGTGCTATTTTCTGGTCCAATAGGTATCCGGAAATTCTTGCCTCGCCTCGTCCCAAGATTTAACGAGCGCTCTGACATGAGCCACAGCATCGCCGTCCCACCAAGAATCGTCTTGCTATAACCAGCTACTGAAGTGGCGTCCACAGAAATATTCCACCAGTATCTTGTAAGTCCCGTATCCACTTGACCACAGAGTAACTTTTGTCTTGAACTCTTGTCTACTAAACTTCTGAATCAGATCGTTCGTGTAGTACTCCAAACCGGCTTGCGTAGTTGCATCATTGAGTTTACGTCTGAACCCGCTGCCGTTGAGTCGGCCCTCGTCATCTTGTAAGCCTGTGTGTTATCGTTACACCAAACACCACCAACGTGAGAAACTGACAAATTTTTATCGTGAATAATTTGTCGTCCTATGATTTCCCAATTATTTTTTGTAAGCGTCAATGGTGCGAAATCAAACGTCAGCATGGGTGACAACTGTTTGATTTGATTTCAAAAACGGCTTCCGCAAACAAGCGCGACGTGACTGCGGTTGAACCACTTCCATGTTTTCATAGAAATCGTTCCACAAGAGTCTCGTCGCGCCTATCTACGGGGGAGCCTTTACAATTAGGAACATACATGACGCAATCTACTTTCTTCTCCATTCTGTCTTTCCAGTCTTTCACACGCTCGCTCTCGCTTACACAGTACTACTGCCATCCCCAGTATTATTCTGTATTGAATATTATTGGGTACATAAATAAAAGTCGACCTCCACATCGTTGTGAAAAGGCTAGGCTAGGTAAATGATGATGACCATAAACTCACGTGTTTTTGCCATGGGTATAGGCATAAACTACATAAAGCCACTTGCTACGATACTTACACACTGCTTTTGCTTGGGATGTAGCGTTATCTAAATTAATACAAATTTTAATGACTGCAAACTTGTTCTAGTTTACGCAATTTCAATCTAGACTGAAAAGGAAATAGCTTTTTAATTTCGCTGTTTTTACTTCCTTTTACACGTAGTATGAATGCACCTATGTAGGTGTTTCAGTAATCATATGGAGTTTGTTTATGTGAACCCATTCAAAGTGTCTCTGAAAAGAAAATCACGTACATTTGTAATCGTTGGTTTCCTTTAACACATTATCTGCTTAATTCTTTATGCAAACGCTTCTTTATGCTACACCCTTACCGACCCTTATTTTACGATGTTTTCGAAACAATAGAGATGCACAACGAACGCACAGGTGCGGCGCGCCGCACTCGAAGAAAGTTATGTAAATTGTATGGACACGCATACGCGCCGTCAAGCACCTGGTGAACGTCCGAAAACGCGCATGTGCGTCTGCCGCGCCTAATGTATTAAGCTTGTCCAGTCTTTTAATGCCTAACATAGCCAAAAAGACGTTAAAAAATCATTAATTCAAAAATAATTGTACAGACGCCAGCAGGTCAAGCTACCCGAAATTTTCCCAATTAACCTTGAACCTAATGTTTTAGCGATAAAGTTGAAAATCTATTAAAGAAAGACAGATTGTAGTAGCTTGATGTGCTGGCGTCTGAAAAGCTGTAAAGTTTGTGGAACATCTTATCGAGGGGAGCTGTAATCAGTGTATTATCCTAATATTATTATTTTTTAGGTAAAAAAACTTGTAGTCATTAACTAGATTCGCAAACAACTTCTTATCAAAGTGTTAATTGTGCAGTCTTCCAGAAATGATAATAACTTATTCACAGAGATAATTCATTCATTTTAATCAAAAGTATGAATAAAGTTATTAGTTTTAATCAAAAGCTTCATTTTAATCAAAGGTTTTAATCAAGTCGCTTGATCAGACATAAATCGAAATTAGTTTTTACATACCTACCTATTCATAATTACAAATAACATTGATATATAGGTACCAGCTATTTAGTCTGCTACTGTTTATTTGGTCTATTCACCATAAAATCACAGGGTATAATGACCGGTCATGTTCTAAAAGAGGTCTTGTGACTGATCTTCTCAGGTGACAGAAGAAAGGCAAATGGGCATGAAATCTGTCATATCCTGTCCTCATGAGGTCTGATGTTCGGCCATTTTCAACTAGGGGTCGCTAAGCCCGTCGCCATTTTTGTTCCCAAGAGGTACTCGGCTATGTTTGTAAAAGTTAGGTTAAACTAAGACGTGAAGCTTTTAAATAAGGTCGCATTTTGACTAAGGACTAATAAAAACGAGTAACTGTTACGTTTTTAGAAATAAAATTAACTTTGCACTTTTTTTAGGGTTGTTGGTATTTGAACTGGCGGGGTTATTGACCTCTACTTTTGTGAGTTATTTATTTTTGTAAACAATTTATTTGTTTGAAATATCATTTCACTAATAGGAAGAGTAAATAAAGGCTGAAATATTTTCAAAACGGATTTGGTTTTTTGGGATTTGGATTTGATTTTTTTTTAGAAGGTTTGAGTCGCCACTTTTCTAGGACACAAACTAATAAATATGCGCCTGAAAATCGTGAAATTCAAATTAGGAATTTTACAGCTAAGTTAACAGCCAATAAAATTTAACTGGACCGAGCTATAGGTACCTATAGTATCGTAAACACCTATTTACCTTAATTTTAATACGAATAAAAAACATAGCAAGTCACAGTCGCTTGGACTGTCTAACTTGACTACGTCGTTGGTCTACCGCAAACTGGAAGACGACCAATTGCACTTTGGCTGACTTGGGTATCGGCCCATGTCAGTCCAAAGTGTAATTGCGTGTCCCCATCAAAAATTTCCCTAAAGCAACACAGATTCTAGATTTGATAATAGCAACAGGCGCGCCACCTATTACATGGGATTTAAGGGGGTAGCGTCAGGCAAAATTCAAATTTTCTTACGTTTCTTGCAATTTGCAAGTCAATATTAAATTGTTTGTTAAATAAAGTATGATTCGCGACCGTAAAAAATATGTGTTTACAGAATTATAATTATTAAAATCCGTAATACAACTCCTTAACTTAGTGTAATCCTCAAATGTCAAGATTTCATGAAATATTCATTCATTAGGATTACCTGGTCTTAGAGAGTTGTATTGATGACTTTTATGATTATAATTCTATAAATACATATTTGTTACGGCCGCGAATTACAACTTGATCTACGTATAACCTAATACTGACTTGTAAATTTCAAAAAACTTAAGAAAATTTTAATTTCACGGGCTACCCTGACGCTTCCGCCTTAAAGACAAAAGGCGAAATGTGGGTGCACTATAACACCTCCGTTTACCTCTTCGAATACAGGCGCATAAGTAAATTGAAGCAACCATTCATAATGCGTCCTTAATAACCTCCCAATATCAAGGTGAAGTATTCAGAATATACCTTCAGGCTATTTACGAAACTCTTAAGAAGGGACGAAAGTACATTTCATTGTACTAATGAAATAAGAACAGCAGAGAAGAAGACGGCAAATGTTAATGCGAGAGAAAGAGACAAAATTACCGTATTGTAAGAGTAGTGTTCAGAAATAGATATCTACAGAAGGTCAGCTCCATATAAAGAGCGAAAAGGAAAGGCGCACGCCCACATAGACGCCTACTTAGGCACCTGTCCCACCGCTAACAAGGAAGCGACTAGCTTTCAACTATTTTATCGCTCAAGAAATGTACTACAAAAGATTATAGGTCCCTTGTAAATAAAAAAGATACGCATAATAATGATCGCTGACTGTTCAAAGCGCCGCTGCCGGCGAGTAGGTACTCCTTTGTTGCAGCGACAAGAGCTATAAAAAAGAGTAGGTACTCGCTCAGCGACACTCGTTGATATGACTCCCGCTTGGTATATACGCACTCGCTGCTTGCTGCTTGCCAACACGTTTTTAGTTGCTAGTTCTACTTGCCGGATTGGTGGTGGCGCCTTATGGCGCGCTTCAACTCAATCGAATAACAGTCGCGAGTGCGCTTGTACGTGAAGAGTGTCTGTGTGTGCGTGCATTTTAGCATGTTGTTAAGAGCCGACCTTCTGTAGGTAACCTATCTATTTGGTGGTAGAAGGAAGGCTATTGGTATCGGAGACCACAATCTAAACGAGATCTTGCTGCAAGTAAATAGGCTATTTATCTGAGATAAACCTTTGAGAGGGTTTCGAAGGGATTATCTCAGGTGTGGGTACAGTTTGCGGTTAGAGAGTGATGGCGATTGGCGATTAATGGTGTTTGTACCTATTGTGATAATCGATTATTTTGGAATAGTGAAGAAGCTGTGTTACTTCAACGATAATTACAATACAAAACCGGCCAAGTGCGTGTCGGACCACGCACAATGAAGAGTTCCGTAGTTAAAATGAATTTATCCCAAGAACAACAAATTTAACATTGTAGTTGAAAAACATGTTCTCCCATGCATTCCAATTGCAAACGCACAATATTGAGAGATTTACCATGTTATTTTAAGACCATAGACTTCTTATAGATTTTCCTGAAATATATAGGTAAAGAACTGTTTTCTGTTTTTTTTTTTTTCAAAATTTTACAAATAATGGTAAATTTTCGTCTACTTTCTTAAATAACTTTAAAACTATTTATTTTTTAATTAAATAAAAAGTCTATTTGAGACCATCACAGTAAGTCGTTTCATTTGATATGTGACACGGTCCAGTTTGCAATAATTATTTTTATTATCTTATTGGCCCCCCAAAAGTATAAAGTATATTCAAAATTAATTTATTTTCGTTACTCGTCCGTGTTTGGGTCACAGAAATTCATGTGTACCAACTTTCATTACATTCGGAGCAAATTGGCTGTGACAGACGGACAGACAGACAGACACACGAGTGATCCTATAAGGGTTCCGTTTTTCCCTTTTGAGATACGGAACTCTAAAAATGTGACTGTAATGTTGAGTCGGTTTCGACCACTATATTTTGGAATAGGTCGACAAAAGGTCATGAAAGATTGTAAACAATTTTTACTCCACAGGCATTACACATTGGAGCTTGCACAAAAACCTAAACCCTGAACAACTAGAGAATGCACACAATTCTTCCTACAAGAATTTTATTACAATCAGAAAACAAAATACAAACGTCCTTTAACCTTTCACCGATTCTACAAGAAAATCAGAGTCACAATCATTGATATTACAATTTAATAAACCTGTTCATATGTTCCAAGTTGACCTAGAACAACCCGGGGCAACCTTGTCAGAAATACGATATTGGAGCAGAGCCAAGTAAGCGATTACTTACGTGTAACTATATGCTGAATTATCAGGTCATATTTGGGTGAGAGATTCTGCTATCTATAGCTATTTTGGTTAAAGAAAGATCTTCTTTCTTTAACCAAAATAGCCCATTTAAATCTAACAACTTAATTGTTAGATTTAAATGGGCTATTTTGGTTAAAGAAAGAAGATCTTTCTAACGCAATATATAAGATTGTTTGATCAAAGAACGTCCTTATAAGGTAGCATGTAGATCCCAACAAATTAAAAACGACCTCTCGTTTGAAAAAACAGTCCTCCATCTGTACGTGAAAGAAAAGACGACGTCGACGAAGAATTATTAATATAAAAAATACATACAGACGAACATATAAACTCCTCCTTTTTTGAAGTCGGCTAACAGGATAAGCAGCAATGACCTCCTGTCTTTTTTTTTTCAACTTACTGCATTCACCAATGCATGCCAAGCGTGGTTACAAGGTCTCATTGCAGTTACTAACATCCACTTAAGGGATCATTGTACTCATCATTATGAACACGTTCCCTACGTTTATGTTCGCTTATCTCATCAAAATGTAGCAGCTAAGCAGCTGGTTTTTTTTCGCAATTTCAGGTTTGGTCCCATAGGATAGATTATTTTTCTTTGCAATTATGCGGAAGAAAATCGCGTCGGTCATGAAAGCTGTGCAGGGAGTAGCAACAGCATCTTGAAAATGATAGCGGATAGGTTGGACGCGTCTGTGTTCAACCAATTCATCAAACTGCATGTGAGAGGTGAAAGAAAGAAAGACACATTATATTTCTCAACCTACTAACATAGCTTTTAAGTATTTTTGTAACTAACACTATGGATCATCGTTGTCTGGGAATAAACAATTTTTATTATTATTATATTTTTTATAGTAAAAGGTATTCATAATGATGAGTATATATATATAGACCCCTTAGACAAAAATATTGCATTTTCCTTAGACTACTAAGCTTTTCCTCCTCGTAAAATGCCTTGGATCTAACCTCGGAGCAAATGTGGCTTAATACCACTAATTCACAGGATACAATTGCTGCCTTCCCTGACAGCTTGTGGAAACCCTTACAAATCATAACGGGACTTAATTCTATAAAATATGGGTCTTCGTGCTCAGTTCCTATAATTATACTGAAACGGGATGGTTTTAATAGCCAGTCGTAAATAGTTATGCAGAAATGGACTTTGTAGAGAAGTGTCAAAGTCGTCATTGTTCCAATGAGGAAAGAGCATAGTAGTATACGTTTTGAATAGCTTCATTTCTTTTTCACACTGGAATAATGTTCACTTCGGCACTTCTCTATTCGGCTCCACGTCCTTTGAAGTTTCTGAACAAAGCATTATCGTGTTTCTTTTTTTATTTTCATTGCAGTTTCTCACAGCATTTTGAGTAACTCTCCTGCATATTTTTTATTGGCAAAAAATATAAGTAGGTACTACAGGCAGTTATAATGAAACTGTATAATGAAAATAATGCAATACAATGAGCAGTCACTGAAAGTCCCATTCGAAAATCAAGTACGTATCGATTAATTTACATAAAAAGTAACAAAAAAAATATATAGGTAAGTATTATCTTAGAAAAACACAACGTGCCAAATCTTTATACACTATTATTGTATTATTGATGATGATTGTATTGTTCTTGATAATTTGAAAATGTACTTTATTGTGGTTACTAAATCTGTATCTTACCTTTATATGCAGTTCTCATAACCATTTTGTGCTTAGATAAAGCACTTATTATTTGGAACACCACTGAAAAGGGTGGAACATTTTAAATATTTTGGGCATTATGATGTCCTCTGATCTGAAGGACGATGTAGAGATAGAGCGAGAGATCAGGGCGTTGTCTGTGAGGGTGAATATGCTGGCCTTTTTTAGAACATATTGGACTTCTTCTTTTACACGAGCAGCCTGTGAGACTCATACACGTGCAGACAGTACAACGCCTTGCGATTGCAATAGAATCATGCATTCAGAGTGCTGATGAGCCTGCCCCGATTCTGTAGCGTATCAGGGATGTTCGCCGAGTCGTAAGTAGACTGTTTCTATTCTACTTTGGGAAAACGATGCACATCCTTGGAGCGCAGGGTTCGGGTTAGCTCCAACAGCATTCTGAGGGTATTCGCGCACAGGTTCGATTGTCAGTATCTGAACCGTTGCTATATGATTCACGTACTGAGCAATCGAAGATTATAATAATGTTTGTAATAATATGTTTCTGTTAAGCCTTTACTTTTGTTTTTGGTGCCTACTATGATCCGTTGTTGGTCAAAATAAACGTTTTTTATGTATTTATTTAAGCCAATGTCAAAAATGAAAAACTTTATTGGAAAATACTTATGTCGAAACAATCGTGTCAAAGACATCCATGAGTATTATTTTCAGTTTGTATCATTGTTGCAACCCATTTTAGGTGATAGATATAAAACTCTTGAGAATTATTTTATCACCGAACCCTCAAAGAATACGCAATGGTTTTATTTCTCGCTAATAAAACATAAAATATATGCTACTATAGCTGTCCGAGGGGATAAGCACAGATGTATTATCGTAAAGCCAAAGTCCAGCTCTGCAGCTGACGGTATTACATCTCAATCTGTTAGGGGCCTATCGTTTTATCGGGCACGATTCCAAATCCCGGCTATGGCCGATATAAATCTAACCAGAATTTTTGTAACAGGAAATCCCAATTACAATTTTGTTCCATCTTGGAATAAGCCAAGGTTTTAAGAATCGTTTTCACCAGGTCAGAAATGTAGGGTAACCCATTTAGCTTGAAAATTTCACGAAGTAAATGAACGTTGCCAGGTTTGGTCCAAACTGAATCGAGGAATTTACACGTGACTATATAAGAAAAATTGGTTTGGACACGTTTTCCACCGAGTATGGTGCAAAGTGAAGAAAAACTGAAATACTATGGCATGAACCGGAATGCAACGTAATTTCGATGACTGATTATAAGCTGCGTAACTTACGCTTAATTTCCGGTCGCAACTTATCTATGGGCACGGAAGTGCCCCCGCCGAGTCAAGCAAAACAAAGGCACGGCCGTACCATCCTTTTCTCGAAGCCATTCGGGCCATTTTCGACCCCCTGTAACTTCGTTGTAGAAAAAACTGGAAGCCTAAATTTTCAGTGATCAAGAGGACATTACATCTATATATATATATTACATTACAATTACATTATTTTTTTAAGAATTATTGCAAGTCAAAGTTCCTTAATTTTGTCACTGACTCACTGACTCACCGATCATCACAATTCTAAGGTACTTCTAGCAGACCCACAAGCTCAAAATTTTGAACACAGTTATTGTTTAGCCTATACAAGGCAAGGAGAAACTCTGACATTTTGAATTTTTAGTCCCGTTTTCTAGATATACAAACTAAATTAGTAACGTTGTAATCCTAAAAAAATTGTATGTAATTACACAGATTTACACAGTTACTTATACAGTTCTCAATTAGACTTCATCTAAATTGATGAAATAGGTAATTAGCACTTTTAAAAATGTTCACTATATCGCAGATAAATCGCAGAAAAGAAAAAAACCGGCCAAGTGCGAGTCGGACTCGCGCACGAAGGTTTCCGTACCCATTATCTATAAAAACGGCAAAAAATCATGTCTGTTGTATGGGAGCCCCTTAATTATTTATTTTAATCTGTTTTTAGTATTTGTTGTTATAGCGGCAACAGAAATACATCATCTGTGAAAATTTCAACTGCCTAACTATCACGTGTTCATGAGATATAGCCTGGTGACAGACGGACAGACTGACAGACAGACAGCGGAGTCTTAGTAATAGGGTTATTTCTTTAATAAGTAGAGTGACTTGGCAATTGCTCATTGCAATATAATGTACACAAAACATAATCTATCTACGTAATATTAGCGCTTTGTGCTTTTCTTTCTTTGAAAGTACCTACAGGGTGTCCAGTAAATAGCACGACATACTGCAGGGGGTGATAGCTAGGGTCACTACCTATCAATACAACACAATATACATATGTTCAGCAAAATCTTACGGATTTACAGTTTTACAAAATTTTCCGAAATACCGAAAAATCTCTACCTTGAAACAGATTTTTAAGCATCTCGTAATGAAAAAAACCTTTTCTAGTACTTTTTTTACATCAAATTATTCGTGAATAGCTACTTTACTCATTGATAAGTCTTTTTTCTATCAAAGACAAGAATGTTTTCAAGAAATACTATTTTTTGTTTAAATTTGCACAGAACTATTTTCTTATCACTTAAGTTTAACCTACAGTGGTGAAAAAAAAATGTATGTGGCAGTTTTGTACAACAAACTTAAAAAATAGCTTGTTTAATGGTGATTTTGGAAAGATACAATACTAGGTAGTACATTTTCATTTTAAAAAATACGAAAAATAAGCTATTTTAGTTAATAAGAGCAAAATGCTCTTATTAACTAAAATAGCTTATTTTTAATGCAAGTAATGTGACTTTGAATTCGAATCGTTGTAAGGTTGTACTACGGTTCGAATTACATAATAATTAATGTACCTACAGCCGACCGGCCGGCCGGTCTGTAAATGACATCTTGAAGGATAAGGTGATAGTAAAAAAAACAGAGGAGTTAACTTTAATAAACATTTATTTAAATAAATTACAATAAATGCTCAAATTGCTTCCCTTGTGCCCTAATACACGCTCGGCATCTTCTTAAAAATGAGCTTTTGAATCTTCTCAGGCTTATTTCCAATATTTTTCTTGCTGCAATGTTAACCCTTGCTCTCAATTCATTGTCATTTTGGATCGGTTTTTCATAGACTTTGTCCTTCATGGCACCCCAATAAAAAAAATCCAGGGGGTTTAGGTCCGGAGACCTAGGTGGCCATAATATCGGTCCCAGTCGCCCAATCCACCTGCCTGGATAAGCTTCATCTAAGTAGGCTCTTACTTCCCGGCCATAATGAGCAGGGCACCCATCATTTTGAAGCCACATCACCTCTCTTAGCTCACTCGGAACATTTTCAAGAAGCGGTAGGGTTTCTCGTAAAAACTCCAAGTAATTATTGGCATTTAATGTAGGTGGAAGCTCGACGGGACCCACAATCTGGCCATTAAAAATCCCACACCATAAATTTATTTTGAATTGGTACTGGGACCTGTCTTCTCTTGACACATACGGATTTTCTAATTGCCAACTATGTAAATTATGCAAATTCAAGTAGCCGTCCTTTCTGCAGGCTGACTCATCACTCCATAACACCTTATTAAAAAAGTTTGGGTCCTCCCGATGCATTTCAAGCATGCGGCGGCAGAATTGAACTCTCGGCAGGTAGTCTCTAGTTAAAAGAGTTTGCACGCGTCGTAAGTGAAACGGATGGTATCCATACCTCTTAAGTACTGAATGAACAGTGGACTTCGGTATCCCTGTGCGCCGTTGTATTGTCCTAACCGAAGTTGTCGGGTCTTGTTCTCGTTCCTGAAGCACTATGTCTTCGTCAACAACTTGAGGCCGTCCACCGCCACGTTGACCAGGGAGTCTGCCTTCCATGTAGGAGTTATGCACTCTGGTAAACATTTCATGGTGTGGATGTCTCCTATCGGGAAACCTTTCCCTGTAGAGGGTGGCAGCAGCTCGGGAACTTTGGCCAGCTTCTCCGTAAATAAGGTGCATCTCAGCATACTCTCGCTGCGTATAACCAGGAAAAACGCGGCGGTTGGCCATGTTATAAAACACAAAAGTCCAGGTGGTCGCCAAGTCGTCGTAGTGATCACAATAAAAGATCCAAATCGTAAGGCAAACAAAGTCCGGGGTCCAAGGCACAAAACAGTCGTCAGTACGAAACAATAATTTGTGAACACAGAGATGCGTTGCGCACGGTTTAAGGTAGCGTACTGACAAGTGTCGCAAATAAGGTTGAGAGTGAGACACAAAATCACAATGCAAGAAAGAGCGGGATAGCACATGCGCTTCTTTTGTTAGACAGTAACCGGTCGGGTCGGGTCGGTCGGCGAGCAGGTAAAAACCTTTAGTCATTATTACGCGTGCATGTCGCATTTTACGTGTCACAACTAGTTTTATAATAATTCGCGTAAATGAGCAGCTATTACTTATTCTCATAGTGGTTTTTGTCAAAATTACGTTAATTACATTTTCAACAAAATCAGCTTCTCTGGAACTAAAATAGCATTTTTTTGTATTTTTTTAATGAAAATGCACTAGTATTGTATCTTTCCTAAATCACCATTAAATAGGCTATCTTTTAAGTTTGTTGTACAAAACTGCCACATACATTTTTTTTTCACCACTGTAGGTTAAAGTTATGCGAAAAGAAAATCTTTCTGTGAAAATTTTAACAAAAATAACTATTTCTTCAAAACTTTCTAGTATTTGATCAAAAAAAAACTTATAATGAGTAGAGTAACCTATTCACGAATAATTTGATGTAAAAAAAGTTCTAGAAAAGGATTTTTTCATTACGAGATGCTTAAAAATCTGTTTCAAGGTAGAGATTTTTCGATATTTCGGAAAATTTTGTAAAACTGTAAATCCGTAAGATTTTGCTGAACATATATTGTGTTGTATTGATATTTAGTGACCCAAGCTATCACCCCCTGCAGTATGTCGTGCTATTTACTGGACACCCTGTATATGGAGCACTATTTAAATTACCTAGTAGATTATGTTGCTGTGTGCAATTGCCAAGTCACTCTACTTATTAAAGAAATAAGGAACTGTAATACTCGTATTCATATGGTTACTATAAAATGTTGTTAGCTAACTAACAAGGTATCAATTTATGACAAAGTGGTTGAATAGCTGCTCCCATAGATACGTAGGTACTGAATTAACAGACTTGGTTTACATTCGATTTCACAACTTTTTACGGCAGAATAACTGCGTTGCAAGACTAGGCATGTTCATGTTATGTTTCTGATGGGATTTTGTATTTCAGACTTCATCACATAAAATCATACTTCAGAAACAGCGAAAAATTATACAGACAATTTTCATATAACGTGCTACAACACACGGTCTACATAATAACTTTTTGCATCAAAAGCCAGAGGGGGAAAATTCTTGTGCCAGAGCATTTTTCAGATCTTTTCAAGGCTGAATACACGTGCCACTTGAATTGTGAGAACCCGTCCTGTGTGCATAGTTGGGTAAACTAACTCTGAAATTGTTTTTACTTAAGAGAGAAAAAACCGGCCAAGTGCGTATCGGACTACGCACAATGAAGAGTTCCGTAGTTGGGATGAATCCCAAAAACAAACTTAACATTGTACCTACTTGAAAAACATGTTCTCCCATACATTCCAACTCCAAATGTAAGTTTGTATGCACAATATTGAGAGATTTACCATGATGTTTAAGACCTATACCTATAAATTACAGGAAAACTTGATCCATCAGGTTAAGCTATGCTTGCCGCGGTTGGTCTGTGGATGGGTGACCATCTTTTCATACCGAGACTCCTCCGTGCCTCGGAAAGTATTGAACTATTTTTGGTATTTTTTTTTTTTAATTTTAGGCTTAGTACTTTCGGAGATAAAGGGGGACTGGTCAATTTTTGTCTATTTTCTTAAATAACTTTAAAATGATTTATTTTAAAATTACAAAAGAAATATATTCAAGACCCTCACAGTAAGCCCTTTCATTTGATTTGTCATCCGGTACAGTTTGCAAAACTTTTTTTTTTTTAATTTTGTTATTTGCCCCCGAAAATTGAACCCCATATTCCAAATTCATTTATTTACGTTACACGTCCGTGTTTGGGTCACAGAAATACATACGTGTACCAAATTTCAACTTAATCGGTCCATTAGATTCGGAGCAAATTGGCTGTGCCAGACGGACAGACAGACAGATACACGAGTGATCCTATTAGGGTTCCGTTTTTTTTTCCTTTTGAGGTACAGAGGGGCACTAAAAACAATCTAATGTGTACAGTACGGCCGATTTATCTTGGCAGGTCTGAACTTCGCGCAGTAGGCTGCGCCATAAGATTTTTTAGTAACCAAATGGTGACATGAGGCGAGTGTGAGTGAGAGAACATGCGCGAAACTTCTT
Source organism: Dicycla oo (assembly GCA_948252095.1). Taxonomy (NCBI): domain Eukaryota; kingdom Metazoa; phylum Arthropoda; class Insecta; order Lepidoptera; family Noctuidae; genus Dicycla; species Dicycla oo. The sequence continues at coordinate 18,278,139 of OX411728.1, forward strand.
AGTGCCTATGTTCGGACCTGCCAAGATAAATTGGCTGTAGTGTAAGGTTGCGTATTAGTCGTGAAAATACACGTTGGTGCATTTTGTGATACTGTTTTTACATTGATTAATTTATTATTAAATTGTTCCTATGCAAGCCCAATTAATTAATGCTTAATTTATCTCTGACTGACTGGAAGATGTTGCATTTATAAAATGAGGATATTTTTCCTACGATCGTGAAACAAAATGGATATAAAAATGTTTATAGGTTAGGTAAAACTGGGCGAGTAAACAGTTAACTAAAAGGAAAGCGCGATTCTACGCTCACCACCAGTGCCGCCACATCGAACTGCATTAGATTTACAAACACTAACAGACATGTTATTTACGTAACCATTTACATACATACATCGTGTGTTCGGGTCAGAATATAAATCTATGTGCTTAGGAAAGCTAATATTCTTTGTCAATGTACTATCGACAAAACGGACGCCTTTACACCTTAAAGTTAATTTTTGTGTACACTGATTCATTGAAAAAGCCCTGCCCTATGGACTTTTGTTTTACTTTGTCGTCATAAGTACGTACAGTTGCAGCTTGCAAGCAACATTGTTTCAAAATTGGAAAGGCGTAGCTTTTGTCGATCGTACCTACGAGTACCTTCATTTGTCAGTTACCACGCTTGGCAGGCAATATGGTTATATATAATGGTGTAGACAGAAATATACCAGATCTCCGGTAAAGAATGGATAACCTTGAAATAGCATATAATAGATCTTATGGCCAGACAAACAAAAAATACGAAAATATATGTATATCCCAGGAAGTACGTAAGATTTTTTTAGAAAAAATTGTAACTTTTTTACATTCTTCTTCACCACGACCACATGAATTAATTCTATCAGTTATTTGTTTTTATAATCTAGTACGTTGCCTACAGAAGGCAGTAAATAGAGTGACTAGAAATTGCATAGTATTTTTTTAAATCTTAGGTACTACTTGGGATATATAAATATATATTATTTTATATTTTTTTAGAACGGTCATATGGTTTATTATATTTCAAGGTTATCTATTCTTTACCGGACATCCTGTATACAGGTAGCATCAAAACCTCCCTCAAAAATAGAGTTTTATTAATTTCAAACAAACTCAGTATATTCAGTTGGATAGTTATCAGCACTAAAATAAAATGATGGCGGCTTTGATACCAATTTTATGATAAAAAAATCACAAACAAATGAAAAGAGGTGTCCATTTCACAAACAAACAGCCAATACCCTCACTTCCTCGAACGAAATGAACACAAATGAAAATCAACATCCACAAAGCGACATCTGTGCGAACAAAGTGAAACTAACAGAGAACCTGGTTAAAGAACAGTCTCCATGAAATGTTTACCGAAGTCCACAGTAAATGGATGCGAAGCTTTGTCCTTTGTCGAAGGCTCAAAGAAAAAGTCCCTGTACCTGGAAACACGTAGCGAAATAATATTTTTCTCTGAAATATAGACTTACCTATGCCTCAAGACTTTTTGCTGAATGTGTTTTATGATTCTTTTCGGTTTTCCTATTCTATTTGGGAATTGTGAATAATACTATATTCAGTGACGTGTATTATGTTGATATATTATTTAAAAATGTTGTTGCATTTTTTTAAATATAATATTCAGCCAATAGAATCAAGAGGAAAATCTAAGCAATCCAAAAGAACTCTTTAGGCCTCTCTCCAAGGGCTTTCCCACATATGTTCACCGAGCTTAAACAGGCCACCTGTATAAGCGTGACATCAAATTCTGCGTCCAGATATTTTCTTTTGTCCGTACCTTACCTCCGTTTCGTATCAGCGTCGCGATCAAAGAACGCTAGTGTGGACGCCCGTTCGGTACGGTACGGTGGTACGGCGTCTCGATACAGATACAGGTACGCTCCAATCAGTCGGTCGGAGTCCGTTTTTTCGCCCCGTTCAAAGGCGATAAGATACTTGACACAGAAATGAACACCCGATGATCGCAGTGACGTTACGGCGATACGGGCTATTTAACTGTACATCCCGAGTTTATGATGGCGACGCTGATACAAAACGGAGGTACGGTATGGACAATAAAGCATATTATCTAGACGCAGCTTAATAAATCCGTCTGCATATTGCGTTTTTCTTCTACCATCACAATATCTAATCACTTTCAGCTGAACCACACCGTTTTTAGGGTTTCGTCCCTCAAAAGGAAAAAACGGAACCCTTATAGGATCACTCGTGTGTCTGTCTGTCCGTCTGTCACAGCCAACTTACTCCGAATCTAATGAACCGATTAAGTTGTAATTTGGTACACTTATGTATTTCTGTGACCCAAACACGTCCATGTTTGGGTCACAGAAACACGGACGTGTATCATTTTTCTGTAATGCCAAAAAAAGGAAAAATATATGTTGAGGTACTAAAAAGGTAGTAAATGTTTACAAAGAGATAAATTAGTTGTGTTGTCTACAACTATGAAAAAAAAATGGTCCAGACAACCTGACGTCAGAATGTCTGACCACTTTCTTTACGTGTTTTTCTCTGTCAGTCGAGGTACTAAATATTTGAAGTTAGGTATCAAATGGTAGCCAAAAGGTAGTAAATTTTGGTATTTTCTAAACATCAAATATTTGTATTGGTCCAGGGGTCCTGACGCTTACGAAAATTGACCATTCCTCCCTTATCTCTAAAAGTAAAAAGCCTAAAATTTTGAAAAAAAAAAACAGAAAATAGTTCTATAGACTTCTTATAAGTTTTCCTGTAATCTATAGAATAGATTACAGGAAAACTTATAAGAAGTATTAAAACAACATGGTAAATCTCTCAATATTATGCGTACAAACTGACATTTACAGTTCGACCGTCCCTATTAACAATGTCGGATATACATTTTTACCAATATTCATTTTTTTACATAAATCGAATTACAATTTTAAAAAAAATTCTTCATTGTCAAAACAAACTTTGAACTGAGGGCCGTTCAAAGTTTGCCCTAACGATAGAAAAGAATCTTTATGATATTAACAATGTCAGTTCTGCGAAAAAGACCATTGTTCAGTAGGAACTAAACAGTAGTCTCCCTGCAGAACTGACATTGTTAATATCATAAAGACCATTGTTCAGTAGGAACTAAACAGTAGTCTCCCTGCAGAACTGACATTGTTAATATCATAAAGACCATTGTTCAGTAGGAACTAAACAGTAGTCTCCCTGCAGAACTGACATTGTTAATAGGGACGGTCGAGTTGGAATGTATGGGAGAACATGTTTTTCAACTACAATGTCATGTTTGTTCTTGGGATTCATCCCAACTACGGAACCCTTCATTGTACGTAGTCCGACACGCACTTGGCCGGTTTTTACATAACAAGCAGCCTGCCACTACATTAAGAAGGTAGAAAACTTAATAGCAATCTATTTTCAAAGCTAATTTTAATATTTACGGTCAGCTTTATCGAAGCAAAACCGCGGCAACATGGATACGAACAAAGCCTTGCGTTAAACGCGCGATCAACCAGTACGACTTGTGAAAAAGCGGTATGACGCGCGATAAAGTGATATACCGCACGATGAAGCAATATAGCGCGCGATAAAGTGATATACCGCGCGATAAAGTAATATAGCAAGCGATAAAGCAATATAACGCACGTTTTGACTGGTTTAATTTCTAAAATGTTGGGTCTAATTATGTTACCCATTGATTAACTTACCTATAACTACTGTCTTTTATTCCTCTAACTAACTTTGGTTTCTTCAAGAAAAAAATTAGATCTTACATTTTTACATAGACACATTCACTTTGCGCCTTGGCTAGTTAAAATTCTAAAATATTGGGTCTAATTTTGCCAAATAATTGATGACTATCGTAAAATTGTTTTTTTTTTTCACTACTACCGTTAATTTCTTTTAGTGTAATGTTACTTTTACTCCAGATAACGACTTTGCCCCTGTCGCCTCCGACCTAGGCTACAGCCTAGAGCAAACCCATCGCAAATTAAAAAAAAAAGATAAATCAAGAAAGAGATGTAAGGAAATAAGAACTGTCAAATTACTCTGAAGGTAATCTTCGAAACAGGTTTGGGATACAAGATGCTGTTGGCTTTTTGTCCATCTCACATCAGTTTATACACGAAGCCAGGTAAGGTTTATACCTTACCGGGCCTAAAATATTCGACCTAAGCACTCACCAGCGAGCCCATTTCGGAAGGTTTTATGAGCTGAAGGGACAGTCTGCTGGCTATACATATATGTAGAAAGACCGATGTGAATAGGTATACATATATAAACTTACTGCTTCTTCCCAAGAGTGTAGGCAGAAACTACACAGAACGCCACTTGCTATGTTATACATAAGAACTCCTTTTCCTTCATTAACGTTCATACATCTGGTTATACACGCACGCCAGTTGCGATGTTAATATCTATCCTGAAAACAGAATACACTGAAAAATTGATGTATAGTCCCCCTTATCGATTTCGAAAACGGGTGATCGTTTGGAATTATTATTTCCTAACGTGTGCCTATGATCCGGTATATGACCCGCCAGACCGAATTTTGTTTTATACAATATGTAACAAAAACCCTGTTATTCCTTTTAACACATGGTTGTATTCATGATAACAAACAACTTTTACTATGTGACCAAACCTGAAATCGCGAAAAAACAATCAGCTGCTCCCTACATTTTAACGAGTTATGGCTGCTTTTTTTTGCACTGCTGATTTTTTTTTCGCGAATTCCGGTTTGGTGCCTTAGTTTGTTATCGTATGTACAATCATGTGTTAAAAAGGAACAACATCGTTTTTATTACATATTGTATACCCGGTCACAAATAATGCAAAAAATTATATAAGAATTGATCAACATACGTAAAAGTGTTCCATACCTATTGAGTTTTTACCGATAGTCCGGCAAGTCGTAGATAGAATTCGTTTTTAGATGTCAAATTTTAACCAGAAATTATACGATATAGCATTATTGCCAATGCCTACGAGTTCTGTATTGTCTGACGATTTCAATCCATTAAGCCGTCGCATGTCGTAATAAGAGAAACAATTAAAAAGCCATTGTGTCTGAACCTGCCGGGTTCATACGGCACGCAAAGACTTAAAAAGGCTTCCAACGTACTGCGATATAAATTAAATGAGCAAGATGAAACCTCGCCTACCTTACAATTTGATATAATTTATATTTATATGCACGCAAACGAAATTAATTCTCGTTCCGTCGGTACATATTTGATCTCCGTTTGAGAAAATTTAATATATTTAGCGTAATGCTTACTTAGGTACAATTCAATTGTTAATTTGGAGAATTCTTTCCTTCTTCTTCCCTTAAACGTATTTATAATAATGTCTTCGGTCCCAATTATGTGACAAATTCTCTCAGTAAAAGGAAAAAAACATGTTGATCACGGAATAAAAGAAAAACAAGATTTCTATTCAAGATTCAAGATTATTTATTTGTGGAAACATGATTACAGATACAGAGCATGCAAGTTATTAAATTACATTCTATAGATTGTGTATTACCCGGCTGTGTAAACCTAGATGATTAATGTTTTAATTAAGTTCGTGAAATCAGTGTTGTTTGGTTTTGTTTGTTGTGTCAATGTTATGTCATTTTTTATTTATTTCGTGTAAATTTAGTTTCAACCTCTTTCAATAACCAAATATTATTTACCTTATGCCATGGAACGTAAAAACAAAAGACATTAATTTTTTAAATAAAACACGTTTATGAAAATTGGTCATCAGTCCAATTCTTCACGTTACTGGGAACACCGAAGCTAAAAGGAAATGCGAAACCACAGAAGCCGCTCAAGTCGTCATCCTAATCAAGCAAGGGTTGTCTCAGCGTACTATCGCTCGACAGCTTCATCTGAACCAGTCTTGTGTCTCGAAGATATACAAGAGGTTCAAGGAGACTGGAAACTTAGTCCGAAGGCCAGGATCTGGACGAAAACCATGCATCTCGGTGAGAGATGACCGATTTATTGTCACCTTCTCTCTCCGAAATTGACACCTGAGCGGCGTGGACGTCCAGCAGCACCTCAGAGAAGTTCGAGGGAGGGCTGTTAGCGAGTGGACAGTGAGGCGAAAACTCAAAGAAGCGAAATTGGGGGTGGTACCTGTATGACGTGGGCGGGGAGTTATATGGAAGCAAAAACGGGGCTGATATTCGTACTTGGTGGGGGTCGGGGAGGGCAAACCACAGAAAGATACATCAACGACATTCTGCTAGGCCATGTGATCCCCACGCCCAGTATATTGGCGAAGATTTCCTGCTCATGCACGATAATGCCCGCTGCCACACCGCTGCAGGGACTAGACAGTACCTGGAAGAAGTTGGGATTCACACGCTAGACTGGCCTGCCCTCAGTCCTGACTTGAATCCGATTGAACATATGCGGGACGAGCTGAAAAAAGGCGGGTGGCGGGTACGAGGAAGATGTCCAGCTCCAGCGTTGATAGAAGACCTGAAAACTTCAAGTTATTTTATTCGTTTTAGGGTTTATATGTCGGTTTTTACTTTGTTTAAGATAGAAACGAAAAGAAGAGGATATAAAATAATGTGAAACGCATTAGCATTGTGCTTATACCTACTTTTTATCTTTTCACGTTGGCATAAGGAAAGAAATCTGAATAAGTGGCGCTCAAATTAGTGCTTCCCACGCTCTGCTTGTAATTGTTATATTCACAGGATACTCGACCTAGAATACCTATATACCTAATTTATAAAAGTGCCTTCTTAGTACTTTACCTCTAGGTAGTGTGTGGGAGGTATTGAATAAAGATGAATGAGGTGAAGAAGATTGGCGCTAAAGTTATCTTACACCTCCACATATACTTATGAAATTGCCGATTTTTGATACCGGCTAGTGTGAAAATCTTTTATTCTATTTAGAATTCCAAATTCATATTAATTTTATAATATAGCATGGCATTTAAAAATCTGTTTTTCATTTGTTTTTCCGCCGTTCGATTTTTCTATGATATCGATACGTAGGGTCGAGGTAGACGGGCATGTATTGCAATAAGATAGTTTCTTTCAAAAATAGACAAGACAAGGAAGTCGAAAGACGTGTCGGAAATGCTTGGAAAACCTACTGGGCCCTTAAAGAGCACATGAAAGGTAGTCTTCCAATAACACTGAAGAGAAAACTCATCGACATGTGCATCTTACCCGTTCTAACATACGGTGCACAAAGTTGGTCCCTTACTGAACAACAAAAGTCCAAACTCAAGATTTGCCAACGGGCAATGGAGCGCAGCATAATAGGTGTAAAGCGTACAGATCGCGTTAGAAACACCACCTTGCGCTCCTTAACTCAAGTAGCCGATGTTGGAGAAAAACAGCCAGGCTGAAGTGGGAGTGGGCTGGCCACGTCGCACGAATGCACCCGGAGAGATGGGCAAAGATCGTCACCCACTGGACGCCTCAGGGAGGGCATCGCCGTCGAGGTAGACCGCGGCGAAGATGGTGTGACGATCTGATCATGTTTGCAGGGCCAACATGGCCAGAGATCGCACAAGACAGAAAGTTATGGAAGGGAAAAGGGGAGGCCTTTCCCCAGCACTGGGACAAACTAGGCTAACAAAAAAAAAACCGATGTTTCTGTAATCATGGAAAAATCGAAATTGCGCGCTATTTTCGAATACGAGCTCCGTCTTGGCACCAACGAAACACAGACGGCACGCAATATTGACGACGTGTATGGGCAAGGTACCGCAAGTGAATGCACAGTGCGTATTTGGTGCGTTTTTGAGCCCCGGGGAAAATTTCAAATGTAACGACGCGGTGAAAGAAAACGCCTTTAAAGAAGTTATCGACTCCCGTTCCCAGGATATCTATAGCAGAGGCATCAACGAACTTTCATTAAAATGGCAAAAGTGCATAGATCATATTGTATTTCTTTTAAAAATTTGTTTGATTTTTTTCTATAAATACAATATATAAAAACAACAATTTCATAGGCCCTACCTATCTAATATAACAACACTAGCGACCGCCCCTGTTTCGCACAGACGCAATGGCGACTTGTCAAAATATCTAGATTTCTTTGCTATATGTCAGTGACCTTCCGGAATTAATGCTATAACTATAGTCTAAATGATGGTGAAACTGCTTTATTTGATGGTAAAATGCATCAAAATCTACTGTGGAGTTTAGAAGATCTAATTAAAGCGGTCACACGAAAAATGACGTTGGTTTTATATTATATAGACCTATTGCGATTACTAATCCATGTGCTGAACGTGGTATTCAGAGCTACTTTATCATCATCTGACTAGCCCTTTCCTAAGTATGCTGGGTCAGATTCCAGCCTAACCGGATGCCGCAGAATACCAGTATTTTACATGGAGCGACTGCCAATGTGACCACCACAACCCAGTTACTGGGTAATACGATACCCCTTGGTAAGACTGGTTGTCAGACTTTCGGGCTTCTGACGACCCGTAACGACTGTCAAAGATCCACGAAGGACAGCCAGGACCAACGGCTTAACGTGCTTTACGAGACACGGAGGGGTCTTGGTTTGTAAAGATGGTCGGCCATCCACGAACCAACCGCGGCAAGCATACCTTTACCTGCGAACGACCCGAGCGGCTGTTATTAGTTACTTAGCTACAACGTAATAATAAATTATTAAAAAAAAATCTTGCCCGTTTCGATTTTTCTGTCCAAAATTGTTTCCGTTTTACTCCAACAACTAATAAGAAAGCTACAAAAAGAAATCCAAGACAAGAAGGTTCGTTACGATCTATCGTTTAATTGCACCGATATCCTTTCTCAGATAGTTTCTATAGAAACCAGACTGTTTCTAGTCTTTGATGTTACGAGCAACGAATGTCCCATTAATTAGGAACTTGGCTAGAATAAATTGGTGCAGACTGAGCTTGAAAAACCTGACCGTTAGCCAAGTTTGTAATTTACTTTATTATTTCAGACTCGAGACAGCTAATAAAGAAATTGACAGACTCGTTTCGAATGTTATTCAAACGTTCTTTTTTGAATTTTAAATGTTCTATGAAACGTCACGAACTGCTTTTGTTTTTTTTCTTATTTGTTAGTGGCCAATGGTTGAAGTTTCGAACGATACGATTTTTAAAAGTGTCAATTATTTTGTGACATGATCGAGTTTCTTTGTCCTACTTAAATCATAATAAATAGAACTTGGACCTAGTGGAATAAAAATATTCAGACCTATCCATCAAAGCCCAGTTTCTATATTGTGAAAATAATGGATGTCTGACATTGCATATGTCATTTTTGTACATTGATAAGTACCTATTATAATTGGAATTCGACTTTAAAGTGTCACAGTAATGTCAAACGCCACACGTGCGTTCAAACAATGATGGTTTAAGTAGTTTGTTTTACTAGTGCTGAATTAATAAATATATTTTACTGGCGATATTTCATTGATAACGTTGAATTTTCTAGAGACTGGTGTAATATAATCCTATCCTACTAATATTATAGATACGATAGTTAGTGAGGATGGATGGATGATTGTTACTCTCTTTCACGCAAAAACTACTGAATGGATATTGATGAAATTTGGCATACAGATAGTTTATAACCTGGATTAACACATAGGATGCTTTTTATCTCCATATTCTTACGGGTTCGAGACACGCTGGTGAAAGCGCGGGGCGCTGCTAGTAATTAATAAAGATATGAAAAATAATTTATGAGAATTATTCTAAAACTGAACACAAAATTCAACCGACTCTGCGACATAGGCGTAACGTTATTATTCTACTTACCTACCTAACAGTATAACCCAGCCAAGTTTAGTAGGTCACACACAAATGCGGCATACTCCATCATGACGTACATTCCACTTTTCGTTCGTAACATGCAAATTTAGTCGCGCAATCTCACCGAGTCGCATATGGGAGTAATTCGAATGTGGAACTCGTTACTTTGAAAATAAGAAAATATTATACGTTTTTAAAAAGGAAAGCGGAGAGATATAATATCTTATTAAAGGTTTTTGAATTAGGAATGTGCTTTAAGGCTACTTAATTAAAACGTAATTATTTTTGCTTCGCAATTTGGAGTTATTTAGTAAACATGATTCTAATAAGCGTCCCTAGTTCATAATATATTGGGTTGGCTAATAAGTAATGAGCGACATACAACTATTTTATTTGTATTTATTTATTAAATGAATAATTGTTAATCATTAATAATATATTCACCGTCGTTTTCTACTACCATTCGCCATCGATCTGGCAAAGAGTGAATGGCGTCCGCATAGAACTTCGTTGGTTTTGAATTGAAGAAGTCATCTATGTATTGTTTCAAGTGTGGTTCATCGTCAAAGCTTGTTTCCCGTAAATTATTACTAAGTGATCGGAACAAGCTGAAATCAGTTGGTGCTAAGTCCGGCGAATATGGAGGGTGGGGTATTATTTCCCAATTAAGCTCCAATAGTTTTAGCCTGGTACTCTTAGCAATATGCGGCCGGGCATTATCGTGCAGGAAAAATATTTTGTCGTGTTGTGGACGTTTGCGATGGATGTCAAGCTTCAGTTTTACGAGTTGATCACAATATACTGTTGCTGTAATCGTAGTATTAGTAGGACGGAATTGCCAGCTTATTACTCCATGTATATCCCACTAGACAGAAAGCATTACCTTGCGAGGATGAAGATCACCTTTTGACGTTGGTTTTCCCTGTTCTTTACATCCCAGCCACTGGCGCTTGCGTGTGTGATTAACATAGAGAACCCACTTTTCATCTCCAGTGACAAAATGATCTAACCAATTAAATGTGCGGCGGAAAGATAAAAATTGTACACAAATCTCAGCTCGGTAGGTCATCTGATTTTTACTTAATTGATGGGGTACCCAAACACTATTTGTGTGTGTCTTTCCCAAACCATGTAAATGATCTTCTATGGTGCCATGAGAGCACTCTAGCTGAACAGCCAAATCACGTGTAGTTCTTCGAGGATCTTCTTCGATTAATAGTTTTAATTTATCGATATCTATTTCCACGGGGCGCCCAGACCTTGGTTGATCGGTTAAGGAAAAATCGTTATTGCGGAACCGTTGGAACCAGCGCTTTGCTGTTGCTTCGGAGACTGCATCGTGAGCTATCCTTTGACATATATTATTATTTTGACATATATTCTGCAGCAGAATGCCCAGATTGAAAGTCATATAATAAACAATTTCGTACGTCGGTTTTGTGAACCTCAACGCACTAACAGCCAAACTATCAATAACGCGCATGAGCGCGGCTCGCTCTTTAGATACCCTCTGCTACAGAACGTTCTCCAACCTTTCCGAAAATTCTAGAAATTATAAACTAAAACGCTCATTACTTATTAGCCAACCCGATTCCAATCAATCTCTACGAAAATGTTTGAAAAGTAACGTCCTAATACCAATCAGACTTTTCCCGTATCCCTAAGATCCCCCAAACTTCTCATGTAGGTACCTACTTACTGTAGAATATCGTATTACTACCAACTTGAATCAGTATTCACCCCACGCTCAATATAAAGCACGTAAAAAGAAGCAGTAAATAAAAGTCTTATTCACGAAATTGAGGGATGAACGAAGTAAAATCTTTGTCAGAAAAGAAAAAACAACTGACTTCTAAAAACAATACTACAAAGTGAAAAATAACTTTAATTTCGGAAGTCGGTGTCTTTGGTTTTGTATTTTAATTTTTTGCCACCGACTTCCGAAATTAAAGTTATTTTTCACTTTGTGGTGTTTTTTGAAGTCAGTAGTTTTTTTTTATTTTGTAAAAAAGATTTTACTTCGTTCATCCCTCAATTTAATCCCGAATAAAACAAGAATCTTTTGAATTGGACTACTCTGTAATAAGTTATGCTTATTCATACATACAACATATATTTAAAAAAATATACGGTACGTGTTGACTTGAGAACCTCCTTTTTTTCGTGTTAAAAACAGTAGTTTTTACTTCGAACCTCGCACACAATTCGAAATCGAACTCATTTGTTTTAAAAGTTAATCATCACAGATTCAAATCTCGACACTATACAAAATCAGAAATGTGTTTAGAGAATAATCCTACAGACTTCTTCACGTAGATGTATAGTAAAATGCTGACTCGTTTAGAATTACTAACTCAGTCTAGACTAATCCGGCTGAAACCTAGTATCAGTGTCAGATTTAACGTAAGTCTGAGACGAAATTCGGCCTTTAAACCTTCATTTTTAGGGTTCTGTACCTTAAAAGGAAAAAAACGGAACCCTTATAGGATCACTCGTGCCGATCTCGTCTGTCTGTCTGTCACAGCCAATATGCTCCGAATTTAATGGACCGATTAAGTTGAAATTTGGTACACTTATGTATTTCTGTGATCCAAACATGGATGAGTAATGCAAATAAATGAATTTTAAATATGGGGTGAATTTTGGGTGGCAAATAAGAAAACTTAAAAAAAAAAAGTTTTGCAAACTGTACCGTGTGACACACACACATGAAAGGGCTTACTGTGAGGGTATCAAATATATTTTTTTATATTTTTTAAGAATAAATTATTTTAAAGTTATTTAAGAAAATAGAGGAAAATGGACCAATACCCCCTTATCACCGAAACTACTGAGAAAAAAAATACAGGAAATTGATATAAAAATTTTGGAAAAAAATATAGGAAATAGTTCTATACCTATTACAGGAAAACCTATAAGAAGTCTATGGTCCTAAAATAACATGGTAAATCTCTCAATATTGTGGGTACAAAATTACATTTGCAGTTGGAATGTTCTCCCAACATGTTTTTCAACTACAATGTTAAGTTTGTTCTTGGGATAAATTCATCCCAACTACGGAACCTTTCATTGTGCGTAGTCCGACACGCACTTGGCCGGTGTTTTAACGTACTTGACGCAATATTTTTCATTGAACACTTCGGCATTTTTAACGTGCGTGCAGTGACTTGAGCGACGCAGTACTATTTGAAATGCACCCGCAAAAAAAAAGAGTGCACAATTTTAAATTGTGCACTCTTTTTCGTGGGTTTTGAGACGCTAAGTGTGTGTGTATCTTGGGTTTTTTTTATGTATCAATGACTACGATATGTTCTTTAAATAATAAGTACGGTCATTAGGTATCACTCAGTCATCGTTTAGGGTTCCGTACCTTAAAAGGAAAAAACGGAACTCCTATAGAATCACTCGTGTGTCTGTCTGTCTGTATGTCCGTCCGTCTTAGCCAATGTGCTCCGAATCTAATGGACCGATTAGGTTGAAATTTGGCACACGTATGTGTTTCTGTGACCAAAATATGGACGTCTTACTAAATAAATGAAACTAAATAAATGAATTTTGTATATGGGGGTCAATTTTGAGGACAAATAAGAAAATTTAAAAAGAACTTTTGCAAACTGTACCGTGTGACATATCAAAAGAAGGTCTCAAACATATTATTTCATAATTTTAAAATAAATAATTTTAAAGTTATTTAAGAAAATAGACGAAAATTGATCATTTTAGGCTAGATAATTTTAGGCTCAGTACTTTCGGAGATAGGGGGGGCCCTTATCTCCGAAAGTACTGAGCCTAAAATTAAAAAAAAAAATACAGAAAATAGTTAAATACCTATAGATTACCGGAAAACTTATAAAAATTCTATGGTCTTAAAACAACATGGTAAATCTCTCAATATTGTGCGTACAAACTTACATTTTCAGTTGGAATGTATGGGAGAACATTTTTCCGACTGCAATGTTAAGTTTGTTCTTGGGATTCATCCAAACTACGGAACCCTTCGTTGTGCGTAGTCCGACATGCACTTGAACGGCTTTTTCTCTCTTTTTCGTAAAATCAATTTCAGAGTTAGTTTACCCAACTATCAAACATAGTTACGTACCAATACAGTTTCTAAAGACTAATCTAGAATGCTGTTTTTAATTATCTTGTCAAATTATTTGATAGGCTATTTTCCGTTAACCACCAAACTAATATAAAATTAGGCTTTAGATTAACTGATAAGAGCCTTGTAAAATTAGTAATTAAAGAAAGAAATAAAGAAAAATATTTTAAACCGTAAAAAAGGAACATTTAAAAAAACAAAATTAACATTATTTTTTTCGAATTGACATAAATAGATCTGTGACCAAAAAGACTCCTATCTCACCATAATTCTGCGATATTTTAAAAATAAATACCACAGTGCCTAGTACTCTGATAGGGCCCGCTGTGCCACAGGCACACCTATGGACACATACAAATTCCACTAGGAATTACACTTTGTAGTCTCAACGTCCTTCAACCATTTAGCTGCTTCATAAATCTCTCCCGTTTAAGATCAAAGAGATTTAGTAGGACATGTGAAAAACAAACCCCGAACACAAATCCTCTGCTAGTTTTATCAATAAACTAAGAGTTATCGGGCATAAGGCGTGGAGAACGGTTACGTCACAAAAATGGCTGCAGACGCGTTCCGAGAGGGATAACCAACGATATGTGAAGTTAGATTCGTATTTTTGTATTATAAAAGGATGATCTTCATGTAATGTGGTTGGATAAAAAATGGCATAATATTTTTGAAGAAATATTCAATGAGGAAAAATCATGCAAAAATCTTTATTAGTATGTAAACGATCATTTTAGTCCTTGTATCAAAATTTGATGAGAAAAATGTGTACGTTGTAAGTTGAGGCTTTCCGTCCATTACCTGAATTTTTTGGATGACAAGAGAGAAGGAAATATAATATGTATTCCTTAGTTCGACATGACACAAGATGAAGCGAAAAAACCTTCACAATTATTAACAAATTCTCATGGAAACCATATTTACTCCATTTTTACATCTTATCTCATAAAAGTCTATGGGGTTATGGAGTTACAGCAAATAAAAAAACGCAGCTACGCTCCGCCACCCCGCTGGTCTGGCCCGCTGCCATTTTCTCTCCAACGCGCTTATAATGCATCAAATTGAAGTGTTTCTTGTAAAAGCTCTTTTGCTCTTATACAAAGGTTAGCTTTTACAAGAAAATCATTTTAATAGTTAAGTAGCTCTACTTACTACTACTCTTTTATTTATTACTAGCTTCTTTACTTGCTCTTTTGAGTTATGTGTTTTTGCAGTCGGGTTTTTTGTTTTTTTTTTTTTTTAATAATTTGTTTTGGTCAAGATTTTTAGTTGTATTAATATATATTTGGTATTGAGTCATTACTAACTTTTATTCGATAACAATATTGTTAAAATTTATTTAAAAAATAACCTTCCCCTACTTGTTTGTATTTCCAGATGCATTATATAATATTATATAGCCTCCTCCCACAATTAAGACGAATCTAACGACACCTCATATGTTAAAAGCCATCAAGCCATTTAGGCTACAGGTCACAATGGAACGGACGTACATGCAACATACATGCGCGCGAACAATATTACCCTGCTTCTGGGTCATTCGGGTAAAAACATTTTAAAAGCGTTCCTTGCTCATTCTTCTCCATACGAAACTATCTTTTGGAAGGGGTGCCTAGAATCAAATCTATGTTCTTGTAAAATTTGACGATCAAAAGTGCCTTTTAATGGCCTACTTAAAATAAATTACTTGACAAATGAGTATACTCAGTACTCGAAATGAACTGCTCTGGATATCACGACTTATGAGTTACATGACTTATGAGTTATGAGTTACATACACCCCATGCGAGCTATGCACCCTAAGTAAAGCTTAGGTATCATTGTATAGATCAACGGAAATTGATAACTGAACTGGAATTTTATAAATAATATTACAATTAATAATGAAATGGATAAAATTGACAGAAAATAAAATAATTACCCTCGTCATGGACAAATTGTCTCATTCATTTCCTAAAAGGAATCTAAATTGAATTTCGAAAATAAGTTGATTCACTCATATCTACCCGTGTTATTGCTTTTCTACAAGAAACCTGATTTATAGCTGTATTGTACTAAAAAGTGATGAGACTGAATTCATACATCATATTTTCATCATATATTTACGTAATCCCTGAAGAAGAGGCGATGTCTACTATTTCTAGGGCTTTTATAAGAGGACCGAGATCTTAAAAACGGTAGATTTTATTACCTACATTAATAACTCACTAATAATTATTTTGGCAATTATTTTGACATATCGTCTTCAAGTCCATGGACGCCACTTTGTCTTCTAAATTTTAATTACCTATTTGTAAAAAAAAGTAAACATCTACTTGAAATACGGTTTTTTTTTAATTACTTGGCTACTCCCTATAAACTTATTCATATAAAATACTAAAATTACTTGGTTATTTTAGTAAATTTTTAGGGACGGTCAAACAACATTTACTTGAAATACAACCAGCCTTTTTAACGAATTTCACTCTGACCTAATTATTAAAAACACAACCAGAAAACTAAGACTGGAATAGAAGACTAAATTCGCAGAGACGAACAAAATGGCTGAAAATGATTCATCATCTGACCTCAAACCACCATATTCCATTAAACTATCTCAAGAAAAATTACCTTCAATATCCCATTAGATTCCCCCAATAGGTGCCCCTATTAGGGGCTCTCCCTCCCTAAAGGTCACATTTCGTGGGAAAGATTTGATAAAATATCGAATATTTCAATTTCTATTTCCCATCAATCGAAGCGAAGTTCGCAAACGGGGGCATCTTTTAGACGGCAAGAATATTATGATTCTACGGCACTTTTTCCTTTGGATTGAGACGTGGTTTTCGATAAAGAATTTTTTGTGTGTAATTTAGCGTGATGTTTTGAATGGATATGATGAGTAAGTTATGTGATAGTCTTTTGTTTCGTTTAGGTGAATAAGTTATTATAATATTAGCCGTAGAACCGCCCTTTGGGATAAACGTGTTTTTGAGTGGAGACAGAGAATCGGCAAACGTAAGGACGCCCTCGGAATACATAGGTTAAGTGACGATCTTCGCAGGGTGGCTGGTAGCAGCTGGATTAGAGTTGCCGATTATCGAGCTGAATGGCGTGCAATTGGAGAGGCCTATTTCCTGGACTGCTTTTAGCAGATGATGATGAAGTTTAATAGAAAAGTAATAAAAAGGAAACACAGTTCACGTCGTCATACAAAAACTAGGTAGTCAGTAAACGGATGGTAACATGGATAGACGTTTTATAAGCCTGCTCAATAAATGAAAAAGATAAAGTACCTACTTTTATAACACGGTTGAATTACTTAATTTAATTGTAGATACACAACGAGTAAATAAGACAAGAGATCATAAAAGATCTATTTCTGTACAGAAAGGCATATTTATAACAGAAAATGGGCTTCATTAGCAATTTTGATAAGCAAAGTCATGATAAAACAGTTTTAAATGTTGTTATACGAACTTAATACTCGACTATGTCTTAACTTCTATTATTATTTAATGTAGACCTGGAGCTGGAGAACATTATAGCCATTTAAATTTCGAAGGAATAATTGAAGAAGTGAAGGAAGAATGCTAATTTTTGGGAGTACGTAAAATCGATTGTTTTATGAGCGAGACTGAAAGTGACACACCGGCGACTGAAAAGTTGTGTGGAAATCGGTTATCATATTATGGGCATGTAATGCAGAGGAATGACGAACATGTCGTCAGGAAAGTCTAAAAAACGATGGATGGACTGTGTGGAAGATGATATGGCTAAAAAGAGAGTGACTACCGAGATGAAGACTAATAGAGAAGTATGGAAGAAAAAGACATGTTGCGCCGACCCCAAATAAATTGGGATAGAGAGGCAGGAGAATGATGATGATGACCTATACAATCTTATAAGATCGATTGAAAAAAGTAATTTAGGGTTGTATTTGTAAAGTGTCTGAAAATATCACAGCATACCAGCCGAAAGTTTTTTAGAGTCCGAGGACTAGAAATCAAAAAAACTTAAAAAAAAAAGGTTTTTTTTCGGTTTTTCTCTTGTTTCATATGTATTAGATACCTGCTACTGCTCACTGTCTTCGTCGGCAAATAATGTAAAACAATACGTTATTTCTGCTGGGAATAGAAAATGTCATGAAACCTAACGCGTGGTTTGAAATATAAGAAGAAAGAAAAAAAATACGTTTATTTGCGGTAAATATAACCCAAAAAAAAGAACACAAACATGAAAAGAACAAGTTGGGAGAAAATATGCGTCACATCCACGTAAAACGGCCATCGCTCAGCATAATGCTACCTGCGACCCTATGCGAGTCAGAGCCCCAGCGCTGATTTTCAGCAATAATCGGCGTTGACGTGATAACTTCAACCGGTGCAGCATATATTGAGATAAAAATAACGTAATAAGAAACAAAAAATAAAATAAATACAATACTTTAAAATAATGTTTATATATAATTCTATATTATAAATTCGAAAGTAACTCTTTCTGTCTATCTGTTACCTTTTCACGCCTAAACCTCGAAAGGGGGTTCGATAAAATTTGGCATGGCAACCTGGGGAAGGACAAAGGCTACTTTTTGTCTCAAAAGTAATCTTACAGGAGGTGATATAGGGGATGAAAAGAAATGAAGTCTGGGATATGAATATTCTAATTCATGCTTTTATGTGGTTCAGCGTACTTGTTTAAGGGATTGGATAAGTAGTCATAGTTTGTATTATTTTATTCTTCATTTCACCACTCGGTCGAAATGTATTTGTTACTAGCTGACCAGACAAACGTTGTCCTGTCAAACTTTCAATATTTCATACAAAATTCCCATAGAAAATGCACTTTTAGTTTTCCCGAATTTTCCAATTTTCCCGGCAAGTTTTAAAACATTTTCTTTCATACAAACCTTGTCCTGCCAATCGCTAACACAACAAAAAAGAATTAGCCAAATAGGTTCTGAAGAGATGCGCGTACATATATTACATTCGGCAGTTGATTTTTATTTATATAGATTAGAGCGTGACCGGCAAAATTTTAAGTAAACAACTATTCCGCCAATTATATATTATATTACGAGTATGAGCT
The DNA here is from genome assembly GCA_948252095.1 of Dicycla oo. Taxonomy (NCBI): domain Eukaryota; kingdom Metazoa; phylum Arthropoda; class Insecta; order Lepidoptera; family Noctuidae; genus Dicycla; species Dicycla oo. The sequence goes on from OX411728.1 coordinate 18,297,079, forward strand.
ATAAAACAAGCTTGAGCGATTGTAAAACTTGTGCATTCGCTTTGTTTTTGGTTTTCGAAAGTATGATCATGTTTCTCACCTTCGCAAGGAACTCAAGTGGCTCGTATTATATTTTAGCTTTATTTATTTCAAATTTTAGTTTAAGACTTCGCATATTGATATTTATACATTTGTATTTGTACAAATACAAAAAAAATATTTATTTCACCGGAACATTGTGTCGTACATAAATTGAGGCAGCCCCAGTAAGTTACAACAGTACTTGTGTCGGGGCTGTCGCACTCTTCCCTTATGTGGTAACTTAACAATGATGAGGCTAATAAGTAAAAAGAGGGTGGTATGAAGAGAAATCAAAATCAAAATAAAACATAATAAAATAAAATAAAACATTCATGTAGCAGCTCTCAAAGTGTGAGGTGTGCTCATATGTGTAGGTGAATGTATGTGAGTGTATGTATGTGGGTGTATATATGCGTGTGTGTGAGTATGTTAGTGTGTGTGTACCGCTTTATTTATTTATTTTTAACTTAACCTGGTCAGAATATTTTCTGTTTCTTCATATGTTAGGGATCTCAACCATTCAGTAATTTCTTTTTTACAATCGTATAACATCATGGGATATATATCTAATTTACTGTTCAGTTTATTATAGATGTAGGTGGATTGTGTAACATATTGACGTCTAGCAAAGACAGATCGAATCCCCGGCGAGTAGGCCACTATGTCTCTGCGCCTTCTGCTCTGAGTTGCTGAGGCATATGAGAGACATTTATGCAGGGTTAAGGACATAATTATATAGAACATAAAGTTTTCTCATTGAGAGCAAGTTGCTAGTTTTATATAGAACTGTTGTAGGGAACCTAAACGGTTTAAAGTACGAGTGCATCACCTTGATAATCGCTTGGTGATCGCTGAGCTCTTTCCAGATCGAGGAATTTAATTTTGGTAGCTCCACCCCAGATTGGAATACAGTAAGTCATTACAGATTGCGCCAGAGCTATATAGATCTTGTTTATAAGTTGCGCGGACATAACATGTCGCAAAGTTTCTGATCCTTTTCATAAGGATCTCAATGTGAGGGTGCCATGACAGTCTTTGATCAATAATTATGCCGAAATATTTTGTGGAGCTGACTTGTTGAATATTTTGACAATCACAGTTACGGTTATAGAGGGTATTATTTAGGCATCCATGAATCGTAATTCCAAAGTCAGGTCCTGGCTGTGATCTCCGGCTCGGGGAAAAGCAAATAAAATTAGACTATTAAATTAGATTATTAAATTAGATTATTAGAGATATTAAGCGTTAACAGTTTCGCCTTAAGCCAGCCAGCTATCTCAGTCAGACCCTCTTCAGTGACAGTTTTAACATGTTTCCATGACGTTCCTGAGAAAACAACCGCATTGTCATCTGCGTATGAAAAGATTTGCCCTCCTTTGATCTGCATATTGCACAGGCTGTTAATATAAATTAAAAAGAGTGGCGGACCCAAAACGCTCCCCTGTGGGACTCCGTAGTAGACGTCTTCCTCAACACTACACAAGTTATTTATCTTAACCATTTGCTGTCTATCCTTAAGATAACTTTCAAAAAGGGAGAGAGCTGTACCTCTTATGCCTATGTTTTATAGCCTGTGCAGAAGGATTGGGACGGAGACGGTATCAAATGCTTTCTTGAGATCCAAGAACACTGTTAAGCATTTATGTCCTATTATCCACTTTATTAACAATTTCAGATGTCAAAGCCTTAATAGCGTCTTGAGTTGAACGTCCGTAAACCCATATTGCGCATTAGATAGAATATCGTATTTCTGTAAATAATTAATTAGTCTCTTGTTTATTATTTTTTCTAATATTTTTGAGATTACTGACAGCACAGATATGGGACGATAATTGTTGACATCGTTTACGTCCCGACCCTTGTGCACAGGAGTGAAAACGGAACGCTTTAAATCTTTCGGAAAAATTCCTGTTTTGATACATAAGTTAGATAGCTGACTTATCAGGGGAACCACAAAATCCCTGGATATTTTCAAATATTTGGTCGGTATACCGTCCCAACCTGGTGCACTATCAGAGTCTAGACTCATTAGAATGTAATTGGAATGTATGGGAGAACATGTTTTTCAACTGCAATGTTAAGTTTGTTCTTGGGATAAATTCATCCCAACTACGGAACCCTTTATTGTGCGTGGTCCGACACGATAAATAATTACTGATTTTTTTTATTCTAATTAATTCCGATTCACATATTTTTACATTTGCCAAATAGACGATAAAGTTTGCCACTAGCTAAAAGTGGTGTATTAAATTAAGTTAAAGATAACATCAACGTTTAGCCAAATATTATTAGCATTGCCACTTTTAATAGTGGGATATTTTTTAGTGTAGTGTAAAGATAAATATTTATAAATACATATACCACATCTAACAGAATAATGTAATTAATTACATAGATTTGTGAATATATGTATATTATAAGTTATAACTTATAAGTTTATAACACAAGATACGTATATAAATAATTAATATTACATTAGTAAACAAGCGACACCATACCAGTCATGTACGACACAAGAGTGCAAAAAAATGGGGCACTATAAATTTTTTTTTACTATTTTCTGATCGAACTTTACGTATATATAGTCTTATTAATTTTAAATCAATCTGATCGTTTTCATGCACATTTTTTGCCTGATAAAACACGGAATGAGACAGCGCTGACAAAGATTCAAAATTAGTTCCGTTTTTAGACGTTCTTGCCGGACTGCACTAATTAGTTAAGATAAATGTGTACCTGTGTGCACCTACATTGTGCAATGAACAAATAAATATAAAATAAACAAATACAATAAATCATTCTAAACGCAATTTACATAATAATTCCATGTCTATGCAAGATTGGCAAAATTGGGCCCGTTCCATTTTCCCCACTTTTTGGGGAAAACATGATTTACTTGCAACATTACTCGTTTGCTTGTGTGCGTGTCGGTAAACGTAATTACGTGCCATTCATTGACCGAACGAATAATCGAATTATTGTTATTGTAATAAAGTTATATGAGGTTATTGTATAGTAAACTTTTGGCTTCTATTGTAGTTGCCACGTTATTGGTACCCGTATCCTTGAATGAAGTCAAGGGCACTCAAGGGGTTGTCCTTTATTGAGGACAAAAGGTTGATGGCGCGTGTATACTTTTCTTACATTATGATGAAATAAACAAGATGGTTTCTAAAAGTAAATGGATGGAAATATTGTATTTTTTGTAGTAAAAAAAGCGGTTTGCCAAATATTTATTCATCAAAAAGCTACGTGTATTAAAAGTATTGGAAAAATGTAACTGAGAGCCACCTTGATGCCAATGTAGAATTGTTTTGAGCCACAATCACCTACATTTCATTTTTTTTAGCATTAAATGCAAACTTCAATCTCAAATTCCTACTACAAATCGAATTTAGTCCTCCCTATTATCTTCATATGATTAGTACGTTTCCATAGCTAGTAATACCTACCTAAGGCACACACAAGCAAACATGAAGACACAACAACAATTTGTATAGAGTTGAGATATATTCAGCACACATAGTAAGAGTAAGGCGTGTGCAGATTTGTGCAAAGCTACGTACGGAATTGTATACAAATATAGCAAAGATAGCATTGCTGGGTGTCTACTGAATTATATAGAAGTGTAAGCTTTTAGGCTCATTTTCACCACACATCACTAAACGCGTTTAACGCTAAACGAGTTTAAAACATCATTCTGTCTCTGACACCTTCAAACGATTGAATGAAACGGAGCGATGTTTTAAATTCTTTATTTCTTCTTAGTGCTTTTAGAAGGATCAGTGGAAAGTGTTTCACTTGGCTATTGTTTAAATGTTAGTCTAATCTGTGTATTCTAGATTCAGTTTGTATCGACACAAGATACGAAGGTAAAATAACAATAGATACACTCGCTCTCTTCTCTGCTTCAACAGCAACCATCGACTTGAATCTGTATAGAGAATGTCCGGTAAACTCATTCCTTGCGTTAATAGACTTGAAACTTGGCACGAATACTTATATAAGTAAGTAATACAGTTTATCATTATTAGTTTGTCAAAACAGGGTCAACAACCCTCACGGGGCGTTCCAGGGATGTTAAATGAGAGAATTTTAAATAAGAAGAATTTTAAAACGCGGTCCGATTAACTCGAAACTCAGTATATTAACCTTTTGATAGAAAATAAACCCACCCACGACACCCTGATAGGGCAAAAAGGGGTAATTAAATTTTTAAGGGGAGGATTTTACTGCGTGGCTAGATTAACTCAAAAATGATATAAAAAATAATCTTTGAGTCAAGTTATAGAACCTTCCCAAACAAATTGCCAAAATTCCACCCGCGTGGGGAGTAAAAAGAGGGGATACAGTTTATAATTGTGAAAAATCTTATTTCTTTGGTTAATAAACTTGAAACTTCGCAATATTTGCCTCAGTAAATAATATTACATTGACGCTTTAAGTTTTTTAAAACAATTCCATACAAAGGATTTAGGGGGTGTCAATATAGAAAGTAAACATTTTAACTTACTGTCGGATTAACTCGAAACTCGGTAATAATATAGTCTGACAGTTTAAGTATGCGGTCTACCCAAATGTCCTTTCTTTGATATTGTTCGTCGCGTCGTTGAGCTCCTTAGGTACAGAATTTAGCTATACGATTACAAATGCTTGCGCAGACTGTACAGGTCCACACAAATCTGTGTGACTCTTTTCTCAAAAGACGATGATGTCTGGAAAAAGGTTGAGAGACTTTTACCTCTGAGTTTTTATCGCCATATCTTCTTAGAAAATGTTGACTTCTTAATATGACGTTCAAAGGTGATACCGATATCCTGTTTACAGGATAAACTTCATAATGTATAATTATATTATTTATTATACTTCATTTCATTTCAATACTTAGAACCAAAAATAAAAAAAATACGTATTTTAGGGTTTTCAAGAACCGTCTCCTAAAGGGGTGGAAAAAGTTTAAGGGGTGGATTTTACTGCTTACTTCAATTAACTCTAAAATGAGTATAAATGATGTTTAAGTTAAACAATGGAAACGTACCAATCGCTTTTTAAAAACAAGCCCTCTCGTATTCCTTTGATATATAAACTTAAAAATTGGCCCAAATACTTATTTATCTAAATCTATACTAATAACAAAGCTGAAGAGTTTTTTTTTTTTTGTTTGAACGCGCTAATCTCTGGAACTGCAAGCCGCAGATTTGAAAAATTCTTTTTGCATTTGATAGCCAAGTTCTTAAGGAAGGCTATAGGCATATTTAACGTCGCGCTAGGACCCTTAGGTGCCGAGTAAAAAGAAAAAAAGTCAGAAATAACTCTAAGCGAAAACGAAGTAATCGCGCGGGCAGACAATGCGATGCGACGGGATGGGTCGGGCAGAAGCTAGTAATCTACATAATATATCTTAAATTCATTCCTTTACTGACAGACGAAACACAACCTAATCCGTTAGGTCTAAAAGCATGTTGCACAAGAGTTTCTTATAACATCGAATTTCATGGGGTTAAATATGTTTGGATGGAAGTTCGTCATTTTTGCCAATGGGAAGCCCCATCGAGCACAGGGCTTTTAATTGATAAAAATCTTTTTAGTAAAAAATAAAACCGACTTCCAAATCAAAACACTACACAGTGAAAGTTATTGTTCACTTTGTAGTGTTTTGATTTGGAAGTCGGTTTCTTTTTTGCTAAAAAGTTTTTATTTTTCACTTTTTAGTTGTGGTACCTACTCCACAAAAATTCGAATACCACTACCTGCTATTTAAATAACAGTGATAGGAAGTTAATACATCACCATCACTTCGAGTTTCGGCTTCATTTACAATCTTCATATATGTAAGTCGGCACATCCTTTATTACTTTATTTAGGTATAAAGTTCTGCTTACGTTTTTAGTTTTGTATTTTTATTTCTGCTTGAGTATAGTTTTCGATTTTTTTTTGTATATTGGCGTGTGCTAGCTTATTTATAGCAAATAATTTAATTTAATGTTTTGTGTTGCGTAATATACCTAAATTATTATGCGCAGTGTTGTATAGATTCAATTTTTTTAACTGAACAAATAGTTGTGCTGCTGGGGAGTTTGTTGTGCCACTTCTTCTCCCCAGCTAAAGCACTAGGAAATGGTGAAGAGCGGGCGTTTCAGGGGACTGTCTTATGTAATTAAGACGTTCAAAAAGTGCTGATTCTCAGCCTAGTTTGAATAAATGACTTTTGGTTTTAATTTTGATCCGCACAGAATAAAACATCATCCACATAAACTAAGCGGGAAAAACGTATTTTTGAACGCATTATTGAAGCTAACTCAAAAACTACACAAGCAAAGTTAATAAAATTTATATGGGACCACCCTTGGAATATTTCCTTTCCAATAAAAAAAAGAATAATCAAAATCTATTCATAAACGACGCAGTTTTTCCGCGAACACACATTAAAAAATATATGTATACAGTCGAATTGAGAAACCTCCTCCTTTTTTGAAGTCGGTTAAAAAAAGTTGTAATTGCATGCATATTCTTAAATGTGCAAAGCCAAGCATTTGAAGTCACAAACCTGCTCTCAAAGCCTGATGACTACTTTACGAATATTTTTCTTTAGAACTACCCTCTCATCGTCATTCTCCTGCAATGGCAGGAGAAAGATGTTATAACTGAATTCCCTCTCGAAGAGAGGACGCCTGTATCCCACCCAGCAGTGAAAACATTTTACGCTGATTATGCTTTGATACTATCCCAATTTATTTGGAGTCGGTGCAACATGTCTTTTTTTTCTGTACTTCTCTGTTAGTCTTCATCTCGATAGTCACTCCCTTTCTTTTCTAACCATATCATCTTTCACACAGTCTCTCCATCATTTCACTGGTCTTTCCCTACTCGTATAGCCATCCATATATTCCTACTCTCTTATTGAATATAGGTATTAAAATGTTCTCATTATCGCTTTTATATTTCTACCTTTCGACAACATTAAACTACTGTTCACTTCTCAAATAGTCTGCATTTGAGCCTCATGTGTTACCATTTGCGTTAGCCAATATGTCATTCCCACTCAAATGTGCATATAATCACTTAACCGAATATCCCATGTCCTCTAACGTCGTCATTGAACATATTGCTACAAGTCACTCTGCCCAACCATGTCACAGACTGCATTATGCATTCGCAAATATTCCCTCAAACTCGAGCTATCGACATTTGCATATATCTTCTAGCATGATAAGTAGAAAGTTGGATTCTGTTACTTTGGTTGTAAGCGAGCTTAATCGCTGTTCATACATTACAAGTTCGTAAAACCGGGGTATCTTCGAATAAAGTGTCTTTGCGATTTGTGTCATTATCATAAATTCATTAATACATTAGTTGTTCATGTACCTTCTTATTCTACGTATACATTTTTTTTTATATTTCATCATTCTCCTGCCATTATCTAAATTTATTTTCTATTAGTCGTCATATCGGTAGTCAACCTTTTCTAGCCATATCATCGTTCACAAAGTCCATCCATCGTTTCTTTGTTCTTCCCGTAATCTACTACTTAAATTTCCTCGATTGAATTTAATTCTGAAAATACCTTTACTGTTTGCTTTTGTTTCCTTTTGTATTCTTTTATACATATAACATTTAATTTTTGTTTTTGCTTCCTAGTTACCATGATTCTTTTCTTCACTCACTGATAATCAAACATTAATAACAGACTTGACTAGTGCAGCCTACCCACGACTACCCGAAAACAATCTTACAGTGTGTGTACACGTTCATATTTTTCTTGTCTGCAGCAGACAAGACAAGTTTTCGTGCCTAGGTACGACAAATTCTTGTCGTGTACAATGATGAATTGGTCCTGTCTGCTGCAGACACAGTATATTTCTTAGCGTGTACAAGCAGCCAGATTACAGCTCAACAATTGTCGTATGCGTGATCGTTTTTTGTTTTTATTTGTTATACAAGCCACTTCGCACCTTCATTTTGAAACCATTAAACAAAAAAACATAATTTTACAGGAGAATTAATTTAAGATTTTCGGATTTTTACCTCTTAATAAAAAACTGATGAACTCATATGAGATATTTCTGAGATTATTTGTTAAATTATTAGTCTTTTTTTAAGGTGTGCAGTCATATAATTTTGCCGATTTAAACAAGATGGCGTTATTAACTAAATTTCATGAAAATTTCGTTTAGTAACGGTTTCGAAATAAAGGTGCGACTTATATAACTGGCTGGTAATTTATAAAAAGAACAAGCCATGTACCTGATGAAATTTACCATCAATCGGCAAAATTGGCGAACTTCCATACAAACTTTCAACTCTTTTTAAGTCTGTAACACTTTTAGGGCATGAATTTTTTGAAATCCTTCCATAGTTCTCACTTTCGTTATCTTGTGCAAAATTTCATGCTTCTAGGACGAGCGGCTTAGGTTGTGCGTTGTCTGTCAGTCAATGAATGAATGATGAGGATTTTCAGTAAGTAGACAGAAAAGGGAATTTGAGATATTTTGATGTGTGGGATGTTTTCTTTATTCACTTTTCGTGGGACGGGATGCCCGTTGTTATTAGTTGCGTTATTACAACACGACTAGTGATAACAGGTATCTTGTCTTGTGGGAGGATATCTGGCATATCGGAATGTCTTGAGTAACTTACTTGAAACTAGTTAGTTGCTTGATTGTTCTTCATCAGCAGTCTGCGGACCGCTTTCCTGGGAGCATGTTCTGCGGACTCTCACCTTTTGGAACTGGGGGAACTGTTTAAGTAATATGGCCACGAAATTGTATATACTTATAACTCTGTGTCATAGGCCTTAGTAAACACGCAACTACTATTCAATTGCACCATACCCACATCGCTCAAAACTGTTGTGTTGTTTCTCGTGTTTAACATGCCTTCTTCTGATTTGTATATCTTGTACTTGGTATGGTAAAACAATGTATGTTAAGTCGAAGAATTATTGTAATGTTAGTTTTAAGAGTTTTAAAGATACTTGTTTGTTTTTGTTTTTTATCTGCGCTTACTGGCAGATAACTTTATTTTACACCTATTTATATGTTTTCTATACGTGAATTTGTAATTATTTTGAGAAATAAATATCTTTAACCGTAAATAAGTGTCCGCACATATTAGGTTGGGGAAAAAGTCTTTTCGCATTATAGTATGTATGAACTTGTAATAAAATCTCTTTGGCTATACTATTTGTATCTGGCTGGTTTTGGTATCATTGAAAGTTTAAATTTTAAATTCAATATAATTCCAAATTCAAGTTAGGAAAATGTGTGATTTTCATTTGTTTTTCGTACCTGACGGTACGAAAAACAAATGAAAATCACACATTTTCTTCAGATGAGTGAATCTAATGAAGAAATTCGATACATTTTAAAATTTTACTACAAAAAAGGTAAAAATGCAACGCAAGCCGCGAAAAAAATTTGCGATGTTTATGGACCTAGTGTAGTGTCTGTGAGAGTAGCACAAATTTGGTTTAACCGTTTTCAATCCGGAAATTTTGATGTCAAAGATGCACGTTGCTCTGGTCGCCCTATTACGGATAAAATGGATGCCATTTTTGAAAAAGTGGAGCAAGATCGGTATCAGTAATTACGACGTAGCTGAAGAACTGGAAATTGACCACAAAACAGTTTTGGCGCATTTGAAAAAAACTGGGTACACAAAATAGCTCGACATTTGGGTACCTCACGAGCTCACTGAAAGAAATCTAATGAACCGTGTACTCATTTGTGATTCTTTATTACGACGTAATGAAACCGAACCATTTTTGAAGAAGCTGATAACTGGTGATGAAAAGTGGATCACGTATGACAAGAACGTGCGAAAAAGGTCGTGGTCAAAGGCCGGTCAGGCTTCACAGACTGTGGCGAAACCCGGGTTAACTCGCAACAAGGTGATGCTGTGTGTGTGGTGGGATTGGAAGGGCATTATTCATTATGAGCTGTTACCACCAGGCAGGACCATCGATTCTGAACTCTACTGCAAACAACTGATGAGATTAAAGCAAGAAATTGAGAGAAAGCGGCCGGAATTAATCAACAGAAGGGGTGTGGTTTTTCATCATGATAACGCTAGACCTCACACATCTTTAGCCACTCAGCAAAAATTAAGAGAGTTTGGCTGGGAGGTGTTAATGCATCCGCCGTATAGTCCTGACCTTGCACCTTCAGATTTCCACCTGTTTCGGTCTCTTCAGAATTCTTTAGGCAGTGTCAGGTTAACATCACGAGAGGACTTCCAAAACCACTTGTCGCGGTATTTTGACCAGAAGTCCCAAAATTTCTATAGCAATGGGATCATGTCCCTACCTACAAGATGGCAAAAAGTTATCGAACAAAATGGTACCTACATACTTTAGTTAAATGTAAATAAACTATATTAAAAAACGGTTTGAATTTTCTTAAAAAATGCGAAGAAACTTTTTCCCCAACCTATTAATATTTATTTGCATGTTCCGTTCCTACAGACAAACCGTGAAAAGTTTTGCATAGTTATTAAGTTAAGACTTTTATAAACTTTGTATTTTAATAAATAAATAATATGTTCTTCTATGTATATTATAATGAATTCAAATTCCGTCACAATTCTGCAAACCTTTGCCCGACAATCCATTACTCCTCTCTATAAGAATACGTAGAGCTACTACACCAGAGGTTTTAAAAATTGCATTAGTGCAAGCAATGTCCGTCTACTATCTTTTAACCTAGTTTTGAAACTAGGGTCTTATCTTACGTCTTGTTAAACTTCCATTGTTAAAGAATGATTGATTTTCCAACAGTTCCATTATTCGTTGTCGTATTGGTATTTGATCGGGAATTTCTAATTCAGTGTATTCTTTACTATCAACCCTTTGTACCCTTCCAACTGTCTTTTAGGCATGTTGGGCTTAAACTCGTTGAAGGTGAAAAGAGACCTCGATCTTGATATCTCACGGTAGCCTGTAAAATCTTGTGGGGACGTATAGACTGCCAAGAGCTCTATGGCCTTTTCTGTCGACTCTTTGGTGCCCGACAAATACATCAGACACCGTCTGAGCCGCCACACAATCTGTTTGCGCAACCGTCTTCCAAAACTGTCGCCAGAGCTGAATCCCCAGTGTGTCGTACTTTGAAGATGCTTTTGACTGCCAACCCTGAATGTGATGTGTCTGAGGATGAATAGAGCAAAATTATGCGTAAAATCCTAACTAATATTATAAATGCGAAAGTAAATTTCTTTGTTTGTTTGTTACCTTTTCACGCCTAAACCACTGAACCGTATATCCCGAAATTGCGCATATACGTTGTCACGTGTACAGAAACGGATACAGGGTATCTTTCATCCCGAAAAAGAGTACTGTTCCCGAGGAAAACAAAAATAACATTCTTATGATAATAGATGGCGCCACGTGTATTTCGAATCATGATTGAATTATATTATTATATACGTAGAAACTTCAGTAGTGTGTGTTTTTTTTTTTTTAATTTGTTTACCTAACACATTTTGTGATTCTAGAGTGTCGATAGACCGGTTTTTTATAATACTATAAATGCGAAAATGTGTTTGTTTGTTACGCTTTCTCGCTAAAACTGCTGAACGAACCTGGATTAGGACATAGGAAAATTTTCATCCCAGTAGTGCGTACCCATGGGACCATTTCCGACAACCACGCGGGCGCAGCCGCGGGCAAAAGCTAGTAATCAAGTAATAACCTGACTTGGTTTCCGTAAGTCCAATTTTTCTTTGGATGACCATTGAAAATCAGCGTAATGCTGCGGCTACCCATTAGCACAGCATCATGCTGAGTGGAAGCCTTCTTGTTACAGTCACGGCGTGCAGCTGCCCACTATTTCTATTATATGTGCTCGTAGATTTTTTTTTTCGAGTTTCTTATCATATCTGTGACACCTGTTTTTCTTTCTTTCCTACAATAGTTCGACAAATAAATGAGTTCAGTAACTTGATCGTTCAGAGCAAAATGATGTTATCATACTTAACACAAATGGTGTTGGGGAAAACAGTGAATGGTCAAATTTGAATAGATCTCAATATTGTCCTATTGGATGATTACAAATAATATATATTCCAGCCTTTTAGGCTTATTTATTCCGACAAAATAACGCTTTAATTTAAAAATGGACAAGCGTATAATAATTATTTTTTTGACTTTGCTAACATGTGATTAAGTCCTTCCTGAAACTATGTGGATATTTAAAAAAACCTGACCAAGTCAATCAATCTGGATAGCTTTTTTCCAACTTTATTGGGGTTGGCTTTCTGTCTAACCGAATGCAGCTGGATACAAGCGACTGCCTATCTGACCGCCTATACTGGGTAACAAAATACCACTTGGCAACACTGGTTGTCAGACTTTTGGACTTCTGACTACCGGTAACGACTGTCAAAGATCTACAAATGATAGCCGGGACCAACAACTTAACGTGCTTCCTAGGTACGGAGGGGTCTTGATGTGTGATAGACCCATCCACGAGCCGACCACGGCAAGCGTATCTTAACCTTCGATCGACCCGTGTGGCTCCTCATAATCCTGACCAAGTCTCTGTTAGAAAATCTTCAGTCAAATCGTAATCAAACCTTATCACGTCAGCTGTTTTCGAAGCCGCTTTGACATGTACAGCAAAATAAATTGAAATAGGCTCGAACTCGCAGGCTTATTACGTAAAAAATAGCAATCAGCAATTATCGCGCCGTCATCGCGCGATCAATCGCATAACGTTATAAAAATTGGTATTATCTAAAAAATCATTCGCTAATCGTTCACTCAATCAATCTGCCTAGCCTTTTCCCAACTATGTTGGGGTCGGCTTCCAGTTTAATCGGATGCAGCTGAATACCAGTATTTTACATGGAGCGACTGCCTATCTGACCTCCACAACCCAGTTACTGGGTAATACGATACCCCTTGGTAAGACTGGTGGTCAGACTTACGGGCTTCTGACGACCCGTAACGACTGTCAAAGATCCTCGAATGACAGCCGGGACCAACGGCTTAACGTGCTTTCCGAGGCACGGAGGAGTCTCGGTATAAAAAGATGGTCACCCATCCACAGACCAACCCCGGCAAGCGTAGTTTAACCTGATGGATCGACCCGTGCGGCTGTTATTACATAGCCACGAGCTCCTCCTCGCTAATCGCTCACTGTTTGCTAATATGCACACTAGCGCCAAAAGAAGTAAAGGAGCAATCTTCGGAACTAACCTAACCTAACCTAGTCGAGGTGTGCCCACAGAATACAAATATGGTGGGTGTGCCGTACTCGTTGAGGCCGTACGATCACTTTAAGAAAATGCACATTTTAGTTAAAACCATAGATATCCGGTTAAAACCGATTGTTCCATAGAGGCAATACTATCGCTAGTTTGCTAAGGTGTGGCTATCGCTGATACATAATACCGATTTACGATTGACAAGCAATTATCGCGCAAATTTTGCTACCGCTAGTCTTCTGTAAGATACGTAATAAGCCTGCCGACCTCGGAGCCGACTGAAAAATGGAAAATGCTCTAGGATGCTGAGCAAAAATTTGAATGCGTATACACGTAAGAAAGCATGTCTGTACGTATGTGGATGGGTTTCTTAATATGTACCTATAATCTCAATTTTTGCCTGGTTGATGGATAGGCTCGCCCCTTATGACTTTGGACTTGAACATATCTGGTGAAATGTGAGTGTGGGTGGTGGGTAAATCAATCTGACTATCCTTTCTCTACTATGCTGGGGTCTGCTTTCAGTCTAACCAGATGCAGCTGAATACCAGTATTTTACACGGAGTGACTGCCTATCTGACCAGTCCACCCTGAACCAGTTACTGGGTTGTGGAGGTCAGATGTAACGATACCTTTGGTAAGACTGGTTGTCAAACTTTCGGGGTTCTGACGACTCGTAACGACTGTCAAAAATCCACGAATGACAGGACCAACGGCTTAACGTGCTTTCCATGGCACGAAGAGTCTATGGTATGGAGGTATGTAAAGATGGTCACCCATCCACGAACCAACCCCGGTAAGTGTAGCTTAACCGGTAAAAGTTTAGTATTGTTTGGCAGGAGAAGCGGGTGGGATGCGGTGGGAGAGGGGGAGTGCCCCTCTCCCCTGGTACCCATGAAAAGGTAACGCTCCCATGAAAGGTAACGCACCATTCTTGAGCAAAACAAATTATTGTAACCTCCTTGAAAAATATACATTAGCTTGTATTACGAGTGATAACGATATAATCAGGGACCCAACCCCTACCACCCCTAACCCCTTTTACCCCTCTCCTCCTGCCAAATGATACTAAACTCAAGCACATATAACTCTGCCTAACTCTTCGGGAAGGACAGGCGTGATGTTATATAAGTACTTACCGCGTAAGCGATCACAATTGGTAAGTACTGTGGACGAGTACTTCAATAAATAAAATAAAAACTGTTTACTTTTAAAGCTTAATTATTGAAATCATAAAATTAATTCATATTAAATGCTTTTTCATTTTTATATCATGATATCTCTGTCAGCTTGTGGCTAAGTTATTACAGCCGCACGGGTCGATCGATCAGGATAAGCTACGCTTGCCGCGGTTGGTCAGTGGATGGGTGACCATCTTTGCATACCAAGAACCCTCCGTGCCGCAGAAAGCACGTTAAGCCTTTGGTCCCAGCTGTCATTCGTGCATCTTTCATAGTTGTTACTGGTCGTCAGAAGCCCGAAAGTCTTATCGTATTACCCAGTAACTGGGTTGTGGAAGTCAGGTAGGTAGTCGCTCCATGTAAAATACTGGTATTCAGCAGCATCCGGTTAGACTGGAAGCCGACCCCAACATCGTTGGGAAAAGCTTAGCTGACCCCTAATGGTTTTTCTACTTTCTACATTCATAATAGCGTTTATCTAGTAATATTATGCCATTATCTTATAACTCCTCGAGAAGGTTGCATGGTACAACCAAGCAGGTAAAGATCTCTACAGTACCATTAAATTCCCTACTGAACCCTCAAAAATACTCCTAATAATACTCGTATATTAGTTATCTATGCATAATATATGAGCTATCGTACATTTCCCAATTGCACGTTGTATTAGAAACCTAAAGTAAATAGGAAAACATACTCGTACACATAATTAGCAATTTAAATAAGGGCCGGTTTTTTGATCCGTGAACTCAACCAATAATAATAATAATAATAATAATAATATTCCACAACTATCACACAACGCCGTCTAGCCTCAAGCTAAGCAGAGCTTGTGTTATGAGTACTAGACAACTGATAAACATACTTATATATTTCTAAATACATACATATATAGATAAATTACACCCAGACACAGAACAAATGATCATGCTCATCACACAAACATTTGTCCTGGGTGGGAATCGAACCATGAATGTATTCATGTTAGCTCATTCATATTAAAAAATAGTAACTAATGGCATAACTCATTCATGTTTAGCCTTTCACATTAAGCCAAAATTCAACCATTAGTTAATATGTTTAACCGTTGGTTAAGTTAACTACGGATTAAAAAACCGGCGCTAAAACAGTGATTGCTAATCATGAATACACATTCAAACTACAAACACACAAATAAAACCCTAACATAATTTAAATAAGGCGCAAATTACAAACGCCTATCAGGACAACCCTTTTATAACCCTAAATTAGGTTACATTACAAGAAAAATAAAAACCTTTAAAAATTATACGAACCTTTTGTACCAACAGATTTGCATTGGATATTTGACAAATACCTGGTGTAGTTTCCCTTTAAATCCAACAATAAAGCTGTTCTAAATACAAAAGAGGACAAGGGCCCTGAAACCCTGAAAATCCCTAAGGAAATCCCTGAAAAAATCCTCTGTTATACACATTCAAGGCTGCAACACACCAGAGAATTACATAAGTTTATTTAGGTAGGTAGTTTAATAATGAAAACAGTTGGTTTTGCGAAACTGGGTCATCCCAGATTAGATGATTGTTAATTTGGTAACTTTTGAATAAGCAATGACTTTTGTTTTGGATATACACCTCATTGTGTTGTGGGTAAACAATTAGCATTTGAATAAAGGAATCGTGAAGAGATCTTGTGACATCAAATTAATATTCAGATATCCACACGTTTGTAGCGACAAAAGAAATGTCAATGCGCTTAACAGTAAAGAAAACTGCAGATATTGATTACCACGTGGTATTATAGTATCTCTAAAGGAAATCAGTCGATTTTCACGGCCGACATAGTTTAATAAAGTCAAACCATGCTGCATAACTTTCATTTTCACTTACATCGAACGTTCCTATGACGTTGCACATGCCCGAAAGCTGTAACGCTTGCATAACACACAATCAAAAATCGTCCTTAAGGAAGTGCCGTTTGCGCTTGAATTTCCTGAAAAGCTCACCTGATCTCAATTCGAAAGGCATGATCAAGCGTGAAAATCGCCCCTCCCGTGCAGCTGCCCCGGTCACAGACTCGTCCCACCCCCCCTCAACATTGCACGCCAACTAATGCATTGCACACACTCACACACTCTCAACACACGTGGAACACCACTAGTTTCGTTGTGAACAGCACAACAACGTAGGTTAGTCGTGAAAGATGTATATCATTACGCACGGTAGATTCCCGTCTCGTGAAAAACGTTTTTCGGACGGCTGACGCGACGCGGCGAATGCGGCAAACGCGAGGTCACTTCTGCCGCCTTACCGCGGCGCGCGCCGACAGCACCCCCCGTTGCCATGACTACGGTCCCGGGCGATATCTGCCCCGGTCTTCTTTTACGAACAAAAACAAAAATAGCAAATTAATTGCGTAATCGTGTGGCGTGAACATTTTTGCTAAGGTTAATTAGTACATCAAAGGGGTGCAAGTTTAATATGGAAGCTGGCGATCAACCATGACGAGGTACGTCCTGAGTTTTACTTTCGCTTCACCTTTTAGGGCGTTTTGGACAAAAAAATCAACATTGACTTTTATTAAATGTATTCTGAAATTCATTATTGTCAGCCATGCAAATTGTTATTTTAATGTTTAAAATGAAACGTCATTGCTTTCACCACTTTATTTGGAAGCCTTATTTTCTCTCACAATAAAAATGACAGAAGTGACTTACTGAAAAGTTATGTAATTGGGCCGCAGAGGGGCATTTCGCAGTGCTAAAGCCAGATAAATTGGAGTGCAACAAAAATTCATTTATTTGCCAAATATAATGGGTTGCAAAAACGATTTTTCCGATGGTTTTCATTGCATTTACTGATATTAAACCTGATTGGAAAACAATACTTGTGTAGTTTTTATCGATCTTTTGATAACAATTGACCTGTTTATTTCTTTTTAATTTTATTTTATTACAGCCTTGTATTGAATTCGTTTTGTATTCTGAAATGTACGTAAAGCATCTTTTACGATTTTTGCTGTAAAACTCTTTGCCTTTTACGAGTATGTACGAACACGGTTATGCATGAAACTTTTGGGATCCAGATCAACTTGTTACGATAATAATTCTTTTTAATAAAATATGTAGGTAGTATACTAGTAGCTTTACTTTGTAGTCTGATTAGTAATAAGAGAGGTATTTGTAAAGTTCTATGACATTAATGGACGGACTCGGATAACGATCACAACATTTTTTATAATTTAATTGAACCAGCAGATAACTTCATAAACTCAGTTAGTTTCCATCAATTATCTCAAAGATAATGCCTACTCGAACACTGTGAATAAAGCCCTAAGCATTTTTAATCCAACAACAAATGCGAAAAATTACAAAAGTAAATTAAACAGCACTTCAGACAAAGAATCATAAATTCAATGACATTACTTTTCTTCACATTCAGCGCTACCTCACAAAAAGCATTATTTTTCCCTATAATATTTTCATCAAAACGGATCTATCGGATTCCGAGATATTCAGGCTTCGGATCAAATGAAAAATCGACCCTAAACGTACAATAGGAAATGGACTGTATGGTTATTAGGCGACCTTAAAATATCTCCAGCCCATTTCGTCTTAAATAGACCGTTGAAATATGTACCTATGGCAAAGCCTTGAACGCTCTGATATTCTGTTTTATTAGATACCTTCAGGCTTGAGACTGTTTGCTTACGGCCAAACCCAGTAACCTATCTTCAGTGAACGATAAATCACTATATCAATAGCGATCTATTGTTCACTCCTCAATAAATAGAAATTTAATATACTATCTATCATCAGATAGACAGCATATTTCTATCTATGAGAAACCGCGACAATATGCATCAACATTTTAAAGAACTTAAAAAAAAGACTAGCATAACGAAACGTCCTAGTCATCATGCTCTTATCGTGTCTAATCAATGTATTTTTGTATATACAAATTATGTATTGTACTAATTTTTCATTATGTGGAGAAAAACGTTTTATTATTAATTTATTTTTTGACATATCGCGGCACCCTGGGGTCCCGGACCTTTGGAAGGCGTACGAGGGGCGAAACCAACTCGCAGAGGCCTCTTAAAGAATTTTAAATGATGGAGGCGGCACCAACCGACGATTATCCCTATATGCACTATGCAAGTGCTCTCAAGGACAACTCCCGGTTGGTGCAGGACTACTGCAGTACGTGGAAACAAAACATATTGGGCTGTGGATTTGGGTGGCTAAAGCAGATTGGGAAACTTGAACTATGGAAGAACTATGTCCCCTGCCTGACCAGCGTTATATAATTATAAACGGATAAAATGGCAGGGGGTGACTTCACATTCAATAATGTGCCCCCGGAACGGTCGCTAGCATATAGTGACGTAGCGACAAGGGGGCAACACTTCCTGAGGTGCTTGAGGAATGAAGAGATATTCCACGGATATCAGGACAATCCCGGAAGTACGGTCAAGATCCCTACCAGCTCCTTACTGGAACACTTCCTTCCACCGAGCACGTTTGCTCTTGCGAATCTCCACTCAAGCCGTCCAATGAAGGCAAGAAAGAGTTGAGAGCACTGTTCCTCGTCAGTTTTCACTCAGCCGGCCAATAAAGGCAAGCCAGGGGTGAAGAATAAGACTTCTCCCGGGAGATAGGGTCCGTGGGGTAGCTACTGCCCAACAGCTCGCCACATGCTGCCCTGCTGGTTTATGCATCTTTCTTTGTATGGCTCCTCATCCTAGGCCTATTTCGGTAAACTCTACCGGCACAGACCTAGAGTTCAGGAGCACGCAAGCCCCACCACGACGTCCACGTAGAGATGCGGCGGTTGGTTGTAGTTATTATTATCTATTCTTGTATGACGTCTCACAATCATTGCTTGTATGACGTCTCACAATCATTGATAAAGGGTTACGAAAACAATAGATAAATTGTGGGTGTTCTTTATCGTCTAATGTAGCCAGTAGTAAAACCAAGTGAATACGTGTTTTTTTATATACCATAACTCTAGGGTATTATTGAGACCATCATTTTGAACAACTTTTACTATGGGACCAAACCTGAAATTGCGAAAAAAAATCTGCTGCTCCCTACATTTTGACAAGTTTTGCGAACATAAATGTATGGGACAGCTGATTTTTCTTTCGCGATTTCAGGTTTGGTCGCATTGTAAAAGTTGTTCAAAATGATGTTCTCATTAATGTCCTCTGAGTTATTGTATATAAAAAAAAAACACGTTGTGTATTTGATGATCGAAATATTGATTTGAATAATTTAGAAACAGGGAAGATAGAGGATTGGATTTTGCCATGTACCCTCATTCCTCAGTCACGTATTGTACATACTATGGTCTGTTTCAAAAGTCTGATGAAAATGTAAACAAATGGATCAGAAAACGTAACTGCGGATGCCAATGTGTAATGCCACTTACAAATTGAGTGCTTTGATTTGATTGTTTGAATACTCAAATCATAAATTCTAATTTAAATCACCTTATTGATGTTATTCATTTGACACTTGAGGTTAATTTTATAACCACAATTTTCGTCAATGATTTTTCAATTACAATACTGGGTGATTTTTTTACCGTCTTGAAAAAAATAGGGCATAAATAGGTGAACGGAGTAGAGGCCTATGGCATATCTACTTTTTTTTTCATTTGTAATCATACGCCCTGCGTAGTGCGTATGATTTGAATTTCGATATTTTATAACGATCGATAATGTTTTTTCAAAATTTCTGGTTTTGTTGTTCTAGTTTACTTCAAATGTAGTGTTTATTGATAGGGCAATTTGAGTCTAAGCTATTGCAAAAACAAAAAAAAAAACTAGGTATACCATAGACTTCTACTCCGTTCTCCTATAGTACCCAATTTTTTTCAAGACGGTAAATAATCATCCAGTATATTAAGGCGAAAGTGTCAAGGTAGCCCGCGAAATTCAATTTTTCTTATGTTTTTTGCAATTTACAAGTCAGTATTATGTTGTACGTTGATCAAAATGTAATTGGCGACCATAATAAGTATGTGTTTACATAATTATAATCATTTATGTCATCAATACAATTCTCTAAGTTACTCTATTGAATGACTATTTTATGAAATCTTAACATTTGAGGTTTTCTCTAACTCGTGAAGTTGTATTACTGATTCTAATGATTATAATTCTGTAGGTATAAGTTTGTTACGGTCGCGAATTATATTTGAATTAACATTAAATCTAATACTGACCTGCAATTTTCAAAAAACGTAAGAATATTTGAATTTCGCGGGCTACCTTAGCGCTTCCCCCTTAATGTTATTCAAACAATATATGTTGGAAAAAGTGGTTAAAGTTGAAACCTTCAAAAACAGATGAATGAGTTCAATGAGTTACTGTTTTGATGCCCGGTTTCTGAAGAATTCTTAAACGGAGTTCTCGAACACGAACACTCAACGCTATTGATTCGACATAATTATCTATTTATGCGTAAGAATTTAACCTTCCTGAAACGGCGTTTGTTTACATTTTCATTAGATACTCTTGACACAGACTGATCCCACTTTACTGCGGCCCGTGATAAGTATTCCAATAAAAGGATGGTTTCGTTTTAAAAGACTCGTTTTACTCTTTTTATGACCCGCTTAATTGTTAATTACAGCGTCTATTTTGTAAATTCCGTTAAAACGCTTTTAAATGCAAAGCTGTCATTTCGTCCTCCAGATACACATGGGGCCAAAAGTACCTACCGGCAACCTACCTCACGTTTGTAATACATTCAATAAAAATAATATTGAGAGTGTGAGTCTGCTATTTTTACCTCTTTTGTGGGACGTGGTATTCTGTGATAACTAGAGCCTCGCGGGACACGTATGTGTGAAATTTAGGACAATGAAACGCCAAAATACGTGCGAATTGTTGATAAATGAAAACGAGGACGAGACAAAATGGTCCCCACGACCGGTATCAACCACACATATGTCATTAGATAGGCATTTTAATATAGAGCAATAACTACTGTGGCGGTTCATTTCAAATCAATGTGTGAAAAATGTTTTTGAGATGTTTCGTAAGACTTAGGTACCTATATGCTAGATAACGGGACACTTAGTGGTCTTAGTTTGAATATTCGCAAATACTATACTAATTTGCTACTAGTAAACCCATCGTGTGTAGGCTCATTAGATGTGTCACAACAAGTTCTGTTCATTTTACGTAATGAAGAGGATCCGGTGACTGACCTGGACGCTAGATAACGGAACTCTTGAATAGCTATTAGCAAATAATAATAATAGTGTCTTCTAATTATCTAAAATTGTCTAAGAGACCTCTGCGAGTTAGCTTCGGCCCCTCGTACGCCTTCCAAAGGTCTGGGACCCTAGGGTCCCGAGATATGCTAAAAATAAAAATAATAATAATAACCTGGGACATTATTCACACAGGTCATCTGATCCCAAACTAAGCAGAGCTTGTACTATGGAAACCAGATAACTGATATACTAAATACACTACTTTTTTTTTGTAAATACATACTTATATAGATAATTACACCCAGACTCAGAACAAACAGACATGTTCATGCACACAAATGTTTGTCCTGGATGGGAATCGAACCCACGACCTACGGCATGATAGGTGGTATCTTAACCAACCACGCCAACTGGCCTGTCAAATCCATCGACTGTGGACTCATTAGATGTGTCTCGACCAGTCCTGTTCATTTTATCTGATGAGAACCTGGTGACTAACTTGGACGCTAGAAAATGGAACTCACCACCCATCGTGTGTCGGCTCATTAACGTATTCGGCGTAACGTATTCCAAGTTTTCCAAAGCCTTTCTGATCCTTCATAATCCCAATTCAATTCTTTCATCCGTTCCCATTCAGCAAATCGGTACACAATCCCAAATAATATATTCGAACTCGCTAACAAACTTCGGGAAGCGATTCCCGATTCCTTTCGAACTTAATCAGGAGCACAGAATCACTTTATCCAGTACTCATCACAATCTACTTTTATATTAATATAGAAATGTTCGTTTGTCTTGTAAACAAGGTTGTGAAGTTTTCTGTGGAGTAATTTTCTGCGGAACTCCGAAATACTTAGAAAGTTTTAACTTTATTAATTAGACAGTAGAGACTTGTTCCATACAGTTCGGGGTTCGCAGTGTGAGTGTGTTGGTAATCAAAGATGTGTAGGAGTTTTGGCTCTGAATAAACAATTTAAAGTATTTCCATTTTGATTGAGCTCTCTCGTGAATAAAGCCATTCATTTAGGATTCGTTTGCTTTAATGTATTTATTTCTACTTCAGTTACCATAAGCTCACTTTCCACGAGCACATTACATCTACTGCTAAGGAGTCCTTCAGGCGCCTTGGCTTTGTTTTAAGGAACTGGCGTGACTTCCACAACCCCCACGTTATTAAACTTGTTTTGGGGCATTAGTCCGTAGCAAACTTGAGTCTAGTGCGTGCGTATGGAATCCTTTTGAGAAGTAGTATGCGTTAGCTTTAGAAAAAGTTCAAAAAGCATTCCTTACATACCTTTACAAGCACTTGTATGGGTTTTATCCTCTCTTGTATCTCATTAAATTCCTATTGGGTTCCATAAGTTTCAATTCTCTAGAAGTAAGACGGTTGCGCGATCAGATGACTGTAATATTTAAAATTCTTAGGGGGATTATTGATGTTCCTGATCTCCATGATGAAATCTGCAAGTTATTTGTCCCAGATAATTACTGTCGTAGCAGAGAACACTGCTTACTGGCTGTTCCAACTTGCCGTACTGTTGCACACTCCAAGTCACCTATTCCTCGGACATTAGCCGCCATTAACGCTCTTCTGGACTCAAACACAGATCTTGATATGTTTGCGAATGAATGGAAGATGATACTGTCAGAATGTTTGAATTTTTGTGAGGAGAAGGCATGACTCTGTTCAATAAATTATATGTTTAAATAGAATAATTGGCTTCGGCCGTTCTAATAAAAATAAAAAAATCGAGCCGCCCCAGCTTTATACATTTTCTTTTTTACTTAGCAAAACATAGATTGACTAATTTTATTTAAGTATAATATTAATGTAATGTACACTTAAACCTCCCGGCACACATTCTCTAAATGATGGTGAAAACTGCATCAAAATCCATTTCGTAGTTAAGTAGAACAATGCGGTCATACAGATAGACACGCAAAGCCACATTAATTTATAATTATGTATTGTATATATATATATAGTACTATACATACATACATACATAAACTCACGCCTTCTTCCCATGGGAGTAGGTCGAAACTCAGAACGCCACCTACTACGATCCTTACATACTCATTTTGCTTCGTTCACGTTCATACCTCTGGTCATATAAGCACGCAGGTTGCGAGTACTGTGCTATTATTCCTAGGGCATCCCCTCCCGGCATTTCCACTAACATCTACCTTCTAAATACCTTTGGTAATACCTTTCATTCATCCTCTCAACATGACCAAACCATCTAAGCATGCTCTTTTCAATTGGTGTCACTACATCTTCTTTTAAACCGCACCGTTGCCTTATTATATCATTCCCACTCATCATTCATAGTCACACCACACATGCTTCGCAAGGAACGCATTTCCACAGCATTTATTCTACTTTCATGCTTCTTTTGCCACACCAAGCATTACTTCCATACATAAGCCTTTTTGGACATCAACTGGTTGGTCACAATCGAATGTATAGACATTCACTTTATTTCTTACATTTACTCATTTACAGATGTAATGCGAACTAAATTCTTCAAGATATTCTCTGCTCGTCAAACTTTAACTATCGTTAATACGTAACAATAGTGCCACAAAAGCATCCGATTGATGAGTATTAAAGTGCCCTGGTGACTGTCACACTGACATTTAATACATTTCCCCAAAGCGACGTGTACGAATCCCCTAATAAAATGTATTGCGGTAGCTGTCAAGACTAAGCTATGGGAAACTTGTGTAGCGTTTACGAAGGGTTTCGGATTTATGACGTAATCAATTTACGCGGACAAAGTTTAAGTTCCTATGGAACTGCTAATCCGACCACTCGGAATTTCATCCTGAGCGGTGTGAGGTTTTAGTAATTTTGGCGTCTGATATGTTTTGCGGAAAACCGATATTTCTAAATGCGACGCTCTGCCTTCGAGATAGATAAAGCACGCTTATTATGCTAGGTCGCTCAATATTGATGAGCATACTCGTATTATACGCGTTTCATTCATCTACTTACTTAAGATGAGATTTCTTGAACTAGTTTATCATACTCACGGTTAAAGATATTTATTTCTCAAAAGAATTACACAATTCACTTATAGAGAAAACAAAAATATGTTTCTTAAAACTAACATTACAATAATACTGCAACTTAACATATATCGTTTCAGCATTATGTACAAAATAAACAAATCAGAAGAAGATTGGTTACACACACAAGAAACAACACAACAGTTTTGAGTGATGAGGGTAGGGTGTACTCGTAATAACAGTAAATGCTCTGCATTTTCATTATTTTGAATTTTCAATCAACTTAAAATAATCCTTAAATCCGACCATAGTGAAATTTCAAAGACGAAATTCTGTACCTTTCGCGAATGTGAATAGGTAGTTATCAAGAAAATCGCTATTTAAATCGTACATAACCCAAAATTATTTCAATTTGTCATACAAAAGTCACACTCAACCTTTACCCAAAAATTCTCCTAGAACGAAAATGGCTTGGGTGAAACAAAGCTCGGTTTTTAACTAAAAATGGCGGTGCAGTATAGTGTAGTTCCCAACTAACTTCAGTCCAAATAAACGATGGCCGCGCATTGGTACGCTAATAAAATTGTATTGCACTGGCGGCACTAGAAACGTGGATGACGTGGAATCTAAACACTGCAGGACCTGTAGTACCAGCCTATTCTGTCGTCATAATGAAAAAAGTCGTATCTGAAATTTTCTCAAAAGAGTTATTTACTTATTTATTCGGAATCAGCAAAATAAACGCATCTACCAGTATTTTTATATTGGCTTCAACTTAACGAAAACCTTATAATACTTAGTATTAAATGTTGACGCATCTGCTTTTGTATTTTATATTTTAAAAAAGGCATATTTTTCCATTTCAATATTTCTGTAGAAACGTCCTTTTTTCCTTATAACGGCAGTATTATTGTCCCCATGCAGGGCAAAGACTTTTCTCATAGAGAAAAAGCACGAGCATTGATCACGATGGCGATGGCGATTCCCCCCCCCCCCCTCACCTTCTACTCACGAGGTTTCCTTCACCGATGTCAGTAGTGTCCACTATGAACTCAGAAAGTACATGTGAACTAAAAAGTCACATTGGTACTAGCCCAGATTTTAACCCACCATATCGTGCTTGAGAGGCGAAACCTTAACCCATGTGGTATTTCGCTTCTTAAACCACATGTTTTATTTTATTTACATTGACAAATTGGAGCTCACACTTACATTTTACACACATTTACTGATTCACCACTATAATCTATAATTTTCCACTATATTAACTTCATTTTTGTTTGATTTTCTGAATATTTTTATATTGTCAAAACTCTTGTTGTTATTTTTTCAACTAACCTCATGTGTCAACTTTTATTCTTGTATAAGGTTAGATCTCCATTGTAACTATGTGTTTAAGGCCGAATTCTCATGTTATTTATCACTGGCTATGCTTCTTGCTCATCTAATCTGACATATCTTTAAAATATTTAGTATTGGTATTTCTAGAACGAGACGGGCTCCTATAAATTGACCCGTCATTGCTTCTAAAAAGGAGTCTATTTTCAACTACGAACCAGACTATATTCAACTACGAAGCAGTTTACAATAAATACCATGATGTAACAGCAAGCAGTATTTCTTTCCGGAGGACTCCGGTCATCAGTCCAAGTTCGCGAGTGACCCATATACAGGGTGATTTTTAAAACATGCGACAAAATTTAAGGGGGTGTTCTACCCATCAATATGAACAACTTTTACTATGGGACCACCTAAGAATTCGCAAAAAAAAAAAATTACCTTCCCATGTAAAAGCACATACCCGATTGGACAATTTTGTATAAAAAGGTCGAATTTTTTTTGCGAATTCCGAGTTGGTCCCATAGTAAAAGTTGTTCATATTGATGGGTAGAACACCCCCTTAAATTTTGTCGCATGTTTTAAAAATCACCCTGTAGAGATAACACCCACTCCCGGTTCTTCTGAAGTCCATATCACGGACATATTTGGGAGAACTTTGACGTTGAGGGGCCCTCTAACGGCGTGGCATAAAACGCTGGCGTCGTCTACTGTCTATTCTTGGACAGAAAAGCCCCTCTCGTCCCTCTAGCGGCGTGACGTAAGCCACCGCCAGCGTGAGGTGCTGGATGCTGCCATCCCTATAGCGTCTTACTCCAAGGACGAGCTTGGAGTAAGACGCTGCAGCCTCATCCTCGTCCCTTCTCTGGGGACTGTGAAATCTTCTGCCCTGCTGCCTGCTGATTCCTGCTGCACGGTCGTGACTCCAAGCGTCCTGAGCTGAAGATCCACCGTCCCTGCTCTGCTACATCCTACTGCTGCGCGCGTCTCGCGCTGCATATCTGGTTCCTAGCCTTAAAGACTGAATATTTACTTGTTTATTACTAATCCCTGTATTTTCTACTCATCGTGTAGCGTAGCAGATAGCTCCGCTATCTGTTACGTTATACCCACATGGCCATCATGATATTCAGCCTGCTGCAGGACCTAGTTTCTATTATTATATTCGTAGATTGGCAGTGCTCTTGGTATCCTATGTCTGGTGCTGTGGCTTTGGCAACGATTACAGCCCATCGACAATCATTTTTAACTGCTGCATTCTTTGTAAAAGTGCAATATACAACTGCGTAGACTCAATGAAGTATCATTCAATATAGGTAGGTAAATAGTAATCACAAGCAAGACAACGAAGATTAAATATTTATTTAATTAAATATATACGTAAACTTGTACATGATAAACTAGTAGAGCTTTCTATCGAAAATTTTCTAAACGGATGTTATAATTTCATACTCTGGGATTAATCAAAAGGGCCTCTGCAAGTGACGGCACCTTAATCGTTCGTCCTGCACAGCATGGATAGTCAGCGCTTCCAACTTGCTTGTTTCGTATCGTGTATGTCGTGCAAACACGAGAGTTGGAGAAGAAAAATCAAATTTCAAAAATTATATTAATTTATCAATAGTGTAACGCGAAACTATTTCCAACCGCTGCCACCACAATTTTTATGTGTTTATTATTAATCACAACGGTTATACACCAGTAACAGGAATTAATTAATTTCTTATGTATTATATAAATTACAATTTCATCTGGATATGTAGGTACAGCGTTAATATAAAAATTAAAAAAATACATTTTATACAATGTCTTTTCCAAAATCTCAAGCAAAATAACATGATCTGTCGTCAACACGTCATAATCGGGTAGGTCAAAAATCAGGGGATACCGCGCGGTACTGTGCAGTCGCGAATAGTCTGTTGGACCAGTTTAATTCTCTCTTCGACCGTCACCGGTCCAACCAAAGAGAACCAACGTCCAACGCGAAATCAATTACGGTCCATAAAATTTTCAGTGCAGTGATGATCTGCGTTCGGGACCGCCAGACAGCTAAGGAGTTATATCCTAGAATACCTCGTAAAAAATCCGTGGGGTACATAAATAGATAGTACCCGTGGACTCATATACAAATAGCGTAGGAAGGCCTTTTGAACTTTTTCAATTACTAGGGTGTATGTTGATTCATATATGATAGCGCTGGCAAATAAAACAGTCGGTACCACAGACTGAAGCAAATGTCATAACGGTTGATGACGGAACGGAAACAGGAATCAGTAAAATAAACAAGTGATTTTGCATTGGATTATAAAATCATATTAAGTATTGTTAATTTTAATGTTTGTTTTTTATAAGTACCTACTAATTTTAAAGTCTAATTGGAACATTGTTACTGTTAGGTCATTTAAATAAAATAATTATTACGTAACTTAATTTACAATTTAAAGTATTTAAAAAGTGTTATTAATTACAAATCAAATATTGTACGCAATTACTAAATTAAATCTAAACATTTTTGTAGAACAAATTATGTTACCAGCCGTTCGTTGCTATTGATAGTTGTGTAAACGTATAAATAGGCTCGCTCTAGTCGCAGAGCGCTTAGTATTGAATTGTATTTTGAACTGTGTGCACCTCTTTGTAAAATTAAATAGTGTGAATCATTGTTGGTTGTGAGTGAGTGATAAAAAGTGATTACAAGATGTCTGATGGTTTTCATTTGAGATCCCCGAGCCCTCCCGCTCTTACATATATGGACTAAACACAAGCTGCAAATTCTAATTTACTTCTTACAAGGGAATTATACAATATTTTGATGATGCTAGGGTTGCGGAAGTCACGTGCATTACGCGAGACGAAGCCCAGTCGTCTGTATGACTCTGCGGCCACTAAGGAGATGTGCTCGTGAAATGTCAGGCGACAATCGAATGTCACAAGATCACGGATGCGAAATACGCGAGTTACCTCTGTATTACCCAATGTGTATACGGCTTGACTAGGTCATGATTTACGGCTGAACGTCATAACATAACACTTACTAGTGTTAAAATACAATTTATTAGTTAAACTCCACTGTAAGACTCGGTCAACGTCGCTTTGAAGATCATCTCGAGTGCAATTCTCGGTAATTTCGAGTACTAACTTTAAATCGTCCGCATATAGCAGACATTTAGTATGTTGGCCCACACTGACGAGATCATTGATCATTAAAAGAAAAAGTAATGGGCCAAGACCAAGAACTGATCTTTCACTCGCCCCAGATCGCGTGTGGTAAGATCCCGAAAGAAAGCACCCATGAGCAACAAATTGTTTCCGGTTCAAGAGATAATTAGCGAAAAAACGAAAAACCAAAAACAATCCACGCGCTTCTGGCGGAAACGCCTTTCGTTCCCGCTGAGCCAATGAGGGCGACTCGATGCTTCTAGAGCGTTCTAGAAGCTTCCTTAAAACAGACGACGCTTACCTTTTGACACTATCCGTCTGACGTCCGTCAACTGGGCTACGCACCGAAAAAGGGGTTCTTTAATATACAATTCACGAAACCTCTATCTTCATTGTGTGTATGCTAAACTAACTAAGTGTGTAAACTATAACTATGTGTTTCTGTCCTCAAGTGTACACGCGAAACGGAAGAGTCGTCAAAAAGTAAAACGTTTTTATTTTGTTAGGATTCCGTAGACGAAAGTGAGAGGGTTGGAAGGTTTATTATAATTAGAGCTTTAAACTAGGTTTCGACCCACCAGCAGAGGATTAATAAAATTAAAATTAGTAGCATCATTTTCACCTGGGATATTTTTTTTTAAATCTGATATTACATGAGATCCATATTTTTAGTTATGAAAAAGCACACAGCGTGGCGTCTTTCCAATTTATACAAGGCAAAACGCAGCCATAGATAAATTGCTCGCGTATACATTGTAATGCTGTTTTTAAAATACACGAATTTTGCGTAGGTACTGCTCGCGTTTTAAAGGTTTAATAAAATCATTGATATGGAATATTTTTAATATCATCTACCTGACTTATGATTTATGGGAGGAGGGAGTAGGTGGGAGGAAGGAGAGACTCGCTGTTCGTGGGGCTCAAACGTGGGGTTTAAACGAAATAACCACAAAGGGGATGGCGGGGACTACCCTTCCATCCCCTTCGAAACTCGCTCGCTCTTGCATCCTAAGTTCTCATTGCCTTTATACTAAGTCGAGATGTGTTGGGACTTGGGGCACCCCGACTCGGACTTTATATAATTAACTAGCTTTTACCCGCGGCTTCGCCCACGTGGACGTTGAAAATCATCCGACGGGAACGTACTACCGCGATAAAAAGTATTCTATATCCTATTCCAGGTCATGGTCTACCCATGTTCCAAATGTCACCAGGTCATGGTCTACCTATAATCCAAATTTCATCCAAATCCGTTGAGCTGTTTGAGTGTGAAAGCGTAACAAACAAATAAACAAACTCACTTTCGCGTTTATAATATTTGTTAGAATTAAGCAGAAACATCAAAAAGCGGCCATGGCTAATGGCACGTGCCGAAAGATGATGCAATGTTTAGAATAGACACGCAGATAAGAATTGCCATGGAATAGAAGGTCAACAAATCAAAATAGCGAGCATGCACAGCGATCATTTTGGTTACCCATTAAAGGGGTTTCGATAGGGTTGTTTTTCTAAGCAGTTAATCAAGAACCCATACGATATGGGTAAACCTTTTGAACGGCTTATTCAAAAACCTATACGATGTGGGTAAGCAGTTAATCAAAAACCCATACGATGTGGGTATCTCTCTTGAACGGCTTAATTTAAGCCATTCAAAAGCGGTTACACTTTCAACTCTCATAAATAAATAAAAACAGTGACCATTTTGGTTACCCATTTAAAGGGTTTTTGATAGGGTTTTTCTAAGCAGTAACAGTAACCCCATCGTGCCTTCCGCGGCGTTGGCGGTGGCCCCTTGGAAAGGCTTAACTCTAAACCGGGGTTGTATGCAACTGCTCGCGTATAGATTGGAATCTAGAGTTCGGCGCGCTCTTCCGCTATATGTATACACGATAGCACGATTAGTCCGTATGCGTACTGGCACTGTATGAATAATGTAATTAATTTGGTCATTACGAAATATATGCGAGTATTTGCGTACTACTCTTGTATAGATTGGAAGACTTTAGTAAAAAAAGTGATGTCCAATCAATACGCGATTAGTTCACAACTTCAAACCCTTGCGTTCTGGCCTTGTACAGAATGAAAAGATTCCACAGCGTGCGATGGGAGAACCCCTGTTTATAACGAAAGAGGAACATTAATGTTACCGGTCTTCCTTGCTTTAAATAGACATTATCTACTACATTACATTACATACATTACATTATCTACATTATCTAGATAAGGTCAATTTTATACAATATGTAACAAAAACCCTGTTGTTCCTTTTAGGGACATTTACCTACAAGCACGAGATTGATGACATTATTATAATAATTAAAAAACTAGCTAGCATTGGCTAGTCGAGAGGTCAAAATTAGTTTATCAATTGTGCATTTCGCGTCATTGCTTCATGCAGAATTGCAGAGCTTTGAAATCAGTTAATCATTACAAATATAATATATATTTTTAATAGTTTTTTAAGGAACGACATGATTTTTTGTTACATATTGCATAAATCCGATACAAACCCATTGCTAGAAAATTCAAGCATTAGTTACTATGTTTAACCATTGGTTGAGTTAACTACGGATCAAAAAACCGGCCCTAAAGCGAGGCTTTAAAACCATTATTAATATTAGTTTTACAATAAGGTCCCGACATGGGGCTACTGTGCACCGCTAGATCGTACTATCGTTGTCACTCGCCAAATGGTTAGGTCCCGTCCAACATTTTGTGTGACTGAGTTTTTTTAGGTTCAAGGTAGCTTCAAAAGTAAAGTCTTGTGTTTAACAGATAGTAGTTGGTTAGTTGTAGCCTAGTGGGTTAGTTTATCTCTGTTTAATTATCGTCTTGCCACTTGCCAAGATTTTCTTTTTTATTAATTGTTGCAAAAATATTTGAGCTCGCGAGGTTTACTGTTCGCAAAACTACTAGTGTATAAGGTATAACTGTGAAAAGAATGTATAGCAGGAAGCCTGGCTTCCTGAAATTCAGGGAAATAATATGAAAGATAGGAGTTCTTTAATGCACCACAGGAAGCCTGGCTTCCTGAAATTCAGCGAAATAAGATGAAAGATATGAGTTCTTAACAGCACCGCAGGAAGCGAGACTTCCTTAAATTCAAGAATATAAGACGAAAAATAGGACTTCTTTACAGCACCGCAGGAAGCCAGACTTCCGACTTCCTGAAATTCAGGGATATAAGATGAAAGATAGGAGTTCTTTATTCCACCACAGGAAGCCTGGCTTCCTGAAATTCAGCTAAATAAGATGAAAGATATGAGTTCTTAATAGCACCGTTAGAAGCCAGACTTCCTGAAATTCAGGGATATAAGATGAAAGATAGGAGTTCTTTATTGCACCGCAGGAAGCCTGGATTCCTGAAATTCAAGGATATAAGAAAAAAAATAGGAGTTCTTTATTGCACCGCAGGAATCCAGGCTTTCTGAAATTCAGGGATATAAGATGAAATATAGGAGTCGTTATTGCACCGCAGGAAGCCAGACTTCCTGAAATTCAGGGATATAAGATGAAAGATAGGGGTTCTTTATTGCAGGGATATAAGATGAAAGATAGGCGTTCTTTATTGCACTCCACTGTGATTATACACCATGTTGTTGGTAACTAGGGTTGAATTTTTTTAGCCGGTATCCAAAGTACATATATGAGGAATTATAATATGTACTAATAACTTTATGTAAGAGAAAATACAATAATTAAAAGACTTATATTGCGGCTCCCACGTTTAGTGAATTATAGACATCTATTTTCATACATTTCCGCTGATTTCCGCCGACGACTATGTATAGAAAGGGCGGAAAGGTAAATTAAAATTAAAGCTTTATTTGGCTTCCCCGTTTTACTTAAATGTCACAGGACTTTCTCATTATTTTCGTATATTAGCATCTATATCTATACATTAATGAAATAGTAACGGTAACGAATATTTTTTGTTCTTTTTCTGTTTGTCTGGATATATTATGTTCCGGATTGGCTCAAAAACGGCTGAACGGCTTTGGATGAAGTTTGGCACACAGATAGTATAACCTGGATTAACACATAGGGTACTTTTAATCCCGTTAGTACGTTGCCATGGGATATTTTCCTACATCCACGCGGGCGAAGCCGTTTTAATCCCGTTAGTACGTTGCCATGGGATATTTTCCTACATCCACGCGGGCGAAGCCGTTTTAATCCCGTTAGTACGTTCCCGTGGGATATTTTCCTACATCTACGAGGGCGAAGCCATTTTAATCCCGTTAGTACGTTCCCGTGGGATATTTTCTTATATCCACGCGGGCGAAGCCGTTTTAATCCCGTTAGTACGTTCCCGTGGATATTTTCCTACATCCACGCGGGCGAAGCCGTTTTAATCCCGTTAGTACGTTCCCGTGGGATATTTTCCTACATCTACGAGGGCGAAGCCGTTTTAATCCCGTTAGTACGTTCCCGTGGGATATTTTCCCACATCTACGAGGGCGAAGCCGTTTTAATCCCGTTAGTACGTTCCCGTGGGATATTTTCCTACATCCACGCGGGCGAAGCCGTTTTAATCCCATTAGTACGTTCCCGTGGGATATTTTCCCACATCTACGAGGGCGAAGCCGTTTTAATCCCGTTAGTACGTTCCCGTGGGATATTTTCCTACATCTACGAGGGCGAAGCCGTTTTAATCCCGTTAGTACGTTCCCGTGGGATATTTTCCCACATCTACGAGGGCGAAGCCGTTTTAATCCCGTTAGTACGTTCCCGTGGGATATTTTCCTACATCCACGCGGGCGAAGCCGTTTTAATCCCGTTAGTACGTTCCCGTGGGATATTTTCCTACATCTACGAGGGCGAAGCCGTTTTAATCCCATTAGTACGTTCCCGTGGGATATTTTCCTACATCCACGCGGGCGAAGCCGTTTTAATCCCGTTGGTATGTTCCCATGGGCTATTTTCCTAAATCCACATTTTTAATAAAATGTTGAAAATTTATGATTTGAAATCACTTCCATTCTGTATTAAAGGAGACTTTTGCCTTGCCATGGCGTACAGTTAAGTATGAACAAGCGTGCCAAAACGAGCTTACATACGCCGAAAATACGCCCAAAATCAGTAATAGCCTTATCGCTAAGTATAGGCTAATGTAACGTCATCTTTGAACGATACTTTTCGAAGGAAAGTATTCTTGTTACAAAACTTTTATTACTTAATATGCATAATCAGCCTATAATGTTCCCACTGCTGGGACACAGGCCTCCTCTCGGTGAGAGGGAGTGGGTCGTACTCCACCACGCGGGCCTTGTGCAGATCGGTGGATATTATATATAATATGTACAGAACCAACAAACGGGAACGCGAAAGCTTATCAGAAAACAACCCCAAAACTTTTCAAATATTTTATGGATTCAAACTTTTGCAACTTTTAAAGGAAAATAACTTTAAAATTGAAGCTGTTCACAGGATTATATAGATAGATAAATTACTCTTTATTATGCACACTATAAAAATTACAGATATAAATGTTGAAATTTTACATAGGATGACACAATGGGCGGTCTTTTTATTAAAAGAAAGTATTGCGAGTAAAAATGGAAAGCGATTTGATAATGTGATTTCTCTAATTGATATCGGTAATGACAAAGTTAAGAGTACCCTACAATCTTGAGTTCACATTAATAATTTCACGATGGAGATATTATTTCACGTTTTGCCTGATAAGTAGGTCGAGAGATTTTATGTAACGGTTTTCGAGTTAGTTCGACCGCAACTGAGTTTACTATGTCAAAGGACAAGATTGTAAATGTTTGCAATTCGAGTAATGGTTACCTCTTCTCTAGCATCATGCTGAGTGGAAGCCTTCTTGTCACAGTCATGACGTGCCAGCAGCTGACGACTTTTGTTTTGTACTCATGATTTGTACCTATGTAGATCTATTTTGTTTTTTTTTCTTGTTATTATTATTTTTGTTATTTTTCTTTTTGTAAAATTGAGTTAAATATATTTTTGTATGCACGTGTTTCTGTGACAAATAAACTAATTTTTCTTTCTTTCTTTTCTTTATTTCTTTTCTTACATTTAAATGATGACACTGACATTTCTTTAGATAGAAAACCCGAACTTGATAAAATTTTACTACAATATTCGTTTTTCATAACTGGTTTTCCTACTAGGCGCATGACTACTGGCGAGTTAGAAATTAGGCTTATTGATCAGACATTCTGCACCCGAATAGTATTCAAATTTAAAATACTCACCAAAATGTTCCAATGTACCCGACGAGGATTCGACCACGCATAGGTCGACTCGCTTCTCCGAGGGGGCTGTACAGCGGCTCGTGATGTGGTCCAGCGCGCTACATGGTTTCTTTGCGTTAATCTTCCTCGTACGCCATTCTGCTTGCTTGTGTCCCAACTTCCCACATACGTGGCGTTTTCTCGGAAGCGGTGACGAAAATCTTGGTCGTTTTTCATTTCATACGTCAGTCGTCGTTCATACATCTGAGGGGCAGTGAGGAGTTTTTGGCGCTTTAGGTAGGAGAACGCTGAATTGATGACGCGTCTTGATTTCTGTAGTGAATGCAAGCCGTTGCAAGCGCTTGTCTATTTGTGCCAAATGAGCGATAACTCAACTGTTATTGCTCATTTGGTCATTTAGTGTCAAACACTCTGCTGTTTGTTCAACGCTCAAGTCCTTCCACTGATTAAACAGAGACGTATAGTTCGCGTTATGTAAGTCTGCCGCTCTTAAGTAGACTACAAATGCCTGCGCAGTAGTCAATATCTATACTAAAACAGCAGCGCGCTATGCCGTGCGCATCGGAAAGCTTGGTTTCAGAGCGGCAAACTTATTTGACGCGAAGTATTAATTAAGCGACTCGAATAGGCAGCGTAAGTTTCGTCATCTTTAGGATTTTCGTTATTAATTTTAATGAGGGTAGCTGCCGATGTCCCGACTCTCACAAATCTTGCTTTAAATAAATAACTACTTAAATTGTGCCCAAGTTAAGCCTGAATAACTTACTTGCGATAGCCATGTTGATGCGGAGCCTTTCAATGTTTTACTGATGGTTATAATAAGCTGACTCCCTTCCACTTGACAATCTCCAAAGCACCAGTCTGCAGTTGAACTCCTGTAAAACCACGTGGCTGTTCACACTTGGGCTCTTCTTCTCTTGCATTTGCTGGTTTTGTAATTCGAAAAGTAACCACCATTGTGTATCGCTGTTGCTCACACCGCTTCTCGATTCATTTGCACGACTGAATCCCACTTCTGATGACGGATCATCAGGATGATTTGAGCTATGATCAGCCATCAGGCGGGTTTCTGTGGGAATCGTGCAAATAAATAACAATTACTTAGGCAAATAATCACTTTACACTTTAATAATTTATTACAATCAACTTATTAACTAACTTATTATGGGCTTTGCCCTGCATTGAGACAATAACAGGCTGGTATGATGATGATGATGGTTCAACAAAACGTAGGACAGTTCTGAAGCGTTTTCACTCCTCGATCACCAAGAAAAACAGGCCCTGTCATCTCTGTCAAAACGTGCCAACTTTAGTCTTGATAGTTGCCGCTAGGTGGCGCGCTTTGTGTAATTGCAACCATCAATTGCCGGATGCGACAAATATACAATATGTAACAAAAACCCTGTTGTTTCTTCTACCTACGTTTTAAGATCCTACCTACGTCTACCTACGTTTTA
The DNA here is from genome assembly GCA_948252095.1 of Dicycla oo. Lineage (NCBI taxonomy): Eukaryota > Metazoa > Arthropoda > Insecta > Lepidoptera > Noctuidae > Dicycla > Dicycla oo. The sequence goes on from OX411728.1 coordinate 18,333,924, forward strand.
AAAATCGGTATACATACGTAATAAAGCAAGCCATTTATAAAAAAACTGTTCAACAAAAATAATTAAAATAAATATTTAATTATTAATATTTGTAATGTTTAACTAATTTCTTACCTCTGCAATTCTGCATGAAGTGATGACGCGACATCCGTTCGAAAGTAAGCTGCGTGGGAGACTAAGTAAGTGATTCGCGGGGCGGCGGGTGGTGGGGTAGGTAGGCACGTGATACCAACCCGGGGCCCGTGCGCCCTGATGTACTTGTAAAATCTAATACTTTTTTTTGACTTTGACCTCTCGACTAGCCAATGCTTTTTTTTTAATTATAATTTCATCAATGTTGCGCTTGTAGGTAACTGTTAAAAGGAACAAAAGGGTTTTGTTACATGTTGTATATATGTATACCGGGTGACTAGTAATTAGTGACTTGATTTTTTTTTGCATGAAGCGATGAAGTGACATCCGTCCGAAAGTAAGCTGCGCGGGAGACTAAGTAAGTGATTCGCAGGGCGGTTAGTGGCGGGGTAAAGGGGTAGGTAGGCACGTGGTACGAACCCGGGGCCCGTGCGCCCCGATTTACTTGTAAAATCAGATACTCTAAACATTTTTTCGATTTTAATAGTTATTTGACTTTGACCTCTCGACTAGCCAATGCTTAATTTTATTTTAATTATAATTTCATCAATGTGTGCTTGTAGGTACCTAAATGTATACGTCCCCAAAAGGAACAACAGGTTTTTGTTACATATTACAAACATGAAACAAGAGTAAGGAACTACATGTCTATTTTCTTTTTTTTTTCGTGTTCTTGTTAGTGACTAACCTGCTGTGTCACAGTTCTATGCCGCCCGTGGGCCTCTGGCTTGGCTTCACATTCCGTCGAGAATTAATCTCAGGCATTCTTTTTTCCTCGCGAGTTTCCTCAGGATGGTTTTCCTTCTACATATTTTTGTAAAGAGAGAGGAAGTGCTATTTTTTAACCAGAATTTTAAAAGCGGACAAAGGTTGAGCACGCCTTATCGACACGGGCAAGGCATTCCTTAAACATATAGACTGTAAAAGACGTTATAAATGCTGATGGAATATATCGGTATCTGTAGACTCAAGTTAACTCTAGTTTATGCTGAGCTTGGTGTAAAAGCTTACATCTAAGTGGTTCTTGAAACTCTGGATCCACAGTAATGTTGTTTTAAGTCCAGCCATCCATGCTGATAACTAAGGAAGGTATTTAATGTTTCTTTTACCCATAAATTGGTGAGCCTTTCCTCCGGGTATATTTGCTTATAATTAGCATCCGTACGTGAAATAATATTCTCATTTTATTGATTTAAAACCGAAAAAGGTGTTCTTGTAGGATTGTGAGTGGTACTATGGTGGCTTGAAGACCTTCAGTATTTTCTATTTAGGATTCAATTAACCTATCAGATAGTCTTTATTATGATAGAGATTGAGGCCAGTCTATTTTATGTGCAAAGGCAAACTTACACGCTCTCTGAATTTAATTAGTATCTACTACTTAATTGTTTTTTGAAAGCTCATTTTCATGAATGCCATCTTATGACGGGTCTCATGATTTATTTACTACTAGCTGTTGCTCGCGACTTCGTCTGCGATCCAGGATGAAAGTAGCCAGTAGCCTATATCCTTATTCAGCAGGGCTAACATGTCAAGCGCGAGATCACTCTTTTTCTCGATTTGTCGAAATTTGTCTACGATCCTGCAATTATTATAATGCCTAACATGACCGTTAGGCTCGAGTAAACTTGAAAAAATCACTTTGACACTTCATTATCTCGTGACGAGAAACAAATGTAGCGAGTTATTAAAAACAAATCATTTTTATCACAGCAACATCGGCTTGAGGTTCATTCTTTTGATTTTACCCATGAATTAGTATGTACTATATTTATACTACGTCCACCTCTTTTAATTTATGTTAAGTTCGTTGTGTAACTGACTTTTTGGATAAAATTAATGTTTTTGATTAAAATTAAATGTTATTCTTTGGCATGCCGAAATTAAAATACAGAATAACGGAAATGAAAATTAGTGGCACATAATATTCTCACTAGATATACCAAGATACCTCCGTGCCTCGGAAGCACGTTAAGCCGTTGGTCCCGGCTGTTTTTCGTGGGTCTCTGACAGTCGTTACGAGTCGTCAGAAGCCCGAAAGTCTGAGAACCAGTCTTACCAAGGGCATCATACTTCCTAGTTACCGGGTTGTTGAGGTCAGAGAGGCAGTTGCTCCATTTAAAATCTGGTATTCAGCTGCTTCCGATTAGACTGGAAGCCGACCCCAACATAGTTGGGAAAAGGCTAGGCAGATGATGAATATCACTAGATAATAACGACAATTGACAAATGAGCCAACGATCACAATTTGACAAAGCGAAGATTGTTATAGTAACAATCACCATAAAACCCATGACCACCCATACCCATCACCAATAAAAGTTCGTTAATCACCACACTTACCAAAAGGACAGGTTTTCAGATAAATATATGGGGTATAATAATTTTGGGGTGGTTTTGGGATCTACCTCCTAGTGGTCCACCCCGGGCAACGGCACCACAGGCTTGCCTGTGGTACGGCTGAACGATCCCACTTAGCGGTGGTAGGCTCCGCAAGGGGCCGCCTGGCTCGCGACCACCATCCCACCGGAGTCCGGCGCCAAGCAGCTTGCTGTGTTCCGTCGGTGTGTGGGAGTGCCAGTGCCTTTGGGGGAGAAGGAGATTGTCAGTTGCGCTGTTTGGCACCGGTTGTGGTCTCTGAGTCAGCTAGCCGGGTAACTCATTTTGGAGGGTAGCGGGATCCGAAGCACGGTGCCAGCCGTTGGCCGACCGCAGTCAGTAGGGGGCCCAAGTAGCACGCCAGCCACGTGCCAAAGGCTGCCCCGCCAACTCGCGAAAAATCCCGGTATGCTCCACCGTGCCAGCCGGCGACTGGATGGGAGGACCCGGTGGCCATATCCGGGGGGGTTCGGGCGTCCCCGCAGTCTCCAGATGAGTTCCCCGTAGGTTTGGTTGGCTCTAGTGTTCCACTTGGATCACTGAGCGGCGCCTCGACAAGTCGACTTTTTCCCCAACAACTCCACTCAATATGACACACAAAGCGAAGAAAAATAAGGTTAAACAACGGCTGCACTTCCTCCCACTAAAAGTGCACCTCACTAATATCAGGGGGTTGCACTCCAATCTCGATTCGGTCCATCACCACCTTGAGACCGAGAAGCCGCACCTGTTTTTCCTAACGGAGACGAAGATAACAACCCCGTCGGACGTGGCGTACCTCAACTACCCGGGGTACTCTCTTGAACACAAGTTCAAGAAGCAAGCTGGGGTCTGTGTGTACGTCCGCGATGACATTTGTTGTCGTCGTCTCCGTTGCTTTGAGAAATCGGGTTTCTCTGCCATATGGCTACTTGTGGATACTGGCGTGGAGAAATCTCTCTACATCGGCATCTACCGATCGCATAGCGGTGACCAGGAGACAACAGCGCTCTTTAATTTCCTCGTGGAGTCGACTGACGTAGCCCAGCAACGGTACCCAACGGCGAAGCTCATTTTTCTGGGGGACTTCAACGCCCATCATAAAGAATGGTTGTTCCCATACCAGAAAACTGACCATGCTGGGTTGGAGGCGCGCAATTTTGCTTTAACGCTAGATCTGACCCAGATGGTGAATGTGGCAACGCGGGTACCGGATGTTGACGGCCATACACCCAATTGCTTGGACCTTCTGCTGGCATCTGATCCGGACAGTCATTCAGTATCGGTCTCAGCCCCGCTGGGAACGTCTGACCACTGTCTGGTGAAATCCATATCAACCTGCTCTCCTCCAGATGAGAGCCCTAGAGGCACGAGGCGAGTATGGCGATACGGGTCAGCAGACTGGGATGAGATGCGGCACTTTTTTGCGTCTTATCCATGGCGGCAAGTGTGCTTTTCCTCGGGTGACCCCTCGCGCTGTGCTGACGCGGTTGCGGACGTGATTCGGCAGAGGATGGAATATTTTATTCCATTCTCCGACATCCCGCTCGGTCACAAATCCCGGCCTTGGTATAATGCAGAATGTGCCCACGCTGAGGCCCGAAAAGAGACTGCCTACCAAGCCTGGGTCAAGGCCCGCGACCGCAAAGTTAGAGCGCGCAGGGTTCGCGCGAAGAAGAGAGCCTTTAATTCTGCCGCCAAGTTCTGCAAGCGGGTTTTGCGTAGGGCACGTTTTGACCATGTCGGACATATCGGGGCCAGGCTGGCTTCGCACCCTCCGGGTAGTAAACAGTTCTGGTCCCTGTCTAAAGCGGTTGAAACGAATTTCTGTCGTCCCACTTTACCTCCTATGATGAAACCTGATGGGTCGCTGGCTCACTCTGCAATTGAGAGGGCGAATTTATTTGCATCTCTCTTCGCAAGCAATTCACGTCTGGACGCTGGCGCAAAGCAACCACCTACTGTACCTCATTGTGACTCCTCGATGCCGGAGATCGCAGTACACATTAAAGAGGTCCGAAGAGTATTGTGCAGTCTAGACGTGAACAAGGCCAGCGGGCCTGACGGCATTCCAGCGAGAGTGTTGAGGCAGTGTGCGCCTGAACTGTCTCCTGTATTGACACGTTTGTTCCGCCTCTCTCTTGAAAAAAGAACGGTGCCGAAATCCTGGAAGCTTGCAAATGTACAACCAGTGCCCAAAAAAGGCGACCGTGCAGACCCTGCCCATTACCGTCCGATCGCCATTACCTCCATTCTGTGCAAAGTTTTGGAAAGGGTACTGAACAATAAGTTGCTGAACTACCTTGAAGACAATGATCTCCTCAGTGACCGTCAATATGGCTTTCGCCGCGGACGGTCAACTGGCGATCTTCTTGTGTATGTCACGCACTGCTGTGGCGAAGCCATCGAGAAACACGGCGAAGCACTGGCTGTATCGCTTGACATCTCGAAGGCCTTTGACAGGGTCTGGCACGCTGCTCTGCTCAGCAAGCTTCCTGCTTATGGCATCCCAGCTGATTTTTGTAGCTGGATATCAGATTTCCTTAGTGAACGGTCGATTAGAGTAGTTGTTGATGGCTGCTCTTCTGACCTTGTGGCTGTTGATGCCGGAGTTCCTCAGGGGTCTGTTCTCTCTGCAACTCTTTTCCTGCTGCACATCAATGACCTGCTTCGGCCTGGTATTGTTGGGTACGCAGATGACAGTACAGTTTCAGAGAGATACTTGTCCAGAGCAAAAACCAGCGGGGCCGAAGTTCGTTCCTTGAGAGAGGCCATGGTAGAGCGGACAGATTTGACCTTAAGCTTTGTCTCCCAGTGGGGTGATGATAATCTGGTCTCTTTTAACGCCACCAAAACGCAGGCGTGTCTTTTTACCGCTAAAAAGAGTCGTTTCGCCCAAACTCCTACTTTACGGGGTACATCTGTTCCTGTAACTGATCGACTTGAGCTCCTAGGCATGGAGTTGACATCTGGTCTCAACTTCGGCGCCACCATCGAGTACAAGGCCCAAACTGCGGCCAAGAAACTGGGCATCCTAAATAGGGTGAAGCGATACTTTACGCCTGGACAGCTTTTAACCCTTTACAAAGCGCAAGTCCGATCCTGCATGGAGTATTGCAGTCACCTTTGGGATGGATCAGCTAAGTACCAACTCGCCGCGCTTGACTCGGTGGAACGCAGAGCTAAGAGGCTCATTGGCGACGTAAAACTGGTGGATGCCAAGCTTCATAGCTTGGCTCATCGCCGCAAGGTTGCCTGCTTGTCGGTCTTCTACAGATTGTACTTCGGAGAGTGTGCCCGAGAACTCCACGACCTCATTCCACCGGCCCCCTTCTACCACCGGACATCTAGACGCACTGCCAGTTACCATCCCTACCTGGTTGCTATTCCACCAATTCGCACTAAGCGCTTCCAAATGTCTTTTATAATGCGCACAGCAAAAGAGTGGAACTCACTACCTGCGTCTGTATTTCCGAACGTATACAACCCTAATCTATTCAAAGTGAGAGTGAACAGGCTTCTTCTGGGTAAGCTCACTCCATCGTCGACTTTGTCTCTGTCACCTCTGACCTAGACTAGAGTCAAGAGCAAACCCATCACAAATAAAAAAAAAAAAAAAAAAATATGCAGCTGGAGTTGATTACGCTATTATAATCATAACACACTAAACGTAATCACTACCCGTAGGAAATTAACCGGCGATTTTATTAGATATTGCCATACAGCCATAATCCCTAGATTACGTTAATCAATATAATTGGCAAAGTCACTGGTTATTACTGAAAGTGATACTCATCTACGTAATAGTGCTCCCTCCGCCACAGTTTCTCTCGCGGCCGCCGGAAGGTACTTCGTGCCAATATAAATATATTGTAAAATAAAATTATAACTAAAATAAGTACATTTATGAAACTGCCATGGTAATTCGGAGTTTTTTTTTGTATCATAATTTTGTTTACTCATCTCGTCGTCAAAATCGAGGACGACTAAATGACAGGAGAATCGCAGATTATCTCGTGTTGAACTGTCAAAATCCGAGATAACTTAGGTGCCATGTTAGGGTTTGTCGAGAAAACATCTAGTTTGATAGGACGAGTCGAGTATTTTGTATAGCAGCGCTGTCAGAAAACGAGAAGTGTTGAGCTGTCAGAAAATTAATCACGCGAGAGTGAGTAATTGTCGCGTGTGTCATGTTAGCCCTGCAGTCATGTTCTACCCATGTGCCAAATTTCATCCAAATCCGTTCTAACGTGAAAGCGTAACAAGCAAACAAACTCACTTTCGCATTTAGGATACTCAGGTTTGCGATTTACCGGCGCTAAATCTTGTTCATCATAATCTGGTCAAAATTCTAGTATACTATGTATGTATAAGTAGGTACCTACCTATATGTATAAAGAGGGAAAGAGCTCATTGGTCATCTAAAAATTCGTCTGCATCGCTGACAAAGGGAAAAGTGCCCAAAAGGCTTGCAGTATTGCCACGTTGCATAGCAATGCTGATTCTTTGGCCTATAAATAGGTTAGCCCTCTATCAACTACTATATTTAAATCCTAGGGTTAAACGCAGCGTTTGATCCTGAATAGACTTCAGTCAGGACAAGTATAAACAAACTTTAACGAATGTTCTGAACACGACCCCAGCTAGACGCACAGGCTACGAACACACGACGTAATTGAGCGTAGACTATTGATCTAGCCTCCCTTGTCTGAGGTCGTCTGTATTCGAAAAACGTTCGCCCGACGACGCAGCGTTTCGGTTATAGCCACAGAAAGCCTACATTCATCGAACCGTAGGCTTAATTAACTTCATAATATCGTCTATCGGTGATTACTAAAGGCTGAAATGGTGGTTCTTTAATATCCATACTAATTATTATTATACCTAAAAGTCGAGAAAGTAATTCTATCTGTATGTCTGTCTGCTACTTTTTTACGCGTTAAGGGCTGAATGGATTTCGATAAAATTTTGCACACAGGTGACTAAATAAGTTATATTAAAATTTTGAATATAATTATTATATATATATATATATATATATATATATATATATATATATATATATATATATATATATACAGGGTGTCCAGTAAATAGCACGACATACTGCAGGGGGTGATAGCTTGGGTCACTACCTATCAATACAACACAATATATGTTCAGCAAAATCTTACGGATTTACAGTTTTACAAAATTTTCCGAAACATCGAAAAATCTCTACCTTGAAACAGATTTTTAAGCATCTCTTAATGAAAAAATCCTTTTCTAGAACTTTTTTTACATCAAATTATTCGTGAATAGGTTACTCTACTCATTATAAGTTTTTTTTTTTTATCAAAAACAAGAAAGTTTTGAAGAAATAGTTTTTTTTGTTAAAATTTTCACAGAACGATTTTCTTTTCGCATAACTTTAACCTACAGTGGTGAAAAAAAAATCCGTAAGATTTTGCTGAACATATATTGTGTTGTATTGATAGGTAGTGACCCTAGCTATCACCCCCTGCAGTATGTCGTGCTATTTACTGGACACCCTGTATATATATATATACGATTTCCTTAATATTCCTCCTCAATATTTATATACTTAAATACATATATATATATCTATATATTTATGTATTTAAGAGGTATAAAATACTAGTCGGTATATTAGTCCGGCTTCTGAAGAATTTTTAAACGGACTTTAAACTCTTGATAGCTATTGATTCGACAAAATTATCTATTTAAGCGAATTCTTTCCTTACCTGTGCTCGGTTTTTGAGGTCCTCAGGAAAACCTTCGATAGTATTTCACTCGGCTTTTAAGCTAAATTCTTCCTTAACGAAGTGTTCAGAAACACGATTTTGAACCAATAATCACTATCGAATGGATAAACACCGTTTACAAAACCTCAGAAACCGGGCATGAGTCATCTAAGAAAGACTACAACAAGGCTACTGAAGGACTAAGTATACCATGAAGGCTGAATTTTATTTTTGTATTTCTTTCACATTTATTTTCTCAGAAATATTGATAAAGAACAACTACTCGGATTACATTACTCGCTGTAATATTTTTTTACAATAAGTATATTAACAACGTTAACCAGACAAAGTTTAACATTTTACTTCTAAAGAAATATTATATTAGTTAAGAATTAAACATAGGTAAATAGGGATCCTACATTGATTTATTTCAGCCATCATGTAAGGCTGTTCGGAGTTTAATCTCGAAGAATCTTCATTTTCTTTGGATCATCCATCCCTGTCAATAATTAATTATAGATATCCAGACGTTCTGATGATCAAAAAAGCTTACGGGATTTTCTCCAATGTTCACAGCAATAGAAACGCTGGGAAAAAAATCTGATAAAGAAAAGAAAAATGATGTGGGTGTAGTTAGTAGGCTTACTACTACTACTACTTACTACACCCACACAAACTTTATTACTATTATTTAAATCTATTATAACTTGAATGTAAGCAAAAAGCCACTGTAAAATGTTAGGCATTTGCCTACATTTTCTCAGTTAGCAAAAGCGTTCGAAATATTTTTGCTCTAACAATTTTGGTAGGCGCCCACAGTACTTTTTATCAATAGTTTTTACATGTTTTGTAACGCCTATCCATCGTATGATATTAGACGGACATTTATTAAAACATTATTTTACTTGGGAAAGTGAGTTTAAATCAATCGAAGTCGCTACTCGATACGCCAACGATTTTTCCGTGTTTAAGGCGATACCATAATAAGTTGGGGCTTTTTCGTAACCATTTATTTCACTATTACAGAATGTATGGATTTCATTTTTGGATATATGTTTATTGACTATTTGATTAATACTCTGACTGAAGGAAAACACGATTGGGTTAAATTTCCTTGATAGAATTTAATTCCGAAAATACCTCTACTTTTTTATATTTTTTTCTGTAATTCTAAAATCCTAAGTAATTTCATTCCATAATTGCATTCAAAATGTGCGTATTAGGTAATTGAAAACTCTGGCTGAACATAATTTTGATAGATAGCTTAATTTATTTTTAAACAATTTTTATTTGGTTTGGCGCTTTTATTTTGGTTCCAGCGCATTGTTGCCCTCTTTTTTTCGCATGTTTATGTAATTGACTCACTTTCTTATTACCGCTCAGTTAGCTTTTTTACATATCGCCTTAAGGGTCCATACCTCAAAAGAAAAAAACCGGAACCCTTATAGGATCACTCGTGTGTCTGTCGCTCTGTCTGTCTTTCTGTCCATCTGTCACAGCCAATTTGTTCCGAATCTAATGGAGAAATTTGGTACACGTATGAATATCTGTGACCCAAACACGAACGTGTTATGTAAATAAATAAATTTTGAATATGGGGGTACAGGGGTTTGAACCTTTTGAGCCTCGTCCCGGTTCACCATCTTGATTATTTTTTTAAATAATACCTATATATACCTATGGATATATAGGTATTATTATATCGTCGTCATGCTGCCAAAGTTAGCTAAATGCACAATAATGCAGTTTGAGATATATCAATTTGAAAGTTTACTGTACATTGTTTTGTTAAATACTAGCTTTCATTAATATGTTTAGTTCTTTTCCGACGCATTATTTATCCTTCTGTAGAAAGCAAGACTAGTCAATTCGATTATCCTTATAGAAACGGATAAAAAAAAATCTCCGAGAGGAGTGTTTTTAATCACTTTTGGCTGCCAATTATCAAAAATAGTTTTTTGTTAAATTTGAACCTTTGAGTCTTAAAGTTTTAATAATGCATAGAAGTAGATATTCATTTCACCATTATACATATGTAGAAAATGTTGAGTCTATTGAATGTTATCAGAAGATCAGAAAAAAAGAGTTAGACATAATTTTAGCTAGTTTTACCTGACGAAAAAATTAAGAACTTTTCATTTATTCATTTTATACATTTTGTTGTACAGATTAATATCCGTAACTACTGAACGGATTTGAATGAAATTGGGTAAGTAGATAGATAAAGCAAAGGATTAACACATAGGCAACTTGTGTATATCACTGCTGGACACAGGTCTCTTTTAAAATTAATCTCTGAAACTACTGGAACGGATTTAGATGAAAGTTGGTAGGTACCTAGACAGATAAGGCACAGGATTAACACACAGGCTACTTTGTAACCCACTGCTGGACATGGCTATTGAGCTTGATTTTAAAAGATCAATGTAAATAATTACTTAGTAATCGAGTTTAACGTACCCACTCAGTAGAATGATAACTGCTACAGTTATTTTGAAACATCATCGTATCATCATTTAATTGCTTTTGGCTGCAGAGACGTTTATCTAATAGAACCCATAGTAACTTTACCCGAAATCAATTAAATGCATACAATTATTTTTTTCACAAAAACATTATTTCATCCTACATTTCTTAAGGGCGCGAATCAAAATGAGTTAAAGTTAATAATTAAATTTTTGCTGACGTGTGTTATTAAAGTTTTCAATAAGTAAATATTTTTCCAAAACCGGCTAACGGCATTTGATATACTATGGCAGAATAAATCATCTGTGGACCTGCTCCAGTGCGTAAATGAGAAAATCAACTAAACGAGTTTAATATTATTTAGCAAGCGTAATATCGAAAAACGTATCGTTTAACAAATTAAATCGTTTTTGTCTGGCGATTTTTTACAGAAATCGGTAAATACCCTTTATTATGCACAGAGTATCTCTGCAACTAATGGGTTACTGCGTTTAACCGACATTGGCAGATGACAGAACTGAAAAACTGAATCGATTGGTATTTTTAACACATAATTAACTAAAATTGCAGATAATCGGTTTTGGCAGCATGACGGCGATATATAAGAAATAAGAAAATTAAAAAAAAAAGTTTTGCAAACTGTAGCGTACATATCAAATGAAAGGGTATCAAACATGTTCTTTTTATAATTTTAAAATAAATATTTTTTAAAGTTATTTAAGAAAATAGACGAAAACATACCATTGCTCCCCTTATCTCCGAAACTACTGAAGCTTAACATTTTGAAAAAATACAGGAAATATTTCTACACCCATAGATTACGGGAAAACTTAGAAGGAAATCTATGGTCTTAAAATAACATGGTAAATTTCTCAATATTGTGCATACAAAATTACATTTGCAGTTGAAATCTATGGGAGAACATTTTTTTTTTCAATTATAATGTTAAGTTTGTATTTGAGATAAATTCATCCCGACTACGGGACCCTTCAATATGCGTGGTCCGACACGCACTTGGCCGGTTTTTCAATTAAATCACATTTATATAGTTTCGAACTACTACGATACAAACTGTACGATACACCTGCACCCTAATTGCGTAACACACTATCGATCGGAATGTTACATTTTGACAGTTCAACAATATTCATTGCGTGAATGACGTTATTGAGCACACAAATTTTTCGAACATATGAAGCAATGGATTAGCAATTTGCTTCAAAATGATTCAGATTTAGATTGATAGTGTGTTACGCAATTAGAGTGCGGTAACACATTTCGAATTTATGTTCTCCATCCAAAGTAGGTACTGTCAGGGTACTGTGAAAGTCGGAAGGAAAGAAGAGATGGAAGTGTAGGTAAGTACCTCCACTTCCATCTCTTCTTTCCTTCCGACTATCATTAGCGCGTATCATTGAAAACGGCCCGAAGGAAGTCCTTGGGGCCGTTTTCAATGATACGCGCTTTATGTTTAACTCTGATATATTTTATCTTATTTTTCAGAAAGTAGGTATCACACATCTTTTAAATAATTATAGCTTTTCGGCCCATTGATTTCTGTTCAAAGTGTGTCTCTTAATCTAGCCTTTACACCGCCTGGTGAAGGTTACAGGTTGAGTCTCTACAATACCAATGTTTGTCTGATATTTATTTTTGAATCGATACGCCTCCGAAAGTCTTCCAAATTCACTTCATATCCTGTCCAATTGTAAGTCAGGAACAAAAAACTTTCAATCAAACTACAGAACCTGACACCTCAGACAAGGCCTCACCTCAAGCATTTCTCTTAACAAGATCTTCTTCAAACAAAATAACGCGGAAACACACCGCGGGATACCGGATGACAGATTTCTTTGCAGCTTTGCGACGTATTGTCCGGGTCCACCAAAGAGAATTAAGAGGCTGTATAGTCGTTGGGATGCACAAAGAGTCAAAGATACTCATCACACGCATAACAATACACAAGTACTTGTTTCTGTTCTGTAATTTATTTGAGACTAGCTGTCGCCCGCGGCTTTGCCCGCATGGATGTAAATACTTCCCTATTTATTCGGATTTTGTTCACAATTTCATTGGTTTTAATTTTTTTGCGCGGTATCCTAATATTTTTTTATCGGTCAAGCCGTTTCGGAGATTCGCCATAACAAACACAGACAAGAGAGGAGCCCGTGGCTAAGTAATAACAGCCGCACGGGTCGATCCATCAGGTTAAGCAACGGTTGCCGGGGTTGGTCCATAGATGGGTGATCATCTTTACATACCGAGACTCCGCCGTGCCTCGGAAAGCACGTTAAGCCGTTGGTCCTGGCTGTCTATCGTGGATCTTTGACTGTCGTTACGGGTTGTCAGAAGCCCGAAAGTCTGACAACCAGTCTTACCAAGGGGTATCGTATTACCCAGTAACTGGGTTGTGGAGGTCAGATAGGCAGTCGCTCCATGTAAAATACTGGTATTCAGCTGCATCCGGTTAGACTGGAAGCCGACCCCAACCTAGTTGAGAAAAGGCTAGGCAGATTGATTGAAACACAGACAAACATTTTTTATTGTTTTTTTGTTATAAGTACGTATAAGTATATGTATAATGTCACGTGCATTTAGTAAAAAGCTGTTTTTTTTTTTTTTTTTTTTTTGTCAGAATATTGTACAAAGTTGTTATATGAATTATGTATTGCCATCATAATATTCTGCCGTTTCCGGCGTACAAAAATATAGGATCATTACATTAAAATTAAGAATTAGAATTACAAATTTTGAATAAATTGAACAATAGTTGTAAAAGAGATTAATTATATAAGTCAAAATGCAATGAAGTCAAGGAGATACAATATGATTTATAGGCAATAATGTCAAATAATTAGGTAAATTTGTCATTCATAAAATCTTCAGTCGAGTAATAACATTTGTTTAAAAGAAAGTTAAATAATTTACATTTAAATGTTCTGAGGCTGAGGGTTTTGAAGCAATCAGGTAATTTGTTATAAACAGTAAAGGACATACAGTATACATTATTAGAGAACAATTTAAGTCTACGCCTAGGAACATTAAGCATATGCACTTTGCGGCTGGGTCTGGATACAACATCGTTATACAGGTCAAATTCATGTCTGTTATGGTGTACAAAGATACAGATTTCAAAAATGTATAGTCCTGGAAGTGGCAGTATTCTAAGTTTTTTAAATAGTGGAACACAACTGTCCAGTGGGTGCGCTCCACAGATTGAGCGTATGCATTTTTTCTGAGCTCGAAACACTCTTTTAAGGTCAACCGAATTACCCCATATCATAATACCATAGCGCAAAATTGATGACACATAGCCATGGTATGCACATAGTGCCGCATTAACACTAGCCACACGTGTTAGTCTATATAAAACGAATACAAATCTATCTATCTTCTTACATAAATCATCAATATGAGATTTCCAGTTACAGTTTTTGTCAATTTTTATCCCCAAGAATTTTACGTAATCGACCTCTTCTATTGTCTCATTTCCGTATTGTATTTTAAGCGGTGGACGCGTACTGTTATATGTCTGGAATTGTATCATTTTTGTTTTGTTAATGTTAATATGAAGATTATTGTGTTCAAGCCATGTAATCATTTTATTTAATGTCATGTTTATTTCATTTTGGTACTCAACAATGTCGTCATTTTCATTTATAATACTGAGGGTCGTATCGTCAGCATATAGTATGCAATTGTGGGAAGTGACACTAGACAAGTCATTAACATATAGTAAGAATAAAAGTGGCCCTATTATGGTCCCTTGGGGAACACCGCAGTTATTTTCGCGATACTGAGACCTATATGCGAGCTTTTGATTTCCTGTTTGTCCCGAAATCTCAACACATTGCTGTCGATGTGTAAGGTAGCTTTCTAGCCATTTCAATGCGTTTCCCCTTATGCCATATCGGTCTAGTTTATAAATTAACAATCTATGGTTCACGAAATCAAAAGCCTTGGACATATCTAGAAAAATGGAGGAAATTGGTAGTTTTTCATTAAGGCTTTTCGTTATTAATTTTAATAGAGCAAAACAAGCTGTTGTGGTCGATTTATTTTTTCTGAAACCAAATTGATCTTCATTTAGAATTTTGTATTTGGATAAAAATCCGGAGAGTTTTTCATGCATGACCTTTTCAAAGACCTTTGATAATATTGGTATGAGTGTTATTGGACGGTAATTATTCATATCACTTCTATCACCTTTCTTGTGGATTGGTTTAACAATTGAGAATTTTAACCGTGAAGGGAATAGACCTTGCTTAAATGACATATTAATAATATGGCTAATATGAATTGATAAAAATGTAGAGCATAATTTAAGGATTTTTGTGTTAATGTCATCGTAGCCTGTAGAGATAGTTGATTTTAAAGAGTTTATTATTTTATATACATTGATGTCATTAGTTGGGGTCAAATACATAGTATTTGGATGATGAGTCATCGGTGGTGTATAGTCAATAGATGGGTCAATGGTGTCATTCGTTATGTCAATAAAAAAATTGTTAAAAATGTCAGCTATCTTTTCAGGTTGAGTGTAAGTTTGATTGTCTAACTGAATTTTATTTATGTCATGAGAATTTTGTTTTTCGCTGGTATTACTTTTTATTACTTTCCAGGCAGCCTTACATTTGTTGCTGGATTGAGACAAATAACGCGTGTTCTCGCCTTTTTGTGCTTGCAACATGCTTCTTTTTAGAATAGCAGTATATTTACAGTAGGTGTTTTTATGACGATTTTTATTTGCTCTTGAGAGACGATATTTTAGATACAGACGCCGTTTGTTTATACAACATTTTTTTATGCCTTTTGTCATCCAACTATGTTTTAAAGGCTTAATAGTTATTTTAAACTTGATTTTGGGGAAGCATAAATTATAGAATAATAGTAGCATGTCATGGAAATAATTAAAAGCAATATCAGTATCTTCAGTCTGGTAAATATCTGAGAAAGACAATGAAGATAGGCAGTTTACAAACTTATCTATATTTTCTTGATTAAAATCGCGTCTTTGTTCAAAATAGAATGGCCTTTTAATATTCGTGGTGTCTACCGTTACCTCAAAACATATAGATTGTCCTGTTTCGTGATCAGATAGAGCTAGGTAGTGTATTTGGGGCTTAACATTTGGTATGTTACTCGTAATTAAATCGATACAGGAGAGTTTTCTTGTTGGTTTGGTAATATGATTATTTAAGTTATAGTTTTTTAAAATAGATTCTAGCTCTTTGAAATGTTTATCTGCTTTTATAGCGTCTATGTTCCAGTCACCGCATAATATGATGCTTTTATTATTTCTTTTCATAAGGTTTCTTAATAGGAGGTTTAAATTTTCTAAAAATAATTTAATGTTTGAATTTGGTGTGCGGTAAATGCAGATAACATAAAGTTTTAAGGTTGTAATCTCAATTGCACAGTATTCGAAATAATATAACTTGGGCTCAATTACATTACATAAAGGTTTGCAGTCAATGTCTTTTTTGGTCAATATGCAAGTCCCACCTCTACGTTGATGCGGCCTTGAAAATGCTGACACTACTTTATAGTTCTTCATGGTAAGATTTGATTCTGCCCCTTGTCGTATAAATGTTTCACTGAGACAAACAATATCAATACTCATATTAGTTTTTTCTAGTTCTGTTATTGATAATTCTAGAAGGTCTTTTTTACTCAATATACCAGCTATATTTTGATGTAGAAGAGAACATTTGCGTTTAACCTCGAAAAAACATCGGTTGGCTAGCGTTTTCACTGTTGCTCGTAGGTTTAGGAATATAATTAGTAGTATTATGCTGTTTTTTAAAATAATATGGGATAGTTCCTTTTTTGTACATATTTGTTTTTGTAACATTGTTGTTATACTTATGTTGCATGTCTTTTTTGGCACATCTAGATTTCAGTTGTGAAGTTACTAATTTCAGGTAGTTTATGTTGTCAATTTCTATATTTATTTTAAAACACATAAAGCGCTTCGATACAAAATTATAGTTATTAGTGCTTACCATAACATCAGATGTATCAATAAATTGGCAGTTTGGATAGTTTTTCAGAATCAGTTTTATGTGTGTATTTAATAGGTTAGTATTTAAGTAGTGATTATTTAGAACATTTAGGATGAACACTTTGTTATTTTTTACTTTATGAAGTGAAGAACATAACTCTGTTAAAAATAAGTAGGGATTTTTATCGTTACTTCCAATACCTAATACGATAATGTCATCACTTTGTAGTCCTTCTGATAATTTGTCAAAGTTGCACAGGACTTGTGTACTCGTTGCATACGGTTTTGAGATTCCTGATACCGAGTATATGTTGTTCCATTTATTATTATTTCTTTGTGTTGCTATTTCTTGAGCAAATTCCCGTACTTGTTGGTCACCTAAAACTAATATTCTTGGAGAAGATATGTTGTGTCTCAGTTCTTCTACTTTTTCTGAATTTGGGGGGGAAATTATTAAGTCTTCACGTCGAGTATCTTGGGTCAGTTTGGGTATCTACCCAAACTGACCCAAGATACTACCAAAATAAGAGCCCAACCGCACCTATAAAGCATCTGCTTTATAGGTGCGGTTGGACTCTTATTTTGGTCCATAGATGTCGCTAAATGTTGTGTCGTGATGTTCATGATGTCGCGCTTTAGTAGGGGAGGTTGAGGAGTTTTGAGCTCATGGTTTACTGGATCCAAATCTTGAGTCTTTAGGGGTGTAGAATGGGTAGAAGTACTAGTCATTCTAGCGAGATTTAGAGGTGTAGAATGAGTAGACGTGCTGGTCGTTCTAATGAGATTGCGTTTACGTGAAGTCGTCGGTGTCATGTTTTTCATGTCGGATGAGATAATTTTTTTATATGTCTCAATAATTTTCTGACCTTCGCCTATATCCATTTTCAGTTTGAAGTTTTCGCTGTTTAAGTTTTCAATCTCCTGGTGTGCTGATTGAAGTTCCATTGTTAATCGTCTAATTGTTTCGTTGAGGTTGATTATAGTGTCGCTATCATTCATGGACTTGTTTGGCAAGCTCTTCATGGTGGTATCGAGCAATGTCGAATTATTTGTAAACAAATGATCGAGTTATTTTGATATTACAAACAGACACTTCAATTTTATTTATTTGTATACACTATTAGTTGCCCGCGGCTTCGCTCGCGTGCGTGTGTCAGTACATACGTCCCAATTTAAATCAGATTTTGTTCACAATTTCATGGGTTTTATTTAGTGGTTTTGCGCGGGGAACCGTAATCCTTTTCTAAAATAAAAGTAGACGAAGTTACTATAAGTAACATCAGCTATGTGACAGTGAAAGTCCTGTTAAAATCGGTCCAGCCGTCT
The DNA here is from genome assembly GCA_948252095.1 of Dicycla oo. NCBI lineage: Eukaryota > Metazoa > Arthropoda > Insecta > Lepidoptera > Noctuidae > Dicycla > Dicycla oo. The sequence goes on from OX411728.1 coordinate 18,351,954, forward strand.
CGGTGGTTAGCCGGAACAAACTCACAGACAAAATTTTTAACAATAGGTACGAGTATATATACTCAAAATAACTTCAGCTTTTTACTAAATGCATATATGCATTTAGTAAAAAGCTGAAGTTATTTTGACATTACAAACATAGCGAACATAGATAAAAACCCTTCGTTCAGTTCTACAATAGAAAATTTAATCCTATAATAATAATAATTTATTTTGAAAAACATAGTTACAATTATTGTGAAGCCCTGACTCCAGAGCTAGGTATGTAATACCTGTATTTCAGGAGTCAGTTTCTTCTTCCTTATTACATGCTTCTGTATGCAATAATTTAATAGAAACACCTCGACTTTTACAACATAAATATTAATATTGAAATTTATATTTAGACATATATTCGATTCTAAATAGTTATACATATATTGAATAAAATTATTTTTAATGATTGAGATTAAGATAAATATTTGATATTTTTAGTTTAAGATTGAAATCTTGTCTTAAGACAAAAAAAATATAATTATAATAATAATAATAAAATAAAATTAAATAAATAAATAAAATAAAAATGTTTATTGCGATTACATACAATTCTAACACACAATGAGTTGGAGATCACCTTTTAAGCAAGAAGATGCTTGTGTTAGGTGAACTCCGCTCTTCCACTATCATAACTAACAGGTATGCAATTGATGAACTGATCCAAGAATAAGAAAATAAAATAAAAATAATCTAATTTAAATAAAACAGAAAAATAAAGCAAAATTAAGCAAAGAGGAAATAAAAATATGAAGGAAGGAGCGCACTTGTGTGATGTATGAGAGTAGGTTATGTTGTGTGCACTTGTGTGTGTGTGTGTGAGTAGTGGCGTGAGTGAGTTGTGTAAAAGGACTGCTGTAGTGTAGGTTGATTTTTTTTTTTTTTTTAAATTGCATTTACTTTAGTTGTGTATATTAGTTTTAGGTGTTCGTTTAGGTTTAGGTTCAGGTTTGAGTTTAGTTTTAGTTTTGGGTTTAGGTTTGGGTTAGCCCTGCGACAATGTCTTGGGATCGGAAGAAGCCAGGCACAGCTTCCTCCACTAACAATTTCACTGCCACGGTGTTTTTAATTATTGGACAGGTTATGGAAGCGAAGATACTAAAGCCTCAATCTCGTCGTAGGTTTTTTTCTTAAGCCATTCAGTGATAGCTAGTTTACAGTCACGGAGTTTCAAAGGATAAATGCGTAACTCTTTATTCAGAAGGTTGTATAAGCGGGAAGATTGCCTTTCATACTGCCTCTCGGCAAAAACAGATCTGACAGGGACAGTTGGAGCGACTAAGTAGTTTCTCCTGCTACTGATACTCGTCTTTGTGGGATCATACGGAAGGGATTTGTGCTTTCTTAGGACAAGATGGAGTAGGTAAAGTTTTCTAACAGATAGGAGGTCAGAGGTTAGGTACAGGCTTTGGGTTGGGAATCTGTAGGGTTTAAAGAGCATAACCTTGAGGAGAGAACGCTGCGCCCTCTCAAGTTCCAGAAATTTCATTTTTGTTGCCCCACCCCAGCATGGCAAACAGTAAGTAAGAACCGATTGGGCTAGTGATACGTAGACTTTCTGCAGAAGATTCTTTGAGGCAACATGTCGCAATGTTTTAAAAGTCCAGATTAGTTTCCTAACCCTTTTCATGATCAGTTCAGTATGCATGTGCCAGGATAGGCGCTGGTCAATCATGACGCCCAGGTATTTTGTATAATGTAACCTATCAATCAGTGTACAAGAACAGTCGGGAATTGGGGGGTTGGCACAGCAGTGGATCTTAATTTGGAAATCGGATGGAGGTTGAGTGTGTGCATACTTGGTGAAGCAAATGTAGTTGGACTTGGAGGCATTTAGCGTGAGGAGGTTACGATTGAGCCAATTTGCAATCTTTGAAAGGCCTGTTTCGGCTGACCTTCTAACTTTTGACCATGTCTTATCAGCAATTACTATGGCGGTATCATCCGCATATGAGAAAATGCGACCCCCGTCAATACTCATATTGCACAGGTAATTAATGTAAATAAGGAACAATGTTGGACCGAGTACACTCCCTTGTCCGACGCCGTACGAAATTGTTTCCACTGAGCTAGTAAGCTCCCCTAATTTCACTGTTTGTTTGCGGTTATTCAGGTAGGATTTGAGTAGCTCGAGAGGGGGCCCCCTTATGCCGATGCTTTCGAGCCTGTACAGGAGTATGGGGACAGATACAGTGTCGAAAGCTTTTTTCAGGTCAAGGAAAACCGCCAGACATTTGCTTCCTTTATCCACGTTGTCAGCTATGGTAGATGTCAGTGACAGTACTGCATCCTCAGTAGATCTACCCTGTCGAAAACCGAACTGAGACGGAGATATAAAGTTATGCTTAGAGAGGTATTTAATTAAGCGTGAGTTTATGAGCCTTTCTAGGATTTTAGAGATAGATGGCAGAATTAAAAAATTAAAATATAAAAAAACCAAGAAAAAAAAATTAATTAATGAAAGGGAGTTAAAATTAAGCTGTGACAAAGTATGAATTTGAAAACAATGAAAATGACACTGTATAACTGTGGGGGTAGGAGTAGTGTGGAGGGGTGTGTAAGGATGAGAGTGTGAGCGTGAGAGTGGCGTGGGTGTGAAGTGGTGTGTGTGGGTGAGGGTGTGCGTGTGTAAGAGATTGTCTATGAGGTAGAGTATGTAGCTCTTTGCGTGCATTCGAGAATTTTTGTATGTGTCTAAGCGAGATATACCATAATATGCTTCACATCCGCTGCAATAGTTTTTCATAATCATGTGAAAGCAACCAAGTTTTCACCGTTTGTCTTGTTTCGTGGATTGTTAGTGGATTAATATTTAGCATCGTGTTTAACTTATTATATAGGTAGGTGGACTGGTGAGCACGCTGTCTTCTAGCAGATGCTGTGTGGCATCGCACAGGCAGACAGACGTCAGGTATGGTTCTTTTATTTTTGTATTTATCAGTATAGGGTGTGATAGTTTGACAACAACCTGCAGAATGTAAGTTTGCCTCACAGTGAGTACTTTACACAACTCATATAATGTCGCAGTAGGGAATAGGAAGGGTTTAAATGTCATAACTTTTAACAGGGACCTTTGAGCTCTTTCAAGGTGTATCATGAATGTTTTATATGCACCACCCTAAACTACAATACAGTAGCTCATGACAGACGCCGCCAGTGCATAGTATACCCTGCGTAATAATTCAAAATCTGCCACATATCTCATCTTTTTGAAGGCCCAGATTAGTTTCCGGATTCGAGTAGAAGTAAGATAAATGTGTTGCCGCCAGCTAAGCTTTTCATCGAACAAAATGTCTAGATGTTTGACCTGTGTAACTCTGTGTAAGGACAGACATGGGCGGTCGCTATGCATGTCAGGTGAGTTGCATGTATGTAACTTAATGTTTGTGTCTGGAGATTGGATTTTAGAGAAGTGGAATTGTAGATATGTGGTTTTTGAGATGTTTAGAGTAAGAATGTTAGCTGTAAGCCAGTGTCCAACTTTGTGTAGGCCTGATTCGGCGAGCTGTTAAACCTGGTCCCAAGTGTCCCCATGAAATATTAATGCTGTGTCATCAGCATAGGTGAAGACTTTACCATTCTCAAGAGATAGCTGGCATAAGTAATTTATATAAATGAGAAAAAGGCTGGGCCCAAGTATACTGCCTTGTGGGACGCCGTGGGTTACCTCGGCATCAGAGCTAGTGTATTCTTTTATTTTAACTCTCTGTGTGCGGTCATAGAGAAAGCCCTTAAAAATATTTAGGGCATTTCCGGGGATTGAAACGGTATCGAAGGCCTTTGCTAAATCTAGAGAAACGCCTACACATTTTTGTTTTGAATCTAGTTTACGCGTGACATGGTCTATCAGTTGGCTAATCGCGTCTTCAGTGCTTTTTCCCGACCTAAAGCCATATTGGGCGTCTGATAGTATTTTGTTGCGTTCGAGGAAATTGATGAGTCTACTATTGAGCGCCTTTTCCAGAATTTTCGACATAGTTGTTAGAACAGAAATAGGCCGATAGTTTCGAACATTGTCTTTCACCCCACTCTTGTGGACAGGAGTAATAATGGACTTTTTAAAAACTCTTGGGAATACACCTTGTTTAAAACATATTTCGAAAAGCTTTGTTAATGGGCCAATAAGAGCATGTTGAGCTAGCTTGACAAACTTAGCTGAAATAGAGTCCCATCCAACGGCACAATCATTCTTTAAGTTCATTATTAGTGACTCGATTTCGGCCTCATCAGGGGGAAGTAGAACGATAGAGTTGGGGGTGGAGGGCATTTTAAATTTATATGGTGTAGTAGTTTGCGTTACAATGTCAGCTGCAAGCTGTTAACCAATGCCTGCAAAGTGGCGATTTACCTGCTTTACTGCCTGTAATCCATTTTTAGTTATGGGTATCAGTTTAACTGCACACGATTTTTGTTTTTTTGTATCAGTTATAGATTTGATAGCATTCCATTTGTCTCTGTTGCTTTTGGCGTTTTGTAGTAAAGACTTTTCATAGCTTCGTTTGAGTTTTTTGAGTAATGAGTTGCAGAAATTGCGGTATCTTTTATATGTTGTTTCCAGAATTTGATTTTGTGGCTGTTTAGTAAATTTCCTGTGTAGTTTGTCTCTGTGGCGGATACAGCGCAACAAGCCTGAGGTAAGCCAAGGCTTACGAATTCTTTTTCGACAAGGTCTAGTGAGTACTTTTGAATGTTGTTTCACTGCTACAGATATAGTCTCAACAAAAAGAGAGCAGCTTCATTCGCATCATTGTCATTATTAATAAATGAGAAGTCAACAGTTTCTAGGTGCGTAATGGCTGCCTCGTAGTCTATGCTAGTGTAGAAGTTATTAGTGGTATTTTGTTGATCAGAGCAATATAAACACAGTAGCACAGAGTCGTGGTCAGTTACTGCAGTACTGCAGAGACTGTAGCTGGAAAACATGTATTTAACATGACATGATCTAAACAGTTTTGTAGCCTTGTTGGCTACATGTGCGCTGGTAACAGTCCTAGTTCCGCAGTCATATTTAAATAAGACGCACTATTTCTGTCTGTATTGTCTTTTTTGATGTCAATGTTAACATCACCCGCAATAACAATATTTTTTGCTTTTAATGGTCGTACGATCTAGATCTAGAATGAGGCTAAGAAGTTATTTGTGCAGTATATGGAGGGGGACCTATAAACAGCAAGTATATTAATGTCTGGATGATTTTTTATTAAGAGAAATTCTGCGCCTATTGACTCAGGTTCCTCGACTGTATAATATGTTTCTTTATATATATAATAATACCAACATTTTGGTTTAGGCGTGTTTTGGAGAAATAAAGTTCATAATTTTCAAGAGTGGGGATAGGTTTATTATCATTTATCCAGCATTCAGTAAGTATAACGATGTCAATGTCAAAAGAAAATCTACATAATTGAGCTTGAAAATTATCGAAATTTTTATATATACTGCGTATATTTTGGCAAATAATTTTTAGAGAGGTCCCAGAGCTCTTTGTCATATCGTTACACGTGTCGATATCACAGTAGTAACTATCTGCCACAGAGACAGCGTCTACATCTGTACATATTATTTTATTAGCCATTGAAATCGGTATGGGAAACTATATCACAAATAAATGTTGTAAACTCGTGACATCGCCAACAGAAATGAAGGAATGTATGTGTTAGGATCTCCAAATTGTGTGAATGGAGTATTTTAAACATAGATCTTAAAAAGCAAACTTGGTATATATTGGTGTGTGCGGGTGTTGTATGTATAATATAATTTTGTGTGAGGTGTGACGTGTGAAGGTCGTGTAAGTGTAAAATTTCATGTATTCTTACAAACTGCTGTAAACAGGTGAACCAAAAATATATTAAAAAAGTGATATCCATATTACAATAGAAATATTCGGCCAGTCATTTGCGCAGGTTGTTGACGTCATCTTCATTTTTAATCAGTATTTGTTTTCCACCTTCGTCCTTTTTCAGATAAACTTTACCGTATGAAGTCCAGCAAAACTTATAGGAGTTATCTTTGGCAAAGGTTCTAGCTACGTGAAATAAGCGCTGAGCTTTCAGTGTTAGATTTTCCGCTATATATATAGGTTTTGCTGGGCCAGATATTTTAATATGAGTTGTGTTCAAATGTGTTTTCCCTTTTTCTTATTAAATTGCCGGACACTTTTTACTATGTCATCTTTTGTTTTAGGTCTAGCAAAATCAACTATTATCGTTGATGTTCCCTCCTTTTTGTTAACTCGGAAAACGTCCTTAATTTCCTGTTTTTGCAGAGGGATTTCAAGAATAGTAGCCGTTTCGGTTACAATTTTGCAGAGATCGTCTTTAGTTTCGCCATGTACTTTTGGGATATTTCTAATTTCAATTTTAGATTGATTGCACATTCTCTCTAGATTATTCAATCTATCCTCAAGCTGGATTATATAGGAATGGTCTTCTTTTCTTTCAGCTTCGAGTTTTTCCATTTTTAGTACCATTTCATCGTATTTTTTTGAGATGAAGTCAATGGTATTTTGGATGGCAGCATTCTGGCTTATGATTTCTGAAAGCGATGCTTGAAGAGACTCGAACTTGCCATGGGTTTTATCAATGTGTGATTTAAGCATTTCACGTTTCCTCTTGCGAAACAGACACTACAATTTAATTTATTTGTAGATGTATACTCTATACATTTCTATAGATGTAGATAAATAATAGGCAGCGATCATAATCGTGTTTTGTCGCTTCTGGAGTTATCTGGAAGGCTGGTGTTGACTCTTGTTTGGTTTTACATGGGATTATCGGGATGATACTTGCTGTTTTTCGCGATTGAAAGGTGTATATTTCTTTGTTAAACTGGAGTGGAGTTAAATGTTGGATTACGAGAGGACCCTGTCCAGTCACTCAAATGATTGTTAAGGAGAATCGAAATCCTAATTCCGATTGGACGAGGGGAAAGTCTTTTTCTTTCGGCAACGTGTGCAGTACCTATGTCTATTAAACGACTGATGTTCTGTGTATTGTGGTGTACAGTGCTAACAGTCTTAGTGCTCTTCCGTCTTTCCCTTACGTTTACGAGTAAATTATTTCCTCATAGCTGCAGCGCTCATTATAGCAGAAGCCTTTATTACTAGTTTAATTGTGGATGCTCACGAGCTGACAAATTATTAACAGTTGGCTCTAATTTTGTTAAGCCTTTTCTCACCGATTCCCTTTTAGCTAAGTCAATGGCGACGTGACATTCCAACTAAGATCTTATCAGCATTATCGGCATCATCCTCCTACCCAAGTTCCAATTTGTTTAGCGTCAACACATCATGATGTTCTCTTTCCGTCGTCGTGTTAGAACCTTTTCGCCCCCTTCTAGCCATTATCGTCTTTGACTCAATTCATTGGTCGTTTCTTTCGTCTGATACCGAACTAGATAGGGAGATAGAGTACCTACGTAACGTCCCGCTTTAAATATTCGAGAGGGAAAAGATAGGACAGAATTCGGTACACCACGCTGCGTTTCAAAACGGACGTATAAAGAAGGCTGCCAGGCTCAAATAGGATAGGGCGGGCCACATCAGCCGCGTGCACGATGACAGCTGAGCCAAAGTCAAAGAGATTGCCTGAAGAGGGACGACGCGGCGCCGCCGTGATCAGCCCAGAAAGAGGTGGCAAGAACGCGAAACGACCAGCAGGGCTGATATGACAAACGCGAGATCGCTCTTTTTCTCGATTTGTCGAATTTTGTCTACGATTTTGACGTCATTCTAATGCCTAACATGACCGTTAGGCTCGAGTAAACTTGAAAAATAGAATGAATGAACCGTTATTTGCTAGAATATATGATGTACATAAGATGTTATACAGTTTGTTTGTTACACTATATTCAACCTTTCGGTTGTGCAAATGTTAAGTCAAAATAAAATTAAATAATACGGAACATTGACTGTACTGCACACATTGACTGAAAGTACTTTGACACTTCTTTATCTCGGACGAGAAACCGATGTAGCAAGTTATTAAAAACAAATCATTTTTATCACAGCAACATCGGCTTGAGGTTCCGTCGCATTCATTCGATTTTTCACATGGAATTAGTATGTTTATTATACGTCGACCTCTTTTAATCTATGTTAAGTTCTTTGTGTACCTGCCTTTTTTGATTAAAATTAAATGTTTTTCTTTGGCATGCCGAAATTAAAATACAAAATGACGGAAATGAAAATTAATGGCACATAAAAATATTCACTAGATAATCACCTCAATTGACACAATTTGACAAAGCGAAAATTGTTATTATAACAATCACCATAAAACCGGCGATATTGCAAATTATGCTAATCACCACACTTACCAAAAGGACTGGTTTTCAGATAAATATGCAGCTGGAGTTGATTTCGCTATTACCTTAAATGATAAATGATTTTTATTTCTGTAAGTAGGTTTGTACAAACACTTTTACAAGTCAATATTTTTTTTTTAAACTAGATGAGGTCGGCGTTTCCTATCTGACTACTCTGAGAAGAAAGGCCGAAACAAACTCAGAGGTCACAGTCTCTTATAAAGTCCAGACATAATCTTGGTCACTTCATGTGAAGACCATGTAGATTGGTGTCTGAAATGGTCTTTTGAGGAAAGAACCACACAGATTGAGAGGACCTGTCCAGTCAGTGCACGCATTTGTCAGTAATCGCGCAGCTCAACTCAGAACTTAAGGAGCTCAACGATTCGACGAACAATACCAAAGAAAGGACATTGGGGTAGGCCGCATAGATTACTCAAACTGCCAGACCATGATTAAAAATAACTGAGAGAAAAAATAAAACAAACAAAAAAAAGCAATGACCTACATAGTCTTCACATTCACAATAAAGTAAAATAATATAATACTTACAAAGTAAATATTAATGTCAACATTCAGTATGCAAAAATAAAAATAATATAAAATAAAATTGGAGCAGTTCAATCCCAAGCCTTTTTGTCCTCAATATAATCTTTAACGGTATAAAAAGCTTTCTGACACAACTTGCGTTTAATTAATGATTTGAATTTATTAAGACTCAGATCTTGAACGTGGCTTGGAAGTTTATTATAAAAGCGTATACATTGACACCTGAATGACCCACCTATTTTCTTGAGCCTTGTTGGAGGTACAACAAATTTGTGTTTGTTCCTAGTATTTATATTGTGGATATCACTGTATTTTTTAAACAATTTAATGTTTTTATGGGCATATAAAAGATTTTCAAAAATGTACTGAGAAGGCAAAGTCAGTATATTAATCTCCTTAAATTTCTCTCTGAGAGATTGTCTCGGACTTAATTTATAAATGCATCGAACAGCTCTTTTCTGCAAAACAAAGATAGTCTGAATGTCGGCTGCATTTTCCCACAACAGAATACCGTACGACATTATACTATGAAAATAGCTAAAGTACACTAAACGGGCTGTCTCTATGTTGGTTAAATTACGAATTTTCCTAACAGCGTATGCTGCGGAGCTTAGCTTTTTTGACAATTTATCTATATGTGGGCCCCACTGAAGCTTAGCATCCAAAGTTAAGCCCAAGAATACTGTGCTATCTTCAGGATTCAACTCTTCGCCCCTTATCAACACGTTAGTTTTCACCTGCCTAACGTGAGGTAGTGTAAACTTAATGCATTTGGTTTTTTTTTCACTAAGGAGTAAATTATTAACACTGAACCAGTGAACTACTTTTGAGATCGCTCTGTTTACATCGTCAGTAACCAGCTGCTGACGTTTAAGTTTAAACAAAAGTGAAGTATCATCCGCAAACAAAACTATATCATGATTATCCTTAATGAGGTAGGGCAAATCGTTAATATAAATAAGAAATAAGAAAGGACCAAGAATCGAGCCCTGTGGGACCCCCATTGTTACTATCGATCCGGGCGATCTTTTTCCATTAACGTCAACGCTCTGAATCCTATTACTCAAGTATGAAGTAAGAAGATCCAGAGCGGTGTTCCGGATCCCGTAATGGCGGAGTTTCCTGATTAACGTTTCATGAAGAACGCAATCGAATGCCTTGGACAAATCACAAAAGATGCCCAAGGCATCGCATTTGTCTTCCCATGCATTATAAATATGTCCTAAAAGTTCAACACCGGCATCAGTAGTTGAACGACCCTTTGTAAAACCGAACTGCTTGTTATGTAATAATTTATGTTTGTTAAAAAATCTTTGCAATTGGTCTAAAATTAATTTCTCAAAAATTTTACTAAACGTAGGTAGTACTGAAATAGGTCTATAATTTGTGGGGTCTGATGTACTACCTGATTTAAACAAAGGTATTATTTTACTATATTTCATGAGGTCAGGAAACTCCCCACAGTCGATACAGTTATTAAAGATAAGAGCTAAAGTAGGTGCTACAATGTCAATAATAGACTTAGCAACTTCTACAGAATTACCCCACAGATCTGCTGTCTTTTTTACATTTAAAGTGTGAAAGGTTTTAATTATGTCTCTACAGGTAATTTGTTCAAAATTAAATTCCGAATCGCAAGCATTAACATTTTCCTTAAGCAAAGACTCAGCAACAGAAGTTGATGAGTTTAGGGATTTAGTAGTTGAAACGGGAATATCTGAAAAGAAATTTTCAAAGGCCGCGGCGACTTGTGAGTCTGATTTTATTATATTGTCATTAATAGACAGGCTGTAGTCAGCACTTCGGTTATTAGACCTTCCCTTTTCACTATTAATAATATTCCAAGTCGTTTTAATTACATTACTACTGTTTTTAATCTTCGAACTCAAATAACGCGACTTGGCCATACAACAAACTTTTTTAAATAATTTTGAATAGTTTCTAACATATAAATTAAATTCAGCAGTGTTTACAAAAGACCTTTCATTGTATAGTTCATAAAGCCGTGTTCTACTCTTATGAATACCAATGGTAGCCCAATCACTGAAAGACGCGTTACTATTAACCGAGATAGTCTTGGGAATAAAGATGAGATTAAATTGTTGGCAGTACATATTAAAAAAAATCATCATACAGATCATTAGGATCAGTATGATTAGCCAAAACTGTTAATTTATTAATGAGTTTAACTTTAAAAGCTTCCAAGCGACTTGTAGTTTTGGGGTTAACAATGATATCCTTTTTAGCCACTTTTTTGTTTTGGTTTTGGATAGTAATCCTTTGCCCGCAATGATCAGAATCTAGTAAATTTATAATTTCTTTATGGCTTGGAATAACATCTGTATAAATATTATCTAGGCATGTGGCACTAGTAGGGGTTATTCTTGTGGGCTCCAAAAATAGGTTTACAAGATTGTATGACTGAAAAAGACTTATTATTTTACTACAAGAACCTGACTTTTCTAATAAATTAACATTAAAATCACCACAAATGATAATAGATTTATTTGAGTTACATATCTTGTGTAACACTTCATCCATTACCTTTTCAAAGCAGTCATACAATACACACTTAATACAATAAATTGCTCCAATTCTATACAAGCTATTTCAACTGTCCGCTCAACAGATAGGCTCAGAATATCCTTACGGTCTTTAAATTTCAGCTGGTTACTTACTAAAATTAATGAGCCACCATGTATAGCATTTACTCTGCTGAACGAACTACCAACCTGGTGATTATTAAAATTGAACATAAACTGGTGGCTTTTAAGCCAATGTTCTGTTATACAAAGAATATCAATACTGTTAAAATTCATAAATAATTCTACTTCTAAATCTTTGTTGAGAAAACCTTGAATATTTTGATGCACCAGGTTAATACTATTTACTAATTTTGAAATTTTATTTGATTTATTCTTGCATTTCTGTACATTATTGCTAGAGGATGCCTCTATTGTCTTAATTTCTAATTTAAATTACTACCAATGTCAATTTTGGATACCAAGTTATTGGATGAATGATATAAAATGTCATGGCATTGCTCAATAGAAGCAACTTGTTTAGCCAAATTCTTGGCTGTAATAGAAAAATAATATGATAGCGACACAGCTAACTGTCTTTTGCAATACTTTGAAAGATAGTACCTATCCATAAAAAATCTATCTTTTGTCAAATATAAATGATTACCAACATAATTGTTAGTGTCAATTAAATAATACACTAAACGTTGTTAAGCACCACCCTTAGGATATGAACTGGCGATTTTTGTAGTATATGTCGCGAAGGTTTGATATTGCCTTACAGTCATACACCATAATTGGCAAAGTGACTGGTTATTACTGAAAGTGATGTTTATCTACGTAATAGTGCTCCCCTTCGCCACAGTTTTTTTTCGCGCGAAGGAACTTCGTTCCAATATAAATACCTAGCAGGTTAGAACTAAGTATTTTCATTATTAATATGTTGTCAAATAAAATTATAACTAAAATAAGTACAGTTCTGAAACTGCCATGGTATTTTGGAGAATTTCTTTTTTTTTTGTATTATAATTTTGTCGACTCTTCTCGTCGTCAACATCGAGGACGACTAAATGACAGAAGAATCGGAGATTATCTCGTGTTGAAATGTCAAAATTCGAGATAACTTAGGTGCCATGTTAGGGTTTGTCGAGAAAACATCAAGTTTGACAGAACGAGTCGAGTATTTTATACGGCAGCGCTGTCAGAAAACGAGAAAAGTGTTGCGCTGTCAGAAAAATTAATCACGCGAGAGTGAGTAATGGTCGCGTGTGTCATGTTAGCCCTGCTGGACACGTACCGCGAGGGCTGGGTCGAGGTGGCGTGGGAAAAGAGTTCCTGGAAGGACTTTGGGAAGGCCTTTGCCCCGCAGTAAGACAGTATAAGATAATTTTAAAAGACGCTGTCATTATTAGTTGTATATTTAATTAAATGATAGGTAGGTATCAATTTTATTCCTATCTGTGTACTTTGTTACGGTAATGACTCAAATTGCCTACGTGCGTTTCGCTCGTGATGTGAATCATTTTGTGACTCACTTACGTAAAAGGCTGCTGTGTAAATTATGCGAATTAGGTTATAATTGTGTATATTGTGATATTGTCATATGAATGTTATGCCAATAAACTGAAGGCGACCCAGACAACAGACAGCTTCAAAAAATTGGGCCGGTCTATTGATCCGTAGTTAACTCAACCAAGGGTTAAACATAGTAACTATTGGTTGAATTTTGGCTAAATATGAAAGGCTAAACATGAATGTATTCATGTTAGCTCATTCATATTAAAATATATAGTAACTAATGGCATAACTCATTTTCATGTTTAGCCTTTCACGTTTAGCCAAAATTCAACCATGAGTTACCATTGGTTGAGTTAACTACAGATCAAAAAACCGGCGAGCTCTAGAAAATAATTGAGGAGCTGGCGGACAAATCTGGACTTGTCCTATAATTGATTTTTTAACCCCTGACGAAAAAAGAGTGGTGTTATAAGTTAGACCGCTATGTGTGTTTGTGTGTGTGGCACCGTAGCTCTTAAACGGGTGAACCAATTTGGATGCGGTTTCTTTTTAGAGTAAAGGTCAAAAACCAAAATAAGCTAAAGTTAATTAGGTCGAGTTTTAAGCTTTTTTATCAAAATTAAGCCCGGATCTGGCTTTAGTTCAATAGAAACCCTAACCACCCTTTTCTTTTTATTTTTTTTTTGGACAATTTCAATTCTTCAAACTAGACAAGGACAAGTCCATTTATAATTGAAAACACCGTTTTTAACTTCTTTTTTTTGGAGGCATTTAGAGCCAGTTTAAATTGAAAATATTTCGTCAGTGAATATAGGAGTGCACAAAGAGCGCAAAAAAAAAAATGAGTGTGTGGACAAGTTCGGATTTGTTCGCCAGCTCCTCGATTATTAGATGATCGTTATTTTCACCCACTTTTGATTCACTATAAATTAATTGTGGGTCATGTAAATCTCGCTAAATAAAAAGTTAGATAATTAGACGGAAGTGGAAGAAGTACCTACGTGAATGTCTGTTTCTGATAGTGATAAAAACCGCTTAGCATCTGCCTAAGATATTCATTCAGGACGAGTCATCATTTCCATAACCATTTTCCACATTAGATCATGAAGGGCCAGCTACCTACTTTACAAGATGCTGTCGAACATTAAAGACGTAGGTATTATTTTGCACAATTTTGTACAATTTAACCAATATCTTCATAGAAAACATTTATACTTTTCGTAGGTTCAGAAACTCATTAACGACTTTGCAAAACAAAAATAGAATTGACCTTTACGCTATTTTGTGACATTTTTGCTGTCCATGTAATTTATTTTGTAAGATAGACTGTGCTGAAACAGCAACATTGAGTAACAAATACCTAAGAGCTCAGTCAATTTATGTCATAATTTTGCCTTGATCGTACAAAATATCTATGATTTAAAAAATTGTGTAATAAGTTCCATGCACGTGCAAAAACTAAATACTTATTTAGTTTGTAGTCATCATCCTCATCAGCCAATAGCAGTTCGCCGCTGGACATAGGCCTCTCTAATTGCACGCCATTCAGCTCCATTCTCGGCAGCTCTCATCCAGCTGCTACCAGCCACCCAGCGAAGATCGTCGCGCGACCTAGCCTGAGCGCGTCCTACCTTACGTTTGCCGATTCACGTGGTTAATATGGCCGGCGCATTGTCACTTCAGCTTGCTTATTCTGTTCCCTATGTCGACAACTTTGGTTTTTATGCTGGATCAACTCGTTCCGGATTCGATCCCTCAGAGAGACTCCAAGCATGGTCCATTCCATAGCTCGCTGAGCGACCTTGAATTTATTGACGTTTCGGCTCCATAAGGCTCCATAAGTCATAACAGGTAGGACGCACTGATTGAAGAACTTCGTCTTTAGACTCTGTGGAATACAGGACGTGAAGACAGTTTGCAGTGCAAGGGACTTACTACCTATGACTTACCAATAAGAATAAGCCATAAGCTTAGTAGCAACATCAGAGTTGAGGCGAGAGGGCCTAAATGATCATTAGCCAGAATCGCAAATTGATTTTACCAGTTCTTAACACTACATTTCGGCTGCCCCATTTCAAAAGCTAGTAAGGGACACTGTTTACAAAAATAGTTTTATTTTATAATCTTGCTAACCTAGTAAGAGGAGCTCGTGGCTAAGTAATAACAGCCGCACGGGTCGATCCATCAGGTTAAGCTACGCTTGCCGAGGTGGGTCTGTGGATGGGTGACCATCATTTCATACCGAGACTCCTCCGTGCCTCGGAAAGCACTTTAAGCCGTTGGTCCCGGCTATTATTCGTGGATCTTTGACAGTCGTTACGGGTTGTCAGAAGCCCGAAAGTCTGAGAACCAATTTTACCAAGAGGTATCGTATTACCCAGTAACTGGGTTGTGGAGGTCAGATAGGCAGTCGCTCCATGTAAAATACTGGTACTCAGCTGCATCCGGTTAGACTGGATGCCGACCCCAACATAGTAGGGAAAAGGCTAGGCAGATCTTGCTAACCTAGTAAGTCCCTACCAAATACAAAAACACAGCGTTAAAAATTCACAAATAAACAGATATATTAAAGCATCGAAACCGAGTAAGCCCATTCACCGCCCCGTGATCACTTTACGTTTTTGCGCTCTCATGTAAAATTTCGTTATAAGTCCTTACTAGGTTTTGAAATGGGGCAGCCGATTTGTAGGTACGGTCTACTTATTTTGTATTAAGTAAATATCTACCTAAATCCTTTAGTTAAGTAGGTACTGTGAAGGCTCGAACTTCATGGGGGAAGCTCAACTAATAAATGATAGCAGGCAAAGCATTTAGGTATTATATTTTAAATTAAACACATATTTTCTTAGGATCAACGCGCACTTCTTAAACCGAACCTCTCTTCCGTCTGGCTGACTCCTAAAACAAAACTAGGACTACTCTTTTATTCGAAAAGTAGTTCGATATTTGCTTGAGCGATAGAATGTCAGCCAGTAAAATATGTATAAGGTTGCCTATTCTACCGCCGTAAGGAAAAAGGACATTTCTACAGATATATTGAAACGGGTAAAAAATATTTTGTCCTTTTTAGAGTACAAAATACAAAAGAAGATGCGTCTTTTAATAGTAGGAATTATTAGGTTATCGTTAAGTTTACGTCAATATCAAAATACTGGTAGATGCAACTTTTTTGCTGATTCCGAATATGTAAATAACTGTATTTCGAAAAAAATGTCAGATTCGCTTTTTTTCCTTATGACGGCAGTATTGTATGAAACCATTACAGCACCAAATCAACTTCTTCTGAGAATAAATTCCTAAATTCGTCTGTACGTGCCTTGAGAGTGCATATGTACCTATGTATTTTAGGCCGTATCTATAGGTCTAGCTACAGAAAGGTAATGTAAGGAATTTTCCAATTTACTGGGGTTTCCAGAAAAATGCCTCGCTTGACATATTGTTTGTCATGTTAGAGATTTTTGGTGAATGAAGACTTGTTTCGAGTTGAGGGGCTTGTGGCTAAGTAAATACAGCCGCACGAGTCGATGGTCAGGTTAAGCTACGCTTGCTGCGGTTGGCCCGTGGATGGGTGACCATCTTTACATACCAAGACCCCTCCGTGCCTCGGAATGCACGCTAAACCGTTGGTCCGGACTGTCATTCGTGGATCTTTGACAGTCGTTACGGGTAGTCAGAAAGTCTGATAACCAGTCTTACAAAGGGGTATCGTTTCATTTCATTTATTTATTTGTTTAGTGAACATAGGTGATTATAGGTGATTACAGGTGATTTTCAATATAAATGTCTATTGTACAAACCATGTCCCGCCGATAGGCATACAAATCAGATTAATAAAACTTTGCAGTAGAAATAACAATGTCAAAGATGATATGCAAGCATGTCAAACTATAAAATTGTCATAATAAAAAACTTTTTAGCAAAAAATAAAACCGACTTCCAAAACAAAACACTACAAAGTGAAAAATAACTTTAATTTCGGTAGTCGGTGTCTTGGGCTTTGTACTCGTATTTTCGTTTTTTGCCACCGACTTCCGAAATTAAAGTTATTTTTCACTTTGTAGTGTTTTGTTTTGGAAGTCGGTTTTATTTTTTGCTAAAAAGTTTTTATTTTTCACTTTTCAGTTGTGGAACCTACCCCACACAAATTCGAATACATAATTGAGCACAATCATTGTGACAGGAAATAACAGTGATAGGAAGTTATTAAAACACCATCACATCATCCACATAAAATAAGTGGGAAATATACGCATTATTGAAGCTAACTCAAAAACTCCCTAAGCTAAGTTAATAAAATTTATATGGGACCACCTCGGAAGTATACCCTATCAAACAAAAAAAGAATTTTCTAAATCGGTCAATCCGTCTTTGAGTAATCGCGTAACAAACATACAAAAAAAAAATACGGACGAATTGAGAACCTCCTCCTTTTGGAAGTCGGTTAAAAATAGGGAAAATTTCATGAAAATAGAAAAAAAAATATTAACATACATAATGTCAAAAGATTGCAAAAACACAAATAAAAAAATTACAATTAAAATATGAATTATAAAAATTGAATCAAAATCGTGTTACCCTGGTTTGTGGAAGTCAGATAGGCAGTCGCTCCGTGTAAAATACTGGTATTCAGCTGCATCCGATTACCAGTCGTAACCCAACTATGTTAGGGTGGGCTTCCAGTGAAGCCGATCCCAATATATGTTGTTGGGAAAAAACTAGGCAGATTGTATGAACCACAATAATTAATTTTAAGGCCAAAACAACCCCGTAGTAAAACTAGTCCAGTTATAAATAAACGTCAAAAGAAAAATGGGGGTTGCACCACACAATATCGCAACTTGGACGTAAATAATAGCTGTGGGACGTCCATAAATTACCATTTCACTGAAGAACCCAGTTTTGTCTGAATGGTACTTAACACTTGAATAGAATAACTTCTTTGTTGTTGTTGTGTTGTGGTATTTTTTTGTGAATAAGCGGTGCTTTTTATGGCACTTGTAATTTATATATTATAATATACTTTCGAGCAACCAAATCGACTCAACTCCTAATCATGCATTTCGACTGTAATAGCAATTACTCGAAAACATCTAAACCGATTTCAATACTTATGGTACCGTCTTAAAGCTGAAACGTCAGGCTTAAAAAAAACTTTTTCACAAATGGGATAAGAAATTGTGAAAAAGAAAACAACTTTGTATGGACGGGTTGTATGGGGTTGAGTTGATTTGGTTGCTCGCGAGTGTATAGAAAGATCAACAATGCGATGGATGCATTGTGTTGAAGATGATATTATGACATAAAAATTATAGCAATAAGAGTTGATAGGTTCTGAGATGACAGATGATAGAGAAGTTTAGAAAAATAAAGCGGGCTGAGGATAGCGGGGCAGCAAAACAATACACTGATGGAACAAAGACATAGTATAGTTGGCGGCACGAGTCGTGAGCACAAATTCCAAATGAAATGTTGTTGCCATCGTCAATGAGCTCTTGTATTCTGTTTTCTACTAGGGATGAAAATTGCCGAATGTTTCCGAAACTTACCAGGAAAGTTTCCAATATTCCCGGCAATATTCGGCAATATTGCCGGAAAGTTGCCAAAGTTGCCAGATTACATAGGGTTTTTCAAATGCTATTTTCAACGTTTATGCGCTCATGGGGTTTTATATAATGGTGTAGTTATACGTAATACTAGTAAGCCTTTTTAATTAATTGTTTATTATAACTAATTTATAATTATCCATGCATATATGTGAAGATAAAGTTAAACTATGACACTGGTAACTTCATGATAGCTGACCCCATAGTTTTTTAAGAATTTTACTTATAAATTGTATAAAAAAAGAAAGAGGGTATTGATACCAAATGAAATAAATATAAATCATACAACTGTGTAGTATATGATTTATATAGCACAAATCGTGAAGTCAAAAGAATTTTCAAAATTGGGTCAGTAGTTTTTGAGATAATCGCGAACATACAAACATACATTTATACATACATTCTGATAGAATAAATAACCTCCTTTTTGACGTCGGTTAAAACGTCAACTTGTTGTTGCTGATCAATTCGTCTTGCAAGGTTTGACCCTTTTATACATATAGACATGTATGTATATAAATGTATATACTTTCTTACATACAAGTGAAGTTAAATTATTAGAACTTAGAAAAAAAAATAATTACGATATCTCTAAAATAGTTATGGTTTCATCACCAATGAACTATCATGGATAGCTTGTTTCTTTTCTTTAGTTTATCAGTAATAAAATAAATGTAAAAACTAAAATTTCGGTTGGATATTATAGACAAGGATAAAAACTACCACCCTGCAGACCACAATTTTATCCTACTAAGCAATTATATTAGTAAAAGTTGGTTTCTATTATAAGTTTCTTGCCCAATGTTGCCGGGAAGTTTGGAAACATTCCCGGCAGTTTTGGCAACTTTGGCAATATTGCCGGCAATTTTCATGGCTTTTTCTACCTGTACATAAATAAGCTTGATCTTGTGTTAACCTCATTGCGCCTGCCCGTGTATGAATCGCCGTAATAGGAACAAAGATTTGGAAGGTTTAAAAGTGCTCACGACTCGTTCCGGCTACTGTACCACGATCACCAATGCTTCCAAGACGTGGCACGATTTTGCGCTCAATTTTCGACAGATGGCGACAAAATTCCTAACATATCTTGTCACCAAAAATTTATGAGATATCATACCTTTTATAGCCCGTTACTTAACTTTAGTACATTTTATTAGCTCTTATTTCTAGTTTTTGCCTGAACGTACAAACATTGGGCCTTAAATCTTTAGTCGCCATCTTCACTCGAAGTCCCTTGGGCCGAACCCGGTCTTGTCTTACAACAATACGACTTTTGTATAAAAAATAAGTATTCCCAATTGAGCACCTATGCATTTTGCAACAAAGGTATTCCCATTTGAGAATATCTTTGGTACAAAATATATGCTGTTGATGAAAAAAATCAGCTGTTCAGTACATATTGATGAATTATGCGAACATAAATGTACTGAAATAGTAAAAGTTGTTCATAATGATGAGTACAATGACCCCTTAAGAGGATGTGCGTTATTTAAGTTACTCCTTGTATTAGGTCCTCAGAGCTGACAGAGCAAAGCACAGATACACGCATTTCTAACGAAATAGAGCCTAAGAAAAACTTTTAATTCTTAATTATTAATATTATTTATTTCATAACTTTGCCACATACACAAACCGAATAATATACGAAATTCAAATATATACAGAGACAGAAAATACAGAATTATCCATTCTAATGCCACTCTTTAGGCTAAGGCCCATTGTACCATACCTAGTCTTGCCATAAATATTGTCACGAAGAAAAAAAAAATTTATTGCAAATAATATTTATTACTTTTACAGTGTGTTAGGTTAATACATAAATATAAAACAATTTAAAATATAAAAAGCTTATTCGAAGTGGTCCCCATTGGCTGCAATACAGTCCTTTAAACGTTGAGGCCAGTTATCAATAGAAGCACGCACTCTTTCCATGGGAAAATTTTTCACTGCCAAACGTATGGATTGTTTTAGGGACTCCAAATTATCATGGCGTTTAGAGCAAGCCGTACTCTCTAAAACTGACCATAAATCATAATCCAGCGGATTAAGATCGGGACTAGACGACGGCCAGTCTTCAGCTCTGATGAAGTCCGAAACGTTCACTTCCAACCAAGACTGCGTGGACCGAGCTTTATGACCCGGCGCCGAGTCTTGTTGGAAGGACCATACTTGGTTATTGAACATGGTGTTGTTAAGGGGCTTAACTACCTTCTCAAGAATGGTATCTTGATACACTTGTGCCGATGTTTTGATACCTTTTTCACAAAAATATGGCTCAGTCACTCCTTCATAGCTAACACCCCACCAAATCATCACTGAAGTCGGATAATGCCCACATTGCACTCTGTCGACTAATGTGGAAGCTTCCTTAGAGCTTTGAGCATAAATACGGTCATTTTGTTTGTTAAAATGTTGCTCAATTGTAAAGATTTTCTCATCCGTAAACAAAAT
Source organism: Dicycla oo (assembly GCA_948252095.1). Classification (NCBI taxonomy): domain Eukaryota; kingdom Metazoa; phylum Arthropoda; class Insecta; order Lepidoptera; family Noctuidae; genus Dicycla; species Dicycla oo. Next base: position 18,372,934 of record OX411728.1, read on the forward strand.
TTTTCTGTGACCTCCCTTTGCGTACCGCTTCAGTAGTTGTTTCGATTTTACCACCCTATTCTTTTTTAGGCTGCAAGTCCTAAGCCATCTTTTAAAATACGCAACATGGTTCTGGGTGCTATCTTCATCTCCCGAGATAAAATCTTTTGCTTTCGGACAGGATTTCTTCGAATTCTTTCCCTTACTGCTTCGACCACCTTTTTCGTACGAATACTACGTGGACGGCCAGATCTTTTTCTGTCACAACAGAGGAGGTCTCATTGTGCCTATTAATAGTCCGGTACACAAACATTTGACTAATACCAAGCGTATGGAGAGTTTTAAAAATTGCATTTGGCTCCATACCAACTTTGTGTAATGCAATCACAGCGATTCGGTTCTCTTTATCACCCCACTCCATTTTAATATCGCAAAATATTGTACAATGTATTGGCGCCAAAATTAGAAAACTCAATGAACAATCGTATAAAAATGACAGATTCCAAATTCAAATGTAATATCTTTCTTATTTTTAATTGTAACAGTATTTATGGCCAGACTGTGTATAGGTTTTTTTTTTGCCGTGAAAAACAAGTGAGGCCCGTAAGTACGTCAGTGTTGTTTGGATCACTATGGAAACTTGTTGACAGACACGGCGGCACTACGGCACGGCGCCGATGCGTCGTCCGATGGTTTGCCGTGTCATATCTAAGCTTACATGATTTATATTCTACGGTAGGCACGACTGGCGCGCCGTACCGTAAAGAAACCGTGCCGTGTACAGGCCGTTGGCTGCCATCGCCACGTCAAAGGGACGTCAACGAGAACGAGATGACGGCGCCGAAGTAGCGATGTACAGGGTGTAGCGTAATTAAAGGATAACCCTGTATCTGTGGGTGGGTGATCCCAAGCCCTATAATATAAAACACCCTGGAGTAGATGGATATGCACTTCCGCGGCTGTGTTCACAAATGAAGGAATTTTCACTATCTGATTTCTGCATAATATTTTTTTAAATAAACGTGCTATAAGATGTATATTACAGTTTTACAGCACCTCATGTAGTTTTTTTTTGTTTTTCTTCTTAAAGTGAAAACATTGTGTTTCTGCAAAACAAACAAAATTGTATCTAAAAAAGATATGGAGTATTGATATACCAATTTTGAATGTGCATTAAGGTGACAAGTTTTAAAAAATATGGGCAGCTAGGTTTCCATACATTTTTTTTTTTACACCAGACGAACTCAAACTTGGGTTTTTTTTTTACAGAAACACAATTTTCTCACTTTAAGATTAAAAAAGAAATACCACATAGAGTACTCTTAAACTATAAAACACATCTTATAGCACGTTTATTTAAGAATATTATGCAGTAATCAGATCGTGAAAATTCCTTCATTTGTGAACACGGTGGCCGAGGAAGTGACAAAAGGTGGCAATTTTTCAAAATATAATTACACATCGACTCCGGGGTTTGAAAATTTTTTATATTATAAAAAGAAGAAAGAAAGAAAAATATTTTATTTGGGACACGCACAGGAATTATAAACAGTAAAAAGGAGCATAGGAAACTAAATTAACATTAAAAAAAAAAAAACAAAATACAGGCATAAAGCACACATCTTAGCATAAAGCTGCGATATTTATATAAATACCGCAGCGCTGGTATTCCGATAGGTCTAGGATTATTGGGCTTGGGGTCCCCCACCCGCACATATCCATTAATTACGCTACATTCTGTATACATTTATTATGGCCGCGTGTGCGTCCACCGCACACCGCCACCGTGACGTCACGTTCGGTTCGAATAACCTCGTTTGTCTTTGACGTCCCGATGACGTTATGCTGTGGACATACAGTGTAAGTTAACAGTCAGTCACAAGGCGTTTAAGAGGTCTATCACAACATTGCGTTTTGACAGATTAGGTATATAGAAGCAGGTCGACGTATTTTAGACACATTATGTAGCATTTTGGCGCTTATTTTGAGTCTTATATTTTTTTTTATTATTTGTCAAAGTTGAAATTTTAATATCTTTTGAACTAACGTTTATGCTAGTATAAATTTTACGTAATAATATATATTAATGAAGTAAGGAGAAATTTACAGTTAATTCTGAGCATTTTAGTAGTGTTTTGGTTTTAAATGGGATTTTTTTTATAGATATTTCATACATATTTCAAAATTCTGAGGCCGCTATGGACTAAACCACTACTTAAGACTTAAGAAATATTATCTATGTTGTTCTATGTTATTGGGTTTGGTTTCCGCACTTAGTCCTTCAGGTCCTTCAGGTTTATAGCAAATAATTAAATTAAATTTAATGTTTGTGTTTCGTAATGTACAGACGCCAGCACATCAAGCTACTACAATCTGTCAGATTTCTTTAATATCTTTTCGACTTTATTGCATTAGGCATTAGGTTGAAGCTTGATTGGGAAAATCTGACAGTTTCGGGTAGGTTGACCTGCTGGCGTCTGTACTTAGATATATTATTTTGCGCAGTGTTGTATAGAATATATTTTTTAACTGAACAGACAGCTGTGCTGATGGGGGGAATTTGTTGCGCCACTTCTTCTCCCCAGCTAAAGCACTAGGAAGTGGTGAAGGGCGGGCGTTTTGGGGGACTGTCTTATGTAATTTTGACGTTCGAAAAGTGCTGATTCTCAGCCTAGTTTGAATAAATGACTTTTGATTTTGGTGGACCATTGGTACGTGAGCCATGGCGGCCGTCAGTGGTTATTCCAACCAGTCCACCTCCCTCCCGAAGTTAATCACGGCTTCAGTCGATAGGCTGAGGGTAGTTCCAAAGAATCGTGGTAGTTGTAGTGTTGTCAACATCCTCTTTTTTGTAAAAGGAATCAGCTCGGTTTTTTGTAGGGTTCACTGATAGTTGATGTTTATTGCACCAGTCCGCTACTATCTTCAAGGCTTGACGCATGAGATGACATTGAGTGTTTTCGTGGGTGCCATTTATTATTATGGTTATAAGATAAGATAAGTATTTACTTGCTTTAAACATGGTATAAAGTTGTTACAGTAAGCTATTTATCTAAAGTCCACATGCTTAGCTGTACAAGATATTATGTATCAATTGCATGCAAAATAATAATTATTATTTAATTGTTGGTCAATGTCACAGACATAAGGTCAATACAATAATATAATAGCTTTATCTCAGCATTATCGCAATGACAAAGTCCAGAAATTTATAGTTTATTGTTAAACAAATCTTTAATGTCATAAAACATACGTTCTTTCAGCCATTTCAATAATCTGTTTTTAAATAAGTTAATATTATATAACAATTTTATTTCTTTTGGATTTTTTTATAAATGCGTATACACATGATTAGGAAACTTTTCGCATACTTGGCTGATTTAGGAGTATCCTGTAATGCAAGTCTGCAAGGATCTTTATTTTGAGAGTTTATTTGATAGGCTTTTTTGAACAATCCCTTATTATAAACATAATTACTGATTTCGTAAATGTACCTAGCTTTTTAGAGAACATTTTACATGACTCGTCAGGACGGATACTACAAATGGCTCTGATGCATTTCTTTTGTGCAATAAGTGGTCTGTGTCTATCCGTGCTGTTATGTTACCCTAAAAAATAAACCCGTATCGTAAGATTGATTGTATATAGGCGTGATATGTTGTAATTGCTGTTTTATTTTTTTTGTTGGTTTTACTCTTTATTTGTCTGAGAGCATTAACAAACTTATTAATCGTACGGCACAAATTATCAATGTACTCTCCAATTCAGATCTTGATCTATGAGTACTTCTAAGAGTTTAGTTTGTGGTAAGTTTGAAATTGTAATTAGTATGTTTTGATTTATTAAACTGTATATAATTAGATTTATGTAAGTTAATTTTTAATTTATTTATCTGTAACTATTTCATAATGTCGTTAGTACGTAAAGTGTCGTCGGCATAACCAACAGTGAAATATCCTTTGTCATTAAGTGTGGGTTCCATAGCAGCGGAGAAAGGAAGCCCCTTGCGGGCAGCCCTTTGCCACAATGGCCCTTGTAGTGTTGTTCACTGTCACTTGTACAGCTCTTTGTTTGAGCATGTTTTTGATCCAGCCGCTCAGGGTTGAGTCTATGCCGTGTCCGTCAAGGGCCATGCCAATACTGTTGTATATGGTTTTGTCAAAGGCGCCCTCAATGTCAATGAAGGCGGCCAGTGATGAGATTTGTGGTCCACTGCGCACTCAATCTTGGAAACTACACTGTGTAGTTCAGATTCCGTTGATCTGCCAGTGGAGTACGCATGCTGTTGTTTGTGTTGGATGTGTCTATCACATAGGCTCTCGAGGGTTTTCAGTAGAAAAGATGTGAGGCTTCTAGGCCTATAATAAGCCTTTGGTTATGTATAGTCAGTATTTCCAGGTTTGGGTTTGAAAATGACCTTCACTTGCGCCATACGAGGGGTATGTATCTAAATGCTAAGCAGGCTCGATATCCACCAGCCATGGCATCAGATGATCTACCCTCCACTAAGGCTGGGAAGATGCCATCCAGTATGCCATCCAGTCCTGCGGACTTGTATGGCTGGAAGGTGTTGGGATGGAAGGGATGGCCCACTTTATTGGGTCTTTTGTTACTATATTGTGGGCTCTAGCCCAGTCGTGAGCTCTTGGGATCCATTCTGGTTCAGCCCCCCACGTCCTGTCCTCCAAGAGTTTACAGTTTGGGAAAGGAGTCTTAACAAGGACCTTACTGGTTTCTTGGTCGGTTAGTGTGTATGAATAATCGGGTTTTTTCAGCACGCCAAGGGTTCGGTCACGCCAAGGGTGATTTGCTTTTTGTATGTGTATTGGGTCTCTTTATATATTTACCAGTCATCCGGGAGTCTAGTGTTTTTGGCTCTGTTGCTGTGCTGTTACGTATTGCATTTCTGAGTTTCCTAAGTTCAGCGTTCCACCCAGGATTTCTCTGGACCTTGGTTTGTGGCGCTCTTAGCTTGCAGCATGCATAGTAAACTTCGGTTAGATATTCTGATAATTTTGTCACGGTGTATTCCAATTGTGCTTGGTATTTTATGGTTACTTGTGATAGGTGCCTAGCTAGTAGTGAGGTTAGTAGGCGTTTATACCCGGGAACATTGGTACACCGTGGGTCCGTCTCAGTTCTGGTTTCCTTGTGTTGGCCGTTAATGTAAATCGGATCCTTCTATGGTTTAAGCAAGAGGGCTCGTTTGATACGTGCCAGTTTGTGATAAGGTTGGTCGCGTTTTCTGTAGCAAGTGTCAGGTCTATGATTGTTTGACCTCGAACTGTGACCCAAGTGGGTTCTGAGCCGCGGTTAACAATGTTAAGATTAGTAGAGACTAAGTAGGTGGATTAGTACCTCTCCTCTGGGGTTCGGTGTCTCGCTGCCCCAGAGCGGGTGGTGGGTGTTCGAGTCGGTGCAGATGATCAGGTCAAGTTTGGCGCGCTCGCAGTGACAGCACTGCGAGCGCGCCAAACTTGACCGACCAGGTCCAGGTCGACCATCTCTTTCGGCGGGTAGTCTGCGTCCTCTTCTGGCATGTATGTCGAGGCTAGCATAATATCTGGAACGCTATCAGGCGACTGTCAGGTTCCTGGAACAGAATTAAGTGAGTGGTGTTATAAAAAAATGTATTTATTTTAGTAAATCTTTACAAGTAAGTTACCGGGGCTTCCCAGAAAGTAATCGGATGATACTTGTGTTGGCAAAAATATTGGGGATTTCGTTGGGTACGTAAGCGCAGGTTCTCGGTTTGTCTGAGCCATGTGTGTATAGAATTAGCTTACCACCGATGTTTCCGAGGCCACATATACTGTTTACCTCCAGTGCCAAACTGGCCGTGGCCGTCTGGCTATATGTTGGATGTTAGTCTGTATGATCTGTGGGGGCAATGCTGGCGGTGGAGTGGAGATAGTCGGAGCTGGATCCATCAGACATCCATTCCGCCACCTCCACTCCGTACTCCGTACCCCGGCGGCGAGGTGATGTGGGCGGTTGCGTTGTCGTCGTCAACTATTGCCGCTCGGGCCATATCTGCCTAGAGTTTGGCAATATCTGCGTCGTCCGAACGACGAGGGACAAAGAACGAGGCTCGGACTCGGGTGGGCACGTCGGACTGTCTTACGAGTAGTACCGTTACTGTTAGGTCGGTGTCTGTTAGTCTTATTTTGGGTACATTCTGGGTCAACCACGTCAGGGTATTGTCATCCTGGCACCACATCTGCATAGTACCCTCCGCTACCCGTGAGTATCCGCGGAAGGCAGGGAGTGGTGTCGCCGAGTCTGTGTCCAGTAAAAGGTCTTCCAGGTTCGTCTTGATTTGTGCGGCTCCTGTTTCTGTCGGGTCTCTAGAGGGGGAGAAACGCAGATTGCTACGGCCAGCCTCGCAGGGATGTCTTGCGTGGTCCGCGCATCGGTTCTCCGCTTCCCCTGAGCGGAGTGGACCCTCACCAGTTTGGCGTCTCCCTGAAGCGTGTTTGGTGAAGCTGTATCATCAGGGCACTCCCTCTTCACCGGCCCTGTACCACTCGGTCCAGGCTGCAGCTTTGAGGTGCCTGGCAGCAACGCCCGGCATGAAGCTCCAGCCTGCTTTCCCCGCTTCCGTTTAGGTCGAGGTATGTCTTGTTGGGGTCGGCTGGCGTCAACGGTGGGCTCTTGGTTGGGCTTGTTTGCGGAGGTTTTTCGCGCTGGATTGCTCCATCGCGTACTTGCCTCCACTCCCAGCCGCTTTTCGCGCTGGGTTACCCCTTCGCGTACTTGTGACTGGTCGCGTACCTTCTCTTCAGCGTCCGATCGCGCTTCGCACTGGCTAGTGCCTTCGCGAGGCTAGTGCTGGCTAGTGCCTTCGCCTTTCGGTCGCCGACTACGAGAGTGGTAGAGCTGCCAGGTTCGTCCTCCTACCCTGTCTCTCTCCGTCTGGGTCGGTCTTGGTCATTGTCCGGATAAGTGATGCTGATCCGCACGATACTCTGTTGCAAGAGGCTCATGGGAGGCATACTCCGAGTAGTGGGTGTTGCCCGTGAGTCGCAGCCGGAATAGTGTCCATGGGCGCGTTAGTGCCTTCGCTGGCTAGTGCCTTCGCGAGGCTAGTACAGGCTAGTGCCTTCGCCTTTCGGTCGCCTACTACGAGAGTGGTAGAGCTGCCAGGTTCGTCCTCCTACCCTGTCTCTCTCCGTCTGGGTCGGTCTTGGTCATTGTCCGGATAGGTGATGCTGATCCGCACGGTAATCTGTTGCCAGAGGCTCATGGGAGGCATAATCCGAGTAGTGGGTGTTGCCACGTGAGTCGCAGCCGGAATAGTGTCCATGGGCGCGTTAGTCGCAGCCGGTGTCGAGTTTATGGGCGCGTAAGTCGCAGCCTGTGTGGTGGGCGCTAGGTTAGCAGCCAGCCGCGGAGAGCGCGGCGCCAAAGAGCAGTTGGGTGGAGATTGCACAGATTGACAGAAGCGGTACTTTACATTCGATGGGATGTATGGAAAGGAAGGCATTTGCTGGGTGAAGGGTAAGAGGTTTGGGGTCACTCTATGTCTGGGATTTGGGATCGACAGGATATATGGATGAGGAAGGATGGCTTGTTTAGGAAATAGGTGCATGGGTAGAGGGTGCATGGGTTACCCTAAGCCTGGGATTTGGCCTTCGGGAACTTCTCTTGCCTAAGAAATATTATTATATACTAGCTTTTGCCCTCGGCTTCGCTCGCGTTAATTTAGAATGGTCCCGTGGTTTAGGGTGTAAAAAGGTATCAAGCAAACAAACTTACTTTCGCATCTACAATATTACCTATAGTTAGGAGGATAAAAAACCGGTCTATCGCCACTCAAGGCCTTACAAAATGTATTAATACTTTAATAAAAAAAAAAAATTAAAAAACTCTTAATATTCTAATAAAGTTTCTATAACAGTATAATTCAATCAATATTTGAAAGACACGTGGCGCCATCTATTATCATAAGAAGTTGTTTGTTGTTTTCCTCGGGAACAGTACTTTTTTTCGGGATGACAGGTACCCTATGTCCGTTCCTGTACACCTGACAACGTATATGCAAAATTTTAGGATAATCGATTCAGTGGTTTAGGCGTGAAAAGGTAACAAACAAACTTACTTTCGCATTTATAATATATAATTGAATTAATAATTAATTATATTTCGGATAGTTAGGAAATATTCCGCATTTTATAAAAAACTTGCGGAATTCTGGCTTTAAATAAACAGATAAGCAAATATTGTAAAAGCGAGGCCGCTATGATTGATACTAATAATTATTCTCTCCTCTTAATAAGTCAAAGTTGAAGTAATTCAGTTTCTCAGAATAAGAACGCCACCATACCAACGCCATTTATAATTATCTATCGCAAAAATCACGGTCGAAATGTTATAACCAGACAGACATTACCATCGTGTAATAATACTAACCTACTTTATCTGCGCCTGTCACTAAATATCCTTATAAGAATACATTTTCAGTTCGTGAATAGTTTACGTGAAGCTTAAAGCACTTTGCGAATGTTATATATAGTTACTATTCGGCCTGTAATCCTTCGAGTTGGGCCACGAAATACGCGTGTACTTACTGTGTAAGTAGGTAAGAAATGAGATGATGTATGTGAATACAAAAGTACTGAACAGAACGTTATCATCATAAGCCTTATATACCTACACGATGCGATTTAATTGCCTGTGGTATAACCATGAGTGTGGTATACGCACAGGCGTCACGCAGATTAGAACAGAAACCCTCGGGTCACCCAGATCTTTCTCAGATGTTCTCAACATACCAGCGGGCCTAGCCAAAGAAACATTCGAGTAGAAAAGGCAAAAATGTATGGGGTTGACATAAGCTATCAAAATGTCAAGTGATCATAGATCAGCATTTCCATAGAGATGCGCGTCGATAGCTATTGTAGAAATAGAACCGCTCCGCAGCGAATGCCATTTGGCTAGGCCTACAGGGGAAGTAATCAACTTCTGGAGGGAGGTGGGCTGGTTGGAATAATTTACTGATGGCCGCTAAGGCTCACGCACAATGGTCCAATTGAAGGACTAAGTGCCGAAACCTAAAGCCCCATAATGAATGAATGACCATGAGTTGAATCAACAGTAAAAGTTGCACCGTCAAAAGTGTTTAGACTACTTAGCGAAACCGAGAATCTTATTACAATTATCCATAGTTAAACGAAAAGGATCCAACCTACAATACAGCTAATGGGGGTTGGATCCTTTTCGTTTAACTATGGAAAATTGTCTCTTAATAGAACTAATTCTAAAAGGGATTCTTTAATTTTATGTTCTTGTTGCAATAAGTATTTGCATGTTACTCAATACTTGTACGCTAATATCTGGAGAAACATTGGCTCCTAAAACACAGACTTCCAGCCTAGTGTTCGCCCTTTAATGTGACTCTACGTATTGTAAAACATGCTTTAATCCTTGTGTACTTATGTATGTACGATATTGTAAGTGTACTAATAAACATTTTATTATTGTATATTTATTAGACGATGTAAGTAAGTCATTTGTTGCTTCAATTTTTATTAAGTATATCAATCAATCAATTTTTATTGCAATCCATAATGTATACATGCAGGTGGTAAGTAATAACAAATAGAAACAATTACGGACCCTGTCGGGCACAGCAAAATTTAAACTAATATAATATATGTCACAAGCAACTACCATCGTGTAAAGAATAGAATAGAATATATTTATTTGCTTTAAAACATGGTACACATTAAGATCTTAATAATATAGTTAATTTAATCTGTCAGCGAGCAATGGAACGAAGTATTCTTGGAGTCAAAGTCACAGACCGCATTCGGAACAGTATACTTCGTTCCAAAACACAAATTGCAGACGTGGGCAACACAGCCGCCAAACTAAAGTGGAATTAGGCAGGCCACATCTGCCGCATGACGCAAGAGAATTAGGCAAAAGTAGCCACTGACTGGAGTCTGAATAACAGGAATCGGCGACGCGGTAGGCCCAGAAAGAGATGGCGTGACGAACTGGACGCCTGACTAAAGGATTGGCCAGATGTAGCAAGAGAAAAATGGAAAGACGGAAGGGAGGCCTTTGCACTGCAGACGGACATAACAGGCTCATAATAATAAACCACTGTATATAATAAACGTTGACATCATGGTGGGGCTTGCGCACTTCGAACTTTAGGTCTGTACCGGTAGAGTTTACTTTGCCGGAACGGGTCTAGGATGAGGAGCCAGACCAAGAGAGATTCAGAAACCCGCAGGGCAGCATGTGGCGAGCTGTTGGGCAGTAGCGACCCCACGGACCCTATGTCCCGAGAGAAATCTTGTCCTCATCACTGCCTTGCCTTTATTGGCCGGCTGGAGGTAACACTGACGAGGAACAGAGCTCCTCTTTCTTGCCTTTATTGGTCGGTTTGAGTGGAAATTTGCAAGAGCAAATGTGCTCGGAGGAAGGAAGTATTCCAGTAAGGTGATGGTAGGGATCTTGACCGTACTTCCAGAATTGTCCTGATAGCCGTGGAATACCTCTCCAGTCCTCAAGTACCTCAGGAAGTCTTGCCCACTAGTCGGTACGTCACTATGTGCTAGCTGCCGTTTCCGGGGGCCCATTATTGAGTGTGCAAGTCACCCCCTGCCATTTTATCCGTGTATAATATTTTTCATCCGTGTTTAGTATTATAATTTTTTTTCATTGGTCAGGCAGGAGACATAGTTCATCCGTAGTTCAAGTTACCCAATCCACTTTAGCCACCCAAATCCATATGTTTTGTTACCACGTAAAACTATAGTCCTACACCAACCGGGGGTGGTCTTGGGAGCACTTGCATAGTGCACATAGGGATAATCGTCGGTTGGTGCCTCCTCATCATTTAAATTATCTAAGGCCTCTGCGAGTTGGCTACGGCCCGTCGTATGCCTTCTAAAGGTCCGGGACCCCAGAGTCCTGAGATATGTAAGAAAAAACAAAAATAATAATAATAAGGAGGGAGGCAGGGGACTTATTGACATTTTAAATTTACATAACCGACAGATCACAACCCTCAGAAAATACTTCTTCGATAAAACTGTATCTTCCACACTTCACAAACTACTCGTAATAGCACAAAAAGATCAACATTTAACACCTCTTAATCTTAAAGACACAACTGAACAACAAAATGAAAGAGTGACTGATGATAAAACTGAATGTCTAGAGTGGGCCCAGAAGTCTCTACACGAGAGACATCGCCAAGATTTATGCCAATTAAATGTCCACAAAGTTGCGTTGAACGCGTGGCTAAATCGAGGCGAACTCTTTCCGGAGACTGAAGGATTCATGCTTGCAATACAGGACCAAGTTATTGAGACCAAAAACTACAGAAGAAAAAAAATAACAACCGACACTTGTAGAAAATGCAATAGTTCACCAGATACAATCCAACATATCAGTAGTGCCTACAAATGAATAGCCCAAGACAGACTACCAACATCGACACGATCAAGTAGCCAACGTAATACACCAAACACTAGCTCATAAATACAAATTTATAGACACTATAGTACCATACTACAAATACATCCCAGAAACGGCATTAGAGAACTCCACAAGAAAACGCACAATTCACTTTAATAGACCAGATATCACATTAATTAACAAATTGAATAAAACTGGGTTCCTAATAGACATCGCCGACACATAACTTACAGACTACAATAGTCGAAAAACTATCCAAATATACCGAACTGAAAGACGAAATAACCCGACTTTGGCGTCTACAAAATGTCACAATAGTTCCCATAGTGCTAGCTGCAACAGGAATAATACCCAAACAGTTTCATCAGTCCTTTAGTTCCCTCAACCTGCCACCGAACACCTACCACCTGCTGCAGAAGGCGGTGATTCATACATGTAGACTAGTAAGAAAATTCCTCCAGTGTGAGTCGGACAGCTTGCACCACACACATCTTATTACTCCTACTCAAATATACCTTCGATTAACATACAGCCTACTGCGGATAACCACGCAGTATCTAATGTTTCTGCCACACGTAACCCCACTGATGAACACTTGGCTTAGGCCCGTGCCATTAGCACTACCCGGCTAGGTCATAAATATCAAATTCAAAATAGTTATGATCTTACATGTCTCGCCATTGATAGACAATTGAAAAGACGGTTATACTGGCTTGAGTGTTATATGAAAAACTAGCTTTTGCCCACGACTTTGTCCGCGTGAAATTTCTTGTTCCCCCGACCTACTGCGTCGCATGGCATCGCCCACCCTCGCTATATCTTCGTTTCCGCTTAGCGTTCTTTTTTCTTTTTGCTTGACTTCTAAGGGTCGTAGCTCGTAGCGTGATATTAGATAGCCTTTAACCTTCCTCAAGAATTGGGCAATCAAATGCAAAAGACTTCTTCAAATCTGCCTGGTACCTAATTCCAGAAATTATCGCGTTCAAACAAACAAACAAAGTTTAGTGTCGCGTCGATCAGCGTCACTAACTGCCCAGATAACTATGGGTATTCACTTCCTTTACGCAGAATCCCAACAAACCTCTTTAACTAATTGCAAGTTAATTTCGCAGTAAGCAACAATATCTGCTACGTCATTTGTAAACGTCATGCTATCATGAATGAACTAAGCAGGATCTGCGTAATGTTTACGGAAAACCACAATAGATTAATGTTACGGTTTTACGAGTAGTAGGTATCACAGAATTTCATTCATATAACTAAACTCATTATTGATTGCAGCGTATAGGTACTCAATCTGCCTAGCCTTTTCCCAACTATGTTGGGGTCGGCTTCCAGTCTAACCGGATGCAGCTGAATACCAGTATTTTACATGGAGCGACTGCCTATCTGACCTCCACAACCCAGTTAAGTACTGGGTAATACGATACCCCTTGGTAAGATAGATTGTCAGACTTTCAGGCTTCTGACTATCCGTAACGATGGTCAAAGATCCACGAATGACAGTCCGGGACCAACAGCTTAACGTGCTTTCCGAGGCACGGAGAAGTCACGGTATGTAAAGATGATCACCCATCCACGGACCAACCCCGGCAAGCGTAGCTTAACCTGATGGATTGACCAGTGCGGCTGTTATTTCTTAGCCACGAGCTCCTCTAAAATTGGGAAATAAGGTCATTCGACCTCTACTTGTTTGACTGTCTGAGTCTATTTCGCTGTGTATTCTTACGCAATCACTTATTTAGGGAATTAGTAACGCATTTATTTGTATTTATGAGGTTTCAGCATTATTATCTCATCACTTTTCCAACAATTATTGTTTGAATAACATTAAATATCGACGAATATTGAGATTACAAAATAAACTTCAATTGTCAAAATACCTATAATGTAATACATCTGTAAGGGCAATTTTTTCAATAATCAGATAACTCTCATCTCAAGAATAAACATTTCAATTTGACAGATTTTATATAATCTTTAATTTAATCTTTATTTGGCAAATAAAATACAACAAACAACCTTGCACAATTCAATTTTGTTACAAATAAGCAGGTAATTATTTCTTTTTTGTTTGGTTTGTTTCGGTACTTATTATGGTTGTTACATCGGAACTGATTCACTCTGTTCCCCGTACTAGTATGAACTGTTTTACGGTGGAACAGCTTTCCTCGTTCTCTGTAAATGTGCTCATACGTAGTAGCAGACTTGTGACAAAAATAAATATTGTAGTAAAATTTTGTATAGGAAATTTATGTCAAACTGTCGTATCTATTCTTCGGATAAAAGTTATCTGACTATTAAACAAATCAGCCCTTCAGTGATTTAAAATTAGAATTTAGGGTAGTATTCAAATAAAGAAATAAAAGCACGCTGATTTTGTAAACCTAGTGGTTTTTCAATCTCTGTTAGCGTCACTGCATGCCACGGACTCGCGCGGTAGGCGCGGCGAATAGTGCAGGAGATAAACAAGTTGTTTCGCATAAGGCGGAAGGAAACGCCCGGGTGTCACCATTGTGTGGATCGCCCAGAGGACACGGTGGAGCATACAGTGGAGGTCCGCCCGGCTTGGGCAGAGCACCGCCGTGTTCTCACGGAGGCGATCGGCGGCGGCGATCTCTCGCGTCCGAGCCTGGTCCAGGCCATGGTGCGGAGCGAGAGTGCATGGGAGGCCGTCACCTCCTTCTGCGAAGCGGTAATGCTCGCGAAGGAGGAGGCGGAACGCGTGAGGGAGAGGCAGCCTCACGCCCTCAGTCGCCGCAGGAGACGCCCTGGGCGGCGGGAATCGATAGCCGATTCCCGGCCACCGTAGGCGCGGGCTTGCGGACGGTGAGTAGTGGGTAGCTCGCCGTCCGGTGAGGACCAGGCCCGGGTCGACGGCGCGTGGTGTTCCACGCGCGCCTCAAAGAGATGTCAGCAAAAGATAGGGTCCAATAGGGCCGATGCCGCTGGGGTCGCGGGTTGTTTGAAAAAGATACCGTGGCCCTGGCATAGGCAACTGAAGGAACACGGGTGGGTTTTAGTCAGTAAAAGTCTGACACGCCCTTCCGCTCCACCCAGAGCGGGAGAAGTTATTTGATGATTTCCCATCCACAAAAAAAAAAGGAGCTAAACAAGTTTATTTGTATTCGTCGCGCAATAATGAAAACCGAAACTACTCTAGGGAATTTTTATATCAATGATATACATATACGTAGTTACATTAAAAGTGTCATCTTAAAGTCAAACATATTTTTTCTGCAGCGCTTAAAATCCTATCTACGTTTACCGTTTTCTCCAATTCTGGTTGGGTTTTCATAAGAATACCTAGAATCAAAGGTTCGACACTCATTCGGGTATGATAGAAAAAAAAAATCTGGACTTGTCTGTATTTCTCATACTCGATCTTTCCGTCTTCGGAATTCTCCGTTTCTTATTTAAATCATGTACTCCACAATCTCTTCCAAATATTACGTCTTGAACAAAAACACTAGATACTACTCTCCAAGAGATCAAGATAATTTTGATACAGGCATTTCGCTTTCGGACTACTGGTACTCGTAGCGGCGGTGAACGCTACTGCCCGTGGCCGTGCAAACAGCGCTGCGTAGATTGCCGCGCCGCCAGACGCACCGCCGCGCGCCGGTCGCGTCGCCCTGTCCCGTGGCCAGGCTCTTATACCTTCTTACCACGGCAGTCCTACTGAATTGGCCCAGTGAGATAGGCCCGCCGCGTACTTATAGCTTCATACCTAAACTGCGGAGTGTCCCATCTGTAGTACGGCACAAAGCACTTACCAAAATACAACTAGCCCTTGGTAATGTTCTTTTTTTGTTTTCCGTAATACCTATTCATTTTCCCACCACATCGGAAATGTAACTTTTTAAAATGGCATTTCGTGATCCATTATAAAACAAAACATTACATTTATTGCTTTTATTGTGATTACTTTGAGTACCTACCCAATAAAAAGACAGAATTATTTTAGAGAGCTCACCCATATGGGTAATAGTGCATGTAGATTTTCGTAGTAATTGCTAAAACTAATGTGTTGTTTTTGACCGTCCGTCGTCGGTAGAGTATTTACAACATATCATTGGACAATGTGCCTTCGAATGTGATTTTTAAAGTTGGTTTTCGTTTGGCAATCACCTACAATGTCAATCGGCCTAGCCTTTTCCCTACTATATGTGTTAACTACATGATTTCCACTATCCACAAAAGTACTTTGTATCCATATCTTCATTAATGATAGATAATGAAGATTGTATGGACTTGACTATCAATGTCTAATTTATATTTTTAAAAGATATGATTTAATTTTTTACATATTATGACACTATATTATAATTTGCATGCTAACATAAGCGGAATATGGTGAAACCGTACCTGTGGAACATCTTTGTAAACCCATATTATGCGAATAAACTGATTGATTGAGTGATTGTATTTATTTTGTGTTGAATATTTTTATATTCCATATCAACCTTAAACAATGTATGTGTAATCTACAACTTCATCATCTGCCTAGCCCTTTCCCAACTATGTTGAGGTCGGCTTCCAGTCTAACCGGATGCAGCTGAATACCAGTATTTCATATAGAGCGACTGATCTACTACCCAGTTACTGGGTAACACAATACTTCCTGGTAAGTTTGGTTGTCAGACTTTTGGGCTTCTGACTAAGGTCCGTAACGACTGTCGAAGATCTACGAATGATAGCGGGGACCAACGGCTTAAGCTTTCCGAGGCATGGAAAATTCTCGATATGTAGGTAAAGGATGTTCACCCACGAACCGACCGCAGCAAGCGTAGCTAACTTCGATCGACCCGGCTGTTATTATTTAGCCACGAGCCCCTCATTAACCTACAGTGTATGTATGATGCCTAGTCCTTTGAAGACTTGTGACCAAAGAGAATAACGCACGCTCCCCATTCCATCCACCAGCAAACATTAAATCCTCCACCCTCCGCTAACTTTCTGGCCCCACTTCTGCCACCACGATACAAATCTCTTTGGGAGTTTCTGTTAATTTCTGCGCAGATAATGCGCCACCTACAGGGTGTCCCGTAATTAATGGATAACCTCTTAATGATTTACGTATGAACAACTTTCATTATGGAACCAAACTTGAAATGGCGAAAAAAAAATCAGCTGTTCCCTACATTTATGTTCGCTTAACTCGTCAAAATGTAGCGAACAGCAGATTTTTTTTTTCGCAATTTCAGGTTTGGTCCCATAGTAAAAGTTTAAAATTTCCCACATCATAAACTTCTCTCTTTACACCGGTGTTTTCCCCTCCATGTGGCGTAAAACCCTTGTTCGGCCCTTACCTAAGATACCCAAGCCCTCTCTTCCTAGTCATTTTCGCCCAATTTCTATCCTTCCCTTTCTGTCTAAAGTGCTCGAGGCCAGTGTTCATAAACAATTCTCCCACTTTATTCACCACAACTCCCTCATCAGTCCCTTTCAGTCTGGTTTCAGGCCCGGGCACAGTACCGTTTCAGCTCTCCTTAAAGTGACTGACGATATAAGGCGAGGAATGGAGGACACTAAAGTTACCGTTTTAGTGTTAATTGACTTCTCCAATGCTTTTAATACCGTCAGCCATGAAGTCCTTTTATCCATCCTTTCCTATCTTATGGTCTCTCCGGAGGTATTGGAATGGTTTTCCTCTTATCTTCGGGGACGTCAGCAGTCTGTTCGTGCTGGAGACTCTTCGTCGTCTTGGTGTGATCTTGCAGCTGGCGTCCCTCAAGGCGGTATGTTATCTCCTCTTTTGTTCTCCGT
Organism: Dicycla oo; assembly: GCA_948252095.1. Lineage (NCBI taxonomy): Eukaryota > Metazoa > Arthropoda > Insecta > Lepidoptera > Noctuidae > Dicycla > Dicycla oo. The sequence continues at coordinate 18,390,118 of OX411728.1, forward strand.
TTTTATTAATCTCATTACCACCGTGCTTCGCACTGCGTATCATCTTTATGCCGACGATTTGCAGCTTTACAGCCAGGCAAGTGTTGATAACATTTCTGATGCGATTGGTGAGCTTAACCGGGATTTGGGTGTGGTTAGGGACTGGTCTAATCGATTTGGGGTGGCGGTTAACCCTGCCAAGTGTCAGGCTATCATAATTGGGAGCCCTTACAGCATAAGAAAACTGAATGGCTTAACCGTACCACCTGTAATCTTTGACAGCTCCGTCATTCCGTTTAGCTCCGATGTTAAGGATCTTGGTCTGCATGTCGACACTTCTTGACTGGCGAAAACAGGTCACGACTGTTAGTAATAAAGTCACCGGAACGTTGCGATCGCTCTATCGGTTGAAAAACCTTCTCCCAACACACATAAAGGCAATGCTTATACAGTCCCTAATCTTTCCCATAATTGACTATGGTGATGTGTGTTACTATGACCTGAATGCAGATCTCCTCAATAAACTTGACCGCCTTCTCAATAACTGCATTCGATTCGTTTTCAATCTTCGTAAGTATGACCATGTATCCGGGCACCGATTGCTTTTAAAATGGTTACCCATTCGGCAGCGCAGGGAGGTGAGAGCTCTGTCTATGTTGTTTTCTATTCTCGACCAACCCACTTCTCCTTCTTACCTGACTTCCCATGTTCAATACTTATGCTCTGCCCATAGTAAAAATCTTCGTTCTACCAACAATCGTCTTCTACGATGTCCTTCTCACCGCGCTGGTTTCATTCACTATTCTTTCTTTGTCCAGGCGGTCTTTCTTTGGAATGCGCTCCCTCTGAACATCAGGACGGCAACCAATCGGTTGTCTTTTAAAGTGAAGATACGTGAGCATATACGTAAGAAGTTGGCAGAAACATCTCTGCGCTGATTTGTTGGATTCTTTTTCTCCTCTACTGATTGTTATTTCTCCTCTACCGATCGTTATTTCTCCTGACAACGTTTATTCTGATTATATGTATGTATATATGTATATATTGTTGTATTTATTCTTTTATTTTATAGTTATTTTCGTGTTATCTATCCTTTATATTGCACCTGCCATGTTTTCTCTGCATCACCCTAAGGTTGACTGGTAGAAAATGCCTCAGGCATTAAGTCCGCCTTTGTACGGTATTTGTTTTTACTTGTGCATAAAGTTTTAATAAATAAAATAAATAAATAAAAGTTGTTCAAATTATTATTTATTTTCTCAAAAGATTACACAATCACTTACAGAGAAAATACAATATTATAACTTAGAAATACATAAAGCCGACTGGCGTAGTGGGTTAGTAGGTACTATGACAAAATTACGTTATGATTTGGTAACAGTGTTATTATAAGGGTAGTTGTAGAAACGTAAGTGCGCGACGTTCGTATGCGTATCGCCACTGCGGGTAGGTGTGCATGAATTGAGGGATATGTTTGTTAAGGCCCATGACACAGTGATTGTTTCACTGCGTTTAAAGAACTTAGGTACGAGTAGTTGTCAATGTTGTTTGCGTGTTTTAAATTATTATTGTTAAGTATGTTATGCTATACTTATCATGGAGTTTATTTAATATGGTTAGTGAGTTTGTTTATGTTTGTTTGTTTGTTAATGATGAGTACACTCTGTATATTGTGTTATTGTAGTATGTGTAGGTATGTAGAATTGTAGATTCAAGGATTAACTGAACAGCCATTTGTCAGTAGCTGTCCGGAGTCTGGATTTGTGCCCGGTTCCCGGTTGATGGCAATAGGCTCCCCCCCCCCCCCCTATTACATGGGACTTGGGGCTCTAGACAGACGGACTGCATTTCAACTACACTCCGACTGCAAATTTGCAGTTAGTATGACTACAATAAAACTGCAAACCAACCGTGCAGCCCGATTGCACGCTGACTGCAAGCTAGCTGCACGGTCAACGTGCAGTTCAAATGCAGTTGGAGCAACTGCACTAGGACTGCTACAGAAGTTCATTTGGAGTGGGACAGGAGCGGGCGGGCGGGGTAAGTATAATATATCCTAGTACGCGGTCTGCGTAGTGATGCAGTTCTATAGCAGTTTAAATGCAGTTAGTCCAACTACATTTGAATTTCACATTGACCGTGCAGCTAGCTTGCAGTCAGCGTGCAGTCGTTGGAACTGCACGTCAACTGCGCACCGACTGCAATCGGGCTGCACAGTTGGTTTGTAGTTTTATTTAAGTTGTACTAACTGCATTCAAACTACGAATTTATAGTCGGAGTGCAGTTGAAATGCAAGCCGTCTGTCTAGAGCTTTACGTAAACCCTTCAGGGATTAGGCGTGATGTGATATTATTTATTTCACTTTCCTTGAGTATTTACTAAGTTGGTAAATAGTAAGTAGGTAGATATGAAGGTAGTTACATAAACACCGAAAAGAAAGCATCTGCGATAATAACGCTCCTCAGGCATTTTTGGTTCAGAAAAAAGTAATGAATTGCTTGCAGGGTTTTCATGATAGATCACCATTACACAATACACCCAACAATTTCAATCGAGAGAATATGAAGGGAAACTTCCAAGAAATTCCCGCCTGACCTCCCGTCATGGAATTTGTGAATGAAGGGTGCGAAACTAAAGATGGCCGACGCGCGACGGCGCGGCGGCGCGGCGACGGGCCAGGTAAATACTTTAACAATACATAGTACGAATAGCATCGCGCAATTAACTTTTTTATATCGCATCTTTGTTATGCCGGCAAAAATAAAAGAATGACTTGCATTTGCGTAGTACGTTACGAGGACGATAGCGACAATAAATATTGAATTTCGAGAGCAAATGAAAGAATAAGTACTATCGGCCGAACTTCCACATGCCATCGCATAGCACGGCTCGCGACTCGATCGCCAATGCATGCGTTAGGAGCAATAGGGTGCACGTTTGTTTTTCATTTATTTTGTTGCTAATGTTTGTTGTTATTTTTTATTACACGCCCTGTACTCACAAAAATACATATCGTCTCTAATTGGGCGAAACCGGTAAGGGGTGTGGTCTAACTATGTTTCCGCAGAAATATTTTCTAAATTGAGCATGCTTAAGTTTTGCAAATAGTATCTACCTAGGATGTGCCTTGACAAGCGTTTAATTTCCTATGATTCGATATTAGGTATAATTATGTATAAATATTTTGATTTGAGAAATGTATATCTATCATGAATGGTATGTAGGTAGGTATGTGTGTCAACAATCATCAGCAGCTACCTAACCTTTTCCCAACTATGTTCTTGGGGACGGCTTCCAGTCTAACCGGATGCAGCTGAATACCATTATTTTACATGGAGCGACTGCCTATCTGATCTCCACAACCCAGTTACTGGGTAATACGATACCCCTTGGTGAGACTTTCGGGCTACCGCCGATCCGCCGTAATGACTGTCAAAGATCCACGAATGACAGCCAACAGCCAGTTATATGAACTTATATTTTATATCGACACGCTGACTAGCCGTGTTTGTATGCTTGCTAGCTTGCTTTATTTTACTAATTTGCCTTTATTGTCATGAAATCCGACACCACGGTAGTTAACTCGTTAAAAAAATGCGTAGCAGCTTATAAAAAGTTCGAGAAAATGACAGTGTCATTACTGTCATTACAGTGGGCTTAGCATGCCCACTTGTCTATCTCTACGAAGATAAGACAAGCTTTACTATACAAAGTGACATTTCGTTTCTTCGTTTTAGACATCGCGCCATAGAAATCATTCTACAATTTGTCATTTTGTCTTTCGTTTCTAGCGATCTTTGTCTAAGTCCTTTTTTATGTAGACTATTTCGGAAGAATGTCCCAAATGTCAAAATCACACTGACTAGGTACTGATGATTGTCTAGGGTAATGAAGACAATTTGCGCCATGCTAAAGACAGTAAAAAACTTTCTACTCGACGGCCGCAAAGTATATAATACGGTTATCTACAAAATCATTTTTTTTTCTCTTCTTTTGCTTATATCTCGAAAACGGTTTCTCCTATCGCAAAAATAATTAAAATTTTGCCCCCTTTGTAAAACTCATAACCCCATAAAACTCTATATGTAGGAAATAATTTTTTATATTTTCCATACAAAAAGTGAAAAACACGTTGAGAATCGCATCTCCTCCGGCGCTACGGGCGCGACTCCGCAGTTGTAATTATATGCGTGACTTAATAATTGTAAAAATTGAGAATTAAACAGAAAAAAAATCCTATGAAAACAAAGAATTCTGAGTCGAATTATGTAAAAAAGTGAATTTCGTAAAAGTGCAGTTGACTTTTTCTACTTTGTTGCTGTCGTTTCGTTTACGGTTCTCGTGCTAAGCCTGCAGGTATTCATCATTTCATATCAAATTATTTTGATATGAAATGATGAAATGTATCATTGCGAATGTACTTTATTTCAAAAATAGGTAGGCAGCTGACATAATAAAGACGTTATGTTCACGACAATGATTAATGAACCACTCTGTTATAATAATTTTCGTTATCGTAGATATGATAATAATATTCATCTTAGTGTTAGTTCTATGCCATAGAATGTCTGGTTAGGATTCGTGAACAAATTGTTTATAATTAATTACTAGAAATCTTGCTGTGTCCTCTACAAAATACATATTTATTACTTATTTAGGGCATGTAATTACCAAAACCAGCCGCTTGTTTTGCTCAAATAAATGTCTAGCTTGTTAGACTTCGTAAATTAGCAATTAAATAAGGAAAATTACTAAATAGAGCTGGTTACCAGAACACAAATATTTTCAAATGAATTAGTTATTAAAAAATCAAAAGAATACAGTACCCTAATTGCGTAACACACTATCAATCGGAATCGGTTTCATTTTGACAGTTCAACAACATTCATTGCGTTATTTAAGTTGTTGAGCAGACAAATTTTTCGAAAATATGAAGCAATGGATTAGCAATATGCTTCAAATTGATTCAGATTACGATTGTTGCGTTGGGTAATTAGGGTACAGGTTCCTACTTACAGTAGGTACTGTACGTAAATCAGCATTTCAATGGGAAATCATCAAATAACGTTATATGAACTTTCATTTTATATTGAGCAGTGATTTATGTGTAGGTACTTTGAAGAGGTTTAATTCACAGGGGGGAAGCTGGCTAAAATACGAGGTGGTAGAGCAATATAGGTCTTATAATAATGAGAAATCGAAACTCCGCGAAGTGTCAGTCAAATTATACATTAGGTAAGGTGTGCTAATTTGCACTCACAAATACTGCGTTGTCCAGTATAAACCTCGAGGATCCTCCTATGAGCAAACAATATGATGTGACAGTTCACATCAACCCAGAAGAAGTTTAATACATTAAAGAACTTCAACATCATAAGCTTTTTTCTCATCGGACGGTTTTCCTATCTACTTATTAAACTCAATGAAAATATAGTTTAAGTCGTGTATTCTAGTAGTCGCTACAAGTGTAAAATGCCATTCACCCGTAAGCCTAATTGTCTATTTCAATTTACATAATTCGAGACCACAAAGCGGTACAGTAATTCGGGTAGCCTTGACAAGTTCATTTGCTTACAGCACCGGCCGACCGATGATAGTATTCATGAGTTAAATTAACCATTTGTCTCCATAAGGGGTGAAGTAAGAAGTTTTATAGCAGCACCCACGGAACTCTTTTAGAATATTATTTATTATCACTTGTGGTGAAGCGTCAATGCTTTATTCAATGTAAAAAATAAAATAATAACATTTTAGGATTTGTTCCTATAATATAATAATGTTAGTGTTTCAAATTAAATATTTTAATTTCTCAATTGATGAATCCTCGCGCCAATATTCGTTGTCGCAGTGCCCATGTATCGGAACTTTCTTTAGTTTTCTTGCAAAATTACCGATAGATGGCGTCAGCGCGTCGTGTGTGCTTCCCGCCCCGCAAAGAGACATGGCGAGTGCTAATCGCTCCGCCTTTTGAATATTCCGTTTTTGATGAAACCTTGACGATACTTGTAAAATAAATGGACCTGCATCTATGCTTCATTGAGGACTTATAGTGCAGTGTTGATTTTTGGAGTTTCAACCATTCCACCGGTGGGTTTAAGAAGATTTGCTCGCCGGCCGGCAGCTACAGACCTACAAGCCATCACGCACGCATGAACGAGATATCTTCCCATCTCCCTGGGTCTGTGTGGGATCTCTGGATTGTAAAGGTACGTGGGCATGTTTAGCTGCTATTAATTTTATGGTATTGGTTCCTCGAGGGGAAAATCAATGATCAATGGGGAAATTATTTTATTTTTGAAGTCCGCCATTACGTCTTTGAGTTAAGTTTTTTCTCACATCACTCTAATAAAGGTGCAGGCTATTTACACGCCTCACCAACTTGCTTAAAATTAAAAAAAAACGGTGGGCGAAAAGGAAAAGCATCGTGAGGAAACCCGTGACGAAAAAAAATGCCTGAGAGATATTAATTCTCTGACGGCATGTGAAGCCAAGTTAGAGGCCCACGGGCGGCATAGAACTCTGACACACCATAGATAACGAGATAAAGTGGAGAACTTTAACGATTAGTTCGTTTGAATATTGTCTAATATTTTATGACACGTTTCTATATTTAGAACGAAGTAAAAATCTACACAAGCTGAAAAGTTTGTTTGGTTGAATGCGCTAATTTCAGGAACTACTGGTTCTAATTGAAAAAATCTTTTAGTGTTAGGTAGCCCATTTATCTAGGCTACGCCCAGTAGGAGCGGAGCATAAATGAAAAATCTTGCAAAAACGGGCAACATTTATTCCTTTTGAGAGCTTCCGTTGCGTGCGCTGCATAAACGGTTAAAGTTACGCAACAATCATGTATGACGGAATTGTTCCTCTTAAAAAGTTCTAAAAAAAAGTACGCGATAGCATATTATTATGTGTATCTTTTAAGGTTGGCTCACTATAACTTTTTTAATAGTAATCAAATTATAATATACTAATATTAAAGCTGAAGAGTTTGTTTTTTTGTTTGTTTGAACGCGCTAATCTCTGGAACCAGTCGGATTTGAAAAAAAATGCATTTTCACTAGCCCAATTCTTGAGGAAGACTATAAGGTTATATAATATCACGATATAACCCTTAGGAGCCGAGCAGAAAGAAAAAAATAGAAAGAACGCTAAGCGAAAACAAAGCAATCGTGCGGGCTGGCTACGCTATGCGATGCGACGAGCTGGGAAGCTAGTAAACTATAAAGTGTTAAAGGTGCACGCAGAAAAAATAAGGTATCAGCTGCTTGCGTGTTCCTGCACCCGGTGCGTGACGTAAAGCTGCGTCTACGCTAGAGGAGCCGAGTACGAGCGGAGCACGAGCCGAGCACAAATTCGTGTAGTGTTGCCCGACTTACGAGCCTCGAACGAGCGCGCTTCGAGCATTTGGTTCGTGCTCGACTGTGCTCCACCAATTGTCGGTTTTTTGACGAACACAAAGGGATTTGTATCGCGCTCGCAGTGCGCTCGTGGACGCATTTTAGTGACAGACGGCTAATCGCTCGAGCCGAACATCATGGAAACGTGGTCAGAAGATGTTTGTTTACAATTAATTGAATTATGTCAAAATAATCCAATGATAAGGGACCCAAAACATGAGGATTAATAAAAAAATAAGAAGAATGATGTATGGTCTCGTATGTCCCGCTTGGGCAAGGATATAGATATGTGCAAAAATAAAATTTGCTGCTGCAATAGCAAACTCATCCATATTCGCCACTAGCCGCGAGCACACTGCGGAAAACTACGTTCGAGGACAGTGATCGTTGTAGGTTCGTTGTATACGTCCACACTTGACGCTGCGAACACGACGCTCGGCTCATGTTCCGCTCGTGCTTGGCTCGTCTAGCGTAGACGCAGCTTAAGACGCGACCACATTTAGCAAAACAGACTTATTTATACCTATATAAAGCTTACAACCTTCATAATTCTAGCTAATTGATTTTACATGTACCCAGCACTAGGACCTCATTTATAACGGTATCGGCATTATATTTGACTAAATCCACGCGTAAATAGAAACGGCACCCAAAGGGCTTTAATTGTGTGGATATTGTAAATACCTAATTAAAATACGAGCATATTATATTTTATTTCACAAAACAAGGTCTTCAGTTTGATTAATAGCCTCAGCCTTTTTACTAACGAAATTAGATACTTAGGTATTGTTAGGTTTTGAAATAATATTAAAAATCGTTAAATTGCCTTAGTCAATTATTGAGACATTAAATTTCTTAAACTGGTATCACTATTTTTAAAATGACGTTTGGAGATGACGGTTGAGAAGGCGGGAGTTGACTCTGCCTATTTGTTGGGGGCCAGTGGTCTTAGCATGACCGCTTGTCTATCTCTACGAAGAGTAGACATCTTTTTCTATACAAGGTGACATTTTGCTTCTCCGTTTTTGACATCACACCGTAGAAATCCTTCTACAATTTGTCATTTTGTCTTTCGTTTCTAGCGATCATTGTCTACCTCTAGGCCCTTTATTATGTAGACTATTTCGGAAGAAATTTTTCTTTCCCAACTGTCAAAATCACACTGACCACTGATAATTGTCTAGGGTAGTGAAGACAATTTGCGCCATGCTAAAGACAGTAGAAAACTTTCTACTCGACGGCCGCAAAGTATATATGGTTATCTACAAAATCATTTTTTTTTTCAGTTCTTTTGCTTATATTTCAAAAACACACCGTCCTATCGCAAAAATAATGAAAATTTTGCCTCCTTTTATAAAACCTATAACCCCATAAAACTCTACATGTAGGTAATCATTTTTCATATTTTCCATAAAAAAAAGAAATTCAAAAACACGTTGAGAATCGCATTTTCTCCAGCGCTACGGGCGCGACTCCGCAGTTGTATTTATATGTGTGACATAGAAAACAAAAAAACAAAAAAAAAATGATTATGATTAATATTTGAAAAAACAAAGAATTCCGAGTCGAATTATGTAAAAAAGTGAATTTCGTAAAAGTGCTGTTGACTCTTTCTACTTTGTTGCCGTCGTACTGTCTACACGGTAACGTCATTTTTGTCTACTCTTCCGTCGACAAGACGCTTCTCTACGGTTCTCGTGCTAAGCCTGCAGCATCGTGGACACGATATTGGCAGAGATTAGTTGGAGATCTACTGTAAATTAAGGTAACCTATTAGTTTTATTGTAAATATTGGAATACTAAATAAACAGTGATATTATGTGGAGAATAGGAGATGTGATAGTATGGTGTAGTTATTGAATTTTAATGTTGTCAAATATATAACCAGTGGTATTTAGTTGCACCCGGATAGACTGGAAGCCGACACCAACATAGTTGGGAAAAGGTTAAGGTAGATTGAAATACATTAAATGAATGACTGAATATTTTGGTGTTTCATGTTATTTACCTATTCCCTGAGATATCGTAAATGCAGTTTATACTTTATGAAATTGTGGTAACAGCTTCACTAGTCGCAGGCGGCGGCTCGAACTCGTTGTTGGCGTGGCTAATATGCATGCTATTTATTTTATTTATCTATTTATTTAGTTCTTTAAATCGTATTTATTTATTTAGAATTTATTTATATACCTAGTTTTTATTGTGAAAATTGAAATGAAAATGAAAAAAATGAAAATTGTGGGCGTATAGGTATTATGAAAAACTACTGGATGTACTTATTTAAAATAAAGTTATTTGAATTCTTGAATAAATTATCTATCCCTCTATAGTAACAATTATGCTATTTTCATACTCCGGGAGCTATTTATTTACATCCAATTATGCGTTAAAATTAGTGTTGAAATATAGAAGTTTCGACGCTCATTACTTCCATACCTGTCTTTTTCTCGATTCTACTTCAATACAGGACTAGATAATGACGTGACAAATTGATATAATTTTTAGTTTAGGAAAGTTAGTTTAGGAAGTGTTTATCTTTTTTGCAAGTGTACAACGCCAAAGATGCAAACGAGTGTTACGACAAATTCATAGACGACTTTTCGTTATTATATCGTTTATGCTTCCCTGAAAAAACTGTCACTATATTTACTAATAAAAAGACTAAATGGTTATCACGTGGGATTAAATTATGTAGTAAAAAACAGAGACAGCTACTCTGGGCATATAGACTTAATCCTAACTCAAAAAATAAACTTGTTTTAAAAAAATATTCCACCCTTTACCGAAAAATAATAAAGTTAACTCAGAAAGCTCAAAATAACCATTTAATTAATGTTTCACAAAACAAGTCAAGGGCGGCCTGGCAAGTGATAAACAAATCAAAAATAAGTTTGCCACAAGAACCAATATTATCTTTAAAAAAGGATAACTTAATTTTAACCCACCCGTTGGATATAGCAAACGAATTTAATAATTTTTTTATTGAGACGGTCGAAAACAATCAACAAACGCATTGTACGTCGACAAAAAATCATTTTAGTGAAAATTCGACATCGCATTCGTTATTTATGATGCCTGTAGTAGAGGATGACATAGTTAAAATAATTACCAGCCTGAAAAACACAAACACTGTCGGACATGATGGTATTTCAACCAAAGTGATAAAATATGTAAAGGAAGTTATAGCGAAACCACTATCACATGTAATCAATCTTTGTATCGCTGATGGTATATTCCCAAATAGTTTAAAGAAAGTGATTATTAAGCCCCTTTTTAAAAGAAATGACAGAACTAATGTTAAAAATTATAGACCGATTGCTAAAATTCCGATATTTTCAAAAATAATAGAGAAAGTAATTTATAATTCTATTTATGCTTACTTTGAAAAATTTCAATTATTTTGTAAGGAACAAAAGGGATTCAGAAAAAATGTCAATGTTAATATGGCACTGTTTGACCTATTATCAAATGTCTTGACATCTGTCGATAAAAAAAAACCTGTTTGTGCAATATACACAGATATGACGAAGGCATTTGATTTTGTGGATCATAACATTTTATTGCAAAAATTACATAGTTATGGCATTAGAGGGAACATCCTCAAGCTTTTAAAATCATACCTAAGTGACAGATTACAATGTACAGAAATCTCTAGAATAAGTCCTACAACAAAATTAGAAATTACATATACCTCTGAACCAAGGTACATAAAATATGGCGTACCTCAAGGTAGCGTTCTAGGACCACCGCTATTCTTGGTATATATAAATGACCTCCCAAAATGCATAGGGCAAAAAATGGTACTTTTTGCAGACGATAGCACAGCTATTATAGAATGTAATAATCCAAACAATTATCAAAATGACATTAATAATTCTTTAAATAAAATAATAAATTGGCTTAATGATAATAATCTAATAATTAATTTAAATAAAACTAATATAATGCACTTTCATCAACGGCTTGAGAAACCACTAGTTAGTGTGGCTTATGATGATTATGAAATTGAGGAAGTTAGTACTGCGAAGTTCTTGTGTATAACTATAGATGAAAAACTGACTTGGAAACCTCATTTGGAAGAAATTTGCAAGCGATTAAGTAAATCAGCATATTTGTTATTTCAACTTTCCAAAAAAGTTAATATTGAAACACTGTTGATGGCATATCATGGACTTGTCGCCTCAGTTCTGCGATACGGTGTTATTTTTTGGGGACAGTCAACAAATAGGGAACTTGTTTTCAGGATGCAGAAAAGATGTATACGGTGTATGTGTGGTTTAAAAACAACAGATAGTTGCATTCCTTATTTTAAAAAGTTAAAAATATTACCTCTGCCGGCTTTATACATACTAGAAATTGCATTATTTGTCAAACTGAATCCACATTTATTCATAAAACTACGTACAGTAAAGAAAACACCCATGCGTGCTCAGTATGTTAATGATTTATGCCTTGTAAAATGTAAAACTTCTCTTATGAGGAAAAGCTTCTTTGGTAATGCACCGCAAATATATAATAAAATACCCAATGAAATAAAGTGTATGCCAGTGCAGAAGTTTAAAAAAACCCTTAATGAGTTATTACTAGAAAAATGTTATTACACTCTAGGTGAATTTCTTAATGACGAATCTCTGTGACTTTACAATATTGACATTTTTACATAAACTTACTTGACATTTAAAAAATATTTTTAACTTATTTTATTTTTAATATTAATCTTCTGAACTGACTATACTTTTTGACATGGAATGAAATTTATTATAAATATTAAAATTTTGCTAGCATAATGATATTGTGATGAATTCATATTTTAATTTAGTAGCATTTTTTTTTCTTTTTAATAATTTGTATGTCAATTGACAAAACATAGCGTACTATCTAATTTTTAAGATCTTGTATTTAATTATCACCTATGTTTACGAATAAATGATTCTGATTCTGATTCTGATTCTGAAAGTACACCGTCAAACAGACGAGTAATCACCATACCTACTACGTTTGTATGGTTGAATGACCGACTAGCGTAACCTTAAACTAGCTTTCTAGAGTAAGGGTACACCTTACTTACATTATTATCACAGTATAGATTTTTAGACTGTGTTATTATTGTATGAATTTGAAATTTATAAACCCTGCTAGATACCCATCTAAGTGATTATTAATGTTAACTTGCTATTTTGATATTTTACTCAGTAGCTCTACATAAGTCAATACACACACCTAAATCCCATTAGAGAACCAATAATTGCGTTTCAAGTAGAAGAACCCGAGGGTTGCCTTTTTTTGTGAAACAATTTGAGTGGGTGTAGAGCTTTTTGTTTACTCTCTTGAAAGATAAGAGCCATTTTCTAAAGAGGGACGATTCGTTTGTGAATGAAGTGGTATTCTTAGTTGATTTGTCACTTGTGGATGGAAAAATATTTTTACTTCCTTTTATTAGATTTTGTTTAACGAGAGGACAACCTTTTCCGTTTACGGCGGCGGCGGCATGAGAGTAAAGTTCAAAAGATGCTTTGCTGTTTTATGCTTTATCCAAAAATTAATAATACCGCTATAAAAAATATTTTGCATAACAAAGTAGTCTGTAGTCTTTCCTATTCGTTAAAGAAAGAGATGGGAGAGAAATTTCTGCAAATGAACGAGGCCCAACCACTTGCAAGTGAAAACACAAAACGCTTCTAAACTTCAAAAACTCCGCTCAGTTCAAAGAGGTTTTATGCATCATACCACACAGCTGTTTTTGTTTTTCAACCCCACTTGTCTGGCTACACGTGCTTACTGGCTTTTTTATAGAGCAGTCACTCCTTAATGAACCGTATGCTCGGAAACGGCCGCCAGGACGCCCTAGCCAGGATATCCTGTTTAAAAAATAAAAGAGCTACCCTCACTCCTACACCTTTGCACGTGAGTCTGAAATAAAAGACGACTTTGACGATTATCACCAAGGAGTAAGGTTGAAAATAGAATTAAGCCCTCTAAAGGGTTAATACCGAGCAAAACGTCTGTGTATAAGTGTGTGAGTGTGTGAGCAGCCGCTCCCCCAAATTGCCATCGCTTTGTGCTAACTATGCGTTTTGAAGATATACTTGAACTTTTATTTTTCAATGTTGGTAGCGAGAAGCTATTATTTGAGAAGTTATTTCCTTTTGCTGGCTCCTATTTTGCATGCATTTTTGTTTCATGTTCTACACTCGGCAACATTCTAATGCGCTAAATTTATTTAGTTTTGCTACTGTCCCATAGAAAACTTCAATACATACCTACTCGATGAAATGTAGGGGGCGGCTGATTATTTTTTCTCGATTACGATGTTGGTCCCATGCAGAAAGTTGTTCAATTTGATGGTCTGTACCACACCCTTAAAGACCTTAACTTTCTGGTACATCCCCGGTATACAGGGTTATTGGTAAAACACCAGCAACCTCTTAAGGGGTCAAAGTACTCATCATTATGAACAACTTTTACTATGGGACCAAGCCTGAAATCGCGAAAAAAAAATCTGCTGTTCAGTAGGAACATTTTGACGAATTATGCGAACATAAATGCGCGATTTCAGGTTTGATCCCATAACAAAAGTTGTTCATAATGATGAGTACAATGCCGCCTTAAGAGGTTGCTGGTGTTTTACAAATAACCCTGTATACATAAATACTAAATAGGTGGTAAACTAGTTAGTAAGTAGGTAATTAATTTTTTTAAGTCTGTTTTCAAGTCTATATACCTAAACAAACAAGTGAAAATCTAAAATATCCTCAAAATTAATCTTATTTGGTATATTTTTTAGTAATAAAAGAAAACAATAAAACAAGGAGCCCATTTTGAACTTTACGCGATTGATTTTTAGTACAAAATTGAACAAACCAACGCGACGCCACGTTATGTTCTCAAATCTAATCTTCTTCCAATCATCTCCCGAGTTCCGTGACAATCTTTCCAAAACAGTCTACTCCACCTTTTATCCGTACTATGCTTTCGTCTGTCTAGTCAATGACGCTCTCCCGCTCGCTCACTCTTTCTTGGTAATATTGCCTTCTCTGTCACCTCGACCCGAGAAAACGTTCGCGTTCGGTTTTCGTTCGTTCATCAGTCGACACTCGACAGTCAGTTTGCGCCGGCAGCCGAAGGAGGGAGTGTTTTAGTGCGCATGCGTGATAACCTCGACGATTGTCAAAATTCGAACGAACGTAAATAAACAAGTGAATTAATTTGTGCCAAAACCGTACGTTATTGTATTTAGATATTTACACAGACTTATTACTGAAAAAGTGACATTTTGTTGTGAGATATTGTGCAACGAATTTGCGAGTAAGTATTCTTTTTGATTTTTTTCGCATGCTCGTTTGGAGCCGGCAACCGGCACTGATTTTTATCCAGTAGGAATTGTATAAATTCTTACTGTTGATTAAAATCTGCAACAGTCAAGTAGGTAGGTACTGCACGGATGATAATCGTGGGATGTTAATGTTTCATTACTTTTGTCTTTATTGAGATCCGCGTTGCGAAAAAAGATGCGACACTTCCGCGCCGTTCGAATTTCAAAAAAGATGACGTTTATAACAAAAATGGAGTATGTGTAGGTAAGGTTATGTGCTTAGTAGATAAGTAATAGATAATTAGATAAACATCAGATATCCCTACGCAGCAGGTACCTCCAACAAAGCTAATTTTAGTCATCAGTTCGCAACCTTTCCGCCTAATTTTATTCCGTTTTAATTAAATAAAGTGTGTAATTAACTCGTTTGAAATGTAAACCTACCTAATATCTTTCCAGTGTCGTACTTACGTCTCTCGATCTTCATTTGTTTTCTATTTTCTCTAAATCCTGTGACGTTCCACAAAGGTCATTGAACTGTCTCATAATTGAATAGTTACATCAAAGTAGTGGTAAAGTAAGTAGGTACAAATGCATACAGATTTCATTTTATTATCAGTCGGTGGTGGGAATTTTATTGCTCCGATAACCTGACGATACACTGAGAATATTTGGACCTTTAAAATATATAAAACCTGGCCTTTTTCGATTTCGATTTAATGGTTTTACGATTAGCCAGCTGCATCAATACGCATCATCGGGATTTTATTATGACTCCTTATACAATTGAATATCATACCTACTGGGTACCTAGCTACCTTTTACTGACAGAGTAGGTAGGTCAATCAATCTATCTACCTAGCCTTTTCCCAACTACATATGTTGGAGTTGGCTTCTAGTCTAACCGGATGCAGTTGAATACCTACCAGCATTTTATATGAAGCGATTGCCTATCTGACCTCCACAACCCAGTTACTGGGTAATACGATACCCCTTGGTAAGACTGGTAGTCGAGACTTTCGGGCTTCTGACAACCCGTAACGACTGTCAAAGATCCACGAATGACAACCGAGACCAATGGCTTAACGTGCTTCCCGAGACACGGAGGGGATGGTCACCCATCCACGTCCGACCGCGGCAAGCGTATCTTAACCTTTGTCGTGCGGCTGTTATTATTTAACCACGAGCCCCGTTTTTGATAAATACCTAATGACATGATTCACCTATATGTAGTCACGTCCATCTTCTAGTAGGTAATCCTACCTGATTCGACGTGCATGAAGGAAATAACGCGAAATAACTAAGTGTGACTGTACACGGTTCACCGAACGATTACCGGTGCAAAAATTAGTGTTATGGGCACCTAGCAACTGAATAACTGAGTCATTGCATGTTCCTAAAGATTTATTTGAAAATTAACGACCGTATCGTTGAGCTGCTGTATGTTGCCGTCTGCAAAGGTTTTTAGAGTAAAAAAAAAAACGGCCAAGTGTGTGTCGGACTACGCACAATGAAGGGTTCCGTAGTTGCGATGAATTTATCCCAAAAACAAATTTAACATTGTAGTTGAAAAACATGTTCTTCCGTAAGGAATGTATGGGAGAACTGCAAATGTAAGTTTGTACGCACAATGTTGAGAGATTCACCATGTGCACTTCTTATAGGTATTTACTGTAAACTATACCTAACTATTTTCTGTATTTTTTCAAAATTTTAGGCTCAGTCGTTTCGGAGCTGGGGAATAGTCAATTTTCGTCTATTTTCTTAAATATCTTCAAAACAGTTCAGTTCGTTTTCAAATTATATTTAAAAAAAAAATTGAGACCCTCACAGTGAGACTTTCATTTGATATGTCATACGGTACAGTTTGTAAAATTTTTTTTTTTTAATTTTCTTGTTTGCCCCCAAAATTGACCCCATATTCAAAATTCATTTATTTACGCACGTCCGTGTTTGGGCGTAGTTTGGGTCACAGAAATTCATACGTGTACCAAATTTCAACTTAACTTGTTCATTAGATTCGGAGCTAATTGGCTGTGACTGACGGACAGACAAACAAGCACACGAGTGATCCTATAAGGGTTCCGTTTTTTCCTTTTGAGGTACGGAACCCTAAAAATCATACATCTGTCACGGTTAACATTTTTGAAGGGACAGATGTGAACTTTGATGCACACGGGGCGGTAAGAGCACCGTCCCATGGCATGAGGGGCGACCCAATCACTATTTATCGGGCAAATTGCTATTTCAAAATTGCAAAAGGCAAAGGGGCGAAGTAAGCACCTACCTACCTATAGGACTGTCTTTAGTGCCACTGATTTCCATCTAGCTACCTACAATCAACCGGACATCAGTGGTAGGTTACACTTACGCTACGAAAATCATCCTTACTGCTACAACATAAAGGCGCTTTCAATGTCACATGTGGTTGACTATACCTACAGCGACTGTCGCTGTGGACATAAACGACGACCCAACGCGACGCACGTTTATACTTTTTCGTTTTGTCCTGGAAATGCCTGGCTAAACCAGGAACGATTACCTACGAGACTGACGTCTTTCCAAGTAAAGATTATTAAGAACAGTGATGTGCTAAGTAGGTTGGCAAATCTAGGGCCTTTGCCAGCCAACCGCCAGAGTAGGTGTAATACCTATATATATTCGGCTCTTTAGTCAACTGAGGCTGCTCGAACTTATCCCGCGGGATGAGTTGACCAATGAATGTTTTGAAACGGCAACTGATCCCACTTTAAAAAAAAAAGATTATTATTTATATATAAATTTGTACACACGTGAACAAAATTCTTTGGGGAAAAAATGACACCATGGCTTGGTTATACTCATATACAGGGTGTTTGGCAGAACGTTGAACATACGAAAATGGTGGATAGGTGGAGTCATCTGCTACTTACTCAACCCTAATTTATTTGGCCCTGGCCCCCTGAATATTTTTTAAATTTTTTTTTTGCTTTCTTCTAGTTTCACTACTTTCTTAACTTTAAAGTGTATTTTTTATTAAAAATGGGTAAAACAGGCAATATTTTGTTTTTTTTTTAATCTTTAATTTTGGCAGATTCTTATAAAACTATTGCTTTATTCAGATGTTAGCTAGAAAAAAAGTTATGAGTCCTCAAACTTACAGAAAGATGTAAATTTCAACATACATTAAAAAAAAAAAATGGTTGAGGAGTTCCAATTCTAGCAAAACATCCCTAGTGTGTGACTTTTCTAATGGTATGTAATTTGCTTTTATAAAAAAAAAAACTTAAAGACTTATTTCATAATTTTATCAAGTAGGAAATTTTTGACGAAACTCTACCTTTACGGACAGTGAAATGTTTTGCGAAATTTAATACTGCAAGATTGGAAAAAATTAAATGATGGATTGAAATTATGTAACTTTTTGAATTAAGTACAAAGAAAATAGCTGTACCAGTTAGGTGCGTTAATGAAACAATTAAATAATTTCTTTAATTAATAAATTACAGATGTTCGAATTGACGCCCTTCATTTACCTACAATACAGGCGCGGCATCTACGTCTGTAGACACGTCTCGGCCCGTGCCTGACCTGTCGCGGCTCGGGTTTATCGTACAGACGCCAGCACATCAAGCTACTACAATCTGTCAGATTTCTTTAATAGATTTTCGACTATATTGCTAACGCATTAGGTTCAAGGTTGATTGGGAAAATCTGACCGTTTCGGGTAGTTTGACCTGCTGGCGTCTGTACATTCGCCACAAAGTAAATTCGTCACATTTTGTAAACTCCATACATTGAATGTGTATTCGCCACATGCATAAAAATATGTGTAAATTCGTCACAAGTCTTAGTAGGTACATCATTTTAGCATAAAGTACTGGTAGCAAACAAAACTATTGGTTTTTAGCGCTCTTTCTACAGTTTTTCTTATAAATTGTAATGTTGCAGGCAAATCAGCCTATTGCAATAAATATATATTTAGTTGTAAACAAAACTGTGTTTTTTATGTAGACATAAATTAACATGAAAAAAAAACGTGATTATTACTGTGATTTATGCTTTGTCTTTCTATTATTTTCTTATAATTCTTGTAAGCAAGTCAGCCACTTGCAATACATGTTTATTTAAGATTAGGCGTGTCACGCAGGTCACGCTGTCCTTGACAATGCGGCCTTAAAAACGAACAAAACCAGACAATATTAGCGTATATTTTAGCTGTAAGTAGAACTGTGATTTTTATGTGAATTTCTATGATTATGAAAAATAAAGAAATAACGTTTTACTCTACTTATTGTTTGATTTTTCTGCTGTCTGTACGGAAATAAACAATATGGCGGATTGTTCTTCAAAATCAAAAGTCATTTATTCAAACTAGGCTGAGAATCAGCACTTTTCGAACGTCAAAATTACATAAGACAGTCCCCCAAAACGCCCGCCCTTCACCACTTCCTAGTGCTTTAGCTGGGGAGAAGAAGTGGCGCAACAAACTCCCCAGCAGCACAGCTGTCTGTTCAGTTAATAAAAAAAATCTATACAACACTGCGCAATTTCTTGAAAATAGAGCTGTGGCGAGTACATACTTTTTTTTTCATGGCGAATTTACTTTGTGGCGAATATACAATAAACCCGCGGCCCATGCCGAGCATTCCACAGATCATCCCATACATTCGATCGGACAGGCGACGACAGGCCACCACAGACCGACTGTTCCCACGGCATGTTGGCGTGGCCTGGCGCGGTCTGGCCTGTGTAGTGATGGGTAATTTTCGGAAATTTTTCAAAACTTGGAAATTTTTCCGTTTATTTTTCCGAAAAATTTCAATATGGAAAAATAATGGAAAAATATTGTTTACTGTAAAATGTTGACTACAGGAATTAAAATAACATATGAATTAAAGGGTTTTATTTATACTGAACATATTTACTGACTGACCGACTGACAAATCAACGCATGGCTGAAACTACTGGGTCTAGGAACGTGAAATTTTGCACACGGCTTCCTTTTATAATTTAGGGGAGCACTAAGAAGGGGTTATTGGAAATTCAATCTTATAGGGGGTGAAAAGGGGGGTTTTTGTTGGTATGAAAAATCTTATTCCTTGAGTTAATAAACTTGAACTTGGCACGAATACATATTTATGTTAATTATGAACTTTTTAATTTTCGTTTTCTTTTTGTAAACTACCCATTTTGACACACCGAATTCCCCTTTAGGGGGCTATAGGGGAATTGGGTGTGTCAAAATTTTAACGCGCTGACCAATTAACTCTAAACTCACTATTTATACATAAGACTAAAAATAAAGAATACTTACGGGGTGAAAATGGGCAGTAAATTTTGCAGGGGAGGATACTACTACGTGGCTTGATTAACTCGAAAAGAACAATGGCGAATTCTTATTTGAACGTCTAAAAGTGACATTTATACAAAATAAATTCAATTAATTATCTACCTATGTTCTTTTATGCTATCATATTATCTAATTAAGGCCAAATAAAAAAATATGTTCAATGAAAATTTTTACTACTTCGTTCTAAACGGTTAGGAAATTGTTGGTTGGATTGGCAATACTAAACTAAAATTGTCATTTTATGTTTATTTTCCTATACAGTAGGTACAGCATAATTGTCGTGGTGTTGTTATCATTTTTAGTTTGTTGTTTTATTTACATGAGGTAAATAATATGTCGGCGCCTCCGGTTTTCTAGACTGTCAATTGTCATGTTGTAGAAATGGCAACGTCAAAAACGAACACCGAGCACTCTGGTAAGGCGGCCATCTAGTAAAATGAGCAGGTAGGTAACTTCGGATTTTTGGTAAGGTGCGCACGCAACCATGTGGTCGGTGGACGTTATATTTTAATCGCATCCCTCTTAATCTAAGCGATCTATTATTATTTTGTGTAGTGTTTGATTGAATTATCGAGAATTAGAAGTGGAGTGATTGTGATAGGTGTTATTTTTTGAAATACTGCCTTTCTACCCAATAATCCACGCCTACCTGAACATGGTCGGCGCCTCCGCTTTTCTAGACTTAATTGACCTCAAAAACGAACATCGAGAACTGGTGAGGCGGCCATCTTGTGAAACGAGCAGTGAACTCGTGGTTGGTGGTCGTTTTATTTTAATCGCATCCCTCTTAATCTAAGCGATCTATAATTACTTTGCGAAGTGTTTGATTAAATTGTGGAGAACAAGAATTGGAGTGATTGTGATAGGTGTTATTTTTTTAAATACTGCCTTTCTACCCGATAATCCACGCCTACCTGAACATGGTCGGCGCCTCCGCTTTTCTAGACTTAATTGACTTGTTGTACAAATGTCAACCTCAAAAACGAACATCGAGAACTAGTGAGGCGGCCATCTTGTAAAACGAGCAGTGAACTCGTGGTCGGTGGAAGTTTTATTTTAATCGCAATCCTCTTAAACTAAGCGATCTATTATTATTTTGCGAAGCGTTTGATTGAATTGTGGAGAACTAGAAGTGGAGTGATTGTGATATGTGTTTTTTTATTGTTTACTGTAAAATTTTGACTTCAGGAAGTAAAATAACACAGAGTTTAAAGGGTTTTATTTACATTCAAAGGGTTTTATTGCATTAACACATCTATTCTGTTGAAGAATCCGAATCATCACTGGCGAAAAGTATCATGATCAAGATTTTCTACTGCATCTACACAAACAATAAATCTTCCGTTGGTGGGTTTTATATCACCAACAAGTTTCAGAGAAAAACCGATCTAGTTATACAAACCCGAAAATCAACCAAACCCAGAAAAAGAACCCGCCAAAATTAAGTCAGCTGTAGAAGAACAGCGCAATACAAGCAAAATTAATCATACCTCTAAAATGAAAGAGTATGAAATTCATACACTTTCATTTTAGAGGTATGATTAATTATGCCCCGATTTTTGTGCCAAGAAACAAGAAAATATTGACAAAAGAAAATGATTTTTGCTTTTTAATGTTAGAAGAATTGCAATATGTGCTTTGTAGTCTGAGCAATAAATGATTATTATTATTAATATGTACTACCATACATGAGAAACTTACTATCTTTTAAAACTTGTAGACGGTTATAAAGGAAAACCTGTGAATGTGGACCAAGTAACAGTTCAGTATAATGCTCCGCCTGGACGTGATTAAGTACAGTAGTCCAATTAGTGCCCAATCTTTTTGACCAGCACCCTAATTGCGTTACAACCTATCAATCAAATCTGAATCATTTTGAAGCAAATTGCTAATCCATTGCATCGCATGTTTGAAATATTATCTGCTCGACAACGTAAATAATGCAGTGAATGTTTTTGAACTGTCAAAAAGAAACTGATTCCAATGACGCAATTTGCTCCGCGGGTTGAAATGAGCGCAACCGCCATCTTGCGCCATCTGCACATGGTATTTTCCCAATTGTGCATTCTGCGCATCGTCGTCGGCTCACGTCTACCCGGCCAAAAAGAACTACTTGTGTACATACTTATAGTGCACATTGTAATTTCTTTCTTATTTATGTATATAATTTCCAATAAGAGAACATTATGGCAAAATAAATAAAAAAATTAAAGATTAGATATTTATAATTTTTCAGTAAAGAAAAAAAAGAAAAGAAAGAAAAACTGTTTATTCTGCACAAACAAAACGCACGTTACAAAAAAAAAGACCTAAAGTAATGACACACATGCAAAGCAGGCAAAAGACCTTAGAATAATAACTGCAGCAAAAAGTCTCGTAGATATTCAAGCAGTCTATTCATTGCTTGATGTCATTCATTGATTGTCAGTTCATTGCTTGATGTCAGAGTACACATTAATAGTCTTATTTTTTTCTAATCTTTAATCACAGTCAGCTTTTTGATTTGGAAAAATATCGGAAAAGTATTGGAAAAATATTGGAAAAATTTCGGAAAAATATTTTTTTTTCTTTTCTTTTCCTTCCGCAATTTTTCCATTACCCATCAGTAGTTCTTCCGCGTCCCCGCGACCGCTGCGCGTCGCACGCGCAGTGCCAGTGCGTTATCGTAATTTATAAAAATGGATCGCCATTACAGTTTTTCAAATTTGGAGTACGTCGCTATGGTGCAACTGTACGCTAGGGCTAATTATAACTCCCACGCTACCCGGAGACTTTACGCGGAGCCGCATCACCTGAAGTCGCTCCGTTTTCGCGGGATTATGAACCGGTCAACGTCAATGTCACCTTATTAAAATTAAAAGACAATCTATTAAAACGTGATCGATTGTGTGTTGAACGCAGTGGCTTGCACTTCGAACAATTACTCCGATACCGTGAAGTGTAAGTACCTACTCGTATCTTTGTAAATAACAAAAGTAGGTTAGTTAGTTAAAATCATTGTAAATAAGTTGATTCCAATTTTTTAAATACGCCGTAAATAATAGGTTGGGGAAAGAGTTTCTTCGCATTTTTTAAGAAAATTCAAAACATTTTTTAATATAGTTTATTTACATTTAACTAAAGTATGTAGGTACCATTTTGTTCGATAACTTTTTGCCATCTTGTAGGTAGGGACATGATCCCATTGCTATAGAAATTTTGGGACTTCTGGTCAAAATACCGCGACAAGTGGTTTTGGCAGTCCTCTCGTGATGTTAACCTGACACTGCCTAAAGAATTCTGAAGAGACCGAAACAGGTGGAAATCTGAAGGTGCAAGGTCAGGACTATACGGCGGATGCATTAACACCTCCCAGCCAAACTCTCTTAATTTTTTGCTGAGTGGCTAAAGATGTGTGAGGTCTAGCGTTATCATGATGAAAAACCACACCCCTTCTGTTGATTAATTCCGGCAGCTTTCTCTCAACTTCTTGCTTTAATCTCATCAGTTGTTCGCAGTAGAGTTCAGAATCGATGGTCCTGCCTGGTGGTAACAGCTCATAATGAATAATGCCCTTCCAAACCCACCACACACACAGCATCACCTTGTTGCGAGTTAACCCGGGTTTCGCCAGTCTGTGAAGCCTGACCGGCCTTTGACCACGACCTTTTTCGCACGTTCTTGTCATACGTGATCCACTTTTCATCACCAGTTATCAGGTTCTTCAAAAATGGTTCGGTTTCATTACGTCGTAATAAAGAATCACAAATGAGTACACGGTTCATTAGGTTTCTTTCAGTGCGCTCGTGAGGTACCTACCCAAATGTCGAGTTTTTTTGTGTACCCAGTTTTTTTCAAATGCGCCAAAATTGTTTGGTGGTCAATTTCCAGTTCTTCAGCTACGTCGTAACTACTGATATGCCGATCTTGCTCCACTTTTTCAAAAATGGCATCCATTTTATCCGTAATAGGGCGACCAGAGCGACGTGCATCTTTGACATCAAAATTTCCGGATTGAAAACGCTTAAACCAAATTTGTGCTACTCTCACAGACACTACACTAGGTCCATAAACATCGCAAATTTTTGTTCGCAACTTGCGTTGCATTTTTACCTTTTTTGTAGTAAAATTTTAAAATGTATCGAATTTCTTCATTAGATTCACTCATCTTGACGGTACGAAAAACAAATGAAAATCACACATTTTCCTAATTTGATTTTGGAATTATGTTCTTTAAAATTTAAACTTTCAATGATACCAAAACCAGCCAGATACAAATAGTATAGCCAAAGAGATTTTATTACAAGTTCATACATACTATAATGCGAAAAGACTTTTTCCCCAACCTAATATATATAATTCCTTTGTTTATGAGCAGAATTAACTCGGGCGTCCTTTTTGTATATAGTAAAAACCAATAGAAGCGATATCTGGCAAAAAACCCGGCGGCACTTGCAAATTAAAATCCCTAAGTCTATGAAAGCCGATTTTCAGCCCACCGTGCGTCGCCGCCACAAGATACTAGGACTGTAAATACTAATGGGCAACGTAGGTACGTAAACATGGAATAGATTCTATTCACTTTTTTTCTCCCCATGATATATACTGATGTATCACATTCACCACAAAAATAAAAATATCTAATTATATCTCCGCTGTGAGTTTACGAATTGTCCAAAATCCAAACGCAATGAACGACGAGTGGTTGATGACTAGCTAGTGATGGGTAATTTTCGGAAATTTTTCAAAACTTGGAAATTTTTCCGTTTATTTTTCCGAAAAATTTCAATATGGAAAAATAATGGAAAAATATTGTTTACTGTAAAATGTTGACTACAGGAATTAAAATAACATATGAATTAAAGGGTTTTATTTATACTGAACATATTTACTGACTGACTGAATGAATGACTGACTGATTGATTGAATAAAATGACTGACCGACTGACAAATCAACGCACGGCTGAAACTACTGGGTCTAGGAACGTGAAATTTTGCACACGGCTTCCTTTTATAATTTAGGGGAGCACTAAGAAGGGGTTATTGGAAATTCAATCTTATAGGGGGTGAAAAGGGGGGTTTTTGTTTGTATGAAAAATCTTATTCCTTGAGTTAATAAACTTGAACTTGGCACGAATACATATTTATGTTAATTATGAACTTTTTAATTTTCGTTTTTCTAAACTACCCATTTTGACACACCGAATTCCCCTTTAGGGGGCTATAGGGGAATTGGGTGTGTCAAAATTTTAACGCGCTGACCAATTAACTCTAAACTCACTATTTATACATAAGACTAAAAATAAAGAATACTTACGGGGTGAAAATGGGCAGTAAATTTTGCAGGGGAGGATACTACTACGTGGCTTGATTAACTCGAAAAGAACAATGGCGAATTCTTATTTGAACGTCTAAAAGTGACATTTATACAAAATAAATTCAATTAATTATCTATGTTCTTTTATGCTATCATATTATCTAATTAAGGCCAAATAAAAAAATATGTTCAATGAAAATTTTTACTACTTCGTTCTAAAAGGTTAGGAAATTGTTGGTTGGATTGGCAGTACTAAACTAAAATTGTCATTTTATGTTTATTTTCCTATACAGTAGGTACAGCATAATTGTCGTGGTGTTGTTATCATTTTTAGTTTGTTGTTTTATTTACATGAGGTAAATAATATGTCGGCGCCTCCGGTTTTCTAGACTGTCAATTGTCATGTTGTACAAATGGCAACGTCAAAAACGAACACCGAGCACTCTGGTACGGCGGCCATCTAGTAAAATGAGCAGGTAGGTAACTTCGGGTTTTTGGTAAGGTGCGCACGCAACCATGTGGTCGGTGGACGTTATATTTTAATCGCATCCCTCTTAATCTAAGCGATCTATTATTATTTTGTGTAGTGTTTGATTGAATTATCGAGAATTAGAAGTGGAGTGATTGTGATAAGTGTTATTTTTTGAAATACTGCCTTTCTACCCAATAATCCACGCCTACCTGAACATGGTCGGCGCCTCCGCTTTTCTAGACTTAATTGACCTCAAAAACGAACATCGAGAACTGGTGAGGCGGCCATCTTGTGAAACGAGCAGTGAACTCGTGGTCGGTGGACGTTTTATTCTAATCGCATCCCTCTTAATCTAAGCGATCTATAATTACTTTGCGAAGTGTTTGATTGAATTGTGGAGAACTAGAAGTGGAGTGATTGTGATAAGTGTTATTTTTTTAAATACTGCCTTTCTACCCGATAATCCACGCCTACCTGAACATGGTCGGCGCCTCCGTTTTTCTAGACTTAATAGACTTGTTGTACAAATGTCAACCTCAAAAACGAACATCGAGAACTGGTGAGGCGGCCATCTTGTGAAACGAGCAGTGAACTCGTGGTCGGTGGACGTTTTATTCTAATCGCATCCCTCTTAATCTAAGCGATCTATAATTACTTTGCGAAGTGTTTGATTGAATTGTGGAGAACTAGAAGTGGAGTGATTGTGATAAGTGTTATTTTTTTAAATACTGCCTTTCTACCCGATAATCCACGCCTACCTGAACATGGTCGGCGCCTCCGCTTTTCTAGACTTAATAGACTTGTTGTACAAATGTCAACCTCAAAAACGAACATCGAGAACTGGTGAGGCGGCCATCTTGTGAAACGAGCAGTGAACTCGTGGTCGGTGGACGTTTTATTCTAATCGCATCCCTCTTAATCTAAGCGATCTATAATTACTTTGCGAAGTGTTTGATTGAATTGTGGAGAACTAGAAGTGGAGTGATTGTGATAGGTGTTATTTTTTTAAATAC
The DNA here is from genome assembly GCA_948252095.1 of Dicycla oo. NCBI lineage: Eukaryota > Metazoa > Arthropoda > Insecta > Lepidoptera > Noctuidae > Dicycla > Dicycla oo. The sequence goes on from OX411728.1 coordinate 18,416,922, forward strand.
TGCCTTTCTACCCGATAATCCACGCCTACCTGAACATGGTTGGCGCCTCCGCTTTTCTAGACTTAATAGACTTGTTGTACAAATGTCAACCTCAAAAACGAACATCGAGAACTAGTGAGGCAGCCATCTTGTAAAACGAGCAGTGAACTCGTGGTCGGTGGTCGTTTTATTTTAATCGCATCCCTCTTAATCTAAGCGATCTATAATTACTTTGCGAAGTGTTTGATTGAATTGTGGAGAACTAGAAGTGGAGTGATTGTGATAAGTGTTATTTTTTTAAATACTGCCTTTCTACCCGATAATCCACGCCTACCTGAACATGGTCGGCGCCTCCGCTTTTCTAGACTTAATAGACTTGTTGTACAAATGTCAACCTCAAAAACGAACATCGAGAACTGGTGAGGCGGCCATCTTGTGAAACGAGCAGTGAACTCGTGGTCGGTGGACGTTTTATTCTAATCGCATCCCTCTTAATCTAAGCGATCTATAATTACTTTGCGAAGTGTTTGATTGAATTGTGGAGAACTAGAAGTGGAGTGATTGTGATAGGTGTTATTTTTTTAAATACTGCCTTTCTACCCGATAATCCACGCCTACCTGAACATGGTTGGCGCCTCCGCTTTTCTAGACTTAATAGACTTGTTGTACAAATGTCAACCTCAAAAACGAACATCGAGAACTAGTGAGGCAGCCATCTTGTAAAACGAGCAGTGAACTCGTGGTCGGTGGTCGTTTTATTTTAATCGCATCCCTCTTAATCTAAGCGATCTATAATTACTTTGCGAAGTGTTTGATTGAATTGTGGAGAACTAGAAGTGGAGTGATTGTGATAAGTGTTATTTTTTTAAATACTGCCTTTCTACCCGACAATCCACGCCTACCTGAACATGGTCGGCGCCTCCGCTTTTCTAGACTTAATAGACTTGTTGTACAAATGTCAACCTCAAATCGAACATCGTGAACTAGTGAGGCAGCCATCTTGTAAAACGAGCAGTGAACTCGTGGTCGGTGGTCGTTTTATTTTAATCGCATCCCTCTTAATCTAAGCGATCTATAATTACTTTGCGAAGTGTTTGATTGAATTGTGGAGAACTAGAAGTGGAGTGATTGTGATAAGTGTTATTTTTTTAAATACTGCCTTTCTACCCGATAATCCACGCCTACCTGAACATGGTTGGCGCCTCCGCTTTTCTAGACTTAATTGACTTGTTGTACAAATGTCAACCTCAAAAACGAACATCGAGAACTAGTGAGGCGGCCATCTTGTAAAACGAGCAGTGAACTCGTGGTCGGTGGACGTTTTATTTTAATCGCAATTCTCTTAAACTAAGCGATCTATTATTATTTTGCGAAGCGTTTGATTGAATTGTGGAGAACTAGAAGTGGAGTGATTGTGATATGTGTTTTTTTATTGTTTACTGTAAAATTTTGACTTCAGGAAGTAAAATAACACAGAGTTTAAACGGTTTTATTTACATTCAAAGGGTTTTATTGCATTAACACATCTATTCTGTTGAAGAATCCGAATCATCACTGGCGAAAAGTATCATGATCAATATTTTCTACTGCATCTACACAAACAATAAATCTTCCGTTGGTGGGTTTTATATCACCAACAAGTTTCAGAGAAAAACCGATCTAGTTATACAAACCCGAAAATCAACCAAACCCAGGAAAAGAACCCGCCAAAATTAAGTCAGCTGTAGAAGAACAGCGCAATACAAGCAAAATTAATCATACCTCTAAAATGAAAGAGTATGAAATTCATACACTTTCATTTTAGAGGTATGATTAATTATGCCCCGATTTTTGTGCCAAGAAACAAGAAAATATTGACAAAAGAAAATGATTTTTGCTTTTTAATGTTAGAAGAATTGCAATATGTACTACCGTACATGAGAAACTTACTGTCTTTTAAAACTTGTAGACGGTTATAAAGGAAAACATGTGAATGTGGACCAAGTAACAGTTCAGTATAATGCTCCGCCTGGACATGATTAAGTACAGTAGTCCAATTAGTCCCCAATCTTTTTGACCAGCACCCTAATTGCGTTACAACCTATCAATCAAATCTGAATCATTTTGAAGCAAATTGCTAATCTATTGCATCGCATGTTCGAAATATTATCTGCTCGACAACGTAAATAATGCAGTGAATGTTTTTGAACTGTCAAAAAGAAACTGATTCCAATGACGCAATTTGCTCCGCGGGTTGAAATGAGCGCAACCGCCATCTTGCGCCATCTGCACATGGTATTTTCCCAATTGTGCATTCTGCGCATCGTCGTCGGCTCACGTCTACCCGGCCAAAAAGAACTACTTGTGTACATACTTATAGTGCACATTGTAATTTCTTTCTTATTTATGTATATAATTTCCAATAAAACATTATGGCAAAATAAATAAAAAAATTAAAGATTAGATATTTATAATTTTTCAGTAAAGAAAAGAAAGAAAAACTGTTTATTCTGCACAAACAAAACGCACGTTACAAAAAAAAAGACCTAAAGTAATGACACACATGCAAAGCAGGCAAAAGACCTTAGAATAATAACTGCAGCAAAAAGTCTTGTAGATATTCAAGCAGTCTATTCATTGCTTGATGTCATTCATTGATTGTCAGTTCATTGCTTGATGTCAGAGTACACATTAATAGTCTTATTTTTTTCTAATCTTTAATCACAGTCAGCTTTTTGATTTGGAAAAATATCGGAAAAGTATTGGAAAATATTGGAAAAATTTCGGAAAAATATTTTTTTTCTTTTCTTTTCCTTCCGAAATTTTTCCATTACCCATCAGTAGGCCTGTGAGAAAGCGGGCCGTGGGACGACGGCATAATGTAGGATATAGAGCTACTTACTAATGTATATTATTATGTATTTGAGTTTGGAACTATTATCTTAACGTGAATCATTGGAATTTTACGAACGGACAATGATAACAAGAACATAACGTAGTACTTACTAAAAGTTTTGTATTTTTACCCGACTGCCCCAGAAGGAGGGTAATGTTTTTCGAGAGTATGTATGTATTTCTATTTCTTTGGCACGCTCTGTAGCCTAAACGGCTTGATGGATTTTAACATTTGAGGTAGCCGTTAGATTCGTCTTAATTGTGGGAATGTTATAGGCTATACAATATTTATATACCTACTGTATCTGGAAATACAAAAAAGGGAGGGGAAGGTATAAAAATAAATTACAACAATATTGGTATAAATAATAAAAGCTAGTAATGAGTTAATTCCAATTATAATTAGCCTATGATGTCCCACTGCAGCAATGGCCTCCCAACTCTCTTTCCACTTCTGTAATAAAACTAAAAGATTGAAATAGAAAAAAAAAAATTAAAAAAAAAACTGCAATAACACAGACTAAAAAGAGAAAAAACAAGCATTATAATCTATTGAATTTTGGTATCGCAGGCGGGGACAAACCAATAACCTGAAATATCAATTTAGAATTTATTTATTTATTTGTTAACATAGGTAAAGAAATACAGATCTTATGTTAGATGAACAGAGCGCTATGGTGTAACTTTTGTTTGTCCCCGCCTGCGATACCAAAATTAAATAGATTATAATGCTTGTTTTTCTATTTTCAGTCATGTGTTTTAGCAGTCGAGTTTTTAAATATGTTTTTTTAAACACCTTTCTCATTATCACAGGAATCAGTCTGACTAACCAACTTCTGTTTGAAAACAGATTAATGAATCGATCAATGTTTATGAAAGTCATCGCAAAATCTTTTGGGATAGCCATTAACTTTTTAATTTTCAATTATTAGGTACTTTTACTTTTACGACTTAGGTAAGTATTAAGTACTTGTTTTTTTTTCGTGTAAGCTGTTTCAAACAAATTCAGAAAAGTGTTTTTTTTTTTGTTGTGTTGTCTTGTGTCGTCACCGTGACGCGGGATATTACTAATCAAACGCATTTACAATAATTAATTCAGCCGGTCTATTCTGTAAAAAACACCGTGAAAACTTAGGTGAAGTGATCTTAAAGTGAGCTGTCATTCCGCCTGATGCTAGGTATTGACACTATTTGAAAACGCACTCCACGCTCACTTCACCGAAGTTCTCACGGTGAGATTTGTACAGAATAGCACTGCAGGACTATGTCAAATCACGATGAGTTTTGATTGGCTAACATTGCGTCAGAAGGCGTAGCGACTCGAAACAACACAGTGATATGAATCCGGCTTTAGTACCTAACTACAAAACATAGGTGGTTTCGTGAGAAGTGATAGACTTACTTTGTAGGTAAATAAGACCTAATTTTCTTCCAACCTCATTCAAAGACATCTTTATTATAAGCTAAGCAAACAGCCCTACTCATTCCTCTTCTAGAGCTCTAGATAAGCAGTACAGCTATTTGTTCCGTCTCGGCTAGTCATTACTGAAATCCCATTGGTTTATTGAACCGCTGCCAAAGATAGAAAACAGCTGATGACTTGATTATTTATTTGTTTTACATCGTAGGCCGAACATACGGGGGAAGCTCCAGGTATGTTAGTACTATTATTTATTCTGTGCTCCAGGTAGCCCGCGAAAATCAAATAAGTTTTTTTTTTGCAATTTGCAAGTCAGTATTAGGTTGTATGTTGATTACAGCAATATTCGCGACCGTAACGAATATACGTATTTAAAAAATATAATCATTAGAGTTAGTATAATCACAGATTAATACAGATGGGACACTCTGCAAAATAATTTAAAAAAAAAGCGACTCTTGCTACGAGACAATAAACAGTTATATTCACATACAAGTTGCATTACTTGTAGTGATGTGTTTTCGTATCTCATGTGTCATTCATTCCCGTTTTATTTATAAATTACTATCTTCAGCACGCGTCTTCGTCTGCGTGGTCTTTATAATTGGGTCCATGTCACTTACCGGGATAAAAAGTACCCTATGTGTTAATCCAGGTTTCCAACTGTGTGCCTTTCATCCGAATCCGTTCAGCCGTTTATTTTATACGTGATTGAGTAACAAACATCCTACAAACTTTCACATTAATAATATTAATAGGAGTTGAAGGATTACTTTTTCGAGTTCTTTTTGTTTTTGTAGCTTTAGACAGAGAGAAGTGGAAAGAGAGTAAGGAGGCCTTTGCCCTGCATTGGGACATCACAAGCTTTTAATAATAATTTTGTTTTATTTATTTATTTATTTATTTATTTGGGAAAACAAACAGTTACACAAAAGTTTATTAATTAAAAATACTTAGTATCTAAAGTTAATAGTGTATGTGTAGCTCACAACGTTATCCACATGTTACCCATTCATTTTTCTTTCATAAGAACTAAACTAGGCATGCGAGTGAAATTTACATAACATTATGCTTCGGTTACAGTTATAAAGTAAATTTAGTTTGTTAATTTTTGGATAAGAGTATTTCGAAATTTGTTAGATGATAATGTAAATAGATCAATGTCCGAAAAATTTGTGTTATAATTATCTGCTATACGACGTAGAGGTGCGCGAACTCCAGCATTGGTGCGGCAAGATGGGACGGCGAATAGCGGGCGTGCACGCACCTCGCGTCTCACAACAGTCCTAGGTACAACATAACTTAATTTATTTACCAAATCAGAGCAGTCATATCTGCCGCTACATATGTCATACAGAAACATCATCTCTAGGAAAAGGCGCCTAGACTTCAAGTCCATCAACTTAACATCCCTACAGGAGCCACCAGGCCTCAACCTGTGGCGGCAGCGATAACGAACCGCTTTGAGAAATTTGCGCTGTACATTCTCCAAGCCATCTACGTATCTCTTGTATAGAGGATTCCATATTAATACGGCGTATTCGAGTTGTGTTCTAATAAGTGTCTTATATAGATGTATGTAGGTATCAGAATGCTTAAAGTCTGAGGTGGTTCTCATCACAAAGCCATACATACGATATGAGTTATTAATAATTTTATGAATATGTTGATCGAGATGGAGCTTACTATCCAATATTACCCCCAGATCCTTCACTGACGTGACTTCGCTCAAAGGAGTATTGCTTAGAATATACGCACGTTTTATAATATGTTTGTTTTTGTCGTAAAAGTTGGCTCGAACTCCAAACAAAAACGCTTTCCTTCCGTAGCCAAGTTTCGGATAAAAATCGACCCATAAAAAGTTCGAAAAACGAATCTTAGGGTGAGATCACACCGAGACGCGACGCGACGACGATACTGGAAGAGGCCAGTGATTTCGCGCTGCGCCGCGCGCCGCCGCGAGACGCATCGCAACGTCGCGAGGCGCATAGTAAAATCGTTGGCAACACGACGCCTCGCTGCGCAGCGAGACGCCGCGCGGCGCAGCGGAACGTGTCTACATTCGCCACGTGCTCCCGCCCCGCTCCGCGTCCACCCGCAGTCTACCATTCGCGGCGCCTCGCGGCGTCGCGCGGCTTCGTAAGGCGCACCGCCGCTCTTGCACGCCGCGCGTACCGGTGATGCACCGCTGCGTGGTGCAACGTATTCTAAATTCTCACAATGAAATGTGTATCTTTTCGTGTAGAAAACAAAGTTCTATTTTGAGTCGCTCTTTTAAAGTGTGCGCGCAGCGTCGCGTCTCGGTGTGAGCTGACCCTTAAACTGAGTTCCTATTAGGAGCTTAAATTTACAAAACAATTTGCTTATATAAAATTCGTTTATATGTAAAATCTCCCAATAGGCCTCCCTATTAAGTTAAAAATATAATAACATAACTAAAACATGGCGTCGAAAAATACCTCCGCATCGCTGTCGACTGGTAATGTACCCAGGAGACAGGCGGCATTGCCACGTTGTATGGCAATGCTTAGCCTCTGGCCAAGGTAAAAGCCAGCCCTTGGGTCACGGGAAGTGTCAATCAGCCGTTTGGAGATTTCGTTGAACAAACCATGAGCACTCGGACCCTACGGCCTGAGGGTTTCAACCCCATACGGCTCAAAAATATAGTTACCGATAAGTTAGTTATTATACTTCCGCCGCTTACCTATTGGGAGATTTTACATAACTGGCGAAATGTGGGTGTACTAGGTACAGTTACGCTTCTGCCTAACCCGTCGGGAAAATAGCGTGAAGTTACGTTGAGTGTGGTACATTTTCCAATTAACAATACAGTCTAATAATTGTCCATAGTTAAACGAAAGGGATCCAACCCCCATTAAGTGTGCTGTGGGTTGGACCCTTTTCGTTTCACTATGGACAATTTTTGTTTCAATTATTGCCCTCCAAAGTCTAAACTCTACGCAGATATTTGCCAACGGCCATGAGTGCATATAGCTTGCATATTCTGTGCTGAGCTCACGCAACGCGTCGTACATCCATCCAGCGGGGCAATTGCGTAATACACTATCAATCGGAATCGGTTTAATTTTGACAGTTCAACAATATTCATTACGTTATTTACTTTGTTGAGCAGAGAAATGTTTCGAACATATGAAGCGATGGATTAGCAGTTTGCTTCAAAATGATTCAAATTCCGGTTGATAGTGTGTTACGCAATTAGGATGCAGTAAAAGGACTCGCCCATCAAGGAGCGCTGTCCCAAATTAGACGCATTATTAGTATTATACATTAATAACACAAAACAAAAGGTATTATACTAAAACACGTATATTAAAAGATAAATTATTAAAATATCTTCAAAATGGTGAAGGTTTCATAAAAGTACGCTTGATAGTTTTTGCGTCATTCTCAGTTTTTTACCCGCGTTAGACATAACTTTACAAATTAATTACACTATATAATATAATCATAATCTGAAATATTCTCTTACTAAGTTATTAAAAAAATGCTCTAATTTAACATATATTTTTTTCCAAATAATGAACGCTACTCATTTAGACGTGATCTTCAGTTTAAAATAATTAAGTCGTTTATTTTCGTCTTAAATGAAAGTAAATATTCCACCACAAAATTTATTTCGCAATGTAACATCCTGAAGTCATCCTGAATCCATGCAGTTATGGGGTAAAAACAGACCGTAGGGTGACCACGCCGTATGGTAATAATTAAAGTTTGCTCCTAACAAAACAGTTAAGCAGGTAAACGAGCCTCGGTACTCGACGAGCCATCCAGATAAGCTAAACAGTGACTTCCTGTATGTTGAGTGGCCATACCTACTAATTATGTAGGACTGTCTATCATTACTTTTTATTTATTACGATGTCACGAATAAAAATTATGTTGGGACCTACGAATAATAAAAGGTTGGGACCTATCTATTCTTAGACTCCGAGAAAATTATGGCGTTTTAATGTCACTTTTTGTAAACGTATTAATAAGTATGTAGTTAATTTGAATAACCTAATGATAATGGTGTTCTTCATCTTCTTGTTGTTGGCACGAAAGTCATTCACATTTTACATACATAAACTCACGACTTCTTCCCATGGGGGTAGGCAGAAACTACACAACGCCACCTGCTACGAACCTTATACATATGCGGGACTAGCCATAGTAACATTCGATTAGCGATGACGCTAGTAGAAAAGGCAAAAATGTATGGGGTTGACATAAGCTATCGAAATGTCACGTGATCATAGATCAGCCCATAGAGATGCGCGTCGATAGCGATTATAGAAATAGAATCGCTCCGAAGCGAATGCCATTTGGCTAGGCCTACTGGTCATACACGCACGGCAGTTGCGAGTACTACGCACCTTGTTTCTGAAGATCATCACCAATAAGGTAACTAATAAGTCTTCCTAGGGCGTCCTATCCCGGCGTTTCCACTCACATCTGCCGTGTAAACCTTTGTTTAGTCGCCTTTCATTCATCCTCACAACATGACATGTCACAATTTTCTGGGCCCAAAACTTCGCCACTTCCACGGCGATATCGGTGGTAGCGTAGTTGTCACTTTGGCTGTATGTTTTGGGGCACAGAGGGCAGGATAGGACGTGGAGCATAGTTTATGATACAGCTCCACATCCACACCCCGCTGCCGTACCTTCGAGGTAGTGTTTAAAAATACGTAATTATTTAAACAAATACATAACTGCTGGAAGTTCTATGCTTTGCGTGCCCGCCAACCGCCAACCTGTATGTAAATTTTAAACGCGGATTTCCTGTCATTGAATTTTGACCTCTGCCCACACACTTATCATTGATAGACTGCAGTTTTCCTAATATTATGCCAGTTAATATAATGGAAATAATTTATTACCCGCGTTCGACATTCCGTTCATCCGTGACGTCACGGTACTCACGGCGTCGGCTAAAAGACCCCTATGGAGGAAAAATAGATGTTTGACATGTCTTATCGTCGACTGCTTCAATTTGCCGATTCACTTCACGTCAAAGGCAGTCGGCCTTTACGACATATAAAGACAGCTATGACGTGACGTGTTACAATCACCATATCTAGCCAAATTAGCCTTAGAAGGAGGATATTTTTATTTTGGAGTTTGAATATATTTTATTTTATGACCAGTGTCAGCGTGAGAACAGTTTTTCAGAATAATTTAAGTTTAACTAACACTTTTTGTTTAAAAACCTCACGTGTTTTCATAGATATTTAAATAAATGTTTTTTATTTAATAGGATAAAATATAGTGGGTTTTAATTAGTATCACATAGCTTGCCTATCTTTAATAATATTAAGTAATTAATTAAAATATATTTAATTTAATAAAATTTACCTAACTTCTAACTAACCTAACGCCCAAGTACAAGTTTAGTGTGTATCGTTGCTCCAGCCCCGCACCCATACATACATTATGAATCAACCCGAGAGTTTTTGAAGGATATTGCTAATCCATTGCTTTATAGGTTTGAAAAAATCGTCTGTCCCATTACGTAAATAACGCAATGAACGTGGGTGAACTGTCCATAGTTAAATGAAAAGGATCCAACCCACATTAAGTGTGTTGTGGGTTGGATCCTTTTCGTTTAACTATGGACAACTGTCAAAATGAAACCCATTGTGATCAGTTGTTATTTTATGTGTTACGCAATCATACCGCCGATTTTCATAGACAACTCAATAAAATTCATTGAATGCGATAATACAGAAGGACAGATACAATGATTTAATTCTCTTTGGACAGAACCTACCTTCCTTCGGGCCGGACTAATCCCAACTTCGCGGGTCAAGCTGGTGTTTATAGCGTAGTGGCGTTGACTCGAGTCTCGGCCTCGACCTGCGACTCTCAAACGCAGTATTTTTAGTTTTCATTGCATACCTAACGAAACGTGAGTCGTGACTCAGTAGGCATTTGTTTTTATTGTGCGCGGAAAATTTACGTGTTAACGGCCTGGAGTTAAGTAGTTGGTGATTGCGGTTAAGATATATCGTGCATAATAAAAGGTTGGAATTCCTTGTAATAAAGTATGTATGCTCTAGCTGGGACAGCAATATTGTCAGAGGTCATACATATACTACTTTCGTTGAAGTAATTAAAAAATACATACTTACCTATTCATTAATCCTATTAAATTCTCTTCTTTTTTGATAATTGCGGTTTTTTTTGTCAATCACCTACACCCTGATTGCCTAACACAAAAAAAAAACGCAAAGAAATCGCAAAAAAAAAGTCAGCTGTTCCAGTACCTACATTTATGTTCGCATAATTCGTCAAAATGTACTGAACAGCTGATATTTTTTCGCGATTTCAAGTTTGGTCCAATAGTAAAAGTTGTTCATAATGATGAGTACAATGACCCCTTATGAGGTTTTTGGTGTTAAGCAATAACCCTGTATAGAATGATAGAACAGAAAAGAAAAAAAAAGAAAGAAAGAAAAGGAAAGAGAGAGTGGAAGGTGGGAAAGGGAAAGAACTTAAGATTTTACTCCTTCTTTCTTCCATTATTAATGAAAACAATCCTGTATAAAACTGAATCCGTAACTCATACAAAATATTACAAGAACAGACATTAAAAACCAAGTATTCGCGTGACATAAAAACCCGAATCGTACTGTTTTCATTTTGTACTTCTAAAACGTATTTCTGCTGTAAGACGGCGGATCAAAGAACTTGAGTGCAAACAGAAAACATTCTCGTATCGTTTGTAATTCTTATACTACTTATGTCATTTGTATCGTCTGTGACAGTCCTTAGTTTCTTGCTTATTTATTTGCTACTGCAAATGTGCTCAACGAAAAAGTTCGCCCGATTTTATTTAGGAAATAGTGCCCTAAATAAAATCAGGCGAACTTTTTTTGTGTGCAATGCCAATGATTTGTGCAAATTGTGCATATAGTTTAATTTTTATTTATATTTTTAATTTATATTACACAATTAAATACAAAATTTAACCCTACAAAACATACAAGAGTCGGCCTTATCACTTTCTGTGATCTCTTCCAGGCAACAGGCACGTTTTGAAGGCTTTATGCAGCAGGAAGAATTAATTGATACCTACATTTTTAACACACCAAAACTCCTCCGTGCCTCACAAAGCACGATTTTGACGCGTACCGAATGACGCACTTTGCCATTCGGTACGCGTCAGAAGCCCGAAAGTCTGACAACCTGTCTTACCAACGCGTATCGTATTACCCAGTTACTGGGTTGTGGAGGTCAGATAGGCAGTCGCTCTGTGTAAAATACTGGTATTCAGCCGCATCCGGTTAAACTGGAGTCTGAAAGCCGACCCCAACATAGTTGGGAAAATGCTAGGCAGATAAATTAACTTTTTTGACCAACCTGTTTAGTAAGTAGTTCCATTACTATATTTGAATATATTTGAATTACGTAAAGCTGGCAACCTATTTTTCAAACTTTTAAATGGACAGTCCTTATCGATTGCGAACCGAACGTCGCGTCGCAGTGACCCTTTCATCGGTTGACCCCATGATATCCGTGGTTGACCCTTACAACTTGATAAACACATGATTCACTATATTTTCTCGCTCATTTCACAAACAAAATTTTAATCAATAACCTGGAGGTGTCTTCTCATTTTATCGCCCGGAAATGTCCCCATATGACCACGGAAGTCTGTGATAAACAGATCGATATGGAGACTGATTTAAAGTAAGGTACCCAGCAATGGTGCCGCCTTCATCACCCATAACTTCATTGTATCTCTATTCTCAATCTACCTATTAAATTTTAATTATACAAATAAATAGTGTATCATCCCGATTGTCCGAACTGTGCAGCCATTGCAGCGCAAATGCGTCTAAATAACTGATTTCTGAGACCCTTATTGATTATTTTCCTAAGATAATGTTCCTCTTGATAAATTCGTCGATTGTACTCATACGACACCCACAGGAAGCATGTTCTCATAACATAAATAATAAATATAGGCACTAAGTACTTACAAATGCATTATGCTCTATCAGTGATCTGTGAACCAATTACGAATAGGCGTTGTCCCTATTCGAACGCATAAATTTTATCTCTCAGAAGAACGGCTATTTCGACTTATAGGTATTTTTCAATTACTGCACATCCGGAAAAAAATATATTATAAATAATCTGAGTACCTTGTAAGACCTGAGGTTTAAGGCGAAGACAACCAACTTTTAATGATTTTAAACTGAAGATGACGTCTAAACGACTAGTGTTAATGATTTGGAAAAAAAATAATGTATAAAACTAAATCTGTGTATATTTAAGATAAGATAATTTTATTATGAATACGTGTTTTATTAAAATACCTTTTGTTTTATGTACATAATATAATAAATTAATAATGCGTCTATTTTGGGACACGGCTCCTTGATGGACGAGTCTTATTACTGGCTGGACGTACGACGCGTTGCGTGAGCTCAGCACAGAACACGCAAGCTAACCACTCAAGGCCCTTGGCATATATCTGCGTCTTATTATAATGGACTAGCTTTTGCCCGCGGTTTCGCCCGCGTGGTTGTCGGAAGTTATCCCGCGGGAACGTACTACCGGGGTCAAAAGTATCCTATGTCCTAATACAGGTCATAGTCTACCCATGTGCCAAATTTCATCCAAATCCGTTAAGCAGTTTTAGCGTGAAAGCGTAATAATTCAATCATGATTCCAAAGACACGTGGCGCCATCTAAAAAAAAGTTATTGTTGTTTTCGTCGGGAACAGTAGTTTTTTTGGGGATGAAAGGTACCCTATGTCTGTTTTTGTACACCTGACAACGTATATGCAAAATTTCAGGATGATCGGTTCGGTTTAAGCGTGAAAAGGTAACAACCAAAAACAAACAAACTTACTTTCGCATTTATAATATTAGTAAGGAAGTAGAGATTATTTCATAATGTTTTGCGGGCTTACGTATAATATTAAGATTAGATGCAATTTACTTAGTTACTAGTAGTAAGACCTGGTAGATGTACTGTCAGTCGTCCGGCGTCGAGATGGGCGGACGACATTGTTGCCATCGCGGGTAGCACGATAAGCTGGCACAGGAGCATAAGGATTGGCACAAGGATAGAGAAGGACTATGTTCAGCAGTGGGTGAAGTCGAGCAGTGGATGATGATGATGATGATTTTAATCTTTCTTTCTATAAACAATGATGAGGCGCTAATATTATTGAAAACACAGGACGCTCTAAAAAGCCGAACTTTTCCTAAAATCAATGTACCATAGTCGCGACTTACTGTAAATTACTAAGAATAAAAAGAATCACAGTAGTAATCAAATTATTATTGGACTTGAGACTTCGTGTTGATGATAGGGGATGAGTATTGACTACATTCACTCGTTTTGCAGTGATGTTAAAGGGGTGCTCAGTTAGGAGATTAGTAGGGGTGATGTGATTGTGTGTGGATGGGGTGATGTGATGTGATTAGTTTCTTGTCGTCTCACTTCAGTGACTTACAAGAATTTATATTATTCAAGTATATTGTCTTATCGGTTCTTAAATGTCTGCCTACCCAACCATGCAGTATAATTGCGGAGACCTACAGCGCTTGTGTCTTAAAAATACATCGACATTATAATGTTCAGGGCTCAGGTTGCACAAAAAAAACAAGTCTTTATACACACATACATAGGTACATCAACTTCCTTATTTAACTTTTTAAACAAAAAATGTATAAACCTACTCGCACAGTCACTAAACACGGCTTAAAAAAAAAGAAATAAACAGGTTTATTTTTAAATTAACCCCAGCGTCCCCAGCGTAGCGGTCAGCTGCGCGAGCGCAAGGGTTGCCTTCCGACAGCACCGTTTCCGCTGTTAAAACTAACTAAATTGTAATTTAAAAGTTCTTAAAATAACTTGAAAACTTACAGAACAAAATTAACTTTTAAGTCATCTGCATAAGGTTTAAAATCGTTTCACGTGACAGCTTAGTCCGTCTAGTATTTAGCAAGTAGGTCGGTCGGAAACATTAATTTTATTAGCTTGAGTCATCATATCTATCAAAATTAAGTGGTTTTTGTATTGATACAACCATATTTGGAGAGTATTCGGTTCAGTCGCAACGGTCTACTATTTTTATGGTTAATAAATATGGTTAGATACCCTTTTTTTTTGGGTGGGAAATCATCAAATAACTTCTCCCGCTCTGGGTGGAGCGGGAGGGCGTGTCAGACTTCTACTGACTAAAACCCACCCGTGTTCCTTCAGTTGCCTGTGCCAGGGCCACGGTAACTCTTTCGAACAACCCGCAATCAGCTAGTGCTGACATCTCTTTGAGGCGCGCGTGGAACACAACGCGCCGTCGACCCGGGCCCCCAGTCCTTACCGGACGGCGAGCTACCTAGGCATTGCTCGCCATCCGCAAGCCCGCGCCTACGGTGGCCGGGAATCGGCTATCGATCCTGCGGCGATGGTTAGATACCCTAATGAATTGATTTGCTTTGTCTGGCGGCCTTTGTAAAAAAAATACGTAAGAAATACAGAAATTGTTATACTGACACGTATAATTATTTTTAAGGCGCTTCCTTTTTTGGGGATAAGTAGTAGTAGGCTAGGCATGAAATCATATTTTTAGGGTTCCGTACCTCAAAAGAAAAAAAAACGGATTCCTTCAGATCAGTCATCTGTCAGTCTGTCTGTGTCCGTTCGTCTGTCACAACCAATTTGCTCCGATATAACGGACCGATTTAGTTGGGTACACATATGAATTTCTGTGACCCAAACAGGGACGTGTAACGTAAATAAATTATTTTTGAATATGGGGCTTACTTTTCGGGGGCAAATAAGAAAAAACAAGTTTTGCAATGTGATTTAGCAAATGAAAGGACTTGGGTACTGTGAGGGTCTCCAATAATTTTTTTTGTATAAATAGTTTTAAAGTTATTTAAGAAAATTGACCATCCCCTTATCTGCAAAACTACTGAGCCAAAAATTTTTAACAAAATACTTACAGAAAATAGATAACACGGAAAATCTCAATATTGTGCGTACAAACTTATTTGCAGATGGAATGTATGGGAGAACATATTTTTCAACTACAAATTCATCCTAACTATGGAACCCTTCATTGCGCGTGGTCAGACACGCACTTGGCCGATTTTTTATGCTTTTTACGTGCTTCTTCGATTAACTACTTCCATTTTGATTTGAGATTATTATGTATGTTATTTTTATGCCTTTCGTTATGAGAGAGGAGCTCGTGGCTAAATAATAACAGCCGCACGGGTCGATCTAACAGGTTAAGCTATGCTTGCCGGGGTTGATCCGTGGATGGGTTACCATTTTTACATACCGATACTCTTCCGTGCCTCGGAAAGCACGTTAAGTCGTTGATCCCGGCTATCATTCCATTCGTGAGTCTTTGACAGTTGTTACGGGTCACCAGAAGCCCGAAATTTTGCCCCGCCCTGTGGTTTCACCCGCGTAAGTCTCGAACCCGTTGAAATATCGGGATAAAAAGTATCCTATTGTTTTAATCCAGGTTATAAACTATATGTATGCCAAATTTTTTGATATCAATATCCGTTCAGTAGTTTTTGCGTGAAAGAGTAACAAACATCCATCCATCCTCACAAACTTTCGCAATAATATTAAGTAGGATAGTAGGATTTATTTTATTTATTTACCAAATAAAATTAACTTCATTACGGCTGTATTTTCCGAAGGATTAGGCAGAGTTATAGTTTAAGTCCCTATGTAACAGGGGGGCAAGCCTATTGCCATCAACCGGGCACAAATCCAGACTTCGGGGCTCCAGGCTGCTAAGTCCATATAGAAAACCCCCAATAACACTGTACCCAACCCGGGAACCGAACCCAAGACCTCATGTTTAGCAGTATCACTTGCGACCACTAGACGAAACGAGGAAATTAACTTCGTTCAATATTCATGTGAATTTATTATTACTTTTAGTTGTCTTATTAATATGCGAGACGATAAAAATCAATATGGAATAATATCTTTAGCATTCAGAACTCATTGTTTAGGTCCTCGGAATATGGCACTTAACATAATTTTAATTTATAATTACTCAAGTTTGTAAGGTACCTTTTGGATGACCATGTGAGGTGCATTCGTATTCTTGTAATTTACATAAGTTCTCATTAATCTGCCTAGCTTTTTCGCAACTATGTTGGGGTCAGCTTCCAATCTATCCGGATGCAGCTGAAAACCAGTATTTTATATAGATCGGCTGCCTATCTGACGTCCACAACCCGGTAGGTAACTGGGTTATTACCCTGATACCCCTTGGTAAGACTGGTTGTCAGAGTTTCGGGCTTCTGACGACCCGTAACGACTGTCAAAGATCCACGAGTGACAGCCGGAACCAAGGAGTCTCGGTATGTCACCCATCCACGGACCAACCCTGGCAAGCGTAGCTTAACCTGATGGATCGACCTATGTGGCTGTTATTACTTAGCTACGAGCTCCTCGTGGTTTAAAAGAAAAATCCCTAAATAAATTGGGATAATGGGCATTAGGATGATGAGAACGATATTCGTAGGAGTCATTCCTAAAGTGTAAAATGGCAGTTTTTAAAACGAGACCTAATTCAAGTTTTTTCGTCGTTCGTTTTAATATCGAGAAAACCAATCTTGTTTTCTCGATATTAAACCGAACGACCATTCTACATAAGACATGGAATTTGGTAGCAAAAAGTTTATTTAAACAAATGCCTACCTATATTTTTGACCTTCCTAATCTCACATTTATGCTTCCAAAATATAGTACGTAGTAGAACGTTAAGATTTGAGAAGGTGGAAGGCACGTATCAATCATTTTCAAAGTAGACAAATTCTTGAATGCCGCCTCCAAATCTTTCTAATTGTTCAGATTATTACGACATAGTTGGTTTATTCTGCAAAATTTTGATTCCAGCCCCATAAAACTCCAACAAAATAGTCTAATTCTGTAACACATGGTAGGTATGTGAAACACGAAATAGTTCAAACATGACGTTTCCCATACATATTTGGTAACGTGGGAGTGGCGAGGTGCTAATGATAACAAGGATGATGTTCGTACTGCGGCCTGACCCTTTTACTACACCCATAGTTATGAATGGACTTGAAGGTTGGAGGGACCTGTTTTGAGAATGTTTGGAGGACACCGGAGTTTTGAATGGGTTTTGAATAAGCTTGCTTGAGACGTTGAATGGTGTGCGTATACTACGCCAATAGTTATGAATGGTGTTGCAAGTTGAAGGGATCTGTTTTGGGAATGTTTGGAGGACACTGGAATTTTGAATTGATTTTGAAAGACGTTGAACGGTGGGCGTATACGACTGACCCTTTTACTATGTCCATAGTAATAAATGAGCTTGTAGCTTGCAGGTTGGAGCCTTGGAGGGGCCTGTTTTGAGAATGTTTGGAGGACACCGAAATTTTGAATGGTTTTTGAATAAGCTGAGACGTGTGCGTATTTCTAGAAATGTTAGACAATTCGATATTTTGAAGTTTATTTTGCAACTAGCTGTTGCAAAATAAACTTCAAACTAACTTGCTAACTTCAAACTAACTTTCAACTAACTAGCTGTTGCCCGCGGCTTTGCCCGCGTGGATGTCACTACTTTCTTATTTGAATCGGATTATGTTCACAACTTTATGGGGTTGGGTTTTTTGCGTGAATCCCAATTTTTTTTTCTAAAGCAAATCACGCTCAGCTCTGCGTCTGCCAGTGAAAATCCCGCCAACATCATCGGTCCATCCGTTTCGACAGACAAACATTTTAAAAATGTTTTTTTTTTTTTTTTGTGATAAGTAGGTTCAGTAAAATTACTAGTTTAGCTTACAGTAAAATTAATTTAAAGTGACATTTAAATTAATGTTAACCCTTAACTATCTAGGTACTCCTTATTTCATTCACGTAACTACCTACCCCCGGTCTGTGTGACCGCGTCGGCGATATATTGATGTGGAATAAAAAAAACTTCGAGGGAGGTAAATTGAAATGAAACATAACATTTTATAGGTTTTTTATTTATATTAAAATTTTAGAAACATCAAAACTCAACAATATTTATTGTACCTAATTCAAAATGTCTTCATACATAATGAGAAAAAAAAATCCAACAGGTTTAGAAAATGAAATCTGTGGGTGGCGACAACATGAAGGCACGAAATATTCACCAATATACTATCTCTGGTATCTGTGAGATCGGGGTAGGTAGTTAAGGGTTAAAAAAAAACAAAGTACAAAAGTTTCTACTACAAATTCTTAAAGGAATAGTTACAACAATGTCATCTTTCAGTACTAAAGACAAAAGCTGTGGTTATAAAACAACAATCAAAACTACTTGAAACGATATCTTTTCATTAGTTTTCGCAATAAAAGTGATGAGTTGAGTGAGATTATTGTTAAATATGTATATACTCTTGCAGCCGGTCTATTCTGTACAAATCTTACCGTGAAAACTTAGGTGAAGCGAGCTTGAAGAGAGCTGTCATTCCACCTGATGCTAGAGATTGACACTATTGACAGCTCACTCCACGCTCACCTCACCTAAATTTTCACGGTGAGATTTGTACAGAATAGCACTACAGATACGGACTATAACTATTTTCTATCGATTACATGTAAAACGTGGGAACTGGGAATACTAAACCATATTCCAACTTTTACTAATTAATTCATTCATATTCTCAATATAGCTACTAATAGAAATAGGCTTTTATTCAATTTGAAAATCACGGACTACACAGCTCTTGAATTTTTATCCTTTGAGGTTTGTCCTGATCTTAAAATTTAGGCTTGAATTACAATCGATTTCAGTAGGTAAATAGCAAAGTGGTAATTAGTATTATAACCCCAGTAAGGCATGGCCACGATTCCTTCTTATATCTATGTGCTAGACACACGACCTTTGTGGAGTACCAGTGAATATAATACCTGTAGGTACTCGTATGATACACATCCTAATGCTAACTAATATTATGAACTAGCTTTGGTATGTCGATAAAAAGTAGCCTATGTACTTTTCCAGGTCATGGTACCCGTGTGCCAGATTTCATCCAAATCCGTTCAGCCGTCTTAGCGTGACAGCATACCAAACAAACAAACTCACTTTCGCGTTATATACAGGGCTATGTTTAAATCACTAGCTAAATTTTCACAGGGTGTTCCACCCATGAATATGAAAAAGTTTCACTAAACTCTGAAATCCCGAAAAAAAATCAGCAGTTTCATACTACATTTTGGTCGAGTAGGTATAGAACTTTCGTATGAAACAGCTGGTTTTTTTTTTCGTGATTTCAGAGTTGGTCCCATAGTGAAAGTTGTTCATATTCATGGGTAGAACACCCCGTGAAAATTTAGCTAGTGATTTAAAAATAGTCCTGTTTATTATATTAGTTAGGATGTGTGAGTTTGTGTAAGTGACTTTGTTTGTTTGTTACGCTTTAATTTTGTTTTATGAAATTTGGCATAGACCATGAGCTGGATTAGGACATAGGAAGCTTTTATTCCGGTAGTACATTCTCGTGGGATAACACCCGACATCCACGCGGGCGAAGCAGCGGGCAAAAGGTAGTAAATTATAAAGTTAATACCGAACCAGACGAGGTAAAAACGGTGAAATTGCAACCGCTCTCCCGCCGCTAAGTGTAGCTCTCTAAATTGGAAGCTTAGAAAAAGCCAGACGTTAATGTCAGAAATGAGGGGTTTAGAGAGTCCTTTGAACGTTTCGGGACTTCGGGTACTTATTTCAGTAAAGGCTAAACACGAGCCCCTAATATTACGTAGGTAACTTGGGTATGTGCTCAGGTTTTTTTGGCCAGCACAGTTTTTTGTAATTAAGGTTCGAAAATTAAATGGTGTTTTATAAACAGAGTTTTATTTTTAATATTTCATTAATAGCTTTTTGTTTCTTTACTTTTGTTTTTGCCTGTTCATCCACTTAAGATTCTTCATTTGTATTTTTGTTTTAAAACCTTCATACTAAAATATGGCTTAAATTCAGAATCTGGAAAGTTACTCAAACCGCTCAGTTACTTAAATCTTATAATTGTAATTAACTACTCAGTATTCTTATAATCTGTGGGTAGACATTAAAGAAAAAGGAGTGGCTTCTAATTACTTTTCGGGAGATAAATCTCAGGATTAAACTCTGGTGAGATTTATTCCAAAATATTCTTAATTATTTCCTGAGGAAATATATAAAAAATAGAGTATACCCATGGACTATCATTTCGGCATCTTTAAAGAGTTTATTGAGGAAACTGATCATTAAGGTAGGTGTTGGCTTAATAACCTGTCACCGTTTATTGCAAAGTTTAAGCTGAAATTCCAACACGTTTTTATTGTAAGCTGCATTCATTGACAACATTTATGTCTGGCTTATCAGGTAAAAAAAAACATGTGGCCATAATTGGTAGATTTTTTTTATATAATATATCCGTGCGAGGACGAGTGATGACTGAGGATGTGTCAACTAATCAAACTCATATTTTTATTATTATTCCCTTTAACTTGCGCATATTATATAGGGTGTAAGTGTAAACAGTGTCAACTTTTTAAGAGGTCATTGTACTCGTCATTATTTTAACAACTTTTACTATGGGACAAAACCGGAAATCGCGAAAAAAAATCAGCTGTTCCCTACATTTTGACGAATTATGCGAACATGAATGTACTGAACAGCTGATTTTATTTCGCGCTTTCAGGTTTGGTCCCCCACTGTTTACACTTACACCTTGTACCTATATGTAGGATTAATGTTACTAAAATATTTCTGAACGCTAAAGAAGTTTGTTTCAGAACGAATGAATGTGTGAGTGAAAGGGATGGAATGAATGAAAAAAAGATGGCGAACAACGAGGAATAAACGGTGTACGTTTTATGTCGAAGGTGAAAATTAAAAATAGTAATTAAAGTGCAAGATTGTTTTTATTCTGGATATCCCACTCTACAACTTGGGGGCTCGTCCGGGATACCAGAAAAAACAATAAATAAGATTGCCTTGTGTGTGCATCGCGGTAAGGTGAGCCGCGACCACGTGCGCCGGGCGGCAAATTAACGACGACGAAGATTCAAAGTTTTATTTTAAAATACGACGATGTCCGACGAGAAGAACCCCGCTCCGACATTCAACTACGCCGATATAATCCCAAAGTTTAACGGCGTCGACAAGACGTACTCGTCGGCAAAATGGGCGCAGGACATAGAAGACAACGCTGAGATATTCGGGTGGACGGCGCAGCAGAAGCTCATTCTAGCGAGAAGGTCATTAACGGGCACAGCAGAATTATGGCTCAAATCGGAAAAAGCCTTCAAAAGTTACGAAGAATTACGGACGGCATTACATAAAGAATTTCCGGAAACCGTCAACAGCAAAGAAATGCACGAGCTCATGGCGTCCCGCAAAAAGAAAAGCACTGAAACATATTACGAGTACATGTTAACTATGAAGGAGTTGGGTAAGCGTGCTAAATTCCCGGATTATGTGGCGATACAATATATCATAGACGGAATACAAGACTATGAATCGAATAAAACGATCCTGTACGGCGCGAACACATACTCGGTATTAAAAGAAAGAATCATCATCTACGAAACCATGAAGAGTAAAAATAAGAAAAGGCAAGATGATACGACGAAGCAGCAGAAGCAGGACCTGGAAAAGAAGGGTCATACGGAGAAGTCTAGTCGCCGGTGTTTTAAGTGTGGTGAGACAGATCACGTCGCCAACGCGTGCAAGAAAGGTGTAAAATGCTTCCGGTGCAACTCGTTCGGTCATATCGGACGAGAGTGCAAGGAGTCAATCTCAAATACAGATTCGCAGGGTAAGCATAAAGATGGCGGCGGAGGTCATAGTTCTCGTACTTCCATGTTGTGTACGAAGATTGCGCCGGAACTTGGCGATGGCATCGCGGATCCGGAAGGAAAACATGGCGGCCACGATGAAGATGAACGAGGAAAGAACGATCGAATGAAACATGTGAACGAGTCAGTGTTAACGTCAAACTTCTGTCAATCATGTCAGTGTCATAAGTGTCAAAGTGAAATGGTGTTAAGTGTAAACAAAGACTTAGCGAGTAACAAATCAGTTAAAAACATTAAGATTAGTGGAATAAATGTTGATAGCCTTGTAGATTCTGGTAGTGATTTGAATTTAGTAGCTTCTAACTTGTTTTTTGAGTTGAATGTAACATCCTACGAAAAGGTAAGAGTCACATTGTCAGGACTCGGTTCCGCAAGCGTGTTTTCTCTTGGAAAGTTCAATGTAAACATAGAAATTGATGGTTATTGTTTTGATGTGTGTTTTTACATTGTTCCACAAGAAGTAATGCCTTATAAAGTTATTTTAGGCCAACCATTCTTAGTAAATGTTACTGCTGTCATTGATAAAGGTTCAGTCACTGTTAAGCCTCACCATAATGATGTTTTGCTGCAGTGTATGCTTGCCGAGGTTCTAGAACCAGTGTGTTATGTACCTGATCCACAGATACGAGAGGTGGCTCAGAATTTGGTTGACAACTACCAACCTAAGAGGATAAAAGAGGCTCCGATAGAAATGAAGATTATATTGAAAGATGACATTCCTGTTGCACAGCGTCCACGAAGGTTGTCACTCGCTGAGCAGAGGGAAGTAGAGAAACAAGTAAGTGAATGGTTACGAGATGGTATTGTTAGGCCAAGTTTTTCTGAATATGCGAGTCCATTAGTACTTGTAAAGAAGAAAGATGGGTCTACAAGGGTATGTGTTGATTATCGAATGATTAATAAAAAGATGGTCAAGGACGAATTTCCACTTCCAGTCATAGAAGATCATATTGACAAGTTATCAGGGGCTAAGGTGTTCAGTAAATTAGATTTAAAAGATGCATTCTTTCATTTGAGTATAGAGGAAAGTTCAGTTGGATATACCTCTTTTGTAACACACCATGGTCAGTTTGAATTCCTGAGAGCACCATTTGGATTGTCAATTTGTCCTAAGTATTTCACAAGATTTATAACAATAATTTTCCGTGATCTTATAGCCAAAGGTCACATTCTTATATTCATTGATGATGCCATAATTCCAGCAAATGACTATAAAGAAGCAGTTGAGAGGTTACGAGAGGCACTCCAAGTAGCATCAGATTATGGACTTGAAATAAACTGGAAGAAGAGTGAAGTATTGACTACGAAAGTTGAGTATTTGGGTCACATGGTGCAAGATGGTGAAATCAAACCCTCCACTGAAAAAACTGAAGCGGTTGTCAAGTTCCCTGAACCCAAGACGGTGAAACAACTACAAAGCTTTATGGGGCTAGCATCATATTTCAGGAAGTACATACCTCATTTTGCTAAAATAGCTAGTCCATTGACTGACTTGCTAAAGAAGGATCAAAGTTTTACATTTGAAGATGAACACAGGTATGCATTTAATATTTTAAAAGAGAAATTAGGAAGTGGTCCGGTACTGAAGATTTTCAACCCAATAAGACGAACAGAACTACACACAGATGCCTCGAGTATGGCTTATGCAGCAGTATTAATGCAGTGGTGCGAAGACAGTGGCTTACATCCTGTATATTATATGAGCCGGAAGACCAGCGATGCAGAAAAGAAATATTCTAGTTACGAATTGGAAGCTCTTGCTATAATAGAAGGAGTAAAGAAGTTTCGACACTATCTATACGGCATTCCATTTAAAATTGTAACAGATTGCCAAGCCTTTCAGATGACGCTACAAAAGAAAGATCTCTCAACTAGAGTTGCCAGGTGGGCATTGTTATTACAAGAATTTGATTTTCAGGTTGAACACCGGTCTGGTACAAGGATGAAACATGTAGATGCATTGAGCCGCAACCCATACATAGGATTAACTACTAATAGCCTACATGAACGAATAAAGAGGGCACAAGAACAAGATGAAGGATTGAAAGCTATCATGGAGGTACTCTCTGAGAAATCCTATCTCGACTACTACTTGGAAGGCGGTCTGCTGTATAAAGGCCTGGAAAGAAAACTGATGGTACCTAAGAACATGGAGATGGAGGTCATAAAAAGAGTGCACTCAAATGGACATTTTGGTAAAAAGAAGATGACGGAGCTTATAAATAAAGATTATTATATTAAAGATTTAACAAAGAAATTAGAAGATTTTATCATCACTTGTATCCCATGTATACTTGGCAGCAGAAAAGAGGGCAAGCAAGAGGGATTTTTACACCTTTTAGAGAAGGAAGATACACCCCTACATACTATCCACATTGACCACCTTGGGCCAATGACGGAGACAAAGAAGATGTACAATCATCTACTCACAATGGTGGATGCATTCACAAAGTTTGTGTGGATATTTCCCACAAGAAGTACTACAAGCAAGGAAACCATTGAGAAGTTGAGAATCCACCAGCAGCACTTTGGGAATCCCACTAGAATAATTAGTGACAGGGGAACAGCATTCACTAGTCAAGAATTTCAACAATATTGTGAAGAAGAAGGAATCAAACATGCCAAGATTACTACAGGAGTGCCTAGGGGAAATGGGCAGGTAGAAAGAATGCACAGAACCATAATATCAATCCTTACGAAGCTATGCATTGAAGACCCTACCCAATGGTACAAGCATGTTAGTCATGTGCAAAGAGCATTAAATAGTACTTGGCAGAGGAGCATAAATTGTACCCCATTTGAACTACTTGTAGGAATAACTATGAAAACCAAAGAAGACATTGAACTCTACGACTTACTAATGCAAGAGGGAAGAGATATCTTTGTTCAAGATAGAGAAGAAAACCGACGAAAGGCAAAAGAGCACATTTTGCAGGTGCAGGAAGAAAATATACAAGCTTTTAACAGAAAACGTAAAGAGAGTCCTAAGTATAAAGAAGGTGACCTAGTAGCAATCAAACGAACTCAGTTTGGGTCTGGGATGAAACTTAAGCCTAAATATCTTGGACCTTATAGCATCACTAAGGTCAAAGGGAATGACCGGTATGATGTACAGAAGGTGGACCCCACTGCAGAAGGACCAGGTAAGACATCCACTGTAGTTGACTTCATGAAGAAATGGCCCAATAACTGAACCATTATCATTTATGCTTAAAACTTTATTATTTTATTTTGTGAATTCAATATAATTTAAGTTGTTGAACCTGTAACAATGTGTAAGACTATTCTTGTCAGTATTAGTGTGTTATTAGGATAAGATGATGAACCTGTAACAATGTGTAAGACTGTATTCTAGTTAGTATCAGTATTTTGTTAAGCAGGCTAAGATTGTGTTCTGTTAGTGCTGTATCATTTCTGAGGCCAGAAATAGCGGCAGGATGGCCGAGTTGTAGGATTAATGTTACTAAAATATTTCTGAACGCTAAAGAAGTTTGTTTCAGAACGAATGAATGTGTGAGTGAAAGGGATGGAATGAATGAAAAAAAGATGGCGAACAACGAGGAATAAACGGTGTACGTTTTATGTCGAAGGTGAAAATTAAAAATAGTAATTAAAGTGCAAGATTGTTTTTATTCTGGATATCCCACTCTACATATATATATATTTTAGTGTTAGATTGCATATTGTATTAAGATTTACGTTTTATATCGTGTAAATAAATAAGGCAAGTTAAATAAAATAAAAGCACATCATTATTTAGTAGATTTCGGGTCACCTTTGCCAAACCTTTCTGGAATCAAAGACGATTCAGTTATTTTAATAAAGACAGACACTACATTGATAAACAACTCGGCATTTTTAGCTGGCTAAGCATGTGCTGACTTGGCCATACATCACTCGTCGTGAACTTCGAACGCAATTCATAAATTCAGTTCTAATGTGCCTTCATTACTGTCAGTGACTCATACATATGTTTATTTCATATCATCTTGTCTGTAACATGTCGTGACTTGTTGAGACATGTCATGAACTTGACTTATCTTGAACATTTGCCCCTCTATTAGATTGTATGGATTGTAGTAATTACTTTAATTAACCGTTGACAAAAGTGTGAAGTGATATTAATGATGCTATATGATGGAGCGTGTGAATATGGGATGTAAAGTTGTAAGATGTTAGTAAATTGTGTCGTTGTTAATAGTTTTAATTCAAGGGATAGAGTTACAGTATTAATTGATGGAGGTTTTACAAGCTACTGAGAAGGGACCAATAAGAAACATGATAATGAGAAAGGACATGGATTTGATCTGAAAAAGCAAAGGTTTGCAAAGTCCTAATTGGGTATCGTGAGCAAATTTTTTGATTAGGATGAAGCAGCTGATGGTTTGATCTGATAAATTAAGGTTTAAAGAATTTCACATGAACTTTGGCAAGCTTTCAATTGGAGAATAAAGGGTTTTTCTTATAGAAACTATGTTTGCGGGATAATATATATATAGCCCTATATATTTTTGTTTTACGTTATCTAAGGCCTCGACTTTGGGCATTAAACGACCCATTTCCCAGCTCTGAAAAACCGCTCGCAAGTTACGATAAGCGCTTGTCTGTAGCTTAATAGTTCCTACTTCCTATAAAACCATGGAAATATTACTTTGATTTAAAGTCAGAAGTCGTTGACAGCTAAGAATCTCGTTTCTGTAATGTATCCAGTTTCGGAATTATTGGAACCAATTACTTGTTTTGTACGTGTTTAATCTTTTTCCGAGGAAGTCACTGATTAACAGGTTTTTTTTTTATCTTTATGTGTATGGCCTCTGAATCACTACTTACTGAACTCGAAAGAAACTAATTTGGACTCGTGTTTGTTTTTAGATTTTGGGTCTTTTGCTACCAATGTACTACCCAGACTGGTTTGGTGTTTTATTTTCATGGGATAAATGAATAAATTAAACTTTCTTCTTAGATAATGTGAGGCCTTGAACTTGTTTGTGTCACGAATCGTCAAATGGCTCGGAAAATTATTCTAGTAATTTAAAAACTTATTTTCTCTTACAAATCGGTCATAACAAGTTGGAGTTTTAATATAATCATTACTGTTGTAGGTTTCGTCTATTTCAATGTTATGGATACTTTAGAGAACTGTTGAATCATCATTACAAATCCGAGTAATAATCAGCGCATGTGCGGAATGTATGACCCCATTACAATGCATGACTTGTACCTACAAACTGCTAATAGTGTGAAATCTGAGAATATATTTATCACCCTAAGTTCGAACCTAGGCTTTAGCACGGTTTCTCAAACATATGTACATAATTTAGAATTAAATTTATCACCTGTGAAACGAAGGGAATCGCGTGGAACTCGTTAGTAATATTCAAAACGTGCGTAATTCCCTGAGAACTGGAACGCCATCTGCTACATTAGGCATATACAGACGCAACTCCAATCACCATGTAGATTGACATCGATTTGTTTCTGGTTACCACGCAGGGACAGCGAAATTCTCCTTTTTCTTTAGCATACGCAAAATTATTTCTCTAATTCGTCACTGACACATTCCAGAGATAGATTTTGGGATGTTACACATTTTCAGGGTTCAAAAGAATATTAATTTGTTGAAGTAAAACAGTTTGGTCTATTTATACTGTCTATATTTGTAAATATCAATGACAAACTCATTATTGTTTAGTCTACAAATGACCGTTACATTTTGCGTCTTTGACACTGTGTATAAATCGTTTCATTCTTTAGTCAGACTTGAATTCTCATTGAAATTAATATTAAACTATGAAATATCGAACTATAATTTGCTGCATCCTTATATCCAACTGTTTCTTTTTCGACACACCTGATAATTTTATAATATCAAGTAAACGGCTTTATGTTCATAAAGAATTGAACAAAAAATAAGGATTGCTTACACGTAATGACCCCTTGCGGAGTCTTCAACGGATATCCTTTACATATGTTCAAGTGTTTTAGAGAAAACAAAAAGGCTATCCATGCTAATATCAGCTACCGTTTACGCGTTTCTTTTAACTTTTTATGCCCCAAAGGTGTTTGCGTGCCGAAAATTGTTTGAAGAAATATTAAGAGAAGAGTAAGATTTTCATAATAATGAGGCGATTTGTTATGTAAATTGAGCCTTGGCGCTCATTTCCTTTAAAACAGTGGATCGGAGGAATTAAGGTGAATGGTTTGGAGTTGCAGCTGTCGAAATTTAAAATCGGAAGTCTGCATGAGCTCCCAAAACGCAGGAAGCAAAAGAAGTGTGAATAGTTACCAGAGTTGCTCGCTCATTCTTGATAGGTTTTCTTTTAGGAATCTGAAGCACTTCAACTATGCTTAAAAAAGGGCAACCGAAATTAAATTTACGAATATATTAAAACACTTTTATCACAGCCATATTTTAGTCGATCCCCGAAGCCTACTTAGCAACGAAACACATTTTAATTTTAGAACTTATTGAAAAAACTTACGAAATCAATATTCAAACAAAACAGGCAGGCTTATTAAAGGCATCAGAATTTGAAGCCTCTTTTTTACTCTCAATGACTACTTTGGGAGCTCAGCCTCTGGCGGGTTAACCGCTGGTCAAATCACCGTTGATGATGAATGATTACTGAGATTTCATTTAATGATGGACTCGGACACCGGCTTCCAACTGACAGCATAAAAAGACAGCCTCAAATTGTCCGAGCAGTTTTTTATACACTTTGTACTTGGTAATGAAATGTGTAATCTTTCTTTGTAGAAAATGATGGATGTTCCTATTACAATATATTGAAGGTACGCTTTAGTTTTGATCGGTTCAATTTAGTAAATAGATGCTACTAGATTGATTGATTTTTGAGGTCTAGTGGACGCAACGCAGTTTTATATTAAATATTTGATATTTTCGCCGTATCATTTGATCAGAATGTCTTGTCTAACCTATATCTTTCGTATTTTCTTTGAAATTAATCAAAATCTCAGCATAACGACCGATTACTTTATCCGTTTTAAAGAAACGCCTCATTTGTGTAATCCAGGCTCAAACCATATTTCACTGAACACCAAAACCCGTTCCAGCCGAAATCCTTTAATAAGTTATTCAGTAACTTGATCTCCTACGTAAACCTGATTGTGTACGTACTATATCATATTCAAGGCAAGTCGAAGGTAATCCTAAACTCGTAATAAGGTAGAAAACTGATTATAGATTCCTTCCTTCATGGAAATAAAATTATATCAGAAGGTGTATTCGGAATATGGTAGCCAGTGTTAAGGTTGGGTTAGCAGATCAATTTTTATTAAGGCGGAAGCGCCAGGGTAGCCTGCGAAATTCAAATTTTCTTACGTTATTTTTGCAATTTGCAATTCAGTAATAGGTTGTATGTTGATTAAAGTATAATTCTGTAAATACATATTATTTACAGAATTATAATCATGAGAATCAGTAATACAACTCCTTAAATGTCAAGATTTCTTGAAATAGTCATTCAATAGGATTAAGAGTTTCATTGATGAATTTAATGATTATAATTCTATGAATACATACTTATTACGGTCGGGAATCGTATTTTAAACAACATAAAAACAAATACTGACTTGCAAATTCCAAAAAAAAAAACGTAAGAAAATATGAATTTCGCGGGCTACCTAAGGGATTTTCGCCTTAAGCTATCTTGTTAGGTAACTTGGAAGTAATTGAGAACCTAAGTTATTTTCAATGCTGGTTGGGGTGCGTTTTACACGTGTTTGGTAAATTATGTGTATGGATCAAAGTTTATATCTGTGGCATGAATGGATGTTGGTTCCTTGTAATCAGTCACAAGTCACTTGATAATAACCAGGTTTTATTAATCTCTCAATAATTTTCTCGTTGCCAAGTATAATTCGTATTTTAGTTTAATGACGAGTGAGACTCAGGAGCTCGTGGCTAAGTAATAACAGC
Source organism: Dicycla oo (assembly GCA_948252095.1). Classification (NCBI taxonomy): domain Eukaryota; kingdom Metazoa; phylum Arthropoda; class Insecta; order Lepidoptera; family Noctuidae; genus Dicycla; species Dicycla oo. The sequence continues at coordinate 18,446,972 of OX411728.1, forward strand.
CGCACGGGTCGATCCATCAGGTTAAGCTACGCTTGCCGGGGTTGGTCCGTAGATGGGTGACCATCTTTACATACCGAGACTCCTCCGTGCCTCGGAAAGCACGGTAAGCCGTTGGTCCCGGCTGTCATTCGTGGATCTTTGGCAGTCGTTACGAGTCGTCAGAAGCCCGAAAGTCTGACAACCAGTCTTACTAAGGGGTATCGTATTACCCAGTTGGATTGTGGAGGTCAGATAGGCCCCCATGTAAAATACTGGTATTCAGCTGCATCCGGTTAGACTGGGAGCCGACCCCAACATAGTTGGGAAAAGGCTAGGCAGGTTGATTGATTGATTGACGAGTGAGACCCATCTCCTAGTTAGTGATTATAAATCTGGTCATCAATTGAAAGCTGGTTCTCAATGCTATGATCCTAATTATGATATATTGTCAATTCTTACGATACCAACAGAAGTAGACAGTAGAGACTATTCTACACGACAAATACTGGAATCACGTCAAAATATTTGACAATCAAAATGTAATAAAACATGCCTCTATAACCACACACTATACACATCGTTTAAATTATGTAAATACACTATATTTATGTTAATACAGCTCTCGATCATCAAGGTGGACTCGAACATGATCCCGACATATGTATGATGATTAGGACACTCGATTGTTCAATACCGAATTGTATTGTTCTACCATATTTTGATTATGCATACTGATGAAAAAACAATAGGGTTTCTCTCAGCACTTTGTATGATGAAATGCTTTTTTGTTTGTCTGTTTGTTAATACTTTTTGATTAGTGGGTCATAGGTATTTGATTTATTCAGCGGATGTTTGATGAAGGTGCGTTTGGAGGGACACTGACCGTGTTTGTATGTCCTTGGAAAAGGTCGGGCGGGTCGCGTACGCATGTATTTAGACTGTGCAAGAAAGACATTTAATTCCATTTATGTAGATACTTCGCATTCTCACGTTTAGTAGAATAGGACATGCTTATTAGATTTTTATTTAGATTTCAGTCGGCTAGACTTGTCTTAATTGCCGCATTGTCTGCTTTGACCGTGTGTTTATTTGCTTTGTATTGTTTTAAAAGTCTCTCCTTAGCTGATTATTATTTTTGTCTATGCGAACTGTGAATTGCATCAGCAGGATGTGCTTTAGTCCCATTATTTTAGAAAAGTTGAACATAATTATGGTGTAGGTAACAAGTGTTTTATTCTGAGATTTTTGTCAGCAATTACGTCGTTTTGGAAATGAGTGTTTCTAGTTGCTATCAAATGACAAAGTTCCCTTGTTTCTAATAACGACCCGTTTAATAGGGCTATAAAAGTAATAGCGCTCACTGAGCTCTTAAAATCCATAATATATAAATCCAAAAAGTATTAAATCACATTTCGAGTTAGGAACGCGGCCGTGGGCGAATGAATGGTGTGCAGGAGTTTGTTGACTGACTGTCACTGGACAAGTTATGATGTAACATAACATAACATTATGTTGGGAACTAGACGGGTTATGTGTGGCATTTCTACTTATCCGTCTATTTCTTGTTTGTCTGCAGATTTATTACAATGCAGCTGTAAAAGTTATGTAGGTAATTTTGTTGCGAAATAGTCTTTTATGTCTTCTATGTATTGCAGAGAAACAACGTCTTTAACCGTAAATGAGAAACAAGCTCTTGTTGTGCATGGCTTAAATTTTGGAGCGAAAACTATAATCCCCTTAACAGGCATTGCTTGACTCATTTCTCAGCCTATTTCTATAAAAGGCTGCCGTGCCAACAAGCCAAACAAAAGTAATTCTGCAATCTAATTTAATTTGGTAGGTAACTCCGGAGACAAAACAACGGACTTATTAGCGGGTAGGGTCGGACCGCAAAACCTCTTAACATCTGTCAAAAAGATTCGCAATACGACATGAATGAGAGCGATACCTACTCAAAAAACTTATCCAAATTCAAAAATCCGCTGCCATTGTACCTATAGTCGCCATTCACTGGCTGGTGCTCATCAAAAACTGGCAACACCACAGACAGGTGTGTTCCCGTCGTGCCCCTTTTTTTTTCAACGTCCGTACCCGTACGAAACTCTTTGAACAAAGACGTTACTGCGCTATGAAATAACAGTGGATCTGATATCTTATCCCACCAAGTTTAAAGTTGAAATTACTCTGAAGCTGACGTTGAAGCTGTACAAGAGTTACAATGAATGGATCCGTTTCCCTTACAATGTGCTGCAACGGTTAAAATTTTGTGGTCAACAGAAAATCAGATTTATGGCAACGAAGTAAGATTTAAATTAAGTTGTGAAAGATTAGAGTATCGTGTATCCTCCATAATTGTGATATTATTAATTTATTTTGGGATTCTCCAAATCAGGGCCCTTATTTCGGTTACTTATTGTTATTCAAGGGGTTAATCAAATTCGTATGAAATGCCCCTGTTAGGCTATTATTTTTTTTTTAATCCCGGGTCGTCAACCTCAACATTTTCAATAAAAAAATAGGACAATAGAGTTTGGTGAAAAATAGAACTCAGTTGAGTCGAGTTGAGTGAGATGCTTTCATCTCAATACGGTCGAGGAACTACGAGTCTAGAAAATATACACTGCAAGCAACAGAAAGCGTGTCATCTGAAACTGTATGCAATAGTGTGAATAATCATAACAGTAACAAAAGAACCAAGATTATCAACAGCGCGACGCAGAGATCTCAAGATTTCTAATGATACATGTTTTTCACGGCGAAATCCGTTAACGATATCAATTTCTATGCTTCACACACGGTAATTAATTATTATCTTCCGCGTGATTGGAAAATTCTCACGATTCAAGGTAAAAGCCGCTTTGTTAGAACCAGTACTTAACATACACTACTCAAAAAAGTCTAGGGAACAAGGGTATTCATCACAGATTTAGAGTGTTCATATTTCATAGTACCCAATTATTTTTATGTTAAATTTTTTTTTGTAACATATTTTATATCGATAGAAGCGTAATTTAATAGAGATTTTAATAGTTTGATTAAAGAAAAGGGTTGTTAGTGAAAAATAAAAAAATATTATGAAAATCCAAAATGGTAAAACTCTGACAAAAACTTTTTAGTAGATAAAAAATAAATAACATTAAATTAATGAAAAAACATGCCTAGCAACTTTTTAATAATCTGTTGAACCTCCCAAGGCATTAGCGACGGCTCATCGGCGTGGCATGCTGAATAGTTATCAGGTTTTCTATTGTCACCTGTGGAATTTCGCTCCATACTCTGGAAAGATGTGAAAAAAGCTCTTCTTCCGTGTTCAAATTTTGGGGAAGGCCACTGAACGCTCTTCTTCCGAGCAAATTCCACGCATGCTCTATCTGGAGGTACTCTATAGGATTGAGATCCTGAGTATTGTTCTGCATTTAAATTGCTTCTTATCAAAACGAGATCATTTCTTCTATCCAGGCGAATTCCAGCCCACACCATAATCGGTCCGACCTGGTACGGATAAACTTCCTTGAGGATTCTGGAGTCGACTCTGGTGACCAGGAACTCGCCAAACGTGTACTCTTCTTGAATCGGGATGAAATCCAAAGCGCGACTCATCAGAAAAAAGAACACGAGCCCACTGAGTGTCGGTCCAGTGCAAAAGTGCGTTAGCCCACAAATTTCGACGCCCTCGATTGACTTCATGCAATCTTCTCATGATGGTTTGGTCACTGATGACCACTTGGTGCTGAGATTGGAGTCTTCATACCAGCTGGGCCGTAATTTGAGGCTGCCTCCTATCAACATTTTGCAGAAAGCGGTCTTGTCTCTGAGTAGTGCCCCTGTATCTTCCTCGGTGACTTTCAGCAACGTCTCCTGTAGCTCTGTAACGCGCCCATAATTGGCAAATTACGCTTGGCTGCGTGATGACAGCGTCGGCAGTTTCACGTTGACTGCGCCTTGCTTCCAGCATACCCACAGCCCTTAGCATGTCTTCCCGCGTTAAATGACAATGTGGCATAAAGCTCCAGAGTCACAAAAGTTCAAGAAAGCAGCGAAAATGATTTTCACAAGAAAAAGAACCGATTATGGAAAGTAATCTCGTAAAGTTATTAGATTACGTTTAAAAACGCCGTACGCTGCGACCAAACCAAAATAAGTTTTCCCTCCTTATCCCAAAATACTTTGGCTTATAGGTTTTAATTTTCAAAATTTTGAAGAATTATTTTATGTAGGTTCAATCAACATTTACAATTTTTTGTGGCCAGTACTTCTAAAGAGTTTTCTGGAATAAGTTGATATACCTAGATGGCGTGTTTTGTTGTCTTGATATAGACCCCGACAGAAGAAGGTGATGAACTGCTCCACAAAATACATTTTCAATACTTGAATTTGGAACATCCAACATTAACATACATGTAGATGTAGCTAATTTTATCTCTGGCATATACAATTAATTTTGGATAAGATGAAACCTTTAATGATGCCCCGGATGTGAAAGTTAATTAGGTTGAATTTCTTAAGAAAATTTCTAATTATGAACTGTTGCGGCAATCACCTGCCGAATTCAAGACAAGGCTACTTCATTAATTACTGGAAAGATGAGAGCCATGATCAAGTTTTGAAAATATTAATCTCTTTTAATTTATTTTTGAGCTCCAACTTTAGTATCAAATACGAATTGCAGAGAACATTGAATTATGAAACTATCAACAACGTGGGATGAGCATTCGGCATTTGCATTAGTTATGCGAACAAAAAAAGAAAGGATATGAAGCCTCGTAGCAGATAAAGATGAATCTCGCATGACTCAAATAAAAACCAGTCGTCGATTCACGAAAATAAAAAGTAACTGCTTTAAGATAATAAAAAATAACTGATGTTATGAGTATGACTGACACCCACTGGGATTATAGATGGACTGGGAATGTATAAGTCTTTTGCACTTCCTATTATAAAGTGTATAAACAATCTCGCAGCCAATTCAATTTTATGATCTCGTCAAGAAATTGACCATCTCTACCTACTGACTTCGCTCCTCCACATCTATATTTTCTGTACCAGACAGATAATTAGTTATCCTCCGTCTCAGACATGTAGAAGCTAAGAGCAAAAAGTAATGATTTTTTTGTGCTTTGACTGTTTAAAATTAAGTGTAGTTTTGTCTATGATATATGACCAATTACATTCAAATGCTAATGAATGCTTATGACGTACATTTTAATTGAAACTGCACAGAAAATACGGCACGCTACATTTTTAGATTTTATTTGAGCATTAGCTCGGGTCTTGAGGGACCTTCGCTAATGCAAATGGAAGGAGTCTGAGGAAGAATTTTAGATGAAGCAAATAAGTGTGTTCCGTACAATCACAATTTGGCCCGCTTCGACGAAATTCCCTTTAGGTTCAAACAAATATCACACCGTTATAAATTATGCCTGTCTGTGCCGCCGGCACCTCTAGATGGTGCTACTTCCGCTGTTATTGTAGGTACTTGAAAGGGTTGAGTGTATTTGTTATAAAATATAGCCGTCATTGTCATCTGAAGTGGTTTGTTACCTCGTTATTTATGGCTGGGCTCAATAGTACCCTTCACACAATACGGAAATACGGGTGGATGTTTAACTGTTGAAATTACAATGTCTTTAACACATTAGGCGCGACAGACGCACATGCGCGTTTTCATAACTTTCTTCGAGTGCGGCGCGCCGCACATGTGCGTTCGTTGTGCATCTCTATTGTTTCGAAAACATCGTAAAAAAAGGGTCGGTAAGGGTGTAGCATAAAGAAGCGTTTGCATAAAGAATTCAGCAGAGAATGTGGTAATACATTAGGTGCGGCAGACGCACATGCGCGTTTTCGGACGTTCACCAGGTGCTTGACATTAGGTGCGGCAGACGCACATGCGCGTTTTCGGACGTTCACCAGGTGCTTGACGGCGCGTATGCGCGTCCATACAATTTACATAACTTTCTTCGAGTGCGGCGCGCCGCACCTGTGCGTTCGTTGTGCATCTCTATTGTTTCGAAAACATCGTAAAATAAGGGTCGGTAAGGGTATAGCATAAAGAAGCGTTTGCATAAAGAATTAAGCAGATAATGTGTTAATAAACTTGACGTAAGTTTTAACAGGTACTTAATTCAAATATTTAAAGCAAAATCGCAAAAAAATATTTTGGCTTAGTAGAGCTCTGCTCTTCTTATGTGTACGATGTACAGACGCCAGCACATCAAGCTACTACAGTCTGTCTTTTAATAGATTTTCATTTTTATCACTAAAGCATTAGGTTCAAGGTTGATTGGGAAAACTTGACAGATTCGGGTAGCATGACTTGCTGGCGTCTGTACATTTGTGCAAAGATCGTAGTAAAAACATGATGATTAGTTTTTTTATTCCCATCGCCTTTATAATTTGCAGGTTTTCCCAGAGGTTAATTTATTCAAGAACATGGTACAGTTCATAGCTTTTTATGCTTCTGATTGGTTAATAAAACTTGTTATTCTACAAAATAAACATCTCGAACTATTCGAAACGAAGAAAAATCTGTATAGCATTCAGTTTCACCTGCCCATTAACCCTTTAAATAATTTCTGTGATGCGCTAAACGATTTACGATAGCGTAGCATGCCAAATCGAAAACAAGGCCGTCTTGGAAGACTGGCGTGCTCTGAATAGTATTAATTACGGAACCATTGTGGCCATTTTGCTACGGAACCTCCGTGCCGGCCGTTAACGGTGCCGGCGTGAACGAAGAGAGGGATTAGAAGCATGCGCCAGAGCAGCTGCCGCACGCACGGACTACTTACTTCGTAAAATCGATCAATAAAACCTCTTTTTATTACAAGTGTCATCGCCTTCGGAACACGGCTCTTGACAATGTGCTCGTGACCATTGCTTAGCAAATTAATCTTTTGCGCATTCGGAAGTCTGTTAGGAATAGTTTTTGTTGAAGAAACTTATACGTGCATCGGGAATTAGTTTTGATGATTGTTGCTTTAGAATTCGTTGGAATTTAGCCCAGTTTTTTTGATGATGTTTTCGAAAGATCGGTTATTGACATAGGTAACGACTGAACTGGCGCTTTTATTTTTGACTAGCTTTTGTCTGCGGCTTCGCCCGCGTCGAGGTCGGAAATTATCCCAAGGGAACGTACAACCGGGATAAAAAGTATCCGATGTCCTAATCCACGTCATGGTCTACCCATGTGCCAAATTTGATTCAAATCCGTTCAGCCGTTTTAGCGTGAAAGCGTAACAAACAAACTTACTATCGCATTTATTATAATACTAGATGTTGCCCGCGACTTCGTCTGCGATCCAAGATGAAAACTAGCGCATGTCCTTCTCCAGGTCATTGTCTACCCAAATGCAAAATTTCATCCAAATCCGTTCAGCCGTTTTAGCGTGTAAGCGTAATCAACAAACACACTTTCGCATTTATAATATTAGTTAGGATAGTTAGGAGGATGAAAAACCGGTATTGTAATTGTATTAGGTACTTAAATAAAAATAAAAAAAATCTTAACACAATACTAAAGTTTCTATAATAACATAATTCAGTCATGACTCGAAAGACATGTATCGCTATCTATTATCATAAGAAAGTTATTGTTGTTCTCCTCGGGAACAGTATTTTTTCGGGATGAATGGTACCCTATGTCTGTGTCTGTACACCTGATAACGTATATGCAAAATTTCAGGATGATCGGTTCAGTGGTTTAGGCGTGAAAAGTTAACAAACAAATAAACTTACTTTCGCATTTATAATATTAGTTAGGATATAGGTAGTTAGTGTTTGTGGGAATAACTAAAAGTTTTCAAGTAACGTCACAGATTAATACAAATAGGACACTCGGCAAAATGATTTATATAAAACGCGACTCTTGCTACGACACAATAAAGTGCAATTCAGGTCTCACAACGCTTATTACCTACAGTTATATTCACCTACAAGTTGCCTCTCTTTCTAACGCATAACTCTTCTCAGTCTTGCTGAATTGGCCCTGTGAGATAGGCCTGCCGCGTAGTTGTAACTTCATATCTAAACTGCGTAGTGTCCTATCTGTATTAATCTGTGGTAACGTGAACAATTTAAATGGTGCAAAAGTCAAATCTTCAATAGATGCTTAACGATATTTGATTAAAAGCTTTAAACCCTGCTAAGTGACTTGACATACTTTTAGTTTAAATGAATCTAGGTAAGATTGACACATCAGTGATACTTTCATCCTGAACTCTTCAACCGTAATATTTCAACTTTCTCGACAGTTCCTCATGTTTTAAATTCCTGTTACTCGGACAAAAGTATGGCGTTGATGTTTTTGTCTGTGCCAGTTTGCTTATGCTCAGTGGCCGGTGGAATGTTCACGGTCCGTGGCTTCTTTCGAAACAGTCTTGGGAGTGCTAGTGCAAATGTTTTTTTTTATGGATATGGTTAAATGGATTTGTGCCGGTGTCGACGTGTTTGATCGTCAGATCGTCTGATTCCGAACCAATTTTGCTTACCGCCTTTTTTAGATCCGCACCTTTTTTCTCACAAATGTTCGGTGAAGAAAGTGGAGCACCTGTTTGTGTTTAGTTTCTTCATACAAATTGAGAGCGAAAGTGTAAATTTACAAGTTGAATGTGGTTAGCACGTGTGCACGAAATGAGTCAAGATGGATACTCTTAGGATTTCCGTTTCGAATTATTGTGTTTACTTTTGTCTATCATTAAGTCTGTATGTAGCCATTTTCATCGCGATGAATCTTTTTTCGACTGAAAAGAGTTCGCGATCATACATCAGCATATTTTTCTGTTGGTCCTATCTACAGGAATGTCTGTCTGGTCGTGATAGTACAGGTGTAGGGGCGTTGCTCCCTTCACGGTGCTCGTGCTCACTTCGGGGGCATTCGGTCGCACCCGTGACTCTCGAATTAAGAATGAGCTTGCGATTGGTTGTCATTATCGACGATTCATTCAATATAATTTGGGAGCTTTACTCAAGTTTTTGAATGAAACGTGTATTTATAAATCGTCCGTAGTAGAAGCCCGAATAGAGCATTACTACCGACGTTCATGTTTATTTATATTCCTGCGAATGAAAAGGGACCTTCAACAGGCATATAATCGTAACTCTGAACTCTATTATTCTGGATACTAAACCGTCATTCTTAAGTGCAGTTTAGCATAATCTTATTCATTAATTATGTATGATATGCCAGAATCTCTAAGCCGGCTTGCAAGTGCTTTAACTATTTAATTGAAAACGAAGTGGCTTTATAGAATTCACGATCAAAGATGAACCTTAGGGTAATGGTTTTGGAGGCTAATCTATCGCAATTTCCATTGTTCGTCATTTTCTCACCATCTCATTCTCGTGTATAATTACGCTTCTGTTACTTGAGCTTTTAAGCGAATTCCCATTGTATCCTAAGTTTCCGCGATGTCAGCGGCAGAAATGATGTAATTTAGTACCTACTTATCGTCCAGTTCTGATGATTCATGAGAAGCTTTGTCGTATTCTAACAAAGTATAATGCTTTTATTACTTCTAAGTGAAACCAATGGAATGTTGTATTGTAATGCCAGGATGAGAAACATTGCTAACCTTTGTGGCTTCGTCGTTTCAGTCAGACTTGGAACATTCTCAATACATAGTTGGTGATTTTCTTGAAATGCTGAACCTTGAACTCTTCAAAATTAATTCATAGTGTTAATAGTAGTTCTGGTTCTTAATTTACTTATTTTAATTGTAGTTTCCTGTAGTTTCCTGTAGTTCCTTATGTTTGGCGGTACCGATTTGACGATTGGTGCTCTTCTTTTCTTGATGACTTGTCATGTATAAGATCTCTTACTATTTTGCCGTGAAAACCTATATTTGGCTTCATGTTTTTATTCCAGTATATTAATTGTATCTACCTATGTAAAGCTGATGCTTTTCCACATGATGTTGTATTAACTTCTAAAATCGCTCTTCACAACAACCTTTCATTAGTTTGACATGGGCGCCGATTCCCTTGTTCACAAACTAAACAAAATATAAGTTCAGCGCATCTTTTTCTTTCTATTTCATTAAGAAAAGGACAGAAGATTAGTTTAGTTCTGTCAAATTTGTCGGCGCTTGACGTAAATTGACATATTTTTAGTAGCCAATTTTTTTATCATGTCTAAACTTTTCTATGGAATCTCTTAATTTGACAGGACTAAACTAATATTTATCGTCTGTCCTTTTCTTAAAGAAATAGAAAGAAAAAGATGCACTGAACTTAAATTTTGTTTAATTTGTGAACAAGGGAATCGGCGCCATTATCCAACTAGGTCGCGTCTATTTAATAATAAAACTAACAGTTTACTATAATATTACAGATATCTATTCCGAGATTTCGCAACAATTTTCAAGCTTTCGAGATTAGTTTTGTTTATTTTAAATAATGTTGACAAATAACTTAGAATAGAAATAGTCAGCAATAGGTTCTACAAAAGTATATTTTGGGGAAAAGATATTTCAAGATAATTTTGTTGTTGCTTATCTACCAACTAACAATAAGAATTACGCAGAAATTGAGAAGCTTAAATTAGACTTTGGTACGATATTCTTGGGTTTAAATTACTACATTAAAGCTGGCTTGTTCGAAGCTTCTGCTCCCACATGGGATCTGACATGAACATAAAGAAATTTATACAAACACGATCTTAATATGCATTTCAAACGTCTCAAGGGAATTCTTCAAGATACAAAGTTGTTAGTATCCTTCTTTGAAGTTTCCATATGCGAGGCTCTCATTACCTGTGCTCGTCTCTGTAAAACCTAATACTTATATACTTATGCATCTCAGCTGCTTAAGTCCCAACTTTATGCTAGATTGGTTCCGTTCCTTTGTTGCAAGAATTTCTCAAAGGTGATATGCAAAATTCTGCACTTCGTTTATTTTCTTTTATCTCGGAGTACATATATCTTTGCTCATGTTTTCAGTTAAAGCTTCTGCATTTGAGACTTTGTAGATATTTTTGCTTGTTAAAGTGTACTGCTTACCTACCTATGCCTTTTTCAATGCGAACTGTAATTGTAATTTAGGGTAGTAATAATATGATTAATAAGACCATTTATCACCGAGAACTTAGTCTGGAGCAGGATTCTCTGTACTTCTCCATACAAACTTAATCCTTGGCGGAAATCAAATGGAAATTAACTTAAGAGCTTTGGCGCTAAAAATGGCTTCAACTAAACTTCTTCATATTTAACCACACACTTTGCACGACCTGCAACAGTAAACGCGTTTGTCTAATCATTTGCGGCTGATTTATATTCTAATTGTCACAAAAAAAGCAAACAATAATCAATATCTCTATGACTCTATAAAGTCCTATCAAATGGAAGTTTACGAGTCTATATAACCATAACCAATTTACAATCGGTTTGTGACTATTAAATAAATCTGCAGCTCGAATTAAAAATTAGCTCCGTTTATCATGTCCGTGAGAGCGTATTTTTTTTTTTTTTTCAATATTGATATTGATTGCATTCGGAGTAACGGTGTGTTGTTTGTTCTCTCACGGGTTTGTCGAATTTGGGTACAATAGGTGTTTCTTTACACACTAGAATCGACGCACACATTGAGACGGGAAATAAAGTCTATACAAGGTACGTGTAACTTAAATAACGCATAACCTCTTAAGGGGTCATTGTACTCATCATTACGAACAACTTTTACTATGGGACCAAACCTGAAATCGCGAAAAAAATCTGCTGTTTCCTACATTTGTGTTCGAATAAGTCGTCATAATGTAGGGAACAACATATTTTTTTCGCGATTTCAGTTGTGGTCCATAATAAAAGTTGTTCATAATAATGAATACCCCTTATCAATCAATCAATCAATTTTATTTCGGAAATCATCTATATTGTATTAGTACTAGAACTTACAAGCTATGTTAGTGTTAAAATCAAAATCAACATTAGAATTACAAATAAAATTAAAATTTGAATCAGAACCACAATAAAAATTGCATTATACTTGTATATAGTTTCACAACCTGTCTTCCGACGATTTGATGATGCTTGACGAAAAAAGCAATTTCATTCAAAATTCATCCAACTTGCCTAATAGCTACCTCAGTAATCGAAATCATGATCATCATATTCATCATCAGTCTGCCAAAAGACGTCCACTGGACATGGCCCCTAAGCAAGGACGATCGTTCTTGCCCTTCTGGCAGCCATCGCATTTCCCCGACGCGACGAGTAGTTACCACAGATTCGATTACCTAAGTTCCTATACATAAACACGTAAACATACATATTTGTTTCTACTCGTAGTTCCATTTGAAATCCACGCAACATTAATCAAGAAAGCTTACCGCGCTCCCGAGGGATCTAGTGTGAAGCGCAAATTAATTGGTTATTCATTTGCAGTGGATATGTCGCAAACATTAGTATTCCTGTATTTACCAAGGTATAACATACTTGTGAGCTTATTTGCGGTGTTTGAAAAAGTACAAGTGTACCTACCAAAATAACCGAATGCATAGTGTGACATATCTCTTTCTATATCTATTTTGCTCCCTTCATCATCCTCTCTGTTTCCATCTTGCAACTCCATTAGACAGTTTCCATCTTTAACCGTCATCCATGTTCGTTCAAGAAATCTTTATTCAAGTCAGGTTGTCTATAAGTTGGCAGCAATTGCACATTGTGTTACAAAAGTACAACAACAGGTGCATTATATCGCTAATAATACATTCAACAAATCATGACGTCAAAGTGACCCAATGCATGGAAATTTCGTAGCCCCATTTGCAGGAAATTACAAGTTCACAACTTCGGATTTATTCAGTACTGTGAATAACAATTCAGACGTAGTATCTTGCTTAGTTAGTGAATCTTCGCGTGTCTGTGTAGAGGGCAAGAACATTAGTGTTATACTTTTTGCTACGAAACACGCAGGATAACATTTAAACTGTAGTTTCGCCTCTCAAATACTAAAATCTAGTAACAATTCCAACTAATTCAAGGCTATACTTTATTTCATACTACACAATTTCTATACCGAACTAATTTCCTGCGGTAACTGCAAACGATTTTAGCAAAGCCATTACGGTAGCAATTTACGTCGTATTGCACTATTACGGACAATATACCACTTTCTATCATCTCTGTAATGTTCATTGTATATATCGATTATCTATATGCGTTAGAAGTTGAGGGTTATTGGCACAGGATGAGTGGCAGAAAATCCGTTGTTCGCAATTTTCTAAGAAGGAAGTCAAACATCATAAACCGCATCTTCATACATACTTGCACGATTAACTTTTCCTTGCTTAACTGCAGTACTTGCAGTATCCGGGTTGGTTACGCTAGCGTTAAATACACCAAGCATCGTTTTGATGTGGCTCACCTTATTTATTTCGACTTTCTTTATCATCTGTTTCGTGGATAAAAGTCTTGTACTCCCTGGCCAATCAATCTTTCTTTAGGGCAATTCTCGTTTTCCCCCGATGGCTTCGGTGCTTAGCACTTTGTTTTGTAATCATTTATGTTTCACTTATAGTGTAATCTCTGCTTTTCAGATACTTAGGTGTTTTACTATTTTTATTTCATTTTATAGATTTTTATTTATCTCCTTGTGTAGTCTTTTTGTGTTGTTTTAAGCAATACCAATTTAGATAGAAGTTTTCTTTTGACATAATAATGATGAAATAAGTTGCGTATCTGTGCATAGAACTTCCAAGTGTTTTAAATGGCATCAATCTTGTAAATACCTTGAGGCTTGAGATAATATCTTTGAGAATGAGTCACTTGTCAACATTATTATTCTTTGTTGCATCAGCATAGGCTGCTATAACAATATTGACATCACTCGTTTTAATTTCTGGACATAAATGAGTTTACTCAACGATTACTGTGCAAACAACTAGGCTTTTAATTCTTGCTTCCTTCAACATACTCGTAATATTGTAGGTAGAATTGATTGTATGTATTGACACAGGAAGCAAACAGCTCAGAATTTTTTGTAGCAGATTTTAGGAAATGCTTCAAAATCGTTATAGGTACGCACGTTCTGATCCTCATAATTAAGATTACAGAATTATAGCAATATTGATAGTAGAAATGCTTTCCTTATTAATTATTTATTCCTTGTCCAGCCTCTCTGTATTATTTTAACCTCCACGTCAGAATACAGACAACACACGTCCATGTGTAATTAATACTTGCTATCGATTTCACATCACGTTCATAAAGCTTCGCATTCACAAGATGGATCGCGTATATAGTCTTAATATCGAATATCACAGACTGTTTTTATCTTATGAAAACACCGATATGTTTTCACAAGTCCACATCGTTTATTTTCTTTGTGTTACCAACGTAAACACTTTGTGGTTAGACTAGTTATTTGGCTGACCGTGTTTTTGTTTCGTTAATAGTTTCTTGTTCGTTTTTCTTGGTGTTATTTTTATTGATAATAATGGGAGTTGTTCTAGATCATCTTGCATATCGTACAGGTTTGCAAAATGTCACCAATGATGATAGTATCGGAAGAAATACTGCCGTCGTAAGAAAAAAGGGCACAACTAACATTTTAAAAGAAAATCTACAAAAAATTGAGCAGATTAGCCTTTTTTTTCTGATTCTAAATATGTATGTGACTCAATTTTTTTTTAAATGTTAGTTGTGCCCTTTTTTCTTACGACGGCAGAATAGCTCGGTATTTGAGCTGTTTTGGGTATTTCCATCTCAGCAAAGTTTTATTTTTATTTTAAAGCTACTTTTCCTTTTTGTTTATGTTAGTATCTATCGGCTAGTTGTTGAAATAAAAGTACGATGTGTAAGCTATCAATGGCCTCCCTTTAAATACAATTTTGGATTAGATTTTTAATCGTAGGTAGAGTTAATCACTGCACAGGTTGATATGATTGCCCATTTCACCCATAACCTTTTCCATAATGTATTCTTGCATTTCTAGCCACACGGGAAGAACCCTCGCCTTACAATCTACCATGACATCACAACTTAATGTCAGTTGTATGTAATAATAACTTAATAACGATTATGTACAGCCTGTGAACTTGAATGTTAATTATGCATTGTAACTTGAATAACCCGTTACGTTGGCAATTAAGAAACATTAAAGATTACAAACACAATGCTTTGGGATCAAAAAATTAGAATATGAAGACAATGACGCTAGTCAGACTAAAAAGTTCACAGAACGTATTTTAAAAAATATATTGTTACATTATTTATAATGAACATTCATATTTCTTTGCATGTAAGCTTTAAGAAAGCATAAAAATGCATTCCGTTTTTGCATGCATTCCGGCTCAGGCTTTTTATGAGAAAAATTCTTCGCTGCAGCTCCGATTTGGTGGCACCTTGCCAGATCTACGAACTGTAGGAGTGGAGATGGGTAGTTTCTTGGTATTTAGTACCACCGATTAGTAATACTGTAATGTCATTATCAAACGGGCGGTGTACGAAAGAATAACTACATACACAACCTGCCAGAATTACAGGCAATTTTGGTTAATATTTATAAACGGGTAAACAAGAATATGGTAGAAAACTGGAGGAAATACTAGTGTTTGCAACTGATTAGTACGAGTATATCCATGTCTTCGAACAAAACGAGATAACATTGTTGCAACTCGGAGTTAGTTTAGAGAAAAAACAAAAGCATATACCTAATATATGCAGCGGCACTAGCTTTTAGGGTGTAGGTATTTAGTATTCGCATCAGGTCAGATAGCCAATTGCTCTATATAAAATATGGTATTCAGCTGCATTTGGTTAGACTGGAAGCCGACCGCAACATAGTTGGGAAAAGGCTAGGCACATTGATTGATTTAGTATTCACATAGAAAGCTGCTAACCGGCGCCGATATGGCGTTTGTCGGTACTGACAAGCGCTGGTCGGCGCTGGCAGTTTTTGTTGTGACTTAGCAAAATGTATGAAAATTTCCTGTGTTGACAATCAGCGCTTGAAAGGCACCAAGCAGACGTTCTTTAAGTTACATTAAAGTCAAGGAAAGTCGTCCTGTGGCGTGTTTTTTCATGCGCACAATTATTAATTATCCAGACACATAATTTGTAGTGACAGGACGAAACAAATTCTGCAAAGCCCAGAATTTATTAAAGGATATAACAACGTTGTATGAGATAGAATAATAGAGAGAACAAATATAAATTATTGTACTAACACGAACCCTTTTAACGAAATAAGCTAGTTAAACAGTTCTTCGTTGTTCCAGAAATTCTGTTTTCTGTTTGAATATTTTTTTGCCGACGTGCAAACGTTTTTCTTTCTTTTAGAAATTGGAAGGAATGACTGTGAAAATAACCTCCAAGTAAGTCATACCAGCTTATCAACCTGTAAATAACCACTGCTGAATATGGGGTTCCAAATGTCAGCTTCTTCAAAATCAAAATATGTTATTTTACATAAACAGGTTCATGTAAAATAACATATTTTGATTTTGAAGAAGCTGTCATTTTTTGTTGTTGGCTGACCGTGTTTTTGTTTCGTTAATAGTTTCTTGTTCGTTTTTCTTGGTGTTATTTGTATTGATAATAATGGGAGTTGTTCTAGATCATCTTGCATATCGTACAGGTTTGCAAAATGTCACCAATGATGATAGTATCGGAAGAAATAGCTCGGTATTTGAGCTGTTTTGGGTATTTCTATCTCAGCAAAGTTTTATTTTTATTTTAAAGCTACATTTCCTTTTTGTTTATGTTAGTATCTATCGGCTAGTTGTTGAAATAAAAGTATGATGTGTAAGCTATCAATGGCCTCCCTTTAAATACAATTTTGGATTAGATTTTTAATCGTAGGTAGAGTTAATCACTGCACAGGTTGATATGATTGCCCATTTCACCCATAACCTTTTCCATAATGTATTCTTGCATTTCTAGCCATAGGGGAAGAACCCTCACCTTACAATCTACCATGACATCACAACTTAATGTCAGTTGTATGTATAATAATAGCTTAATAATTCTTCAAAATCAAAATATGTTATTTTACATAAACCTGCATGGGCACATATGAAACGTCAGAAGCTAGGTGCACGGTTCTAATTTGTCGTTTTCTATGGAGAAGGAGCTGGCAAGAAACTCCACACTCCAAACTCCTTCTTCTCTAGTGCCAACTCAGTAACTCATTGTTAGTATAAGTGGCAAGTGATGGCGCGTTGAAAACAGCCGCCACTTTCGGCTTTGTGAAATTATTTCATCACCACAGCTCTCAAAACAGTGAAGGCAAACATCGTGAGAAGACATGTTCTAGAACCAATAAAAACCGGCGAAGTGCGTGTCGGACTACGCACAATGGAAGGTTCCGTAGTGGAAAAGAACTTCTCCCAAAAACAAACTTAACATTTTAGTTGAAAAGCATGTTCTCCCATACATTGATATACGTCACAGTCAATTCTCTAACTGTGAAAAGTTTGTAAATCCAATTTTTGTTTATGTGATAAAATTACAAATTAACAATTTTCGGACTTTTCCCCTTACTTGTGCTGTGAGACCTTGCTTCTTGCCAAATTCCATGATTCTTCCATGATCTTTGGCAGGCCAGCTGGCGTGGTTGGTTAAGATACCACCTATCATGTCGCTGGTCGTGGGTTCGATTCCCACCCAGGACAAACATTTGTGTGCATGAACATGTCTGTTTGTCCTGAGTCTGGGTGTAATTATCTATATAAGTATGTATTTACAAAAAAAAAAAAGTAGTGTATGTAGTATATCAGTTATCTGGGTTTCCATAGTACAAGCTCTGCTTAGTTTGGGATCAGATGACCTTGTGTGAAATGTCCCGGGTTATTATTATTATTATTATTAATTCTAGGTTAACGGGAAGTACCTACTCTATAGGTTTTGATTCCCTTGTGAAATCGCAAAATATGCGACATTAACGGTTATATATTTTGATGGCGTCGACTTACAAGTTTGATATTTTTACAGCTGAAAGAGCCCATAAACTTGAGTATTTGGTATGAATTTCAACTTGATATCTCCCTTGAAGAAGCTTTGAAGGCGAAAATCCCTCTATAAGAATAAAGAAGTTCGCTTTTTTCCTTCTTTTCAAGGACATCCAAATCTGGGTTAGTATTTAGTTCATCCATTGGCTCTGTATTATTTACAAATGATGAGCCAAACTCGTCATCATGCTCTTCAACTAATTTTGAAAAATAAAGGTATTTAGTATTTTCTTCTTGAACTTGATATCTCCCTTGAAGAAGCCTTGAAGGCGAAATTCCCTCTATAAGAATAAAGAAGTTCGCTTTTTTCCTTCTTTTCAAGGACTTCCAAATCTGGGTTAGTATTTAATTCATCCATTGGCTCTTTATTATTTACAAATGATGAGCCAAACTCGTCATCATGCTCTTCAACTAATTTTGAAAAATAAAGGTATTCAGTATTTTCTTCTTGGGTGCTCTGAAAAAACCCTAGTTCAGCAAAAGCCTTCGTCGGGAAATCTAACCGCGGACGACACCAGCACTTGTAGAAACTCAGAGCTTCCACATAATTGGACTCTGACCTTCTACAGTAGGACTCACACTCACCCTTTTCTAAAAGCATCTTCAAAATAATTATATATACTTAATATTTAACCCTCCTGTACATTAAGCCACGCTACAAAGATAGGCAAAAACATTACCGCTATTAATCTCCCCGGCGACCGTTTGCCGTTTGCATAAAATGCAAGCCACGGATGGCTGGGCATAACGTAAATTGTGTTTTGCGTCAAGAAAAAGCATACGTCTTTTTTCGCTTAGCTTTAATAGGGTCTGAAGGGTAAAAAACGACGTATGAGCAAAAAATACAGATATCTTTAACAATATCTAGATAACTAGACATACTAAAAAGAAAATATAGATTTTTTGTGTTTTTGCACTAGCAGCTTGACTTGACTTGTTTTGACAGCAAGTTTCAGTTTTGTACAGAGATAATATTGAAAAATATTCAATAGGTTTTGCCGTTTAGAATGCAAAACAACTTGGTCGTCTTCTCTTGAATCAATACCATCTTAAGCTAAAAAGTTGTGTTTTTAATTAAATACCCACAGAAAATAACGCAAACCAATTAAAAAGATCGAAACAAATCTATCTATTTATAATAAATCTGAAGAGTATGCTTTTTTTTTTTTGAACGTGCTAAATCTCTGGAACTACTACTACTAGTCGGATTTGAAAAAAATATTTTTGCCTTTGATAGCCCAATTATTAGGGATGGCTTCTGCGACCCTTAGAAGCTGAGCAAAAAGAAAAAGTCAGAAAGAATGCTAAGCGGAAACGAAGTAATAGCTCGGGCGAGATATGCGATGCTATAGCTATAGGTTTATAATATGTAAAAACAAGAAATTTAACGCGGACAAAGTTTCGGGTAGAAGCTAGTATAATTAATATTGATCTAGAATACACCATTATTTCTTTCAACACCTCCACCAATAGTAATCCAATTACTGTAATAGTTGGACTAAATCGTTTGTTTATCATACGTAATAATTGTTCCGATTGACCTTTGAATTATTAATATTGCGTCAGCAAATATGCCAATGGTAACTTTGTCTCATAATAAGGTCATATTATGTTGCGCATTCTCCCTTTTATCAATAAAAATATAATACACGATTATGTGGTCGGTCTTAGGATTGGATCCCTTACATATCGAGACCCCTGCGTGCTTCGGAAAGCACGTAAAACCGTTGGTCCCGGCTGTCTTAGATCTACAGATCTTTGGCAGAGTCGTTATGGGTAGTCAGATGGCGCTAGGGATGGGTTCAGCTGCATCTGGTGAGGCTGGAAGCCGATCCCAACATGGTCGGGAAAAGGTAAGGCCATCTGCCTTGCCTTTATGATTTTCTTAAATGTATTTTGAAATGTTTTTTAATTGTTTTTTTTTAATTTGTATTTTAATTGTATGTAATTGTAAATTAGAAGTATGGGTATCCAGGTAGTAGTAACATCGCATTGGTGTTATAGCTATTAGGCTGTTATTTACATAATTTTGAATTAATAAATGATGTGGTAATATCCCGTCAAAGTATTTTTAGCCCTAAAAGAAAGTACCTATGAGTAAATCTGCAGTATCGTTTAGGCATTCCTCATCCTCGTTGTCCTTTATTCCAAACTAGCTTTTGCCAGCGGCTTCGCCCGCATGGATGTTGGAAATTATCCCACGGGAACCGTACATTTTTCCGGGATAAAAAGTATTATATCTGCTATTCCAGGCTATAATCTATCTCTTTGCTAAATTTCATCCAGATCCGTCTAGCACTTCTGGCGTGATTGTGTAACAAACATCTTCACAAACTTTCACATTTATAATATTAGTAAATAGGATAATTTGGGGTCTGCATAGGTTATCAG
This sequence comes from Dicycla oo, assembly GCA_948252095.1. Taxonomy (NCBI): domain Eukaryota; kingdom Metazoa; phylum Arthropoda; class Insecta; order Lepidoptera; family Noctuidae; genus Dicycla; species Dicycla oo. The sequence continues at coordinate 18,467,283 of OX411728.1, forward strand.
CATGTACAACACCATGTTCTAGTAATCTAGTCATATCATTTATCACACAAACCATAGTTTCTTTGGTCTTCCTCTTTTCTTATTGCCATCCACATTGTTACTGAAAACAGCTTCTATCTTATAATATTATAAATTAAAGTCGCTTTTCGTATCTGTCTGTGTGAACGCGTTGTTCTTCTAAACTACGCAAAGAATTTTGATGCGGATTTCACCATCTTTTAAGGAACTTATTCCGGAAGGATATAAAAAAGAATATTAAACTTTCATATAATAATCTCGATGTTTGTCAGGTCGTTAAAACCGTGCGAAGCAGGAGCGGGTCTCTAGTTTATCATAATTTATTCAAGTGAATAGACGCAAGATATTTTTACAAAAACCAAGATGGAACCAAATAGATTAGCGATTGTAGATTGTTGTTATTAGATCAAATTAAGGTGGTGCTGCTGCCCATCCCTTTCGCATTTTCCCATTTGACAGGAATAGTTATGGTCGATCCTGTTTATTTCCGGGAAATACTCAGGTTAATGCTTTTCATTAGAGTTTTCTCAGGGCCCATAATACATCACAAAGGAAATCATAGTTATAAGAAGAAAACCAATACATTTTTTTTTTTTGCAAAAACAAAAGTAAAATAAATTCTACCTCGGAAGGTCAGGGTTAATTTCGTTTCGAATTTCTTTAGCATTGTCATTTTAAGGAACGAATCGTATTTTCTCTACAACATCCTTAGGTCTCCGAGACCCCACCTAATGGCCCTTAAAAATTCTGTTGTTTTATCTTGAGAGAAGCATCCATTAAAAATAAAGTTCTCTGATATTTTTGGCGGATCATTTCGGATGATAAAAATTGGATGAAGGAAAAGTTAAACTCGAGCTGATTAGTTTTTGCTATTTTATAGTACCTACTTAGCATGTTCAATATTGTTGGCCAGTCTAAAAGTCCCTAACCCGTCTTTCGCAATACTTATTTAACGAGTCTTGTGGCCTATTAGTTGCCACTATTCACACGAATAGTTGCTGACAATCCGTTTGAAATTACAATCTGTGCTAGTTGCAGGCAGTCAATTTATGTTCAGCAATCTGCTAGCCATTTACATTCCCCAATATTGATTATACACTGTACTATCCAGATTCCCTGGACTGTTTGTCCAAGCGTGATTCAATGTTTGCTTAATATACACGACCTTATGCTATTGGGTTTAGATTATGTTTAGATGCTGCTTTGTACGTTGAGTTACTGTAATGTTAGATTTTCTTATTACTTCTGCTTTTATTTCATCGGTAACAAGCTAAAGATAGTGTTAGGGCTTAATAGCATTAAAATGTTTCTGCAAAGCAAAGTACTTTTAGCCTGTCAAGTCTTGACCAATGAGACACTCGATTTATCTACTGTTACGTTATTCCCGGGCACGTATAGATATATATGATGCTCAGAAATTCGACCTATTCCTTGAAAGGGGTTATACTAGGGGTCATTTCCAACAAGCTACGCCCTACCAACTAGTCGAAAATTAATGGTTTCCGAGTTACGGAGGTTTTTAGATTATTGTTCAAATTTTCACACTGGTCACCAAAAGAAAATAATTTAAAAATAACTACTTCTCTTTCGACACTTGTGATTTTTCTGACAGATAAATCAGATGAGTGATGATTTATAAAAAAAAAACACATGCTCTGAGTTTCCACAATTTCAGAATTAAAAGGTCTTAAGTGGAAAGAAAACTCTTTTTATTTTATTTAAATGTGTTTTACATGAAAAAGAAAATATTTTCGACCCCTAGTTAATAGAGTTATTTTGTTGGATATGACTTTTGTTATAACCCCTTTCAAGGAATAGGTCAATTTCCAAGCATTCTGGAGATTCCCAATCTTCATTTGTTAGAAGGACCATACGATTAGATTAAGTAAAAGATATTGGAAGTTGAAGTAAATCCAATGTTGTCTTTACAAAAACTTAAGGCATTCGACCACGATACAGCACAACAATACACAATGCATTAGATTATACCTTTTTATTATACTTCTTATTCTTGCTGGAAATACTAGCAGATGCAACTTTTTCTCTATAAAACCGGAACTAGGTAATGCATGCGTTTGCTGTCGTCAATCAGAAGGTTATTAGTCAGATAACTGCTGATTACACGGATGCTAATAATTGAACTCATTAAGTACACGCTTGTATCGTTCATTATTACAAGACTAATGTGGTACATTTTGTGTTGGTGGCTTTGTTGGTTTAGGGACGATTGTTTCATATTTAGAACTCAGTTTGACTACATATAAATAGATAGTAAATAAGCTTTTTTTAAACTTTGACTCTAAGGACTACAAATTGTTATATTACATTCACCACAAAAACATGGTCCTTCGTTAGATAGCATGGGGTTATACAAAAATGTGAAAGGCCCAGGAAGCGTTGCTTAGTTTGTTTATATGACTCACCTTTCAAGATATACAACGAGGAAGTAATTGAAATAAATGTAGGTAAAATCAAGTTAATAGGATGAAGAAAAGAGATAAAATTCAGCATTCTTGTCACCGAAAGCTACGCGTACTTACCTTTATAGAATCAGATGTTCTCGACTCTGGACTAACTAGTACCATGAATGAACAGTAACAAGTTAGATGAGATTATAAATCTAGCGATATCAGTGCTCCAGTTACGATGGAAAAAGTGGTGGATATAGATTTCTAGATCACTTTAAGTCCCCTTTAAAGCTTTACCATGAATGAATCTACAAGTTTTTCAATAAAAATAGTGGCTTAGCAACTGAGTTTCTTATCAAAGCTACAAATAGTAACGGAAATGGGTATGGACGATAAATGAAAGTCAGTAATCTGGATGTCTGCATTAAATTGAATTAATGTTGCTTTTTATCACGTAGTAAACATACGTTGGATGTTACGGTCATGGTCCTTAATGGGATTGCTACAAAGATACTTGCTTGCTGTTGTCTTGTTTTTAATGATGTAGATATTTTGTTCAATGAGAAAGGGGCTGTCGTGAAGATGCAAATTCCATATTCTAATAGTAGAATTTGAGAAATTGTCACCCAGGAACTTTAAAACAAACTATCCTGCCAGTCTTCAGATTTTTTACCAACCCCAATAAAATTTTGCAGCAGTCAGCAGTGACATATAAATCAACGAAATACTCTAGAGGGTGTCGTAATGTTCGCCGAGGGAACAATTCACAACTTATGTCAGTAATATTGGTGCAAAATCTTTTTTATTTCATTTTAGCAGGAAGACATCCACCGCTGCTCATAGAAACCTTTTTATAGCATTCTGCTTTACAAAGGACCGGATTTTCAACTCACCCCACATGACCGAAAATGTCTCTCTATTGTTATGTAAACAAAATTACATAAATTGCAAAAGACAACCTACTTGTATCTATGTAGCACAAAACAATGCTGATATTAAAAATACTTCACGTTCTGTTGTACAACGGCTTTTCATCTACACGACACTGCCAGGACGAGTTGGAACAATAAATTCCTGCTCACATGTGGAAGTGCAACAAAATGGTTCATTGCCGGCACACGCTACAACTCTTGCTTGTTATATATAAACTACAGACCTTTATGAATGAAATGAGCTACATAAGGGGGTCTGGAACTTCGCGAGAAACGTTAGCAGTGTTGTCTCTAGGCAAAGTATTTTTCAGCGTACTGAGTGGTTGTGTTTCGGCATTTTCTGATTGCACAACCAAGAATTGTTTTGCTTGTAGCCGATGGCTATAATATGCTCATTTAAATAATTATTATGTAAGTGTTTTACGTAGAGCATATTTTTTTTCTTTCATAATTTTCTGTGCATAATGCACATCATTTCTTTTCTCGCAAAGCTTGTCTGGCATACTCTTAAGAACTTCAAAGTCAGACCTTTCGATACATTATACAGGAGCTTTTTTCTATCCTCTCCATTATGTGAACGGGCGAGTTTCTCAGGATTAGCTCCACGGCTTTATTCTGGTCTTCAATGTGTGAGTAGTGTGAATCGCAATTTTTTGCCCATATTTTGAGATCACTGATTTCGATGCAGTATTCTGTAGATGGATATAAAGTTACCTGATTTTATTGTAAAAACTGGCGCCACTTGGTGGAAGATATTTTAAGTATCGTGGCTTTTTTACACACATTCTCTTATATTGCCAGACAAACAGAACTGAGTCGAAAATATAGGTCTACACCAGCATATATGGCTAATATACAACGTTTATTACGAAGATAAAAATATATTACCTATCTTTTCCTTTCTGTAACATTCTTTTATGCTCATTTTACATGCAAAAAAGCATTGGCGCTATAAATAACCGGTTCAACGATTAAAAGTTCCGGTGAATTTCCTGTATTCACATGCAATATTTTAATAACAGTAACTGAGATTCCAATAATTCTTAAGAGGTCGATATTGTAATATTGAAATACTCTCACCAAAATACCTGATCTCTAATTAAAATTGAATTCCCGGATATGCAATATAAGATCCGGATACGAGAATGATCAATGAATTCCTAAAATAAACGATACCAATCGATATGTGAATGAACTTGTTCAGTCTTCAAACAAAGATTCTCCTTCTTCCCTCCAAACAGGAAGCATCTAAGTAGATTCGATAAAAGTATTAAACTGGCTTCTTGTGATGCGGTTTCTTAAGTATTACTGGTATTACCAACGAAAATATCGCTCCATTTGTTTATAACGACTATGAACAAAGCGGTTTCGACTTCCTTTCAATAAGTGGATAATGATCTGTTATCTCGTTTTGCTCGAACACCGCAATTGGTAGTTTTTGTAGCTGGTTGCTGCCTTTCCGTTCTGTTTCATAGTTGGCAAGAAAAATAGAAAATTAGATATTTATAACTGGTATTCCTGTTTTTGCTTGATCCCCCATCAAGCAAAAACTGGAATACCAGTGGCCGTATTTTCATTGGTATTGTGGAACTGATTGATGTTGGTAAGAGGATTGGTAGTTCTGATTTTAACATAAAAAAAGAAAAAAACTAGATCATGTCTGTTTCTAGAGATATTGCTTCCCTTAATTATAGATTTATCGCTGTCTTATATGATCTTGTGATTCGATCAGTTTTATTGAGTTAGCTCTATAAGTCTAATATGTGATATAATTACATTAAGCCAATGACTCGTATTATGATAAAATCACGAAGGCGTCGAGACATTTAAATCTAAAAGTTCGTTGACCGATGATTGTTTGAATATTTCAAATGCGTTCAATGTCGCCTCTTCATAATGGAGAAATTTTTGCATCAGCCTTTTTATTACATTTCGTAGGACAATAAAATTGGATTCGTTCAAAAAACTTTCTTTTACTACTTCAATTGGGATTTTTGATAACGCTCTTATTATTTTTATCATTTTTATATTTACTTCGGGTAACATAAATTGATTTGTGTTATTCGCTTTATTTTCTCAACCCTTCCAAAGTTATTCAAGTTCGTGACCTAACAAGAACAATAATTTGAGCCAAAAGATTTTCAAACCAAAGATTTTATGTATACATTTTTTTGCCTACCAACAGTACTATTTCGGTCTGTAATGAGATTCTAAATGCCGACCCCTTTTTCATTTCTGTTTTAGTCATTACTAATTCTAGTTAATTTCCTTGTGTTTTCCATCTTGTCGAAAGAGTCCCAACAACGAGTCCCTTGTAAGTACCTACTTAAAGGCGCCAACCTAAATAATTTTGGAGGTTTCTGCCATTATTTTGACTTCCTTCTAAGTATTCAACTATTTTGGCTTTAGGAATGGGCGGTCCTCAAACAATGTTGACCTCTTCGGCTTTTTTATCAGATCTTTAATCCGGAAGATTTGGAGACAACGTGACTGCGTTCCTATTAGGAATTTCTTGGTAAATGAGGAGTCCCGGAGCTCCCAGTCACGTTTGCAATTAACATTAGTTGAGTTTGCGAATGACATTAATTTGTAAATTATAATAGATGTGGTAAATAACCTTGTTAGTTAGAATATTATATAAATTGTGGTCTTTCACTTTGGTTTTATGTAGGTTTCTAAAAGGATGAGCTTTAAAATCTACAATTTCAACAATTGCTCCAAAACAATTTACTGGTATACTAGTTATAATATCAATTCTGTCGAACCCTTTCCTTTGTCTCCACCACAAGGACATCATTTCGCGCTGAATCGTTTTAAACAATGACGAGTATCAGGCACTTTGCTCTTATTATCCTCAATTTAGGATACGTCATATGAACATTGTGTGTTCCCATTATTTATTCACAGATTTGCTCGTAAGCGGTTCAGGACACCTTGGGTAACAGATGGCGCATCCGAGTTTTTTTGCTTCAAGTGGATTTCTCACGATGTTTTTTTTCGTACATTTTTTGCGGTCATAATTTTTTTTTGCAAGGAAGCAGCTTTTTATTTTGACTGCTTCGTTAATTAGAGTCAAAAGGGCTGCTATTGGTCTTTTCACCTTTACTTTTGTTCTTATCTGCATACATCTATTTTGTCTCTCAAATCTTATTAACAATTATCAGTGCGTGCACACAAATGGAATTAGCTAATCCAATCTAATAATAATTGACCTTGGCCCCTACCTACTCTTTGCATAATGACTAAACTGATTACAATGTCGCCGTTTCATTAATATATTCCGTAATTAATTGACGGATTTGCATAGAAATGGTTTTTATCATTGTTTTTTTTACTCTGCCCCTATGTTATTGGCCTCGTTATCTTTTATTTATTGTTCTATTAGATCTTTCTTTTTTTCTTTTGCAGTAGGATAACCTGTTTTGGTTGTAATGGTAGGTGTCACGCTCGCTTGAGTAAGATGTGCTTTTGTTTCAAATAGAAACATGACTCGGATGTGTATAGCTCTTGAAGAGGTCTCTTGCTAAACCAACACTGAAGACTCTTCTACACATAGGTACAGACGCCAGCAGGTCAAGCTACCCGAAACTGTCAAATTTCCCGAATCAACTTTGAACCTAATGCTTTAGCGATAAAGTTGAAAATCGACTAAAGGAATTTGACAGTTTGTAGTAGCTTGATATGCTGGCGTCTGTACATAAACTCACGCCTTCTTCCGTGGGGGTAGGCAGAAACTACAGACCGCCACCTGCTACGATCCTTACATATTCCTTTTGCCTGCATTTGCTTGTCCTTTTTATTTTTGTGAAGACTTCTTGATTGTTTTTAGACTAGACTCAAAGACATACGTCCTTAGTTCTCAACTTAAAACATTTGCTAATATAAAATCTAAACAATTTACGCCCACGTTGCTCGAGTGCTGAGTTCTACGATCGTTTAAAAAACTGAATTGTCCTCTTTAGATACTTGAGTACAATTCTTTGGTACTTAACTTCTCTGTCGGCATTTTCAATGGAATTATTGATTAATTTCTTCAAAGATGATCTGAATATAATAATTAAGAAATTAATTTGTTTGAAAAGTCTTAACTAATAATTGTTGAAACGACAGAGGCTATTTAAAATTTGTAACCCTCGCGAAACTGTATCTGCTTATGTAACAGTGTCCTACGCACATTTTTGGGTCTAAGTTTAAATCCAAGAACAAACAGTTGCTCAACTCCGAGCTTTCCTAAAACTTCTATCCTTCATTAACGGACAAATGCAATACCGGCTATAAATCAAATTACCTTCATTAACACAATAAGTAGACGCTTCACTAAGCTCACTGATCGTGCTGCCAAATCTCTTAAACCGTAAAATCGATTCCTGAGAAAACTCCCAATTCTAGGTATCGATCAATAACGACACCTGGCAATATACAGTATGTTAACCAACAGAGGGTGTTCCCGTTAACCCGCAATAGTATAGCATCCATACATGCTAAAAAAAATATTACCATTCGAAAACAAAATGGTTTTTATTTTTTTTTATATTAAAATATTCACTAAAAATGTTAAATTGATACGTAAAAGAAACACTCTGTACACGCGTACTTGAAGGACGGCAACATCGCAATTTAGTTTTTATTTTTAGTGAATATTTTTATATTTTTTTAAATATTTTTAGCATTTTTAGTGAATATTTTAATATTAAAAAAAATAAAAACCATTTTGTTTTCGAATGGTAATATTTTTTTTAGCATGTATGGAAGCTATACTATTGCGGGTTAACGGGAACGCCCTCTGTTGGTTAACATACTGTATAATAACCTAGGTCTTTGTGAATAGCCCCAAATAGGGCAATTTTATTAATAAACCGATTTTATGGGACCGTTGACTCGTTCGGCGGCGCCAAACTGTGACTAGTAGATATGGTAATAAGGTGAATACCACTACTATTTGTTCGCGGCCACTTTCCGAAACACCGGAACCAGTTATGACGTCCAGCTCGTTATCTGGGCTTGTTTTTGTTACGTCTGTCAGTGGTAGTGGTTATAACACCGGAAATCGTACCTGTTTATTGGCCGCATCCTTGTTACGACATCTTTGTTTTTTCCCGTTTCGTTATACATATATTGCTCTCAGTTTATTTATTTTTTTATTTACACTGCATTGTCTGTGTTATTAAATTTAGTAGTAATATCATTATTCTCTTTTTGTTTCAGATTTTACAAAGTGATGAACCAACGACATTGAACAAAAATGCATCTCCAAATAGTCGTAGCTTTAAGTGCTATTTTACTCTGTGATGCTAAACTGCCAAGGTTTAAGCCTCACGCACAGCCTAATGAGTTGCCAGCCAACCCATCACACTCAGAAGCTTTAGGGCAGCTACAAGCTCAATCGAAAACAGTAAAGACTAGTCGAATAGTTGACCAATACAGAGTGCGGCATCGGAGAGAGATATTCGATTCAAAATCGTATGAATCGAGTTTGACATGGGCTCATTCGGAGAGGCTAGACCAGAATGGTGATGTGATCCTCCGCTGGGTGAATACCGACTCGAGTATAACGTTCAGGTTGGAGGCGAAGACTCGTGGCTACGTCGGTTTGGGTTTCAATTCTGCGAGGAACATGAGAGGAGCAGATTTGGTAGTCGCTTGGGTGGATGACAGGAATGGCAACGCACAAGTTTTGGTAAGTTTTATCAACATTATTAACAGCTGATTCCTCATTCTCACGGTACAGGGTGGTCTTGTTTGTAAGACATGGGAGTAGTGTGTGAATTAATTAAATTGGGTGAATTTGATGACGCCTTAAGATTGTGACATTTTGTGTTCGGAAATTGATGATTTGTAATTTGTTATGCGATGGAGATTTAACTTGATAAGGTTTTGTGAGTGGTTAGAAAAATAAAACATCTTTTTATATAAAGCCTACACTTAATAATGTATGGTTATCTTATGAGATCAATAGGTACTCGTACAGATATGGCAACATCCGTGAAATCAAAAGACTTAAAAATGTAAGGTACTATCTGAAAGATTTACGTACCAAATAATTAATGTACCTAACTTCCATTTTTATTGACAGGCCAGCTGGCGTGGTTGGTTAAGATACCGCCTATCACGCCGTAGGTCGTGGGTTTGACTCCCATCCAGGACAAACATTTGTGTGTGTCGTAGGATAATTTGATACTTCGAATCTTCGCGGAAATCCTAGGGGTTTTGCGAAAACGCGGATAATTAGACATAGGCGAAAAATTATCAAATCTTACTGGACAAAGTCAGGATTTTTGCGAAAATACTCGTTACTATAGTAAGATTTGATGTGCTCAACACTGATTGGCTACAATTTTGCTGGCTGACTTCTAATTGGTTCCTAGTTTGCCGATGATTAACTTCAAGTATTGTATCATAGAGTTATGAAGGTTTAGAATAGGTGAGAAAGGAAAATCACTAAATTGATTTTTATAAACTTTTTATTGAAAATTTTAGTATGTATGTTGTTTTCTACAGACAATAGGAGATCTCAGTCGTAGTAAAAAAAAATGATCCAATTTTAGGGTGTAATCCATAAATTGGATGAAACTGGTTAGGTAAACAATTAGTTTAATAGTGCAACAATGGAATTGATCAGTCTTGTGAATTAAAGTCTTGAGATAAAATCACTCATTCATCAGCCTTCTCTTCTCTTATACAGCTAAACTTAAGATATATTGAGGCAAAATTATTATCACATTCTGGTTCACTTATAGTGAACAAAATAACTACAACAAATTATTATTGAATTAGCAAAAATAGGAAAAAATAGACTTATTCAAAGAAATTAAAAGATAACTAGAAAAAAATTTGAAAAGCGAATAATCACAGAACAAAAGATAATTAAATACGTCACTAATGTGAAACTTACGCTGAGTTGCATGGACCTGTAACATTGGAGTTGCAATGCAAGCACAGCTGCGTTTAGTAAATAGTAATATGAAATTATTAGTAAGACTTTACTTGTTACAACAATTCAAAGATTTATGACATTTGGAATTACAAAGCAAACCGTGCTTTTTACAAGCACACTTATTTGAGGAACATTGTTTGCTTGATTTCTTGCAATGACATTGCTTAAACCCTTGTCCGCCGAATGGTGATAGTTGTGAGGAAATACCACGAATAGGTAATACTACCTCGGGAACGGGGCCGGTAAATTGAGCTCCTGGAGATATTTGAAGTGCGTTTCTTGGTAGCCAATCTTTAATTATACCAACGGAGGTACCAACTTGAAACAAACCATTCTTCTTATCAATTACTCGTCCTGTAATGTTTTTGTTATCTAAGGGTGCACGATCGTACTTCGGAACATCAACCAAAATTGTAGCACCTACATCTATTTCTTTAAATTTTTTGTTGGATGTAGTACACATAGTCGCAGCTGCTCTTTTTAAATTTTCATGCGAACTTGTTCTTTCTTTCTTAATAGAATCTTCTTGCCAGCATAAGTTACATTTAACATTAGAAGAACTACTACCTTCTCTAACTTCAGACACTCCACATGCGCCGTGAATCACTTGTTGGCATTTTGAACATTTGAGTGAATCGGATGTGGTAATTTGGCAAATACAACATTTAACTTCAGTAGCAACAATATTATTGGAATGTTGTTGTTGTACATTTGTGTGGGAATTTGTGTCATTTATAGCGATATTGTTATCAAGACAGATCGTTTTTGTTGTACTTGCTGGGACAATTATTACATCTTCTAAAATTGTAATGTTATTTGCAGAATTTTTTTTATATTGTGTCATAGATGAAAGAGGGGTAGATTGTGTTGAAGTTTGTGTTCGGATAGTCATTTTTTGATCAGTGGAAACATACTGATTTGTGGTTTCGTTAGAAAGCTGCTCATAGAAAAGGATTGCATTTTCAACTTTGGATTCATTTCTACAACCTGCATTACGCTCGTCTTGAATATCTTCAGTGCGAGGAGGATTTTCATTAATTAAAACCTGTTGTAAGTCTTCTTCATTTTCTAATTTTGACAATGTATCTCTAGGCAAATAAGTTGAAGACAGGCCAATTACAGGATCGTGACCAAACAAGGCTTTGTATGGTGAACGTCCTATTGTGCGATGATGCGAAGAATTTTTCTGGAACTGAACGAAATAGCATCCCAGTGACCATTCAGTTGAGTTATTGTCGGACATCCAGGAACGCAACATGTTCTCAACATCCTGATTGCACCTTTCTACCGAACCTAAAAAAGAGAAAAATACTTTATTGCACATAAAAAAAAATACAAAACAACAGATAACAACAAAAGACAGTACAACATAGGTGGCCTTATTGCTAAGGTAGCAATCTCTACCAGGCAACCTTTGGGTGAAAGAAAAATGCATAGCGGTAAGCGGGATAGTGCAAAACTTGCAAACAAACCTTGACTTTGAGGATGTCGGGGACGTCCATTCACTATCTTGCATGCAGGCCACAATGTGATTAGCTCTTTTATTATGCTGGCAGTAAATTCCTTGCCATTATCACTCTGTAAAATCATTGGCGCACCCACTTCTAAGAATATTTTTAAAAGAGCCATGGCGCCTGCAGAAGAATATCATAGTACATATCTGTTGAAGGTACTTGTACAACAGGAGAGTTAAGATCCTTTCTTCTCAGTATCAGAAGTTTTTCTTCACCTACACTCATCACGTCGTATTTTTTTGCATTTCTATACTGTTGTTGTGTTTTTGGTTGCCTTTCGGGTGTCGACCTCCGTACACGCACATTCCGTAAATGTCGACGCTTTTCGAGTAAGGTAATAACTTTAGGTAGGCCTTCAGAAAAAGGAAGATTATACTGTGAAATCGATAATAGCAAATTATAAATGATACCTTCCCGTAATCCTCATTAGTTTTCCTATCTAATAAAACAGCTACGTAGTGAAATAAAACTGACCTGACATTGCAGTGACGTGATATGTTTTCATTTTGATAATATTCATTCACATAACCTACACAAGTGTGATAAAGTTATCACAATACGTCGAATCCACAAATATATTCACTAAAATTCCCTAAAACTACACTAGAATACGATGGCACATATGTTCACACATTCATAACATACTAAATATCACTACTAAATACACTATTTGCATGACACAACAACTTATTCTGTCAACCGATAAAAATTCTGCGAACGCCGGCGACGCCGGCGTGCAAACTATTTATTTTTTAGTTCGTTCAAAATAATGTTGCTGCTGTTGAAAAATATTAAAATTAAGAGTGAATGAACCATTTCTTTCATATAAATACAGCACATATTGCTACTTGCAACACAACTACAGATATTTAGCGACCAATCCTAACCAAGCCCTTAAGTGTAACTGTCCGACTTAAGACACTTGGAGCATTTTTTCTTATGTCGCACTGTGTAACATAAGACATTCGGAGGTACACTCGCAGTTTTAAATTGTTCAATTGAATTTATTACAGCATTTACGCGTTCTTTAGTCCATTCTGGTTTAGTTGTACCGTCAACTCTATTATCGTAAAACTTTCTTAACTCTATGTAAAATTTGTCTTTATCGGAGATAACCTTCAAATTCTCCGATTCTGCTGAAGGTTGAACATCATTCTCTGTCGAATCTGTCATAATTATATGAAAACCAAACCTCCTATTCACACCGTTTCTTAGTTCAAGTCCAATTTTATAGTCCACTTTTAACACAATGACAAACAAAACACCGCTAAACCAATCTCGAAAGCATTGTTGTTGTTGAGTGGTTGACTAAGACTTTTATGATATATGACACTATGTACATCCGTGTAGCACTTTTATTTACCACTTTATTTAAGTCCAAGTAGGTACACTATTTACGATAAAAAACAAAACACTTCTGCAATTTAACTCAGACACAAACGTAAACAAATAACGTGCGGCAACAAATGATTGACATTTAAGACGTCAACCAATCAGAGACGATCTCTTATTGAACACGCTGACCGACCAATCAGCGTTCTTATTTCATAACAGCCAGCGTTTCGTTTCGCAATATTGCTATAATAACGAGTATTTTCGCAAAAATCCTGACTTTGTCCAGTAAGATTTGATAATTTTTCGCCTATGTCTAATTATCCGCGTTTTCGCAAAACCCCTAGGATTTCCGCGAAGATTCGAAGTATCAAATTATCCTACGACATGTGCATGAACATGTCTGTTTGTTGTTGAGTCTGGGTGTAATTATCTATATAAGTATGTATTTACAAAAAAAAAGTAGTGTATGTAGTATATATCAGTTATCTGGTTTCCATAGTACAAGCTCTGCTTAGTTTGGGATCAGATGACCGTGTGTGGTATGTCCCAGGATATTATTATTATTTACCAATAAACCAATAACCTTTCCAGTCAGGCGCAAATAGATTTATATGCGTCAGAAAATACATAGCAGAAAAAATACATTTAATAATACAAAACATACATACAATTCTATGCAATCTTGGAATGTACAGTGATTGCGGGATCGAGTTTGGAGTTTATTGTTAGTGAGGTAGGCTCCATTGTCGAAGCCGAATAACTTGGCTATTGGTATAAATTTATGATTTGTGCCGCGAATGCACATACTAGTCGCACGGATTATTGAGATGATGATTCTTGATCTTGGCCAACCCATAACTACGCTAAATATACAACAATAAAGTGTTGACTTTTGAAAAAAAAATATATATACAGGGTGTAAGTGTAAACCTTTTAAGGGGTCATTGTACTCATCATTATGAACAACTGTTACTATAGGACCAAACCTGAAATCGTGAAAAAAAATCAGCTGTTCAGTACACTTGTTCGCATAATTCGTCAAAATTTAGGAACAGCTGATTTTTTTTCGCTTTTTCAGGGTTTTTGTCCCATAGTAAAAGTAGTTAATAACGATGAGTACAAAAGGTTGACACTCTTTCCACTTACACTCTGTATACTACTAATTAAAATCCACCTACGCATTAAAATATTTTCTAAAACAATCTCAAAATGTTTTCAATTGTGTATCGAACTACACTTGTACATTTATTTTGTAATCTACCCACAAAACATTACAATCGATGCTTAGTTTTTGCATTAAATTCAACATGTAGTTTTTAATCTTGTAATATGTCTAGCTCTAAATATTCTCATGTAAGTGAATTGTAATTCTTATGAGAATAAAAATGATCTCAAACCGGAACATGATTGTGTTATTCAATTTTACGCGACCATCTATTTCAGTATTAATTTTCTTTGCTATAGCTTGTTGGGAATATGAGATCTTTATTACCTAGCACATATTTAATTTTCTTGAAGCTACGTTTTGAACTTTGTAGGTAAATACATGACCTTCGTGTGATTAATGCTGTATGTAATTAATGTATGCGTCTGAAAACTTTACGAATACCTAAGTAGATACATACACGTCTTACTGTTTTAAAAACAGCCAGCTAAGATTTTTTAAATTTTATTTTAAATCATTTTGTATTTAATAACTTTATGTGAAGTTGTCTATCAATATCATTTGTTTTGTAGGGTTCCGTACCTCAAAAGGAAAAACGGAACCCTTATAGGATCACTCGTGGTCTGTCTGTCCATCTGTCACACAGCCAATTTGCTCCGAATCTATTGGACCAATTAAGTTGAAATTTGGTACACGAATGAATTTCTGTGACCCAAACACGGGCGTGTAACGTAAATAAATGAATTTTGAATATGGGGTCAATTTTGTGGGCAAATAAGAAAATTAAAAACAGTTTTGCAAACTGTACTATGTGACATGTCACATGAAAGGGCTCACTGTTAGGGTCTCAAATATATTATTTTATAATTTCAAAATAAATTGTTTTTAAAGGTTTTTAAGAAAATTGATGAAAATTGACCCCCCCTTATCTCCGAAACTACTGAGCCTAAAATTTTGAAAAAAAAAAAAACTTTTTTCTTGGGATAAATTCATCCCAACTACGGAACCCATCCTTGTGCGTGGTCCGACACGCACTTGGCCGGTTTTTTTTTATGCTATACCAATGGGTATGTAAATGCGTTCTGTTTTATAACTAGTAGAAGTTTTAGATATCAGAGAAATGAGTTGGAGGGATGTAAATCTAATGTATTGAAAACTGGTCTAAACTTTTACGCCTGGTCAGCTTGCATGGAGTATTGCAGCCACCTTTAGCATGGTTTAGCTAAATACCAACTAGCTAGCCGTGCTTGACTCGGTGGAACGCAGAGCTAAGAGGCTCATTGGCGACGTAAAACTGGTGGATGCCAAGCTTCACAGATTGGCTCATCGCCGCAAGATTTCCTGCTTGTCGATCTTCTACAGTGAGTGTGCCCAAGAACTCCGCGACCTCATGCCACCGGTCCCCTTCTACCATCGGACATCCAGACGCACTGCCAGTTACCATCCCTACCTAGATGCTATTCCACCAATTCGCACTAAGCGTTACCAAACGTCTTTTATAATACGCACAGCAAAAGTGTGGAACTGACTACCTGCGTCTGTGTTTCCGAACGCATACAACCCTAATCTCTTCATAGTGAGAGTGAACAGGCTTCTTCTGAGTAAGCTCACTCCATTGTCGACTTTGTCTCTGTCACCTCTGACCTAGACTAGAGTCAAGAGCAAACCCATCTCAAAAAAAAAAACACTCAAATTAGTTTCAGTCTAACTTAGCCAAACATATTTGTTTTTGTAATCTGTTTCAGGCATATTTTGTTTGATTTATTTCTTGTTCCATAAGTTGAAGAAAATCAGTGCGAAGGTTTTCTGTTTTTCACATTTATCACCATCAATCGTCATAAAAACCTGTTTTGAATTCCATACTTTCCGGTTCCATAAAAAGGGCTTAACTTTGATGTCAAGCTGTTCATAGATCAAAGTGTTCCTCGAACAAAGCTATAGGAGTTTGATTACAAACACATATTTTCATCATCAAAGATTACTCCATGAAGGAATCTATACTTCTACGGGTCAATCTAAATTAGCTAGTGAAACTCGTGTTTAGATATCCCGTCTGCGAAGTTTCGGTAACTAATTTAATTTGATCCTGTATACTAATATTATGAAGAGGTAAACTCTGTGAGTAAGTTCTTCGGAACTACTGACACAGATTATAATACTACTTATCCAATTCCGAAAATTCTTTCACTAATGGGAAGCTACAGTATTGCCGAGTGGCATAGGAGGATATATTTTGTGTTAAAAACCGGCCAAGTGCGTGTCGGACCACGCACAATGAAGGGTTCCTTAGTTGGGATGAATTTATCCTAAGAACAAACTTAACATTATAGTTGAAAAACATGTTCTCCCAAACATTCCGAAGTTTGTACGCACAATATTGAGAGATTTACCATGTTATTTTAAGACCATAGACTTCTTATAGGTTTTCCTGCAATCTATAGGTATAGAAAGAACTATTTTCTGTAATTTTTTTTTTAATTTTAGGCTCGGTAGTTTTGGAGATAAGGGGGGAGGTCAATTTTCGTCTATTTTCTTAAATAACTTATTTTTTTTTAATATTTTAAAATTATTAAAAATAATCTATTTGAGACCCTCACAGTAAGCCCTTTTATTTGATATGTCACACACGGTACAGTTTGCGAAACTTTTCTTTTTAATTTTCTTATTTGCCCCCCAAAAGTGACCCCCATATTCAAAATACGTTTATTTACGTTACACGTCCGTGTTTGGGCCACAGAAATTCGTATGTTTACCAAACTTCAACTTAATCGGTCCGTTAGCCTCGCGGAGCAAATTGGCTGTGACAGACGAACAGATAGACAAGATATACGAGTGAAAGTGAAAAGGAACCTTATAGTGCGACTCAGTCTGTCTGTCTGTCCGTCTGTCACATCTGGATATCTCAAGAACTGCTATCATCTTGAATTTTTTAGGCAAATAAGAAAGAAAAAAAAAAATTGCAAAAGGGACTGAAAGGGGATCTTACAAATTCGAAGTGGGTACTAGGACATGTAGGGTGTCATATGAAAGAGCGCTGTTTGCACATTCTCAAACATTTTTCTCGTTTTATACCGTCTCCCCCCCCCCCCCCCCATATCTCCGAAGTTTGCATAGAGAAAAATCTTAAATTATTCTATGTGATAGAAGTTTACGTAAAGATTACAGGAAAAATAAAACAATGTCTCTAAATAGCACACTTTTTTATATATGATAGTACGGAGCCCTCGCTGCGCTTGTCCGACTTGCTCTTGACCGGTTTTTTCCTATTGAGGTAAGGAACCTTAAAAACAAGAAATTTCACGCGGACGAAGTCGAAGGCAGAAGCTAATCTTTAGGTAACTAGACTATCCAGCAAGTAGGTCCTGTACATTGCCAGCAATAGCTGTTATTACTTTTGCGTTACGACAGCTTTAAGGCTCCCGCAGACAGACGCGACGCGACGGTGCGGGCGGCGCGATTTCCATGAAGTTTTCATTGTAATTGTTCTACTAGAGTCGCGTCGCGCCTGTATGTGGGAGCCTTAACTCGATATGTTACCTGCTACAGTACTTAACTTGCTGTATTACTGATATTTTATCTTATGTAACTGTGTGGTGGTTGCATGCTGCGGGAAAAGCGTTTTACTCTGATTTTCATTTTGCGTTCAACGGTACTTGAACGTTTTTCAAGCGTTTGTGGTATCGTAATGTCGCGGTTTTAACAAATCAAACAGTTTGTGATTTGCCATTTATCTTCATAATATCTGCACGCAATCAATCTGCCTAGCCTTTTCCCAACTATGTTGGGGTCGGCTTCCAGTCTAACCGGATGCAGCTGAATACCAATATTTCACATGGAGCGACTGCCTATCTGACCTCCACAACCCAGTTACTGGGTAATACGATACTCCTTGGTAAGACTGGTTGTCAGACTTTCGGGCTTCTGACGACCCGTAACGACTGTCAAAGATCCACGAATGACAGCCGGGACCAACGGCTACACGTGCATTCCGAGCCACGGAGGAATTTCGGTATGAAAAGGTGGTCACCCATCCACAGACCAATCCCGGCAAGCGTAGCTTAACTTGATGGATCGACCCGTGCGGCTGTTATTCCTTAGCCACGAGCTCCTCGAGAATAATATAATAAGATAGAGAATAAAGAAGAATAATATCTGCACGCAAATAAAATATTAGTTCAGGTTCTAAACCTTTAATAAAACATATTCAATCGATCTATCTAGGTATCTATTTTCTACCTGCTAGATTAGACCTAATCACTACTGCACACAAATTTTAATGAATTTGTTTTGTATGTGATTATAATTAAGTACCTATGAAAATACCAAGCATTAACCAATATGACACGTATTGCTTTTGATACTAATATTTGATACAAAAACATGATTTAAAAAAAAAAAATTGTTATTATTAAAACACGCACAAAACCCATAACAATTACCACAATGTTACACAAAACCAAAACGCAAACTAGAAACGTTTTTCTGTAGAAACAATGGTTTGCGGTTTTCGATAGACGTGTCAACGCCCTGACTACCAAACCATGACGGCTGCCATCATCTCACTCCTCACTCCGACCAAACGTGAGATGTTTCGCTAATCTAATAGCCATGAATTAAGAGTGTTGTCACATTTTGTCATCTCTCTCGCTCACACAGGACAAAATTTTTAAGATTGTTAAGGCGAAAGCGTCAGGGTAGCCCGCGAAATTAAAATTTTCTTACGTCTTTTTGCAATTAACAAGTCAATATTCGGTTGTACGTTCATCAAAATACGATTCGCGACCGTAAAAACTATATATTTACAAAATTATAGACATTAAAGTAATCAGTACACGTCTTTAAGACCAGGTAATCCTAATGAATTTCATGAAATCTTGACATTTCAGGATTTTACTAACTCATGGAGTGGTATTACTAATTTTAATGGTTATAATTATGTAATATACATATTTGTTACGGTCGCGAATCATACTTTATTCAACATACAACGTAATACTGACTTGAAAATTGCAAAAAACTTAAGAAAATTTTAATTACGCGGGCTACCCTGACGCTTCCCCTTAAATGAAAAGATGCTTTTTTGATAAATGTAGTCAATTGGCGAACTAGTAAATAATATTAATTTAATAGTTAATTATTAAAATCACGTCTCTATTGTGTTATCTAATCTAATGACCTAGCTCAAAAAGTATTATGATCTGTTTTTGAGATGAGTTATAAATGCCACAATAAAAAAAAATGTTTTCACGTCAGCCCTCTTAAGGGGCTGCTGAAAATTGGGGTATATTTTAACCATTTTTACGGGACTACAGGACCTAAACGCAACTAAAGGCAAGTTTTATAATGACTAAAATTATATTATGATCTACGAGTACTGCAGTGAACAAAATATGAAAAAAATATGATATTCTTCAGGACATAATGCTACTTACAGTCCGCGCGCGAGCTCCGAGGAATCGGGGGCTGAGGAAGCGGGCGGTTTTTAAGCACATAATTCTCATAGAATTATTTAATAATCAACATATCCTTCGCCTCCGCGCGCCACGCATCTAATTAATTATGAAATAATTATATGAAGATATAATTATGTGCCGCCCGCTTCCTCAGCCCCCGATTCCTCAGAGCTCGCGCGCGGACTATAGATAATGTGTTGAATATAACACAGCTATAATGATACGATAGAAAAAAATCACGATAATGCCTCTATATAGTTCTTTTAACGATTAAAAACCGTACTAATGTACATACAATCGTTCTGATTTTTGTCAGATTATTCTACAAGCAACTTATTAACGTAATAGTGTTTTAATTTTTCAGTCCAACCAGTAGATTTTTTGTAATAGATAATTGCTTCATATTTTTTTTTTATTTCTTATTTGTATTTTGTGTTTCACGAACTGTGTCAAATAAATGTTATTCTTTCTTTCTCTCTTTCTTTCTTTATTTTGCGATAAATTACCTGGGTTGTGTCATCGCGCTTCTCTTTCTTTTCTATGCACTCCGACAGTGACCGCGCTTTAAGTCATGTAGTCCCCCTAATTTCATATACCTATTTAAGTCATGGCAAAAAATTACATGTTATTTATTACAATACGGCCGATGAATCATGGCCGGTCTTAAGCGGGTGTCAGACCGCAAACTAAGCTAAGTTAGTTTAGCTTAGCTCACATAACTGGCGTAGTTTTCATACTTGCACCCACAACTATGCATAGTTTGCGGTATGCACACAAGTATGAAAAACTACGCCAGCTATATGAGCTTAGCTAAACTAACTTAGCTTGAACTTAGGCTGTCCGAAGTTTCGCGCATGTGCACACACTGACACGCCTCATGTCACCGTTATGAGTTCCCAAAAAATGTTATTGCGCAGTATTCTGCGCAAAATTCGAACCGGTCAGGATTCATCGCCCGTATTGTAAGTAAAACATTAGTTTTTTACGGGTACAACACAGAACCTTTGGTCCAAAAATAAGCGAAAGTATACAAATATCGACGAAACAAGTTAGCTGTGCTGTCTTTTTAGTAAAAATAAAATATATGAATATAAATACAAAAATCGTTTATTTAGCACTATTATACATTAAGACGTGTTTGGATCCTACTGCGCCGGTATTAGGAGACTCCACTCTTCCATAACATTGCCGTACATATCGCACCTTCGGTAAGACAAGGGCACAAATGCACTTTTTATGATTTTACAGGAGAGCCATTTTAAGATTTTTTTTACATTAAATACCGTATTATTCTGCTCATACCATCTTACCACCTTGAACTGATTGATCTTTGCATGAAGTAAGCCCTATATTTTTGTGATTCCAGATAAAAGGGTATTTTTAAAGCTGTTTGGAATATTTAACCGGCTGTTTGAAATTTTGACATTTATGGCCGTGTCTTACCGAAGAAGGTGCGATATGTAGTTATACTAACTGTGAGAGATAAAATAATGTAAGTACATATTTTGATGGGACACCTAAGATTATTTACTTTAAATTTTGTTGTTGATGAATTAAATATTAAAAAAATAAATTTATTTGATACATAAATGAAGTTACTAACACTAGATAACACAATTTCTTGTAGTCTAGTCTAGTCTAGTGTAATGTAGTGTGGTTTCTCATTTTCTAAAAATCATGGGAATGTGACATTTGTGATCAAAGTCTATAATATCACACTAATATTATAAAGATGATGAAGCCTGAACGAAGATGAAGTTTGTGAGTGTGTGTGTGTGTTTGTATGTTTGTGACTTCTTCACGCTCAAACGGCTGGACCAATTTTGATGAAATTTGGTATGGATGTAGCTGACACCCTATTATAAATTAAAGTCGCTTTTCGTGTCTGTTTGTGTGACCGGATGTGATTTGCAAGGTTTGCACTAGGGATGGGCCGACTATGACTGGCCGACTAGCCGACTAGTCGGCTGCAAAATGGCCGACTAGTCGGCCAAGCCGATCATTGCTTTCGGTTGTTATGTTAGATAGAAGTTTATTTTATTTTATTTGATTTCTGTGTCTAAGTCCAATTAAGTAATTAAAGAAAGAGTTCCTTTCCTATTTCTAAACTGTTTGCTAAATAATTTGGTTGTTTTTTGTTAGATAAAAGTATTATTATTATTTTGATTTGATTTCTGGATCTAAGTCTAATTCATTGTTATTAAGTCTAAGGAAGAGTTCCTAACTTTCTATTTCTAAGTTGTAAAACTACTCATGGCCAATTATTTGCTATAGAGTTTTTTTATTTTTTGTTAGAAACGTATTATTATTAAAAAGTATTAATTAATTTTACTTGATTTAATTTCTTAATTCATTCATAATTTTAATAATGGACCAAATGAAGGGTTCCCCTGTTCCTAGCTTAATTTCATATCCTATTATAGAATGCACCGAAAGTAAACTGTAAAACTGATGATTATAAAATAATAACAGTAAACATTTCAATTTGATTTTAATCACCCACTTCTAAATTTTTAAGCATATATTAATACGAGTAAAAATAGAGCCGACTAGTCGGTGGTTCTAGCCGACTAGTCGCCGACTACAAATATGGGCGAGGCCCCATTAGTGCGTTGCGCTGCGTTGCGTCGCGTCGTCGCAACGGAACAACGCATTGTATGCCACACCTGTGTTGCGTTGACCCTGCGCCAACGCAACGCAAGAGGGTATCTACGCCGTTGCAGCTGCGTCTCAGTTCAGCCTTCGCAAAGGATAGATACAAACGCTGTCCGTCGTCGCAGCGGAGCTCCGACAACGCAGCGCATCACCCTCCCTCCCGCTTCGCCTCTTGTCCGTCGATCCGTTGAAACGTCGCGCGCGACGACGCAACGGTCTAATGGGGCATGTCATAAAAAATATATGGAAAACGACGCAGCGACGACGCTGCGACGACGCAACGCAGCGCAACGCACTAATGGGGCCTCGCTCTAAGGCAGACTAGTCGGCCGGTGATGTACCGACTAGTCGGCTTTCGCGACTAGTCGGTACATCACTAACCTTCATTTAGAGAGAAAGATATACCTAGCGATGTTATGTGTGACGGGTCGCTAATATTAATTAAGCCATTACTTACTTTTGTAATTCAAAACGGTACAAATACCTTACGGCGGGCGTGAGTATATTTTCCCCAACTTGTTCTTTTTGTGTTTAGTGTGGTTTCTTTGCGTCATGTTTGCCGTAAATAAACGTATTTTCTGTTTTCTTTCTGAGTATCTATCCTTTTTGCATTTGAAACGGTCAAGCTCAATCACAGATGAATACAGATGGGACACTCCGCAAAATCATAAAAAGCGACTCTTACTACGACACAATAAAGTGCAATTCAGGTCGCTCAACGCTTATTACCTACAGTTATGTTCACTTAAAAGTTGCCTCTCTGTCTAACGCATAACTCTTATACCTTTTTTCCACGGCAGTGCTACGGAATTGGCCCAGTGAGATAGGCCCGCCGCGTACTTGTAACTTCATACTTAAACTGCGGAGTGTCCCATCTGTATTAATCTGTGGCTCAACTGCGATATACTGACCCATTCAACGTGAACGTTTACGTTACCTTTACGTTAAAGCTTTTAAGTCGGCTCGTAGTCACCCTGGTAATCAGATTTGCGGTTGGATTTGAATAAGGATTGCGGTACTTATTACAGAAATTGAGATTGATGTCACGAGTTAGAGAATTGGTTTTGATGTTTGAGATATTAATTTAGGGCCGGTTTTTTCATCCGTAGTTAACTCAACCAATGGTTGAATTTTGGCAAATGTGAAAGTCTACAATCATGAATGATGTGTGAATACATTCATGTTAAAAAATAGTAAATAATGGCATTTGGGCAAACACATTTAGCCAAAATTGAACCATTAGTTATTATGTTTAACCATTGGTTGAGTTAACTACGGATGAAAAAACCGGTCCTTAGTAACTGAGTTTTCACCGTAAACGTAAATAAATACGTTTTCGTTTCTAATAAGCACTAAGACGTAGGAGGCTGGGTTTTCTAAATTGTCAATTATGGGCGTCCAAGCAAAAAGGGTCCACTGGGATATTGAGTTAAGACTAGATTCGGTATCTAGAATAAGTGTAGTCAATTGATAATAAGGATGAAATAATATCGAGGGTTCACGGGCTATTTGTATTAAGCGACATCCTGGCCGATATTGAGTTAAAACCATATTGAGTTATAATCTACCTGCATTAAAAAGTGAAAAACGTAAAGAACTGAGATAGACACTATTGATTCTTAACCGTCGATAGGTCACTTTTTCGTAAAAAAATATTGATACTTTTTTCCGAATAATGAAATTTTGAAATGCTCTCCTGTAAAGTTCCAAAAAATAGCCCGTGAACCATTAAAAAACTGGCACACTTTTTTATCAGACACTTGAAGTTGAAACTGAAAAAGTTTGATTTGAGTAAAAGCATTTACAAAGTTTGATTGAAAAAAAAAAAACACACTTCTACTTGCTTGTTTCTGATACTTAGAAACATCATAATATATAAAGTCATTTACTATATGAACTTATAGATAATTGAGCATTAATTAATAATCAATTAAAATCGAGAAATGCAATTTTTTCACCCAACTTTAAAAAAGTGCGTATATCACGGAAACTAAATGCCGAGAACTGCACCCTATTTGCGTAACACACTATCGATCGGAATCTGAATCATTTTGAAGCAAATTGCTATGTTCGAAAAATTTGTCTTCTCAACACCGTAAATAATGCAATTAATGTTGTTGAACTGACAAAATCAAAGCGATTCCGACTGATAGTGTGTTACGAAATTGGGATACTGGACCCTTTTTGCTTGGACGCTCACAGTTTATTTTGACGTTTACGCAATTTCCCATAATCCCGCCTGTATTTCCCGAAGGGTTAAAAACTTCTCCTAAATCTACTTTTCAAATACTTAATTCAAACTTGTAACAGTTTAAATTAAGCCATAGGTTAAGAGGTCCATGAAACAGTTTATTGTGTGGTGTGGGTAGTATTTTAAGTACTGAAAGCGGCCACAAAGTAAAATATACCATAGAGCTTTAAGATTTGTAATTATACAAGGTGTAACTTAAATAACGCACAACCTCTTAAGGGGTCATTGTACTCATCATTATGAACAGCTTTTACTATGGGACCATACCTAGAACCGCAAAAAAAATCTGCTGTTCAGTACATTTATCTTGGCATAATTCGTCAAAATTGTTATTTAAGTTACACCTTGTATAGGGTGCCTGGTAATTAGTGACCGATACTTAAACACATGATTACCTACTATTATATTTATATTTTGACACAAATGTATTTTTGTTATGAAATAAATTACTTGAACTTGAACTATGGGACCAAACCTGAAATCGCGAAAATAAAAATTTGCTTCTCCCTACATTTTGACGAGTATGCGAACATAAATGTATGGACAGCAGATTTTTGTTTCGAGAATTCAGGTTTGGACCAAACCTAAATTCTCGAAACAAAAATCTGCTGTATAGTAAAAGTTGTTTGTTATCATGAGTACAATCATGTGTTGAAGTATATCGGTCACTAATTACCGGTAACTGGTATTGGTAAATCACCAACAACCTCTTAAGGGGTCATTGTACTTATCATTATGAACAACTCCTACTATGGGACCAAACCTGAAATCGCGAAAAAAAATCAGCTGCTCAGTACATTTTGACGAATTATGCGAACATAAATGTACTGAACAGCTTTTTTCATGATTTCAGGTTTGGTCCGGTGTAAAAGTTGTTCATAATGATGAGTACAATTACCCCTTAAGAGGTTGTTGGTGTTTTACCAATAAACCTGTATACTCTAAGCCATAGTTTCATAAAACATGTTGTCATTTTTGGCTTTCATCTTCAATGACGTATTATATAAAAAAAAAACGTAATACATCATTGTTATCAAAAACAAAGAATTGTTCATATCATTAGTGAAAATCTTCGTTTCCCCAACAATCGTCTTTTACGATGTCCTTCTCACCGCGCACCGCTCTGGTTTCATTCACTATTCTTTCTTTGTCCAGGCGGTCTTTCTTTGGAATGCACTCGCTCTGAACATCAGGACGGCAAACAATCGGTTGTCTTTTAAAGTGAAGACACGTGAGCATATACGTAAGAAGTTGGCAGAAACATCCCAGCGCTGATTTTCTAGATTGATTTTCTCTTCTACCGATCGTTTTTTCTCCTGACAAAGTTTATTCTGTTTATATGTGTATGTATATCGATGTATTTATTCTTGTATTTTATAGTAGATAATTTTCGTGTTATCTATCCTTTATATCGCACCTGCCATGTTTACTCTCTGCATCACCCTAAGGTTGACTGGTAGAAAATGCCTCAGGCCGCCTTTGTACAGTATTTGTTTTTTTACTTGTGCATAAAGTTTTAATAACTAAATAAATAAATTCTTTGGAAGAATGAACTGTGTTACCCAGTAACTCGGGTGTGGAGCTCAGAATAGGTAGTCGCTCCATGTAAAATATTGGTATTCAGCTGCATCCGGTTAGACTCGAAGCTGATCCCAACATAGTTGGGAAAATGCTAGGGAGATTGATTTTTATTAAACTCTTTAGTCTTCTTTCTCATACAGCCGGCCTTAACCAACGTGTGATGAATTTTTCATGCCCACATGTAACGAGCCAAGTTCTTTGCATTGAATACTTTTCCTATACAATATTTTGTTGCGACAATGCGTTCTCTAAACCGCAAAAATGATTTTGCATACAGATGAGTGCATCTGTATGCAAAATAATTTTCATTTTTAGAATAGTGTTTCTAAGTTGAATTTACGCTTGGAGGTTTATTTCAAATATCTTTGTGGCCAGCTTTAATATGTTATGTTGTATCGTATACAAACTTCAACCCGAAGAAGGATTGGGATTTGGAATATCCTTTTTACTGCATACTAGCTTCTGCCCGTGACTTCGTCCGCGTGTTTCTTGTTTTAACATAAAATATATCCTACTAACTTTTGCCGGCGGCTTCGTCTGTGTTGAAATTATCCGGATAATAAGTATCCTATGTCCTAACCCAGGTCAGGATCTACCCAAGTGTCAAATTTGATCCAAATCCGTTCAGTCGTTTTAGCGTGAAAGCTAACAAACAAACAAACTCATTTTCCCATTTATAATACTTGGGTATTAGTTAGGATGATACTCAGCAATAACGTAGCTTCTCATTAGTGAAAGAATTTTCGGAATCGGATCAGTAGTTCCAAAGATTAACCCACATATAAACTCACAAATTTTACCTGTTTATAATATTAGTTTAGATTTGCACCTCTACTTCCTGTATGAATATCATGTTCCCATTCCAGGCTGGAAGTTGTCTGTCTGTTGATCTATGTACAAAGACTAAACAGACAGACATGCATTTCCATTTGCAAAGATCCTAACAAAAAATACTCGTAATATTAGCAAAAAGCTTTTGCGAAAATGTTCTTGAGATTTAATGTAGGCACGACCCGAGTGAAAAAGCGTCCAGCGGGGCGTTCAGCGTTGCGTGCAAGCGGCGAAAAGCGTTCACCGAGCGCCGCTCGGCCGCCAATCAGGAAGTCAGGACACGCGCGAGTATTCGCATGTGTTTAACACGAACGTCGCACGCCCCGCCCCGCCGGACGCTCGAGTTGAGCGTGCACTCAGGCCGTACACTTATGTAATTACGAATTTACAGAGAGGGATTAGATCTTATCTTATGGTTTATAAATAGGTAGTTAATTTTTCTTTATCTGTATCTATTGAAATATTTAATCGAAATTCGGTTTTTTCAGAATTAAAATGAAATGTAAATAATAGGTTGGGAAAAAGTTTCTTATATAGTTTATTTACATTTAACTAAAGTATGTAGGTACCATTTTGTTCGATAACTTTTTGCCATCTTGTGGGTAGGGACATGATCCCATTGCTATAGAAATTTTGGGACTTCTGGTCAAAATACCGCGACAAGTGGTTTAGGCAGTCTTCTCGTGATGTTAACCTGACACTGCCTAAAGAATTCTGAAGAGACCGAAACAGGTGGAAATCTGAAGGTGCAAGGTCAGGACTATACGGCGGATGCATTAACACCTCCCAGCCAAACTCTTAATTTTTGCTGAGTGGCTAAAGATGTGTGAGGTCTAGCGTTATCATGATGAAAAACCACACCCATTCTGTTGATTAATTCCGGCCGCTTTCTCTCAACTTCTTGCTTTAATCTCATCAGTTGTTCGCAGTAGAGTTCAGAATCGATGGTCCTGCCTGGTGGTCAGCTCATAATGAATAATGCCCTTCCAATCCCACCACACACACAGCATCACCTTGTTGCGAGTTAACCCGGGTTTCGCCACAGTCTGTGAAGCCTGACCGGCCTTTGACCACGACCTTTTTCGCACGTTCTTGTCATACGTGATCCAATTTTCATCACCAGTTATCAGCTTCTTCAAAAATGGTTCGGTTTCATTACGTCGTAATAAAGAATCACAAATGAGTACACGGTTCATTAGGTTTCTTTCAGTGAGCTCGTGAGGTACCCAAATGTCGAGCTTTTTTGTGTACCCAGTTTTTTTCAAATGCGCCAAAACTGTTTTGTGGTCAATTTCCAGTTCTTCAGCTACGTAGTAACTACTGATCTTGCTCCACTTTTTCAAAAATGGTATCCATTTTATCCGTAATAGGGCGACCAGAGCGACGTGCATCTGTGACATCAAAATTTCCGGATTGAAAACGCTTAAACCAAATTTGTGCTACTCTCACAGACACTACACTAGGTCCATAAACATTTTTTTTCGCGGCTTGCGTTGCATTTTTACCTTTTTTGTAGTAAAATTTTAAAATGTATCGAATTTCTTCATTAGATTCACTCATCTTGACGGTACAAAAAACAAATGAAAATCACACATTTTCCTAATTTTAATTTGGAATTATGTTCTTTAAAATTTAAACTTTCAATGATACCAAAACCAGCCAGATACAAATAGTATAGCCAAAGAGATTTCATTACAAGTTCATACATACTATAATGCGAAAAGACTTTTTCCCCAACCTAATACATAAGTAACAACTTATACCTAATTAATTAATAAAAATAATATTATTAATATCCTAACTAAACTAGAACTATTAATAAATTAAAATATGGCTTCGAAAAATTCATCCGCATCGCCGCTGTCGACTGCCTAAAATGTACCTAAGGGACTGGTAGCATTGCCACATTGTATGGCAATGCTTAGCCTATGGCCAAGGTAAAAGCCAGCATATACGTACTTACATTCGTTACGTTAGGTAAGTACCTACTTGGCGCCCTGCGGACTCTCCGTCCGCTTACCGACCCATCGTGCTGCTCGACGAGGTGGGCAAGCTCTTTGAAAGAGTTATTGCAGACCGCCTCGTCGGGTGGCTGGTGCAGGAGGGGCCGGATTTGGCGGAGAGCCAGTTTGGTTTCCGCAGGGGGCGCTCTACGGTGGACGCCATCATGCGCGTGCGAGCCCTCACGACGGGGGATGCTGTTGCCCGGGGTGGGGTCGTCTTGGCGGTGTCTCTAGACATCGCCAACGCCTTCAATACCCTGCCCTGCAGTTGCATCAGGGAGGCACTCCGGTATCACCGGATGCCGACCTACCTCTGTCGAGTGGTTGAGGCCTATTTGACGGATAGGGCCGTCATCTACCCCGGTCATCAGGGAGAGTGGAACCGGCGAGAGATGTCGTGCGGTGTCCCACATGGATCGGTCCTGGGGCCGCATTTGTGGGACATCGGGTACGACTGGGTGCTGCGCGCCGACCTCCCTAGCGGCGTCAGCGTGGTATGTTACGCTGACGACACGCTGGTCCTGGCGCAGGGGAGGTCGCACCAGGCGGCGGCTGAATTAGCGACACGCGGGGTTGCGATAGTCGTTGAGAGGATCCGGCAGTTGGGACTCGTGGTGGCCCTGCACAAGTCCGAGGCCATGTGTTTTCATGGTCCTCAGAATGCGCCACCGTCGGGTTCCCAAATAACGATAGGAGGGGTTCGCATCGGAGTCGAGTCGACGATGAAGTACCTGGGACTCGTCCTCGACAGCCGGTGGAACTTCGTGGAGCATTTCCGACGTTTGGCTCCCAGACTGGAGCGGGCTGGGGCTGCCTTGAAGCGGCTCCTGCCCAATCTAGGTGGTCCAAACACCTCCTGCCGGAGGCTTTACGCGGGGGTCGTGCGGTCCATGGCCCTTTACGGGGCACCGGTGTGGGCGCGTTCCCTGAGGCTGCGGCCAGTCCGCCGGTTGAACGCGTCCCAGAGGGTCATGGCCATTCGGCTAGTCCGGGGTTACCGCACGGTCTCCGGTGAGGCGGCGAGCCTCCTTGCCGGATTGCCGCCGTGGGATCTGGAGGCGAAAGTCCTCGCGCACGTGTGGGAGTGGCGCGAGGAGGCGAAACGCCGGGGCGTAACTCCGCTGCCGCGAGAAATCACGGTACAGCGGACAGAGCTCCGGCGGGATCTCATGGCGACATGGAGAGTGCGACTGTCGCAGCCCAGCGCTGGGCACGCCACAATTGCGGCGATAAGTCCCCTCTTTGAGGAGTGGTTAGAGAGGCGCCACGGCGTCCTCACCTTCCGCCTGACGCAGGTCCTCACCGGACACGGTTGTTTCGGGAGGTTCCTGTTTCGCATAAGGCGGGAGGAAATGCCCGGGTGTCACCATTGTGTGGATCGCCCAGAGGACACGGTGGAGCATACAGTGGAGGTCTGCCCGGCTTGGGCAGAGCACCGCCGTGTTTTCACGGAGGCGATCGGCGGCGGCGATCTCTCGCGTCCGAGCTTGGTCCAGGCAATGGTGCGGAGCGAGAGTGCATGGGAGGCCGTCACCTCCTTCTGCGAAGCGGTAATGCTCGCAAAGGAGGAGGCGGAACGCGTGAGGGAGAGGCAACCTCACGCCCTCAGTCGCCGCAGGAGACGCCCTGGGCGGCGGGAATCGATAGCCGATTCCCGGCCACCGTAGGCGCGGGCTTGCGGACGGTGAGTAGTGGGTAGCTCGCCGTCCGGTGAGGACCAGGCCCGGGTCGACGGCGCGTTGTGTTCCACGCGCGCCTCAAAGAGATGTCAGCAAGAGATGGGGTCCAATGGGGCCGATGCCGCTGGGGTCGCGGGTTGTTTGAAAAAGATACCGTGGCCCTGGCATAGGCAACTGAAGGAACACGGGTGGGTTTTAGTCAGTAAAAGTCTGACACGCCCTTCCGCTCCACCCAGAGCGGGAGAATTTGATGATTTCCCATCCACAAAAAAAAAGGTAAGTACCTACTTACCTTTTGAAGAAATATAGCTTTTATTATTTCTTTGTTTCAATATCAATTAATACATGTCGCGACCCACAGACTTAGGCCACCTTTAAGTGCGGATTTCACCAATTGAAACTGAATGAGATCAGCACGTAAACGACGTTTAAGAGCTGTCACTGTCATTATTTTCTTTGGAATATTGACACTGACAGCTCTTGAACTCGGCTTAGATGTGCTGATCGTGTTCAGTTTCATTGGGGAAATCCGCATCTCATTTTAACCACACATCACTAAACGCATTTAACGCTAAACGAGTTTAAAACCACAGCGATGTTTTCAACTCGTGATGTGTGGTGAAAATGAACCTTAGTGTCCGTTGACAATAATACCTTCACCAACAAAAACAATCGATGTTTCCACATACTACAACAAACAGTTAACCGCATTATACCTACTATCATAAGGACCATTGTTCTTTGTATACGGAGAAACAATCGTTTCCCCTCTTTACCTTTATTTCTGAAAGGAGCATTTATATGGAATATCTGTATTATTAATTACATAAATGTAAGCTTTGTTGTCTCGGGTATGCCTATTGTTTTGACATGTATAATATATATGGTGTTTTTGTTATTATTATTCGAATCGTTGTAAATTGTTTTGTTTCCGCATCGGCACCGCATCGGGTGTGAGAACTTGGTCTTACAAGATGTCTTTAATTAACATCTTGTAGGAATTTGTCATCAACGCGATGATAACGATGTTGGGCTTTTTATTTGCTTAATATCAATTATTTTATTAACATTCCGAATATTAGTAGTCTCGTAGATACAATAATAGGTAATAAAGATAAGGTGCCTCCTCATCATTTAGCATTGTCTAAGGGGCCTCTGCGAGTTTGCTTTGGTCCCTCGTACGCCTTCCAAAGGTCTGGGACTCCAGGGTCCCGAGAAATGTCAAAAATAAAGATGTTTTCGTTTTAATTTAAAGTAATTTTTGGTATAAAATTTGCTACGCACTCGAGTTCCTTGTTAGGAAAAAGCAAAGAACTCATTATTATCATGAGGATCATTAAAATGAAAAACGCTGCCCCCGGACACCATTATCAGTGAAGAATTACCGTGGATTTCCTAATTTTTAAAAAAGTACTGGCGGTTGGCATTTGGCATGGGTATTTTTATCAGGGTTTCGTTTTTAGCCACACAGGCTTCCCCTGGGGTAGGGGTAATGTTACAAATGGTTAACCACTCCTGCGTTGAACTCCCCGGTACAGACAAACACAGAAGTAAATTTTAAAAAGTGTTGAAAAACAGTTGACTGCTTATTTGGTGAAACAAAGAGATGTGGTATCAACTCTATAAGAAACTATTAGATTCAGTGATGAAGAACAACTTGGAAGAAAAATGTCTTAAAAATATTTGCGAAGGGAAACTTTTGCGCTGTACCGCAACAAATGTCGTCACAGTCCTAAGTTTTAAAGTTTTCAAGGCGTTTTATGTGTATTAAAAATACGCGTAAAAACACCTTGAAAACTATAAAGTTTATGTCCACGCAAATAATCCTGTGATCACTCGTTTACTAGGAATAACGCTGAATATTCAACGTGTGTCATGCGATAAAACATTGAATATCTTGATTCAACCGTCCAAAGTCAGATAAACTACTTAAAATATTCCCTAGTTATCCAATCAAACGAAACTATAGGTATACTTATTGTAATTCTTAAAGCATACTTTCGATAACTTTACTACGCACGGTCTGTCATCGACGTGAATTAAAAACAACTAAACAAAAAAAAAAAAACATGAATAAAATTAGTATTCCATAAAAGCGGGCTAAGTTATCGTAATTTTGAGAATTCCATGCTAAATCGATTTCGTGCGCGAATGTACACAAGGATACTGTCGCACGCATCACAGATTAGCTGTTTTAAACGAAGTACAGTCACGTAGAGTGACTCACCTGATTCATATGAGCGTATAATGTAGTCCGTTGTTTCCTGAAATGCTTGATAATGATCTAAGGCGTTAAGTGCACTGTTTTCATATCAGTGTCAGTTTTTGGGGTGCATTCGAATAAACTGCAGAGGCCATCATAGCCTACAGCAGTCCACTGCTAAACATAGAACTCTCCAATTGCACGCCATTCAACTCGCTTCTCGGCAAGTCTCATCCAGCTGCTACCAGCCACCATGAAAAGATCGTCGCTCCACCTAGCCTGAGGGGTCCTACCTTAAGTAGAATTTAAGAAGTAATTACTTTTTCCAGTCAAGGGAAATGATTGAACTTCTTTTTTTTAATTAACATCAGTTTTAATTGGGATATTCCGGGATTAAGAAGACTGAATGAAATACAAAAGAATGAGATCATTTAAAAAGCTAGCTTAATTAGTCAAGGAATATACAATGTGGAGACAACAATACGACATTAATGAAAAATAAAACAATCTACTTCTAAAAAACATTATAAAGTGAAAAATAACTTTAATTTTGAAAGTCGGTGTCTTAAGATCTGTATTTTAGTGTTTTGCCACCGAGTTCTCAAATTAAAGTTATTTTTCATTTTGTAGTATTTTTTCTTTTTTGGAAGTCGGTTGTTTTTTTTTTTAATTTTACAGTTTTTAATTAAAGTGAATACCTATAATTATAACATATCAAGATACACAAAGTGAATTAAATACGTATTATCGAAGCTAACTCAAAAACTACCCAATCAACGTTAATAAAAATTTTATATGTGGGACTACTGCGCAACCTTCCTCTACCAAATGAAAAAGAATTTTCAAAATCAGTCCACAATTAAGGAAAATATAGATGAACTGTACGTGACTGTACTTCGTCATATTATACATAAAAAACATACAGACGAACATATCTCCTCCTTTTTTGAGGTCGGTTAAAAACTGGCAATAGGAGTATTTTGGAGTGCTCAAATAAATCCTAGAATCAATTTTTTTTCAAACAGCCAAATAGTAGTGAAGGGCCAATTATGCGTTTTGCCAATCTTTGACTAGCTATTACTAAAGTATTGGTTAATACCTACATATTTGATTGAACTTTTTTATTCAGACTGGGGATGTCACTAGATACGCAGTTTAATTTATTGACTGCCTCGTTGGTCTACTGGCCGCGAGCACTACTGCTAAGCATGAGGTCCTGGTTTCGATTGTTGGCATAGCATGAGGTCCTGGGGTAAAGTGTTATTGGGTTTATTCCATCTGGAATTTCTACCGGGTAGCCCGGAGTCTGGAGTTGTGCCCGATTGATGGCAACAGGCTCGCCCCCTATTACTCCTCAGGACTTGAACATAACTGGCGAAATGTGGGTGTACTATAGGTATGCACCTCTGCCTAACCTTTCGGAGAATACAGGCTTTATGTTATGTGTTTAATGTCTTGTCGTATTGTCGTCTCCTCATTGTATAAGGCTTATAAAGATGACTCAAGGAAAAACCTTCCACAGTTAACAATGCCCCCCATTGGTCTGCACCCAACGGCTTAACATCACACCAGTATATTCCCTTCCTTATAAGTACAAATATACTCTTAACAAAGACTCCAAATCAGTTAATTTCTGTTAATCAGAACCAATATAACCCGTTTAACTTAAACCCACTCGCACCCAAAAAATGTTAAGTACCAATTTGAGGTCCAGAAATGGGTCCTAATTGAATCAAAGACTTTTAATTGGTGAATCAGATTATTTTGCACAATTGTCCCGACAAATGTGATATTTTTAAGTGATACAACAAGCTTACTTGTGTTATAAGTGAATCATCAGGATTTTCACATTCATTGTTATTGCTGTGCAATGTGCATTGTGCAATGAAAGGTCACTTAATTATTAAGATGATATTATCACCGCTGATAAGTCAGCGACTCTGAAATGTAACTGCACCGTAATGGCGTAACACACTATTGATGGGAATCTGAATCATTTTGAGCAAATTGCTAATCCATTACTTCATATGTTCGAAAAATTGTCTGCTCAACACCGTAAATAACGCGATGAATGTTGTTGAACTGTCAAAATGAAACCGATTCCGATTGATAGTGTGTTACGCTATTAGGGTGCTGGGTGGGTCGCACTTATAGTCTCCATCAAGACAGATGGGCCAGGATCGTCACACAGTGGGTGCCAGAAGATGGGCGTCGTCATCGAGGAAGGCGTAAGAAACTCTGGCGTGACGATTTGGACTCGTTCCTGATTATTGGCCGGAGAAGGCACAACATAAAGAAACTTGGAAAAGTCAGTGACCTTTGCCCAGCTGTGGCACAATATAGATTAACTAAAAAAAAACCGGCCAAGTGGATATCGTACCACTCACAATGAAGGGTTCCGTAGTTGAAAAGAATTTATCCCAAAAACAAACTTAACATTCTAGGTGAAAAACATGTTCTCCCATACATTTATATACGTCACGGTCAATTCTCCAACTGCAAAAAGTTTGTAATCCCAACTAAAATATTTTTATGTGATAAAATTACAAATGAACGATTTTTGGACTTTTTCCTTTACTTGTGCTGTGAGCCTTCCATCTTGCCAAATATCATGATTCTAGGTCAACCCGTCAACGGGAAGCACCCTATATAGGTTTTGATTTACTTGCGAGTATCAAAATGTTGCATAAATGGCCATATTTTTTTATTGCGTTGACTTAAAGCTTGATTTTTTTTAGCGCTCCAAGGTACCGTACGACTTACGTACCTGTGTGATATTAATTTCAACTTGATACCTCAGCGCGTTCCTGAGAAAAGGGGCCTTGACAGACAGACAGACGGACAACGAAGTGATCCTTTATGGGTTCCGTTTTGCCTTTTGAGTTACAGAACCCTAAAAATAATTATAAAACAATATTACCGGGCCACAGAGACAGAAAGGTGAACATACAACATACTCACTGCAGGCTGCTGTCTTGCTTTCTTCATTCTTGATTTTTTGTGGGGTTAAAAGTGGTGAACGTTCGCCACCATGATAGACACAATTAATAACAGAAGTTAAATTATTTCTTAACAAAACAAACACAATGATTTCTTTGGAAACAACATTATCTTGATTTTATCAACTGATACTTAAGGGCCGGTTTTTTGATCCGTAGCAATTGTTAAAAAATAGTAACTAATGGTTAAATATTGGCTAAATTTGAAAGGCTAAACATGAATGAGTTATGCCATTAGTTACTATTTTTTAGTGTGAATGAGGTAACATGAATACATTCATGTTTAGCCTTTCACATTTAGCCAAAATTCAACCATTAGTTACTGTTTTGAACCATTGGTTGAGTTAACTACGGAGCAAAAAACCGGCCATAATAAAGCTAGAAAGAAAGGTACAGAGCTAGAAAGTAACTTTCTACACCTGTAATTCTAGACAACACTTCTTATATATTATGTGATATAAAGTTTGTTTGTGTCTAATCATCGCGCTTTACAATACAATATTTATTTAACGTAAGTAATATGTTAACTCTTGATTCATAAGTAAGTAGTCCTATACATTACATAATTTATGTATACGTAAATGTTTTATATAGGCGCCAAGTCTGCACAAAACTCCGAATCATAGTTTTAAATGCTTTTAGAATAAAATAATGAAATTTCAATCACTAGACAACACTATAAAGTGTGCCTAAAGAACAGCTTGCTGTTGGATTTTCGCAACACTCGGCTCAGCGCCGAGAACTTTTGAACGTCATAATTTACAAGAAAATAATTTATTGATTCTAGTCGCCTTTCCCAAAAGGGACTTTCGCGTGAAAAAGAATGAATAAGAAACTCCATAGTTACTCTTTTAAAAAGTTTTACAACTTAGGTCTTTCCTAGTGTTAGTGAAAACGGGCATAAGACCATTTTGTGTATGCAAGTCTTATGGCCCTTCCTGCTTTCCATCCTACATTTATGTCCAGCACGGCCTAATCAAAATCATTACCTTATTGAAGACCCATTAAACAGGAAGTGTATCCAATTGGTAATCGAAACCCCTGTACCTGGTGATCTATTTAATTTCCCCAAAACCCTCCGGGTGTAATCATGAGCCATCAGCCATCCAATTTAATGGGTTACCGAAATTCCTTTAATGCCATTCGTCATAGGAATGAGATTTATTACCTTTTCTGTTTAAATATAAGGGGCTTGTTTTATGACGGGTGTTAGGGATAGGGTTGGCATGTTTTTTTTTTTGTATCACTGGTTATAGTTGCCGATACGAAACTTGAATGCTGACCTTGAACAAGTTTAAGCGATTTTGGACCTTACCGCTGTGATAATACGTATGCGCAAACAACCCCCACCACTCCACCGAGCGCTCAAGATTCGTGCCGGCAGGTATATGATACAATTTTCGTGTTATGTCTAACCAATTTTATGTTCGTGAAATAAAGGAAATATAATTATATTTTTTCTAAGTTCATATAAATACGAGTACCTCGTTGGTCTAGTGATCGAAGCGCTATTGCTGAGCATGAGGTCCTGGGGTTCGATTCACGGGTCGGGCAAAGTGTTTTTGTGGCAATAGGCTCATCCCCTGTTACATGGGACTTGAAAAATAACTGGCGAAATGTGGGTCTAATAATAGTTAAGTACTTGCCTATTCCTCTAACTAACCCTTCGGAAAATGCAGGCGTTATGTTATATTATGTTATGTATGTTCATATAAGTTGCTGATAAACTTGACATAGTAAGCTTTTCAGTAAGCTTCATTGTAAACAAAAACTTTACCTGTGCTGTGCCCCAAAAGACGTTGACGTAGGGAGCTAAAACTAGTTCTCAAACTTACAAAATCTCGTTTCAACTTTGCTGATACGCGTACCTTACCTACGTACATCTATCACAGTATCACGTAAAAGTCAAAGCCAATCACTTATTTATACAAGGTCATTTGTAAAACACCAACAACCTCTTAAGGGGTCATTATACTCATCATTATGAACAACTGTTCAGTACATTTTGACGAATTATGCGAACATAAATGTACTGAACAGCAAATTTTTTTTTCGTGATTTCAGGTTTGGTCCCATAGTAAAAGTTGAGTATAATGACCCCTTAAGAGGTTGTTGGTGTTTTGCCAATAACCCTGTATACTTGGGGAAGAATTTATTTAAGTATAAGTACGATAAAAATGAATTATATACCTAGGGTGACTGGTAATTAGTGACCGATACTTTAACGATCAGAATCAGTCTTTATTTGTATTGTCAGTCGTGATTGTACTCATGACAACAAACAACTTTTACTATGGGACCAAACCTGAAATCGCGAAATAAAAATCAGCTGCTCCCTACATTTTGACGAGTTATGCCAACATAAATGTATGGGACAGCAGATTTTTTTTTTTTTTTGCGAATTCAGGTTTGGTACCATAGTAAAAGTTGTTTGTTATTGTATAATAAGCATTGCATAAATTTCTCAAACTAAATTAACTTACGTGAGATAAGGGTGCAATAAAAGACATTAACCCTAGTTTTACTAAAAAGTCTCGCACTTAAATGCAATAAAAGAAGAAACATGCCACGTGCACACGTGAAGAACTCCTTATACCGCGATACGTTTGTTTTGATTGTGTTAGCGACACCGTCTTAACATTTTTTCGTATTGTTTTGAAATATTGGAATACATTGGTAGCAAGGCGTCATCGACTTTTATTGCAAGGTTATCTGGTGGAAGGTTTAACAAACTATTTAAGGAGGAAGCGTCAGAGTAGCCCGCGAAATTCAAATTTTCTTACGTGTTTTGCAATTTGTGTATGTTAAATAAAGTATGATTCGCGGCCGTAAGAAATATGTATTTACAAAATTATAATCATTAGAATCAATAATATGACTCCCTAATTGAGTATAATCCTCAAATGTCAAGATTTCATGAAATAGTCATTCATTAAGATTACCTGGTCTTAAAGAGCTGTATTGATCACTTTAATGATTATAATTAGGTATGTAAATACATACTTGTTGCGACCGCGAATTACATTTTGATCAACGTACTACCTAATTGCGGACTACCCTGAAGTTTTCGCCTTAAATAATAAAAACTACAACACACATCACGCCTGTATATCCTAAGGGTATCCAGAGGTGTAGAAGTGGTGGCCTCATCATCATTCACTGGCCTCTATCTCAATTTATTTAAGGTCGGCGCAACTTGTCTTTTTCTTAGTTATTCACACAGTCCATCCATCGTTTATTTATTATAGAAAAATAATTTTAAAAAAAAGGTAATTAAGACACAAAGGTCAGACTGTAGTACCTAATCCTATGAAGTTACAACCCTAACACTGTTCACCGCACAACGTCAACGCGGGACGTCAACGAGAAACGAGATTATTCGAACTGAACGTGACGTCCCGGTGGTGGTGTGCTGTGGACACGCGGTCATAGTAAATGTATTTATTGCTACTTAGGCGTCTCGTTGACCTGGTGGTGGAGAAACGGACTTTTTTTTTGTGGATGGGAAATCATCAAATAACTTCTCCCGCTCTGGGTGGAGCGGAAGGGCGTGTCAGACTTCTACTGACTAAAACCCACCCGTGTTCCTTCAGTTGCCTTTGCCAGGGCCACGGTATCTTTTTCAAACAACCCGCAACCCCAGCGGCATCGGCCCTATTGGACCCCATCTTTTGCTGACATCTCTTTGAGGCGCGCGTGGAACACAACGCGTCGTCGACCCGGGCCTGGTCCTAACCGGACGGCGAGCTACCCACTACTCACCGTCCGCAAGCCCGCGACTGAGGGCGTGAGGCTGCCTATCCCTCACGCGTTCCGCCTCCTCCTTCGCGAGCATTACCGCTTCGCAGAAGGAGGTGACGGCCTCCCATGCACTCTCGCTCCGCACCATGGCCTGGACCAGGCTCGGACGCGAGAGATCGCCGCCGCCGATCGCCTCCGTGAGAACACGGCGGTGCTCCGCCCAAGCCGGGCAGACCTCCACTGTATTGGAGAAACGGCCTAACACTAAGAAGTTACGCAGTGTCGTCATTCACAGTGATTGAAAAAGTTTTCTCAAGAAAAGAAAATACATTTGGGAAATCAGTACGAAACGTAAAGAATTCAAAGACAAACATTGGAAGCACTATACTTACATAATCATTAATGTTCTTTAGTTAGCTTAAAAGAAAAGTCAGTAACTTTTTTAAAACTTTTATACAGTTTCTTTAGGTCGGCATTAAGTAATTAGTTTCTTTATGAAACTGAAGGTACGAAACTGAAGTGGATGTTTTAGTAACACCGTCTGTAGAGTTTCTACTTGTTCTCCCATTGACAACACTTAAATCCCAAATTCCTGCTTTCAGCGCAGAAAATATATTACAGTGTATAACTTTCCATATTTTAATATGTAGGTATGTCGTTCAAAAACATTCCGAAATCGCTCTTGCATAAAACACTTAGAAGTCAAGACTCGCAAAATATGTAATTTCCATAAACAAATTAGTTTCAAAAGAACCTGAACTCCTACGTCATATTCCCGTTATTACGTCACAAGAATGACGCCAGTTGGCAGTTGCATAACTACCTTCGAAGTTTTATTAAAGGCCGACTCGAGTGCACTCAGAATATACTCGTAGCAGTGAATATGATTCAAAGGATATGTCTGCCTCAATTTTCCGTGTATTTCATTCCCATATATATGATACTAGTGCGTAGTGGTCGTTTGCACTAACACTAAGGGCCGGTTTTTTGGAAACATAGTAACTAAAGGTTGAATTTTGGCCAAATGTGAAAGGCTAAACATGAATAATTAACTTGAATGTATTAATTAATACCTATTAACTCATTTATGTTAAAAAATAATAACTAATTGCATTTTGGCAAACACCTTTAGCCAAAATTCAACCATTATTTACTATGTTTAACCAATGCTGGAGTTAACTACGGCTCAAAAAACCGGCCCTAAGAAACGTAAATGTTATTGCACTGTTCGATTTTCAACTATCGGCGCTGAACTGAGCGCTGAGAATTCAACAGTGCGCTTTTGTTATACATTTATTTATTTTTTTAATAATATCCTAGGACATTGTTCACACACGGTCATCTGATCCCAAACTAAGCAGAGCTTGTACTATGGAAACCAGATAACTGATAAACTACATACACTACTTTTTTTTTTGTAAATACATACTTATATAGATAATTACACCCAGACTCAGGACAAACAGACATGTTCATGCACACAAATGTTTGTCCTGGATGGGAATCGAACCCACGACCAGCGGCATGGCAGGTGGTATCTTAACCAACCACGCCATCTGGCCTGTCATCATTTATAAGTCGCTTAGTGGTAGTGAAAACGGGCGTAAGTGTTTCTTTTACTTTGTTCAATTGCCCATAGTTAAACGAAAAGGATCCAACCCATGATGTGGGTTGGGTACTTTTCGTTTAACTATGGACAATTAAAGCAAGGTTCCTAGGTCCAAAAACGAATTTGCATCCTTGTTTACATTAAGCGATGTCTTTGTCATCGGGGGTTGAGATTAAAGATATTATTATCTTCTTGTATCGTCTGCCTAGCTTTTTGCCAACTTTAGGGTCGTCTTCCAATCTATAATAACTGGATGTGGTTACGTAGCTGAGCGTCTGCCTAGCATATTAGGGTCAGCGACCCTAATAAATGTAGTTGGGAAAAGGAAAGCTGTTCAATTTTATTTTTTACATGATGCGAGTGCCTATGTGACCTGAACAGCATCATCATTTAACTACCTTTGTCTTATGTTACTTGGGGTCGGCGCATCCCGTTTTCTCTATCCATTTTCCCCTGTCATCTGCCATACTATCATTCATTCCCTTCTCTTTCATATCATTCCTCACACAAAACCTCCACAGCCTTGGAATCATAATCCATCTATCTGCCAAATGTAATGATGATAATAGTCTAATGATTGGGAGGCTCATCTGATAGTAGACCTATTGTTGGATGATTAGCCTAATTAATTGGAACTAAACTGTACCCTTTTCTGATCTTCCTAAGATAACTAATGGAGACATATATCTCCTTCAAGTGCTACATTTGTCTTATATCAAATGTTATGTAATACTCATCAGTGTTAAAACAATAATCTTATTATCTCTGTTTGAACATAATATTCGTGTTATTCACACTCCGATTGCTTCTGCCTGCAAACGTTTTGTTTTCGAGATGTTACCCAATCATGTATGATACACGCGATTAAATATTATAACTGCAATTGTATCTATTAATAAGAGGTGCATAATATTATTTATTGTCAGCTCGTGGGGGGCTCGTGGCTAAATTATAACAACCGCACGGGTCGATCTTCAAAGTGAAGCAACGCTTGCCGAGCTCGGTCTGTGGATGGGTAAGCATCCGTTACATACCGAGACCCCATGTCTCGGAAAGCTCGTTAATCTGTTGTTCCCGGCTGTTATTTGTAGACCCTTGACAGTCGTTACGGGTAGTCAGAAACCTGAAAGTCTGATAACCAGTCTTGCCTAGGGGTCGTGTTACCCAGTGTAGCTGGGTTGTGGAGGTCGGATAGGCAGTCGCTCCATGCAAAATGAGTATTCAGCTGCATCGGGTAGACTGGAAGCCGACCACAACATAGTTGGGAAAAGGCTAGGCAGATGATCATGAATATTGTTTATTGTAGATCTAAAGACGTTATAATAATTATGTATAGGCATGGTTGTTTCGTATCCAGTTTCAGAACAAGGAATTGTAATCCAAACTTAG
Organism: Dicycla oo; assembly: GCA_948252095.1. Taxonomy (NCBI): domain Eukaryota; kingdom Metazoa; phylum Arthropoda; class Insecta; order Lepidoptera; family Noctuidae; genus Dicycla; species Dicycla oo. The sequence goes on from OX411728.1 coordinate 18,509,983, forward strand.
TCTTCAGATTTAGGCCCTTAGCACATCTCCGGCGCGAAATCATAGCAGAGAAACCGCAGTAGTTCAATTCAACTGACTCGCATGATGTTCCGCTACACGAGTAGCGGATCATCAGCGACACATCATGCGGTTTCTCTGTTTCGCGGTTTCGCGGCGGAGATGTACAGACGTCAGCACATCAAGCTACTACAATCTGTCAAATTTCTTTAATAGATTTTCAACTTTATCGCTAAAGCATTAGGTTCAAGGTTGATTGGGAAAATTTGACAGTTTCGGGTAGCTTGCTCGGGTAACCTGCTGGCGTCTTTACTAAGGTCCTTAATATTGCAAAGATCATTCTCAGTATACTAACATAACATATTAATTTGTAGTCAACACAAGAAAGTCCATAACGATTACTAGGTACTTCTTTTTTGCAATACTGAAAATGGTTCAGCATTGCAAAAAAGAAGTAGTATTGAATGGTCGAATCAATAACGAAGACCGATAAATCATTATAAATACCAATCTATTACAGCATTTGTGAAGACATCCATAGGTAATATCCAGGTGCTTTATTTGAAAGATCACACTTTATGACACTTCAGTACAATCACAGCTCGTTTACCGATAAAACAAACACCATCAAATATAAATAGCCAACACATGTACCTACCACCCTGAAACTATAAGACGTCCCTAAGGTGACCCAAACACCGAACTGTCATTTGAAGACCTTCATCACCCAGGTCACGTCCGTTTCGGTCGAGATACTTAAAATTCTCTTACTGATGCAGCATTCTAAATGAAGGCATGTTACACCTTCAAATAATTTGAATATACTTTGGATGTGTTTAGAATATGTTATGGACACTAATTGTTCGAGCATTTCTTCTGTTTTTATGGTGATTTTGGTTTTAAGAGTCACGGTACGAGTACGTGTGTTAATGTGTCTGTTGTGTTGGAAGTGACTAATGCAGTTTGTTGATTATAAATGCGATGTGTTTATTAGAGACCTGTTTAACCTCATCAGTGTCTTAAACTTGAGCTGTGTCTAAGTCACTTGGTCACAAAGTCTACCTTTCTTGAACTACTTCGTAACAAACATTGTATTATTTATTATTTCCTCACGCTTGCGCTAACCTTCGCCATGGTTTCTTTTATATGAACAGTATTCCGAATATTTTGTCTCTCATTATTAGCTTATCGGCCTTCCATTACGATTAGACGCATGTCTCCTATTTCCTTTTATCCCAAAAACGTTTTTGCTTTCATAAAAGCAAACTATTTTATCTTATGAAAGATTTAGTCAACTCGAAGTATATTTTTCTTAGCATTACCTTTATTTCAAACATTTAAGTATCAGTAAGCGGAAATCGGAGGTCATGGTATGGGCATGTGATGTGGAGGAATAAGGAAAATGTCGTGAGTTTTGAATGAATGAATGAAAAGCATCGACCCCAGCGTGGTTTAACCGGACTCGATTACTCGAATGAACCTAAAGATTCACACTAGCCCCTGTTGCCTCATGTTACATGGTGCAACAGAGACCATTGCATATCAAGGAGTAGACCGGGGGGCGCGATAATGGTACGGAGGACCGAGGACGTGTCCTTGGGTTATGGAGGGGATAAAGAGCATGTCGTGAGTTTTGAGTATAAATTTCGATGGCTATAGGTAGGCGAAGACCATAAACGATGGTTGGACTGTGTGATAGATGATATGATTAGAAAGGGGGGTGACTACTGAGATGATGACTAATAGAGAAGAATATAAAAAGGGACTTGTTGCGCCTACCCCAAATAAATTAGATGTGATGCGGAGGAATGAGGAAAATGTCGCGAGTTTTGAGTATGAATGTCGATGGCTATAAGGGTAGGCGAAGAGCAAAAAACGATGAATGGATTGTGTGATATGACTAGAAATGGAGTGACAACCGAGATGACGACTAATAGAGAATTATAGAAGAAAGAGACATGTTGCGCCGACCCCAAATAAATTGAATGTAATGCGGAGGAATGAGGAAAATGTCGCGAGTTTTGAGTACCTATGAATGTCGGTGGCTATACCTAAGGGTAGGCGAAGAGGGTATACTTACCTGTCTAAAAATATACTATGTGTACTTTATGTAGGTACTTATGTGAGACTGAGTATATTTCAGCCCGAGTTTACAAGATCTTTAAAAGCAAGTTTGCTTAATCCAATTTATGTATGGGTAATCTAAACTCTTTCTTTTGTGTATAAAACAGGGTAGATATTTTGTGTTTCTCCTAGTGTTATCTTTTTCGGTAGTAGAGTTACTTACTTGGTAAAGCAAAGTACTATTAGATACTCGTACTATCCCATTTGCCATAAACTCAAGCCAATATGTCAAAAAAAAAATGAATATATTGCAGTTCCAGTAGTATTACATACATACGTGTCGAATTGATAACTCCTTTCTTTGAAGTCGTTAAAAACGTTTCCATTGCATTGAAGGGCCCTACAAAAATGCGCGAAACGCGATGCGAATCGCACGCGACACAAAGACACCACGAAGTTCGCGCCTGTTTGAAGAAGCCTTTATGGTAACCTAGTTTCTATCTTTGGAATGGATTCTCTTGTATGAGGAAATGGGATTAAGCAAACTTGCTTTTAAGGATCTTGTAAACTCGGTCTGAAATATACTCCGTCTCACATACATATAGTACACACAGTAGGTTTTTAGACGGGAAAGTATACCTATGCAGATTTTTATTAAGCTTAGACATATTAAAAATCACTCATATATTCAAATTACTGTAATCAAAGTTAATTATTAAAAACCAATGAACGGTACACAACAAAAATCTAAACGAATTAAATTAATGTAAACTAGCCAACACTTTAAAACTCTTGTAATGCAAGGCGTCACGTTAATTATCAAAACAGTATTTAAACATGTCGATAAAGAAAGAGGTTCAACCAAATAGTCCCGTAATCTTTTGGAAACGATCTTTGTATTTTAAGCTCAAACGCTGAGAATCTTTAAGTGATAATTAAGTCGACCGTAATGTTACTTTTTAAGTGTTTTTAAAAACTAACGTAAGCTTCTTACTTTTTAAGCAGATAATTACTAATTAGGTAAATTGAACTATGAGGTGTCTGATTACAGAGATTTTTATATTCACACTCAGTTGAACATATCACACTTGGAGATGATTATTGATTCGTTGACACTTATACAGGTTGGCCAATACGAAGGTATACAACTTTAAATTAAGATTATTTTTATTATAAACGAAAACTACCAGATATTTTTCTATAATTATATGATACAGGCTTTTCAATTTTGTATAATAAATAACATCCGCCATATCTCGACACCTTTTTGCTGGTTTAAAATACGATCGCTTATCATCATGTTTTACACAACATTTTCGCATGCTTTATTAGATATGCCACTATCAGAATCTTATTCTCCTTTTAGTGTTCAAAATTGACCACAACACGTCCCTTTAGATAACCCCGCAGAAAAAAGTCAGGACGTCTCGAATGTGGTAAAATGATGACCAAAAAATGTTGTCTAAATTCGGATTGGCCGCCCTATGGCAACGAACTAATCAAACAAATTATTTAAAAAAAACCGACTGCAAAAACATAAGTAACTGAAAAGAGAAAAACAAGTATTATAATAATTTATTGAATTTTGGTAAACCAATCGCGGCGGCTGGGACAAACCAATAACCTGAAATATGGTGCAATTTAAGTTTGACTAATTACTAGCTTTTATTTGATACCGATATTGTTGTAATTTATTTAAAAAATACCTTCCCCTCCCTTTTTTGTATTTCCAGATACAATATATAAATATTATATAGCCTATGTCACTCCCACAATATAAATCGAATCGAACGACACCTAATTAGGTGGTTGGAGGTTTTTAACATAATGATGATATAATACATCAAGCCGTTTAGGCTACAGAGCATGCCAATGAAATAGACATACTCGTACATACATACTGGCGAAAAACCCTCCTTCTGGGGCAGTCGGGTAAAAATAGAGGCAATAGAGGTCGTCGACGAGTCGATATGGCTATGTAGAGTTAGTGAGATTATCTAAGTTAGTTTCACTTATGACAGTGAGGTTACTCTTGCAGCACAGACTTTATACCTATGTCTATTCTCGTAAAGGAATGAAAGTACCGTTAAATAGAAGTTCATTTTGGAGAATATAGCGTCGATAGGAGCCAAAAATACTAAATAAGTAACTAATACACGCTGATGTTGTGTTGTTGTCAAGTTATTGAAGCAAATATTACTAAGAATTGATTAAAATTATCATATCTTTGAAGATGTTACCAAGTTACAGGATAACACTAAAAGTTTTGCTTTCCGAGCAGCGGCCCAGTGGTAACGGCCGTGACATACGACTTATCGTAGGAACCCAGACAGGCGCTTTTCTTTGTGTAAATTCCTGCATGGAGTATTGCAGTCACCTTTGGGATGGATCAGCCAAGTACCAACTAGCCGCGCTTGACTCGGTGGAACGCAGAGCTAAGAGGCTCGTTGGCGACGTAAAACTGGCGGATGCCAAGCTTCATAGCTTGACTCATCGCCGCAAGGTTGCCTGCTTGTCGGTCTTCTACAGTTTGTACTTCAGAGAGTGTGCCCGAGAACTCCACGACCTCATTCCACCGCCCCCCTTCTACCATCGGACATCTAGACGCACTGCCAGTTACCATCCCTACCTGGTTGCTATTTCACCAATTCGCACTAAGCGCTTCCAAATGTCTTTTATAATGCGCACAACAAAGGAGTGGAACTCACTACCTGCGTCTGTGTTTCCGAACGCATACAACCCTAATCTTTTCAAAGTGAGAGTGAACAGGCTTCTTCTGGGTAAGCTCATTGGGTCAAATGTGGCAGAGACTTTGTCTCTGCCACATTTGACCTAGACTAGAGTCAAGAGCAAACCCATCACAAATAAATAAAATAATAAATTTTTTCTTCATCACTGCTCTCAAAACGGTGAAGGAAAACGTCGTGAGGAAACTGGCGTGTCCTGGAACCAAAAATTCGAAGACATGTAACATCTACCAACCCGCATTGGGCCCGCGTGGTGGATTACGGCCAATCACTCAGCGAGAGGAGGCATGTGTCCCAGCTCCTGGCAGTGGGAATATTATAGGCTGATTATGCTATTCTGCTTTCCACGATGACAACTTTCTCCTCATAAACTTTAATGAACATTTTGCTAAACTTGATCAAGTATTTCTAATATAAACGGGCTTTAATTTGCCATATTAACATCTTTTACTACATGTATAGTTGATATATTTCAATACTCTTAACATGGTCTTATCTAACACCTTGCTTTGTCTTGCATGTTTTGTTTCTGCACTAACAGTAGCCATTGTCATCTCATTTTCATTCAGTTTCTGTGCTAGTATCACAATCTAGAGTTCCTGTTTACTTTCGACAACCTCTCTAGAAAAACTGAGATAGACAAGACTTATTAGATCAATTAATTAATCACTCTTTAGATGTGTCTCTCACTTTGCTTTATTTCTATCGTTAAGTCCGGCTAACTCACGCAACATATTCAATTAATATCTCATAAATCTTACTAACCACAATGATAAATGATAAAATAAGCAATAAGATGAGCAAAACATTTAATGTCATCCAAGTCTCCTTCTACTGAGGTTGTCTATGAATATTCTAGAAATCTCTGTAACCCGTCTATTACTTATTAACTGCCTGACATTTAGAATCTATAAATTATTGGATAGATGATCAAACGCTTTAAATGCAAGGTGCAATGCGAATATAATCTGTAAAAGTATGACATTCAATGCAGGTACGCGTTTTCTCAATATTTATTGCTTTAAAGTACTTGTTAGTGATTAAGCATGAGCTTAGCTTTATCACGACGACATCACTAAAGTAATTGGAAATATATGGAGATGAAGATTGTGACACATATGTGAGAGCCCATGAAATGGGTATAGGTATGGCTTGAATCCAAGAGTGAAATAGTTATGCTGAATTAGGAAGCTCTTAATACTATTTGTCATCGGCATTAGATGCTACATATCTTTAATCGTAAGCTGTAGTGCTATTCTGTAAAAATCTCACGGTGAAAACTTTGAGAAGACATCAGGTGGAACCTGATGCTTGGCATTGACACTACTGACAATTTACTTCACCTAAGTTTTCACGGTGAGCTTTTTACAGAATAGACCGACTGAACATGGTCTAACAAACTTAATTACAATATACCTTGACTTGAAAACTACAGAAGCATATAGCAATTTGAAATAGTTACTGGTAATTAATGATACAAAATGTCAGAAACTTGTGATCGGAGTAAACAAAGGTTTACCATTCACATCTAGTACCCGAAACACTAAATCCTTTAACGACGCCAGCGCAATTACTTTTGAAATATACGCTATGGGCACATATGCAGGCGCAAGGTGCAAGCGTACACCTGCACGTAATGTTTACGCACGAGAGAGGAATTAATGCTGCTTTTAAGAATACTAAGTTGCTGTACGATAAAAGCCTTAGTAATGTGAACTTTGGACCTAAGTATTTTATGTCAGGCGGGTTGCCTATTATAGATTTATGTCATACTCATGATGTATAGGGGCATAAACATAAAACTGTTGAACAAAAAAGATAAAAACGTAACTACATGGTTCGGAATTCACCTCTCAATTTATCGAAAGAAAGGGCAGATGCAATTTTTTGTTTAGTTACAGAAAATGTGTAGTGCCTTGAATTCCACAAGGTCATAGCAAAAAAATTTCGCAGTTATTTCCAATCTTGCTGGCTATCGAAGATAAGACTTGGTACAGCCTGTTTTGTTGTCGAGCCAAGATCAGCTGTGAAAGATAAAAGAATGCCAACCTTTCCAACCGTGTAATACCTACACCCTTTTGAACAAGCCGCTAGCAGGTATATTGAATTTCCAAACCGATGAATAAGCAGACAAATCAAAACAGTTACAGGTACTGCAAATTCTTCCCACAAAGATCTAATCGAAACCAGTCATAGATGCAATTCTATCGTATTGCGCAAAACACGGCACGCCAAAATTGCATTCCAACCAGGTAGTTAGCTCATTGATGCACTATTTAACCCTATTGCTCTCAGCGAAAGGCGAGAATCGCGTGGCGTATCGATTTACAATGAGATTTGCGAATGTTCAAGTCTACGTTGACATTTTAAATGAGTTTGTCTTATGAATTTTAAACAGGGATGTGGGATCCACTGAATAAATAATACCTACATACCAAAACACTAAAGTTCGTCATAGTAAGTAGCGTCTCTCAGAATCTTTTTGAAGCTCTGCTGTGCTCTAAAGCCTTGGGCAAAACTTCTCAAAACATTTAAGTGCTTCTTTAAGGTTTTGTTGCAAAAAGAATCCATAAATGTAAGTAGGTATCTACTGAAGCATTCCTTATTGATGATGGCCTTCAGAAAGGTCAGATGCATTATGTAAACAAAGCATTTACATCGATGTTATGATGGGGTGGCCTTAATATATCGTAAGAACGCTTCAATTCCGGTGTATTGTCTGCCATAGAAAAATAGCGTCTTTCACTTATGTTTTGTGAATCAAAGATGTCAAAAAAATAAATGTCGTTTACTCAAGACAGCTGGATCTAAGTGAATGATTACAAGTTATACAGATAACTGGCAGCCCTGTGCTGCTCCCATTGTGTTTCGATTCTCATGCGCGAACATCAAGTCGATTCTCAAAACTTATTCTTTTGTGTGAACGTAGAAAGAATTTTAATGCTTCCGTTTGAACTTGGTATAAAATCTCACAATAGAATAGCACTTTATTGCGTAATGCCGACCCATTTGATAGTCGACGATCATTTTCTGGGCTCATTTAAGTTTCTGTTCATGTAACTTGTGTTGTCGTGTTATTAGTATTTGCATAGTAGAACTCGAATGTGTTGTCACATGCCACATTTACTGTTTGGTAAAAGCACGATTCGAGGAAGCGCGGTGTTTGTTATGCTTTACAATGAACATCTATTATAATAAAAATGTTAGAGCTTGAGGCACGTACCTATATTGTTATACTAGCTCAACTAAACACAATATATACAATTTCAGTAAAATGTAAAACAGCAAAGCGCGCATTAAATCCAACCCTATTTGAATATCATCTGACGAAAACAGGTTATGTAAATGCCTTAGGCAGTAGGTTACTATCTATTACAACGAGACTGACTGCACCTGCATTGAAAACAGCGCCTTTACAATAACTCGATTTAAAGTTCCCTAATCGTGCTATTACTTCTGTGACCAAGTAAATCCAACGGCGTATTAAAAAAATCTCTACAATTAAACACGTTATATGTATGGTGTATATAGCGGACCGTGGGAACGTGCGCCGGAGTCGAATCGACGAATCCATGCAAAATCCTGTTTCGCTCCAACATTCACTACCTGTTGTGAAATAGGATAGCGAGGTTTATGCGATGCTTTTATAGCTATTAAAGTTTTATTTTTGTGGTGTAAGTACTATCTACTGGGTATGTAATGTGCTTTGGATGTTGTAGGGTTCTTCCTCTATTTGAAGGGAATGGGTTTGTAGAGTAGGCGTTCAAGTGTGAAGGTTGACTCAACGTCCTTGCCTCAATAATATGATAGCAAGTCTATTTCTCTCAATATTAGAAGTTCTGAGTTGCTCATCGCTTTCGATGGTTTACATTACTTTCATTTGTGTTCAGTGTTGTGTTTCGGAAATGTGATATTTCTTTTCCTTTTTAGAATTTTAAACGTGTCCTTGGCAAATTGTCAATCGCTATTCCGAAATTAAACGAGCTCCTGTGTAAACGCTCTTTTTAGATAATCGTGCATTCAACATTAATGTGTCATGGGTTCTCAGTTCGAATTCTGAACTCGTGAACTATCGGATGACTCAGTGCACAATGCAACTGTATTGCATAGCTTTACATGAATATTAGTAGGTGGTGTTGTGTCATAACAACTTACTTAGGCTATATTGAACCTGTTTCGAGCAATCCCAAGTGGTGTTGACATAAATTGCATTGGTACAAAGCATTATTAGTTTCCAGATTTACATGGAGCTTTATGATTCTGGTTTTGGCAGTCGGAACCGCTTTGCAAAACTTGCTATTCAGAATATAATGGTTTTAGGCGATTTTAAGTCTCAAAGAATGTCATATAAAATCCTATTGTACCGATAACTTTGAGGTAGCTTGTTCTTGGCTGAAGTTGTGAACGTTTGTGCGGATAGATTTTTTTTTCGTAATATCTAATTTGGCCATGAACTTACTCATGTAAAAATGATGCCGCTGATAAACCAATGCCTGAAATTGGCGTCTTTTTTTTTCGCGGCCTTCAACCAAATCTTGTTTTATCTAGTACAGAATAGAACAAAGAAACTTATTTGTCATGCATATCTCTAAACTCAGTCCTAAATTAGGTATACGTGTTAGAAGTTCGTATGTACCTATTTATTAGGTTTAGTGGCAATTTTTGACTCCTACGTGCAAGGTTAGTGCAACAAAATAGATAGCCGTTAATTTGTTTTTGGACATTTGAATATTCTAAACATTCATTCATTATTTTCATTTTGATATTATAAACTGACATCGGTTTGTATAGGATTTCCGTACAATAAGAGGTCAGCTTATACTGGAAAAGTATAGCTTGATAAATACCTGAAACAGAACATTGGATACAGTTTCTTTTGAACAATTTAAAACATTCCTTGCAGGTGGAGTCGCAAACCCAGCTTGGTATTCACAAGAATACGAAGTGTCAACAACAGCTTGATGTCCATACATAAAGCCTAAAGGCTTCCGCAGACAGGCGTGACGCGACTGTGCGACGCGATTCTGGTAGAACAATATCCTTGAAGTTTTCATATAAATTGTTCTACTAGTGACGCACCTGTCTGCGGGAGCCTTTAAACAACCTCAACTTTTTCAGCAAGACTTCGCAACTTAAGGCTCCCGTAAAAAGGCGCGCCGCGACAGTACAACGCGATGCTGACAGAAAATTGATCTAATAGACTACTAGAGTCACGTCGACTATCGCGTCGCGCCTGTCTGCGGGAGTCTTTACGACACGGAATATTTAAACGAGTTTTATTGCCATACATAGTTCATACCATTACATATTCTTTAGTCGATATAGTTGGAGCTAGGATTCTAGACTCACAAATATTTATGGGATCAAGCCAAGTATGCGAATTGATATGCGAAATACCCAAATATTCTGCGAATTGAATTGCGTATTGGTTTTCGAATGTCTCTTTGACTTTATGGTCATTAGATACTATACGAATACAGATTATTTTAGTCCATCCATTCCATAGTTATCTGCTGACTTCTGATTTTTATTTCCGACTGTCCTCGGCACGGCACTTGCTTGGCGCTGAAGAATTTGCCTTATTTGAATTTGAGGAGATTTGTAATCAACGAAAGAATTTAAAAAACTGCACCAACATGCTTTATCCTACAATAAATGAATAAGCATATCACATTTTGGAAGCCGCATTACGATGTTCCATGTTGAACAGAAAAAAAACCACTAGGTAGCCTAGGCTAATATAACCATAGCAAATTCCCTTACTGCTCCAAAAACCTCAGAAGCAAGCTTCCACAAAAGGTCAAACCGATCGTTCAATAAAAAAAAAGTAGGGATAAATTCCTGACATTTGGCATGTGTACCGTCCCCCTATTATTACGGACGAAGCCAGGTGCTCGAACATCAGGCATGGCACGTGCACGCGACATCTGCTGAGCAAAAAAAAATATATAATAGTACACTATTATATTTACTTACCTTCATACCTTGAGACATCTGTTTTCTAACGTATGTGCAATAGAAAGGATGTCTTGAGATTAGGGATGCGGCTTTAACGACGCAAGCTGATCCAGCCGGGGCTGTATTTTTTTTTTAATATAAAGAATCAGTTGCTAAAGTCGTTCCAATCAGCTGTTTTAGTTTATACGACTTTTTATATTAGTCCGCAGTCGTTTCGTTAATTAAAAGAATTACGGCAGAGAAAAGGTGGCAACTTTTATTAGCGCACACCATTTAGTAAATTATTATGATTCTTGTGTCGTGAATTTAATATCAATATTTCCAGAACACTTCTCTTAGTTTTGTTCCCTTTACCGTATAGTTTGGAAACACCCTGAGCCAAAATTGACAAAATACATTATTTTTTAGTAAAATATTCATATAAATCCGAAGACAACAAATGTTCTGTAATAACTGCATATCGATTTTTGTAAATACAGTTAGTTAATTTTACATGTAACATTTTTTTAATTTCAAGAGTGTTTTAGTATCTATAAACGAAATGATGACGTCATAGACAAATAATAACTGTTCTGTAATTCTAAGAGGTCAATAGCAATGTCAGAAATGATTACTAAATAGGTTTGCAAAAATTACAAAACTTATTAGTTTTATCATTTTAAGATACACGTTAGTAATTTCAAGTAAGTCATTTGTAAATATAATGTATGATATGATATATGTATGATGTATGATGAAAATACAAAACAGTTTTTTTTTAATTTCTGGTGCTCTTTTTTCTCCGTGGCATCACAGATGCTAGCAAACTCGTGCTACACAAAAAAATACCATCAAATCTGGCATGCGCTGCTGGTATTAATAGACTCTAACAAATTGCTACCCCACCTTTGCTTCCGTATTATATTTTTGAAAATATATTTTTGGTCACATAAAAAAAAAAAAAAACAGTAGGACAGATGTTTCTTATTTTGCCGTGGAGTGAGTATGGCGAAGGTGTGGGGTAGTAAACTGCGTTCTGCCGGTAATGGTCAATTTGGATCTGCAATGTCCCATAGATGGAATGCTTTTATCGTCTTTGGTATAAGAACGGAGCGATAGACATTGTGTGACCAATAATGGCAATTAAGTATTGTGTAAGTAGGTAGGTACTTGTGTGTGTAGGTACTTGTTAGAAAATGTTGCCATGCACTTCATTCTGACACTTCATGCCTTCACTTCATCCATGACTTCAAGAACCTACGTACCTACGTAGATATCTTTTGTTGTAGGTTTGTATAAAGACTCATTGTAAAATGGTTCTCTATGCGGCAAAGATATGGGGCTCGATCAAGGGAGGTAAACCTCACATACACAGATATGCATGCTATCTCATCTGCCTAGCATTTTCTCAACTATGTTGGGCTCGGCTTCTAGTCTAACCGGACGCATCTGAATACCAGTATTTTACAAGGAGCGACTGCCTATCCCAGTTACTGGGTAATACGATAATCATAATCATAATCATAATCATTCATTTATTGCATTTCATGTTGTTTACAGGTTGTTACATTATGATAGTTCCAAACAATGAACCCTGCTAGGGCACAGCAATGTATAGGCGATAGGTTTTAATTAATTTAACTTGCTATCATTATTCATATAATTTGTTAATATAGATTAATTTAAAATACCACTTGGTAAGACTGGTTGTCAGACTTACGGGCTTCTGACGACCCGTAACAACAAGAATGACAGTCTGAACCAATGTGCTTTACGTGCTTTCCGATGCACGGGGTGTCTCGGTATATAAAGATGGTCACCCATCCACGGACCGACCGCGGCTAGCGTAGTTTAACCTGATCGATCGATCCGTGCGGCTGTTATTACTTAGCTACGAGCCTGAAAAATCTATTTACCTACATATAGAGCTATGACTTTTTAATAAAACTGACTGAGGCTTGCAACATAATCACTTTTTACTGCCACAGTTTTAAAAAGTTTGACATTTCAGGTTTTATTACGCACTAACTAAAGTAGTTTAGCTAAACTACTCTCCAAGTTTTATTAGTTTTATGTAAAAAGTTAAAGTAATTCGGCTGCTGTAATGAATGACTTTTACCCAAAGTGGTTATATTGTTTATTTCATTATAGTCGGACAGCTAATAAGGGCAATAAAAATCTAAATGTGTATACTTAACTCCTTTTACGTCTTAATTGCGAGCAATAAAACTGCTCAAGATCACGATTTTATGTAAGAAAAAAAAATTGGGCGGATTTTGAGCTACTTTTAAAATGGCCCACCGAATTACTTGTTTCCTGTTTCAATTTAAAAAGTCTATGAACTGAGTATACCACGTTGATCATTCTTGAATTCATATCTTCCACTGATTTTAATTCAAATTATGAAAAGACCTTCTGTATTCCGTTTGCTATCATGTCGATAGTATATTCAAGCATGCATGGGTATCTTTGGGGGAATGCCGACGACATTTCAATCTTTGTTACCTATGTGTTTTTTACAAAAAAAAGTAGTATACCTATGTAGTATATCAGTTATCTGGTTTCCATAGTACAAGCTCTGCTTAGTTTGGGACCAGATGACCGTGTGTAAAAATGTCCCAGGATATTATTATTATTATTATCATTATGTGTGTGTTTATCTTCCTACCTGATAAACATTTTTCGTCTTGGTACACAATCATATTCGTGCCTTGCGAGCCTCTTCGGCTCGTCTTCCGGGCCACCTTCAAATATGTATATCCCATCGAAATTATCACTAACGAAAGTCTATTTTTGTTTCAGGATTGTTACGGCTCCGAATTCGAAGACCGCGCGATAGCAGACGATGTAAAGAACTACGAGCTGATATCTGGGTATCAGAATGATACACACACTACTGTAGAGTTTAGAAGACAGCTGGACACATGTGATAAACAGGACTTTGTAATCGGGGTAAATAGAAATGACAACTTATATTTATTTATTTGGGATCTCCAACAAAGGATAGGCACATACCTATACAATATAAATTACAATAATAAAAAGGTTCTTTTACGTGTGCTCCTTCAATTACAGGAGACCACATCATGCGCATATAACTGGTGTAAAAAATAGAGAAATTAAATGATGAAATTTGAAAAAAAAAAAAATTATATGTCAAGATTCAGCATTCATTACAATTGATTAGTATAATAATAATTATTTCACATTTATTCCGTATTGGAGGAGAGAAACACAATTTTTATTTTGCGATGGTTAAAGTCTTTTTGTATTTTGAAATAGGAAGGGTTATGTCCAGGTTACAACGCTTAGACAATTTTTTCTTCATTTATTGCCTAATTGCCTACCGAGTCTTGGGAGAGGGACGAAATGGAAAGTCTACTGGGACTCTGCGGAAATTCCAGTGCTAGTGTTGATATATAGAGTGACTGGTAATTAGTGACCGATACTTAAAGACTGATTGTACTTGTGATAACAAACAACTTTTACTATTGGACCAAACCTGAAATCGCGAAAATAAATCAGCTGCTTCCTACATTTATGTTCGCATAACTCGTCAAAATGTGTGGAACAGCCGATTTCTTTCTTCGCGATTGCAGGTTTGGTTCCATAGTAAAAGTTGTTTGTTATCATGAGTACAGTCATGTGTTTAAGTAACGGTCACTAATTGGGATGATGCCTGGGTAAAAAAAAAGAAATTCTATTTAGTCCGTCAGTCAGATAATAAAAAAATATTAGACACGTATTTTTTGCTTTATCATATTAATAAAAAATGACTAAGATAACTCGCATTAAAGTTCGGGAGTGGGGGCTTGCTACGTCACTTCTACGTATAAAATCTACGAAGACGTGACGCCATGCCACATTTTAACTCAATATATAGCCGTAATCTTTTGATTACGTACAAAAAGAAAAAATACGTGTCCAATATATTTTAATAATCTACATGACGGACAAAAAAACATTTTTTAGTCATCATCCCTATTACCAGGCACCCTATATAAGGTGTTAAAAATGTAACTTTATAAACTTTAAGAGGTGCTTTATACCATCGAACTCAATAACTTTTACTATGGGACCAACTTTGAAATCGCGAAAAAAAACAGCTGGCTCCAGTCGGTATTAAACTTTAGTATGCAACAGCTGATTTTTTTTCGCGATTTCGAAGTTGGTCCCATAGTAAAAGTTATTCAGTTTGATGGTCTAAAGCACCTGTTAAAGTTTATAGAGGTAATTTTTTAACACCTTGTAAAACAACAAAAACCAAAGTTGTTGCAATAATAAGAGCTTCTTAGCAAATTATTCAAAGTGAAGTTTATTGTTATTATTGGTTCGTGCGCTAATAGATTTCACTATTTTCATACGAACACATCTTGAACATAATAACTAATCCATATTATTCTTTACAGGACGACACAACACAAATTCTCTGGGCGTTAGGACCAGACGGCTCTGATGGTCAGCTGCCGCAACACGTCAAGAGTGGAGCCAGACCTCTGAGACTTCTTCAGCCAGTTTCCAAACCTGAATCCATACCGCTGAACCATTGGGATGTTAGATTGACTAATGTGAGTACAAACTTTATATCTACTTATATACATCTTTTTTTTACCTAAGAAATAAGTAAGTAATAAAAGCCGAACGGGTCGATCAACCAGGTTAAGCTACGCTTGCCGTGGTTGGTCCGTGAATGGGTGACCATCTTTACTAAACGAGACTTCCGTGCCTCGGAAAGGGTCCCGGCTGTCATTCGTGGATCTTTGGCAGTCGTTACGGGTCGTCAGAAGCCCGAAAGTCTGACCACCAGTCTTACCAAGGGGTATCGTATTACCCAGTGACTGGGTTGTTGAGGTCTAATAGGCAGTCGTTCCATCTAAAATACTGGTATTCAGCTGCATCCGGTTAGACTGGAAGCCGACCCCAACATAGTTGGGAAAAGGCTAGGCAGATTGCAGATTGAAAGGGGTTAACCTCAAGAGCACAGTTTCAGGAGAATGGACTGTAGTCACTAATTATTCAATCCAATAGCTAAACGTGCCTATTATGGATACATTTATTATTTGATAGACGACAAAACAATTCATTAGAAAAATACACTTCTTGGATAACGGATCAACCCACCATCAATTTTACCTGAGATCGTGAAATACCGCAGTACTAAAACCCTACTAATTGAGATTCAGCATTAGAAAAATGTATTGCATAACAACTTCTCTTTCCTTCCAGCTCACAATCCCATACGTAATGGCAACATTATTTTGGTGCAAGATCTTCAAAGCTCCTGACCTACCGAAAAAACACCATATCGTAGGCTACGAGCCTCTTATAGACAGCCGACCAATCAGGAACAACGTACCGGTTCAAGAACCGAACACCATGTCGCCTGTACATCATATGGTGCTGTACGAATGTGCTGAAGATGATGATAAGCATCTGTGGAATGGGTGGGCAGAAGGCGAGGGGTATTTTGGACCTAACAGGCCCAGTGCCTGGGCGACTTGTGCTACTCCTCTTGCGGCTTGGGCGATCGGGTCTCAAGGTAAGGGATGTTTGGTTTTTGTTGTGAAAATATACATATCCTACTCTTTCCAACTACTTTACTTTGACATAGGCACGCCTATGAAGTTCCTAATTTATTTACAGGCAACCATAGACGAAAACATGTAATACTTCATGGACGCTGTATTTCCTTTACATTATTCTTTAAACTAAAATATCAGTGTGTTAAATCGATTAAAACTTCGTGATAAATAAAGTCGATTGTTATAAGTAATCGAATCGGTAACGCATTAGGACCTCACTAATTGATTAGTACTCGAGCTGTCAAAAGTAAAATAAATGCTTGGTAATAATATAAAGTGTGATAAACACGGTGCGATCTAATTGTCTGTGGCATACCATAATTTGAAGCATCAGTAAAAGTTGCATTGGCTAAACGTGTTTGGACGATGTAAGCAATTTAGGGGGAAGCGGCTAGGTAGCCCGCGCAATTCAAATTTTCTTACGTTTTTTGCAATTTGCAAATCAGTATTAAGTTGAATGTTAAATAAAGTATGATTGGCTGCTGTAACAAATATAATGTATTTACAGAATTATAATCATTAGAATAAGTAATACAAGTCAAGATTTCATGAAATAGTCATTCATTAGGATTACCTGGTCATAAAGAGTTGTATTGATCACTTTAATGATTATAATTCTGTACACATACTTGTTACGGTCGCGAGTTACATTTTGATTAACGTACAACTTAATGCTGACTTGTAAATAGCAAAAAAACTTAAGAAAATTTGAATTTCGCGAGCTACTCTGACGCTGTTGCTCCAATTTTAATCGAACTTGCAACGTGATTTTTCTATGATTTTTAGATATATTTTACTTTTAAATTGACAACATTAAGTTCATATCCAGATGATAGTAGATGTTGAAGGGTTAAATTAATTATTTTTAATATAATATAACATAATTCATCATTTACCAAATTGCACTGACTTTAGTCAATCGAGCATAATTCCATTAAATTTCTCTTGCTTACTCTATACTTACTTATATTTTTTATAAGCACGCCTTAACATCTTTGCCAACCAAATCAACATGTATAACTTCAAATTATCTAATAATTTGTGTAAAAGTATGATGCGTGTGAAATTTATTTAATAAAAAAGCGACCAAGTGCGAGTCGGACTCGCACACAAAGGGTTCCGTACCATTACAAATTCGAGCATGAGCAAAAAACGAACAAAACATGTTTTTTCTTTATGGGTAGGGGACCCTTTTAATTTTTAACTTTATGTTATTTTTATTACTTGGTGTTAATAATAGTACTCATTATGTGAAAATTTCAAGGTGTCTCCTATTATGGTTCAAAAGATACAACCCTGAGACGGACGGACAGCGGAGCTTTAGAATAGAATAGAATAGAATATTTATTTATTTGCACAGAATGTAGGTTTTTACAATAAGATGGATGGATGTTTTATATAGTCCTTGTACATTCTACCATATTGAATTGCATGCAAACATTAATTAGTAATAGGGTCCCGTTAGCACCCTTTGGGTACTCTACCCATAAAAAAACCATCATTAGTTAAACTATTCGGTCTTCAAAATAGAATGTTGTTCAAAAAGTGCTGATTCTCAGCCTAGTTTGGATAAATGACTTTTGATTTTGATTTTGAATGTAGTTTTGTAAGAGCCTTTTAATTTTTGTTATTTTTAGGGTTCCGTACCTCAAAAGGAAAAAAACGGAACCCTTATAGGATCACTCGTGTGTCTGTCTGTCTGTCTGTCCGTCTGTCACAGCCAATTTGCTCCGAATCTAATAAACCGATTAAGTTGAAATTTGGTACACATATGTATTTCCGTGACCCAAACACGGACGTGTAATGTAAATAAATGAATTTTGAATATGGGGTCAACTTTGGGGGGCAAATAAGAAAATAAAAAAATAAGTTTTGCAAACTGTACCGTGTGACATATCAAATGAAAGGGCTGTCGGGTCTTAAATGTATTTTTTTTTTATAATTTTAAAATAATTTAAGAAAATAGACGAAAATTGACCATTCATTCTAAGCCTAAAATTTTGAAACAAATACAGAAAATAGTTCAATACCTACAGATTACAGGAAAACCTATAAGAAGTCGATGGTCATAAAACAACATGTTAAATCTCTCAATATTGTGCGTACAAACTTACATTTGCAGTTGTAATGTATGGGAGAACATGTTTTTCAACCACAATGTTAAGTTTGTTCTTGGGATTCATGCCAACTACGGAACCCTTTATTGTGCGTAGTCCGACTCGCACTTGGCCGGTTTTTATTATTTGTTGTTAACAATAAGTATACACTATGCGAATTTTTTAATTTTTTAGCTTTATGTTATTTTTATTATTTGGTGTTAAAGCACTTGAAAATTTTAAGTGCTTCCTATTATGGTTCAAAAGATACAGCCTTGTGACGGACGGACATCGGAGTCTTAGCAATATGGTCCCGATGGCACCCTTTGGGTACGGAACCCTAAAAAAACATCACTATTTAAACCATTCGATCTTCAAAACAATGTATAGTTTTATTAGAGAATTCCACTCTAAAATTATTCAATAAACATCTTTCACTTAAAAACAATTTTCAACCACGCGTCCGATCTTTTTGTTTCATCTCAACTTCGTAATTAACACCTTGTCTACCTCAAAATCTTAACAATAATGAACCTTAAAATCTTCATAAACATCTAATTAGGTAGTTAATTAATTATCCTAATAATTTCAGGTGAATTCCTTCCTGAAAACGTCGGAATACCTCTGGGTGAGAGAGGCGGGGTTTCATACTACATGCTGGAAGTTCATTATGATAACCAGGAGCTGCATAATGGTGAGTTTGTGCTTTGTATTCATATAACTTTAACCTGTGGCATGGCGTAAAAAAATACAGAAACAAAGCCGTTGTGTTTGAACCTATGGGGTTCATACGATACGCAAATAATAATGAACACACACACACCACACACACGCAAACACGCGCGCTGGCGCGCACGCACACACACACACACACACATGCTAAAAGTTAGAGAAAGTCATGTTCCTAAATGTTTTTCTACAAAAAGTAACTTCGGTGTGGATACATCTTATACATACATACATACATACATAAACTCATGCCTTCTTCCCATGGCGGTAGGCAGAAACTACAGAACGCCACCTGCTACGATCCTTACATACTCCTTTTGCCTCGTTTATGTAAGCACGTTGGTCATTCAAGCACTCCGCCGGTTGCGAGTACTACGCACCTGCCAAGGGTCAAGTCACATCTGTCAGCACGAATGCGAACGCATCGCCGATTCCGCCGCGCGCACTCTATCTTTCTCGCTCTAGCAAATAACGATCCTGAGAGATAGAAAAGGATAGAGCATGAAAAAATGCGATTCTGTGCTGACAAAATGTGTCTTGACCCTAACCTTTCTGAAGAAAACCACCATTAAGAGTATTGTGAATCTGCATACAAAAAGCGATAACGTTTTTCTCCCCGTAAACATAGACCTAATTTTCATATTTTTTGGAAATGTCGTAGATATAATGAAAAACTAGGTCCTTTCCGCTTTTATTTAAAACAAATATTGCATACGATATAAGATATTAGCATCTAAATATCTATATTTTTTGACATAAAAACTTCCTCGAGCGTTTTATTTTTTTAAATTAAATTAAATTGAATTACCTACTAATTAAGAAAAACGTACAGACCTAGAGTAAGGTGTACTGAATGTAATGAGACCAAAATTGTCTCAATTCGTAAAAGTTTAGGGGGGTGAAAACGTTATTGCTCGGAACAATATTTATGTACTTAAATAATTGTATGAAATGTAGGTAATTGCCTCCAAGAGTCGCGTCGCGTATCGACACGGTCACTACAACGTGTAACGGAAAGGGTCCATAAATATACTCGTACATATCATAATATCAAGTGCACGGCTTCTTTGGATGGACAAACTATACGGCGAGGGTTTTTAAATCCTTTAGCTACATGTTAGAAACTATGAATGCATCGATACTCGTTTTTGCCGATACTATACCGATACTCTTATAAAAATATCCGTGATACCGATGTCGATACCGATATCGATGCCGAAAAATTACAGACTTAGAATCAGATTATTAGTAATTAAAATTAATAATTAAGGTGAATAGTGTTGGTAATTAAAATTAATAATGAGATTATTGTTTAAAAAACAAAGTAAGTACTTATTCTCAAGTTTTGCGGAGATCTAAGCCGATTTCGCAAGTCTGTTTGAATGAGAACTGCGGCGGTAGAAAATAGTCTGTCAGATGCCACAGAACTCATTTAGAAACTAACGTATTTCCGCGCCATTTTTATCAAGTTTGGGTATAAGACGTCAATGTCCGTGCGTCGTTTGCTCGCGTACATCACGCGTGTTTGCATACTATTTTGAAACGCGAAATTTGAAAAGTATCGTTATACCGGCAATAGAAATATCGCCGATGCCGATATAACTGCAAACCCGAAATATCGCCGATATATCGGCATCGGCATCGGATGCATCCCTATTAGAAGCATAAGAGAAAGGAGATGTTTCAAAATGGGCCAGGTCTGCCAATCTATTCTGTAAAAATCTCACCGTGAAAACTTAGGTGAAGTGAGCTGTCATTCCACCGGATTGACACTATTGAGAGCGCTCACCTCACCTAAGTTTTCATGGTGAGATTTGTACAGAATAGCACTGCTGTGTACAGTGTGTACAGTTGTACACACTGTACACAGCAGTAAAAAAGAGATCAAAATCCGTAGAATTCGGGAAAAATACAGATAATTCATTTTAATGTATACTGTTGTGGTAGGGAATTGATATTTATCAATTATTTTTATCGACTTTCAACATGGCGTCTCACCGATTTAGTTACTCTGTGCATAAAAACAATGACAGTAAACCATATATCGACCAGTGATCATAGAAAGAGGACTGTCAGCTGTTACAACAATGTCCATCAGTCCTCTACTTGAGTATTAAACATGTCAAACGTCATTAATCAATCAAAATCTGCTTACCGCCATGACGGGTTTTTGTTTTGCGTTGCAATTGCAAGTGTAATTAATTGTGGTTTACCAGCAAACAAAGCCATTTAAAAGTAATTGGACAGTTGGGAACTGTTTTATTTTTATGTATGTATCTGGCCCAAGGAAAGGAGATGTTCCAAAATGTATGGAATTTTGGAACATCTCCTTTCAGTAGGTACATATGGATGTGAAACCAACCGGTCGCTCCCGCTTCTTCGCCATTGTCTCGTTTGATCCCGTGAATTTAACCACAGAATACATATTAATTTAATAACGTGATAAGTAACGTGAAAACGGTGAAAAGATAATGACCCTCGTAGTGCGGTGACACGTTTGTTACGATTTGAATTCAATAAAGTTTTGGTATATTTTGGTATGAATTCTTGAGAGTACTTAATTTATTTTGAGCTGAAACTTTGCATATAGTTTCTATGTATACTTGATGTAATTTTCACCCCTTTGGGATAGATCTTTCCGTTACATGTTGTATGTCCTTCTAGGGCGTCCCATCCCCAGGCGCGGGTCTAGATTTTCGCGCAAGGGGAGAAGGGGCGTCAAATGTTTCTCTCTGGGGGACGGGGCAGGGGGAGGTTAGATTTCCCTTTTTAACGGACTTCAAGAAAGAAGGAGGTTAAGCCTGGGGGCAACTGCATGTGTGCCCCCCCCCCCCCTCCCGTTTCCGCAACTTCTCTGGCGTTTCCACTTACATCTGCATTGTAAATAAATACCCTTTAATTTAATTTGCAAGTTAAATATGACCCAATTGCCGGTGTTCGATTGAGCTGATATTTGGTATAGGTACTTAAGTAAAATCGGTGAAAATGTAATATTTTGGTCGAGCTGATCGAGTTCATGGAGCCGGAAGGTGGCCACAGGAACTCAGTAATAAAACGACGCATCCCTATCGAGTTTGAGCTTGTTTGATTCGTTTTGACAAGGTCTCTCGTCCTAGATGATATTCAGACTAATAAAAACTTGTTTTAAAAAAAACTTTATATTAAATAATGGATCTGTTTTAATCAATAAGTGTTAGTTGGCCCACGTTCGCACGGGCGCTTTTTAATGCGACGGTTTTTTACCGGCCACTGGATTTTGAACACTCGGCTTGGCGCGCAGTGTTGCAGGTCCAATAGTGAGGTTTTAAACGCGCTAGGAATGTGCTCTGGTGGATTCTCAACGCTCGGCCTAACTTTGAGAGTTGAAAATCCAATGTGCGTTTTACCAATGAAAGAGTAGGTACCTACTTACAAAATTTAGGAGAACCATTTCCTAATAGTGCCAAAACAAACACCTTTTGTCTGTCACACGTCTGTCACTAGGAAGTGTTGAATGGCATGCGTTTTGGGGGACTGCCTGCAATAAGTAATTTTCGCGTTTGAAAAGTGCTGATTCTCACTCAGTCTAGTTTGAATAAATGACTTGATTTTGACAAATATTTTTGTCTTTTAGTTTGTAACTAATACCAGAGGCACGGGTCGATCGTTCAGGTTAAGCTACGCTTGCCGCGGTTGGTCCGTGGATGGATGACCATCTTTACATACCAAGACCCCTCCGTGCCTCGAAAAGCACGTTACGTTACGGGTCGTCTGAAGCCCAAAAGTCTGACAACCAGTCTTACCAAGGGGTCGTATTACTCAGTAACTTGTGGTGGTCAGATATGCAGTCGCTCCATTTAAAATACTGGTATTCAGCTGCATCCGGTTACACTGGAAGCCGACCCCAACATAGTTGTGATAAGGCTAGGCAGATGATAATGATTTTTCTCTTTTAGTTTGGAAAGGTCTTATTGTTATTTCGTATAAGTACAGTACGGCTGATTTATGTTGGCGGGTCCGAACTTCGCGCAGAAGGCTGCGCAGTAAGATTTTTTAAGAACCAAATAGTGACACGAGGCGAGTGTGAGTGAGAGAAGAACATGCGCGAAACTTCTTAGTTCCTATGTTCGGACCTGCCAAGATAAATCTGCCGTAGTGTAGGTTCCTTTAATTTTTGTTTCCACGGTATTCCACTAACCACCATCTTTATTCCCCAGTGCTCGACAGTTCAGGCATCCGAGTCCACTACACATCTTCACTCAGACAGCACGACGGAGCTCTCGTTGGCGCCGGTATTTTAATATCAGCGTTACACGTGATCCCGCCGAAACAGAAGCAGTACAGAACTGTTGGGATCTGTAGCACTGAGTGTACTCAGGAGGTTGGTAGAAATACTTATTACCTATGTGATTGATTCGCCTTTCAGTCTTCCTACAGATAGGAAGGAAGAAGAGGAGTGGGAAGGAGAAAGGGAGGCCTTTGCTTTACACTACAGTGAGACAAAGTAGGCTAAAAATAAATAATTCACTGTTCACTTTAATAGAATTTGGTATGAGCATGGTAGGCATAACCAGATGTGGTTAAAAATGGATCCTCACCACATTAGTGGGTAAAAGGGCACTACCAAAACTACAGCATATTAACTTAATATACCAGTTGCTTGTTGAAATTAGCTTCCCAAAAAACCATTCATAGTAGACTTATTACTTAGGTACAGAGAAATCGAATATTTAAGTAATGAGAAGCCACAACACAGATATTCTATGTTATATTAGGTTGGGGAAAAAGTCTTTTCGCATTATAGTATGCATGAACTTGTAATAAGATCTCTTTGGCTTATACTATTTGTATCTGGCTGGTTTTGGTATCATTGAAAGTTTAAATTTTAAAGAACATAATTCCAAATTCAAATTAGGAAAATGTGTGATTTTCATTTGTTTTTCGTACCGTCAAGATGAGTGAATCTAATGAAGAAATTCGATACATTTTAAAATTTTACTACAAAAAAGGTAAAAATGCAACGCAAGCCGCGAAAAAAATTTGCGATGTTTATGGACCTAGTGTAGTGTCTGTGAGAGTAGCACAAATTTAGTTTAAGCGTTTTCAATCCGGAAATTTTGATGTCAAAGATGCACGTCGCCCTATTACGGATGAAATGGATGCCATTTTTGAAAAAAGTGGAGCAAGATCGGCATATCAGTAGTTACGACGTAGCTGAAGAACTGGAAATTGACCACAAAACAGTTTTGGCGCATTTGAAAAAAACTGGGTACACAAAAAAGCTCGACGTTTGGGTACCTCACGAGCTCACTGAAAGAAACCTAATGAACCGTGTACTCATTTGTGATTCTTTATTACGACGTAATGAAACCGAACCATTTTTGAAGAAGCTGATAACTGGTGATGAAAAGTGGATCACGTATGACAAGAACGTGCGAAAAAGGTCGTGGTCAAAGGCCGGTCAGGCTTCACAGACTGTGGCGAAACCCGGGTTAACTCGCAACAAGATGATGCTGTGTGTGTGGTGGGATTGGAAGGGCATTATTCATTATGAGCTGTTACCACCAGGCAGGACCATCGATTCTGAACTCTACTGCGAACAACTGATGAGATTAAAGCAAGAAGTTGAGAGAAAGCTGCCGGAATTAATCAACAGAAGGTGTGGTTTTTCATCATGATAACGCTAGACCTCACACATCTTTAGCCACTCAGCAAAAATTAAGAGAGTTTGGCTGGGAGGTGTTAATGCATCCATTTCCACCTGTTTCGGTCTCTTCAGAATTCTTTAGGCAGTGTCAGGTTAACATCATGAGAGGACTGCCAAAACCACTTGTCGCGGTATTTTGACCAGAAGTCTCAAAATTTCTATAGCAATGGGATCATGTCCCTACCTACAAGATGGCAAAAAGTTATCGAACAAAATGGTACCTACATACTTTAGTTAAATGTAAATAAACTATATTAAAAAATGTTTTGAATTTTCTTAAAAAATGCGAAGAAACTTTTTCCCCAACCTATTATTAATTTTGCCCTATGCACCTCCAGATAGTGACCTCTTTCAGAAAACAAACTTAACAAAACTTATTTGATTACTTACAGACTTTGCCCGAAGATGGAGTCAACATAGTGTCAGTTCTTCTACACGCCCATGGAACAGCGAGAAAGATTTCCTTAAAACATATCCGAGGAACACAGGAACTACCTAGAATATCAGAGGTAAATAAAGAAACATATTGAAGAACAGTTTTGCAAATAATCTAAATAAGTTAAACGCCATCTATTTACAAAATTGTACACTATTTCAAACGACTGCTTGCGTTACCGCTTTTTAAAAACGATACTAGATGGCGTTATATTCTTTATGGAACAGCTTGACATAATAGTTTTTCTCAATGGCAATAGATGGCGCTATAATTTGTTTTGGGAACTTTTCAGGAAAATTTCTACGATTCGCGCTATCAACAGTCCCGCATTGTACCCCGAGGCCGGAAATTCATGAGGGGAGATACTCTGATCACAGAATGTACCTATGACAGTACTTCTAAAGATAAACCTATTTTGGGAGGTTATTCCGCTAAACAGGTAACAAACTTGCTTTTATTATTTGTGAACTCTTTCGGGTTATTAACGCGTTGCTTTCTATACTTAGTAGTCCTCTTCTTATTTGTACTTATTACTAACTAATACTATGAAATCCTTATTTTTCCTTCTAGGAAATGTGCCTATCGTTCATCCTATACTACCCAAGAACTGAACTAGCTGGTTGCTACTCCATGACGCCCGTGAAAGAGTTCTTCGAAACGTTTGGGGTCAAGGAGTTCTATGGACTGAACTTCATGCAAGTTGAGAATATCTTCCTGTCTTCTGGGTTAGTAAATGTTTTTAGTTTTATTTCGAAGAGATTTTACGTACCTACCTACATATATTTCTTCCTATAGGCGGTAGCCAGAAACTACAGAACGCCCTGTTACGATCCTTACATACTCCTTTTTACGTTCCATCTGATCATATACGCACACCGGTTGCGATGTTGTGAGTACTTGACCTTTCTGAAGAACATCACCAAGACATCAATCATCACTCACTTTGTCACTATGTCCTCCTCCCGGCGTTTCCACTCACATCTGCCTTGTAATACCTTTATTTTATCAGCTCCTAATTTGATAATGCATAACGAAATAATAAATGATTTGGGTACTCAAGCATCTAGGGCGGTCTCTATTGAATACCATTTTGTGGAATTTATCGGTTCTTGCTTTTACAAGATACGAAATTCATCCCTTATGATGAAGTCCAAATAATATCAATTCAACGCACACATGAAACAACCACTAAGAGATGAGATTTATTACTTCTCAAATGTCGTATGAACCCCATCGGTTCGTAATAAAAACACTCTCGAAACGACAATAATTGATATAATCGTGAAAAACCGTTGAGCGCTCACATGCAAACGGCTTCTTGTATGCGCACATTTGATGGGTTAAATGCATTATGGTTGGACTTAACGAGCTTTTCTCGTATAGCCGACATGAAGAATCACTAACCCCTTAAGGAGGAAGCGTCAGGGTAGCCCGCGAAATTCAAATTTTCATACGTTATGTTAAATAAAGTATGATTTGCGGCCGTAACAAATATGTATTTACAGAATTATATACAATAGAATCAGTAATACAACTCCTTAAGTTAGTATAATTCTAAAATGTCAAGATTTCATGAAATAGTAATTTTTTAGGATTACCTGGTCTTAAAGAGTTGTATTGATCACTTTAATGATTCTAATTATGTAAATAGATACTTGTTACGACCGCAAATTATAATTTGATCAACGTACAATATAATACCGACTTGTAAATTGCAAAAAAACGTAAGAAAATTTGAATTTCGCGGGCTACCCTGACGCTTCTCCCTTAAATATAAATTACTTTGAATAATTAACCACCTGCGTATCCTATACTCATAAATCTCTTCAATATATTGCAGGAGCTGGGAGAACCTGCCAGCTCTTGACGCATCCTCGTCACTGTCAGATCTTGAAGCTCAGAAGCGGATGTTGAACGAAACTGGAGGGGAGCAAGGCGTGCAGGGCGATGACCAAGGAGTTGGCTTGATGAGTAAGTATCATATACCTACTTTTTCTTAAACATGCTTGGAAATTCGCTCATTATTTTGACAACCTTCTTCGAGATAAATAGAAAATGCTGTACTGGTCAGATACATGTATGTTAGTATGAAAATCCATATTGTCGTGTTTAGCGGCCGAATAAATTACTATGAAAACTCATATCTGTCGTGTAATTTAAAAATGGAACGAACTTTTTTCTTCGACCCATGGCAGCCAAGGAGGTTACTTATACAAGTGACTCTCGGTTTCGTCTTTTGCCCGCGGCTTCACCCGCGTGAAGATCGGAAATTATCCCACGGGAACGAACTACGAGCATAAAAAGTATCCTATGGCCTAGCCCACGTCATGGTCTACCCATGTGCCAAATTTCGTTCAAATCCGTTCAGCCGTTTTAGCGTAAACGCGTAACAAATTAACAAACAAACTCACTTTCGCATGTGGCGTAGCGGATTCGTGGGTAGAGCAAATGAGACTAGTAGTCACTTATACAGAGTTTATTAATAGAGGGAGTGGGTTCACAAGTCTTGAAAGTTCTTTCTGGAGGATTGTTAATAGGATATGTTACTGTCTTGGGTGGACCGTCTGGCTGGCGCTGCGGTGGCTGGGCGTGGTCAGCCTTAGTTCGGCTATATGCCGTAGTTGCCGAGATAGGCCGGAGCGTCTGAGGTGTAGGCTGCCGGAGTCGTCACGCCTGTAGGGTAGCCGTCAGCCGTAGCCGCCGATGTTGTGCTCAGCGGCCGCCGGTGCAGTCAAGCGAGTTCAGGGCGGTAGCTGGCCGGTGTAGTGCGATAGGTCTGTAGCTGAACTCAAGCTATGATCCCTGGAAACAACGCAAGGGCGTGTCCTTGAGCTATGAGGAAAATTCGGTAAGCCTCTGTGATGTGCGTAGTTTCGAAACCAGACGAGGTCCGTAGCCTGAAGACAAAGGAAGGGTCAAAGGAGAGGAAACTAGCATCACAGTGTTTTACAAGATAAGAATAATCATGTAGAATGAACACAAGATAAAACACAGTTATAGTAATATAGATTCTCCTAAGGACACTATGAGTACTCACCCAATTTCGGGGAACTATATATGCTTCTGCGGCTATTGTAGAAAAGGGCCGGAACTCTCCAATCCGTTCTATTTGTAGACAATTGCTTCTAGAAAGTTCTATAGAGAGGTGAAAGTGGTAATGTCATAGACTATTTGACAACTCCCACAGATAATTACTTTTTAGCAAATCGACTAATTATAATATGTTACACGCATTTATAAGGATAGTTAGGATTGTTTTCAGCTTCATAAATTTTTTTCTCATTTTTCAGAGGAGCTGGTAATCTGGGAGCCTCCAGAATTCCGTAACAAATCGTTCATGGCTCACTTGAATGAGATGCCGTGGGCTGAGCCGCTGTTGACTGAACAAATCGAGAAGACTCTGTACATGGGCATGCATATGACCTTCTGTAAGAAGAGAGATGATACTTATGGAGTGGTGAGTAGCTTATCAACTTTTATTTGTTGTTTACCGACTGTTTACTTAAAAAACAAAATGAAAATTAAAGATAACTGCTATATAACTTTCTGAAATAAGTACAAGCAAGATGTACTAGAGTAAGACTTGATTTCAATATGTCGTGCCATAGTAGCTATCAAATGCAAAAAAGATTTTTTCAAATGGTTGTTCCAGAGATTAGCGCGTTCAAACAAACAAACTCTTCAACTTTATTATCAGTATATTATAGATTACTTAGGTATAGATAATATTTTTTCTCATCCTTCTATAATTATACTATATGTAACATACAAAAGGGACATCCTATTCATAGTTCTTAAGAGCTGTTGCTTTTTACAAGTTATTTCATTATAAATCACTAGCTGGCTGGCTGTTTCAAATAAAACCATGAGAGGAATACGAATCATTGCCCTAATTAATATACTTGTCGCTTGACAAAAACTTAAGCGATTACTGCTTTATTTTTGTTAGCTTATATTGTGCTGGGCAAAGGCCTCCCCCTTTTTCCTTCCTAACCTCCCTATCCTGTGCGATCTCTGGCCTTGATGGCCCTGCAAATGTTATTATATCGCCACAACACCTTCGCCGTGGTCTACCTCGACGACGATGTCCTCCCAGGCGTCCACTGAGTGACGATCTTTGCCCATCTCTCCGGGTGCATCCGTGCGACGTGTCCGTCCGCCCCACTCCCACTTCAGCCTGGCT
Source organism: Dicycla oo (assembly GCA_948252095.1). Lineage (NCBI taxonomy): Eukaryota > Metazoa > Arthropoda > Insecta > Lepidoptera > Noctuidae > Dicycla > Dicycla oo. Next base: position 18,539,440 of record OX411728.1, read on the forward strand.
GTTTTTTCTCCAACATCCGCTACTTAAGTTATGGAGCGCAGGGTGGTGTTTCTAACTCGATCTGTACACTTGACACCTATTATGCTGCGCTCAGGGCCGTAGCTAGGAATTCACTTCTTTGCGGTTAGGGTTGCCAACGTTTTTTTTAGAAGAAATAAGGAATTATTGAATTCAGAGAAGGTAAATAGAGAGTACAGATTTATAAAATATAGCATTGGTTGTTCTTTTTGCGGAATATGCAAGGTGTAACTTAAATAAAGCACAATCTCTTAACAGGTATTTGTACTCATCATTATGAACAACTTTTACTATGGGACAAAACAAGAAATCGCGAAAAAAATCAGGTGTCCCTACATTTATGTTCGCATAACTCGTCAAAATGTACGGAACAGCTGATTTTTTTTCACGATTTCAGGTTTAGTCCCATAGTAAAAGTTGTTCATAATGATGGATTCATTCCTTAAGAGGTTGTGCGTTATAAGTTACACCTTGTATATGTGTTATTTAAATAAAGCTCAAATTGATGAAGAGCTTAGTTATTATCAATTTGAATAAAGCACTGTTTCTCTCTTCCCGCAACTTTGCAATCATAACCAAAAACAGGGCCATCTATTTAAGGGCACTTTAGTATAATGGGGTTATGGAAAATATAGGATACAAGAGCGAGCGAAGCGAGCTCAAAATCTTTAGCACCCTGCTTCGAATAAGTTAGGTTTTCTTTGACCGTTCATACAGAAATAGAAGTAACTTTATCGACTTATTCAGAAAAGTTTGAGAATGAAGAGAACTTAGGATGCAAGAGCAAGCGAAGCGAGCTCGAAAATTTGATCACCCCACTTCGTATAAGTTACATATTCTTTGAAATAGAAGTAACTTTATCGACTTATGCAGAAAAGTTTGAAAATTAAGAGAAAGTAGGATGCAAGTGCGAGCGAAGCGAGCTCGAAAATTTTCGTATCCGCTTGGGATAGTTTACATTCGGAAAATGCCGAATTTACAGGAATTCATTCAATTCAAAGTCAGAGTCAATAAAATAGAGTATTGCCTTTGTTGATTATAAAGTACGCCTACGCGAAATAGAGTACAATTCTCGGTATTAGAGGACGGAGTACCCTAGTGGGGGGTCGATCTCTGGACCAGGGACAATATGGAACTTAGTTTTAAAATAAGCAAACAGCCGTAATATGATACGTATTATTATACCTACTTTATTCTAATCACATATTTTCTCTATTACAGCCAATGCAAATCCAGAGCTACCCGAACTACACAGAGCTAGTATCAAACGAAACTGCGGAAAAGTCCTGCCATTATAAGAGCGTTAGGTTGCCATCAGTAACCAAAACCTCTGATAGCGCAACCAGTACATTCAGCTGGACAACCATGGTCGCCTTATGTACAATGTTGGTTGTCGCACGGTAATACTGAACATGTTTATAAAAGTTAGGGTAGAGATGTGTGAGGAATTGTTTGGAAATGTTTTTAAGCTCTGGTCAAGCTGAGGTGAATCCCGCGCGGGATGCGGGATAAAATTCACTCGCGCCGATTTTGTCAACTATCTTTACCTGAGGTGGCGCGAATAGTAGCGCGACTTCCTAACCATTAAAACGATTGACGGGCGGTCGTGTCCCGCGTCCCGCTCGGGATTCACCTCAGTTTGAACAGTCCTTTAAGCGTTTGCAGTTTTGATGTTGAAATTTCAACATTCTCTTTTTTTTTTTCTGTGATGCAAACCTTACCTTTAATTGGCTTTCTTAAATGCTCATTATTGTCTATGTGTTCTTCTCTAAATAATGTTTTGTTTTGACATTCCTTTTTTTCATATTCAAATAATTACTTATTTCAAAATCTTCAAAATGTTTCCCTATAATAATTCGTAAGATTGGCAATAATGAAAGTGCCTTAAAACTACATGTGCCTTTTCGCCTATTTTTTGAACCATTTTAATGTGGTTGTAGAGGCGTAGGATTTAAAATAAATGTGTGAGCGTCAACGGATATTGAAGAAAATCATACTCATACTTCTTAGTTAGGGTGCCAAGTATATTTTCACCCAAGTACGGAAATGTTAAGGTTATGAGTTTAAAGGTATATGTATGTTTGTATGGAGTTTCAATGTTTTTTTTTTAGCTTTGGTTTTGATAAAGCTTTTTCATGGCAACGCTTTAAGGTCAATTGGTTTTTATTTCAAGCTCGAGCTTGATTTTCTCACACATCTGTACCCGAAATCAGTCTGAGCCAATGATTTCGTTGTTTTTTTTTTTACTTTTAAAATGTTTTCGACCGACAAATAAAATAGTGTTATTCAGCTAAATTATGTATCATAATTTGCGAATATACATATGTACAGTTATTTTTATGTATGTATCTTTAGGGCGTTGAACTGTGTAACGGTTTTATTTTATAACTTAGGTACTTTTAGTGGATGTTTTTTTGTGATTAGTGTATGTACTTATGATTGTTGCTCGAGTGTGTACCCAAACGGTATGATTATTTTTTATTAATATGTAGTACGAAACTTTCTGTAGTGTCCCAGTGAAGTGACAGTTTTTGTTCTAAATATTTTTAAATAAGAGGCATTTATCAGCATTCTGATAATACCACATCTGATTTGGAATGGATTTTAAAGCTATTTGTTTTTTCTTTCTATTAAACCAATGTAGACATGAAATTAAAGTCAGACCAAGAATTATTTTTGTTACTTACAATTAGGTACAATATTTTCCATCATAATATAATGAGTCATTGTTACAATACGGCCGATGATTTATGGCCGGTCCGAACTTTGCGCAGAAGGCTGCGCATGCGCAATAACATTTTTTGTGAACCAAATGGTGACATCAGGCGAGTGTGAGTGAATGATTATGCCTTCAGTTCAGACGTAGGTCAGGTTCAGACACGGCCATGATTCATCGGCTGTATTGTACACTTTTTAAAAACTCCCAATCTTATTTATTCTAACTGAGGAAATCTGAAGTTTATACCCGTAAATAATCCAGTTTATTGGATGTGCTATCGAGTCGAGGCTCACCTATATCATTTACATAAAAATTATGTATATTCCTATTATACAAATGTAGCTTAATTAATAAAAATATAAGCATTTGTTGGAGTCAATGTACCGTTTTGAATGAATCTCTGGTTCCAAAACAGTTTATACTGCTGTAAAATGTGCTTTCTTTGTATAATTATGATTTCTACTTTATGTTTTCCTTCGAGTTAGGATGAGAACTCCTCTCGAATGTCTTATGTTACACAGTTCGACATAAGAAAAAATGCTCCAAGTGTCTTAAGTCGGACAGTTACACTAAATTGACAAGTGAAAATATTAAAATGACCTTTATGATAATGTAATCCTAATACAGCTTGACAAGCTTGACAATTTCAGTCAAGTCAATTTAGTCTCCGACATTCGAGAGGTGAAGGTGTTTATTCAGCAGTTACTTATTTCCAAAACTTATTTTCTAAAATTAGTTTTCAATTTATATGTAATTTAATTTGATTGGCAACTCTTTTTAATTTTATTAATTCCTGTATTTGATTAAGCTTTCTGAAACTTAGGTAACATTTAGGGCTGTGCTTACTTAGCTCCGTAGTGCCTTGATGTCTATACAGTCAAAGCCTTCAAATAATCTAGGTTAGGACGTAAGCCACGTTACAAGAGTGACGTCATTAGTTACTTTTATACAAAGTGAAAATAGACAACACCATTAAAAATATCATTCGATATTTGAATTATAATATTTTTGTACAATAATTTATACTTTTATAAAAATATTTTTTTGAAACAACATCTTCGTACGAAGGTAAGGTTTTCGAGTCAAATAAAATGAACAATTTATTGCATTTTACTATTATTTTTATTTATATTCACTCTAATGAGGATTTAGTTGTAAGAATACGCTTAGTAATTAAGTTTTTATTTATTTAAAAAAGTCAATAAAAATGTTTTATTAAATTAAATATTGGTTTTTCTTACATACATACTTAAATAACTAAGGCTCGGCGCAAACGGGCCACCGACTACAGCCACCGCAGCCAGCGGCATCGACTTAACACACTTTTTCATATATCTTGTATAGACGCACCGCACACGTGAGGCTGGTGAAGGCCACCCGATACAGCAGTACTCAACACTTCAGCAAGAGGCGACAGCCACCGGTGGCTTTGGTCGGTGGTCTGTTTGCGTCGAGCCAATAAGAATAATTCATGTCCACTTCTTTGCGGGTATCTGTCCGTGGGTAATTTTATGGATATTATTTTTAAATTGATAGTACCCACATTTGACGATATGAAATACTGTGATTCACACTGATAGTTTTGTGTCGTTTAGAAATTTTTGATAACCGCTCGGAATTCGAATGGGAATTAAGATTAGAAGTCGGATATACTATATTTATTTTATATTTGGAACACCAGTGGGATAAACATTATAATTGGTATTACCAGTAGAATAAACATTTGAATTTGGATTACCAGTGGGATAAATATTAGAATTGGAATTACCATTAACATAGGGATAAACATTGGAACTGGGATAAGCATTGTTATTTAAATTACCATTAGGACTACCATTATTACTGGGTTGATTCGGAGTAGTAGTAGAACCGAACCTGTTAAAAATTACAGTTGTTTCAGGGCCAATAACCCCAGAAGTGGGTGTTGAAAACCTATTGTTCACTTGCCCAGAATTAGCATTGTTTTGCAGGGGTATAGGATCCACGAAGGGATTGGGCCTCTGTGGGTAAGTCTGTGGATCCTTCCTGTGTTTGTCATATGCTTGCCAGTTGATAAACCAGAAGGGTTGCTGGTCTATGGGCAGTTTACTGAGCCGATCGACGAGGTCCCAGTCGCCATTTGCTTCAATTGGTAGTCTTCCTGGTGTGTCCTCGCCAAAACTGTAAAATAAAGAATAAAACGTTAATGAAACTAAGCACTACACAGATAATGTCCCGACTTTAAAAGACTCAGAGGGCCTCTCTCTGAATTTGTATTTGTGCTTTTTCTGCGAATAGTCAGATATGAAATACCCGCCTCTCGTCTAGTTTTATAACATACCTAATTTATTTTTGACGTGTAAAAGTGATTTTTTAAAATCAATTTACAGAAATAAATCATTTGTCATCATAATCATTTTGTTCTAGCAAATGCTAAAAACCTCTGGTATAGCATTAACTGCCAATAACATTCCTACTGCTGGGACTCAGGTCCTCTGTATGGAGGCTCGAGGAGACGCGCCTGTCTGCGGGAGCCTTGATGAACAGTGAGCTAAAATCCACAACGCGGGTTGGTGAACGTCCCACTATGTCTTCGAAATGTTGGTTCTAGGAAATGCCGGTTTGCTATGATACTAGAGTGGCATTCATTTCAGCCACACACTGTACGTAGATATTAATTGAGGAGCTCGTGGCTAAGTAATAAAAAAGCTGCACGGATCCATGAGGTTAATCTACACTTACGCGATTGGTCCGTGGATGTGTGACCATCTACATACCGAGACTCCTCAGTGCCTCGGAAAGCACGTTAAGCCTTTGGTCCCGGCTGCCATTCATAGATCTTTGACAGTCGTTATGGGTCGTTTGAAATGCGAAAGTCTGACACCCAGTTACTGAGCTGTGGAGGTCAGATAGGCAGTCGCTCCATGTAAAATACTGGTATTCAGCTGCATCCGGTTAGACTGGAAGCCGACCCCAACATTGTTGAGAAAGGCTAGGCAGATTGACTGTAGATAATAATTGCAAAGTGTTCATACTTTTTGCCAATTTTACTAGTTATGCGATAGGCTTCCATTTTATAGAAAAACCCAGTTGGTGGTTCTTAAAATAGATTTTATTATAATGAATTTAATGATACGAGTACTTTTTGTACAATACCTGCCAATGCCAAATGAATAACGTGCATTTAATAAGAAATAAGTTTTAGTGATGATACATCTTACTTTTTAGGGTTCCGTACCAAAATGGTAAAAAGGAATGGTGCGACTCAGTCTGTCTGTCTGTCACAGCTGGATATCTCAAGAACTACTAATGCTATCAACTTGAATTTTGGAATAATTTTAGATGACGTTTGCGCAACGATTTTGCAAATGAGAAAGAAATATATATATAATAGGTTGGGGAAAAAGTTTCTTCGCATTTTTTAAGAAAATTCAAAACATTTTTTAATATAGTTTATTTACATTTAACTAAAGTATGTAGGTACCATTTTGTTCGATAACTTTTTGCCATCTTGTAGGTAGGGACATGATCCCATTGCTATAGAAATTTTGGGACTTCTGGTCAAAATACCGCGACAAGTGGTTTTGGCAGTCCTCTCGTGATGTTAACCTGATACTGCCTAAAGAATTCTGAAGAGACCGAAACAGGTGGAAATCTGAAGGTGCAAGGTCAGGACTATACGGCGGATGCATTAACACCTCCCAGCCAAACTCTTAATTTTTGCTGAGTGGCTAAAGATGTGTGAGGTCTAGCGTTATCATGATGAAAAACCACACCCCTTCTGTTGATTAATTCCGGCCGCTTTCTATCAACTTCTTGCTTTAATCTCATCAGTTGTTCGCAGTAGAGTTCAGAAGCGATGGTCCTGCCTGGTGGTAACAGCTCATAATGAAAAATGCACTTCCAATCCCACCACACACACAGCATCACCTTGTTGCGAGTTAACCCGGGTTTCGCCACAGTCTGTGAAGCCTGACCGGCCTTTGACCACGACCTTTTTCGCACGTTCTTGTCATACGTGATCCACTTTTCATCACCAGTTATCAGCTTCTTCAAAAATGGTTCGGTTTCATTACGTCGTAATAAAGAATCACAAATGAGTACACGGTTCATTAGGTTTCTTTCAGTGAGCTCGTGAGGTCCCCAAATGTCGAGCTTTTTTGTGTACCCAGTTTTTTTCAAATGCGCCAAAAGTGCTACTCTCACAGACACTACACTAGGGCCATAAACATCGCAAATTTTTTTTGCGATTTGCGTTGCATTTTTACCTTTTTTGTAGTAAAATTTTAAAATGTATCGAATTTCTTCATTAGATTCACTCATCTTGACGGTACGAAAAACAAATGAAAATCACACATTTTCCTAATTTGAATTTGGAATTATGTTCTTTAAAATTTAAACTTTCAATGATACCAAAACCAGCCAGATACAAATAGTATAGCCAAAGAGATTTCATTACAAGTTCATACATACTATAATGCGAAAAGACTTTTTCCCCAACCTAATATTACCACACTACTTGAATTATTTTTAACTAATAATAATAATATCCTGGGACATTATCACACACGGTCATCTAATCCCAAACTAAGCAGAGCTTGTACTATGGACACCAGATAACTGATAAACTACATATACTACTTATTTTTGTAAATACATACCTATATAGATAATTACACCCAGACTCGGGACAAACGGACATGTTCATGCACACAAATGTCTGTATTGGATTGGAATCGAACCCACGACCAGCGGCATGACAGGTGGTATCTTAACCAACCACGCCATCTGGCCTGTAATTATAGGGAATCGCGCGTTTTATCGCTCGGTTTATAGTCATACAACAGTAGGTGACAGCGGGTGGAGGAGCGCGGGCGGGGTGGCTGCATCAAGCGATTCCCGTCCGTCGTCGGGTCGCGTTGGTGCGAGACCGCTTGAATTTATTTTCTCGCCGTAGCTTTTAATTTACGATAGAAGATATTCATTTAAATTGTATGGTGTAAAGGGCTGTTATAACGTGTATGAAACGCTTAAATCGTGAGGGCGACCACTTGACCAACGTGGCAGTACTTTTCAAAGCTGAACAAAAAATATTTAGTAAGTAATCGGAACGGAATGGAAGCGAACTTTTGTCACGAAATTGGGTCAAAGCATAATAAACTTTATGTAAATTGTGTAACGTATCGGTATAAACTACGCATACTATTTATAATAACGCGCAGAATAACAGTCGCACGTCTTCCGCAGAAATCTCGCGCATTCTCCGGAATAATCGCAGCTAACAGCTCGAATATAGTTTGTAGGTACGTTAAGCAATTGACATAAAGTTCATTATGCTTTACACAATTTCGTTCCAAAGATTGTCTTCCACTCCGTTCCACAGTGATGTAAATTGAGCCTAGGATACCTACACTTCACACAAAGTTGATAACAAAACAAAACAGATAAATAAATAAAAATATTAATGTTACCGGTTTGCAAGAGGATCTGGTGTCGTGGTGGTTCTGTTTGGGGTGTTAGGGAAGCCAATGGGTCTTGTGCCCGCGAAGGACCCGCGTTGACCCGCCACGATTGATGACGTCACCAAAACCAAGGCTGATATCTGTAAATTAATACACATTAATTTAGTAATTAATTTTTCCCATAGTAGTTTTATCTGATTGCATCAATAAAATTGGTTTTTGTCATACAAGTCATTAGGAGCCTCTCTGAAGCTTGATTGATCAAAATAGTTTTCCTCAATTCAAATTCATACTGGACCTACCCTTGATTGCAGTCTTATCTCAATCCCCAATAAAATGGAATCGCTAGCAGTGTTAAATTGAAGTGACAGTGAGCGTAGCTATATAACTTTCGAAAGACCATTGGCCATTGGAGCAGATGAGTCCAAGAGTGGTGACCACGATTAAGGAGGTTAGGAACAAGAAGTGTTAAATTACATGTTTGCTTTTTTTAAAAAAAAGTGAGAATTACTTTTGAAGGTAAAAGGAATTTTATATCAACAAATTACCACTTTTCGAATCAAACTTGATATTTTATCATTTTATTACTAGCATTTTAACACGTTTTGATACGAAAACATGCCAAGGTTGGATAGAAACCAAGGAGGGGAAATATGGGAAAATATCGAATTACCACTTTTTTCGTCAATTAGCAAGCGTACGTATGTATAGTGTGGGCCGCGTTCCAGGCCCTAAAAAGATGGCTGAGAGAAACTGGAACTCAAAAAACTGGATTTTGTAATGCAGCTTGGTTAGGTAAGGCCTTTGTCAGGCTTTGTCCTGTAGTGCACTGTGATAAGCTACATTGATGATCGACGAATAAAAACATTTGACACCGACAGTTCTGAACATTGTAGCAATGATACACTGGTTCGGTTTGAAAGACCTATGTCAGCAATAGACTTCGTTGCATTTTAATGATCTAGGCTCGTCTTATAGGACACCCGGACGAAAATAAGAGATTCATACCTACTTCTTACTACCTATTTGTATTTGTACAACAGTAAGTTGCCACCAAAGAACACTACTCTCTAACGAGAGGGTCCAAATAAAGTCTTGAGGATGTTACCTGGAGCTAGACCATTACCTCTTAAAGCAGTATTATTTTAATGTTACATCAATGTGAGAAAGAAATGGAGCAAAACAGGACGTCTAGCTCCATTTCTTTCCCACAATCACATAAGATTAAAATAATACTGCTCTAGGAAGTGGTAGCTGTTAGGTTTTAATAAATCACTATGCACCTAGGCGGCTTCTCATAAATATTAATTATAAACAGTGCTTATCTCAACCGGTTGAGCTTTCTAAATATTGGCCCCGATTCCCTTGTTCACAAACTAAACTAAAGTTAAGTTCAGTGCATATTTTTCTTTCTATTTCATTAAGAATAGGACAAACGATAAATATTAGTTTAGTCCTGTCACAAGAGCATTTCAGACACCAATCTACATTGTCGTCACATGAACTGACCAAGATTATGTCTGGACTTTATAAGAGACTGTGACCTCTGAGTTTGTTTCGGCCTTTCTTCTCAGAGTAGTCAGATAGGAAACGCCGACCTCGAAAAGATGGATTATTTTGTGTTTTTTTCAACATAATCACAAATTATTATCATACCTACAATAAAATTTATCCATTTATGAGCAATGAAAATTTTGCCCATCATTCCACCTTGCTGATCTGTGATTAATTGATTATCATCATCAGCACATATCGTTCTTTAGTCGTAATTCATATTAACTCGTAACGTTGTCTTTAATTAACCATCTAAGTATATGAATGACCACCTATTTATTTTAAAAACCCTTTGTTAACACGACTAGCACAACTTCAAAAACTAACCTTAAAAATTAACACTAGCTTGGAAACACACTTTAAAAATCATTCGAATTAAAAAAACATTATTTAATACAAACTTACCAGCATCTTCATTATTGTGAATACAATTTTCGTTTTAAAATTTAGAAAACGAGCACTCTGTTCCACGTTTAAAAAGCGACTGGTTATAAGGTCAATTTGAGTACAAAAAAATACAAAAACTTGATTGAGGAAAACTCAGTCTGCCTATATGAGTGTACATGTGGTGACTTCACACCGGTTTGTTGTTATACAAATTACTAGTGTTTATGTTTACTTGATTTATTTTACCGTTCAAACGATAAGTTTACCCACTTTTTGCGTGTTTATTTGGGTGATCCTGCGCACTTTCGTATCTCGACGTATAGTTATGTTTCTAAAGCCCACTTTTCACCATGGGATATAATATATACCTATCGTATCCCGAGATACATATTATATCCCGCGATTGGCCTTCATACTGTGAGTTATATCTTACTCCAGTTTGCGTTCGTCATTGGATCACGCCGCACGCGTCGTTCACAAACAAAATCTATCTCCAAACAAAATGGACATTGTTTTGATAGATAGCCACAACAGTACAAATTGGTAGGTTATTAATAGGTTTGCGAATGAGCATACGGACAAGGTCACTCAATGATAGACACGAACTGAGGGAAGCGACAGCGCGTGGCGCGGAATGGTGTGCGGGAGGACAGGAGGCGAAATGTAATAAGTATGAAAGTATCGCTCGGTCGGTCAAAAACTATTTATAGTTTGAGATGTAATACATATTACATCTCAGTGGAAACGGTTCCATTTAAAAGTACGGTGATATCTCTAGATGTAATATAAGTTACATTATATCCCATAGTGGAAAGTTGGCTTAAAGGTATCTACTTATGTCTGGCCTACTGTCTAGACTGGCAGAAAGCTTCTACTTATTCTCTGTGAGGTAAACAAGAATCCTAATTTAAAAACAGAACCTACTTAGCCACTTGCAGCTGTACAGGGTGTACCAGAAAGGTGCGGTCAAATTTAAGGGTGTAGTACAGACCATCAAACTGAACAACTTTCTTTATCCATCATAATCACGAAAAAATTATCAACTATCCCATACAAAATAACACCTACTCGACCCAAATGTATGGGACGGTTGATTATTTTTTCGCGATTACGGTTTTGGTCCCATAGAGAAAGTTGTTCAGACCAAAGGTTTGCATACGCGAAGGAGATAGAGATAGGTACTATATTTCTGTTTCGTTTACTCTTACTACTCGACTGGTTCTTTTAAGTGTGTCCTTTTCGCATTATTAGTACATACAGGATGTATCAGAAGGTGTGGTTAAATTTAAGGGTGTGGTACAGGCCATCATAATGCACAACTTTGTCCTTAGGACCAACAACGCATTTATGAAAAAAATACCAGCTGTCACGCACGTACAAGGCTTCTGTACCTACTCGACCCAAATGTATGGAACAGCTGATATTTTTTTCTCGATTACGTTGTTGGTCCCATGGAGAAAGTGGTTCAGTTTGATGGTCTGTACCACACCCTTAAAAACCACACCTCTCTCATGTGCCTTGTCTATGGCTCTCTATCTATCTATGGTAACGTGTCATGCCGAGCAAGAAAACATCCCACTGTGAAGTGCAAATCACGTCTGACCTACTGATAACTGTAAACGACTCCGTATTAGCATTGAATTTTAAACAACGAATATATAAAAAAACTAAATATTCAAAAATTTTAATGATCATATTGTTTTGGACCAGTCTGATAAAATTGGTCAAACATCCGGAAAAAAAAAACACATTGATTTGTTGATTGGGTGCTGGCGCAAATCTCAAACGTGTTTTTGAGGTGAGACTACGTATCAGCAAGCGGAGTGAAGTATAGTTTGTCGAATAAATGTGATTACTTTAACATCATCAATACGTTTTAAAATTAATTAAACTGACCACTAATTACATGTTGCCGAAACGTTGACACTGACAGTCGGGCTGGTTCACAAATTCAAGGTTCGCTCAGCGCGCTATGGAGCGGGCTATGCTTGGAGTTTCTTTGAAGGATCCGGAAAAGAACCGGAGTTACCGACATAGCCTGCAGAGTAAGCAAACTGAAGTGGCAGTGGCCTGGCCATGTTTGTTGAAGGACCATAGCCGGTGGAGTAGACGAGTCCTGAAGTGGAGACCGCGTATGTGGAGCAAGCGTAGTGTGTGTGCTGCCCCCCAGCTAGATGGACCGACGACCTTATAAAGGTGGCTGGGACACACTGGATGCAGAAGGTGGACGTGGTGGGGATGGGGAGACCTAATTCCGGCAGTAAACCGCGATAGGCTGAAGTGATTTATTGATTGACCAATAATTTACATAATAATATCTAAGGACTTAGAAACATTAAGTGGTGGAGAAAGAGTTAGTTCCATCATTGAGTTGAGGGAGGAACTTCACTTCTCGTATCTTATATAGCTTTTGCCCGCGGCTTCGCCCGCGTGACTGTCGGAAATTATCCCACGGGAACGCACTACCGCGATCAAAAGTATCCTATGTCCTATGGATTAGGATCCAGGTCATAGTTTACCCATGTGCCAAATTTCATCCAAATACGTTAAGCGGTTTTAGCATGAAGCATGACAAACAAACAAATTCACTTTCGCATTATGAAAAACCTGTCTATCGACACTCTCACACTCACGTTGTGTCCCTGACGCCACTCGTAAAAGATGATCGTTCGAAGTTGATGTTCACTAATCATATTCACAAACTAACCAAATCCTCACTAGCGCGCCTTTATATAGGTATACCCTTGATGAAACCTTCTACAATATTCTTACGTATCCCAGATCAATACTAAATATTCCGCAAAATTCTAGTAATTTACAATTTCTTGTGCAATATTTTTCCGTCAACCTGATATATTAAACATATGGAAATGGGTATCCAGAAACTTTTTACTGTATGCAAATCCTTTTAAAGTTCGTGCTAGGAATACAGGACTAGAGCTTATTTAAGCCTACCCGGAAAATGGTTTGTCCTGTTCTAACAAAAGGTTAATTCGATTATGTACAGACGCCAACAGGTCAACCTACTCGAAACTGTCAGATTTTCCCAATCAACCTTGAACTTTGATGCTTTAAGTCGAAAATCTATTAAAGAAATCTGACAGATTGTAGTAGCTTGATGTGCTGGCGTCTGTACAAGGGGATTCCTACTACCCAGGAGTGTATAAATTCGTAATAGTGACGAATACATATTATGATGCTTCGCACAGTCTTTGCACATTGACCTAAATGACACCCAGGTATATTTCCGAGTTTGTAACGGAAAAAGTATTGATATAACTTTTTATTGTTATTTACATTTCTTAGTTACGTTTTTTTTTAACTTTTAATTTAATTTTTATATTTGGATTTTTTTTAGTTTATTACTGATGTTATGTTTTTCATTTTAATATTTGTTTTTGGAAGCACTATATTTTATAACCCAGCGATTTATAGTAGCTATTTTTTTGGGTAGATTTTTAATGTAGGTAGTGTGTTTTTTGGTGTAATTTTGATATCCCTAAAATTAACAAATCAATAGGTGCCGAAATAAAAACAAACTAAAAAGACTTAGCGGGTCTAAATTGGTTTGCAAGTAATAATATATTCTTTTTTTAATAATTTAATTCTTTTTTTCTTTTTCTTCTTTGGAAATATGTGTAACAATTCATTATTATTTTGTTTATGTTGTGTTTAAATATGTTATTACATTACTTAATTGATTTGATTCTATCATTATTCTGACATTTACCATTTTAATTTTAACTTTATCTTTTTTATGTACTTCTATTTTTAGTTAATTTAAATTTAACAATATTAATCACAAACATTGACATTATATCGACAACTATAACTACTAATACGTAATTTATAAGGCTATATAAATATAAAATAATTGTTATTTTATATACAGGCTGTAAGGGACAGCCCTCCACAAACTAACAGGGTACATTCAGCTCCTTATTTTGAATCATATTCCACTGGAAATTTTCTCAGGAAAATTTTATTTTTTTAATTTTTTTTTTCAGTTACTATTCCTTTATTTCAATGTAAAATTACATTACTGTACGCAGTACTCCATTTATGTAAATAAAACAGCTACAATAAAAAAAAAACAACAAGGGATGTTGAACTACTCTAACGAACGACGCGTGAAATCAGCTGTTCACTTTCTGCGTAGCTATAGAGTTCACCGAACTCACCGCTTTAGGGAAACGTCGTACGGTCTTGGAATGGAATAAAACTAGTTATAATGATACCATAATGTTTCTTTTTTTTTTTTTTTTTTTTTTTTTTTTTATGAATGGCATCTCGTAGTTGACCTAGAGAGGTCGAGACTACTTAACCGGACTATCCTGTGGCTGCCTTAAGAAAAACTCAAAGCCTCCAGCCAGGGGCAAAAAACTTACAGACTAAGCGACTACACGCTAAGGGCTCCCCCTGTGGGGAACGGGCCTCGGCTTAGGGCGTCGCTGGGGGGAGGACAGCAAGATGGGACAGGCTGGATCAGATTTGAATTATTATTATCAGGGGAGTTTAAAGCTACAGGCTCAGCTACGCCACCAGCTGGCACATCATACCCGAGCAAGGGACGGGGGGGAGGACCATTATTGCGGGGTCGGCGCGAGGGACCTCGGCGGCGAGGTCGGAATGTCGATTTGTTTTTGTTCCTACGGTCCCTACTGCTCTCCTGGAGAAGAGTTATGGGGTCGTCGGGATCTGAGAGGACAAGCCTGGGGCGGCGGACCTTACTAATAAGAGAGGGGACATAGCTAGCCGCCTCGACAACCAGAGGGTTGCGATGGTTGGTGGCTGAGTCGAAGAAACGCTTGGAATTGCGTTTCAAGAACTGGGAGATGGTGGGAATGTCGAGATCGACATGGAGGATTTCGTTCCGAACGAACCAAGGGGCTCCCGTTGCCTTTCGGAGGAAACGGTTTTGGAGGGCCTGCATCCTATGTATGAGGTGAGGTTTTGCGTGCGCAAACACTGAACCCGCATAGGTCATGATGGGGCGAATGCACGCTGTATAAATGCGCAATTTGCACCTAAGTGACAATTTGCTACGTGCATTCAGAACGGAGTGGAGCCTACCGAGAGCGAAAGCGGCGCGCGAACGCACCTGCTTTATGTGCTCAGCGAAGGAGAGGTGGTGGTCGAGGGTCACACCGAGGTATTTGGCTCGCGTCTCCCAAGGGATCGGCTTGCCGAACATGGTGATCGGTCGGGGGGGAATGTTTCTTTATTTTCCTAAGACATATATAGCATTTTTGGATCTTGTACATAGTGGTATGCTCACTAAACACCTCATTTCTAATGGACCAATTAGAACAGCCGTACGCCTTCGTATTTCGATCCGGCTGTTGCGCGTCTCCGTATATAAATAGGCAGCGCCACAAGTGTCGTCTCCAGTTACTAACTCGACGCGCAGTTGGAGTAACGTACCTCAGCTACGGACCTCAGTGCGCTGTCGCGCGCCGTCGTGGTCGGATGTTGATGCTGCATGTAGGCCACTACACCGCATACCTATTACCTACCCCTCCCAACCAGTAACTGATGCTCCGATTTGTGCATAAAAACACAAACAAATCGGGTTTATTGGATTCTCATAACGTTCCTGAAATAATTTCATGTACCGGGCATCTTAGTATGATATACTGAATTCACCCCATCAGTCTGCGGAGGGCTGTCCCTTACACCCTATACAGGGTGACTCAGAACACCTCTTTTGATCCAGCGGCCCCATATTCTGTTGTGCATTATTAATTATTAGATGAAGTTCCCAACAATGTTTATTAAAGTTTTTGAATGCTTTCGACATGTCAAAGTTTTCTTCATATTTTTGATGCAGTCAACCCTAAATTTGGTTGACCTCTATTCTCTCTTCTTTGATATAGGGATGAATGCGTCAGATAAGACACTTAACACATAATAGTAAAAAGCCTATAATTTTCTTGCATCAGAGAGGCAAGTTGTTTTTTTTTTCAAGATTGAATTAAGTCTTGAATACCAGTATGACATGCGAAATACCTTCGCAGAGTAGAAGTAGACGTAGCTACATACATCTGCATAAAACTGCAGTTTAAACCCAACTAACAAGGTTTTTATAAAATACAAATACCTAGTAAAAAGTTTAATAAAAAAAATATTAGCTCCCTATGAAAATTAATTCCATTTGTTTAACAGGTATCTATCCTCAAAAGTAAGATATCGAACGACCTAACTGTTTTCGTTACTCTTTGGTGAAATACATTTTTATAAGAATTAATTGCAGTTTTAATCCTACGATTGGTAGAAATGCCACCAATATCTTGCAATTTCCTACACTATACTGCACGCCCATTGCTTCCGGCTTTCTTATTGGATATCGGCATCGGTTGAAGAATGCTTCAAATCCGAAAGATTTTTTAAACTGAAATGATTTTGAATGTTATTTAATCATAAAAATACGATTCAAAATCATTTCAGCTTACAAAAATCTTTTGACGTGCCGCCGTGCCGCCGCGCGCGGCCTTCGAGCTCGCCGCCACCTCGGAAAGAAAATCACTAAAAGATTCCGTACATGTGTAATAATAAAGCGATTCTATTCTAAGACCGGGCAATCTTTTTGGGGTTTTTGGATACTGTATTCGATTATTTTGGAATTAGATTTGTTTCATAATTATGGCAATGTATTTTATTTTATTTTTATTTATTTTATTAGATTTGTAATTAATGCTACAAATACTAGTCAACCTCGATAATACAATTTTAACTGGCCGCTTATCACATCATGGGACAGAAATACCGTAAGCAAAATGTAGGTGCACTGCTATCACTAGGTACAATATTTTATTTTAAAAATAGTACCTATTTATTATCGGAATTCACTTAATATCTTATTGATCCCTAAAATTGTGTACATTTTTATTATTGTAGGCTAGTTAAGTAATTAGGCATTTATTTCGCTAGTTCACTTCATTCTTTCGAGCTGGATGCTCGTCGTCTAGTTTCGCGTTGGATTGCAGTGAATTTTGCGAGGAATCATGACCGAATATGCGAACAATGAATATTATGACATGATAATGTGTGTAGGTGCGATTGACGGTAATCTTGCAGCAGCAAGACAACTGTCTAAGTTCTGTGTACCTTTTGTGTTTGTTGTCCTTATTGTGAATAATATGTTCATGTGCTAAAACTATGAGTGTACTTACGTGTACCTACGTGTGTAAAGCTGCGCAGGATTTGAAAAGGAAAATGGTATGGTATGTACAAACTTAATAATTACCGTACTGCTCATTTCACTCGCGCGATGAGGCAACAGCTCGCCAGGTCAAAGGACGCGACAATACCTACATACCTACGGCCTGCGGTCATTGATTTATTTGGCTCCGCCTATCTAGGGTTGCTACGACATAGCAAAATTAAAATATTATTTGTATTTTGTAAGAGAAAACCGAAATTATTTAAAGTTGAGATATGACCATGGCGACCTTCCAGAATAACGAATAGTGTATTAAACAATACACTGTTTTCGGTATAACAGGGGTATTTTGAATCACACTGTATATATTTTCATATTTGAATCTTAATGTTAATAATTGGAAGTATACTATGTTGCTGTGCCCTAACAGGGTCCATAATGTACTTTAGCTTTAAGCCTTATGTAACATCTTATAAAAATTATGGTATGCAAATATATAAATATGAATAAGAGTCATGTACAATAATTTTCAAGGTCAAGGTCATTCTCTTGTCAGTCTCGTTGAAACAGTCTCGCTGACTGTTTCACATAAGACCATGAGCGGAATATAAACCATAGGCCGTTTTCACACTGCAATGATACTTACAACGGCACATAGCTCGGACGTCAACGAGACGATATGGAGACGATATCGGTATATGACATGATGTAACCGTTAGCATGCAGTATGCCGCAGCAGTCTTGAATAGTCGCGTTGCGCCAGTAAAAACAAACCGCCGCACGATTCCAAAAGTTACAGTCAATTAATTAGTTGATTTTAGAGTCTTCGTGAGTTTTATCCCACAAACAGGGCTTTGATTCTATTAGTTCTATCGAGGTGACGACGTCATATTAAAACATTGACAATGCAAATAATTAAAATATCGTAATAAAATATTTATTTTAGCTTTTGTACAGACGCCAGCACATCAAGCTACCCGAAAAGGTCATAATCAACTTTGAACCTAATGCTTTAGCGATAAAGTTGAAAATCTATTAAAGAAATTACAAATGACAATACACACATGAGATGTCACATAGAAGAAAAAACAAAAGAAGATGTAAAATAAAGAAGAATAAAAATAAAGCTATAAAAAGAGGTTTTAAACTTCTCGTTGGTTCTAACAGACATGTTAAATATTCATAATTTATGTCTTGCTGCAACGAAATATAAACAGTGTAGTGTGGGCGATGCGGTGTGGCGGCGGAGGCTACTTCCCCGCGAATTTGCTTCACCCTGCACTGTGTCGTCCGCCGATATCGGCACGGCTGAGGGCGGGCACGACAAACAATGTCTAGTAGTAATTGTATGAAACTATCTATCCAATCCGTCGACATCGTGTAGTTATGGTGTCGTTATCGTTATTGTCGAATGTGAAAATGGCCATTGCCGTAATCCCTACACTTGTTGCTTTACAAACACCTTAGTGATTACTATATTTATTCTTTTTGTTAGCCTACGTATATTGTGTCAAAGGCCTCCCCTTTTTTACTGACTTCAAAAAGTAGGAGGTTGGTTATAAACATGTCGATATTTTCTTCAATTGTGAGTCAATTCTGAAAATTATTTTTTTTTCATTTTGTAGAAGAAGTTTGCGCGGTGATGCCATATAAATTTTATTAACTTTGCTTGGATAGTTTTTGAGTTAGCTTCGATAATACGTATTGAATCCACTTTGTGTATCTTTTTGATGTTATAATACTTCCTGTCACTGTTGTTTACATAGCAAGTAGTGGTATACGAATTGAAGTAGGGTAGGTACCATAACTAAAAAGTGAAAAATAAAAAACCGACTTTCAAAAAAAAAAAAAACATTACAAAGTGAAAAATAACTTTAACTTCGGAAGTCTATGGTAAAAAACTAAAATACAGTTCCAAAGAAACCGACTTCAGAAATTAAAGTTATTTTTCACTTTGTAGTGTTTTAATAAAGATTTTTCATTCCTAATCTTGTGCGATCACTGGCCATGCTGGCCCTGCAAACGTTATTAGATCGTCACCCCACCTTCGCCGTGGTCTACCTCGACTGTAATGTCCACCCTCAGGCGTCCAGTGAGTGACGATCATTGTCCATCTCTCCATTCGTGCACTCCCACTTCAGCCTGTCTGTTTATCTCTCTAGTTATGGAGCGCAGGGTGGTGTTTCTAACTCGATCTGTACGCTTGACACCTATTATGCTGCGCTCCATTGCCCGTTGGCATTGTATGAATACTTATTTCTAATTATTTCTTCTCTCTTTACAGCCAATGCAGATCCAGAGCTGACCGAGCTACACAGAGCTAGTATCAAACGAAACTGCGGAAAAGTCCGGAAATTACAAGAGCATTAGGTTGCCGTCAGTAATCAAAACCTCTGGTTGCACAACCAGTACAATCAGCTGGACAACCATGGTCGCCTTATTACAATGTTGGTTGTCACACGGTAAAGGCGGTGAAGGGCGGGCGTTTTGGGGACTGTCTTATGTAATTTTGACGTTCAAAAAGTGCTGATTCTCAGCCTAGTTTGAATAAATGACTTTTGATTTTGATTTCTGATTTTGACTGAACATGTTTATAAAAGTTAGGGTAGAGATGTGTGAGGAAATGTTTGGAAATGTTTTTAAGCTCTAGGTCAAACAGAGGTGAATCCCGCGCGGGATGCGGAATGAAATTCACTCGTCCCGATTATGTCAACTAACTTATAAGGAGTTGTTCAAACTGTCAACAATTGACACGCGGTCGCGTCTCGCATCCCGCTCGGGATTCGCCTCAGTTTGAACAGTCCTATATGCGTTTGCAGTTTTGAGGTTGAAACTAAGATCGAACTTTTAATTAGCTACAGTAAAATGACACTGCTACTGTCATTTCCTCTGTTTTGCTTTCTTAATGCGCAAATTGTCTATGTGTTCTTCTTTTAGTAGTTTCGTTTTGACATTGTCGGATTCTTTTCTTTCAACCTGTGTATTCAAAATAAATATACTTATTTCTAAATCTCCAAAAAGTTTCCTTGTAATAATTCGTAAGATTGGCAATAAACTACATGTGCCTTTTCGCCTACTTTTTGAACCATTTTAATCTGGTTGTAGAGGCGTAGGATTTAAAATAAATGTGCGTGAGCGTCAACGGAATATTGAGTAAAATCAAATTAATACTTTATTACTTAGGCTGCAAAGTATATTTTCACCCAACTACGGAAAAGTTAAGGTTATGAGTTTAAAGGTATGTATGTTTGTATGGAGGTTCGATGTTTTTTTCACAAAAACCACAAAAACCAAGTACCTTGATGTCTATACAGTCAAAGACTTCAAATAATCTAGGTTACGACGTAAGGCACGTTACAAGAGTGACGTCATTATAAAACAAAAAGCGAAATTAGGCAACATTTTAAGGTAAACGAAGGTAAGGTTTTCGAGTCAAATAAAATGAACAATTTATTGCATTTTACTATTATTTTTATTTAAACTCACTCTAATGAGGCTTTAGTTGTATCTAAGAATAAGCTTAGCAATTAAGTTTTATTTATTTTAAAAACTCAATAAAAATGTTTATTAAATTGAATATTGGTTTTTTTACATAGATAACTAAAATAATTATTCAGGTCCACTTCCTTGCGGATAGGTGTCCATCCGTGGGTAATTTTCTGGATATTGTTTTAATTTGGTGGTAACCACATTTGACGTAATGAAGTACTGTGTTTTCCACTGATAGTTTTGTGTCGATTGGAAACTTGCACCATTTTTGGTAACCACCCCGGAACTCGAATGGGAATTAAGATTAGAAGTCTGATATACATTAGAATTGGGATTACTAGTGAAATGAACATTAGAATTGGGATTACCAGTAGGATACACATTAGAATTGGGATTATTATTGCTATAAATAGTAGGAGTGGGATTACTATTTTCACTGGGGTAAACGTTAGAATTGGAATTACCATTAACATTGGGATAAGCATTGTTATTTAAATTACCATTAGGACTAACATTATTACTGGGTTGACTAGGAGCAGTAGTAGGACTGAACCTGTTAAAAATTATAGTTGTTCCAGTGCCAGTAAACCCAGGAGGGGGTGTTAAAAACCTATTGTTCACTTGCCCAGAATTTGCATTGTTTTGCAGGGGTATAAGATCCACGAAGAGATTGGGCCTCTGTGGGTAAGTCTGTGGATCCTCCCTTTGTTTCTCATATGCTTGCCAGTTGATAAACCAGAGCGGTTGCTTGTCTATGGGCAGTTTGCTGAGCCGATCGACGAGGTCCCAGTCGCCATTTGCTTCAGTTGGTAGTCTTCCTGGTGTGCCCTCGCCGAAACTGTCAAATAAAAAAGTAAAACGTTAAAAAAACTAAGCACTACACAGATAATATCTTGACTTTAAAAGAGAGGCCCTCTGAGTTTGTTTTTGTGCTTCTTCTGCGAGTAGTTAGATAGGAAATACTGGCCTCAAATTAGTTTTAGGACATACGAGGGGTGATAAAAAACTAATGATAATGAATATTAAACACGGTGATTATAGTTTTAAAAAAAATATTTTTCTACATAGTCTCCTAACAAGTCAATACATTTAGTCCATCTTTTTTCTAAACCCAGAATTCTCTTAGAAAAAAATCTTTGTCTTGACCCTCCAAAAACCCTTCAACAGCTGTCATCACTTCGCTATCGTCTTTAAATTTCTTGCCACGGAGGTGTTCCTTGAGCCGAGGAAAGAGATATAAGTCACTAGGAGCTAGATCTGGTGAATAGGGCGGGTGTACGAGCAGTTCGAATTCCGATTCTTGAATGGCAGCCATCGCAACTGCGGCTTTATGAGCTGGTGCGTTGTCTTGGTGAAACAGCACTCCAGCTTGCAGTTTGCCGCGTCTTTTTTCCTTAATGGATTCCCGCAATCTTCTTATTTGGTATGTGTAGTAAGAGCCCGAAATAGTGGCTCCCTTTTCTAAATATTCCACCATAATTATTCCTTCAGCGTCCCAAAAAACGGACGCCATAATCTTTCCCACTGAAGTTGACTCTTTGAATTTCTTCGGCGTCGGTGAGGAAGCTCGCTTCCAGGTCTGTGATTGTTGTTTGGTTTCAGGATCAAAATGGTGAACCCAGGTCATGTCCATAGTCAAGAAACGTGGCAAAATTTTTTCCTGATCTGCTTGGAACTTTTCGAGATTCACTCTCGAAATGTCGACTCGTTTTTTCTTTTGCTCGTCGGTTAACATTCTCGGCACCCAACGCGCGCAGACCTTTTTCATATGCAATTCGTTCGTGAAGATTCTTTGAACACTGCCATAAGAGATCCCTGTGACCTCAACTATATGTCTGATAGTTACTCTCCGATCTGCCTACATGACATGTTTGACTTTTTTCACATTATCTTCAGTGAGGGACGTGGATGGGCGTCCTTCGCGATGTTCATCTTCCGTGGATGTTCTGCCCAGTTTAAACTCCTTCGCCTAGCGTGCAACTGTGGAATATGGAGGAGCAGAGTCTCCCAATGTTTCCACTAAGTCGGTGTGTATGTCTTTGGTAGATATTTTTTTCAAACAGAGGTGCTTGATGACAGCTCTAATTTCGTTTTTCTCCATTTTGATGTTATCTCTTCGACAGTTCGTATTCAAATGAATGTACCTCCCTTTTTTTGTGTATGGCATCTCGTAGTTGACCTAGAGAGGTCGTGGCTACTTAACCGGACTATCCTGTGGCTGCCTTAAGATGACTCAAAGCCAGGGGCATAAAACTTACAGACTAAGCGACTACACGCTAAGGGCTCCCCCTGTGGGGAACGGGCCTCGGCTTAGGGCGTCGCTGGGGGGAGGGCTGAAATATGGGACAGGCTGGATCAGATTAGAATGATTATTATTGTCAGGGGAGTTTAAAGCTACTGGCTCAGCTACGCCACCAGCTGGCACTTCATACCCGAGCAAGGGACGGGGGGGAGGACGATTATTACGGGGTCGTCACGAGGGACCTCGGCGGCGAGGTCGGAATGTCGATTTGTGTTTGTTCCTACGGTCCTTACTGCTCTCCTGGAGAAGAGTTATGGGGTCGTTGGGATCTGAGAGGACAAGCCTAGGGCGGCGGACCTTACTAATACGAGAGGGGACATAGCTAGCCGCCTCGACAACCAGAGGGTTGCGATGGTTGGTTGCTGAGTCGAAGAAACGCTTGGAATTGCGTTTCAAGAACTGGGAGATGGTGGAAATGTCGAGATCTACGTGGAGGATTTCGTTCCAAACGAACCAAGGGGCTCCCGTTGCCTTTCGGAGGAAACGGTTTTGGAGGGCCTGCATCCTATGAATGAGGTGAGGTTTTGCGTGCCCAAACACTGAACCCGCATAGGTCATGATGGGGCGAATGCACGCTGTATAAATGCGCAATTTGCACCTAAGTGACAATTTGCTACGTGCATTCAGAACGGAGTGGAGTCTACCGAGAGCGAAAGCGGCGCGCGAACGCACCTGCTTTATGTGCTCAGCGAAGGAGAGGTGGTGGTCGAGGGTCACACCGAGGTATTTGGCTCGCGTCTCCCAAGGGATCGGCTTGCCGAACATGGTGATCGGTCGGGGGGGATGTACCTCCCGGGAATCGTGGCCTATTTATATGATATTTTTATGCTAACCTAGTGGGTATACGGGCAAGCAAAAAAAAATAAATATATTTTTATGTGCACTGGATAAATGATAAATGATAAATGATTTTTATTTCTGTAAGTAGGTTTGTACAAACACTTTTACAAGTCAATATTTTTTTTTTAAACTAGATGAGGTCGGCGTTTCCTATCTGACTACTCTGAGAAGAAAGGCCGAAACAAACTCAGAGGTCACAGTCTCTTATAAAGTCCAGACATAATCTTGGTCACTTCATGTGAAGACCATGTAGATTGGTGTCTGAAATGGTCTTTTGAGGAAAGAACCACACAGATTGAGAGGACCTGTCCAGTCAGTGCACGCATTTGTCAGTAATCGCGCAGCTCAACTCAGAACTTAAGGAGCTCAACGATTCGACGAACAATACCAAAGAAAGGACATTGGGGTAGGCCGCATAGATTACTCAAACTGCCAGACCATGATTAAAAATAACTGAGAGAAAAAATAAAACAAACAACAAAAAAAAAAGCAATGACCTACATAGTCTTCACATTCACAATAAAGTAAAATAATATAATACTACAAAGTAAATATTAATGTCAACATTCAGTATGCAAAAATAAAAACAATATAAAATAAAATTGGAGCAGTTCAATCCCAAGCCTTTTTGTCCTCAATATAATCTTTAACGGTATAAAAAGCTTTCTGACACAACTTGCGTTTAATGAATGATTTGAATTTATTAAGACTCAGATCTTGAACGTGGCTTGGAAGTTTATTATAAAAGCGTATACATTGACACCTGAATGACCCACCTATTTTCTTGAGCCTTGTTGGAGGTACAACAAATTTGTGTTTGTTCCTAGTATTTATATTGTGGATATCACTGTATTTTTTAAACAATTTAATGTTTTTATGGGCATATAAAAGATTTTCAAAAATGTACTGAGAAGGCAAAGTCAGTATATTAATCTCCTTAAATTTCTCTCTGAGAGATTGTCTCGGACTTAATTTATAAATGCATCGAACAGCTCTTTTCTGCAAAACAAACTACCCGATTATCATTAATTTTTGATCACCCCTAGTATCTAATTTATTTTTGACGTGTAAAAGAGATCAATGGTGGCCCAGTGGTAACGGCTGCGACTTAGGAGTTGTAGGTTATAAGTAGATTCGAACTTACAGGCGCTTTACTTTGTGTAAATTATTTCATCACCAATGCTCTCAAAACGATGAAGGAAAATATCGTAAGAACACTGGCATAACCTACAACCAAAAATTCGAACACACGTGACATCTACCAACCCGCACTGGGCCCGCGTGATGGATTCACCGAGAGGAGACCTGTGTCCCAGCAATGGGAACGTTATAGGCTAATTATGTGTAAAAGTATTTTTTAAAAATCAATTCACAGAAATAAATTATTTGTCATCATAACCATTTTTAAGGTCCCGTACCAAAATGGTAAAAAGAAACCCTGGTGCGACTCAGTCTGTCTGTCACAGCTGGATATCTCAAGAACTACTAATGCTATCTATTTGAATTTTGGGATTGATTTAGATGACGTTTGCCCAACTATTTTGCAAATAAGAATGTAATAACAATATTTATATATTTTTTTTGCAACAGGGACTGAAAGGGGGTCTTAAAACTTCCAAGTGGAGCTACTAGGGTTTGTGGGGTATCCATATGCGAGTGCGTTGTTTGCACATTCTCAAACATTTACGTTTTTATAGGGTTGGCTAATTGGTAATGAGCGTTTTAGTTTATAATTTCTAGAATTTTCGGAAAGGTTCGAGAACGTTCTGTAGCAGAGGGTATATAAAGAGCGAGTCTCGCTCATACGCGTTATTGATACGAGTAGTTTGGCTGTTAGTGCGTTAAATTTCACAAAGAAATGAGTGATATTAAAACCCACGTATGACATTGTTTATTATATGAGTTTCAATCTGGGCATTCTGCTGCAGAAGCTACACGTAATATATGTCAAAGGATAGCTCACGATGCAGTCTACGAAGCATCAGCAAAGCGCTGGTTCCAACGGTTCCGCAATAACGATTTTTCCTTAACCGATCAACCAAGGTCTGGGCGCCACGTGGAAATGATATCAATAAATTAAAACAATTAATCGAAGAAGATCCTCGAACAACTACACGCGATTTGGCTGTTCAGCTCGAGTGCTCTCATGGCACCATAGAAAATCATTTACATGGTTTGGGAAAGACTTACAAATATAGTGTTTGGGTACCCCATCAATTAAGTAAAGATCAGCTGAACTACCGAGCTGAGATTTGTGTACAACTTTTATCTTTCCGCCGCACATTTAATTGGTTATATCATCTTGGAGATGAAAAGTGGGTTCTCTATGTTAATCACACACGCAAGCGGCAGTGGCTGTGATGTAAAGAACAGGGAAAACCAACGTCAAAAGGTGATCTTCATCCTCGCAAGGTAATGCTTTCTGTCTGGTGGGATATACATAGAGTAATAAGCTGGGAATTCCTTCCTACTAATACTACGATTACAGCAACAGTATATTGTGATCAACTCGAAAAACTGAAGCTTGACATCCATCGCAAACGTCCACAACACGACAAAATATTTTTCCTGCACGACAATGCCCGGCGCATATTGCTAAGAGTACCAGGCTAAAACTATTGGAGCTTAATTGGGAAATAATACCCCACCCTCCATATTCGCCGGACTTAGCACCAACTGATTTCAGCTTGTTCCGATCACTTAGTAATAATTTACGGAAAAAAAGCTTTGACGATGAACCACACTTGAAACAATGCATAGATGACTTCTTCAATTCAAAACCAACGAAGTTCTATGCGGACGCCACCATTCACTCTTTGCCAGATCGATGGCGAATGGTAGTAGAAAACGACGGCGAATATATTATTAATGATTAACAATTATTCATTTAATAAATAAATACAAATAAAATAGTTGTATGTCGCACATTACTTATTAGCCAACCCAATATTTTTTAGGCCGCACAGTTTTCGACATGTGATGAAAAATTAAAAAAATATATGGACAAGGGAGGAACCTTGTCTCCGAAGTTCAGTCAGAGAAAAATCTGAAATTTTTCTGTGTGATAGAAGTTTATGTAAAGATTACAGGAAAAATAAAGCGATGTCTCTAAATAGCACACTTTTCACGGAACCCTCGGTGCGCGAGTCCGACTTGCTATTGACCGGTTTTTTATTACTAGGTTCTAGCAAATGGTAAACACCATTCCCACTGCTGGGATTCAAGCCCTCTGTATGAAGGCGCTACAACGCGACGCGCCTGTCTGCAGGGGCCTTGATGAACAGTGAACCAAAATCCACAACGCGGGTTGGTGGACGTCTCATGTCTTCGAAATTTTGGTTCTAGGAACTGCCGGTTTCACTATGATACTCGAGTCGTATTAATTTCAGGCACACACTGTATATATAATCTGGTGATAACTGAGGAAAATGTCGTGAGGAAAGTTTTGAGTATGAATGTGAATGGCTATAGATACGAGTAATGGAAGTTCAAGGAAACGATGGATGGACTGTGTGAAAGATGATATGGCCAGAAAGGGAGTGACTACCGAGATGACGACTAATAGAAAAGTATGGAAGAAATAGACATGTTGCACCGACCCCAAATGAATTAAGACCAGGGCGGGAGAACGATGATATATAAATAAAAGATGACTGGTTTTTTTTTTGTGGTTCAATCTGTCCATTTACTGACATTCAGCATCTTTTGTGTTAAGTTTGTTTAGTCATGCTTGGTATGCGCCCAGTGGTGCATCCACATCGATCCGTTTGTGGTGTGTCAGCTGTCATGGTATCAGGTCTTGTGTGGTTTGTCTTTGAAGCCTCTTGAATGTTTTCATCAAGTTTGATGCCCGTTTATTAGGATGAGTAGTAATCCTATTCTTGTAGGCACTGACTGCTTGCATGATTTGTTCTTTCACCTTTGGTATTTTTAAGTCCCGATGTAAGCTATCGTTAGTCATGTACCATGGTGCATTAGTTATTATCCTAAGCATTTTTGACTGAAGTTTTGGAGTATGTAAATGTTTGAATTGGCTGCCGTGCCCCACAGTTGTATACCATATGTCCAGATACGCATTATGATACACTTATAAATCTTGAGCTTATTTTCCAGGGAGAGCTTGGATTTTTTTGATAGTAACTGGTAATTAGTGACCGATACTTAAACACATGATTGTACTCATGATAACAAACAACTTTTACTATGGCACCAAACCTGAAATCACGGAAAAAAAACCAGCTGTATGTTCGCATAACTCGTCAAAATGCATAGCAAAACTGATTATTTTAATTATTTTTTCCCATAGTAAAAGTTGTTTGTTATTATGAGTACAATCATGTGTTTAATATCGGTCACTATCGGTCGGTAGCCGTTTTCGAGAACGTATATATACGTATACGTTCTCGAAAACGGCTCGAACGATTCCGATGAGATTTATATGATAGGGGTTTACGGGGGAAAAAAATCGATTTAGTTTGATCTCATTTCTGGAAAAACAAAAACCAACCAGATACTTATCATAATATGCAGAGTTCTAAACTTTTTGCCAATTTAATCATGCGATAGGCTTCCATTTTATAGAAAAACCCAGTACGTGTCGCTTAAAATAGATTTTACTATAATGAATTTAATGATACGAGTACAGGTTTTATAATAACTTTGTCTTTTTGTACAATACCTGCTATCTCCTAAAAAGCTTTACGAAACAGGCACTTGTCGAACAATTTCCATCCCAGTGCAGGTGTCCGTCAAGGTTGCATAATATCACCGTTCCTTTTCAATGTTTACACCGAACTCACATGCGCATCACTCTGCAAGACTGGACAGACGGTGACTCGATCGGTAGCTACAAAATTGCATATCTGCGATACGCTCATGACACTACGCTGTTTACTACTAGCGCAAGTCATGTAGAGGAATTACTTTGCAAGATGGAGAACGTGAGCCTCGAATTCGGACTAAAGATTAACCGCAAAAAAACTAAGGTGAATATCGTGGATCGCGGTAACAACAACTCGCCCGAGGTCTCTAAAATTACGAACTGTGACGTGGTCCAGTCCTATATTTATTTTGGAGCGTTAATCTCAAACGGGAGTGGATGCACAGTAGTGCAACTTATACAAGTCAATTTAATTATTTTATCATTTATAGTGCGTGATAAAAGCTTGTTTTTAGTTTTTTTTTTTAACTATTTTTTTTTTCTTTTTAGTCTGATACTTATATTAAATTTATCATTTAGTTAATAAGTCTAAAGTCAAAGAAGTTAATACTTCAGTGGTTTACTATGAGACGCTGTAGAGTTCCACTATCCACCTCCTGGCTCAATCATCAGACCCTCGACACCAAGTTCAATATATTGGACTCATTAAAATGAATCATATGGACTCCAAACTCGAGGGGTTTACTAGTAGCCACTGAGAGTTCTACGTTTTACCTCCTGCCTTCATCATCAGACCCTCGTTGCCCAAGCCCGATCTTTTGGACTCGTTCAAACGAATCACTTGAGCACAAAGTCGAAGGGTTTACTAAGTGACATAAAGTTTATTACAATATTTGTATGTAATCTATAACAAAACATAGTGCAACATATAATTATTGCATAAGGCACACAAGCCCCCACCACCCCAACAACTTTATGTACCTATGTTTTACAAATAAATATTTCTGATTCTGAACATTTTACACGATATCGTTCCAAAAAATTGTCTTCCATTCCGTTCCGCAGTGACGTAAATTGAGCCCAGGATCTTCACACAAAGACGATAAGAAAACAAAACAGAAAAATAAAAATATGAATGATACCGGTTTGCAAGAGGATCTGGTGTCGTGGTGATTCTGTTTGGCGTGTCAGGGAAGCCAAAGGGTCTTATACCCGCAGAGACAATTGTTGACGTCACCAAAACCAGGGCTGGTATCTGTAAATTAATACACACATTAATGAATAATTAATTTTATCAGCAGATTTGTTTGAATTTGCATTTTTTTGTTTGTTATAAAAGTCATAGTTCAATATTTAAAAGCCTCTCTGAAGCTTGATTGATCAAAATAGTCTTCCTCAATTCAAATTCATACAGGAGTACAGGAGTCGTATCTCAATCCCCAAAAAAATGGAATCGCTAGCAGAGTTAATTGAAGTGACAGTGAGCTAGCCATATGTCTTTCGAAGGCCATTAGAGCAGATAAGTGCAAGAGTGGTAACCACGTATTAGCAAGCGTAGTGTGGGACGCGTCCCAGATCCTAAAAAGTTGGCTGAGACAAACTGGAACTCGGAAAACTGAATTTTGTAACGCAGCTTGGGTAGGTAAGGCCTTTGTCAAGCTTTGCCCAGCAGTGCACTATTATAGGCTACATTGAGTATCGACGACTAAAAACATTTGACATCGACAGTTTTGAACATGGTGTAGATACCTACTTACTACCTACATCAGTAAGTTGCAACCGAAGTCATGACGATGTTACCGGATTGCAAAAGCCAATTTTTACGAGATTGATAGGTAGGTACACATTGATGCGGAAATTGATCGTCTACCAAGTGCAATTACTACAATAGAAATTGATGGCAATTGATCGTTAGGTAATAAATGATAAATGATTTTATTTCTGTAAGTAGGTTTGTACAAACGTAAATGGTAAATAAATGATAAATGATTTTATTTCTGTAAGTAGGTTTGTACAAACACTTTACTTTAATCATGTTTTTTTTTAAACTACATAGATGAGGTCGGCGTTTCCTATCTGACTACTCTGAGAAGAAATAAAAAAAATAAAAGGTCAGTCAATATGCACCTGATTCTCACAAATATTAACACCCTCAGCGCCATGTGTATCATTACTGCACACACTGTCTCAACACTTGTGTATCATTTAAGATACACAGTCCTCTAGTGAGTTTGGACTTTGTGTATCGGTCATGTACACGCTTTCTATACATTAGACCATTAAAAGTCGTTTGCTTGGCGTTTAGGGTGTTAAATACTAGCTTCTGCTCGCGACTTCGTCCGCATGAAATTTCTTGTTCCTCTGACTAACACCGTCACAATAACGCGGGCAGGCAATGCGATCATTGCCTGCCCGCGTTCGCTTAGCGTTCTTTCTGATATTTTTTTTCTTTTTATCGGCACCTAAGGGTTCCTTGCGTGAAGTTAAATATGCCTTAACCTTCCTCTTCCTTAAAAATAGCGCTATCAAATGCAACAATATTTTTTCAAATCCGACCGTTAGTTCCAGAGATTAGCGCGTTCAAACATACAAAAAACAAAAAGAAAACAAGTTCAGCTTTATTGTTAGTATAGATTTAGATACATAAATATTCAGGCCAATTTTTAAGTTTATAGATCACAGGAATAAGATTTTTCAAATAAACTGTGTCCTCTTCACCACAACAGGGCTTGAATTTTTGGTTTTAAGTATTGAAAATTATTATATACACAGTCTGGCTATAAATACTGTTACAATTAAAAATAAGAAAGATATTGCATTTGAATTTGGAATCTGTCATTTTTATACGATCGTTCATTGATTTTCTAATGTTGGCGCCAATATATTTTGCGATATTAAAATGCAGTGGGGTGTTATAGAGAACCGCATCGCTGTGATTGCATTACACAAAGTTGGTATGGAGCCAAATGCAATTTTTAAAACTCTCCATACGCTTGGTATTAGTCAAATGTTTGTGTACCGGGATATTAATAGGTACAATGAGACCTCCTCTGTTTGTGACAGAAAAAGCTCTGGCTGTCCACGTAGTGTTCGTACGAAAAAGATCGTCAAAGCAGTAAGGGAAAGAATTCGAAGAAATCCTGTCCGAAAGCAAAAGATTTTATCTCGGGAGATGAAGATAGCACCCAGAACCATGTCGCGTATTTTAAAAGATGACTTAGGACTTGCAGCCTATAAGAGACGCATTGGTCATTTTTTAACTGATAATTTAAAAAAGAATAGGGTGGTAAAATCGAAACAACTACTGAAGCGGTACGCAAAGGGAGGTCACAGAAAAATTTTGTTTACGGATGAAAAAATCTTTACAATTGAGCAACATTTTAACAAACAAAATGACCGTATTTATGCTCTAAGGAAGCTTCCCAATTAGTCGACAGAGTGCAACGTGGGCATTATCCGACTTCAGTGATGGTTTGGTGTGGTGTTAGCTATGAAGGAGTGACTGAGCCATATTTTTGTGATAAAGGTATCAAAACATCGGCAAAAGGGTATCAAGATACTATTCTTGAGAAGGTAGTTAAGCCCCTTAACAACACCATGTTCAATAACCAAGTATGGTCCTTCCAACAAGACTCGGCGCTGGGTCATAAAGCTCAGTCCACGCAGTCTTGGTTTTGGAAGTGAACGTTTCGGACTTCATCAGAGCTGAAGACTGGCCGTCGTCTAGTCCCGATCTTAATCCGCTGGATTATGATTTATGATCAGTTTTAGAGAGTACGGCTTGCTCTAAACGTCATGATAATTTGGAGTCCCTAAAACAATCCATACGACTGGCAGTGAAGAATTTTCCCATGGAAAGAGTGAGTGCTTCTATTGATAACTGGCCTCAACGTTTAAAGGACTGTATTGCAGCCAATGGAGACCACTTCGAATAAGCTTTTTATATTTTAAATTGTTTTATATTTATGTATTAAACTAACACACTGTAAAAGTAATAAATATTATTTGCAATAATTTTTTTTTTTCTTCGTGACAATATTTATGGCAAGGCTAGGTATATATATATATATAATGATGATATTTTTACCGTCCTGAAAAAAAAGCCTATTTTTTTGTGTTTTTTCAAGACGGTAATAAAATCATCCAGTATATATATATATATATACTGGATGTGTCCAGCCAGTGCCAGCATTTGTCAGTAATCGTATGGCTTAATTCAGTACCTAAGGAGCTCAATGACTCGAGGAACAATATCAAAGAAATGACATTTAGGCAGGCTGCATAAAGTACTCAAAAGGCCGTACAAAAGTTTTTAGTAGCGAGTATCGAGTTAATCCGACAGTAACGTTAACATTTTTCCTTACTAATTTTGACACCCCCTAAATCCTCTGTGAGGGATTATTTTTAAAAGCTTAATGACAATCTTTATTATTTACTGAGCCAAATATTGCCAATTTTTACGTTTATTAACCAAAGGAATAAGATTTTTCACAATTATAATCTCTTTTCACCCCCACAGAGGTGCATTTTTTAAAACTTTGGGAAGTTTCCATAACTTGACAGAAAGATTATTTATACCATTTTTGAGTTAATAAAGCCACGCAGTAAAGTCCTCCCCTTAAAAATTAAATTACCCATTTTTACTCCTTCAGGGCTAGACTTTCGAAAAAGCCAAAAACTTATTAATGTTTATTTTCTGTCAAAAGTATACTGAGTGTCGAGTTAATTTTTAACCGCGGTCCGACCGCGGTTTAAAATTCTTCCATACAAACTTTAACATCACTAAACCCTTTGAGGGGTCATTTTAAAAAACTAATAATGACAAACTTTATAACCTACTTAGGTAAGTATTCGTGTCAAGTTTCAAGTCTATTAACTCAAAGAATAAGATTTTTCATACAAACTTTCTTCCCCTATTTTACTCACTTAGGGGTGGAATTTTGAAAAACCCTTTCAAAATGGATACCTACTTTTCATAAAGAACACACCTTCCAAATTTCACGTCTCTAGGACCAGCGGTTTAGGCTGTGTGTTGATATATCAGTCAGTCAGTCAGGACTTTGAATTTTATTTTATAACACATTGCTTTACCATTAAGAAAGTCATAGTGAGCCAACCTTAAAAGATAGACATAATTATGCTATTGCGGACTTTTTATAGAACTTTTTAAGAGAAATAATTCCGACATACATGATGGTTGCAAAACTCAAAAGGAATAAATTTTCCTCGGTTTTGTAACATTTTTCATTGATGCTCCCCTCCTGTTAGTCGTAGCGTGATGTTATATAGCCCATAGCCTTCCTCAATAAATGAGCTATCTAACACTAAAATATTTTTAATTCGAACCAGCAGTTCCTGAGATTAGCAAGTTCAACCAAGCAAACAAACAAACTTTTCAGTTTTATAATATAAAAAAAATATTAGTATAGATATATAGATAAACAGTGCTTGTCTCAACCGGTTGACTTTTATAAATACTACCTACATACGTCATTAAGATAACCTAAATATTAATAAAAACCGTTTTGTTGAGCATAAATTAATAACTTTGACTAAACTCGTCAAGATCAAGTTTTGCAGGTTTTCAACGATTCACACGATTTTTAAATCGGAATTCTTTCATTTACCTATACTTGGTAGTGATGATACAAATATCTATGAAACATAGCTCTGTAAGAAAGTTGGATTATTTTGAGGTTTTTTCATAAAAATCACAAATTATTATCATACCTACAATAAAATTTATCCATCTATGAGCAATTAATATTTTGCCCATCATTCCATCTTGCTGATTTGTAACTAACATCAGCAATAAATTATCGTTCTTTAGTCATAACTCGTAACCGACTCGTTAATGGGGTGCCTAAATTCGAAAAATCCCTATCCCTATGTCCTACTTAGGGATTTTCACGCTAGTAACACAGGCTGATCGACCGTTTCTTTTTTCTCTAGCGATAGGTTTAGTCGATTTATTGTTATGAAATTCCTAAGTTTTGATACTTACAATTACAAAAAATTTCGATACTTACAATTCCAAAAAACCATAAGTCTTATAAATCCCTAAGTCCATAAGTTTTTACCAATAAAACACTGACAAATAATTAAACATCTACCTAACTTTATGAACGACAACATATTTTTAATTGTTCACATGACTAGCAGAACTTCAAAAACTAACTTTACAAAATAAACACTAGCTTGGAAACAGACTTTAAAAAATCATTCGAATTTCATATAATTATTTAAAACAAACTTACCAGCATCTTATTTCTTGTGAATATAATTTTCGTGTTTTAAAGAAAAAACGAGCACTCTGTTCCACGTTTAAAAAAGGACTGGTTATCCCGTCAATTTGAGTACTAAAAAAAACATAAACTTGATTGAGGAAAACTCAGTCTGCCTATATGAGCGTCTGTGGTGAGTTCACACTGGTTTGTTGTTATTTGTTATTTGTTCACAGTTATTGTTAGTTGTTCACAGTGCTTAACTATGTTTATTAGATTAATTTATTTTACCGTTTCACATTTATGGTAAGTTTACCCAATTTTGCGTTTTTATTTGAGTGCTCGGTTGACAAGGAAGAATGGAAGAAGAAAACGTATTACGCCGACCCCAAGTACAAACTTCACACGTTGGCATCCTCACATGAGAGGATCGAAGTCAGGCTGGACAACCTAACACACGCACAGAGAGGAACGGGGAAGGACGACGAGCGGCAGCTCTATCACTCTCCCGGCTGATAAAATACTTCTGCTGCGACAAAAGCGCGAAAAAATCATGGTCCGTGAGAGAGAATTTGGCGACCGAAAGCGCAAAATCTGCGTAGGGACTAGCTAGCGCGGAGCGCGATCAGACGCCGAAGAGGAAGTACGCGACCAGCCGTAAGTACGCGACGGGGACACCCAGCGCGAAAAGCAGTCGGACACGGATACACGTGGGCGGGGACAAGTCCGCGTAGGAATACCCAGCGTAAAAGAAGGAGCGCCTCGACGACACGGCCTCTCCGAGCACGATTCAAGCGGACGCAAGACATGTGTGGGTCCACTCCGCTCAGGGGGAGCGGAGAACCTACGCGCGGGCCACGAATGTCATTCCTGCGAGACTGGCCGTAGCAATCTGCTTCCCTACCCCCTCCAGAGACCTGTTAAAAGAAGAAACTGAACACATCAAGACCAACCTTGAGAACATGCTAACACTTTTCGTCATTCGATATAGAGGCGACGTAGCCCGGCTCCATAGTATTCTGGTTCGCCAGAATACTTGGTATGACATTGCCAGATAGTCGCTCTAAAGACAACTACGGGACATTTTTGACCCTGGGTATGCCACCAGAGGATGTTGAAAGGGTCTTGGCCCGAGAGCAGTGGATATCGTACCTACTCGGGTCGATATACGTACGCTTCTGGCCCACGACGCAACCCTCTGACATACAGTCTGACCGCACGGACGCACAGACGATACAACCGACGACCAAGACAAATGACGCGGACATTGCCCAACTTGAGGAGGACATGGCCCGAGTGGCAATGGCCGATGAAGACCCCGTACTGCCAACATCACCCGGCTGGAACGAGCAACTCTTAGCCTTGGCGCCGGGTGACCTACACGAAGACCAGAACAGGGTAGGTTAGTGGAAAGATCTACCGATGGATCCAGCTCCGACTAACTCTACCCTACCGCCGTTATCATCCCTCAATATCATACAAACTAACCTCCAGCACAGTTAAACTACACACAAGCACAGCTAGCTTACGCAGAGCACTGCAGATACAGCCCCAAACCATCGCAAAGATCCAAGAGCCATGGATCAGGAACAACAGAATATGTGGCCTCGGTAACATCGGAGGTAAGACACACACACGGCTCAGATAAACAAAGAACATGCGCTTACATACCCAAACGTATTCCCATTACACCACTCACCCAATGCTGTTCCAGAGACCTGACAGCTGTCAGGCTCTAGACTGTATTGGCCTCGGTATACATGCCGGGGGAGGACGCAGACTGCCCTCCGAAGGAGATGGCCGACCTGGTGCAGCACTGTAAGCATGCCAAACTGGACCTAATGCACTCACTCAAACGCCCACCGCCCGCTCTGGGGCAGCGACGACCGAACTCCAGAGGATTATTAGAGGTATTATCCACATATTTATTCTCTACTAACCTTAACATTGTTAATCGCAGCGCAGAACCCACTTGGGTCACAGTTCGAGGACAAACAATCATAGACCTAACACACACACACACTACGTAAAAAGCGATGAGCCTCTTCACCAACTGGCACGTATCGGACGAGCCTTCTTGCTCAGATCACAGAAGAAGCCTCTTCATATTAAAAACTAGCACAAAGACATCCGCACCGAGGCGAAATCCACGGCGCACCAATGTGGCTAATTTCAAACGCCTCCTAGCCTCCTTACTACACCTTACGCAAGTAACAATAAGGGACCATGCACAACTGGAATATACCGTGACGAAATTATCAGAATACCTAATGTAGCCTCCACCCGTTTGATTCCCACCTAATATCTGGCGTCTAAATGAAAAAAACGGGTGTGTACCTTAAAAAAATGTTTAATTTAAAATAACCAAACCAGTTAAGCCGGAGGCACACAAAATTTTTGTAGGTCGTGGGTTGCGAACGTCTGCTGTCACTCTTGCAGGGATAGGTACTCCCCTGTAGATGCAGGTGAAATCCCGCTGCTGGCCAGAGATGAAAGTTGGCCGGGGCTCAGTGTTGTGCTGTACGGTGACGTCACTAGTGGGTAAAACGGCCGTCCGACTTGCTCAGCACACCAGTGGCGAAGCGTCGAAATCATCTTCGATCCGTTCATAAGTAGACGCGAAGCTGCTGCCGTTGATAGCTTGACGTGAACATAAAAACCCTAGATCGGGATTATCACTGATCACTTATTGGCACTTTTAACTCGAAGTACTTTTTCAAATGACAAAAATTAATTGTCGTGTCTGCTAGGGCGCTCGACAGGACACCAAGCGATACGTGAAGTTTCACCTCAGTCTAGAAGCGACTGTCTGGACTCCCGTCAGCTGCGCGGGCGCAATGCCTTCACATCATTCATTCTATGCGAACACCCGCCCCGCACTGCACGTACCCAGCGCGTTCCAAGTCGTACACAAACAAAGAACAAAGCATTCATTTATAATTATATTGTCATTTAGCGAACCATTACTAAAACATGATTATTCATGTAACGTTCCGTTACACTAACCGAAGCATACCACGCGTGCTGTAAGCTAAGACCGCCACAAACCAAGGGCGAGAGGAACCCTTGGTGGAACGGGGAACTTGGTAAACTTAGAGATGCATTACGTAAGCAATTCAACCGAGCCATAAACACTACACTCCCTGACGATTGGGAGCTATATAAAGAGACTCAATACGCATATAAAAAACAGATCAGAGGTGTCAGACGAGCAGCATGGCGGAAATTCTGTGAATCTATCGAGACAAACAGCGAAGCCGCAAGAGTCAGCAAAATCCTATCAACCGATCAGAACCGAACTCTTGACGCGCTGAAAAAACCTGACAACACCTACATACTGACCGACCATGAAATCAGTAAGGTCCTGCTCGAGACTCACTTCCCAGACTGCAAATTCTTAGAGGACAGGACGTGGGAAGTTGAACCGGAATGAACACAAATGGATCAAGACTGGTCATACTGCCATAGAATAGTAATAGAAGACCTGATAAAATGGGCTATCAATATCTTTCAGGCATATAAGTCCGCAGGACTAGATAGCATCTTCCCAGCCATACTATAGTGGGCGGTAGAACATCGGACACCGTGGCTTGTAGAGATCTATCGAGCCTGCATAGTACTAAAGTACATACCTTTCGCGTAAAGGTTATTTTCTTACCCAAACCTGGCAAACCTGATTGCACACAACCCAAAGCTTACAGACCGATTAACGTCACGTCCTTTTTACTGAAAACCCTGGAGAGACTATATGACAGACACATCCGAGATAGACCTCTGCGGGTAAAACCTATTCATAAAGAACAACATGCATACTGTACAAGCAAATCAACAGAATCCGCCCTGCATAGCGTGGTCTCTAAAATTGAATGTGCAGTGTACCATAAATGCTCATCACTGATCGCCTTTATTGACATCGAAGGCGCATTTGACAAGACCATGTTCAATAGTATCAGCATGGCCCTCGACAGACACAACATAGACTCGACCCTGAGTGGCTAGATCACAAACATGCTCAAGCTGAGGGCTGTACAGGTCACAGTAAATGACACCACAAGGCCCATCGTGGCGAAAGGATGTCCACAAGGGGGCGTACTCTCGCCGCTTTTATGGAACCTGGTTGTAGACAGCCTCATCAAAACACTTAACGATAAGGTTATTTCACCGTAGGCTATGCCGACGACATAACCATAATAATAAATGGCACCCACGAAAA
Source organism: Dicycla oo (assembly GCA_948252095.1). Lineage (NCBI taxonomy): Eukaryota > Metazoa > Arthropoda > Insecta > Lepidoptera > Noctuidae > Dicycla > Dicycla oo. The sequence goes on from OX411728.1 coordinate 18,578,449, forward strand.
TACCCTATGCAACCTCATGCGCCAAGTCCTGAGAATAGTAGAGGACTGGTGCAATAAACCTCAACTATCAGTAAACCCCAGAAAGATCGAACTGATCGTCTTTACAAAAAAGAGGAAATGGAGAGAAGAAGAGGAAAAAACAACTACCACGATTCTTTAGAACTACCCTAAGCCTATCAACTGAGACCAAATACCTGGGCTTTTTGGACAAAGAGCTAAATTGGGCAAAACATATTAACTACATCACCACAAAAGTCAGCATATCCCTGTGGCAGCGTAAATGGCTACTCGGCTGGAATTGGAGGATTACCTCCAAGATCATCCACTGGCTATACACCACAGTCATCCAACCAATTATTACATATGGCTCGCTAGTCTGGTGGCCCAGGACAGACTTGATCACAGCTCAAAGAGATCTAGAAAAACTGCAATGATTCGCTTGTGTAGCAATTCACTAGCGGTGTGAGAACTACACCCACTGGCGCCTTACAGGCAATGCTAGGATTGCCGCCTCTACACCTCATCGTGAGACAGGAGGCGACCCTGGCTGCCTTTAGGCTCAATTTATCAAGAACATTGAACAAAGACTCCAGAGTAAAACACACACGCATAAGGGAAGATGCGATCAAGCGACAACCAATGATGGCATCACAAAAAACCCCGAAATTGCACTTCGTTCAAAAGCACTATAATATAATACTCGAAGAAGAACAATGTGATTACTCAGGCCCGAAGGAGATGAGAGTGTACACTGACGGGTCAAAAACCAACTCCGGAACCGGAGTCGGAGTCTTCTCACACGACCTTAACATAAATATATCCATTCCGCTGGGAATGTTCAACACCGTGTACTAGGCGGAATGTATGGGCATTATACTAGAGTTTACGGTTAAAGATATTTATTTCTCAAAAGAATTACAAATTCACTTATAGAGAAAACATAAATAGGTGTAAAACAAAGTTATCTGCCAGTAAGCGTAGATAAAAAACAAAAACAAACAAGTATCTTTAAAACTCTTAAAACTAACATTACAATAATACTTCGACTTAGCTAGCATACATTGTTTTAGCATAACAAGTACAAAATATACAAATCAGAAGAAGGCAGGTTAAACACAAGAAACAACACAACAGTTTTGAGAGATGTGGGTATGGTGCAATTTAATAGTAGTTGCGTGTTTACTAAGGCCTATGTCACAGTGCAGAACATAAGCGTTTTATTGAAGTTGTTAAGTATATATATATATATTATATATATAATTATTTTTTTCCATTAATATTTGTACATAAACTTATGATTTTATATATTTATATAGACTATCATTTTGATTTTAATCTATTATTTCATTTTTATTTTGAGAATGTATACATTCTCAGAAAATATTTAAAAAAGGGCACAAACTTAAAATAAAAATGAAATAATAGATTAAAATCAAAATGATAGTATAATGCCCATACATTCCGCCTAGTACACGGTGTTGAACATTCCCAGCGGAATGGATATATTTATGTTAGAAGACACATGTACACTCGTGAAAAAAATTCTAACTAAGGATATATCCTTAGTTAGAATTTTTCTCACGAGTGTACATGTGTTGTACTTATATATTTGACGCCGGCGAGGTTCACGCCACAGAAGCCAGGAAAGTAATGGACATACATGGCTCTGACAGCGCTTCGGTTCTCCGATCCTTGGGGAAAGAATATTTTACCTCGAGGCTATCACTACAATGCCACAATGCACTGGAACGTGTTGCAGTATCTATCCGCAACACAATCACATTGCAATGGACAAAAGGACACAGCGGATCACTAGGTAACGACGCAGCTGATGTATCAAAGCGAGCAAGCGCAAAGAGAGTATCCGGCACGTCAGCCTGTGGTCCTGAACCTATCGTGCCATTTCTCTTCACTCAACTTCGTAGATGGCTACAGGAGTTTACCCACACACAAGCACACCTCGACACCAGGCTGTACGCAATCCAAGGAAGCCATGCCATCCTTAGATGGACGGCTAACTAGACGTCCACGCCTGGACAAAAACGGTCGGGGCCTGATGACAGGAACCATTACGGGGCACTGCTCAGTAAATAAACATTTGTCTGTCTGTGCAGAGCGTGAATGGAGGCTGAGGAAATCGTTGCGCATGTGCTGTTTGCACAGAAACCCTCGGGTCACCAAGATCTTTGTCAGATGTTCTCAACAGATCAGGAGACATAATGAACTTCTGGAGGGAGGTGGGCTGGCCGGAATAATTTACTGACGGCCGCTATGACTCACGCAAAATGGTCCAATTGAAGGACTAAGTGCGGAAATCTAAACCCCCATAATGAATGAATATTACGAGGCCAATACGTCGTAAGTCGTCGGCTCCACAACGGTTTGTACTGGTCATGTCGTCATGGCCAACGTCACTTTTCTTAGATTCTCCAGTGTTGTCTAGCTAGACGGTGAAACCAGAAATGAACAGCCCTGCGCTTCGAAACTAGACAATGTGACATTGCCGGGCATTGACTTCTCATAAATTATCTTATAAATTATATTATATTGGCTTTCTAACTATTATTTATTATTACAAATGCGCAAGTAAGTTTGTTTGTTTGTTATCCTTTCACGCCTAAACCACTAAACCGATCATCCTGAAATTTTGCATATACGTTGTCACGTGTACAGAAACGGACATAGGGTACCTTTTATCCCGATAAAAGTACTGTTCCCGAGGAAAACAACAATAACGTTCTTATGATAATAGATGGCGCCACGTGTCTTTCGAATCATGATTGAATTATATTATTATAGAAACTTTAGTAGAGTGTTAAGTTTTTTATTTAAGTACTTAATACAAAATGCAAAAGTGATTTTTTTTTGTTACGCTTTTACGCTAAAACCGCTGAACAGATTTGGATGGGCACATGGGTAGAATATGACCTGGATTAGGAAATAGGATACGTTTGATCCTTCCTGTTCCTGTGGCATAATTTCCGACAGCCACGCGGGTGAAGCCGCGGGAAAAAGCTAGTACTTTATGAACACAATACCGAAATATAATCATATTAGCGTTCAATCATTTATTTTTCTAATGGAACACATATTTATGCGGGGTGCTCCATTTTTATAGCATTACAAAAAAGTTTTGATTCCAATTTTTACTTGTTGGGTTTTGGCGCCATTAATACGTTTTGTTGTACTGAATTTTGTGGGAAATTTTTTATTTAGGTCAATCCCGATATATGAGAGTAGATAAAGTAGTGTATGAAACTGGGTACACATAACTAGGTATTAAAACACTCGTGTGATATTATTAAACCTCGCCCAAGCGACAGCTCGGTTTTTAAACACACACTCGTGTTTTATAATAACCCTCATTATGCAACAGTTTCATAAACTACTATTAATCCATACTGTGTCTTTTGGTTTTTTATTTTGTATATTGGCATCTTGTAGATATTTTTTTACTAATCATGTAATTTGTCATTATAATTATTTTAATCGTGATTTTGTATGTTGCGCTATGTCTTTTGTGTACACCATATAAATGATTTATCTTTCTATCTATCGTAACTATATTATACATACCAATATTCTATAAATACGAAAGTAACTCTGTCTGTGTTTCTGTCCTTCATGCTTTAGAGGGACGATAAACGACTTTTAATGATTTTAAACTGAAGATCACGTTTAAACGAGTAGTGTAAATTAATTGGAAAAAACTTTTTAGCAAAAAATAAAACCGACTTCCAAAACAAAACACTATAAAGTGAAAAATAACTTTCATTTCGGTAGTCGGTGTCTTGGGTTTTGTATTTTCGTTTTTTGCCACCGACTTCCGAAATGAAAGTTATTTTTCACTTTGTAGTGTTTTGTTTTGGAAGTCGGTTTTATTTTTTGCTAAAAAGTTTTTATTTTTCACTTTTTAGTTGTGCAACCTACCCCACACAAATTCGAATACATAATTGAGCACAATAATTGTAGATATAGCCATGTAAATAACAGTGATAGGAAGTTATTAAAACACCATCACATCATCCACATAAAATAAGTGGGAAATATACGCATTATTGAAGCTAACTCAAAAACTCCCCAAACAAAGTTAATAAAATTTATATAAGACCACCTCGGAAGTATACCCTATCAAACAAAAAAATTATTTTCTAAATCGGTCCATCCGTCTTTGAGTAATCGCGTAACAAACATACAAAAAAAAAAAAACATACAGACGAATTGAGAACCTCCTCCTTTTGGAAGTCGGTTAAAAATATGTTTGTTAAATTAGAGCATTTTCTTAATAACTTAATATGTGAATATTTTAGATTATGTTTATTTTACATATTAATTTGTAAAGTTATGTCTAACGCGGATAAAAAACTGAGAATCACGCAAACAACTATCAATCGTATTTTTATGAAACCTTCACAATTTCAAAGATATTTAATTTAATTATTTAACTTTTAATATACGTGTTTTAATATAATACCTTTTGTTTTAAGTATAATAAATTAATAGTGCGTGTAATTTAGGACAGCGTTCCTTGATGGGCGAGACGCGTTGCGCGAGTTCAGCACAGAGCACGCAAGCCTATGCTATCTGAGTCTTAATGGCTGAACGGAATTGGACGAAAGGCACACGGATAGACCATGGCCTGGGTACTTAGGATACATACTTAGTACTTAGGGTACATAGGATACTTTTTATTCCAGTATAAGGTCCCGGATAATTTCTGATAAACAAGCGGGCAAAGCCCCTGGAAAGGGTTGGTCATTCATAAGAATATTTCAACACTTGAATCTTATTAGAAGGAACTCGTGGCTAAGTATTAACAGCCGCACGGGTCGATCCATGAAGTTAAGCTACGCTTGCCGGCGTTGGTCCGTAGATGGGTGACCATCTTTACATACCGAGACTCCTCCGTTCCTCGGAAAGCACGTCAGTTCGTTGCGCGTTGGTCCCAGCTACCATTCGTGGATCTTTGACAGTCGTTACTATTCAAAATCAAAATCAAAAGTCATTTATTCAAACTAGGCTGAGAATCAGCACTTTTCGAACGTCAAAATTACATAATACAGACCCCCAAAACGTCCGACCTTCGCCTGCACTTGGTCAGAAGCCCGAAAGTCTGACAACCAGTCTTACCAAGGAATGTCGTATTACCCATTAACTGGGTTGTGGAGGTCAGATAGGCAATCGCTCCATGCAAAATACTGGTATTCAGCTGCATCCTGTAAGACTGGAAGCCGACCCCAACATAGTTGGGAAAAGGCTAGGCAGATTGAATCTTATTCTAAAGAATGTGTGTGTCGCTTCTACATCTAATATAAGGAAAACTTTGAAGAATAAATGTTTCCAAATATGCAAATTAAAATCACTAAGGCTAACATGTTTTACCTGTTATCCTTGTTATCCTTGTTATCTGTTTGTATTCAATGTGGACTTTTTTTACACGAAAGCCTTCGAAGTATCCAAGACAGGATTACGATTTTAAAGGTTCATTCCTTAGTCGATAATGGTGCTTGGTCGCACTTCACCACTTAAATGTATCTGTCGTGTTGGATTCGATCCTCGATTTGGGCAGTCATTGGGTTTTTCCTTCAAGAAATCCTAAGAAGTAGCTCGTAAATAGGAACTGGTTTTGAACCTACACGAAATTATATTAAAACTGGCGAAATCTATATGTAGTCAGTAGTGTATATCTCTGCATGCCCCTCGAGGAAAATTGGCGTGATACACGTTACCTAAACGTCTTTGGGTAATAATAGCGTACTGTGGCCATCTATATGATTGCCAAGCACAGCAATTATGGCAGAATTCCAACCCAGCTGTTACTTAAAGCAGAGGATGAGGAATCTCAACTTGAGAAATGGCTATTTATATTCTTACCTATCACATCACACTATTATTAAAAAAAGGCGTAAGTTTGGAAGAGTGTTTGTATGTTTATTACTCTTTCACGCAAAAACTAATGAACGGATTTTGATGAAATTTGGCACACTGATAGTTTATAACCTGGATGTTAATGTGTTAATATAGGACTACTACTTTTCGTCCCTATATTCTACGGGTTCGAGACTTACGCGGGTAAAACCGCGGGGAGCTGCTAGTATTTTTATAAACTATGAAAATTTAAATACTCAGCCTATCGGTTTCAATTAAATAACGAATCAATTTTTTTATATTAAAAAGCAGATTTTGGTCAAATTTCACCAATGAAACTGATCATCTAAACGGCGTTCAAGAGCTGTCAGTGTCAATAGTCCACAACAATAATGACACTGACAGTTTGTAGATGTGCTGATCGCTTACTGAGTTTGATGATTAAACTATTAAGAGGGTACCGACGGCGCGCAGTGGCGCCCTCATCATTTGTTTGGTTATTTCTTTTATTTTAGAATGAAAATGCAGAAAATAAGCACGTTGAGTTGTGCTCCACGAGACTATACCTACATTATTATTATTACAAACAGTACTTTTACATTGCTAAGTTTTATTGTGGTCCTTAAAACGGAAAAAAGTGGCTACTATTCTCCGTTTTACGGGTTACAATAAAACTTATAAAACGACGAGGGCGCCACTGCGCTCTCGGTACCCAATGAATTTTTTTATATTAAAAAGCAGATTTTGGTCAAATTTCACCAATGAAACTGATCATCTAAACGGCGTTCAAGAGCTGTCAGTGTCAATAGTCCACAACAATAATGACACTGACAGTTTGTAGATGTGCTGATCGCTTACTGAGTTTGATGATCAAACCATTAAGAGGGTACCGACGGCGCGCAGTGGCGCCCTCATCATTTGTTTGGTTATTTCTTTTATTTTAGAATGAAAATGCAGAAAATAAACACGTTGAGTTGTGCTCCACGAGACTATACCTACATTATTATTATTACAAACAGTACTTTTACATTGCTAAGTTTTATTGTGATCCTTAAAACGGAAAAAAGTGGCTACTATTCTCCGTTTTACGGGTTACAATAAAACTTATAAAACTACGAGGGCGCCACTGCGCTCTCGGTACCCTCTTAAGTCAGACTAGGGGGTTAGAAAACATCACATTTTTATTAGATTTTATATAATTTGTATTATTTACCACCTTTTACATGGTCAGACTGTCGTGTAGCCGGCAATGCAGTATTATTAATACATTCAAGGCGTATTGAAATTACTGAAACCCTGAAAAGAGGTTATTCTACTCATCATTATGAACAAATTTTACTATGGCACTGACGCTGAAATCGAGAAAAAAAATTTGACAGTTTCGGGTAGCTTGATGTGCTGGCGTCTGTACATAGAAAGCCTGTATAATTTTCTTGTCCAGTGACCGGATATCTTTTCATCACCTTCATCATCATTCTCTTGCACTTACTCTAATTTATTTGGGTTCGGCGCAACATTTTTATTTTTCTTGTATACTTATCTATGCCGTCATCTCGATAGTCACCTCCTTTCTAGCCATCTCATCATTCACACTTCCATCCATCGTTACTTTTGTCTTTCCCTACGTATAGCCATCCACAATCATATTCAAAACTATCCTCACGATATTTTGACCGGATACCTTTTTATGGAATCAAAATGGTAATCAAGAAAGGATAAATCTATTTTATTTTGTCATAGAAGCATCACAATAGATCATCAAATAAGTAACAACTGCCATAGTTACTTTGCAGAATTCGGGAGAACGACATCTACGACGATTTTTTAAGGAAATGTCAAATATCATTACATAATGTAAAAATAAAAAAAATTAAAAAAAATAATAATTAAAAATACTGCCTATCCTCAGGAAATGCGTCAATAAAAATAATACTTCACTACATATTATAAAACAAAGTCCTCTGCCGTGTCTGTCTGTCTGTATGTTCGCGATGATCTCAAAAACTACTAAACGGATTTTAATGCGGTTTTCATCATTAAATAGAGTGTTATTCAAGAGGAAGGTTTATATGTATAGTTTCCGACATCTGCGAAGCCGCGGGCAAAAGGTAGTGTATTTTAAATTGAGGAAGATATACAGGGTGTAAGGGACAGCCCTCGGCAGACTGATAGGTTGAATTCAGTATATCATACTAAGATGACCGGTACATGAAATTATTTCAGGAACGTTATGTGATTCCAATAACCTGATTTGTTTGTGTTTTTATGCACAAATTGGAGCATTAGTTACTGGTTGGGTGTGGTAGGTAATAGGTATGCGGTGAGTTCGATGAACTCTGTAGCTATGCAGAAAGTGAACAGCTGATTTCACGCGTCGTTCGTTAGAGTAGTTCAACATCCATTGCTGTTTTTTTTTATTGTAGCAGTTTTATTTACATGAATGGAGTACTGCGTACAGAGAATGTAATTTTACAATGAAATAAAGGAATAGTAACTGAAAAACGAAAATCAAAAAAAAAAAAAAAAAATTCAGAGAAATTTTCCAGTGGAATATGATTCAAAATAAGGAGCTGAATGCACCCTGTTAGTTTGTGGAGGGCTGTCCCTTACATCCTGTATAGGGTGACTGTCAATGAGTGACCGATACTTAAGCACATGATTGTACTCATGATAACAATTTTTACTATGGGACCAAATCTGAATTCGCGAAAAATAATCAACTACCCCATACATTCATGGTCGCGTAACTCGTCAAAATGTAGGGAGCAGCTGATTTTTCTTTCGCCATTTCAGGTTTGGTGGTCCCATAGTAAAATTTGTTTGTTATCATGAGTACAGTCATGTGCTTAAGTATCGGTCACTAATTACCAGTCATCCTATATTGGGTGCCTTTTTTACCGTCTTGAAATAAATAGGGTATAATATAATAAATATATATAATATAATAATAATATAATATAATATCCTGGGATATTATTCACACACGGTCATCTGGTAATAGGTGGACGGAGTAGAAGCCTATGTGGCATAACTAGTAAAATAAAAATATCGAAATTCAAATCATACGCACTAACTATGATATTTTTTAACGATCTATAAAGTTTTTTCAAAATTTCAGTTTTTATTGTTCTAGTTTAAGTAATTCAAATGTGTAAAATAAGTAAAACAAAAAAACATAAACTAGTTATGCCACATAGGCTTCTACTCCGTTCACCTATTGTACCCTATTTTTTTTTACCCTATTATGTTTTAATTACTGAATTAATGCTTAATCGAAGAACTCACATGCTTGGTATCGACGATGACTACCCATAACACAGATGATCATTTTATCCCTTTAGAATAAAAACGAAGTTAACCTTCTTCATATTTTTTTTGCTTTATGTAGATTCATAAGTGAGACATACTCAAGTCTTTGAAGTTGAATAGAAAAATAATTTCGCGAGGATGTCCGGTCCAAAATTTTCCTATCCTATACTAATAAATGAGCAATATTTGTATATGTACCTATTCATACTAATATTATAAATTCGAAAATAACCCTGTCTGTCTGTTACCTTTTTACGCCTAAACCACTGAACGGATTTAGATAAAATTTGGCAAAGCGATAGATAGCCTCCTGGGGAAGACAAATCGATCTAGCTAGGTTTCATATCTGGGAAAATTGATTTTCTCTATTTTCACCCGAGCAGAGCTCGGTCGACCAGGTGCTTTGATGCTTTCATTATTATTCGAGTTATCTTTTTGTATGCACGTGTTTCCGTGACAAATATACCTATTTTTCTTTCTTTCTTCTATCTTTGTATACGACATCACACAACATACATTGCGGTCTGTTTGTGTCATTCAAACTTTGTATTTGTGCTTAACAGAAGAAGAAGACTTATCCCTTTTTCGCCAACCCTAAGTAACACTTAAATTAATCCCTAAATAAAAGTGCATTGTTGGATTTTCAACGTTAGGCTTAACAGCGTGCAGCGCCGAGAGTTGAAAATTCATTTAAGAGGATTGTGAAGCTGTAAATTTTCATACAAAAAGAGATAACGTTTTTCTCCCGGTAAACATAGTCTAATTTTCATAATTTTTGGAAAAGTTGTTGGTATAATGAAAAACTAGGTCTGCACGTTTTTATTATAAAGAAATATTGTATACAATATAAGTTATTAGCATCTAAATAACTATATTTTTGACATAAAAATATCCTCGAGCATTTTTATTTTTTTAAATTAAATTAAATTGAAATACTAAAAACGAAAAGCATACAGACCTAGATTAAAGTATACTGAATGTAATGAGATTAAAATTGTCTCATTTCGTAAAGGTTTAGGGGAGTAAAAACGTTATCGCCCGAAACAGTATTTATGTAAATAATTGTATGAAATGTAGGCAACTGCCTCTAAAAATCGCGCCGCGTATCGGCGCTTCACAATCCTCTTAAGTGTCACGTAGGGTTTGTGAAAACGGGCATTAAGCTACTTATTTATTCGCTTACTTCAAGCCTTCATAGTTCATGGGAGGAGCTTGTGCATTTACTATTAATTTTTGGCATAGAAACCAGGAGCAGGTGGACCATTTCATGATAAGTGGTTACTGGTACGCCTTTTGTCATCTGCAGTACCTGATAGAGACCGCAAGCGTAGTAAGGGGCCCTCCGGCTAGATGGGCCAACAACCTAAAGAAGGTGGCTGGGACAAACTGGATGCGGAAGGGGGAGGACAGGGTGTTATGGCGCAGCCTGGAGAGGCTTAAGTCCAGCAGTGGACTGCAATAGGGTGAGTTGATTGAATACCAGAGGAATTGCATTTGCAGGTGGAGTTTCATCCCAAAGACAGACAAGCTGTTCTTACTTTTGTCTGTATTGCAAAAATTCCCAAGATTATAAATGATTTATTTTCTAGCTTCTCCGGGACTTCGTCCGCGTAAAGTTTTATATTTCCCAACCTACCGCGTCGCATCGCATCGCCTGCCCGCCCTATTACTTCGTTTTCGCTTAGTATTTTTTGTGACTTTTTTTTTTGTTTGGGTCTAGTGTGATGTGAAAGAATTGGGCTAACAAATACAAAAATAATTTTTCAAATCCGACTGATAGTTCCAGTGATTAGCGCGTTCAAACAAACTCATTTTTTTCATTCTGCCTAGCCTTTTCCCAACTATGTTGGGGTCGGCTTCCAGTCTAACCGGATGCAGCTGAATACCAGTATTTTACATGGAGCGACTGCCTATCTGACCTCCACAACCCAGTTACTGGGTAATACGATACCCTTGGTAAGACTGTTTGTCAGACTTTCGGCGGCTTCTGACGACCCGTAACGACTGTCAAAGATCCTCGAATGACAGCCGGGACCAACGGCTTCACGTGCTTTCCGAAGCACGGAGGAGTGTCGGTATGAAAAGATGGTCACCCATCCACGGACCAACCCCGGCAAGCGTAGCTTAACCTGATGGATCGACCCGTGCGACTGTTATTACTTAGCCACGAGCTCTCTTAATTTATGAACAAATCGAGTAAAATTCCGGTAGGTAATAATTATATAATATAATTATAAAAATACTCATTCATGTTTATATAATATAATTATATAAACATGAATGAGTCAGATTTTAGACTTCACAAAGTTTGTCTTGGATAATAAGCGGCCTGGATGTACACACTACTTCAATATAGTTATTTCATCAACTCATAAAATATTTTGTCCAGGTCGGCAAGTAAGCTAGTTAATTTGAACAATTTTACGCAGATTTGGCCGTTGGGGCTTAACGGGCTTTCCGAGGCACGGAGGAGTATCAGTATGTAAAGATGGTCACCCATCTACGGACCAACCCCGGCAAGCGTAGCTTAACCTGATGGATCGACCCGTGCGGCTGTTATTACTTAGCCACGAGCTAGATAGATAGATATACAGGTGTACACCGGAAAATACATAAGAAAAAAAAAAAACACTACAAAACATAGGTACTATGGGCAGCCTTATCGCTTAAATTATTATGTCTATTTTATTTGTCCAGAAAAAAAAATAATAAAAAAATATTATTTTCAGACTTATGGAATGCAGAAATATTAGCCAAATGCTGTTCCACAGTTTATCGCTACGGTTGACGTTTGAACGTTACGAGCGTTCGTAAGTTTAGTGACTAATGGTTCCTAAGCACGAAAACGATTGTTTAGAAATAGGTTATGTACTTGTACAATTTATTTTTCCAATAAAATTTTAGTTCGTTTTCCTATTGTGCAGGAAGTATGCCATGAAATGCATGAGGAATGAATTTGGTTTCATTTCCGTGTACACGTTTTAAAGTTGGAATGGTACATCCATTTTAGTTCTGAAACGTGTTTAAAAAGTACTCTTGATATATTAGCTTATATCGATTGCTGTCGCCGTTTAATTATATATTGCTACCATTTTGATAAATATGTTACCTTTATTTTATACTAGAATTTAATCCACAACGTCATCAATTCAACAAATACATCGCTAAGTAATGTCGTAATTCCGTCATTATCTCCTTCCTCCGAGTATCTACTAACTTACTCAAAATTACCCTTACGTAAACTAATAATCTTCCCTGTCGTCTTTCATCGCACATGAAAGATAGCTATGATAGCTACCATTTTATTTTTAATTAATATCTACGCTAAGTAAAAAAACCGTATCAATTCCAGTTGACATTCTTTTGGAGAACTGTATAAAAGTGAACGACGAAAATACCAAGAAAGAATAAGTAGATTTTCCGAATTCCTTGTATGCCTTGAAATTAACAAAGCAAAGAACCTTATAAAGTCAGCTATAAAGCTGGCTACCAGGAATCCTATATCATAGACCGATAAAGCGATGACGTTTAAAATTTATTATTGCATTAATGTCGACGTACTTCAACAAAATCAGTTTCTCGAAATCTCGCGTGTTTATGGTTGTAGACCACAAAATTCTGCCATCATCGCTGTGACGAATCTAAATGCTAAGCATGAACTTCGACCTTCAAGTTTATCATAATGAACCTGCAACCATGACCTTCAAATCATAGAAAAAACATCATCTTCCTAGCCTTTTCCCAACTATTTTGGGGTCGGTTTCCTGTCTAACCGGATGCAGCTGAATACTAGTATTTTACATGGAGCGACTTTCTAGAAATAAACAACACCAACATTTTAAAGAATTTTATTTGCACGAATATTTTCTCTGGAAGGTAAATATTTCATTTGGTACTGACGAAATACTGCTTTACTTAAAATACATCTTTCAATAGACTATACAAAAATAACCGTGATTTGACGTTGATTTCTTCGTTATTACAGTAAAATTAATGCAGAATATAATAATAATATACTGTGTATAATTTTATATGAGAAAATAGACTCGGCTCCAGAATCATCTAAGATTTCTTTGCAACACTTTGTTCCAATTTCGACAACTTTTGGGTAAAAGTCTGTCCAGAACTCGAAAGCTTTATAATTAACTGTAGCTGGGGTACTCATTGTAAAATTGGCCCTGTCAATGATCAAATATCCGGGCCTCTCTAATTCGTAAGATTGCCAATCAATAATTACTCCTGAATTTGTAGGGTTAGAATACCAGGCAAAATTCGACCACATCCTCATAATGATTTCTGATATGCTTTTATCTCTGTAGTCCCATTTACTTAGGTCTTCAGGCAAGGCTAAATAGGGCATCCCAAAAGTGTATATCAAGTCGAAATTGTGAGGGACGCCTATCCATTCAGGGAGACCTTCATTAGCTATATCTGAAAAGGGTTTCAGATCGAACCTGTAAAGAAATACCGGGGCGTGAGGACAAATATGTCTGGCCAGCTGATATGTAGTAGCGCCATGTGTTTTATCAGTGTAAAAATCTACGAATAGTTTTCTCAAAACTGTTTCATTTGTAGTATGAGGGATAGGTTTATAGAAAAACGCAACTGCATCTTGAATATGATGTTGATTAGTGAAACACGAGCTGTTGTCTACAGTGATATCAGACAGGATGATTTCTTCTCTCATAGAATCGAATTCTCTTTGACTGATACCAGAATCTCCACTTTCATCCTTTTCTAGAAGCAGGCCATCTTCCATGTTCGTGTATCCTGCTAAAAGTGGCACTGGAGAGAAAATCTCGTCTTTAAACAACTTGGCCGGAAGTTCTGGTAAGAATGGACTAGTTATGTTGCTAAAGCCGCCATCTACTATAGGTTTCCATTCAGCTACTGGCCCAGCTATATCTAAAAGAGCTTGATCAGGTACTCGTCTAAGACAATCAAGTAATTGATACGTTGGTTTTCGGAAGCAACTAAACGCAACTGCAACTTTGTCGACAGTTACGATTTCTTTTCTTGCTATGTTTACTGATTCTGATGACAGTGCGTTTCCACTCATTGCTATGGCTTTTTGAAAGAGTCCTGCTGAATATGACGATATTAAGTGCAGTGTGACGCTGACTGCTCCAGCATCATGGCCGACAATGCAGACGTTTTCAGGATCTCCCCCGAAGCTCTCAATGTTGTTCTTGACCCAGTTCAAAGATGCCACCTGGTCGAGGAGACCGAAGTTGCCTGAAGCTTCGTTATCGAGGGTTGAGAAAAATCCAAAGATGTTCAGCCGGTAGGCTACTGATACGAATATTACCTGGAATTGGAAAAAAAGCTATTATTGGATAGCATAATTTGTATGAATAAGGTTTTTTAACCGACTTCAAAAAAGGAGGAGGTTCTCAGTTATTTGGATTTTTTTTTAAATGTATGTTCCCCGATTGCTCAAAGATGGCTTGCCCAATTTGAAAAATTCTTTTTGTGTTTGAAAGGGTATAATTTTTAGTTAGTTCAATTGTCATCAGGTCAGGATGGGATCCTGGAGAAATCGATGGAATTCTTCAAATATTATAGGCACATCTATAGCGATTTGGGTATTTTTTGTAGTAACTCGTGCATTTGCTCTCGGAAAGCACCATTTAGTGAAGTGGAACTGATGTTGAAGGTCACAGATGGCCACCGAAACTACTCAATAATAAGTATTTCACGGGTTGCGATTCAATTAGGTACTTTAATAATGGTTGCTAAGCAATTTATGTTTTCGGCACAATGCATAATTGTGGTGAAGTGGAGCTGATGATGACTTCACCATAAGCTCTAGTTCTCCTGGTCCTTACCAGACAACAACAATTAACGTCTCTGCATCGGGAAAAGAAATATTTCGTAAAAGGTGATGAGCATGCTATTGTAACTTAAATAAATTAACTAATTAATAATAACTGGGTCAGTTTGTAATTAGTTTAATCTGCGTTTTTCTATCGATATATAACTAACTATATATAACTTAAATAAATTTACAAACTGACCCACTAAAAAGTGAAAAATAAAAACTTTTTTTTCCAAAAAAACAAACGACATCCAAAAAACACTACACAGAGAAAAATAACTTTAATTTGGGAAGTCGCACATACGGGTATTTTGCATTCCTAGTCAGGCGAAATTGGTAAAAACAAATTCCAACACAAAAGCAAAAATTAATACTTGTCAGCGAGCCAGCTAGCTACTGAACTGACTAGACGACCCTTTCCACCCTTTCCACTCAGCCTTGATCGTTGTCGCATGCGCTTGCGTCATTTACTGGCTACATTAAAAACATACCGTGTTTGAGACCTCAGTGCTTTTTGCTCAGTGAGTTATTTAATCAAAAGTATGTACTATGGATTATCATAATACAGGTAAAAACAGTTTTATTTATTACGATTCACTAATGTTTACATGTAGGTATTTGTAAGGTTCAAATTCAATTTACAATTGTCTCGATTTTTTAAGCAGTTTTTATATGAATTGTACATTTCAAAGTGATTATAGTTATCCTTCCGAGTGCTTCCGACTAACTTCTGTTGTAACACATGAGAAGAGCTGTCATATGATAGGTATTTCACGAACTGAGTGCTACTTTATGCTACTTTCGACAAAACAGCGTTAGCTAAAAAGTATTAACCGTCATTTTCAAGAAAATTATGAAATGTTTTCTTTTTAATTGTTTTAGGTTTACCAGGGAGCTCTAACTAGGTGAAAGTGACGATGAACCCTGCCTGAATTTAGATTTTATATATTTTTTTTATGTAATTAGTTAATCAATAAAATCTATTCCAAATCAATCATACTCCTTTATTTTATCATCATATCAGCCCATGACGCTCACTGTTGGATAAAGGACTCCCCAATGGTCGTTTTGTACATTTTAGTAAGTCTTACCTACTTTACAGCAGAAAAAACCGCACAAATAATTTCGCCCGGCTAGGAATGCAAAATACCCGTATGTGAGTCGGTGGAAAAAACCAGATAGATACAGATCCAGACACCGACTTCCAAAGTTAAAGTTATTTTCACTTTGCAGTGATTTTATGGAAGTCGTTTGTAAAAAAGGTTTTACTTTTCACTTTTTAGTGGGTCAGTTTGTAATTTATTTAGGTTATATATAGTTATATATCGATTGAAAAACGCAGACATACTTAGAATTTCATTAGTAGCGCAGTAATAAATAATTATTAAACTCAAGTTACTCAAGGCTCAATTTGTTATAAATTAAATATTGTTCAAATTGGTTCATTTCAGACGTCGAAGCTACGAAATAACTTTCGGATTAATGTTCAAGTTGATTCAATTCAAAATTTATGTCACCTATATTCACACTAATCTTTGCATGTATTTCACACAAGACTCAAACTTCTTCAACTAGGTCAATCTCATTTAAAGTTGTAATAAAATAATAGATTAATTCCGTGAAAGTTTCATTACCCTTTGTTTTAGCACCAGTTGGAACGGATTGACACTGTTAGGGCTGCCCCGCACGAAGTCACCTCCATGGAACCAGACGAGGACTGGGTAGCCTTCCACTTTGAAATCTGCGAAAGAAAGATACATTTTAAAATTATACGAGGTTATAGAATAATATAAAAAATACAACCGGCTTGCAAAAACAACACTACAAAGTGAAAAATAACTTTAATTTCGGAAGTCGGTGTCTTTGGTTAAATGTATTTTCGTTTTTTGTCACTGACTTCCGAAACTAAAGTTATTTTTCACTTTGTAAGAATTAGAACATCATCCACATAAAAGTGTGAAAAAAAAAACCTATTACTGAAGCTTACATAAAAACTACCCAAGCAAAGTTAATAAATTTTATACGGGACAAACTTTGAAGTAACCCTCACGAACAAATCAAAAATTTTTCAAATCGAACTACTCTGTAAAAACTTATGCGTGGCCACACATAAAAAAAAACAAAACAAATATACGGGTCGACCTGAGAACATCCTCCTTTTTTTCGTCGTTTAAAAAAAAATGCTTACCTACCAAGATTTTTACTTCGAAACAGATACAGAGCAACTACATGCCATTGAGATAACTATATACAGCAATGACCACGGGTTAGATACATGTTAAATGTTGGTATAAAATTGTACCAGGCGGACCATCAGCTATTAAATCAGCGATCATTCACTGTTCTCACTACGCAAAGCAACGAAACCACAAAACGTAAAAAAAAAATACTGAACAAACATTCAAACGTTTTCATAATATGTCTACAAACTGGTTTAGAAGCCCAGAAATACTTGGAAATGTCTGAAAAGACACACATTTTAATATTGATCTTTCAATCAAAATTGACAAACTCCATGCTAAAAATTAGGAAAGTTTGAACAAGCAAAACAGAAACATTTTTAGCGGGAACTTCGAGAAACAATTTTCTCTAGCCTTCCAAAGAACAATAAATTGCTGTATTCAAAACTAAATAAACAACAAAGCTTCTAAGAATTCTTGGTTTACTGTTATTCGGGTCAACAATGAGATTAGGGTTAGGTCAACTTGGCGGGAGGTCTTACGGCGACCGATTGGCACGGCAAACTTGCATTAATGGCTACTTTACCTACTTACTGGCCGTAACGACTTTGCCTACCTACTAATTTGTTGGGTGTTAAAAGTTGTTTGCTGGAAAAGGTTGTTAAAAGTTAATATTGGGTTTCTATTGACTTTAGAATATCCTGTTTCCCTCATGAGTCATTCAGTGGTTTTTTTCAGCCTGTAGTGTGTGAGACAACTCACTGCTGGGCAAAGACCCTCCATGACTTTCCAGGAACTCTTTTCCCGCGCCACCTCGAAACAGCCCTCGCGGTATCTCACCACCTCTTTCTGGGCCGGCCTATTATGTACTTTGAATTTTTTGTGTTTACCTAGGTACTGAAAAATTTTCCCCTCGAATTATCCATCTGATCAATCATGATATTGCCATACATGATCATAATAATCAATTGTTATGTCTTAATTTAATGATATGATTGCTATTGATTAACCTACAGTAGGACGTCCACGTCTGCCTATTCCTTTTTGCCTTATACAAAATACTTCGATTTTTAAATCGAAGGGTTTTGTATAAGGCGAAAAGAAAAGAATGCGCTAATTGGTTACAATTAACGAATTGTTTCAACACATTATGTAAAATAATTTCATGCAAGATTATGTTTAAAAAACAAATTAAAAGCTTGTAATTTCAGTTAGGTATTCGAATAATACATTTTCGTACACGAGCCTTGGGTGACTAATTATTGATATTGATTCCGCAAATGTTTGTACATTGGTGACACATCTTTAATGACTGTATCCACAAACATTTGTCACCCATAAACCTTGCATTGTAATGATTCATTGCTAACCGCGCGCCTTATGACATAGTGAGTAATAGGTCACTTCAACCATAAACAATAAAATTACTAAAAAGTCATAATACATTTTTTAATTACCCTACCGATAAAACTATGCATGGTTTACCTAGAAATTGTTATTTTTTCTATTTAAATTATGATCTAAATCAGGAATTAAAGAAAAAGCGGCCAAGTGCGAGTCGGACTCGCACACGAAGGGTTCCGTACCACCGTACAATATTTAAAACTACATATTTTTTACATACGTGAGGAGTGAGGAGCTCGTGGCTAAGTAATAACAGCCGCACGGGTCGGTCAAGTTAAGCTACGCTTGCCGGGTTTGGTCCGTGGATAGGTGACCATCTTTACATTCCGAGATCCCTCCGTGCCTCGGACAGCACGTTAAGCCGTTGGTCCCGGCTGTCATTTAGGGATTTTTGACAGTCGTTACGGGTTGTCAGAAGCCCGAAAGTCTGCCAACCAGCCTTGCCAAGGGGTAACGTATTGCCCAGTTACTGGGTTGTGGAGGTCAGACAGGCAGTCGCTCCTTAGAAAATACTGGTATTTAGCTGCATCTGGTTAGACTGGAACCCGACCCCAACGTAATTGGGAAAAAGCTATTGATTGATTGATTTTTTTACATACTTTATGAAAACTAAATGAGCAAAAAACGTTTTATGGGGATCCCCCTTTAATTATTAAGTTTATTTAATTTTTATCTTTTGTTGTTTTATCGGCCATAATAGTACAAACTCTGCGAAAAATTCCAGGGTCTACCTATTACTTGCCTACTACGGTCTACTACGGTTCAAAAGATATAGACGATACCCTGTGACAGACGAACAGACGGACAGCGGAGCCTTAGTAATAAGGTCCTCTTGTCACCCTTTAGGTACGTACGGAACCCTAAAAATGTATGTATGAGCAAAGAAAGGTGTGAGTCATAGAGAAATTATAGTTTTTAATGACGCATACTTAGGGTTAAAGATTCATATTTTGTGCTATGTTAGTAATAGCAGCATATTGCATGCACTCTTCTAATGTTTATGGTCTTTTTTCTTATTAATAAATACGTGAAATGTATGGTGCTCGTTGCTAATATAACTGTAACCTATTAAGGTGGATGCGCAATGCTAGCCCGCGAAATTCAAATTTTCTTACGTTTTTGCAATTCGCAGTTCAGTTGCAGGTTGTATCTTGATCAAAATATGATTTGCGAGGATATTGTTATAGTCGTATATGTATTAACATAATCAATCTTTGTAAGTTAGATTTGTTCTCTCTAAATTTGAATTCGGAAATCATGACATTTTGAAACAAATCTAACTTAGAGAGACATGTATTGATGATTCCTATCGTTATAATTATGTAAATACATATTTGTTATAGTCGCGAATCATATTTTGAACAACATACAACCTGACACTGACCTGCAAATTGCAAAAAATCTAAGTAAATTTGAATTTCACGGGCTACCACTGTGTATTCCCCTTAAAGCAAATATACTTATATGAATGGTTGGATTATTATGGTAGTATAACGTACAATTGTTTTATTAGCCGTAATAACAATAGTTCGAATGGTTGGTTATAGGTAAAGCTATATTTTATTTTTAGCTTTTGACCAATCTTACCAAGAGTAATCGTATTACTCAGTAACTGGGTTGCGGAGGTCCCATAGGCAGTAGCTCCGTGTAAAGTAGGTACTGGTATTTAGCTACACCCGGATAGACTAGCAGTCGACCATATAGTTGGGAAAAGACTGGGCAGAAATAAAAAAAAATAAGATAAAGTTCGCAATTGTACAAGAGTTTCAGGGCCAATTAATTTTCAACCATTTTGTTTTTCTTATTTTCTTCTGCGGGCAGTTCTTAGACTATGAGCAGATTTGTTTTTGGATTTGGTGAATTCGCCCTCTATAGCGGGTGACTTTTTTACCGTCTTGAAAAAAATAGGGTGAACTGAGTAGAAGCCTATGACAAACCTAGATTTTTTTTTTGTTCGAAAAAAAGAATCGAAATTCAAATCGCACTACGCACCTTACGTAGGGCGTATGATTTGAATTTCGATATTTTTTACCGATCTATAAAGTTTTTTCAAAATGTATGTTTTTATTGTTCTAGTTTATTTTCAAATGTGTAGTGTTTATTGATAGAGCAATTTCTGTCTAAGCTCTTGAATAAACAAAAAAAAAAAAAAAAACTAGGTATGCCACAGGCTTCTACTCCGTTCACCTATTCTACCCTATTTTTCTCAAGATAGTAAAAAAAATCATCCAGTATATTTCGTGGCTGCATGTTCTAGTTAGCATTGTCAAGGTCCATTACACCCAACCTTTTCAGCCGCCGTTATGATCCGGCTTTGTAAGCGCTTTCGCCAAAGGATTTGGATGATAATTTTCAATCATAACGCAAACACGACAAACCTAACGGTTAACGTAACCGTCTGTATCCCCCAAAAGGTTTCGGAGAGGTGTAAGTTGACGACCTTATTTCACCAGTCATGTCTAATTTCCATGTAATTTAAAAAATAATTGCAAATTATTTAAGTAACAAGTGGAGAAAATCAAATCCGAAGCGAAGGAAATTAATTAGAATTGAACCCGGCCTTCAAAAGCCAGGCTTTAGATTAAAGTAATATCTAGAAGCAATTAATCTCAATTGGAAATCGAAATACTAATGACCTACTATATTTTAGAAATTAAGAGGGTACCGAGCGCGCAGGGGCTCTCATCGTTTGTTTGGTTATTTATTTTATTTTAGAATGAAAATGTAGAAAATAAGCACGTTAAGTTGTGCTCCACAAGACTATACGTTATTATTATTACAAACAGTAGTTTTATATTGTTAAGTTTTATTGTAAACCTTAATACGGAAAAAAGTGGCCACTATTTAAAAATACACTATCACTATTTTTTTAAAAGAAATAACCAAACAAACGACGATGTTGGCACTGCACGCTCGGTACCCTCTTAACGACGGGCACGACTGACGGCAATGGCTATGAATAAGTAAAACTTTATTGTCTTCTTTTTTTTTGCTGCTTTTTTTAAATTTATTTATTTATTTTTTGTTTTTACAATTTTACTTGCCAAACTTTCCAGTTTGATGGCGAGAAGCGCTTCTTCAATAAAAATAACAAACTTTCTTATCTATTGGTAGGATTTTACAAATTTTAATGGGAAATAATTTTTCATAATCTTTGTTACATTTTTTTTAACTTTTTAGGTGACTAGGAACTTAATTATTCTTATCTGTAATTTTTTTGTGTCTTGTAAATACGTTCTAAACGTTCGCCCATAAGCAATAAGTCCATAACTAATAAGTGAGTCGGCAAGTGAATAATATACAATCAATAGTGTCTGTTTATTCACCACATTGTTCAACTGATAGAACTTCCCCAACACAGATCTGAACTTGTTACATATGTTTATTACATGTGTTTTCTAATTAAAATTAGAGTCAACATTAAGGCCTAAATATTTAAATGTGCTAACATACTCCAACTTCTTACATGCGCAATTAACGTTATTGTTATGCAGGCATTCGTATGTATGTCCTATTACATCAAGATCCTCTCTGAGTACAGTTTTAGCTCGTAGATTGTGTGGCGAGTGTATATGCGTGCATTTTGTTTTGGACAGATTTAATATAATTCCGTTATCATGCGCCCATTTGGTGATACGTGCGAAGTCTTCTTGTACGTACTGTCGTACCTACAATATATCCTTCGAAGAATAAATCACACACATGTCGTGTGCATACATAAAGACTAGACACTTGTCTGCTGCTTGGTAGCTGCCTGTCTATTCTGTAAAATCTCACCGTGAAAACTTAGGTGAAGTGAGCTCGAAGTGAGCTGTCATTCCACCTGATGCCACCTGATGCTAGTGGTTGACACTGTTGACAGCTCACTTCACGCTCACCTCACCTAAGTTTTCACTGTGGGATTTGTACAGAATAGCACTGCTTGCCTCGCGTAGTACGGAGTTTCAATATAATAATAGCTTATACTGGTTTTGTTCCCACTTACTTGCGGCCAATTGTACTATGGGAATAATCTATATCCTTCACCAAGTACTATTGGTAGCTAGCCTTGCTTCTCGGTTTTATGAGCGCGATACATCAAAATTTTAATAATTACTGATTACTCATTTTTTCACAAGAATTTAATATATCTTGTGTTGTTTGGTTTTGACGTGAAAACGTATTTTTGGCCGGTGTACGGGTGGTAAGTTCAATATTTCTGACCGACAAAAACATGTAAGATTTCAACCGCTAATAACTACGAGACTTTAAATACTAGAGTATAGATTGAGCATTCAAAAGATAGGTCTATTTATAACAATTTTAAGGCCGGATATAATTTGCCTATGACCTCACAATGGGACTGTACGCGCATGCGAGCGACCCTCTACTTTTCACTAGGTGTCGAATATCAATTCGTATAACCCAAAAATGTATTTAGCTAGATCAGATATTCTGGTGTCTTTGTCAAAAGTTGACAATGAGCTACCAGAACCTAAAGAGAAATAATAGAAATATTAGAAATATTAGGCAGAATAGGGTTAAAAATTTATATGAGTTTGTCAATAGCAAAATAATGTCAGAAGTCGTCTCATATCGAAGTAGCGCTCGCCGGCCTTCTTCTAACCTAACTTATAATTGAATAATATTAGTTTAGATAGACAATGTCGCTCTTTAACAGTCGTTACGGGTTATCAGAAGCCCGAAATTCTCACAACTAGTCTTAGCAAGGGGTATCATGTTACCCAGTAACTGAGTTGTGGAGGTCAGATAGGAAGTCGCTCCATGTAAAATCAGCTGTATCCTGTTAGATTGGAAGCCGACTCCAATGTAGTTGGGAAAAGGCTAGGCAGATAGATCGTGGGTTGTTTCCTTAACAATAACTTTTAGGACTTCTATCCAAGCATGATATCCTTGACTTGAACTCGTGTGTTCCATTTAATAAAGCTCTGCTTGAACAAAGCCTAATTAATAGTCGCCCCCATTGTTTGAGATTATCATGTAAATGAGGAGTGGGCGACGACTTTGATATAAACCAGCTATCTATGAAGACTGATAAATCCATGTTTGTGCAAAATTTTCAGTTTTATATGTGCTATTTAGGGGCTTGGCTAATTTACACAGTGCGAGCCAGCCTACCGAGTAGCTGCAGTGTAGCAACTCGCACTGTGTGGACGTATCATACGAGTTACTCGCACTTGCGAGTTGGACAGTAGCTCGCAGCCGAGTAACTTCATAATTTTTGGTTTTCACTGGTCTGCTCACCTGATAGTCCTCCATCACTCACATGGCGAGCAATGGAGGACTATCACTCGCATGGCAGCAGCTTGCACATAACTCGCATCGTTCGGACGCTTTCGGCAGTAGCTTGCCAGTCAGGAGCAAGAGGATCCTGTATAATCTTTCCAACCACACAACTCGCAAGAGACTAGGGAGCCACTCTCTTAATGAAAACAGCTAAGGCAAGCCGAGCTAATGACATGCGAGTACACAATGCGAGCAGGTCTACTATTTCTACTGTCTAGTCAGCAGCTTGCACTGTGTAAACCGGCCATATACGAGTACACAATGCGAGCAGCTGTCTACTGACTGTGCAGTCTGTAGCTCGCACCATGTAAACAAGCCATAAGTAATAACAGCCGCACGGCTCTATCGATCAGGTTAAGCTACGTCTGCCGCGGTTGATCCGTGGATGGGTGACCATCTTTACATACCAAGACACCTCCGTGCCTCGGAAAGCACGTTATTCGTTGATCTTTGACAGTCGTTACGGGGCGTCAGAAGCCCGAAAGTCTGACAATCAGTCTTTCCAAGGGATATCATAGGTATTACCCAGTAACTGGGTTGTGGAGGTCAGATAGGCAGTAGCTCTATGTGAAATACTGGTATTCAGCTACATCCTGTTAGACTGGAAGTTGAGCCCAACGTAGTTGGGAAAAGGCTAGGCAGATGATTGACAATTATGAAGAAGACTTCACCGTGTATTCACCGTGCCTTCATCGTGTTTTCACATAAAACATACCCTATGGTACCTACTCGGCAGTAGTGTTGTGATTTTATCCGGATAAATACTAAAAATTGATAAATACTCATAAATATCCGTTTTTACTCGAGTACTTATTCAAAACAGCTTATTCAAAACAACATTTTTTAATATAGTTTATTTACATTTAACTAAAGTATGTAGGTAACATTTTGTTCGATAACTTTTTGCCATCTTGTAGGTAGGGACATGATCCCATTGCTATAGAAATTTTGGGACTTCTGGTCAAAATACCGCGACAAGTGGTTTTGGCAGTCCTCTCGTGATGTTAACCTGACACTGCCTAAAGAATTCTGAAGAGACCGAAACAGGTGGAAATCTGAAGGTGCAAGGTCAGGACTATACGGCGGATGCATTAACACCTCCCAGCCAAACTCTCTTAATTTTTGCTGAGTGGATATGTGTGAGGTCTAGCGTTATCATGATGAAAAACCACACCCCTTCTGTTGATTAATTCCGGCCGCTTTCTCTCAACTTCTTGCTTTAATCGCATCAGTTGTTCGCAGTAGAGTTCAGAATCGATGGTCCTGCCTGGTGGTAACAGCTCATAATGAATAATGCCCTTCCAATCCCACCACACACACAGCATCACCTTGTTGCGAGTTAACCCGGGTTTCGCCACAGTCTGTGAAGCCTGACCGGCCTTTGACCACGACCTTTTTCGCACGTTCTTGTCATACGTGATCCACTTTTCATCACCAGTTATCAGCTTCTTCAAAAATGGTTCGGTTTCATTACGTCGTAATAAAGAATCACAAATGAGTACCCAGTTCATTAGGTTTCTTTCAGTGAGCTCGTGAGGTACCCAAATAAAAATGTCGAGCTTTTTTGTGTACCCAGTTTTTTTCAAATGCGCCAAAACTGTTTTGTGGTCAATTTCCAGTTCTTCAGCTACGTCGTAACTACTGATCTTGCTCCACTTTTTCAAAAATGGCATCCATTTTATTCGTAATAGGGCGACCAGAGCGACATGCATCTTTGACATCAAAATTTCCGGATTGAAAACGCTTAAACCAAATTTGTGCTACTCTCACAGACACTACACTAGGTCCATAAACATCGCATTTTTTTTTCGCGGCTTGCGTTGCATTTTTACCTATTTTGTAGTAAAATTTTAAAATGTATCGAATTTCTTCATTAGATTCACTCATCTTGACGGTACGAAAAACAAATGAATATCACACATTTTCCTAATTTGAATTTGGAATTATGTCCTTTAAAATTTAAACTTTCAATGATACCAAAACCAGCCAGATACAAATAGTATAGCCAAAGAGATTTTATTACAAGTTCATATATACTATAATGTGAAAAGACTTTTTCCCCAACCTAATATTATCATAAGAAAGTTATTGTTGTTTTGCTCGGGAACTGTACTTTTTTTCTGAATGAAAGTATCCTATGTCCGTGTCTGTACATCTGACGACGTATATGCAAAATTTCAGGATGATCGGTTCAGTGATTTAGGCGTGAAAAGGTAACAAACAAACAAACTTACTTTCGCATTTATAATATTAAATAGGATTAGGCTACAATTTCAAAGCTTATGTTACTAATCTATTAATAATTATGAATTAGAGAATACTATTAATATGAATCTATAATAGTTAATTAATAAAGACTGAGATTATATTGTGGTAATAATAATGATTAATAAATAACAATAAGTAGTTATGTAGTTTTTGCATGCGGTGGATTAAAGGCTATTCTTATTTTATTATGTTACTAACGTCTTATCCTCTAAGTATTCTTGAACACTGTAATAATGTAATGGTAGGGTTGCCTCCTTCCTTCAAATATGGAGAGAGGGGTAATGGCTGATCTCTGCGTTATGCTCGTGAACGGGTGCTGCTTGCGGTGACTGGTCGTCTTGCTGACCATGGTTTTGTTATTGTTATTAGTAATTAACTGTTTATTTATTTTACTTTGATGGTCCTAGTTTATCATTTGTGAGTTATTGCTATATATAGCCATAATGCAATAAATAACAATAAGTAGTTATGTAGTTTTTGCTTGTGGTGGATTAAAGGCTATTCTTATTTTATTATATTACTAACGTCTTATCCTCTAAGTATTCTTGAACACTGTAATCATTTTTTTCTAATAGCAGTCTGAACAATACCCTTTTGAACAACGGCAAGGGCAAATCTTGAGTACTATTTGGCAAATGGTTGTATATTATAATTACGTCTCAACATGACGCTGTCAGAATAGTCGACTCGGGCCCAATAGCCAAGGAAAAAAAGAATCAATTTCGCAAAACACCATATTATACCTGGCAAAAATCTTGAACGCTCGGAGGAGTGGTGGGGTGGTTTACGCATACATATTGTCTCGGTAGTAAGGTCTAAAATCGCTTAAAGTAATTCAAGGTCAGCGCTCTTAAACCGTGCCGGTACCTGTACTTAGTATAAAACTGACAGGTATCAAGAACGCATTCTCTCAACGGCCGGACAGTAAAACAATGCACGCCTCAGTTTTGCCAGAACTTTATGTCTGGTTTAATACAGGAGACAAACAGTTCACAGCTTTTAATTAATGATTCGCCATTTTTCAGACCTGACAGGACAATTTTGCATTTACTTGTGTTAATTTATACCGTTGCTGTTATGTTAGTCATTTGTTTCTGTAGGTTTATCATATTTACGAACCTTTTGTAATAATGTTTTAAGAGTACCTTTCTCATAATTCATAAGCATAATTATTTTTATTATATTAAATAGAAGAAAGAAAACAGAACAGTCCCCAGGTTAAGTGTGGTTTTATTCTTTTAAAAAAGTAGGACGATTTTAATTCAATGGAATCTTTTTTTTTTTGTCAGCGATAATTCTTTACCGTGTACCGTCATTTCGATTATTCTTTTTATTGGAACCAGATTTACATGGGACCAGATACCTGCTACCTTAGGTAGGAGTGGTCCCATATAAATCTGGTTAAGTGGCTTTCTGAGTTTTCTTCAATAATCTACTTTATGTAAAATATACATAGTAAGAATTTGATGCCACACGAAACAAAGAAAAAAAAACTTTTTTCACTCTGTAGTGTTTTTTGGAGCTCGTTTGCTTTTTTTAAAATCTCTTATGTCTAATCTTTATAAAATCACTGTTTATTTTCTCTCGAATGCTAGCTAATATTTATATTAAAAAAATATATTAATATAGTAAGTTTACAAAAATTGTACACATGTCAATCTGCCCAGCCTTTTCCCAACTATGTTGGGGTCGGCTTCCAGTTTAACCGGATGCAGCTGAATACCAGTATTTTACATGGAGCGACTGCCTATCTGACCTCCACAACCCAGTTACTGGGTAATACGGTACCCCTTGGTAAGACTGGTTGTCAGACTTTCGAGCTTCTGACGACTCGTAACGACTGTCAAAGATCCACGAATGACAGCCGGGACCAACGGCTTAACGTGCTTTCCGAGGCACGGAGGAATCTCGGTATGAAAAGATGGTCACCCATCCGCAGACCAACCCCGGCAAGCGTAGCTTAACCTGATGGATCGACCCGTGCGGCTGTTATTACTTAGCACACATGTATAAGTATATAATATTAATTTAGGCCTATAATAGTATTATAATAATCTAGATAAAAACTATGGTATGAAAAATATAAGATTACAGTTGCAAAATAAAATAAATAAATAGAATTCTGTAGTGCGTTGCCCGATCTAGGTTTATTTAAACCTGTGTTTCAGACCATGTCGAACGACAGTACTTTTAAAATAGGACAGTCATTGAATTTATTTAACATATATTTTCAATATCTAAGCAGGCACAATATTTTGCGTTACCTTAAATTTAAACTAGGCTTATAGGTAAATACAGTTAAATCAGCTACTTTATTTCAGCACCTCTAGAAGTTTTGTATATTAATATTATATAATTTCTTATTATCCTATTTAATTTCGTAAAAACATAGAATTATATAGCTTTATTATTCAAAGACTTACAACCCACGTTTACAGTTGGGACTTAAAACCAATTGAAACCGATTTCAATTATAACATTATACATAATTGTGTTATTGAAACAAAATCTGTTAAATGAAATGGCTCAGAAAAGTCAATCACAACATTAATGAAATGTCAGTTGTTTCATATCCCAAGCACGTTATTGAAATTAAATGTCAATAGAAAACGTGATTAATTACCAATACAACGATGATTAAGCAATTTATAAATTAAACTATGAATACTGTTGTCGTTACAAAGGCTCATTTTCTTAGTGTATATAAATATATCGACTCAAAAAAGCGAAAATGTTAACCAGAGCCGAAAAACTTTTGAGATTTCAGAAAAAAAAAATCATATCTGCTTTATTATTAAACCTACAAGTGCCATTCTTTGAGCGCAATTTTATTTTACGATCTCTTTTCAAGACGAATACCCAAAATCTACTTTTGATCTATATTTCTGTAAGTTACAGCAATAGCACTTTCTTTTGTTACAATAAAACGCTGTACATGCAACGGATAAATACATGGGCGACTCCAAATCAAGTGTTTTGAAGAAGAAAGAAGAAGCGCTGAAACTACCGGGATCAAAAATTTGCAAAATGTTGTATTGGTGTTAATGTAAAATGATAAAAAGCTATTTACAGCAAATGGTGAGGTGGTCCTACAAAGAAATGAGGTTAATTTAAAAGCTGTATAAAATTTTGTATTGGTCGTAGAGCCACGGGTGTCGGACCAATGCAGAATTTTTTTTCTGATTCCGAATCTGCAGTAACAATTTTTTGACATGGGTGCGGGTTACTTCGTTTATATATATATATATATATGTGTCATAATTTATTGAGTACTCGGTGTACGCACTAATTAATTTTGGCAATTTATTTTGATAATTCTAACCGATGGTTTTGTTCAAAACAATTGATCACATGTTACATTGATTTTAGAATGATTTACTTTGTGAAATCATCATTATTTATTTACGACAGTTATTCTAGTGTTATTTGATTATTTTATAACGCTAAGTCTTATTAGATTGAGCACATTTTACTGTTTTGTATCAAGTAAATACGATGACGTACTTCCGTGTGTAATCGGACAGAGTTGTTGTGGAGGGATTGCTCGGGCCCCTGTAATAATCGTCCTCCCCCCCGTCCCTTGCTCGGGTATGAAGTGCCAGCTGGTGGCGTAGCTGAGCCAGTAGCTTTAAACTCCCCTGACAATAATAATTCTAATCTGATCCAGCCTGTCCCATCTTGCTGTCCTCCCCTCAGCGACGGCCCTAAGCCGAGGCCCGTTCCCCACAGGGGGAGTCCTTAGCGTGTAGTCGCTTAGTCTGTAAGTTTTATGCCCCTGGCTGGAGGCTTTGAGTCATCTTAAGGCAGCCACAGGATAGTCCGGTTAAGTAGTCACGACCTCTCTAGGTCAACTACGAGATGCCATTAAAAAAAAAAAAAATGCTAGTCAGTCGATCGTCGGATTCGATTCAATAATGAGCTCCCCTGCTCCCGGCAATGCTGTCGGTTTACCTGGTACAGCGCTGCTGTATATTCACATAGCTGTATTGGCTTACTGCTAGCGATACACTTTGTATTTGGGTGGCTTAGGCTGCTATACGAACTGTAACCATATTGGTTTGTTCGAATAAATGTGTTCCATTTGTATTGTGTGTGTTTTCAATAGTGTAGTTTTGTAATTGTTTATACCGTCTTGTTTATCCCAATAAAATGGGAACTCCAAGCCCTGACGATATACCTCTGCTCGGCACTCCTGATCCTACATATTTATATTATATGTATTTAGCCACGAGCCCCTCGACTTCCTTATATATAGGTATATACTCGAAGCTAAATAATAACAGCCGCACGGGTCGATCGAAGGCTACTCTCGTTGCGGTCGTTTCGTGGATGGGTGGCCATTTATTACATATCACGACCCCTCCGTGTCACTGAAAGCACGTTAAGCCGCTGGTTCCGGCTGTCATTAGTAGATCTTTGACAGTCGTTACAGGTAGTCAGAAGCCGAAAAGTCTGACAACCAGTCTTACTAAGGGGTATAATGTTACCCAGTAACTGGGTTGTGGAGGTCAGATTGACAGCCGCTCCATGAATTAGTTAGAAGAAAACTTTCGAGCCTTCTTAAAGACATAATGTACGAGTACGTACAAGGTATGTTGTCTATAAATATTATATACTAAAGTCGATTTTCATGTCCGTCTGTGTGACCGCGTTGTTCTTCTAAACTACGCAACGGATTTTGATGCGGTTTTCACCATCATTTAGAAAATTAATTCCGAAAGGTTTATTATGTGTATACAGGGTTGTTGGTAAAACACCAACAACCTCTTAAGGGGTCATTGTACTCATCATTATGAACAACTTTTACTATGGGACCAAACCTGAAATCGCGAAAGAATTCAGCTGTTCAGTACATTTTGACGAATTATGCTAACATAAATGTACTGAACAGCTGTTTTTTTCGCATCTAACTAACTAACCATCATCATCTGCCTAGCCTTTTCCCAACTATGTCGGGGTCGACTTCCAGTCTAACCGGATGCAGCTGAATACCAGTATTTTACATGGAGCGACTGCCTATCTGACCTCCACAACCCAGTTACTAGGTAATACGATACCCCTTTTTTTGCGTGCTGAAATGCTCATGCATACTGCACTACGAGTACCACGGGGAGATAGTGCAGTTATGTGGGACTCCAACCCACGAAACCACAAAACTCCACGGTGTCCGCCTCTGCTGCTTGTGGTGGGAACACGAGCATGCATTAGCACTCACCTCGAACCAGCCGCGGTCCTCCTCTGGAGCGTACCCACCATCAACGGCTCACCAGAACACATTGCACGCCGTGACCACCCCAGGGACCAAACCAGCACATGGGCGCTAGACGACCCTGTGTCTAGGCATCCTTGGTCTCCTTGCGACCGGTTAGGTTAGTGCCCCGGCCGCCTACCACTTTTCGGCCGCAGAAGATAGGGAGAGCGGCCAACGAAATACGGACACTCCTACTCTGCGGCCCCACCGCGTCCGCCATCAGACGGTGGCGACCTCGTCAAGGCCGTGGAAGGTAGAGAGAGTGGCGCACCGCAATACTGGCACTCCTCTCCCGCCACGGCCTTCAACCCTCAGCCGCGATGCCTCCCATACGACATCGCGGCCCACCTCAGTTGCGATGTCGCCCAAGCGGCACCGCAACCTGTTGGCCGCAACATCGTCGAGTTCCTGGGAAAAGCCCTGACGAGCGGCCCCTCCTCGGGTTCCTCTTTGCTTCACCGTGGGTGGGTGACCAAGCCACGGCTACAGAGCCTCCCCGTCTCGACAATGCGTGAACCCACCGAGGGGAATACGATACCCCTTGGTAAGACTGGTTGTCAGGCTTTCGGCTTCTTCTTCAGACCCGTAATGACTGTCAAAAATCCACTAATGACAGCCGGGACCACCGGCTAAACGTTCTTTCTGAGGCACGTATGTAACGATGGTCACCCATCCACGGACCAACCGCGGCAAGCGTAGCTTAACCTGATCGATAGACCCGTGCGCCTGTTATTACTTAGCCATAGGCCCCTCTGTATTAGAAAAGACAGCAAACAAAAACTACTAAAATATGACTGGATATAACCAAAACATTTTCCACTATCTTACCATTTTATATTGTAGCCATCTGTGATCATATCCGACGCTTTCACAGAACATTGAGTGGGGCAATGTTTCAATACTTTAAGATACAAAATACAGGCCGTAAAAAGAAAAAAAAAAACAATCCGGTGAATTAATAAGTTTGGGTAAGGAAAGCCGGTTCAAAAATATCGCCATAACTTAATACTAATACTACCAGCCTATTATTGTCCCATTGCAGGGCAAAGGCCTCTTCTCAAACAGAGAAGGCACGAGCATTGATCACCACGGTTGCTCAAGACGGGTTGGTGATTTCAGACTTATATTTACTATAAGTCTAGGTTTCCCCGGTTTCTTCACGATGTTCTTCCTTCACTGATGTCAGTAATGATCGTTAAGTATAGTTGCCGGCACGAGTCGTGAGCACAAATTCCAAATGAAATGTTGTTGCCGTCGTCAACGGGTTCTTGTATTCTGTTTAAGCTTGCTCTTATATTAACCTAATTCCCCTGCCCGTGTACGAATCGCCGTAATAGGAAAAAAAGATTTGTAAGGTTTAAAAGTTGAATTTGTGCTCACGACTTGTGCCGGCTACTATACCTTATATTAGTACTTACTTTTATTCAATCTACCTAGCCTTTTCCCAATATGCTGGGGTAGGCTAGGCTAGTCTAACTGGGTGCAGCTGAATATCAGTATGCCTATCTGACCTCCACAACTCAGTTACTGGGTAATACGATACCCCTTGGTAAAACTGGTTGTCAAACTTTCGGGCTTCTGACGATCCGTTACGACTGTCAAAGATCCACGAATGACAACCGGGACCAACGGCTTAATGTGCTTTCTGAGGCACGGCGGTGTTTCGGTATGTAAAGATGGTCACCTATCCACAGCCCGACCCCGGCAAGCGTAGCTTAACCTGATGGATCGACCCGTGCGGCTTTTATTACTTAGCGACGAGCTAAGTACTTACATTTATTGTTATATTTTTATTTTTTCTTTTGAATCTAACAGATATGGTGAATTTCACTTGCACAGTTTGGATTGATTCACTTTTATTAAATAACAAGTAAAATACTTGAATGCCCTAAAAACAGGCGTTAGTTCCGGAACAGCCGATTGAATTTTATTCTACTAACTATAATATTATTTATGACTGCTTAATGTATGTATATACATATTTTTTTTTTATATATTAGTCTACATTGTCCCTCGATCCAACTCTTACGGTACGCGTCTAGGTCGTCTCGCCACCTCTTCCTGGGACGGACTCGGCGACGCCGTCAGGCACCCACCTTGTGGAGACTGTTGCCCAGCGATCGCTATGCATGCAGCTGACATGACCCGCCAAATTTTAGCTTGGCAGCCTTTTTGCCTACGTCTAGGATCCCTGTTTTGGAGCGCAGTGTGGTGTTTCGTATTCTGTCAGTTCGTTTTACGCCAAGAATACTGCACTCCATTGCTCTTTGGCAAACCCCAAGACGAAATTTTTGCGACTCGGTGAGCGACCAGGTGTGAGCACCGTAAGCGCAGATTAATACAGATGGGACACTCCGCAGTTTATGTATGAAGCTAAATATTTCTTTTGTTTCTCTTTAGGTCCTGGTAGTGCTTTGTCAACTCTTGACAAAGACACCAGAATAACTTATCCAGCTAGACACGTTTTTGCGCTACACGAATTGATATTTCGACACATACTGAAAAGTAGAGGGTCGCGCATGCGCATGCACTCGCAGTGTGACGTCATAGACAAATTATATCCGGCTGTAAAATTGTTATAAATATGACCTATCTTTTGAATGTTCAACCATTACTCTAGCATTTAAAGTCTCGTAGTTATTAGCGGTTCAAATCTTACATGTTTTTGTCGGTCAGAAATAATAATAATAATAATAAAATAATAATAATAATAATCTGTGGCCCGACTGTCAAGCTGACGGTCGAAAAAATTTTTTCTCCGTGTATTTTCTACTGGATTTTTAAACTTTAATGCAATAATGTGGTGTTTTGCGTTCCTACACCAATTCACCCAACCCAAAATTGGCATAAAAACCAAACCAGGATGCAAGAATAAAACTACCACCTACTACTACACTACTGAACTATGACACGGAGAATAGAAGACCAAGCACAATGCTGACGAGAAGTCGGGCACGACGAAACACACGCCCAACATCTTCGGGTTCGTTGCTCAGCTCCACCTCGCAGTTGCCGGAACCTGCTCCAGACTTGCCGGAACCAGATCCAGACGTAAGTCCTGTGATACCGGCTGCTGCAGTTGCGTCGAGCTCGAGCGACGAATACTTCTCGCCGCCGACAACACCACCACCAGTCGGCCGAGAAGAGGCCGGCCACCGAATGGCATGGGATCTAGGGGCCAACCAGCCCCGAGCCGGGTCCCCGCTGTCGGTGGTTGTGTGCAGCGCATGAAATGGAATTAACAAATGAATGAGAACGTCATGCGCGCATATTACGGGGCAACAGAGGGGGGAACTAACCTCACTGCGTACCGCGATAGGATGCTGTCTCTGTTCCAGGCGCTTCAACCAGCCATCAACGTCTCGGCCCAACGACTTTCGGATCAGGTGCCGGTTATCCAACGGAATCACAGATTGGACGACGCCGCGCTTGATAGGCTGCGCTCAGAGGTACTGAGCAATCGTATCGTCCCTGTCCCGTCACAGACCGCGGTGCAACCTCTAGTCAGTGACATAACCCAACCGCGGTCTTATGTTAATGATGAGGAGGGGGGCGATGAGATTGTTACGGTAAGTAGCCAGTGTAACGAACGATTGAGGAGCGCGCTGGAGGATGCGATTCGGGAGTTTAGAACTGCCCCCGTCCAACTTAGAACACATTTACCTCGCTTGCCTATGCACAGAACGAATAGGGCGATGGTGTGTGCCTTGGATTCGCTGCTTGGTTTTTATTTTGAAAGCAGCGAAGATCTCGTAGATACGCACTCGATCTTGTATTGCGCGGCTATTGCAGCGTGTCGTGTAGCCAATGTCAAATTTCCAAATTGTGACATAGCTACACGACCAAAACCCGCTGTTCCAGCCTGGCAGTGCAGGATCGAGCGGCGTATCGAGGGGACCAGGGTGCTCATCGGCAAACTATACTGCTTCAGGGAGGGCAATACTCGCCCTAGAGTGATGCGCTTTGTGAGGCGGGCGTTCTCGGGGACTGGAATCAGCCCTCAAGAATATATGTCCCGTGTCACAGAGCGCATTGACTTCCTGAAGCAGAAGTTCTGTGCATGGGCAAGCCGTATCCGTAGGTATAAGCGACGGGTTGAGCGGTATACCCAGAATCGCATATTCCAGCGTGATCAAAGGTGGGTGTATAGAGCATGGGAGCAACCTGAGTAAAATGTGGCAGACGTATGCCGCCCGGATGATGATGCCACTAGCATATTCTGGCATAACATCTGGTCGGTGCCCGTTTGCCATACTGAGGCTGAATGGATGCGGGATGTTGAGCGCGTGTGTGACGCCATACCGGAGATGGAAGAAGTAATAATTACTTCCTCCGATGTAGCCAGTGCAGCCCGTCCGATACCGAACTGGAAATCTCCGGGACCGGACGGATTGCACAATTTTTGGCTTAAATGGCTGCAAAGTTCACACGCGTGCTTAGCATCGCAATTCCAGTCGGCCTTAGAGTCTGGGTCACTGCCACAGCTCTTTACAACAGGAGTTACTCACCTGCTCCATAAGTCAGGTGATGCCACGGAACCCAAAAATTATAGGCCGATCACTTGTTTGCCGACGGTCTATAAACTCCTTACATCCATTTTGAGAGAGAAAATTAATTCTCATTTAGAAAAGAATTCTATTATGTCTGTCTCTCAAAATGGATGTAGGAATGGGTCCCGCGGCACCAAGGAGCTACTCCTCATTGACATGGCCATAAGCCAACAGGTCCGTCGATCCCGAAAGGATTTGTCGACATGTTGGATAGACTATAAGAAGGCCTTTGATTCGGTGCCGCATACATGGCTCTTGAGGGTGTTAGAGTTGTACAAAATTGATACAACTCTGAGCACCTTCCTAACGACGTGTATGGGGCAGTGGAGGACGGTTCTTCGCTATCCAGGATGCCGACAAATTCAGGGGAGCAACGAACCTATTAGGATTAAGCGGGGAATATTCCAGGGCGACAGTCTGAGTCCACTGTGGTTTTGTTTAGCCTTGAACCCTCTTAGCACTCTGCTGGAGGGTACAGGGCTGGGCTGTCCTTTGCGGAGAGGGGGTCAGGTAATATCCCACCTGCTTTATATGGATGATTTGAAACTGTTTGCCACCAACAAATTGCAACTGCTGGAGTCACTAAAAGTAACTAAAACTTTTAGTGACTCCAGCAGGAATTTTATTCAGGATGGAATTTGGTGTAGATAAATGTGCAGTCATGCATGTAAAGCGGGGCGGGATTGTGGAATCTGAGGGACTACAACTCTCAGATTCTATAAACCTGAGATCACTCTCCGCAACTGATACCTACAAATACCTGGGTATGTCAGAGGGGTTAGGCATTAACGGACCTGACATGAAACAATCGTTGCAGGAGCGCTTCTTCGGTCGCCTGAAAAAGGTACTTAATGGTTCTTTGTCAGGCGGCAACAAGGTGCGCGCCTTTAACGGTTGGGTCATGCCGGTCCTGATGTACTCCTTTGGCATACTAAAGTGGACCCAGACGGAACTAGACGCCCTGGATAGGAGAGTCCGGTCACTGCTGACTGCAAACCGGATGCATCACCCACGTTCGTCTGTCATGAGGCTGTACATTCCGCGTAAGTGCGGGGGTCGAGGTTTTTTAAATGCTAAGACCCTCCACAACCGCGAGGTGTGCAGTCTCAGAGAATATTTTCTCAAGGCTGACGTGGGTATGCACCGAGATGTGGTTGCAGTGGACAAGGGACTCACCCCGTTGTCCTTGGCTAAAGAGAACTGGCGCAAACCTGTGGTGCTTAGTACCAACGACCGCAAGGAAGTATGGCAAAGCAAGGAGCTTCACGGACGCTTTTTCCGGGCCCTTCATGGGCCCGACGTAGATTTCTTAGCGTCCGTGGCCTGGCTACGCTTCGGTGACCTCTTTGGGGAAACCGAAGGTTCAGTCTGTGCGATTATGGATGAAGTTATGCTAACGAATAACTACCGGAAGTATATAATGAAAGACGGGACGATCGACATATGTCGGGCATGCCATTGTCCCGGTGAGTCTATCAGACATATTACTTCTGGGTGTTCTCGTTTAGCTAACGGCGAGTATTTGCACAGGCATAATCAAGTAGCCAGGATTATCCATCAGCAACTTGCTCTGAAATACGGCCTTGTGGACTCTGAGGTACCGTTTTACAGGTATGTGCCCGACCCAGTTCTCGAGAATGACCATGTCACGTTATACTGGGATCGATCTATTATCACTGACAGGACTATTGTAGCCAATAAGCCTGATATAGTGGTAATAGATCGATCAGTGCGCCGCACAATGATAATCGATGTCACTATCCCGCATGACGAGAACCTCGTGAAGGCTGAGAAGGAGAAACAATTGAAGTATCTCGACTTAGCCCACGAGGTTGTCGCTATGTGGAATGTGGACTCGGCAATCATTGTGCCGATAGTCGTTACGGTCAATGGCTTTATCGCTAAGAGCCTCGACCAACATCTCAAGAGGCTCTCGTTGGGTGGCTGGGTGAAGGGCCTGATTCAGAAGGCAGTACTCCTTGATACGGCGCGTATTGTGAGGAGGTTCCTGTCTCTGGGACCTTAATCACCGGTAGCTTGGACCCTGTTCCCCATGCCGGAGGATTTCTATTTTTTATATTTTTAAATGTTTTTTTTTAATTCTAATATTTAAAAATATAACTTATATGTAAAAAAAATGAATAAAGGAGATAATAATAATAATAATATAATAATATCCTGGGACATTTTCACACACGGTCATCTGGTCCCAAACTAAGCAGAGCTTGTACTATGGAAACCAGATAACTGATATACTACATACACTACTTTTTTTTTTGTAAATACATACTTATATAGATAATGACACCCAGACTCAGGACAAACAGACATGTTCACGCACACAAATGTTTGTCCTGGATGGGAATCGAACCCACGACCTGCGGCGTGATAGGTAGTATCTTAACCAACCACGCCAACTGGCCTGTCAAATATTGATCTTACAACCAGTACACCGAGCGAAAAGACGTTTTCACGTCAAACAGCAAAGCGCCATGCCGTGCGCGGAAAGCCTGGTTTTAGGGCGGCAAAGTTATTTGACGCGAACTATATCAGACAGTAAAATAAAGCCTTCAAGATTAGTGCCACAATGAACTCATAATAAATTAATTTGGCAGGTGTGTTTATTGATGATGTTCTTGAGACATTAGAGCTCGGCACTCAATAAAGCTACGAGAGTAAGTTGAACAATAAATTAATTTAATTTTAATTCCGATAAACTCTTGTAACACTTCGCTCTATTTCAATTCACCATTTCTTAAATCCTGAAATTTAATCGTTATGTTTATGATTCCAGGATTTTATAGGGGGTATTATCCACTCTTGTTACTTCTTTCCTCGAAGTTTATGTATTTATCTCTACCTATTCCGATCTCTGGTCATGAATAGCCTTTTACTGATAACTACACGCAATTGAATACACTATTGAAAACAATATATTTCAACTCAGACGTATCAACGTAAACGAAGCAAAAAGAGTATGTAAGGATCGTTTGAAGGTGTCGTTCTGTAGTTTCTGTCCATGGGGGTGGGAAGTAGGCCTGAATTGATATGATCTAACCATTACGATTTAATTACTTGATGAACTTTAAAAGCGACTTCGTAATCTGAATTTGTTTCGATGTTTTTTCACAGAGTAATCGGATAGGAAACAAAACAAAATGACGTGAAAAGTGTTATTTTTAACCAATTTACAAAATAAATAGACGCTAATAAATTATCCTAGTGAATGAAAAAGAAAAAAAAAAAAGCTAATTCCACCATTTTCACCATCTGTCAGACGTCAACTATTTATAGATTTCTTCGTAGAACAATTATATGGATATAACGTATCAGTTTACAAAGTCTATTAATAAATTCTATCGATCGACAAGTTGAAGGTGCTCTATCATGCTGACAGTTCAACACATGGCTTTTCTCATGATCCGCCAAGTGCGAGGAAATACATATTTGATTCAAAACGAAAGGCGGTTAGTGGTGAAAGCTATTTATGTGTATTTTCATACGTTTAAGAAGAGGCACGTGACTAAATTATAATCATCACCATGACCATCCAAGACCCCTCCGTGCCTAAGAAAGCAAGTTAAGCCGTCGGACCCAGCTGTCATTTATATATCTTTGACAGTCGTTACGGGTAGTCAGAAGCCCAAAAGTCTGACAACCAGTCTTACTAGGTATCGTGTTATCCAGTAACTGGATTCCACAATGCACCACAACCTCCAGAAGTTAGATAGGCATTCGCTCTATTTAAAATACTGGTATTCAGCTACATCCGGTTAGACTGGAAGCCGAACCCAACATAGTTGGGAAAGGGCTATATAGGCAATTCTATTTCTTTATGTTTAAGTAGTGATGTACACACTTATTTACTAACTAGCAGTGCCCTGCTGTTTCACCCGCGTAAGTATCAAACACGTAATAATGTCGAGATAAAAAATATCCTATGTGTTAATCCAGCTTATAAACAATCTGTGTGCCGAATTTCATCAAAATCCGTTAAGTAGTTTTTGCGTGAACAAGTAACACACACACAAACTTTCGCCTTTATAATATTAGTATAATTAGAGCCGCTTTTTCAATCTTCAGAAAACTATTGTCTGAGGAATAAAAATGTGTAGTTTTTGTAAAGAAAATAATTATGTCTAAGCGCCACATTTCTTCTTTGGAGAAAGTTACCTGACTATTGAAAAATCGATTATTAGGACCCGTTCACATGTATCACACCACATCGCAGCGACAAAATGTGGGCGAGCAGTTTGAATAGTGTCGCTGCAACTTCTTGCAGTTGCGTTGTAGTTGCCACTAGTAGTTGCGATGTGGTTACGTTATGGCTAGTGTTTGCAGACAGATTGACTCTAGCTGTGACAGTGTCGTCGCATCGACGCAACCTTGTGGTTGCATTGTGGCTGCGCCGTCGCGTCGCCTTGATGTGTCGGTATCGCCCCCACGGTTGATTTTGTCGCACAAATGTAGTCCGTGTAAATAGCTTATTAATTTTCACACAAACTAGCACCCGACCACGTGGTGCCGTTGTGGTGTAGTTGTGGTACGTGTAATCCTGCCCTTACTGTAAATTAAATGTCTATTTATTTATTTAAGGAAATATATGAAACATATTGTGAAATATGTTTAATATAATACAAAAATTATAATACAAATCCTAGCAATATTATAAATGTAAAGTTTGTGAAGATGTTTGTTACTCAATCACGCCAGAACGGCTGAACGGATTTGGATGAAATTTAGCACTTAGATAGATCAGTACAGAGAGAGAGAGAGATTTGGAATAGCACATATAACACTTTTTAGCCCGGAAAAATGTACGGTTCCCGTGGGAAAATTTCTAACATCCATGCGTGCGAAGCTGCTGGCAAACGCTTATATTATATTATATTATATTATATTATATTATATTATATTATATTATATTATATTATATTATATTATATTATATTATATTATATTATATTATTATATTTATTTCATGAAACGGTAGTTTTTCCAAGTTTAGGACCATCCAAATTATGGGTACTATAAGCCAAGCAAAATGCGTCAAGAGGATGGACAGCGTCGTCCTTCTGTCTGCTAATAAAAAGAAACTGTTTTGTCACTAATCTGTTTACCAAGTGTAGCCTTTATAGTGGTGCCTAGCCTCTCTAAGCAGCGTCATTCACCTAGCGGCCTGAATGATATTCAATTATAGATTAGGTTGGAAATTATGACCAAATACGCCCGAGCCATATTTGTCGCAGTGAAAACGGGCTAGGTTAGGAACTGTGACCACCCGCGTGCGAACCGAGTGAGCGAAGCGAGCGGTGTCGTAGTAGCGGCCGGCGAGCACTACTTCCAAAGCCTAGGCGGTTAACTAAAAGGCTAATTAATTAGGCTAGCTGGCTGCGACATCTCCATTACAAACAGAGATCGGAATAGGTAGAGCATAAATACATAAACTTCGAGGAAAGAAGTAACAACAGTGGATAATACCTCCTATAAAATCCCGGAATTATAAACATGACGATTAAATCTCAGGATTTAAGAAATTGCTAATTATTTATTATTTTATTATAAATATTTAATTTGTTACGAATGTATTCAAAGTACAATAAAAAATTCACAATTTCTTAAATCCCGTATTTATGCTCTACCTATTCCGATCTCTGATTATAAAGGACCGTGTTTTAGCAGTAGAAACTAACAGTTTGATGATGATAAATTATCACAGTTTTTATAGGTTACTACGACAAGTGTACATTATTTTCTATTCTTGACAAGAGATCTGTTAAGCAATGATTAATTCAATATGCATATATTTTTCTTTAGCTGCCATATCAGCATGGAATAAATTACAGAGCAAATATTTTTCCTTCTTTTTTCCATTTAAAAATAAAGTCTTCAAGTCACGTAACTTACATTGCCGAGTTTACATAATCAACTTCTACAATAATTGTTTGCCTTCCATTGCAAGGTATATAGCGTGTCCATTTTATATTGACACCCGTGATACATGCTCAGGTTACTATGTAGTGTAAAGCTTGACTACACGATAGGAAATTATAAATACTTGGAAGAATGTTGATGATCACTGTCACTGCAGCATTTGTTAAATTATTTTGGCTTGCCATAGTCGAGGTCGTCATCTACAGCATGTGTAAAGGTGTGGTCATACTAGGTTGTTCCAAAAATTGTTAGCCAAAGAATAAATACAATCTCGTTATTCTTAAAACTATTTTGAATTGACGGCTAATTTCAATATAAATCTCCTTGGTGAAAATCATTGACCACCTATGTGTAGTTCATTTTTTAAATATTTTTAAAGATTATCTGTCACTCTTCTTTTGTTTGCAAATACGGACGTCTCGCGGGCAGCTTTTCGTGTTATGATTTTTCGATCAAGATCATTTTTTAAATGTTTCATATGCTGTTCACCGGAATGCATAAGTGCTTTGGGGTTGAAGGGGATTATTTTGAAAAGCTTTAAACAAACTTTATTCATAAATGATATATGATTTGATGGTGACATATTCTAACTATTTTTCATTTCACTATCAATTTTTGGAAAAGCCCACGTGTTGTACACGTGGGTGTTGTACAGACCATCAAACTAAACAACTTTCTCCGTGGAACCAACATCGTAATCGCAAAAAAATATTAATTAATCAGCGTGGTAGGTTACAGGCCACTCCCTCTCGAAGAGAGCAGGCCGAGCTTTGGGTCGTGTAGGTACTGTAAAGCTTTTATTCAAAAGTGACTGATTGTCCGAATGTGTTATTGATATTGCCAGCCTGTTTGACACATGAAGCTCGCCAATAATGACACTTGAAGGCTCTTAAACTTTTCAGCCCTATGGTAGCACACCCTTAAATATGACCACACGTTTCTTATACTGCTGTATAGGTTTTAAGGAAAATTCAATGGTCGTAAAAGCTTCATATGAATGAATTTGTTATGGTATCATAGGAAAGATAAATAAATAAATGATAAGCAGGAACTGTTTTTTTTTGGGTTCCGTAGCTAAATGGCAAAAACGAAACACAACTATTTTACATAACATTATGTCTGTATTCCCATCCCCAGTTATACAGAGGTGAACCTAAAGCACACACACATTTCGCAGTTATGTTAACCAACCAACCAACCAACCAACCATTTTACTCCATTTATTTTATTTTAGAGTCCATGAAGTATTGCATTTTTTTTTCGTCTATGTTTGCCTGTCAATAAATAAGATCAAGATCAAAAGTCATTTATTCAATTTAGGCTGAGAATCAGCACTTTTCGAACGTCAAAATTACATAAGACAGTCCCTCAAAACGCCCGCCCGTCACTACTTCGTAGTGCTTTAGGAACTTTGCTTAAGGAACTTCATAGGCGTGCTTATGTCAAAAGAAAATAAATTGTTAAAAAGAGTATAGCACTATATCAATTAAAATTGGCAAGGAGTTGTATTATGTAGACGGCTAAATAAGGGTATGGTAAAAATACGACACACATTGTTAGGGGTGGCACCCCCGTGTAGCCAAG
Organism: Dicycla oo; assembly: GCA_948252095.1. NCBI lineage: Eukaryota > Metazoa > Arthropoda > Insecta > Lepidoptera > Noctuidae > Dicycla > Dicycla oo. Next base: position 18,621,901 of record OX411728.1, read on the forward strand.
GAAAGAAAACTAAAAATTCAATGCACATAAGCATGTGGGGTATTTTAGGATTCTATTAAGGGGGACGTGTCAGGAAGGCCCGCGAAATAAAAATTTGCAAGGAGTTGTATTATGTAGACGGCTAAATAAGGGTATGGTAAAAATACGACACACATTGTTAGGGGTGGCACCCCCGTGTAGCCAAGGAAAGAAAACTAAAAATTCAATGCACATAAGCATGTGGGGTATTTTAGGATTCTATTAAGGGGGACGTGTCAGGAAGGCCCGCGAAATAAAAATTTGCAAGGAGTTGTATTATGTAGACGGCTAAATAAGGGTATGGTAAAAATACGACACACATTGTTAGGGGTGGCACCTCATATACATGACACCGAGGAAAGAAAACTAAAAATTCAATGCATATAAGCATGTGGGGTATTTTAGGATCCCATTAAGGGGGACGTGTCAGGGTAGTAAAAATTTTCTTACGTTTTTTGCAATTTGCAAGTCAGTAGAAAGGTGTATGTTAAATTAATAAAGTATGATTCGCGGCCGTAACAAATATGTATTTACAGAATTATAATAATTAGAGTCAGTAATACAACTCCTTAAGTTAGTTTAATCCTCAAAGTCAAGATTTCATGAGATAGTTATTCATTAGGATTACCTGGTCTTAAAGAGTTGTATTGATCACTTTTATGATTATAATTATGTAAATACATACTTGTTACAGCCGCGAATTACATTTAGATTAACGTACAACTTAATACTGACTTGTAAATTGCAAAAAACCTAAGAAAATTTAAATTTCGCGGGCTGCCCTGACGCCTTTGCCTTAAGTCAATAGTTTTTGAAATAATATATTAGATATTTTCGGTAACAACCGCCAAAGTAACTTTGTTTTGCATATTTTTTTCGAGAAATACAATGAAATACAAACTTGTATTGGCGGCCGGTAAATTAACAGTGCGTGCGTAAATACCTATTCATCCCAACTGCGGAACCCGTCAATGTGCGTGGTCCGACACACACTTGGCCGATTTTTTAACATAAAATTATCAAAATTGTTTTAGTTCCTTCTCATGAAAAGCCTAGTATAATTACAATATTTTTTGGAGCGTATCACAATACCAGACAGCGAAGTAAAAAAGCACATTCACCGGGATTAACAAAATACAGACAAAATGACAAGTAGTAAGTGGCATTTGAAGTTCAGCTAAAATATCCATTTATATAAAATTAAATGTAAGTAGGTACTAAGAATTAATTCTGCTAATAATTTCAAGAGAGGTGTGTATGAAGCCTGTAATAGGTTGAAAATTCAGCTACTTACATTGTTTCATATTGTCTGAGTGGCAAGTATCAAGATACAATGGTCGTAGTAACAAGAAATGTTTGAAACATGATGGCATGTTGCCGTAAAAATTCTTTGTAACTGGCTCCAATGCAATCGAGTTAAAATGAAGGTAATTTTATTTAATGACTGAAACACCGTTGTTCAGGGCTTGTTAGTTAAGTGGTAATATTAGACAGGGGTGACTAGAATCTATACAATTTTTTTTTTTTTGTAATTTTTGACGTTCAAGAGTGCCTTTTATGTGCGTCTATTTGAAATAAATGATTTGACTTTTGACTTTGACTAAGGATGGCTTGATTGGTTGATTTATTGGATGATTGTAGGACTATATTTGCAAGGCGACAATTGAGCTAATCTTCTATAATTTAAGATTGATATTGGGTATTTTGGTATTTGAAGGGCACAGGAAAAGAAGGGGCTCACAACAACAAAAAAAAATGAGATAATGGCTAATTAAAAGCACAGGAACAGAAGGGACTCATGAGCAAAAAAATATTCAGAGATAGATAATGACTAATTCAATGTTCAACATGTAAATAACAGATGACAGATTATTATCTAAGATGGCCGCGTAATGGACGCGTTCTTAAAATTTAATGTAGACCTTGTTTACCGGATTTTCATGTAAGGTGCACCTTAAAGTCGCAAGCTTGAGCTGCAATGGATTTTGCTGGTACTGGAATGGATTTTAGTACTTTTTGGATTTTTTTGTTTGTGGATTATCTTTACAAAGGCCATTTATAACGAATCGAACGGCATAGTTAGTTTCATGAAATATGTCGATGAGCGCCTTCTTTTCCTGTACTCTTTATTTGAAACGGAGAAAATGTCGCGAGGAAAGTTTTGAGTATGAATGTGGATGGCTTTAAGAGTAGGGGAAGATCAAAGATACGATGGATGGACTGGGTGAGGATGATATGGCTAGAAAGGGTGACTACCTAGATGACGATTACTAGAGAAAGAAGTATGGAAGCAAAAACATGTTGCGCCGACCGCAAACAAATTAGGATAAGGGCAGGAGAATGATGATTAGGTATTTAGGCGTTTGAGCACTGTCCTTCAACATGCACGTGTTTTTAGTGTTCTTTGTTTCTCATAGTTGCCTAAATAATTCAATCTGCATAGCCTTTCCCCAACTATCATGGGATCGGCTTAAAATCTAACCGGATGTAGCTGAATACCAGTATTTTTCATTTGCCAAAATAATGTTGCCATTATGTATGGGATTGTGAGCTGGAAGGAAAGAAAAGTTGTTACAATACATTTTTCTAATGCTGAATGTCAATTAGTAGGATTTTTTAGTAGTGCGGTAATTCACAATCGCAGGTAAAATTGATGGTGGGTTGATTCGTTATCCAAGAAATGTATTTTTCTAATGAATTTGTTTGTCGTCTATGAAATAATAAATGTATCCATAATAGGCACGTTCAGCTATTGGATTGAATTGTTAGTGACTACAGTCCATTCTCCTGAAAATGTGCTCTTAAGATGAACCCCTTTCAATCTATAATCTGCCTAGCCTTTTCCCAACTATGTCGGGGTCGGCTTAGAGTCTAACCGGATGCAGCTGAATACCAGTATTTTAGATGGAACGAGTACCTATTAGAGCTCCACAATCCAGTTACTGGGTAACACGATACCCCTTGGTAAGACTGGTTGTCAGACTTTCGGGGTTCTGACGACTCGTAACGACTGTCAAAGATCCACGAATGACAGCCGGGACCAACGGCTTAACGTGCTTTCCGAGGCACGGAAGAGTCTCGGTATGTAAAGATGGTCTCCCATCCACGGACCAACCCCGGCAAGCGTAGCTTAACCTGATGGATCGACCTGTGTGGCTTTTATTACTTAGCCACGAGTTGCCTAGATAAATAACAGTACGTATGTGTGTTTATACTTATATAACGAATGAAATTGGAACGTATATGTGCCTATGTTTGGTTTTCTTATTAATATCGTAGACATTTAATCCAAAAATCCAGTTCAATTTAGAGTTTAGACCTTTTTAAACTCAATATCACAGGTTTAATGAAAAGGTCGAGTTCGTTGAATACTTTTAGACCCTCATTTTAGAAGGCTTAACTCAGTTGATGGCAGGTTAACGAGAAATTCACACATAATTCGTTTTAGCGTAGAGTACGTTTACGAAGAGATCTTTACGTAACGTACTATCAACAAAATGGACGCCTGTGCACCTTGAAGTTGCTTTTTGTATACACTGATTCATTGCAGAAACCCTGCCCCTACAGTCCTTTGTTCACGTAAAATAATAGAAAGTCGAAACGGTACAAAACATTTGCAAGCAAAATTGTTTTAAAATTGGAAAGGCCTGGCTCTTGTCGATGGTACTTACATCCTGGGCAGCCATGCGAACCTAAGCTCCTTTTTGATAAGATGACAGTATGAAACTTATCGAATAAAATACAATGTAAACTCTTTATAGCGTCACTTAATGGACTGCGCATTTTATGGCGCTATTGAGAATTGTCGATAGATGGAGAGAAGGGAAATCAATATTATTTTACTATTATAATAATAATAGCAGCCTATTATTTTCCCACTGCAGGGAAAAGGTCTCTTCTCATACAGAGAAGACACGAGCATTGATCAGCATGTTTGCTCAAAACGGGTTGGTGATTTCAGAATTACATATATCTATTTATGCCTCACGATGTTTTCATTCAGCGACGTCAGTAATGTCTAAGATAACCTCAGAAAGTACGTCATCATTCTCCTGCCCTTGTCCCAATTTATTTGGGGTCGGCGCAACATGTCTTTTTTCTTCCATACTTCTCTATTAGTCGTCATCTCGGTAGTCACTCCCTTTGTGGCCATATCATCTTTCACACAGTCCATCCATCGTTTCTTTGGCCTTCGTTTACTCCTATAGCCCTCCACATTCATATTCAACACTTTCCTGGCGACATTTTCCTCCGCATCACATGCCCATACCATGACAACCGATTTCCACACAACTTTTCAGTCACCGGTGTCACTTTCAGACTTCCTCTTACATACTCATTTCTTATTCTATCCATTCGCGTAACATCACACATCCCTCTTATGAATTGAAAAAGCCACATTGGTTTGAAAAATTGCCATGAAAATTGGAAAATTCGGGAAAACTGAAAGTGCATTTTCTATGGTTTTTTTATTGAAATTTTAACAAGGACAACTTTTGTCGGATCCGCTAGTATATGTATGGGCTTGCTATTCATTATCTTGACAAGAGTAGCGGCTGGTGTGTCCACGCAATCGAAACGGGATAGAAATAGGCTTTTGAAGTCACACCATGTCATACCCGCAAACGATACTTGCGCAAGCCAGCGTGAAGCGCTTCCCTTCAAAGCCTTGCTTAAGGTGATGATTAGTGCAGCACCTTGAAGCTGTACTTCCGATAAGCACAGATCCGCTGTAGTACACCAGGCACGTGCGGCTACATCCGGCTTATCCGGGTCAAATCCAGGCAAAGAAATATGCTTGGTACCTGTCGGGCCCTTGATAGCTTCTATCAAGGACATCATGTTCTGATTTTGAGCAGCCAGCAGAGTATGAAGTAATTTCTCGTCGCATCGTGACGTCAGCGCTCCATTCTCCGTATCTTCAGCTCGAGTAGATCTCACTTCTGATGTCGCATCAAGAGTGGCCGGAATGCGAAACATCGGGTCTTCTTCACGATCCGACATAGTTAAACTTAGCTATGGGCACTGTCGTGGGTACTCGAACAAAAGATATTTTTGAATGATCGTGAAGAAGACCCGATGTTTCGCATTCCGGCCACTCTTGATGCGACATATATATAAAAATGAATCGCCGAAATGTATGTTGTCGCATAACTTCCGAACGACTACACCAAATTGGGTAATTCTTTTTTTGTTGTGTTTATATTTGTCAGGACAAGGTTTGTATGAAAGAAAATGTTTGAAAAGTTGCCGGGGAAATTGGAAAATTCGGGAAAACTGAAAGTGCAATTTCTATGGGAATTTTGTATGAATTATTGTAATTTTGACAGGACAACGTTTGTCGGATCAGCTGGTAAAGTATAAAATTTGCAAACAACAAACGTTTAATATTGATAAATATATACAAAACAACACTTATTGCATTAATTTTTTTCATAAAATAAAATTATCATCATCATCTGCTTAGCCGTTTCCCAAGTATGTTGAGGTCGGCTTGCAGTCTAATCGGATGCAGCTGAATACCAGTATTTTACATGGAGCAACTGCCTATCGGACCTCCAGAACCGATGAGTTACTGGGTAATACGATACCCCTTGGTAAGACTGATTGTCAGTCTTTCGGGCTTCGGAGTACCCGTAACGACTGTCAAAGGTCTAAAAATGACCGTCAGGACCAACGGCTTAACATGCTTTCCGAGCCACGGAAGAGTCTCGATATATTATGGATGGTCACCCATCCACGAAGCGACCGCGGCAACCTTCGATCGATCCGTGCAGCTATTATGATTATTTAGCCACGAACTCATCCACTCAATAAATGCTGAAATTGTATATTGTAAACACACCTGGTAAAAGGAATTAGACAAGACACTGCAGAATTCACTATAAGTAAAAAATTGCCGACAGTCGAGGTAAATACGTGCTAGACAATAAAGCATCAAAATAACAAATAAAACAATGTACACAGCTGCAGTCCTTATTCATTTCGACAACCGTTTCGGTTGCCGTTATTTAGAGTGGGTGTGATGTTACATAGAGTATCATTGTATGGACAACAAGGTAAACCAAACAAAGTTAAGTAATTTCGACGTTTTAGGGTGGATTTCACCAAATGAAATTGAACGCTTTTGCACATCTAAACTGCGTTCAAGAGCTGTTAGTGTCAAAATTATTATGGAATATTGACACTGACAGCTTTTGAGTTCGGTTTAAAAGTACTCAGTTCACTTCAGTTTTATTGGGGAAATCAGCACTTAGAGAGTCTGTCGTTAAATCGGGTTGCGTTAAATGGAGTTTACACTGTAATGATAGATTTGTTCAATATTGTAATAAGCAAACTTTTTTTGCCGAACATTTATATTTCCAATGACGGCTTCAATAAAAAATCAAAGTAGACTTTTCTGAGAGGAGCTTAGAAAAATTATGGATTGGCGTTTGCGGTTATATTGCAGTAATTTGTTGTGGCAGTGGCAGACAGAAATACCTTACTGATGTTATCTATATGATGCATACAAAACTTCAATTACAATTCGACCCAAACGCATGGGACGGCTGACCATTTTTTCGCGATTACTGTGTTGGTCCCACGGAGAAAGTTGTTCCGATTTATGACCTGTAACACACCCTTGAATACGACCACACCTTTCTGATACATGCTTTATACAGGCATGTTGTTGTAAGTAATACCTAGGTGATGTGCATTACCAAAACTTGTCTAAATAAGAGTTGGTTTTTATTTCTACGCCCTTCCCAGCATCCGAGTTACCAGCCGAATTCAACGATAAGCTCACTTTAATTGACATAACATAAAGATATTAATTAGCGATGGATATCGTTTCGCGGTGCGTGGTGGCACGTCACAGGCGCGGGCGCGGTGCCGTACGTCAGCCGCAACATCGCCAGCAAGCGTGGCTGACAACCAGGGCCCCAAGTCTGCTATTTTTTATTAATTCGTCATTCCAACACGATCCCATTGTCATTTTGCTAAAAGTTCGTAATCTGCTAAATTCATAATGATCGATCATTGGTAGGTCAGTGGCCTCGTAATAGAATCGTGGTACTGATCAAAGGAACTGTCAAAATTTTAGCAGATTATTGCATACGTCAGTCTTTCATTTGTCATTATAGAATAGAATAAACTTTATTTCGAGCCAACTCATATATGGTTAGTTACATTGTTTTTAACATTATGTAAGAGATTACCATTTTAAGCCATTTCTTCCAATGGAGTGTCATAATGACGCCATTATATTAGTAGATTACAAAACTTGTCAAAATCGACAATTATGAAATCAATGACAGACCATTCTGACACTATTGTAAATAGCAGACTCGAGGCCCAGGGAGTTGTGATGATGCAAGCGGCTGCTGATGGCTTATGGAATACACTGTACTAAGTTACTATTAGGTATCTATGTCCACCAATCAAGCCTAGAAACCTGTAATTGAATATTTAGTCATCTTCATTATCAGAAACTCTTCGGTGAATGAGAAAAGCTAGACTAGCTATCAGTCATCGGACTACTTTGTAGTATTTGCCAAAATTCAAAGCATTGCAGAAGGGTTATTCGAACTAACCTGCTCTATATCTCTTGTCGCTAAATACAGAAACTGGGTAAGATACCTACTAAATGCGCGCAGGTTCCAAAGTTCAGACATGTTATATAATATTAGCATGTATTTAATCGTACCTCTCCTTTAATCGAATTTAGCTTTCATAAAAATATTATCTAATATTAATTTATCTAATATATTTAATATACCTCTTTTTGTGAATCTCAAATGATTCCTATTTTGTGGTACTGAAAACTCTAAATTGCTAAGTAACTGCGACCAACTTGGATGTAACGCTCGCCGGTCGCTGATGCGGCACCACTCACTTGGCTCGCCAGCCGCTGGCCGGGCACCACTCGCTTGGCTCGTTCGGCTCGCGCACTTTTGCAAACAGTTCTTACCTAACCTAACCCATTTGGTCGGGGAGCCCTAGCTTGATTACTGCGACCAATTTGGCTTCCACGTGGTTGTTTTAGTTCTAACCACCTAACCAAAGCCATTTACACGGGGTACATAGCATAGTTACTGCGACTAACTGTGAGAAAAGGCCAGAAAGTTAAAAAGAGGCTCATGAAAAAGTGTGCATCATTAGAAGCGCAAAAGGTTTTAGAGGTTCGATTATTAAAAGAAACCGACTTAAAAAAAAACACTACAAATTGAAAAATAACTTTAGATTCGGATTCTTTGGATCTGTATTTTAGTTTTTTGCCATCGACTTCCGAAATTAAAGTTATTTTTCACTTTTTAGTGGGTCAGTTTATAATTTATCTAAGTTACAATAGCCTAATGTCAACTGCTCATCACCTTTTACAAAATATTGCTTTTCCCGATGTAGAGACGTTAATTGTTGAGGAGTTCTTCTGGTAAGTATCAGGAGAACTGGAGCTTATGGTGAAGTACCATCAGTTCCACTTCACCATATGTCTTGCGACGCGCATAAATTGCTTAGCAACCATTATTAAAGTACCTAATCGAATGGCAACCCGTGAAATACTTATTATTGAATAGTTCCGGTAGCCGTCTGTGATCTTCATCATCAGTTCCACTTAACTAAATGATGCTTTCCGAAATGCACGAGTTACTATAAAAAATACCCAAATCGCTATAGATGTGCCTATAATATTTGAAGAGTTCCATTGATTTTTCCAGGATTCCATCATCAGATCCTGACCTAATGACAATGGGACCAACTAGAAAGTATACTCCTACTAACGAAAAAGAATTTTCCAAATCGGTCCAGCCGTCTTTGAGTAATCGGGGATAATACATAAAAAAATAAAATAAAAGATTCCCACGAACTGAGAACCTCCTCCTTTTTTATGTCGGTTGAAATGGAAAAGGGTAGGTACCTGTATAATGAAAGTTGCCTTTAATATTTTGACACATTTCCTGTATAGTCAAATATGCGTGTTTTAATTATGTCGCAGAATAAGTTAAGTCATTCGCTGGCATATATTTTAATTGCGGCACAAGGCTGTCAAATTTGTACTACATATTTGAATAATCCTCGCATAAATTATTTTCTATATTTCGGTACGAAATGCGACTGTTATATACGTATTTGATTTATTTGCTTTGTGTAAGTAAGGTACTACAAAAAACATTAAAATATAGGGAATGCATTATGTTTTTCTGCAAATAATTTTCTTGGCGTTCATTTACTGAAGCAAGCTTTTAAGGCTTTGTTCTAAATTAGTGATGCTTATTTGTCTTTTTAAGGTTCCGTACCAAAATGGTAAAAAGGAACCCTTATGGTGCGACTCAGTCTGTCCGTCTGTCACAGTTGGATATCTCAAGAACTACTAATGCTATCAAGTTGAAATTTGAAATAGTTTTAGATGACGTTTGCCCAACTATTCTGCAAATAAGAAAGAAATATATATATTGCGAAGAAAGAAATATATTATATTGCGACAGGGGCTAAAAGGGGTTCTTAAAAATTCGAGGTGGGGCTACTAGGGCATGTGGGCAGTGGCGTGCGTTTCATAAAGACAGAAAGACACTGCCTACCCTACCTAATTCAGTATAATCTTGTTCTGATATCTATTATTATTTTATCTACGAGTCCGACGAGTACCTACTTACTAACAATAAACAAAAAAAATCAACAAACAGTCGCTCCAAGCAAGCTCGTTCAGTATTGTATTGCGCGGCACTAGCGCCGCGACGACCTGAGTACCAGGAGTGCCTCGGGAAAGACACAAACTATTCGGGTCTAAATGTTTATATGTGTGCTCTCGTGGTCATGCGAATAGAATGGGTGTGCGTTCCTATAAATACGTAGCACACAATGTCACTATAACGCACACAACCGTACAGAATAGGCAGTGACTTTTTCACAACACGACAAATTACGAAATTGTCCGATGTTTTCCGAACCGATATTAGCTATACCTACAACTATTTTAAAAAGTAGCATTGTTTCATTTATATTGCATCCTAGCTTACACTATTTCTTTTTTGTCGTATTATTTTTTGCACTATCTCCGAGTTTGTGACTAGTTTCGTGGCCATAGTTTGTTTGATTCGTTTTGATTTGTGATGTGAGCCATAATAATTGGTATTTAAAGAGTTTAACGTCGATAATAGTGTGAAAAAATGGATAATATTCACTGTGAAAGTTGTTCAGGTGGTGTGTGTATAGAGAAAATAAAAAATGATGCGTTTTCAAAACTATCATTCGGTGATAAAAAACAAGTGATTGTAAAAGGTCGTTGTACACCGGATTTGCAATTAGTACAAACTAAAGGATTGATATGTCTATAAAATCAGTCAATGTATGGATATTTGAGGTGGCTATTACGTACGTTATTATTTAATCGACAAGACGACGAACCAAAACCAATATGCAGTAAGTATTTTGGCTTTTAAAATTTTCTGCCTAGCCTGTCTAAAAACTCTGTGCACGCCACTGCATGTGGGGTATCGTATAAAAGATAGATTAGATTTTTTCTTTTTTCAGCCGCATAGTTATCGACTTTTGATGAAAAATGTAAAAGAATACCGTTCCCCCTTATCTCCAAAGTTTGCATAGATAAAAATCTGAAAAATTCTATGTGATAAGTTTATGTAAAGATTACAGGAAAAATAAATCGACGTCTCTAAATAACACACTTTTTCAGAAATCATCAACAAAAGTTACATTAACTCCACTATCTGTCAAGAGATGGCGCTGACATACATAAGTGCAATATTCTACACTGCAGTGTTAAAATTCTCTGACGAATATAGGCTTGAGAAAAAAAAAAAATTGAGAATATTTCACGTTACATATCCAAAATGAATGATGATAATATGATGATAATGAATGATGGTAAAGAGATTTCGGTGCGCGAGTCCAATTCGCTCATTACCGCTTTTCTTTTTCTTCTTTTAACTTATTTGAATGTAGTTATGTAGTTTTTATGACATTTTATTTTTGACATACCTATATAGCTCGCATAGAAACTGATAAGTAAATAAAAAGACAACTTACCATTGGTGGCTATGGTTTCTATTAAAAAGACGGTACCTAGCTGGTCTAAAAATGTCTTTATTCCTTTAGTTAAATATTGCCAACAAGGCCTAGTGGGTACTTAGGTCTAGTGGTTGCAAGCACGCCTGCTGAGCTCATGCTCAGCAGGCGTGCTGTGTTGCGTCACGGTCCTGGTGTTCGATTCTCAGGTTGTTGTTGGCCAATATGGCCAAGATAGACATAACTGTCAACCAACTCCAACGTTTCATTTCCCACTTTAAGAGAAGGATTTGAATTGCTGAAGATGTTTGCCATAATCTTCGTTTAAAGATTTCAAAGCATTTTCTGAAGATTATCGAAGTTTCCAGTGAAAAGCAGAAGGCCATCTGCACATCTTAAGAGTGACAATTACGAGAACAGTCCCAATCTGAACTTTTCACGATGCCTTCTAGGACTGCTGTGAAAAGTTTCGGTGCAATGATACCACTCTGTCTCACTCCCTGCTTGATCGATACGGGTTTGAATAAAGTATGCATGTGGAACTGCAGAATGGCGAAGGTGTTTAGTTCCCGTAGCAGATCCACGTAACGGGAATAGGTATGGCAGTGATGGCCATGTTACACGCTCTCGTGGAACATGACCCAATGCTCTAACTGTCGAAGGCCTTCTCGTAATCGACGAAAGCCATGCACAGGGGCCGGTCATACTCTTGACACTTCTCTATCAGTTGCTTTACTGTGTGGATATGGTCGATTGTCGAAAATCCGCTGCGGAATCCAGCCTGCTCGATGGGCTGAGCTTCGTCAAGCTCACGGGTAAGCCGATTAGTGAGGATTTTAGCGAATAAATCACTTTTTTTAAGAATGATGGTGACTATAACGTTCTTCCATTGTTTTGGGGTACGAACATCATACATAACCCTATTAAAAAGTTCCACGAGGACCTTTTGATTTTAGAATTGAACTGGTTCGCCACCTGCTCGTATCAGTTCAACGGTGGTTCCAACCTCACCAGTAGAATTAACTGTCTTCATGTCGTGTAGGGCTTTTATGTGGTTAAGGGTTAATACCTATATTAAAATAATATTAGACATAAACAGACTCTCGGAGTTACACGAATGTCTGTGTTATAAGACAAAGTGTTTTCTAATTTATTTTGAAACACAATCTTCAGTTTTGATTAACTTTCGTACGCGTGGGAAGCTAGCACATTATTTGAATATGAATTCGTTCTTCTAACAACTTCTATTTTCTTTATGTTTAAAATGTGATGTTTAGTGTGAAAAGAGATCTATTCGTTCTGTAGGCTCGAGTAAGTTCTCTGTCCGGAAACTGATGTCTGATAAGTAGGTACCTACCTAAGTTTAAGTATTATTTAGTTTACATTAGGTACTTTCAATTATACCATACACACTGTTTTACAAATATTATGTAGTTATTTCTACGACCAACATAAAGTTCTACATGTTATTTTGTTTCCTACTACTGCTATTTTCTCTACTAATTAAATTAATTGCAGTTTCCAAGACAATTTAATTAGTTCCCCGGGACAGCACACGGAGAGAGTCTATTTATTTTCTTACTTATTTACGTCTTGGTATCTGGGGACACGGAAGTGCCCCAGCCAAGTCGAACAAAACAAAGGCACGGCCGTATCCACTCGGAGCCACTCGGGCCATTTTCGAACCCCTGTAACTTCGTTGGGGAAAAAATAGAAGCCTACATTTTCAGTGACCAAGAGGGCATTACATCTATAGATATATTTCCAAATTACATTCAATTTGAACCGGTAGTTTAAGAATTATTGCAAGGCAAAGTTCCTTAATTTTGTCACTGACTCACTGACTCACCAATCAACAAAATTCTAAGATCCTTCTAACAGACCCACAAGCTCCAAATTTTGAACACACTTATTGTTTAGCCTACAAAGCAAGGAAAAACTCTGACATTTCGAATTTTTAGTTCCGTTAACGGAATAAGTAACTTTGTAATCCTCTATAAATCCGATTAAATTGTATCATATGTAATTACAAAGTTACTTTTACAGTTCTCAATTAGACTTCATTGAAATTGAATAAAAACTTCCACGATAGAGAATAGAGATACAAATCCGTAGCTACCTACGTTTTATTACACTTTTAATAGACTTAGATGCATTTACCGTCCAGACTTGCCAAAAGTCAATACATTAAAGCCTCTGAACAAAGCCCACAGAGACAGGGCTTTGAGACAGCCCGCAGCTGAGGCACAAGACATAGTACCCGAAAAGAAAAAAAGGAAGACTACCTAAGAAGTGAGATCCCATCCAAAAATGCACAAGTCTTGCAACGCAGTTTTATTGCCATAAAAAGTTGTGAAATCGAATGTAAACCAAGTCGGTTAATTCAGTACCTACCTACCTATCTATGGGAGCAGCTATCCAACCACTTTGTCATAAATTGATACCTTATTAGTTAGCTCACAAAATTTTATAGTAACCATATCAATATTACATTTCCTTATTTCAAACAATTAATAAAAGCACAATGCGCTAATATTTATTTACCTATTTTAAAACGATAACTTTAAACTCACAGACACAAAAAATTTGTTAGGCACTATTACTAAATACAGTAACCATACAGGGCTATTTTTAAATCACTAGCTAAATTTTCACAGGGTGTTCTACCCATGAATACGAGAACAACTTTCACTTTGGGATCAACTGAAATCACAAAAAAATATCAGCTGTTTCATACATTTTGGTCGAGTAGATATAGAACTTTCGTATGAAACAGCTGATTTCTTTTCGTGATTTCAGAGTTGGTCCCAAAGTGAAAGTTGTTCATATTCATGGGTAGAACACCCTGTGAAAATTTAGCTAGTGATTTAAAAATAGTCCTGTATAATTTAGTAGATATTACAAGAACGACGATGTCAACGACTGTTTGCGGATGAATGGACGAAGATTTTATTGGCATATCAGAAGTACTGTGAGAGGGATTCATGAAAGAGTTCATAATTATTTGTGTTTTTTTTATGTTTTAAAATTTTATATTATTTTCTTTTTTATGTGTATGTGTCTTTAATTACTGCAAGTGACATAGGCTATATAATATTTATATCTTGAATCTGGTAATACAAAAAAAGTTCTTTTTATAAAAAAAAACAACAGACTTCCAAAAAAAAAACACTATAAATTGAAAAATGCCGCTAATTTCGGAAGTCGGTGTCTTTGGATCTGTATTGATCGATATGCATTGTGACGAGCATAAATTGCTTAGCAACCATATTAAAATGATCGAATCGCAACCCCTGAAATACTTCTTATTGAGTTCCTACTTCCCATGGCCATCTGTAGTTTTCATCATCAGTTTCACTTCACCAAATGCTGCTTTACGAGAGCAAATGCACGAGTTACTGTAAAATATACCCAAATCTCTATAGGTGTGCCTATAAAATTTGAGGGTTTCCCTCGATTTTCATGGGATCCCCTCATCAGATTCTGACTTGGTGGCAATAATAATGTAAGTAATTAAATAATATGTAAATTAATAAGCAAGTAATATGCTTGCTCGCAGGTTCGCTCGATGTACACCTCAAGTAAACGATAACGCTTTTTAAAGCGTATTGTCAATCCTTTTACTCGAGTGGCCAGTGGGTGAGCTATACGCGACGATCTTATGCACCCATATCTATGACACCCTGCGGGTTCAATATAACAATTCTTTCAGAATGTTGTTGAGGCTACCGTGGCGCTGCAGTGCCTCCGGGATGTTTGCAGAAGCCCACACGGACGGCTTCAAGGCCATAGTTCGCAAAAAATCGGCTTCTTTGCTGCAGCGTCTGCGGGGTGCTAAAAATGACATTCTGAAAGTCATTGCTGCTCGTTTTGACTGCCCCATTCAAAAACACTGGGTGAGGGTAGTGAATGGTTTTTTATAGTTGTGTTCATAAAATAAGTACTTACAATATTAACATAATTGTAAGCTAATATTGTTGCTAATATATACTAACAAGATATGGATTTTAATGATCCGAAATAAATTATTCTATTCTATTCTATTCTAATGGGACCACCACCTCTAAAGCATACCTTTTTAAACGAAAAAAGAATTTTCAAAATCAGTCTACAATTGACGGAGAAATCGGTGGACATAAAAAAAATTATACTTGAAATCGAACGAAAAAGAGGAGATACCTCTTTTTTGGAACTCGGTTGTAAAAGGGAGGGGAAGGTTTTTTTTTTAATAGTACTTACCAATATTGGTATCATATAAAAGCTGGTAATGATTCAATACTTAGGTATATTATATTCATAAAACTAAAAAGCTTGAATTATAATAAATTATTAAAAAAAAAAAAAAAAACAAAAGCCCGACTACATAAACCTATACCTGAAATGAAAAGAGAAAAACAAGCATTAGCATCTATAGAATTTTAGTATTGCAGGCGGACAAATCAATAACCTGAAATATGGTGTATAATTATTGTAACTTTGGTTTACCCCTCCTTAGTTACGTATTTTTGTAGTCGGGTTTTTTTGTTTTTTTTTTTAATAGTTAGTTAAGTAAGAAAGTCGTTTATTTTGCAAATATGGGTACAATACATGGTGATAAATTAATAACAGATAGGTTCAGCCATATTTTAAGAATAGGCTACAAAAATATAGTTTGACGCTAAAACGGCTTGTTATTTATGTGTATTTGTCTCTGTCTTTAATTACTGCAATTAGCTTTAAATCGTGTTACTTAAACATAATAAATAACTAAATAAGAAGTAAATTACCTAATAATAACTTTCTTTACTGACAACCTTATTTGATTTACAGCCGGAAAAAGCTAGAATAAATCGCATTCCAGCCAATTGTAGGGCAGAATGGCGCCTACCATACGTGGCTTCGAACGAACCCTTATCAGATTGTAGGGGTACTGGCGGATCCCCAAACTGGGTTAATGAAGGACTTTTTATGCCTTTTTTCGTAAATAGCGTTTTTCGATGTAAAGTGAGTCGTATACGACATTTTTAATGGTCAACCACAATGTTGCAAGTACCGGAATTTTTTTTTTTGTGGGAAGTGTATAATGTTGAATGCATACGTATTCAAACCTAGAGAGTTGTATTGATGATTTTAATGGTTATAATTCTGTAAATAAGATTCGTTGTCACACTTAAGTGGTAAAATTCATTAATTTGTCAAAAAGCTATTGTGAAAAAGGTCAAAAGATGAAGAGCCATAAATATTGCAGTCCAATGAAATCTTATATAAATACCATTTTTACTCTAATTCTACAATGATTAAAGAATCAGCAAGTTGAAATCGATCTTATTCTATAGAAGTTGCAACGGCAACCAAGGATACGTATGTATTTGATTATAGAGGACGATAATTATAGACGACGAGCTATTCTTAGCATTTATAATATCGATAGGCCTTTTAGCAGTTGTAACTGTATTTCTTTTGGTATCAATTATTTCGAGTATGTATCTCCAAAACGACTCGTGCTTTTCATTGTCATTATCCTTCCATGTAGGTCTACTGTTATTGCTTTATTGGAAGGTAAAAGCTTCTTCTCATACTTGAGACGCATCGAGCTATAATTACTAGGTACATTGGCTCACTGCGTGGTAGGTATCTCGTGTTTGAAGGCCTTAACACACCTCCACCGCGAAACGGCGAATAGCGGAACATCATGTGAGACAGTTGAATTGAACTACTGCAGTTTCGCTGCTATGGTTTCCCGGCGGAGGTGTGCTAAGGCCCTCAGTGTAATAAGTACGTAGATATCTATCCACGAAGCTTTCTTTAATCGTTAGTCAGAGTTGTCTAAGATTAACTTAGAAACAACATGTTTGAGTATACATTGGTAAGTCCACTATACAGAAGCAAAATACCAAGTGACTTTTCATTTCTGGTCAGTAGGTAACAAGAAAGGGGTCAATATACCTTCAAGCTACTGTGACATTTTGAAACAACACTTCGAATATATCGCGACAAAATAAATGAAACAGCTTAGTCTTGCCGACGCCACGGATATATCAAATAAGCCAAGCTGAAGAGACCATTTCCTAGTAAGAAAATCGTCTGAGAGACATTCGTATCGCGAGAACGCAACCGTCGAATTGATCGATGAAATATAATCTGTCACAGCTTATCCCCTTGTTTAAAGAGGGGATTGAAGACGGGAATTTGTTGAGAGAACGTTTTATTTTTATTGATGGCAACACAGAAATTTTTAAATTTTAATGGGAGGTTTAATTTTTGGAGGGAGTTTTAAATGTTAGTACCTACTTATTTCAACATTTTATAGGACTAGAGAAAGAATGAGATCTTCATTTCGAGTTGAAATATGTTATCTTAAACTAGCTGCCCGCATTGCATGGGTGTAAAAATAAGACCAAATCTTCCCTTTACAGCATGACCACGAAATGAAATAAAATGGCAATTAAATAATTTCGTAACTCTAACAGATAAAAAATTGTAAAAAACTGAACAACTGTCAATATTTTTGAAGATCTCCCTACTGTCTTCTGTCTTACTCACTTTTTTATTTATGGAGATATTTTAACCAAAATTTTTAACTTTACCATACAATTTTTCAAACATTTTCTTTCATACAAACCTTGTCCTGACAATTACAAACACAACTAAAAAATAATTAGCCAAGTAGGTGCAACCGTTCTGAAGTGAAGCGCGCACATACATTCGGCAATTGCTTTTTATTTATATAGATAGACTAGAATAATGGACAAGGCTACAGTTATAATAATATTATTTCTTGATAATGAAAATGTTATGAAATCAAAACAAATAGGTTACTGAAACATACGGAATACCTTGGCAATGGGGTTGCATACCTTCTAAATATTGGCTCAAACATTCATGAAATTCATGCAATTCACGGTAAGTAAACTTAGCCCGGAAGGCAGATATTGTATTCAAATGTTAGGAATGGTACAGTTTCTACATGATTAATGGAGAACCTACTTACCATCGGGAACATACACGTTCAAAAACAGACAATCCTCTGAATACTCCTTTTTCTTCTTATCCTCCATTTGTGATTCCAGCAATTTCATAAACAAATCATCATGTTTCTTTAAAGGATTTTGCACATCCTCCTTTTTTGGGTCACTTTGCATACAGTCCGGGGCATATGTCGTCGCATTCTTCACTCCTTCCCACTGAGGCAAATCCGTATACTCAGGGGGTAAAAACCTTCTGAACTCAATTGGCGGCTGAGCGTACGGTATCCCGACGTAGGCCGCTATTCTTTTCGTTCGGAATCTCGTAATATACATTCCCGAAATCGTCCCTTGATTTGCTAAATTTATTTGGCGTGGTTCCCTCGCCGATAAAACTAATGTCATTTGCAGTAGAAACACTAATAAACGAATCATTTTTTATTTATTTTTTTGTATTTTGAACAAATTATTTTACAGTACCTGGCAGCACAGAATATTTGAATTTGGATTGCATTTTATTTTAAAAACGAAACCTGTGTTCGAATTCATTAAAATGGACGTTCATTTCGTTTATTAGATTATTTTATAATTGACGGTTATTTTTGTCACGTTTCTGTTTAGTTTTGATTAGTTTCGTTTGGTTTTGTTTCGATTTTATTACTGGTGGTGTAGAACCGGTATCGGTGGGTGTTCGTGCTCGAAGGTGGTGCGTTACTGTTTCTCGTGCAGACTTCGGCTCGTAAACAGTGGGGTTGTCCGTCGTTATAGCGACGAAGGAACTGCTATTGTGAACTTTGTTTGTTTTAGAATTGGCTTTTAGAGTATTTGTTTTAGAATAGTTACCTAAGTGGGCAACTTTATCTTTGGCAAACTACAAATCTGCTGTTTAAACATCAGTCTCTTGATAGTCTAGTTCTTAAATAACCTATATTAAATATTACTGCAAGGAAAGATAAAATTCAATTCTTTATTTTATATGTCCGTAAATGCAGAAATCGATTGTTTAATTTTAGTTTCAAACATGTCCCTATAATCTGGAGGGGTCCTTTAGCAAACCCCGTAACGTAGGACCCAAATTTCTATTCCCACATGTGAGTGCTCAAGAGTGGCGAAACCTTCTAGAAACATAAAACTTCCTTCTTTTCAGCCACTGCCATGTCTAGATATTTCTTATGCCGATAAATAAGTGGCAGTAAGCTTGCGACGCGACGGATCGCGTGACGAACAAAGGCAGGAGTCATTGCATTTGGCCACCGTCGGCTTGTTTTCGCCTCATCTCCCCCTATGTGGGTCATTGCGACTTAAATATTGATCGATATTTTGTATTTGTGTTTTGTTTTATGTGCTCTGTAAAGATGTTTATCTACTGTCATATCGTAAAATTCAAATTATAAACTTCAAAATGAGCTTATATTGACATGACTATCACTACATATTATAAAACAAAGTCCCCCGCCGCGTCTGTCTGTCTGTCTGTATGTTCGCTATGATCTTAAAAACTCCTGAACGGATTTTAATGCGGTTTTCATGAATAGATAGAGCGATTCAAGAGGAAGGTTTGTACGTATAGTCTTCCGACATCCACGCGGGCGAAGCCGCTGGCACAAGCTAGTAATTTATATAAAAAAAGAACGAAATTTAAAAATATAATCTTACTAGCTTCTGCCCGTGACTTCGTCCGCGTGAAATTTCTTGTTCCCGCGACCCATCCTGTCGCATCGCATTACCTGCCCGTGCTATTACTTCGTTTTTTTAGCTTAGACTTTTCGTTTTGATCGGCACCTAAGGGTCCTTGCGTTATGTTAAATATGCTTATAGCCTTCCTTAAGAATTGCGCTATCAAATTCAAAAAGAATTTTCCAAATACAGTTCCAGAGACTAGCGCGTTCAAATATACAAAAAACAAAAAGAAAACAAGTTCAGCTAGTATAGATTTAGATAAATAAATATTCAGGCCAATTTTTAAGTTTAGATCACAGGAATAATATTTTTCAAAAAAAAAAAAAAAAAAACTGTGTACTTTTCACCACGAAAGGGCTTGTTTTTAAAAAAGCGTTTGGTACGTTTCTATTATATGACTTAAACATTACTTATAATTTATTAGTTAATTGAAGCAAGCAGTAAAATCCACCCCTTAAACTTTATTACCCTTTTCCACCACCCCATTAGGAGATGATTTTTGAAAAACCCCGAAACACGTACATTTTTATTTTTTGTAATACTTATATTGAAATTTAATGAAGTTTATTATATATTAGGTTGGGGAAAAAGTCTTTTCGCATTATAGTATGTATGAACTTGTAATAAAATCTCTTTGGCTATATATACTATTTGTATCTGGCTGGTTTTGGTATCATTGAAAGTTTAAATTTTAAAGAACATAATTCCAAATTCAAATTAGGAAAATGTGGGATTTTCATTTGTTTTTCCTACCGTCAAGATGAGTGAATCTAATGAAGAAATTCGATACATTTTAAAATTTTACTACAAAAAAGGTAAAAATGCAACGCAAGCCGCGAAAAAAATTTGAGATGTTTATGGACCTAGTGTGTCTGTGAGAGTAGCACAAATTTGGTTTAAGCGTTTTCAATCCGGAAATTTTGATGTCAAAGATGCACGTCGCTCTGGTCGCCCTATTACGGATAAAATGGATGCCATTTTTGAAAAAGTGGAGCAAGATATCAGTAGTTACGACGTAGCTGAAGAACTGTAAATTGACCACAAAACAGTTTTGGCGCATTTGAACAAAACTGGGTACACAAAAAAGCTCGACATTTGGGTACCTCACGAGCTCACTGAAAGAAACCTAATGAACCGTGTACTCATTTGTGATTCTTTATTACGACGTAATGAAACCGAACCATTTTTGAAGAAGCTGATAACTGGTGATGAAAAGTGGATCACGTATGACAAGAACGTGCGAAAAAAGTCGTGGTCAAAGGCCGGTCAGGCTTCACAGACTGTGGCGAAACCCGGGTTAACTCGCAACAAGGTGATGCTGTGTGTGTGGTGGGATTGGAAGGGCATTATTCATTATGAGCTGTTACCACTAGGCAGGACCATCGATTCTGAACTCTACTGCGAACAACTGATGAGATTAAAGCAAGAAGTTGAGAGAAAGCGGCCGGAATTAATCAACAGAAGGGGTGTGGTTTTTCATCATGATAACGCTAGACCTCACACATCTTTAGCCACTCAGCAAAAATTAAGAGAGTTTGGCTGGGAGGTGTTAATGCATCCGCCGTATAGTCCTGACCTTGCACCTTCAGATTTCCTCCTGTTTCGGTCTCTTCCGAATTCTTTAGGCAGTGTCAGGTTAACATCACGAGAGGACTGCCAAAACCACTTGTCGCGGTATTTTGACCAGAAGTCCCAAAATTTCTATAGCAATGAGATCATGTCCCTACCTACAAGATGGCAAAAAGTTATCGAAAAAAATGGTACCTACATACTTTAGTTATATGTAAATAAACTATATTAAAAAATGTTTTGAATTTTCTTCAAAAATGCGAAGAAACTTTTTCCCCAACCTATTAATATATGTATGATGAAGTCGATATCACTCTTGAACGTCATAATATTACCTATCTGACTAACCCTGAGAAGAAGTGGCGAAAAAACTCAGGGCTCTCTTTTAAAGTCCAGACACAATCTTCGTCAGATCATGTGAAGACAATGCAGATTAGCGTCTGAAATGATCTTTTAAGAAAATAATCACACAGATTTTAATGGACCTGTCCAGTCAGTGGAAGCATTTGTCAGTAATCGTATAGCTCAACTCAGTACCTAAGGAGCGACGAGGAACAATATCCAAGAAAGGACATTTAGGTGGGCCACATAAAGTACTCAAACGGCCGTACTATTAGTACTGAGTTTCGACTTAAACCGACAATGCGTTAAAATTTTTCCTTACTAACTTTGGCACCCCCTAAGTCCTCTGTGAGGGGTCATATTAAAGGATTATGCCGATCTGTCACCCTGTTTTTTCCCCTTAGGTGGACAGATCGGACAAAAAATTTGATCTGTCCTCCTGTTAGCAACTTTATTCACTCCTATCTGTCCCAGATAGACCCTCTTTGCTAACAGGAGGACAGATCAACTTTTTTTGTCCCACTAAGGGGACAAAGCAGGGTGACAGATCGGAATAATCCATTTTAAAAAGCTTAGTGTCAATCTTTATTATTTACTGAGGAAAATATTGCCTATTTTCAAGTTAAGCAAAGATAAAAGATTTTTCACAATTATAAACTGTATCTCCTCTTTTCACCCCTACAGGGGTAGAATTTTTAAAACTTTGGGAAGTTTCCATAACTTGACTCAAAGATTATTTATACCATTGTTTGAGTTAATAAAGCCACGCAGTAAAATCCGCCCTTTGAAAATTGAATTACCCCTTTTTACCCCTTCAGGGATCAACTTTCAAAAAACCCAAAAATTTATTATTTTTTTATTTTCTGTCAAAAGTATAAATACTGAGTTTTTAGCTAATCGGACCGCGCTTTCAAATTCTTCCATACAAATTTTAACATCCCTAAACCCCCTTTGAAGGATAATTTTGAAAAACTAATAATGAACAACATTATTACTTACTTAGGTAAGTATTTGTGCTAAGTTTCAAGTTAATTAACCAAATGAATAAGATTTTTCATATAAACATACCTATATATTCTGTGTTTTCCGTAACTTGACTGAAAGATTATTTACACCAATTTTTGAGCTAATCAAGCCCCGCAGTACAATGTTCGCTGTAAAATAGATTACCCCTTTTCACCCCGTTAGGAGTAGATTTTCGGAAAACCCTGTTACATGTAATTTTTTATTTTTGATCTCAAGTATAAATACTGAGTTTCGAGTTACTCGAACCGCGCTTTAAAAGTCTCCCATACAAACTTTGACACCCCCCATCCCCCCTTAGGGGGTAGTTTAGGAAAACTAAAAATTTCAAACTTTATAATCTACTTAGGTAAGTATTCGTGTCAAGTTTCAAGTGTAGTAACTCAAGGAATAAGATTTTTCATACAATCTTTCTTCCCCTATTTTACCCCCTTAGGGGTAGAATTTCGAAAAACCCTTTCTTAGTGCATACCTACTCTTCATACCGAACATACCCTCCAAATTTCATGTCTCCAAGACCAGCGGTTTAGGCTGTGAGTCAGTCAGTCAGGACTTTAGATATGATTATCATTAAAAAAGTTATGGCGAGCCAACCTTAAAAGATAGGCATATGCTATCGCAGACTTTTGTATAGAACTTCTTAAGAGGAACAATTCCGTCATAAATGATTGTGCATAACTTTAACCGTTTACGCAGCGCACGCGACGGAAGCTCTCAAAAGGAATACATTTTCCCTGTTTTTGCAACATTTTTCATCGATGCCCTGCTCCTATTAGTCACAGCGTGATGTTATATAGCCTATAACCTTTCTCGATAAATGGACTATCCAACTTTAAAAGAGTTTTTCAATTCGAATGAGCAGTTCCTGAGATTAGCGCTTTCAACCAAACAAACAAACAAACTTTTCAGCTTTATTATATTAGTATATGTTAACACTTTTTCTCTAACAAAATAATGTTATAAAACAATTTTATTTAGCAATATGATACAGCGCAGATGCAAGGAGTTTCCGTGCGCCATATCGGCCATCGATGCGCCATTTTTATAGCATTACTAAAAAGTTTTGATTCCAATTTTTACTAATGGGGGCAGCGCCCGCTTTAGGGCATGCGCGGTTATGTGCTTATTTTTCAATAATTATTATAAGCAATAAACCATTTCTTACTCTTTTACAAGCTTTTATTTAACTTGCAATGTTTGTATGTAAGTATGTGGGTCAAATCTTGCAACTAAATTTTAAAGCCGTTATCCTTAACAAATTGAGATGAAATTTTACTTTTATTTTTTTATTTTTATTTTTTTGCATAGTTACACGTTTAGTTTGGATGACAGTGCACGGTAAGTATAGTAAATTCATTCTAAATTCAATATGGCGGACGGCCTAAGACAGCGGACTAATTATTTTTTGTGCACTCCCGTGATATGGGTATCAAATGAAAGGGTTTGCTGAGAAGAATACGAAAAAAAAAATAAGTAAAAATGTTTTTAAAAACTATGTTCTATGTTTACGTAAGTTTTATTTAGTACTTTTAGTTCAATAAAAGCTTGTTTTTAAAAAGATTTTTTCTTATATTTGACTAACCTGATCTTTTATTTAGTAGGTTTTATCCCAATTTATGAGCGTAGATAAAGTAGTGTAAGAAAGTGCACATACCAATGTATTAAAACACTCGTATGATACTATTAAAAACCTCGACTACGGCTCGGTTTTTAAACATGCATTCGTGTTTTAATATCCCTCATTATGCAACAGATTCATAAACTACTATTCTGCATTGTTTTGGTGAAGTTAAAAGGGAAGCATTATAAAACCCCGAAAGTCTTACCAAAGGGTATCGTGTTTACACAGTTACTGGATTGTGGAAGTCAACTCCATGTCATAATATATAATAATATATAGGCATACATATATATATATATATATATATATATACAGGGCTATTTTTAAATCATTAGCAAACATTCACAGGGTGTTCTACCCATGAATATGAACAACTTTCACTATGGGACCAATTCTGAAATCACAAAAAAAAATCAACTGTTTCATACAAAAGTTCAATACCTACTCTACCAAAAAGTATGAAACAGCAGATTATTTTTTGTTTACATTACAACAGCAGATAATTTTTTGTTTAGATTACAATTTACAAAAACCAATGTACTCAAGTTTATAAATGACTTCAAATAAAAATCGTTAAAATTGCCAATCAATCATATTTGTTAATTACTTTTACGTCAACACGAACTGACATTTTTAGTATAGCACATTGGCATCCAATTAAATGGTCATAATTTGTTTTTTTTTTATGACAAAGTGAAATGACGTAATGGGGAAGAAAACTGTTAAATTAGTTCCGCGTAGATGGCGCTAATAGTTTGTTACAAACGAACTGTCAAACGCTAAAGAAATTACACAATATATATATTTTTTTGTTTCTTATGTAAATATAATGGGTCGTTGTGTAGACTTTGGATAGGAAATAGGTGTTGACAAATTCCCAAGTAATTTTCACATGAAGAGAAAGTGGGTAAAAGCACTGAAATTAATAAACTTTAAATCAAGTGATTTTTCGAGGATATGTGGGAAACTTTTCAAAGAAACAGACTTCGAGACCACTTCTAAGGTGAGACAGGTTGGTACGATACCTATTATTATTGATGACTTTTCATTAATAATACTAAAAGCTTCCAACCTGTAAAGAAAAAAATGGTTTCTTTTCAAATAACCATATATTTTGTAACAAGTAACTTTACATCTTATTTATCATTAGTATCATTAAAAAGAAAAATAATAGTTAAATTTATTTTGTATCTTATAAAACCATAATATTGTATAGAATACGGCTAAAAGTCGATAAAATGTTAAATAAAATGCCTTACGACAAGCTTGGCTTGCCTTCCTTATTGCATTATTCCTATTTTTTTCAACTTCTTCTTCAACTGGGCGATACACCAAGTAGAATATGTTGTAAAGCAACACAAATAGATAAATAAAACACGCAAATACTTAAAAATCGTCACACAACGCACAAGTTTTTATCGTAGACTTTTGACATGTAACAAACCCACAGCAGCGCTCTCTTGCGGCGAAGCTTCCGGGAAACAATCCCATTAGTGACAGAGGACTGAGTGTCAATAGGAAACCTTACTGCCAACTGCTCGCGCTAGAGGGCATCATTGCATTACATATGACTAGTTAGCAAAAATATTATTTAATAAAAAGGTTAGGTAAAGTTCTTAATAATTTTAAATCGTAAATAATTTTCACGGTAACTCTTTCGAACAACCCGCAACCCTGGCAGGCATCGGCCCTAGCGGACCCCTTCAGCTAGTGCTGACATCTCTTTGAGGCGCGCGTGGAACACAACGCGCCGTCGACACGGGTCTGGTCTTTACCGGACGGCGAGCTACCCATTGCTCGCTATCCGCAAGCCCGCGCCTACGGTGGCCGGGAATCGGCTATCGATTCCCGACGACCAGGGCGTCTCCTGCGGCGACTAGGGGCGTGAGGGCGCAAAGATTGCCTCTCCCTCACGCGTTCAGCCTCCTCCTTCGCGAGCATTACTGCTTCGTAGAAGGAGGTGACGGCTTCCCATGCACTCTCGCTCCGTACCATGACCTGTACCAGGGCTGGACGCGAGAGATCGCCGCCGCCGATCGCCTACGCGAGGACACGGCGGTGCTCTGCCCAAGCCGGGCAGACCTCCAGCGTATGCTCCACCGTGTCCTCCGGGCGATCCACACAATGGTAACACCCGGGCGTTTCCTCCCGCCTTATTTGGAACAGGAACCTCCCGAAGCAACCGTGTCCGGTGAGGACCTGCGTCAAGCGGAAGGTGAGGATGCCGTGACGTCTCTCCAACCACTCCTTAAAGAGGGGACTTATCTCCGCAACTGTGGCGTGCCCAGCATTGGGTTGCGACTGGGTTGGGTCCCGCCGGAGCTCTGTCCGCTGTGCCATGATTTCTCGCGGCAGCGCAGTTACGCCCTCCTCGCGCCACTCCCATGTGTATGCGAGGACTTTTGCTTCCGGATCCTATGGTGGCAATCCGACAAGGAGGCTCGCCGCCTCTCCGGAGACCGTGTGGTATCCCCGAACTAGCCGGATGGCCATGACCCCTTGGGACGCGTTCAACCGGCGGGCTGGTCGCCGCCCCAAGGAACGCGCCCACACTGGTGCCCCGTAAAGGGCCATGGACCGCACGACCCCCGCGTAGAGCCACCCGCAGGAAGCGTTTGGACCCCTTAGATTGAGTCCCAGGTACGTCATCGTCAGCTCGACGCCAATGTGAACCCCTCCTACCATTATTTGGGTACCCGACGGTGGCGCGTTCTGAGGACCATGAAAACACATGACCTCGGACTTGTGCAGGGCCACCTCGAGTCCCAATCGCCAGATCCTCTCGACGATTATCGCAACCCCGTGTGTCGCTAGCTCGGCCACCGCCTGGTGTGACTTCCCATGCCCCAGGACCAGCATGAAGTCATGGTCTACCTGTGTGCCAAAATTCATCGTAGTTCGATAAGCCGTTAAGGCGGCAAAGCGTAACAGACAGACAGATTTACTTTCATTTTTATAATTTTAGTAAGTATCGGGTGGACTTATTCTTCTTTTTTTATTTTTTATTTTCAAGTCAGTCTCTATAAAAAGTACTGTCATCGAAAATGCTTATCTGCTTACTGCAAAGAAGCCAAGGACAGGCTGGACAATTTTATGATGATTTAATGTGTTGACGTGTTCCGAAATACATAGATAAAGCAAATGAGTAGCAGTTTTTAGGTTCTGCTCATTTCATCACCTCTTAACGTTCTACATTATACAAATGAAAAGCTAGCCTAACCTTTTTTGTTGTAACCACACAACGAATAAGAATAATAATTTATTTAGGTCCTTTTACAAAGTAATACATTTTACTAACTTGTAAATATTTAGTAGTAGTACCAAGATCTTAACAGATTGGCTTAATTACTTATACAAAAACTACTTTAATTTACATATGATTTTAATTACCTATGAAAGGTGCGTTGGTACTGACAATTTTAACTTGTGGCGACCTGCCTGAGCTAGGTCAATAAAAACCCGTGTTTCAGACCATCCCCAGACTAAGCGATCTACTGATATAATATTATTTGACCATACTTAATTAATTATTGAAAATAATACTATCCTACTTATATTTAAATAATTATTGAAATACTATTATTGTACTAAATACAAATTTAAAAATTATCAATTTAATATCTACATAATTATTGCAGTAATTCTAGAAGCTTGAGAATGTATCTAATACAATAGTAAATACTTCAATTATTCACTTAAACTGTAAAGCTAATTTCATAAAAAAATATTTTTTATAAAATAAAAATAAAACAAAGTTAAAAACAAAATGGCTCTGTATGGAAAAACAAACAAAAAAAATTGAGTTTGAAACGTGTGATGCTATAGTGGTCCCATTCGTATCTAAACTCGAATTTGCATAGATCACTATCGGGCGAGTCCCACATGGTAGGGTCGCCATACTTTCCAGATTTATCGGACATTCCATTTTCACGTCACCCTGTACAATTTAAAAGGATGTGAAGGAAAATACTTTTCATCATGGCTTTTTTTTTCTATTTCGCGCCTGTCTATGGGATCCTTAACTTTCCAACCTGTTCCTGTATACTTCCAAAGGCTCTATTTTAAGCCATCTAGTTCAGTGGTTATTTTTCTCTATGAGTAACAAAGCTTAGCAGTGTTCGCCTCTAAGATTTCGCCCATTTTTAATACAATGCAGTACCTTAAAGACCCAGTCCCAAGCATTAAGGGAGAAAAGTAGTATTACTACTGTATATACGGGTACTTATACCACTATTAGTTTAAATTATATTCTTACGACGACGTGAAATTAATTAATTGAAATTAGAAATTAGGGTTGCCAAGAATGTTGCATTAATTCGACATTCCACTTAGTGATAACTGGGTATTAGGAGGAACCGTCGAAAATTATTTTGGAGTTTAAAGTATATTTACTAAGCGAGCTTTGGAAAGCACGTTAAGCTGTTGCCATTCGCCGCCTGTTATTCGTGGACAGTCGTTACGGGTCGTCAGAAGCCCGAAAGTCTGACAACCAGTCTTATCATGGGGTATCGTATTACCTAGTGACAGGTTTGTGGAAATCAGATAGGCAGTCGCTTCATGTAAAATACTGGTATTCAGCTGCATCCGGTTGCTAGGCATATTATTATGATGATAGTGCATATATTATATTTAAGTAAACAAAAAAGCTTTTTACAATAATAAAAAAAACACCGATTTCCAAAAAAAAAAAAACTAGAAAGTAAAAAGTTTTTTGTAAAAAAGTTTTTTATTTTTCACTTTTTAGTGTGTCAGTTTGTAATTTATCTAAGTTACAATAGCCTAATGTCAACTGCTCATCACTTTTTACAAAATATTGCTTTTCCCGATGTAGGGAAGTTAATTGTTGAGGAGTTTTCCTAGTAAGAACCAGAAGAACTGGAGCTGATAGCGAAGTCACCATTAGCTCCACTTCACCATACGCATTATGACGAGCATAAATTGCTTAGCAACCATATAACTTAGTACTTAATCGAATCGCAACCTGTGAAATACTTATTATTGAGTAGTTCCGATGGCCATTTGTGGTCTTCATCGCCAGTTCCAATTCACCATATGGTGCGTTACAAGAGTAAATGCACGAGTTACTATAAAAAATATCCAAATTGCTATAGGTGTGTCTATAAAATTTGAGGGTTGCCCTCGGTTTATATGGGATCCCCATATCAGATTATAACTTGGTGGCAATGGGACCACTTTAAAAGCTTACCCTATCCAACAAAAAAAATGTTTTCGAAATCGATCCACAAACATAATATATATATTTATATACGCGACGACAACGCGACGCGTATATAAATATATATATTATGTTTGTAGATCGATTGACAACCTCCTCCTTTTTTTGAGAGTCGGTTAAAAATTAAGCTGACTGAACGCCGACTATGTGAGGTTATGAAATTATGATCAGATAATTAAATTAACCACAGCCTGTTTCAATACCAGTGACAAAGAAGTAGCTAAGCTTATGACACTTATCATGTCCATGGCTTTCATTTCACTTTATGATGGTGATGGAAAGATGATGGTGGATGGCGGCAAAGCTCCTACAGTGCCCGAAATGAGCCTGCGTGCCGCAAAGCCGAATACACTGGTGTACATCAACCGCCTGCAAGAAATTAAAAACTAAACTACACCACTAAGGCGGAGGACATCGTAGGAATCACGCCGGAACATCAACTTCAAGGCATTCGTCGTGCGTGTACCGACCTGTTATCTGCCCCTCGTCATGGCAGAAGACTTTTGGCCGCAGGACGTGGTGTTCCGTCGCTTCAGCGGACAAGTTCCACAGGACAGCACAAAGTCAAGCTAGTGCAAAGTAACGTGCTACTAACATAGTCTTAAGCCTTATTTATTAACACTAGATTTTGTTTATAAAAATTTGTATGTTTAGGTTAAGGTATTCTTCTATGGGCCTATGTCGCCTGAAATAAATGGTATTATTATTATTATAAATATCAGCCCGTAATTATCACACTGCAGTGCAAAAGCGTCTACTTATATAGAAACGAAACTATGCATCATGCTTTTCTTTCACTGAACCTAAGTCCTACTTTTTATTTAGTTCCAAATAAAATTATTATTATTATTTTCTATATTTCTCGGGACCCTGGGGTCCCGGACCTTTGGAAGGCGTACGAGGAGCTGAAGCCAACTCGCAGAGGCCCCTTACAAAATTTTAAATGATGAGGAGGCACCAACCAACGATTATCCCTATATGCGCTATGCAAATGCACCCAAGGACAACCCCCGGTTGGTGCAGGACTATTGCTGTACGTGAAAACAAAACATATTGGGCTATGGGTTTGGGTTGCTAAAGTGCATTGGGTTACTTAAACTATGGAATAACTATGTCCCCTGCCTGACCAATGTTATACAATTATACACGGATAAAATGGTAGGGGGTGACTTGCACACTCAATAATGGGCCCCCGGCAACGGCCGCTAGCACATAGTGACGTAGTGACAAGGGGGCAATACTTCCTGAGGTGCGTGAGGAGTGGAGAGGTATTCCACGGCTATCAGGACAATCCCGGAAGTACGGTCAAGATCCCTACCAGCACCTTACTGGACTACTTCCTTCCTCCGAGCACGTTTGCTCTTGCGAATCTCCACTCAAGCCGGCCAATAAAGGCAAGAAAGAGGTGGGAGCTCTGTTCCTCGTCAGTGTTCACTCCAGCCGGCCAATTAAGGCAAGCCAGAGATGAGGACAAGATTTCTCCCGGGAGATAGGGTCCGTGGGGTCGCTACTGCCCAACAGCTCGCCACATGCTGCCCTGCGGGTTTCTGTAACTCTCTTGGTCTGGCTCCTCATCCTAGACCCGTTCCGGCAAAGTAAACTCTACCGGCACAGACCTAAAGTTCGGAGCGCGCAAGCCCCACCACGACGTCAACGTAGAGATACAGCGGTGGGATTATTATTATTATTACATAGCCATAACAGGTACTTATGGTAAAAAAGGGTGCTTACCACCATTATCTGAGTCAGAATTTAAATTGCCAAAACGTGGGTGTACTATATAATACATGCCCCGCGGGAAATCTCTGCCTCATATGTAAAATATCGACTTGATGGAATGTTAATTTGTGTTGCCTATTTAATTTTAACGAAACATTTTAAACTTAAAATATTTACTAACCATTTTGTTAAAATAGACATATTTGCCATATGTCGGCGTCGGTGTAGTTTTAAATTAAAAAAAAAAATTGGTTTCTTAAAGTTAAGTGATGATGATGATGGTGATCGTGGTTTTAGCGCATTAGTTTAGCAAATAATTTATTTTACTCATTCATGTTTGTCTTTTTTCAAATTGAATCATTTTTATTTGACTGAATATGGGTAATACATGGTTATTGGTAA
Source organism: Dicycla oo (assembly GCA_948252095.1). Lineage (NCBI taxonomy): Eukaryota > Metazoa > Arthropoda > Insecta > Lepidoptera > Noctuidae > Dicycla > Dicycla oo. Next base: position 18,653,462 of record OX411728.1, read on the forward strand.
AACACCAACAACCATCATTGTACACATCATTATGAACAAGTTTTACTATGGGACCAAACCTGAAATCGTGAAAAAAAAATCTGCTGTTCAGTACATTTATGTTAGCATAATTCGTCAAAATGTACTGAAGAGCTAATTTTTTTATTTGGTAAAAGTTGTTCATAATGATGAGTACAATGACCCCTTAAGAGATTGTTGGTGTTTTACCAATAACCCTGTATATGAGCTGATACATTTAACATGAGTTATTTATACCATATCCTTCACCTACCTTAAACTTAGATAAATCAATTAGTTATCTGTATGTATCTTCACTTTTCCTCATTTTTGTTATCCGTGGAAACGCAGTGGAGTGTACAATAATCCTTCTTTAGAATTTCGTATATTACTTATATATGAACTGTAAAATTGTTTGTTTTCTCTAATAAAATAAACCGGTACAACATGGTCATCCTACTGACAACGCACGACGCGGCGAGAAGGGCATGCTTTCAATATTGTTCAATTTTACTGCGAGCGGTCACGTGACCAAGCCCGTACGTAGAACATGGGTTCGCGACATTGTACCCACGATTATTTCAGTATTTTTATACCCCCGTAGGTATTATGCTAAAACATGGGGAAATACGAATTGTTGAACAAACATTTGTCCCCGCGATAAGCGGATTGCAATCTCGCATTTTCATTAACTGGCTGGTTGATGTGATTTTTAAACCAGGGTTGTAAAGGTCACCGATACGAATGATATCCTCTTAGTGATATACAGGTTAGCGATTCAGACAGTTGCATCCGTCAAGGGGGTGATTCTACCCGTCATACTAAACAACTTTCATCATGAAACTCATAGATCCAATTCGTGAAAAAAAAAATTAATTCCTATACAACACGGCTGCCCCATTTCAAAATCTAGTAAGCACTTAAAACGAAATTTTACAGGAGAGCGCAAAAACGTAAAGTGGTCACGGGGCAGTGAATGGGGCTTATTAGGTTTCGATTCTTAAGGGGACTACATGACCTAAAGCGCGGTCACTGTCGGACTGCATAGAAAAGAAAGAGAAGCGCGATGACGAACCGCTGGTAATTTATTGCAAAATATGAAGCAATTATCGATTTACAAAAAATCTAGTGATTAGACTAAAAAATTAAAACACTATCACGTTAATATGTGGCTTGTAGAATAATCTGACAAAAAAAATCTGGATGATTGTATGTATATTAGTATGGTTTTTAATAGTTAAAAGAAATTTTAGAGGTATCTTCGTGATTTTATCCTATCGTGTCAAATTTATTGTATTATGTTTTCAACACACTATCTAACTAGCATAAATCCTGAAGAATATCATATATTTTTCTAATTTTGTTTACTGCAGTAGATCAAATCAAATCAAATCAAATCAAAATCATTTATTTGCCTGAACAAGGTACAGAAAGATAGTAAATATGTAAAAAAAAAAAAAAAATGCGCTCTTATTCTGCCTTTAATTTCGGCGTGCAAATATAAAATAAGTTTTAAGTACATTTTGTTCAAATTTATTATTGATCATTATCATGCAGTCATTCTACAGCCATTAAAATTTGTATTATTGAATTAAGTAAAAGTCAATATAATAATAATATTAAAAAAAACTGATAATAATACAATAATCATAAATGTCAATAATAATCATGTCAATTATGGGAGAGATTCGTCACACAATAATAATAACAATAAGTTATAATTTAGATAGACCATGCAATTTACAAAACTTACATTTTATAATCTAAAAACTCATGCACACTATAAAAGCATTTTTCAATTAAAAACCTCGTCAAATTGCTTTTAAATCTAGAAAATGGTAGCGTTTTTATCGAATTTGGTATTTTATTATACAATTTTATGCACATAATATAGCTGTTTCTACCTGTAAATGTGAGATTAGTCCTCGGTTGAAATAACTTATTAGTATACATAGATCGTGGGGCATAGTAGCTTGTCGCTTGCTTGAAAAGTCTCTTATGTTTGAAAGCAAATACACAGGATTCTAATATATAAATACATGGTAGAGTCAGTATTTTATATTTCCTAAAGAATGGACGACACGACTCTATTTGCTTCAACCCAAATATAGCTCTTAGACACTTTTTTTGCATTACGAATGCTTGATCAATCTCCACACAACGACCCCACAGGATAATACCATATCTTAGAGTGGAGGTTATATAGCCATGGAAAGCCGTTATTGCGGCATTTCTAGATACTTCGCAGCTAATACGCCTCAAAGGGTATATAAAATTATTTATTTTAACACAAATGTCATTTATATGATTTTTCCATGAGCAAAATTTATCCAAATTTATTCCAAGAAACTTAACACAGTCAGTTTCTACCAGGGCGACCCCTTTATACGATATATTTAGTGACAACGGTTTTGATCGATAAGTATGGAATTGCATAAATTTTGTTTTATTAATATTAACTTTTAAATTATTAGCCTCTAGCCACTCTATAGTTTTTTGAAGAGTACTGTTTATTTCTTGTTCGTACGAACTTTTATCTTGCCCTTTGATTATAATTGTAGTATCGTCGGCAAACAGTACACATTTATGATTTATAACTTCTGGGAAATCATTTATGTAGAGCAGAAACAATGGGGGCCCTAAAATACTCCCCTGTGGCACGCCATATCTATTATACCTAAACGAAGATTGGCATGAATCTAACGTTTTGGTTTGGTCATTATAATTCGTTACTTCTACTGATTGTACTCTGTCGGACAAATAAGATTCCAGCCAGTTATATGCCGTTCCTCTAATTCCGTATCTGGAAACTTTTTCCAATAATCGTTCATGAGAGACGTGATCAAACGCTTTACTCATATCCATAAACAAAACTGTAACAGGTATTTTATTGTCAATACATTCTGTTATTTCTTTTATTAATTGAAAGGCAGCCAAAGAAGTACTTCTATTTTTACGAAACCCATTTTGTTCATCCTTAATAATATTGTGCTTTTCAATGAAGTTTGCTAATTTGTTGTGAAACGCTTTTTCAAAAATTTTAGAAAATATAGGTATCAAAGTCACAGGTCTGTAATTGTCCATTTGAGTGCTATCTCCTTTTTTAAATATTGGTTTCACTACTGATCTCTTTAATAAATCGGGAAATATTCCTTGTTCTAGAGAAAGGTTAACAACATGTAGAAGTGGCTCTAGAATTATTTTAAGCGACAGTTTTATGATGTCAGTGCGAATATTATCATAACCACTAGCTTTGGAATCGTTTAGAGATGTCACTATTTTTTTAAGGTCACTACTATCCAGTGGGTACAAAAATATTGAGTTACTGATTGATTCAATATGATCCATTTGTTTTAGTCTTGAATCGTCTTTATTATCGAGGATGTTATTGGTAACCGTGTTAATGAAAAAATTATTGAAATAGTTTGCAATAGAATCAGGACTTATACAGTCGCTGTTGTCCATAGTAATTTTTGAAATACAGGAGCGTTTTAAATCTGCGCCGGTATGCTTTTTTATTACATTCCACGCTGCCTTACACTTATTTTGAGCTTTATTTATGTATTTGGTATTATTATTTTTCCGAGACGTTAAAATGCATTTTTTCAGTAAATTACAATAGCTTTTGTTCTTGTTTTTATGAGGTACGCTATTTTTACATTTTAATTTATAATGTAATTTACTTTTATTCCTACAGCTTATTTTGATACCTTTAGAAAGCCAGTTTAATTTATTTACTGCTTTATTTGTAACTTTTACGCGAATGGTAGGAAAACATAAGTTATAAAATAGCAGAAATGTATCGATGAATTTGTGGAATGCTTCGTTTGTTGAGTTTTGTTCAAATACGTCACTAAAAGACAGACATGAGATTGAGTTTAAAAATTTTTCCTTATTTTCTTTACTGTAGTCTCGTTTAAATTGATACCACCATTTTAAAACGGGCTGATGTCTTTTTGTAACAGCCCAAGAATATGATTGGGCTGAGTGATCAGATAAACCCAAATTATGTATTTTTGCACAACCTTTTTCTATGCTAGTTATGATGTGATCAATGCAAGTTTCTGTCTTTTCTGTTACTCTAGTAGGTGTCAAAATAGCATGTTTTATGTTGTAACTATTTAACAAGTAATTATATTCCCTACTCTCCTTTGACTGTTTTAAAATATCGATATTTGTATCCCCGCATATAATAATTTTCTTTCTTGTATTACGACACAACGTCCTCAATAGAGTATCGAGTTTATTAAGAAATATAGTTACATTCGACGAAGGGGTTCTATATACACATATTAATAAGATACCGTATTTGGTTAATTCTATACCACAACATTCAAATACACATGTTTCGCTTATTTTTTGTATCTCCTGTACTATTTTAAATTCAATTTCATTTTTTATAGAAATAATAACGCCCCCTCTTTTTGAAGTTTTCCTTGAATAGTAAGCTGCCGTCTTAAAGCCTTTTAGGCGAAAGTTTTTTTCAGTTCCTCCAAGCAAGAATGTTTCAGTAAGACACAATATATCTACGCTGATCTCGTTATTTAGCAAATCTAATATGGCAAACGAAATTTCGTCTCGTTTGTTTAAGGCTCCGGCTATATTTTGATGAAGAATTGTTAAGCGTGGCTCATTTTTTGTCACGAAAAAAGTCATCTAGATTTTGAGTATCTATATTAATATTATCCGTTTGTACACTAATATCGTTTAAACTACAGGTCTGTACAGCAACATCCACGGTGCATTTTTGTCTATTTTGAATAATTAAGTTTTCGGTATATTTTTGAAAATTACCTTTATAATTTACATGCAAAATTTGCCTATGAATTAACCTACAAGCATTCAACTTTGTGACATATTTTGTTGACATATTAAAATCATTATGCAAGTGTACAAAAGATGAATTCTCACAATTATGACACACAAACCTAAGTAAATTATTAACTTTTCTTTCATTTAGGGATTTATTTTTGTAATTTTGCCCGACTAACACATTGGTGAATTTTAGTTGACATAATGTATGGTGTAAATACGTTTGAATGTCCATAGGGTTTGTGTCATTTGAACCCGCTAATATAATTACAAAATCCGATTTGTTAAAGTCCTTACATGTATTTGCGCAGGTTTTTAGTACCTCTTCAGTGGTTGCGTTCGGTTTTACAAATGATGTTACAGCAAATTTCTCCCCAAGATAGAACTGCAGAATGTTTCGGACACCCTGTCCAGATTGGTCGGCAAAGATCAAAACTCTCTGGGTATCACTTGACTGAGATTGGAGCTTTAGTGTTTCGTGGACTTCGTTAGATGTTCGTATTTTACTTATTTCCAACTTCTTATCCAAGGTTAAAGATGTTTGTTTCATTCGTTCGTTGACATCGGCGTCATGGTCAATTCGAATTATGCCCGTGCTGGAATTTTGAACGTCATTAATCGACAGCGGTTTTGTATGAAGTATTCCATCAGTAGAGCAGATCGATCCGGCTGTGTTGAACGAGCTGTCTCCCACGTCTATCGCGGTCGAAACACTGTTAGGTTGATGAGCCGTAGGTGAAAAACTCTTAGTTGGGGTAGAAAAACAGCTTGTTTTTAAATTATGTTTTTTCCGTGCTGAAATCGGCGAGAACTTTTTTGTTTCAAGTAAATTCACCTTTTTATAGGTTTCTATAATTTTCTGATATTGGCCTATATCCATTTTTAAGCGATAATTTTCGCTGCTTAAATTATTAATCTCTAGATGAGCACTCTCCAACTCAATTGTTAGCCTTTTTATTTCATCTTTAAAGCTGGAATAGTCGCTGTCATTTAGTGAAGCATTGGGTAAGCTCACCACTGTGCCGTCTAGTAGCGTAGAGTTAGTGCTTAAATTATTATTTAAAATATTGTCAACTGACTTTGCTCTTGCTGGTTTACGGACAGTAACATTTTCGTTTTCAAAATTGTCCATAGTGACAATAAAGATTTAGAAAATTATAATTGAAATAATCTTTGACGCTTTTTTTTCCTGTTAAAATGGAAGTACCAATTGTTTATTGAGCCGTTTGTATAAAAGAAAAACATAAAAGTTCATAAATGCAAAAAGTGACTTGCGTGAGTTTCGAACGCGCTGCCTCTATGGTAACACCTCTCATATACGCGTTGCTTAACCACTGCGCCACGGCGCTGTGTAGTTCACTTGTCGAAATAGTCCAGTACTTTTCTTTATCCAAGCGATTAGTCATCGACTTGCGCTCGCTCGATGACCATTTAAGGTAATGCGTCGCCAACACTTTCACGATGAATCACTCTGAGTCACACTGAGTTCACAAGTGTAATAGAACAAATTATGTTGTAGTGATTTTTGTTTTGTTATTTATTCACACACCGTTTGATTTAATTTAATTTTGTTTTCGATAACGTTACACTCACACTTTTATCTTCCGATTAGTTTAAGTTGCAATGATATTTACTTATATTCGTAATTTATAAATATTTATTTAACGGAGCTCTCACTGTTTGTGTGCGGTCAGCGTGACGCATCAACGCATCGATTCTATATCATATACTTTTAGGCATTATAACACTTGCGTTATTTGCGTTTAGGTCCTGTAATCCTCTTAAATATATGTGCTTATTTGTGAGTTTTTAACGCTGTGTATTGGTAGGGACTTTTATATTTGGTAGGGACCTACTAATTTGACAAGATCATGCAATAAAACGATTTTTGTAAAAAGTGACACTTACTAGGTTTTGAAATACGGCAGCCGGACTGTAGACAGACTATTTCGATTCGCGTATGATTTGTTGACTACTAATCGTATACATGTGTGTGTTTCATAGCGAAAGTTACTTAGTATGACAGGTAGAATCACCCCCTTGACGGAAGCAGACGGTCTATTCTGTAAAAATCTCACCGTGAAAACTTAGGTGAAGTGAGCTTGGAGTGAGCTGCCATTCCACCTGATGCCAGGCATTAACACTATTGACAGCTCACTCCACGCTCACCTCACCTATATTTCCACGGTGAGATTTATACAGCACTGCTGGTCATTAAATCGCCACCCTGTATAACACATTCCATTGGTTTATAATTCAGAATTTAACTATGAAATAATCTGATCGCTAATTGCTAAGAGTTACTATTAGGTCAAATTTTAAGACATCAGTTGTGAACATGCATCTGACTTAACGTACATATTTATTTTTTTCGATTAAGTATATGTAAAGGATAATAAAATAATCAAATAAGCAGGCTGATTTCTTCCAAACTCTATGAGCTAAAAAATATTTTTTTTTAACTTCTCTCTCTTCGCTCTGTGCGGAGCGGGAGGGCATCTCAGACTTCAACTGACTAAAATCCACCCGTGTTCCTTCAGTTCAGTTCAGGGCCGCGGTAACTCTTTCAAACAAGCCGCGATAATAACTACAATCTATTTATATATTCAGAATTTAAATAATAAACCCCGGAATTATATCGAAGTAAAACCGCTTGGAAGTTCTCCAATAACGAAATAATTTACTTGGCTATACCATAGAATAACAAATTGTTCAGAAATGATATACTCTTGCTCCGAATATATTCTAAGGTTCGGGTTGTAAGGCCGAGATCTATAAACGTACTTAGAACGTGCTTTTACTTAGATAATTTCTTTACATTGACTATTTGAGGTTAATTTTATAATCATAATTTTAAACTATGACTTTTTAATTAAGAGCATTTATTCCGAGCGGGCTGGTATCGTCGCATTTCTTCAGGTTTTTCGATATTATTTTAATACATTTTAATCAAATTACATTTTTCTTAATATACTCAATAAATCGTTGGTATTTATAAGTATAAATGCTATTTTTTTTTACAGTTATTTCGGTATTTCTTCTTTAAAATGTCCAATATTCTATAATGTAGAATATTTCAATATTGTCAATTTTTATGAGGAAATACCAAAGTAACTGTAAAAAATAGCACACAAACCAACGATTTCTTGAGTGTATTAAGAAAAAATGTAATTTGATTTAAATGTATTAAAATAATCACGAAAAACCTGTAGAGATGCGACGCTGCCAGCTAGCGCGGAATAAACGCTCTTAATAATAAATAATAAGAAACCTTTTATTCCGAAACTAGACAGCAAAATTTACAAGAATGCTTACAACGAAAAAATACAAAATGTCTCGAATTTCGGTGTGCTTCATGGCAGAGGCCTCTAACAATTTCCATTGTCATCTGTCGCGAGGTACCCTCCTCCAGTTTGGACGTCCTGTCAGCTTTATTTCCTCCTCCCATCGGGTAAGCTGTCTGCCCAGACTTCTTTTGTCATCCGTTGGATACAATTCTGTCACTACCTTACACCATTTTCCTTTAGTGTCTTGCTTCATGTGGCCTTCACTTTTTTTGGTATGTTCTTGTTAGAATGTAGGTCAGTTTTGTTTTGGACCGGAGACCTGTGTTTCTTATTCCTTATTCAATTGTAATTCAAAAAAATATTATTAGTAAAAGTGGTGTGTATAAAGTTGAAACCGATAATATACAGAGATTAGGCAGAGGTCAATCAATCTGCCTAGCCTTTTCCCAACTATGTTGGAGTCGGCTTCCAGTCTAATCGGATGCAGCTGAATACCAGTATTTTACATGGAGTGACTGCCTATCTCACATCCACAACCCAGTTACTAGGTAATACGATACTCCGTGGTAAGACTGGTTGTCAGACTTTCGAGCTTCTGACGACGGCTTAACGTGCTTTCCGAGGCACGGTATATAAAGATGGTCACCCATCTACAGATCAACCCCGGCAAGCGTAGCTTACCGTGATGGATCGACCCGTGCGGCTGTAATTACTTAGCCACAGAGGCGTACCTACCTATATAGGGTGACTGATAATTAGTGACCGATACTTAAACACGTGATTGTACTCATGATAACAAATAACTTTTACTATGGGACCAAACCTGAAATCGCGAAATAAAAATCTGCTGCTCCCTACATTTTCACGAGTTATGGCAACATGAATGTATGGGACAGCTGTTTTTATTTTTAGCGAATTCAGGTATGGTTCCTTAGTAAAAGTTGTTTGTTATCATGAGTACAATCATGTGTTTAAGTATTGGTCACTAATTTCCATTCACCCTATACACAATTATATATAGTGCACTCACAATTCACCATGTCTTATTATAGGGGGCGACTCCGAGCTGCTACGAGAAATTCCTGATGGAAAAACCCAATTATACTTTACCCGACCTGGGAATCGAACTCAGGATCTCACGCTCATCAGTATCGCTTGCGACCACTAGACCAACGAGCCAGATGAATATGTTACTAATTCCGTTAAGTGAGTGACTGCGTAAACAACACACACACACAACACACACACACAACACACACACCCTTACTTAAATTTATTTTTAATGCAATGGATGTATGTACGTAATTTGTAATGATATGGGAATCATTTCATGAAATAAATGATGATTATCCTACTTCAATATTATGCGAAATTATTATATATAAATGCGAAAGTTTGGATGGATGGATGGATGTTTGTTACTCAATCACGCCAGAACGGATCAGGATGAAATTTGGCACAGGGATAGATTAGAGTCTGGAATAGCACATAGAATACTTTTTATTCCTGAAAAATGTACGGTTCCTGTGGGATAATTTCAAACATCCCCGCGGGCGAAGCTGCTGGCAAAAGCTAGTAATATTATAAATGCTAAAGTTTGTGAGGATGGATGGATGTTTGTTATTCTTTCACGCAAAAACTACTGAACGGATTTTGATGAAATTTGGCACACAGATAGTTTATAACCTGGACAGATAGCATACTCTTTATCCCCATATTTCTACGGGTTCGAGACTTACGCGTGTGAAACCGCGGGGCACTGCTAGTTATTATTATAACATGAGTATCTGCTCTATTCGATTTTCTTATTCTATGCCAATACTCTTACCTGCAATCACACAGCATAACCCCCCTATTATTATCACCGATTACGTTGCCATTTTGAAACAAAATCGCTTCGGTTATGGTCGAAATGACCTTGTGTTCTGACAGCTTGAGTATTTTATTAGTATTGATTATAATATTTTAAGTGTTGGCAATTCCACGCGATCGCGTATCGTAGTAAAGTTGGAAGTACGAGTAATAGCTCAGTTTTACGATACGGTTTTAGGGAAATGATCGGACGTCCTTGACTGTTTAAAGTACCTTACCTAATTATCATGGAATAAGTATGCGGTTTTGGTGAAAGTTATGTTAAAAGTGGAGTATGACAGTTGATTAGATTGATTGCAGAGTTTTTATAGTCGTTAGGAAGCTGGAAGAATGATTCAAAATTACTCAAGGTTTCAGGTTTCCAAACCAAACAATTGTATAAGGTACCTAGACGTGAAAAAGCATAAAATGTGAATTTGGACATTTTATTAACCGACTTCAAAAAATGAAGTTCTCTATTCGACCCGTATGTATGTGTGTATGTTTGGCTGCGATTTTCTCAAAAACTTATGAGCCAATTTTGATGATTCTTTCACTACCGTAATCTAAATACTTTCATGAAGGTTTTAATATATAATACATTAGGTAATTAAATAATTAAATTTTATACTAAATAATATAAATGAAATACAAAATTAATACCGAATTTAAACGACCTAGCCCGTAAAATTGCGATTCTGCAGGTTCAACCGTTTAAATATTAGTGTAAATATTGCTAAAAATCGCAGAATGTAGCTACCTAAATAGTATTTTACAATGAAATTGAATTTAGTTTCTTTAAAAAATAAGATAAAAATCTATCAAGCTGGCCGGTCGTAGAGTGCGCAGGTGGGGAATAACGAATCACGCAGCTGGACTTGCGTAGATCGCAGATCGTAGGGATCTTTAAATCACCCAACGCTGGCCGGTCGTAGAGTGCGGAGATGGAGAATAACAAATTACGCAACTGCACTTGCGTAGATCGCAGATCGTAGGGATCTTTAAATCACCCAACGCTGGCCGGTCGTAGAGTGCGGAGGTGGAGAATAACAAATTACGCAACTGGAATTGCGTAGATCGCAGATCGTAGGGATCTTTAAATCACCCAACGCTGGCCGGTCGTAGAGTGCGGAGATGGAGAATAACAAATTACGCAACTGGACTTGCGTAGATCGCAGATCGTAGGGATCTTTAAATCACCCAACGCTGGCCGGTCGTAGAGTGCGGAGGTGGAGAATAACAAATTACGCAACTGGACTTGCGTAGATCGCAGATCGTGGGGATCTTTAAATCACCCAACGCTGGCCGGTCGTAGTGTGCGGAGGTGGAGAATAACAAATTACGCAACTGGACTTGCGTAGCTCGCAGATCGTAGGGATCTTTAAATCACCCAACACTGGCCGGTCGTAGAGTGCGGAGGTGGAGAATAACAAATTAAGCAACTGCACTTGCGTAGATCGCAGATCGTAGGGATCTTTAAATCACCCAACACTGGCCGGTCGTAGAATGCGGAGGTGGAGAATAACAAATTAAGCAACTGCACTTGCGTAGATCGCAGATCGTAGGGATCTTTAAATCACCCAACGCTGGCCGGTCGTAGAATGCGGAGGTGGAGAATAACAAATTAAGCAACTGCACTTGCGTAGATCGCAGATCGTAGGGATCTTTAAATCACCCAACGCTGGCCGGTCGTAGACTGCGGAGGTGGAGAATAACAAATTACGCAACTGGACTTGCGTAGATCGCAGATCGTGGGATCTTTAAATCACCCAACGCTGGCCGGTCGTAGAGTGCGGAGGTGGAGAATAACAAATTAAGCAACTGCACTTGCGTAGATCGCAGATCGTGGGGATCTTTAAATCACCCAACGCTGGCCGGTCGTAGAGTGCGGAGGTGGAGAATAACAAATTAAGCAACTGCACTTGCGTAGATCGCAGATCGTGGGGATCTTTAAATCACCCAACGCTGGCCGGTCGTAGAGTGCGGAGATGGAGAATAACAAATTACGCAACTGGACTTGCGTAGATCGCAGATCGTGGGGATCTTTAAATCACCCAACGCTGGCCGGTCGTAGAGTGTGGAGATGGAGAATAACAAATTACGCAACTGGACTTGCGTAGATCGCAGATCGTGGGGATCTTTAAATCACCCAACGCTGGCCGGTCGTAGAGTGCGGAGGTGGAGAATAACAAATTACGCAACTGGACTTGCGTAGATCGCAGATCGTGGGATCTTTAAATCACCCAACGCTGGCCGGTCGTAGAGTGCGGAGGTGGAGAATAACAAATTAAGCAACTGCACTTGCGTAGATCGCAGATCGTGGGGATCTTTAAATCACCCAACGCTGGCCGGTCGTAGAGTGCGGAGGTGGAGAATAACAAATTAAGCAACCGCACTTGCGTAGATCGCAGATCGTGGGGATCTTTAAATCACCCAACGCTGGCCGGTCGTAGAGTGCGGAGATGGAGAATAACAAATTACGCAACTGGACTTGCGTAGATCGCAGATCGTGGGGATCTTTAAATCACCCAACGCTGGCCGGTCGTAGAGTGCGGAGGTGGAGAATAACAAATTAAGCAACTGCACTTGCGTAGATCGCAGATCGTGGGGATCTTTAAATCACCCAACGCTGGCCGGTCGTAGAGTGCGGAGATGGAGAATAACAAATTACGCAACTGGACTTGCGTAGATCGCAGATCGTGGGGATCTTTAAATCACCCAACGCTGGCCGGTCGTAGAGTGTGGAGATGGAGAATAACAAATTACGCAACTGGACTTGCGTAGATCGCAGATCGTGGGGATCTTTAAATCACCCAACGCTGGCCGGTCGTAGAGTGCGGAGGTGGAGAATAACAAATTACGCAACTGGACTTGCGTAGATCGCAGATCGTGGGATCTTTAAATCACCCAACGCTGGCCGGTCGTAGAGTGCGGAGGTGGAGAATAACAAATTAAGCAACTGCACTTGCGTAGATCGCAGATCGTGGGGATCTTTAAATCACCCAACGCTGGCCGGTCGTAGAGTGCGGAGGTGGAGAATAACAAATTAAGCAACCGCACTTGCGTAGATCGCAGATCGTGGGGATCTTTAAATCACCCAACGCTGGCCGGTCGTAGAGTGCGGAGATGGAGAATAACAAATTACGCAACTGGACTTGCGTAGATCGCAGATCGTGGGGATCTTTAAATCACCCAACGCTGGCCGGTCGTAGAGTGCGGAGGTGGAGAATAACAAATTAAGCAACTGCACTTGCGTAGATCGCAGATCGTGGGGATCTTTAAATCACCCAACGCTGGCCGGTCGTAGAGTGCGGAGATGGAGAATAACAAATTACGCAACTGGACTTGCGTAGATCGCAGATCGTGGGGATCTTTAAATCACCCAACGCTGGCCGGTCGTAGAGTGCGGAGGTGGGGAATAACGAATCACGCTGCTGGACTTGCGTAGATCGCAGATGATTGTGGGGATATGGATTCACCCAATTGGCCGCTGTTCTGGAGTCTACTGACGTCGTTGGTTAGTCCCCTAGGCCAGAAAGCCAGAAAATCTGGATTGGTACTTTCCCACACGACAAAAGACAGATATTGGTACCAAGTAATCGCCAGTATTCTAAAATATATAAAAGAATTTGAAGGAAATACATACTAAAATCAGGACAGTCAATTCGCCCGAATTGTATTCAGAGAAAAAAAAAAACAATTCCGAGTTCTGTAGAGAAAAGAAACGAACCTCGATTATAGCTACAATATGCGTTCACCTAAGAATATATGCAGGTCTATAATACGTACCAAAAACACGGGAAAAATTACTTGTATTAATACGCGCGTTGTATTAATTTAGTGGTTTGATTCACAGAAAATATTCGGTATGACATTGAAAAAATCAGTGTCAAGGATCTGAAATAGCAATGAAAACTTCCGGCAATATTGCCAAAGTTGCCAAAACTGCCGGGAATGTTTCCAAACTGCCCGGCAACATTGGGCAAGAAACGTATAAATAGAAAACAATTTTTACTGATATAAATGCTTAGTAAGATAAAGTTGCGGTCTGTAGGGTGGTAGTTTTTATGCTTGTCTACAATATCCAACCAAAATTTTAGTTTTTACATTTATTTTATTACTGATAAACTAAAGAAAAGGAACAAGCTATCCATGATAGTTCATTGGAGATGAAACCATAACTATTTTAGAGATTTCGTAATTATTTTTTTCTACGTTCTTAAAATTTAACTTCACTTGTATGTAAGAAAGTATATACATTTATATACATACATATCTGTGTGTATAAAACCTTGCAAGACGAATAGATCAGCAACAACAAGTTGACGTTTTTAACCGACTTCAAAAAGGAGGTTATTTATTCTATCCGAATGTGTGTTTTTATGTTCGCGATTATCTCAAAAACTACTGACCCAATTTTGAAAATTCTTTTGACTTCACGATTTGTGCTATATAAATCATACACTACACAGTTGTATGATTTATATTTATTTCATTCGATATCAATACCCTCTTTCTTTTTTTATAAAATTTATAAGTGAAATTCTTAAAAAACTATGGGGTCATCATATCATGAAGTTACCAGTGTCATAGTTTAACTATATCTTCACATATATGCATGGATAATAATAAATTAATTATAATAAACAATTAATTAAAAAGGCTTACTTGTATTACGTATAACTACACCATTATATAAAACACCATGAGCGCATAAACATTGAAAATGGCTTTCGAAAAACCCTATGTAATCTGGCAACTTTGGCAACTCTCCGGCAATATTGCCGAATATTGCCGGGAATATTGGAAACTCTCCTGGTAAGTTTCGGAAACATTCGGCAATTTTCATCCCTCAATCTGAATCAACTGTCATACGGAATTCAAAGTTCGAGAGAAAAAAACTGAGAGAAAAAGAAAAACTAATCCAATCGAGAAGTTTTGCCAAAAAAAAAATGTAGAATGAAATTCTACAAACTGTAAGCTTTGTTATGGTAGGTACAATTTATTTCTTTGAAAGACCCACGATAGGGCAAAACTTTATAGGTATTATGCTAAAAGTTCGAGAGTATAACTTGTTTGCCCTTAACATTCAAAGGGCATTGTTAAAATTAGAAACACATCGAATTATAATTGTTAAATACTTATCTGACATTTACTTAGGATACAAGTTTTCCATATCTACAAAAGGTTACCAAGTTTTCTAAACTGAAATAATTATTATCTTGTTTTCTGGCCAATTTAGTTGTACTTTTGGCAAATTACACCTACATTACATCTCAGACTAAATAAAAAACCCAGACATAGTGCTGCGAACAATACAGTGACGCATGCGCAAAACTACACCTCGCTCACACGCACACATTTACAAAAAACTACAATTCAAGTACACCTCATTACATGGACGCATGTATACGAAACCCTAAACGTGCGGCCTCCCGTCACTTGACAGCGCGATTTCTTGGTTTTTAGGGTTCCGTACCTCAAAAGGAAAAAACGGAACCCTTACTATCTTACCTTATACGGAACTCGTGTGTCTGTCTGTCTGTCTGTCTGTCCGTCTATCCCAGCCAATTTGCTCCGAATCTAATGGACCGCTTAAGTTGAAATTTGGTACACATATATGTATTTCTGTGACCCAAACACGGACGTGTAACGTAAATAAATAAATTTTGAATAAGTATGGGGGTCAACTTTAGGGGGCAAATAAGAAAATTAAAAAAAAAAAAGTTTTGCAAACTGTACCGTGTGACATATCAAATGAAAGGGCTTACTGTAAGAGTCTCAAATGTATTTTTTTATAATCTTAAAATAAACTAATTTATAGTTATTTAAGAAAATAGACGAAAATTGACCATTCCCCCCCCCCTTATCTCCGAAAGTACTGAGTCTAAAATTTTGAAAAAATATAGAAAATTGTTCAATACCTGTAGATTACAGGAAAATCTATACGAAATCGATGGTCTTAAAACAACATAGTAAATCTCTCAATATTTTGTGTACAAACTTACATTTGTCCATAGTCAAACGGAAAGGTTCCAACCCACATTACACATGTGGGTTGGATCCTTTTCGTTTAACTATGGACATTTGTAGTTGGACTGTATGGGAGAACATGTTTTTCAACTACATACAACGTTAAGTTTTTCTTGGGATAAATTCATCCCAACTACGGAACCCTTCATTGTGCGTGGTCCGACACGCTCTTGACCGGTTTTTTTATTTAGTCATTACATGTTTAGACATTTTCATGTGTATCTTAAAACTAACTTGAATAGTTGACAGAATAAATTCGGAATTCAAAAGTATGATTATTTAAGTGTCTGCATCTCTTGTCGATATGATAAAACATCTACCGAACAAGACCTTATGATGAGTCGTTTTACGTTTTCGAATATTGAAATACATTTCAGGTAGTACATACACACATACATATAAAGTATACATACCGTGGCAGCTGCACTAAAATTAGTAGTGTCAGCAATCAGTCTATATAGTCATGTATTGTACCTATGGACGCTTTTACCTATGGACATTGATTATAATAAAAAGAACTGGCAGTACTAAAAATATAATATTGCAACACTGTGGTGGCATTTTTATTTTCTAGCAACAGCAGTGAGTGGCGTGACGCTATCGGTGTTGTGTGCAGTGTGAGGCCATTTTGGAGATAGTTTGAAATTTCCATAGGTACAATACATGACCCTATCGACACACCATTTATGGGGTATTCTATCAAAGCTCCTTTTAGATACAGAGCCAACGACCTATATTCCATCAAAGCAATACGCCGAAACTTTATAAAATCATAGATTCGTTTACACTCAGCGAATTTCTTTAATTTTCAGAAAAATTACCTAAAAAAATTGTTGTAAAAAAACAACCAATTTTCCCGAACTGTATAATAGCAATAATGCAGATTTTTGGAATAAAGGTGAATGATAGATCTATCAGACCGAAAACGCTGTATTTGTAGCACTATACTCTAATCCGTGAAGATCGTATCAAGTTTGCTCCTGAATTTTGCTTCAACGTCGTCAAACTCTTATGGCTGGTCTGCCAAAGAATTGTTTTCCCCATCGTGTTATATTATAGCAAATACCTCCTTTCCAGGAGGCCTATCATTACATACGCGAAAGGCTTTTCCACAGACATATTACTTTATAATCGTTGCTACGTAACGGCTTTTTGCAAACGCAGCTCAAGCAAATCAGCTAGCAGAAAAAGATCGTCTATTTTTTCGGCGTATTTTTAAAGGTGAACGCGTACCTAGACGCGTCGCAGGAGTCGCACACACCGCAGTCAGCGCATTTTATAAATCTGTATATGAAATCGTATGCAACGTCACGCACCTATCCGCGCCGCACGACACGAAGGTATACGGATTCTATCAGCGCGTGCGGATGACGCTATCAAATTCTGCGCGTTCGATTCGATGCTAGTGGCGTAATTCGTATCGCATTTTGTTTCTGTCCAAGATCGGATCGGAAGATGTAATATAATAAGATGTACGGAAGTGGATACGATTCCGACAGCACTGTGCGTGCGGCGACTCTGGTGCCTGCGGCGCGTTCGGCGCGTACGATGTGTATTGCGCGAGACCATGAGAAAATGCCATGACTGCGGCGCCTGCAGCTCCTGCGGTACGTCTAGGTGCCCGTTCACCTTAAATCATGCAAAATCTAACCTTGGTTTTGGGGCAGCGACTGACCGGCAGCCTGCTACGATAGGAATGGTTCAAGGGTAAATTTTGTTATTCATGAGCCCCAATAGGAGTCTATCTGATTGCCGGAAACGTATACTTTACGTCAAACGCTCGTTAAAATGGCCTTTGGCAGAAAAAATTACGTAGTGGAATTCATTGGAATATTTTTGCAACTTTTTCACCGAAGAAGCATGACATGAGCTTAATTCTTGAGGATAGTTCATGCCGTGATGTAGGTAACTATGTAAAATATTTAATAAGAGTCCAATCTCAGCGGAGACCAGCCTTCGGCGCGGGAGACATTATAATGCACAAGTGTATGCGCAGACAGGTGCACTCTCTCTTCTCTGCCATAGTCCGATAGGACGGCAATCTGACACGACCGGAGAGAGATCAGGCACAGGGCCAACGGCTTAACGTGCTTTCTTGGCACGGGGTATCACAGCACCAACTTCCAAACACCAAACTGTAATTAAGAAATTCTTAAGGGAAACACCAAATAACACTTTGCTGACCCGGGAATCGAATCCAGTATTAAGCTAGAAACTATAAATTTATGTGTTAACTACTATGTAGCATTGTGTAGTAGTGCTAAAGTGGTAGCAAGGCTGACTTTTTAGTATTGCCACTCGTGGAGTTGTTAATTGTTAATTGTTGTTAATTCTTGCACACCTTTTTCAATTAATTGAGCATCTTATTAACTTTCTGGCCTATTCTCACAGTTGGTCGCAGTAAATAAGCTACGGTATGGACCAAGCGCGGGCGAGCGGCGCGAGCGAAGCAAGCGGTGCCACGGCAGCGGCCGGCAAGCTCCACATCTAAGTTGGTCGCAGTAACTTGGCTATTTAGTATATGTCCCTATAAGAGGCGCAATCATTAGAGTGTTCAATAATATTTCCAGGAGCACAAAATGGTAATTATAGGCTCGATTGACGTGGCAATGTTTAATTCTAATGCGCTTGCACTTAGAACCAGCAAAACATTGAAAATAAAAGTATTATTTAGTAGGTTACTGACATAATATTTAAGGAAACTTCCCATATTTATTATTCTTCTCGTTTCTTTTGTCATTTAACAATAAACGAATAACTCCGGTAGCGTAACCTTTTCATTCCGTCAAAAATACATTTCACGGATTTTCAGCGTTTTGAATAAAAATACAATGTGCCTACCAAGTAAAAGATTATCTGTGATCACGCAATGCGAACACGCACAGAGCTCACTTACTTATATACTGCGTACGTATACAGGTGGTGCAAATAGTAACTTCCAAAAGAAAAAAATAAATTCTTCATACCCTGGGGTATTCGAAAATACCCCCTGTATGCTCCGCGATTTTTTGTAGTTTTCAGAATTTTTTTTTGTGACATGAAAGTAAAATTCAAGACGATCATGTCACAAAAAATCTGAAAAATACACACTATAAAAAAGATATGAATTTTTGAAGCTCCACCGGCAGAAAACTGTAAATAATTACGAAAACAAAAATTATTCGAAAACTACAAAAAATCGCGAATCATGTATGTTGGGCATTTTCGAATACCCCTGTGTATGACGAATTCAGATTTTTCTTTTGGACGCATACTATGTACTCATGTTATCTCAATGTTTGGACGTAACTATTTGGACCAGCCTGTATAAACATTTTAATTTTTATAGTTTACAGTTGGTACTTTATTTTCATTAGAGTAATGAACTTTTAACCTTTAGTTGTTTAGAATTTGAACAAATATTTCAGTCGGTTAAAGTTTTCTGGGAAACAAATACCAGCTGAATTATCAATGAATTATTTTGTATGAATAGTACCTATGCATTATTATAGGAGTGTTTAAGAACGCAGTGTAATAGGGTCTTTTAGGAAATGTACCTGATATAATGACCAAGCTATTTTCTCAGACTTATTAACAGCTGCGTCCATTATCCAAGTACTATTGTGTACAATCACAGCAAAATTGAAATCTGTTGAACTCGTTGCTCGCCCGTGGAAATTTCGAAAAATCCGGCTTTATTCCTTGAACACGTTTTAAAAAGAACCTCTCTGCAACGTTTCAGCTTTTTACGTCCAAGGATTTCGGCTGAGCGTTGTGTCAGTGAGTGAGTGAGTGAGTGAGTGAGTGAGTCAGGACTTTTTTTAATATATCCTACTAGCTTCTACCCGCGCCTTCGACCAAGAAATTTCTTGATAATATTCTATGACACTCATCAATACTGTTACATCCCGGTAGTGAAAGAATTTTCGGAATCGGATCAGTAGTTTCGAAGATTACTCCGTACATACAAACTCACTTATTATTAGTAAAGATGGATTAGTAGCAAGATTCGGGGATAAAAGTACACACCTGTATTTTTATACAGTAAGTAGTAGAACAGTTTGGATTTGAAGTCCTTCAAATGTATAATAATGCGCTAACATAATCACTGGCAGCCTTTTTCACCTACTGCTGAGGATAGGCTCTTTTGGGCCATCTTGCCCAGCACCTTAATTTCGTAACACACTATGGGTTGGAATCTGAATCATTTTGAAGCAAATTACTAATCCATTGCTTCATATGTCCGAAAAATTTGTCTTCTCAACACCGTAAATAACGCAATGAATGTTGTTGAACTGTCAAAATGAAACGATTCCGATTGGTCTCATCCAGGTCTTTCCCGCGATCTTCTGTAGGTCGTCCACCCACCTGGCCATTGGTTACTTCTGTTTCTTCTGTTTTCGGCAACCATTCCGTTAGTTCTTTGCTCCACCTGCCATCACTACATCTAGCCAAGTGTCCTGCTCACTTCCATTTCAGAAGCCGCTACCCCGTAGTCATATTCATATTCATTTATTTGTATATCATAATGTTTATAACCTGTCACATAAGGCTTAAAGCTAACGTACATTATGGACCCTGTTAGCGCATAGCAACATAGTATTACTTACAATTAACATTAAAATTCAAATATCAAAAAAAAAAAACAATTCTTTTGTATTTATGTAACCTTATAAATTATAGTAGTTATAATTGTTGAGATAATGTCAATGTTTGTGTTAAGTACTAATAATATTGTGAAATTTAAATTAACTAACAATAGAAGTAAGTAAATAAAAAATATAAAGTAAAATTAAAATGGTAAAAGTCAGAATAATGTTAGAATCAAATCAATTAAACAATATATATCACATATTCTATACAGTTCTACGTCTTGAACCTTAGTCCTACGTCGGATCTCTGACTTACGGACTCGGTCATGACTCATAACGCCCTATATTAATTAACCTACAAAGTACTTAGAATATCCTAATCCTAATAAGTTTGTTTGTTACCTTTTCACGCCTAAACCACTGAACCGATCTTTCTGAAATTTTGCATATATGTTGTCACGTGTACAGAAACAGACATAGGGTACCTTTCATCCCGAAAAAAGTACTGTTCCCGAGGAAAACAACAATAACGTAATTTATGATAATAGATGGCGCCACGTGTCTTACGAGTCATGATTGAGTTATATTATTGTGGAAACTTAAGTAGTATGTATAGTTTTTTTTATGGTCCTAATACATTTTGTGAGTCTAGAGTATCGATAGACCGGTTTAATACTTAATATTATAAATGCGAAAATGAGTTTGTTTGTTTTTTTACGCTTTTATGCTGAAACCGTTGGATGGATTCGGATGAAATTTGGCATATGGGTAGACTATAACCTGGATTAGGACATACAATACTTTTGATCCCGGTAGTGCATTCCCGTGGGATAATTTCTGACAACCACGCGGGCGAAGCCACGGGCAAAAGCTAGTATGTAACTAAATCATAGAGTGGTTGGTAATTAGCAACTAGGCAGCCTAAGTTGGCAAGTTACTTGTTAGTGTTAACTTGAGTAGGTTCTTTGTATCTACTAAAGTTAAGGTTTCTTAGTAAGTTGTGGAGAACTCCACAGTTCTTGTTCCTTAACTGCTATTAATACAAACATTATATTTTAGATGGAAACGGAAACTACTATACATCTAAAATAATATATGTATAGATAAAATTGTTTGTTTCTTTGTAAAAGGTCTCTAAATCCGATAATAAAAACTTTTTAGCAAAAAATAAAACCGACTTCCAAAACAAAACACTACAAAGTGAAAAATAACTTTAATTTCGGTAGTCGGTGTCTTGGGTTTTGTATTTTCGTTTTTTGCCACCGACTTCCGAAATTAAAGTTATTTTTCACTTTGTAGTGTTTTGTTTTGGAAGTCGGTTTTATTTTTTGCTAAAAAGTTTTTATTTTTCACTTTTTAGTTGTAGAACCTACCCCACACAAATTCGAATACATAATTGAGCACAATAATTGTAGATATAGCCATGTAAATAACAGTGATAGGAAGTTATTAAAACACCATCACATCATCCACATAAAATAAGGCGGAAATATACGCATTATTGAAGCTAACTCAAAAACTCCCTAAGCTAAGTTAATAAAATTTATATGGGTGGTCCCTCGGAAGTATACCCTATCAAACAAAAAAAGAATTTTCTAAATCGGTCCATCCGTCTTTGAGTAATCACGTAACAAACATACAAAAAAAAAAAATACAGACGAATTGAGAACCTCCTCCTTTTGGAAGTCGGTTAAAAAAGCACCTGTCAGAGAAAGTCATATTATTTCCGAGTGCCATAGAATATGTTTTATGGTATAACCTGTTGATGTCATGTCTTTTTACTCCCACGGGAAAACGCGTGAGTTTATGTATGAATAGTTGACTCCTCCCCCTGCTTCGCACAGTCGACTTGACAAAACACCGAGATTTCATTATTTTAAGTTTAATATTGACTTAATATACCCATAAACCTTCCGGAATAAATTCTCTGAATGATGATGAAAACTGCATCGAAACCCGTTGCGTAGTTTAGAAGATCAACGCGGTCAAACAGACAGTCATGAAAGCGACTTTGATTTATAATATGTACCTATACGTATACTTATACAGTACTTAGATATCGGGTGTCAAAAGACACATATTATTAATAATAATAATAATATTTTAAAACATTGTTCACACATGCTCATCTGATCCCAAACTAAGTAGAGCTTGTACTATGGAAACCAGATAACTGATAAACTACATATATTACTTTTTTTTTGTAAATACATACTTGTATAGATAATTACACCCAGACTCAGGACAAACAGACATGTTCATGCATACAAATGTTTGTCCTGGATGTAAATTAAACCCACGACCAGAGTATGACAGGTGGTATCTTAATCAACCACGCCATCTGGCCTGTCCGCCATATTCTACCCATTATTTGGATATTTTTTTCCAC
The DNA here is from genome assembly GCA_948252095.1 of Dicycla oo. Taxonomy (NCBI): domain Eukaryota; kingdom Metazoa; phylum Arthropoda; class Insecta; order Lepidoptera; family Noctuidae; genus Dicycla; species Dicycla oo. Next base: position 18,676,402 of record OX411728.1, read on the forward strand.
TAGACCATAACTGAGAATCCACTGGTTCTGGAGATATTGAAGGTCAATTTTGCTATTTTTTTTTTGCTTTTTTTATGAAATCGAATTCCAAGTGTTATTACTAAACTTTTTTTCCAAATAAGCATTATCTGAATTTTCGACATTTCTTAACAAATTACGTAGTTGAAGTTACAAATACGCAATGAATATTAAACGAACACTACCACGTCACAATTGCCTTTACGACAACAAGCGCACGATACAGTGTCACGTCGTTATAAGCTACCCGCGCAGGCAGCCTTGAACGTTACATCGACCCGTGTTTTTGACATTTGGTGCAGTTTTTTTTCAAAGACGTTGCCCGTTGGTTGATTATGAATTGCAGGCAAGTCCGTTGTCTGTAATGTCAGATCACGCCCCGCCCTTGTAAAAACCACAAGTCTTGTCTCTAAACTTCTTGCAGGTGCAATTAAAATGTTGACGAAGTTTGTCCTTATTCCTGACATTTTTACAATAAAAGTAAACTGCTATACTACCTACATTCAAGACACTGATGAGGCAGGGGGGATTGTCCTCGCCAAATCTATTCAACCTGTGTACCCAACAAACAAACTAAGCGTATAAAATTAAGTCTATAAGGTCCCCTAAACTTGTTATAAAAGAATTTATTATGTCAGTGTTCCTTATAGTGGCACATTATTAGAAGATTTGGCTAATATTACCTTTATTCTTATAATTTGGCTGGGTAAACGTTCATAAATCTAATTAATACGGCTACAATAAGGGTTCACGAACCCTTATTAGCGATAATGCGGCTTTTATGAGAATATTATTTTTGGCAATATAAGCCACTACAAGAGCAATTTTTCTTTGTTGGGTATGAGCGATCTGATTGTGGCACTCAGTAGCACCTGGGTGGGTTGTCACATAGACGGAATTAATGTAAACAACATAAGCTATGCTGATGACATGGTGCTACTGAGTGCATCGGCTTACAGCTAGCAACACGGATTAAAATATAATCCACTCAAAAGTGAAGACATGTTGAGAGCAGAGGAAACAGTACAGGTAACGTGTTTCCCAACATGACACCTAATGGTACAGCTTTACGTAGGGTGTCTAAATTTAAGTACTTAGGACATATACTGACCTCTGACCTCAAGGACATTGATGAAATCGAGAGGGAATGGAGAGCGCTGGCAGTGCGGGTGAATATGATGGCTCGCAGGTTTGCACGTTGTTCGATGGAAGTCAAAATTACACTTTTTAGATCGTATTGTACATCATTCTACACGTGCAGCCTGTGAGCCGACTATACTCAAAAGTCTTACAGTGCCCTCCGAGTCCAATTTAATAATGCGTTCAGGGTGCTGATGGGGCTGCGGCGATTCTGTAGTGCATCAGGGATGTTTGCTGAACATCGCGTAGACTGCTTTTATACTACGATGCGTAAAAAATGCGCATCCCTGATGCGTAGAGTTTGTCGCAGCGCCAACAGCATCCTTAGCATGATCGCTAGTCGGCTGGACTGTAGTTACATCAGTCATTGCTGCGCCATTTGTCTTGAAATGGCGCAGTAGTGATTGCTCATTGAGTGCCAAGCGCAGAGCCAGACTACAAACGTGTTGCCAAGTGCAGTGCCGGACGCGTACTAATTCATAGAAACTGAGCGGCGCTACTCCGCATATTAGCGGGGCTGGCACCCCGCGCTCACTCTGCACACTGCTAATTCCCGGAGCCGGCAGCGAAAGCGTTAAGTTTACTTTCTTTTTATATATTTTGTTGTTACTAACAAAATGGACACCATGGTCTGAAATAAAAGTATTTATTATTGTTACTGGGAGGGGCTCGTGGCTAAGTAATAATAGCTGCACGGGTCGATCGATCCGCTTGCCGCGGTCGGTCCGTGGATGGGTGACCATCTTTACATACCGAGACCCCTACGTGCCTCGGAAAGCACGTTAAGCTGTTGGTCCCGGCTGTCTTTCGTGGATCTTTGACAGTCGTTACGTGTCGTCAGAAGCCCGGTAGTCTTACCAAGGGGTATCGTGTTACCCAGTAACTGGGTTGTGGAGGTCAGATAGGCAGTCGCTCCATGTAAAATACTGGTATTCAGCTGCATCCGGTTAGACTGGAAGCTGACCCCAACATTGTTGGGAAAAGGCTAGGCAGATGATGACTGGTAAATAATAAAGAATCGATTTTATTATTACTGCACAAATTACCTACTGATAGCTATCAAAACCACCTTTTGATTTGAGCTATTTGAGATTTTTAAGTGAACCTAGATACTGTGACTGCGCACTCGCTGACACACAAAGTGTCTGTGTGTGAGTACGTAGGTACTTACTTGAGTTATTTAGTTAGGTAGTGACAATTGACTAGTGCATTTGTGTTATTTGTGTTTTTAAAGATGCCGTTTCATGATTATTCTGCGCGCAAATATGTTTACATGGTGTACTGCTACGATATAGCCCGTGGAAATGCTGCCGCAGCCCTACGACTTCACGGTACTGAATATCCTAGTGCGTTTTAGCCCTCTGATTCACATATTTTCACTCGAGCATTGCAACGGTTATTGGACAACCAGCCGATCGTGCCGGTATCACATGGAGGCAGCACGCGGCAGGCATATTAGACCGACAGCAGAAATGGCGACCCCATCAGTCTGTGATGCGGGAAAAGTCACGTTTGGGAGTGAGTACAGAGACTAAAGTATTGCGGAGACGGCATGGCAGCCCCGCTAGCCACGTGGTGTCTCATTCCACTGTAGACAAAGTACTAAAAATGGATAGGCAACCGCCTTACAAAATACACCGCGTGTTTTTTTTTTCTTTTGAAGAAAATTGTACATGGAAACATTTAATTAATTTTCTTCATTTCATACCCACGAGCATCCGACAAGTACCTACGCGGCGCGCAGCGTAACCACACACACCGCACAGAGATGGGGCGGTGTTTAACTCCGTTTGCATGGCTTCGCGTTACATTGCGTGCAATAAAAAGTAGCAGTTTTTTACACCTAAAAATAAAAGTCGTTTCCCAGCTATATTTTTTGCGCAAAGCTACGTACTTAGTTAGATGTACAGGATGCATAGTTGATGACTTTGTGATGTGTCTTTTTACACCCTTTATATAAGCTTAAACTACTACAAAAAGAACGTGTATAGTCCTGGTCATATTTCAGGCACTAGTCTATTACGAGTATCAAGGTGTTTGTCGATGCGTTGCCAAGTTGCCAACCTTATTTAATTTAAAAACATACAGTACAAAATGACTGCGTACGTAATTGTAATTCTCCCTGCTTGTAAATCATTTTAAAATTTCCCTTATAAACATCATTACTTGTTATCTTCTCACAAACCCACCTTTTTAAGTCCACCGGAAGTAATTTGCGTTAACCTAGAACCCTAATAAAGATGTAAAAAGGTCTATTCTGCGGTTTACTTTTAAAATAGCTTAATTTACTCCTTTTGCCTACGAACTCCTTGCTCATTAGGCATTATTTAGGCATATTACGCACTGACGTAGAGACAGCTTGTACTCCGTCCTGTAGATAAGAATAAAATTAAAATGTTGTGCTAAAAATAAGTTGTCTTGATATGTTTCAGAGACGATTATCATGATCACTAATTTAATTTGTGTTTTACTTTTGTAGAAACTATAATTATTCAACCACAACTCAACTGATTGGAGGATGTGACGATACCCAGCGAGCCAAAACTTTTCAATACCCAAGCTCATGCAGATGGTTTTCCACGGCGTGGTGACTGCAGTTAAGTGCTTCCGCTAATTCACGAGTGGTAACATCCGGATTGGACTGCAGTTGGCGGCGTAAATCGTCATCATTCACTGCGGGTGGTCGTCCAGAGCGTGGCTGACATTCAAGGCTCCTGTCTCCTGATTTAAAACGGTCAAACCATCGGGACACCCAGCGCCCAATGCAGTGTTAATATTGTCAGCCGCAGCCCGAGCACTGTGGCCTAACAAGTACTCGTATAAGTATAGCGTTCGACCTTGTCGCTCGTACATTTTTCTTCAAACTGATTATACTGATCGCGAGGGTGGCTTTATATACCCCCACATCACAAGTACCTAGAATGTTCTACAACATTCTAGAATATTATCGAAAACAATTAACTTGAAAATGGAAATGTATAGAGTTTTGTAGTGTCTCATTAGTTTTGTGCCAACGCAATATCAAGAATACCTCAACATCTTTACTCTAAGGATAACATAATGTAAGTGAATTATATTCAGTTCAGTCAGGAAAGTAATTTAAAAGCAGCTTTGGGAAACATTATTCTCAATTTAGCCCTTTCATATTTTTGCTAAGGCGTTTTATGGTTATTTATAAGGACAGGTGTGAAAACACCTTAATCTTGATGATTAACGTGTTTTCACACCAAAATAAAATGGAAGGAAAACGGTTTGGTAAAATTTTCCATTTCATTGTTTTTCTTGTCGCTTTTAGGTCCGTCGTCCATGACACTACTCAAAAGTAACCAATTACAATATAAGGGTCTCCAAAACGATCAATGGTTGCCATCAATTTCTTTTGTTGTAATATTGTCAATCGCTACAATTGCACATGGTAGACGATCAATTTGCGCATCAATGTTTATCTATCACGTAAAAATTGACAATTGCAATTTATCGTTTCGGGGAGCCTTTACATTCCCCCAAACTCAAAGACCCAATGAGCAGCCAGATTGTCAATGCACTAGTATTTCAATGGTAGTCGGTAATCAACGCGTATTACTAACGCGACAATAACTAGTGTGGGATTGGTTGCGCCGTGTATGGATCGCCATTGTAATAATAGTGCTGTAATATTCTGGGTACTCATTAAGGATTTGTGTATGCAGTAACACGTTAGTTTTTGGTAGTATGGCTACACTCCTTCTTACTTTTATTACTTTTTGACCTATTTAAGCCAAACGAACACAGAACCAGAGCGAGCAAAAGCATTATTTTCTTGATATTTTTGAAATTTTAGTATGGATAGACCAACGAGAGAATGCTGTATTCCTGTTTACACAAAATTAATTTGGTAGAGTGGGGATATGTGGATTGTGCAGTCGCTCGTTTGGTAAAGACCGAAACTACATGACGCACCAACAATAGTTTTTAGCACGCATTTAAAAGTTAGGTTGTCATCAGATTTTGAGCTTGAACATATTCTATGATATTGCCAATGACATTAAATTACTTACTTAACAAATTGCTAAATTATTGTCAAAAGAGAACCCCCCCCACCCCCACCATTGAATTTGTGACCACTGATTCTTGTCACCAGCAGACAGTGGTTAGCCCATAGAAACATGTCATGTAGACTGTTAAAGACAACGCCTAACGAAAAAGAAAACATTTTTCTCAAATACTTTCCGGAATATGTATTACTTAAGGCGAAAGCGCCAGGGTAGCCCGCGAAATTAAAATTTTCTTATATTTTTTGCTACAAGTATTAGATTGTATGTTGATCTGAATATTGAGGGTTCACGGGCTATTTGTATTAAGCGACATGTTTGGAACTTTACGGGAGAGCATTTCAAAGTTTCATTATTCGGCAAAAAGAAGTGGCCTATCGACGTTTAATAATCAATAGAGTCTATCGCCGTTTTTTTAATGCAGGTAGTATGATAATAACTCAATATCGGCCAGGATGTCGCTTAATACAAATAGCCCGTGAACCCTTGATATGATTCCCGACCGTAACAAATCTGTATTTATAGAATTATAATAATTATAATCATCAATACAATTTTCTAAGTTCATATTACTCTATTGAATGACTATTTCATGAAATCTTGACATTTGAGGTCTTTTTTAATTTATGAAGTTGTGTCACAGATTCTAATGATTATAACTCTATTAATATATGTTTGTTACGGTCGCGAATTATATTTGAATCAACACAAAGCATAATACTGACCTGCAAATCACAAAAAACGTAAGAATATTTAAATTTCGCGGGCTACCTTGGCGCTTCCCCCTTAATAGGAAATTGAAAATAGATATTGTTTGCGCGTCTATGAAAAATCTTCTTACGTGGGCATGATGGCTGTGCTTCCTGGCTCAAATAGTCTTATGCTGAATGAATTGAATGATTCAGATAAATTTAATTTAGAAGATTGTTTGCGCCGCAAACCAGTTCCGGGCGCGGGGGCGCCTCCACACCGAGGGGGGATCGCCGTCGCCACAGTACACCGGCGCGCGCGCGCCGGCAATCGGCCACCAACGGCGAGTGTGAGCAACCACGTACCAGTGTCTCAATATAAACCTACGAAACCTACCTGTAAACCTACGAAATATAAACCTACATCAAAAATATGTGTTTGGACTTCGCCCGAACATAAGTGGCGACCGTGACAGGACTTCGAGAGCTTGCAGAGCATCAGAGGTCATCACCGAAAGGGAGTAAGCCCGTTCCTTTAAACACTTACATTCCTTCCAACTCTTCCGTATACCTACTTACTGTTTTCCATCTTCTATTTGCTGTGCTAAGTGAATGCTAACCGATCAAAGTGTAAGAAGGTATCTAGCTCAACGCGTATCTTCCTATTGTAAAAAAAGGTAAAGGAAACCGTGTCACAAAAGCTTTTATGCATTTTTGTTTGTCTAGCCGTCAAAGCCTTGCATCTTGAGGTAGTCAGCGACCTTTCAACCGCGGCATTTATTATGTGTCTACGCAGGTTCACGTCACGTCGAGGCAAGCCTAACATTATCTATTGCGACAATGGCAAAAACTTTGTGGGCGCAAACAATGAGTTGGGCAAAATGTTACGATCCAGTTGTCAGCCAGTGTCGGACTTCGCAGCGAATGAAGGCATAAAATTTGTTTTTAGTCCGGCCTATTCTCCCCACTTCGGAGGTATTTGGGAGAGCGGAGTTCGTTCCTCAAAGAACCTGTTAAAACGCGCAACTGGTAATGCCTATCTTACTTTCGAGGAGTTGACTACACTTTTTTCACAAATAGAAGCTATACTTAATTCCCGTCCGCTCACCCCACTTTCATCCCATCCCATGGACTTAAACCCTCTCACTCCAGGGCACTTTCTAATCGGTCGACCATTGATATCGCTTCCGTCACCGCTTATCAACACCAAGAGCCCGACTAGATACCAACGCGTCGAACAAATAAGGCAGCAATTCTGGGAGCGCTGGCGCCGGGAGTACATGGCTGAGCTCCAACAGCGAGGCAAATGGAAGAAGAACTGCCCGCCCCTGCAAGTAGGAGACCTGGTCGTCGTGAAGGAGGACAACCTGATGCCGCTGCAATGGAGAATGGGGAGAGTTACCAAACTATATCCAGGACAAGACGGCATACCCAGAGTGGCGGATGTCTATGTAGCCAAGGGAACCATTAGACGAGCTGTAAACAAACTTTGTCTTCTGCCGATGTCTGCCAATCAACCCATGATAACTACCGCCGAATAAACTAAGCTACTGAAGAAGAAGAAGAGGAAGAGAGATTTAGAAGATTCCTTCAACGCCGTGGAGGATGTTTGCGCCGCAAACCAGTTCCGGGCGCGGGGGCGCCTCCACACCGAGGGGGGATCGCCGTCGCCACAGTACACCGGCGCGCGCGCGCCGGCAATCGGCCACCAACGGCGAGTGTGAGCAACCACGTACCAGTGTCTCAATATAAACCTACGAAACCTACCTGTAAACCTACGAAATATAAACCTACATCAAAAATATGTGTTTGGACTTCGCCCGAACAAAGATAAATCCGCCATCTTGACAGCTTGGACAAAGGTATTGAAATTAATGAGCTTTCTCGTTTTATTAAAGAGAATTCTGTTACTTTTATTTTATTACTTTCAGTTCTTATCTTATTTCTTGTTTCTGAAATGTTTTCAGGCTTAGACTGAATTTAATAACGATGCGCGGATTTTTCTTTATGATACGAAAAATATAGTAGGTACTATTGGTAACTTAGCTCTGAGTATTTTAAGAGGCCCCCGAAGACCGCCGACCCTAACATAGTAAGGAAAAGGTTAGGCAGATGATGATGAAATACTGGTTTCGTTATTTCTTAAGAGGCCCCCGGAGCATGCGTAGTTCAAACAAACGAAATACCAAAATAATTTGTAAATAAAACATATTCTTAAGTTAGTGTGTATTTATTCTGATTGGATTATAGAATATCTAGATTCCCAAACATAGATTTTGAAAGGACACCGATTTGAAGACTAGATAAGAAAACTTATATTTCTCATATTTAAATCAATGTTTTTATTTAATGCATATTTGGGAACCTAGAGATTCTATAATCCAATCGGAAATACACACTACCTTTAGAATATGTTTGATTTACAAATTATTTTAATATTTCGTTTGTATTAACTACGCATGCTCCGGGGGCCTCTTAAGAAATAACGAAACCATTTTTCATCATCATCTGCCTAGCCTTTTCCCAACCATGTTAGGGTCGGCTTCCAGTCTAACCAGATGCAGCTGAATACCAGTATTTTAAATGGAGCGACTGCCTATCTGACCTCCACAACCCAGTTACCTTGGTATGACTGGTTGTCAGAATTTCGGGTTTCTGACTACGTAACGTTTGCCAAAGATCTACAAATGACAGCCGGGACCAATGAAACGACCATTATTTGCGATCCATTAACCCTTATTCCTTCTTCTTTGCTAATCGATGACATAATATTCGTCTAGTTAACTAGATTCCATTAATCCTGAAAGGCTACATCGGTATTTTTACTTTATTGATTTACTAGCTGCACCCCGCAGTTTCACACGCATAGGTCCTGATCCCGTCGGAATATCGGTATAAAAAGTATCTTATTTCCTAACCCAGGTCACGGTCTACCCATGTGCCAAATGTCATCCAAATCCGTTCAGCCATTTTTGCGTGAAAGCGTAACAAACAAACGAATATACAAACTCACTTTCGCATTTATAATATTAATAAAGTTAGGATTAGGATTTAATACTTTAAGTAGGTACATACAATGTAAAGAGACTTAATTCCATAGGCATTTTCTACCAGTCAACTTTTCAAAGTAGGTCACGTACATATTAACTTTAGAGATATTGTCAATATAATCCCAGGCGCCATTATCGTGGCCCTTTACGGGGCACCAGTGTGGGCGCGTTCCTTGGGGCGGTGACCAGCCCGCCGGTTGAACGCGTCCCAAAGGGTCATGGCCATCCGGCTAGTTCGGGGATACCGCACGGTCTCCGGTGAGGCGGCGAGCCTCCTTGCCGGATTGCCGCCGTAGGATCTGGAAGCAAAAGTCCTCGCATACACATGGGAGTGGCGCGAGGAGGCAAAACGCCGGGGCGTAACTCCGCTGCCGCGAGAAATCATGGCACAGCGGACAGAGCGACGAGTTCGACTGTCGCAACCCAGTGCTGGGCACGCCACAATTGCGGCGATAAGTCCCCTCTTTGAGGAGTGGTTGGAGAGGCTTCACGGCATCCTCACCTTCCGCGTGACGCAGGTCCTCACCGGACACGGTTGCTTCGGGAGGTTCCTGTTCCGGATAAGGCGGGAGGAAACGCCCGGGTGTTACCATTGTGTGGATCGCCCGGAGGACACGGTGGAGCATACGGTGGAGGTCTGCCCGGCCTGGGCAGAGCACCGCCGCGTCCTCACGGAGGCGATTGGCGGCGGCGATCTCTCGCGTCCGGCCCTGGTACAGGCCATGGTACGGAGCGAGAGTGCATGGGAAGCAGTCACCTCCTTCTGAGAAGCAGTAACGCTCGCGAAGGAGGAGGCTGAACGCGTGAGGGAGAGGCAATCTTTGCGCCCTCACGCCCCTAGTCACCGCAGGAGACGCCCTGGTCGTCGAGAATCGATAGCCGATTCCCGACCACCGAGGCGCGGGCTTGCGGATGGCGAGCAATGGGTAGCTCGCCGTCCGGTAGGGTCGATGGCGCGTTGTGTTCCACGCGCGCCTCAAAGAGATGTCAGCACTAGCTGAAGGGGTCCGCTAGGGCCGATGCCCGCTAGGGTTGCGGGTTGTTCGAAAGAGTTACCGTGGCCCTGGCACAGGCAACTGAAGGAACACGGGTGGGTTTTAGTCAGTAGAAGTCTGACACGCCCTCCCGCTCCACCCAGAGCGGGAGAAGTTATTTGATGATTTCCCATCCCCAAAAAAAAAGGCGCCATTATCGTGCTAGACCACCCAGAAGTAGTATGACAGTTGGGCGTTTCGCGCCAAAATTGTCGCGACAGCGGAGAGGTACTCCTGTCGATACAAATAAAGTTCGTTTACTAAAAATCGCGTTTTCTCCAAGACAAAGAAGTATTCGTACTCCTACTTATCAGAAGGTGATCTTCAGGGTGAAATTGAATTCATGGGCAACATTTTAAGGGGTCATTATATTCATCATTATGAATAACTTTTACAACGGGACTAAACCTGAAAGCGCCAAAAAAAAAAATAGCTGTTCCCTACATTTTGACGAGTTATGCGAACATAAATGTAAGGAACAGTTGATTTTTTTTGCGATTTCAGGTTTGGTACCAGAGTAAAAGTTGATTATAATGATGAGTATCAGGACCCCTTAAAATATGGCCCATGAATTCAATTTCACCCTGTATAACAAAACATTTTCCATACTTACAACAAAAAAGTTGAATCGGGAAATCTATTCCGTCTAGACATCTAAACAAACAAACGATTTAATAATAGGGGCTATTATGACGATTAAAGTTGTATCCAAGCGTTAACATACTAAACATACATCCTTCTTTAAAAGTTTAAACTCTTCAAATAGATTACTTATTGTCTAGACACTGAATAGGTACAAAACTTGGCGTACATACATACGTAATGTTCGGGTCGCCATGATACGGCACAGCCGGGTAAAATCCAATATACATGATGTTTGGAAGCTGGTTGCAAAGCCTTAAAGACGCGTACGATAGTTGACAATAGTTAAAACATTTCGAGCCATACATAATATCTTAAACGAAGTAGGTTTATTATTGTTATGTTTAATTTTTTAAATAACACAATTTCTGACAGTTCATTTTGGTGGTGCATCTGGACACTTTTGCGGTCGCAGAAAACTTAATAAAATTGAAAAAAAAAAAAAACAGAAATGGGGTTATTTAAATAAAATAAACTAAAACTTTGCAGTTAAAAAAAAATATATATATACTTCGTCTAAGACTTGTATGGCTCAAAATGCAAAAATAAAAAAGTAAATGGTGTAATTATCACCCCCTAAAGGCTTTTCACCCAGCTTCCAAACAACATTCAACAAAAAACCGGCTTAACTCGAATTGTGCCGAGCCGATCCGAACATGATTAAGCGAGGGTAGATGCCGATTGAAATTTGCCGATCGGCACGAGCCGAATGATATTACTATTAATTATTAAAAGCCTGTGGTGTCCCACTGCAGAGCTAAGGCCTCGCTACTCTCTTTCTACTTCTCTCCGTCTAGAGCTACAAAGGACCAGATCTTGTTGAAGCAGTCTAGCTCATCCCGCCATCTCCGTCTGGGCCTGCCGCGATGTCACTTGCCATTAAGCCAAATGATAGCCACATAATAAATTATGTGTTAGTATTGTAATTGCTTCGGGTCGGTTTTGTTGTTCAACAAATACCGCCGAATCGAATTTGTCGACCCGAATACTTATGTGTAGCATCCCTGAGACAATTCAAATTACTTAATGCACAATCTTTCAAACTGTTTACTGCTACTGCTGAACAGCAGTCCGCAGTCCTGGTTTCGATTCCTAGGTCCGGCAAAAGTGTTATTGGGATTTTCCATCAGCAATTTATCAGTATAATCTTGAAGACTGGAATCCTGAGAGGTTGTTTACAGAAGGCTGGTGGGGGGACTTTTGCATGGGATTAACCTAACCAATCGGGGTAAAAACGCGTGATGTTATAGGTATAATTATTTAATTATATATCATCATCATTCTTCTACCCTTATCCCAATCTATTTGGGGTCGGCGAAACATGTCCCATTTTTCCATACTTCTCTATTAGTCGTCATCTCGGTAGACATTGCCTTTCTAGCCATATCAACTTTCACACAGTCCATCTATCGTTACTTTGGTCTTCCCCACTCTTATAGCCATCGCGATTTATACTTAAAATTTTCCTCACGACATTTTCGATGACAACCGATTTCCGCACAACTTTTCATTCACGGTGTCACTTTCAAACTTCAAATAATTTAGCCCAGTGTTATTTTTACTGAAAGTTTGCAGTTAAAAAAACATACCTTATCCTCTCGAATGTCGGAGACTAAATTGACTTGACTGAAATTGTCAAGCTGTATTAGGATTACATTATCATAAAGGTCATTTTAATATTTTCACTTGTCAATTTAGTGTAACTGTCCGACTTAAGACACTTGGAGCATTTTTTCTTATGTCGAACTGTGTAACATAAGACATTCGAGAGGCTAAAACATATGGCTCAACATGCTCTAAGTGGTGTCAACTATCACCCCCTTAAGATTTTGCACCCAGCTTCCAAACAACCTATACAGGGTTATTTGTAAAACACCAACAACCTCTTAAGAGGTCATTATAGTCATCATTATGAACAACTTTTACTATGGGACCAAACCTGAAATCACGAAAAAAAATCAGCTGTTCAATACATTTACGAGTATGTTCGCATAATTCGTCAAAATGTACTGAAAAGCTGATTTTTTTAAAAATATTTTTTTAATATTTATGTATAGGTTGTTTGGAAGCTGGGTGCAAAATCTTAAGGGGGTGATAGTTGACACCATTTAGAGCATGTTGAGCCATATGTTTTAGATGAAGTATGTTTTTTTCTTAAGAGGTTGTTGGTGTTTCACAAATAACCCTGTATAATCTATCTATATAAATAAATATGAACTCCTGACTGACTGACTGATCAACGCCCAGCCCAAAGTTTTGCACAGAGGTTCTCTTTATATTGTAGACAAGGAATAAGGAAATTTTTTTCGGAATTCTACCCCTAAGGGAGTGAAATAGGGGATGAAATTTGTATGGCAAATCGTCATTTTTGTAGTTTAAAACATGAAAATTGATATTTAGTATTCTCATCAAAAATCATCCCTTAAAATAGGGGTAAAATAGGGGATGAAAGTTTGTAAGGAAAAAAATGATATTAAGACTTTTGTTTAGCTTTGCCCACGGCTTCACCCGCGTGGATGTCGGAAAATTCCCACGGGAACGTACTACCGGGATTAAAAGTTCAAGTTACATGTTGCAAGCTGTTCAGGAAATCTATACATTTTACGACTATTTGTCTGGATGTACGTTCCGGATTGGTGCAAAAACGGATGAACGGATTAGCACACAGACAGTTTATAACCTAGATCAACATATAGTGAACTTTTAATCCCGATAATACGTTCTCGTGGGATAATTTACGACATCCACGTCGGCGAAGCCGCGGGCAAAGCTAAACAAAAGTCTTAATTTTTTTTTTACAAACTGTCATCCCCAATTTTACCCCTTAAGGGAGGATTTTTCAAAAATGGTGAAACACGTGTTTTTAATTTTTAACCAAAATACTAAATATCAATTTTCATGTTAAAAACATGAAAATTGATATTAAATTGAAATACTACAAAAATGACGATTTGCCATACAAATTTCATCCCCTATTTCAACTCCCTTCGGGGTAGAATAATTGTTTTATTTTTCTGGCACTCCAAAGCGTCATTCCATTATTATTTGGCTTGGTTTTTATTAGATGGCTTAGGAGGCTAGTAGTGCCATCTGTCACAGAATAAAGAAACTTAGAAGTTACGATTGAAAGAAACTAGATGGCGCTAACATGCTTATTAGAACTTCACTAATATCAATTATAATAAACTAAAACAGTATTTTTACAGGATACTTCGAACGGATATGATGCACCAATCTTAGTCGTAAGAGTCGAAGGTATGAGGATTTGCAGCAGTATCAATCGTTCCATGGTACTTACAAAAACTAAAATAAAGCCTTTACAAGGGATGATTTACCAAAATATATCCAATGAAAGGCGACTAACAAAAGGTGCTGTATACATAAGGTAGATGTGACAGGAAACGCAGATAGGCGACGCCTTAGAAGGACATACATAGTGACTTTATTGGTCATGTTCTTCAGATAGGGAAGATGCGAGGCGTGCGTGTATGACCAGATGTATGAACATAAACGAAGCAATAGGAGTATGTAAGGGTCGTGGCATGTGACCTTTTATAGTTTCTGCCTATAGCCCTCTAGGAAGAAGGCATGACTTTATGTATGTGTACATTCTATTTACTCTGGTCAGTCAGCTCCTTCCATTGGAAGGCCTCACACAAGGTGAACTGATGATCTTGTGAAGGCCGCAGGAATCCGCTGGATGCGGGAAGCACAGAACCAGACGAAGTGGCGTTGCTTGGGCGCGGTCTATCCAGCAGTGGACGGCTGAAATGATGATGATGAGTCAGTTAGCACATGCCTCCGATATGTGTTGTATAATGATTATTGAAACAAGAAAATAGGATTTCTCCAAAATGGTGAACGGACAAAGGTAATGATTGTGAAAAACCTTTACACCAAATTATAAATGGGTGGAACTCCTGCGGCCTTCACAAGATCATCAGTTCACCTTGTGTAAGGCCTTCCAATGGAAGGAGCTGACTGACCAGAGTAAGGGCGATTTTCATCAAATAAACTGAACGCGATCAGCGCATAAACTACGGCCACGTTTAAGAGCTGTCAGTGTCATTATTTTATATCGAATATTGACACTGACAGCTCTTGAACGCGGCTTAGATTTACTGATCGCCATTCGTCTTTCTGGAAAGCCAACTATTAATACAGCATTAAAGAAAATGGTAGCATGGAGTAAAAAGTATAATAAATTTAAATTGTAAATTATTAACGAGAACACATTCCGTTTATACTCTACGAGTGCAAAAAATGAAGATAAAACTTTCTTTGCTTTACAAAAAAATGGAATGGTCTGTTTTTAATGTTTTATTATTCTCTTGAATGATTGCATATTAAGTCAAATAAATAATTCTGTCCGTAATATTTACCCTGAAGCACAGTGTAATTGATCATACTGTACTTGTGCCTGAAGAAATTAATTAAGAACAATATGTAACAAAAACCCTGTTGTTCCTTTTAGGGACGTTTACGTTTACCTACAAGCATACCATTGATAAAATTACAATTTAAAAAAATATATTAAGCATTGACTAGTCGAGAGGACAAATCAAATTATCAATTGTGAGTAAAAATAACATATTAACATTTTCAAGGATTCATTCGTTAAAGTGATAAACAACAGCTGATAAGGTCACGAACTTATGTAGAAAAATACACACCGGCGCAGCGGCACCGATCAAAAGGAGTGGCGGGTAAGTTCTATCTCTTTCTGATTTCGCGTCATCGCTTCATGCAGAATTGCAGAGGTAAGAAATCAGTTAAACATTACAAATATTAATAATTAAATATTTATTTTAATTATTTTAGTTGAACAGTTTTTTTATAAATGACTTGCTAGGAGAAGGAACAACAGGGTTTTTGTTACATATTGTATATCGACGCAAGAAAGCAATCTTGTAGTATCTCGACAAGTTAAACTTTACACCAGACCCAAAAAACTATTTCAAAAATTCATAAGGCGTAGTGTACGAGCTTAATCAGAGAGGTCATTTTTGGAACACGTATTTCTCATAATAAAATTTATCAGATACCATCATGCCAGTAATGATAGCATCCTTTTTTTTTTTTTGTGGATGGGAAATCATCAAATAACTTCTCCCCCTCTGGGTGGAGCGGGAGGGCGTGTCAGACTTCTACTGACTAAAACCCACCCGTGTTTCTTCAGTTGCCTGTGCCAGGGCCACGGTAACTCTTTCGAACAACCCGCAACCCCGGCGGCCATCGGCCCTAGCGGACCCCTTCAGCTAGTGCTGACATCTCTTTGAGGCGTGCGTGGAACACAACGCGCCGTCGACCCGAGCCTGGTCCTTACCGGACGGCGAGTTACCCGTTGCTCGCCATCCGAAAGCCCGCGCCTACGGTGGCCGGGAATCGGCTATCGATTCCCGACGCCCAGGGCGTCTCCTGCGGCGACTAGGGGCGTGAGGGCGCAAAGATTGCCTCACCCTCACGCGTTCAGCCTCCTCCTTCGCGAGCATTACAGCTTCGCAGAAGGAGGTGACGGCTTCCCATGCACTCACGCTCCGTACCATGGCCTGTACCAGGGCCGGACGCGAGAGATCGCCGCCGCCGATCGCCTCCGCGAGGACGCGGCGGTGCTCTGCCCAAGCCGGGCAGACCTCCACCGTATGCTCCACCGTGTCCTCCGGGCGATCCACACAGTGGTAACACCCGGGCGTTTCCTCCCGCCTTATCCGGAACAGGAACCTCCCGAAGCAACCGTGTCCGGTGAGGACCTGCGTCAGGCGGAAGGTGAGGGTGCCATGACGCCTCTCCAACCACTCCTCAAAGAGGGGACTTATCGCCGCAATTATGGCGTGCCCAAATAATAGCATCCTAAAGTTAGTCTAACATACTTTTTATAATAGTTACAGCAATTGTTTTTCAATTTTAAGCAGCAACATTGCTGTATCTTGTTAGTTCTAACTTAAGGCACAAGGAATAATTTTTTAAATTCAAAGTCACAACAAAATCTTTAGTCAGCTCTCATTAATATCGTTATAATGACTTTGCTGTAACTCTAAAACATATAAAATGTTATGGTATTTACAGCATTTTGAAGTACGCTTTGTTAAAAAAAAAATTCAACGTCATTAAGAATACTTCGTAGAAAACGTTGCTCAGACTGTCCGACGCAGTATTTTTTCTGATTTCAATGACAAAAAAAATGACATTTTTCGAGATACGACAAAATCGCTTTCCAGCGTCAATATGAATTGACAAAGCACATTTTCCGCGAAATTATCGTATAATATATCGTGTAATAAGTACTTATTTTTAATAATTGTTTTATTATTTAATTATTACCAATTCGCTTTGGGCCCGCGTGGTGGATTACTGTCTACTCCCCCTCACAGAGAGGAAGCCCGTGTCCCAACAGTGGGAATATAATATGCGGATTTTGTTTAATATTACGATATTATTTTGCATGCTTTTGCACTTAATCTTACCAGCAGTCAAGTACACATTGAATTAAAACACAACATGAGACAAAATACGTGACTTTTCGAAAAAGACGGTCTTTTCTTCCACTGTTTGAAAAATGGAAAAGTGTATATTTCTCCCTGTTTTAAGCGCCAGAAACAGTTTTAAAGTTAAATATACTTGGGGTAACTTAAAGAGCTAATATTTCGTCGATGTACGTCATACTGTAAGCGAGAAAGATCTTTATTTAAAAAAAAACTTTTTTGCAAAGAAAAAAACCACCGACTTCTAAAATCAACACTACAAAGTGAAAAATTACTTTAATTTCAGAAGTAGTTCATTTTAGTTTTTGCCACTGACTTCTGAAGTTAAAGTTATTTTTCACTTTGTAGTGTTGTTTTTGGAAGTCAGTGGTTTTTTGTAAAAAAGTTTTTTTTTTTTCACTTTTTAGTGGGCTCAGTTTGTAATTTATCTAAGTTACAACAGCCTAATGTCAACTGCTCATGACCTTTTGCAAAATATTGCTTTTCCCGATGTAGGAACGTTCATTGTTGAGTTCTCCTAGTAAGTACCAGGAGAACTGGAGCTGATGGTGTAATCACCATTAGCTCCTATTAAAGTAGGTACGTAATCGAATCGCAACCCGTGAAATATTTATTGTTGAGTAGTTCCGATGGCCATCTGTGGTCTTCATCATCAGTTCCACTTCATCAAATAGTGCTTTCCGAGAGTAAATGCACGAGTTACTATAATAAATAAAATAAAAAACCGGTCAAGAGCGTGTCGGACAACGCACAATGAAGGGTTCCGTAGTTGGGATGAATTTATCCCAAGAACAAACTTAACATTGTAGTTGAAAAACATGTTCTCCCATACATTCCAACTAAAAATTGTCCATAGTTAAACGAAAAGGATCCAACCCACATTATACCTAATGTGGATTGGATTTTTGTTTAACTTTGGACAAATGTAAGTTTGTATGCACAATATTGAGAGATTTACCATGTTATTTTAAGACCATCGACTTCTTATAGATTTTCCTGTAATCTATAGGTATTGAACTATTTTTATATTTTTTTCAAAAATTTAGGCTCAGTACTTTCGGAGATAAGGAGGGGTAATCGTCAATTTTCGTCTATTTTCTTAAATAACTTTAAAATGGTTTATTTTAAAATTATAAAAAAAAAATATATTTGAGACCCTCACAGTAAGACCTTTCATTTAATATGTCACACGGTGCAGTTTGCAAAACTGTTTTTTAAATTTTCTTATTTGCCCCCCAAAGTTGACCCTCATATTCAAAATTTATTTATGTTTTAAACTTAATCACGCAAAAACGGCTGAACAGATTTGGATAAAATTTGGGACACGGATAGTTTAGAACCTGGATTAAGATATAGGATCCCAGTAAATGGTCCACACAGACGAAGTAGCGAGCAGAAGCTAGTAGTTAATATTTGACGTCAACAAGTGACAATCGCTTAAAGCTAACTGCGAGACCACAGCATAAATTTAATGTGCGAACGCGAGCCGGCGCCCAAAGTTCAACTTATTTTAAAGATAGAGAAGAAAATAAATTTCAGCTCGTTTTAATGTCGACTTAACTCAACCCGGGGTAAAACTTGAATGACATGACTTTGAAAACTTTGTATTAGGCGAAGTAAATAATTATTATGCTTTAAATTTTTCGAGAGTTTATTAAGATTTAAACAGCCTAGGCGGATGAGATGACCCGTTTGATAGGTTTAGTAGGTTAGTGCTCAACTTGCGAACCCCTTATGGTAGCTGCTGCCAAACCAGAATCAATAGAATAAAAACCGACTTCCAGAAAAAAAAAGACACTTTAATTTCTGAAGTCATTGTTACTTTCATTTTTTGCCAGCAACTTCCAAATTTTTTTTTCACGTTGTAGTGTTTTTTTTTGGAAGTCAATTTTTTTTTTTTGTAAAAAGTGTGTATTTTTCACTTCTTAGTTGAGCTGACTTGAGTAATTGACCCCACACAAATTCGTATACCACTACTTGCTATGTAAATATCAGTGACAGGAAGTTATTATAACGTCATCAACATAATTATTATGTCAAAGAAGTGGAAAAAAAAAGGTATTATAGAACCTAACCCAAAAAAAAAAAAAATTAAAGGGGAAACCGCGCAAATTCCCTCTAACAAATGAAAAAATAATTTTCAAATCGGTCTTCAACTGACGAAGGTATCGATGAAATTTTATATAAAAAAAATATATAGGGTGACTGGTAATTAGTGACTGATACCACATGATTGTACTTATGATACCAAACAACTTTACTACGGGACCAAACCCGAAATCACGTAAAAATAATCAGCTGTTCCCTACATTTATGTTCGCATAACTCGTCAAAATGTAGAGAGCAGCAGATTTTTTTCCGCGATTTCAGGTTAGGTCCCATAGTAATAGTTTTTTTGTTATCATGAGTACAATCACGTGTTTAGGTATCGGTCACTAATTACCAGTCACCCTATATACATAATGTATACAGGCGAATTGAGAACATCCTCCTATTTTAGAAAATTTAATGTTTTTCATTGGTAAGCGCATCACTTGAGAACGTCTGGACCGATTTAGCTTTAATGTTCGTAATAGTCTGCATAAGGTTTTTAGGGAAAAGCATTAGAAAAGTTGCCCGGAATATTAGAATTACTATTTGAATGCAACGTCTAGTTAGATATAAAAGAGTGTTCGTGGATTTCTTGGCCGTTCTTCTCCATAGGAAGCTACTACGCTTTAGAATGGGTAAATAGCTTCATGTTTCTGACTGACCGACTCCTTGATATTTCAAAAGTACCTGGTTTAATTGAAATAAATGCCTTGAGTTCGAGTTTGAGAGTGGTTTTACTTTTCCGGGAAATATCTTTATAGAAAAATTCCTGTTAGAGCTCGTGTAGACGGTACCGCCACCGCACCTCTGAGCTGTGTACACGAGTCGCGTCCACGCCGCTACCGCGCCGCCACCGCGCCGACACCGCGACTGTCGCCTCCCCGCTGATCATCAGTTGTTATTCCATTACCGGCAGTTTACGTATACGTGCTTACTAAACTTAACTTTTTAGTAAACTATCATGGAAAGTTTTGATTACGAAACGTTCAAAAGTTTAGTAGAGAACAAAGAAGTATAGCACTTCTTTGTTCTCTATTAAACTTTTGAACGTTACGTTACGAAACGTGACAAAAAATTGGAAATGTATAAAGACAGCAGTAACTCCTTTTTTTTCATTAAACTGGGCATGTCAATGCGATACGTGTGATCTTCGTGGGTAGCAATCTATTACTAACAACCGTATATTGGTACTGTGAAATCAAGCGATGTCGGCGCGGTTGGCGGTGCGCTGGCGGTGCCGTCTACACGAGCCCTAAAGAACCTCGTTCCACAACAAAAAAAGATAAAACATAGTGATTTCCCTAAAGGCAATAGATCTCATGATTTTTCATAACACATACCTACTTAAGCTATCAAATAAAAAGAAAACTAAAAAAAGAGAAAGCAAACGAAAGAAGAAGAAAGAGATAGTTTATAAAGTACTGAGTTCAGTAGAAAGTGTAACATAATTATATTACGGACTACTAGAAAGAAATTAATAATGCAGGCCACACACGTAACGATACTTGCACAAGTTTAAATTTGCACAAGTCTGTGTGACACTGAATACCTCGGATACTTGATAATAGTGGGTGGTATATTTGTTAAGTTTAATGTTAAGGTATTTCTGTTTATTTTTAATATACTACAAATAAAATAAAATAACTCATCCCACATTCATTACTGTAAACTTGTGCAAGTCCAATTTTGCACAAGTATATCGTAAAGTGTGTGGCCTGCATAAGTACCTATAGTAACCATATCGAGGGTTCACGGGCTATTTGTATTAAGCGACATCCTGGCCGATATTGAGTTATAATCATATTGAGTTATAATATGGTTATAATCTACCTATAAACTGAGATAGACACTATTGATTCTTAACCCTCGATAGGCCACTTTTTCGTAAAAATATTGATACATTTTCTTTTACAACGTTCTTTTTCCGAATAATGAAACTTTGAAATACCCGCCTGTAAAGTTCCAAAAATGTCGCTTAATACAAATAGCCCGTGAACCCTCGATATGTCTCTCTATGTATACCAAACTTTGAATCTGCATTTCAATTTACCCGTGAAATGTGGAATATAAATCATATTGGCCATATTCTTGCGAAACTTGAATGCAGAATTTGGCAAGTCAGCCAAGATATACCGCAAAATTTATGGCATTGGCGAGAATTTATGCTGCATGATAGTACAACATAGGTACAGACGCCAGCACATCAAGCTACTACAATCTGTCAGATTTCTTTAATAGATTTTCGACTTTATTGCTAACGCATTAGGTTCAATGTTGATTGGGAAAATCTGACAGTTTCGGGTAGGTTGACCTGCTGGCGTCTGTACATATGATAATAGTAGAAAGTATGAAAGAAAATACATTTATTATCGATTAACATGGCGCAAAGATAAAACACAAACATAAAAAAGAACAATAATGTTGGTACAGCTTTAGCTGTAAGTGCTCATACACACGAGTGGCACGCGTCAACGGCAGAGGCAACTTACTGTAGCCGTCGACAAGGTGCTCGTGTATTAAGAGTCCCTATCAATTACGCGGTCTAAAAACAAAAATACCAATTTTTTTCAGCGTAAATTTCTCAATGATTAAGATATTTGTTTTTTTTTTTAATGCACTGTTATTCATCACCTATTTATCTAGTAAGTCTACAAACTTAAATATTGTTATGTGTTTAAAAAAAGATTTTATGATTTTTTTTGTTGATTTGATGATTTTTCGACAGCTGGTAGTTTTGTTACTTGAGGTATGAGTTCAGAAATGTTTTTTCTCCCCATTATGAAGTTTACACAAAAAAAAAAAAAAACTGATTTTTAAACGGATATTTCAACTACACTGCGGTTGATGACCTCGAAAGTATGCCCTTTCAAATAAAAAAAAAAATTTCCAAATCTGTCTATCCGTCTTTGAGTAATCGCGTAACAAACATACCAAAAAAATACAGAAGAATTGAGAATCGCCTCCTTTTTGAAATCGGTTAAAAATATATAGCGCTTCGCCCGCGACCTCGTTGTATTTACCCCTTTCAAAGGTAGTGTGCGTAAAATAGTGATTACGATCTTAATTTATATGAAATGAATTAGATTGAACAAAACGTTGTCCGCTCTTTTTGTACTATGTTCTGGAAAAGTTTGTCCAGGTATTTTATTAGGGCCATTTCGAATTAGGAGAATTTCGTTAGTATCTACTACCCACTGAGAGATTCCCAGGATAAACTGAAATTGAATCATACCCGTAAGTACTCAGTAACTGGTGATAGATGGCATGATGATGATGATGCATCATCCGCCGACCCCAACATAGTTGGGAAAAGGCTAGGTAGATCCTAGCCTTTTCCCAACTATGTTGGGGTCGGCTTCCAGTCTAACCAGAAGCAGCTGAATAAAACCATTATTAAACATGGAGCGACTGCCTATCTGACCTCCACAGTCCAGTTACTGGGTAATACGATACCCCTTGGTAAGACTGGTTGTCAGACATTCGGGCTTCTGACGACCCGTACCGACTGTCAAAGATCCGCGAATGACAGCCGGGACCAAAGGCTTAACGTGCTTTCCGAGGCACGGAGGGGTCTTGGTATGTAAATATGGTCACCCATCCATAGACCAACCGCAGCAAGCGTAGCTTAACCAGATCGATCAACACGTGTGGCTGTTATTACTTAGCCACAAGCCACAAGATTATCATGATGACTCGCAATTATTGAGCCCAGGTTTAAAATTATACCTACCTATCTAACCATGTTCTCCAGCACGTTGATATAAGCTGCAGGTTAACTAAATACCCTGCCACTCTAAACCGCCAGAGATAAATCCCGTTGTAAAAAATGTGGGTACAAACATTAAAATGCGACGCGACCTTGTACACACAAACGTGTGATGTTGCATATTCATTACGAGGATTCCATGTTTACTCGTTATTTTAATAAAGAAAGACGTAATATAAACAAATGTCCACTGCTGTCACGCGTAAATAACCATGGAGAGTCTTTTTTGGATGTCATTTTAGAAAGAAAGAAAAAAATGTTTATTCTGTACAAACAAAACGCACATTACAAAAAAAAAAAAAAAACAAGACTTAAAGTACACACATGCAAAGCAGGCAAAAGCCTCGTATTAAGACAGCCTTTAAGTTTACTTTTTTTTGTCCTGTGTTGCGCCACTGGCAAATGACAACAAACAATCAAAACGAAAACAAAAAGCCGAACTGCAGAGTCGAAATAACTACTTTTATAACAAATAAACAACAAGAAAGAACAAGAACAAATTAAGTTGTGCGTCGCATCTGTGCAAGAATGGGTCGCTGCTCGGCAAAATGTCGTGACGTCGGACGAACCTATCGTCAACGGCGCTGGTTAGGGTTCCGTACCAAAATGGTAAAAAGGAACCCTTATGGTGCGACTCAGTCTGTCTGTCCGTCTGTCACAGCTGGATATCTCAAGAACTACTAATGCTATCAACTTGAATTTTGGAATAGTTATATTTTTTTTTTGCAACAGGGACTGAAAGGGGTTCTTAAAATCATCATATGAAGCACTATTTGCCCATTTTCAAACATTTTTTCTTTTTCTTTTAAGCCGAATTGTTTTCGACTTTTGATGAAAAACGTAAAAAAAATAACGTCCCCCCTTATCTCCGAAGTTTGCATAGAGAAAAATCGGAAATTATTCTGTGTTTATGTAAAGATTAGAGGAAAAATAAAACAATGTCTTTAAATAGCACACTTCTTTTTGATGGTACAGAACCCTCAGTGCGTGGGTCCGACTCGCTCTTGACCTGCTTCATAAAATTCTTAATTTATTAATTCCTTCACTGACAGATAACGCCCAGACTAAACCGCTGGGTCTACAAGAAGCATGAAATACACAAGATTTCCTTATACAAAGAAAGTGAGCACTAACGAAGGATTTTTTTGAAAAATCACCCCCTAAAGGGGTTAAATTGAGGGTTAAAGTTAGTATGGAAGTTCGTCATTTTAGCCGATGCTAAATACTATCGGCCAAATTTCTGTTGTTTCATAAGTTTGCTGGGGAAGGCACTTGCTTCAACAGCCAGCGTATTATAACGTCACGCCAGTATTCCTGATGAGGAGTATAATTCACGCAGATTCAATTGCCTGACAGATTTGCCATTGCCATGAACTGGGCACATATTCAGACAACGGGCTGTTACTAAAAAAATCCTAATAAAAAAGTCATTATCACTATGCATCCAGATAAAGTAGAAAACGGGTACATCAATTAATAATGCATCCAGCTAAAGTAATAAAGGCGTACTTCAATTAATAAAGCATCCAGCTAAAGTAAAAAACAGGTACTTCAATTAATAATGCAATCATCTAAAGAAAAATTCACAGATCTCGTGCTCTACACGAACTTCGGGTACATTGAAAATGCACATAGGCAGGCTTTGCATTTTATACGATGCCTATTCTAATAGAATTAGACCTAATAAATTATGTATCGTCTTTGAAGTAATAGAGCTCAAATGCATGCATTCCGCCATGTAATTTTGAACTTTAAAAAATATTCTTAATACTTTTTTTGAAAGAAAATCATTTTTGTTTAACCCCAACTACAACAAAGCGATATAAAATAGTTATGAACATAGAAATAATAATTATAGTGTCAAATATAAAGTTCTAATTAGTAATTTGAAGTGTTTACAAAGTATCGCAAAACAAAATTAATTTAAATTAACATCATTATAAAATAAAATTAAAATACTTATTTACAAATAAATACATTTCACAATCAAACTCTTAAACACTCCCATAACTCAGCGACGGGAGGCGCATCTAAGGAGCGCTCCCCAAAATTACGCCACACAAAGAGCACCCTCCTGCCTAGACTGTTAGTGATACAGAGGTCCAGTTTTTTTAAATGTAGCCCAACTCAATACCCTATGGGCTTTTTTCATTTTTCGATATCGCATTTAGTTTTAGAGATATCGTTGATTTTATGACAAAAGACCCTAAAAAATTGATCGAATTTTTCACATGTTTGCGATTTTCAAGAAAAGCTTTAACTTTTCAATTTTTTTTTCACCATATTTAAGCCCTTATCGATATGCGTCTTTTGACACCTCAACCATTCATGTTACTCTAAAACTCAGGAATCTGAGTGAAAATGGGCTATGGGGACAAAAAATTAATGCGTCTTAACGAATTCTATACATGTTCAGACACTTCCACCAAAATTAGGATACGTTTGCCTTCTTTGAGAGAGAGAGAGAGAGAGAGGATATCAAAGTCCCGACCCAATTACAGCGCCATTTAGATTCTCTCGTCGTGTCCGAAAGCGCACGACATTGATTACGATCCCGATCGCATGATCGGGATCGTAATCAATGTCGTGGAGCGAAAACAGGCACTCGCACACGTAGACGCGTACGTATGAGCGCCTACCTCCAACCACAGATTAATACAGATGGGACACTCCGCAAAATCATTTAAATAAAAGCGACTCTTGCTACAACACAATAAATAGTTATATTCACCTACAAGTTGCCTCTCTTTCTAACGCGTAACTCTTATACCTTCTGACCGCGGCAATCCTACTGAATTGGCCCAGTGAGATAGGCCCGCCGCGTACTTGTAGCTTCTTACATAAACTGCGGATTGTCCCAACTGTATTAATCTGTGCTCGAACCGAACGCCAGTCGCAAGCGCGCTTGCACTCTCTGTACGTAAAACATGTGACTTTATGTGCGTGCGTTTTCGCTCGTTCCCCTTGATTGTCGCATTATACCTTATTAGTGATGATTATACAGCATAGGTTCACAAGAGAAAGCGCTATAATAAGTCAACAGACATCGTGTTGCAAGTGCAAGTAAATGTAAAATACCATCGTCCAATGGCGACCACGCGCTGACAGCAGTTGCGAACCGATGAGGTTTGGGTGACATTTCGAGCGCTTTCTATTCGCGGATTATGGAGCCGATCTTATGTAGTTGGTTACTATTCTGCGGAACTAGCTACGGATTTTTATCAATTCCTTTAAGAGGATTGTGAAGCTGTAAATTTTCATACAAAAAGGGATAACGTTTTTCTCCCCGTAAACAAAGTCTAATTTTCACATTTTTTGGAAATGTTGTAGGTATAATAGAAAACTAGGTCCGTACGTTTTTATTTTAAAGAAATATTGCATACGATATAAGTTATTAGCATCTAAATATCTATATTTTTGACGTAGAAACTTCCTCGAGCGTTTTTTTTTATTTTTTATTGAATTAAATTGTATTACTAAAAAAGAAAAACGTACAGACCTAGATTAAGGCATACTGAATGTAATAAGATCAAAATCATTTCGTAAAGGTTTAGGGGGTGAAAACGTTATCGCCCGAAACAATATTTATGTAAATAATTGTATGAAATGTAGGTATTTGCCTCCAAGACTCGCGCCGCGTATCGGCAGTTCACAATCCTCTTAAGACTGTAGGTATTTTTTGGAAAATCTTTAATCCTGTTTAGATAGCACTCTTTGACTTTGCAATTGATTAGATTGTTTTTGTATAGTTTGAAACATTATTTTAAAGTGTGTTACTTGCCACTAGGTAATATATATATTTATATAGGATTAGTATCAAATTAGATAAAAAATCTTTGAATA
This sequence comes from Dicycla oo, assembly GCA_948252095.1. Taxonomy (NCBI): domain Eukaryota; kingdom Metazoa; phylum Arthropoda; class Insecta; order Lepidoptera; family Noctuidae; genus Dicycla; species Dicycla oo. The sequence continues at coordinate 18,703,188 of OX411728.1, forward strand.
GCCTTCCAAGTCAAGAAAGATATTTTTCGTCTAAAAGAGGCCTTTTGATTTCAGTGTTACAATAAAACTACCAGTATCTTGTGCCGATATTTATTTAAACGCCACATTTTTTTTATGTTTCGAATGTGGCACCTCCGCATTCGAAATATAAAAAAAAACTTCAGTAAAATTTGGCTAACAGCAAGAATCGTTGAGCTTCGATAAACTAGAATTAATTCAATATAACAATTTTCTGCTCTCCTAGCCGCGTCTTCAGAGAATCGATTTGTTCAGTATCGAGTCTGGAATAATAAAGACTGAATGAGAAAACTTTTGCATCAAGAGTGGCTCTGTATTTACTTAGAAAACTTTTTCTTTGTCAGATGAGGAAATTAAGCGTTTCAGAGTCATAATGAATAATATAAAATACAGTTTGAAGATGGTAACTACTATCTCCAAGTATTTTCGCACGCTTCTTTATGTAAATCAGACTGCAAACATGTTGTTAGGATAATTAATTTTCTTTTTTCTTGTTAACATTAATTTTGTTAAGAGAAAAGCTTTTTTAGTAAAAAACATCCGGAAAACTTTAAATAGGTCTCCTTAGTCGTTCACTCTTGACAGAGTGGTCGTGGTTGATGACTCTGCATTTTATTTGGCCAAAGCAGCCCTCGCGATGCTCCTCCACTTCAGCGTCTCGGAAATTCTGAACTATTGAGATTTGCGTTGACGCTTTGATAAGGTCTGTCCAACGCGTAAGTGACCGACCACGTGACCGCTTGCCCTCCACTTGTCCTTGGACAATGAGTCGTTCCATGGAGTGCACATGTTCGTTACGAAACACGTGGCCGAAATATTTGATAATTCGTGTTTGCACAGTCGACGATAATCTCTGCTTTTGTGGCTTTGGTGATATTTGTTGGTAAATATATACCATATCCTATTTGACGTAATATTGTCATGTTAAGGGAATTAACTAATAATCAAATTGACTACCGTAAGGGTGGATTACTTTGACTCTAGGGCATAACTCTGGCCCAAATCAGACAGCTGTTTATATTATCCGAGGTGACGCGACCACACAACTGAAAGTCATATGTCCTTCGGTAACTAATAGATGGCGATATAGACTCGTACTTGCGGAACTTTTTGTGGATTTAATGACACAAATATCTGTCTAGATTTGGGCCAAAGTCAAAGTAACCCGCCCTTACTGTACTAATAATAAAACTGAAGTTTTTTTTTTTTTAATGCGCATATCTCTGGAACTACCAGTCGGATTTGAAAAATTCTTTTTGTTTTGATAGGTAGCCTAATTCTCCAGAAAGGCAGACAGGAGCCGAGCAAAAAGAAATAAAAGTCAAAAGGAACGCTAAGCGAAAACGAAGTAATATCCCGGGACATTTCACACACGGTCATCTGATCCCAAACTAAGCAGAACTTGTACTATGTAAACCAGATAACTGATATACTACATACACTACTTTTTTTAAATATATACTTATATAGATAATTACACTCAGACTCAGGACAAACATACATGTTCATTCACACAAATGTTTGTCCTGGATAGGAATCGAACCCACGACCTGGGACATGATAGGCGGTATCTTAACCAACCACGCCAGCTGGCCTGTATAGCGTGGGCGGTCGATGCTATACGGCGCGTCGGGTCAACAATACATTTCACGCGGATGTAGGCTACTGTAAAATTAAATCAAATTTTCTACTTTCTAAAGTCATTAAAAACAAAACTGAAGTCGAAAGACATACATTAAACTATGTTATCAGATGAACCATCTTTAAAGACAACGCGCCTGGAACATTAACAGCTTGCTTTTAAACTAAATAGATGTGGTTACCAAAGGAAATAGCATTAACTCTAGCTCAGTCGAGATTTCCTAGGAAATTAAGCTGAAAATGTGGTACAAGGATATGGGAAACTATGTTAGGAAGCTCCATAAATAAGATGCTTTGTAACTTTGGTTTATACCTTTTACAGTTGTCTGAAAAGCCTTTCGCCAAGGCCTAAAATACGCCCATGAATTTATGTTCAGCGATTATTTGTAGTTTAGGAGAAAACTAAGCTCAAAGGGAAATATTTTGTTAGACTTGTGACATTTTCAGGCCTTAAAAATTTAATGAAGAGAGTCTGGAAAAGGAGTCTTTCCAGTAGTTTTAAAAACTGTTATAGATCAAATATATTATCATAGGAGATTAAAAATATTAAATGACGAAATTAGAAAATGAGAATAGATTTCACCTATTTTAGAGCTGTTTCAAATTGATGTGGCGGCATCTACATCGCCACATGCGAACTACGCATCACACTTACGTCACGCAAAATCCTGCATCGCGCAATCAGAGTTTACCGCGCGACTTGTATATGGACCGTGTTATGCAGAAAGGAGCCATGTCGGGAAAACTACAAACAGAGTTATAAGCATTTTTCTCTTTATGGTTTCATTATGGATGTATGGACAAGGCTGCATTTGACGGCTCATATCTCCGTGATAAATAGAGATATCGACATGGCTGTTTTTGCAAAAAATCTTGTATGTCGAAATTGGTATGACTGTGTTTATATCTCATTTTTGGAAAAGTGCCATATGGTTGCTTTCTGCATAACTAGGTCCATATATCGTCGGGCTATTACCCACCAGACACAACACCCGTCTGGTCGGAGGATCCTCCCTTTTCTATGGAGGATGAATGGAACTTTACACCCTGTTGCTCATACCTCTATACGCTCGAAGACGGCGTCAATGTCCATGTTCGGGGTTCGAGACTTCACTCTGGTCACTAGGTGCTATAAATGTCAGCAGTATGATCATGCGGCCAAGTCATGTCGGGAGACCACTTATACCTGTGGCCATTGTGGTGATCAAGGTCACTCAATAAAGGACTGTACAAAGAAAAATGTAGACCGGAAATTCGCGAGCTTAGCCCATATCGCCTGAAACACAGGATTATGTAGTTCAGGCATATGTGTTTTATTGACCTAGTTTAAGATTTTGTATTAATAGCTATTATCATGAAATTGTAAAATTTTAAATAAATTGATTTGATTTGATTGATCACCCTCAGCCTCATCATCAGCAACCTTGGCACAGCACACTGCACTTTCGACCGGTCAACAAGCAGAGCCCTTCAACCTCCTGGTCGACGCTGACAGTCAGCCTCAACCCAGCGCTGTACAACATCCGACTCACTGGAGCACAACGCAGCGCCACCCCGACTCACTGGGGAATCACCGCAGACAGTTCCGACTCACTGTGAACTATGCGGCACCCGGTTCCGATTCACTGGAATCTCAACTTTTATTAAATAAACTATAAGTTTTAGGTTACTTGGAACAAAAAACGTCAACGAACGAAATAATATAATAATAATAATATCCTGGGACTTTTCACACACGGTCATCTGACCCCAAACTAAGCAGAGCTTGTACTATGGAAACCAGATAACTGATATACTACATACACCACTTTTTTTTGTAAATACATACTTATATAAATAATTACACCCAGACTCAGGACAAACAGACATCTTCATGCACACAAATGTTTGTCCTGGATGGGAATCGAACCCACGACCTGCGACATGATAGGCGGTATCTTAACCAACCACGCCAGCTGGCCTGTCAATACGAAGACAGTGAGATAACTTGCGAGGGTTGCCATAATATGATTTAAAATCTCCCCATACGATTAAACAAATTTAAATACGAATTATTTTACCCATACAATATTACTCCCAAAATTATAGGGAAAAAATTAAACAAATGGCAATCCTTCGACACATACATTGATAAAAAGAGGGTTTCACTTTAGATGTTCGCAACGCGCCGTCTTCCTTTAGGGTTCCGTACCCGAAGGGTCCAAACGGAGCCCTTTTTTTTTATTTTTTTTTTTTATTTGTGATGGGTTTGCTCTTGACTCTAGTCTAGGTCAGAGGTGACAGAGACAAAGTCGACGATGGAGTGAGCTTACCCAGAAGAAGCCTGTTCACTCTCACTTTGAAGAGATTAGGGTTGTATACGTTCGGAAACACAGACGCAGGTAGTGAGTTCCACTCTTTTGCTGTGCGCATTATAAAAGACATTTGGAAGCGCTTAGTGCGAATTGGTGGAATAGCAACCAGGTAGGGATGGTAACTGGCAGTGCGTCTAGATGTCCGGTGGTAGAAGGGGGCCGGTGGAATGAGGTCGTGGAGTTCTCGGGCACACTCTCCGAAGTACAATCTGTAGAAGACCGACAAGCAGGCAACCTTGCGGCGATGAGCCAAGCTATGAAGCTTGGCATCCACCAGTTTTACGTCGCCAATGAGCCTCTTAGCTCTGCGTTCCACCGAGTCAAGCGCGGCTAGTTGGTACTTAGCTGATCCATCCCAAAGGTGACTGCAATACTCCATGCAGGATCGGACTTGCGCTTTGTAAAGGGTTAAAAGCTGTCCAGGCGTAAAGTATCGCTTCACCCTATTTAGGATGCCCAGTTTCTTGGCCGCAGTTTGGGCCTTGTACTCGATGGTGGCGCCGAAGTTGAGACCAGATGTCAACTCCATGCCTAGGAGCTCAAGTCGATCAGTTACAGGAACAGATGTACCCCGAAAAGTAGGAGTTTGGGCGAAACGACTCTTTTTAGCGGTAAAAAGACACGCCTGCGTTTTGGTGGCGTTAAAAGAGACCAGATTATCATCACCCCACTGGGAGACAAAGCTTAAGGTCAAATCTGTCCGCTCTACCATGGCCTCTCTCAAGGAACGAACTTCAGCCCCGCTGGTTTTTGCGCTGGACAAGTATCTCTCTGAAACTGTACTGTCATCTGCGTACCCAACAATACCAGGCCGAAGCAGGTCATTGATGTGCAGCAGGAAAAGAGTTGCAGAGAGAACAGACCCCTGAGGAACTCCGGCATCAATAGCCATAAGGTCAGAAGAGCAGCCATCAACAACTACTCTAATCGACCGTTCACTAAGGAAATCTGATATCCAGCTACAAAAATCAGCTGGGATGCCATAAGCAGGAAGCTTGCTGAGCAGAGCAGCGTGCCAGACCCTGTCAAAGGCCTTCGAGATGTCAAGCGATACAGCCAGTGCTTCGCCGTGTTTCTCGATGGCTTCGCCAAAGCAGTGCGTGACATACACAAGAAGATCGCCAGTTGACCGTCCCCGGCGAAAGCCATATTGACGGTCACTGAGGAGATCATTGTCTTCAAGGTAGTTCAGCAACTTATTGTTCAGTACCCTTTCCAAAACTTTGCACAGAATGGAGGTAATGGCGATCGGACGGTAATGGGCAGGGTCTGCACGGTCGCCTTTTTTGGGCACTGGTTGTACATTTGCAAGCTTCCAGGATTTCGGCACCGTTCTTTTTTCAAGAGAGAGGCGGAACAAACGTGTCAATACAGGAGACAGTTCAGGCGCACACTGCCTCAACACTCTCGCTGGAATGCCGTCAGGCCCGCTGGCCTTGTTCACGTCTAGACTGCACAATACTCTTCGGACCTCTTTAATGTGTACTGCGATCTCCGGCATCGAGGAGTCACAATGAGGTACAGTAGGTGGTTGCTTTGAGCCAGCGTCCAGACGTGAATTGCTTGCGAAGAGAGATGCAAATAAATTTGCCTTCTCAGTTGCAGAGTGAGCCAGCGACCCATCAGGTTTCATCATAGGAGGTAAAGTGGGACGACAGAAATTCGTTTCAACCGCTTTAGACAGGGACCAGAACTGTTTACTACCCGGAGGGTGCGAAGCCAGCCTGGCCCCGATATGTCCGACATGGTCAAAACGTGCCCTACGCAAAACCCGCTTGCAGAACTTGGCGGCAGAATTAAAGGCTCTCTTCTTCGCGCGAACCCTGCGCGCTCTAACTTTGCGGTCGCGGGCCTTGACCCAGGCTTGGTAGGCAGTCTCTTTTCGGGCCTCAGCGTGGGCACATTCTGCATTATACCAAGGCCGGGATTTGTGACCGAGCGGGATGTCGGAGAATGGAATAAAATATTCCATCCCCTGCCGAATCACGTCCGCAACCGCGTCAGCACAGCGCGAGGGGTCACCCGAGGAAAAGCACACTTGCCGCCATGGATAAGACGCAAAAAAGTGCCGCATCTCATCCCAGTCTGCTGACCCGTATCGCCATACTCGCCTCGTGCCTCTAGGGCTCTCATCTGGAGGAGAGCAGGTTGATATGGATTTCACCAGACAGTGGTCAGACGTTCCCAGCGGGGCTGAGACCGATACTGAATGACTGTCCGGATCAGATGCCAGCAGAAGGTCCAAGCAATTGGGTGTATGGCCGTCAACATCCGGTACCCGCGTTGCCACATTCACCATCTGGGTTAGATCTAGCGTCAAAGCAAAATTGCGCGCCTCCAACCCAGCATGGTCAGTTTTCTGGTATGGGAACAACCATTCTTTATGATGGGCGTTGAAGTCCCCCAGAAAAATGAGCTTCGCCGTTGGGTACCGTTGCTGGGCTACGTCAGTCGACTCCACGAGGAAATTAAAGAGCGCTGTTGTCTCCTGGTCACCGCTATGCGATCGGTAGATGCCGATGTAGAGAGATTTCTCCACGCCAGTATCCACAAGTAGCCATATGGCAGAGAAACCCGATTGCTCACGTGTCCGTCCATTCGTTAGTCAGTCGACGCCACACAGGTTTTACAGCCAAACGGTTAAAGCTACAGTCTTCAAATTTTCTCTTGTTGATCCAAAGCTACACAAATTATCAAAAAAAAAATTAAAATGTTTTTAAGGTGGGCTCCCATACACCTAAACGGAGGGGCGAAAAAAAATTTTGACCTACCCCATCGAATGGCGTATCGTTGTTTAGTTTTCGTTGAGTAGATAAATACTGTGTTTTTTTTAACATTGGAAAACAAAGAAACAAGAAGCCACCAAAGTCAGCGTTTTTTTTTTTTTTACAAAATTTTGTTCCGAAGAATTTTTTAGCTTCCCATTGACCTATGAACTTGAAATTTGATGATAATGTTTATTATAACATATTGTTACCACAAATAAAAAAAAAACATATTTTTTCTTTGAGTTTCCATTACTTTTCCTATTATTTTTAAATAAAGTGTGTTAAACATTGTGCGGTGGTACGGAACCATTCGTGTGCGAGTCCGACTCGCACTTGGCCGGTTTTTTTATGGTCTGAAGCTACAGTGGCAAATGTTTTGCGACTTGAAGCTTCCATTGTAAATAAAGTACAATTTATTAAAAGCTCTCTATGTTTTAAGATACCAAACACCTTTTTTCCGGACGTCAAAGAGAATATTGTTACCTATGAAATAAAACAAACAGACATAAAAACATCTTGTTCAGTAGCTTTTTAACAAAAGAATGTTTTAATATCTTGTCAAAAGAGTAGATAACAATATTTACTATGTAATAACATCCTCATTCTTTAGAATCACAAAGCGGAATTATGAGGATAAAGCTTTTAAGCTTTTACCTACAGTATTTTTATCCTAGGTCCTTTCAAGAAAATTCAGAAAGAAGTAAGGTTTCTAAGAGATGAATCGAGGCGCTTGAGCAGATAATTATAACGTACTGGAACGCTTCCTATAATTCATTTTATATGATATATTTTTATTTCTATTAAGGGTTCTTGGGTAAATAATAACAGCTACACCGGGTCGTTCGAAAGTTATGTTACGCTAGCCGAAGTCGGTCTGTGGATGGGTGACCGTTTATAGCATATCGAGACCCCTCCGTTTTTCGGAAAGTAGGGTTAAGAGGCCCCCGCAGCATGCATCGTTCATACAAAGGAAATACCAAAATAATTTTTAAATCAAACATATTTTTTAGGTAGTCTGTATTTATTCCGATTGGATTACAGAATATCTAAGTTCTCAAATATATATTAAATAAGAGCACTGATTTAAACATGAAATATGAGAAAAATAACTTTTCTATAGACATTTGAAATTCCTCATATCTAAATCAGTGTCCTTTTAAAATATATATTTGGAAACTTAGATATTCTGTCATCCAATCGGAATAAATACCTAATACACACTACCTTAAGAATATGTTTGATTTACAAATTATTTTGGTATTTCGTTTGTATGAACTACACATGCTCAGGGGGCCTCCGGCTGTCATTCGTAGATCTTTGACAGTCCTTACGGGCAGTCAGAAACCCGAAAGTCTGACAATCAGTCTCACCGGGGGTATCGTGTTACACAGTAACTGGGTTGTGGAGGTCAGATAGGCAGTCGCTTAATGTAAAATACTAGTATTCATCTGCCTCCAGTTAGAGTGGAAGCCGACCTGACACAATTGGACAAAATAGGCAGCATGATATGAAATATTTTATTTTTCATATTTTTTCTGTGCTTCTTGCAATAAAATAATATGGAATCGGTTTCCATCAATAGAGTCTGTTGGTATTTTTAAAGAAAAAATCCAACTTATACTACTTGGGAAAAGTTTTATTACTTTAATCTTGCATCTAGCTAAGAATTTTTGATATAAAAACTTTATAATAGAATTGAAAGTTTTCAAATAAGATTTTAAGGGCTTAAAATGAAATAACATGCTTTCGTCATTATTGGTTTTACGTAAAAGGGTTTCTTTAGGGCTTATAAGTAAGTAATGTTTGAACTCAATTTTACTGGAATAATATAAGGTTTTGACACTTCAATAGAGCGCTGAGCTTGTGGGCCGCCATACACGGACTGCTCGAGCAGTTAGCCATTGATCAACATACACGAACCGCTTTTGCAGTCATAGGCAACAGCTTGAAGCTGCCATTGATAACTGCTCGAGCAGTTGATATCAACTGCTCGTCATTCAAATCAGTAGCATCATGGGTAATTCCAAATAAGTTCTTGCTTATCACGTCACAATCTACGTCGTCCATTTTGCTCAAGAAACAAAGTAAAAAGCGTGCAGGCGCGAAGCGCGTGCGATGTGGAATGAAGAGCGCGGGTGGAGGTAACTGCGCGAGAGCAGACGACAGCTCGAGCAGTCAGTGTACGCCTGGCGACTGCTTGACCGTACGACCCCCCGAAGCAGTTGCAACTGCTCGAGCGGTTTCATGTATGTGTGTACGTAGAAGACTGTAGTTCACTATGCAATCTCAGCTTGAAGCAGTCCATACTGACTGCTTCAAGCAGTCCATGTATGGTGGCCCTGTGATGTCAAAGTTCATGCAGATACGTACATAAACTTGCTTCTTTTTGGCAACGGGCAGAACCCACAGAACAGACAATAAGAGGCTAATTAAATCTCAATAGAAAAACTTCGATGAAGGTGGATGAAGCTAAACGAGTGTGTAAGAACCTTGTTCTGTGGGCATAGCACGAACGCACAGAGTAAATGTAACTGAATTGAAACGATATTAAATTTGAAAAAAAAAATATAAATAAAAATCTTTTTTAAAACAAGCTTTTATTTAACTAAAAGTACAAAATAAAACTTACGTAAACATAGAACTTTAATATTCGCTTAAAAGCTTGAGCTGTGAACGTCCCTCTTACACTTATAGATAAGCCTCAAGCTTTTAAGAACATATTAAAATTTAAAGTAATTTTTTTATCAAGCTTAACCACAGACCAACGATTGGATTGGAAAGCACATAGAGTAGAATTGGCAAAGCGACTCAGCAAATCGACGTATGCCTTGTATAAGCTCGCTCCAGTCATAGGAACGGACGCTATTGTTACAGCATACCATGGAATGGTGGGTTCAATATTAAGATACGGCGTTATGTTTTGGGGGAACTTAGCCAATAAGGAACTACTTTTTAAATCTCAAAAAAAGTGTATTAGAACAATGTTCGGTCTGAAATGTACAGCCACTTGTAAACCATTTTTTATTCAGTATAAAATACTGACACTGCCGTCTCTGTACATATTTGAGGTTGCGGTATTTGTGAAAACCAACCCAAAATTGTTTCCCAAGCTATCTGACTCAAATAACCGGAGTCGACGACACGTCAATATGTTATGTGCAAGACAGTCTAAGACAACTCTGATGCATAAAAGTGTTTTTTGCATGGCGCCAATTATTTATGATCACATATTAGATTCAATCAAAATCTTAAATGTTAACTTGTTTAGAAGGCATTTTAAGAACTGTGTCGTAAGTAAATCGTATCATAATATCTCGGAGTTCCTATCGGAAAAAATCTGTGTGACCTAAGTTTTAATTGGTACTCAGTTTTGTTTTCAGTTTTAATATTCCTGACATGTTCTTTTGCAATAATATCTTAAATTAAATGTAATTGGTTATCATTGACTTTTCGATAAAATAAATTAGTTCTTTTTATAAAAAAAGCATACTATTATATAATTTGACTAATGTATAAATATTTTTAATGTATATTGACGAAAGATTATTAATTTTTATAATATTTTTAAGGTATAATTTGAATAATGCAAATAGTGACTAAAGTAAGAATGTTTATAATAATAATAATGTAACAGAATATTGTACACCTAATAGGTATGTTACAGTGCTACTATCATTATAACTATTATTATAACAAACAATAAACGTATTTGAATTTGAATTAAAGTTCTATGTTTATGTAAGTTTTTTTAGTTCTTTTAGAACAATAAAAGGTTTTTACTTATATTTTATTATTTTTTAGTATTATATTCAGCAAACCCTTTTATTTGATACCCATATCATGGGAGTGCACAAAAAATAATTAATCCGTCGTCTTGGGCCGTCCGCCATTTTTGATTTGGAGTGACGTCACTTAGCTTAGCATGCATTGTCATCCAAACTAATCGTGTATGCAAAATTTGATCTCAATCGGTTGAGGATAACTGCTTTAAAAGGAGGACGGGCAAAAATGTATGGAAGCCAGCCTAGGAACCAATAACAACATGCGATATATCATTGGAAAGGTTGTTTTATGTCCTTCAACTATTGTTATGGCGGGAAGTCCCAAATCGCTGTGTGGAAAAAGTTATGGCGCAATAAAGCCAGACTTCATTCACAAAAATTCCATTTCCCACTAATTATGTACCAGGTGTTTTATGACACCTTTAAATACCTTACCTATTGTTTTATTTAACGTTGAATACACTGCGTGGATTATTGTTTAACAGATAGCTATTTTTGTGATACTTTATTAGTTTCATGTGCTTTATGGGCTGCCTAATAACTAACTCGTCTCATGCTACAGGCGCTGGTATGCTTAAACTCGAAGTACCTGCATACTAACACTACTTTATCCCACACATTTTATTCCTAAGCAAATAAGTAAGGTCTGGGGGACCTAAGAACTTGCTCTACAAAATAAAACAAACAAGTGGAAAAAATACCATTTATGAGATTTATTATCAATAACAATGTGAATTTAAACGTTTTAAAATATTATACTTTGCTAAAGAAACATTTGAGACGGTCATTAGTGATAATAGATACAAGTTAAAGGATTTAAAAGGAAAACAAAAGTATAATACACCAGCGCGCTAACTTGCCCTGCCTTATAAAAATACAATACCATAAGCTAGTTAGTTAGTTAGTTTTTTTATTTCATAAACAAACATACATCTGTGTCGAAATATTAATACACTTTAACAACAAAAATAATAATAATGCTAATAAATCAAATACATAGTATTTGTAGATAACAAAACTCCTTTTCAATCTTCATCAATTATAATATCAATTAAATCTCCGGCTGGAGAATTAAACGGCTCATGCCTTCCCACACCTAGATACCAGACAATAGAGGTTATATGGGCACAACTCCCTATTGTCCGACGCCCTGTCAAACGAGTGCAATAATATTGTGCTATCGCACCAATACCAATTACGTCCATAATAACTAAAAGGTAACATAGATATATGTTTGCCCTTACATGTCGAGACTGTATACGGCCTCTTAACAACCAGACATTTTGAGGCATATTGTACCTTTGCAAATCTTCAATTAAATCATCTCTTTTCACTTCAATTATGTATAGGCCATTGTGAAAATGCTCTGCACAATATGATTTGGCTAGTTTAAGCTGATATGATCCCAGGGTGAAAAGCTTTAAATCACTTTCTGATAAACGAGGAAAGCAGTCTAATTGCTGGTTTGCATCTATCGGCACAAACGCGATTCTTTGTCTATTAAGATTGTTGTCATTTACATAATTGTATAAATGATTTGGTATGTTCATCCTTTGATTAATTGAATTTAATATCATTTCTGCGTCTACATTATCAGTCACAGATTCACGAAAAGTGTTAATAAGGGCACCTGCAATTTTAAAATCGGGAAACAGATTCCGTAGTGTTGTATTAAAATAATCGTGAGGCAACAACTTGAAGTCGCGTTTAAAACGACCGTTAATGACCTCAACTACCCACCGACACAAAGTAACAAGTCTCGATTTGTTGGCCTGTTCGGCAGATAGTTGAGTGTCATTTCTGACCTTTGTTGGTGGCAAATGAACATCATAACCGCACGCTTCTAAACCCGGAACACAATCACGAAAACCTATATCGAGGATTAAAACATAATTTTGTTCAAAAAACCAATGAAAAACACTGCTTACATCATTAGTAAAATCGGACATGATGGATGCATCGGACTTCGTGGCAGCGAAAGGTCCTAAGATATCTAGTATATAACCGTCTGAACAAACAAGTAGAAATGGTTTTAACAAGTTTTGAAACTTATGTAAGCTGTACGTTAAACGCTGAAAAAGAAAACTCGAACTTTTCTGAATGTATGCATAAGTTCCATCGCAAATGATTATAGCTTTAGTATTTTCTTGATTTCCAAATATTCCTTTATGTATTGTAAGGTTACGTTCCAAAACATCATTTCTTTGCATGTGGTCAAAGCCCAAGTGCCGTGGCACAAATTCTCTTAGTAAGCAATATCTTACTATCTCTAATATTCTTTGTATACTTCGTCGAGACGTATTGAATTGACTGGCTAGTCGTTCGTTTGACTCTCCAGTTCGTAGTTTACAAAGGTAAATACCCAATGCCAACTGCGGTTTTCTATGACTTTCTAGCAACGATGGAGTTTCTTGTAGGATCATGTCAAATTGCCTATTTTTAACCCGGTCCAAAAATGCATCTCATCTTCAGTGATAGCACCTACAGTTTCAAAGTCAAATTGTTTACCGAGCCGTGCTTTGGTTAATATATATATATATATATATATATATATACCAAATATCGCCGAATTGAGCACTGTTAAAGTTTTGTGTAACATTACAGAAGTTCACTAATTCATCTCACACATTGGTTAGGAGATGTTCTTGACACGAACGAGCCCTTTGCGGTACATACAGTTTATGTTCACATAATAAATATACCTTTATCGCTTCTGGTATATGTGAGTTCGCTTGGTTACGACAGTTATTAAAAACGCAGTGTGCACTCCTGTTTGGTGCTCTTCTGTATATAGTAGATTGAATGGTTGCGGCTTCATTTTGTTCTGGGTGGACATTCTGGGCAGGTCTTCTTATTGCATTTTGAGCCCTTTGCCAGCACCGGTGGCACACAAAACGCGTATTGTTGAATATAACCTGGAAAGAATACAATGAGTTTCTTATTTAATCCTCTTAGTGACCACCAGTTTAAGAGTTGTAATTGTAGAATTATAAATAGAAAAAATAATTAACTAATCCAACTACTCGTATTAATTAACATTTCTTATTAGTAGGTAGGGCTTTACAAAATGGTGCCATTTTGTAAAACCCTACCTACTAATACCAATCTAAGTCTTTATTGCTACTTATGTATGAACAGAATATGAACGAACACAATATAACCCTAGTATAATATATCTACTGTTATAACCAAAAGAACAAACCTCCAATAGAGCATGTTCCCGTAAATAATCTGCAAGCTCAGGTTGATTTTGTGGAATATTTTCAGTCAAAATATGACGCTGATACCTTCTGTTGTGTAGCCCACGCTGGCACATAACACAATTGTTGTAGTTTTCATCCATGACTAAAGCAGGCCGTTTTTAAGAGCTTAGTTCTAAGTCCGATAAACAAAGCCAGTGGTATAACATATAACAAATCACAGAGTCCAATAAACAAGCCAGTGGTATAACATTAAACAAATCACAGAGTCCGATAAACAAAGCCAAAGGTCGTAGTCGAATGATAATGATGACGAATGGTAGTAGTAAAACGTACTCGCTACACTGAAATCCAAATAACGACTAACGAACATGCACGCGCGCATCTTTGATGTGCCGCCGCGATTTACTTTCCCCACTCCTCCGCAAAACACCTCTTGCCACCCGTTCTTATTGGCTGTCTCATCGGACGCGATAAGAGAAATACAAGAAACCAGTGGTACAGACAAGTTACGGTTGAACACAGGTTGATATTTTTATCGGTACAGGCTACCTGAGTTGTATGACGTATTGCCTGTTGTTATACCATTTTATGATGACAGGCTGAAAATAAAGCTCAAGTCTGGCTTTATTGTGCAATAACTTTTTCCACACAGCGATTTGGGACTTCCTGCCATAATAATAGTTAAAGTACATAAAAAAAACCTTTTCAATGATATATCACATGTTGTTATTGGTACTTAGGCCAAAATGCCCGTTCTCCTTTAGTTGCAAGATTTGAGGCGAACATACATAGCTATGAAGGAGTGACTGAGCCATATTTTTGTGAAAAAGGTATCAAAACATCGGCACAAGTGTATCAATATACCATTCTTGACAAGGTAGTTAAGCCCCTTAACCGGCCGGTACTCGTAATGTTAAAGTGTTAATGTTTAAGTCATGAACAGTCGCGCGAGGGTCGAAAAGACCCAGATTTTGAATAATCCCGAAATTTAATTAAGTTATTAAAAACAATACGTTTTTAATAACTTAATTACATTTCGGGATTATTTGTAAATTATTTAGAAAGAGCATAACAAAACAAACTTAAAAATAATAAATGTTTGTTATTTAGAGAGAAAAAAGTAATATAAATCAAAATTCAAGAGATCACTGCTAAATCTTACTTTTTACGATATAGGAACTAAAAATAACCTTAACTTTTTTTATTTAATCTAGAAACATAAAACAATTTTTTGTTATCAAAAATATCAACAATCTTCTAAATAGTGGAACAATATTAAACTTAACACGTAGCATATTTTTATAATCAGTCTCCAAATTACACGTAAAGATCTACTATAAAATAGTTTTTTTTTTCTACATCAATTTTACAACAATCTTATCTTAGTTTTGGCTTAATTTTTGATTACAATTGATACATATAAATGTAGTATGATCTCTACAAATATAAGTATTACAAAATTGGCATTGCGTTTTGGTTTTTTTTCATCTTCACCACTCTGACAGGAATCAGAATCGTAATTATCAATATCCAAATGGTCTTCAATTTCTAGCGAAATTTTACCTTCAATGTCTTCCTCTTCTAATATATCTGCTATTCTCTGGTCATTCAAATGATTTGACGACATATCTACAAAGAAATAATATCAAAATAATATTTTTGAAATAAAAAATACACTAACACATTACGTCGCACAAGGGTCGAAACGACCCATACTCACTCGACACATCCGTGCTGTCAAATGCAGCACGGGGACTGGCTGAGGCGGGGTGTGCGGATAGCCTGTGAAGCTACTTGAAGGTAGTCAGTGCGACGACACGAATGAACTAATACAAAAACAGTTATGGCACAAAAACTAGAGTTCTGGGTCTTTTCGACCCAGGCGTGACTATCCGCGGGTTAACAACACCATGTTCAATAACCAAGTATGGTCCTTCCAACAAGACTCGGCGCCGGGTCATAAAGCTCGGTCCACGCAGTCTTGGACTTCATCAGAGCTGAAGACTAGCCGTCATCTAGTCCCGATCTTAATCCGCTAGATTATGATTTATGGTCAGTTTTAGAGAGTACGGCTTGCTCTAAACGCCATGATAATTTGGAGTCCCTAAAACAATCCATACGATTGGCAGTGAAGAATTTTCCCATAGAAAGATTGCGTGCTTCTATTGATAACTGGCCTCAACGTTTAAAGTACTGTGTACAGTATAGCAGCCAATGGAGACCACTTCGAATAAGCTTTTTATATTTTAAATTGTTTTATATTTATGTATTAAACTAACACACTGTAAAAGTAATAAATAATATTTGCAATAATTTTTTTTTTCTTCGTGACAATTTTTATGGCAAGACTAGGTATTTATGCAGATCAAGACTTTACTTACATTTATGTATTTTGAATCAAAAAATCGTTCGAGTTCACGTAACATTTACTTCACGCGTTCGTGCTAGGCCCACAGAACACGACTAAGATTCTTACACACTCCTTTAGCTTCATCCACCTTCATACAAATCAGATCATACACGGATGAAGTTCTTACGTTGAGATTGAATTAACCGTATTTTACCTAGATAATTTTGACAAGCGCCTGGATTCCTGGATGACTAATAAACACCTAATAAAGCAGTTCGATTTCTACAATCTAGATAAGTAGATAGCTTGTTTTCCTGTCTGTAATCGTGCCAAGGATCACGTTCATTTTTCTTAGGTACCTATTTTGTTTTAATGTATTTTTTTCGAGTAAAAAAAAAAAACAATGTTCTTCCCCTTTTGTCAGTAAACAGTACTGAATCACTTTGATTTATGATTGCAGTAAACTCATATATTTGTTTAGGATGCATTGCGAATAATAATCATTTAACATTGCATAAATGTTAGTACTTACGCGCGCAGGACAAAGTCACAGGAAAATAATTAGCATAAGTACGTAATGTATTTTATTGTTTTTTGGAAGTACATGATGACCATATACTTCCAAAAAACCATAAAATGCGAGTACTATACGCACCTGAACTTTCTGAAGGACAAAAGTCCTAGGGCGTCCTCTCTCGGCTATTCCACTCATATCTGCCTTGTAAATATCTTTTGTTAGTCACCTTTCACCTCCATCCTAGTAGTATATCTGGTTTTCATAGTACAAGCTCTGCTTAGTTTGGGATCAGATGACCGTGTGAGAAAATGTCCCAGGATATTATTATTTATTATTTGACATTTCTTATTGGAACATTGGAAGGCGTACGAGGGGCCGAAACCAACTCGCAAAGGCCCCTAAGACAATTTTAAATAATGAGGAGGCACCAACCCACGATTATCGCTGTATGCACTATGAAGTGCACCCAAGGACAACTCCCGGTTGGTGCAGGACTATTGCAGGACATAGAAACAAAACATATTGGGCTACGGGTTTGGGTGGCTTTAGTGGATTGGTTACCCAGAACTATGGAAGAACTATGTCCCCTGCCTGATCAATGTTATATGTAATACATGGACAAAAGGGCAGGGGGTGACTTGCACACTCAATAATGGGCCCGCGAAAACGGTCGCTAGCACATAGTGACGTAGCGACAAAGGCGCAACACTTTCTGAGGTGCTTGAGGAGTAAAGAGGTATTCCACGACTATCAGGACAATCCCGGAAGTACGGTCAAGATCCCTACCAGCATCTTACTGGAATACTTCCTTCCTCCGAGCACGTTTGGTCTTGCGAATCTCCACTCAAGCCAGCTAATAAAGGCAAGAAAGAGGTGAGAGCTCTGTTCCTCTTCAGTGTTCACTCTAGCCGGCGAATATAGGCAAGCCAGAGATGAGGACAATATATCTCGCGGGAGATAGGGTCCGTGAGGTCGCTACTGCCCAACAGCTCGCCACATGCTACCATGCGGGTTTCTGTATCTCTCTTGGTTTGGCTCCTCATCCTAGACCCGTTCCGGCAAAGTAAACTAAGCATACTCTTTTTTCTTTACTTTGATTACATTAAAGTTTAAAATGGCTTTTAAAGCGATTTTTGTATTAACAATAATGAACCTCAAGTCACGCTCTCAGCATCACAATCTGAAGAATTTCAAAGATTCTCATATAGAGGCTGTCGTTTTTCCTCCTGCCAAAAATAGAAGGCCTTGGATAGCTTTATTAAAATATTTCGGTCGCCCTGAAACGTATTAAGTGGGCCTTACCTTAATAAAATACACATTTAAAAAGGTTAAGGAATTTTGGTAACGAAAATCTTATAGAGCACGTCATAAAATTAGTTTTTATAAAATATTTGCTGGAGGTGGTATATTCAAAATTTTGACTACCTAATACAGGAATAGCTAAATTTAGTTAATATACAAAACGGATGCCTTTGCCTTAAAGTTGCTTTTTGTATACTCTGATTCATTGAAAAAACCCTGCCCCTAAGGTCTTTTGTTTTACTTTGTCATAAGTACGAGTACAACTGTAGCTTGCAAGCAAAATTGATTCAAAATTGAAAAGGCCTAGCGTTTGTCGATGGTACCCAAGTCCAGTGTAAGTACCTCTGGGTAGTGAGTCCCCCTAAACATCGTTGATTGGTTAATAATATTTTTACTACCATATTTCTTGCAGACGTTCATTTAACATTAGTAAGTTACTTGTAAACATAATAATAATAATATCCTGGGACATTATGTTCACACTCGGTGATCTGATCCCAAACTAAGCAGAGTTTGTGCTGTGGAAACTAGATAACTGATGTACTACATACACTACTTAAAAAAAAAAAACATACTTATATAGATAATTGCACCCAGACTCAGGACAAACAGACATTTTCATGGACATAAATGTTTGTCCTGGATGGGACTCGAACCCACGCGCCACGACCTGCAGCATACATAAACTTACGCTTTTTTTCCCATGGGGCTAGGCAAAAACTACAGAACGCCATTTGCTACAGTCGCGGTCCTTAACATTTGGTCACGCACGCATGCATTGCGAGTACCACGCACCAGACCTATAGTTTATGTATGTATGTAAGTTACTTGCATACTAAAATGGCCATTAGGCAGCCTCCACGGAAATATGGTTCGGTTAGCTTTAGTTTGCACTTAAGTTCATACTTATTAGTGGGTATAAGTTTATCAAAACTCAACCTTATCCACTTTCACATATTAATCACAGTTTATTCAGCAAAAATTACTACAAAAGCCTTCCAACTATGAAAAACGACATAGTGAAAAGATTTATCAAACCTCCCATACTGAACTTATGGCCCATTGCATTTTTGGTCACGACTACACACGACATGTCCTTTTATTATATGCGGCGTCAATACTCGGCCATTTTCCTTATGTTATTTGAATACAGAACGCCGTTTTATTGGCTTACCTGTCATATTCAGGAGCTAACCTTTAATAATGGGAAAAAAATAAACGTTTGGCATTTCGAATAATTTGATAGTAAATGTGTGGTTTATATTTTGCTGTAGAATTTTTATGTGAATATTGAAGTCTTTCTTGGTGTGGCTTCTCGTTTTGGTTTATTACTTAGTTTATCGTTTTGTTTATTCGCTTCATCAGTATAATTCCACACTTTGGGATCAGTTTGTAAAGCGGCTTATAAAGTACAGTATTTTTGTCTCACGAAGCGACACGCGCTTTACATTTGGTAACATAAACTGAGTGTACTATCGAGATATCGAGAGACTTTGGGATGGTTTTGGGATCTACCTCCTAGTGGTCCATCCCGGGCAACGGCACCACAGGCTTGCCTGTGGTACGGCTGAACGATCCCACTTAGCGGTGGTAGGCTCCGCAAGGGGCCGCCTGGCTCGCGACCACCATCCCACCGGAGTCCGGCGCCAAGCAGCTTGCTGTGTTCCGTCGGTGTGTGGGAGTGCCAGTGCCTTTGGGGGAGAAGGAGATTGTCAGTTGCGCTGTTTGGTACCGGTTGTGGTCTCTGAGTCAGCTAGCCGGGTAATTCATTTTGGAGGGTAGCGGGATCCGAAGCACGGTGCCAGCCGTTGGCCGACCGCAGTCAGTAGGGGGCCCAAGTAGCACGCCAGCCACGTGCCAAAGGCTACCCCGCCAACTCGCGAAAAATCCCGGTATGCTCCACCGTGCCAGCCGGCGACTGGATGGGAGGACCCGGTGGCCATATCCGGGAGGGTTCGGGCGTCCCCGCAGTCTCCAGATGAGTTCCCCGTAGGTTTGGTTGGCTCTAGTGTTCCACTTAGATCACTGAGCGGCGCCTCGACAAGTCGACTTTTTCCCCAACAACTCCACTCAATATGACACACAAAGCGAAGAAATATAAGGTAAAACAACGGCTGCACTTCCTCCCGCTAAAAGTGCATCTCACTAATATCAGGGGGTTGCACTCCAATCTCGATTCGGTCCATCACCACCTTGAGACCGAGAAGCCGCACCTGTTTTTCCTAACGGAGACGAAGATAACAACCCCGTCGGACGTGGCGTACCTCAACTACCCGGGGTACTCTCTTGAACACAAGTTCAAGAAGCAAGCTGGGGTCTGTGTGTACGTCCGCGATGACATTTGTTGTCGTCATCTCCGTTGCTTTGAGAAATCGGGTTTCTCTGCCATATGGCTACTTGTGGATACTGGCGTGGAGAAATCTCTCTACATCGGCATCTACCGATCGCATAGCGGTGACCAGGAGACAACAGCGCTCTTTAATTTCCTTGTGGAGTCGACTGACGTAGCCCAGCAACGGTACCCAACGGCGAAGCTCATTTTTCTGGGGGACTTCAACGCCCATCATAAAGAATGGTTGTTCCCATACCAGAAAACTGACCATGCTGGGTTGGAGGCGCGCAATTTTGCTTTAACGCTAGATCTGACCCAGATGGTAAATGTGGCAACGCGGGTACCGGATGTTGACGGCCATACACCCAATTGCTTGGACCTTCTGCTGGCATCTGATCCGGAGAGTCATTCAGTATCGGTCTCAGCCCCGCTGGGAACGTCTGACCACTGTCTGGTGAAATCCATATCAACTTGATCTCCTCCAGATGAGAGCCCTAGAGGCACGAGGCGAGTATGGCGATACGGGTCAGCAGACTGGGATGAGATGCGGCACTTTTTTGCGTCTTATCCATGGCGGCAAGTGTGCTTTTCCTCGGGTGACCCCTCGCGCTGTGCTGACGCGGTTGCGGACGTGATTCGGCAGGGGATGGAATATTTTATTCCATTCTCCGACATCCCGCTCGGTCACAAATCCCGGCCTTGGTATAATGCAGAATGTGCCCACGCTGAGGCCCGAAAAGAGACTGCCTACCAAGCCTGGGTGGCCAAGGCCCGCGACCGCAAAGTTAGAGCGCGCAGGGTTCGCGCGAAGAAGAGAGCCTTTAATTCTTGCCGCCAAGTTCTGCAAGCGGGTTTTGCGTAGGGCACGTTTTGACCATGTCGGACATATCGGGGCCAAGCTGGCTTCGCACCCTCCGGGTAGTAAACAGGTCTGGTCCCTGTCTAAAGCGGTTGAAACGAATTTCTGTCATCCCACTTTACCTCCTATGATGAAACCTGATGGGTCGCTGGCTCACTCTGCAACTGAGAAGGCAAATTTATTTGCATCTCTCTTCGCAAGCAATTCACGTCTGGACGCTGGCTCAAAGCAACCACCTACTGTACCTCATTGTGACTCCTCGATGCCGGAGATCGCAGTACACATTAAAGAGGTCCGAAGAGTATTGTGCAGTCTAGACGTGAACAAGTCCAGCGGGCCTGACGGCATTCCAGCGAGAGTGTTGAGGCAGTGTGCGCCTGAACTGTCTCCTGTATTGACACGTTTGTTCCGCCTCTCTCTTGAAAAAAGAACGGTGCCGAAATCCTGGAAGCTTGCAAATGTACAACCAGTGCCCAAAAAAGGCGACCGTGCAGACCCTGCCCATTACCGTCCGATCGCCATTACCTCCATTCTGTGCAAAGTTTTGGAAAGGGTACTGAACAATAAGTTGCTGAACTACCTTGAAGACAATGATCTCCTCAGTGACCGTCAATATGGCTTTCGCCGGGGACGGTCAACTGGCGATCTTCGTGTGTATGTCACGCACTGCTGTGGCGAAGCCATCGAGAAACACAGCGAAGCACTGACTGTATCGCTTGACATCTCGAAGGCCTTTGACAGGGTCTGGCACGCTGCTCTGCTCAGCAAGCTTCCTGCTTATGGCATCCCAGCTGATTTTTGTAGCTGGATATCAGATTTCCTTAGTGAACGGTAGATTAGAGTAGTTGTTGATGGCTGCTCTTCTGACCTTATGGCTATTGATGCCGGAGTTCCTCAGGGGTCTGTTCTCTCTGCAACTCTTTTCCTGCTGCACATCAATGACCTGCTTCGGCCTGGTATTGTTGGGTACGCAGATGACAGTACAGTTTCAGAGAGATACTTGTCCAGAGCAAAAACCAGCGGGGCCGAAGTTCGTTTTTTGAGAGAGGCCATGGTAGAGCGGACAGATTTGACCTTAAGCTTTGTCTCCCAGTGGGGTGATGATAATCTGGTCTCTTTTAACGCCACCAAAATGTAGGCGTGTCTTTTTACCGCTAAAAAGAGTCGTTTCGCCCAAACTCCTACTTTTCGGGGTACATCTGTTCCTGTAACTGATCGACTTGAGCTCCTAGGCATGGAGTTGACATCTGGTCTCAACTTCGGCGCCACCATCGAGTACAAGGCCCAAACTGCGGCCAAGAAACTGGGCATCCTAAATAGGGTGAAGCGATACTTTACGCCTGGACAGCTTTTAACCCTTTACAAAGCGCAAGTCCGATCCTGCATGGAGTATTGCAGTCACCTTTGGGATGGATCAGCTAAGTACCAACTAGCCGCGCTTGACTCGGTGGAACGCAGAGCTAAGAGGCTCATTGGCGACGTAAAACTGGTGGATGCCAAGCTTCATAGCTTGGCTCATCGCCGCAAGGTTGCCTGCTTGTCGGTCTTCTACAGATTGTACTTCGGAGAGTGTGCCCGAGAACTCCACGACCTCATTCCACCGGCCCCCTTCTACCACCGGACATCTAGACGCACTGCCAGTTACCATCCCTACCTGGTTGCTATTCCACCAATTCGCACTAAGCGCTTCCAAATGTCTTTTATAATGCGCACAGCAAAAGAGTGGAACTCACTACCTGCGTCTGTGTTTCCGAACGTATACAACCCTAATCTCTTCAAAGTGAGAGTGAACAGGCTTCTTCTGGGTAAGCTCACTCCATCGTCGACTTTGTCTCTGTCACCTAGACTAGAGTCAAGAGCAAACCCATCACAAATAAAAAAAAAAAAAGATAATTTATACCTGACCAACAACAAAATCCCGTGCACACCATGACCCCATCTGTTAGCAAGCGTTACCATAGCGGCCGAGCGCAGCAAGCCAGAATAGTCCTTACGATGTATACAGTGTATACATACGTTAAACGAGGGACATATTGAGGGAAAGTATTCAGTATTCGATTCTCTTCCCAAATATGTAAAAAACCTATAACCTTAATTTGTGACGTAGTCTAATAAAATACATTATTCATGAACACGGAGCGCGCACGAAGTGAACTTGTAAACAGTAAAGTAGTCACGCGGCAAAACACGTGCCAATCCTGCCGAAAAGGAAGCCAGCCCGTGCGCGAACCCCGCCCCTTTCCTTTGTGTTTTTTTTTTTCGATGCACCGACAGGACACACTCCCCCGGTGACCGCAGTCTATGCGAGTGCGCTGTTATTTCCGCATGTCTAATTGCGCTTCCGCGTATCGCATAAACAACCGCGCTTACTTCGCTATAAATATGTCCTGTAAACGTGTTGTTGGATAAACAAAAATGACGTCTTATCAATATTCCAATGAAGAATATTGGGATATGGTTCGTGCCTACGCGTTATCTAATGATAGTGTGCGAGGACCCATTAATTTGTACCGAGAGTTACGTGACAACCAACGATTACGAACATTCGGTCAGTTCACCGTACTGACGCAAGCCCAAGGATGAGGAAGTGCACGTACAAGAAGCCATTTTTGAATACTTCGAGCATCCCACAAAAGAGTATATCGAAATACTGCAAGACGGTTCGGTGTATCGCATTGGACTATGTGGAAACTGGTGCATGAAGAAGGAATCAACCCATTACATTTTAGACCCGTTCAAGGACTCGGGGTCAACGACCACGAACCGCTTGTGAATTTTTGCCGCTGGTTTATGTCTAATTTTGACCAAAACATTTAATTTACTGATGAAGCCACATTTATACGAATGGGATATTTAATGTGCATAATGAACATTGGTGGAGTAATAAAAATCCCTAGTTCTGTGATCGCTAGCGCAAGGGTGCATACACGTTGAAAGACTTTTTGCGAAATTTTTGGTATGGTTCTGCCTTTTTTTTTTGTGGATGGGAAATCATCAAATAACTTCTCCCGCTCTGGGTGGAGCGGAAGGGCGTGTCAGACTTTTACTGACTAAAACCCACCCGTGTTCCTTCAGTTGCCTATGCCAGGGCCACGGTATCTTTTTCAAACAACCCGCGACCCCAGCGGCATCGGCCCTATTGGACCCCATCTTTTGCTGACATCTCTTTGAGGCGCGCGTGGAACACAACGCGCCGTCGACCCGGGCCTGGTCCTCACCGGACGGCGAGCTACCCACTACTCACCGTCCGCAAGCCTGCGCCTACGGTGGCCGTGAATCGGCTATCGATTCCCGCCGCCCAGGGCGTCTCCTGCGGCGACTGCGGGCGTGAGGCTGCCTCTCCCTCATGCGTTCCGCCTCCTCCTTCGCGAGCATTACCGCTTCGCAGAAGGAGGTGACGGCCTCCCATGCACCCTCGCTCCGCACCATGGCCTGGACCAGGCTCGGACGCGAGAGATCGCCGCCGCCGATCGCCTCCGTGAGAACACGGCGGTGCTCTGCCCAAGCCGGGCAGACCTCCACTGTATGCTCCACCGTGTCCTCTGGGCGATCCACACAATGGTGACACCCAGGCGTTTCCTCCCGCCTTATGCGAAACAGGAACCTCCCGAAACAACCGTGTCCGGTGAGGACCTGTGTCAGGCGGAAGGTGAGGACGCCGTGGCGCCTCTCTAACCACTCCTCAAAGAAGGGACTTATCGCCGCAATTGTGGCGTGCCCAGCGCTGGGCTGCGACAGTCGCACTCTCCATGTCGCCATGAGATCCGGCCGGAGCTCTGTCCACTGTACCGTGATTTCTCGCGGCAGCGGAGTTACGCCCCGGCGTTTCGCCTCCTCGCGCCACTCCCACACGAGCGCGAGGACTTTCGCCTCCAGATTCCACGGCGGCAATCCGGCAAGGAGGCTCGCCACCTCACCGGAGACCGTGCGGTAACCCCGGACTAGCCGAATGGCCATGACCCTCTGGGACGCGTTCAACCGGCGGACTGGCCGCAGCCTCAGGGAACGCGCCCACACCGGTGCCCCGTAAAGGGCCATGGACCGCACGACCCCCGCGTAAAGCTTCCGGTAGGAGGCGTTTGGACCACCTACATTGGGCAGGAGCCGCTTCAAGGCAGCCCCAGCCCGCTCCAGTCTGGGAGCCAAACGTCGGAAATGCTCCACGAAGTTCCACCGGCTGTCGAGGACGAGTCCCAGGTACTTCATCGTCGACTCGACTCCGATGCGAACCCCTCCTACCGTTATTTGGGAACCCGACGGTGGCGCATTCCGAGGACCATGAAAACACATGGCGTCGGACTTGTGCAGGGCCACCACGAGTCCCAACTGCCGGATCCTCTCAACGACTATCGCAACCCCGCGTGTCGCTAATTCAGCCGCCGCCAGGACCAGCGTGTCGTCAGCGTAACATACCACGCTGACGCCGCTAGGGAGGTCGGCGCGCAGCACCCAGTCGTACCCGATGTCCCAGTATGGTTCTGCCTGTTATTTATCAGTGTTTTTTTTTTTTTTGTTCATATTTTTATTAGTATCGTGTAAGCATGCCCCTCGTTTAAAGTAACATAGTGTATACACCGTAGATGTTCCTTTCTCAGATAGTAGAAACACGCTGTGAATGTGTGCGTGAAGACGAGTAGCGTCAGCAAATAACACACACTCACACACAGACACATACACTTACGACTTCGCCATTGTTTCTGACGACTCTGATTGTACCAAGAGGTCCTGCGCTTACACACATATTCACAGCATGTTTGTGCACTTCGTAACCACAAGTAAAGCGCGCGTCGCTTTGTGAGATAAAAATACTTTACCTAAAAGTGAAAACAACGAGATGACAGCTCATCTTTACGATAATATTGTAAAGATAAACTTTTCTAAAAATGAACGCCCTTCCACAGCGGTTACGCTAACATGCAAATAAGGTGTATACACATATGTGTGCAATGCACATATTGGTCGTTGTGATTGTTTGCTCAGTCACCAGCGAGACATGAAAGTGGGACCACGCGTTGATTTCATCGCAAAAGTACGGTCAACAACATGTCTATGAAAAAGTAGCGTCGAAGTCAAGAAAATATTTTTTTGTTTCAAGTGCAAATCACAGTTTTTTTTTTAATGCAAATAGTACCTACCCGACCTGCCCAAACGCCGAACAGCCGGATTAATGTATAAATGTAAAGAACGCGTGACAGAGCGAACGTGTCGTTCCATACAAAGTTCACGTTCCCCGCCGTACAATGCTAGTACCTGGACTGATCGCACGATTAGTTGACCTCTAAGTACGGCGACGAGTCCATGTTTACAGTAAAGTCGCCGCACACACACAAATAAAGTGTTGCAATAAGTATTTGCTCTCACACATTGTTTAATCACGTTTTGTGGAGGGGCGTTCTTTTTTAGAATGGTATATCTATACCAGTTGTCAGGAAGTGAACCTATTTGGCGCGGCCGTGTGTCACACATAATCCTTTCTTTTTAGGGTTCCGTACCAAAATGGTAAAAAAGAACCCTTATGGTGCGACTCAGTCTCACTGTCTGTCACAGCTCGATATCTAGATAACTACTAATGCTATCAACTTGAATTTTGGAATAGCTTTAGATGACGTTTGCCCAACTATTGTGCATATAAGGAAGAAATAAATAAATATATATATTGTTGGCTATTTATTAGGTTGAGGGTAGGAATACGGCGGATGACGGTATAAAAGCGATGTAAAACGAGACGCGCCCCCACAGCCGAGGCCCGTTCCCCACAGGGGGAGCCCTTAGCGTGTAGTCGCTTAGTCTGTAAGTTTTTTGCCCCTGGCTGGAGGCTTTGAGTTTTTCTTAAGGCAGCCACAGGATAGTCCGGTTAAGTAGTCTCGACCTCTCTAGGTCAACTACGAGATGCCATTCATAAAAAAAAAAAAAAAAGACGCGCCCCCATTCTGCGGTCATCCGTCGTACGAGTCGAGGTCGTGAGTTTTTGATTTGTATTCTTCTTACCGTATTTGAGTAATTCCTTTGTGTTATTTTCTTGATTGTATTTGTTCTGTAATTTCTGTTAAAATAGGTCAAGTAAATTTTGTTTTTAAAAATCTAATCCGCTTCTGATTTCCAACATCAGAAGTGGGATAAAGAAAACATTCCCACTTTCATCTTGATTATTGTTCTCATCCATTTCTTAAAAACAAAACTCCGTTAATATTTGAAAGTTACGAATTTCATTCTCTTATGAGGGTACTTTTTGTGTTTACGTTCGTTAACTATCCTTTACGTTAACTCTGTTTGTGTTAACATTTTGTTTTGTTGTTTTTAAGTAGGTTTTGAACATCTTTCTTTGCTTACCTACATTCTTTATAATTTTATAGTCATTTTCGTTGACTAGGTTTATATCAACGTTCTGTTTTGTTGTTTATAACTGAGTTCGAAACATGGATAAGCCGGGACGTTCACGTTCTCGTAATCAACGCTCATCTGAGTCGCATAGCAGGTGCCAGCGTAACATTCGTTCTTCGAAAAGACGTTCACGCGGCGGTAAACATTCGCATAGCCGTTCGCGGGGTCGATCGCCTGAGCAGCGCTCGCGCAGTCACTCGCGTAGTTTCACACCGCGTTATCAACGCTCGCGTAACCGACGTTCTCCGGATCGGCGTTCCCGAGGCCGACACTCGTGTAGCTACTCGCGCAGTCGTTCGCCGCATGCTAAGCGTATACGCAGTCGTCGATCCGCTTCGCGGGGACAAGATTGCCGTTCTCGTGATCGAGGATGTCGCCGTGATAGGTACTCGCCATATCGTGCTACTAATATTAACCGTAGAGAGAGAAATTCACGGTCTGTGCGTACGCCTTCTTTGCCGCCACTGCAGAGAAATTCTGACTCTTTAAATACTGTGCTCTCGCGTTTAGAGGCGCTTGAGAGGCGTTCGCATGCCCCAGTATCAATTGAGCCCGCCGCTGGACCAGGCACGGAACAAATTGTTGAAGCGATACATTCGTTAAAATCTGTAGGTACCAGTCATTATTACGTCTCTAATTTTGACCCCAGTAGTTCAAATAATTTTATTCTGTCTCCAAAACAGTGCTGTTAAAATCTGAACCTTGTTCTTTTTGCAAAAAACCTGGCCACAAAATAGATAACTGTTTCGCAAAACAAAAATCTGAGTCGCGCAACAAAAATAACTAATTATTGTCTGGAAAATAAGATTACCCGCAATAACGATGTCGTAGTAGCCGTTATTCAGGGTATACCGGTGGATGTTCTAATCGATAGTGGATCAACCATATCGCTTATATCATCGTCGCTGCTGAAACATTTTAATTGCGCGCACAAGCCAGCATTTCGCGTATTACGAGGATTGGGAAGTCAAGAAATCGAAAGCACTTCATTTGTCATTTTACCTATTGAGTTCGACGGTTTAACACTTGAAGTAGATTTATTCATCGTAGCACCCGCGTTTTTGAATACGCCAATTATTGTGGGAACTGACGTGCTCAATAGAGAGGCTGTACGGTACGTTCGTACACGTGATGCTCAGCAACTTACTGGGCCAGTAAGTAACTCGGATAGGGTTATGACGGTACAGTCTGACGCGTCAATACCAATGAATACGTCACTTGTTGGTGAACAATTATAACAATTGTCAGCTGTTACTAACAATTTTTCTTAGGTTTTTGTTACCGATACCGCGATTTCTACTGTTTGTGAAGTCGAATATTTGGGTCGCATATTTAGTTGTGGTCAGGTACGGCCGAGTCACGCAGTATTCTGCCCTCAACCTGTTAGTGGGCATAGACGCAGCGACGCCACTAATTTGACGCTTAGTTCAAGACGTGGCACTGGAAGGCGCGAGCCCTAACAGAGACGCACTGCGTGAAATGGGTCGTCAAAGAGCAGAGTGGCTCCGACAAAATCAAGAGCAGCAAGACTCTTTGAGGAAGCCTCTAAAGTTGGTTCTTTAGTTTTTTGTCAGGAAACAAGCTCAATCAACGGGCAAGATGTATGCGGGGACCTTACAGCGTGATGAAGATACTGCCATATGGGCGGTATAAACTGAAACTCCTGGCTGGCTCCTGTGGGAAGTCAACCCAAGCAGCGGCTGAGAACATGATCCCGTGGCGCGGAGAGAGTGGACTCCTGAAATGCAGACCATGAAGATGAGTCTACTCTTGTTACTGCTGAGTTATCTCGCCAGCCGACTAGTCTGTCTTCCAGCCACAACCTTGTACCTCCGGGACCCAGACCGAGGCGTCGCAGCTTCACGCCGAGCCTGAGCCGCTGCAGCTTCACGTCAAGCCTGAGCCGCTGCAGCTTCACGTCGAGCCTGAGAGGACTCCACAAGACGCAGAGCTTTCCATGCCTGTGATGGACACCTATGTTAACCGGGACAGACGCCCCGCTCGTGTGTTTCAGGAAGGCGACCATGTGTTCGTTATTAAGTATGCTCAGTCCACGGGCAAGCTTGACCATGGAATGCGCGGCCCCTATCGAGTGGTGCGTGTTCTTCCTCACGGCCGCTATGAGCTAAGGCTGTTGGCCGGATCATACGGGAAAACCACATATGCCGCGGCTCAGTTTATGGTTCCCTGGGGAGGCGAATGGACTCCTGAATCATGCTCTGCCTTCTTTGAGGGTGAATCTCAGATCTGTATGGTCTCTCTGATCCGGAGGTATTGCATCTATTCTGATGAATGATGCTGTTGGATCCTTGTCTGTCTGTGTGGTACACTCAGAGGGGTGTACCCACGACCTCGGAAGTTGGTCGGCCTTGCAAACCGATCAGTCGCTGTGCAGTGTGAGCTCACAGTGTTCTTTATTAAGCATGTTGTTACGTTTTGTGGTGTGGTTGTCTGAATGCGTAGTGTTCTAGAGACCTCTAGTTAAATGTGACCCATGGAATAGTTTATTTTGTTTTATTAAGCGAAATATATTTTTTTTTATGTTCTACTCTAGAACACAGGCATTCAAATAAAGTTTATTTTGTAAAAGTACAACTAAAACTAACTCTAACCTATATAACAAATTTAGGAATGACACATGGTGAGTGACAAACTCACTACGATTTAAATTGTAATATTGCGATAATTATGATTTCAGCAAATAATGATGATGATGAAAACGAAGATCCAATACAAGACCAACTGGAGCCCTTGCCAACGCAAAATCAGCCTGAACTAGACGAGCCAGCACCAGGACCGTCTACTAGACTTGATGACCTGAGAGAAGAACCAGCACAAGGCCTGGATATGCCTGAAATTGACTAAACCGTAACTGGATCAGTCGACCAAGCCTGCCGTGGACGTCAGGGTGTCAGGAGAGGCCGTGTTGGCTATTTATTAGGTTGAGGGTAGGAATACGGCGGATGACGGTATAAAAGCGATGTAAAACGAGACGCGCCCCCATTCTGCGGTCATCCGTCGTACGAGTCGAGGTCGTGAGTTTTTGATTTGTATTCTTCTTACCGTATTTGAGTAATTCCTTTGTGTTATTTTCTTGATTGTATTTGTTCTGTAATTTCTGTTAAAATAGGTCAAGTAAATTTTGTTTTTAAAAATCTAATCCGCTTCTGATTTCCAACAATATATATATATATATATATATATATATATATATATATCTTTTTGTACAACAGGGACTGAAAGGGGGCCGTAAAAAATCGAAGTGGGGCTACTAGGGCATGTGGGGGTATTTACGAGTATCATATGAAAGAGCACTATTTTTTAGCCTAGCCTTTTCCCAACTACATATGTTGGGGTCGGCTTCCAGTCTAACCGGATGCAGCTGAATACCAGTATTTTACATGGAGCGACTGCCTATCTGACCACCACAACCAAGTTATTGGGTAATACGATACCCCTTGGTAAGACTGGTTGTCAGACTTTCGGGCTTCTGACAACCCGTAACGACTGTCAAAGAACCACGAATGACAGCCGGGACCAACGGCTTAACGTGCTTTCCGAGGCACGGAGGAGTCTCGGTATGTAAAGATGGTCACCCATCTACGGACCAACCCCGGCAAGCATAGCTTAACCTGATGGATCGACCCGTGCGGCTGCTATTACTTAGCCACGAGCTCCTCAGATAAATATATAAACATACGTAATAAAGTAATAATTATATTTTGTCAAGAAGATAATGTCACTGCTAATACTGCTATATCATTTCAAAAGTAGGAACTATTTCCCAGTTTGATAATATTGCACGCGCTACGTCGGCTCCGCAAGTGATCGCAGTAACAGTGTTATGTGAGAGTGCACCAATATATATAATTATACCGTAATTAAAATATAATTTCACTAATGATTGAATACTCAATTTTAATGTCTGACGTCCTCTACTTTTAAAAATATTGTTTTCGTGTTGTATTAACCTACTTAAAGAAATAAATACCATTTATAATAATTTATCATTTAATGATATACCAAAGACTTTAAAGATACGCTATGAACCTGCATATATGTGTATATTATTTTAATTTAATTTCGCTCTTTGTTGTAAAGACCACCAAAGAGTGAATATTAATTAAAAGAAGAGCTTTTTTTTAAACTATTGAAGTTACTCAGAAAAGATTCCTTCGCACCGATGCCTACCTACATACCTATGTATTTTCGTATACCGATAATGAAGGTGGGTTCTTGTCAAACTAAAAGTTCATAAATAATGTTAAAATTAAAAGGAACCATGTTTACCTCAAATTAAAATATAATTAATGGTCTAACATGTGGCACAAAACATAAAATACTGAAAACAGAAAAGCCATTCCTACCTACTCATTTAATACTAGCTGCATATCGCAGCTTGACCTGCTTATTTAATTTTTCTATTTTCCGGAATGAATATAAGTTCCTAGTCATTTCTAAGTACTACTCTAACCCGATGGCTACGAGCCGCCTCGAGCGTTAAAATCGTAGCGAAATTTGCTGTGAGCGAATTTGCACGAGCGTCGTATGTTTGGACGCGCGTTTTATATGAGCGGCGGGAAAAAATGTATGGGAAAGTTCTAAGCGTACACGAAACAGTCGTGCCATGTGCCTCGATAGAATAGGTCGCCCAGAGCGTCAGCGCTCGGAATACATTTTTGTGTTTTTAGGTAGCTCTAAGCGTTGAACTGCCATTCATCACAGTGAAAGTGAAAAAAATCTTGAAGAATTTATAATTGCAATGCAAATTCCATATGCAATAGGGTATAACATTCACCACACTGAATTATCTCCTTATTTAAATAGTTGTACACCTTGTTTCATGTTCAGTATATCGTGTGAAAAATAAAATCTTCACTCTAAACAATATTTAACTATTTTTGACGCTGTCATTTTAAAACGTGTTCTAAACTAGAGTGGTTCCGTGATACTGTACTGCTGGCTGTGTCTCTCTTTTCCCCTCCTGCACTCCGCTAACCCAGAAAGCGAACATCTGAATTTCGTGGCCTCGTTTTTGGCGCTTTGAAATTATGCTTGTAGCGAATAGCAGCCATTTGCGGGGCGAGTTTCTTGGCCCAGGCATAAGGATCATTTGGCGCTTGAATGACGTTGAGGAGCTGTTGGTCAACATTTGTGCAATATAATTGTTTTGTGAAATGTTTCGAAAAAACAAGATGGCGGTATTAGTTCCGATTTGCACCACATGCGCCAAAATATCCTTGTATAGTTCGCGTCAAATAACTTTGACGCTCTCATGGCTGCGCAGTAGTCAATATCTATACTAAAACTGCCGCGTGCCTTGCCATGCGCATCGGAAAGCCTGGTCAGAGCGGTAAAGTTATTTGACGCGAACTATACGTAGTATTGTGGAATAGACATAGTGGGTGGTAAAATAAAAGATTGCATCCAAGTTCTTCAGGTTTATAGTTTCGTACTTGTTTCTTCTCAGATAACTGATATACTACATACAATACTTTTTTTTTTGTAAATACATTCTTATATAGATAATTACATCCAGACTCAGGACAAACAGATATGTTCATGCACACAAATGTTTGTCCTGGATGGGAATTGAACCCACGACCTGTGACTTGATAGGCGGTATCTTAACGAACCACACCAGCTGGCCTGTCGGATAGTTTCACTGTAAACTTTACAAATACACAGGCAGACAAAATCATTTGAAAAACGAATATGGATACAACAATAGATTCAAATGGACCCGACCTTTTTTTGTGTATTTATGTTACTGGCCATTACAGCGGAATGTCGTCCATCATTTGCTTAAATATGAAGCTGCATGGTCCCGCATAATTTAGCTGAGATTGAAAGTCGGGCAGAAACGGGATACGCATTAATTACTCACACTTACCCGCCTAATTGTATTATGAATAAATGTTTTACATTTTGCTATATTTATCTTCATTTGTTTTTGCGAAATAATCAGAGGTGATAGAGGTAGGAATATGTTTGTAGAATTTTCAAATTGTGTTCTTTTCTACCACCTGAATCAAGGACTTGATGTAAACTCTTCTAAAGGCAAAAGTCACACGTATCTACTAGAGGTCTGAGTGGTCAGGATCTTATCATCATCATCTGCCTAGCCTTTTCGCAACTATATGTTCGGGTCAGCTTCCAGTCTAACCGGATGCAGCTGAATACCAGTATTTTACATGGAGCGACTGCCTATCTGACCCCCACAACCCAGTTACTGGGTAATACGATACCCCTTGGTAAGACTGGTGTCAGACTTTCGGGCTTCTGACAACCGTAACGACTGTCAAAGATCCACGAATCACAGCCGGGAGCAACGGCTTAACGTGCTTTCCGAGGCACGGAGGAGTCTCGGTATGCAAAGATCACCCATCCACGGACCAACACCGGAAAGCGTAGCTTAACTTGATAGATCGAGCCGTGCGGCGTTTATTACTTAGCCACGAGCTTTCTGAGTGGTCAGGATCTAATACACATTAATCATTTTTAATTATTTAAGGGGCCTCTGCGAGTTGGCTTCGGCTCCTCGTACGCCTTCCAAAGGGTCGGGACCCCAGAGTCCCGAGAAATGTCAAAAAATAATAATAATAATATCCTGGGACATTTCACACACGGTCAACTGATCCCAAACTAAGCAGAGCTTGTACTATGGAAACCAGATAACTGATATAGTACATACACTACTTTTTTTTTGTAAATACATACTTATATAGATAATTATACACAGACTTAGAAAAAACAGACATGTTTATGCACACTGAATGAAAGCACCGTGACTTATACTACTATTTAGCTATAATACTTATTACCTATAATATTCAACACTGAAATATTAACAGTACCTATTAGTAATTATTTATTTATTAAACCATTTATGTACACACATACAAGAAAGAAAAGCACACAAATAAAAAATAAGAAACAGAAACAACAAAAATACCGGCCAAGTGTGTGTCGGACTACGCACAATGAAGGGTTCCGTAGTTGGGATGAATAATTTATCCCAAGAACAAACTTAACATTGTAGTTGAAAAACATGTTCTCCCATACATTCCAACTGTAAAAGTAACAGTAGTTTTGGAGATACAACGGGGATGATCAATTATCGTCTATTTTCTTAAATAATTTAAAAACAATTTATTTTCAAATTAAAATTTATATATATTTGAGACCTCTTAATAAGTCCTTTCCTTTGATATGTCACACGGTACAGTTTAAAAAACTTTTTTTTTTAATTTTCTTATTGACCCCCAAAATTGCTCCCATATTCAAAATTCATTTATTTACGATAAACGTCCGTGTTTGGGTCACAGAAATTCATACGTGTACCAAATCTTATTCGGTCTATTAGATTCGGAGCAAATTGGCTTTGCCTGACGGACAGACAGACAGACACACGAGTGATCCTATAAGGGTTCCGTTTTTCCTTTTGAGGTACGGAACCCTAAAAATAAATGCTGACGTCATGTTTACAAGAATAATGCTTCGGGGGTAGTAGGCAACATAGTATTAGTTATTAATGTAATGAGAAAAGCAACAGATACCATTACTGAAACTACTACAGCAGATGACGATGCCATTATCTCAGTAATTTGTAATTGTCTTTACGACTAAGACTGTTTGTCCACCGCATCGGGTATGTGACATTGTAGGAGAGTTATGGAAGGAGAAGATAAACCAGGTTTTATTTGGAGAAAATACACAGTATATTATAATAACCTTACGGTATCAAAGACATGTCACAGTGTACAAAAGATCAAAAACGTATTCCAAACAAACTACCTTTCAAATTTAAATTTACTCATAATATATGACGGAGGAAGAACCTCCATAGCATTTTCAAAAAGTGTGACGTCAGCATAGCTGACGTCACTGATATCGTCTTCGTGGTGATCATTTATCTTCGATTTCCAAAACAAAACTTCACGACTTGTTTCAAGGCTTTGTTTATTCAACTGACAGCATGACGACGTCCCAGAGAAGTCCGCACTGTCCGGCGGCTCGAACAAGAATGATCTTAGCGCTTTTTTTTTTTTATAAATGGCATCTCGTAGTTGACCTAGAGAGGTCGAGACTACTTAACCGGACTATCCTGTGGCTGCCTTAAGATGACTCAAAGCCTCCAGCCAGGGGCATAAAACTTACAGACTTAGCGACTACACGCTAAGGGCTCCCCCTGTGGGGAACGGGCCTCGGCTTAGGGCGTCGCTGGGGGGAGGACAGCAAGATGGGACAGGCTGGATCAGATTAGAATTATTATTGTCAGGGGAGTTTAAAGCAGCTACGCCACCAGCTGGCACATCATACCCGAGCAAGGGACGGGAGGGAGGACGATTATTACGGGGTCGTCGCGTGGGACCACGGCGGCGAGGTCGGAATGTCGATTTGTTTTTGTTCCTACGGTCCCTACTGCTCTCCTGGAGAAGAGTTATGGGGTCGTCGGGATCTGAGAGGACAAGCCTAAGGCGGCGGACCTTACTAATACGAGAGGGGACATAGCTAGCCGCCTCGACAACCAGAGGGTTGCGATGGTTGGTGGCTGAGTCGAAGAAACGCTTGGAATTGCGTTTCAAGAACTGGGAGATGGTGGGAATATCAAGATCTACGTGGAGGATTTCGTTCCGAACGAACCAAGGGGCTCCCGTTGCCTTTCGGAGGAAACGGTTTTGGAGGGCCTCCATCCTATGAATGAGGTGAGGTTTTGCGTGCGCAAACACTGAATCCGCATAGGTCATGATGGGGCGAATGCACGCTGTATAAATGCGCAATTTGCACCTAAGTGACAATTTGCTACGTGCATTCAGAACGGAGTGGAGATCTTAGCGCTTACAGTGCGGCCGTATTTATAGGGATCGTCCCACGTGCACATTTTTAGGTTAAGTATTGAACTATGTAAATTACAATTATTTTTAAGTAGTAATGTTAATTTTACATCGTAATAATCAATCATTATTTTGTGAATTAATTTCAAACAATCAAATTATCATTTTAATTATTTAAATAGACGAACACGATGAGTAGTTGCGCCGATACGGCCATACTGACAGGCGGTGCGTGCTCTGCACCAGCCTCGTTGATTCTCGTTGTGATACTTGTAAGTACCTGTAAACATAGAAATTTTTTCTCTGAGTTGGATATCTGTTAGGCAACTTGCGTTGCTTTCTGTTGGTTGTAACATAATCACACAACTGTCTTGCATGTTTGAAAATATTAAGGTATTTAGATTCTCGGAGGTTCTCGAAGGGTTTCCGGAGGTTCTCGAAGGGTTCTCGGAGATTCTCGAAGGATTCTCGGAGGTTCTCGAAGGGTTCTCGGAGATTCTCGGAGGTTCTCGAAGGGTTCTCGGAGGTTCTCGAAGGGTCTCGGAGATTCTCGAAGGGTTCTCGGAGATTCTCGGATATTCTCGGAGGGTTCTCGGAGGTTCTCGAAGGGTTCTCGGAGGTTCTCGAAGGGTTCTCGGAGATTCTCGGAGGTTCTCGAAGTGTTCTCGGAGGTTCTCGAAGGGTTCTCGGAGATTCTCGAAGAGTTCTCGGAGATTCTCGGAGGTTCTAGGATCGTCATTGCATGACAACTGAATTTAATTCACGACGAATTTTATCATCACAAAGTGCGTGAGTCAGCGCGATTATAAGGTCAACCCTTTTGCTCTTGACTCTAGTCTAGGTCGGAGGCAACAGAGACAGAGTCGACGATGGAGTGAGCTTACGCAGAAGAAGCTCTTGACTCTCACTTTAAAGAGACTAGGGTTGTATGCGCTCGGAAACACAGACGCAGGTAGGGAGTTCCACTCTTTTGCTGTGCGTATTATAAAAGACATTTGGAAGCGCTTAGTGCGAATTGATGGAATAGCAACTAGGTAGGGATGGTAACTGGCATTGCGTCTAGATGTCTGATGGTAGAAGGGGGCCGGCGGAACGAGGTCGTGGAGTTCTTGAGCTCACTCTCCGAAGTACAATCTGTAGAAGACCTACAAGCAGGCAACCTTGCGGCGATGAGCCAAGCTATGAAGCTTAGCATATACCAGTTTTAAGTCGCCAATGAGCCTCTTAGCTCTGCGTTCCACCGAGTCAAGCGTGGCTAGTTGGTACTTTGCTGATCCATCCCAAAGGTGGCTGCAATACTCCATGCAGGATGGGACTTGCGCTTTGTAAAGAGTTAAAAGCTGTTCAGGCGTAAACTATCGCTGCACCCTATTTAGGATGCCCAATTTCTTCGCCGCAGTTTAGGCTTTGTACTCAATGGTGGCGCCAAAGTTGAGACCAGATGTCAACTCCATGTCTAGGAGCTCAAGCCGATCAGTTACAGGAACAGATGCACCCCGAAAACTAGGAGTTTGAGCGAAACGACTCCTTTTAGCGGTAAAAAGACACGGCTGTATTTTGGTGGCGTTAAAAGAGGCCTAATTATCATCACCCTACTGGGAGACAAAGCTTAAGGTCAAATCTGTCCGCTCTACCATGGCCTCTCAAAGAACGAACTTCGGCCCGTTGGTTTTTGCGCTGGACAAGTATTTCTCTGATACTGTACTGTCATCTGCGTACCCAACAATACCAGGCTGAAGCAGGTCATTGATGTGCAGCAGGAAAAGAGTTGAATAGAGAACAGACCCCTGAGAAACTCCGGCATCAATAGCCATAAAGTCAGAGGAGCAGCCATCAACGACTACTCTGATCGACCGTTCACTAAGCAAATCCGATATCCAGCTACAAAAATCAGTCCGGATGCCATAAGCAGGAAGCCTGCTAAGCAAAGCAGCGTGCCAGACCCTGTCAAAGGCGTTCGACATGTCAAGCGACACAGCAAGTGCTTCGCCGTGTTTCACGATGGCTTCGCCACAGCAGTGCGTGACATATACAAGAAGATCGCCAGTTGACCATCCCCGGCGAAAGCCATATTGACGGTCACTGAGGAGATCATTGTCTTCAAGGTAGGTCAGTAACCATTACCTTGCACAGAATGGAGGTAATAGCGATCGGATGGTAATGGGCAGGGTCTGCACGGTTACCCTTTTTGGGCACTGGTTGTATATTTGCAAGCCTCCAGGATTTCGGCACCGTTCTTTTTTCAAGAGAGAGTCGGAACAAACGTGTCAACACAGGAGGCAGTTCAGGCGCACACTGCCTCAACACTCTCGCTGGAATGCCGTCAGGCACGCTGGCCTTGTTCACGTCTAGACTGCCCAACTCTACTCTTCGGACCTCTTTAATGTGAATTGCGATCTCCGGCAACGAGGAGACACAATGAGGTACAGTAGGTGGTTGCTTGGAGTCAGCGACCAGACGTGAATTGCTCGCAAAGAGAGAGATGCAAATAAATTTGCTTTCTCGCTTGCAGAATGAGCACTTCACCTATGGCACACCATTCGGTGATATCAGACTCGGGTTCATCATTTGAAGAAAAGAGACGATATGTTGGGTCATGGTGGCATTTGTTTGGTTAAGGGGTGGGAGTGGATCTTATCCCACTTCTGATGACGGAGGAAGAACCTCCATAGTATTTTCAAAAAGTGTGACGTCAGCTATGCTGACGTCACTGATATCCTCTTCGTGGTGATCACTCATCTTCGATTTCCAAAACAAAACTTCACGACTTGTTTCAAGGTTTTGTTTATTCAACTGACAGCATGACGACGTCCCAGAGAGGTCCGCACTGTCCGGCGGCTCGAACAAGAATGATCTTAGCGCTTTTTTTTTTTGCGGACCTATCGCAGTTTGCTCCGGGTGCATTGACTGCTTAACCGAGCGTTGGCGGGGCCAGAAGGGCCTCTCGCCGGGTTAGAAATTAATCTCTAAGTAGCGCAGCTAAGGGCGTCCCATAGTGGGACTCGAACCTAGGCTTAGGGCGTGCGGCCGTATTTATAGGGATCGTCGCACGTGCACATTTTTAGGTTAAGTATTGAACTATGTAAATTACAATTATTTTTAAGTAGTAATGTTAATTTTACATCGTAATAATCAATCATTATTTTGTGAATTAATTTCAAACAATCAAATTATCATTTTAATTATTTAAATAGACGAACACGATGAGTAGTTGCGCCGATATATACAAAACACAAATAAGTTTGTATATCCAACAGACGTCAACGAGAAACGAGATTATTCCATAGTAAATGTCCGGCTTCGAACTTACGGCCGTAAGTTCGAAGTCGGACAGGCGCTTTACTTTGTGTAAATTATTTTACCCATTCCAACACTTACAATAAAATTAGCAAATAGTACTATTTTACCCATCCCTACACTTACAATAAAATTTGCAAATTCTGCGATCTAAAGGGCTGCTCAACCACCTGTAAGAAAACCCTAACTTCAGTTCTTTTAAAACTATCATACGACGACACCAAAGCATTGATATAGTACGTACACACACACACATACACACACCCACACGCACCCTCACTCACCACAGCACAAGCCCAACGTTAACCACTGATATTTTTATTCTGTGTTCAGAATCATGAGAACGTTTTATTTTATTTTACTTAATTTTCATTTATATCCTTTGTTTATGAAACATGTGTAATGACCTAACATCCTCAAAATTAATGCAACCCTTTATAACTTTGTGAAATTTGCGCTCCCGAGTCATAAGATTCAAGCGACGCTTATTTTGTGGCTCACCGAAAATGTCACATTGTATTGTCACTTTTTGATGAATAAACTTTATAATTGTTTTATAGTATCAAGGAGGACTGCCTTCTGAATCAGGCTCTTCACCCAGCCACCCAACGAGAGCCTCTTGAGATGTTGGTTGAGGCTCTTGGCGATAAGGCCGTTGACCGTAACGACTATTGGCACAATGATTGCCGAGTCCACATTCCACATGGCGACTACCTCGTGAGCTAAGGCGAGATATTTCAATTGTTTCTTCTTCTCAGCCTTCACGAGGTTCTCGTCATGCGGGATAGTGACATCGATGATCATTGTGCGGCGCACTGATCGATCTAATACCACTATATAGGCTTATTGGCTACAATAGACCTGTCGGTGATAATAGATCGATCCCAATATAACGTGACATGGTCATTCTCGAGAACTGGGTCGGGCACATACCTGTAATACGGTACCTCAGAGTCCACAAGGCCGTATTTCAGAGCAAGTTAAAGTATTCGAATCGCAACCCGTGAAATACTTAGGTATAATTGAGTAGTTCCGACGGCCATCTGTGGTCTTCATAATCAGTTCCACTTTACCAAATGGTGCAGAGAGAAAATGCACGAGAGAAAATGCACGAGTTACTATAAAAAATACCCAAATCGCTATAGGTGGGCCTATAAAATTGAAGGGTTTCTCTCGATTTCCATGGAATCCTCTTATTGGATTCTAACTTGGTGGCTATGGGACTACCTAGAGAGCAAACCCTTTCAAACAAAAAAATAATTTTGCAAATCCGTCTATATAATGACGGAGTTATTTATGGCCGAACATACATAAGACAATATATATAAACGTCCGAATTGAGAACTTCCTCCTTTTCAGAAGTCGGTTAAAAAAAATAAGCGTAAAGCCTGTACTGTTGCAGTTGTTACGAGGGATATGATTTCATTTATTTGCCTTAAGTAAGTGAGGTACCTAAAAAATAACATAAGACTGATTGTGATATTAATTATAATTACTTAGTTTCGTAAAATTAATATAATAATAATAATAATCCTTATTTGGCAAATAAAATACAACAAACAACCTTGCACAATTCATACTGAATATGATACTGTACTGCCAATTTTTATCGATATGTTTTATTATACACCCCATCACCAAAAGCTACCGCACCATAGGTGCTCAAAAGGGAATAAAGTTGATTTTTTTTTATTGTTCCTCTTTGAGCACCACGTTAAAATATTTATTGGTGTTCAAATACCTTTGGTGCTCAATTCATAGGTGCTCCAAAATAGGTGCTCAAACGGGAATATTCCGTCTGGATTTGTGCCCGAAGGTAGGTACACCTTCGCCTCTCCCTGCGGGGAAAATGAGCGTAATGCTATTATAGAGGTATGAGGAACAGGGTGTGAAGTTCACTCATCCTCCATAGAAAATCCTCCGTTGGGACGTTGTATTATATGCAAGTCGCACGGTAAACTCTGATTACGCGATGCAGGATTTTGCGTGACGTCAGTGTGAGTGCGCTGTGGTGAAGGTTTAGAAAACAGACAAATTGCTTACTTCTAGATAGGCCGTATTTTTTACGAGTTCAGAAATGTTCCACTCGAGAGCATTCTAATCACTATGACGTAAACAAATAATTGTTTTTTCCAGAAAGAAGTCACACCTGCAATCTGGTGAAATGAGTCATGGTATTGATCACAGAACAGGTAATTTATCTGTTGGTATTGATCTACATGATTGAATCGATCGGCTTCAACTATAGAGTTTTTACTCAAACGGCCTACAAATAATATTTTTTTTCCTTTTTTGACTTCTTCGCTGTTTTGTAGGTTTTTGTGATCTCCTCTGAAATCAATTTTTTTCTGTCAAGTCAGAGTTTTTTACAACACACATGTAAAAATTGGGTTATGCAGGTAAAAAAAAAAAACATTAGTAAAAAACAATTGAGTAGTTAGTATTTTTTTAAATTTATCTAATTGTTTATAATTATGAAGATTGATATTTCAAAATACCACCGAGACTTGTGGAATTTAACCTTTTCTTTTTTTTTCTGCTAAGCTTTCTTGAGCAATTGTCTCTTGTGAGTCCCGTTTAGATAATCACGCTTCATCAACCAACAGTAGTAAGAAATTATGCATATTCCACTTTCCTTGGTACCTGTGCTCCATTTCCTTTATATCCTGGTGAAATCTTTCTCCTTGTTCCTCACTAAATGCTCCTAAGTCATCAGGAAAGTAGCGAATGAAGGAAATTAACTTTGAGACTCATTAGGCAACCTAATTTCGGGGAATTTTGGAGCATGTTATTTATAATTGGGGCTTATATGATTTCGTAAAAAGTTTTTAATATAATAATACCGATACGGCCAGTTCTAAAGTAGTCAGTTTTCCATCGAATAAATTTCTCCAAATTCTGACGT
The DNA here is from genome assembly GCA_948252095.1 of Dicycla oo. NCBI lineage: Eukaryota > Metazoa > Arthropoda > Insecta > Lepidoptera > Noctuidae > Dicycla > Dicycla oo. The sequence continues at coordinate 18,745,734 of OX411728.1, forward strand.
GATGGATTTATTTAACAATTTTCCAGTCACACCCAAATCTGGGAGAAACACTACTTGAACTTAAAAAAGGTAACTCGTTGTAGGTCTGTGTTATATTATGTTTTCACTATATAATTGGCGAATTAATAATAATATAATAAAACATTTATTATCAGGCTAAAATGGCCCATAGACACATACCTTAAAAGTAACATATTATATAAAGTATAAAACAAAAACGTGTGTTAATAAATATAGCTAAAAACTATGTTAGTAGGCTTCACTTCACTCGCTTATCCTTGAGCTGTCCTGTGGCACTTGTCCGCGGAAGTGACGGAACACCACGTCCTGCGGCCAGAAGGCTTCTTCCATGACAACGGGCAGGTAACAATTCGGTACTCGCACCACGAACGCTTTGAAATTGACGTTGCGGCGCGACTCCAGTAACTTCACCCTCGGCATGTAACTTGTCTTCTGGCGCACGTCCTCCACGATGTCCTCCGCCTTAGTGCTGCAGTGCAGGCGGGAGATGTACACTGGTGTGTTCAGCTTAGCGGCACACAGGCTCACTTCAGGCTCCGTAGGAGCTTTGCCGAAGCCATTCTTTTTGGTTCGTGATCGCTGCTCCTCCTTTGCACTGTCAAGAAACTCTCATCGTCAGTCCTATTCGGCGCCTTTTCTGGCATAGGCTTCCTACTTGGAGCGCCTGGGGAATTCACGGTGACACTAGCAAAATCCCTTCTTAATGGTGAAGTCACCTGAACGATCTTATCCAGTGGCCACGACCTACACGCTCAAGCGAGATGCGTCTTACGACAGCGACATCGGACAAGACAAATGAAAGAAGTTGTTCAAAGCATGCCACGAGTCACCGCGACGCGTCTTGCGGAGCGACGGTACTCACGCGAAGGAAACAAGTGACGCGCGCGCGTTTCTCGTTTCGAGTAGCATCGCTTGTGGCCGTGGATGGGGCCTTACGATTTGACTTGGTCATGAGATAATAGAATAATATGATTTGACCTGTCTTGAGACATGGATGTTCATTCATGTCGTAATCAATATTTATTTACCCAAGTATGAACCTAAACCGCAAAATTCTCACCTAGCAAATATCAGAAATAATTTGAGAACAAATTGTTTGCGGCTATTGTACACCGTCATAAGGAAAAAGACGTATCTGATATTTTTTTCGAATTAGAGTTATTTTCATATTCGGAATCAGCAAAAAAGACGAATCTACCAGTATTTTTAATTTGGCGTAAACTTAACGAAACCTAATAATTCTTACTATTAAAAGACGCATCTGCAGTCAGTTTAAACAAGACAAAATATTTTTTTTCTTAATTTCTGTCAATCAATATTTCTGTAGGTACGTTGTTTTTCCTTACGGCGGCAGTATAGGTGGCTTGTTTAGCAACATAATACGTTCTACAGGATATCTGTGTATAGTCTGTTACAAAAATATTTATTGAAATTGTAAGCAAAAGTATCAGGAAACCTGTGGATACCAAATTGTAGAGCCACTTACAAATTGAGAGCTTCCATTTGGTTATTTTAAAAATTTATATGCGAAGTTCTAAATTATAAATCACTTTAAAGATGTTTTTAAGAATTTAACCTGAACAGGATTGTTTACACTTTCATCAGTTACTTTTGGAACATAATCATATGTTTATTCGTGTTGCATTTTTGTTTAAACTAATATTATCTATACACCTATACGAATAAAAATATTGAAGTGTCTGTTGGTAATTAAAAAAATAATAATCCAAAAATCAATAAAGAATAAAAAGTTTTTTTTTGTAAATGTAATGTAATGTCGACATAACAGCTTTTTACTAAATGCTTAATGTATACAAGACAAGTTTTTAAGCAGTGCGCAAATTTACACACCCATGAATATGAACACAGGCTGAATATACAGATTAAACAGGGTAGGAGATGTTAAGCCACCCTGCCTGACTCCGCATTCGAGCATCCGAAATTGCCCTCGCCCACTTAATACGTACTATCAAACTGGTTCGCGTACCAGTACTGGAACATGCTGATGAGTTCCGGTGTCAAATCTATGCTCCTCTGCTTGCTCCATAACAGGTTATACACTACATAGTCGAAAGCCTTGGACAAATCAAGGAAGCACGCATACATGGGTTGACGGGATGCTTAAGACACAGTATAGCTCTTTCAGAGGACAGCCGGCGACGAAACCCGAACTGGTTATCGATCGAGTTAGTGTTACCGATCTATTTAATTGTGCATTAAGCAAACCGTCAAACACCTTAGCCGTTACAGTGGCAAGAGAAATAGGCCTGTAGTTACTCTTATCATTAAGGTCACCAGTTTTATTCTTCACTACAGGCACTACCACTGTTTTCATAAAGTCAGCTGGTAGGTAGGAATGGCTCACGCACAGCGAGTAAAACATAGCCAAGACCCTAGCAATGTGTGGTCCGGCGTGCTGTAGGTACTCAATGCTGAGCCCATCATGACCCGAGGACTTACCCCTAGAGATAATAGAGCCTTATGGCTTTAGTTACGTCCTTTACCCGAAAGGACGTCACCGCCTCCCGACCGTTTACGTCAGCATCGAGCACCCCCTTCGCTGTACCCAATTTAGACTTTACCGAAAAATGATCCTTAAAGAGATGCTCACAGGAAGGCTGGGGCGTAAGTTTTCTTTTTATGGTGCCCTTCCAGAAGCCGCGGAAGTCCCCCCTGCAATGTTACACAGCTAGAGCGTCCATTCTTATTTAGTCCTGATGATTTTGGCACCATTTTAATCGAGACTTGAACACTCCTCTGCTATCGCACATTTCTTGGTATAAATACCCTGATTTAGGCCTACCACATAATACCCAATCGAGGAACTTAGATTTGGCCACCCTGTGAGCCTCGCTGACATGTTTGTTCCACCCAGCTATGCGCAGCCACCGCCGCCCTTCTCCGTGCCTCCCCGACTCGCCACTGCCTCTTCCCGGAGGGTAGTCATAATGTCGAAGTAAAGCGTATCCAGAACAAGCCTGTGGCCACGGTTACTACAGAAACAATCAGCACAGCTTACACATTCAGGAGGGATGTCAATTACTTAAAGTCGCTTATGACACTCTTTGACATACAACGAAACTTGTTCCTCACTTTTTCTACCCTACACTACATCTTTATTTACATGAGTAATCTGCGACGTGATCTTAGGGGACAGTAACTTTAAATTACAAATAACTAAAAGTGGAAAATGATCAGACCACAGAGTATCATACTTAACATCTACATTAACAACAGACTGCTTAGCCGAGTGAGTTGCTCAACAGTGGTCCAGCCAGCTGCTAGTCCCATGCACATCACTTACAAAAGTAAAAGTACCCGCGTCTAACCATAACACATCTATGTCTATACATGACCATTGTTGGTTGCTACAAATATTCATAAGTTCACGGAAAAACAACTCACCCGGATCCGCATTAAAGTCGCCTAAAATAAAAACAGATTAAATTCAATATTTGTCAACAATGGCACTTATATCACTTAGACAATCAGTAAAAGCTTGTAAATTGTCGGCAGAGTTAGTTGGTAAATAAACACTCATTACAATCACTTCTCTATCACCCGTTGCAATTTTAATGACACAAATACGGGCGTTATCGCAGTGTACCACTGACACCTGTTTAAACGCACTATATCTCCATAGCAACGCTACGCCACCATAGGGACGCCCGCGCAGTATCCCCGCGGATGTGTCAACCGCAGACGTTGTAGTGTATCCGAATCCGGTGTCGATCGTGCTGATAAAGGGTATGTCGTGCGGCATCAACCAAGTTTCCTGGAGACAAACCACGTCGCACGTACGGCACAAGTCTCTGAAGTCACCGATGGAGCGTTTCACATTCTTGCAGTTGAAAGTAGCAAATCGATAAGAACCGCTATCCTGACTATCCATTATTTGGTTTGTTTAGACCGTCTGCTTCGCTAAGATGTGTACCGTTTGTTGTCCTGTGTTTGAAGTTCACAAACCGCCGAAATAAGACACCTATAGGCCATAAAGTTTCGTCCATGATCGCATCGGATGATCGCATGAAATCCGTCAGTTTGATTGTGTGCAAACATTTCTGACGCACTACAGCACCGGGTACTTTGTAAACCCAATTTTTTTTAATGATAAAAATTACAAATTAACGATTTTCGGATTTTTTCCTTGACTTGTGCTGTGAGACCTTACTTCTATGTATAAATTCTATAAATATTCTATAAATTTTGATTCTCTTGAGAGTGTGGAAATTAACGTTTTTTACGGCATAAATGGCCGTAGGTATCTTTTTTTTAGGTTAAATTAGAATTTTATTTTTTCACAGCTTCAAGGGACTGTAGAATTGTACCATAATTGCGTAACACACTATCAATCGGAGTCGGTTTCATTTTGACAGTTTAACAACATTCATTGCGTTATTTACGTTGTTGAGTAGAATTTTTCGAACACATGAATTGGATTAGCAATTTGCTTAAAATGATTCAAATTCCGATTGATAGTGTGTTACGCAATTAGGGGGTTGAGTATATATAAGGTTTTAATTTTAACTTGATACCTCCACGCGTTCCCGAGATAAAGGGTCTAGACAAACAGACAGACAACAAAGTGATCCTATGAGGGTTCCGTTTTTTCCTTTTGAGGTACGGAAGCCTAAAAATGTTTTTTAGATAGTTTGTTTACAATGAAAAGAAGCTACCTATCTTGTCGTAACTTATTAGTCGCCTTTTTGATAGCAAGGGTACGGAAGCGGAAGCCATATTCTTGGTAGGTACACATAGATTCTATAGGGTGAATAAGTAGTCAATACAATATTATAGCTCGTACTGCTAACAAACATAATGTCACGCCTGTAATCCCCGAAGGGATAGGCAGAAACATACCTATAGTACACCCACATTTTGCCTGTTATGGTTAAATCCCATATAATAGGGGGCAAGCCTGCTTGTCAAAATGAAACCGATTCCGATTGAAAATGCGTTACGCAATTAGGATGCGGGCTGCTACTGAGAAATAACAAAATAAAACACATATAAAATTGCGTTTGCTTCGTCTACTTTCATTAAAAAAGAAACAAAAAAAAAATGTAAACAACATACCTACAGGGTTTTTGGTAAAACACCAGCAACCTCTTAAGGGGTCATTGTACTCATCATTACGAACAACTTTTACTATGGGACCAAAACTGAAATCGCGAAAAAAAATCAGCTGTTCAGTACATTTATGTTCGCATATTTCGTCAAAATGTACTGAACAGCTGTTTTTTTTTCGCGATTTCCCCTTAAGAGGTTGCTGGTGTTTTACCAATAACCCTGTATATTTTAACATTAACATAATTGAGATTAGATCGAAACTAGGTTTTGAACATCTTTAAGTTCTTGAATTGGCCCTCTGGTTAATTTATATCATTATTTACTGCACTACCTAGGCCTAAAAATAAAACCTTATAACAAAATCGTGAAATAAATTGTACCGCAAATAAATCCACCAAGATAAACATTGTCACGATTATAATCGATTTACATAATTATAACCCGCACTGCCTGACTATTGAATCATAGAACAATATGGGAAAATGATGATGATAAATACTAAAAACTTGTAAAGAATGCCCCTATTGTATGAACTTACTACTCACCTTTATAAAAAAAATGCTATGTCATTATTTTTGTATGTCATATGGAAAACGGGTTGAAAGTACACATTGAAGGCTAAAGATAGCTTTGGCATTATCCTCAAAGTCGTTTTTAGTAGGGAAAATACGCGTTATGTGAAGGAAATACTGGTCGCATAATATCGGGAAACGGTAAACAAAGTAGGGTTTTTGTGACGTAAATAAGAGTAGGTGCTGAACGTCCCGTCGCTTAAGTGTACGAGATTAACTTGCGCGTGACGTGACGCATGATTTTGTGTGATTATTCAAGTCAACGGACCATCTGAACCTAGCCTATTTCTCATTGCAATTCGTTAGGTAAATTTTAATGAGTGTGTTTACAATCTACTGATATAATTATTTTAGTGATAGCCGTTCTTCAGAAGTAATCTGTAATAACGCAGCAGTCAGTGTTGTGCTATTGGTAGTATATCCATGGCAACAAAGTAGATACGGAAATATACATTTTTGCAAAATGATATTTTTTTTTTACAAAAATGAGCTTATATCAACCCTATCTACAATAGCCTGTATTAAAATTAGTTAAAAAATACTCGTAATGAAGAAAAACTGGCTCGTAAATGAAAAGTAAAACACTCGATAAAAAAAAAAATCACGCAGTAGAAACGGACATTTGAATTTGACATTTGGAGCTTTGACAGATGCTTGAAACGTCAACAAAGTCATCAGTTAAAGTTTATAGTGAAGCTTTACCCGTTACTACAGCTAAATACAAGGAATATATTATGTCTTTGTGTCCTACAAAACTTAATCCCACCAAGATCCCAGGATTTCTACAAAAAGATTAAGCATAGCAGCGTCATTGAGGAGCTCGTGGCTAAGTAATAACAGCCGCACGGGTCGATCCATCCAGGTTAAGCTACGCTTGCCGGGGTTGGTCCGTAGATGGGTGACCATCTTTACATACCCAGACTCCTCCGTGCCTCGGAAAGCACGTTAAGCCGTTGGTCCCGGGTCGTCAGAAGCCCGAAAGTCTGACAACTAGTCTTACCTAGGGGCTATCGTATTACCCAATAACTGGGTTGTGGAGGTCAGATAGGCAGTCGCTCCATTTAAAATACTGGTATTCAGCTGCATCCGGTTAGACTGGAAACCGAACCCAACATAGTTGGGAAAAGGTTAGGCATATGATGATGATACACACTGTGTAATTTTGCTTCGATTGCGGTCACCTATATTTTATCCAGTGAAGAACTAATTTATCTGGGAAGGAACCATGATTTTGTTATGTTTAGTTTTATAGTTATTTAAAGTTATGCTGACGTCAGCAAAAAACTATTTTTAATTGTACATTTCAAAATAATAATATGATTTACATAAATCATTGTTTTATTACAGTAACAATACATTATCTAACTCCATACAAAGTTTAGGTATTGCATCTACGATGTACAAAGAGAAATCGACTTTTTTTCTAATTTCACTAAATTGCGGTTTTCTCCATATTCCTATCGATTCCGTGTCTGATTTTAATTCTGAGCATGCATAATATAGTTCTTAACAACACAAAATAAAAAGCAAATAAGTTATCATTGGGACTTCGGAAATATTACATTTCTAAAGTTTCCATAGAAATTCTATGGAAATAGGGTTGTCAAATTGCATATACCAACTTATTTTATATTATTAAAATGGAAAGATGTAAAATAAATTTTGTTAATTTTTGAGCCGTTTCTTTTTCTTTAATCTTCGACATCCGAAGATATTAAGACTTCTTCAGATGGTAAAATAACATTTTCATCATATTTGGTTTCATCAAATAAGTCCTCTTGATTGAGAACATTTTCCGATGATGGTTTTAACAGACAAAGAACTTTTTCGGGTAGAACTAAACGCTTGTTATTTTTTTGGCGACTACTGAGTGACATCATGGTTAGAAATGGATCTGAAGATTCTAAAGCTCTGTGAAATAGGTCAAGCACAGTTGTCTTCCGGTTTAATTTTCTCGTATGGTGTTCCCTATCATAACGCCAAAATTTGTTACGAGAGTCTGAAGCTTGCTCACTCAGCATACCAATTGGTAACGGACTAGACTTTATAATTTGACTTCCGTGAGCTAATATTTTGTGAAGTGTAACTGACATGTAGCACCACTCGTATTTTTCTACAAGACATTTTTGCATAAATTTCAGCTTGAATTCTTTTTTCCACTCCTCAACAATCTTGGCCTCAATCGATTTTTTTGAGACTCACCATTTTCGCACTGCTGGGTCATTTTTGTATCCTAAATGAAGACCATATTTTAGCGCTTCCGAATTAACTGGCCTCCCCGAAATCTTTTCCAGTTTATTAAATTATATACATGTGGCATCGCAACACGCGCATCGTAATTGTGATTTAGTATCAGTAATCGCGTTAAATACCAATATAATTTGGGATCTCCAATGACACTATGCCCGGCGCTAGTTTCCGCATAAATAGATGTGAGATCTTTGATTTCCTCCTCAACCCGGTTTGTTTCTTGCCAAGTCAATTCTTTAGATTCAGATCGATATTGAATTTTGATTGGGCGACAAAACCTGTAAGCTAACTTTTACTATGGGACCAAACCTGAAATCGCGAAAAAAAGAACAGCTGTTCAATACATTTGACGAACTATGCGAACATAAATGTACTGAACAGCAGATTTTTTTTCGCGATTTCAGGTTTGGTGCTATGACCCCTTAAGAGGTTATTGGTGTTTTACCAATAACCCTGTATTTTATTTTACATCAAGAAAGATAGTAAATTGGCAATCAAAGTTATCCAAGAATAGTTATAGTAAAGTAGGAGACAGCCCTAACCTCAAAAATAGAAATTCAAAAACTCAGAAGTCCCGCATTATCCACACCTGTTTTTTTTTTTTATAATATAGCATGTCGGCGTGAGCAAATTATTGCAATATAAAAAGAAACGGAACACTGTGACGTCATCGTACCACTCAGTGAATCAGGCGAGTTGTGGAAGGGATCGGCATTTATAAGACGGAGCGCCGAGTACGTGCGGTCCACACTCAGAACACGGTCCCTTCTCATCACCCGGGCTCGGCTCGACCTGAAAACGGGGAGGTGAGGGGGGCCATACACCCCTTCTGTAGGAACGTCGAGTCCGTAAATCTGTCGCTGGATGCCATCTGCTGGGCTTCCCCCATGTAGGTGGGGGTCTCACCCGGTAGTGGTTGTCCGCCGATTTATCGGTGAAGCAAGCGGCGTTGGGCATCAACGTCGTGGCGTGCCTACAGACACAAATTTTCAGACACCTCTCTACATGGGCGTGTATGCCGCACGCCCAAACATCCTTCCGCCAGTGGCGACCAAAATGAGGGGCCCGTGGTTACGGGCCACCGTATTGCTTTCGCGGTCGGGGGGCCATGCCCCGACGCCGCACGCCGCGCCCCCTTACGGGGGCGTAGCGACATCCCGCAAGTTACGTGCGGTCATTCCGATTCTAGCGTGCGCCCCGTCCACAACTCTAATTGTGACACGGATCACGCCTGAATCATACCATTATTATTTTATTTTGAACAATGGCGAATGACGACCCTCAACACAATATGGACCCCGTAAGAAGTCGGTCTCCTTCACCAATCATCCAGTCAGGCTCCACTCGAGCCGAAAAGCATATTTTATTATTAAACTATTCTTGTTAAAAAAAATGCGGATACAATGAGACTAAACAAATAAAAAATATTTTTAATTTTTGAAAAAAAAAATATTTTTCCTTCTATTTACGGTTATTAAATTTTTTTGTCCACTGTACTAGAAGATGTAACAGTCCTTTTTAAGACCTCATCTATAATAATTACAAAATCGTATATTTGAGACGAAATAAAGCATTTCTATGGTTTCTATCGATTTTTCTCGAGTTTTAAAATAACTTCAAAACTAAACATAAAAATATCATAGTGCCTTCCCAGAAGTTTTATTTCTTCGCTAGATCTGTAGGATTAAAAGATAAAATATAGGTGACCGCCATCGAAGCAAAATTACACAGTGTGTGATAGCATCGTCATTGAAGAATTTTGGGGCCAATAAGAAAAAAAGTTTCAAACGGTACACGTGTGACATATCAAATGAAAGGGTTTACTGTGAGGGTCTCAAACATATTTATTTATTTATAAATTTTAAAATAAATTGTTCATAAGTTATTAAAGAAAATAGACGAACATTGACCATTTCCTCCTTATCTCCGAAACTACTACAGAAAAAAATACAGAAAATAGTTCTATACCTATTCTTTGAAATCAAGCCTTTAGTACAGATACTACCGCGCCGTGTGGGTTCGGCCGCTGTCGTGTTCGGTCGGCAGCGCAAGCGAGATGCCACTATGCGAGACGAGCGGGACGGTGGTAGGCGCTGTGCGCGTCATAAAAGTCAGTCGTAATTATGGAACCGGGTTGAGTGTATGCGCGCGCTTTGAGGTTAGGTTTTCTTGGGAGTCATTGCGCGGGCGCCCGGGAATTTAGATACTAGAAATCGGTACGGTTTTGCTTCGTATCGGGTGTGCTACTACGGAGCACCGAGGCCTGTGTTTGGACTATAAGTTGCACGAGAAGTGGTGTGAACAAGGCGTGGTCGCCGTGGTCGGTCGGCGAGCTGAGGAAGACGGGTCGTCTTGGAGAGCTCGGATCCTGCTGCAAGGCCATCGCAAGGTTCACAAACACACACAATACACATACACACCTCAAAACTTGCGAGTGGTCACGGAGTGATATCGACTCGAAGCAGAGGTAAGATTAGGTATAAGTAGGGTTAGCTGGCGCGTATCGCGTTCGATTTGCTCTCGTCCGGATAACCGGTTTGTTGGCCTTTCATCTATGCCCGTGAGAGGCCCGGTGGGTCCTGGCGAGAACACCTATAGATTAGAGACAAACTTATAAGAAGTCTATGGTCTTAAAATAACATGGTAAATCTCTTAATATTGCGCGTACAAACTTAAATTTGCAGTTAGAATGTATGGGAGAACATGTTTTTTTAACTAAAATGTTAAGTTTGTTCTTGGGATAAATTCATTCCAACTACGGAACCCTTCATTGTGCGAGGTCAGACACGCACTTGGCCGGTTTTTTTTAAACAAGTCCTGTCGTGGTGATGAGGACTCAGTTTATTCTATAAATATTATACCTTCTGATCTGTAAACTAAAAAATTGGCCTGAATATTTATTTATCTAAATCTATACTAATAATAAAGCTGAATTTGTTTTTTTTAATGTTTTTTGTATGTTTGAACGCACTAATCTCTGGAACCGCCTGTCGGATTTGAAAAATTCTTTTTGCATTTGATAGCCTAATTCTTAAGGAAGGCTACAGGCATATCTGACATCACGCATTGACCTTTAGGTGCCAATCAAAAAGAAAAAAAAGCCGGAAAGAACGATAAAGGAAAATGTAGTAATAGCGCGGCCTGCCCGCGGAAGAACAATGCGGAAGAACAAGAAATTTCACGCGGACGAAGTCGCGGGCAAAAGCTAGTATTACAATAAAACCGGCCAAGAGCGAGTGGGACTCGCGCACCGAGCGAGGGTTCCGTACCATCGATAAAAAAGTGTGCTATTTAGAGACTTCGTTTTATTTTTCCTGTAATCTTTACTTTATTGTTTCTTTAAAAACTTCTGTCACATAGAATAATTTCAGATTTTTCTCTATGCTAACTTCGGAGATAGGGGAGGGGGAACGGTATTTTTTTTTACATTTTTCATCAAGTCGAAAACTATACGGCCTAGAAAAAAAGAAAAAAAAGGTTTGAAAATGTGCAAACAGCGCTCTTTCATATGATACCCCACATGCCCTAGTAGCCCCACTTCGAATTTTTAAGAACGTCTTTCAGTCCCTGTTGCAAAAAATATACATATTTTTATTTTTTCCTATTTGCAAAATAGTTGGGCAAACGTCATCTAAAACTATTCAAAAATTCAAGTCCATATCATTAGTAGTTTTTGAGATATCCAGCTGTGACAGGCAGACAGACTGAGTCGCACCATAAGGGTTCTTTTTATTTTACCACTTTGCTACGGAACCCCAAAAACATTATGTGTTTGAAATTCTTATGTGCATGTTTTTGACCTTTTTTATTATTTTAACCTACAATTATTGTAACAAGGATGAAATGAAGCTGAAATAATATTGAAAAATGTCGAAAAACTTCGCCACGCGCCTTTGACAGTTCGTTTACTCCGCGTCAAAGTGGCGCCATCTGCTGTCTCAGTTTTTCGTTGTATTCCCTATTGGATTACAACATAGTTAAAGAAAGGTACGTTGTACTAAGCCGATGCTCAGTTGCATTTAAATTCACAAAGTTTTGTACTAAAATCCCTCTTTAAGTAGTCATACCTTCCTAAATCCGCTATTATTCGTTTTAAATCCTTTCACTTGGCAAGATTGTAAAGGAGGAGCCGGTGGATTAAATTCAGGAGAATTTTTCTTCGTCATTATCTGGTTGTAGTCTGCTTTCGTCACTAACCCGACAAATGTTGTATGAACCAGCGATTGTTCATATGAAAAAATGACAATAAAATATAATCGTAAAAATCGTAGAGCGCTTACATGCAAACGGCTTCTAGTAGGGTTTCTTTTGACGGAATAATTGGGAAAAAAAGGTATTTACCAAAAAAAAAAAAAAGAAACCACCACCTTTTAATAAAAACACTACAAAGTGAAAAATAGCTTTAATTTCAGAAGTAGGTCGCAAAAAACGAAAATACAAGAACAAAAACACCGACTTCCGAAAGTTTTTATTGTTCACTTTTTAGTTGTGGTACCTACCCCACACAAATTCGAATAGGTACCACTGCCTGCTATGAAAATACAATGACAGGAAATTAGTAACAGGAGGTTATTATGACAACAACCACATAGACTAAGCTAACTTGAAGCTAACTCAAAAACTACCATTAAAATTTATATGCGACTACCCAGGAAGTCGAAGTCCAAATCGGTCCAGCTGTCTTCAAGTAATCGGGAAACATAAATAGGTACTTTTTTTTTTCCGTGGAGAAATGCTCATGCATACTGCACTACCACGGGGAGCTAGTACAGTTATGTGGGACTCCAATCCACTAAAACTCCACGGTGTCCTCCTCTGCCGCTTGTGGCGGGAACACGGGCACGCGTTAGCACTCACCGCGAACCTGGCGCGGCTGTCTTCACCGGCGCACGAGAACACATGGCACGCCGTGACCACCCATAAATAGGTCTGAAGAACCTCCTTCTTTTCAAAGTCGGTTAAAGAATTGAAAAATATGGGAAAATATTAGTAGTTTTTCTTTTAACCTGTTTTGTCCCTCTGTTGGGCAATTGGCAGTATTCTAATTAGTGCTTATCCTTTTAGACTAATTCTGTAATACTTTATAGCATTTTTTTTCAAGTTAAGATTCTTTGTTAAATCCTCATCGCAATCACTGGTCTGTCTGTGGGTCTGTCAGATTCTTACTGACTAAAACCACACGGTGGTCTTTAACTACCTTTGGCCGAGGTGCTGGAGCACTGGCGCAATTCGTCACGCTCAGAAAAAAAACAACTAATGCAGCATTCGTCCTTACATAACCGCTCTGCTCTGGTGAAAATAAATAAAACGAATTTTCCCAGATATGAGACCTAGCTATTTTTCATCCCCGTAAACCCTTATATTGCCACTTTCGTCGAAATCGTAGAGCCGTTTTCGAGAACGTGATTACAAACATATATATTATACAAATATTGCTCATTGAGGTAATAGTTAGCTAGTTCTGGGAACCGATCACTTTTCCGAAATTTTTTGTTCAAATTTCATTTTACCGAAAACTATTGACCGATTTGACATATTTTTAGATCATCGAAGTGTCATAGGTATAGGTATTATTTTAGCGAACTATATTTCGCCGATTTACAAAATAATGGCTGGCTATTGGCCGAAGTCTCCTTTGAACTTTTTTTCATTTGCCAAATGATTTAGTTGCCATGTTTTCACCACACCGAAACAACATTTTACGGAATATTATTTGGTCACAAATATTTAGCCTTACTTGGTAGCATTTTCAATATTAAATTAAAATAGTGTCATAAAAAGTCAATATGTTGTGCTACAAAATTTAGTGACAGTAACGAATCGCTCCAAAACCGACTTTACGCAGTCTTGTCTGACCTATGTACCTACCCCTAGAGTGTAATTTAAAGGCGCGGAGGGGTGGGGCGGCCCGCGAGTTGAAGAGCAGGTAGTAACGTTTGGCCGGCCAACCTCAGCGGCGGCAGCGGGCTTTCAAACCATCTGCGACGATAAGCTCGCGTGGGACCGCACAAACCCCGCAGTGCTGGAGCCGTGACAGGAACAATTCACCGCCGTGACAGGAACAACACGGAAATGATTCTAAAAATCGCTGCATAATAATTGATATTGTTTCTGGTCTTTTTTATTCCCCCACAAACTGTTACACGTCTTATTATAAACTTTATTGTATTATTGTAAATTACTGTGTTTGTAATTGTAATGATGTTATCTAAGAGTAGGAACTATGACTCCTGAGATACAAGTATTTTCTTACTTAGTTCAGGGGTCAAATTGTTCATTTATATTGTCCACCGTTGTACAAATAAACTATTACCTGTTTTATTCCTGTTCAATGTTACTATGTGTGAAATGTACAAATAAACTATTATTATTATTATTATTAATTCTTGCTGCATGTTGCATGCCTGCTTGCACGCTGTATGCCTGATAATTAAAACAGTGGTATAATTAATGAATGTTCGGAAACATAATACTTCGAACAAATGTTATTTCGGTTGAGTGCAGAGTGTAACGTCGGTTAAAAGTTTTTCGACCAAATGAAACGTCGGAGTAACGAAAAAAAATGAATTCATAATAGATCAACTGATACAGTGGCAGACGTGACTTCGATGAAGTAAAAAAAAAAAAAACGAAACGAAAATAGTTGAAAAGTTTCAGGTGAAATGAAATTCGGTCAAATATTTTTCGAACTTATGATAGGTAACCGGCTAGTTCTAAGTAGATTGATATTTTTATGTGAATAACAACTCAATAGCTTATGTTACCTTAAAATATATTTTGAAGCCAAGAAAAAAATAAACAAAGCAACTAACAACATATTAACGCAGAGTTTCTTCTCCTGAACTCCAGAAAAACTTGGCAGCACACTTTCTTCGATAAACTGATAAAAAAGATTATCAGCCGGTAAAGTAAAAAACGATAAATCTTTGTTATTCATGTTCCAAGTAACTTGTTTGTGCCGAAACAAAATTTATGAGCCTACGGTGGAACGTATTACGAGGGACCAGACCATTTTGAGGCGATAGCCGATTATTTTATTGGTCTTCGGATGCTGCAAAGTTTGATATAGATATTATATTATTGGAAGGAAATGGTAAAATTTATGTTTTATTTGTTAAGTTCTGTATAATTTGTAGTTGATTTTCATATGAACAACTGTAAGAACATTTTGCAATATGACACAGTTTTCCTCTTGGACTGCTTTGTTGGTCTTCAAGTAACAGTGTGGGGTTGCTGACTTTGTTCCCTGGGTCGGGCAAAGTGATTCAGTGTGTGCGCGCAAGTGCTAGTCACCGCCTGAGATATGTGAGTGAGCGAGCGCTGAGACGCGGGAGGTAGACAATGATAAGATAAGTTAAGATACCACCTATCACGCCGCAGGTCGTGGGTTCGATTCCCATCCAGGACAAACATTTGTGTGCATGAACATGTCTGTTTGTCCTGAGTCTGGGTGTAATTATGTATATAAGTAGATATGTATTTACAACAAAAAAAAAAGTAGTATATGTAGTATATCAGTTCTCTGGTTTCCATAGTACAAGCTCTGCTTAGTTTGGGACCAGATGACCGTGTGTGTAAATGTCCCAGGATATTATTATATTATTATAATGATGCAGCTAACTCAGTCTGCCAATCTTGTTAATGGCGCCCTCCCCCGTCTCACCGCTCACATCTTTTTTTTTTTTGCATGGGAAATCATCAAATAACTTCTCCCGTTCTGGGCGGAGCGGAAGGGCGTGTCAGACTTCTACTGACTAAAACTCACCCGTGTTCCTTCAGTTGCTTGTGCCAGGGCCACGGTAACTCTTTCAACAACCCGCAACCCTGGCGGACCGATCACATACCTAAGGCTGGGAATAACACTTGCGCGCACACTATAGTTTTTTTTATTATGAAACTCTTAGTAACAACCCGGATTTTGGATAAAGTCAAAGTCAAATAATTTATTTCAAGCAGATAGGCCATTCAAAGGCACTTGAACGAACGAACGAAAATTTAATTGCATTCCTAAACAACACAATTATATTAAGTGGCATTGGTCCGCCATACTGTTTGTAAGGTAACTTGGTGCAAAAGCAACCGCTGTGATTGGTTGATGACGTTGTAGAGGATTTTGAATTTTACCCATGCCATTTATAGTGGATTTTGTTACCAAGCATATGGTTGGAGGCTCAATTTAGTACTGTTATAGAGGGATTTGCTCGGAAATGAGTTTCTCATTTAGAAATGTTTCAAAAGAGAGAAAAAGGTTGATTTCAAATAGAAATCGTTTTAGCGGGTTTTGAAATTAGACTCCTCTATGTACAGAAGCCAGCACATCAAGCTACTACAATCTGTCAAATTACTTTAATAGATTTTCAACTTTATCGCTAAAGCATTAAGTTCAAGGTTGATTAGGAAAATTTGACAGTTTCGGGTAGCTTGACCTGCTGGCATCTGTACATGTTATAATAGTAAAGTGCTCATTTTTTGGCAATAAGCTCGCTAATAAAGATCAATACTTAAATAGGTAGAATAGGAAAATCGTCACGTGTCGAAAGACAAAAATGTGAAGGTACAATTGGACCGTGTTATGCAAAAAGCAGCCATGTCGGGAAAAGTACAAACAGAGTTATAAGCATTTTCTGTTGATGGTTGCATTATGAATGTATGGATGCAGCTTTGCATTTGATGGCTCATATCTCCGTGATAAATAGAGATAATCGCATCTCTGTTTTTGCAAAAATCTTCTATGTAGATATTAGTATGACTGTGTTCATATCTCATTTTTGGAAAAAAGTGCCACATGCCTGCTTTCTGCTTCTGCATAACTAGGTCCAATTTATCTTTCTACTACAAAGTTTTGTAAGGCAAATAAATAATTAGAAAAGTTAGGTTTGCGGCAATTCCGTGTGGTAGCGTTGGGGACTTGGAAAATGTTCAATCAAAGTTCGAGAACTTCCAATCTATTATTAGCAGTGATAGGAGTAGGTAGAGCTATTTTTTGTACTTGCTATACGTTGTCTTATTATGGACACTCCCGGGAAATAGAAATTACTTTGGAAAAGCAATTCACGTCTTAAGGAATTATGAACGAACACATCACAACGAATCCACCTCTCCGACGGGAGCCGAAGTTATGGAATGAGTCAACCAGTTATTGTCGAAAAACAATATAAATGCTGTAGAAAGAGACAAAAACAGGTGCCTTCCTCTAGCGGCGCAGCCCGCTATTGTATTATCTTGTTTCCAGTTGTCATGTCGCGCGTTACACTTGAGTGGCAATATAGTTGCAAAACTTCCGAAAAATTCTGAATAATTCCGGAATACTTCTGGGAAAGTTTCTTTAAATCAGGATTATTCAAAATGAATTTAATTAAGATTTTTATTTTTTTTGCTGAAATATCATTTTTGCTTCGATCGTCGATCGCCGCCGCCGCCGCTGCCCCTCTGTGCGCCGGCGCTGCCGCCGCGCCGCGCACGCTCGTCTGCCACGAGTCGTGCGTGCAGGTGATGGCGGTGCGGGGTGCGGTAAGAGGGGAGATGCTCCCCGGAGAAGTTTTCCCCCCGCGAGAAACATACGTACCCCGCATTCGAATATTTCCGCCGAATATTTCGCCCGAATAATTCAATGGGAATAAACGTTGAAATATTCCCAAAGATTCGGAATACTTCCGAAATATTCGACGGGAATGATTCGGAATTTTTCCCGCCAGCATCTATAGTGGCAACATCGCGCGTTATACCTGAGCGGCAACATCGCGCGTTATACCTGAGCGGCAACATCGTGTGCGCATTGGAAATTAGCAACCTGCGCTGATGTTCGTTTGACAACGTCGTATGCTCACTGCCAATACATAAGACAAGCTTTCTTTTATCCTTGTAAATAAAAAATCTATTTATTTTTTCGAATCCCGGAGTTTCAGTTACAATCCCGGGACTGTATATATTAACATCAACGTTTGCGGTCATTGAACCAAAATAGCTCTACCTACTCCGATCACTAATTACTAGTCTCGTCGTGAGACTGAGATCTATAAACGTTATTTTACACGTACTTTGGCTTAGATATATTTTCGTCTCTTTCTTCCTCATGTAGTCCGACAGTTTTACGACAGTGATGGGAGTAACGGGTAGCCAAAGTACGTGCTAAGTAACTCGGCATAAGAACTAAGTGGAATATTAATAGGTAGTTAATTTGCTAGTGTCCCCACACTAGCAAATTTACAAATTCCCTGGGCCCCCCCAGGGAATTTGTAAAAATCTAGCACCTAAGGCTCCTATGTAATCCATACGTGGTTTTTTTTTTAAATATTGTAAATATTGTTTTTTTCTTCTGAACTGAATAAAGCTTTTATTTTTATTTTATTTAGGTACTTATTACAGTTCCGTCTTCTAGAAAACCATGTTCTGCAAAGGTAAAATAATGCAAGTTTGTGTAGAAACATCTACAATAAACGGCGGTGGTGTTGAAGGAAAACCACTTTTGTATGCTGACGGATCAGTGGCTGTCAGAAAAATGCTAATGCAAATATTCGACTCAAAATAAAACATAACGTAGATTTATTAGCAAACATGGGAAATGGGTAGCAAAGGTTGCTAATTACTACGGCTATGAGGTACTTCTTAGGGCTCGTGTAGACGGCACCGCAACCGCTCCACCACCGCGCCACCGCCGTACCTCTGAGCTGTGTACACGAGTTGCGTCCGCGCCACCGCCGCGCCGCCACCGCGTCGCCGCCGCACCTCTGAACTGTGTACACGAGTCGCGCCCGCGCCGCCGCCGCGCCGCCTCCGTGCCGCCGCCGGACCTCTGAGCTGTGTACACGAGTCGCGTCCGCGCCGCCACTGTGCCGCCGCCGGACCTCTGAGCTGTGTACACGAGTCGCGTCCGCGCCGCCACCGTGCCGCCGCCGCACCTCTGAGCTGTGTATACGAGTCGCATCCGTGCCGCTGCCGCGCCACCGCCATGCCGCTGCCGCGCCACCGCCGCGCCGCCATCGCGCCGCCTCCGCGCCGCCTCCGCGCCGACACCGCTTGTTTTCACAGTACCAATATACGGTTGTTAGTAATAGATTGCTACCCACGAAGATCACACGTGTCGTATTGACATGCCCAGTTTAATGAAAAAAAGGAGTTAGTGTTGTCTTTATACATTTCCAAATTTTTGTCCCATAGCACTTCTCTGTCCTCTACTAATGAACGTTTCGTAATCAAAACTTTCCATGATAGTTTACTAAAAAGTTAAGTTTAGTAAGCACGTGTACGTAAGCGGTCGGTAATGGAATAACAACTGATGAACAGAGAAGTGGCGGGGGCCGCGGTGTCGGCGCGGTGGCGACTCGTGTACACAGCCGAGAGGTGCGGCGGCGGCGCGGTAGCGGCGCGGTGGTGGGGCCGTCTACACGAGCCCTTATGTCAAAACCTGGTCCATGGGTACCTATTCACCCCAGACTGTTCCTATGATTTAATTGCCAAGTAGTTGCACGAACATTCTGAGTGGATCAAATAACTTTTTGATGTAAACTAAATTCACTCACAATAGAAGGAATTCCATAAAATTCTATAAAACATACAGAATCTTCCCGACCTTGGGTTCAAGGTTAAATAATGCCATATTTTATATAGGCTCCCTTTTATTTGGCCCGGTCAGCCTTCCTTGAAATTCCATTTTTGCAGATAATATCGTAACCCCGTCTTATAGACATAGATTATCTTATTAAAGAACTTGTTGAGGTGGAGTTTTGTGTATTGTTTTCAAGATTGCCTCTATGCGACTGAAAAAGGTTGACTGTACAACCTGGTTTTTTTTTAAATTCATGAGATCATTTAAGAGGTGTCAAACAAATTGGTCACATAGAAAGAAAGAAAGAAAGAAAAACAGTTTATTCGCGTGAAAATGACGCACACAAACTACACAAGAAAAGCGAAACACAAAATAATAAAACATAACAAACCACACAAAACAAAAAACATAAGTACACACAATAAAGTTGTTGGAAATGTGCGTCACTACCCCGCGAAACGGCTACACGCTCAGCATAATGCCGCGGCCCGTGCACGAAGGCACGAATCCACGGCGCTGGTTTTCAGCGTAAGCCGGCGGTGTGTATCGCTGTCAGAGACCATTAAATCTAAACACACTTTAAAATGCCGTACTCGTAAGAAAAAGAATGCACTAAATAATTATTAATTTTAAAATATGCCAGGTATTGGCCTCTGGTTTCTCTCACAATAAGTTTCATATCAAATGACAAAAGGCGAAGTAAATTAGCAGCAGTCATGTTGCTGTTTAAAACAAATCGAAATCCTATAAGTGTGTTAAGGTATTTTTAAGAGCTGTGGATTCTGTGATTAATAAATAAATAAACCCTTTAACTTAAACCAGGTATCAGAAACAAAACCAAAACACCGGCCAAGTGCGTGTCGGACTAAGCACAATGAAAGGTTCCGTAGTTGAGATGAATCCCAAGAACAAACTGAACACTGTAGTTCAAAAACATGTTCTCCTATACATTCCAACTGCAAATTTAAGTTTGTACCCACAATATTGAGAGATTTACCATGTTGTTTTACGACCATATACTTCTTACAGGTTTTCCTGTAATCTATAGGTACTTAACTATTTTCTATATATTTTTTTTAATTTTAGGCTCAGTACTTTCGGAGATAAGGGGGAGGAATGGTCAATTTTCGTCTATTTTCTTAAATAACTTTAATATGATTTATTTTAAAATTATAAAAAAATATATACTGGAAAGCCTCACAGTAAGCCCTTTCATTTAATATGAACACGGTACAGTTTACAAAACTTTTTTTATTTTTCATATTTGCCCCGAAAATTGACCCCATATTCAAAATTAATTTATTAACGTTGCACGTCCGTGTTTGGGGCACAGAATAATACGTGTACCAAATTTCAACTTAATCGGTCCATTAGATTCAAATTGGCTGTGACAGACGGACAGACAGACAGACAGACGGACACACGAGTGGTCCTATAAGGGTTCCGTTTTTCCCTATGAGGTTCGGAACCCTAAAAAGACACCATGCCACTAAAATTCGCATCGCCCAACAATCTCGGAACACCAGCTCAATAATTAAATCATTTTGCAGACAAAGTTCCACGCTATAGTAAAACATTCTAGCAAAACAGTTGCAAAAGTTAGATCGAGAGTTGGCAAGGAGTGGCAAGAACTTGTTGTTAAAATTTTTATTGAACAGCTAAATTGGGATGAAAATCTGCAATTACTTTTTACGTTCTATCGCAATTTCTTGGGACAAAGTTTAATAGCCTGGCTAAGGTGGAAGAAAATTAATTGAATGAAAACGAGACTTTTATGAAATTTGGGGGCTTTGCGAAAGGTTAGGTATGCTGGCCTGTTTAATGAAAATAATGGTGACATTAATATCCCTGTTTTTGGAATGTTTATTTTGTAAATTATGTATAAAAAGTCGACGAAAAAGAAAACAGAAACTCATGGGTGAGTAATAACAGCCGCACGGGTCGATCCATCAGGTTCAGCTATGCTTGCCGGGGTTGGTCCGTGGATGGGTGACCATCTTTACATACCGAGCCGTTACGGGTGGTCAGAAGGCCGAAAGTATAGCAATCAGTCTTACCAAGGGGTATTTTATTACCCAGTTACTGGGTTGTGAAGGTCAGATTGGCTGGCGCTCTATGTAAAATACTGGTACTCAGCTGCATCCGGTTAGACTGGAAGCCAACCCCAATATAGTTGGGAAACGGCTACACAGATTGATTGAAAAGAAAGCAAAGACAGGAAGAAGAGGAAGGAAGAAGGAAGAGGAGGGAGTATTCAGGTCATGTAAACTTAAATATTGGTTCTTCTCTGTAAAGACATTACCCTTCTTTTGGGCTTCGCAGTGTATAAAGGTTTCACGATTAGTTTTCGGCAGTCGATAACTAGGTCGATACCCAGTCTGTAACTAGGGGCTGTAGCGTATTTTCCCTAAGCAATTTAGGCACCTTGAAAATACACTGTTACTCCCAATCTTAATCTGGTCTTAGGTCATTACATTTACTATACTCCCCCCAGTTAAATTTTCTGTAAGTTAATCGCAAAATGTAAATTTCCAAAACAAACAGTATGGGCTCGTACAACTTCTGATACGAGGGTTTTCTGAAATGACGTACATTAGGTGGCAGCACTGAGCTGTCAGTTCCGGACACCTGAAAAAAATTCATTAGTCGTGATTGAATGACGAACGAATGACAGGCCAGATGGCGTGGTTGGTTAAGATACCACATATCACGCTGCAGGTCGTGGGTTCGATTCCCATCCAGGACAAACATTTGTTTGCATGAACATATCTGTTAGTCCTGAGTCTGGGTGTAATTGTCTTTATAAGTATGTATTTACAAAAAAAAGTAGTATATCAGTTATCTGGTTTCCATAGTACAAGCTTTGGAATCAGATACGAACAAAATGGTACCTACATACTTTAGTTAAATGTAAATAAACTGTATTAATAAAAACTTTTTAGCAAAAAATAAAACCGACTTCTAAAACAAAACACTACAAAGTGAAAAATAACTTTAATTTCGGAAGTCGGTGTCTTTGGTTTTGTATTTTCGTTTTTTGCCACCGACTTCCGAAATTAAAGTTATTTTTCACTTTGTAGTGTTTAGTTTTAGAAGTCGGTTTTATTTTTTGCTAAAAAGTTTTTATTTTTCACTTTTTAGTTGTGGAACCTACCCACACAAATTCGAATACATAATTGAGCACAATAATTGTAGATATAGCCATGTAAATAACAGTGATAGGAAGTTATTAAAACACCATCACAACATCCATATAAAATAAGTGGGAAATATTTTTTTTTTTTTTTTTTTTTTATTTGTGATGGGTTTGCTCTTGACTCTAGTCTAGGTCAGAGGTGACAGAGACAAAGTCGACGATGGAGTGAGCTTACCCAGAAGAAGCCTGTTCACTCTCACTTTGAAGAGATTAGGGTTGTATACGTTCGGAAACACAGACGCAGGTAGTGAGTTCCACTCTTTTGCTGTGCGCATTATAAAAGACATTTGGAAGCGCTTAGTGCGAATTGGTGGAATAGCAACCAGGTAGGGATGGTAACTGGCAGTGCGTCTAGATGTCCGGTGGTAGAAGGGGGCCGGTGGAATGAGGTCGTGGAGTTCTCGGGCACACTCTCCGAAGTACAATCTGTAGAAGACCGACAAGCAGGCAACCTTGCGGCGATGAGCCAAGCTATGAAGCTTGGCATCCACCAGTTTTACGTCGCCAATGAGCCTCTTAGCTCTGCGTTCCACCGAGTCAAGCGCGGCTAGTTGGTACTTAGCTGATCCACCCCAAAGGTGACTGCAATACTCCATGCAGGATCGGACTTGCGCTTTGTAAAGGGTTAAAAGCTGTCCAGGCGTAAAGTATCGCTTCACCCTATTTAGGATGCCCAGTTTCTTGGCCGCAGTTTGGGCCTTGTACTCGATGGTGGCGCCGAAGTTGAGACCAGATGTCAACTCCATGCCTAGGAGCTCAAGTCGATCAGTTACAGGAACAGATGTACCCCGAAAAGTAGGAGTTTGGGCGAAACGACTCTTTTTAGCGGTAAAAAGACACGCCTGCGTTTTGGTGGCGTTAAAAGAGACCAGATTATCATCACCCCACTGGGAGACAAAGCTTAAGGTCAAATCTGTCCGCTCTACCATGGCCTCTCTCAAGGAACGAACTTCAGCCCCGCTGGTTTTTGCGCTGGACAAGTATCTCTCTGAAACTGTACTGTCATCTGCGTACCCAACAATACCAGGCCGAAGCAGGTCATTGATGTGCAGCAGGAAAAGAGTTGCAGAGAGAACAGACCCCTGAGGAACTCCGGCATCAATAGCCATAAGGTCAGAAGAGCAGCCATCAACAACTACTCTAATCGACCGTTCACTAAGGAAATCTGATATCCAGCTACAAAAATCAGCTGGGATGCCATAAGCAGGAAGCTTGCTGAGCAGAGCAGCGTGCCAGACCCTGTCAAAGGCCTTCGAGAGAGGCCTTCGAGCCAAAATTCAACCATTAGTTACTATGTTTAACCATTGGTTGAGTTAGTTACGGATCAAAATACCGGCGCTTAGTATAAAATTAGACGCAGACATCTTGATTTCAGTACCGATACAGTTACTTATTCAATGAAATTTAATAAGTGCTCGAGCATTCGCTAGGATTTTTCCGTTTGGTGGTCTTATGCGCCTATCACATAACTGTAGCTTCTTGAACACAATTGCCTCTTATCCGATTTTGAAAAATTATTCTAAATTAGCTTGAGAGGTCGAATGCAACCAGATTTATTTTTCTATCTGCCTGAATGATGTAAAGTTCGCTTTTGCAAACAACCTTCATAGTACTTTAAAAGCTTCCGATATGGGAATCTTTACTTTTCACGGGATCTATACTAAAAATAAATAATTCAACTCGCGCTGCCATCTTTCATGTATTTAAATAATATATCTTTTAACGGTTACTTCAGTAAAGGTATTTTACGACATTTTCTGGTCTGATCACTATCCAGTAGAGATTCAGTGTACGAGTAACTTAAAATCAGTTTGTCGAACCATTAAGCCACAACTCACCAAAACAAATAAAGTTCTATGGGGAGATAGGGATTTAAGCCAAATAGAAAAATATAGTAAATGTTGTAACAATAAACTATGGGAATTAGGCTTCCCTAACGAATTCCATCAGTGTTGTGATAGCGTGTGTAGTGATAGTGGCAAGGACCACTTGGCAGCGATAGACACGCCTTATGGTGACATTGTAATAGCGTTACGGGAGCCTGCTGTTGATAGCTATGTGGGTCGTAGGGGTAGCTGCGGACACCACCGCGGTCGTCATATTGTCGGCTGGAACAAGTATATTCGTGACGCTCACAGGGAGGCTGGGCAGAAGTTTTTAACCTGGGTGTCTTATGGTCGACCTAACAGGGGTAACATTTATAATGAAATGTATGAATCTAGAAAAAAAAAAATCAAAAGCAAACTACACTATTGTCAGAATAACCAAGAGTTAATAAAAATGAATATTTTAGCTATCAATTATAGGAATAAAGATTTTAAAGGATTTTGGCAACAAACAAAAAAGATAAACCCAAAAACTCCTGAGGCTACTGGGACTGTTATTTACTCTCTGTGTTAGGCATTCCTACCTGCCAAATGAACTGATGAAGACGCTGGTAGTGCCTATAATTAAAAACAAGACTGGAGATAATTCCGACAAATGTAACTACCGCCCGATATCATTAGCTACAACGACATCTAAGGTGCTTGATGGCCTGCTTGAGAGACGGCTTAAAGAACATTCGATGCACAGTTCATTTTCAGGCCAGGACTTTCGACACAATGTGCGGTTATGTCTCTTAAGCAGACTGTCAGATATTACACAGATAGGAACATGCCTGTGTATGTAGCCTTTCTTGATCTCTCCAAGGCATTTCCCCTGGTTAGGTATGATACTCTCTGGCGTAAACTGAAGGATACAGCTGTGCCGGGTGAGTTAATTCATATTTTTAAATATTAGTATGACCACCAAACTAACCAGGTCAAATGGCTTGGCGAACTTTCTGACGAGTACAGGTTGGAGTGTGGAGTGAGACAAGGGGGGTTAACATCCCCTTTACTCTTCAACTTGTACGTGAACGGGCTGATTGTTGGGTTGAGCGACGTCGGAGTAGGATGCTCGACCGATGGTCACTGTATCAACAGTATAGGTATTAGTTACGCAGACGATATGGTGTTGCTCAGCCCATCAATAGCCGCGCTCAGAAAGCTGATAGGCATGTGTGAGGAGTATGCGAGGGTACATGGTCTCCTGTACAATGTACAGAAAAGTGAGCTCATGGTATTTCAAGCCAGGGATCGTAAACTGGGGGATGTGGCACCTGTGATGCTTAACGCTGTCGCTCTTCGAAGAGTGAGAGAGTTTAGATACCTCGTGTGGTTATCAAGAATTTAAAAGACGATGGGGTCATCGGAAGGAAGAGGAGAGCGATGGCGGTCCGGTGTAACATCTTGGTACGTAGATTTGCAAAGGTGTAGTTTAGAGGTAAAGATCGCACTCTTTAAAGCATTCTGCCAAACTCTACACCTGCAATCTGTGGGTCAACTATATGCAGCGGGCCATCAACGCTCTCCGGATACAATATAATAACGCGTTCAGGGTTCTGGTGGGGCTCCCACGCTACTGTAATGCGTCTGCGATGTTTGCGCACACGCACACAGACGGCTTTCACACTGTCCTTCGGCGCCGTATCGCGTCGCTGATGTTCCGCACGCGTGGCAGCGTCAACACCAACCTGAACGTGCGTAGCCACAAGCTGGACAACCCCCTTCTGGGGCACTGGGTTTAAGCACAAGTGCGTGTTTCCGGGGCCCCAGAGGGCGGCAAATACGTAAATTAATATCTTTATTTTAAATACTAACATAGTTTAAAGTCGTTCTACTAACAATATGGATGGGGCCAAATATGCCTGAAATAAAAAGATTTTATTTTTATTTTATTTTTTAAACTATCTCTATGCATTCATCGAGGGCAACCGTCTCCCTGACGTCTCTCTAATCCAACTAAGGCGCGTCGCCCACACGAGCTAGCGGTGTCAAGGCGCGGGCGTGCGGTGCAGGGGTGCGGGGGTTGGGGGAAACGGAGTGCGGCGATTAGACCTCGTGTGGGCGACGCGCCTTAATCGCTTTCTTCTAAAAGTGACCGCCCGAATGTCATAGATATCTGCCAGCCTAATATAAATTACACAGGAGCTTGAATTAAACCTCTACAGTACCTACCAAAATTACTATGCCATTTCTCTATTGGGTACTGTAACGTAACAGATACACGCTACATGATGAGTAGAAAATACAAAGATTAGTAATAAACAAGTACATCTTCAGTCTTCCAGGCTAGGAACCAGGTCTGCAGCGCGAGACGCGCGCAGCAGTAGGATGTAGCGGAGCAGGAACGGTGGATCTTCGGCTCAGGAAGCTTGTAGTCACGACCGTGCAGCAGGAATCAGCAGGCAGCAGGGCAGAAGATTCCACAGTCCCCAGAGAAGGGACGAAGACGAGGCTACGGTACGGCTATGATACGGACTTCAGAAGACCGAAGAAGGAGTGGATATACTCTCTATATGGGTCACTCCGAACTTGGACAGATGACCGGAGTCCTCCGGAAAGAAATACTGCTTCGTATTAGTATTTATTGTCGACTGCTTCGTAGATGAATAAAGACTGGTTCGTAGCTGAAAATACATAGACAAATTTTTAGAAGCAATGACGGGTCCCTTTATAGGAGCCCGTCTCATTCTAGAAATACAAATACTAAATATTTTAAAGATATGTCAAATTAGATACCTAAGAAACATAGCCAGTGATAATTAACATGAGAACTCGGCCTTAACGCATAGTTTACAGGTGGAAACTCGGCTTTAAAAAATAATAAAATGTGACAGTTGACATTTGAGTTTTGACAGAAAAATAATGTCATAATTCTCAATTAAATGGAGTGATTCCTATTGGAATTGGTGTTTAGTATGTAAAATGTAAGTATAGTGAAAGTATGAACTCCCCCAGCTCGTTGACAACAAAAACACGAAATACCACAGTATAGACACAGACACTTTAATATTATTGTATCCTTTGTCAATACACTCAAAAAATCTAAGCATACAGGAAAACAAACAAAAAATTATAAATCCTGAGTAAACCTGTCCAATGTTTAAAAACTTAGCAATTTTCTTCGAAAACGGTATGACTTTTATGAGACCCTTCGTTATGAAGGGTGAATAAGTAAACATTATCATCCGACCCTTCCCTCCAGAGGAACCTCGGGTCGACCTTTCTCAAAACAATTATAGTTGGGTACCTTTTACCCCATTGTTGTCCATAAAAGCCTATTATGTTTATTTTCGTCAGATTTTATGGAATAAGTTAGCAGATTGTTTATAAATTTAGTTTTGTCAGTACTTGTGTGCGGTTTACATTACCTACTGAATACTTGAGTAGCCTGTTTAACCGATCAGCAAGCAAGTCGTCCATATTGAGTTTTATAACGATTTAAAATGACTATTGTTTTTTTTTGTACGTTCTTTCCTTAGTTGATAAGTTTTTTTTTTTCACAGAATACCCCAGGACCAAATTAATGGTCTGTTCCAAAATTATCAACGAAAATGCGAACGATAATGGATTAGAAAACGTGCCATATTTTTCCGTCGAGAACTGTTCATGCATGCTGCACTATCACGGGGAGCTAGTGCAGTTATGTGGGATTCCAACCTACTAAAACTCCACGGTATCCTCCTCTGCTACTTGTGGTGGGAACACGGGCACGCGTTAGCACTCACCGCGAACCCACCACGGCTGTCCGGCTCCGGACCCTCCTCTGGGGAGCAACCTTCATCACCGGCGCACAAGAACACATTGCGCGCCGTGACCACCCATTGACTAAACCAGCACTTGGACGACCTCGTGTCGCAGGGAGACCGGTCAGGTCAGTGGCCCGGCCGCCTACCACTCTTCGGCCGCAGAGGATAGGAAGAGCGGCCAGTAGGATATTATTGGGCATTCTACCCCACCTTCCGTTCCATCGGCTCACTCCGTTCGCCTCGTCACTCTCGGTGGAGTAGAATGCCCAATAATATAAATGAAATCCACTGGTTCGACGCCTATTCCACCCGATGGAATGATCATCTCCGTCACTCTCGGTGCAGTAAAATGTCTAATACTGGTTCGGCGCCTATTCCACCCGATGAAACGGAAGGTGGAGTATGAATTCCTACATAGTGCAGTAAAATACTGGTTCGGCGCCTATTCCACACCAAAAGTGCGCACCGTGACGTACAGCTTAGTACGGCCGTTATTCTAAGTGCGTACGATGTGGCTATGTAGCCCCCTAGTTATCCTAACGCCCTAGCCTACCATACAAACCACACCAAACGTAGGTTACGTTGGTTTTACGTGAGGGAAGTCTGTTACCAGAAGACCTACGGGAACAGACGGAACTTGGGTAGGAATAGGGGTTTGTGTACGTCGTGCAATGTACACAGGAAATGGTTTTCTCACCGCCGATCCCACAGACTCATAGGATCGATGACGGCTAAAGGTGTCTTGGCCACAGTGAGAGGAACACTTTATTTCTAAAACTCAATATTAACTTACCGCGTTACCGTTATTTTAATTAAGTCATTCAGTCGACACTAGTTTACTTATTAACAAATAAGGGTGCTCGCTACTTGAACTGGTAGCCTAAAATTCAGGACAGATTGTCTCATATCTCTCCACAAAATTAGAGGTAGCTCATAACCTTAATAGGCTACACACTTACTCCGCTTAAGTGACCAGATTGGCTCGAGGATCATCTGAACTTTAAGTTACCCTACATTAAACTAAAATCCAGGACAGATTGTCTTATGTCTCTCCACAAAAGTAAGAAATAGTGCATACCCGGAGGCACCCACACATTCTATTTTCTGTGACCAGATTGGCTCGAGGACATCTAAATTTTAATTTAATTAATTCAAACAGAGAGCACTACCTTGCTCCACTTCACTACTAACTGTTACTAACTAACAATATATCGCTTTGTAATCGACACCAGCAGTTAGCAAGGTACTTTTACACTCGACGATACCCGCGCCGTTCTCAGTTGCGAACCGCCTGACGGCAGCGTCGGAAACCGTGGTCAGTTAGTCAGCCTAATAAAAACAAGTAATAGACCTATTACTTGTTTTTATTAGGCTGACTGTGTATGCTGCGTGTGCAACACGTTTTCACAGTCGTTCTCAAAACAGTACACACGTATTGTCCGGCGTCACCGCACCGTTCCTTAACCTGATCGCTTTCATCAGACAGTTGTAACCACGTAGTGTAAATGGTATTTTATATGTGCAAGGCTGCAATCTTGCAACATGCAGTCTAAGCAGTTTTGAACTTCATTGCATCTTGAGTAGGTATGTGTGTGTGTTAAAAGAATTATAATGTTGAATGTAACATGATCGTCGTTCACGTTGTAGTATTTAATTAAATTTAGGTTTATACAGAATTGTCTAGGTACTTCACATACCTACTATGTCTTACCTAGATTTGTTGTAATCTAGTTTATATAAACTATAATAAAATAATACTTATACCTTCTTATTCTTAATAAATCTTCACTGAATTCGTCTTTTATAGAACTTCCTAAATATTGTTTTCGTATTTATATTTGAAGTTTGTAATCGCTTCTAATTTATTGTGTTTCATTCTTCTAGGTAATAAGATTATATAATCTTATTTATATGAATATTTATATGATATATTTTTTATCAAGTACAACATGTATTATTGGTTGAACCATTACCCACTTCGATCGGGCGCGATTTTAACTTAGATAAAAGAGAACCCTGTGCACAACAAGATTATTTGGGAGCATTATAATAGTACCTATGCTAAAGTTAAACTAAAGTTATTATCGATAAATTAGACAACTATAAAACCATAACTCAGACATGTGTGTTCGATTCCCACACGATACAGTTTCTTGGATTCTTTAATTGTGGGTTTAAGTGATTATTTAATAATACGAATTAAAATTTTATTTGTGAGTATTTTTAAATGAACTTATTCCACAGTAGTATTTTTATGTGATTATAATATTAGTCCCGAGTTTAACTGCAACTTAACATTAACAACCACACGGATTGGTTTGTGCGTATTACAAAATGGTTTATTACCAAAATAGTTACGATTATTTTCAACTACCTACTTACTTCTTGAGTCAACTATGCTCACAAAATTTACTTTCAACGACGCGATCTACCTACGAGTTTCACCTCTCGCATAA
Organism: Dicycla oo; assembly: GCA_948252095.1. Taxonomy (NCBI): domain Eukaryota; kingdom Metazoa; phylum Arthropoda; class Insecta; order Lepidoptera; family Noctuidae; genus Dicycla; species Dicycla oo. The sequence goes on from OX411728.1 coordinate 18,776,458, forward strand.
ACGTAATTGTGATGATAAAAATTCTCAACAAACATACATCAATTATTCAATTAATTATAAATATTAATTCAGTATTGAGTCATAAAGAATAACAGGGATCGGGTTCACTTTGTCGGCTTTATTTTGCGGTTCTCATGAACAAATTGCAATTTAGCGAAATTGGTATGCGATCAATATGGTTCAATATGACATAAACGACATATTTTTTTATACAACTGTAAGACATGTACTTAGAGTTTAAAATTGAAACGATCTATTTTATGCTTAAATTGTATTTTTTGTGAATATAAACGAATTAATTTCAATCAATAAATTACATTCGCTCCAGAATCTTCAAAGTGACAAGTAGTACTAGCAGTACTTTAAAATCAACTTTAAAACATGTAAGTGAGTACTTCTTAATTTTAAATTTGTAGTCATAATGCACAGCTACGGACCTGGTTTTTGCCTGCCGGCTGTTGTAATTAACATGTTATATCTATCCATCGTGATTGCTACTCAGCTACGGACCTGGTTTTTGCCTGCCGGCTGTTGTAATTATCATGTTCTATCTATCCATAGTGACTGTTACTTAGCTACGGACCTGGTTTCTGCCTGCCGGCTGATGTAACTGTTCTCATCCTGTCATAAATTGATTATTGTATCTCAAAAAAAGACCTTAAACGGTTATTTGTTTTGTTATATAAAATATTAAGTACTTTTTATCTTGTGTTTTAGGTCTGACTCCGACGTTTCCCGTGTGTCCGACTACATAAAGAGCCTGCCGACTGCTACAAAGGTCGTGCCGAGCAAGAGCCAGCCTACGAAAAAACAACAAAGCGCAAAGCTTCCTCGGTCGTGGAATTAGGATCAAGGTAGTTTATGACTATTTTTATTTTCTAAGTTATTACTTTCACATATTCTAATATAAAGTAGATTTCAATAGAGAACTTTGATTTGCAAAAATAATTTTAAGTACATACTTATTTTTCTCTCATAATAAGTTTGTATCTAGAAAAGTGTTTCTTCTAGATTATTAAAATAAAATTTAATTTGTTTACAGTAACAAGAAACCAGGGAGCACCGATCTTTTCGGTTTGGAAGACTTAGATGGCCTTCCTCCGCAGTCGGAGTTAGGTTCATCCTTGCTGTCCTGCGTCGCCAACGGGAAGGTACGACGGACAGCGGATCTAAGGGGTGCCTTCTTTGTGGAACTGAAGGTGTACCATAAAGAAGACATCATCTCCACTGCTCCTGAGGAGCGTTGGAAGAAGTCCCAAGTTGCATTAAAACTGCAATTGGATAAAGGTAGCTCGCAGTGGAACTCACTACAAAAATTCATGCATAAGGCTCACGAGTTGTTCAATGACTCAGAGCCGGTATATTATAGCGATAAGATACATTTTAAATAAGTTACACTATTAATTTAAAATTTTAATTTGAGGCATCCAAAATAAAGATTAAAACTGCAACTGGATAAAGGTAACTCGCAGTGGAACTCACTACAAAAATTCATGCATAAGGCTCACGAGTTGTTCGATGACTCAGAGCCCGTATTTATAGTGATAAGATACATTTTAAATAAGTTACATTATTCATTTAAAATTTAAATTTGGGGCATCCAAAATAAATCTTAATTTTTAAACTTAGCAAGTAATTAATTACGATAGAATGCCTTTCTGCACTGTTTGTAACATATCTGTTGAGCGCAGTCATTGGACAGGTCATCTACGCAGTACCGATCATAAAAATAAAAATATTTCATACGTTTGCGAAGGTGTTGAATTAATTCATTCTGCATTTCTAAATCGTATAGCTTCTTATAGAATTATTGATACTAATGAAAATTATTCTTTAGATTCGTTTTTTAATAACAGTCAAGAAAAAATCAAGACATTAATAAACAAATCTCTTAAGGATCATATCTGTCTAAAAATTAATTTTGAATATTTTGCTTTGTTTTTGATGGTTAAAAATGATAGTCAGGAGATGAAATCATTTGCTACAAAGAATTATGTAGTACATCAGAATTATGATTATGATTCATTAGCATCTCAGGTTAGAAACACGTTAAAAAAAAAGATAGAAGAATTTCAAGATCGTGACAGTGGGTGGACATTTTTAAACAGTTCGTATTTGGAAGTTAATGTTAACAAATACCAACCTTTGCGCGGCTCAAGCTTTATCGAGTTGCCGACATCAATTAAATCAAAAAAAGCATGTATTAATATTCATAATAAAGATAATTATTGCTTTTTATGGTCAGTTGTTGCTGCTTTATATCCAGCTAAAACTCATCCTGAAAGAGTATCATCTTACCCCCATTTTCAAAGCGTGTTAAATATAAAAGACATTCAATTTCCATTGAGTTTCTCAGATATTGCTCGATTCGAATTAAATAACCCTGAAATTTGTATATATATATATGGCTTTAAAAATAATTCCGTGATTGGACCGTTTTATAAACCAAAATCTTTGAAGAGAAAAGTGATTCATTTACTTTACTTAGAAAAAGATGATTTATCACATTACTGTCTCATTAAGGATTTACCTCGTCTTGTTAAAAATCAAATAACAAGACACCACAGTAAATTATACTTTTGTGATGTTTGTTTAATGTTCTTTGATTCATGTGATGATCTGAATTCACACAGTTGTGGAGGAGTTGCTACTGAACTACCTCCAAAGGGTTCTTTCATTCAGTTTGAAAATTATGGTAGAAAGCAATTTGTGCCATTCGTTATATATGCAGATTTTGAAACAATGCTAGAGCGGTACGACTCCTGCGAACCTGACCCAACTCAGGCGAGCACCGTTACGAGACAGCGACATGTGCCCATCGCTTTCGCTTATCATATTACATGCACTCTAGATGAAACCTATAATCGTTACGTTTCGTATCGTGGTTTGGATTGCGTTTCGAAATTTGTGAAGTCTATCTATAAAGACGCTAAAAAGCTTTATAGAATTTTAAATAATACCATTCCTATGATTTACACGAATGAGAATGCTCTCGACTTTGAAAACTCTGATACATGTCATATTTGCGAGAATTTCTTGTTTGGTGATAGGGTTCGCGATCATTGTCATTTGACTGGTAAATATCGTGGCGCAGCTCACAGTTACTGTAACCTACAATATAAAATGCCTAAGTTTCTGCCTGTATTTTTTCATAACTTATCGGGTTATGATTGCCACCTTTTCATAAAAGAATTAGGTAAAGCTCCAGGATCTATTAAAGTCATACCTAAAACAAAAGAAAATTATATTTCTTTCACGAAGTATATTCCGATTTCCGATAATGAAAGCATACAGGTACGATTTGTAGATTCTTTCAAGTTTTTAGGAACAAGCTTAGAAAAGTTGGTTAGTACAATGAAAAAACAAGAATTTAAACAATTAAAATTTTATTTTCCCGAAAAAACACAATTCGATCTACTTACCCGTAAAGGAGTTTATCCGTACGACTATATGTCTCAATGGAAACTTTACGAAGATACGTGTTTACCCTCCAAAAAATTTTTTTTTAACTCTTTAACTAATGAGTCAATTACTGATGAAGACTATGAACACGCTCAGTCCGTTTGGTCAGTATTTAATATTCGTAACATGGGTATGTATACAGATTTATACCTTAAAACCGACGTTCTTTTGCTTACAGACGTGTTTGAAAGTTTTAGAAAAACATGTAAACGACATTACAATCTGGATCCCGCGTTCTATCTTACAGCACCAAGTCTATCATTCGATGCAATGCTTTTGAAAACTAGAATTAAATTAGAATTGATAAGTGATGTTCAAATTTATAGGATGATACAAACAGGTATTAGAGGAGGTATTTGTATGTGTTCCAGAAGACATGCCCAAGCCAATCATAAATACTTGGATTCTTACGACCCATCCCTTCCGAATTCATTTATTATTTATTTAGATTGTAACAATTTATATGGCTATAGCATGTGTCAATATTTGCCTCATTCGGATTTTAGATTCATGAGTAGACAGGAAATAGATGATTTGCAGTTGAACTTAATAGATATAAGCGATACTGCGGAAAACGGTTATATTCTTGAAGTTGATTTATTATATCCTACAACATTGCACATTGAACATAATGACTTTCCATTTTGCTCAGAAAAATTCGTCCCACCCGGTGGTAAGAATAAAAAATTAATACCGAATTTGTATGACAAATACCACTATATTATTCATTACATACATTTAAAAAAATGCTTGCAACACGGATTGGTATTACGAAGGATTCATCGTGCAATTGTTTTCAAGCAAAGCTGTTTTTTAAAACAATATATTGATATTAACACCCAGTTACGTCAAAAAGCAGAGTCAACGTTTGAACAAGATTTTTTCAAATTATTGAACAATAGTATTTTTGGAAAGACTCTGGAAAATAATGAGCATCGAATAGATGTTAAGTTAGCAAACAAGTGGTGTGACTTGAACAATAAAACAAAAAAGACTACTTGTGCTGAGAAATTGATCGGCAGTCCATATTTTCATAGCACCTCAATATTTTCTGATGATCTAGTGGCAATCCAAATGAAGCCTTCTCGCGTTATTCTTAATAAACCAATATATATAGGATTTACTGTATTGGAATTATCTAAGAGTCACATGTATGACTTCCATTATTCAATCATAAAGCCTTTTTATGGTAACCGAATTGAATTGTGTTATACTGATACGGATAGTTTGGTTTATGATGTAAATACTGATGACATTTATCAAGATATCAATGAACATTTTCTAAAATATTTTGATACCAGCAACTACGACTTAAACAACGAATTTAACTTACCAATTATTAATAAGAAGGTTCCAGGGTTATTTAAAGATGAAATGGGTGGCAAAATTATCAAAGAATTCGTAGGACTGCGCTCAAAGCTTTATTGTATTAAAACTTTAGACAAAACAATAAAGAAAGCAAAAGGTATAAAAAAATGTGTTACGAAAAATTTAAATATGTTAGATTATAAAAACGTTTTGTACAATTGTAACGTCATTCGCAAAAAAAATGTTTTGTTTAAGTCGATAAAACATGAAATTTTCACTCAGGATGTAAATAAAGTAGCACTTTCAAGCAATGATGATAAGCGGTTGTTATCGATTGATAAGGTATCTACTTTAGCTTGGGGTAATGCAACTATATTTAAGTAATGAATTGCCATTATTTTTAATGTAAGTAATTACAGTAGATACATTTTTTACAATGTATTTAGATAACGTTCAAATGTAATGATAATTACCTAAAGTAAGGTCAAATAATGTGTAATTTAATTGTAAAAATTTAAATTTTCTTGGTGTCTCAAATAGATATTATTATTTTAACTGTTACTTATAACAAAATATGTATAAACTTTAGAACTTAGTAAGTACTTAATTAGTTTTAAGAGCATTTACGCGACACAGCATTTCGTAAAATTCCTAAAATATAATCTACTAACTTTTTGTGACGTATCCTGCTTAGACGTATCAAGTTTTATTAAATCATATTATTCATTTCCAAAACTTCGGACTTAAGTTTGTATGAAATGCCATGTCGCTATGTGATAAGTTTTCTTATATTGGTAGTAAATAAATAAATAGTATTTAATGGTTATAATTATATCAGTTTTATTTCCATTCCTGATTGATTACAAAGCACACAGGTTCCAACTTGATAAACATATAATGTTCATTTTTGATGACAAAGGACTCGTGCCTCGAAGTTCGCACGCGCATTGTAGAATTTGACACCGAACAGGTGCTCGGACATGTTGAAACATGAAATTGATTCACAGCGTATGGTTTTATGGAGTCTAATTACATATTAGTCACGTTCCACAGTAATATTATTGTGTAGAACGTCATTCTATCATTACACAGTCGGCCGGAGCGGTCATATCACGTTGAATAAAAACAATACAAATTGTAAGTATTGCACAAGCTTATACGTATTTATAAAATTATTTCATAAGCTGTTAAACATAATTGTTATCAATAATTATAACTTTGTTTGTTTCAGATCATCAATAATGTGCGATTCTCCTGATTTTATCTTCTCACAATATGGTCAAGGTTGGCCAACACCAAGTTTAAGCTGGCATGTTCCAGAGCAACAAAGACCTGAACCAACCAACAAAAAGCCTAGACCAAGACGGGAGGGTTTAAAACGGAAGGCACCTGAACATTCTACAAGTCAATCGTTCGTTATAAACAACGAAAAGAAAAAAGGTTTACGACTGATCCAGATACAAGTATTAGACATCAGTGAGCGACAAGAAGCAAGTGTTGCAAGTTCAAGTGACAATGAGAACGTGGTATTGTTAAGTGCACAATATGTAGTTAGTGAACCGGTGGACAATGTTATGGAAGAGACACAATCATTGATAAATAAAATTTCAAAGAAACTTTGTGGTGATGATTATTATTAGTAAGTAAGTAATGTATCTACCTAGTTTGTATATTCAGTAGAAATAAATAATTAGTTTAATATTGGTATTATAATTTCATTTGTTAATCTGTTAGTGTAATAAAATGATTCCACATAGATCATCACAATTTGTAAATAAAAAATAAAATATTAAGAAAACTTTAAGCCCTTAGTTAGGTTCTTAGTTAAGGTTTTTAGTTAATATGTAAGTTTAATGTATAAATAAATGAAATATCTAAGGTGTAAGTTTTATTGTAATTAGAGAGAATAAGTTAGAAGAAATAAAATAATTTATTTGTTAATGTAGTAGTGTATTAAAATTCTCAAAATACATCATAGTTCATAGTAGATAAGTTTCATGTACATACATAAAATATTAAATAACAAGGACAAGTGTATTTAGTTTGTAATTGTAAATAATGTGAAAACTAAATAAATAATATATTTATAATTTAAATTATCTTTTATTGATGTTAAAAACATACTCCCACTTTAAATTAGCTCTAAAGAAATGTTCTCATTATAGGTTTTAATTATGTTTTCAATATTTTAAAATTAATAGAATACTTACTCAATTAAATTCATTTTATTAGAGCTAATTTTAAGTTTGTTATGTAGGTTACCCAGATTATATTATTAAATAAAACAACCTTATGTACATAATCATTTTTATTAAGGCGACGAATTGTTTAACAATAATTCTAAAACCAGGCGCGCGCACCCCGCAACCCGCACGCACCCCCCGGTAAGTAACGTATGCATTGCAACGGGCGGCGCCGGCGAGCGGCGCGCGGCGGTGGCGGCGCGGAACATAGACACCTTAGAGTTGTCTTATATATTTTTTATGAATTTACCTATGACTTTTTTTTATTGATTGTCTTTTCGGAAATAAACTAACACGTGCTAGTGTTATTTAAATAACGAAATTAAGATTTTCGTGATTTGAAAAACACTAGCACATCTCTTTTTAAAGTAAAATATTTTTAAAAATCATATTTTTTTTATAATATTTTATACGACCAAAATATCTTTATTTACTTTTACATAAGTATTCCAAGGCTGGAACCATTTCCTTGTAAGTATTAAATTATTGTGAGTGTGTGTGTGTTTATTTATTTCAACAAGGAACATAATTTATTCTACATTGATATCATCTTCTTATATATAAAAATGAATCGCAAAATGTGTTGGTAAGCGCAAAACTCGAGAATAACTGAACCGATTTCGCTAATTCTTTTTTGTTGTGTTTGTTATTGTCAGGAGAAGGTTCTTATGAAGAAAAAAAATTAGGGTATAGTAGGGGAGAGTTGGGTAGAGTAGGGTAGGATAGGATAGAGTAGTCAGTTCACGGGAGCGAAGCTGCGGGCAAAAACTAGTTTACAATAAAACACATATTACACTTCGTGTGTATTATTATTATTATACAATATTTATTATCGTAATAAGAAATTATTACAAAAATTAAGAATAAAAGAAATTAAAATTCCGAAAATGAAAAAACATCCTCATATTCAACGACTGATTGTTGATTTGAATCAGCATTTTCCTTTCCCGAAATAGTTGCTTTTTCTAATTGTTCGTTGCAAGTATCTGGCACAGAGTTTTTATTGTTATGAACAATCACGTAATCTGGATCACGAATAGGCTTATTCCTGGTGTGCCTGGGGTCGACAAGTTCGGGAAGAAGACAGTCGTAATAGAATTTTAACAACTTTGGTTCCATCTCTTTTTTCCAGAACGCGTCATTCTTTTTAATAATTTCAGTTTTTATTTTATTATTACCATACCATATACCCAATAAACAGCTATCTTTTTTGCAGATATGTAGTTGGCCTTGGATCTGAAAATACCAATCCGATCTTTGGTTAATAACCACCTCACCATTAGTTTTTTTATAAAAATGCATTTTTTTATTTTGTATTGCATCTTTTATGCCATTTTTAAATGGTGCGATAGGACATTTTATTTCCACTAACATATCACTAGTGGTGATCCCGTCAGGTGTAGCACCCAAAAAAGGATATTTTTCATCTATGAACAAGCCGCAATTTTTAATGTTGATTTTATGCATTGAAGACAGTTGCTCGAGTGCTACTTTTTCATATTTTTTTCCGTGACTAATAGACTGAACATGGTCGATGCTGGGTTTGTAAAGCAAATTTTTTACTAAATTTTGGCAAGAATTCGTCTGCTTTCTCTTTATAACCTTGCCAAAATTTGATGCGGTTAACATGTTGCGACGAAGTTCAAGCCATTCGCCAGATTCATTTTGTAGGATAGTCCTTTTTTCGATTTCTTTTCGTTCTTCATTAGTTTTTGATAAATTTTGTACAAAAGTCTTTTTTGCTTTTTCCAGAGTATCTTTGTCCAAGTCTGGTTTGTCGACTACTTCGCCATAATCTAAATTTAGCGTTCTTGGTACCAACGTCCGATTTTTTTTTCTAATGTTGAGTTTGGCCTTGAGCCTTTTTTCATTTATTGCATTTTCATGCTTTTTTATGGACAATCTGGGGCTTGTCCCATAAACTTTTCGCTGAACTGTTGATAGTAATTTCCCAGTATTAAATGAAATCAGAGCTCCTGCGCATCTTGCCTGATAAGAACGTCTTTGAGCATAATTAACACGTTTACCCCCCACCATTTTTGCTATAACTCCATTAAATCTTTCTACAACATTGCTGTCTACGTCTTCAATTAAACTGTGTGCTTTATCAGCTAATTGTGCAACAACTGTTTTAATTTTTTGCCAAAGAAGACTGCCAAAAAATGGATTTGTATCATCTAGACCCATATGTTGGCATAATTGGCGGTTACAATTTACATGAATATCAAAAGCATGAAAAATGGACGCATTGATGTCTATGTATAAACCATCTTCATTTTTTCTTTCTTTGTGAAGCTTTATAGCATCACAAATATATTTTCTTGATCGCAATATCTTTTTCTGTGTTAAATTTTTCCTGTCTGCTGCAATATATTGCGTATTGGAGGCCAGTTGTAGCAGTTTATTACTGTAGTTCCTCAGCAAATGGTTGCGACAATATATTTTTGTGACTGTAATGCCTGGATATGGGCGAGCATTTATTATTTTTGCATATGTACTACTATCGCCATCGGCGATAAATCTTGAATAAATCAATCCATGCATGTCAAGAGATTGTTTAAATCCTTCGGTTATTATTGTTGACTCCATGGCCGTAGACGCACCATTGAAATTTTTGTAACAATCGTGCTCTTTTGGCGTTTTTTTTTTTTCTCAGCTCGAGCGCAAATGCAACAATATTTATTTTTGACGCACATATATAGTACTTGGCCGAAACGTCTACCAATTATAGCTGCACACCCTGATAATGCCGCATAATTAGTCCGGTAAGATCGCTTACACCAACAGCCATCTACAATGACATCTATTAGCGGTATACCGTCTTTATTAACTCTCCCTTCCTTTATTGCAGCTTCTTTTTCTCTATCGCCAGCCTTTTTCATTTCATCCCATGCAGTCTCTTCCCAGTCATCACAGATATCGTTATGCATTTTATTGTAAGTAAAATCGGACATGTTGGGTAAACCTACTCCAGACAAAAATTGATTGAGTTGTACTTGACCACAACCAGCAGCCATAACTCCAGCAACGGCGTCTTTGTTTACATCAGCCAATGACGATTTTATTTTATTTCTGTAACCACACAATGAACAAACATATGTAAATTCTGATTGCAAGCCTACGTGATGTTCAGACTCAAATTTTAATGTGGCTAATCCACAATTAAACAAAGACTTGTGTTCAGAGAACTTAATAAGTTCTGTTACAAAGTGGTTCACATCTATTATTCTATGGCCTATATCTTGTACCTCCGGCTCTATCTGAAACAAATATAAAAAATAAGTATCAATATCGTACATGGAATGTGATAGCATGGCGCAGGAAAATGTTTTTCTTGCCCATTGTGTATTTATTTATTTATTTACATCAATCACTTCACAGATATTGATTATGTTTAAATTTTTTTTTTTTTTGGTTCTCATTTCTAGGCAACCATTGAAACCTGCTTCCAACTCCAATCAGACAAAATATTGTGTTTTATAAACCGAGTACTTACTGGTGCCTCAGTAGGGCGTTCAATTGTCATTTCTGTAGAAACTTTATCACTCGAACACTGTCTGCTAATCTGAAAATATAAATAAATTAGGGCCTAGTACCAACTTCAGAGATAACATATTTGGACTAATACGTCGGTTATGTATAAAGAACAAAATTGTCTAATATACTCACTGTAGCTGCAGGAATGCCCTCGTTTTGTGATATATTAGTGTCATTAGTATCAGCATTTCTAAAATAAAAGAAGTCCTTTAATTTTAACTTCATCGTTGAATTAGGTATATTGATTGTAATATTAAAATATTAAATACATAGCAACAAAAACTTACGCGGGTAACACATTTTGCAACTCTGCATAATTCGGTAAAGCGTCGTTTTCATTTCTAGAAGATACCAGAAAAAGTGTTTTAGTAATAATAATAATGCCTATAGCTTTTATAAAACGTTAGGAGGTTTAGGAATTTTTCATACGTACCCTAAAAAGGAAGCTGTCAGTTCTTTATTTTTGTTGCAAGTTGACGACTCCATAGTTTCGTTCTCCGAACATTGTTCCAACGATTGTTTCCTAAAATATAACACAATATACATATTTTTTTAAAACTTATATTGAACTATCACTTTACAGAAGATAAATATTGTAATCTTCTTCTTATTCTTATTGTCATTGTAGCACAAAAAATGGAAAACAAAATAGGTACTTAACCTACTTATTTACTTACATATTTTTTATCACAAAAATAAACATCATTGAAGTTACAGTCAAAGTGACTTTTTGAACGTCATCTTTTTTAGTAAACTACCACCGCTTCACATTTCATTATGAAAACTTACTTTCTTTTCGTCATATTTGCACATTTTTCTAAAAGACATGCTCTTCTTTTCCTTTTGGAACATCTTTCTTTCTTTTTTCCCATTTTTATTCAATAAAACCGCTAAATTTGATCACGCAATCGCCGATGCAGTCCGGAAGCCGACTAGCACAGACCCGTCGCTGACAATGGTCAAGAGGGGACTGAGCGTCTCCGCGGGGCGAGGATTGCATATGCGCGTTAGCTTATAACAAAACGACGTAAACGACAAAATGCTTTTTGTTATTTTATTTAGTCGGAAATGATAACTTGAGAAATTCCTTCTACAATTTTAAGGAGTATTTATAGACTTGTCTACAGAGCAAGTTGAGAGGCTAAAATCGGTCACGTTTGCCCATAAAATGTGAATGTCTATTTAAAAAGAGGTATGTTTGATATTTTTTTCTCTGTTACAAAAGTTACTTAATCATGTAATGAAAACTAACAAAATAAGGTTTTCATCATGAACTGTTCAGGTCACCAACTCATATTTTTATTCGTTTCGTAATTACTGACAAAAATAGAGATCCCTGATGCCAAAATTTCCAATTCGTCCTCTTAACTGAACATTACAAAATAATTTAAAATAGATTAAATATAGACATATTATTATCAAGATACCATTTTCTAATACACACCGCATTATTTAATGCACAATTCACTTTATGGTTCACACAATTAAAATCAGTTTTATTTTTACAGAACTTTTTTTTTAATGTCGCAAAATTAGGACACCCTTTCTCACCTATATCAATCACTTCACAGTTTGCACATAACTCTTTAATCCACTTAATCTTTTCCAAACCCTTTGTAATATTTTTTTTATTTTCTAAATACGGTACGATGACATGTTGAAACTCTCTGTAGTCTATAAAGCCCTCACTCCAGAAAATTCCACGATTTCTTTCCAACCACCGCACCTGCTTCTTTTCTTCTTGAGTTAAGTAATTAAACGTATGCGGTGGTTTAACCAAGAACGTCTGTGTGTGCTCATTACTTACGATAGCCACTTCTTTGACAATAAAATTATTGTCTAAATATTTAAATCCTTGGAGTTCGACAATGATAATATCCGCGTTCATGATAACTTCTTCACTGTGTTGCTTAATGGCTTGTATTCAACAATGCAATCGTTAAGAATGAGACAGTATGCTGAAGTTTGATCTGGTATTTCTGAATCACTCTCAATTTCTACCCTTACATCCACAACTGGTCCAGTCTTCAGATTATCGATCTGTCTAGAGCAATCGATAACAAACAACGGTGCTAATTCTTTAAATTGTTTCTCGCTTAATAAAGACTCCGAACAACGGTCGTAATACGACTGCTGAAATCTGATGTATTGCTCGTATAATAAAGCAATTCTGTTATTAGCGAAGTTCACATTGAGGCTTTCATACGGGAAATATGTTGAATTAAGGTACACTCGAACATCACGAACATAGCAGTGATCAAACTGCGACATGTCAGAACTTGCATTATTTTTTCTACTTGTTTGTAGTCCGATTATTACATATCGCGGTTTTTCTATTTGAGATGATGTTTTGATAGACCAGGTGTGCTTTGTAGTTCTAGGTAAAGTGGGATATTCGTATAGATCCCAGTTTCTAAATATCATCTGGAGCGGTCGATCTTTTTCCAACAGTTTTAATAAACTTATTTTTTCTTTGTCCGATACTTTCACATGGGGTACGCGCCATATGATTTTATTGATTTGAATGTCTTCCACTATTTCTCCGGTATTCAATTTTACAGCGTTCAAATTAGTGTTGCTTCGTAACAATATTAGTTCATGTCTACTATTTATTACAACTTTTTTAAAATCTTCTGCGAAACCGATGATATTCCGAAGTGGTATAGACGCAGAAAAACTTCCCCCATTAATATTTTTTATACCATCGATACTCCAACCCCAAGCTCTAGCTACTTTTGATTCATTCTCATTCATTGATATTAACGATTTCATGGTTGTAGTTATACCAGCATTTTTTATTTTATCAATCTCCACTCCGTTTAGTTCGTACCTAATATCTTGGAACAAGAAGAGTAGTCCATTGTTCGTAAAATTAACACTAGTAGCTTTCTCTTTTGATTCTTTTTTGCTAACGATAACGGTTCCTTCCAAATACAGAGTGCTGGCTGATGGTAATATGTAAAGATCCTGTTGGTTGATAGGTATGCGTATTTCATCGTTCCTGTTGAAACTTGTTACATAAGGTTTGTACGAATGAAATTCGATTCCTTCTATACTGTTGTCGTAAGTCGGAGTGGATAAAACGTCTAAGATATTCATTTTAACAATCCGATCGCTTTGAGAAATATCTTATTGTCTTTAGTTAATTTTATTTTGCTCTTAGAACGACGTCTTATTTGGTAGGTAGCTTGAGTAGAACTGGTATTTTTAATTTGTTGAGACATATATTTATTGTAGTCAATCATTTTTTCTTCTAAGATGTAAATACAGCTGTACTTCTTCACCACGCAAGTTAATTAAGCGATTGTTTATATCTAGTAGTCGGATATGTATGCAGCTTATGTTGTTTTGATTGATTGGAAAATATATTGCGTTCTTCGGGATTTCTATGATTCTGTAACCAGGTGGTACGTTGAGTGCGAATTCATGAATTATGTGACTTGGTTCACCGTTTATGTAAGAGCCGCTCACAATGTCACATTCGATCCTTACCACAGTCGTCGGTAAAATGTTGACTGGATGCTGTGACACATGCCATTTATTTGCTTTTAAGACCTGCTTATCAAACCCTAACAGTCTACTGAAAGAGTATTCTTTCTTTAAATTAACGTCATTTGAACAATATATGGCAGTTTTTAAAGTATTGTTATTGCATTGTAATTTAATTGAGGCATCTTTTATTTCGGATTTTAAATAATCATAAATATCTTGCAATTCATAGGTGCCTTCCGGTATTTCAATAACTTCGTTTGAACCATAATAGAACTTGTTATTACTTTTATCAATATTTGGTATAGAATTAAATGTTGAAAAATGCAATAAAGCACACTCATATTCTCCATTTAGTTGTAACGTATTAGGATAGTACGTAGATAAAATTGATGAGTTTCCAGTTATCGACAAAGTGAGTGACATCTTGCAAATGATTGAAATAAAATAAAATCATTTATTTTATACATTTTTATTCAGTCCTCAAATATTTTAAACATAAATGACCACAGTTCACAGTGTTAAATTTTTGATATCTTGTGTAGTTATATGAAACTTTACAATTCTTAAAATATCGTAACAGTTCTAATGGAGGTTTTAAATTTCCATAGCTATCAAAATAATCACAATAGTCATATACTTTTACATAAGCTACCCAATGCGTTCCTTCGTTTTTAGAATCGTCTAAGTTAACAATACCACATTCCATACGTTTCGGCTTCCTTGGCAATTGATCTTTCATATATACTCCTCGGAAATATGGGATGTCTCTTGCGTAGTATTGGATGTCTACATTAGTTAGTGCGCGATTTGGTAGCTTCTTGTTCAGTTTTTTGTTGATTTTATAAACAATCCTTTACCGTTTTTATAAGGTTTTATGTATAAACCCTTACCCACTGCTAAACCCTCCATAGTTCTATTATGTCGTTCCGTCTCTCGCAAGTTTTGTTGAGCAGATTTATAATCATTCACCGTTTTTGCAATTCCAGCTGCACCACCAGCTAAAGCTCCTAAAGCTGATAAGCCAGCAAAAATTGGAATTAAAGGTAGAACTCCACCAGTCTTCGGTATGGGGATCACTCTCGGTACTCTGATTTGGTGTAATTTGGGGCATAACTTTTTTGCAGCTAAGTAAGCCAAGTTTATTAAAGACTTACTATCCTTGGGTTTTAGCTTTTTTATTTTAGATTTTATTTTTGATACTAAACTTTTAAATGTTTTGGCACCAGAACCAGATTTCAATTTGGCTTTCATGACTTTGCTTACTAACCATGAGCTTAATTTTTCACCTTTTCCTGCATCTTTTGATTTTAGTCTCTGTTTAGCCATGTTCAAAAGCTGTAAGTCGGTTTTGTGACGATTAGGTAAATCTGTATGATTTTCATATGCTATATCGTGGTGCATACAAGCTTCGTCTAGTTTATTCACACCTCGATCGCCTCGCAACAAACGTTTATGAAGTTTAGTTCCTGGTCCGCAATAATTGTATCCAGGCAAATGAGCTTCGAACGGTAGATTATTAATTATACTGTTAACTAGTCCACCACCTTGCATTACTTAAATAATAATGATACAAATTTCACAAAGTATTTCTTTTATATCTTAATTTATTAATGAGGATTTATCAATCCAACTGTTTTCATCATTATTGAGACCTAACCATTTAACGAATAGTTTCTTTCCTTTCTTTTTAAGTATTTTTTCTACTAAATAAACACCAGGATGGTTAGATTTTTGAAGTTCTTGCTCGTAAAAAGTTCCTAATATATCTTGCTTTCGTTGATCTTCTATGTGGTATGTTACTGGTATAGTTTTATTAATCTTTTTTATCGTAAAGAGTTCAGTTGACCAATTAGGAGTATAACCTTTCTCGAAATTGTGTTTGTATTTACTGATACGAACACAGTCACCTTTTTTGAACTTAGGCTTCCGCTGGATGGATACATGATTACATATGTTTTTAATATTCTCTTTTACGATGGGTTCATTCGATTTATTAACATCATTCGGTTTAATTTTAATAGTACGATGTTTTGTGTTATTATATGTATTAAATAAATCTTCTAAAGGTGTTCCTAACCACTTATAATTTCCAACGAGATTAAAATATTTGTACAAATTATTTTTAACAGTTTTAATTAGTCGCTCTACAATTGAAGCTTTTTTAGTAGAGAAAGATGAGTAATGGTTTATGTTGTACTTCTTCATTAGCGTTTGGAATGTGTTGTTATAAAACTCTGTGCCCATATCAGTTTGTAAATTAACAGGATTTTTATTGCTGCTTAGTAGTATTCGTTCAAAAGCTCGAGTTACTTCAGATTTATTTTTAGATTTTAACGGTTCTGCCCAGGCATACTTTGAGAAGCAGTCAATCACCACTAAAATGAAATTGTAACCTTTGTTATACTTTCTTAGGTTTTGCATGTCCATTAGATCTGCTTGCCACAAATCATCGATCCCTTTGAGAATAACAGAACGTCGAAGGAAGTTTCTTCGTGCCGCTTTGTGTATTTCATTTACTATTTGTTGTTTTGCCATTACTGAGATTTTTAAGTAATTTGTCTATATCTGCTTTGGAGTAAAACTTCTCTTCCAAATGAATCAAAACCTCAGGTTCCTTTACTTTTAAAGTAGTCTGAACAGACTTTTGTGCATCTAATATGATTTGAGCACGCAATGATGCAATCAGCTTATTAAATTGTTTTATCGTATCAGCACACATTCGATCTACATAATCCTTGTTCACAGCATCGTCTGATTCTAATGGAGGTCTAATTCCTCTCAATCTAGAAGACTTTAAATCAAAATCTCCACTTTCTGATTTTAACAACGCGTTATCATTGAAATTAATCAGTTCTGACAAACGCATTCTTTTATGAATAAAATGTCCAAATTTATCTATATTCATGTTTAAGGTGTACTTTATGTAAAGGCTGATGATGAACTAAACAATAGTTAATTTTTCACCTATTTATTTATAAGTTTACTTTCACGTAATTCTTCAATAATGGATATTATTTCATTATCTAATCCTGTGTTGCCGGCATCTCTAGATGCTATTAATAACTTTAACCTTTCCACCAATTCATTAGGATCATCCCAATACACAAAATCTACGTTATTTTTCCAGATTTTTGTTAATGGTAGTCCTTTACCTTTCGAATGATGACCCTGAACCGTACTTTGCAGTTTAAAAAGAGGTTTAATAACTTGTAAATATTTTTGTCCCTTATTACTTTTTATTGGTTTACTTGGGTCATTATCACGACGATGTGCATTTGTATCAAGTAACATTTTCTTATAATATTGCAAGTCATTTTCAGTAACCAAACTTAAATCAATATCTTTCTTAAGCAGTAGTTGATTTAAACCAGGCGTATGTTTGTATTTATAACCAGCCACGATGATATAACTATCGTCGATTGTTATATGAGCAGAACCTAACATCAATTTTCCGCGTTCTACTCTGACACCAAATGGAATGTCTGTTAACGCTTCTGAAGACACTGACCAGGATGATGTATCACGACCTTCACTTTTTTCAACTGATTTATACGAAGATTCACTGTTGGTGTCAGACTCCTCTACATCACTACCAATTGCGACTTTTTGCAACGTTTCGTCTCTTATCAGATCTTTAGATTCTTCATCTTCATTACTATACAGCAAAGGAGTTTGCATACTGGCTGTAGCAATTTGGTTGAGAGGCTCTGTTACAGGTTTAAAAACTGTTTCCAAGGCTTGCTTACTCTCATTCTCAACATCTCGCATTTTTCGCACCTTCTTCTTTACAGCTGCTGCAGCATCAACAATTTGTCTCTTTAAAGATTTTTCCATAATTGTTAAATGTATTGTAACCGGTTAAGCTCTGTTTGTAGAGTAATGTAAATTCAACGGTGACGTCTTAATATATACTCGTGCTCTTAATCAAAAATTACAAACGTGTCAAATTTATTTCTATAACATCCTTTATTTTTTGCACAATCTTTATTAATTACAACATAACTGAAGGGCTCACTCCATATTTTTGAACACATTTCACGAAATTCAAGCCATGTCATGTCAGTGTTGACGTGTTCATCATAAACATGTCTCATATTTCTTTCATCTTGTTTAAAAAGTATGATTAGGTTTGCGTTGTCTCTTACTAACTGCTTAGGGATTTTACTATACGTCTGATTTAGATAAAAACAATCGATGAACTTGTGTCTCCCCATAGCAAAATAATCACGCATACCACTTTGATTTTCACAAGCAACATCGTCAAATATAATTACAGAATTCGGTTTTGCGGTCTGAACACTCAGTACTTGCTCATTTTCATGATATTTCTGAAATGAAATGCCTGGTACCCGTTGCAAGACTTTTTCTAAAAAAACGTACTTGGGCTGTTGCAAGGTTTTCGAATAAACATAAACATTTTGAAATCTTAAACCATTCTCGTGTATAAGAAGACCGATTAATAAATTAGTTTTTCCACAATTTGACGGTCCGCAAATGATGCATCGTACCGATTTAGGTAATAATTCTCCATGGCGAAAACCAGTCTCCTGAGACTGAATACAAAGTTTGTTTACATGTAACGATTGCGGTTGTTTTACAAATTTCATGACGACTCCTTGAAACGGTTATATTAATAATGAGTCAATTAATGTATTACATCGACATTTATAACTCATTGTCGCTAACTCAAACAAATGTTTCAACCTAGTGGAATAGGCGCCGAACCAGTATTTTACTGCACTATGTAGGAATTCATACTCCACCTTCCGTTTCATCGGGTGGAATAGGCGCCGAACCAGTATTAGACATTTTACTGCACCGAGAGTGACGGAGATGATCATTCCATCGGGTGGAATAGGCGCCGAACCAGTGGATTTCATTTATATTATTGGGCATTCTACTCCACCGAGAGTGACGAGGCGAACGGAGTGAGCCGATGGAACGGAAGGTGGGGTAGAATGCCCAATAATATCCTACTGCGGCCAACGAAATACCGACACTCCTCCTGCCCTGCTGCCCCACCGCGTCCGCTAACAGACGGTGGCGACCCGCCAAGGCCGCGGAAGGTAGGGAGAGCGGCGCACCGCAATACCGGTACTCCTCTCCCGCTACGGCCTCCAACCGCGATGCCTCCCATACGACATCGCTGCCCGCCTCAGTTGCGATGTCGCCCACGCGGCACCGCAACGTACCTGTTGGCCGCTACGTCGTCGAGTTCCTGGGAAAAGCCCTGACGAGCGACCCCTCTTCGGGTTCTTCTTCGTTTCACCGTGTTATTCTAGCAATAATTGTTAAAAAAAGAGGTGAAATATAAAGTTGAAACCTTCTAAATACACAATGTGTGATTCCATTTAGTGAGTCATTGCGTGAAAATTTAACCGGAACTTTTGGAACAGACATACGCTCCATAATGGTCCGAAGAGGAACTGTTTCAGTTTCAGTGTGACGCAAATGTTTTAAAAATTGGCTGTTCCTACTAGAACTTGGGGTACCTATATATCAAAGGATGATTTGATAATTCGAATTTTCGCAAAAAACCCTAGGGATACTGCGAAAACACGGATAATTAGACAATGATGAAAACATTTCTCAATCTTACTGGAAAAAGATAGGTGTTTTGCAAAAACACGAGTTGCTTTAGTAACACTGAATATCCTTAACTCTGATTGGCTAGATTTTTGGTTACTGATCTAATCTTATTCTGTTTGGTTCCTGGTTTTAGCCTGTGAGCTTTGAAGTATTATATCATAGAGTCATGAAGAGTTGAAAAAAGTAATTAAAAAAACTAAAAAAACCCGGCTGCGGTACAACTGAAAAGTTGAAAACAAGCCCATTTTATATTAAATAAAAGTTGGAAGCAGGCGGGACCCATTCCATTTTTATATTATCAAACTCAAATGGGTCCAGCCTTCTTCCATCTTTTATTTAATATAAAATGGGCTTACCGCAGCCTGGTTTTTTATTTGTTATTTTGAATTACTTTTTTTTGATTTCCAGCTTTTTAGTTTACAAATGTGAAAGATTTCGCAGATGATTTATTTCTTGCAAAGAGTTTTGGTCGTGAGGGTTATTTATCCGTGTTTTTACAATATCTCTAGGGTTTTCGCGAAAATTCGAATTATCAAATCATCCTACAACACATACAACAATAATCTCTACGTATAAAGGACTATTTTTAAGCAGTGCGCAAAGTTTTTCACAGGTGGTTCTACCCATGAATACGAACAACTTTCACTATGAGACCAACTCTGAAATCACGACAAAAAAAATCTGGTGTTTCATACATTTTGGTCGAGTAGGTATTGAACTTTTATATGAAACGGCTGATTTTTTTCGTGATTTCAGGGTTTGTCCCATAGTGAAAGTTGTTCATATTCATGAGTAGAACACACCCAGTGGAAATTTGCGCACGCATTATCTTTCAATTCGATTCGGTAACTTGTAAGTAAGTCGTCACGAGTTGCCTCGTAACGCACGTCTTGCTCAACTAGGACAATACGTTTCTTATCTACTGAAGAGTGTGACTAAATTGTTTGTATGTGATTGTGAAATTAAAACAATAAAAAGTATCACCTTAACAGTGACTAAGAGTAGTTGAGATAACCTATTTCATTATCCAGTCGGTTAAGGTAGCGGGGCTACCTAAGTCTAGTGTCGAACAAATACAATACAATGGCTACGGCAGTATCAGAAACCGTAGTCAATTTGTTTTCACTCACGGAAACAAATGGCGCGAACGCGAACTGCGCCTACAATTTTTTTATTGCGTTGACTTAGAAGCTTTATTTTTATAGAGCTCCAAGGGACCATAGACCTACGTATTAGATTGATACCTGCCCGCGTTCCTGGGAAAAAGGTTCTTGACAAACTGACGGACAGACAGACAGAAAACGAAGTGATCCTACAAGGGTTCCGTTTTCCTTTTGAGGAACGGAATCCTAAAAATAAATGCGGATAAAATATTGGTATTCATTCATAAATTATTTGTTAAGGAAGACAAATGGAATATCTTATAGACATACCTAATATTTATGATGTCACTTACAAGAACTCATTGCATATTATGCATATTTGCAATAAGAATGGCGGTAAAATACATAAACAAAAGAATCCCTATTAACATTTTTGAACACCGAAACATGAATCCTGACTCATAATTACCTCCACCACAGTGACATTTTGCATCACAGTGACTTTTATAGACATTGCAATAAGGTTCATAATAGGTTACTGTCAGAACTACAATAACGGTACCCTTTAGCTAAGCTTGTTTTACTGAAAAATATGTGGTACCGTAACATAAAGATGCCGTAATATTTGGACCTTGTACTAAATACATATCTACACTTCTTATTGTAATCTATATTAAGACTAGCTTTTGCCCGCGGCTTTGCCCGCGTTGTTGTCGGAAATTATCCCACGGGAACGCACTACCGGGATCAAAAGTATCCTATGTCCTTAACCAGGTCATAGTCTACCCATGTGCCAAATTTCATCCAAATTGGTTCAGTGGTTTTAGCGTGAAAGCGTAACAAACAAACAGACTCTAGAGTGTCGATAGACCGGTTATTCATAATACTATCTATAAAATGTATTATGAAAAACCGGTCTATCGACACTCTAGAGTTTAAAACTCATAAAATGTATTAGGTACTTAAATTTAAAAGATAAACTTTTAACAATGTGGTAAGAGTTCATATTTTAAATTTAAGTTTCTATAATAACATAATTCAATCATTATTCGAAAGACACGTGGCGCCACCTATTATCATAAGAACGTTATTGTTGTTTTCTTCGGGAACAGTATTTTTTTGGGATGAAAGATACCCTATGTCCGTTTCTGTACACGTGACAACGTATATGCAAAATTTCGGGATGATCGGTTCAGTGGTTTAGGTGTGAAAAGGTGGGGTGCGTGGACAGGAAACCTCCCCGAGTGCCCGTGGGCTGGAGTTCCCTTACGGATACGTCCGGGGGGAAGGCCAGTCTCCGGGACGGTGCACCCTGGGGTGCGGGCAATGGTTCCCCTTAGGCACGTGTGCCTAAGGGGTTTTGTTGCCCGTATGCCAATATCCTGTCGGAGGTACGCTCCAACGTGTGTCCCTCTGCTCTAAGCAGAGACGCACAGCGGCGGAGTAAGAGCGGGCTCGGTGTGCACTAACCCTGCCGCCGGGCAGGCAGGAGGAAGTCATTTCCTTCTGCCACCGTTAGTCTCGTAGCCCCGAAGATTGTTCAAGGTCATGTCTCTGACTTTTGACGGGGGTCGAGGGTCTTGGCTTAACCGCCCGGACCGCGAGGAAGAAAACCTCTATAAAAAAATTACCCCAAACCTTCAAGCGGCGGCGCACCGTGAGGGAGGTTGGTAGCTTGATTAATGGGTAGCTAAATTAATCTCTAGTGCGAACCACAGTTTTGAGCCAGTGATAAAGTTTTTACTCGTGGGAACAAATATGGAACCAACTAGAAACAATGGACGAGAAGAGGAGAGGGAGAGGAGTGATGCGGGGTCGGAGTCCGACGCCGCATCGGGAGTGAAGGGCGCGAGGGGCATTTTTAAGAGCCCGGAGTGCGTAGTGGTGGGGGCCGCTGGAAGGAAAAATGCTTTCCTGAAGCGGACCCTAAATCCGGGAGATGCCCAGGAGTCTTCCTCGGACGGCGGAGTTAAATCGGCTCCAAAATATGCTCGCCGGGGCCTAGGCCGGAAGAGCAAGAGCCGGGTAAACGCCGCACAAGAGGACGGCTCAGCCGGGTCGGCCGAGGGGAGCGCCGTGGAGGCGTCTGGCGATGAGTCGGACGCCGCTGGTGGCTCCAATTCGGACCGGGCCAGGTTTGAGGAGGTCGTGGCCGCTGCAGTCAAGGGCGTGGCCTTGAAGAAGAAGCAGTCATCTAAAGACAAGGCCATACCCGCAGCCAAGGCCTCCATTATAGCGGCAGCGGAGGCTCTACTCCAAGGGCCTCCGTCGGACGGAATGTCCGAAATGCGGGCGGAGGTCGCCCGCTTGACAGCCGCCATGGAGCTTCTCCGAAAGGAGAATGAGGAGCTCCGAGCAGACCTGGCCAGGCTCCGCGGAGCCGGCGCTCAGGAGGGGGTACAGCAGGGGCAAGGCGGCCTCGGGCCTGCAGAGGACCGAGTTCTGGCCTTGGTGCGGAAGGAGTTGGCTTCCCTTAGCAACCGGTTCTCGGTCCTTGAGGGAATCGTCCTGCGGCCCCCGCTAGGCCGACCGGCGGCCTCGGGCCAGCCAAAGGCGGCTTCGTATGCCGCCATGGCTGCCACGGCCAAACCAGGGTCGGCAGGGCAGGCTAAGGGCGGGGCCGAGGCTGCGAAGGCGCCTGCGACGGCGCCTGCGAAGGCGCCCACGAAGGCGGCTGCGAAGGCGCCTGAGAGGGCCCCAGCTGTGGCGGTGACGAAGCGGCTGCCCCCGCCTCCCAAATCTCCTCCGGCTGACGCCGAATGGCAGGTAGCTGGGGAGAAGAGGAAGGAGGGCAAGGCGGCAAGGTCGGCCAAGCGGAGGGAGAGGCGGCGGCGGCGCAAAGAGCGAAGCGTCGCGGCGAGGTTACGTGCCCCAAAGTCCGCAGCTGTAGTGATCACACTACAGCCGGAGGCGGAGAAGAAGGGCGTGTCCTACCGCGACGTGCTCGCCAAGGCGAGGGCGGCGGTGAACCTGGAGGAGATCGGTGTTACCGAGGGCTTGCGGGTAAGGGTCACTGCGACTGGGGCTCGGATGCTCGAGATCCCCGGTGCGGCCAGTGGCCCGACCGCTGACGCTCTGGCCGAAAGGCTCAGGGCGTCCTTAAATGCGGACGAGGCCCGAGTGTCCAGACCTGCCAAGTGCGTTGACTTGCGCATCCTGGGTCTGGACGACTCCGTGACGGAGCGAGAGGTGGTGGCCGCCGTGGTCAAGACTGGGGGGTGTGCCTTCGAACAGGTGAAGGTAGGCACCATCCGTCCTGACCTCACGGGGATGCGAGCCGTTACGGTGAGCTGCCCCGTATCGGCGGCCCACAAAATAGTTGGGGAGGGCCGAAGGTTCCAGGTGGGCTGGGATTCCACGCGGGTGAAACTGCTGGAACCCAGACCTCTGAGGTGCTTCCGTTGCCAAGTGGGCAACCACGTGGGGGCAAAATGCACCTCGGAGGTGGATCGCAGCAGTCACTGCTTCCGTTGTGGTCAGCCCGGTCACAAGGCCGGCTCGTGCAATGCCACGCCGCACTGCTATCTATGTGCGGCAGTTGGCAAGCCGGCCGATCACCGGGCTGGAAGCAAGGGCTGTGGTCCACCCACCAAAGCCCGGGGCAGGGGCAAGCCCTCCGCCTCCGCTACCGCCGTCACGGCCGCAGCCGCCGCCACGGCCGCCGTCGCTGCCGCCTCCACTGCCGTCGCCGCCGTACTCACTGCGGCAGAGCCCTCACAGGAGGCTCAGGGGGTGGCTAATATGGAGTGCCAGTAATGGCCCCATTACGCCTCCTCCAGGCGAACATCAACCACTGCGTCGCCGCTCAGGATCTGTTGCTCCAGAGCATGGCGCAGTGGTCGATTAACATCGCCGTGGTCGCTGAGCCGTACTTTGTCCCGCCCAGTGATTACTGGGTGGAGGACCTGAGCGGCTCAGTGACCCTCATTTCGTCGGCCGCCGCCGGTACCCTGTCCCTCGAAGCCGTCAAGAGGGGACAGGGTTGCGTTGCAGCACGGTTCGGGGGGATTGTCGTGGTAGGGGTATACTTCTCCCCGAACCGAACTCTCGCCGAGTTCCACAACTCCCTTGCGGAGTTGAAAAACGTCGTCGTCGGGTTTCGTTCCCTTCCCGTGCTCGTCCTCGGGGACTTCAACGCCAAGAATGTGGCTTGGGGTTCCCGGTATACGGACACACGGGGCAGGATGGTGGAGGACTGGGCTCTGGAGACAGGCCTGGTCATCCTAAACCGGGGTTCTGTCCCCACGTGTGTGCGGATGCGGGGCGAATCAGTGGTGGACATTTCGTTCGCCAGCCCCGCTCTGTTGCCACATGTTGTTGACTGGCGCGTCATAGAGGGGGTGGAGACCTACTCCGACCACCGGTACATCCGGTTTGATGTCTCCGCCCAGACCTCGAGCGCGCCGGTCCGACAGGCCCCGAGTGGTCCGCGGTGGGCGCTGAAGAAGCTGGACCGGGAGCTCCTCCTGGAAGCCTCGATCGTGCAGGCCTGGGTGTCACCACCGGACAGGCCTGCCGACATCAACGACGAGGCGGAGTGGTTCCGGGAGGCCATGTCCGAAATATGTGACGTGGCAATGCCCCGGGTCCAGCCCGGTCGCGCCTGGCGCCAGGTGTATTGGTGGTCGCCGGAGCTGGCGGCTCTGCGCGAGGCGTGCGTTGCTGCGCGGCACCGGTACACCAGGCACCGCAGGCTCCGTATCCGCCCTCCGGATACGGAAGCCATTCAGGCGGAGCTGTACGAGGGGTACAGAGCGGCGAAGACCGCCCTCCGAGCGGAGATCTTGCGGGCCAGGGATCTGGCTCGCGAGGAGTCGCTGGAGACTCTAAACAGGGACCCATGGGGACGCCCTTATAAAATGGTGCGGAATAAACTCCGCCCATGGGCGCCCCCGCTGACGCAGAGTCTCCGGCCCCAGCTCGTGGAGGACGTGGTGAGCGCTCTGTTCCCTTCGCGAGGGGAACATACTCCCCCGCCCATGGCTCCGCTTCCTGCGGTGCCCATTGCGGACCACATCACCGACGACGACGACGATGCTCCGGAAGTGACCGAGGTAGAGTTGAGAGCGGCGGTACGTAGGCTGAGTGCCAAAAATGCCGCCCCAGGACCCGACGGCTTACCTGGAAGAGCCTGGGTTCTGGCCTTTGGGGCTCTCGGGCCTCGACTAGGGGGGCTCCTAAGCGCATGCTTGGAGAGGGGCCAGTTCCCACTTCGTTGGAAGACGGGGAAACTGGTCCTCATTAAGAAGCCGGGGCGCCCTGCGGACTCTCCGTCCGCTTACCGACCCATCGTGCTGCTCGACGAGGTGGACAAGCTCTTTGAAAGAGTTATTGCAGACCGCCTCGTCGGGTGGCTGGTGCAGGAGGGGCCGGATTTGGCGGAGAGCCAGTTTGGTTTCCGCAGGGGGCGCTCTACGGTGGACGCCATCATGCGCGTGCGAGCCCTCACGACGGGGGATGCTGTGGCCCGGGGTGGGGTCGTCTTGGCGGTGTCTCTAGACATCGCCAACGCCTTCAATACCCTACCCTGGAGTTGCATCAGGGAGGCACTCCGGTATCACCGGATGCCGACCTACCTCTGTCGAGTGGTTGAGGCCTATTTGACGGATAGGGCCGTCATCTACCCCGGTCATCAGGGAGAGTGGAACCGGCGAGAGATGTCGTGCGGTGTCCCACAGGGATCGGTCCTGGGGCCGCATTTGTGGGACATCGGGTACGACTGGGTGCTGCGCGCCGACCTCCCTAGCGGCGTCAGCGTAGTATGTTACGCTGACGACACGCTGGTCCTGGCGCAGGGGAGGTCGCACCAGGCGGCGGCTGAATTAGCGACACGCGGGGTTGCGATAGTCGTTGAGAGGATCCGGCAGTTGGGACTCGAGGTGGCCCTGCACAAGTCCGAGGCCATGTGTTTTCATGGTCCTCGGAATGCGCCACCGTCGGGTTCCCAAATAACGGTAGGAGGGGTTCGCATCGGAGTCGAGTCGACGATGAAGTACCTGGGACTCGTCCTCGACAGCCGGTGGAACTTCGTGGAGCATTTCCGACGTTTGGCTCCCAGACTGGAGCGGGCTGGGGCTGCCTTGAAGCGGCTCCTGCCCAATCTAGGTGGTCCAAACGCCTCCTGCCGGAGGCTTTACGCGGGGGTCGTGCGGTCCATGGCCCTTTACGGGGCACCGGTGTGGGCGCGTTCCCTGAGGCTGCGGCCAGTCCGCCGGTTGAACGCGTCCCAGAGGGTCATGGCCATTCGGCTAGTCCGGGGTTACCGCACGGTCTCCGGTGAGGCGGCGAGCCTCCTTGCCGGATTGCCGCCGTGGGATCTGGAGGCGAAAGTCCTCGCGCACGTGTGGGAGTGGCGCGAGGAGGCAAAACGCCGGGGCGTAACTCCGCTGCCGCGAGAAATCACGGTACAGCGGACAGAACTCCGGCGGGATCTCATGGCGACATGGAGAGTGCGACTGTCGCAGCCCAGCGCTGGGCACACCACAATTGCGGCGATAAGTCCCCTCTTTGAGGAGTGGTTAGAGAGGCGCCACGGCGTCCTCACCTTCCGCCTGACGCAGGTCCTCACCGGACACGGTTGTTTCGGGAGGTTCCTGTTTCGCATAAGGCGGGAGGAAACGCCCGGGTGTCACCATTGTGTGGATCGCCCAGAGGACACGGTGGAGCATACAGTGGAGGTCTGCCCGGCTTGGGCAGAGCACCGCCGTGTTCTCACGGAGGCGATCGGCGGCGGCGATCTCTCGCGTCCGAGCCTGGTCCAGGCCATGGTGCGGAGCGAGAGTGCATGGGAGGCCGTCACCTCCTTCTGCGAAGCGGTAATGCTCGCGAAGGAGGAGGCGGAACGCGTGAGGGAGAGGCAGCCTCACGCCCTCAGTCGCCGCGGGAGACGCCCTGGGCGGCGGGAATCGATAGCCGATTCCCGGCCACCGTAGGCGCGGGCTTGCGGACGGTGAGTAGTGGGTAGCTCGCCGTCCGGTGAGGACCAGGCCCGGGTCGACGGCGCGTTGTGTTCCACGCGCGCCTCAAAGAGATGTCAGCAAAAGATGGGGTCCAATAGGGCCAATGCCGCTGGGGTCGCGGGTTGTTTGAAAAAGATACCGTGGCCCTGGCATAGGCAACTGAAGGAACACGGGTGGGTTTTAGTCAGTAAAAGTCTGACACGCCCTCCCGCTCCACCCAGAGCGGGAGAAGTTATTTGATGATTTCCCATCCACAAAAAAAAAAAAAAAAGGTGTGAAAAGGTAAGAAACAAAAGTAACTAGCATTTGCCTGCGGCTTCGCCCGCGTCGATGTCGGAAATTATCCCACAGGAACGTACTACCGGGATAAAAAGTATCCTATGTCCTAATCCAGGTCATGGTCTACTCATGTGCCACATTTCATCCTAATCCGTTCAGCCGTTTTAGCGTAAAACCGTAACAAACTCACATTCGCATTTATAATATTATATATAGTTAGGATTATTATTTAGCATATGTGGGAAAAACCCAGCTGACTAAGCTTTGCTGAAAAGATCGTGAGTGATGACACACAAATATGTACGTGGCATAATCAGCCTTTAATGATTCCACTTCTGGGGCACAGGCCTCCTCTCTTCGAGATGGTGTGGGCTGTAATCTGCCACGCGGGTCCAGTAAATCAGACAAAGGTACAGACGCCAACAGGTCAGCCTACCCGAAACTGTCAGATTTTCCCAATCAACCTTGAACCTAATGCCTTAGCAATAAAGTCGAAAATCTATTAAAGAAATCTGACAGATTGTAGTAGCTTGATGTGCTGGCATCTGTACAATAAAATCGCATTCAATTCTGGAATGAAAATTTTCTGTCATTGGTCTGAACAGTGGTGGCGGCCCCGACTTACGAGTTGTAGGTCGTGACTTCGAACCAGACAGGCTCTTTACTTAGTGTAAATATAATTTCTTCACCACTGCTCGTCAAAACGGGAAAACATCGTGAGGAAACCAATCCGGTACGGGTTGGTAGCTGTCATATCGTCCGTGAACTTCTGAGATCTTCTATCTACCTACAACAAATTTTACAAGAGGAACATAAAACTAATTTATTAATTTTTCGTGGAGATTTTTGGTAAACCAAAAAGTAGTTGGTTAGTTTTTATGTCTTTTATGAAATCATAATTAAATGCAGTTAGTATTGTGTTGTTTTTATTTTAATCGTAAATAGGAGTTGGCATTATAAAAACGTTTTGCGCAAAAATACTAGTTAGGAGGTATCAGAAGTTCACGGTCGATATGTCCTCGAATTTTCTAGGGCATGCCGGTTTCCTCACGACGTTTTCCTTCACCGTTTTGAGAGCAGTAGTGACGAAATTATTTAAACAAAGTCACCTTCCAGCCTTTAGCACCGGGTACCACCATTTTGTTTTTACAATATAACCCTCATATTCAGCCCGTATCGACCCAGTTTTGGCTAATCAGCCTCGACCTTTTGTGTCAATTTTAACAGAACTAATTACTCGTGCTTCAAATTCGTATTTTTGAATTTATATCCGATCATTT
Organism: Dicycla oo; assembly: GCA_948252095.1. Lineage (NCBI taxonomy): Eukaryota > Metazoa > Arthropoda > Insecta > Lepidoptera > Noctuidae > Dicycla > Dicycla oo. Next base: position 18,805,710 of record OX411728.1, read on the forward strand.
AAATAACCCACATTCAATCTGCCTAGCCTTTTCCCAACTATGTTGGGGTCGGCTTCCAGCCTAACCGGATGCAGCTGAATACCAGTATTTTACATGGAGCGACTGCCTATCTGACCTCCACAACCCAGTTACTGGGTAATACGATACCCCTTGGTAAGACTGGTTGTCAGACTTTCGGGCTTCTGACGACCCGTAACGGCTGTCAAAGATGCACAAATGACAGCCGGGACCAACGGCTTAACGTGCTTTCCGAGGCACGGAGGAGTCTCGGTATGAAAAGATGGTCACCCATCCACAGACCAACCTCGGCAAGCGTAGCTTAACCTGATGGATCGACCCGTGCGGCTGTTATTACTTAGCCACAAGCTCCTAAATAACCCACATTATATGCCAATAAGAGGGCAATTTTCCACCATCTTGAGGAAATTTTGTTATGACGAAATCTTTTTTTATTTTTGCCCAGATATTGTAACTAGCGTATCCAGAAAATGCACATTTAATTTTAAAACTCAACCAATGGATTTTCTTATAATAATATATTGGCACTAATAGTAATTATTCTATATTTGAAATAAATCAGTGATATTATAAAGGGTTAACGTATGTTTTATTTCTATCATTATTCAGTCACGACAAAGACGTCTCGTTCACTATAAAAAGTAAAAAAAAACCAGCCAAGTGCGTGTCGGACTACGCACAATGAAGGGTTCCGTAGTTGAGATGAATTTATCCCAGGAACAAACTTAACATTGTAGTTGTAAAACATGTTCTCCCATACACTCCAACTGCAAATGTCAGTTTGTACGCACAATATTTAGAGATTTACCATGTTATTTTATGACCATAGGTTTCTTATAAGTTTTCCTGGTTTAAAACTATTTTAGTTTTTTTTATTATTTTTATTTTTATTTTAGGCTCAGTAGTGTTGGAGATATTTTCTATTTCCTATGATAACTTTAAAACAATTTATTTTAAAATTATAAAATATATATGTCAGGGTCTCAAATATATATATATAATATATATTTGAGACCCTGACAGGAAGATATTTCCCACGGTACAGTTTCCAAAACATTTTTTTTTTTCTTATTTGTCCCGAAAAATTGACCCCGATATTTAAAATTCATTTATTTACGTTATACGTCTATTTTCGGATCACAGAAATGCATACGTGTACACATTTTCAACTTAATCGGTCTATTAGATTAGGAGCAAATTGGCTGTGACAGACGGACAGACAGACAGACAGACACACGAGTGATCCCTTAAGCGTTCCGTTTTTTTTTACTTTTGAGGCATGGAACCCTAAAAATATGTTTTATTTTTTATTCCGGTTAGCAACAATTGGTACAAAAAAACAAAATGCATTTATTTACTGAAAAGTATTCTAGATTACTTATCGATAAACGTACGGTCAGAAATGGACAGAGACTTTTATCAAACCGGGAATTAGGGCCGGTTTTTTGATCTGTAGTTAACACAACAAATGGTTAAACATAGTAACTAATGGTTGAATTTTGACGAAATGTGTTTGCCAAAATGCCATTAGTTACTATTTTTTAACATGAATGAGTTAACATGGATACATCAATGTTAATCCATTAATATTTAGCCTTACACATTTAGTCAAATTCAACCATTAATTAATAGGTTTAACCATTAGTTGAGTTAACTACGGATCAAAAAAACCGGCCCTTAAAGTAAAATTACAAGAATATAAATCACAAACTAATCCGCTACCACGAATTTCAGATCATCCGCTGTCATTATTATAATATCGTGACATCTGGCGATCTGATAAAAAGTGTGAGTTGTAAGAATCCTGTATGAGTCAGTAATCATGCAAATAAAGGGCGAGGATGTGCGTATTCGCGGTTTCAAGTAATGCACCAGTCGTGAGCAGGAGCTTTTTGTGCACTTTAGAAGATATTAGACTGGGCAACAAAAAAATAACCATATTTTTCAGTAGATGGCAATAGGCTCGCCTCTTATTACACTGGCAAAACTGAGGTGTACTACACCTACTTCTGCCTTACCCTTCGGGGAATATAGGTATAAAAGTTATGTTCATTAAGAAAAAAAAAATGATAATGATTGTTTTTTTTTAATATATTTATTTATTCGGCCGGATTTCACTCGTATATTAGGGGAACTAGGTCATGAGCTGTCTCTATTTTATTCAAATTCGTTTAGTTGTTTACGCGTTATTCTGTAGCAAACATCGTCACAAACATCCACATTTATCATATCGGTGGGATGAGATAAAAAGCTTTTAACCCGTTTCTCTAAGCCGTGGAAATACCATTATATGGTTTTTCCAGGGCTTAAGTCTGCCTGGTACTTATAATTAGAACCAGAAAACCCTGGCAAAACCAATGTTAAAGCCAAGCCATAATCGGTCCAAATAAAACATAACTCGTTCCAATAGGAAAACAAGTTAAAATAAATATTCCTGATAATGATCGGACTTTTTTCTAGTCAGGAAGGCCTGTGACGAGTAGCAGAAAAACCGGTGTAGGAGAATGAGCGTTGCGGTCAGCAACCTAGCCCTAGTATAGCAATAGAAGCGACATATTTCCAGTACAGGTGACTACGACTATTACCTACGTGTACAAAATGTTTTTTGTTTAGCTTGAGATGTCCATAGCCTGATTGGCTTGACATGATTGTCTGCGTTGCCCGGAGGTGTTGAATTGTGAAGCAATGGATTAAGAATAGCCTTCAAATTTCTTCGGATTGTGATATAGTGCGTATCCGTACGACAACGCAGGTTCCGTCGTTTAGTTTCGGAAAAACCGAACTTTGCCGAATTAAATGTGACAGGTCCAATAAGTGGTCCCGGTGGGTCGACCCATTACCGGGTCCATGGGTAATTTTAATTACCCGTAGTCCCATGGCATTAGGGATTGTTCCCGGACTTCTGACTATATCGAAAGAAAATTAATTACAACCATGGATCCTACTTATTATTAAATACAAATCCATAATAACAGCATATTAGGTATGAGAGATACGTCAAAAGAGGTCGCATATTACAAAGAGTAAGTAATCTTTTCCTTTTTCTTTTTCATGTTGTCATAATTAGTTGGATCTTTATTCAATTGTTCTCTTTTTAAAATTAGTTATAAGCAAGTACGCACCGAAATTGAATATTGTTTGCGGAAAATTTAATAAATTAACTTGCAAACATGGAAAATACGGTAAAAATAATTAAAAGAAAGAAAGGTAACGTTTTGCTTTTCAAAAATTATCAGTACTACAAGAATACTGTTTATACAAATGAATCATCTCTTTGGAACTGTTCTTTTAAACGGAAAAATCAGTGCAAAGGATCTATAACTATTCATAAAGTGAGTATTGTTTTTTTTTTTCTGAAATTTGAATGCTGGCTGTCGTAAAAGTGGTATATTATTTAAAATTTACCATTTGCTTTAATGTTTGTAATCCCATTCACAGAAACAGATTGTAATAAAAAAACATATCTCATACATGTCCGGATATTATATCAAATGAACTAACCGAATCTCTAGATAGTTTAACATCGGAGGCGCGACCTATTACACAATTATATCAACAGGCGAAAGAGAGCTGGATGGATAAAGGGAACAATATATTGAATCCCTTTTCGGAATTCAATAGTGATTGTCGAAAAATAAAAATAATAATCCAGTTAACCATCAGTTATGTAACTGATGGTTTTCATTTTCTATCGATATAGTCAGAAGTCCGGGAACAATCCTTAATGCCATAGTACCACAGGTAATTAAAATTACCCATGGACCCGGTAATGGGTCGACCCTCCGGGACCACGGTTAATGACTGTGATCTATAATAATTTAGGTGGGAATATAAATTAATTTCTATTGGTCGATAGTCACATTTTATTCGCTATATTTCGGTCTTTTCGAAGATAAACGATGGCATTTTTGAACGTTGTCGTACTGTACGCAATTTGGATGCTGTCCGTGCCGACCTTTTGCTAGTAAGTCCTATGTGGTTACCTGTGGCCATTATGACTATGGGCTAGTGTTAAATAAAGCAGAAGCCACACTGAAACCGTTTTATGGATACCTCGGTCATTCTGTTATCGGTCTTCTAATGGTAGTAGATAGACGGCAGGTTATTATCACGCTCGACGTTTTCTTCCATGTCAGCCGCCATCTCAAAAAATTAAATGCAAAATACCTCTATCGACTGAACACCCAATTTGACCTGAGTTTTAAAGAACGACACTTTCTTTAGTAATTCTGATTAATTTTGAACACTATTTTGAAGTTAACCTCACACTGCACTAAATAATTATTTTACCTTTACCGTAGTAAGAATATAAATAGGTAGAATACTTATTTATACATCGAGAAAAATAAAAACCGTAGCAAATTCTCAATAAATGGCGTAGAAAGGTGGACACAATCAATTAACTATACCTACTCAATATTAAAGGCCCGCGCAGATTGTCAATTAAAATTCTTTGCCCCAAAAATTCTTAATTGATGTCAAAAGGATTTGGTAATTAAGAGCTTTCTACGGACTTGTTAATTTATGTTAGATTGTCCGAGTTTGAGGACAAAAGATGATCTTTTAAACAAGGCATTCTTTTATTGTTCTATTCGATTTGACTCTTTTCTTTTTGTCTTATTTATTCAATGAGTTCAATTGTCAATCAAGATTTTTATTTAAGAACTGACCCTCTTGAAAAATAACAGTAAGAATAATATTTTGAAAAAAAAAGTATATCTTCTTCTGCCCTTTAAATAAAATATATTTTACCTATTTCTTTTCGGACAGCGTTTAAAGTAGGCCCAATTTTTACCTCACGCAAAGGGAAAAACTATAACAGATAACCGGCTTCGCACGTTTTTCGGTCTGTGGGTATTCCGTAGGTACTTACTTTAGGTACTCCCAACGTGAGGGCATTAACTAAAGTACTATATATTGAAGTGCGTTTTATGCTCAAACATTCCAGTTCAGATAGCCGAGCCATTCACTTGTGCGATTCAGTTTAGAGATACAGGTAAATGTGTGTTGTTTTTAACGATCACTTTTAAATAGTGGGCGAATATTTATAGCAAACTTGGAATTAAAGCAATTATTAAAAATGTGTTTCGCAAAGTAAATAATATTAGATCAAGTTATATGAAGAAGAATAAGTTTTAAGTTAAAGTGGAAGTGAAAAATTTGGCTACAAAATGTTTAAATATTGTAAAAAGTGTCAAATTCAAGAACTTAAGTATTTATTGGTGCGGAAAAATACTGTAGTTGGTACCCAAAAAAAGGTGTTACAAATTAAATAAATTAAAGTCTCTAAGAAAGCTTTTAATATTCTAAAATTATATTTATAAAAAAAAAATACATCGGTGTTTATACCCAAAATCATTTAATTATTTCAAATTAGGCACTTCCGTGGTAGCTTAAGCCCTTTTTCCAATGTAATTCTAGGCAACAACTAAAAATCACTTGTTGAAAAATTAAATCGTCGCGGAATCACACCTCGATCACAGAGATTAATCTTATCTACAGGTTGTACCAGAAAGGACTGGTAAAATTTATAGGTGTGGTGGTACAGTACAGACCATCAAACTGAACATCTTTCTCCATAGGACCAACATCGTAATCGAGAAAAAATTAACAATTGCCCCGTACAAAGCTTCAATACCTACTCGATCCAAATGTATGGGACGGTTGATAATTTTCCTCGATTACCTACGATGTGGGTCCCATGGAGAAAGTTGTTCAGTTTGATGGTCTGTACTACCCCATAAATTTGACTACCCCTTTCTGGTACAAGCAGTAGATAAGATTAATCTCTGTGATCGAGGTGTGATTTCGCGACGATTTCAATTTTGTTCACCTTTCTATTACAGCCTGTATATATAGTTTATAAAACAAAGTCGCTATTTAGTGTCTGTGTGTGTCTGTCAGATTGCCTAGATCTTCTAAACTACTTACTAGATTTTGATGAGATTTTTGTTACCATTTAGGGCATTAATTTGGGAAAGTCTACGTTTATAGGTGCATCCACACCGAAATTACTTTTTGTGGAGCAACGCACACTTGCTGAGGGAAACAACAAATAACAAAAAAGTTATTCAATAACCTTGCTAAAAGTTAGAGAAAGTCATGTTGCTAAATGTTGTTCTACAAAAAGTAACTTATACATACATAAACTCACGCCTTCTTCCCATGGGGGTAAGCAGAAACTACGGAACTCCACCTGCTACGATCCTTAGACACTCCTTGTGCTTCGTTTACGTTCATACGTACATCTGGTCATACATGCACGCCAGTTGCGAATACTACGCATCTGGCCTTTCTGAAGAACATCACCAAAAAGGTCACTATATGTTTTCCTAGGGCGTCTCCTCCCGGCGTTTCTACTCACATCTGCCTTGTAAATACATTTTGTTAGTCGCCTTTTATTCCGATGGCTCCTAAGTATACTGAGTCAACTGTACTTCTAATAACTTTAAAGCAGGGCAATAAAAAGAGCGAATGGTTATATTTCACATGTTATTACAATAAAAAAAAAACTAATCATAGTGCATTATTATTAATAAGACCTATCAACAGAGCAAAATAAATATCATATTATTTTATTAATAACCTTTCGCTCTTTTTATCGTCTTCCTTGAAAGTTATTAGAATTACAGTTGGCTCAGTATACTTAGAAGCTATCGATTCATCCTCTCAACATGACCATACCATCTAAGCATACTCTTTTCAATTTTTGTCACTACAACTTCTTTTAAACCGCATCGTTGCCTTAATACATCATTCCGCAGTCTAACATTCATAGTCTCACCACACATGCTTCGCAAGGAACGCATTTCCACAGCATTTATTCTACTTTCATGCTTCTTTTGCCACACCTTATAATACTGACTAAAGTAGTTAAAGTAGGGTTTTTCTGAACTTTTACTTTCAGTTCCGATTTCTAACGATCTACAATCCACAACTGATAGTTTGCTACTTGCTACATCACTAGCAGTTAATGAATGCAAAATTAGTGATGTAGCAAGTAGCAAACTGTCAGTTGTAGATTGTAGATCGTTAGAAATCGGAACTGAAAGTAAAAGTTCGGAAAAACCCTACTTTGACCGTGGTTAGTAAATAATACTTAGCTCATTTTCCTCATAGAGAAATTTAAAAAATTTAAACGATTTGACGGCTGGCTGGTGCAGCAGCTGAGCGGTTACCCACATATTTCATGATTGATGTAGTTATGGGCTTAAGGGTCCTGGTGTAAAAAATACATTTTATTGGTCGGTCCACAAGTTAGATTCTGAAAGACGCAAATCAATGCAGATTTACGTACTCGTACTTAATTAAAAAAAAAAAAATTGAAAAAAAACTTTTTTTGTCGTTCCAGGTCACTATGTCGAAAACAACCCTACTTTTCGTGCTAGCCATCGTGCCCTGCTTCTGCCAGCGTCCATTTTACGCTGGAATTCGACCAATTGGATTCCCAAACACCCCAGTAGCTTCTGGAATATTCGACAGATTCCAGAATGAACCAATACCAGCCCAGTTGAATGGCGACAGGAACACCGCAAACCAGCTGGGTGCGTTGCCGGTGGAAAACCAGCCTTTCTTCTTTGTGAATAGAGAACAAATTGCCGCAAACTTGGCTAATCCACAAACTTATCCACTTAGGCCAAGTCCGTTCAATGAAAATCAGAACCGGATTTAAGAGATTTTTTTTTCTGAGGTATTGTGAAATATTTTTGGTACTTAAGTGTTTTTAATTTTTAAGTTATAGATGTTCTATTTATAAAATTAAAATAATATTTTAATAGAAAATGAACGATTTTATTAAGAACCTCATCTATAGAACTTTCTGTCTGAGAACTAGTCATGTTAAATATACATAAGAAATTTAAATTGTAACTCTACATTTAATTTCCAGCTCAAAGTTTCATATGGATATGAGCAAATGAGGGAGCTGTTCGTGGCTAAATAATAACACCCGCAAGGGTTAATCGCAGGTTAAGCTAGGCTTGCAACAGTCATCTCCGACTCCTCCCAGGTGGAGGCCAGCAGGCAACGGGTGCGGGGGCGGGGTCAAAGAGATGTCAGCACTAACTAATGCGGTCCGCTAAGGCCGATGCCCGCCAGGGTTGCGGGTTGTTTGAAAGAGTTACCGTGGCCCTGGCCCAGGCAACTGAAGGAACACGGGTGGGTTTTAGTCAGTAGAAGTCTGACACGCCATCCCGTTCCGCGCTGAGCGGGGGAACTTATTTTAGTATGTACTTTGAGCGTACCCATACCTGCTAGCTTGGACCGAGGCCCAATTTTCAGGTATCAGGTACTAAAGTTACGTAAAAATATTACTCACTTCTCTTAAAGTCTGACTGCTGATTTTATGTAAGTTTTGCAGAATATTGTCAGGGGGTATGCCTATTGCCATCAACTGGGCATAATAAATACAGACTCCGGGCTGCTACTGAAAAATTCCAGATGGAAAAACCCAATAATACTTTGCACAACCCGGGAATCGAACCCAAGACCTCATGCTCAGCAGTAGCGCGTGCGACCACTAGGCCAACGAGGCAGTGAAAGCAATTTACTTTTCTTATAGGTAATGCAAGAAGAATCAAATTGAAATTAGTATCTAGGTTTGTGCTTAACAACAAAATTAATTAAATTATTTACGTTATCTATAGTGAGTGTGTTATGCATATGTCTTCAGTTGTGAGAACAAACCTGATCTGTTCCATACTGTGCGAAAATACTGGTAAATAATTATATATAAATACATAGTTGATATATTATTCGAAAGGAGCTCGTGGCTAAGTAATAAAAGCCGCACGGGTCGATCCATCAGGTTAAGCTACGCTTGCCGGGGTTAGTCCATGGATGGGTGACCATCTTTCATTACATCGATTCCCCCGTGCCTCAGAAAGCACGTTAAGCCGTTGGTCCCGGTTGTCATTCGTAAATATTTGACAGTCGTTACGGGTCGTCAGAAGCCCGAAAGTATTACAACCAGTCTTACCAAGAGGTATCGTATCAGTAACTGGGTTGTAGAGATCAGATAGGCAGTCGCTCCATGTAAAATGCTTGTATTCAGCTGCATCCGGTTAGACTGGAAGCCGACCCCAACACAGTTAGGAAAAGGCTAGCCTTTTCAAATCAATCAATTGACTTAGTTTGGGAGTTAGTAGATCATGTATTATGTAGCTGTACAACCATCAAACACCTTAAAAAAAAGCCTACTAGTCTGGATTTTTCTAAAGTAAAAAGTAAGTAATGAAATAATAAGTTTCTACAGCTGTGACACAACCCTATCCTTTGTGAGAGGGAGTGGGCCGTAATCCACCACGCGAGCCCTTTTTTGCGTGGAGAAATACTCATGCATGCTGCACTACCACGGGCAGATCCTCCTCTGGGGAGTAGGTACCCAGAGGGTGATAACCGAGAACACATTGCACGCCGTGACCACCCCAGGGACCAAACCAGCACATGGGCGCCAAACGACAAACGACCCCGTGTCTAAGCGCCCTTGGCGACCCTCCTCTGGGGAGCAACCTTAATCACCAGCGCACAAGAACACATTGCCACAAGCGCACAAGACCACCCCATGGACCAAACCAGCACTTCGGCGCCGGACGACCTCGTGTCGCAGGGAGACCAACAGTGCCTACCCTTGGTCTCCCTGCGACCGGTCAGGTCAGTGGCTCGGCCGCCTACCACTCTTCGGCCGCAGACGATAGGGAGAGCGGCCAACGAAATACCGACACTCCTCCTGCCCTGCTGCCCCACCGCGTCCGCTATCAGACGGTGGCAACCCCGTCAAGGCCGCGGAAGGTAGGGAGAGCGGCACATCGCAATACCGGCACTCCTCTCCCGCCGCGGCCTCCCACCCTCATCTACGATGACTCCCATACGACATCGCGGCCCGCCTCAGTTGCGATGTCGCCCAAGCGGCACCGCAACCTACTTGTTGGCCACTACGTCGCACAGTGGACTGAAAATCGATCTTCATAGACTTAGGGATCAACTTAGTAAATCTTTTATTTTTTTCGGCAGAAATGGGTATTGATCAATTTAATGCTATTTCAGTTTTTCAATAAACGTTTTTCTTTACTTTACAGCACTTTGTTGAAAAACATGTACGGAGAAATATGTTAAAAAGGATATGTTTCAACTTTCGTACAAGTGATCCATAAGTCTATGGAGATCGATTTTCAGCCCACTGGTCGTGGCACAAGCCATGAGGAGCGGCCCCTCCTCGTCTTCCTCTTCGCTTCGCCGTGGGTGACTAAGCCACCGTGGGTCACAATGGGGGGGGGGGGGAGGAGGACCACGCGGGCCCCGTGCTGTTTGCATCAGATGCCTTTAATTTTTTTATTTTCGGACATTTCGGTTTCCTCGTGATTCGTCATTCGAAAGACGCAAATAATAATAATGTATCTTAACGTTGACCGCTGTATCTCTACGTTTACGTCGTGGTGGGGCTTGCGCGACTGACGAGGAACAGAGCTCCCACCTCTTTCTCGCCCGGCTTGAGTGGAGATTCGCAAGAGCAAACGTGCTCGGAGGAAGGAAGTATTCCAGTAAGGTGCTGGTAGGGATCTTGACCGTACTTTCGGGATTGTCCTGATAGCCGTGAAATACCTCCCCACTCCCCAAGAACCTCAGGAACCGTTTTCGGAGGCCCATTAATGAGTGTGCAAGTCTCCCCCTGCCATTTTATGCGTGTGTAATTATATAACATTGGTCAGGCAGGGGACATAGATCTTCCATAGTTCAAGTTACCCAATCTACTTTAACCACCCAAACCCATAGTCTAATATGTTTTGTTTCCACGTACAACAATAGTCTTGCACCAATCGGGGGTTGTCCTTGCGTGCACTTGCATAGTACATATAAAGATAATCGTCGATTGGTGCCTCCTCATCATTTAAAATTACCTAAGGGACCTCTGCGAATTGGCTTCGGCCCCTCGTATGCCTTCCAAAGGTCCGGGACCCCAGTATCCCGAGATATGTAAGAAAAATAATATTGGGTTGGCTAATAAGTAATGAGCGACATACAACTATTTTATTTGTATTTATTTATTAAATTAATAATTGTTAATCATTAATAATTATTCACCGTCGTTTTCTACTACCATTCGCCATCGATCTGGCAAAGAGTGAATGGCGTCCGCATAGAACTTCGTTGGTTTTGAATTGAAGAAGTCATCTATGTATTGTTTCAAGTGTGGTTCATCGTCAAAGCTTTTTTCCCGTAAATTATTACTAAGTGATCGAAACAAGCTGAAATCAGTTGGTGCTAAGTCCGGCGAATATGGAGGGTGGGGTATTATTTCCCAATTAAGCTCCAATAGTTTTAGCCTGGTACTCTTAGCAATATGCGGCCGGGCATTGTCGTGTAGGAAAAATATTTTGTCGTGTTGTGGAGGTTTGCGATGGATGTCAAGCTTCAGTTTTTCGAGTTGATCACAATATACTGTTGCTGTAAACGTACTATTAGTAGGAAGGAATTCCCAGCTTATTACTCCATGTATATCCCACCAGACAGAAAGCATTACCTTGCGAGTATGAAGATCACCTTTTGACGTTGGTTTTCCCTGTTCTTTACATCGCAGCCACTGGCGCTTGCGTGTGTGACTGACATACAGAACCCACTTTTCATCTCCAGTGACAAGATGATCTAACCAATTAAATGTGCGGCGGAAAGATAAAAATTGAACACAAATCTCAGCTCGGTAGGTCAGCTGATCTTTACTTAATTGATGGGGTACCCAAACATTGTAGGTCTTTCCCAAACCATGTAAATGATTTTCTATGGTGCCATGAGAGCACACGAGCTGAACAGCCAAATCGCGTGTAGTTCTTCGAGGATATTCTTCGATTAATAGTTTTAATTTATCGATATCTATTTCCACGGGGCGCCCAGACCTTGGTTGATCGGTTAAGGAAAAACCGTTATTGCGGAACCGTTGGAACCAGCGCTTTGCTGTTGCTTCGGAGACTGCATCGTGAGCTATATATTACGTGTAGCTTCTGCAGCAGAATGCCTAGATTTAAACTCATATAATAAACAATGTCGTACGTGGGTTTTAATATCACTCATTTCTTTGTGAACTTTAACGCACTAACAGCCAAACTATCAATAACGCACATGAGCGCGACTCGCTCTTTATATACCCTCTGCTACAGAACGTTCTCGAACCTTTCCGAAAATTCTAGAAATTATAAACTAAAACGCTCATTACTTATTAGCCAACCCGATAATAATATATCCTAGGACATTATTCACATACAAATGACGAAAATCTTTAAATTCACTTTTGTTTATTTTGATAAAATTGGGTACCCTTTGGAAGATAACGAGGTAAATCGAACAACACGAAGTAAATTACAATAAGGATGTTCTATTGATAAGTTCGAAGAAATCCTTTATATTTCCCCGGATTTATGTATAATGGATGATGTTTTTTTTCTAAAGGGTCTATTAGTTTATGTCAGGAGACATGTTTTTTTTTTTTTGCTGGATAATAGAAGTACGGAATTTATGTGAATTTTATGAAGAACCCACCTTCTTCATATGCTTTAGGAAAAATATGAGTTATATAATGAAATACTTTTAGGAATTACAAAGAGTGACAACGGGACCCGATTAACCTTCGCCGTCCCTCTGTTTGTCAGTTTGCCTGTCAGTCTGTATGGACACAGAGTTGTATCTTTAGACCTGTTTAAATTATATTAGATATTATTGTTTATTTTAAATGAAAACGGTAACACCAATTAAATTAATTAACACAGAGATTGAACCAGGTACAGTAAACAAAAAAGAAATTGTAGGCGCATTTCGAGTCCGCGCCGTTTATTTTCGTGAAAACAGATTTAAAATTTACTACGGTTTTCGATAGTGCCGCAGCCATTGTATTTGCTCGACACTAGACCTAGTAGGCTCACTGCATTCCTTATAAAGTAAGCTTTCACCGATTATGATATTTTTCAGTTCAGTTCAGATATGAGACGACATCTTAAACTTTTTGCTACTGCAACAGATTGTCTTACGGTTTCTGACACTGCCGTAGCTATTGTACTTGCTCGGCACTAGACTTCTTAGACTCATTGCATTCCTTTTGTTGCAAGCTTTCTTCGATTACATCTTTTTCATTTCTGAGTACATTTACGGCCGATATGAGATGACATCTAACATTATTTTCTATTGTCAACTTCATTTTCATTTTTAACCCAATTTTGGCCAATATTCCTGTTTTCTCACAGAGTTGACAAAGACACCAGAGTAATTGATCTAGCTAAACACGTTTTTAAATTAAATTGATCTTTCGACATATAGTGAAAAGTAGAGGGACGCGCTCATGCACGTGCATTCGCAGTGTGACGTCATATGCAAACTATAACCGGCCTTGAAATTGTTATGACCTATCTTTTGAATGCTCAACTATTACTCTAGCATTAAAAGTCTCGTAGTTATTAGCGATTGAAATCTTACATATTTTAGTCGGTCAGAAATATTGAACTTACCACCAGCACACCGAGCGAAAAGACGTTTTCACGTCAATATTTTATTTAAATATTAACATAATATAATAGAGGACACCCTAGCATACTTAATAGCTAGCTTGTTGAAAATATTACAGAATACGTGTAGATAACTATGAGCGCTACTATTATGGCAAGTAATAAAGAAGAAATTAGAAACTTTTAAGGTCTACTAAAGATGTGTTAGACCCGCACTGGGCCGATTTCTTTATGTAATATTTTCTCGATAACTAGTAAGCGTTTTTCAAATAAATGTCGGAATGTTTTGCGGTCACAATTAATTTTGGAACGAAGTTCCTTGTCGCATGCTCTGCACGTTTTGCGAATGAGCGCTAGATCAAAAAAACCCGGCCAAGTGCGTGTCGGTCCACGCACAATGGAGAGTTCCTTAGTTGAAAAGAATTTATCCCAAAAACAAACAACATTATAGTTGAAAAACATGTTCTCCTATACATTGAAATACGTCACGGTCAATTTTCCAACTGCAAAAAGTTTGTAATCCCAAAAAAATATTTTTTATGTGATAAAATTACAAATTAACCATAATATTTTCGGACTTATTTTCTTTACTTGTGCTGTGAGACTTTGCTTCTTGCCGAATTTCATGATTCTCGGTCAACGGTAAGTACTCTATAGGTTTTGATTTACTTGGGCAAGAAGCAATGTCTCATAGCACAAAAATAGGTAAATTCCGAAAATCGTTAGTTTTTTTCACATTAAATTTTTTTTTTTGGGATTACAAACTTAAATTTGCAGTTGGAGAATTTCCCGTGACCTATATCAATGTATGAGAGAACATGATTTTCAACTATAATGTTTTAAGTTTATTTTTGGGATAAATTATTTTCAATTACGGAACCCTTCATGGTCCAACATGCACTTGGCCGGTTTTTTTCATTTATATGTATGTATTCTCAAATATTGTTAATTTTTTTTATTATTTTTTTATTATTATAGATGGGTTTGCTTTTGTCTAGGTTGGAGGTGACAGAGACAAAGTCGACGATGGAGTGAGCTTACCCAGAAGAAGCCTGTTCATTCTCACTTTAAAGAGATTAGGGTTGTATTTCATCGAAGCTCTTGTTTATTTAATTAGGATTCCGTACCAAAATGATAAAAAGGAACCCTTATGGTGCAACTCAGTCTGTCTGTCTGACACAGCTGGATATCTCAAGAACTACTTACTAATGCTATCAACTTGAATTTTGAAATAGTTTTAGATGACGTGTGCCTAACTATTTTGCAAATAAGAAAGAAATAAATATATATATATATATGACGACGTCAACGACGGCGGAGCGATAGGGTCGTCACCATCTTGGTTCGGTGGTAAAGGGTCCATTTCGTAGGTGGCGTTAAATAACACGAAGTGTAAATGTAACTTCACTTTTAATAATTGAATAAACTAAATACTACACACAAATCAATCTAACTAGGCAAACCAACAGTTTCGTTTTGGAGAAGTGACTTGGTCCGCGACTCGATGCGAAGTGCCCGTTCGACAATCCCCACTTTCCAAAACGACTCTGTCCACGTGCCGTCATTACTAAATAACGTCACGGCGTTTGCCCCACTACTACATTAATCAATTGAGCAACTTTTATTAAAACAATATCATTATCCACGACATATATATTGTAACAGGGACTGAACTGAAACAAAGGACTGAAAGGGGGTTTTTAAAATTCGAAGTGGGGCTACTAGGGTATCATATGAAAGAGCGCTGTTTGCACCTTCTCAAACATTATTTCTTTTTTTTAGGCAGCCATAGGTTTGGACTTTTGATGAAAACTGTAAAAAAAAATACCGTTCCCCTCGTTATCTCTGAAGTTTTCATAGAGAAAAATCTGAAATTATTCTGTGTGATAGAAGTTTATGTAAAGATTACAGGGAAGATAAAATTATGTCTTTAAATTTCATTTATTTTATATATGATAGAACGGAACCCTCAGTGCGCGAGTCCGACTCGCCCTTGACCGGTTTTTTTTTCATTTAGCCACTTTCCAGCGTTGTTAACTTAATTCATTGTGCCTGTTATTTAATATAAAATATTCCAACCGGAAGCCCCACGACACCTCTCTACTTTCTTTTGTGTCCATTTTTAAATCGCATCATCGTATGTTATCCTTTTCCCAACGATGTTGAGGTCAGCTTCCAGTCTAACTGGATGCAGCTGAATACCAGAATTTTACATCGAGCGACTGCCTCCACAACCCAGTTACTGGGTAATACGGTATCCCTTGGTAAGACTGGTTGTCAGACTTTCCATTTTTAAATCGCATGTTTCTATGAATAGTTGGATTAATCTTATAGTATGAATCAATCAATCTGCCTAGCCTTTTCCCAACTATGTTGGGGTCGGCTTCCAGTCTAACCGGATGCAGCTGAATACCAGTATTTTACATGGAGCGACTGCCTATCTGACCTCCACAACCCAGTTACTGATACGATACCCCTTTATAAGACTGGTTGTCAGACTTTCGGGCTTCTGACGACCCGTAACGACTGTCAAAGATCCACGAATGACAGCCGGGACCAACGGCTTAACGTACTTTCCGAGGCACGGAGGAGTCTCGGTATGTAAAGATGGTCACCCATCCACAGACCAACCCCGGCAAGCGTAGCTTAACCTGATGGAACGACCCGTGCGGCTGTTATTACTTAGCCACGAGCTCCTCCTTTTATAGTATGAATGGGCTTATAGATTTTAAATACCTACAACTGAAAACGCCAAGTCAAGTAAATGTTGGTATTTTATCGTTTTTAAATTACCCGATATTGTTGGCTAGGTGTACGTACAAACGTAGATCGATCTTAAAACTTCTTTAAACAATCATTGTATTATTAAAGATAAGAATTTGCTTTCCATATATAAGACTCTGTGCTAGTCGGTATGTTGAGCCAAATCTTTAAGTCTTCACGAGGAGCCAGTAGACCAAGTTATCATCAACATTCTACTGCCCTTATCCCAATTTACTTGGGGTCGGTGCGACATGTCTTTGTCTTCCATGCTTCTCTACTAGTATTTAAAAGTTTTTCTTAATTTATTTAACTATACCCGACTAATGAACATCAAAATCAACAACAAAGTCAAAGATTGAAAAACAGAAAAATTGGGGAAAGTTAAGGCGAAATGGTCCTATTGAAGATACGCATTTTGGCTGCACGCAAAATAATTGTATGTCCTCAAAAACTGCAAAATTGCCTATTCTTTTGATGGTTATAAAAATTTTAGATTTTATTTAGTAAATTAAGAGGGCCAAAACACGATTGACACAAGTTGACTCAATACAAAAAAATCGCAAAGATTCCGCAAAGTTAGCATTTTTCAAAAACTGTTTTAATCGATTGTAATTAAAGCAAATTTCAATCAAATTTCGTCTAACATAAGATGACTATGGGTTTATTTCAATGTAACAGATCATATAGAATTTTAAAAATAAATATTTTTTTAATTCTACATGCTCCGTTTGGCCATATAATGCTCCAAAACCCGTTACGATACCATTTGGCCTTAATGGGATCAGCAAGCGTAGATTAAACGATTTTACTAAACTTTTCAATTGATCCACGTCCTGCTATGACGTTGTTAGACGTATGAATACGCTGAGCTCTACCTGTTTACCCCACATACCCCTGCATCCCTAATAAGGGAAAAATGCCGTTGAACACATTTTTATACGCACGAACGTGCGTATAATGTTCCAGGTAAAGCACGTCGGCGTAGTCTGCGCACGTGAATAAAACACCGTATTCATAGGCCCTAAGACTTGTGGCTAAGTAATAAAAGAAGCATGGGTCGATCCATCAGGTTAAGCTACGCTTGCCGGGGTTGATCTGTGGTTATCATTCGTGGATATATGACAGTCGTTACGGGTCGTCAGAAGCCCGAAAGTCTGACAACCAGTCTTATAAAGGGGTATCGTATCAGTAACTGGGTTGTAGAGGTCAGACTGGCAGTCGCTCCATGTAAAATACTGGTATTAAGCTGCATCCGGTTAGACTGAAAGCCGACCCCAACATAGTTCGGAAAGGGCTAGGCAGATTGATTTGATTGATAGACCCTAAGACACTGTCTTTTGTTTTTCAGGTTATCATGTCATGCCTTTGTCTTCATCATTTCCATCGTACCGTGCTTCTGCCAACGTCCATCTTTCGCTGGAATTTACAACATCGGTTATCTAGACGTAGTAACTCCTGAAACACTGAACAGCGTAAAACACACTGGAAGAATACCAGCACTGCTAACTGGCGACAGGGATATCGCTAAACAACTTGCCAAATTACCAGTGGATAAGCAACCTTTCTTCTATGTTAATAACACATTAAGAACATACATACTTACGAGCAGAGACCTAGTGGGTATAATGAGTTTAATCGAGATAAGCCTTTCTATGAATAAATGGGAATTTTGAGATTATTTTTTAAAATTCTGTAGTTTTAATGATGTCTTGACAATGTTGACTGATTCTGGCTTTCATGGCGGATGTCAAAATCTTGATCAAATATTATGCTCAGTTTGTAAGCGGAAAATTCGTAAGTAAAACTTTCATAGTAGTATAGGATAGTAAAGATCGACCTGTTTACCGGATGAAAATTATTTTTTAACCGACTTCCAAAATGAGGAGGTTCTTAATTCGTCTGTATTTTTTTTTTGTATGTTTGTTACGCGATTACTCAAAGACGGATTTCGATAATTCTTTTTTTGTTTGAAAGCGTATACTTCCGAGGTGGTCCCATATAAATTTTATTAACTTTGCTTGGGGAGTTTTTGAGTTAGCTTCAATAATGCGTATATTTCAAAGCAACCACCTACTGTACCTCATTGTGACTCCTCGATGCCGGAGATCGCAGTACATATTAAAGAGGTCCGAAGAGTATTGTGCAGTCTAGACGTGAACAAGGCCAGCGGGCCTGACGGCATTCCAGCGAGAGTGTTGAGGCAGTGTACGCCTGAACTGCCTCCTGTATTGACACATTTGTTCCGCCTCTCTCTTGAAAAAAGAACGGTGCCGAAATCCTGGAAGCTTGCAAATGTACAACCAGTGCCCAAAAAAGGCGACCGTGCAGACCCTGCCCATTACCGTCCGATCGCCATTACCTCCATTCTGTGCAAAGTTTTGGAAAGGGTACAGAACAATAAGTTGCTGAACTATCTTGAAGACAATGATCTCCTCAGTGACCGTCAATATGGCTTTCGCCGGGGACGGTCAACTGGCAATCTTCTTGTGTATGTCACGCACTGCTGTGGCGAAGCCATCGAGAAACACAGCAAAGCACTGGCTGTATCGCTTGACATCTCGAAGGCCTTTGACAGGGTCTGGCACACTGCTCTGCTCAGCAAGCTTCCTGCTTATGGCATCCCAGCTGATTTTTGTAGTTGGATATCAGATTTCCTTAGTGAACGGTCGATTAGAGTAGTTGTTGATGGCTGCTCTTCTGACCTTATGGCTATTGATGCCGGAGTTCCTCAGGGGTCTGTTCTCTCTGCAACTCTTTTCCTGCTGCATATCAATGACCTGCTTCGGCCTGGTATTGTTGGGTACGCAGATGACAGTACAGTTTCAGAGAGATACTTGTCCAGCGCAAAAACCAGCGGGGCCGAAGTTCGTTCCTTGAGAGAGGCCATGGTAGAGCGGACAGATTTGACCTTAAGCTTTGTCTCCCAGTGGGGTGATGATAATCTGGTCTCTTTTAATGCCACCAAAACGCAGGCGTGTCTTTTTACCGCTAGAAAGAGTAGTTTCGCCCAAACTCCTACTTTTCGGGGTACATCTGTTCCTGTGACTGATCGACTTGAGCATGGAGTTGACATCTGGTCTCAACTTCGGCGTCACCATCGAGTACAAGACCCAAACTGCGGCCAAGAAACTGGGCATCCTAAATAGGGTCAAGCGACAGTTTACGCCTGGACAGCTTTTAACCCTTTACAAAGCGCAATTCCGATCCTGCATGACGTTTTGCAGTCACCTTTGGGATGGATCAGCTAAGTACCAACTAGCCGCGCTTGACTCGGTGGAACGCAGAGCTAAGAGGCTCATTGGCAACGTAAAACTGGTGGATGCCAAGCTTCATAGCTTGGCTCATCGCTGCAAGGTTGCCTGCTTGTCGGTCTTCTACAGATTGTACTTCCGAGAGTGTGCCCGAGAACTCCACGACCTCATTCCACCGGCCCCCTTCTACCATCGGACATCTAGACGCACTGCCAGTTACCATCCTTACCTGGTTGCTATTCCACCAATTCGCACTAAGCGCTTCCAAATGTCTTTTATAATGCGCACAGCAAAAGAGTGGAACTCACTACCTGCGTCTGTGTTTCCGAACGTATACAACCCTAATCTCTTCAAAGTGAGAGTGAACAGGCTTCTTCTGGGTAAGCTCACTCCATCCTCGACTTTGTCTCTGTCACCTCTGACCTAGACTAGAGTCAAGAGCAAACCCATCACAAATAAAAAAAAATAAAAAGAAATATTTCCCACTTATTTTATGTGGATGATGTGATGATGTTTTAATAACTGCCTATCACTGTTATTTACATGGCTATATCTACAATTATTGTGCTCAATTATGTATTCGAATTTGTGTGGGGTAGGTTCCACAACTAAAAAGTGAAAAAACTTTTTAGCAAAAAATAAAACCGACTTCCAAAACAAAACACTACAAAGTGAAAAATAACTTTAATTTCGGTAGTCGGTGTCTTGGGTTTTGTATTTTCGAATTTTGCCACCGACTTCCGAAATTAAAGTTATTTTTCACTTTGTAGTGTTTTGTTTTGGAAGTCGGTTTTATATTTTGCTAAAAAGTTTTTATTTTTCACTTTTTAGTTGTGGAACCTACCCCACACAAATTCGAATACATAATTGAGCACAATAATTGTAGATATAGCCATGTAAATAACAGTGATAGGAAGTTATTAAAACACCATCACATCATCCACATAAAATAAGTGGGAAATATACGCATTATTGATGCTAACTCAAAAACTCCCCAAGAAAAGTTAATAAAATTTATATGGGACCACCCCGGAAGTATACCCTATCAAACAAAAAAAGAATTTTCTAAATCGGTACATCCGTCTTTGAGTAATCGCGTAACAAACACACAAAAAAAAAACATACAGACGAATTGAGAACCACCTCCTTTTGGAAGTAGGTTAAAAATAACTTTAATTTTTGTAGTCGGTGGCAAAAAATGAAAATATAAAACCAAAGACACCGACTACCAAAATTAAAGTTATTTTTCACTTTGTAGTGTTTTGTTTTGGAAGTCGGTTTTATTCTTTGCTAAAAAGTTTTTATTATCAAATATGTATAATACAACCAGCAACCCAGGCTACCCATTAGCAATATATTTTGTTAACATGTTACTTATACCTATCTGTAAACATAAACTAATATTTTAAAAATAAACGTTTTTGTATGTTTGTTTTTAATGGATAAACTCAAAAAATACTTAACCGATTAAAAAAAAAAATTTCACCTATACACATTATCAGCGAGGAACATAGGCTGTATTTTATCGACTTCCATATGAACAAAGTCACCGGTAGAAGCTATTATATATTTTGTTAAAACAGTAATTTTTAGGTTAATCTTACTTCAGATCTTAGAGTTTAACTTTGTTTGAACCCACAAATTTTTATAACGAATTATTTTGTTACAATTAAGTTTCTTGAACCACAACTTAACAACGATGCGGAAGACAATGAAGTGAAGGGACTGGGCGAGACTATTAATCTGTGGCAAGACTGTGATCGGGGACTATTAAATAATAATAATTATGCTTGTGGTAACTAACAAGTAACTTTATGTAAACTGACTGTATAAAGATTATGTCCGCCTACTATAATAAAACGCGTTGATTTCTCACTAATTGTTGACAGAATGATAACAGCCTTGAGGTTTGATATAACAGCGATATTTACACAACTTAGGGAGAGAATACACAAGCCTGTAACTTGCACAAAAGTATGCAAGTAGCTTGCATGCCGTGTGCCTCAACTACTGATTGGCGAAAGTCACGATGACCAGCTTCTTGCATAGTTTTGTATAAGCTATAACAGGAATATGTATCCCTGCCCTTAGGCCTGTTTCCACCACAAATGACTAAATGCGTTTAAATCAGTCTCTGTCATCTTCAAACGATTGACAGAACGAACGATGTTTTAAACTCGTTTAGCGCTAATCGGATTGAGTGATCTGTGTTATAAGCAACGCTTACTGTATGACAAAAAAATTAATGCATGCGTCAGATGTGGAGCAACTTTTAATTTGTACACAAATATTTATTCCGTATGAGAAACAAAACCTGTTGCTTTGAAGCTCAGCTAACTTGCCAACTGTACGTACAGTATCTATATCTATTATAAATTAAACTTTTTTGGGTCTGTCTGTGTGACGGCGTTGTTCTTTCAAACTCCGCAACGGATTTTGAAGCGGTTTTGATCATCATTTAGAGAATTTATTCCGGAAGGCTATGTGTATATAGTTTATTGGGGTAGTGACGATAATACCCCTTTATCGTCACTACCCCAATAAACTATATACACATAGCCTTCCGGAATAATTCCAACTGATGATAAATTCTACCAAACGCAGTGGCATTTTATATAAACAGCGAAATTTAAAATGACGGCGAATCATTATGTTGCCAATAAATCGATGGTTAACTGGCAATAGGAGGTATTGCCACTTAACCGTCGATTTATTGGACATTAACTGACATTTTTCGAGAAATAACTTTTTTATCGTTATGAATTTAAAGGCGTTATTCACATGTTTTAGTGAAATCTCCTATGCGTATTTAGTTTGATTCAATGCTGTTGCAAGTAAATACACTTAGGAGATTTCACTAAAACATGCGAATATCGCCTTTAAATTCAAAACGATAAAGTAGCTAATTACTCGAAAAATGTCAGTTAGGAGGTATTGCCACTTCACCGTCGATATGTGAAATGCCGCTGCGTTTGGTAGAAATTAGCATCAATCGGAATTACCCCATTATCGTAATTACCCAATAAACATTAATATTAAACTTACATAGAATAAAGAATCTATGTTTTGTCAAGTCGTAACCGTGCGAAGCAGGGCGAGTCACTTGTAGATAATAATATAAGCCGCTCTTCGTGTCGGTCTGTGGGACCGGCGGGGCAATTGCGTAACATACTATCAATCGAAATCTGTTTCATTTTAACAGTGCAACAACATTCATTGCGTTATTTACTTTGTTGAGTAGACAAAATTTCAAAACATATGAAGCAATCGATTAGCAATTTGCTTCAAGATGATTCAAATTCCGATTGACAGTGTGTTACGCAATAAGGGTGCGGGTTTTACTTTCAAACTACACAACGGATTTTAATGCGATTTTCACCACTATTTAGAGAATTTATTCCGAGAGGTATATGTGTATACTAAACTCGCTACAAAATAATAGATCCGTTTTGACATGAGTGTGTCCCTTTTGTCCCGCTATGTTTGTCTCTCTTTGGCATATGAAACGATAAGGGCTGTCAAAACGGAGCTATTATTTTGTGGCGAATTTAATACATTAATATGTAACTTACATATGACTAGAAAGGGAGTGACTACCGAGATGACGACTAATACTACTGCAACATGTCTTTTTTCCCCATACTTCTCTAAGTATGGGGAAAAAAGTCATGTTGCGTAGAATCGGGTGAATGATGATGATGATGATAATAAAGAGAGATCAGAATATTGGGCCACAAAAGAGATGAATGAAAGGGAATTTAATGCAGCAGAAATGAGAATGCTAAAAGGTAAGTGTGGTGTTACACGTATGGATATAATAAGTAATGAGTATATAAAAGTAAGTCTGAAAGTGACACTGGTGACCGAAAAGTTGTGCCGAAATCATCTGTCACGGTATGGGCATGTGATGCGAAGGAATTAGGAAATTGTCATGAGGAAAGTTTTGAGTATGATTTTTGGTGGCTTTAAAAGTAGGGCAACACTTAAGAAATGATGGATGGACTGTGTGAAAGATGATATTTTATTTTTTAATTTTTTTTAATGAACGGAACAGCAAACACTTACATTATAAGAGCTTAAAACTAATTTAACAATAAATATTAGTATTAATATAACCCACAACGCTGTCCACAGGAAAAACAAGTGTAATCGCTAGGAGTTTTAGTAGCAGTACGTGCAGTAATTAGTTATATAGTAGTTGCTTTAGTAAAGTTAATTAGACAAGGATTACGTCATCATAATAAAGCGAAAGGTCACATACATTCATTCACTCACAAATTATAATTAATCACAAAATCTCAAAAACTACTAGACCCACGAAGATGTAATTTGGCACAGAGGTAGATTATGAGTAGGAGACGTCAGCTAAGAAAGGAATTTAGGAAACTCTCCCCGTACAGGAGTGAAATAGAGGGTGGAAGTTTTTATGAAAAGTATATTGACCCGCCGCGGGCAGCACCTAGTAGAATATTATTCCAGATGGTTTATGTGAATAACATATCCATATTTAACTTAGATACAGCACTTTACAAGTCACCGGATCAGTAGTCGCACCCGAGCAATGCAGGCGCAGGTCGCTAGTGTAGCCGAATAATTTAATTTTCGTCACACATGTCTCACTTGAAGCATTGACAATTTGCCACAAAACTCAAGTTTTGTGTGAATTATCGTGTCACACATATTTGCTTTCGACAACGCAAACACACTATAAATGGATACAAACCCAATATTTGTAGATTCTGGGAACATAAAACGATGAATATTTTGTTTACCTCTGGTATTACGTTTAGTCTAGCTATTTGTAGTTCTTGTTTATGTGTTCACAAATATTGATGGACGTTCGTCAACTGTTTTCTGCGAATGCAATATTTGGTAGCTGATTTGGCAATTGGTGATATTGTTGTTTATAAGGTTCTGTGAAAATCATCATCATTATTCTGTAAGCTGTATATCTGCGTAAATCAATGACAGAGGTTTTAATGTGTATACCGTATTTATACTTATATACCTTGTATACCGTACCCAACTACCTGTTTATATGTAATATGGGTAAGTAATACCTACATAATACTTATAGGTAATTTTCTAACAAATATGTAAAAATGAAGGATTAAGTAAAAGATAATTTAAATAAAAAAAATGATTAAACTTTCATGTTAATTTATTAGAAAAGTCAGGTTCTTGTAGTAAAATAATAAGTCTTTTTCAGTCATACAATCTTGTAAACCTATTTTTGGAGCCCACAAGAATAACCCCTACTAGTGCCACATGCCTAGATAATATTTATACAGATGTTATTCCAAGCCATAAAGAAATTATAAATTTACTAGATTCTGATCATTGCGGGCAAAGGATTACTATCCAAAACCAAAACAAAAAAGTGGCTAAAAAGGATATCATTGTTAACCCCAAAACTACAAGTCGCTTGGAAGCTTTTAAAGTTAAACTCATTAATAAATTAACAGTTTTGGCTAATCATACTGATCCTAATGATCTGTATGATGATTTTTTTAATATGTACTGCCAACAATTTAATCTCATCTTTATTTCCAAGACTATCTCGGTTAATAGTAACGCGTCTTTCAGTGATTGGGCTACCATTGGTATTCATAAAAGTAGAACACGGCTTTATGAACTATATAATGAAAGGTCTTTTGTAAACACTGCTGAATTTAATTTATATGTTAGAAACTATTCAAAATTATTTAAAAAAGTTTGTTGTATGGCCAAGTCGCGTTATTTGAGTTCGAAGATTAAAAACAGTAGTAATGTAATTAAAACGACTTGGAATATTATTAATAGTGAAACGGGAAGGTCTAATAACCGAAGTGCTGACTACAGCCTGTCTATTAATGACAATATAATAAAATCAGACTCACAAGTCGCCGCGGCCTTTGAAAATTTCTTTTCAGATATTCCCGTTTCAACTACTAAATCCCTAAACTCATCAACTTATGTTGCTGAGTCTTTGCTTAAGGAAAATGTTAATGCTTGCGATTCGGAATTTAATTTTGAACAAATTACCTGTAGAGACATAATTAAAACCTTTCACACTTTAAATGTAAAAAAGACAGCAGATCTGTGGGGTAATTCTGTAGAAGTTGCTAAGTCTATTATTGACATTGTAGCACCTACTTTAGCTCTTATCTTTAATAACTGTATTGACTGTGGGGAGTTTCCTGACCTCATGAAATATAGTAAAATAATACCTTTGTTTAAATCAGGTAGTACATCAGACCCCACAAATTATAGACCTATTTCAGTACTACCTACGTTTAGTAAAATTTTTGAGAAATTAATTTTAGACCAATTGCAAAGATTTTTTAATAAACATAAATTATTACATAACAAGCAGTTCGGTTTTACAAAGGGTCGTTCAACTACTGATGCCGGTGTTGAACTTTTAGGACATATTTATAATGCATGGGAAGACAAATGCGATGCCTTGGGCATCTTTTGTGATTTGTCCAAGGCATTCGATTGCGTTCTTCATGAAACGTTAATCAGGAAACTCCGCCATTACGGGATCCGGAACACCGCTCTGGATCTTCTTACTTCATACTTGAGTAATAGGATTCAGAGCGTTGACGTTAATGGAAAAAGATCGCCCGGATCTATAGTAACAATGGGGGTCCCACAGGGCTCGATTCTTGGTCCTTTCTTATTTCTTATTTATATTAACGATTTGCCCTACCTCATTAAAGATAATCATGATATAGTTTTGTTTGCGGATGATACTTCACTTTTGTTTAAACTTAAACGTCAGCAGCTGGTTACTGACGATGTAAACAGAGCGATCTCAAAAGTAGTTCACTGGTTCAGTGTTAATAATTTACTCCTTAATGAAAAAAAAACCAAATTCATTAAGTTTACACTACCTCACGTTAGGCAGGTGAAAACTAACGTGTTGATAAAGGGCGAAGAGTTGAATCCTGAAGATAGCACAGTATTCTTGGGCTTAACTTTGGATGCTAAGCTTCAGTGGGGCCCACATATAGATAAATTGTCAAAAAAGCTAAGCTCCGCAGCATACGCTGTTAGGAAAATTCGTAATTTAACCAACATAGAGACAGCCCGTTTAGTGTACTTTAGCTATTTTCATAGTATAATGTCGTACGGTATTCTGTTGTGGGGAAATGCAGCCGACATTCAGACTATCTTTGTTTTGCAGAAAAGAGCTGTTCGATGCATTTATAAATTAAGTCCGAGACAATCTCTCAGAGAGAAATTTAAGGAGATTAATATACTGACTTTGCCTTCTCAGTACATTTTTGAAAATCTTTTATATGCCCATAAAAACATTAAATTGTTTAAAAAATACAGTGATATCCACAATATAAATACTAGGAACAAACACAAATTTGTTGTACCTCCAACAAGGCTCAAGAAAATAGGTGGGTCATTCAGGTGTCAATGTATACGCTTTTATAATAAACTTCCAAGCCACGTTCAAGATCTGAGTCTTAATAAATTTAAATCATTCATTAAACGCAAGTTGTGTCAGAAAGCTTTTTATACCGTTAAAGATTATATTGAGGACAAAAAGGCTTGGGATTGAACTGCTCCAATTTTATTTTATATTATTTTTATTTTTGCATACTGAATGTTGACATTAATATTTACTTTGTAAGTATTATATTATTTTACTTTATTGTGAATGTGAAGACTATGTAGGTCATTGCTTTTTTTTTTGTTTGTTTTATTTTTTCTCTCAGTTATTTTTAATCATGGTCTGGCAGTTTGAGTAATCTATGCGGCCTACCCCAATGTCCTTTCTTTGGTATTGTTCGTCGAATCGTTGAGCTAGTTGAGCTGCGCGATTACTGACAAATGCGTGCACTGAATGGACAGGTCCTCTCAATCTGTGTGGTTCTTTCCTCAAAAGACCATTTCAGACACCAATCTACATGGTCTTCACATGAAGTGACCAAGATTATGTCTGGACTTTATAAGAGACTGTGACCTCTGAGTTTGTTTCGGCCTTTCTTCTCAGAGTAGTCAGATAGGAAACGCCGACCTCATCTAGTTTAAAAAAAAATATTGACTTGTAAAAGTGTTTGTACAAACCTACTTACAGAAATAAAAATCATTTATCATTTATCATTTATCATTTATCATAGGTATTTCAGTTATTGCGTGGGCCACCTGTTCTTTAGCATGCCATTAATTCGATTCCTTCCAAGTATGTTTTTCCTATTCAACCTGCTGCCCCTATTTCTTATCTCAAAGTATCTTATTCCACCACGACACGCATACGTACACACGCACACGTACGCACTGCAGCACGAAACATTACAAGTAAGAACTGACAAAAAGCTCTTTATCTCTTTCGCACGTTCTCGCTGTAGTTGCTCATAGCGCGCTCAAGGCCAAAGTAGGGTAACTTGATGTGCTGGCGACTGTACCTATGTATTATTAAGAGAAATGAGCATCTGAGTTTGTAGAGTCATGGGCTACTTATCAAAACGCTGGCTTAAAACAAATTGTTTCTTTAAAAAAATCCGAGCTATTCGTAAAATCTATAACCACCAGCTTTGAAGTATTTCAAAGTTCCTAGACTTACCAAGTTCATTTACACCTAATTTGTTATTAGCCATCCCAACTTCTGAACTAGCACCCAATTTTCTCTAAGTTCTAGAATATTCATTAGCCGCTTCAATATTCCTAAATATCCCGGTTACAGTCAGACGTTTTGGACTACCTCAACCTGACACAAATAGTTCAAGTACTATAACAAGTTATATAGTTCGTGGTACTTAGACCAGCTTGTAAATACAGATTACAATCTTGTTTAATGCTAACGTTTCTGAGCAAATAGATTTCTACTCCAACCAGTGATTCTTAGTCATCTTTATACGTGATTTAAAGATATAAAACTAGAGTAATTTGCACAGAATCGGGCAAAGCCATCCATTCTTTTATTGCCATTGCAACCGACTAAAGCTACAAACAGTTTCCTAAAAGAGCGGTAGCCGCCATATAACCGCCAGTGACGGCCGTTATGAAGATGATGGCAGTGGGACAAACTTTACAGTGTCAAAAACGTTCACTAGGAAACCACACCAACTTACTTATTTATATAACATTTCTGTGACGTCATTCGCCGGTAAATTTCAGACCCTACGTGGCGGCCATCACTCTTTTAGGAATCCGCAGCTTAACCGATGAAGGAAACTGTCGAAAAACTTCAAAAGAACGTTAAGATATAAAACTAAGGCTCCTTTTTACCAAATATTACTAAACGCGTTTAACGGTAAAGAGGTTAAAACATCGCTCCGTTTATTTCAATCGTTTAAAGATGACAGAGACAGATTAAAGTTTTAAACTCGTTTAACGTTAAACGCGTTCAGTGATGTGTGGTGAAAATGAGACTAAGGGCCTATTTCAAAAGAATAAATTCAAATATGGAACAGAATTGGTATGAAATTATAAGTAAGTTAATAGGAACTTAATCGTAGGTGATGAATCACCCTAAGATTGGTGTCTGAAATGGTCTTTTGAGGAAAGAACCACACAGATTGAGAGGACCTGTCCAGTCTGTGCACGCATTTGTCAGAAATCGCGCAGCTCAACTCAGAACTTAGAAGCTTAACGATTCGGCGAACAATACCAAAGAAAGGACATTTGGGTAGGCCGCATAAATTACTCAAACTGCCAGACCATGATTAAATATAACTGAGAGAAAAAAAAAAACAATGACCTACATAGTCTTCACATCCACCATAATTAAAATAATATAATACCTTACAAAGTAAATATTCATGTCAACATTCAGTATGCAAAAATAAAAAGAGAAAAAAGAAAATTTGGAGCAGTTCATCCCAAGCCTTTTTGTCCTCAATATAATCTTTAACGGTATAAAAAGCTTTCTGACACAACTTGCGTTTAATGAATGATTTGAATTTATTAAGGCTTAGATCTTGAACGTGGCTTGGGAGTTTATTATAAAAGCGTATACATTGACACCTGAATGAGCCACCTATTTTCTTGAGCCTTGTTGGAGGTACAACAAATTTGTGTTTGTTCCTAGTATTTATATTGTGGATATCACTTTATTTATTTAACAAATTAATATTTTTATGGGCATATAAAAGATTTTCAAAAAATTTCTCTCTGAGAGATTGTCTCGGACTTAATTTATAAATGGATCGAACAGCTCTTTTCTGCAAGACAAAGATAGTCTGAATGTCGGCTGCATTTCCCCACAACAGAATGCCGTACGACATTACACTATGAAAATAGCTAAAGTACACTAAACGGGCTGTCTCTATGTTAGTTAAATTACGAATTTTCCTAACAGCGTATGCTGCGGAGCTTAGCTTTTTTGACAATTTATCTATGTGTAGGCCCCACTGAGGCTTAGCATCCAAAGTTAAGCCCAAGAATACTGTGCTATCTTCAGGATTCAATTCTTGGCCCTTTATCAACACGTTAGTTTTCACCTGCCTAACGTGAGGTAGCGTAAATAGTAAGTTCAATCCCATCAAAAACATAACATGTACAAAAAAGCCAAGTCTCGCAACGCAGTTTTTCTGCCGTAAAAAGTTGTGAAATCGAATGTAAACCAAGTCAGTTAATTCAGTACCTACCTATCTGTGGGAGCAGCTATCCAACCACTTTGTCATAAATTGTTACCTTGTTAGTTATCTCACAACATTTTGTAGTAAACAATCAATAGTAATTTTGTAGTATCAATATTACATTGCCTTATTTATTTAAGTAGAGTGACTTGGTAATTTCCCCCCTGTGGGTCGAAAATGGCCTGAATGGCCTCGAGAAAATGATGGTACGGCCGTGTCTTTTATTTGCTCGACTTGGCGGGGGCACTTTCGTGCCCCCAGATGTTTCTGACCGACAAAGACATGTAAGATTTCAACCGCTAATACCTACGAGACTTTTAATGCTAGAGTAATAGTTTAGCATTTAAAAGAAAGGTCAAAATAACAATTTCAAGGCCGGATATAATTTGCGTGTGACGTCACACTGCGAGGTCACGCGCATGTGCGCGACCCTCTACGTTTCACTATGTGTCAAAATATCAATTGTATAGCGCAAAAATGTTTTTAGCTAGATCAGTTAGGGCCGGTTTTTTGATCCGTAGTTAACTCAACCAATGGTTAAACATAGTAACTAATGGTTGAATTTTGGCTAACTGTGAAAGGCTAAACATGAATGTATTCATGTAAGCTCATTCATATTAAAAAATAGTAACTAATGGCATAACTCATTCATGTTTAGCCTTTCACATTTAGACAAAATTCAACCATTAGTTACTGTTTAACCATTAGTTGAGTCAACTACGGATCAAAAAACCGGCTCTTATTCTGGTGCCTTTGTCAGTAGACAAAGCACTACCAGGAACTAAACAGAAACAATAGAAATATTGGCTAAAATATGTTTAAAAATTAATTAATCAAATCAATCTGCCTAGCCTTTTCCCAACTATATTGGGGTCGGCTTCCAGTCTAACCGGATGCAGCTGAATACCAGTATTTTACATGGAGCGACTGCCTATCTGACCTCCACAACCCAGTTACTGGGTTGTGGAGCCCCCTTGGTAACACTGGTTCTCAGACTTTCGAGCTTCTGACGACCCGTAACGACTGTCAAAGATCCACGAATGACAGCTGGGACCAACGGATTAACGTGCTTTCTGAGGCACGGAGGAGTATCGGTATGTAAAGATGGTCCCCCATCCACAGAACAACCCCGGCAAGCGTAGCTTTATCTGATGGGTCGACCCGTGCGGCTGTTATTCCTTAGCCACGAGCTTCACAGTTTAAAAATGAATGAAGTTGACAATAGCAAAATATGTGTAATGTCAGATGTCGTATCATACGGCCGTAAATATGCTCAGAAATGAAAATAATTGCAATCGAAGAAAGCTTGCATTAAAAGGAATGCAATGAGTCTAAAAATTCTAATGTCGAGCAAATATTAATATTTCTTTCTTATTTGCAAAATAGTTGCGCAAACGTCATCTAAAATTCAAGTTGATAGCATTAGTAGTTCTTGAGATATCCAGCTGATAATAGCTACGGCAGCGTCAGAAACCATAAGATAATCTATAGCAAACACGTAGGTAGCAAAAATGTTTAAGATGTCGTCTCATATTGGTCGTAAATCTGCTCAGAACTAAAAATATCATAATTGGTGAAAGCTTTCCTTATTATAAGGAATGCAATGAGCCTACTAAATCTAGTGTCGAGCAAATAAATGTCTATGGCAGTCTCAGATCAATCTGTTTCTGTTTCAATCTGTTTACACAAAAACAAACGGCGCGGACCTAAACTGCGCGTACTAAAGTGTTTTTCAATCTAGCTCTTTATTTTTGATTATTTTTCCATTAGTCATAATTTATGTGATAAATTAACACATCACGGTGTACTATATCTTTGATGTTAATGATTTTAATGTTTAATTTTATTTTTTTTTTGGAAGAAAAACCGACTTCAAAAAACCCTAAAAGCACTAAAAAGTTAAAAATAATACTATAACATACCTATATTAATAAACCTAACCTAACCTACAATTAATCTATACTAAAGTTTAACAATTTTTTGGAGTCGGTGTCAAGCAATATACGAGTACCTACAAGTTTGGATCGAACTGTACATACATACCTGTCGTTTACCCCTTTCCAACAAAAAAATAATTTTGCAAATCCGTTAGCAAGCGACGGAGTTATGCGCGAACAAACATTAAAAAAAAAATACAAACATCCGAATTGAGAACCTCCTCCTTTTTTAGAAGTCGTTTAATAAATATGGAACAAACACATAATATACACACCTACACGCCCTACACACACACCTATCGGTATGTTACAGCGATCCTTTATAATAATCATAAGAACTGATATTTCACCTGTGACAAACAATAAATGAATTTGAATTTAAAATTGATGAAGGGTGGTTGTGGTAGGATAGGTGACTATTTTGCTTCACTTCTACTCAATTTTCTTTGTCTTTGCCCGAGTATAGGAACGTTCATTAAGAAGTTCAATATTCGTAAATAACTTGGTTAGTTTGGATCACGTTGCCAAGCAACATCTTCGTAAACTAACACGACAATAGTAAGGAATTTTGAGAAGACAGAAAAGTTACTTAGAACCTATATAAACACAATAAAACGGTAGATACTGATTCTTGTATTCTATAACATTCTGAGAGCTTACCCTTTACCTATTTTTTAAACAATGATTACTTAGGAAGGAACTGTTACATGTCATATTTGTATTCCTAGTATTTCTAAAGACTAGGTATTCTTTTACCTTAATTCTCATTTAATAAACCAGACGGCTGTTTACTACCAAAGTATTTAGAAATTAAATAGCAAAGTAAATAAAGTCTCATTTTTTAGCGTAATAATAAGTGAATAAATACTTGGATTTTTCTGGAAACAACAGAATAAATACATATGGAAATTACGGACTTTTCGTTTAAAAAATGTTCACTAATGAACATTTTTTAAACGAAAAGTCCGTAATTTCTTTTTCTTTAGATAACTACAGCATGGTTTCATGCAACATCAGAAGTAAAAAGACTAGAGGTGGTAGTTTGATCCTGGGGCATGTGGATAGAAAAGTAGAGAATGTAGATGTAATTAACAAACTTTATAAGATGGACAGCTTTGAAATATGTTGTATTAAAGATATCGATACTGGTCTATACATATGTTGTTGTTATCGTAGTCCTTATGACAAGAATTTTGAACTTTTCATGACACGCATGGAAAAATTGCTAGAACATTTATTTAATAGGCATCGCATAATATGCGGAGACTTTAATATAGATTTACTTTCAGATAATAAAAAAACGCACTGAATTTGTCAGCTTATTAACATGTTACAATTTTAGGCATCTTGTAAACACTGCAACTTTTATTCGAAACGACTCATCTTCGTGTATCGACAATATCATAACTAATCTGTCAGAAAATTATATAGAGGAATGTGAAGTAGACCATAATGGTCTGGCTGATGGACATGGAGGTCTGTTAGGTAAATTTTGGTTGGAAACTCTGAAAAGCAAGTCAAGTAACTACAACCAGCATATTGTTATAAATAAGAGAGTTTTCAATTCTAACAGCAGCAAACATTTTAAGCAGGGAATATTGAGACGTAACTGGAGTAATATGGGAATTAATGCATTTATAAAGAAGTTCTCAGAGGTTTTTAAAAATAGTTATAAATACAAGAAACGTAAAATAAATCTCACAAAGAGTACTAAAATTAAATGGGTCACCAAAGGAGTAAAAATCTCCAGTAAAATGAAACACATGTTATGCTCTAATAAAAGTAATAACCTCGATTCTAGTGTTCTAAATTACAAAAATAAATATATCCGAATTTATAGAAAGGTTATCACGACAGCTGAAAAAATGACAGTGAGGGACAAAATTAATAATTCAACAAACTCTAGCAAAGAGATATGGCAAATCGTTAACAATTGCACAAACCGATCTAAAGTTACGCATACGGAACATCTACTACTTAAAATTGAAGGCAAAATGGTTGATGAACCCGAGGAAGTAGCTATTACCCTAGCAAAACATTTTGATAACAAATGGCTTACTAGTGAACATAAAAATGAGGAAGCAACTTGTTTACTACAGCAGAGTACACAAAGGGTCGAAAACGAACTTTGTTTTACTCTTACCACTCCAAATGAAATTTCTAATATAGTCAGAATGATGGATAATAAACGTTCTTGTGGATATGACGAAATTTCTATCTCTGTTATTAAAGATCATTTAAATATTCTTGCCAAACCGCTTTCTTGCTTCTTTAATAAGTGCATTAATAATGGGATATTCCCAGAACAGCTAAAAATATCCAAGATCATACCGATTTACAAAAAAAGCACAAAGACCGATCCTAAAAATTATAGGCCAATCTCTTTGCTACCAACGCTTTCAAAGATATTCGAAAAAATAATCAAATCTCGGCTTGTACTTTATATAAACTTAAACAAAGTTTTAAATAGAAGACAATTTGGATACCAAAAAAATGTTGGCACAGGAGACGCTATATATACTCTTGTTAATGATATAATCTATAAAATAAATAATAAAATGAGAGTAGCTGGTGTATTTTTAGATTTGAGCTCAGCATTTGACACTATTGATCACGATCTACTCATAGCAAAATTAAATCACTACGGAGTGAGAGGCAAAACCTCCCAACTTTTGTTTTCTTACCTAAAAAATAGAAAAATGTTTGTAGAAATCAGTGAGGTGCAAGATGGACATAGAGAAAATTATAAATCACCTTTTTTAATATTTCTGCTGGAGTTCCGCAAGGATCGATATTAGGGCCCATATTGTTCATTTTGTTCACCAATGACTTAATAAATTATATAAACAAAATTCTACCCGACATACAACTTGTGATATTTGCAGATGACACGAATGCCATTATTGGGGAAAATGACAAAAAAGAACTTACGGAAAAAGTCAATACAGCTCTGCGTTATCTTTATTCATGGTTTACTCTAAACAAGTTAAAAATTAATAGTACAAAGACCAAAATAATGTTATTCAAAACAACCGCTCGAAATAAAGACACCATGGAAATTACACTAAATGAGGACAACATTGAACTCGTGAGAGAAGCTAAATTCTTGGGAGTGCACATAGATGACCAATTAAATTGGAAAAAGGAACTCGATGCCATAGATGCTTCTATATCATCTGCGTGTTATGCGTTAAGAACCCTTCGATACGAAATTGACATTAAACAATTAAAAATAGTATACTACGCGCTAATTGAATCTAAATTAAGATATAGTATTCAATTTTGGGGGAACAGCTATAATTATAACTGCCAAAGAGTTTTTGTTCTTCAGAAAAGAGCTATACGCACTATTGTCCGTATTTCACAAAGAGAGAGCTGTCGCCCACATTTCTTAGATTTAAACATCCTTACAGTACCCAGTCTCTACGTTCTAGTACTCCTGACTAATCTTAAGAAGTACATACATGAATATGAGACAGATGAGGAAAGACTGGTTAGGGAGAGCACACGTAGGAAGGATTTGAGAAATAAGATAAGTCCTCACTTCAGCGTTGTGAAGCACAGTTCACAATATCAAGCAGTGCAAATATTTAACAAGTTACCACTACACTTGAAAAGCTCGTTTTATACTTCTGAATTTAAAACAAAACTTCAAGCATACCTACTAGATAAGTGTCTCTATTCCGTTGACGATATGTAATATTATGACCATGCGTTTTTCTCCTGTTAACATGTAAGTAGGTATATTACCAAAATCGACATCACACATGTTATGGAAATTATTTTAAATGACAAATGTACCATTCCTTTTATGATTATTATTATATTTTTTTCCATATTTCTCGGGACCCTGGGGTCCCGGACCTTTGGAAGGCGTACGAGGAGCTGAAGCCAACTCGCAGAGGCCCCTTACAAAATTTTAAATGATGAGGAGGCACCAACCGACGATTATCCCTATATGCGCTATGCAAATGCACCCAAGGACAACCCCCGGTTGGTGCAGGACTATTGCTGTACGTGAAAACAAAACATATTGGGCTATGGGTTTGGGTTGCTAAAGTGCATTGGGTTACTTAAACTATGGAATAACTGATTATTATTATTATTAATTTTTTGAGTTGACATGAATTACTTGAATTTATTT
Source organism: Dicycla oo (assembly GCA_948252095.1). NCBI lineage: Eukaryota > Metazoa > Arthropoda > Insecta > Lepidoptera > Noctuidae > Dicycla > Dicycla oo. Next base: position 18,841,887 of record OX411728.1, read on the forward strand.
ATAAATGTTTTTCTATTTTTAACTTTAGTTGACATTGAATAATATTGGATGGCATGTGTGTTATATTGTTAATTTTCAAATTTGAATTGTACGTGTATTTGTTAGTGTTTCATTTTATTATTATTATGCAAAATTATTTCAAACACAATGTAAATTGTTCATGAATAAAATTGAAATGAGAAAGTAAGTTTAAAAACTAAAACCCGAGTACTGAAAAATCACATTCTAAAATTTCCGATGAGAATATTTTGGAGAATATTTGAGAGTTTTAGTGTTAGTTTTGAAACTTACTTTTTATTTAAATTATTTTGGGGTTATAATTTCGTGATAAAGTATTTGCATAACCACTTTACATTTTTTTAAAGAAGAGTAAATATTATATAAAATGTATTTTGGATAGAATTGGTCTGGAGAGAAAATAATATTTTTGGCTCACATCTGAGGCGTTATTTTAGAAATTATTCCTAGTTATCGGGTGCATGCAAGCAAAGCCGCGAGCAACAGCTAACAATATAATAATTTTGAAATGTGCTAATCAAGCTCTTTCTTTTGATACCCAACTTGGCATCATTAAGATTTTTTTTATATACTTCATGACTTTATGTCCTCTAGAGGGCGCCATATTCAATTTAATGTGACGTTACGTAGCCAATAACCTAAATTAAGATAAGCAGTTTAGAAGTTATGAGGGAACAGATGAACATACATACATACCGGTCAAAATAATAACCCTCCTTTTTGCTTCGCCGTAATCGGGTAAAAATAAACTCACCCAACTAAAATAAAATATCACCCATTTTGGCTCATTTGCACAAAGGTCCGTCTAATAGATCCCACTGCGTAACTTTTTTGTTTGATTTCCTATAGTGCCTGGCTTCACACTTTTTCTGTCCTCTAAGGGTCTAGTTACATTTACGGACCTCCATTCCCTCTGTCACTGTGCCATCAATCACAGACCCAAAATTACGTAATATAGGGATACGTTTGAGCTTAGCGGGCTCTTTATCGAGGATATCTAGTAGTTGTTTATGTCATGAGGTCTATTTTAGATACATTTCGACCGCCGCGTGTTTTTGCGTTATATGGCCAACTTTGACCTTCTTATACTGAGAAACTGAAAGACTTAGACAACTTTGACTTATGAGTGGCAGAGAATAGTTATTAGATTTATTAGTATAGTTTATAGCGGCCTCGCTTATCGCAATTTTTTTTAAATCTATATACATCCAAAATTTCGAATCAAGGTTTTTCGAGCTCGTGAACTAGGTACGGCACATAAACAAACGAAATGAAAAATATATAATAATATCTCTTAAATAGTGGTTTAGTTCGTAGCGGCCTCAGAATTTTGAAATATGTATGGAATACAAATATCAAATAAAAATATCAAATTCAAATTAAAAACGCTCAGAACTAACTGTAAATTTTCTCCTTACTATATTAATATCACTACGTAAAATATCAGAGTAAACGTTAGTTCATAAGAAATTAAAACATACTTATAACAATAAATAACTAACATACTTGAAACAATTAAAACATACGTATAGTAATAATAGCCAAATTGCTACAGAATGCTATGCGACGGTTGCTCGAGCTCGAGTCGAGCTCAGTAGCTCAGCTCAGTCCAGTCAGCAGTGTTACCAACTTTGGGGTTTTCCCCCCTTTAGGGGGTAAACAAATGCGGTGGGATTTTTTTAGGGGCGTTATATTTTTAGGGGTATTTTTGGGGAAATTTAGCGTAATTTCAAAATTAAGATTTTCATAATGAATCTTAATTTTGGAATCACGGTAAAAATATTGGTCGTATAAAAAAATCTTAAGAGACATTCGTTTTTGAAAATTAAATTTCCTACAGCTTTTGTTTCCAAAAAAAATGAAAAGACCAATATTTTAGTCGTAATATCAAACATTTAAACTATTCATTTCGAAACTGAGGCAAAAACTTTGCCACTATTTACTATTTATGATTTTTTAATAATATTATTTTACCAGGGGGATTTTGGGGGTTTTTGACTTAAGTTTTGGGGACAAATATTTTCGAGAGTTGGTAACACTGCCAGTCAGTACCACCAGTACCACGCGAGCGTTCGTTGACATTGGACCTGTGCCGATTTGTTTCGCGCCAAAAGATCGAGCGTAAACCGTATAGTGCGACTATTTATTTTGATCATGTAAGTTATCTCTGTATCTCTTGAGAATTATTTTACACAGACAAGCTTATTAGGTAGACTCGTTATTTCTTTTTAATACGAATACTTACTGTGTTATGTTTATTTCTAGCATGGGTCGAAAAGGTTCCGTTTACAGATGTATTAAAAAGAAAAGATATACATCTACATTAAGAAATGCAAATGAAGCAAGGTACCTACAGCCTCCTCAATAAACCATCTTATTTTTATGTGTTACTTATCAGCAATTTACTAATTTATGGGAATATTTCAGGAAAAATAACTCTTCCGCCAAAAAATCATCTCCGGTAGACATAGACAACATCGACCTAGAGGATGCGGTAACAAACCTTTTTCGTTACATATTTTAGTACTAAACATATATTTGTTAATTGTATATATTGCTATGTTATTATTATTATTTTTTTAAATTTTAGATACCTACCGGCGAAGTTGCTTCGTCATCTATAAACAATTCAAATATAATAGACGAACCGCCAATGCCAGCACTTGAATAGATAGATACGGTGATGACGATAGAAATGGAATCCAAGAACAGTACCGTAAGAAAGAACCTATTGATTTTATACAGCTAATAAGAGTGATTCTTCTGCAGTTTTGTCTCTCCTTCTCGCTTCAATCCATCTAAAGGAAAAATATCGCTTATACCGCTGATTGTGTCACCTAATGTAAACTTTCTACAGTTACATAATAAAGAGTTTTCCTTCAATCTATTCTAGTATTTTATTCTCTTCTGTTATTAAATAAATAATAATAATCATTGTGAACGGAGAATAATTGAATCGGTTATTTACCAAAGTCAGCGTTTTTTGGGTATGGCAATTTATACAATTTGTTAGAATATGAGAGATCCAGAAAAAGAAATAAGTCAGTTCATTTGATAGTCTAATGTAGGCCCTCCCTTTTTTCGTTTATTTACATAATTTACCGGTGGCCATAAATAATAAATAGTTTTTGTCCCTCCTGTAAAATTAGGGATGCTTGACTTATTCCCTTTGGTAAATAACCGATACAATTGATTTCCAGTTCTTTTTAACAACAATGGTAATTTTCGTTTCAACTACAATGGTAAAAATATGAAATTGCAAAAACGATCCCTCTTAGTGAGCGTAAACTTTTAAGCGGGAATCGCCTGACTATGCTACGTACTGCCTTCCATTCTGTAAGTACCGTTTCGATATGAACAAAATCTTTCCGCACACACAAAAATACTTAATTTGCAAAAAGATGATTATATTAAATAGTACATGTCATGTTTATGGAGACCACGCGGAATGTGAAGATTATTAGTGCGTACGGGAAAGGAAAGCAGAATTAAATTTGGTTCCGATAATACCAACTTTAATGTTGAAACTACGGATGAAGCATCTCAGTCGGCAATTGAATCAACTGAGATGCCAATTAAAATTGCAGGAGTCTCCTACAAAATTTCACTAAAAATCGTCCCGAACAATTTAATAGTGTCGTAGCAAAAGTGGTGGGTGGCAAGAGGATAACTTATTCTTTAAAAGGTGCATACCAAGCAAACTTTTACAGCAACAAAGTTTTCAAAAATCTGCAAGAGACATGCAAACAAAAATTCTGCCCAACTTGTGAAATCTTTTTAGTATACCTATAATTTAAGTCATGCACCTTCCGTCAGACATGGAACAGAAAATGAAGCCAAGGCCTTGGAACAGCTGGATGTACAAGAAATTATTCAAATCGATAAATGTGGGCTATTTATTGATGACGAGTATAACTGTTATCAGGGAAGTTTCCTGATAACAGTTATACTCGTCCCCTCTCCTGACTGAATTTGTGAAGAAGGATTAGTTGAGATTAATTAATGTCCCTTTTCGGCATTCGGTATTGACCCAAGAAAACCACTGTAAGAAAAAAAAATATTTCAAAAGAACCATTTCGACGAACTTGCTATGAATGAAAAGCACGATTAGTTTTACCAAGTCCAAGGCCAACTTCATATTGCGAATAGGAATATCTGCTTATTTCCAGCGTGGACGGGTCTGGGTTTTGTAGTGAAAGTTGCGAGGGTTCAAAGAGACGATGATTTTAGGAAAACCGAAATGTTACCCAAGTGGCTCCCAGAAATAATCGACTCTCGAAAACCTAGATCGATGCCACCAAGGAACATAGTTATCTAATTTATTTATAAGTTCAGTAAAAATAGTAAATAATGTTATTATCATGTCAGCCAAAAAAACGCTCACTGCTGGACAGAGATAAAATAAATATCTTAATAAATATCATGTATGTAATATAATTAATATTAGTTTTATTGAATTGTTTTTGATGGAAATCAAATCAAATCATTTATTTGCTTGAATATGGGTACATAATAATAAAGTTCTTTATACGATATTCTACCGTAATAGGTGTGCAAATATCTATTGTATTATTATTGTAATCGTACTTAATAAATACTTTCCTAATTATTTGTTATACAAAACGAAAGAACATTAATACCAAAGTCTACGCGACAGAAGCCACGGGCCGCGAGCCGGGAAGCGGGTAGACAGCAACTTTGATGTATACACTGAAATTAGAAAAATTACAATTTTTCAAAGCAACAAAAATTCAATCACGTATCTAAACCAATTGATTTTTTGAGATACATACCAGTTGTAGTCCTTCCCCTGATTATTCAATGACATATTAAGTATTATTATTAACAATATTTCAAGTAATGTATCTATGGTAAAAATCAGTAATATAAAAAGTATCAAAATGGTTTAGTCATAGCTATAGCACAGTGTCGTGCTTCAATATACCTAAAAAGCCTTGTACACGATCGGAACCAACAGAGGTCATCTTGGTTGAGTTGATGTTAAAATCAACTGTGTAGACGTAAGTTGATGTCAATATTTGGTTTGTCAACTGAGCGACCTTCCAACCACCTTGGTTGTGGGCGCATCCCTCTCTACCAAGGGCAAATAGATGTCATTGAGTTGAGCTACGAGCGTGTGGACGCCTGTATGCTCGTTCGGCCGCGCCATTTGCGGCCTAAACGTTGACCGCCACGGTGCCACACAGTGGGACGAAAATCGAGTTTCATAGACATAGACCACTTACAATTTTTTTTGACGTTTGCTTGCTGGAAACCAATGCAGACCAGTTAAAGAAGCCACAACATTATCATATTTTTATACGTCAGGTGATTCTGACGCGAAAATATTTTTTGTTAAATAAAAAATGTATGGAGGAAAACAGAAAAATCCATTTTAATCGAGACTCGTAAGAGTGCCCGTTATATCCTGTGGTATGATTTTTGTCCTTATTTTTTACTATTTTTTGACATATCGCACAACCCTCGCACTCGATGGACTTTAGGTGAAAAAAAATGAAACGTATTTTTTATTATTATTTCATTTTATTCCGAATATTTACGGTATGTAACGACCTACAAGTAGTAGTTAACACTCGGCCTATTGTCTAAAACATGCTACTTACTGCCTCCTTAATGAGTTTACCTGCTAATCTGTCATTTTTTAATAAATCCCTTACTAATGACCATACGTGACTAACCTAGACAATGGGCTCGACAGAGGTCGTTCTACTTGGCTTATCATTGTTGCTTATTTACTTAGTATTAGAAAAATTTTGATTCATCATCATTTCAATTATTGATATCAATTTTTACATTGTGTTTGAATATATTCAGATTCAGATACTTTACTTGCTTAACTTGAGTGTACATACAATTATAAAGGAAGAAAACAATGCATGCAAGGTGATATAAAATGGAGTAGAGGTAACATGTTTACCATATTGTCATGGTGTGCAAATATTAAAACAAGTTTATAATTAAAAAAAACAAAATGCTGACATAAATAAATAAATTTGGTTGATTACATAATTAAAATAAAAAATATAAAAATCGATAGGAATTACATACAAAAATTGTGAAACATTCAAATATTTACTTAAACTAAAAACATAATATATTATAATGTCAACGTTGGTCCATAATATTCAATCAAAATCATTAAAAACAATCATTATTACATTTAGTACATTCATTTCAGTTAAATTAATTTATAAAAGAGCATGTGAATTTAAAATGATTCCATTCAAAATTCATTCACATCATAATAAGCTTTACTAGCTAAATAAGATTTTAATTTCTTTTTAAATGCTATATACATACAACATTAAAAAAAAAACATGAATATATAATTAATATAATATTCTTACAACTATTCATCAGTTTCGGATTCTGTATCCATATGAGAATCAATGTTGACTACATTTACAAACTCTAAATCTGGATAATCGGAGGCAGTAATTTGTAAAAGTTCTAGGGCTTCTGCACTTAACTTTTTTTTTTCGAGCTGCATCTAGTACAGATCTTGTAGAAGAAATGACACGATCGGACGAGAGAAGCATCATGTTTAAAATATCTTGGTTGGTATTAACCCTGCTTGTCTTCCGAGCATCAAACTCTCTGTAACTGCGGAAATCTTTGTTTCGAGATTCTGAAGCTTCCTCAGAAAGTTTTCCGATGGGCACAATTGCTACATTAGCTATGTCAGCACCATGCATGAGGATCTTATGCACCGTTGCTGACATATAGTACCAATGGTACATATCCCGATACCTTTCCGCTGTTCTCCGAGTATAGTCTTTAAATTTCTCTACGTGAATAATTTCACCAGATGCTATGACTTGCAAAATTACTGCAAATCTTCGTATGAACTCTTCATCTAAGCCAGTAATGCCAGCAGTTTTATCTGAAACTCAAAAAACTTTCTTGCAGTGTTCCCATCGTTGGTTGTTCCTGAAACCTGCTTAACTTTATCGATCAGTAGACCTAACTCTGCCCGGAACTTGGCTTGGATTTCGTTTTTCTTGGCCTCTAAAATATTTTTGTTATCTCCTCTGACAGACCAGATTTTCAAATCTTGTCTGTATGCAATATGAAGCAGACACTCCATACAAATGATGCGAGCATGCAGAGGAGATAATCCAAATTGGTACAGATCGGTCTTTGCGAAACTCTCTCTAAATCATTCATTTCTGAAGGTTTTGCCAAGCACAAGTAACAAGTTGCAGACGATTTGGCGTCTGAAAGATATGTGCATATCTTTCCGTCGATCATAGTCATTACCAGACTGTGGTCATTTGTGTTGCTCTCGTACTGGGTAGCCTTTAGACTTTTTTTTTCGTTTTCCATTTTGGCCAACTATTCTTGCACTAAAACCTTGGACTCTTTTGCAAACATGAATTGTATTGGACGGCAATACAATGCCGAGCACGGTTTTGGATTATCCCAAATTACTTCGTTTCCAGATTGAATTTTTAGTGGAACTAATGTTGTCATAAAAATTGCTTCATCATCGCCGCTTTCATCCCCTTCAATTTTTTGTTTATAGGTGCTTTGGCTTGAAGCACCATCAAATCCCCACTTGGATATCAGTGTCATACTTTTGCCTTTTATATCTTGAGATAGGCTTTTTATAATTCTGGCAGCAGTAATATCTAAAAGTGCTTGAAGAGAAACTTTGGCCATTACGTCTGTTACTGTTATTGCATCTTTTGGAGGGTAACAATCGTTGGATTGTTGGATTTTGTAATATGAAGGATACAAATCTGTGATACCTTCACGAAGAGTAGATTCTCTTAAAGTCATGTACTGCCACTTAGATAATTTCAGTGATAATAATAAGCCCAGTGCTTTTACAGGGGTGAAAGTACATTTTCTCGTTTGATTCACCCGTTGAATAATATTTTCCGCCACTTTTGGGTTCTTTAGAAGTAGGTCTATTGCTGTTGCCAAATTATCGTTGCCTTCTTGCTTCAATTTAGCTATTGTAGCGTAAGCTAATTCAGTACTTTCTCGATCTTTATACTTGAAATCATCAACTCTTCGTTTCTTCTGTTTCACTCCAAGATCTGTGAATGGTTTGCGTGGACTTGCAGCTACTTTAGTCGATGTTCCGACTGACGAACTTGTAGAGGGAGCACACAAATCATCGGTTTCATTTGTTACTATAGGTTCAGTAAATGATTCCTGAGGTCTTATATTTTCAAGTACACACGTTGGCCACTCAATTTTCTGTTCCAACCAATCTATGTAATGTTTTCGGAAATAATCTGTGAATTTCGCTACTTTCCATCTTTTCAACACAGACTGCAAAATTCATGAAGAATGTCTCGATCTTCTTCTGACAAATTGAGACCCATCTGTGATTGAACAGTTCCGAACAGTCTTAAGTAATTTCCAAGCTTACCAGACTCTTTCAGAATCACAAATAGGTCCAAGTTAGTTTTTAAAACTGATTTATCCATTTTCACAGCTATGACAGGCAAAATGTTTCACAGAAAATAGTTAGCAACTAACTAAAGTTTTTAAATTGAGTGCTCTCTGTATTTATACTAACCTAATATTACCCTGTATTAATGAGCACTAATTAGTAGAATAGATGAAACAATTAAAGAACATTACAACACGTAAGCCCTGATGAACCATAAATATGTGAATGCAACTGTGGTCAAAGGTTTTCATAGTAAAACCGCCACAAAGTTAATAGGATTAATAGGAACCTATTGATAAGTACGTATAAAATACTAAATAAATTAGCAACAATGATTAACCAAGTAAGGACAATATCTGTCGAGCCCATTGTCTAGATTAATCGCGTATGGTCATTAGTAAGGGATTAATTATGAAGACCATTAAAAATGGCAGATTAGCAGGTAAACTCATTAAAGAGGCAGTAAGTAGCATGTTTTAGACAAGAGGCCGAGTGTTAACTACTACTTGTAGGTCATTACATACCGTAAATACTCGGAATAAAATGAAATCATAATAAAAAATACGTTTCATTTTTTTTCACCTAAAGTCCATCGAGTGCGAGGGTTGTGCGATATGTCAAAAAATAGTAAAAAATAAGGACAAAAATCATATTACAGGATATAACGGGCACTCTCACGAGTCTCGATTAAAATGGATTTTTCTGTTTTCCTCCATACATTTTTATTTAAAAAAAATATTTTCGCCTCAGAATCACCTGACGTACAAATATATGATAATGTTGGGGCTTCTTTAACTGGTCTGCATTGGTTTCCAGCAAGAAAACGTCAAAAAAATTGTAAGTGGTCTATGTCTATGAAACTCGATTTTCGTCCCACTGTGTGCCGGTGCCCTGTGTTGTGATCAAGATGGCGGCGCGCCGAGATCGTGGAAATCTAACGGAGTTTCTAGAATTATATTCTGATTTTCCCTGCCTATGGGACTTGAACAATATAAAGATCGAAACCAAAAAAGTCAAGCTTGGGAATTGCTGGCAAAAAATTAAAACAAATAGACCCGATACAGATATCCTGTCCACAAAGAAAAATTAAAGAAGATTAATACTCAATACTCAATTCTTTATTGCATTCCACAATGTAGGCTTAGGTGGTAAACATTTGCCAAAAGAAACAATCATGGGCCCTGTCGGGCACAGTAAAAGATAGATAGGTATGTGGAGAAGAGGACTTATCATTAATATATAATATATTCCACAACTATCACACAACGCCGTCTAGCCTCAAGCTAAGCAGAGCTTGTATTATGAGTACTAGACAACTGATAAACATACTTATATATTTCTAAATACATACATATATAGATAAATTACACCCAGACACAGAACAAATGATCATGCTCATCACACAAACATTTGTCCTGGGTGGGAATCGAACCCACGACCTCCGGCATAGCAGTCAGGGCCACTAACCACTAGACCAACAGGCCAGTCCAGTAATGTAATCTAACTTATTGTAAACTTATTCTAAACACACTTTTATAATATAATTAATGTATACTAATAATAATTTAACATTTTACTTATTGTATACTTAATTTTTTCAAGGATTTATCATTTAGATATTCGTTAACACTATAATAACATTTGCTTATTAGTAGCTTTTTTAATTTGTTCGTGAATATATGGAGTTTTTTTTCATTTCTTATATATTCGGGTAACATATTGTAAATTTTGATTGACATACGAGTAACTAGAGGGCTTGTCGAGTATATTTGTAAGCGGGATGTTGGTGTGTTGAGTCGTGTTTTGTGTCGGTGTGTGTATCTTGTTTGTGTGTCTTCTCGTTTTGTGTAAAAGTCTTGGTGTTTGTGAGCGAACTTACATATTTCAAGTATATATAAACAAGGCAGGGTTAAAATGTTCAGATTTATGAAATGGGGTTTGCAGCTATCTATTTGTTGTATATTTACTAAGATACGGATAAATTTCTTTTGGACCGTGAACAGTGCAAGTGCGTCTGTACTGTCCCCACATTATTATGCCGTAACTAAGCCATGCATAGGCGTAGGCGTAATAAGTAACGAGGGCTGTCTGTAAATTTGTGGTATTTTTAACTTCACGAAAAGCGTATAAAAAATTTAAAGGTTTAGATTTAATTTTTTATAATTAGGTTCCATGTTTCGAAACGTAGCGTAGGTTATAACTCCACGTATACAATGACAAGTTGATCTAACCACACTACCGTGTAGAATGAAATCTAATTTGGTTGATGCATCCAAGGTGACCTCTGTTGGTGGTTGGTTCCGATCGTGTAGAAGGCCTTTAATCTGTCAAACGAAATTTTGTGATAGACCTCTTAACAAGACATTTTTGGATAGAATAATGTAGAGAGTTAAATAAACCCGTATGACGATTATATTCATAGACCACTTTATAATAAAGATACTGTCATCAGCCTATCATATCTAGCCTTTTTCAACAATGTCGGGTTCGGCATCCACACGGCGTTTTACATGGAGCGGCTGCCTATTCGACCTTTACAACCCAGTTACCCGGTAACACGATACCCATTGGTAAGACTGGTTGTCAGACTTTCAGACTTCTAGTCAGAAGTTTACCAGACCTTTGACAGTCGTTACGGGTAGTCACCCGTAACGACTGTCAAAGGTCTACGAATGACAGCTGGGACCAACGGCTAACGGTTAAGTGCTATCTGAGGCACGGAAGGGTCTCGTTATGTATTTGTATGGTCACCTATCAACTAACCGACCGCGACAAGCGTAGCTTAACCCTTCGATCGAACAGTGCGGCTGTCAACATTTAACCACGAACCCATCCGATTGTCTTACGCAATAAACTCATCTTCTCCGAAACATACGAACGCCTCACTCCGCACTGCTGCATTCCGTGGTAGTTTCAAATTCGCTGCTTCTCGTTGCTGGAACGATTTGCCACCCCCTTACGTGCTATAAAGACAGTTGAAAAAAAAAAAAATTCAGTTGAAAATTTACCACACACTGAACTTACCCCTGAACTGCACGCGGCTGGCAATAGTAGCAAGCGTGTAGCAGCGATTGTTCACTGAGCAGCAAGGCTAAATAGGTTCGTAGACCACTCCTACGAATCTGTTTATTATTATTATTCGTAGTACTACTCATAACATTAGTTTAGTTTATCTATATTTCTTTTGTACTTGTAACTTTCGCACTGTAATACTGACTGTAGCAATAAACAGCCGTAATGTATCGTTTTTTGCCGGAGCGTCACTCGGCGCCGGTGTCAATTTACTTGTCACAGTTGTCTGTTATGTCACCTGTGTGGTTGTCACTTGTCATGTCACAGCGATGCCACCATATTTACTAAGGCATAGACAAGTAACTGATATTACGACGTGTGCTGACTGGCGGTTTCGAATCCAAATATAGTAAATATTTTATTTATATATATTATCAGGTTGGCGGAAAAATATTGCACAAGAAATTGTAAATTACTAGAATTTTCCGGAATATTTAGTATTGATCTGTGATACTTAAGAATATTGTAGAAGGTTCTCGAAGCTATCACATGAAGGCGCGCTAGTGAGGATTTGATTAGTTTGTGAAAATGATTAGTGAACATCAACTTCGAACGATCATCTTTTACGAGTGGCGTTAGGGACACAACGTGAGTGTGGCTACCGCTAACATCAGCAAAGCGTTCGGTGAAGGTGTTGTATCGCGATGGAAGATAAGCCGCTGGTTTGCTCGCTTTGTATCGGAAGATATAACTCTTGAAGATCACGAGCGATCTGGGCGACCATCCACCTTCGACGATGAGGAATTACTACCACGAATTAATACCACTGTTTAAAGGCAAATCCAGAAATAAATACGCGTGATTTGGCAGAGACTCTTGGTTGTCATCATTCGACCGTCGAGGCTCATTTACACAAACTCGGCTATCGTAAAGTAATGGCACGATGGACCACATCAACTAACTGACAGTTATAGTCAAGTCAGAGTTAGTATTTGTGAATCGCTTCTTTTTCAGCCACATCGGAAAGAGTTTCTTGAAGATCTGGTAACCGGCCATGAGAGCTGGATTCTCTATGATAAGAACACACGGCATGCCGTCTGGCTTCCTTACGACGCAGAGCCATCAACGCAGCCAAAGCCGAACCGTCACTCACGCAAGCAACTTTCCGTTTGGTGGGATGCGAAGGGCCCACTCTATTACGAGCTTCTTCCTGCGAGAAGGACGATTACGACTTCCATTTATACTGAACAGGTTCAGAAACTGGCTGACGCAATAAGAGAAAAACGACCGAGACGTGTAAATGTTCACTTACTCCATGATAATGCGCGACCTCATGTCGCTTCTGAGACTCGACAAAAAATTGTAGAGCTTGGATGGCACCCGGTTGCCCACCCACCGTACTCACCGGATCTCGCGCCATCCGACTATCACTTGTTCCAACCACTAAAGCTTTATTTGCGTGAGAAAAATTTTCAAAACTACGAAGACCTCAAAATGGCAGTGGACAATTTCTTTTCTGCGCAGCCTCCGGAATTCTGGGCGCAGGGCATCAACAATCTACCAACTAGATGGGCCAGAGTAATAGAGTTATTTGGGGATTACATTACTACTATCTATACTATCGTGGAGTACGTGCGCCAGAAGACAAGGTATATGCCGAGGGTGCAGTTACTGGAGTCGCGCCGCAACGTCAATTTCAAGGCGTTCGTGGTGCGAGTACCGAATTGTTACCTGCCCGTCGTTATGGAAGATGACTTCTGGCCGCAGGACGTGGTGTTCCGTCGCTTCCGCGGACAAGTGCCACAGGACAGCTCAAGGACAAGCGAGTGAAGTGAAGTGTTACTAACATAGTTTTAAGCTATATTTATTAACACAAGTTTTGTTTTATACTTTATATATGTTACTTTGTAAGGTATGTATCTATGGGCCATTGTAGCCTGATAATAAATGATTTATTATTATTATTTCCTTTATTCAATGGTTAATACATATATAAATTATATTTTTAAATATTAGAATAAAAAATATAAAAAAAAATAGTAGCCCACCGGTATCGGGAACATGGTCCAAGCTACCGGCGGTCAGGGCTCCAGAGAGAGGAACCTCCTAACAATGCGAGCCGTGTCCAGAAGTACCGCTTTCTGAATCAAGCCCTTGATCCAGCTGCCCAACGAGAGCCTCCTTAGGTGTTGGTCGAGGCTCTTGGCAATTAAGCCATTGGCTGACACGACTATCGGCACAATGATCGCTGAGTCCATATCCCACATGTCGACAACCTCGCGAGCCAAGATACTTGATTTGTTTATCTTTCTCGGCTTTCACGAGGTTCCCGTCATGCGGGACCGTTATGTCAATAATCATTGCGCGCCGCTCTATTCGATCCACCACCACTATATCAGGCTTATTGGCAACAATAGTCCTGTCAGTGATGATGGTTCGATCCCAATAAAAAGTGATATTTCCATTTTCGAGAACTGGGTCGGGCACTTACCTGTAGTACTGCACTTCCAATTCTACAAGGCTGTATTTCAGAGCAAGTTGATGATGGATAATCCTGGCTACAAGGTTGTGTCTATGCAAATACTCTTCGTTAGCTAGACGAGAACACCCGGAGATAATGTGTCGGATTGATTCTCCTGGACGGTGGCATGCCCGACAGATGTCAACCGTTCCGTCCTTCACAATAAATCTCCGGTAATTGGTCGTCATGATAACTTCGTCCATAATTGCACAGACAAAACCTTCGGTTTCCCCAAAGAGGTCACCGGAACGCAACCAGGCTACGGACGCTAATAGATCTACATCGGGTCCATGCAGGGCCCGGAAAAAGCGTCCGTGAAGTTCCTTAATCTGCCATACCTCCCTGCGATCGTTAGTGTCAAGCACTACAGGCTTGCGCCAGTTCTCTTTAGCCAAGGAGAGCGGGGTGAGGCCCTTGTCTACCGCGACCACATCTCGATGCATCCCCATGTCGGTTTCTAGGAAATATTCCCGGAGACTGCATATCTCACGATTGTGGAGGATCTTAGCGTTTAAAAAGCCTCGACCTCCACACTTTCGCGGGATATACAGTCTCATTACCGATGATCGTGGGTGGTGCATTCGATACGCAGTCAGCAGCGTACGGACCCTCCTATCCAGGGCATCTAGTTCAGTCTGAGTCCATTTGAGTACGCTGAAAGAGTACATCAGAACCGGCACGACCCAACCGTTATTTATTATTATTATTTCCTTTATTCAATAGTTAATACATATATTATTATTACTATTATTATTATTACTGATTAATTATTGTAAATAACAAAGTTATCAATAAATTCATTAAGTCTTATAACTTGGTGCAAGACTTTTCCGCCAACCTGATATTTAACTAATCTATTTTAATTTTATTTTATTTATTTATTTCTGTAATTGTCCGTGACATCGCAGCGAGCCCTATCAGTATACTAGCGCTGCGACTCTTACTTTTAAATGTTGCCGCATCATGCTGAGATAGGAGCCTTTTGACCTCGTACGGGACAGTTTTTTATTATTTTTATTTCACTTTTGTTTTTTATTTTATTTTTAAGTAAGTTTAAGCTTAATTTGGAATCTTCCTGTGCGAGTCTCAATAAATACTTTTTCTTTCTTTTCACTCATATTATCAGAAAGTCATTTCTATCAATTCACGTGACGTATGGACCAATAAAAATTTGGACCGGCTGCAGCTGAATACCAGTATTTTACATGTAACGGCTGACTATATGGCCTCCACAACCTAGTTACTGGTTAACACAACATCGACTATTTGTCAGAATCTCGGGCTTCCTATATCCCTGTGCGTATATCGAGTGACAAAGACCTACAATTTTATTAAGGGCTGAACAAGTTGCTATTGCTTTCAAAGCATTTCGCATTTCTACAACGACTTACAACGGCATTGATATTTACCGGCCAATCCCGATTTCAGGCCGAACCGGTTCACTCCGACTGGGTTAGGTTAGAACTGTGACCAACAGCGCGCGAGCCGAGCGCTTCCGCGGCAGCGACCAGCGAGCACTACTTCCAAAGGCTAGATTGTCAACTAAATGGCTAATTGAGCTAGTATCACGCGTAGGATAAACCGGTTTGGCCTAGGACAAACTAGTTTGGCTTGAAATCGGGTTTGGCCGGTAACAGATATAAGCTTTGCGGTAGCTTATGTCAGTCCCATACATTTTTTACTTTTCCATTTTTGCTTTATTAGCCCCGACAGTGCTGAAATGACAGCACTGGTGCCGACAGAACGAAATGTTGTCATTTTCAATATCTACATTTATATAAACTTTTAGAATTAAGTTAGCATGCTGCATCGGACGACGTCATCACTTCAACGCCGGCTGTCGCTAAAACCCAGCACTGGGGCTCTGTCTCATATAGGGTCGCAGCAAAATGCTCAGCGATGGCCGTTTTGCGTGGATGTGACGTATATTTCCCTCAACTTGTTCTTCTTTTTTGTGTTAGTGTTATTTTTTTGCGTCATGTTTACCGCAAATTAACGTATTTTCTTTCTTGTTCCATCGTCGTTATTGCTGATAGAATGTTACTTTATCTAGGCCCGACGCGAGGGTCTGGGGATGGTCTTGGTATAAACCCATTCGCAGACCGATCTCGGCAACCGAAGCCTAATCTTCATCGATCGACCCGTGAAGTTGTTTCTTAGCCACGAGCTTTACTGACTCAGAGACTGGAAAATGTGCTGTTGGTATTTTTATAGTGTCAGACTTCTTTGACAATAAATGTTAAATTATGCTTGAGAAAATTTGTACGCTTAAAACATGTTGATGTACCATCATTTTATACCATATTTTTAAGCAAATAAATATTATTCTATTCTATTCTATTCTATTTTATTCTATTCTGATCTATTCTATTCTAATTAACTAATTTAGTAACGCTTACGCCTGACCGTCTCAGTGAGTAGACGATGAATCCTAAATACGTTGTTAAATCTTTAACAGGCACTGAGAGGATCATATTTTGAAGTTCTGAAGAAGCTCGTAGCTAATTAATAACAACCGCACGAGTCGATCGAAGCTTAAGCTACGCTTGCCGCAGTCGGCTCGTGGATGGGTAACCATCCATAACATGTCAAGACTCTTCCGTGCCTCGAAAAGCCATCGTGTCATTCGTAGATCTTTGACAGTCGTTACGGGTAGTCAGAAACCCGAAAGTCAGACAACCAGTCTTACCAAGGGTTATCATAATATTATTATCCTGTAACTGAGTTGTGGAGGTCAAAGTTGCATCTGGTTAGACTAGAAGCTGAGTCCAACATAGTTGGGAAAAGGCTAGGCAGATTGATTTGATTGAATAAAGTTACATTGCGATATTTCCGAAAGGATGTTGAGCTTTGAAGGCGTACAAATATCCAATAATACAATACACGTGAAGTGATTTGAAAATAGTTCATGAAATAAATATTATTAATCAGAAGTAAAAATTTGGAAAAAAAGCGACACACACTAAATTCTTCTCAATTCATTATTATAAACGAAACTATATTTTATCAGCCTGTGACTATCCTATTGCAGAGCAAAGGCCTCATCTCACAAACAAGGCATAAGCTTGCTTAATTAAACTAGACTACCAAACATCCGAAATACTTAGTTATTTGAAAACCAATGAAGCATCAATTAGTTAGTCTTAATGATACATCAAACATTAAAGCAATTATTTTGTTGAAAGGGATGCGCTAGAAGATAATTAATCGTATTACGTAGTAGTTGATAATCAATTAATTAAGGATAATTAATGCACCCAGAATATTGTTGGAAGGCAAAACAGATGTTACAGAATTTTCAGTGATAATGAGCGAATCATTTGTAGGATTATCGTAATCTCATTAAGAATGATGAGAATATTAAAGGCCTTTGTTTTTATTGTTGATGTATTTTAGATTTGAATTATTTCCCCATACCTAATATAGCACTGGATTTATATTATAGGGTCGTTCCCGCTGGTTAATACCGCGTCGTTAACGCTATTAACGACTGGGAATGTTTTGTTCTAGTCGTTAACAGTGGTGAAGAACGCGACATTTTTTTCCAATCGTTCACCCCTCGTTCCGCGTCTAATACAGAAGTCAGGTTAAAGAAAAATTCCATATTTAGGTAACTTTTGAATGCACAAAATGACCCAACGGAAAGATAAATTCTTCTATTTTTGTTTCTCAAGTGTTTTTGATTATAAAAATAGGCAAACTAGATGATTATCTGTGATACGAATTACTTTGCAGGTTAATCAATCTGCCTAGCCTTTTCCCAACTATGTTGGGGTCGGCTTCCAGTCCAACCGGATGCAGCTGAGTACCAGTATTTTACATGGAGTGACTGCCTATCTGACCTCCCCAATCCAGTTACTGGGTAATACGATACCCCTTGGTAAGACTGGTTGTCAGACTTTCGGGCTTCTGACAACCCGTAACGACTGTCAAAGATCCACGAATTACAACGGCTTAAGGTGCTTTCCGAGGCACGGAGGAGTCTCGGTATGTAAAGATAGTCAACCATCCACAGACCAACCCAGGCAAGCGTAGCTTAACCTGATGGATCGACCCGTGCGGCTGTTATTACTTAGCCACGAGCTCCTCAATCACTTTGCAGGTAGGTAAGCGTTTTAATTATTGTAAATTAAGATGATCTGTGTAGATAACTTTATCGGGCTGATTTTAATTATTGTAAAATTTGCTGATTTCTGATAAAAACTACTTAATAATTATGCTGTTTTTAATTGCTATAAATGTTATGACTAAGTTTGTGATACTAAAAAAATAGTTATCATGCTATCTTTTATTTGTTGTAAATTAAAATAATATTATACTACTGTATGATACAAATTACTCTATAGTGTTGTTTTTAATTATTGTAAATTCAATGATTAGCTAACTCAATGGATATAAAACTAGTTAGATACAAAACTACTACTACTAGTTAGAAACTAGGTAGATGGTTAAATTATATTTATAAAAGATATTTATATATTATAATTATAAAATTTATTCATTTTTACATTTTAAATAATAACTTTATAATATTTATTTTGATTATCTATGATAAGTACAATTAATAAACATTTAAAGTTTTAGGCATTTCAAATGTAAACATTGAACATTAAAAGAAATCGTTATTAATTTGGTGTCTCAAAAATCGTGAATAAATCACTTTCAATAACTGTTTTATCTTCTGTTTCATTTCACTTTTCTTTACCCTGACTCCACTAGATGCGGAACGAGAGGTGAACGATTGGGAATAAAATGTCGTATTCTTCAACACTGTTAACGTTGAACAAAACATTCCCAGTTGTTAATAGTGCTAATGAGGCGATATTAACAAGCGGGAACGACCGGATTAAAAAAAGAAACACGTTGTATATGTATTTACAAAATTATAATAACTACAATCAGATTGTCATTTATAAGGGTTAAACGAAGTAAGAGTTGAATTGATAATTTTATAAATAAAGATGTGTTACGGTCGCGAATCATCTTCAGATCAACATACTACCTGATACTGACCTGGAAATAGCAAAAAAAACGTAAGAAAATTAGAATTTCGAGGGCTAACTGGAGCTGCGAAAAAAAGTCTCCTCCTGTCTGAATAACGAAAACTCGCTTAAAAGCTGCCCATTGCTTTTGTTACTTTATTACTTCATCTAAAAGGTTACACATTCCCATTGCATTTTTATATACCCTTGTAATAAAAATCCAATACTTCTAACCAAATAAAAAATATACCAATCTACTCCAAAAAAAAAACATAGGTCGCAAAATTTTTCATTACGTTACAAGATATTGCAATAAAAGGAGCCAAGAGTGTTTTACGTCACTTTTCTATATTTTTACGGGAAATTCGCAATTTTTTACACAGCCTTTGCGTTACATAAATGTCATTTCGTGAAGTTTTCCCCTTAAGACGATTGATAGACATATTTCTCACAAATTGACAGTATTTATTGATCCTTACGTCATGTGAATTGATATGAATGACTTTCTGATATAAGTGAGGCGTTTCATATGTTTAGGAGAAGATGAGTTATTGCGCACGACAATCGGATGGGCTCGTGGCTAAATGATAACAGCTGCACGGGTCGCTCGAAGGCTATGCTTGCCGAGGTAGGTTCGTTGATGGGTTACCATCCATTGGTCCCGGCTGTCATTCGTAGATCTTTGATAGTCATTACGGGTTGTCAGAAGCCCAAAAGTCTGACAATCAGTCTTACCAAGGGCACAGAATCAGTGTTACCCAGTAACTTAGTTGTGGAGGTGAGATAGGCAGCCGCTCAATGTAAAATGCTGGTACTCAGCTGCATCTGGTGAGACTGGAAGCTGACCCCAACATAGTTGCGAGAAGGCTAGGCATATTGATTAAATCAGTTGGGTACAATGGTTTAGCCTTTGGCTTTCATGGTTTTACTGGAATGGGCTTGATTGGGAAGCCTTACGACGGATTCTACTAAATGCTATAGGTATTGGAACTGCGACTACCGATTCAATGCCAGATGGTAAGACGATATTGTGCCTGTGGTTATCAGTAAGCCCATACGGCTTACTGATAACCACAGGTACAATGACATGAAGAAAAAAAAAACAGTCTGATATTTAAAAAAATTTTTTTTTTGAAAATTACTGTGTTCCTGCCAAATGGGGCTTGGCAACTGTCAAAATGGCGCTAGCGTAGATCGTTCCTAAAAGAGTGGTGTTTTTATACTATTAATGTATATTTTTTGTTTATTTTAGTGAAATGACGCGGTGTAGCGTACCCAATTGTTCGGAGACGGGAACATACCATTTTTCAATGGACTCTCAAATCAAAAAACTATGGCTGAAACCAATAATGATGAAAATAATGTTTTCGTCGTTTAACGAAAAACAAGAGAAAGAGACACAACTAATTAAAACAAAACTACAGGAGATTCACCAATCAAACGCACACATAGAAAAATCGATTGAGTTCTTAACAGCACAAAACTCGGACCTTCAAGAGAAGATTACCCGCCTCGAAACGCAGTCTAAAGAAGACAAGAAATATATCTCCATTTTAGAAAATAAGATTGAGGATATGCAAACTGAAAGTCGAAAAAGTAATCTAATGATTAAAAATGTACCGAGAAAAAATGGCGAGACTAAAGAAGATCTTTTAGAAATGGCTGTGTGCCTTTTTGAAAACATACAATGTAGCATTAAAAAAAACGACATTAAGGATATATATCGAGTACGCGGAAAAACAACGGAAAAACAAAACACTCCTATTGTCGTGGAAATTGGCTCCACAATTCTAAAGACCGAGACTTTAAAAAGGCCAAGGCCTTCAACATAGCACGTCAAAATAAATTATGTTGTAAACACATGGGATTTAAAAGTCAAGAAGACACCCCGGTCTTCATAACGGAACATTTAACGGCTAAAGGCTCCCGCCTCCACTTCCTTGCACGTGACCTAAGTAAAGCTGGAATCTACAAGTTTTGCTGGACTGCCTATGGCAAGGTATACATAAAGAAGGATGAAGATTCACCAACTATAATCGTAAGAAGTGAAGAACAGGTACATAAACTCTTGCTAGACAAATGACTATTGTCCCTTAACCTTATAATTCGTCTCCTTCTAACAGCTGAAATGTTATTGTTACTGTGTCATTTGAAATCATTTCACAATGAATATTGGTTAAACATTTACTTAATTAGTTATTATGACTTTCCAATCGACATGCTTAACTATTCTGATAAAAACCGAAACTCCACTATACATACACACATACTATACTTATCTATCTTACTTACACACGACGACTCTACACAAAGCTACAAAACACAAACTAATAACCCACTTCTGCTCAACTACACACACGTCTTACAATCTTGTAAAATAAAAATACTGCCCACCCAAACACCACAAACTAAAATCTCAGTACATGGCTACTTACTTCCTAATTACATTGAAATAAATACTTACCTAATCTTAACGGTTATCCAACTGACATTAGTATAAATGGATAATACACTACGTACTGTTTCCGAAATAGATAGCATTGACATTGCCCGTACAGTGGAATGCGACTCTACAGAACTCCATAAACATATATGTGTGAATAAAAGCGACCTCACCATAATATCTCAAAACATACGTAGTATTTACTGTAATTTTGACAGCTTTCTGGTCACTTTATCTACCCTTAAATTCGAGCCCGACATTGTAGTCCTAACGGAATGTAGGTTGAATGCTAATAAAGCGATTCCGCAAATAAACAACTATCACTCGTATATGACGTCTCGTCAGCTGAATCAGAATGACGGCGTGGCTGTATATGTTAAGAGCGCTTTATGCCCGAAAGTTGAGGAAGTACAACTATTTCAAGCATCCTGTTTGCGATTGGACATTTTGGGTAACATTGTTTATTGTATCTACCGATCTCCCTCTAACCCAAATACCGACAGCTTTATTGACTCCCTCAGCACACAGTTAAACACATTGACATCACAAAAAAACATTATAATAGCTGGTGACATAAATATTAACATCAAACACAAAGACACTGAGTCATCCCAAGAGCACAGGAGTAGGGTTAACTACTTAAATATGTTATCATTTTTCGGTATACTTCCTGGACACACTTTGCCCACACGGGAACAAAGCTGTCTTGACCATTTCATGCTTAAAATACACAAAAGGTTCTCGGCATCTATAGCTATCCTGCATACTACGGTGACTGATCACTATACAACATTTATCTCTATAACTAAGTTAAAAAAATATTCAAATCATAAATAAAACCTCCACTACTCTAAATTATGAACAAGCTTTAAAAGATTTACAGGATAGGAATTTGTCAGACTTGTTGTTTTGTAATGATCCAGATTTATTAATCGACAGTTTTATTAATATGCTAACTAACGTTATAAATAAAAACACTAATATAAAACATATTCCAAGCAATCAACGCATCATAAAGCCGTGGATTACCATGGGAATCCTTCGCTGTATCAAAAACCGAAATAAATTGCAAAAACAAAATCGCAATGACCCTCATAACGAAATATTAAAAATAACTTATACAAGATACAGGAACTACTGTAACAATCTAATAAAAAAGCTTAAAAGGAAATATGAAAGAAATCTACTTGCACAATCAGTATCAAACAATAAATTACTCTGGAAAAATATAAAAAACATCACATACTCAAATAGATTAAAAAGTCAAAACATAGAATTATTAAACATAAAACCCACCCCTACAGAATCAATAAACCACGTTAATGATTATTTTGCTAATATTGGAAAACAGCTTGCTCAAACAATTAATCCTGATTTAAATAATATTCCTAATAACCAAACGAATACATTAGGATCACAACTTAATACCTTCGTGCTGCTAGATACGGACGATACTGAAGTGGATGGTATTCTGATGAATCTTAAATCTGACAGTGCCCCTGGTTGGGATAATGTCTCGACAAAATTCTTAAAATACATAAGAAAGGAAGCTGTTCCCATTATTGCTCACCTGGCCAATCTCTGCTTTCATAAGGGTGTCTTCCCGGCTCCACTAAAACAGTCCGTTATTACCCCAGTTTACAAGGGAGGGGGTAGCGACGATGTCAGCAACTACAGGCCTATTTCCGTTTTACCGTCGATATCAAAAGTACTTGAAAAAATCATAAATGTAAGACTAACTAATTATTTCAAAAAATTCAATATTATATCTGATTCACAGTTTGGCTTTAGGAAAGGTGTATGTACTGAAGATGCAGTAACTGCGTTAAGTTCTCTTGTAGCCGAGCACCTTGACAAGGGAAATAGATGCCTGTCTGTTTTCTTAGACCTCAAGAAAGCATTCGACACCGTCTCTGTCCCAATCCTTGTGAACAAACTGGAAAAAGCCGGAATAAGAGGGACTCCACTCAGTTTACTTAAAGACTACCTCTCCAACAGGAAACAAAGAGTAAAAATAGGACAATACTCCAGTGACGAGGTAGACGTATCATACGGCGTCCCACAGGGTAGTGTTTTAGGGCCTACCCTCTTCCTCGTGTACATTAATGATCTTTGTGATATGGAAATCAGAAATGCCAAAGTATTCTCGTACGCCGATGATACGTCTATTGTGTTCTCTGGTTCATCTTGGCACGAAGTTAAACTGAGTGCAGAGGCAGGGATGGCTCGGGTGGCTGAATGGCTAAAGGGTAGCTTACTTTCCCTGAACACTATTAAAACCAACTACATATGTTTTGGTATCAGTAATCGAACACTGCCTGTTGAAGAGTTGGATTTAAGGGTACACATATGTGGAGACATGCCTACTATAAGCTGTAGCTGCCCATGCATTGAGAGGGTCACTGAAACTAAATATCTTGGAGTTGTGGTGGATCAGGCACTGTCCTGGTACCCTCAACTTGAGCGAGTTTCTGGGAGAATTAGGAAACTCAGTTGGATATTTAAAACCCTAAGACATATTGTTCCTACTAAAATAGAGAGCTATAAGAACTGTCCCAGAAATCTCCTAAATGAAATATATGTAGCACTGGCCCAGTCTGTAATATTATATTGTATCCCAATTTGGGGCGGTGCAGCAAAAACAAAATTTATAGGCATAGAACGAGCTCAGCGTGCATTAATAAAGATAATGTATTTTAAAAATAAAAGATTCTCTACTTCAAGCTTATACCAAATAAGTGATTTACTTTCCGTAAGGAAATTGTATGTAACCCAGACCATACTAAAAAAACATAAAACCCTACCATATAATGTTAACGAAAAATCTAAACGGAGAAAAGATTTAGTCGTCCAAGTTACCCAAACCAAAACAAGATTTGCAGGAAAGCAATTCAATAGACGCTCTACTCAGCTCTATAACAAAATTAATAAATATGTTTATGTATATAATAAAGGTTACCACGACTGTAAAAAAAGTATAATAGACTGGATAAAACCACTTACCTATGAGGAAACCGAGGCGCTCCTGGAATGCTGAGTAGCCGAAATAAATATTTCACAGATATATAATTTGAAACACCACACACCCACCCATACCACACCACACACCACGCACCATGCCAAACATCACACCACATTGCGCGCCTCATCACATACCACACATAACACCGTATTTTTTACCACAGCACACTATACCTATGTCACATGCACTGGGAATAAGTTTATTTTTGTTTTTTAAGTATCTTAAGTTTTATTATTACAGCTAATAATTTAAATTGCAACTATACTTATAGATTTGTATTTTTAGTTTCTTGAGAATATTAGTAGGTAAATAAATACAGAAAAATGTACTTGCATTGCATGTTTACCTTTAAGGTCACAGTACAGTTAATACTCCTGCTAGTACGACTATGATGAGAAAGAGCGGAGCCTTCTAATACAGGCATTGTTTGCTTAAAGGCAGGCTCCAAACACGTCTGAATGTAATTTGTTCCTATTTGTCACAATAAACTATTTTGTATTTTGTATTTGTATTTGTAATAAGACGTGTTGATTTCGTACCTAAAAGCCAATCGAGGTTACGTAGAAAACATTTCAAGGAGAGTGACTACAAAAAATCTGTAAATATACAGGTAAATAATATTCTCTTAAGGTCCGATATC
Source organism: Dicycla oo (assembly GCA_948252095.1). NCBI lineage: Eukaryota > Metazoa > Arthropoda > Insecta > Lepidoptera > Noctuidae > Dicycla > Dicycla oo. Next base: position 18,866,953 of record OX411728.1, read on the forward strand.
TGAATAATGTTTTAATAATCTAATGTTTTAATAATTGCTACTTAAGTGTTTCGCCTTAAAAGTATTTGTTTTATTTATTTTACAAGGGTAGTACATCTACACATTTTTTTTAAAGTGCTATTCCTTCTATATTCCCATGGAATGAAAAGCCTGGTTCAAAACAGGCTTTATCCAGAGAATGACGTCTTAGAGCTCGCAAATTCAGAAAAAGTTTGTTTTAAGAAAAGCCTTCAACGTCACAAAGACTAGGTGATGTTGTACCATTGCAGGGTCACCATGAGGAATGTACTGTTGCTAAAGTCTGAAATTATAGAAATTCATGTGTGACAAGATTTAGAATCCACATCAGCTGATTCATTGATAACTAAAACATCTCATTGATGACTAACACAAATCCTACTATAATATTATAAATATGAAAGTTTGTGACGATGATTGGATGTTTGTTACTCAATAACGCCAGAACGGCTGAACGGATCTGGATGAAATTTAGCACAGAGATAGATTATAGTCTGAAATAGCAAATTGGCTACTTTTTATCTTAGAAAAATGTACGGTTCCCGTGGGATAATTTCCAACATCCACGCGGGCGAAGCCGCCGGCAAAAGCTAGTATCAAATATTTTAAGATTGTTCTCTACAGAGCTGTTGTTAACTGACAATGAAGGAGTAAATTTTTATACATTATTTTTATATCATTAGTAAATACGAAATTAAAGAAGCGAATCCAAAAGGTGCACCTTACCTTTCGATTTAATCAGTTTTCCTTCCTTGTAAAGAGGCGCCGGGTTTCTTCAACTTTTCCTCTAATTAACTCACTGACTCGCCATGTGTGATACATCATTAATGGAACTATTTTCATATGTTTTAATTCACAAAATATAAAATTAAAAAAAAAACTGTTGCAAGCATACGTACGGTCAAAGTCTATGACAAGGGAAATACCTATGGCATCGCCATCTAAGATTAGCTTTTACCGGCCGGCCCAATTGCTACATCCTGAGTTTACAAGTCGTTACTACATCATGATAAAAATTAAGTTCCTACACAGTAGTTGTCATGAAAAGTTTTTAATACTTAATCAGTATCATACTTTTAATTACGTAACAGATACAAAAAGTATTCATACTAGCGGACATAATCCACACATAAATCTAAATTTGAATTTATAATAAAAACAGAGTATCAACAGTATCAAACAGTTAACAAAAACCCCAAGCAGAATTAATTAAACTCATTAATTACTTTAAAATAACTTTGTTTTGTCAAACAATTGGGGCACTTAAATGCTGAAGTTCAGGAAATATGGCCTGAATACAAATTGTGAACGGCCATTAAAGCGAATAGGGCGAATAATTTATTAAATCATTAGCACTGTAAGCAAAAGGGTTTGTTATGAAATGAGTTTCACTTAATTAAGCTGTACCTAAGACAATGCGGCAATGAGTCTTCATTAAGTGTGAAAACTTGAGAATTATTCAGTAAATAACATAGCATGTCCTATACAAATCGCAGATGGTTAAACCCAATGACACTTTGCCCGACCAGGGAATCGAACCCAGGACATCAGTCCCCCAGAGAGAGTCCTCCAGATTCCCGGTTTGCTTAGCAGTAGTGCTTGTCACCACTAAACCAACAAGGCTTCAGTAAATAATAAAAATAATATCCTGGGACATTCCACACACGGTCATCTGATCCCAAACTAAGCAGAGCTTGTACTATGGCAACCAGATTACTGATATACTACTTTTTTTGTAAATACATACTTATATAGATAATTACACCCAGACTCAGGACAAACAGACATGTTCATGCGCACAAATGTTTGTCCTGGATGGGAATCGAACTCACGACCTGCGACATTATAGGTGGTTTCTTAACAAACCACGCCAGCTGGCCTGTCTGTTAATAAATAAATACTCGTAATTTAAACATTTCTGTTATAATTGTTTTTCTATGACATGAATGAAGAAGAGGACAGAGGTAACATATATTTTTCTGCAGACAACATTTCTTAATACTTACCTACATTACCTACTATGGCTAATGATGGATTTATGGGCCATAAATTCTAAGTCAAATAATAGAATCTTTGCGTTTGCTCGTTCAAAACGGTAGGCTGCAGCAAGGACCAAGAGGGAGGCTGTTTAAAGTCCCGGTGGTGGTCCGTACAAACTTGTTATTTGCAGCGGTGCACGATGGGGCGGGCAATAAATAAAAATTTATGCCTGTTGGTTAACATGAATGATTAATTAACAAGCCCCAAGTAACAACTCTGAGTACCGGTACAAGTCATACAGGAGACAATGCGTAAAGTAACCCCTTTTTATGGGATGGGAAGTTATCAAATATCTTCTCCCGCTCTGGGCGGAGCGGGAGGGTGTGTCAGACTTCTACTGACTAAAACCCACCCGTGTTCCTTCAGTTGCCTGTGCCAGGGCCACGGTAACTGATTCAAACAACCCGCAACGCAACCCTGGCAGGCATCGGCCCTAGCAGACCCCATCATTTAGTGCTGACAACTCTTTGAGGCGCGCGTGGAACGCAACGCGCCTTGGACCCGGACCTGGCCCTTACCGGACGGCGAGCTACCCATTGCTCGCCATTCGATTCAGGGGTTAAGTGACCCTCTGGAATTCCGCTAAAGAGCAAGTAAAGATATCCAATCGCAGACACACGGTGTTAGAGTACGACCACGTTCAGAGGGTCCATTGCTTACCTTCGGAAAAACCGAAATGTAGCGAATAAAATGTGACTGGTCCAATAAGGGAGTGATGGAATTAGTTTGTCAGTCTATAACAACACACCCCGATTCCCTCTCAGACCCCGATGACCCCATAACTCTTCTCCAGGAGAGCCGTAGGGACCGTAGGAACAAAAACAGATCTACATTCCGACCTCGCCATTTTTTCCCCACCGTCCCTTGCTCGGTAATGCAGTGCCAGCTGGTGGCGTAGCTGAGCCAGTAGCTTTAAATTCCCCTGACAATAATAATTACCCAAATTTGATCCGGCCTGACCCATCTTGCTGTCCTCCCCCCAGCGACGCCCCAAGCCAAGGTTCGTTCCCCACAGGGGTTGCCCTTCGCGTGTAGTCGCTTAGTTTATAAGTTTTATGCCCTGGCTGGAGGCTTTGAGTTCGCTTAAGGCAGCCACAAGATTGACCGGTTAAGTAGTCACGGCCTCTCTAGGCCAACTACGAGATGAGACACATTCACATGTGTCACATTTTATTCGCTACATTTCGGTTTTTCCGAAGATAAAAAGTGTCGTACTGAAACTCCGTGTCTCTGCGATTGGATCTATCTTGCTCTTTGACTTGGCCGGTACTCGGAGTTGTTACTTGGGACTTTTTAATTAAAATCATTCACGTTAATCAACAGGTATAAATACGAACCCTGTCAGTCAAAATATCACAGTTTAAAAACATTTCATGTCTGTTGATGGTGATGTTTGATTGGATTTTGGATGACGTCTATTATAAGAGTTTGGAAATTGTCACTACATTATTGTATTGGGTTTCCATCTGCAAAAATAGTAAATAAATAAAGTCTGAGCTGCTTTTCAGAATGTCATATATATCTTTGCCTAAACCACATGCTGTATTGTTCGCCAGCTACAAATGTCAAACTTGTGATAATCTTGACTGATGAAATAATACCTGCAATAATGCCTACAATGGGGTAAAAGTCCATAAATGTTCAGCTTTTCGGTACAGTAGGCCGCAAGTCGGTGGTAAACCTTTGACCTTCAGCTTGCCTACGGAGTTTCAATAAAATGCGAGGCCAGCTTATAGGTACCTAGTGGCTTTGTTACCACTGACTTTTGTAGCCTACTGTACAAAGGTAACTTAAGGCGAAAACGTCAAGGTTACCCGCGAAATTCAATTTTTTTTTTTTGCAATATGCATGTGAGTATCAGTTTGTATGTTTATATTTGTTGTATTTACAGAATTATAATCATTCATATCAAACAACTCTTCATATAATCCTAATGAATGACTATTTCATGAAATCTGGATGTTTGAGGATTATATTGACTTATAGAGTAGTATTACTGATTCAAATAATTATAACTATGTAAATATGTATTTGTTACGGTCGCGAATCATACTTTAATCAACATACACCTAGACACTGTACTTTAAATTGCAAAAATCGCAAGAAAATTTGAATTTCGCGGGCTACCTTAGCGCTTCCCCCTTAAGTGTATTCTTAACTTTTCGGTTGTTGTTTTGTATTCATGAACTTCATTTTCTATAGTCTAGTTTTGCTGCAGTAGAAAGTTCTTTTATGTACAAAAATCAAGCACATTCGACTAAAAGATGAACATCTTTGAAAGTATCACACAGTCAATAATTAACGAACATTGAATGTAATGAATGATAGAAACTACCGTTTAAAGCATGGCATTGGACAGAATAGCATTCTAAAGCTCTAGCATTGAAAAGTTTTGCATGTCAAATGTATTAGAAAATTTAATTACAGACTTTTTCACTGTACCAACTTTACCAATACCTATTGCAAATAAATGATTAGGAATAAGATTTATTTTCGCAATCATAATACCTAGTTATTTTCAATTTATTAACAAATTGACAACAAAAAGTAGGTACCTACCTACATACATATTTCGTAGATATGATATTTTGTTTATTTTGGGTTGGCAAATTAGATTCATTTTTTATTCTTAATTTATAATTGATTTTATTTCAATAAGGTACATAATAATTTCGACTAATATTATCGATTTAAATAATAATAACATACTTAATTAAGCAACTAATATATCCATTCAATTTGTCCTAATTATCAGTCTTTTTAACATGTAAAGACCTTGATGATTAATGTTAATTGATTCCAAGAATTAATACTTTTGTGACGACTTAATTTAAAATGTAGTAGGTATCTATTAGGTGTGACTAACGGTACAAATTATCAACATTCGGTTTTTAAAATTTAGATTTAATTATCTGTCTTGTAGTCTTGTTCTGTTTAAATTTCGAAGCAGTCTTACGTTTTTATTTTTTAAATTCTTAACTTAAACTTCTTCGTTTCATTTTATCTCCGGAAGAGAATAGCGTTACTATTATCATCGACAAAACTGTTGCCTCTTTGTGGGTAAGACTGTGGGCTGTTCCTGTTTGCTTCTAGGGCCCTCCAGTTGATAAGCCAGAAAGGTTGGTTGTCAATGGGCAACTTGCTCAGCCTCTGAACTAGTTCCAAATCACCAAGGGCTTCTACAGGCAGTCTAATTGTAGTGGTAGTGCCGGCTTCCTCTCCGAATCTGGAATTTAATTTTTTTTTAATTTTAGTTTTTAAAAACCAATTTAAATGTAAAGTATTTTTATGACAGTTGCTCCGCCATTGAAATATTCACTTCACTTTCAAATATTTTTAAAAATTGTTTACATTAATTTATACAGTCGATACGTACACGACTATTTCATTAAGTAAGTATAAGATAATTACCTGTTTCCTAATCCTGAAACATCCGGAGCAGCGGTGCTGGGTGGGACATAGGGAAATCCTATGGGTAGTCTGCCTGCGTATGGTGATCTTTGGGCAAGGCAGCTGATAAGGATGGCTGAGAATACTATGATAGTCTTCATTGTGGAATACTGAAAGCAGTAAAAATTTTGTTAAGTGAAGGTTCCTTTAACTTTACTCGAGTATCATTAGAAACCGAATCTACGATGATCCTAAATGATCGGGAAGGGCCTGGCCGTAATCCTAGTCTAGCCAAAGGTGATGAAATATATTAAAATACGTACTACTTCCCGATGATATATGATTATGAATCAGAAGAGCTTTGCCAAGGATTTATTTCCAACACTAAGGGCGAGCGCGCACTGGTGATTTTTAGATACAAGCACACATGCTCACGCTGCCCAGATAAGGCCATACTAAGTCACAGAACGATCAAACTATCGCCCAACTAAAAATCACAAGTGTGCTCTCGCCCTTAGTGCACAGCAAAATATACACTGTGTCCTATAACAGTAGGTATAGTAAGTCTGTTGACCACAATAAAACCAAACTGATAACAAGCCTGACCTCTACGACACCCTCGTATCACAACGATAAGAGACAGTAGGAATAACTGTTATGAGCATTAAATAAAACGGAAACTTTTTTGAGAATACTACTATATTAATCCTGCTATGTTAATCAACTGTGTTGTTAATCAATGGGTAAAAGCGTTTTCTGTACGGCTTCTAAAATCTATAATAAAATAACACATTCATATAAAGAATTGCTAGTAAATTGGTTTAAAAAAAAAGATTCGAGATTTATTAACAGACAAGTGTTATTATAATGAAAATTACTTTTTGAATGACATTTTTGACATTTTTTAAAATTATTATTATTATTTATTTTATTAAGCCTTAGATATATTTTGTGACATTTCATGTATAATTAATTTTACTGACATCAATGACTATAATCCAAGTAGGATTGAAGTGCCGTTACTAATTCAGTCTTTATACGTATTTTGTGATAGTATTTTTTTTTTTGTAAATTTTATAAATTTGTATGCTAAACATGTACGTACGAAATATTAATAATGTGCCATCCTGTATGCTTAACTTGCATGTACTTACACGCATGTTTTGGACAAAAATAAAATCTTTATGTTATTGTATTGATTAAGGTTCAGAATACGGATTGGAACACAAACGGACTGTTTGGTTTATCTCTGTATTTCCGTGAAGTTTATGAGGTTGTAGGAACTCTTAAGGCTTTATTATATTTTTTTTTTTTTATAATTAATATAAACTAGAAAAGTTTCGTGTTTAGGGCGCTAATACATATAACCGTGATTTTTGCGTTAAATAGACCACTTTGGCTTTCTTATTATGAGAAACTGAAAGACTTCGAGAACTTTGACTTATTGAGTAGTGCAGCAGCCTCGCTTTTCACAATTTGTTCTTGTCTATTATAATCTAGCGGTCCCGACAAACGTTGTCCTTTCAAAATTTCAATAATTCGTACAAATTTCCCATAGAAAATGCACTTTCAGTTTACCCGAATTTTCCAATTTTCCTGGCAACTTTTGAAACATTTTCTTTCATACAAACCTTCTCCTGACAATTACAAACACAATAAAAAAGAATTAGCCAAATAGGTGCAACCGTTCTGAAGTGATGCGCGTACATACATTCGACAACTGATTTTTATTTATATAGATTAAGCCAAAATTCCAAAGCAAGTTTTTCATTAAATGCGCGACGGCACTTTTATGAACTCATGAATTGATTTAATATCTCTTAAATAGTGGTTTTGTCTATTAGTAGCCTCAAAATTTTTAAATATGTATGGAATATCTATAAAAAAAGTCCCATTTAAAACCATAAAACTACTAAAAATGCCCAGATTTAACAGTCAATTTCTACATATTACATTAATATTATTACGTAAAATTTTTATCAGAATAAACATTAGTTCATAAGAAATTAAAATATAACAAAAAATAAATTATAAAACTAAAAATAAACGTAATGACTACTGCGAAATTGCTACATTAGGTAACTAATTTGTCAAAACGCAATTTTATGATATGCCGCGTAGTACATACGAGTATATATCGGTGGATATGCCCCTTAAGCAGAGCCGGTATGAGATAGACGTATTTAGATGGATGCAGTATGTTGGTCTTAGCTAACAGAGTGATGCTTGAATACCTACATTATTGTCAAAAACAAAAATACAGTTTACGAGTCCCGAGATAAATATTATAATTATTAATAGTTTTCAGTGGGAACCACAAAATGACAAGCTGCTCATTCGAGTTGGAGTCTTGCAGCTATAAGTGCACAAGTGACTTTAAAACCATCAATCCATTATATTTGATTATAAATTGGCCACGAAGTATTGCAGTGCAAATGCGACTTAAACTTATTTAATTAAGATTGACCTTAAAGTCCTAATTGCGTAACACACTATCCATCGGAATCGGTTTCATTTTGACAGTTCAACAACATTCATTGCGTTATTTACGTTGTTGAGCAGACTAATTTTTCGAACACATGAAGCAATGGATTAGCAATTTGCTTCAAAATGCTTCAAATTCCGATCGATAGTGTGTTACGCAATTAGGGTGCGGGGTCGTTAAAATTAAAATTACCAAGAAAAGATAGATGATAAATAAATCTAGGTATATATTGTAGAAACTCACTTTTTTTTTTCTTTATAAACACTTAATCACAAGAACAAAGTTGAATTGATTTTAAATACTTAGGTCTAATTACTTATAATTTAAATTTTACTAATATTTCCGTGTTCACACAGCGAACGTAAACAAACTAATGAATAAAACGACCACAAGCATTTTATATATAAACAAAATACTCGTAACTATTGGGTTTTCAGAGTAAAAGAGACAAGCATATTTCGATGTGTGAGCGTGTGACAAAGACAGCGATGTTTCACAACCGGTGTGGTTCATAATGACGCATGTTAGTGCATCGTCGTTTTATTTTGATATGGGTATTTCCAACTTTGGACGGTTTTAAGAATATGGAAATCGGCGACAGACGTATGGATATTTATAATTTGGGAAATGTAGGGATTTCCTTTAGTACCTAATCTAGAAATAGATTTGCGTCAGCGTTTAATAATATACTCGGCCATAAATAATATCAGCCTATTAATTGTTCCACTATTGCAGGAAAACAGAGAAGTCACGAGCATTTATGCTTAAAACGGATCGACGATTTCTCGGCCCTATTACCTATGAGTTAATTTGAAAATGTATGTACGGACCCCAGCAAGTCTAGTACCCGAAACTGTAAAATTTTCCCAATCAACCTTGAACCTAATGCTTTAGCGATAAAGTTGAAAATCTATACAGATTGTAGTAGCTTGATGTGCTGGCGTCTGTACATATTGCGTATTTAATGGGTTATTTTATTGCTCACCGTCCTTTTAAGAGGATTGTGAAGTGCCGAAACGCGGCGCGATTTTTAGAGGCAATTGCCTACATTTCATACAATTATTTACATAAATATTGTTTCAGGCGATAACGTTTTTACTCCCCTAAACCTTTATGAAATGAGACAATTTTAATCTCATTACATTTAGTACACTTTATTCTAGGTCTGTCCGTTTTTAGTTTTTAGTAATTCAATTTAATTTAATTTAAAAAAATAAAAATGCTCGAGGATGTTTTTATGTCAAAAATATAGATATTTAGATGCTAATAACTTATATTGTATACAATATTTCTTTATAATAAAAACGTACGGACCTAGTTTTTCATTATACTAACAACATTTCCAAAAAATATGAAAATTAAACTATGTTTACTAGAAAAATGTTATCTCTTTTTGTATGAAAATTTACAGCTTCACAATCCTCTTAAAGATGAACTTGTTGACATAAGTATTACGTTTTCACTTGCACGGTAAATAACTTACTATGTCTTATTTTTTACAATTGATAAACATATACTTGCCTTATAAGACCAATCAATGTTCAAAAACGACCAAATCGAGGGTTTACTGCGAAAACCTGCTAAACAACATTTGACACACCTGACAAAAATTTGTTAATTACATAAAAAAAAAATCTTATTTTGTTTAGATTTTTATATCGCTTAAACCGACTAAGCGCTACGTTAAAAAGTTTAGAAGATATTTCATGGTAAAAACTTTTTGTAAAAAAATATAGTACCTATTGTAATTAGGTAAGTATAGTACTTTAAAACGCAATAACTCAAAACTGAGTTGACAGCACTTAGATGGTTTTTGCAGTAAACCCTCGAAATAGTCGAACACGGTCCACGCCAGTCAGTGAAAATCGTCAATAAACTTCCCAAAGATATAAAATTATCACTTTACAAAAGGGACTTCAAAACTAAATTGAAGCGTTATCTACTGGAAGGCTGCTATCATTCTATTAATGACATTTCACAAATTGTAAACATACAATTATTATACTAGAAATTTATCGTGATTATTACTTCTGTCTAAAATCTTTGATTGTTCATTTACATTCATGACATATAAGTAAGTAATTGACATTGGCCATCTGACATTGGCTATATTTAATTATTTGTTACATAATAATGTGACAAATAATTAAATATAGTATAGTAATTACTTGTTATTACTATTACCTCTACTACTTTTCCTCAGCATTAAGAGGCATGTATTTTTTAAGTTATACAATCGTTTTTAATATTCGATACAATGTAAAAACTGTTATGAATGAATAAATGAAATTAAAGCTGTATGTTAAATACATTTTTAAAACATAACGTTTTGTACAGGTAAAAATTACCTCAAATGGGAGAAATTATCCATAAATAACTGGAAAACAGGAGAGTTCCACCAAAAACTTTTCATGTAAAGTAGGTTGCCAAGACCATGCATACTGCACTACCTCGGGGAGATAGTGCAGTTATGTGGGACTCCAACCCACTAAAACTCCCCGGTCCACGGAAGGAGGACTCCTTTGCCGCTTGTGGCGGGAACACGGGCACGCGTTAGCACTTACCGCGAACCCGCCGCGGCTGTCCGTCACTGGGACCTCCGCTGGGGAGTACTCCCCATCACCGGCACTGCGTGGCCACCGCAGGGACCAAACCAGAACATGGGCGCTATACGACCCCGTGTCTAGGCACCCTTGCTTGGTCCCCCTGGCCCGGCCGCAGAGGATAGGGAGAGCGGCCAACGAAATAGCGACACTCCTCCCCCGCCGTGCCCTCCAACCCTCAGCCGCGATGACTCCCATACGACATCACGGCCTGCCTCAGTTACTATGTCACCCAAGCGGCACCGCAACCTACTTGTTCGCCGCTACGTCGTCGGCTTACTGGAAAAAGCCCTGACGAGCGCCTCTTCTCAGGTACCTTTTTCTTCGCTTCACCGTGGGTGACCAAGCGGCTACTGAGCTCCCCCGCCTCAACAATGCGGGAACCTACGGTGGTGGGGGGGGGGGGGGGGGGCAGCCAAGCCCTAACTCTACAAACCTTACATCTTGTTCAAAATGTATGGTTTGGTAAGACCCGTGACATAATTTATTACCATAAGTCCATTCTGTGTGACGGCCGCGAAACGGCCAAGCCATACATTCTGACCAAGATGTAAGGTTTGTGGAGTTAGGGGCTTGGCTCTACATTAGATCTTTTTTTCGTTACAGTTTTCTTCTTTTTTTTTCTTCGTGTGGTAATCCTAGCCTGCTTTCTATGACTTCGACAAGTGCCTTAGAGGTTTTGATGAGTGAGTGAATTAGTGACGAAATCCAAAGTATAAAAGCTAGACAAATGAAACTTAATGCGTTTTATAATTCTGTTTATTATATCTTATACTAAAAATTTGAGCTCTCTAGCATTATCCAGGCCGAAGCTATGACGGTTTAAAAATACGACGAAACGCTTCGAGAAAAGGCAGGTAGTGCCCCCTGCTTTTTAGGATTCCGTAGTCAACAAGGAACCCTTATAGTTGCGCCATGTATTATCTATTAGTACTAGAAACCTACAATATGGCATGGATATACTTAATATAATTAATCACGCCGACAAAGTGGTAAAATATAATCATGAAAAAAGATTAGGGTACCTTCTGTACATGTAAATTGGGGATGTTTTTTTTTATCGTCTATCCCATGATGTGGTGTATCGTTGGATAGGCCATTAAAAATATTACGGGTCTGTGAAAACCGTTTTCCGATTAGGGGTCCGTTTGCGTAAAATTAAGCTTAAAATTGCAAATTTTTGTTGTTAGAGTCCAAGTGTCCCCGGCAGCTAAATGGTAGCTTTTGGATATCGATACCTTAATTGGCAAACCGGCTAACTCTGTATGGACAATTTTTTCAGGAGACACTTAAAATGTTATTATACTTTTTGTATACTACTCATGACAAAATCTAAAATACTGTTGGTAGATATTATCGTAAGCTGATACCGTATAATCCTTTATAGCTTTTTATTACAATACTCAGTTGCGTACCTACAGTCTGAAACCAAAAAAAAAAAATAGTTTTGACGAAAAGTGGAGTTGGCTGGGATGCCAATTAAGGTTATGTGAAAAAATTCACAGCAGTAGTATATAGGTTCACTGGTAATTAAAGCAGGACATTGATGTGCAGCAGGAAAAGAGTTGCAGAGAGAACAGACCCCTCAGGAACTCCAGCTAATTGCCATAACGTCAGAGGAGCAACCGTCAACGACTACTCTGATCGACCGTTCACTAAGGAAGTCTGATATCCAGCTACAAAAATCAGCTGGGATATCGATTAAATCGACGTTTATTAATTCGACATTTTTTAAAACTATATTGATAGTGTGTTAACTGGGTGCAAGTAAAACACTGATGCAACACTTCAAAAACTTTATTCAATAAAGTACGTCTAATAAAAATAATAACAATGTACCTGTCGGAGAGAACAATAAATTCTCAGAAACCAATTATCCCACTGCATTAAATTAATCCACTTTTCTTAATTTCATTTATGTGCAGTGAGCCTGAGTCGCCCGTACGAGCAGTTAATAGGCTATATAGTCATTGGATATTATATTATACAGGGCTATTTTTAAATCATTAACTAAACTTTAACAGGGTGTTCTACCCATGAATATGAACAACTTTCACTATGGGACCAAACCTGAAATCGCGAAAAAAAAATCAGCTGTTCAGTACATTTTGACGAATTATGCCAACATAAATGTACTGAACAGCTGATTTTTTTTTCGCGATTTCAGGTTTGGTCCCATAGTGAAAGTTGTTCATATTCATGGGTAGAACACCCTGTGAAAGTTTAGTTAATGATTTAAAAATAGCCCTGTATATTTAATATTTTCGTAGCCTACCTTTCTATAAACGTTATTAATTTTCTTGGGTAGGTACTTTTTGAGTTAGCTTCAATAATACGTATTTTTCACACTTGTCTATGTGGATTATGTTCTACAATTAAAAAAAAATACTTTAATTGCAGAAGTCGGCAGCAAAAAATGAAAATACAAAACCAAAGACACCAACTTCCGACAAAAAAAAAAACACTACAAAGCGAAAAGTAACTTTAATAGTTACTTTTCGCTTTGTAGTGTTTTTTTTTTTTGGAAGTCGGTTGTTTATTTTTTTAAAGCTTTTTTATGCTCATATGTACTGTAGATAAATGGTAAATGCACAATGTGTTTTGTATCAAAATAATAATTATTTATAAACAATTATTTGTGTTTTGTATGACCGTAGAGGAAGTAAAAGGAGTAGAGTGTGTAGGAATCGTAGCAGGTAGGTCTGTAGTTTCTGCGTACCCCCATGGGAAGAAGGGGTGAGTTTATGGGTTTAATATCTATTAATAGTGCTTATAATAGTCGTTAAAATCATGCCAATATTATTGAAATCACCTTGTGTGTTTCTACAAGAATAATAAATATCATCGTACAGGAAAAATGCACTACAACTCAACGTTTGTCAATGCAACATTATTTACCTAGTGGGGAAAACCGAGACCCCGTAATTATTTATTAGCTCTTTATAACCACAGTGACCTCAACATTTAAACTGAAACGCCAAGACGAGCCAAAAACAAAAAATGCGACACTACCTTTCCTCGTAGCGTTTCGTCGTATTTTCAAACTACCATAGCTCAAACATTTTAGCACAAATAATATGTAAAGCAGTACGTATTCTTCCAAGAAAAACATTTTGGCAAAATATATTAGAAATAACGATCTAGTAAGTACATAAGGCTTCGTTATACTAGTCCCCTTTTTCGAATAGAAATAATCAATTCTGTTAGAATATAATAGAAGGCCGTAGTTTTTCTATTGACTGTTTTAGGGTTCCGTAGGGTTTTTAAATGACAAAGTGTAATATTACGAATTCAGCAAATATTTACTGACATTTTATATTTTTGACTATTCATAATATTCAACAATTTAATTCAAATTTACAATTTATTGTTTTAAATTTAATTTTTAGTTTGTGTGAAATAATGTTTATGCTTTGTTTAAATTTAATTACCTTTGAATTACTTTTTTTACCTATGTCCTATGTATTTGTATGCCCCAAAAGCCCAACATGATGGATCTTTTAGTTTATGAACAACCTGCATGCCATGTATGTATACTCATGTTTCTACAAATAAATGACTTATGACTTATGTACCAAAATGGTAAAAAAGAATCCTTATGGGTGACTCAGTCTGTCTGTCTGTCCCTCTGTCACAGCTGGATATCTCAAGTACTACTAATGCTATCAACTTGAAATTTGGAATAGTTTTAGATGACGTTTGCCCAACTATTTTGCATTTTTTTTTCTCTTAAAAATTCGAAGTGGGTCTACTAAGGCATGTAGGGTATCATATGAAATAGCACTGCTTGCACATTCTGAAATATTTTTGCTTTTTTTAGGCCGCATAGTTATCGACTTTTGTTGAAAAATGTAAAAAAAAGTATTGATATTTTTTATACATTTTTCAATTTTTTTTTCCGAATAATGAAACTTGGAAATGCTCTCCTGTAAAGTTTTAAACATGCCGCTTAATACAAATAGCCCGTGAACCCTCGATATGATGGTACGGAACCCTCGGTGCGCGAGTCCAACTCGCGCTTTACCGGATTTTTTATCAAGTAAAGTTTTTCCAAATACTAAGTTTTTACAAAATTGAATAAAAATAATAAAAAACCGGTCAGATGCGAGTCGGACTCGCGCATGAATGGTTCCGTACCATTATCTATAAAAACGGCAAAAGAATCGTGTTTGTTGTATGAGAACCTCCTTAAATATTTATTTTATTCTGTTTTTTTAGTATTTGTTGTTATAGCGGCAACAGAAATACTTCATCTGCGAAAATGTCAACTGTCTAACTATCACGGTTCATGAGATAAAGCCTGGTGACAGACAGACAGACACACAGACAGCGGAGTCTTAGTAATAGCCTTTTACCCTTTGGGTACGGATCCCTAAAAAAGAACATACAGGGCAATTTTTAAATCACTAGCTTCATAGGGTGTTCTACCCATGAATATGAACAACTTTCGCTATGGAACCAACTCTGAAATCACGAAAACAAAAAAAAACACATAAAGTTAAAAAATAAATAAATATATGAAACAGCTGATTTTTTTCGTGATTTCAGAGTTGGTCCAGTAGTGAAAAGTGTTCATATTCATGGGTAGAACACCTGTGAAAGCTAATAATTTAAAAAACTAAAAAACCCGGCTGCGGTAAAACTGAAAAGCTAAAAACAAGCCCATTTTATATTAAATAAAAGTTGGAAGCAGACGGGACCCATTTGAGTTTTAAAATATAAAAATGGAATGGGGTACCGCCTGCTTCCAACTTTTATTTAATATAAAATGGGCTTGTTTTCAGCTTTTTAGTTTTACCGCAGCTGGGTTTTTTAGTTTTTTTAATTACTTTTTTTTTATTTCCAGCTTTTTAGTTTACAAATGTGACGGATTTTGCAGATGATTTAGTTCTTGCAAGGAGTTTTGGTCGTGAGAGTTATTTAAAAGCTTTTTACGATTTGTCAGTTCGAATTGTTTTTAACCATATAAGTTGTATATGACGGCGGCGTCGTCGTGCGTCATTTCTCTAAGCTGTAAACAACAGGTGCACCGAACACGCCATCAACAAGTACGTCACTCGAACACCCCTACCACCCCACTACTCGACTTGTTTTGATACAAGTATAAAGGAGCGTGCAGCAGGGAAACATAGTCCGGTTAAGTAGTCTCGACCTCTCTAGGTCAACTACGAGATGCCATTCAAAAAAAAAAAAGAAACAAATCAGTCTTGGCTCTGGCGTGGGACGGTGCACAAGTTGTACTTAGCTGATCCTTGACTCTAGATAATTAATTTGAGGATTCGAATTAATTATCACTTCAATTACCAAATTGTCATCGTATGATTTATGATCAATTAATGATGATTATTTGTAATTACAAAATAAGATAGTGCAATTGGTAATTGCAGCAATTAGTGACTTAGCTATAAAAATTGTAACTATTATAATAATAAAAGGAATAGTTCAATCTATCTTCAGCCTATCATTGAATTGAATCTGACCCCTTCTGCCTACATATATATATTTGTAATCACCTTATAAAATCCTTCATTTTGATATTCCACTCGATGGTATTAGAAGAAAGAAAAAAATTTCGAACTCCACAATATGGCACCCCATATCCACCATTTTACTTTGTTTTTGATTTTAAAGTGACACTCGCACTACCAAGACAAATCTCAAAGACGTATAATTTATCCAAATTCGTTCATTCGTTTAGGAGTTACGAGTGAACAAAGAAACGGACATACATACAGGTCAAGCACATAACCCTCCTTTTGGGCTTCGCCGCAGTCGGGTAAAAATAGCCCTGTTTTGCCTCCTCCTTTTTAGGGTTCCATACCCAAAGGGTAAAACAGGACCCTATTACTAATTTAAGACTCCGCTGTTCGTCTGTCTGTCCGTCTGTCACCAGGCTGTATCTCAAGAACCGTGATAGACAGTTGAAATTTTCACAGATGACGTATTTCTGTTGCCGCTTTCTCAACAAATACTAAAAAAACAGAATAAAATAAATATTTAAGGGGGCTCCCATACAACAGACATGATTTTTTTGCCGTTTTTATATATAATGGTACGGAACCCTTCCAGCGCGAGTCCGACTCGCACTTGGCCGGTTTTTTTTTGAAGTTGGTAAAAACTAATAATAATCGGAGAGTTAAAGCTAGTTGCCGGTTCCATAGAGTAGATTCCTATGGGAATAAACAAGCAAGAAACTACATACATAGCAAGAATTGACAAGTCCTAAGTAATGATTTGTTATTTAATTAATTTAATAGGTACGGAATGTGGGTAGATCTATGTTATCAATATCCTGTGTCATTGATAAATGCACTCCGTGAATTATCATATTGCGGTTTTCCGGTATTGACAACGGTTAGAGATACATAACAAACATAAACTCACGCCTTCTTCCCATGGAGGTAGGCAGAAACTACAGAACGCCACCTGCTACGATCCTTACATTTTCCTTTTGCCTCATTTACGGTCATATTACATCAGTTGCGAGTACTACGCACCTGACCTTTCTGAAGAACATCATCCGTATGGTCACTATAATATGAATTTCTAGGGCGTCCCCTCGGCGTTTCCACTCACATCTGGTTAGGGATACTCCTAACCTAATTTGTTCACTGATACTGATAGAAAGCTACACTATACATCAGTTGCTAGTACTACGCACCTGACCTTTCTGAAGAACATCATCAATATGATCACTATAATATAAATTTCTAGGGCGTCCCCTCGGCGTTTCCACTCACATCTGGTTAGGGATACTCCTAACATAATTTGTTCACTGATACTGATAGAAAGCTACACAAGTGCCATAGTACACAATATACTTGTACCTACGTTTGTACTTACATTTGTAATAATTAAAAAGACGCAGAGGCCAAGAAAATGGAAAAGAAAGAAAGAAAAGTATTTATTTGGACTCGCACAGGAAGATCACAAATAAAAAATAATTAAAGTAAAATAAAAATTTTAAAAACATGCCTGTATGAGGTCAAAAGGCTCCTATCTCAGCATGATGCTGCAACATTTAAAAGTAAGTGTAGGCGCTGGTATTCTGATAAGGCCCGCTGTGATGTCACGGACAATTACAAAAATAGTTAAAATATTGCAAAAAAAAATGGCGCCGTCTAAGCCAACAGAGAGAGAGAGCAATAATATAGAACCTTTCTTTTTAATGAAAAAAGCTCAAAAGTCGGCCCGTATAACTGAAGGAAACTTAAGCAATCAATCCGTCTAGTCTTTTCCCAACTATGTTGGGGTCGACTTCCAGTCTAACCAGATGCAGCTGAATACCACTATTTCACATGGAGCGACTGCCTATCTGACCTCCACAACCCAGTTACTGGGTAATACGATACCCCTTGGTAAGACTTGTTGTCAGACTTTCGGGCTTCTGACGACCCGAAACGACAGTCAATCCACGAATGACAGCCGAGACCAACGGCTTAACGTGCTTCCGAGGCACGGAGGAATCTCGGTATGAAAAGATGGTCACCCATCCACAGCCCAACCCTGGCAAGCGTAGCTTAACCTGATGGATCGACCTGTGCGGCTGTTATTACTTAGCCACGAGCTCCTTAACTTAAGCATTTATCTTGAACTAGTTTTCTGTCAAGTTTTAATTTTAGAACGTTTGCAACCATATACATTGATCAACTCAACTCAGCTGAGTTTGGTTTTATATTAGATCGTTACAGTTCGTGAATCGAACCCAAGCAGTGATTGGATTTGTACTCATAATCACCCAAATGTGGTCGAGACAGCGCTTCAGCGATGACAATCTACATCGCAATTTTTGTTGTTTTCAAGTTTATCTGGGTTTACCATATCAAAATGGAAATGTCGCAGTCAGATTTATGATTAGTCATTACACATATAGCGTAGTCCGTTTAAAAACTCTTGGCAGTCATGAACCATGCCTAAGGCAAATTGGCAGGTCGTTCAATTGTTATAATTTAGACATTGACTGTTATTTCAGGTTAGGTTGGAACTGTAACCAACCGCGTGCGAGCCGAGCGAGCGGTGTCGGTGGCGGCCGGGAGCGCCTTAAGGCAAAATAGTCGTGAAATGCTCGTTTTTGAGAGCCTAATTCTTTTAACTGAGCCTACATAAAATTAAAAAAAAAATGAATGTTTGATATGCATACTTCAATCTGAGCATTTGAAAATTTTAATCAACATTAAATACTAAAAAAGAAAAAAAGATTCTTTTCAACTTTAAATTCGCTACTGCTTCTAAACTACAAGTGGTATTTTCACGGCTTGACGACGATAATATTGGTAAATTACTTATCTTACAAACTGTGCATATTTTATTTTAAAATATAGTTTTTTTGGGCCCGCTGTATAGTAACGTCACTTAATTGCATTATGCCTAAAAAAGAAACCGATTTATCATTTAAAATTGTCGATTTTTTAAAACAAAGTCTAACCGGAATTACGAAATCGGATTAAAAAGATAATGTTTTGATAATGCACTCAATTAATACAATTCCAGTTATGGTCGTCACTGCCATCCATGCAAAGTAAATGCATGTATTGGAGCGTTTTAGGATTTTATGAAAAAAAAAAAAAAAACGATATATATATACATAATTATAATTCGAGTTGGTAAGCAAAAAGTAAAATAATATACCGCTGACGCTACAGCAGGTTCACACCTATGTTTAATTCTATTTTGAAGTTTGCTTAATCTCGCGTAAAGTGGTTTATATCAACGTGATTCGGAATGTAGTTTTGGTTGCCTACCAGTTTGACTCTAGTGTTATTGTTACTCAGTCACTAACAGTTATGCACTCGATTGTACTGTCCTGATTATGCACTTTGATAATTAAATTCAAATTAAATGTAAGGTAGGTATAGGTACTGTACATTAGAAACGCGCATAAAAAAAAAACAACCATAGCAAGATCCAAAATACAGCAACCGTGCTATATTAAGTTCATTTAATATTGTTCGCATTTGTAAAAAGCGTTTTCTAGCTCCTACTCTCATTTCTCTGTCAATCTGATAATCAATGACGATTCGATGACGATTTGAATGACAAATTAGACATTATCTACGGACACAATATTCTGTATTCAAACCCGAACACAGAATATTTATTTTCACTCTTATTCCTTGGTACCCAAAAACCGAAGAAAAGGAAAATTACAACTATAATACAACTATAAAATCTGGTTATAGCGGCCGATTGCCTATTTTGAAGGCGAAAGAGACATATCTATTAAAAATATGTAACGACCTGTAATACCAAGGAGTATTATTATTTTTATTTTATTTGTTGACATATCTCGGGACCCTGGGGTCCCGGACTTTTGGAAGGCGTACGAGGGGCCGAAATAAACTCGAAGAGGCCCCTTAGATAATTTTAAATGATGAGGAGGCACCAAACGCTTGGATGCAAGTGCACCCAAGGACAACCCCCGGTTGGTGCAGGACTATTGTTGTACGTGGAAACATAACATATTAGGCTATGGGTCTGGGTGGCTAAAGTGGATTGGGTAACTTGAACTATGGAAGAACTATGTCCCCTGCCTGATTATATATACATATATACTATTTACACGATTATATTATACACGGATAAAATGGCAGACTTGCACACTCAATAATGGGTCCCCGGAAACGGCCGCTAGCACATAGTGACGTAGCGACAAGGGGGCAACACTTCCTGAGGTACTTGAGGAGTGGAGAGGTATCCCACGGCTATCAGAACAATCCCGGAAGTACGGTCAAGATCCCTACCAGCACCTTACTGGAATACTTTCTTCCTCCGAGCACGTTTGCTCTAGCGAATCTCCACTCAAGCCGGCCAATAAAGACAAGAAAGAGGTGGGAGTTCTGTTCCTCGTCAGTGTTCACTCCAGCCGGCCAAGTAAGGCAACCCAGAGATGAGGACAAGATTTCTCCCGAGGGATAGGGTCCGTGGGGTCGCTACTGCCCAACAGCTCGCCACATGCTGCCCTGTGGGTTTCTGTATCTCTCTTGGTCTGGCTCCTCATCCTAGACCCAATCCGGCAAAGTAAACCCTACCGGCACAGAACTAAAGTTCGGAGCGCGCAAGCCCCACCACGACGTCAACGTAGAGATACAGCGGTAGGGTTATTTTATTATCCAGTATTACAGGAACCTGCCAGTGTCTGATTTAGTGTCAGATTGTTTACCCGAACGTGACAAAGACGGAGATGATGAAAAAGACTTAATTATTTAATCATCTTTAAATAAAACAATTTTAATAAGTTAAAAGTAGTAATTACATTCTTAGATAAAATTATAATTTTTATTAGAATGATATTGTAAGACTGAATTTAAAATAATAAAAACAACAGTTTTTATTAAAATACAAGAAGAATGAAGTTTTCCACTCTAAGCAGTTTTTAATTTCATGTCATTGAAGATTCATAAAGATTATGCATAAAAAAAATAATTTAAAAAATTAAATCGACTTCAAAAAGAAATTAACTCAAAATTATGAAATAATTTTAATTTCGGAAGTTGGTGTCTTGCGATCTGTATTTTAATTTTTTGCCACCGACTTTCAAAATTAAAATTATTTCATAATTTTGAGTTAATTTCTTTTTGAAGTCGATTTAATTTTTTAAATTATTTTTTATTTCGTAATTTTTAGTTTTTAGTAAAAACTGGAACATTTTATTTGTAATAAGTAGTTAATAGTTTTGTTATACATATTGCACTAGAATTTGACAAAGGTTTTGAGATGTTTTCCCTTTGACACCACACCCATAGCTCGTATCAATAAGCCAGGCCGTCACACTTACACGTTGAAAGCTAGGTCATCCTAACTATTGTCATTACTGAGGACCAATAAGCACTTACCTAGTCATCATCAGACTTCAGAAAGTATCATGTGGTAGCGTCCATGCTCAATGAGATAAACGTTGAAAGCTGGGTCATCATAACTATTTTCGTTAATGAGAACCGATAAGCACTTACCTGGTCATTATCAGACCTTTAGAAAGTATCATGTAGTAGCATCCGTGCTCAATGAGATAAACGTTGAAAGCTGGGTCATCCTAACTATTTCCGTTATTGAGAACCGATAAGCACTTACCTAGTCATCATCAGACCTTCAGAAAGTATCATGTAGTAGCACCTATGCTCAATTAGATAAATGTTGAAAGCTAGGTCATCCTAATAATTTCCATTACTGAGGACCAATAAGCACTTACCTGGTCATCTTCCATTATCTTGAAAACTACTAAACCGATTTTGATGAAACTTTCACTGTGCCCTAAGTTGGAGTAAATGTAAGCCAACAAAAAAAGAATGATCACGATCCGATTAATAGTTTCGGAGATATGCGTGGACAAACATACATACATACAAACATACATCTATAAAATTTTGTATATTTGATTGGAAGCCCTAATAGATCATCATATGTGAATATCTCGCAGATTAATAATATTACATACAGTAAACGCTCAAAAGTCCATAAGCGTGCTAAGGATTACATTGCTATGAACTGTGCGAGCACGAACCAGTACGTGTGCGTGTATGAGCGATGTCTCACTCAACATTCCGCAGATAACACGCACTAATGGATTGTCGCATGTCGTCGTACTACGCGAAATAACATTATATTCCTGTTGCATTTAGAATACTCGCCATAGTGGCGACCTGTTCTTACCATTGCATTGCTAAAATTCGCATAAACATAACAGTTGATGGTAGCTGTTTGGGCTAAGCAATGGTTTCACGATCAATGAAGTCTGAGTTCGAATCTTAATCACAATGTGGGACTGTTTTTTGTTTCTTTGGAACCATAATAATATATTTGTACTATTTTAAGCAAAAACTTGTTAGATGTTTATGTTCATTTATTATTTATTTTCATAAGAAGTTAAATATTAGTTATTGTATTATTATTTAACTATTTTTGTGACCGACGCGCTGGAGTATTTCAATGTCAGGACTTTTTTTTTGCTTTTTCAAAAATCGGCCGTGAGTTTTGGTTGCGTCCAAATCGTCAGTCTTTTGAATAGGAGCTCCTTTAGGGTTTACTTAACATCCCTTCTGAATATCTAACGCGCTCGAGAAAATTTCTTTTTTTTCCCATTTTCAACCCCTTTGTACGGCCACCCCCACAATGCAAACCGGCAGACTAATATTCCTTCGTTATAAGAAACACGTGGTTCATATACTCTATCAATATCTGACGCGCTCGAGTAAATCCATGTGACCGTTTTTTTTTTTGCATGGTGAACGGTGAAGGGTCGACTATTTTCCCCAACAACTACACTCAAATATGACCAAAGCAAGGAAAAATAAGGGTAAACAACGGCTGCACTTCCTCCCACTGAAAGTGCACCTTACGAGTGGGTTGCACTCCAATCTCGATCTGGTCCATCTTGAGACCGAGAAGGCCGAGAAGTTTTTCCTAGCGGAGACGAAGATAACAACCCCGTCGGACGTGGCGTACCTCAACTACCCGGGTTACTCTCTTGAACACAAGTTCAAGAAGCAAGCTGGGGTCTGTGTGTACGTTTGCGAGTTTTTCTACCATATGGCTACTTGTGGATACTGGCGTGGAGAAATCTCTCTACATCGGCGTTTACCAATCGCACAGCGGTGACCAGGAGACAACAGCGCTCTTTAATTTCCTCGTGGAGTAACGGTACCCAACAGCAAAGCTCATTTTTCTGGGGGACTTCAACGGCCATCATAAAGAGTGGTAGTTCCCGTACCAGAAAACTGACCATGCTGGTTTGCAGGCGCGCAAGTTTGCTATTACGCTAGAAATAACCCAGATGGTGAATGTGGCAACGCGGGTACCGGATGTTGACGGCCATACACCCAATTGCTTGGACCTTCTGCTGGCATCTGCTCCGGACAGTCATTCAGTATCGGTCTCAGCCCCGCTGGGAACGTCTGACCACTGTCTGCTGAAATCCATATCGACCTGCTCTCTTATAGATGAAAGTCCTAGAGGCACGAGGCGAGTATGCGATACGAGTCAGCAGACTGGGATAAGATGCGGCACTTTTTTGCATCTTATCCATGGCGGCAAGTGTGCTTTTCCTCCGGTGACCCCTCATGCTATGCTGACGTGGTTGCGGAGGTGATTCGGCAGGGGATAGAGTATTTTATTCCATTGTCCGACATCCCGCTCGGTCACAAATCCCGGCCTTGGTATAATGCAGAATGTGCCCACGCTGAGGCCCGAAAAGAGTGCCTACCAAGCCTTTTTTTTTTTTTTTTTTGTTCCGGGGTGGAAAATCCTCATGGATGTCCTCCGCCCTGGGGCGGGCGGAGGGGTCTGTCAGACTCTTACTGACTAAAAACCACCCCGGTGTTCCCTTCCCACACTTGGACCGGGGATCATGGGAACTTGTGCGCCTTCCACGATCCCCGGCTAGTGCCGGCCTGCCTTTGCGGGCCACCTCAGGCCCGCGGGGGGAGTGAGGTGTGAAACTCCCCCCGCGACGTCCATTAGAGGCGCGCGTGGAACACTACGCGCCGCCGCCTCGGGTCCTGCTGGATGAGGGGCGGCGGACGTCCCCGAGTCCGCCGTCCCTCCGGACCTATTTACGGGGGCTGGAAGAGGGCGTTGTCCGCCCTCCGCCGACGCCTAGTTCGCCTGCTGCGGATCGGGAGTGTGGTTTCAATCTCCCTCTCCCTTTCCGCAGCCTCCTTCTGCGAAATCACCGTTTCACAGAAGGAGATCACTGCATCCCACGACTCGGCGCCCCCGGCCATAGAACGAGCGATGGCCGGTAGCGACAAGTCGGCTCCGACTACTGATACGAGGGCACGGCGCGGCTCCTCCCATGCGACACACTCTGCCAGTGTGTGCCACGCCGTGTCCTCCCGACAGTGGACGCAGTGATGGCACTGAGCGTCCGGCTCCCTGCCTATGCGACACAGGTACTTCCCGAAGCAGCCATGCCCCGAAAGCACCTGCGTCGCCCGAAACGACAGAGAGCCATGCCTCCTCCCGAGCCATTCGCCGAGCACTGGTCGGATCGCCTCGACGGTAGCGAGTCCGGCAGTAGGGCACAGAAGCCTGTTCCGCCATTCCGTCACCAGGACCTCGCGGAGCTGTGACCGACGATGCTCGAACTCTCGCTGCATCGGTTCACCGCCCCGCGTTCGCACTTCCTCGCGCCATCGGTAAAGAGACGCGAGGGCTCTCGCCTCTAGGTCCCAGGGCGGGGATCCGGCCAGTGCACAAGCCGCCTCATAGGAGATCGTGCGATACCCCCTGATAGCCCTGACTGCCATCGCCCTCTGTGGTTTACGCAGTATTGCGATGCAGCCAGCCGTCAGGTCAGAAGCCCACACCGGGGCCCCGTACAGGGCCATGGATCGCACGATCCCCAAGTACAACCGCCTACAGGCGGTGCTCGGGCCCCCCAGGTTGGGAAGCAACGTTGCGAGCGCGCCCGCCGCGCCCATCAACTTGGGCGTCAGCCGCCGAAAGTGGGGGCCGAAGTCCCACCGGCTGTCGAGCACCAGTCCTAAGTACTTCATGGTTGACTCGACAGCAATTCGAGCCCCTCCGACCACAATGTGTGATCCCGGCGGCGGCGCCCGTCGGGGGCCATGGAATGCGATGGCCTCCGACTTGTTGAGGGCCACCTCCAGGCCCAGGCGTCGGATGCGACTCACGACCTGCGAGACCGCAGCCGTAGCCAGCAA
Organism: Dicycla oo; assembly: GCA_948252095.1. Taxonomy (NCBI): domain Eukaryota; kingdom Metazoa; phylum Arthropoda; class Insecta; order Lepidoptera; family Noctuidae; genus Dicycla; species Dicycla oo. The sequence goes on from OX411728.1 coordinate 18,892,146, forward strand.
CGCTGCCTCCCTGAAGGAACTCCCCCGGGCCGTGACCAGCGTGTCGTCCGCGTAACACGTCAGGTCCACTCCCGGCTGGAGCTCGCCCCGCAGCACCCAGTCGTATCCGATGTTCCACAGGAGAGGACCTACAACCGAACCCTGTGGAACACCGCACGACATATCGCGCCGGCCCCCGCCGTCGCGTCCCCTGTAGGTGACACACCTTTCCGCCAAGTAAGCCCCAACGATGTGGCGGAGGTAGGGAGGCACCCTATGGTAACGCAGTGCCTCCCGAATACAACTCCAGGGCAGGGTATTGAACGCATTGGAAATGTCCAAGGACACCGCCAGCATCACCCCGCCCCGGGACACCGCTTCCTCCGCCAGGACTCTCACCCGCATTATCGCGTCGATAGTGGAGCGCCCATGCCGAAAACCGAACTGACTGTCGTCCAGATCCGGCCCCTCTCTGCACAAGTGGCCGACGAGGCGGGCTGCAATTATCCGCTCAAAAAGCTTACCCACTTCGTCTAGCAGCACTATAGGCCGGTATGCGGACGGCGAGTCTGCTGGGCGCCCCACTTTCCTGAGCAGGACCAGACGACCTGTTTTCCACTGAGTAGGGAACCGGCCCTGCTCAAGGCAAGCTGAGTAGAGTCCTCTCAGCTGGGGCTCTAGCTCCTTTAAAGCGAGAACGAGCGCGCGGCCGGGAACTCCATCGGGCCCCGGGGCAACTGTTTTGGCCCGGAGCCGCGTTATGGCCGCCGTCATCTCCGGCTGTGTCACCTCAGGGACCTCCTCATCTTCCGACTCTGCGGCTGTGGGCAAAGCCATCGGCGGCGGCACATGCTCTTCTCTAGCAGGGAAAAGGGCTGCGACCACTTCCTCTAGTAACTGAGGTTCTAGACTCTCAGTGAGTGGGGGCGCCCAGGCACGAAGTTTCCCTCGAACCGCACGATATGGACGTCCCCACGGATCCCCGTCAAGGGTCGCCAGCATCTCTTCCCTGGCTCGAGTCTTTGACTCGTCGATGGCCAGCCACAGAGCTTTCTTTGCCGCGCGGTACACCTCATACAGCGCGGCTTCTTCTTCCGGAACCCGACGACGTCTCCTCCGGTATCGGGTGTACTGGCGCCGAACCTCCACGCAAGTCACGCGCATCTGCGCGATTGCGGCGGACCACCAGTACACCTGGCGCCTTGTGAGCTCTGTGCGGACACGGGGCATGGACGCGTCGCAGATTTGCGTCATCGTCCTGCGGAACCACTGCGCCTCCCCTTCGACGTCGACGGGTTCGGTCGTCGGTGACTCCCGGACCCAGGCCTGGATAATAGCAGCTTCCTCGAGAAGCTCCCTGTCGATTCGCTTGTACGACCAGCGAGGACCATCTATTTGCGAGGCAGACGGGTAGCCGCCGCCCGCACTCAGGGTGGAGACGTCGAAACGAATGTACCGATGATCCGACAACGTCTCCACCTCTACGGCAACTCGCCAGTCGCGGACACGGCCCTCAACAGCGGAGCTGGCAAACGAGACGTCCACTATAGACCCACCCCGCTGCCGCACGCACGTGTAGACCGAGCCCTGATTCAGGACGGTCAGGCCGGTCGTGATTGCCCACTCTTCCAACACCTCGCCCTTAGGATCGGTGACCGGGGATCCCCACGCCATAGACTTGGCGTTTAGATCCCCGAGCAACAGCACCGGGCGAGGGTGGAACTGGCCCACGACGGCACCCAACTCGACAAGGAACCCCTCGAAGTCAGCAAGACTCTTGTTGGGCGAGAAGTACGCACCAATCGTGACGATTCCCCCCGAAAGAGCGGCGACCCAGCCGTGTCCTCGGGAGGGACTGACAAGAGTCCCGCCAATGATAGCCACTAAACCGTCTAGGTCCCCTGCCCAATTATCGCGGGGGGGGACAAAATACGGCTCAGCGACCACAGCCACGTGGATCGAACACTCCGCCATGCTCTGGAGCAGCAGATCCTGAGCTCTGGCAGAGTGATTGATATTTGCCTGGAGGAAATGAAATTGTGTCATCACTGACATTCCATTTCCTCGGCATCTCCTCCTTCCCTGGGTCGGGAGTCAGCGGCTTTGTTTCCAGGTTGTGGGAGGGGTGCAGGTCCTCCGACAGCTCCTGTCCTCCTGCCAACATTTTTGGGCGCCTTGCAGGCTTTCCCGCCAAGTCTGTGCTCCGTAGGCTTTCCTGCAGCTGCGCAAAGACTGCAGTGTGAAGCCGCGGAGCACTTGGCCGACTTGTGGCCGGGTTGACCGCAGCGATAACATAAATCACTGCGATCGATTTGTGCAGTGCATTGTGCCCGGACGTGCCCCTTTTCTAGGCACCTGAAGCACTGCACAGCCCTTGTTGGCAGGAGTTTAGCCCTGACAGACACCCATCCCACCCGCAAACGTCTGCCGTCTGCGACCTTATTTGCAGCCGCTACCGGGCACTGCACCCAAACCGTGCCTAGCCCGGCAGCGCTGCAGCGAATTTCACCCACCTTCACATTTTCGAGCGGACATCCACCATTTTCGGCAATGGCCGCCACTACTTGCTCCGGGGTCGCGGTGTCGTCCAGCCCATCTATTCGCAATTCAGCCGTTTTAGTGGGCCTGGACACCCGGGCATCCTCCGGTTTGAGGACCTCTCGTAGTTTAGCGGCCAGAACGTCCGCTCTCTCCTGCCTTGCAGCACCCGACACCTCAAACACCTTGGCGCCCGTAGCTGCCGTTCTAAAAACAAAGCCAGCCGGGGTGCCAAATTCGCTGAACCTCAGCTTCTCCTTAACCTCCATCAGGACCGACTTATAGGTCACACCCCTGTTTGCGGCTTCGGGCTGCAGTGTGATAACTACAGCCTCGGAGCGTGGAGTCATGACCTTGGGCGGCCTCGTGCCCTCTGCTGGAGCCGGGCCGTTGGCGGGTGTCGGCAGTGCTGCCTTCTTCTTGCGGCCCCTCTTTACCACCGTCGTCCAGGCCTCTTGGTTGGGAGGCGCAGTCGCCGGGAGCGCGGTTGTGTTAGAAGGGGGCGCGGACGCACCCTCCGCGGGCTTCTTGGGCCCTTTCGCGGGCTTTTTGCCCCCCTTCGCAGGTTTCTTGGCCACCTGTACGGGCTGCGTCCCTGTGGACTCCTCTTTCCTCCGCCTATCTGCCACAAGCGGCGGCCGGAGGCTTTCGGCCGGGGGAAGTCGTGCTTCTATGGCCTCCAGCCGGGCATTCACCATGCCCCCACACTGCAGCATGCAAATTCTGGCCACCCTCTCTATATCATGATCCGACAGGGCAAGAGCATGCGGTGGAGCAGATGCAGGGGCCGATGAAGACGCGGCAGGAGGGGAGCGGGTGGCTTCCGGAATTGCTTGCCGCGGCCAGCCATTCCTCTGAGCGGCAAACTCCCGCTTGGGGTCCTCCAGCTCGGAGCGGAGACGGCTGTTCTCCTCCCACAGCTTCGCCGTCTCTTCCGAGGTCGTACGATCAAGGAGAATCTTAACCGCCTCCCTAATCCCTTCCGCCGCCTCTTTAAGGGCACGGGTGAAAGAGCCCTTCAGGTTGCCGGACTTGGTAGCAACCTTCAGGACAACATCCACACCGTCCAACACCTGGCGGTTAAGATCCTGTGCCGTTAGGCTCCCTCCTGTAGCGGCCTGGGCAGACCGCCGCTCCCGGGCCTGACGGGCCATTTCGGCGACCTCATCGGCCGCGACCGCTCTAGTTTGAGCACGCTTCGCGGCTTTGGCCTCCGCCTTCGTGCCCAGAAGCGAGACGGTGACCCCTCCTGGCTCCTCGGTTGAGGCCTCGGATGAGACACCGAGGTCACTCTCCCCGCCGATTCCCGGCGTATCAGGCCGCTTGAAGCGACCCCGATCGTCGCGCCCTGGTATCGGAGCGGAAGCGCCACCCGCCACCACGCGACCCCGTCCTCTCTTCGCCGACGTCAATTTAGCGGCCGACAGGTTCTCCTCGCTTGAGGAGAGATCCATCGACCTCGTCCGCGAACGCTTTCCAGAGGACCTGACACGCCCGCCCGAGTCCTGATCGGACATACTTTGGTCCCTTGAGGGACGGGAGCCTCCTCGGCTCTTGTTGCCGTCGCCGGCAAGCGGCACCTCCACCAATAAACTTGGTACACTCTCAACTTTTTTCTTATCATTATTTTTTTCCATATTGTTCCCACGAGTAGTGAGGAAATAAATGTCCGCCTAGACAGAGCCTCTTGTACTAGGTAAGCCTATATACTGTAGAGTGCGGCAGGTATCTACAGGGGAAGCGCTAGCGACTGGTCCCCCACCAGCCACTCATCCTCTCGCCACGCTTCAAAGCTTAGGATTAGGTGGTTTTTTATCTTAGAGGTGTCCTTCCTCTGGGCCGGGCGATTAAGCCAAGCCCCCGACGGCGGCATTATGCATGCCTCCGTTCGCTGTCCGGCTAACCCGACTCAGCGAACCCGCCGAAAGTTCACTCCTCAAGATTGCTCTTGAGGGAGAAACAACAGCCGCGTTGGTGCGCCTGCACCGTAGCGGCAGGGTCACGTCCAGTGACAATCGACGAACGTCGATCGATCAGGAGCGACCCACAACCCTTGTTCCTCCACTATGCCCTCTGCGAATCAGAGGGACACGTGGAAGAACGACGTGAAGCATACTGCTCCCCCGCCCGCAGAAATTCGCCACAAACAATACTCTCTCTGAAAAACTCCCACACCTTTTCCAGAAGAGATTATTGTCCATGCCCAGGGTGCACCGGCCCGACGACTGCTCTTCCCCTCGAACGTATCCATAAGGGACGAGCAGGTATCAGGCACACGAGGAGGTTTTCTGCACGCACCCCGTGCCTACCAAGCCTGGCTCAAGGCCCGCGACCGCAAAGTTAGAGCGCGTAGGGTTCGCGCGAAGAAGAGAACCTTTAATTCCGCCGCCAAGTTCTGCAAGCGGGTTTTACGTTAGACACGTTTTGACCATGTCGGACGAATTGGGGCCAAGCTGGCTTCGCACCCTCCGGGTAGTAAACAGTTCTGGTCCCTATCTAAAGCGGCTGAAACGAATTTCTGTCGTCCCACTTACCTCCAATGATGAAACCTGATGGGTCGCTGGCTCACTCTGCAAGTGAGAAAGCAAATATATTTGCATCTCTCTTTGCGAGCAATTCACGTCTGGTCGCTGGCTTCAAGCAACCACCTACTGTAACTCTTTGTGACTCCTCTATGCCGGAGATCACAGTTCACATTAAAGAGGTCCGAAGAGTATTGTGCAGTCTAGACGTGAACAAGGCCAGCGGGCTTGACTACATTCCAGCGAGAGTGTTGAGGCAGTGTGCGCCTGAACTGTCTCCTGTGTTGACACGTTTGTTCCGCTTCTCTCTTGAAAAAAGAACGGTGCTGAAATCCTGGAAGCTTGCAAATGTATAACCAGTGTCCAAAAAGGGCGACCGTACAGAGTGTAATTGCTGACCTACCTTGAAGACCTTCTCAGTGACCGTCAATATGGCTTTCACCGGGGACGTTCAACTGGCTATCTTCTTGTGTATGTCAAACACTGCTGTGGCGAAGCCATTGAGAAACACGGCGAAACACTTGTTGTATCGCTTGACATCTCGAATTCCTTTGACAGAGTCTGGCACGCTGCTCTACTCAGCAAGCTTCCTGCTTATGGCATCCCAGCTGATTTTTGTAGCTATATATCAGATTTCCTTAGTGAACGGTCGATCAGAGTAGTCGTTGACGGCTGCTCCTCTGACCTTATGGTTATCGATGCCGGAGTTCCTCATCCGATCATCATCAGGTCTGTTCTCTCTGCAACTCTTTTCCTGCTGCACATCAATGACCTGCTTCAGCCTGGTATTGTTGGGTACGCAGGTGACAGTACAGTTTCAGAGAGATACTTGTCCAGCGCAAAAACCAGCGGGGCCGAAGTTCGTTCCTTGAGAGAGGTCATGGTAGAGCAGACAGTTGACCTTAAGCCTTGTCTCCCAATGAGGTGATGATAATCTGGTCTTTTTTAACGCCATCAAAACACAGGCGTGTCTTTTTACCGCTAAAAGGAGTCGTTTCTCTCAAACTCCTACTTTTCGGTGTACATCTGTTCCTGCAACTGATCGGCGTGAGCTCCTAGGCATAGAGTTGACGTCTGGTCTCAACTTTAGCGCCACCATCGTGTGCAAAGCCCAAACTGCGGCAAAAAAGCGATACTTTACGCCTGGACAGCTTTTAACTCTTTACAAAGCGCAGGTCCGATCCTGTATGGAGTATTGCAGCCACCTTTAGGATGGATCAGCTAAGTACTCGTACCAACTAGCCGCGCTTGACTCGGTGGAACGCAGAGCTAAGAGGCTCATTGGTGACGTAAAACTGGTGGATGCTAAGCTTCATAGCTTGGCTCATCGCCTGTTTGTCGGTCTTCTACTACTACAATCTGTCAAATTTCTTTATTAGATTTTCAACTTTATCAATCATTAGGTTCACGGTTGATTGGGAAAATTTGACAGTTTCGGGTAGCTTGACCTGCTGGCGTCTGTACTTCGGTGAGTGTGCTCAAGAACTCCACGACCTCATTCCACCGGCCCCCTTCTACCATCGGACATTTAGACGCACTGCCAGTTACCATCTCTTCCTTGTTGCTATTCCACCGATTCGCACCAAGCGCTTCCAAATGACTTTTATATTGCGCACAGCAAAAGAGTGGAACTCACTATCTGCGTCTTATATATATATATATATATATATATATATATATATATATATATATATATATATATATATATATATATAATATACTTAATATTTAAGTTTCAGTTTTGAGTTTGATCATTGTAATATGTCTAATCCTATGAAGAACAGAATGAAGTAGGTAAATTAAATAAATCGAAAACGAAAACAGTACCCTAATTGCGTAAAACTCTATCAATCAAATCAACCGGAATCAGTTTGATTTTGACAGTTCAACAACATTCATTGCGTTATTGACGTTGTTGAGCAGACAAAATTTTCGAACATATTATGAAGCAATGGATTAGCAATTTGCTTCAAAATTATTCAGATTCCGATCGATAGTGTGTTACGCAATTAGGGTGCTGGCTGACAATACACATATCGACTTGAGGGTCGATTTGAGTCTCGATTCAGTTGTGTATAGATTTATTACCGTTGCTGAATAAGACGCATGCTCAAGTACTGATTCTACACTTAAACAGTGATCGACTGTTTGACGATCAAACTGGACTTGAGGAAGGTTCTGTAACACTGACCTATAACAACCAAAATCCTACGTCTTTTCAACTTGTCAACATGAAAGCGCTTTTTTCACAAAAATAAAGACTAAAAATAATATAGGTACAAAAACTTGTTCGGCCCCTTTCAAAGAGCACATCCAATAATAAAGTGGACTTCGACTGAAGGACAACAGAGAATCGAATCAGCATTTTTATATAAAGGAACGAAACAGTTTTATTTTTATTTATTTTTTCAGTAGGTAAGTGGCTGCGACAGTGATTCAATAAAAGTAATAAAGGCAATAACTTTTGTTCCATTCTAGTAAAACTAGGCGGCAAATGATTATTTTGCCTTGTTTTTCCAAAGTTCTTCAAATATTGAACGAGACACAATAGAAGCTTCATTGTTATGACGTCTATGGGCGTTTAGTGTCCGTGAAAACTTTAACATGAAGTTCTCATAGTCGGGTAAAGCCATAACCACAATGTTCGAGATTATTTTCTCTTCTTGTCTACAAAAGAAACTCTGTAATATTAGTAAGTGCATAGGTAAAGCTCCTTAATTAAGGCGAAAGCGTCAGGTTAGCCCGCGATTTTTTTCTATTTACAAGTCGGTATTAGATTGTACGTTGATCAAAATATAATTTGCGGCCGTAATAAGTATCTATTTACATAATTAGAATCATTAAAGTGATCAATACAACTCTTTAAGACCGGGTAATCCTAATGAATTACTATTTGATGAAATCTTGTCATTTCAGGATTAAACTAACTTAAAGAGTTGTATTACTGATTATAATGATTATAATTCTGTAAATATATATTTGTTACGGCCGCAAATCATACTTTATTTAACATACAACTAAATACTGACTTGCAAATTGCAAAAACCGTAAGAAGATTTTAATTTCGCGGGCTACCCTGACGCTTCTCCCTTAACCTCATCACCTCGTGATAAGTTCAGAACCCCATTTACGTAACAACCTTTCAATCACAATCCAAAGGATTTTGAAATAAATTACTAATCCATTGCTTCATATGTTTAAAAAATTCATCTGTTCTTAAAGTAAATAACGCAATAAATGTAGTTGAACTGTCAAAATCAATGGCTTTTGTAACACCCGTATTTATAAACAAGCAATTACTTGCTACTAAGTAATTTCTTAGTGAAGTCATTACATGAGGATAGAATTCTTCATTATAAAATCTTAGCCTATAATCGAGTAATGTCTGTTACTTCCTTGAGTAAACGCTTGAGTAAGACTCAACGTTCCATTGCAAAATCAAGCGCACAATGGTCGGGTTCTCAATTTTTATTACTCGTAAATCTCCCCATTCAATAAAGCATTTTGATTAATTTCGTGGCTTTCGGGGTTTGTCTTTTGTAGTGATGTGACATTTTTGACAAAAACCTAAGACGCTTGGTAAATGCGTTCTGCTCACGAAGGTTCTGCCTGAATTTTATAATAATTATGGAATTGTAGTAAAACTCAAAAGTAATGGCCTAAATTAATGCCACATTCGGGTGTAATGTTTGAGGAAAGTGAATTACCTATATTTTGTGGACAGGTTTATAACATTGAAGCTAGATTTTTTTTAAATATATTTTGTACAGTACTCGAAGTTCTCAAAACCATCTTTTTGCATGGTAATTTTTATTCTACCATAACAGGATAAATAATTGTTATTCCAATTTAACAACAATTTTCCTATGAATAACAAATGAACCGTAGTAGGTATCTACCTAGGTGCGCTTTGAGGTTTTTGCATCGTCGCGTTGCGCATAAGGGCCCGATCACACGTACCATAACCACACCACAACGGCAACACGTGATCGGGCGCTAATTTGTGTGAAAATTAATAGTTCACTCACATGGCCCACATTTTTGCTGTCAAAATCAACCGTATGTGCGATACCGACCACACCAAGGTCACGTCGCAGCCACAACGCAACCAACAGCGAGACCGCGTACTAGCGGCCAGGCACACCGTAAACACAACAATCTGTCTGTCTGCAAAGACTAGCCACAACGTAACCACATCGCAACTGCTAGCGACGACGCAACCACTACGCAACTGCAAGATGTTGCAGCGACACTATTCACACGTTACCACTGCTTACCCACATTTTGTCGCTGCGATGTGTTATGGCACGTGTGAATGGGCCCTTAATTATTTATTTGTTTGCATGTTTGTTTTCCTTAAAATGATAACCAGAATGTGATGAACTTCAAAAATAATTAAATAATAAAATGTTCAAAACTGGTAATTATTAGGTAGATCTATTTATTATTATTATTATTGTTGACATTTCTCGAGACCCTGGGGCCCCGGACCTTTGGAAGGCGTACGAGGGGCCGAAGCCAACTCGCAGAGGCCCCCTAGACATTTTTAAATAATGAGAAGGCACCAACTGATGATTATGGCTGTATGCACTATGCAAGTGCACCCAAGGACAACCCCCGGGTTGGTGCAGGACTATTACTAATTGGCAGGGGGTGACCTGCACACTCAATAATGGGCCCCCGAAATCGGTCGCTAGCACATAGTGACAAGGGGGCAACACTTTATGAGATGCTTGTGGAGTGGAGAGGTATTTCACGGCTATCAGAACAATCCCGGAAGTAAGGTCAAGATCCCTACCAGCACCTTACTGGAATACGTCCTTCCCCCGACCACTTTTGCTCTTGCGAATCTCCACTCAAGCCGGCCAATAAAGATAAGAAAGAGGTGGGAGCTCTGTTCCTCGTCAGTGTTCACTCCAGCCGGACAATAAAGGCAAGCCAGGGGTGAAGAACACGACTTCTCCCGGGGGGTAAGGGCCCGTGGGGTCGCTACTGCCCATCAGCTCGTCACATGCTGCCCTGCGGGTTTCTGTATCTCTCTTGGTCTGGCTACTCACCCTAGACCTTTTTTTTTTATTTGTGATGGGTTTGCTCTTGACTCTAGTCTAGGTCAGAGGTGACAGAGACAAAGTCGATGATGGAGTGAGCTTACCCAGAAGAAGCCTGTTCACTCTCATTTTGAAGAGATTAGGGTTGTATACGTTCGGAAACACAGACGCAGGTAGTGAGTTCCACTCTTTTGCTGTGCGCATTATAAAAGACATTTGGAAGCGCTTAGTGCGAATTGGTGGAATAGCGACCAGGTAGGGATGGTAACTGGCAGTGCGTCTAGATGTCCGATGGTAGAAGGGGGCCGGTGGAATGAGGTCGTGAAGTTCTCGGGCACACTCTCCGAAGTACAATCTGTAGAAGACCGACAAGCAGGCAACCTTGCGGCGATGAGCCAAGCTATGAAGCTTGGCATCCACCAGTTTTACGTCGCCAATGAGCCTCTTAGCTCTGCGTTCCACCGAGTCAAGCGCGGCTAGTTGGTACTTAGCTGATCCATCCCAAAGGTGACTGCAATACTCCATGCAGGATCGGACTTGCGCTTTGTAAAGGGTTAAAAGCTGTCCAGGCGTAAAGTATCGCTTCACCCTATTTAGGATGCCCAGATTCTTAGCCACAGTTTGGGCCTTGTACTCGATGGTGGCGCTGAAGTTGAGACCTGATGTCAACTCCATGCCTAGGAGCTCAAGTCGATCAGTTACAGGAACAGATGTACCCTGAAAAGTAGGAGTTTGGGCGAAACGACTCTTTTTAGCGGTAAAAAGACACGCCTGTGTTTTGGTGGCGTTAAAAGAGACCAGATTATCATCACCCCACTGGGAGACAAAGCTTAAGGTCAAATCTGTCCGCCCTACCATGGCCTCTCTCAAGGAACGTACTTCGGCCCCGCTGGTTTTTGCGCTGGACAAGTATCTCTCTGAAACTGTACTGTCATCTGCGTACCCAACAATACCAGGCCGAAGCAGGTCATTGATGTGCAGCAGGAAAAGAGTTGCAGAGAGAACCGACCCCTGAGGAACTCCGGCATCAATAGCTATAAGGTCAGAAGAGCAGCCGTCAACAACTACTGTGATCAACCGTTCACTAAGGAAATCTGATATCCAGCTACAAAAATCAGCTGGGATGCCTTAAGCAGGAAGCTTGCTGAGCAGAGCAGCGTGCCAGACCCTGTCAAAGGCCTTCGAGATGTCAAGCGATACAGCCAGTGCTTCACCGTGTTTCTCGATGGCTTCGCCACAGCAGTGCGTGACATACACAAGTAGATCGCCAGTTGACCGACCCCGGCGAAAGCCATATTGACGGTCACTGAGGAGATCATTGTCTTCAAGGTAGATCAGCAACTTATTGTTCAGTACCCTTTCCAAAACTTTGCACAGAATGGAGGTAATGGCGACCGGACGGTAATGGGCAGGGTCTGCACGGTCGCCTTTTTTGGGCACTGGTTGTACATTTGCAAGCTTCCAGGATTTTGGCACCGTTCTTTTATCAAAAGAGAGGCGGAACAAACGTGTCAATACAGGAGACAGTTCAGGCGCACACTGCCTCAACACTGTCGTTGGAATGCCGTCAGGCCCGCTGGCCTTGTTCACGTCTAGACTGCACAATACTCTTCGGACCTCTTTAATGTGTACTGCGATCTCCGGCATCGAGGAGTCACAATGAGGTACAGTACCTTTTCCGGCAAAGTAAACTCTATCAGCACAGACTTAAAGTTTGGAGCACGCAAGCCCCACCACGACGTCAACGTGGAGATACAGCGGTGAATTTATTATTAATCTATAATTTATTTCGGGCTACGCCCATAGTGTCAGTAACAACGGTCTTAAATACTAGTGTTAGTAAACATACAAGTTTTCATTCGGTGTGGAGTTTAATCCAATGTCGCATAGGAGACTCGAGAATATAGTGTTGGTACCGCGAAGACGAGCAAGCATAGAAGCATACTTATAATGGCTGCAAAACGATCTATATGCCTTTCCGCAAACATCTTTGACGCGCTACATCGCGATGGCAGCCCCAACAGTATCATGAGTGCGTTATTATACTGGACACGCAGATCGCTATATGCACGTAAACTATAACTAGTCTACAGGCCGCACGTGTAAAATGACGAGCAAAATGATTTTAACAAAGTAATCTTGACCGCCTCTGTACATCGAGCAAACCTGCGGGCCAGCATGTTGCAGCGTTCTACGTCTCCACGTTCTGCGTATCTACGTTCCCTGTCAATGTCCTTGTCATCTTTCAACTCGTCGGTAACCCAATAACCCAAGTACTTAAAATTGGTCACCCTATTTAAGGGTGCTCCGCCGAACGATATCTCTGGTATAGTTGGGTAACCTATAGAACCTGCTTTAAAAATCATTATTTCGATCTTTTTAGTGTTATTTATTATTTATTCACTTTAGACAACAATATGGTCCATTTTGTTAGTAACAGACACACAGACAGAATAACAAGGAGAAGAATAGGTGACTTAGGCAGGATGTGCAGAGAACGATAAAGCAAGAAATAAGCTACCTGACTATTCTCCCAACATGCACTATGTTGGGAAAAACACTCAGAAAAGGGGACTAAGGACTCCACCACAGTTTTCAGGATGCTATTTTCTCTGACCCGCGTTCTACGCATCAGTGATGTGACTTTTTGCTCTCGGTTCTTCGGTTCTGAGCAAACATCTTCGATGCGCTACAGAAACGGGGCAGCTTCTACAGTATCCTAAAAACATTATTGTATTGGATGCGTAAGATATATAGCGATCTTTCGGTGTAGCTGACCCACAGACCTCCCGCGTACAGACCTTGACAAAACGCTGGGTGATCTTGACTTGGTCTGCACAACGAGAGAATCTACGGGCCAATCAATGGACATCATCTTAAAAATACTAAATAACCAAGTAGCTGCAACCGACTTGGATGGAGAGCCCGTTGGCCGCTGCCGCTCGCTACGCTCGTTCGTCTGGCGCGCGTTTTTTCACAGTTCTAACCTAACCTATTTTTTTTTTAAATCTTTATTGAAAAAAGAGGATTTGATCATGCATGATCATGTCATCCCCATAGTTACATACATCTTACATATTCACATTTTATCTACGTTTTAGGGCACAATCAACCATTTTATATACGAATCTCGCTTCCTCTGATAAGGGGATTGCAAGAATACTGTTACATACACCAGTGTCGTGCAAGCTAATGCCGTAAGCAAGCCAAAAAGATAACCTCTCAGCTTCGTTCCGAACACATTGCACTAAAATATGAAAAACGTCTTCAATAAAATCGCAGTCAGTTCAATTCTTAGAAGCAACTTTGCCCATTAGGTACGCAAAACTATTCAATGGGATATGTCCGGAACGCAGCCTCATAGCAGTTACTATAGTATGTCTAGACAGTTCTGAATTAATAAACCAAGGAGAACGGGACAAATTATTTTGGATTGTTTTATACCATATGCCTTTTACTAGAGAGCGCTCATCAAAATATTCGTTCCACATGTTTCTACATTTAATCCTAATCATATAAAAAACGTCGGTATAATAGGGCAAACAAACCATAGGGAAACCATCAGATAATGCTTGTCTAGCGAGGTAGTCTGCCTCTTCATTTCCTTAGTCGGCGTGCCCTAGCTTGGTTAATGCGACCAACTTCGAGAAAATGCCAGAAAGTTAAAAAGAGGCTCATTAATTTTAAAAAAAGAACAAGCTTTTCAATTTTGTATCATGCACATGGATGAACCAATCTGGGATGTGAGCTCTAAAATAATAACAAAATGGAAATATAATCAATATTTTCTCAGTCTCCAAAAACCCTTTAAACCATTTTAAGCGTCACAGTTGGGTTAACTATAAACTTTAGTTCAAACCTTAAAACAAAGATCGTTAATAAAGCTAAAATTAAACGAATATAAATTTCATCAATAGAGAAACATTTCAAACAAATTATCGCTGAAAATCCTTTAAAACTTTAGAGCAAAAGCTAGAAGTTTGTTGAAATGTTACTACGAAGGGTACGTACGAGTACGAAGACTTCGTTTAACCTCAACTTACTATTGTTCATTTTGTATTGTACCTTGTAGAAGTTTATTGCTTCGGTAAGCGGTCTGACTTTGCAGACAGTTTGTCGGTTTCTGTTACATGCTGAATAAATCCAAACAGCGGGTGTGAACATGGGTCTGCTTTCTGACCCAGAAGTCCCAGCACGAACGCGTGACGTATACGTAACGTAAATTCGACCGATAATAGAATCGAGATAATATTTTCGATTCAATTATCGGTCGAATTTCCGGTCTGCCGAAAACCTCATGCCTGTCGCAAAAATTCAAACCAAAATTTGTTTGAATTTTTGCGACAAGCATGAGGCAAGTATCACACCTCCGCCGCGAAACCATAGCAGCGAAACCGCAGTAGTTCTGCCATGACTAGCCTGTTGTACGACAAGCGAAACAGAAGCGAAACTGCCTGTTTTTTTATGGGTGGGAAATTATCAAATAACTTCTCCCGCTCTGGGCGGAGGGGAAAGGTGTGTCAGACTACTGCCTAAAACCTACTCGTGTTCGTTCACTTCCTTCAGGGTCACGGTATATCTCTTTCACGTGTGATTTCACCGATCATCTCGGAACCCCGTTACACATCCGCGGTCAGGACGCCATTTTGATGCGGTGTCGCGATTGTTTCGTACGTATCTGTGGCAGTCGAAAAGTTTATAAAGCGAAACTCCCATTTTTTTTTTTTTTGTAAAATGGTCGTTGATTTTACGGAAAAACTAATTCAAGAGGTCCGAATTAGACTTAAACCTGCTGTATTTACTAAGCCATCCACACTATAAAAATAATACGAAAAAAAAATACATAATTGGCTTCTCCTAACTTCTTTATTATTTTTATGAATTTTCATTCATTCATTTAAATAAAAATAATAATATTTATCTTCTGTCCTTTTCTTAATGAAATAGAAAGAAAAAGATGCACTGAACTCAAATTTAGTTTAGTTTGTGAACAAGGGAATCGGCCCCAATGCTTGTTATATTATAATAATAAAAGAAACGCTATCCTATTTAATGTGATAATCTCATCGCCATTCTGCATTGTTAATAAAAAATTTATTTCGTTGTCTGGATGACAACGAAATAAATTTTTTCTTTCCATTTTTATATTTGTAACCGAGTTACTATCTTATGGTAACATACCGCGGTCATTATACCTATTATTTTTTTCTACCCTTGTTTTCGTTCAACAGACAAACAAAATACAGTATGTTAACCAACAGAGGGCGTTCCCGTTAACCCGCAATAGTATAGCATCCATACATGCTAAAAAAAATATTACCATTCGAAAACAAAATGGTTTTTATTTTTTTTAATATTAAAATATTCACTAAAAATGTTAATTTGATACGTAAAAGAAACACTCTGTACACGCGTACTTGAAGGACGGAAACATCGCAATTTAGTTTTTATTTTTAGTGAATATTTTTATATTTTTTTGAATATTTTTAGCATTTTTAGTGAATATTTTAATATTAAAAAAAAATAAAAACCATTTTGTTTTCGAATGGTAATATTTTTTTTAGCATGTATGGATGCTATACTATTGCGGGTTAACGGGAACGCCCTCTGTTGGTTAACATACTGTATGTTGCTTTTCGGCCTGGATCAAGCCCAGAAACCGATTTTAATTATAACTCATTCTACTCTTACCTATACACAGCATGTACGTATGCGTGTGTGTATGTGTACTTGTTCGTTCTGTTTTTGTTCTTTATTTGCGTCATGTTAACCGCAAATAAACGTATTTTCGTTGTTTCTTTTTTTAAAGTGTGGTCATAATTAAGGGTGAGGAAACTGAACAACTTTTAACTAAGCTTTAAATTATTAGTCCTCCCATACATTTTGGTCGAATAGGTATTGTAGTTTTGTATGGGACAATTGATTTTATTTTAGCGATGAGAAAGTTGTTCAGTTTGATGGTCTGTCCGGGTAAAATGCTGCAACTTTGCCAACAAAGCCCAAGTTTACCAATTCGGAAAATACATCCAGACAAACAGAATATAACGTACAAAAAGTCTAAGGGCCTTAGCATACCTCCGTCGTGAAACCACATGATGTTTTGCCGATGTTCCGCTACTCGAATCTCGATTGGAGTAGGCAGCGGAACATCACGCGAGTCAGTTGACTGCGGTTTCACTACTATGGTTTCGCGGCGGAGGTGTGCTAAAGCCTTACAACTATATTTTCGGCACCAGACTCATTCCCACACCAAAGATCGCAACAATTACTTTTTTTTTCATAAATATTCAATGTACAGTTAAGACTTCGTTACTATTTTATTATAAAATACCTGTTTATTTTTATAGATGAACTAGTTACCGCCCGCGGCTTCGCCTGCATGATGTGTTGATAAAAAAGTAACCTATATCCTTTCTCAGGCTTCAGAGTATCCATATCAAATTTGAAAAATACATACACACAGATAGACAGACGGACAGACAGACAGAGTTACTCGTAGTTTTGTTTTTATAATATTAGGTATGTATTAGTACGCATACTATTATTATTGAAGAGGATTAGCTGATAATTATAGCGGTTTCATTTGTCATACGGTAGCAGCAAACAATAAAAACCGAAAGGATTAGAATAAACTACACAGGTAATTATCGATACGTTTTGATGGTTTTAAATAAATAAATAAATTTCATTTAATTTCAGGTAAATAACACCCATGGCCACACATAAATTAAAATGAAATAAAATTATAAATAGGTAAATAAAATACAATTAAATAAAATCAAATCATGTCACACAATGATATTCTAATAAACAGATATGTTATACACTTACAAAACAACAGAAAAAAGTGTTCCGCGCCGAGAGGCAGCACACATACACACTTTTCATTCATTTTACATTTCACTACAAGTAAAAAGGATAGAAAAAGGATAGCTTGATAAAACCAATAAGAAAAAATGGGACAGCTAGATGTTGTCAATTGCGCGTGAATGTAAACAAACATTATTCGGGCCACCAATCACCGCACGTTGGCATCATAGACTAACAAATTAACTAGGCAGAAAGTACAAACCGCGTGTACAGAATTTGTAGTCGGGATTTGTGCCTATGTAACGAATAAACACTATTAAAAGGTAGGTAGGTGAAAAATAAAACACGTTTTAAAAAGAAAGAAATATATTGTAAAAATAATCATACACCTTCGAAAAGATTTAATTTATTTCTTTTCTGTCTCTTAGAGAGCTTTTTTATTTCGGGATTATTTTTATGAGCGGAATGGAGGCGAACTGTTGTGTACTTATCAATTATAGTTTTAATTAAATGTATGCGATGATTAAAAGCAGGTGCTTGGTCTTTGGAATGTTCCAGA
Organism: Dicycla oo; assembly: GCA_948252095.1. Classification (NCBI taxonomy): domain Eukaryota; kingdom Metazoa; phylum Arthropoda; class Insecta; order Lepidoptera; family Noctuidae; genus Dicycla; species Dicycla oo. Next base: position 18,909,602 of record OX411728.1, read on the forward strand.
ATTGAGTTAAATACGTTCGAATTTAAAAAAGTTTTTAAAATATTACATTTTAGTCTCTCAATATCCTGATTATTTACAAAATGGGTACCGTTTTCATTTAAATGAGATTTTATAACCGTTTCAGATTTTAAACATACTGAAAACAAGTCTTCTGATGCATAACATAAACCTCCCATGTCTCTGATTGTGACCAACTTGTGGAACTACAATTTTTGATTGGTATATAATGTATCAACACATATTTCACACTTAATCATTTTCGTTAATTTTCGTGCAATCCAACCAGAAATGTAACCTGTTATTTGTTTAACTGACTCTGAGCAGTTTTCACTATTCAACATTTCAGAAAGAATATTTACGTTGTTTTCACAATTTTTGTCACTAGATGTAGGGTTATCTAAAATATTTTCAGTTTCATCTAAATCTAAAGCACGAAGTCCTGATGATGAGTTAACATTTTCAATACCTGATGATGAGCATGTAAGTATAGGTATATGTTCCATAGGAATGCAATTTCCACTAAAGGCGCTGCGTAATTCTAGGTGGTTGAAAATTTTTTTGTACAATCCTTTAAATTGTACTGTGTTAGGATTATTATTATAACCTCCTTGTCGTCTGATTACACCAAAATAATTTTCTATGTGGTCTTGAGATAATCGGTAAGTTGCTATGTACTCTAATGCTGGTGTGTGTCCTGATGTTGTAGCTGCAGTTACATAGGTGGTGAAAAGATGTTTTAAACTTTGAATACAAATCAAAAATCCTAAAAAGCCAGTTTTAGATTTGCATTCAAGTATGGATTTTTTGGATATGTTTATTATGATTCTTTGTCTTATTACACGTTTTGTTTTATTGTAAATTCGTAATGATAAAATATATTCCTTGGCCTTCTCTAAAAAACTTAAAATTTGAGCAGAATTATTTGAATTAATGGGTTTTTTGAAATCATATTTTCCTGATGACCTGGAATTAAAAATGTCAAATAAATCATTGAAGATTGAGATAAACTCTACGGTTGGTTCGGTATTTATAATTTTGGATGATACTATTAATTGATCACAAAGTTCTAAAGCACGGGCTATACTTCTGCTTAATAGCTGTGTGGCTAATTTAACTTTCATTATTTCGTTTCGAAAATGTATATGTCTTTGCGAGAGTTTATTGGCAAAATTTAATCCTTGACTTTTTTGAAGTTGATTTAAAGCAACAATTAAGCTCCATCTTATTTCTTCGTTATTATTTCCAAATATAACTTTTTTTGCTTCGAAGGTATTGCGTACTAATTTGATCATATGGCATGGATCCAAAAATACAGCAACTTCAATGCCGCAATCAGGGTGTAAAAAAGTCGTTTTTAAATTATTTGGCGTTTTTAAATTACAACCTAAAAGTTCAGCCGCAGCCAAGTTACTTGGACAACCATCAAATGTGACTGCCACAACATCAGCACCTCCATCGTAACATTTGCTTATGCAAATATTTATTAAATTTGCCCGCGTTTCTGCCGATAGATTTTTAATAAAAAGTAACCTACTGGCAACTTCCAGCTTTCGTTAAGAGCAACTAAAATGAAGACGTACACTTGTGTAGCAATGTCATTGCTGGGGCTAAAACCGATACCGAAATCAACAAGACCGTCAGTTTTTTTACCAGTCTAAATTGTTTGATGCCTAAGCGCCATTTCATCTGCTACAAGGGTACATATTATACGTTTACCTGATAAAGCACTTCTCTTTTCCAAAATATCAAAGGCTTGTTGCGTGAACCCCGGCGAACAAGGAGTGTTTTCATACCACTTGGTTAATACACGTGGATGTGGCAAAGCAGTATCAAATACACTTCTTACATATTTGTAAGCGGCAGAAGAATAAAAATTAAGAGTAAGTGCGAATTTTCTGAGTGCGGGGGGATACTTTACGCGATATGACTTCTTTGATTTTTTCTTTAAATGGATTCTATTTATTAAATTTAGGACTTCGGTCTTTAAATTAAGTTGTGAAAACTGTTCTTTTGAAATGTAATCTTTTCTCTTTAAATCTTTCAATATCACGGCTATGGTGGCAACACGTTTCTTCAGTCTTTTATTTTGTTGAACTAGTATTTTGTTTTTTTTCTGTAACAGTTTTTTCTTACATGTTAATTCACGTACGCGTTTTTTAAGTGCCGCTTTTCTTGGTGATTCAAAAATATCTTCCATATCCGGTATGCTGACATTGTCGAGACTTGTCGGGGAGTTTTGAATATTTATATTGATGTGTTCCTGGGAAATAAAACAAAATAAGTTAAATAAATCTCGTCACCATCGTGGTAGGCTTTAAAAAAAGTTAAATACAAACGACGTTATAAGTAAAGGGAAACTAGTGGCGGATTGAGATTGTACTGACAGCTGAATAATGATTATGGTTTTATTTAAAATGCCAGAACAAATGCTAGAGCAAATCGTAGGGTAGACTGCGAAATACTCATTTTTTACACTTTTAATTACCTCTATAACGGGAACAGCGTTCTTTTTGAGAAGTGTTCGACCTTTGTTTGAAGTATATTTATCAGTAGCCTTGAAATGATTGCTACAAATTCTACTGCTTTTTGAGGGCGTCCAACTGGATTCACTTCTTTGTTTACGAACAATTGCGATCCACTCTTGAAGCCGGATCTCAGTGGTTGGAAACCTACGAAGAAAATACGGTAAATAGTCAAACTCGCTGTTGTCACACAGTAAAGTAATATAAACGATTCATTTCTTTGTTTACGAACAATTGCGATCCATTCTTGAAGCCTTATAGTATAATATAATAATATAATATCCTGGGACATTTCACATGGTAGCTTTATTTTAACACTATCTGTGACATATCAAGGTAACGATAAGCTATTAATATTTTCTTTTCCTACATATTATGACATGTTTAATTTATAATTAAATATATCAAACAAAATTATAAAGAAAAGTTATTAAAAGGGAAACTAGAACTCTGCTGTAAAGATGACTTTACTGCCTAATATTCGCATCTGTACTTTTATTCTATGTCCGGAGTGTAAGCATCCTTGTCGTTCTTACGAAAAAAAATGTATTTTCCATCTCTTTCTTTTTTCTAACCTCCAAATATCAGAATATTAGGAAAATAATTGAAATATTTTAATAAATCGAAGTATATTGTGTACTTACGTGTGGTATGAGATCCCTTGTGTTTTATTAACTTTGGTATCATAATTGGTACACTTTCTAAATACACAAGATGGCATTTTGGATGGTAATTACGTAGCAGCGCGCAACGTATCACTCGTAGACGTGCGTGACACAGACTAAAGGCAATACGTCCCAATTAGGACGTTTTCTAGTCTTCACGATTTGCGCGCTCATAACATATCTGTTTATTAGAATATCATTGATGTCACACCAAAATAAAAAAAAATAAATAAAAAGTTTTACTTACTGCAATCCTGTAAACTATGTTTCGTTCAGCCAAAACATGCAGATTTTGCGACTTAGAAACACGTGAGCAAGCTAAGCCGTGCTGACTGTGGGAAAACCATGGCGTGCACAAATGTATCTGCCATTGAAAATTCAACCTTAAACCCTTCAACTGTCTGAAAAACCCCATACATTATGTCAAGGTCATGTCAAGGTGTGCTCGAATGTCAGCAGAACCCCATAGGTTCACTAGTACTGTAAGCCCGCGGTCACTATAGGACGATGTTTTTTACGTTTAAATAATATTTAAGATGTACGTTTATATACCTATTATGTAAAGATTTCAAAAATGGGAATTGCAGACGTTTATAATGAAAGGGTAAGTTATTCCTCCCTAGTTCAGGGACTCGCAATCTAGTACCATTGCATAATATCTGCGCGTCCAAGTTACGCATTATCAAAACGGGTATACCTACCTTTGATTCCAGCTTATGGAATGGCACCCCGGCTAGCTCCAAAGAGTTTAGAAACTCCACGGGATAGCTCACAGTCATCAGATGACATGTCTGTGTCGATGGAGTTGTACGCTGATGTATCGCTAGTTATTTCGTCCACAATTTTTTATTAATTTTCATAACAGTCAGGTTTTTTGGTGCCAATATGTTTCTTTCACACAGAAAATATACCTATACATCCTGGATGTGTTGTTGCTTTGGAAAAACTTGCACAGAAGACGCGCTTATCGCATGCGCGACTTCTGATTCCACAACATGACAAAATTGGTTGGTGAATAGAAATGGTTTTATTCACCAAACAATTTTGTCATGTTTCCTTCTTCATCAGTTTCTAGTCGACCTTCACCTATCTCGATAAGTTTCGCGTCACTGAATAACTGGACACGCATGTTAGTGGTGAGATGCAGCTTTTCAACTTTGGTCCAGATACAGGTATGATGTTTTAAGACATGCGTTAATTTCGTCTGCTGCAGTGGCTCGCTCGATGACAGGCAAAGTCTGCCTAAAGTTACCAGCCAGTAATATCACACAACCTATTAACGTTTGATTGCTGTGTATGTTCTGTAGACAGCGATCAAGAGCCTCGATGTCACGTTTGTGTGCTATAGTGCACTCGTCCCATACAATCAGCTTGCACTGTTGCAACAGGGCGCCACGGGCGCTGCTCTTACTGATGTTGCAGGTTGGGGTTTCGTCACTTTGATTAAGAGGTAATTTGAAGACTGAATGTGCCGTCTGTTCTGTTTAATCAACGCTTAGCAATGTTGCAGCGATTCTAGATGAAGCCACAGCTAATGCAATGTTATGGTATTATAGTATAATTAACAAAAAAGTTTTGCCTGTACCACCCAGGGCATCAAGGAAAAAGCTCGTCTTTACACTACAATCCGTTTTGCGTGAAAAAGATTCTTAACTAAATAATAAAATAAAAATCGAATATCCAATTATTTCTACTACTACCTAAAAATGATTATGCCGACTATAAGTTAGTAATAAATGACGCTCCGCTCAGGTCATTCGTAGTGTACGGCCTAAGTGCACGCTCGACTCGAGCGTCCGGCGGGGCGGGGCGTGCGACGTTCGTGTTAAACACATGCAAACACTCGCGAGTGTCCTGAGTGAAGGCCGAGCGGCGCTCGGTGATTTAGCACGCAACGCAGAACGCCCGGCTGGACGCTTTTTCACTAGGGTCGTACACTTATTGTGGTAACTTTTAAACTATTCGTTAAAATTACTTAGGGCCGGTTTTTTGATCGGTAGTTAACTCAACCAATGGTTAAATATAGTAACTAATGGTTGAATTTTGGCTAAATGTGAAAGGCTAAACGTGCGTAAAGAAAGTATCCAATTTAAATGTATTTATGGTTCACTATTTTGGCTATAATAGCTTCCACATAAAAGAAATATTATATATTGTTGCAGATTTTTATTGAAAACTTTTTAAGTCAAACAATCCCACACTACATTATCTTCGTGTAACTAACGATTTAGGCATAACTCTCAGAGGACGGGAATTTTTCCGACTTACTTGATACTTATCATTATATTATCGCCAAATCACCCAAAATCTTCATACATTTCTTGCCTATGTGTTATTCTAACGTATAAGCATAATAATATTACATGCTATGTTCAAGCTAGCTCAAGCATGTGCAAGCTATGTTTCATCAAAATCCGTTCAGTTGTTTTTGCATAGAGTATCAAACATCCATCCATCCATCCTACCATGCGTTTATAATATAAGGAGGATGTTAAATAATAGTAGTTTATGAAACTGTTACATAATGAGGGGTATTATAGAGGAGGAGCTATTATTATTATAGAGTAGCACCTGGCTAAGTAATAACAGCCGCATGGGTCGATCCATCAGGTTAAGCAACGCTTGCCGGGGTTGGTCCGTGGATGGGTGACTATCTTTACGAGACTCCGAGACTTCTCCGTGCCTCGGAAAGTATGTTAAGCCGTTGGTCTCGGCTGTCATTCGTGGATCTTTAACAGTCGTTACGGGTCGTCAGAAGCCCGAAAGTCTGATCAGTCTTACTAAGGGGTATCGTATTACCCAGTAACTGGGTTGTGGAGGTCAGATAGGCAGTCGGGCCATGTAAAATACTGGTACTCAGCTGCATCCGGTGAGACTGGAAGCCGACTCCAAAATTGTTGGGAAAAGGCTAGGCAGATTGATTGAATGAGGGGTATTATAATACGAGTTTGTGTCCAAAAAGCGAGCCCTAAGCGAGGTTTTAATAGTATCACACGATTGTTTTAATACCTAGTTTTGTGCAGTTTCATACATTACTCTATCTACACTCATGCAATAGGTTTTTACCTATTAATTATTATTATTATTATCTATTATTATTTAAGTTAAAAAACACAATAATGGCTCCGAAACTATAGTAACGTGGATTACGTTACCATGGTTACGAAACTATCATCAGTCAACCGTGTATGCACCCTAGCGCGGTCCCCATATGCAATGATAAAAATCGAAATTAAAATCTCCATGGTCTATCCGAAGTGTTTTTCAATAGAAAAAAAGTTATTCTAAAGCATTATGTTGTTTATCATAATAAAACGTTTTAATTTTGTTTGAGTTGTACATGCAAAAAGTCTGTCATTATGGTACTATGTTTTTATTCATAATCAGAACTTTACGATATGTAGATAAAATAACTTTTACATTATTGACCAGTAGGTGAATCTAACGACATTGCCTAACCCTCTTTCATGTTAACTGATTTATTTATCATAGACAAATGTGCCTTATATATAATACTAACCTCCTATTAGATTAGTGACGTCCCCATTACGAAAGTAAATTGACTTTGAACAAGGGGCGTATTTCAGGACGGACTTAGTTTCATCCCTGAGGGCAGAGGGATTAAGTACAAAAGTGCCCAAAGAGGGTTTGGTGGAAAATTTTAATAGCGTGGTTTGATTAGTTTGGGGTAGGAAGAAACAATTGAAGTTCGAAAACTCGAAACCTTGTATTACATATTACAATTTCGGGATAATGGTGGGAGCCTTTATATGTTGATAACGTTTACAACGGATTAACACGTAGGATAAATTTTATTCCAGTAGTACAATCTCGTGGGATAACATTTGATAAGTAAATAATTTATTTCTATCAATAAAACAGCTGAAATGTTGGTATTATAAAAAAAAAAATCTGCATTTTTAATATTTGTTATAATCCTGATAATCATGCAAACCGGTGAGGATTACTTTTTCTTTGAATATATTCTTCATCAGGTGTCTCGGGCAGTTACTCAAGGGTACTTCGATGTACTCTGAAATGCAGAAAAGTATTTAGACGCTTAAATTTTTGCCTTTCATACATCGACATACCGACCTCGCCGCCGAGGTCCCTCGCGACGACCTTGTAATAATCGTCCTCCCCCCGTCCCTTGCTCGGGTATGAAGTGCCAGCTGGTGGCGTAGCTGAGCCAGTAGCTTTAAACTCCCCTGACAATAATAATCACTCAAATTTGATCCAGCCTGTCCCATCTTGCTGTCCTCCCCCAGCGACGCCCTAAGCCGAGGCTCGTTCCCCACAGGGGGAGCCCTTAGCGTGTAGTCACTTAATCTGTAAGTTTTATGCCCCTGGCTGGAGGCTTTGAGTTCACTTAAGGCAGCCACAGTATAGTCCGGTTAAGTAGTCACGGCCTCTCTAGGCCAACTACGAGATGCCATATATAAAAAAAGCCTTTCATACAGCATCTTTCCCTCGAAGGGAAACAACCTCTGGGACACAAAATGAATCAAATGTGAATTAATTAGTGAACCGATCTAACGATGTCGAATTTCGGCACCCTTTCGTTCACCTACCGAATGATTGAAATAATAAACGAAAGGAGCAGATGAACATTCATTCTTGAATAATGTGTCGTTGTCGTTTGAACACGGAAACAAGCAAAAATTAACATTCACTCGAGTGAGCCATTTAATCAAGTGAAACGTCTGATAACAGCTTTACCGATTTCCATGCAGCTAAGCGTTTTGGAGATCCTCGAGAACAAACCAGGTTCTGAAGTCATCCTTTATTTTCAAGATATTTTTGTACATATTTTTTGTACCGGTGCGGAAAATTTATTCGACATCTTTCGTGGTATGTACATTAGACATTATAAATGATTTTATTTCTGTAAGTAGGTTTGTACAGTAAACGCTCAAAAGTCCATAAGCATGCTAAGGATTACATTGCTATGCGAGCACGAACTAGTACGTGTGCGTGTATGAGCCAACATTCCGCAGATAACACACACTAATGAATTGTCGCATGTCGTCGTACTACGCGAAATAACATTATATTTCTGTTGAATTTAGAATAATCGTCATAGTGGCGACCTGTTCTTACCATTGCATTGCTAAAATTCGCATAAACATAACATGTGCTGGTAGCTGTTTGGGCTAAGCAATGGTTTCACGATCAATGAAGTCTGAGTTCGAATCTTAATCACAATGTTGGACTGTTTTTAGTTTCTTTGGAACCATAATACGAGTAATATATTCCTATTTTAAGCAAAAACTTTTTAGATTTTTATGTTCATTTATTATTTATTTTTATAAGAAGTTAAATATTAGTTATTGTATTATTATTTAACTATTTTTGTGATTTTTAATTTATCTTTCGGTGTTGGAAGGTTTAAATAAAAAAGTCGTGCTGAATGGTAACAAAAATGTTTATTCGTTTTATTTAGTTATTTATAAAATTAACAAACTTAAGAGAATTGTGACGTTACATTCCTACTAGATAAAAGAACTTTTTTTTTTAACCGTTCATAGGATTTTTTGTTGTATACCCACTATGTTCTATGTTCTATGTTATTGGGTTTGGTTTCCGCACTTAATCCTTCAAGTGGACCATTGTGCGTGAGCCATAGCGGCCGTCGGGGTTTATTCCAACCAGCCCACCTCCCTCCAGAAATTGGTCATGGCTTCTGGTCTGTTCAGAACATCTGTTAAAGATTTGGGTGTCCCGAGGGTTTCTGTTCTAATCTGGGCAACGCCTGTGCACTCGAAGAGCACATGCGGAACGGTTTCCTCAGCCTCCATGCAAGCTCTGCACAGAGGGCTGTCCGTTATGCCCATTGTGTAAAAGTGTTTGTTCAGCGAGCAGTGTCCTGTGATGGTCCCCGTCATCAAGCGCAGGCCATTACTATCCAGGCGTAAGAGTCGCCTGGTTAGTTTGCCATCTAGGCTTGGCATAGCCTCCCTGGACTGCCTGCACCCTGGTGTTGTATACCCACTTAGTCAATTCATAATAACATAACAAAGAAATGATATTCTAATAACACATATATAATTGTCAATACCTATTTAGTTTTCTATGATCTACCTTTCTAACTTTACGAAATGAGTGACCAAGCGAACAAGATAAAGAATGTTATATTTATGTCCCATTACTTCCAATCAAGTAAAAACTTACAAAAAGTCAAATACTGCGTGAGATTTGAACTCACGGCTCACTGATTCACGCATCTATCTATATTGGATCTTGAAATAAAACTCGAACGTGCTTTCACTTGAACAGATCAACCGACTGAATTTTATTAGAAAAAAGCCACAAAGTCACATAGAGAGTGACCACAGATAAAACATACATAATGCATAGTCTACACTAGATGTACTTACATCATCTGTACTAGTATTATTTTTATATAAACTAACACCCCCACTATATAAAAATAACAACATAAACACAAACTCATTTTTTAACTAAACCAATCGCAGTTACAAAAGCTTGATGTTTAATTGAAGTTAAACTTTTGGTCAACAAATCTGCTGGCATGTTAGCGGTACATAAATACTGAACATCAATAAACTTTTGTGCAATAATTTCTTTACAAAAATGAAATCTTATATCTATATGTTTAGATTTATTATGGAAAACAGGATTAAGCAACAATTTTTGGGCACTTTGATTGTCATTGAAAACTACTATAGTATATAATCTGTCTGTAATTTCACATTGCAAGTTTCTTAGATAAACTGCTTCTTTACAACATTCAGAAATCCCTATATACTCAGCTTCAGTGCTGGAAAGTGCAACAACCCTTTGTTTCCTGCTTTCCCAGGATATTGCACCTCCTGATAATTTAAAAATAAAACCTGTATATGATCTTCTACTAATAATGTCACTACCCCAATCGGCATCAACATAACCAAGTATATCAGAATTTTGCTTTGAATCATATTTCAAGGCATAAAATTTGGTTTTCTTTAAGTATTTTAAAATACGTTTGGCATGTCGCCAATGTTCTTTGGTATGACAATTATTAAATTGGCTCAAATAACTTACAGAATATGATATATCAGGACGACTTAAAACTGACAAATGCATCAAACTGCCTATCAACTGTTGATACGGTATGCTATTGTCACATTGGTTACATTCATTGAGATTCAATTTACATTCCATGGGTGTATCTGATGTGTGACAATCTACCATGTTAAATTTACTTAACAATTGATCAATGTAATTCTCTTGGTCTAATGTTACAGAATTTTCATTATAGTTAATTCTCATACCCAGACATTGCCTTATTTTACCTAAATCTTTTATCTTAAAGTTACTTCCTAAAACCTTTTTCAAATAATCTACTTCTTTACAATCATTTGAAAATATAAAAAAATCATCAACATAAAGAGCAATTATTGTTTTACAATTTCTGTTACTTTTGATAAACAAACATGGTTCAAATTTAGACTTGACATAACCTACGAGTATATTACTTAAACAATCCTCAACCTTTTTATACCACATTCTTGAAGACTGCTTCAACCCATAAATTGCCTTCTTTAACTTTAACACTTTACCATCATTTATGTCACCAAAACAATCTGGTTTTTGCATGAAAATATCTTCTTCAAGATGTCCATTTAAAAAAGCTGTTTTAACATCTAAGTGTGTTGTCTCTAGACCTAATTTTACAGACAAAGCAAATAATAATCTTAAGGTCGAGAACCTTACCACTGGGGAAAAAGTTTCGGTGTAGTCCACTCCATGTCTCTGTGTAAAACCCTTTGCCACTAAACGCGCACGATATATAACTTTATCATTCACATCACATTTTTTTTTTTAAGAACCCATTTACACTGAACAACACAACCATTTGATGGTGCATCAACAAGCTCCCAAGCTTGGTTGTCCGCGAAGCACTGAAGTTCCTCCTTTACAGCCTTTTCCCAGAATTCCTTTTCAGATCCAGTTAGTGCCTCCTGCAATGACACCTCTCCAGCTTCATGAAGCTTCTGATGTGGATGTTGTTGACTACTGAACCCAAATCTGTCAGGTTGTTTTCTTACTCTATTTTGTCTGGTTTTAGTTAAAATTTCTGCACTCTGTTCCGCATCTTCATAGTCACTAGGTACATAGGATGAATCAGAATCCGTATTGATTATGGAATCTTCATGAGATAGTAAACTTTCTGACATTTTCTCTGATTCCCCCACTGAAAGTGTATCTGGTAAAGTTTCTACTGCATTTTTCCTCTCTGTCACGGCTATAGTTGTGGTTGTCTTGTCTTTTTCTACAACTATCACATCTCGACTAGTAGCTATAACTTTCTTATGAGGCTCATACACTCTATAGCCTTTACTTCCATCAGCGTAGCCAACTAAAATACATTCTTGGGCCTTCTTATCCCATTTGTTCCGCTTTTCTTTGGCTATGTGTACCATCACTTTACTACCAAACACCCTCAGATGGCTAATATCTGGTTTGGCATTATGCCACAATTCATAGGGAGTTTTACCTTGCAATGCTGATGAAGCGATGCGATTGTGTAAATAAACAGCTGTGTTTGTAGCTTCGGCCCAGAACATTTTACTTAACTGTGCATCAAACAGCATGCACCTTGCTTTCTCAACTATAGTTCTGTTCATTCTTTCGCATAACCCGTTCTGTTCAGGAGTATAAGGGCATGTTGTCTGGTGAACAATGCCCATTTTCTTTAGGTAACTGCTAAATTCAGTATTGCAAAACTCGCCTCCATTATCACTTCTGAGTATTTTGATCTTTCTATTTGTTTGATTTTCAGCCACTGCTTTATAATCTTTAAATTTTTCCAAAGCATCACTTTTGTTTTTCAGAAAATAAATAGCTGTCATTCTGCTGAAATCATCTACAAACAAAACAAAATATCTCGAGCCCCCAATAGAATTACACTCCATTGGGCCACAGATGTCTGTGTGAATAGTGTTCAACACCTCTGTGCTTCTATTACCAACATGTGTGAATGGCAGCTGGGATTGCTTGCCTTCACAACAAACAGTACAGGTAGATTTAGTGATCTCCACTTTGTGTTCCAAAGTCATTCCGTCAACTGCATTTTGCATTTTATTCAGACAGTCACTATTTATATGTCCAAGCCTGCGATGCCAGATTTCACCAGATAAGATTGCTGCTGCAGATAAGTTTTCTTGAATTTTTAACTTGTAAACTCCATTTTCTAAAGATGCATAGGCAACCAGTGTACCATTTTGGTTATATATTTCACAGGAATCCTTTGTAAACTCAACTTTGTTCCCTTTGCTGATTAATTGACGCACTGACAATAGATTGGTCGTCAATTTTGGTACACAAAACACATCTTTTATATCAACATCAAAACTGCAATCACCAGTAAGAGTGGTAATCTTTACATCGCCCGAACACAAAATCGGCACTTTTGTCTTGTCGGCGACCACAATAGTTTGATCCTTTTTATCGTAAGAAATATTCTGAAGCCATTCTTTATTCGGCGTTAGATGCACGCTGGCCCCGGAATCAACATACCAATCTTGAATATTGAAATTTCCACTTAAAAATACTGCACTGAACGCATTCGTTTGTTTACGTTCATTTCCTTTGTTATCCGATATATCCACCGTACATTGTGATCTATAGTGGCCTATTTGTTTGCATCTATAACATTTAATTTCTTTCTTCGTCTTCGTTGACTTTGAGTTTGAGGATTCACTATGGCCGCCATGATTGTTGTTTTTCTCAACCATAGATTTCTTTGCCGATGAGTGTTGCCGGCCGCGGCCTCTAAAACCACTGGCCAATGCACTATTTCGTTCATCGTTCATTTCAATTCCGGTTCCTGTTTCCATGTCGAGTAACTTACTTTTAATGGCATCGGTTGTTATTTGGATTCCCGAATGTTCTATAGCCATTATCATGGGGGCGTATTTTTCAGGTAGCCCCGCCAGCAGCAACGAGCCAATCCATTCCTCATTAATCTGGAATCCCGTTCCACACAACTTCTGACCCGTTTCTATGATTTTCGTTACGTAGTTGAGCATGGAACTACAATTTTCTAGCCTAATCGATATTAGATTTCGAAGTAAGCTTATTCTCCTTGAAAAGCCGGAATCATCGAACAGCGCCTTGAGTTTGTCCCATAGCTCCTTAGTAGTTTTAACATTTCTTATGTGCACGTACAATGTGGCGTCAATCGTGAGAATCAGCTTAGCTTTTGTTTTTGCATCTTCCTCGGCAAACGACTTAACATCTTCTTCTTGAATGCATTTCGTCATTCCTTCTAGGATTAGGAAGTTTTCCGCCGCAAATACCCATTCACTATAATTTTCTCTTCCTTTGAGCTTCGGTACATTTACAATGTAGTTAGCCGCCATTGTTATCTTGCTGCACTGAGAAGTTTATCTTCTACTTGCCTGACTAGCTTTCTTATTATCCTACTGCGAATAAAAAATACTTTCTTACTTCCGCGTGATAATTTACTAAGAAAAGCTACTCTGGAGCACTGGGGCTCTGGGCCCATAACCTATTGGATCTTGAAATAAAACTCGAACGTGCTTTCACTTGAACAGATCAACCGACTGAATTTTATTAGAAAAAAGCCACAAAGTCACATAGAGAGTGACCACAGATAAAACATACATAATGCATAGTCTACACTAGATGTACTTACATCATCTGTACTAGTATTATTTTTATATAAACTAACAATCTACACGCGCTTAACCGCTAGGTCATCTTTACACATGTTATAACTTTGAAATTATGAACTACAATCAGTTGTTGACGACGCATGTTTATGTTCTTGGAAATAGAAGGTCTTAAGTCAAACTAAACGCCAAGCTATTGCTTTGTGAGTTTGCTTATCGACTTTTGGTCGCGACTGTACAAACACTTTTACAAGTCAATCATGTTTTTTTTTTTTTTAAACTAGATGAGGTCGGCGTTTCCTATCTGACTACTCTGAAAAGAAAGGCCGAAACAAACTCAGAGGTCACAGTCTCTTATAAATTCCAGACATAATCTTGGTCACTTCATGTCAAGACCATGTAGATTCGTGTCTGAAATGGTATTTTGAGGAAAGAACCACATAGATTAAGACGACCTGTCCAGTCAGAGCACGCATTTGTCAGTAATCGCGCAGCTCAAGTCGGAACTTAAGGAGCTCAACGATTCGACGAACAATACCAAAGAAAGGACATTTGGGTAGGCCGCATAAATTACTCAAACTGCCAGACCATGATTAAAAATTACTGAAAAAAAAAAAAAAACAAACAAAAAAAAGCAACGACCTACATAGTCTTCACATAGAACTTAGTTAAGATACCTACTAAATGTTATGAAATGGTACATCATTTAAAGCTGAACACCTAGACACATAACAAAATCGAGAAATTTAAAGCATTTTCTAGGCCTGTCTCTATCCTCTTTTTGTGAACCTTACTATAAATAAACGAACCTGAGAAGAGCGGCCTTTAATTAATGCGCGCACAAACACGATACAAGGAAAAAAAAAAACTCGTGGGCCTAATATGACGCATAAAATTAAAAATGTAGTATAAAAGAAAAATAAAACCAATGGCAATGGGCTAAATTTGCGTCATATCCGCGCAAAAAGGCGATCGTTCAGCATAATGCTGCGAATCATGTGCGAAACAGTGTCTCAGCGCTGGTTTTCAGCGACAGCCGGCGTATAATACGATATGATACCGGTTACGATTGCACTGTTCAGCTTCAACGATTTGCATCTAGGTACAGACGCCAGCAGGTTTCCATCAACCAAATTTTCCCATTCAACCTTGAACCAAATGCTTTAGCGATAAAGTTGAAAATCTGACAGATTCTAGTAGCTTGATGTGCTGGCGCGTGTACGTAATAGTGATCGTGCCAGCCGAATTAATTAGATCAACCGCCAAACATAGTCCGTATTTTTTCAAATCAGAGGAATCAGATCGTAAGGTAGAAATTACCAGTTATGGCCTGCATGCTCATTATGAAGAAGAAAAGAAAAAAACAAAACACTGCAGTTTACATTACCTTCAAATTCGTCACCCCTGCAATTAATCATGTCTAAGTAGCAACCGTTGATGAAAGTTTTGTAGACGTATGCCCTTATCTTCGACATCGCACAGACTGGCCTGTAGTGGCTCGGACAGAACAAAGGGCAGGATTCACCATACATCCTTCTAAGGCTGGTTTTATATTGTTTCATGCAGAATTTTAGGGGTGTTTTCTTGAGCTCTGTAGAAGAAGTTATATTTTATTTCATCTAAGAATCACAATTTTATGAGAAGCACTATATCAAAATATTATTACAATTATTTTTTTTGTTTACAAAACACTTATTTTACAACTAGAAAATGTCCAACTGACAGGTCAGGAACGCATTTTCTCAACGGCCGGACTGTACGCGTCTTAATTCCGTACACTGACTGCTACAAGGATCTTTTGGCACTCTGATGACGTTGACAGGTTCATGCGATTGGTACAACGCTCAATAGACAGATATTAGTTGCTAGGAGTTCAGAACTGGCCGAGGTTTCCTAAATACATAGATGAATTTGCGAATTCTATTAGTGAGTAACCTGAGACAATATACACACACGGTCATCTGATCCCAAACTAAGCAAAGCTTGTACTATGGAAACCAGCTAACTGATATACTACATACACTCCTTTTTTTTGTAAATACATACTCGTACTTATATAGATAATTACACCCAGACTCAGAACAAACAGACATGTTCATGCACACAAATGTTTATCCTAGATGGGAATCGAACCCACGACCTGCGGCATGATAGGTGAGATATTAACCAACCACGCCAACTGGTCTGCCATTTTCAATCGTATTGGGAAAAAAAATGGCGGCGTTGATTCAGACTTAGGTCACGCTGGGCACGCCACAATTGCGGCGATAAGTCCCCTCTTTGAGGAGTGGTTGGAGAGGCGTCATGGCACCCTCACCTTCCGCCTGACGCAGGTCCTCACCGGACACGGTTGCTTCGGGAGGTTCCTGTTCCGGATAAGGCGGGAGGAAACGCCCGGGTGTTACCACTGTGTGGATCGCCCGGAGGACACGGTGGAGCATACGGTGGAGGTCTGCCCGGCTTGGGCAGAGCACCGCCGCGTCCTCGCGGAGGCGATCGGCGGCGGCGATCTCTCGCGTCCGGCCCTGGTAGAGGCCATGGTACGGAGCGAGAGTGCATGGGAAGCCGTCACCTCCTTCTGCGAAGCTGTAATGCTCGCGAAGGAGGAGGCTGAACGCGTGAGGGAGAGGCAATCTTTGCGCCCTCACGCCCCTAGTCGCCGTAGGAGACGCCCTGGGCGTCGGGAATCAATAGCCGATTCCCGGCCACCGTAGGCGCGGGCTTGCGGATGGCGAGCAACGGGTAGCTCGCCGTCCGGTAAGGACCAGGCTCGGGTCGACGGCGCGTTGTGTTCCACGCGCGCCTCAAAGAGATGTCAGCACTAGCTGAAGGGGTCCGCTAGGGCCGATGGCCGCCAGGGTTGCGGGTTGTTCGAAAGAGTTACCGTGGCCCTGGCACAGGCAACTGAAGGAACACGGGTGGGTTTTAGTCAGTAGAAGTCTGACACGCCCTCCCGCTCCACCCAGAGCGGGAGAAGTTATTTGATGATTTCCCATCCACAAAAAAAAAAAAAAAGACTTAGGTCACGCGCCAGAAGATTCTTGTACGGCTAAGCTCTGACTGCAAATGACTTGGACAATGTTCACAAGGCCAGAAGATTTTTTTTTTTAATAAAAAATATTTATAAATTGCATAAAGGCTGCATGTATTTACGTCTGATAAAATACTCACCAACATTATTACAAATGCTGTAAGCCTTAAAGGTACATTCCGAGGTGAACATAATATATTTTCTTTCATTTTCATCCAAACCGCACGTCATCCGTCCCTCTTGCGGGCAATCATCATACTTGCACTTCTCGCACGTTGCTATACTTAATAATGCTTAAAAAAATGGGTAAGTTTAAATTATTTGGGTATTAATACTGGACTGTTTGGTATCCACGGTCGTCGGTCTCCCAAGCGTTTCGACTCCACGTAATGATAACTAAAACCCGCGATTTTTATTATTGATTTAATACTTCAAGCACACCAATACAAATAAACCGGCCAAGGGCGTGTCGGACTATGCGCAATGAAGGGTTCCGTAGTTGGGATGAATTTATCCCAAGAACAAATTTAACTTTGTAGTTGAAAACATGTTCTCCCATACATTCCAACTGCAAATGTAAGTTTGTACGCACAATATTAAGAGATTCACCATGAAAACTTATAAGAAGTCTATGGTCTTAAAATAAGACCATAGACTTCTTATAAGTTTTCCTGTATTATATAGGTATAATATATAACTATTTTCTGTATTTTTTTCAAAATTTTAGGCCAGTAGTTTTGGAGATAGAGGGGGGAATGGTTAATTTTCGTCTATTTTCTTGGATAACTTTAAAACAATTTATTTTAAAATTATAATATATATATATATATATATGAATATGAACAACTTTCACTATGGGACCAAACCTGAAATCGCGAAAAAAAAATCAGCTGTTCAGTACATTTTGACGAATTATGCCAACATAAATGTACTGAACAGCTGATTTTTTTTTCGCGATTTCAGGTTTGGTCCCATAATGAAAATTGTTCATATTCATGGGTAGAACACCCTGTGAAAGTTTAGTTAATGATTTAAAAATAGTCCTGTATATATATATATATATATATATATTTTTGAGATGCTCACAGTAAGTACTTTCATTTGATATGTCACACGGCACAGTCTGCAGATTTTTTTAAAAATTTTCTTATTTTCTCTCATAATTGACCCCCATATTCAGAATTTATTTATTTCCGTAACACGTTCGTGTTTGGGTCACAGAAATTCATATGTGTACCAATTTCGGTCCGTTATATTCGGAGCAAATTGGCTGTGACAGATGGACAGACAGACAGACGCACGAGTGATCCTATACGGGCTCCGTTTTTTCCTTTCGAGTTACGGAACCCTAAAAATATATTTAATAAGTATCAGGCCAGCGTAACTCCGGGTGTCAAAACAGATCTGATAATACCATTTTTTTTAAATCAATCGAGCTGTTTATGCAGCAATAATTGAATCAATAATAATTTCCAATTAGGTGGATTTTTTACTGACAGATTTTTTTTATGGGTGTCCTTATTTTATAGACTATTTCTATTTATTTTTCTACTCGGGAGGACAGTTGAAAAACTTTTAAAATGTTTGTTTTGTGTGGTTTATATTTTATTATTTAGTGTTTAGCTTTTTTATATGTATTTTGTGTGCGTCACTTTCACGTGAATAAACTGTTTTTCTTTCTTCTTTCTTTTACCCTCTTCTTCGTCTTTTATATTCTTTTGATTAAAGTTATCTGACCATTAAATTGAAAAATCTGCCCTGGTTACTGTTTGAACTACCAAGCAATAACTGAAATTTACCTAAGCCCCTCCTGCTCTGTAAGATATGCAAACCAACGTTGTTAAAAGAACAACTAACGGAGACAGTAGCAATGAATATAATTTAGATCTAAATGAGAAAGCACGAGATTCATCGCTTTACATTATTTACTTCAGCCACAGCGTTGTGTGGGAGACAATTCAAAATGTCACATCGCGAAAGGACAATGAAAAAGACTGGGCACTGCATTGTCTTCATTAGTTCTGTGCTTGCTTAGATATACCTATATATTTTATTAATGTCAGCCATATGTTTGGATTTGAGTTCTAAGTAAAGGCCCGGCTACACGCTCAATATTACTTGCACAAATATCTTAGCCACAAACTATTTGTGCTAAAGTCGCTATCGTCTGGTGTGGGTGGATGCCACACAGTGCACCACGTATTTTGCCCAAAGTTTTACACGAACCGTGTAAAATATTAGACAATAATTTAAGCTGGCTTAATGTGCACAATTGCACAGGCAATTTGGCATGGGAGGAAAGATAGCATTAGGTAATCTAACCTTTTCCTCATTATTGATAGGTCCACTGTCCCATATGCAGATACAATATTTAAAACAATGGAACAGACCACATAACCATATTATATGGTCTGTTCCATTGTTTTAACTTCTAAACTAGAATTATAAAAAAAAAATAAATTAAAAATAAAAATTAACTGTGAACCAGTTAATTTTAAATTTTACTGTGAACCAGTAAATTTTAAATAATTTTCCTTATACGCACTTGTATGCTACATAAAAAAATAATTAAAAAAAATTAAATCGACTTCAAAAAGAAATTAACTCAAAATTATGAAATAACTAATCTTGGAAGTCAGGTGTCTTGAAAACTGTTGTTTAGTTTTTTGCCACCGACTTCCGGAATTAATTTTTTAAAATGATTTTTTAATATATTATCAAAATGGGTGGATTATTCCTGTCATACAGGATTTCTCTAGCATGGGAAGGCTTGTGGCTAAGTAATAACAGCTGCGCGAGTCGGTCGATCAGGTTAAGCTAAGCTTACCGTGGTTATTCCGTAGATGGGTGACCATCTTTACATACCAAGACCCCTCCGTGCCTCAGAAAGCACGTTAAGCCGTTGTTCTCGGCCGCCATTCGTGGATCTTTGACAGTCATTACGGTTCGTCAGAAGGTCGAAAGTCTGACACCCAGTCTTACCAAAGGTGTATCGTATTACCCAGTAACTGGCTTGTGGAGGTCAGTTAGGCAGTAGCTCCATGTAAAAAACTGGTATTCAGCTGTATCCGGTTAGATTGGAAGCTGATTCCAAAGTAGTTGGGAAAAGGCTAGGCTAGGGAGTCATTGATCTATATAGCATGAATCAGAAGTAATACGAGCTGTGTTTATGCCCTTGTATTAAGTCACTTTTGTGTTGTACTATGTGTTGCAAAAATTTGCTGTTCCCTATATTTTGTTGACATAAATATATGGAGCAACTGATACCTTTTCGGGATTGCAGGGTTGCTCCCGTAGTAAATGTTGTTATTTTCATGAGTACTACACTCTCTTGAAGTATGTCTATGTGGTTTGTTAAGTTTAACAAACTGTCTAATGTCAAATCTACCCAGCGGCAGTAAATGTGGCCCTAAACGCGAATTGTTCCTTTAACTTTCGTCTGCCGGTTTGTTTACTAAAATTGCCACCTCATTCTAAGGTCAGGTCTCAAGAGGTGAGAAATCAGTTTTTTTTAACAAAGTATTCTGCCAATTTTTGGTTGCCTCATGTCAAAAACAGTCACGTGATTCCTTTTTACAGCAAATCTTCAGTTCGTCCTCCGACGATTAACAAGCAGGACCAAGCGGCCTACTAATGCTATGTGGCATGTTTTTTTCTGCAAGCAGCATAATGAAACACATCAAAAAAACGTCGAAAAAAAGATGTATAGCATGAAAGCAAAAAAAAAAATGCAATTTACATACCTGGGAACCTTAAAAACAGCTTTGACGTAATTTTTTACAAGTGAATTTTGAACTAACCAAATGTGAAATTATTCACTTAAACCAACTATGGAATTTACAACTTGGCGTCTGCTATCATTAGAAAATCCCAAAGAATAGGTTGTTCACAAATTCATATTTAGGGTTTAGGCCACATTCACTGCCGATGAGTGTACTCGTATGTAGTAATATTAATATTACTCAGTCAACCAAAGCTACCTACGAGTACTAAAGAACAATGTTAATAAGATAGAGTAGACGAAAAAAGAATGGCGTGATTATCATACGAGCTTGTTGGTGATAAAAAAATAAATTATAAAGTATTTCAGTACAGGCCTTACAATGCAACATGACGAGTATGAGTAACAAATAATCCATTTTCTGGCAAACAATAAGTTTACTGTAAGGCAATCAATAAACTGAAACGGCTTGACTAACAATTTTATGTCTAGTAACTAATTCCGATTAAAATTCAATTACGATTAAGAATTATACTTCCTCCACCTTCGCTTCACATGTCGATTATTTTAATGTAAGTAACTGGGCAGGCCACATCTGCTGCTTCAACTCAACTCAGCCTAACACTGCTAGATATAGGCCTCTCTCTGGCTGCGCCACAATACCCTGTCCTCCGCCTTTCGCATCCAGTCAGTCCAGTTAGATGACCTTAAAAAGGTCATCTAACTGGGAAGCGTCCCAGACCACGCTTGCTCGTCATCTGCAGCATGTCGCATCAGAATTGGGCGAAAGTAGCCACAGATTGGGTTCCGAACAACAGGAACCGGCGGCGATGCGGTACGTCAAGAAGGAGATGGCGTGATAAGTTGGACTCTTAACTAAAGGACTAATTGCAAGACAGAAATATGAAAAGGCGGAAGGAAGGCCTTTGCTCTGCAGTGGGATCATAATAATAGGTAGGTATTGTAAAGGTTCCATGCAAAGAGTTTATATTAGCAATGCTTATATAAACTCTTTGGTTCCATGCAATGGACCTTAACCTTATGTTGTACTGGCTGACATTCGACTATTTGCGCTAGTATAAAACTATCTCTTTTTAAATAATTAAAAAGGGATAGTTCGAATGTTTTTGCTTGATGGCTCTGCAGTTTTAGCTAGGACGCTAGGCAGTATAATTAAAGAAAGTGTGCTATTATATAATTCAGATTTGTTTAATATACCTCTCGTTGTTGCCTCCTACCTCTATCATTTCAAGTAGTTACGTTCCCCGTAAAAACTCAGAGATCAAACTTTCTACATTTTGGTGGAGTCGTCCGCGGTTAGATTTCCCGACGAAGTCTTTTGCTGAATAAGGATTTTTTCAGAGTACCCAAGAAGAAAAATCACCCAGAAAGTACGGTAATAAGTGAACTACCAAATATAAAAAGTTGCGGAAGGCGATAAGAAGAAAAAGGAAAATGAACCTCTAGTCATAACTAGTCATAACTAGTCTAGTCATAACAGCTAAGTGGTTCTACGAAAGAATAGCACCATGTCGAATGTATATTTCTCGGGCACGGATGCATATAGTTTCGAGTAGTTTATATATCAATTTTGCCAAAATGCGGCTATAAACCAATGGCCAGAGAGCTGTCTAGCGCTCATACTAGGAGCATATTTGTAAGGTCCCGCGCTCGCGTATTTTAAATACGCTTATTAAGATAACCTAGATAGAATTTGTGGTGTCTTAAGGGCGGAATTCACTTCCAAGATGGATTATGTAAAGAAATTTTATAACGCGAGACAGAACGCCAATGAAGACGTCATGACATTCTAATTTTGCAGATTTTGCTCATATAGCGGGATCTCAGATGAGAACATATTTATTAAAAATTTCTTGAAGGGAGTAAATGCTGATTATAAATTAAAGCTCGGTACGAAAATGTATGCATCAAAAGTAGAGTTACGGGACACTCTTGATCAAATAAAAGAGATTTTTGGTGAATATCAATATGAATCCTTGAACTTACCTCTGCAACGTCCTAAAGAAATACAAATTGCAGTAGACAAACAAAGGTCACCATCCTTTACATTACTCTTCTTATTTGCAATAAAAAATAGAAATAGAAAATAGTTTCATGTCCAGGTAATAAGAAAGATTACAAGTTAACACCAATTTGAGACAATATGACTCGGTGGAACGCAGAGCTTAGAGGCTCATTGGCGACGTTAAACTTGTGGATGCCAAGCTTCATAGCTTGGCTCATCGCCGCAAGGTTGCCTGCTTGTCGGTCTTCTACAGATTATACTTCGGTGAGTGTGCTCAACAACTCCAGGACCTCATTCCGCCATCCCTACCTAGTTGTTATTCCACCAATTCGCACTAAGCGTTTTTAAATGTCTTTTATAATGCGCACAGCAAAAGAGTGGAACTCACTACGTGCGTCTGTGTTTCTGAGCGCATAAAACCCTAATCTCTACAAAGTGAGAGTGAACAGGCTTTTTTTGGGTAAGCTCACTCCATCGTCGACTCTGACTCTGTCGCCTCCGACCTAGACTGGAGTGAAGAGCAAACCCATCTTAAATAAATAAATAAAAATAAAAAATATGAGTAGCTAAAAATATTACTTAAAGCTAGGTTACACAATATTATTTACCAGTAAGCCCCAAACTAGACTTGGGGTACGAATTCCAAAGTCGAGACTAGAGAGGTGATTGCAGGTGTTGTATGGTATATCTGGTATCTTAATGAGTGTTGTGTGTGTATGTAAGTGTGTATGTATGTGTGAGTATTTGTTCCAATTGTGCGTCGTTTGATTCAGTGTCAGGTCAGGGTATTTATATTAAATGTTGATATTACTCTTGCGAATACTCTAGACTCTGTATCCTTTTCTTCTTCTCTAGTGTCGGCACCCACCTGTTTATTTACTTCGTGACACCACGTGATTAAATTAACTGGCAAAACTTCTCAGACGTGCTGGGTCAATCACTCTGCCTAGCCTTTTTGCAACTATGTTGGGGTCAGCTTCCAGTTTAACCGGATGCAGCTGAATACCAATATTTTACATGGAGCAACTACCTATATAATCTCCACAACCCTGTTACTGGGTAATACGTTACCCCTTGGTAAGACTGGTTGTCAGATTTTCGGGCTTCTGACGACCCGTAACGACTGTCAAAGATCCACGAATGACAGCCGGGACCAACGACTTAACGTGCTTTCCGAGGCACGGAGGATTCTTGGTAAGTAAAGATGGTCGCCATTCACGGACCAACCTCGGCAAGCAGAGCTTAACCTGATGGATCGACTAGTGCAGCTGTTATTACTTACAGCTGCACTAGTCAATCCACAATTAGCCTTTCAAAAAAAAAAAGGGAGGTTATCAATTCGTCGCGTTTATATATATATATATATATATTTAATGTATGTACACCGATTTCTCCGTCAACTGTGGACCGGTTTCGAAAATTCTTTTTTTGTTTTGAAAGGGTATGCTTTCTAGGTGGTCCCATTATCACCAAGTCAGAATCTGATTTGGGGGTCCCATGGAAATCGAGGGCAACCCTCAAGTTTTATAGACACACCTATAGCAACTTGGATATTTTTTTATAGTAACTCGTGCATTTACTCTAGGAAAGCACTATTTGGTGAAGTGGAACTGATGATGAAGACCACAGATGGTCATCGGAACTACTCAGTAATAAGTATTTCACGAGTTGCGATTCGATTAAGTACTCTAATGTGAATGCTAAGCCATTTATGCTTGTCACAATACATATCGACTCGTTCCGCTACAAAGGGCGTAAAAAACATTTTGGCCAATATATTTATTTTTTGATGCAGTCTTACTTAGTTTTTCATGCTCTTTTGATCTGTGTATTTAAAAATGCGCTACGGTGAAAAAAAAATGGTTTTTACTACCCAACATTTTCTTAAAGCTAAACATCACTTTTTCACAAAACTGAGTCATAAAACACTTCTATTTTAGATTACCACAATGAACTTGGTGTAACTACAGACATACACATTTTATCGAATGAAAAACGGGGTAAAACACATTAACAAAACAAATTGTGATTTACGCCCTGCAAAAAATTTTTGTGCCAGCTCATGATGTACTCGTAACTAACAAAAGATGTATCTCACAAAGGTTTACGGCAAGTAACATTTACGTCTCTGTTCTAATGTTTATAAACGTTCAAAGATAAAACCCTCGTTGAAAAAAAAAAACAGTTTAATAATTCGACGCTTTCCGCTACAAAGGGTGTAACTCCAATTCCCATACTTTTGAAAATGAGCAAAAAATAAAAAAATAAAAACTTTCTTAAATAACTCTTTTGCTTTTATACTTATAAAATTGATTTCTAGGAAGGAAGTTATTAAATTTTGACGGTCTTCTGCCTCATTTAATTACAATTATGTACGAGAGTTATTAACGAAGTTAGCATGGAGTTAAACCACTGAAAACCTAAAAAAAAAAAACGAGTGCTATACGCTAGAATTTAATAAACACAGAGAAGTGTGTGTCCGTTTTATAATAAATTAAGAGAATAAATTAAAAATAAATGTTGTAGCATACATGTGTGTGTGTGTGTGTTGTGATTAATTAAATACTATTTTATGCAGTTTACATAATCAGGGTACAAGACAATAATCATTGATTATAATAAAAAAAAAAAAAAAAATAATAGTGAAAGTAATTAAAATTATAAAATGGATAAAACATTATGAAATAAGTAAATTGTATTATATAATATTAATTATTAAATCGCGGATATGTCGGCTCGAACATTCTGAAAATCTTTTTGCTGGTTTAATAAAAATTCTTTTAGTTTTAATTTGAAAGTCGAGCAACTTTTGCTATACTTTATGGGAGGAGGGATATTGTTCCAGCATTTAGTAGCTGCGTAGCGAAAACTGCCTCTAAAAGCCGCCGACTTATGCCGTGGGATCGAAAGCTGTTGAGAACATTTTCTTCCCTCACCGATTTTGTGTCTTCTTGTCCACAATAGTCTGTCATATAAGTAACAAGGAGAATGGGACTTAATAACACCAAAGAGTAGGCTTGCCAAGTGGAGTTTACGTCTAGCTTTCATTTTTAAAATGTTGTGCTCATTAAAGAATGGTGTAACATGTCCCCTACAGGGAACTTTAAAACAGAAGCGTGCACAGGCGTTTTGAAGTCTTTGGATCATTCTTTCAGTTTTGGACAGTAGTCGTTGGCCATACACAGTGTCCACATAATTTAACTTAGATAAAACCAAAGACTCCACAAGCAAGACTCGCAATTCTTCACTGAGATAGGGACGGGCTTTGTATAAAATCTTAAGTCTATAATAGCAATTACGAATAGACTCAGATAGGTGTTTGTGAAAACCGAGCTCCGCGTCCATGATAAGACCTAGATTACGTGCTTCGTATACCCTTTCGATAGGCTCTCCCATAACAGTCACACAGCCCGTACTTGGTTTAATTTTACCTATCTGGTTTTCGGATCCGAAAAGCATATATTTGGTTTTTGCTGGGTTCAAGGCAAGCGTATTGGCATTTGACCATTGTACTATGTTTTCAAGATCTGTATTAAGATCGTTCAATGCTTGTTCATAGTCTTCTGGTTTAAATTATATATATACTTGTGTATCGTCAGCATAAATATGGAATTTACATTTATTTATATGTTTTATGATATCGGCACAATACAAAATAAACAGTATTGGCCCAAGAATCGAGCCCTGTGGAACCCCTCTTCCTACTGAACGATGCCTAGAGACTACTGTTGAGCCATCCGCCCGACGTATTTCGACGAATTGCGTACGATCGCAAAGATAGCTATCAAACCATTTTATTGCGTCCTCGTCAAATCCATAAAAAACCATCTTTGACAATAAGAGAGGAACGTTACATTACGAGAGGAATACAGTCAAATACAAATACAAATACAAATACAGTTATTACAACCACTATTTACATAGCCTGGTGTAGAGATGGGTCATTGACGATTTTTTGGTTAATATAATTTAACTGTTAATCATCAATGGTTAACAGTTTAAAAAAGCTGTTAAATTATTAACAGGTTTTGAATGTTCAATCGGTATCGTTCGGAAGTATTATTTTCGCATACTAGTTGATTCTCAGAAATGAATAAAATTATAGTGAAATAATTCGTTGAGCCGCGGCCGTTGACGTAAATTAACAGTTTATATTTTCAACTGGTGTTTTTGGAACTGAGTAAAATAATGACTATTGAAGTAGTGCGTCTTGTGCGTTGACGTAAATTAACAGCTAATATTTTCAACCTGTTTTTTCATTGATGATTAACAGTTACCTCGCTGACGAATGAAAAGTCGTTAAAAAACGGTTTATTGATTCAACGACCACCTCTAGCCTGGTGACACACGCCTGCAGTAAAAATCGGTCAAGCACATACAAAAGTAATTTTTGTAATTGTAAAGACCATTTTTTTTTGCAAAATATGTAAACCGGGTGTCCTGTTATAAATACTAATGGAATGACTCTGAGCAATTAAATGAGTAAGGATGTATAATAGTTTAATTAATTAGGATGGATTTTTAGATATGTATTAAATGAACGGTTTTAAAAATCAATACGTATTTATCATTAATTGGTATATTATAGGAACGATCACAAATGCAAAGTTATACTGCCGTCGTAAGAAAAAAGGGCACAACTAACATTAAAAAAAAAAATCTACCAAAAATTGAGCAGATTAGCCTTTTTTTTCTGATTCTAAATATGTATGTAACTCAATTTTTTTTACATGTTAGTTGTGCCCTTTTTCCTTACGACGGCAGTATAGGTCCCGTCAAGCAAGTTGGGCCCTGGATATCATTTTTTTTGCTAGCCAATTTGTGTCTAACTGCTGGGCAAAGGCCTCCCCTTTTCCCTTCCATACCTTTCTGTGTTGTGCGATCTCTAGCCATGTTGGCCCTGCAAACATGATCAGATCGTCACACCATCTTCGCCGCGGTATACCTCAACGGCGATGACTTCCCTGAGGCGTCCAGTGGGTGACGATCTTTGCCCATCTCTCCGGGTGCATTCTCGTGCGACGTGGGCAGCCCACTCCCACTTCAGCCTGGCTGGTTTTTCTCCAACATCCGCTACTTGAGTTAAGGAGCGCAGGGTGGTGTTTCTAACGCGATCTGTACGCTTTACACCTATTATGCTGCGTTCCATTGCCCGTTGGCAAATCTTGAGTTTGGACTTTTGTTGTTCAGTAAGGACCAACTTTGTGCACCATATGTTAGAACGGGTAAGATGCACATGTCGATGAGTTTTCTCTTCAGTGTTATTGGAAGACTAACTTTCATGTGCTCTTCTAGAGCCCAGTAGGTTTTCCAAGCACCTCATAATATTATTTTAGTCACAATGTCATAATTATCCTTTTATATGAAAACGATTATTATTTTTCGCAGGTCCAGGAATTTTGTTTATTTAAAATTCAAAATCTATCATCATCATCTGCCTAGCCTTTTCCCAACTATGTTAGGGTTGGCTTACAGTCTAACCGGATGCAGCTGAATACCAGTATTTTACATGGAGCGCCTGCCTATCTGACCTCCACAACCCAGTTACTGGGTAATACGATACCTCTTAGTAAGACAGGTTGTCAGACTTTCGGGTTTCTGACGACCCGTAACGACTGTCAAAGATAAAATCACTTCTGTATCATAGATTATAATTACAATAATATACAGAGGTAAAAATCTTTATTTTTTCAGTTATATAGGTTGCGGCATATAAGTTGTTCGTTAGCAATAATTTTATTTCATCCACTATTTCAAAATCATGCCAAATTTTCGAATTTTAAATGAACAAAATTAATGTATCTGCGCAAAATAATAATATTTTTCTTTTCCCAACTATGTTCGGGTCGGATTCCATTCTAACCGCATGCAGCTGGATACCTGTATTTTACATGGAACAACTGCCTCTACCTGACCTCCACAACCCAGTTACTGGGTAATACGATACCCCATGGTAATACTGGTTGTCAAAGTTTCGGGCCTCTGACGACCCGTGACTACTGTCAAAGATCCACAAACGCCAGCCGGGACCAGTGCTTTCTGAGATACGGAGGAGTCTCGGTATGAAAAGATGGTCACCCATCCATGGGCCAACCGCGGAAAAACCCGTGTAGCTGATATTACTTATCCACAAGCCCTCCTATTTATTTTTACAACAACATACTAAATAAATATCATATATCATCACAGTTATATTGATAATAATGGAGGCACTTACGACAAACAATAAGTAAGGTTGACAAAAGTTTCAATTCCTTCGTGATATTAGTATTCTTACCCCCCCCCCCCCCCCGAAGCTATGCTGAGGCGATGCTAATTTGTTCCTGTAAGACTTCGCTTCACAAAAATAAACGTAAAACACTAGAAGTTTTCATAGCAATCCGAAAATCTGACATAAATAATGCATTTGGCTGATTGTGGTCTATACAGGTTTTGAAAGTCAAATCAATTATTATAATGTAGTGTTTGAAAAATAAGCCGAAAGCTCAAATAAAAGTATTGTGATGGAAATCTGTCCTGAAACAAAAAAAAAAGCGAAAAATATTATATTAGATTTTTTGGCGCCTGCCTAAAACATTTTCATTTCTCTTGGCATGCGGTTTATCTGCTATGAAAAAATTATATGGGATATTTTGTTAAGAATAATGAGACTTTTGATTTAATATCAAAGTAAGAAAAGCTGCCGAAATTGTTTTAAGTGAGCATTAGTGTCTCTTTGAAAGAATACAATCATAATCAATCATTAAAAAAATAGACTCTAAAAATACACTCTTTGTCCACTGCACCAGGAATGGAACTTCAACGAGGATGTAGCGACAGATCTTTTACTATGGCCGAATAATCTCGTTTCTCGTTGACCTCCCGTTCCCGGTGCGGCACAGTCTAAGGCAAAATTTATCAGTAAAAATATTTTACTTCAAAGATAAAACTTCTTCTATTTGTTCAGTGTTTGCAGCATATTAATGGGTAGACCCAACCTAAACCTATTTACGATACAAAACAAGAGATAAATATTATTACTTATTAATAAGTAGTAGCTGGGCGACCGAGCTCTGCTCTAATGAAAATAGAGAAAACGAATTTTCATAGCTATGAGACCTAACTAGATCGATTTTTCGCCTCGGTAAAATGCCAATTTTCATCGAAATCGTTACACTCGTTATCGAGAACGTGATTACAAATAAATAAATATACAGGGTTATTGGTGAAACACCAACAACCTCTTAAGGGCTCATTGTACTCATCATTATGAACAACTTTTACTATGGGACCAAACCTGAAAACGCGAAAAAAAATTCGGCTTTTTAGTACATTTATGTTCGCATAATTCGTCAAAAGGAACCGCACAGCTGATATTTTTTTTGCGATTTCAGGATTGGTCTCATAGTAAAAGTTATTCATAATGATGAGTACAATGACCCCTTAAGTAGTTGTTAGTGGTTTATCAATAACCCTGTATATTATTTAATAAAATAAAATATATAGTTCAACAGCAGAGGTAAGACATTGGCCTCACACAATAGCACGTCACTAGCGGCGGGACTCAAGAGAGCACACACTGATTAACGGTCGGCTTGATTCAGCGGTCTAGCTAGCGCTGGCCGAATCGTGCCGAATCATGCCGACGTACAAGCCACGCCACGCCGTCGTAGCACGCCACAGTAAATTGTAGTATTCCATTTCATCATCCTCTCCAGAATACATATCAATAAAACAATCTTGTTAATGTAAGTCCTGTAGAGGCCATTACTGAGTACCTACACCAGCGACCATGTCTTCGTTGCTCATGTAGCACACATCAATCGTGTCCCATCCTCATCTCTTAAAACGTTAAGGTTAACACACAATATAAATATAATTATGTCTTCATTCATTTATTCATTCAACGTGGCTGATCGGTGACTTGACGGCGACGCGACTGGTGTGTGTGCACGTGCCTTTAGCAGCTCGTAAATTGACTGGCATTGTGTTAGGTTCCTGTCAGCTCAAGCTGCTAAGATACTAGACTAATTCTATGAACAAGGCCTTGGTTTAGGTGGCTATTGTGCTCGTATAATCTAGACTAGACACCATTATTCCTAAGAACAATCAGCTACTATTTTCATCATCTAATGTATTTAAAGTGTATGTATTTTGAGTGTTTTTATATTTTTCTCAAGGTACCTAGAACTTATTTGTTTTATACAGTTCGTAGCGTATGGTAAATTTGTTAAAATTATGATTTATCACATTTTGGCGTGACTGCTCGTGACGCGATTGCCGCTGGTCTAGTCCCGCGCGCACTGCGATAATAAAATAGAACTCCGCGCCCCGCGCCGGATTCGCAATTCTAAAATCGTAAAATAAAATCGTAGTGCGTGCTAAGCCTTATAATATACGCAACCAATTTATAATATAGCCTTGTAATATATACGTATTATATTCTGAAGTTTCTAAGACGGAGTCAGCGAGCATGTTGCTTGCTGCTGCACAGCTCGTTCCATCTATGAGAGTTATTGTGTCAGCTCTTTCCATACTAATATTGTTTAATAAGAAATTGCTTTCAACATAGTGTAGTAAAGAATGTGTTTATTTTCACAAACCACTTGACAGTACAAAATGCTATCTTTTGTATTGAATAAGGGATTAAACTTAGATTAGATCCGAATAAAACAAAATCTCAGAAGTAATGCCAGTCTCAGGCTAGTTGGCGTGGTTGGTTAAGATACCACCTATCATGCCGCAGGTCGTAGGTTCGATTCCCATCCAGGACAAACATTTGTGTGGATGAATATGTCTGTTTGTCCTGAGTCTGGGTGTAATTATCTATATATATAAGTATGTATTTACAAAATAAAGTAGTATATGTAGTATATTAGTTATCTGGTTTCCATAGTACAAGCTCTGCTTAGTTTGGGATCAGATGACCGTGTGTGAAAAATGTCCCAGGATATATTATATATTAATGTTTCTTTTGTATTCAAATAACCCCAATTTGTAGTACTTATTTAAGGTTGTTGGCGCCAAATAGTCTGTGTTCGCCATTACTGGCAGTGCTGCCAACTTGTCGTAAAATATTGCCACTCCATAAAAATACAAGTGTGAAAATGTTACTCAGAGTGGCTCATTATTACTTCTATGTGAAGTATTTTATTTCTTTAAGAATAGATTTAGTTAGTAAAGTATTATTTCTGTAAGTATAATAGTATATGTACAGACGTCAGCACATCAAGCTACTACAATCTGTCAAATTTCTTTAACACATTAACTGCTGAATTATTTGGCGAATTTGCTCGAAGTGCTGCTTTATGATACACTAAACCCTGTGCGGCAAACGCTCATGCGCGCCCAAAAAATACTTCGTGTGTTGCTATGAGCGCGCATGCGCGGTTGAAGAAACTCTACCCAGTGCGGCTGGGCGCATATGTGCGGCGTTACAAACTTGTCCCAAGTGCGGCGAGACGCTTATGTGTGTTTGAAAATTTTCCAGTTTTATGAGTCATAAAACAATTACGCCAATAACAATAGAGATGCACAAAAAACCCACAGGTGCGGCGCGCCGCATTCGAAGGAAGTTATATAAATTGTATGGACGCGCATAAGCGCCGCCAGCACATGGTGAACGGTCGAAAATCGCGCATGCGCGTTGGCCGCACAGAACGTGTTAATAGATTTTCAACTTTATCACTAAAGCATTAGGTTCAAAGTTGTTTAGCAAAATTTGACAGTTTCGGGTAGCTTGATGTGCTGGTGTCTGTACAAAATATTTGTAACACTGTAGGTACTAATTTACCAAGTATAGGAAGAAAAGCATAAGCTCTCTTTACACCAAAACACTTCATGTGTCGTTCTCATCAATATTAATATGTCGCATCATGGGTGGCCGAGATGCGAAACATCGGGTCTTCTTCATGATCCAACATAGTTTTAGATAGATGTGGGCACTGTCGTGGGTACTCGAACGAAAAATAATTTAAGTCACAACCATTTTATTTACACCAAAAGGTTTTACAAGAAACAAACACGTGCGCTGGTACACTGAGCGTCTGCCAAGACTGTTAGAGTTCGACTCTCGCAACACGGAGTGTTGTCCTCCAATAGTCCCCACTGCATCCCCTCTACCGACGATCGTGTCCAAGCGGTATGGCGCGCTTGCGTTTCCGGTAACGATATTATTAGTTACAAAACTAATTGTTAGATGGCGCTGTCTGCTACACCATGGCGCCATCAATCACGACACGGCCATCGCTGACTAGCACCCGTCCTCGGGTGTAGTACCTGTGGAAAAAATGTGCTCAAAGAGTAAACTAGATCGGCTATCCTGCCCCTAGAAACAAAAGTTTTCTCCATGGCACTTTATTTTTTCTAAGTACAATAATCAACTATCATGATCAACATTGCCCTGTTATTAAGTCTTCGTACACAGTGCTCCCTGCACAACCTCATTCATTGGAAAAGGTCCGATCAACAAGTAAACAACAAAGTAATTCTAACAATACCGTTACTCTTTACCATAATTCATAAGCCATGCATACTCAACTCATGAAACTCATCGTAATCTGTGCACCAACACAAACCAGAATCGCACCAACGATTCTCAAACTATCTAACGCAACATGTGCTACAACACATGAAACGCTCTGTGCACCAACACAGACCAGAATCGCACCAACGATTCTCATACTAACGCAATATGTGCTACAACACAAAGCGCTCTGTGCACCAACACAGACCAGAATCGCACCAACGATTCTCAAACTATCTAACGGAACATGTGCTACAACACATGAAACGCTCTGTGCACCAACACAGACCAGAATCGCACCAACGATTCCTTGTAGACCCATCGCCACATGTTACTCATGAGGTGCGGTCTAGAGTTTCGAGTACGACTATACAAGCACTTTTAAGTCAGATTTGGTTTCACTACCACTGTCATCAACTATGACATCTAATACTCGAGAAACTTGGTGATCGGGGATCTTCCTCACATGATCATGTGGGTATGTGCTTAGAGTCGAGCGCTTTTAGTAGGTATCTATCTCCGTCTAACATCAATAATATTAAATGGGATTCCTTTCCTCATTGTCAATTAAAACTTAATCATTAATAGCTTAAGTCAGAAACCTGAGCCTTATTTTAGTTAAATCGGTTTTTATCGTAATTGGCATTCTTTTCAATATTCTGTGTTGCGTGCTCTCTAATCTCATCTAAATTAACGTCAGTTACATCATCATCAGCGGTTACTAAACTAAGCGGTCTCGCTACCCTTCCAATCATCAACTCGAGGGGGCTAGATTTAGTCACCCTATTAATAGTAGAGTTCATAGCCAACTGAACCTCTCCTAAAGCGTCCTGCCAAGAGCGGTCACGACTAGTCTACAGCTGTCAACATACTCTTGAGGTTACTCATTACCCTTTCGACCTGACCGTTTGCACGACTACCTGCAGTAGCTATCAAGTGCAAATCTATGTTTTTAGAAATGGTACAGAAACTATAAAAAACCTTACTTGCAAAACAACGACCTTGATCTGCTATTATGCGTTTCGGTGTACCAAACAACGCTATACAGAACTTAATAGCACAAATACTATTGTTAGTGTCGATGTTAAGAGAATGACAGTAACTCAAATTGAACTTGGGAATTGGGTGAAGTTCAGCTTCTGAGTGGGGATTCGCTACTTTAGAAGTGATACAATTGTCGACAAATCTCACACATTTAGACATACCTTCTACTGACTAAAACCGTGTTCCTTCAGTTGCCGGTGCCAGGGCCACGGTAACTCTTTCGAACAACTCGCAACTCGACATGCCTTCCAACCAATAGTGCTCGTAAATTTTCTCGCGAGTTTTCTTCCACCCTAAATGCATGACAGACTCATGGACGTTATTAATTATAGACCACCTAAGCTACTCGTATCTAGGTACAATAGGCAGACATCGAGTGCGACCGTTACGCCGAATCTTGCGAGACAATATTTTTACGGATTTAATTTACGAACTTTAACAGTAATAACTTCGCGAAAGAACACGCGGCACTAAGCCTATAAGGACGACGATTGACAGACTAGGATCTACAAGCCGAATTTGCAATTGTCCTGTAGTAACCTGGGATCAAGAAACACCACTAGAAAACGAAGATGAACATTGTGACAAAAGATTAATTCTGACGGAATGTCTGTATCAACTTTATCGAAATCAATTTGACAATTACAATCGTTCTTGAGCTTATTTGAAACATCACATAACCTAACAACCTAATCACGACACAAAACAACGCTATCAGACGTCATATTAACGTTAAATCCCTGACCTAAAATCTCACGGCCAATTAAAATATCATTTTTAAGACAACTATCCGGTACAACATGAAATAATATCTCTAATCGTAAATCGTTAACATAACCTCAATTTGTAAGGTACTTTGCACACTACCATAACCAATCCCGGTTAAATTTACAATGTTATTTACACGCTTGCCACTGAACTTTGATGCAACATTATCTTTGATGAGAGAGCATTCGACACCAATATCGTAATAAAATGGGTACGACTCACCGGTATTCATCAACACACCGCTAGCATTGCGTAACAAACTTCAGCGCGTCGCTCGCTACTCGCCGTTGCTGCAGGCACTGCCACTGAAATGGTTGAGCCCCCTGCCGCCCTGCCATTGCTTCCGGGCCTTTTGTAGCAAAATTTCTGGTGTTGCCGCAATTGTCGACTACTGCCCTTGATGGCTTATATCGGGACATCATATTCTGATTTTGAGCAGCCAAACTCTTCTGATTTTGAGGGTACGAAGCAAATTCTCGTTGCACAGTGACGTCATCGCTCCATTTTCAGTATTTTCTTCCGCTCGAGTGTATCCCAGTTCTGATGTCGCATCATGGGTGGCCGAGATGCGAAACATCGGGTCTTCTTCATGATCCGACATAGTTTTAGATAGATGTGGGCACTGTCGTGGGTACTCGAACGAAAAATAATTTAAGTCACAACCATTTTATTTACACCAAAAGGTTTTACAAGAAACAAACACGTGCGCTGGTACACTGAGCGTCTGCCAAGACTGTTAGAGTTCGACTCTCGCAACACGGAGTGTTGTCCTCCATTAGTCCCCACTGCATCCCCTCTACCGACGATCGTGTCCAAGCGGTATGGCGCGCTTGCGTTTCCGGTAACGATATTATTAGTTACAAAACTAATTGTTAGATGGCGCTGTCTGCTACACCATGGCGCCATCAATCACGACAAATACATAAAATACTCACCTAAACATGGTCAAATCTAGGGGCTCGTGCCTAAGTTACAACAGTCTATCGATCAGGTTAAACTACGCTTGCCGCGTTTGGTCCGTGGATGGATGACCATCTTTACATACCAAGTCCCCTCCGTGCTTTGGAAAGCCGTTGGTCCCGGCTGTCATTTGTAGACATTTGACAGTCGTTACAGGTAGTCAGAAGCACGAAAGTTTGACACCAAGTCTGACTAAGGGTTATCGTGTTACCCAGTAACTGGGTTATGGAGGTCAGATAGGCAGTCGCTCCATGTCAAATATTAGTATTCAGCTGCATCCGGTAAGACTGGCAGCCGACCCCAACATAGTTAAGAAAAGGCTAGGTTGATGATGATGATCTGACCTGGCTCCAAAACGGCTGGAGTTTTTTTGATTAAATTTTTAGGCAATCTTCAGATTAGTCCCGTGAGTGAACCTGTAAAGCTGGATAACGATCGGGCTACACGTGCAATGCCAGGGCGGGTCAATAGTAATGTTATATAGAAATAATGGAATGCTTTATCGAAAATCGGACCGAATCGTTATTACACCCACACACCTACACACACAGAGACACACGCACACGCACATGCACTCGCACACCACACCACACACGCACACACACGCATACACGCACACACACACACGCGCACACTCACACTCACACTCACACACATACACATAACAACAAGATTCAATTCAAAAGCCCCATGATTTTCTATTCTCAAAATAACCCAAAAATATTCTCCATAATGCCTATTTACCGTTGAATTCGATTCTTTCAAAGGCCTTCCATTACGGCCCATTTATAGGTATTACAACCTTTTCAGGCTTTGTTATATTGGCAAAACAAATAAAACAGTAGTCCCACTCTTGAAATTACGCGATGTCTGAAACAGTTTGTCAGGTCTACTAGAGACTAGAGGCCAGCCGTCTACTACGAGATGTTATCGAAAAAAATTACTCGCTAGCGTTGAACTCGCAAGTGTACTCATTGATACATTGATACATTAAACTAAATTTCGACAATGCTTGCACCATTTTTACGAAGTCTTACGCGCCTGCGTAAGGTAATAAGGTATAAGGTAACCTCGATAGATCGAGTAGCTAAAGAGTGTAGCTAACTTCACTCCTTATGTTTTGTTTCTTCCTTTGTCAGTAATAAAAATGTAGTGGTATCGGTAGATACGTATGCTAAAAATGTGAGTTTATGACAGCCAATATAACAAAATCCGACTAAATAGAAAGAATGGTGTTAGTGGACTACTTATGGTATTTAGTCGTTGTTGAATTTTTATTTCTTATAATGTGTTACTATCATAGATACAATTTGAAATTTTATTGATAAGTTTAGAAAAATAGAATATAATAATACAATGAGGAGCAGTGGGTCACAAATTCAATTGTTAGTGGCGTTAGACAAGCCAACGTAGGTAGTAAGTCGAGCCACAAACTAAAAACTTAGAAACTACGTACAAACGTAACGAAACGTAGAAACTTCAAAAGTTTAATAAATAAGTTAGTTAAGCTCAACATATTCCATGCTAAATAAGCTCTTTGACTTTATCAGACACAAGAACGATAATTTTAATGTAAGCAAATGTTTCACTGCTCAAAATGCTAGTGAGCTTTGAAACTAATAACGTAAGTTACGTAAGCGTATTTTTCGATAGCTCCTGTCGAATAGGTGCTCAAATAGGTGGCGTTGTAAGGTGACAGCTGAAAAACGTTACTAACTATCGAATAGATTAAGTTAGGTTTCTTACCTATAGAATTTATAGTGCTAATGGTATATACGAATTTTAATTCTTTATGTGAGTGCTAGGGGCGTTGTATAATATTTTATATAAATCATTTACAGCGACGCGAGTTTTGGCTGTGTAAACTCATGGTAGAGCTACTGGGCTTCTTTTTTTGCTGGGAAATCATCAAATAACTTCTCCCCCAGCGAAGCGGGAGGGTGTGTCAGACTTTTACTGACTAAAACCCACCCGTGTTCCTTCAGTTGCCTATCTCAGGGCAACGGTAACTCTTTCAAACAACCCGCGAAGCTGCAGACCCCATCAATTAGTGCTGACATCTCTTTGAGGCGCGCGTGGAACACAACGCGCTGTCGATCAGCGCCTGGTCCTTACCGGACGGCGAGCTGCCCATTGCTCGCCATCCGCAAGCCCGCGCCTACGTTGGTCGGAAATCGGCTCTCAATTCCTGACGCCCAAGGCGTCTCCTTCGGCGACTAGGGGCGTGAGGTCGCAAAGATTACCGCTTCCTCACGCATTCCGTCTCTTCCTTTGCGAGCATTACTGCTTCGCAGAAGGTGATGACGGCTTCCTATGCACTCTCGCTCCGTACCATGGCCTGGACCAGGGCCGGACACGAGAGATCGCCGCTGCCGATCGAGGCGCCGCGAGAATGCGGCGGTGCTCCGCCCAAGCCGGGCAGACCTTAGCCGTATGCTCCACCGTATCCTCCGGACAATCCACACAATGGTAACACTCAGACGTTTCCTCTCGCCTTATCTGGAACAGGTACCTCCCGAAGCAACCGTGTCCGGTGAGGAGCTGCGTCAGGCGGAAGGTGAGGATGTCATGGCGACTTTCCAACTACTACTCAAAAAGGGGACTTATCGCCGCAATTGTGGTGTGCCCAGCACTGGGTTGCGATAGTCGCACTCTCCATGTCGCCATGAGATCCCGCCGGAACTCTGTCCGCTGTGTCGTGATTTCTCGTGGCAGCGAAGTTATGCCCCAGCGTTTTGCCTCCTCGCGCCACTCCCATACGCATGCGAGGACTGTTGCCTCCAGATCCTATAGCGGCAATCCAGCAAAGAGGCTCGCCACCTCACCAGAGACCGTGCTTTATCCCCGGACTAGTCGAATGGCCGTGACCCTTTGGGACGCGTTCAACTGGCGGGCTGGTTGCCGCCTCAAGGAACTCGCCCACACCGATGCCCCGTAAAGAGACATGGACCGTACGACCCCCGCATAGAGCTTCCGGTAGGAGGCGTTTGCACCCCCTAGATTCAGCAGGAGCCGCGTCAAGGCAGCCGCGGCCCGCTTCAGTCTGGGTGCCAAACATCGGAAATGCTCCTCGAAGTTCCACCGACTGTCGAGGACGAGTCCCAGATACTTCATCGTCGGCTCAACGCCGATATGAACCCCTACCGTTATTTAGAATCCCGACGGTGGCGCGTTCCGAGAACCATGAAAACACATTCGAGTCCCAATTGCCGAATCCTCTCGACGATTATCGCAACCCCGCGTGTCGCTAGTTTGGCCACCGCCTGGTAGAGCTAAATCACATTTGAATTTGGATTTGGATCAACGCTAATTAGTACATCTATTAAAAAAAAAACTAATTAAAACGTATTTTATCATTAATTTGTATTATATTATATTTAATTTTATTGAAGTTAAATAACTTTGTTCAAATTTTAAATTTTACTTCTAGTTTTTAAACAGCTTCTGTCCAATACCTTTTTTTAAATATTATGTTACGTACACACAGGACTCACACACATTAGCAGTAAGACCTTTCCTAATACTCATGTAAAACAATGTATATTGCTGTTGGTAATAAATAAATAAATAAGTATTAATGGGATAATATAGGCGGAATGTGTTAAATACCAGTATTCATCTGCATCCAGTTAAACTGGAAGCTGACCCCAACATAGTTGAGAAAAGGCTTAGTTGAGAAAGGAAAATATAAATCTGTTGTTCGGAAACAGACAGGTACCTAATTTAATTTCACTATTTGGTTTTTGTCTAGTCTTTCTTCCTGCCATAACTCTGATACGAGTACAATGTGGGACTGAGAATGTGGCACTGTATAAAAAGTCCTGGTACTTTAGGCTTCATGTGGTCAACGGACAATAGTTGAGTCCAGACCCGCCAAGCCGCCTCGCG
The DNA here is from genome assembly GCA_948252095.1 of Dicycla oo. Taxonomy (NCBI): domain Eukaryota; kingdom Metazoa; phylum Arthropoda; class Insecta; order Lepidoptera; family Noctuidae; genus Dicycla; species Dicycla oo. The sequence continues at coordinate 18,949,371 of OX411728.1, forward strand.
AGGCAAACGCACACGCATCCCTTGATTCTCGTTCACACCAACCAAACATATTGCCTCGTACGGCAGCCTCGTGAGGCGCCGCACAAGGCTAAATGACCGTTCTCGACCTGGCTAAAGCCGGAATATCTCGAAAATTATAACGTCATCTCAAAGCATGGTGCTTCTTTATCTATCTGTTCAGTGGCTCCAAAGGATGGTCTATTGTGAAATTAATGATCTCAAAATATTTTGAAATTGCACGGTCGAGCACTCACAGGGTCTATCAATCAAAATTGTATGTTCCTGAGACCTTTTGTGACTTAAAAGAAATTACGGCACAATATATTTTTTTGAAATATTATGATTGCTAAGTGTTTTAGGGAATTTCACGCTCCGAGTAGCTTGTCTTATCCAAATGACAGGCCAGATGGCGTGTTTGGTTAAGATACCACCTATCATGCCGCAGGTCGTGGGTTCGATTCCCATCCAGAATAAACGTTGGTGTACATGAACATATCTGTTTGTCCTGAGTCTGGGTGTGACTCTATATAAGTATGTATTTACAAAAAAAAGTAGTGTACTTAGTACAAAGCTCTGCTTAGTTTGGGATCAGATGACCGTGTGTGAATAATGTCCCAGGTTATTATTATTATTTTTTTATTTTTATTTGTTATTCTCGGCCTAGCCGGGTAGTGCTGATGGCACGGGCCTAAGCCAAGTGTTCATCAGTGGGATTACGTGTTGCAGTAATATGAGATACTGCGTGGTTATCCGCAGTAGGCTGGCTGTACGTGAATCGAAGGTATATTTGAGTGGGAGGAATGGTGCAAGCTGTCTGACTCACACTGGAGGAATTTTCTTACTAGTCTCCATGTATTAAGAATCACTGCCTTCTGCAGCAGGGGGTAGGTGTTAGGTGGCAGGTTGAGGGAACTGAGGGACTGATGAAGCTGTTTGGGTATTACTCCTGTTGCAGATAGCACTATGTGGACTATTGTGACTTTTTGTAGATGCCAAAGTCGGGTTATTTCGTCTTTCAGTTCGGTATATTTGGATAGTTTTTTGGCTATTGTAGTCTGTAAGTTATGTGTATTTGGCACGGCGATGTCTATTAGGAACCCAATTTTATTTACTTTGTTAATTAATGTGATATCTGGTCTATTAAAGTGAATTGTGCGGTCGGTGAGTATGGCTCGGTCGAAGTACAATTTTGTTGTGGGGTTCTCTAATACCGTTTCTGGGTTGTATTTGTAGTACGGTACTACAGTATCTATAAATTTGTATTTATGAGCTAGTTTTTGGTGTATTACGTTGGCTACTTGATCGTGTCGATGTTTGTAGTCTGTCTGGGCTATTGATTTGCAGGCGCTAGTGATGTGTTGGATTGTCTCTGGTGAGCTATTGCATTTTCTACATGTATCGGTTGTTAAATTCTTTATAATGTATTTTCTGTAGTTTTTGGTCTCAATAACTTGGTCCTGTATTGCAAGCATGAATCCTTCAGTCTCCGGAAAGAGTTCGCCTCGATTAAGCCACGCGTTCGACGCAACTTTGTCGACATTTAATTGGCATAAATCTTGGCGATGTCTCCTATCTGACATTAACACACAGATGTACTAAATCTTCATGTATAAGAATATGAGTCAAAGTATTCGTATTGTTCTTTTATTTCATTTCAATAACATTGTCAATATTGCTGAAATCTACTGAGACAAGAAGACTTTCGTGTATTTTTTGTTAAAGCTGGTCTCTTGAGAAATGCGCTACTCTATTGAGTTATTGTTTGTTTGATCGTCTTTATGTTACTTTCTGTTTGCAATTGTTACATTTTCATCATTTCGCACTTGTATACTCTTGGGACGTCTCTGTCATGGGGACTTTGCAACAACGAGTATGTTTGTTTTTTAAAACTATGTAGTTTACCTTATACCGAAGTCACACAGCTGGGCACATCGACCTAAACCCGAAAGGAGTAATTGTAATCATTATTATCAACAGTTTTACTGCCCATATAACGTAAGTTCATGTGACATCAAAGGACACGCGTGTCCTCCCCATTTTTTATTGAAACTCAAATTAAAATTAATTAAATCAATATACACCAAAGCATAAACAAAACATCACGCCTTGTTTCCCCGAAAGGTTAGGCAGAGCTATCAGTACGGTTAAATAATAATAATAATAATAATAAGAATAAATAATAGCTGGCAACACCAATGTCAACAAGCCTCAATATTTATTTTCTTCTTCTTTTCCGTTTTTATTAATTTTAGTCGCAGTTTTTTAACTTTTTGATAAACCATACAACAAAACTTAAAGAAAACTAACCCAAATATCATTTTAAAATACCGTAATGAACCATACTACAGAATTTATTCAAAAACTGCCGGATAGGAGGTGACATGACAGATGTCACCTCCTATCAAACAACAATCAACAACAAGAAGAAAATAGCAAAGAGATGAGAAGATGTTAACAAGGTCAGCAGCTCGTCGCGCACACCTTCCACCTCCGGACTCGTCGCTCAGCTCCACCCCGCCGCCGCTGGTACCTAGCCCCATCGAGAGTGCTGTGACACCGGCCATGGCAGTTGCGTCGAGCTCGAGCGACGAGTACTTCTCTCCACCGACGTCGCCACCACCTGCACGTCGGCCAGGAAGAGGCCGGCCACCGAACGGCATGGGACCTAGGGGCCAACCGGCCCCGAGCCGGGTCCCCGCTGCCGGTGGTTGTGTGCAGCGCATGAAATGGACTCAACAAATGAATGAGAACGTCATGCGCGCATATTACGGGGCAACAGAGGGGGGAACTAACCTCACTGCGTACCGCGATAGGATGCTGTCTCTGTTCCAGGCGCTTCAACCAGCCATCAACGTCTCGGCCCAACGGCTGTCGGATCAGGCGCGGGTTATCCAACGGAATCACAGATTGGACGACGCTGCGCTTGATAGGCTGCGCTTAGAGGTACTGAGCAACCGTATCGTCCCTGTCCCGTCACAGACCGCGGTGCAACCTCCAGTAAGTGGTATAATCCAATTGCGGTCTTATATTAATGATGTGGAGGGGGGCGATGAGGTTGTTACGGTAAGTAACCAGTGTAACGACCGATTGAGGAGCGCGCTGGAGGATGCGATTCGGGAGTTTAGAACTGCCCCCGTCCAACTTAGACCTCGTTTACCTCGCTTACCTATGCACAAAACGAATAGGTCGTTGGTGTGTGCCTTGGATTCGCTGCTTGGTTCTTATTTTGAAAGCAGCGAAGACCTCTTAGATACGCACTCGATCTTGTATTGCGCGGCTATTGCGGCGTGTCGTGTAGCCAATGTTACATTTCCAAATTGTGACATAGCTACACGACCAAAACCCGCCGTTCCAGCCTGGCAGTGCAGGATCGAGCAGCGTATCGAGGGGACCAGGGTGCTCATCGGCAAACTATACTGCTTCAGGGAGGGCAATACTCGCCCTAGAGTGATGCGCTTTGTGAGGCGGGCGTTTTCCGGGACTGGAATCAGGCCTCAAGAATATATGTCCCGTGTCACAGAGCGCATTGACTTCCTGAAGCAGAAGGTCTGTGCATGGGCAAGCCGTATCCGTAGGTATAAGCGACGGGTTGAACGGTATACCCAGAATAGCATATTCCAGCGTGATCAAAGGTGGGTGTATAGAGCATGGGAGTGACCTGAGCAAAATGTGGCAGACGTATGCCGCCCGGATGATGATGCCACTAGCACATTCTGGCGCAACATCTGGTCGGTGCCCGTCTGCCATAATGAGGCTGAATGGATGCGCGATGTTGAGCGCGTGTGTGACGCCATACCGCAGATGGAGGAAGTAAAATTACTTCCTCCGATGTAGCCAGTGCAGCCCGTCCGATACCGAACTGGAAATCGCCGGGACCGGACGGACTGCACAATTTTTGGCTTAAATGGCTGCAAAGTTCACACGCGTGCTTAGCATCGCAATTCCAGTCGGCCTTAGAGTCTGGGTCGCTGCCACAGCTCTTTACAACGGGAGTTACCCACTTGCTCCATAAGTCAGGTGATGCCACGGAACCCAAAAATTATAGGCCGATCACTTGTTTGCCGACGGTCTATAAACTTCTTACATCCATTTTGAGAGTGAAAATTAATTCTCATTTAGAAAAGAATTCTATCATGTCTGCCTCTCAAAATGGATGTAGGAATGGGTCCCGCGGCACCAAGGAGCTACTCCTCATTGACATGGCCATAAGCCAACAGGTCCGTCGATCCCGAAAGGATTTGTCGACATGTTGGATAGACTATAAGAAGGCCTTTGATTCGGTGCCGCATACATGGCTCTTGAGGGTGTTAGAGTTGTACAAAATTGATACAACTCTGAGCACCTTCCTAACGACGTGTATGGGGCAGTGGAGGACGGTTCTTCGCTATCCAGGATGCCGACAAATTCAGGGGAGCAACGAACCTATTAGGATTAAGCGGGGAATATTCCAGGGCGACAGTCTGAGTCCACTGTGGTTTTGTTTAGCCTTGAACCCTCTTAGCACTCTGCTGGAGGGTACAGGGCTGGGCTGTTCTTTGCGGAGAGGGGGTCAGGTAATATCCCACCTGCTTTATATGGATGATTTGAAACTGTTTGCCACCAACAAATTGCAACTGCTGGAGTCACTAAAAGTAACTAAAACTTTTAGTGATTCCATCAGGATGGAATTTGGTGTTGATAAATGTGCAGTCATGCATGTAAGGCGGGGCGGGATTGTGGAATCTGAGGAACTACAACTCTCAGATTCTATAAACCTGAGATCACTCTCCGCAACTGATACCTACAAATACCTGGGTATGTCAGAGGGGTTAGGCATCAACGGGGCTGACATGAAACAATCGTTGCAGGAGCGCTTCTTCGGTCGCCTGAAAAAGGTACTTAATAGTTCTTTGTCAGGCGGCAACAAGGTGCGCGCCTTTAACGGTTGGGTCATGCCGGTCCTGATGTACTCCTTTGGCATACTAAAGTGTACCCAGACGGAACTAGATGCCCTGGATAGGAGAGTCCGGTCACTGCTGACTGCAAACCGGATGCATCACCCACGTTCGTCTGTCATGAGGCTGTACATCCCGCGGAAGTGTGGGGGTCGAGGCTTTTTAAATGCTAAGACCCTCCACAACCGCGAGGTGTGCAGTCTCAGAGAATACTTTCTCAATGCTAACGTGGGTATGCACCGAGATGTGGTTGCAGTGGACAAGGGACTCACCCCGTTATCCTTGGCTAAAGAGAACTGGCGCAAACCTGTGGTGCTTAGTACCAACGACCGCAAGGAAGTATGGCAAAGCAAGGAGCTTCACGGACGCTTTTTCCGGGCCCTTCATGGGCCCGACGTAGATTTCTTAGCGTCCGTGGCCTGGCTACGCTTCGGTGACCTCTTTGGGGAAACCGAAGGTTCAGTCTGTGCGATTATGGATGAAGTTATGCTAACGAATAACTACCGGAAGTATATAATGAAAGACGGGACGATCGACATATGTCGGGCATGCCATTGTCCCGGTGAGTCTATCAGACATATTACTTCTGGGTGTTCTCGTTTAGCTAACGGCGAGTATTTGCACAGGCATAACCAAGTGGCCAGGATTATCCATCAGCAACTTGCTCTGAAATACGGCCTTGTGGACTCTGAGGTACCGTATTACAGGTATGTGCCCGACCCAGTTCTCGAGAATGACCATGTCACGTTATACTGGGATCGATCTATTATCACTGACAGGACTATTGTAGCCAATAAGCCTGATATAGTGGTAATAGATCGATCAGTGCGCCGCACAATGATAATCGATGTCACTATCCCACATGACGAGAACCTCGTGAAGGCTGAGAAGGAGAAACAATTGAAGTATCTCGACTTAGCCCACGAGGTTGTCGCTATGTGGAATGTGGACTCGGCAATCATTGTGCCGATAGTCGTTACGGTCAATGGCCTTATCGCTAAGAGCCTCGACCAACATCTCAAGAGGCTCTCGTTGGGTGGCTGGGTGAAGGGCCTGATTCAGAAGGCAGTCCTCCTTGATACGGCCCGTATTGTGAGGAGGTTCCTGTCTCTGGGGCCCTAACCACCGGTAGCTTGGACCCTGCACCCGCTACCGGCGGATCACTATTTTTTATATTTTTAAATGTTTTTTTTTATGTTTTTATAAAAATATTTAAAAATGTAATAAAATAAGTTTAAAAAATAAATAAAGGAGATAATAATAATATTCTATTAACACTCCGTAGGTACTCACTACGCTTGGCCAACAAAAGGTCAAAAAAATACAACTGATACGCGGCGTACCGGCAGATTTATGATGGGTCGTTAATTATTAGTAGAGTTTACCTTTTTAAATATTTTTCATGTTAAAGTAACTTAATTTTACAAGCATAATATTTATTTATTTATTTAACCATTTATATACACACAAATAAACAGACAAGAATAAAGGAACAGAAAAAAGGCGCGCTTCGCATCGACAAATAAAAATAAATTTAATTGACCAATAACACCACGTAATTTAAAAAAAAATATCGGTCAAGTGCGTGTCGGACCACGCACAATGAAGGGTTCCGTAGTTGGGATGAATTTATCCCAAGAACAAATTTAACATTGTAGTTGAAAAACATGTTCTCCCTTATACTCCAACTACAAAAGTCCTTAGTTAAACGAAAAGGATCCAACCCACATATGGACAAATGTAAGTTTGTACGCACAATATTGAGAGATTTACCATGTTATTTTAAGACCATAGACTTCTTATAGGTTTTCCTGTAATCCATAGCTATAGAACTATTTTCTTTATTTTTTCAAAATTTTAAGCTCAGTAGTTTCGGAGATAAGGGGGGGGGGGTGGTTAATTTTCGTATATTTTCTTAAATAACTTTAAAACGGTTTATTTTAAGATTATAAAAAAATAGGTACAGTTTGGAAATATATTTTTAAAATTTTTTTTGATAAATTCTTTTTTGCCCCCAAAATACCAAATTTCAACTTAATCGGTCCATTAGATTCGGAGCAAATTGGCTGTGACAGAAGGTCAGACAGACAGATAGACACACAGACACATGAGTGATCCTATAAGGGTTCCGTTTTTTCCATTTGAGGTATGGAAGGTATTTAGGTATTTAAGTAATGTTTAGTTTTATTCTGTTTATTTTTATATCGTTCATTCTAACAACTAGTATATCTGTTTAGTAATATGTGGGTAACGTTGTGAGTAGTGTATTTGTTAGCTCTATTATTAAGTTCTAACCTATGTTTACTTAGTATTACACTGCTGTTTGTTGTCCCTAAATAAATAAATAAACCCTAAAAAGGTGACAGTGCGTAACTCAAATGATGGCGCTAACACTGCGTATCTCAGTACATTCGCTAAAAACTACTTTTGACTTTGCACTTCATTGACGATAATATGTCCTAATCAGATCTACTCATGTGCCAAAATTCATCTAAATCCGATAAGCCGTTTTAGCGTGAAAGCATATCAAACAAACAAACTCACTTTCGCATTTATAATATTAGTTAGGACTAAGTTAGGATGATTTATTTGAAAATATTTCATATCTTCACGATGCTTATATTGTTATGTTGAATGTGTGTTTTTGTTTACAATTTCTAACGTGACGATACAGGCTTATTAGTATTTTAACCATCCTAATTCAACAAGAATGAGGATGGTTAATTTTAGTATTTACTAATAAGCAGGTCAGAATTGTTCCTACCTTCCTGTCTTGCTTAGTTTCTCGTTTAGTAAGGATATTCAGTGTAGTATGATAAACTTTTAGCCTCTTTCAACATAATAATTGAATTGTTACTTTGTTGCTACTGTTGCATACATAAAAATACGTACGACCCAACGCTGCGGTAAGATCTGACAAACAGGAAAAAATGATGTTGTATATGGTGTTATATTTAAAAATAGATCCTTATATTCAGAAGCTATTTAGAATATTTCAGAAGCAACACTTGTTTTTGTTGCCTGGAAGTGCATTACTGTTCATAAATATTTTAAGTTTGTGAGATTGTTTTGTTTTATGCTTTGCAAGTGACATTCACCATGTTTGACAACGATACCAGCGTCCGTGGTTCTACAACAAGTGATGATTATTTCTACTATTTGGATTTAGATGATACTATTGAGAATATTTTACAATTAATAGTTTTGGTGCTGTCACTAGTTACTTTTATTTACGGAGTGACATCATGGTGTATATTAACACGGTTTCGTAATTTCAAAAACTTTGTGTTTCTTAACGCAATTTTTGCAAAGTTTCTATGCGTTGCAGTGCTTCAGATCCAGAAGTTTGAAATAATTGAAGAAATTATGATTGGCGCGTGGTTTTTTTTATTTTATCATTTACCAGATTATCTAAAGTCTGTGTACAACCACTGGTTGTTGGTTTTGTGTCATATATTTTACGTAGACATTGTTCAACTTTTCAATGGGCATATCCGAAGGAAATATTTAATAAGCAGCCTCTTTGCTTGGGGCGTAGCTTTAATTTCAACCATAATTTTATGGCTTTTATTTTATGTTTGTATTTTTAAAACACGGTTATTGTATAGTAATTACACGGATATATTATTTACTTTCTTTAGGAAGGGAAGTCACATTTTACCTTTAATAGTCAACTCTTGTTTTTACATAATGATTGTATATTCACTTTGTTGTAGTTTCAACACGAGCGCACATACAGCAACTAACATCTGGCGTCGCTTGTATATAGCCACTTTGATGTTTATATTGAGCGACGTCATTATGTTGTCCGATTTTGTTACAGATACAATACCGGGATTCTATTATAGCGACACACTTTTAATTGTAGCAATATTTTTAAATCAAGTTAATGTACTTGTACTTGAAGTTTTTTTTGTTGTTGTTAAAAGAAATCGGGAAATATGGTATCAATATTATATAAATATATTAAACCGTAGGTCGGTATCAGCAAGGCAAAGGGATCAAAATATCCTCAAGCATGAAGGAGAGAATCATGATCCGGCTGATTGTCACCCGGAGGTTCTTGATATGCATTAATTACATGCTTAAATGCTTTAGAAAAAAGTCAAGTACCTTCCCAATATATTTCTGTTTCTGCATTATTTGTGTTTTTGGAAAGATTAAATCAAAGTTGACATAGAATATGAATTAGAACCTATCGAAATAATTATATTTACCCACAAAGACATAATCACGTCAGTACGGAAAGTTTCGCATTCTAACTCGCCCTGTGAGATGTTGGACGAAAGATGATCCTTTTTAATTTTTATTGTGTGCCAATATTATTTGAGTGTTATTTGTTACTTTTACTTGTTTTGTTAGTTATTTGTGTGTATTATTTCTTATGGTTAATCCTTCTAATGTAAAATATGTCTTGTTTTAATTGAAATTTAACTATGCAATAACTTGGATCTAGGTCTGTAATGTTGTGTATATTTTTACCAAATATTATCAAGCTCATATTTTTTTAATTCGATAAGCCGTCCTTTCATTGTTCCGTACAATGAAAGGTCCTATCAATGCGAGGTAAGCTTATACTGGAAATATGCTTGAATTAGCTTGATAATATTATGTCTTCGTGTTTAGTATAGTATACCTACTAAAAATAACTGAAACTTCTTAAGGGGTTATTGTACTCATCATTATGACCAGCTTTGTCTATGAGACAAACACTGAATTCGTGAAAAAAACCACCTGCTCCATACATTTATGTTCGCATAACTTGATAAAATGTTGGGAAAACCTGTTTTTTTTACACATAGTTGAAGTAGGTACCTAAGTAAATTAATCAATCTTATGTTTTAAAGTGTTTTTCCCAATAATTGTAAAACTATTAGATATTTTAAATATTTCGACGCCATATTTTATTTTCTTATTAGTTTTAGTTAGGATACGATATAATATTGTTAATTTAATTATTAATTTTAAAATACCTAAATAAATATATATTTTAGATATAAAATAATTGATTTTGCGGTAATATTAAATTGATATAAATACATTCAAAAGTTTTTTAGTTGATGAAATTAATCTTGAATATGCTAATTGTCGCCCGGCGGGGGCGGTTCTTGATGCATAAAAATGATTTAGAAAACAATCAAGTAACTTCCCAATAGGTGAGTATCATAATGTTTGTTTCTGCATAATGACTAAGGCTCGCTTTCACCACACATCACTAAACGCGTTTAACGCTAAACGCGTTTAAAAAATTATGTTTTAAACTCGATTAGCGTTAAATGCCTTTAGTGATATCTGGTGAAAATGACCCTAAGGGTTCCCAAGCGGAAAAATCCTCGCGAATGCTCGAGCACTTTTGAAATTTCACTGAATAAGTAACTGTATCAATATCAAACGTGATGTCTGCGTCGAATTTTATACTTAAAACTTAAATTATACTTGTATTAAAGTACACCTCTACCAAGCCTTAAATTAAACTGTGGAATAATAATATTTCGCCGAAAACATGAGATCTTTAAGGTCTGGCCAGACGAATTCGGCGGGACGCGACTGCCCGTGTCGTTTTTAGGATTCCGTGCCCGAAGGGTCCAAACGGAGCTCTATTGCTGTCACTCAAGTATCCGTCCGTCCATCCGTCGTCAGTCACACAGGTTTTATAGCCAAACGGTTAAAGCTATAGTCTTCAAATTATTACAGTATAACCATCTTGTTGACCAGCCATACAAATTGTCAAAAATATTTTTAAACCTTTCAGAAGGGGGGCTTCCATACATCTAAAGGGGGCGTGAAAAAAAAATTGACCTGCCCCATCAAGTAGGGTATCGTTGTCTAGAACTGGTTGAGTAGATAAATACTGTATTTTTTGTTTTAAAAAATATTGGAAAACGAAGGAAAGAGTAGCCACCAAATTCAACTTTTTTTACAAAGTTTTGTTCCGAAAAAATTTTTAACTTCCCATTGAGCTATGAACTTGAAATTTAGTGATAATGTTTATTATTACGTATCTTTTACTATCAAATCCTAATATATTCATAAATCAGATTTTTCTTTGAAATTCCCTCATTTTACCTAATACAACCAACTTGATTTTGCGGTCATTCTACAAGTCCGAAACGCACTTGGCCGGTTTTTTTTTAATTATTCGGAAGTTATGTTACTATTCTTCCCAAATTTTGAACACCTTCATACTGTCAAGTTGGTTGACACAAAAGCCATGCGTCCGATGGAATTTCAGAAATCGACAAAATTTGCGAACATACATAGAAACTTACATCCCCTATTTAACCCCTTTAGGGGATGAATTTCGAAAAATCTTTTATTTATATAAATTATATACTATGTACATTATCCTATTAATATTATAAATGTAAAAGTTTATGAAGATGTTTGTTACTCAATCACGCCAAAACGCCTGAACTGATCTGGATGAAATTAAGCACAGAGATAGATATAATCAGGAATAGGACATAGGATACCTTTATCTCGAAAAAATGTACGGTTCCCGTGGAATAATTTCCAACATCCACGCTGGCGAAGCCGCTGCAAAAGCTAGTATATTATATACAGAACTCTTGTGCAAAATTAAATGTTATTAGAACCAGCAGGTTAGGCTGTGCGTTGTCTGTTAGTAAATGAATGAATTCAAGATATTTTTTAAATAGATTTTATAATTTTTCGATCCAAAACCCTGTCTAGTTACCATATCCGTAGAATATAAAATCATAAATAATGCAAACTTATTCAAAAACAAATGCAAGAAATACTTATTGAGGAAGTGCTATTACAGAGTTGACGAGTTTCTAGACGATAAACGACAAAAATGTACTTGAATTAACTGGAATATTGGATTTATATCATTAATTTTTTGTGGTATTTATAGTTGAATTTTATTTTTAACATTCTTTTTGGATTACTATTATTATGATTATGATGATTATTTTACCTTACCCGGCCTTGGTATAATGCAGAATGTGCCCACGCTGAGGCCCGAAAAGAGACTGCCTACCAAGCCTGGGTCAAGGCCCGCGACCGCAAAGTTAGAGCGCGCAGGGTTCGCGCGAAGAAGAGAGCCTTTAATTCTGCCGCCAAGTTCTGCAAGCGGGTTTTGCGTAGGGCACGTTTTGACCATGTCGGACATATCGGGGCCAGGCTGGCTTCGCACCCTCCGGGTAGTAAACAGTTCTGGTCCCTGTCTAAAGCGGTTGAAACGAATTTCTGTCGTCCCACTTTACCTCCTATGATGAAACCTGATGGGTCGCTGGCTCACTCTGCAACTGAGAAGGCAAATTTATTTGCATCTCTCTTCGCAAGCAATTCACGTCTGGACGCTGGCTCAAAGCAACCACCTACTGTACCTCATTGTGACTCCTCGATGCCGGAGATCGCAGTACACATTAAAGAGGTCCGAAGAGTATTGTGCAGTCTAGACGTGAACAAGGCCAGCGGGCCTGACGGCATTCCAGCGAGAGTGTTGAGGCAGTGTGCGCCTGAACTGTCTCCTGTATTGACACGTTTGTTCCGCCTCTCTCTTGAAAAAAGAACGGTGCCGAAATCCTGGAAGCTTGCAAATGGACAACCAGTGCCCAAAAAAGGCGACCGTGCAGACCCTGCCCATTACCGTCCGATCGCCATTACCTCCATTCTGTGCAAAGTTTTGGAAAGGGTACTGAACAATAAGTTGCTGAACTACCTTGAAGACAATGATCTCCTCAGTGACCGTCAATATGGCTTTCGCCGGGGACGGTCAACTGGCGATCTTCTTGTGTATGTCACGCACTGCTTTGGCGAAGCCATCGAGAAACACGGCGAAGCACTGGCTGTATCGCTTGACATCTCGAAGGCCTTTGACAGGGTCTGGCACGCTGCTCTGCTCAGCAAGCTTCCTGCTTATGGAATCCCAGCTGATTTTTGTAGCTGGATATCAGATTTCCTTAGTGAACGGTCGATTAGAGTAGTTGTTGATGGCTGCTCTTCTGACCTTATGGCTATTGATGCCGGAGTTCCTCAGGGGTCTGTTCTCTCTGCAACTCTTTTCCTGCTGCACATCAATGACCTGCTTCGGCCTGGTATTGTTGGGTACGCAGATGACAGTACAGTTTCAGAGAGATACTTGTCCAGCGCAAAAACCAGCGGGGCTGAAGTTCGTTCCTTGAGAGAGGCCATGGTAGAGCGGACAGATTTGACCTTAAGCTTTGTCTCCCAGTGGGGTGATGATAATCTGGTCTCTTTTAACGCCACCAAAACGCAGGCGTGTCTTTTTACCGCTAAAAAGAGTCGTTTCGCCCAAACTCCTACTTTTCGGGGTACATCTGTTCCTGTAACTGATCGACTTGAGCTCCTAGGCATGAAGTTGACATCTGGTCTCAACTTCGGCGCCACCATCGAGTACAAGGCCCAAACTGCGGCCAAGAAACTGGGCATCCTAAATAGGGTGAAGCGATACTTTACGCCTGGACAGCTTTTAACCCTTTACAAAGCGCAAGTCCGATCCTGCATGGAGTATTGCAGTCACCTTTGGGATGGATCAGCTAAGTACCAACTAGCCGCGCTTGACTCGGTGGAACGCAGAGCTAAGAGGCTCATTGGCGACGTAAAACTGGTGGATGCCAAGCTTCATTGCTTGGCTCATCGCCGCAAGGTTGCCTGCTTGTCGGTCTTCTACAGATTGTACTTCGGAGAGTGTGCCCGAGAACTCCACGACCTCATTCCACCGTTTCTTACCTATAGAAATTTATAGTGCTAATGGTATATACGAATTTTAATTCTTTATGTGAGTGCTAGGGGCGTTGTATAATATTTTATATAAATCATTTACAGCGACGCGAGTTTTGGCTGTGTAAACTCATGGTAGAGCTACTGGGCTTCTTTTTTTGCTGGGAAATCATCAAATAACTTCTCCCCCAGCGAAGCGGGAGGGTGTGTCAGACTTTTACTGACTAAAACCCACCCGTGTTCCTTCAGTTGCCTATCTCAGGGCAACGGTAACTCTTTCAAACAACCCGCGAAGCTGCAGACCCCATCAATTAGTGCTGACATCTCTTTGAGGCGCGCGTGGAACACAACGCGCTGTCGATCAGCGCCTGGTCCTTACCGGACGGCGAGCTGCCCATTGCTCGCCATCCGCAAGCCCGCGCCTACGTTGGTCGGAAATCGGCTCTCAATTCCTGACGCCCAGGGCGTCTCCTTCGGCGACTAGGGGCGTGAGGTCGCAAAGATTACCGCTTCCTCACGCATTCCGTCTCTTCCTTTGCGAGCATTACTGCTTCGCAGAAGGTGGTGACGGCTTCCTATGCACTCTCGCTCCGTACCATGGCCTGGACCAGGGCCGGACACGAGAGATCGCCGCTGCCGATCGAGGCGCCGCGAGAATGCGGCGGTGCTCCGCCCAAGCCGGGCAGACCTTAGCCGTATGCTCCACCGTATCCTCCGGACAATCCACACAATGGTAACACTCAGACGTTTCCTCTCGCCTTATCTGGAACAGGTACCTCCCGAAGCAACCGTGTCCGGTGAGGAGCTGCGTCAGGCGGAAGGTGAGGATGTCATGGCGACTTTCCAACTACTACTCAAAAAGGGGACTTATCGCCGCAATTGTGGTGTGCCCAGCACTGGGTTGCGATAGTCGCACTCTCCATGTCGCCATGAGATCCCGCCGGAACTCTGTCCGCTGTGTCGTGATTTCTCGTGGCAGCGAAGTTATGCCCCAGCGTTTTGCCTCCTCGCGCCACTCCCATACGCATGCGCGGACTGTTGCCTCCAGATCCTATAGCGGCAATCCAGCAAAGAGGCTCGCCACCTCACCAGAGACCGTGCTTTATCCCCGGACTAGTCGAATGGCCGTGACCCTTTGGGACGCGTTCAACTGGCGGGCTGGTTGCCGCCTCAAGGAACTCGCCCACACCGATGCCCCGTAAAGAGACATGGACCGTACGACCCCCGCATAGAGCTTCCGGTAGGAGGCGTTTGCACCCCCTAGATTCAGCAGGAGCCGCGTCAAGGCAGCCGCGGCCCGCTTCAGTCTGGGTGCCAAACATCGGAAATGCTCCTCGAAGTTCCACCGACTGTCGAAGACGAGTCCCAGATACTTCATCGTCGGCTCAACGCCGATATGAACCCCTACCGTTATTTAGAATCCCGACGGTGGCGCGTTCCGAGAACCATGAAAACACATTCGAGTCCCAATTGCCGAATCCTCTCGACGATTATCGCAACCCCGCGTGTCGCTAGTTTGGCCACCGCCTGGTAGAGCTAAATCACATTTGAATTTGGATTTGGATCAACGCTAATTAGTACATCTATTAAAAAAAACTAATTAAAACGTATTTTATCATTAATTTGTATTATATTATATTTAATTTTATTGAAGTTAAATAACTTTGTTCAAATTTTAAATTTTACTTCTAGTTTTTAAACAGCTTCTGTCCAATACCTTTTTTTAAATATTATGTTACGCACACACAGGACTCACACACATTAGCAGTAAGACCTTTCCTAATACTCATGTAAAACAATGTATATTGCTGTTGGTAATAAATAAATAAATAAGTATTAATGGGATAATATAGGCGGAATGTGTTAAATACCAGTATTCATCTGCATCCAGTTAAACTGGAAGCTGACCCCAACATAGTTGAGAAAAGGCTTAGTTGAGAAAGGAAAATATAAATCTGTTGTTCGGAAACAGACAGGTACCTAATTTAATTTCACTATTTGGTTTTTGTCTAGTCTTTCTTCCTGCCATAACTCTGATACGAGTACAATGTGGGACTGAGAATGTGGCACTGTATAAAAAGTCCTGGTACTTTAGGCTTCATGTGGTCAACGGACAATAGTTGAGTCCAGACCCGCCAAGCCGCCTCGCGAGGCAAACGCACACGCATCCCTTGATTCTCGTTCACACCAACCAAACATATTGCCTCGTACGGCAGCCTCGTGAGGCGCCGCACAAGGCTAAATGACCGTTCTCGACCTGGCTAAAGCCGGAATATCTCGAAAATTATAACGTCATCTCAAAGCATGGTGCTTCTTTATCTATCTGTTCAGTGGCTCCAAAGGATGGTCTATTGTGAAATTAATGATCTCAAAATATTTTGAAATTGCACGGTCGAGCACTCACAGGGTCTATCAATCAAAATTGTATGTTCCTGAGACCTTTTGTGACTTAAAAGAAATTACGGCACAATATATTTTTTTGAAATATTATGATTGCTAAGTGTTTTAGGGAATTTCACGCTCTGAGTAGCTTGTCTTATCCAAATGACAGGCCAGATGGCGTGGTTGGTTAAGATACCACCTATCATGCCGCAGGTCGTGGGTTCGATTCCCATCCAGAATAAACGTTGGTGTACATGAACATATCTGTTTGTCCTGAGTCTGGGTGTGACTCTATATAAGTATGTATTTACAAAAAAAAGTAGTGTACTTAGTACAAAGCTCTGCTTAGTTTGGGATCAGATGACCGTGTGTGAATAATGTCCCAGGTTATTATTATTATTTTTTTTTTTTATTTGTTATTCTCGGCCTAGCCGGGTAGTGCTGATGGCACGGGCCTAAGCCAAGTGTTCATCAGTGGGATTACGTGTTGCAGTAATATGAGATACTGCGTGGTTATCCGCAGTAGGCTGGCTGTACGTGAATCGAAGGTATATTTGAGTGGGAGGAATGGTGCAAGCTGTCCGACTCACACTGGAGGAATTTTCTTACTAGTCTCCATGTATTAAGAATCACTGCCTTCTGCAGCAGGGGGTAGGTGTTAGGTGGCAGGTTGAGGGAACTGAGGGACTGATGAAGCTGTTTGGGTATTACTCCTGTTGCAGATAGCACTATGTGGACTATTGTGACTTTTTGTAGATGCCAAAGTCGGGTTATTTCGTCTTTCAGTTCGGTATATTTGGATAGTTTTTTGGCTATTGTAGTCTGTAAGTTATGTGTATTTGGCACGGCGATGTCTATTAGGAACCCAATTTTATTTACTTTGTTAATTAATGTGATATCTGGTCTATTAAAGTGAATTGTGCGGTCGGTGAGTATGGCTCGGTCGAAGTACAATTTTGTTGTGGGGTTCTCTAATACCGTTTCTGGGTTGTATTTGTAGTACGGTACTACAGTATCTATAAATTTGTATTTATGAGCTAGTTTTTGGTGTATTACGTTGGCTACTTGATCGTGTCGATGTTTGTAGTCTGTCTGGGCTATTGATTTGCAGGCGCTAGTGATGTGTTGGATTGTCTCTGGTGAGCTATTGCATTTTCTACATGTATCGGTTGTTAAATTCTTTATAATGTATTTTCTGTAGTTTTTGGTCTCAATAACTTGGTCCTGTATTGCAAGCATGAATCCTTCAGTCTCCGGAAAGAGTTCGCCTCGATTAAGCCACGCGTTCGACGCAACTTTGTCGACATTTAATTGGCATAAATCTTGGCGATGTCTCCTATCTGACATTAACACACAGATGTACTAAATCTTCATGTATAAGAATATGAGTCAAAGTATTCGTATTGTTCTTTTATTTCATTTCAATAACATTGTCAATATTGCTGAAATCTACTGAGACAAGAAGACTTTCGTGTATTTTTTGTTAAAGCTGGTCTCTTGAGAAATGCGCTACTCTATTGAGTTATTGTTTGTTTGATCGTCTTTATGTTACTTTCTGTTTGCAATTGTTACATTTTCATCATTTCGCACTTGTATACTCTTGGGACGTCTCTGTCATGGGGACTTTGCAACAACGAGTATGTTTGTTTTTTAAAACTATGTAGTTTACCTTATACCGAAGTCACACAGCTGGGCACATCGACCTAAACCCGAAAGGAGTAATTGTAATCATTATTATCAACAGTTTTACTGCCCATATAACGTAAGTTCATGTGACATCAAAGGACACGCGTGTCCTCCCCATTTTTTATTGAAACTCAAATTAAAATTAATTAAATCAATATACACCAAAGCATAAACAAAACATCACGCCTTGTTTCCCCGAAAGGTTAGGCAGAGCTATCAGTACGGTTAAATAATAATAATAATAATAATAAGAATAAATAATAGCTGGCAACACCAATGTCAACAAGCCTCAATATTTATTTTCTTCTTCTTTTCCGTTTTTATTAATTTTAGTCGCAGTTTTTTAACTTTTTGATAAACCATACAACAAAACTTAAAGAAAACTAACCCAAATATCATTTTAAAATACCGTAATGAACCATACTACAGAATTTATTCAAAAACTGCCGGATAGGAGGTGACATGACAGATGTCACCTCCTATCAAACAACAATCAACAACAAGAAGAAAATAGCAAAGAGATGAGAAGATGTTAACAAGGTCAGCAGCTCGTCGCGCACACCTTCCACCTCCGGACTCGTCGCTCAGCTCCACCCCGCCGCCGCTGGTACCTAGCCCCATCGAGAGTGCTGTGACACCGGCCATGGCAGTTGCGTCGAGCTCGAGCGACGAGTACTTCTCTCCACCGACGTCGCCACCACCTGCACGTCGGCCAGGAAGAGGCCGGCCACCGAACGGCATGGGACCTAGGGGCCAACCGGCTCCGAGCCGGGTCCCCGCTGCCGGTGGTTGTGTGCAGCGCATGAAATGGACTCAACAAATGAATGAGAACGTCATGCGCGCATATTACGGGGCAACAGAGGGGGGAACTAACCTCACTGCGTACCGCGATAGGATGCTGTCTCTGTTCCAGGCGCTTCAACCAGCCATCAACGTCTCGGCCCAACGGCTGTCGGATCAGGCGCGGGTTATCCAACGGAATCACAGATTGGACGACGCTGCGCTTGATAGGCTGCGCTTAGAGGTACTGAGCAACCGTATCGTCCCTGTCCCGTCACAGACCGCGGTGCAACCTCCAGTAAGTGGTATAATCCAATTGCGGTCTTATATTAATGATGTGGAGGGGGGCGATGAGGTTGTTACGGTAAGTAACCAGTGTAACGACCGATTGAGGAGCGCGCTGGAGGATGCGATTCGGGAGTTTAGAACTGCCCCCGT
Organism: Dicycla oo; assembly: GCA_948252095.1. NCBI lineage: Eukaryota > Metazoa > Arthropoda > Insecta > Lepidoptera > Noctuidae > Dicycla > Dicycla oo. Next base: position 18,968,300 of record OX411728.1, read on the forward strand.
CCAACTTAGACCTCGTTTACCTCGCTTACCTATGCACAAAACGAATAGGTCGTTGGTGTGTGCCTTGGATTCGCTGCTTGGTTCTTATTTTGAAAGCAGCGAAGACCTCTTAGATACGCACTCGATCTTGTATTGCGCGGCTATTGCGGCGTGTCGTGTAGCCAATGTTACATTTCCAAATTGTGACATAGCTACACGACCAAAACCCGCCGTTCCAGCCTGGCAGTGCAGGATCGAGCAGCGTATCGAGGGGACCAGGGTGCTCATCGGCAAACTATACTGCTTCAGGGAGGGCAATACTCGCCCTAGAGTGATGCGCTTTGTGAGGCGGGCGTTTTCCGGGACTGGAATCAGGCCTCAAGAATATATGTCCCGTGTCACAGAGCGCATTGACTTCCTGAAGCAGAAGGTCTGTGCATGGGCAAGCCGTATCCGTAGGTATAAGCGACGGGTTGAACGGTATACCCAGAATAGCATATTCCAGCGTGATCAAAGGTGGGTGTATAGAGCATGGGAGCGACCTGAGCAAAATGTGGCAGACGTATGCCGCCCGGATGATGATGCCACTAGCACATTCTGGCGCAACATCTGGTCGGTGCCCGTCTGCCATAATGAGGCTGAATGGATGCGCGATGTTGAGCGCGTGTGTGACGCCATACCGCAGATGGAGGAAGTAAAATTACTTCCTCCGATGTAGCCAGTGCAGCCCGTCCGATATCGAACTGGAAATCGCCGGGACCGGACGGACTGCACAATTTTTGGCTTAAATGGCTGCAAAGTTCACACGCGTGCTTAGCATCGCAATTCCAGTCGGCCTTAGAGTCTGGGTCGCTGCCACAGCTCTTTACAACGGGAGTTACCCACTTGCTCCATAAGTCAGGTGATGCCACGGAACCCAAAAATTATAGGCCGATCACTTGTTTGCCGACGGTCTATAAACTTCTTACATCCATTTTGAGAGTGAAAATTAATTCTCATTTAGAAAAGAATTTTATCATGTCTGCCTCTCAAAATGGATGTAGGAATGGGTCCCGCGGCACCAAGGAGCTACTCCTCATTGACATGGCCATAAGCCAACAGGTCCGTCGATCCCGAAAGGATTTGTCGACATGTTGGATAGACTATAAGAAGGCCTTTGATTCGGTGCCGCATACATGGCTCTTGAGGGTGTTAGAGTTGTACAAAATTGATACAACTCTGAGCACCTTCCTAACGACGTGTATGGGGCAGTGGAGGACGGTTCTTCGCTATCCAGGATGCCGACAAATTCAGGGGAGCAACGAACCTATTAGGATTAAGCGGGGAATATTCCAGGGCGACAGTCTGAGTCCACTGTGGTTTTGTTTAGCCTTGAACCCTCTTAGCACTCTGCTGGAGGGTACAGGGCTGGGCTGTTCTTTGCGGAGAGGGGGTCAGGTAATATCCCACCTGCTTTATATGGATGATTTGAAACTGTTTGCCACCAACAAATTGCAACTGCTGGAGTCACTAAAAGTAACTAAAACTTTTAGTGATTCCATCAGGATGGAATTTGGTGTTGATAAATGTGCAGTCATGCATGTAAGGCGGGGCGGGATTGTGGAATCTGAGGAACTACAACTCTCAGATTCTATAAACCTGAGATCACTCTCCGCAACTGATACCTACAAATACCTGGGTATGTCAGAGGGGTTAGGCATCAACGGGGCTGACATGAAACAATCGTTGCAGGAGCGCTTCTTCGGTCGCCTGAAAAAGGTACTTAATAGTTCTTTGTCAGGCGGCAACAAGGTGCGCGCCTTTAACGGTTGGGTCATGCCGGTCCTGATGTACTCCTTTGGCATACTAAAGTGGACCCAGACGGAACTAGATGCCCTGGATAGGAGAGTCCGGTCACTGCTGACTGCAAACCGGATGCATCACCCACGTTCGTCTGTCATGAGGCTGTACATCCCGCGGAAGTGTGGGGGTCGAGGCTTTTTAAATGCTAAGACCCTCCACAACCGCGAGGTGTGCAGTCTCAGAGAATACTTTCTCAAGGCTAACGTGGGTATGCACCGAGATGTGGTTGCAGTGGACAAGGGACTCACCCCGTTATCCTTGGCTAAAGAGAACTGGCGCAAACCTGTGGTGCTTAGTACCAACGACCGCAAGGAAGTATGGCAAAGCAAGGAGCTTCACGGACGCTTTTTCCGGGCCCTTCATGGGCCCGACGTAGATTTCTTAGCGTCCGTGGCCTGGCTACGCTTCGGTGACCTCTTTGGGGAAACCGAAGGTTCAGTCTGTGCGATTATGGATGAAGTTATGCTAACGAATAACTACCGGAAGTATATAATGAAAGACGGGACGATCGACATATGTCGGGCATGCCATTGTCCCGGTGAGTCTATCAGACATATTACTTCTGGGTGTTCTCGTTTAGCTAACGGCGAGTATTTGCACAGGCATAACCAAGTGGCCAGGATTATCCATCAGCAACTTGCTCTGAAATACGGCCTTGTGGACTCTGAGGTACCGTATTACAGGTATGTGCCCGACCCAGTTCTCGAGAATGACCATGTCACGTTATACTGGGATCGATCTATTATCACTGACAGGACTATTGTAGCCAATAAGCCTGATATAGTGGTAATAGATCGATCAGTGCGCCGCACAATGATAATCGATGTCACTATCCCACATGACGAGAACCTCGTGAAGGCTGAGAAGGAGAAACAATAGAAGTATCTCGACTTAGCCCACGAGGTTGTCGCTATGTGGAATGTGGACTCGGCAATCATTGTGCCGATAGTCGTTACGGTCAATGGCCTTATCGCTAAGAGCCTCGACCAACATCTCAAGAGGCTCTCGTTGGGTGGCTGGGTGAAGGGCCTGATTCAGAAGGCAGTCCTCCTTGATACGGCCCGTATTGTGAGGAGGTTCCTGTCTCTGGGGCCCTAACCACCGGTAGCTTGGACCCTGCACCCGCTACCGGCGGATCACTATTTTTTATATTTTTAAATGTTTTTTTTTATGTTTTTATAAAAATATTTAAAAATGTAATAAAATAAGTTTAAAAAATAAATAAAGGAGATAATAATAATATTCTATTAACACTCCGTAGGTACTCACTACGCTTGGCCAACAAAAGGTCAAAAAAATACAACTGATACGCGGCGTACCGGCAGATTTATGATGGGTCGTTAATTATTAGTAGAGTTTACCTTTTTAAATATTTTTCATGTTAAAGTAACTTAATTTTACAAGCATAATATTTATTTATTTATTTAACCATTTATATACACACAAATAAACAGACAAGAATAAAGGAACAGAAAAAAGGCGCGCTTCGCATCGACAAATAAAAATAAATTTAATTGACCAATAACACCACGTAATTTAAAAAAAAATATCGGTCAAGTGCGTGTCGGACCACGCACAATGAAGGGTTCCGTAGTTGGGATGAATTTATCCCAAGAACAAATTTAACATTGTAGTTGAAAAACATGTTCTCCCTTATACTCCAACTACAAAAGTCCTTAGTTAAACGAAAAGGATCCAACCCACATATGGACAAATGTAAGTTTGTACGCACAATATTGAGAGATTTACCATGTTATTTTAAGACCATAGACTTCTTATAGGTTTTCCTGTAATCCATAGCTATAGAACTATTTTCTTTATTTTTTCAAAATTTTAAGCTCAGTAGTTTCGGAGATAAGGGGGGGGGGGGTGGTTAATTTTCGTATATTTTCTTAAATAACTTTAAAACGGTTTATTTTAAGATTATAAAAAAATATATATTTGAGACCTTCACAGTAAGCCCTTTCATTTGATATATCGCACGGTACAGTTTGGAAATATATTTTTAAAATTTTTTTTGATAAATTCTTTTTTGCCCCCAAAATACCAAATTTCAACTTAATCGGTCCATTAGATTCGGAGCAAATTGGCTGTGACAGAAGGTCAGACAGACAGATAGACACACAGACACATGAGTGATCCTATAAGGGTTCCGTTTTTTCCATTTGAGGTATGGAAGGTATTTAGGTATTTAAGTAATGTTTAGTTTTATTCTGTTTATTTTTATATCGTTCATTCTAACAACTAGTATATCTGTTTAGTAATATGTGGGTAACGTTGTGAGTAGTGTATTTGTTAGCTCTATTATTAAGTTCTAACCTATGTTTACTTAGTATTACACTGCTGTTTGTTGTCCCTAAATAAATAAATAAACCCTAAAAAGGTGACAGTGCGTAACTCAAATGATGGCGCTAACACTGCGTATCTCAGTACATTCGCTAAAAACTACTTTTGACTTTGCACTTCATTGACGATAATATGTCCTAATCAGATCTACTCATGTGCCAAAATTCATCTAAATCCGATAAGCCGTTTTAGCGTGAAAGCATATCAAACAAACAAACTCACTTTCGCATTTATAATATTAGTTAGGACTAAGTTAGGATGATTTATTTGAAAATATTTCATATCTTCACGATGCTTATATTGTTATGTTGAATGTGTGTTTTTGTTTACAATTTCTAACGTGACGATACAGGCTTATTAGTATTTTAACCATCCTAATTCAACAAGAATGAGGATGGTTAATTTTAGTATTTACTAATAAGCAGGTCAGAATTGTTCCTACCTTCCTGTCTTGCTTAGTTTCTCGTTTAGTAAGGATATTCAGTGTAGTATGATAAACTTTTAGCCTCTTTCAACATAATAATTGAATTGTTACTTTGTTGCTACTGTTGCATACATAAAAATACGTACGACCCAACGCTGCGGTAAGATCTGACAAACAGGAAAAAATGATGTTGTATATGGTGTTATATTTAAAAATAGATCCTTATATTCAGAAGCTATTTAGAATATTTCAGAAGCAACACTTGTTTTTGTTGCCTGGAAGTGCATTACTGTTCATAAATATTTTAAGTTTGTGAGATTGTTTTGTTTTATGCTTTGCAAGTGACATTCACCATGTTTGACAACGATACCAGCGTCCGTGGTTCTACAACAAGTGATGATTATTTCTACTATTTGGATTTAGATGATACTATTGAGAATATTTTACAATTAATAGTTTTGGTGCTGTCACTAGTTACTTTTATTTACGGAGTGACATCATGGTGTATATTAACACGGTTCCGTAATTTCAAAAACTTTGTGTTTCTTAACGCAATTTTTGCAAAGTTTCTATGCGTTGCAGTGCTTCAGATCCAGAAGTTTGAAATAATTGAAGACATTATGATTGGCGCGTGGTTTTTTTTATTTTATCATTTACCAGATTATCTAAAGTCTGTGTACAACCACTGGTTGTTGGTTTTGTGTCATATATTTTACGTAGACATTGTTCAACTTTTCAATGGGCATATCCGAAGGAAATATTTAATAAGCAGCCTCTTTGCTTGGGGCGTAGCTTTAATTTCAACCATAATTTTATGGCTTTTATTTTATGTTTGTATTTTTAAAACACGGTTATTGTATAGTAATTACACGGATATATTATTTACTTTCTTTAGGAAGGGAAGTCACATTTTACCTTTAATAGTCAACTCTTGTTTTTACATAATGATTGTATATTCACTTTGTTGTAGTTTCAACACGAGCGCATATACAGCTACTAACATCTGGCGTCGCTTGTATATAGCCACTTTGATGTTTATATTGAGCGACGTCATTATGTTGTCCGATTTTGTTAAAGATATAATACCGGGATTCTATTATAGCGACACACTTTTAATTGTAGCAATATTTTTAAATCAAGTTAATGTACTTGTACTTGAAGTTTTTTTTGTTGTTGTTAAAAGAAATCGAGAAATATGGTATCAATATTATATAAATATATTAAACCGTAGGTCGGTATCAGCAAGGCAAAGGGATCAAAATATCCTCAAGCATGAAGGAATTAATCATGATCCGGCTGATTGTCACCCGGCGGTTCTTGATATGCATCAATTACATGCTTTAGAAAAAATTCAAGTACCTTCCCAATATATTTCTGTTTCTGCATAATTTGTGTTTTTGGAAAGATTAAATCAAAGTTGACTTTAGAATATGAATTAGAACCTATCGAAATGATTATATTTACCCACAAAGACATAATCACGTCAGTACGGAAAGTTTCGCATTCTAACTCGCCCTGTGAGATGTTGGACGAAAGATGATCCTTTTTAATTTTTATTGTGTGCCAATATTATTTGAGTGTTATTTGTTACTTTTACTTGTTTTGTTAGTTATTTGTGTGTATTATTTCTTATGGTTAATCCTTCTAATGTAAAATATGTCTTGTTTTAATTGAAATTTAACTATGCAATAACTTGGATCTAGGTCTGTAATGTTGTGTATATTTTTACCAAATATTATCAAGCTCATATTTTTTTAATTCGATAAGCCGTCCTTTCATTGTTCCGTACAATGAAAGGTCCTATCAATGCGAGGTAAGCTTATACTGGAAATATGCTTGAATTAGCTTGATAATATTATGTCTTCGTGTTTAGTATAGTATACCTACTAAAAATAACTGAAACTTCTTAAGGGGTTATTGTACTCATCATTATGACCAGCTTTGTCTATGAGACAAACACTGAATTCGTGAAAAAAACCACCTGCTCCATACATTTATGTTCGCATAACTTGATAAAATGTTGGGAAAACCTGTTTTTTTTACACATAGTTGAAGTAGGTACCTAAGTAAATTAATCAATCTTATGTTTTAAAGTGTTTTTCCCAATAATTGTAAAACTATTAGATATTTTAAATATTTCGACGCCATATTTTATTTTCTTATTAGTTTTAGTTAGGATACGATATAATATTGTTAATTTAATTATTAATTTTAAAATACCTAAATAAATATATATTTTAGATATAAAATAATTGATTTTGCGGTAATATTAAATTGATATAAATACATTCAAAAGTTTTTTAGTTGATGAAATTAATCTTGAATATGCTAATTGTCGCCCGGCGGGGGCGGTTCTTGATGCATAAAAATGATTTAGAAAACAATCAAGTAACTTCCCAATAGGTGAGTATCATAATGTTTGTTTCTGCATAATGACTAAGGCTCGCTTTCACCACACATCACTAAACGCGTTTAACGCTAAACGCGTTTAAAAAATTATGTTTTAAACTCGATTAGCGTTAAATGCCTTTAGTGATATCTGGTGAAAATGACCCTAAGGGTTCCCAAGCGGAAAAATCCTCGCGAATGCTCGAGCACTTTTGAAATTTCACTGAATAAGTAACTGTATCAATATCAAACGTGATGTCTGCGTCGAATTTTATACTTAAAACTTAAATTATACTTGTATTAAAGTACACCTCTACCAAGCCTTAAATTAAACTGTGGAATAATAATATTTCGCCGAAAACATGAGATCTTTAAGGTCTGGCCAGACGAATTCGGCGGGACGCGACTGCCCGTGTCGTTTTTAGGATTCCGTGCCCGAAGGGTCCAAACGGAGCTCTATTGCTGTCACTCAAGTATCCGTCCGTCCATCCGTCGTCAGTCACACAGGTTTTATAGCCAAACGGTTAAAGCTATAGTCTTCAAATTATTACAGTATAACCATCTTGTTGACCAGCCATACAAATTGTCAAAAATATTTTTAAACCTTTCAGAAGGGGGGCTTCCATACATCTAAAGGGGGCGTGAAAAAAAAATTGACCTGCCCCATCAAGTAGGGTATCGTTGTCTAGAACTGGTTGAGTAGATAAATACTGTATTTTTTGTTTTAAAAAATATTGGAAAACGAAGGAAAGAGTAGCCACCAAATTCAACTTTTTTTACAAAGTTTTGTTCCGAAAAAATTTTTAACTTCCCATTGAGCTATGAACTTGAAATTTAGTGATAATGTTTATTATTACGTATCTTTTACTATCAAATCCTAATATATTCATAAATCAGATTTTTCTTTGAAATTCCCTCATTTTACCTAATACAACCAACTTGATTTTGCGGTCATTCTACAAGTCCGAAACGCACTTGGCCGGTTTTTTTTTAATTATTCGGAAGTTATGTTACTATTCTTCCCAAATTTTGAACACCTTCATACTGTCAAGTTGGTTGACACAAAAGCCATGCGTCCGATGGAATTTCAGAAATCGACAAAATTTGCGAACATACATAGAAACTTACATCCCCTATTTAACCCCTTTAGGGGATGAATTTCGAAAAATCTTTTATTTATATAAATTATATACTATGTACATTATCCTATTAATATTATAAATGTAAAAGTTTATGAAGATGTTTGTTACTCAATCACGCCAAAACGCCTGAACTGATCTGGATGAAATTAAGCACAGAGATAGATATAATCAGGAATAGGACATAGGATACCTTTATCTCGAAAAAATGTACGGTTCCCGTGGAATAATTTCCAACATCCACGCTGGCGAAGCCGCTGCAAAAGCTAGTATATTATATACAGAACTCTTGTGCAAAATTAAATGTTATTAGACCCAGCAGGTTAGGCTGTGCGTTGTCTGTTAGTAAATGAATGAATTCAAGATATTTTTTAAATAGATTTTATAATTTTTCGATCCAAAACCCTGTCTAGTTACCATATCCGTAGAATATAAAATCATAAATAATGCAAACTTATTCAAAAACAAATGCAAGAAATACTTATTGAGGAAGTGCTATTACAGAGTTGACGAGTTTCTAGACGATAAACGACAAAAATGTACTTGAATTAACTGGAATATTGGATTTATATCATTAATTTTTTGTGGTATTTATAGTTGAATTTTATTTTTAACATTCTTTTTGGATTACTATTATTATGATTATGATGATTATTTTACCTTACCCGGCCTTGGTATAATGCAGAATGTGCCCACGCTGAGGCCCGAAAAGAGACTGCCTACCAAGCCTGGGTCAAGGCCCGCGACCGCAAAGTTAGAGCGCGCAGGGTTCGCGCGAAGAAGAGAGCCTTTAATTCTGCCGCCAAGTTCTGCAAGCGGGTTTTGCGTAGGGCACGTTTTGACCATGTCGGACATATCGGGGCCAGGCTGGCTTCGCACCCTCCGGGTAGTAAACAGTTCTGGTCCCTGTCTAAAGCGGTTGAAACGAATTTCTGTCGTCCCACTTTACCTCCTATGATGAAACCTGATGGGTCGCTGGCTCACTCTGCAACTGAGAAGGCAAATTTATTTGCATCTCTCTTCGCAAGCAATTCACGTCTGGACGCTGGCTCAAAGCAACCACCTACTGTACCTCATTGTGACTCCTCGATGCCGGAGATCGCAGTACACATTAAAGAGGTCCGAAGAGTATTGTGCAGTCTAGACGTGAACAAGGCCAGCGGGCCTGACGGCATTCCAGCGAGAGTGTTGAGGCAGTGTGCGCCTGAACTGTCTCCTGTATTGACACGTTTGTTCCGCCTCTCTCTTGAAAAAAGAACGGTGCCGAAATCCTGGAAGCTTGCAAATGGACAACCAGTGCCCAAAAAAGGCGACCGTGCAGACCCTGCCCATTACCGTCCGATCGCCATTACCTCCATTCTGTGCAAAGTTTTGGAAAGGGTACTGAACAATAAGTTGCTGAACTACCTTGAAGACAATGATCTCCTCAGTGACCGTCAATATGGCTTTCGCCGGGGACGGTCAACTGGCGATCTTCTTGTGTATGTCACGCACTGCTTTGGCGAAGCCATCGAGAAACACGGCGAAGCACTGGCTGTATCGCTTGACATCTCGAAGGCCTTTGACAGGGTCTGGCACGCTGCTCTGCTCAGCAAGCTTCCTGCTTATGGAATCCCAGCTGATTTTTGTAGCTGGATATCAGATTTCCTTAGTGAACGGTCGATTAGAGTAGTTGTTGATGGCTGCTCTTCTGACCTTATGGCTATTGATGCCGGAGTTCCTCAGGGGTCTGTTCTCTCTGCAACTCTTTTCCTGCTGCACATCAATGACCTGCTTCGGCCTGGTATTGTTGGGTACGCAGATGACAGTACAGTTTCAGAGAGATACTTGTCCAGCGCAAAAACCAGCGGGGCTGAAGTTCGTTCCTTGAGAGAGGCCATGGTAGAGCGGACAGATTTGACCTTAAGCTTTGTCTCCCAGTGGGGTGATGATAATCTGGTCTCTTTTAACGCCACCAAAACGCAGGCGTGTCTTTTTACCGCTAAAAAGAGTCGTTTCGCCCAAACTCCTACTTTTCGGGGTACATCTGTTCCTGTAACTGATCGACTTGAGCTCCTAGGCATGAAGTTGACATCTGGTCTCAACTTCGGCGCCACCATCGAGTACAAGGCCCAAACTGCGGCCAAGAAACTGGGCATCCTAAATAGGGTGAAGCGATACTTTACGCCTGGACAGCTTTTAACCCTTTACAAAGCGCAAGTCCGATCCTGCATGGAGTATTGCAGTCACCTTTGGGATGGATCAGCTAAGTACCAACTAGCCGCGCTTGACTCGGTGGAACGCAGAGCTAAGAGGCTCATTGGCGACGTAAAACTGGTGGATGCCAAGCTTCATTGCTTGGCTCATCGCCGCAAGGTTGCCTGCTTGTCGGTCTTCTACAGATTGTACTTCGGAGAGTGTGCCCGAGAACTCCACGACCTCATTCCACCGGCCCCCTTCTACCACCGGACATCTAGACGCACTGCCAGTTACCATCCCTACCTGGTTGCTATTCCACCAATTCGCACTAAGCGCTTCCAAATGTCTTTTATAATGCGCACAGCAAAAGAGTGGAACTCACTACCTGCGTCTGTGTTTCCGAACGTATACAACCCTAATCTCTTCAAAGTGAGAGTGAACAGGCTTCTTCTGGGTAAGCTCACTCCATCGTCGACTTTGTCTCTGTCACCTCTGACCTAGACTAGAGTCAAGAGCAAACCCATCACAAATAAAAAAAAAAAAAAAAAACCTTATAATTTTTTGGATATTATTATGCAGAATTTTATATTTTACATTCTATTTTTATTTCAAAATTATTCATATATTGTCTTTAGCTGGTTGTTATGTACTGGTTTTGTTTCTATTTTCTTTGATTACTTTCTACACAATGTATATTGTTAAGAAATAAATGACTTATGACTTACGAGTATCGCGTCACCGCGTCGCTGTCGTGTCGGTTATGTCATACGCGCCAATGGGAGCGTTCATTTTGAACGAAGACGCATGTCACGACTCGTGTTCATACACTTCACAAGCAACCCTGGTGATGACAGGTTGAAAAACAATTCAAGTAAAGAGCAAAAGTTGTAATGGTGGATGAAGTAGTTAGAAGAGTCTTGCTAATCCTTTTTTCAGAGGTCAAATGCTTCACATTGTTTTGTGTACTATGGCGAAATGTAAGTATGTTATAGTATTCACAGCGTATTTGTATATTCAGTTACCACAAGTGAAGCGCGCGTCACTTCGTGAGATAAAAATACTCGAGATATAAAATACGAGAGAGAGAGAGAGAGAGAGGCCATGGTAGAGCGGACAGATTTGACCTTAAGCCTTGTCTCCCAGTGATGATAATCTGGTCTCTTTTAACGCCACCAAAACACAGGCGAGTCTGTTTACCGCTAAAAGGAGTCGTTTCGCCCAAACTCCTACTTTTGGGGGTACATCTGTTCCTCTAACTGATCGGCTTGAGCTCCTAGGCATGGAGTTGACATCTGGTCTCAACTTCGGCGCCACCATCGAGTACAAAGCCCAAGCAGCGGCCAAGAAGCTGGGCATCCTAAATAGGGTGAAGCGATACTTTACGCCTAGACAGCTTTTAACCCTTTAGAAAGCGTAAGTCCGATCCTGCATGGAGTATTGCAGCCACCTTTGGGATGGATCAGCTAAGTACCAACTAGCCGCGCTTGACTCGGTGGAACGCAGAGCTAAGAGGCTCATTGGCGACGTAGAACTTGTGGACGCCAAGCTTCATAGCTTGGCTCATTGCCGCAAGGCCGCCTGCTTGTCGGTCTTCTACAGATTGTACTTCGGTGAGTGTGCCCAAGAACTCCACGACCTGATTTCACCGGCCCCCTTCTACCATCCGACATCTAGACGCACTGCCAGTTACCTTAGTTGCTATTCCACAAATTTGCACTAAGCGTTTCCAAATGTCTTTTATAATGCGCACAGCAAAAGAGTGGAACTCACTACCTGCGTCTGTGTTTCCGAGCGCATACAACCCTAATCTCTTCAAAGTGAGAGTGAACCGGCTTCTTCTGGGTAAGCTCACTCCATCGTCGACTTTGTCTATGTCACCTCTGACCTAGACTAGAGTCAAGAGCAAACCCATATCCAATAAAAAAAAATAAAAAATACCTAACTCCCCGCTAATGTGCGATTGACCGTACATTTGTACACAAAATAAAATGAATTATCTGGGTATATAAAAGTCAGAAAGTTCTACATCTAAAATAGTACTGTAATCTATAATTCCTACACATGAGTATGATGGATGGTTCTTTGAGTAACACAATTTCGAAGAGTGGCTGATAGATAAGACATAAAATTGTTACTTTAAAAAAAATTTGGGCGTGCACGTTATAGAAAGTGAAACTGCTTAAAAAATAAAGAATAATCCCACGTTCGCACGGACGTAAACATATCGCGGCGGGATTGTATCGCGCTCCGGATTTTCAACGCTCAGTGTTGAGCCGAGCATTGAGAATCCAACAGCGTGCATCCCAGCGCATCACACACTGTTGGATTCTCAACTCTCGGCGCTAAGCCGTGCGTTGAAAATCAAGTGCGCAAAAAAATATTGCCCCGGGAAAAGACGCCCGGGGAAAGACAGAGAGAGTTATATGGGTGGATTTCAAAATTTTTGTACCATAGCAAAAATGATACAAAAAAGAAAAATAGTAGTAGTAACAAATTGGAATCATAAAGTTGGGGACATACCAAGAAAAACACAAAATATTTTATTTACTGATTCGTTTTATTTTTTCACAATAAAATCTATTAAAACTCAATGTCTTAATCACAGTCACCTTCGAACGCTAACCCACTTATAAGCTGACAGATCACATTCATAATGGCTTATTATATTCTACTAATCAGTACAATACGTAGATATTATTTACTTAAAAAATAACATTTTCTTAAACAAAATAAACTTCTAAACTTTAATAAAAAAAATGTTTAAATTGAGAACGGCAGTACTGCTCATTCACCAGTTATAACTCCTGGCTAACAGTTCAATTTCGTTACGTTACAAATTAAAGCGTAACAAAATTGACTAGAAACCACATGTCTAACGTATCCTAAAATTCATTTACTCAGAATTATGAAATCAAAATGTCATCAGTTTTCGAACATTTAACGACTCATCTTTATAGCTCATAATAACAACTAAAATAACGAAATAATGTACTTACTTTTGGCTCTCGTAAAAGATGATACAACACTCAGAAATTTGTCTATGTTCTTACAAACACGTTCACACTCTCATAGCTGTCGTATACAAAATGGCGGCCGAATGCACTGTAACGCCATCTTGTTCAGCTTAAATTATCAGTGTTACCAGTGCTAAATGATAGCTTCTAATCAAGTTAATGGTAATCATTGTAACTAAATATAAATTAGGTTTGGGACAAAATGGGACAAAATATTATATTTTTTATTTTATTTATTTATTTTATCATTTATGTACACACAGAAAAATACATAGGTACTGCTTATTTCTTAAGAAATTTCTTCCAGCAGACCTGCGAAAGAAGAAATGAAATAGAAATGTAGACAATAGTGTGTGAGAACTAGGGCGAGCAAAGGAAAAACGCTCACGCAGGTAGGAAGGATAAGACGGGTTGTGGAAAATGTTGAAGAGGAGACATAAAATCCGAGTGTTCCTGCGAAGGCGGATTGGGATCCACTTGATTTACTTGCGAAAGTGAGAAACATGATCATACTTTCGAAGACCAAAAACAAAGCGAATGCACAAGTTATGCAAGCGCTCAAGCTTGTGCCTAAGAAATTTTAGTCTTCACGGGCAGGACTTTGAAGGCTTTTCAGCGAAAGAAAGGAGAAATATACCTTTCGACTGACCTCATTGACCTGAGCACGCCACGAAATATTAGAATCAATCATTACACCCAGATCTTTGGCGGTTTCGGTATAGTCAATGCGCACACCATCGAGATATAAAGGCATCAGAGATGTAACATCAGCCGCACTGCGAACGAATCTGCTGCCTATGATCATGGCCTGAGATTTAGTTTATTAATAGCTTTTTAACATAATAATTAATGTTTCTATTTTTTTTTTTTTTTTATAAATATTTATTAAATATTACAAACGGGAAAATTGCTTTTATCCGATTAGACAATTAAAATATTTTTAAAGCTGTAAAGAACCGTCTTACTTCTCAGATGGGACAAAATATTTTGTATGAAACCAAGTTAAACTGGGACACAATTTAATTAATAATAAATAAATCTTTTGCATTTTAACTAAATAATTAATTGTAGAAGTATGGACCAAATTTTATTGTATCTACATTAGACTAGTGTGTTCTTTTTAACTGATTTAAAAAAAAAGCGTGGTACAGAATTTAATTAAAAAGTAAAAAAAATATTGAAATCCGCCCATATCTCGCTTCTCTCTCATGCAACGTGACATGTGATGCGAAATTTCAATTTCAATTCTCCAATTTTTAAAAAGCAATGTCCTGCCAGTGAATTTTATATCATTATATTTAGTTGCGATAACTAAACGAAAAAACATAAATGTGTTCTTTTATATCACGTAAAAAACCAAAGTTATCATCACATTATATTTTCAAACTACCCACAAATTGATTTTAAATTCATTATAACATTTTAATGCAGCAGCGTAGTGAAAAGTTCGTTTCCAAAATGTCAAAAAGATTGTGTAAAGTAAATCCAGACCGTTTTTGTAACGTTTGTGGTGAATTATAATTATTTAAAAACGGACATTCCATGACGGAATCACTCAAAGAAAAAAACTCCTTTTTTTTGAAGTCGTTCATTACTGACAGTTAGTTACTAATTTATTACAGGTGACTATTGCTGGCTTATTATAAGAGACACAGATACAAATAAATACAAGAAAAAAGCTAAGGCAATTCATTTTTTATTTTTAAAATATTTTTGTGTGTATTTTATTTATGTAAATTAAAAACAGTAAATACTTAAGAAACGTGACGTGTTGGATTTTTAATTTTTTTTTTAAACTCAGTGCAACTTAATTGTTACGAAAAAAAATACTTTTTATTTCAAGGGCAAGTGTTATCTAATCGCCGCCTAAGAAGTTTCACTTCAAAATATTAGGATGATTTACTATTTTGCAAAAAAAATAAAATAATAATAATCTTACAAGCCTTTTAAATTCAACAATAAACTGAAACTATTGAGTACATTTTCGAGATCCCACGAACGCCATCACAACGCCATCGCCAAACATGCATGTAGAATAAGAATGAGACGTGGTCACATCGCAAGCGGATTGTAAGCTTGTTAGGTAGGTAGGAAAGTACGTGTCTTCTTAGTGACGCCATGAAATAATTGTCACGTGGTGATTGGCCAGTCAATCGATTACAAAAGATGGCGCCGGTTGACTGACCAATCTCTACCTCGGGATCAACGATATAATCGTCTTGCCCTCACCGTGCATGTTGCGCGAAAAGTGCCAAAATTAAGAAGACTGAATTCACACATCCATTCATATTATGGCGCTTCCATGCCAGTCAATTCAAGTTACTGCGACATAGTGTGTGTCAGAGGTGTCCAAACGAAAAAGAATTCCATCTTCAGGATATTTATTACTAACTTTTTTAAGAGGAACTGGGCCTAGAATAAGCTTCTTATTTTATTTTAATTTTAATTATCATTCAAATTTTAGAATCTGCAGTACTATTATTATTATTAATTAATCAATCTATCTAGCCTTTTCCCAACTATGTTGGGGTCGGCTTCCAGTCTAACCGGATGCAGCTGAATACCAGTATTTTACATGGAGCGACTGCCTATCCGAACTCCACAGCCCAGTTACTAGGTAATACGATACCTCTTGGTGAGACTGGTTGTCAGACTTTCGGGCTTCTGACGACCCGTAACGTCTGTCAAAGATCGAC
Organism: Dicycla oo; assembly: GCA_948252095.1. Taxonomy (NCBI): domain Eukaryota; kingdom Metazoa; phylum Arthropoda; class Insecta; order Lepidoptera; family Noctuidae; genus Dicycla; species Dicycla oo. The sequence goes on from OX411728.1 coordinate 18,984,306, forward strand.
GAATAACAGCCGGGACCAACGACTTAATGCGCTTTCCGAGGCACGGAGGAGACTCGGTATGAAAAGATGGTCACCCATCCACATACCAACCCCGGCAAGCGTAGCTTAACCTGATGGATCGACCCGTGCGGCTGTTATTACTTAGCCACGAGCTCCATGTTATATATCAATTAATAACATATAATAATTATTAAATTAAATTAAAATAATATAAATTATTCTTTATATTTAATTGTATCATTATTCTGACGTAGGGCTAATCGAAGGGGCCAAGATTTAAAACGCGATTAGGCGTGTACTCACTTCTTGTTCGGGTCGGTATAATTCGGCAAATTCAAATAGAATTTGTTGCGCCACTTCTTCTCCCCAGCTAAAGCACTAGGAAGTGGTGAAGGGCGGGCGTTTTGGGGGACTGTCTTATGTAATTTTGACCTTCGAAAAGTGCAGATTCTCAGCCTAGTTTGAATAAACGACTTTTGATTTTGATTTATTGGAAGAATGAGCTATGATACCTCAACAAAAATACCTAGATTTTTGTATTTTAATTCAGCAGAGGACAGCAATTGTCTAACTTGGTTCATCGTTGCAAAGAGAGTCAAGGCCACAAAAATACACTTGCACTGCAATAATATTTGTTTAAGCTTATCTGCAATATTGCTTGACTGAGAAACTACAGGCGTATGTTGTATTTCAACAAATTTTGCTATCTTAGCATGCTGTTTTAGGTTTCCGCTATAATATTGCTCTCAATTCTATTCAAGTTAGATTAAATCAATCAATAAATCAATTTTAAAGAGTAAAATTTACTTATTAACTACATAATATTAGGTCTTTACCTAAGAAATTGTCATTTAGTATGCAGAAAGTTAAAGTCATTTTTATATAAATATTTTTTTATTATTTCTATCAATCAAAATATGCACCCATGCTATCGATGCATCTCTGCTAGCGCTATGGTCGTTTTTCAATGCCTTTCTTGAAGAAGTTAGGTGTACGGGAGCCAACAAACTCTTCAAAGGCATTTTGTACTGCCTCTCGGGTATTGATTTTTTCCCTGCCAAGGAGTTTTCCAAATTTTGGAAAAAGTAAAAGTCGCAAGATGACGCAAAACTTCCAACCATAGCTCTTGTAGCTTAGAGACCGTGTTGTGCCATATGAGGTCGAGCGTTGTCGTGTAGGAGCAGCGGGGACGAGCGATTAACCAAGGCTGTCCGGAGATTTGCGAGCTTCTCCATCATTCTGTCCAGTTCCTCACAGTACACAGCCGCAGTAATGCTGGTGCCATTTGGTAAGAAGCTGTGATGAATTATTACCAGCACTAGACCACCAAACAGTGACCATGACTTTTTTAGGGGCAAGTTTTCGTTTGGGACATTGCCTAGGTACTGAACCAGGGTTTTTTTTTTTATTTGAGTTGGGTTTGCTCTTAAGTCTAGGCGAGAGGTGACTTTTTAACCAAAATGACCGCTTACGATTATCAAAAAGAATTCATTTTTCATCGCAAGTGATAATGCGGTTGCAAATCCCTTCGTTTCTGTGTCTGTTAAGCAACGCAAAGCATACCTCAACGCGTTCGTTGCGTTGGCGAACGTTCAGTTAGTGCGGCACCCACTTATCAAGTTTTTTACCATGCCAATTTGACGGAAATGGACCAATATTGTTTTGATGCCATAGATCGATGGATGCCATCGTTGAAATCTGCTACAAACTCAGTCGTGGATTGAGTGTCGTCAAAACAATACACTAATCAATAAACAAATGTTTGAATTTGAAAATAGAATTCCATATTTTTTAAATAAAATTCATTTTAATTTAGAAAGTATTGCCAGCCATACATAAATTACGTTGCAAATGGCCTGTACCTATTGTAAAATGGCAACTTTATAGGTAAAGACCTATTATTATTATTATAATTTCTGAGTTCATTTTCTCCCATCCGCTGTCAATGGGACTTAGCCCCACAGGGCCCTCGTTGACACCTGGACATAATCTCATGCAATATTCATATACCTACAATTGCCCGGGCAACGTATAAAAAAGGGCATTTTGTTTACAATCAGGCACTCAGTAGTTGACGGGAGTATTACTCAGGAGACTGAAGTTTAGGCTCCTTTTATACATGAACATTTTTATCACTATCCAAATTTTCACAGGCTGTTCTACTCATGAATATGAACAACTTTCACCACGGAACCAACTCAGAAATCACGAAAAAAAATCTGCTGTTTCATAAATTTCGGTCGAATTGGCTCCATAGTGAGAGTTGTTCATATGGGAACGAACTATTGACCGTCGTCTATTTTTCTATACGGATTATTTGACATATTTAGATTATTGATGTATCAATTGTCATAGTATTATATTACCGAACTATATGTATCGGCGCAAGTATTAAAAACGGCACATCAACAACGAACGAAGCGCACGTGCAACGAAACGTCACGAGCTACTCATGCGGCGCGCCCCGCTATCGACACCCCACCAAGAGCAAAGTGCTTATAAAAGGCGTGCGCAGCGCGGGAGTGGTCACCCCAAGCCCGGTAAGCCCAAGGCTGAGCCCTCTAGTTACCGCCCCATCAGTCTGCTCAATGTGCTCGGCAAAATCTATGAGAGGCTTATTTATAAGCGACTCAGAGACTATGCCGAGACAAAGGGTCTCATCCCTAACGAGCAGTTTGGTTTCCGAACGCAGCATTCCTGCGTTCATCAGGTCCACCGCATCATTGAACACATAAGCGTTGGCTTCCAACGTGGTTTGATGACGGGTGCTGTCTTCTTTGATATAGCGAAAGCGTTCGACAAAGTCTGGCACAACGGCTTATTATATTATATAAGCTCTACCAACTTGGCGTGCCGGATCGTCTCGTACTCATCTTACGAGACTTTTTGTCGAATCGCACCTTTCGCTATCGCATAGAAGGAACGCTATCCTCCCCCATCCCATCCGTGCAGAAGTCCCACAGGGCTCTGTGCTCGCTCCCCTCATCTTCACGCTGTTCACCAGCGATATCCCGAAAAGTAAAAAGGCGCAGTTAGCTCTGTTCGCAGACGACACGGCCATTTACTACTCGGGCAGGGACACACCCGATATCTCGCACTCTCCCAACCGCAGTCGATAACCTCGGCGCCTGGTTTAGAAAGTGGAAAATCGAGGTCAATCCCGACAAGAGTCAAGCGGTCCTCTTTCTGAGACCGCGTCGCACTCGACCCCCCCCCCCCCCCCCCGACCGATCACCATATTCGGCAAACCGATCCCTTGGGAGACGCGAGCCAAATACCTCGGTGTGACCCTCGACCACCACCTCTCCTTCGCTGAGCACATAAAGCAGGTGCGTTCGCGCGCCGCTTTCGCTCTCGGTAGACTCCACTCCGTTCTGAATGCACGTAGCAAATTGTCACTTAGGTGCAAATTGCGCATTTATACAGCGTGCATTCGCCCCATCATGACCTATGCGGGTTCAGTGTTTGCGCACGCAAAACCTCACCTCATTCATAGGATGCAGGCCCTCCAAAACCGTTTCCTCCGAAAGGCAACGGGAGCCCCTTGGTTCGTTCGGAACGAAATCCTCCACGTAGACCTCGACATTCCCACCATCTCCCAGTTCTTGAAACGCAATTCCAAGCGTTTCTTCGACTCAGCCACCAACCATCGCAACCCTCTGGTTGTCGAGGCGGCTAGCTATGTCCCCTCTCGTATTAGTAAGGTCCGCCGCCCCAGGCTGGTCCTCTCAGATCCCGACGACCCCATAACTCTTCTCCAGGAGAGCAGTAGGGACCGTAGGAACAAACACAAATCGACATTCCGACCTCGCCCCCGAGGTCCCTCGCGACGACCCCGTAATAATCGTCCTCCCCCCCGTCCCTTGCTCGGGTATAAAGTGCCAGCTGGTGGCGTAGCTGAGCCAGTAGCTTTAAAGTCCCCTGACAATAATAATCATTCTAATCTGATCCAGCCTGTCCCATCTCGACTGGCCTGTTGGTCTAGTGGTTAGTGGCCCTGACTGCTATGCCGGAGGTCGTGGGTTCGATTCCCACCCAGGACAAATGTTTGTGTGATGAGCATGATCATTTGTTCTGTGTCTGGGTGTAATTTATCTATATATGTATGTATTTAGAAATATATAAGTATGTTTATCAGTTGTCTAGTACTCATAACACAAGCTCTGCTTAGCTTGAGGCTAGACGGCGTTGTGTGATAGTTGTGGAATATTATTATTATATTATTATATTATTATTATCTTGCTGTCCTCCCCCCAGCGACGCCCTAAGCCGAGGCCCGTTCCCCACAGGGGGAGCCCTTAGCGTGTAGTCGCTTAGTCTGTAAGTTTTATGCCCCTGGCTGGAGGCTTTGAGTCATCTTAAGGCAGCCACAGGATAGTCCGGGTAAGTAGTCACGACCTCTCTAGGTCAACTACGAGATGCCATACATAAAAAAAGGGAGTGGTCATCCCCCCCCCGTCCCTTGCTCGGGTATGAAGTGCCAGCTGGTGGCGTAGCTGAGCCAGTAGCTTTAAACTCCCCTGTCAATAATAATCATTCAAATTTGATCCAGCCTGTCCTATCTTGCTGTCCTCCCCCCAGCGACGGCCTAAGCCGAGGCCCGTTCCCCACAGGGGGAGCCCTTATCGTGTAGTCGCTTAGTCTGTAAGTTTATGCCCCTGGCTGGAGGCTTTGAGTTCACTTAAGGCAGCCACAGGATAGTCCGGTTAAGTAGTCACGGCCTCTCTAGGCCAACTACGAGATGCCATTCACAAAAAAAAGGGAGTGGTCATTTGTTCGTTGGCATCCAAGTTGGTCGGACGTTTTTATAGTGAATAATATTATTATATTATTTTAAATTGATTTGATTAAATAAAAGTGTTATAATTATTGAAGTAAAGGGATTTATAAATAAAACACAATGAGTCATGAAGATGCTTTTATTCGTGAAGACACCCCTTCTCTTAATTATGTATCGCCGATTTACAAAATAACTTTTTGCTATTGGCCGAAGCCTCTTTTGAACTTTTTTCATTTGCCAAATGATTTATTTGCCATATTTTCATCACACCGAAACAACATTTTACGGAATATTATTTGGTCACAAAAATATAGCCGGTTAGTGTCATAAAAAGTCAATATGTTGTCCTACAAAATTTTGTGACAGAAACGAATCGCTGCAAAACCGACTTCATTCAGTCTTGTCTGCCCTACCCCTAGAGTGTAATTTAAGCCCGCGTCGGCGTGGAGGGGTAGGGCGGCCTGCAGCGGGGGAACAGGTGGTATGAAGGCCCGCCGCTGCGGCTGAGGCTGACCGGCCAAGCCTGCCAGCAAGCCGAAGCTGCGGCGGTGAGCGTTAAAACCATAAGCTCGCGTGGCACCGCCCAAACCCCGCAGCGCCGGAGCCGTGACAGAAACAATGCTTGCTGCATGTTGCATGCCTGCTTGCATGCTGCATGCCTGCTTGCACGCTGCATGCCTGCTTGCACGCTGTATGTCTGCTTACATGCTGCATGCCTGCTTGCATGCTGCATGCTTGAAGCAAGCATCCTTGTTTGCATGCTACTTACTGGGACTACTTAAAACCACTGTTCATAATCAACTGTTTAATTAAGTGCCATTACATTAAAAAAAAAACCGTTTATTAACAGTAGTATAATGAATGTTCGGAAACATAATACTTCGAACAAATGTTATAAGTTAATTCGGTTAAGTGTAACTTCGGTAAAAATTTTTTCGACCAGATGAAACGTCGGAGTAACGAAAACAATCGAATTGATCAATCGAATTGGTCAACTGATAAAGTGGCAGACATGACTTGGATGAAGTAAAAAAAAAAAAACGAAACGATAATAGTTGAAAAGTTTTAGGCGAAATTAAATTCGGTCAAATATTTTTGGAACTTATGATAGGTAATGTTAACGCAACGCCATCTTGGGCCGACGAACGACACTACCGCAACCGATGTCACTCGTAGGCAGGTGTCATCCTGATTAGCTCGCGTCATTTCGGCTAGATAGCATCACTTTCGCTAAGAAATCAATACTTATGATTGTGTAGATTTTATCTGTGGTTTCAATTATCTATGAACAGAACTGGTTCAAAAGGTGTTATGTCACTTCACTTAAGAAATTAAACGGAAAAGAAGAACAACGTCTTTTTTACTCCTACGCCTCTGAAACCAAAAAGGTCTCCAACCTGCTGGCACACTACATGCACACAAACATTGGTCCTTCGAACCTCATCAAAAGCGATCACCAGCGAGAAGCCTGGAAAAGCCTAGAAAATCCTGGAGAATTACGACGACAACCGTCGGCCGGGAGATGTGACTTCGCTCAGGGGCGTAAGACCTTTCCAAATCCTTAACCCACAGACTCCTTTGTCCTATTTGTACTAAAATCGCCTTATATCTTTATAGGAACAACGGGTGTGGTGCGCATTATTCACCACAGTGGTTGCAGGATAACCGTGAGTACTCTCTCTTTCCATAAATCGTCAATATGAGTGAGGCGTTTAAAGAATTAGTGAGAAAACGGGGTCCTATCAAGGGTAGTTTGACGCTGTTTGTAAAAAGTGTAGACTCGTTGTCAAATGCCGCTGAGTTAACTGACAAACAATTATACGAATTAAAGTTACGTCAGCAGTCGGCAGCTAACTTATTACAAAACTTTAATGCTATTCAATATGCTATTGAGGAATTAGTAGATGAAAAGGAATATGATAAACAGTTAGTAGAACGTGAAATGTTTGAAAATTCATATTACAGTGCTATGTCTACTATTGAGTGTCTGTTACGAAATCAAAAACTTAGTTGTAGTACTAGCAGTGATAATAATTCTCATAACTACAGAAACAAGTCACTGGTTAAATTGCCCACGATAACGTTGCCTTCATTCGATGGATCATACGAAAATTGGCTAGAATTTAGAGACACATACTTGTCAATGATTCACAACTCTGAAGAGCTAGATGATATTCAGAGATTTCATTATTTAAGATCAGCTCTTACCGGAAATGCCCTTCAGTTAATTAAATCTCTAGAATTTTCTGCCAGTAATTACAAAATAGCTTGGGATCTGATTGAGGGTAGGTATGATAATAAAAATTTGCTTGTACATAACCATGTTAGATCTATTTTTTCAGTACAACCCCTTACAAAAGAATCAGCTGCTTATATTCGTAAAATGATTGATACAGTTTTTAAAAATCTACGTGCGCTGAAAATGTTAGGGGAACCCGTTGAATATTGGGATACTTTACTTATTTATATCATTGTGTCTAAGTTTGATGCGGTCATAGATAAGGACTGGCAACAGTACAAGATTAATTTTATGAAAACTACCAACGAACCCATAAAATTTGACACTTTGACTACCTTTTTAAAAGAAAAGGCTGAGGTCTCAGACTTGGTTAAAGCAAATCATTCTAGTAATTATAATGGCAAGGTACTACAACAAGATAACAATAAAAAACAAACATCAAAGGTTCAAACTTTTGTGTCTACACAAAATAGTCAGCCTTCGAATAATAATAGCAAAAAAAGATTTAAACGTGTATGTGCTAAGTGTGAGGGTAATCATTCTGTTTATGCTTGCAGTCAATTCTTAAGTCTATCCCCGCAAGATAAACTAAACCTAGTTGAGAGTAAAAATCTGTGCTTAAACTGTTTACGTGTGGGCCACTCCAGTAAAGACTGTTTTTTCGGACCGTGTAGACAGTGTAACGAAAAACATAACTCGTCGTTGCATGAGGTTCTCAACAATAATGGAGAAACAGTATCTGCCGTATCTCATGCTACCTCTGATAATCAGTCACAACCCACAGGTCAGAATTCTTCCACTAGTTTGCACTCTAGTACAATACACACTACTTTGGAACCGGTTTTGTTGTCGACCGCTGTGGTAGAGGTCGCTGCTGACGATAAAGGACAGTATATCAGAGCTCGTGCCTTACTGGACAGCGGTAGCCAGCACTGCCTCATATCGAGTTCACTATGTAAAAAAATTCACGCTAAAAGTCTAAGTCGACTTATAAAATCGGTGGTATAGGTCAAACAGTTACCAAAACGAATGAAGTTTGTTACATAAAATTACGTTCTTTAAAGAATAATCACACAATACTCATGCATTGTTTGACCATACCGCAAATAACTTCTAGATTAGCTAGTAATTTAAATATACCCGCAAATATCGATCTCGCCGACCCTTCGTTTTGCACACCTTCTCAAATAGATATTTTAATTGGTGCAAACTATTTTTGGGATCTACTACTTGAAGGTAGAATTCGTTTACCTAGTGGTCCGTATTTGAATAATACGAAGCTAGGATGGATAGTTTCAGGTCCGGTACACACTGAGAGCTTGCGCATAAATCAGGTGCAGTGTAATTTCGGCCAAATTTCAGAAGTAGAAGTAAACGATCAGTTAAAAAGGTTCTGGGAAATTGAAGAAGTTTCGCCATGTACAAAATCGCTTTGTTATGAAGATCGTTTATGTGAACAATTATTTAATGACACAACTAAGCGAGACGACCACGGTCGTTTCTCGGTTAGAATACCGCTTAAGGAATCACCAAATAAGCTTGGTGATAGCTACAATGTAGCTAAAAATAGATTTATGTCCCTAGAAAGTAAATTACAACGTCAACCGCTTTATAGGTCTATGTACGTTGATTTTATGCGAGAGTACGAGAGACTTGGACATATGACTCGCGTTGAGGATTACCCCGTTCCGTGTTATTTTCTGCCTCATCATGGAGTCTTCCGTGAGCACAGCACTACGACCAAATTAAGGGTGGTTTTCAATGCGAGTCAAAAAACGTCGTCCGGGAAATCTCTCAATGACATCCAATGGACAGGTCCTCCTCTTCAAAATGATTTGTTTGTTATTCTTTTGAGATTTAGGCAATATCAGTACGTAGCATGTGCCGATATAGAGAAAATGTTTCGACAGATTTCCATACATGAAGATCAACGTACGTTACAGTTGATCTTGTGGCGTGAGAATGAGTCTGATCCCCTCAGTGTGTATCGCCTTAACACGGTAACTTATGGAACGGCGTCTGCGCCTTATTTAAGTATACGTTGTGTCCGTCAACTGGCACTAGATTGTAATGATCCTGAAATCTCAAGAATAATATTAGAGAATATGTACGTCGACGATTTATTAATGGGCGACGACAATAAATCGCATTTATCTTACCTTTGTAAACAGGTTTCTGATGTGTTCAATTCTGGTTGTTTGCCGTTGCGTAAGTGGGTTTTCAATTCACCTGAAGTGGCTTCAGATTCCATACAGAGTGAAATTTCTAAAGAATTAATGCCAGACGAGAACCAATCTAATAAAACGTTAGGATTGGGCTGGTTAAACTATAGTGATCAACTTCATTTTACTACAAAGATTAAATCTGACACATCAAAAATAACTAAACGTTTTATCTTATCAGTTGTGTCTCAAGTTTATGACCCATTAGGTTTGTTGAGCCCTATTGTAATAGTAGCAAAGTCGCTATTGCAAAAACTCTGGCTATGCAAAATAGATTGGGATGACTCATTACCACCAGATGTTTTGTTATGCTGGCATAAATTCGTTCATTCATTAATTGATTTACATAAACTCCGGATTCCTCGTCACGTGATAGGAAATTCCCCAGATCGTATTGAATTACACGTATTCACTGATGCTAGTCAAACGGCCTACGGTGCATGCGCGTACATACGTTCAGTAAATAGTTATGATGACGCAACCGTCAGGCTGTTATGTTCTAAGACTCGGGTCGCGCCACTTAAACCGGTAACTATTCCACGCTTAGAATTGTGCGGTGCGCTGATAGGTGCTAGATTACAATCTAAGATAATAAAATCTATGCACATTAACTTTGACAAAATCATAATGTGGACTGATTCTACAATAGTCTTAGGTTGGCTAAGGATGTCACCACATTCCTTAAAGGTTTTCGTCCAAAACCGAATAATAGAAATAAAAGACCTAATGGCAGATAAAGGAATTTGGTGTCATGTTGATGGCAAGTCCAATCCCGCGGACTTGTTATCGCGTGGTACTTCTCTGGCTGAACTCGGTAATTCAGATCTGTGGTGGCGCGGACCAGATTTTTTATTGAATGCGGTTGCCAACTGGGATCAACAAAGCGATATTCCACTCGGTGATAACATGCCAGAACTTAAATCGAATACAGTTTGTATGTTTAATAATAATCCTAATAATAAAATAATTAATTTTAATCGGTATTCTTCATTTATAAAAATACAACGCGTTTATGCATATGTGTTTCGCTTTATAAACAATGTACGCGCGAAAAATAAACCGGAACATAGCATGGGCACGTTATCAGTCACGGAACTAAATAGGTCATTAATGTTTCTAACTAGAACTGCACAACTAGAAGCCTTCCCAAGTGAACATAGTGCCTTAATTAATAAACATAAAATTAAATCGTCTAGTAAACTATGTTCATTAAACATTTTTTTTGATGAAAATAATATAATGAGAGTGGGGGGCAGGTTATGCAATTCAGACCTACCCTTCGATCAAAAACACCCCATGCTGTTATGTAGCAAACATCAGTTCACAATACTTTTAGTTAGGCATAACCATAATGTTATGTTACACGCCGGTCCACAGCTTTTATTATCACATATAAGACAAACATGGTGGATTATAGGTGGTAGGAACCTAGCTAAGAAGGTTGTGCATCAGTGTATCAGGTGTTGTCGAATGAAGGCAAAGTCCATACAGCCTATAATGGGTAATCTACCCAGTGAACGCTTCCAATCAGGTTTTCCATTTTTCATGTTTTAAATAAAAGGGGCAGAGGTTCACGGTTAGAGAAATGCTATTTATGTTTATTTGTTTGTTTATCAACACGAGCTTTACACTTGGAACTTGTGACGTCACTGTCATCAGAAAGTTATATCTTAGCTTTAAAAAGATTTATTTCCCGTAGAGGGAAACCCTCCCTTATTTACTCTGACCACGGTAGAAATTTCGTAGGTGCAGCTAGGGAATTTTCAAATTTTTTACAAAACAGCTGTCAAGGTATCATTGATTACGCTTCGAATAATCAAATAGAATTTAAATTTATACCTCCTTACGCACCTCACTTCGGCGGTTTGTGGGAAGCTGGAGTCAAATCCTGCAAGCACCACCTAACGCGCGTGATAGGGAATGCTCATCTAACTTATGAAGAGTTCACCACGGTTTTAGTACAAATAGAGGCCGTCCTGAACTCCCGTCCTATGCACCCAATGTCCGTAGATCCTGATGACCTTGCGCCCCTAACGCCGGGTCACTTCCTCATCGGCCGACCCCTGACGGCTCCTGCAGGCGCAGACATCACAGCGAGGCCTTCACACGCTTTATCCCGCTACCTACGTGTCGAGCAGCTCAGGCAGCAGTTCTGGAAGCGCTGGGCCACGGACTACATCTCCGAGCTTCAGAGACGTATCAAATGGAAGGAGAATCAGGGTGCACTTACTCCCGGTTCCTTGGTACTCATCAAAGAGGACAATTTACCGGCCCTCAAATGGCGGCTGGGACGAATCCTGCAGACGTACCCGGGACGAGACAAGGTATCCAGAGTAGCTCGCATCAAGACAGCAGCTGGTGTCGTCGAGAGGGCGTTTTCGAAGATCTGCCCACTCCCAGTCTCGTCACCGTCACCAGAAGATGAAGACAAGGCAGCCGAGGTTGAGACCCAGGGCTCTCAAGGGGGCCCAGTATGTTAACGCAACGCCATCTTGGGCCGACGAACGACACTACCGCAACCGATGTCACTCGTAGGCAGGTGTCATCCTGATTAGCTCGCGTCATTTCGGCTAGATAGCATCACTTTCGCTAAGAAATCAATACTTATGATTGTGTAGATTTTATCTGTGGTTTCAATTATCTATGAACAGAACTGGTTCAAAAGGTGTTATGTCACTTCACTTAAGAAATTAAACGGAAAAGAAGAACAACGTCTTTTTTACTCCTACGCCTCTGAAACCAAAAAAGTCTCCAACCTGCTGGCACACTACATGCACACAAACAGGTAACATGTATTATGGGTATTCTATGGGTATCCTATTCATGGGTAGAACATCCTGTGAAAATTTGGATAGTGATAAAAAAAATGTACTGTATATGTTTCGATAGAGCTAGTGGTAAGTGCATTTAGGAAAAGGATATTTACCTGATGTAGAATGAGATATTGAGCGAAAAGGATTACTTTTTTTTTATTAAGAGGATTTTTTTAAATCTGTTGGCTAGTTCCTAAGTGCTCGTTTAAGTTGATTCGGATATTATTTGATAGTGTTAACTGTCTCACGAACCGCGTGATGAGTTCCTGACTAGTAGTTCCTAAAAACTAATGAATAATAGCACTAAAAAATAATGAAAGTAATCGTTTTGCAGCCCGGAGTCTGGATTTGTGCCCGGTTGATGACAATAGACTCGCCCCGTATTACATGGAACTTAAACATAACTAGCGAAATGTGTGTGTACTATAAGTACACTTCTGCCTAACCCTTCGAGAAATACAGGCGAGATGTTATGTTATGTGACTGTTTTAAATTAATGGAAGAAATGCAGACTTTGACTTGAAATTCTCAGTGAAAACCAACCAAAAACGAAAAACATTTTATTTTATTTTTCTTTGACGTGGCTGTGAAATTAAATTAATGCGTCTAGACAAAAAAGGTAGCGCTTCAGTGATCTTGTTATATTCAGTAGAAGCACAAATAGATAGGTACTTACAGAAGGTCGGCTCTTTACAACGAGTGAAAACGCACACAGACAAGCTTCACGTACAGCGAGTGCAAGCGCACGCGCCGACTGGCATTCGTTTCAGGATCGGTTTGGACCAAACGAGCGATTTGTGCATTCGCTCGTTTCTCTCCAAATGGGACAGAGCATTCTTTCGTTGGTCTTTGTTGTTTTGGTTCTTTGATATTTTGGTTTAAATCCATCTTTAGATGGTTTGAGGTCACCGTATTTGTAACGGTCGTAACACCAGCAGGACTAACATGACACACGCGACAATTACTCACTCTCGCGTGATTAATTTTCTGACAGCGCAACACTTTTCTCGTTTTCTGACAGCGCTGCTATACAAAATACTCGATTCGTTCTGTCAAACTTGATGTTCTCTCGACAAACCCTAACATGTCACCTAAGTTGTCTCTAAGTTATTTAGTCGTCCTCGATTTTGACGACGAGATGAGTACCTAGACAAAATTATGATACAAAAAAAAAACTCCAAATTACCAGGGCAGTCTCATAATTGTACTTATTTTAGTTATAATTTTATTTTACAAGATATTTATAATGAAAATACTTAGATCTAATCTACTATTTATATTGGAACGAAGTTCCTTACGGAGCGGCCGCGAGAGATACTGTAGTGGAGGGGAGCACTATTACGTAGATGAGTATCACTTTCAGTAATAACCAGTGACTTGCCAATTATGGTGATTAACGAAATCTAGGGATTATGGCTGTATGGCAATATCAAACAAAATTTCCGGTTCGTTTCCTAAGGCTGGTGATTAACAACTAGTGTTTTATGGTTATAATAAAAAATTCTACTCCAGCTGCATATTTATCTGAAAACCAGTCCTTTTGGTAAGTGTGGTGATTAACAAAATTTGCAATATCATGGGTTTTATGGTGATTGTTCCTATAAAAATCTTCGCTTTGTCAAATTGTGATCGTTGGCTCATTTGCCAATTGTGGTTATTATCTAGTGAGTATATTTATCTGCCTAGCCTTTTCCCAGCTATGTTGGGTTAGGTTAGGTTAGGTTAGTAGTAAGTAGTAATTGGATGCAGCTGAATACCAGATTTTACATGGAGCGACTGCCTATCTGACCTCCACATCCCGGCAACTAGGAAATACGATACCCCTTGGTAAGACTGGTTGTCAGACTTTCGGGCTACTGACGACACGTAACGACTGTTAAAGATCCACGAATAACAGCCGGGACCAACGGCTTAACGTGCTTCCGAAGCACGGAGGGATCTTGGTATATCTAATGAGTATATTATGTGCCACTAATTTTCATTACCGTTATTTTGTATTTTAATTTCGGCATGCCAAAGAAAATCATTTAAGTTTAATCAAAAAAGTCAGTTACACAAAGAGCTTAACACAAATTAAAAGAGGTGGACATAAAATAAATATAGTACAGTGGCCAGCACATCAAGCTACTACACATTGACCTTGAGCGCGTTATGAGCAACGACAGCGAGAATCGTGCGAAAGAGATAAATAGCTTTTTGTCTGCTCTTACTTGTAATGTTTCGTGCTGCAGTGCGTACGTGAGCTAGTGTGCGTATATTCGTCGTGGTGTAGAATAAGATACTATGCGATAACAAAAGGGTACTGGGTACCTACTTACCTAGTAACAGGTACCTAGCTGATTGAATAGGATCTACTTACTTGGAACCAAAACAGAGGGTCGTGTTGTATTATTATTACGCCTTGCTTGCTTGCTGACGTTTTCGAGTCTTCACAAAGCGCGCTAGTAGGTAACATAACTGTATGATTTTTAGACTGTGATAACTGCCTACGAATCGAAATAATGGCATGGCAGGCGGCGGCCCGCTCACGCAAAAAATAAAATACCTATGAATGCTTATAAGCATTTGTTTAAATTATCTTTTACTTAGGGCCGGTTTTTTGGTCCGTATTTAACTCAACCAATGGTTAAACATAGTAAATAATGGTTGAATTTTGGCTAAATGCGAAATGCTGAACATGAATGAATTAGGTAACATGAATGTAGGTAGGTATTCATGTTAAATCACTAATGTTAAATAAAAAATTGTAACTAATGGCATTTTGGCAAACATAGCCAAGATTCAACCAATAGTTACATGTTTAAAACCATTGGTTGAGTTAACTACGGATAAAAAACCGGCCCTTAATTTTTAGTATTTGTTGGAAAATTCCCTATAACTTATTAAGTAGGTATTATCTATTTATATTACATTTAAACATGTAGGTAGGTACGGTATACTCCGTTACACCTTTAATAAGCGAAACTTCACGCTCGTGATGAATATTGATAGGTAGACAGAAAGGTATAATCTGATAATGTGATGTGAGAAAAACATTTTTTTTTAATTTCATGCATATTTCAATTACCTTTTCCGGGTTTTGCTATATACCTATTTACTGGCGGGCTGGGGCGGTCAGCTGTGTTCGTGCGTTCGATGCTCTTCTAAAGCCGCCTTTCCACTATGGGATATAATGTAATTTATATTATATCTCAAGATATAAACTAATATCGCTCACCGTAATTTTAAATGAAACCATTTACACTGAGATGTAATATATATTACACCTCAAACTATAAATATTTTTTCGATCGACCGAGATATTTTCATATTATATTTCGCCTCCTCTCTCCCCGCACACCATTCCGCGCCGCTACGAATGTAAACAGTTTAAAAGATATATCTCACAGTGTGAAGATCAGTCGCGGGATATAGTTTATATCTCGGGATATAATATGTATTATATCCCATAGTGACAAGGCAGCTTAAGTATTTTAACGAAATTTAATGCTAATAGGTATCAAAATAAAAGGCGCAATAACAACCTTAATCTTTATATTTTTGACATTAATATTAATATAATTAAAAACTTACAAATATACTCTAGATTAATACCTACAACAGATTTTATAAACTAAATATTACAATGTAAATTAAAAAAAAAAAATCAAAATTGAATGCTGAAAAAGTGAACGTTAATCAATCATGTTTATTGTGGATCATAGGTACAGAAGTAGGTACAGGTGTTAAGAATTATACTGAAACTTTTTAGCAGTGCTATTAACGCTTACCTACGCTCATCAACCAATAGCGTCGCACACAGCTTCAGATTATTTTCAATCGAAATAAATACCTATCAACCTTAGGCTAGGTTCAGACGGCATTGTCCTGCACGTTTTTTTGTGGTAGGTATTCGTTAAAAATAACGGATGTTCACACGATACATTTCCATTCGTGTAAAAGACGTATAATGGTCTATGCCACCCGAAACAAAGGGATTATTATTATAGCCGAGTCACGTAAAGTATTCATACAACAGTCAGAAAGAGATTTTGATACTATATACAACGTATTTATTTTTTTTATATACCATAACTCTAGGGTATTAATGAGACCACTATTTTGAACAACTTTTACTATAGGACCAAACCTGAAATCGCAAAAAAATCAGATATCCCATACCATATTATTTTATGTTCGCAAAACTCGTCGAAATGTAGGGAACTGCTGATTTTATTTTCGCGATTTCAGGTTTAGCCCCATAGTAAAGTTGTTCATAATGATAATAATTACAACTGACGAAGGTTGTTATTATTTTACATTTTTTCCGCATATCGTGACACGCCGGATGCATGGGCACTTTCACTTTTGTTTTTCTATTCCGTGGTTTTGAACCGACTTCAAAAAAGGTTTATCAATTCGACACGTATGTATGCAATATTATTGGAACTGCTATATATTCACATAATATAATCTACATATTAGGGCTTCCAAACAAATATACAAAACTTTATACATGTATGCATGTTTGTATGTATGTTTGTCCACGTATTTCTCCGAAAGTATTAATTGGATCGTGACCATTTTATTACACTACTTCATTACATTTACTTCAACATAAGGAACAGTGAGTTTCATCAGAATCGGTTCTGTAGTTTTCAAGATAATGGACTAAAACGTGTAAGTGAAGGCCTGGCTTATTGATCGAGCTACAGGCATGGTGTCAACGGGAAAACATCTCAAGTCCTTGGTCAAATTCTAGTGCAATATTTATAACAAAACCTATTAACTACTTATTACAAACAAATCGACCGTCCCTATTAACAATGTCGGATATACCTACATTTTTACCAATATTCACTTTTCTACATACATCGAATTATAATTTTAAAAAAAATCATCACTGTCAAAACAAACATTGAACTGAGGGCAGTTCAAAGTTTGCCCTGACGATAAAAAAGAATCTTCATGATATTACGAGTAACAATCTCAGTTCTGCGAAAAAGACAGTGGTCTTTTTCGCAGAACTGAGATTGTTACTCGTAATATACTCGTAATAATACTGAACAGTGGTTCAGTAGGGACTAAACAGTAGTCTCCCTGCAGAACCGACATTGTTAATAGGGACTGTCGAAATATTCCAGTTTTTACTAAAAACTAAAAATTACGAAATAAAAAAAAACTAAATCGACTTCATATGGAAATTAACTCAAAATTATGAAATAACTTTAATTTCGGAAGTCGGTGGCAAAAAAAAACTAAAATACAGAGTCCAAGACCTCCGAAATTAAAGTTATTTCATAATTTTGAGTTAATTTCTTTTTGAAGTTGATTTAATTTTTTCAACTATTTTTTTATTTAACGCCTCTACCTAATCCTATGTGTTGCTAAGCATCCCCTTATTTTATGTTATTGAAAAAAGGCCGCAAAAAACAAAGCAAGTCCTATTTTACAAAATCTACAGTTTACATTTTCACTGTCAGATACCCCGTTATAGAATGCTACACAAATAATGACCTTGAGATTCATTCTTTCACGATCTGTTTAAACTTTATTACGATTTGTGTTCAGTAGTTTTCAAGATAATGGACTAATACGTGTAAGTGTGACGGCCTGGCTTGGTTTGTGTTTTCCTATCATAAAAGTTAAAATACCAATTTCTAAGAGGCTGGCGAGGCGCAGCGCAGCGCGGTTGTCAATGCCAAACAAAAATCAACATTGCGTGCCTTAAAGTCGAAAATAAATAACCTCGAGGCTTTTTCCGCTAAACTGAGCCAAGCCGATGCCGATGAAGAACTTTCAGTATGGGACCAATTTTGAAATTACGAAAAAAAAAAGTTGTTTCATAAAGTTCAATACCTGTTCTACCAAAATGTATGAAACAGCCGATTTTTTTTTCGTGATAATAGTTGGTCGCATAGTGAAAGTTGTTCATATTCATGGGTAGAACACCCTGTGAAAATTTTGCTTAGTGATTTAAAAATAGCCCTCTAAACAGGCATTCTCCGAGTCTACGCTGAAATAGTCACCGACAGTCGCAATTGCCCAATCTTAACTAATATTATCAATGCGAAAGTGAGTTTGTTTGTTACGCTTTCACGCTAAAACGGCTGAATGGATTTAGATGAAATTTGGCACACGGGTAGACCATGACCTGGAAAAGGACATAAGCCGCGCGGGCGGAAGTTAGTATATTATAAACAATATTTACGTATCTCCTTTTTTCAATAATGACTAAAAACAAAGATAACTATTATTGGCATTCGTCTCGACCATACCATACAGCTGGTCAATGCGTTTCAACACAACGGGAATTTAACAAAAACTTTTAAGATTATTTTGTTTTATTATTGTCTATTTGGTCGGCTGTTACAATGACCGCCTTGGTCATTGTAACAGCCTGAGAAATTATCGTTTTATTGGTCAACGCAAAAAGTGGCGGAAAACAGATGTGATCATCGTGTGCACGGGATTTTGTTTTCAAACTGGTTAGATGTAAGGCTCCCCGACTTAGATAATATTAATTTTTTTACAAGCTTTTATTTTTATTGATATTTGTAGCAGATTAATTATACCTACAGTTAAATATATCTACCAATGGCTACCAACAAAATTAAACGCTGCCGTCAAACAAAAGTAAGCTTTTACCTAGATTAGTATAATTTGACTGGGCTGTATAAGGCCCAGCGTCCATTGGCGGCACGGCACGGTAAAGGATTTTTGTAATACAGTTGATTTCGAATCTTATTTAACACTGTTAACACTCCATTTCATTGATACGTCACAGCCTGCTTTGACATCCTTCGGTACCTACCTAGTAAAATCCCTTGTCGTGTCGTTACGTCAGTGGTCAACGGCCATAACTTAAATTATTACAACCAACCAATAGTAAAGGAAAAACTCGCAAGAATATAACAATGGTGCGAAAAGAAGTATTAAATTTCAATTTACAGTATTAATATTATATTATCTATAACACGTTATTAGCCTTCACATAACGCTCATTGCTATTGCGGCATAATATTTTTCTTCCGTCCATATCCGACCGGAAACTCTTTTCATCAACAAAAATTACGATATTGTTTGCCCAGTCAAAATTATAATAGGTACTCTAGGCAAAAACTTAACTCTCTCCTTATGCGCCTGATTTATAATTCTCTTCGTGGCAGGGCGCCAGCATATCTTTGAGGCGCCTTCTGACGATGTCCATTGAAATCTATAACAAAGAAAATTTTGTTAAGTTCAATACATAAGATTTTTTGCTATGACAAATTGTATTGGCCAACTTAATACATTAGGCGCGGCAGACGCACATGCGCGTTTTCGGACGTTCACCAGGTGCTTGACGGCGCGTATGCGCGTCCATACAATTTACATAACTTTCTTCGAGTGCGGCGCGCCGCACCTGTGCGTTCGTTGTGCATCTCTATTGTTTCGAAAACATCGTAAAATAAGGGTCGGTAAGGGTGTAGTATAAAGAAGCGTTTGCATAAAGAATTAAGCAGATAATGTGTTAATCCGTATGGGACGGTTAAAAATAATTACGAGTACTTCACCTTAAGTTAATGGCGAAAGTGGATTCTATTTACTAGGCAACAACGTTCAAATTCCTCGGAGTCACTGCCTCATTTCTATCATGCGGTCGCCATAAAGACTGTATTGCATATGAATAGGGCCTACTCCGATGTAGGTAAACGTCATATGAGACCAACTAGACGAAAACAAGAAAACTTTCGTCTCGTTGGTCTCATTATAACCACGCCCCTATACAGATTTGGAGATAGGTGCAAAGCTTTAAGGCGAAGACAGTACAGACAATTTAGAATCAGTCTTAGACGATTTATAAACAATCTAGCAAAACATGCTTTATAATAATAATAATAAATCGTTTATTTGCGTATTTTGGCCTGTGTGTCATTAGAATTTTTTTTACAGACATTTAAAGTTCATAAAAAATTTATAATACTTTTTTAAACCTTATCTTAAAAAAACGGAGGGTGCTATCTTATTCAAACCTTTTTGAAAATATGCTTGATAATCGCTCTTTCTTTTGAGTTATCACTTATGCGGATATCTTACAAATTATTTAAATTAGCACCTACAAACCAATTTGAGGGAGAAATTTTAAATTTTAGACAAACTAATTAAAACAACATTTGAATTGAAATTATTAATTTTTCATGTTCAAAATAACTGCCGTTATTCTTCTAATACAAGCACGGCTCCGTCTTTTCACTTCTGTTGTTGTTATTTTCAACATCATCTCGAGTTTCATGGTTTCAACCGCTGAATTTATTCTCCCTATCAATTCTTCTCTCGTGTTTATTTCTAATAATTAAAAGACTGATGGATTGATGGGCGGTATTAGACGGAGGTTACACATTCAGTTTGGCTTCAGTTTGGCATCAGTTCGACCCGGGATTGGTGTCAGAATGACGAGAATCTGATTGTGTACGCGTAGATTGATGGATTGATGGTCCGGATTGATAATTAATTAATTATTTTATTCAGTATTTCGTCAAACTGGTCAGATTGGCGAAAGGCTGAACGTGTGTTTACTTGCTATCAGTATGCTGTCAGTCACCGCTTAGACAGCGATGGAGTCGCACGCCGAGTATTTTCTTCTTTATTTTCTGGGCTGATTGACTTCCTCATGCAGGTGTCTTGTTTAGTTAGGTATGGTTTTACTATTTTCAACAAATGATCAAAACGGGCTTTTTCAATAATTGGCACAGTCACATTCTTCTCCTGTGTCTCTTATCTCATTCAGTAAATTTAAGTGTATGTAGAATTCTTTTTAAATTAGCCACTTTTTACTCCAGTGCTTTCTTTTTTTACGATTCCTCATAGACAGGGCTAATATTATAAATAGAAACAATACAATATTATAGCGTCTAATAGAGCCCGTCAATCCATCAGTCAGCCATCAGTCTATTCGTGATCAAGGTCACGGATTGAACTGATGCCAAACTGAACGTGTAACCTCCGTCTTAAACAGTCAGACAGACTGACGATCACTCACTTCTACGCGACAATACGCATACCTACGCATTAGGTATGGATTTTAACAAGAAAAAACCGGTTAAGTGCGTGTCGAACTACGCACAAGGAAGGGTTCCGTAGTTGGGAAGAATTTATCCCAAGAACAAACTTAACATTAGAGTTGAAAAACATGTTCTCCCATTCATTGCAACTGCAAATGTTACGTTACTGAGAACCTTGTTTTGAGATGTTTTCCCTTTAACGCCAGCTCGTATCAATAAGCCAGACCGTCACACTTACGTCACGTTACGTCACGTATTAGTCTATTATCTTGAAAAGTACTGAACCGATTTCGATGAAACTTTCACTGTGCCCTAAGTTGAAGTAAATGTAAGCCAACAAAAAAAGAATGATCACGATTAATAGTTTCGGAGGAATGCGTGGACAAACATACATACATATAAACATACAAACATACATCTATACATCTTTAAAATTTTGTATATTTGTTTGGAAGCCCTAATAGATCATCATATGTGAATATCTCGCAGTTCCAATAATATTATAATAATATAATTTTGATGAACTTTTAAATGTCTAATGACACATAGGCCTAAAACCTAAAGTTTTGCTAGATTGCTTACTGATAACTTTAATTAAATTAAATAAAAATGAATTCATTTATCATTCAATTTGGCCTTAGATATGCAGTTTACTTTAAATTATGGAATTTTCGGAAAAAAATTAGGTAAAAAAAATTGGTAAGACTTAGTCTATTTTTTTTGTGGATGAGAAATCATCAAATAACTTCTCCCGCTCTGGGTGGAGCGGGAGGGTGTGTCAGACTTCTACTGACTAAAACCCACGTTCCTTCAGTTGCTTCAGTGGCCTGTGCCAGGGCCACGGTAACCCTTTCGAACAACCCGCAACCCTGGCGGGGGTAAGACTTAGTCTGAGACAACCATGGCTTAAATGGTTCTAAATTGTCTGTACTATTTTCGCTTTAAAGCTTACCTTTTATAGCCCGCGTCATGTAAGTTTGCCGCTCTGAAATTCGCGCAAATGACTGCGCACTAGTCAATGGTGCCCATTCTGTTGTCGACAAACTAAACTTAATTTAGGCTATTGCTAACTTTTTCTCTCTAATAAAACAAGAAAGAGACGGACGTAAATTAGAGCTGTCTTTAGTTGAACTAATATTTACATACACATTTAGACTATACGTAAAAACATGTCGACTAAAAAACACGGTGAAGCGCAAGGCGTAAACTAGTTTGACACCTCTAATTTAGTTCATAGCTATAGCCGTCCTTTCCTCGCGCTGTTAGTAAAAGATAGCGATTCTCTTGGTTTCAGAGCGGCAAAGTTATTTGACGCGGACTATACCTAGTTATTCAGGTATAGTGTGACACATGGTTTTCATTGATTTCATACTTAATTCAATTTATCTTATTATTCCTGCCTACTTTAACTAATGTTAAAACAAAATCGTGCTTATTAATTAGGTAGTATGTATAATTGAATAAATGTTGTTATTCACTTTTTAAGAAAATCATGTTTTATGTAAATGATGAATAAATAAGTTAGGTTAATAAGTGTGATAAGAAGCTACACATGGACTCACGTTGTATGAAGTTGAGGTTAGTCTTGTGCTCAAAAACGGATCGGCAGGGTGCAGCCAGCGACCATAAGGCTGCCACATAGTCGACACCGCTGAAGTAAACAGTTTGTTTTCTGGAACGAAACAAATAGCTTTATTTTATTTGCCCATTATTACTCAGTTCAATTTTCTGTTACTCAATTTTTGTTATTTTAGTGTGCGAATGTATCGGTTCGCGTCAGGCTGGTGACCTTTGCTACTTTTTAGGGATCTGTACCAAAACGGTAAAAAGGAACCCTTATGGTGCGATTCAGTCTCAAGAACTGCTAGTGCTATCAATTTGAATTTTGGAATAGTTTTAGCTGACGTTTTCTCAACTATTATGCAAATATGAAAGAATTTTTTTTTTTCAACAGGTACTGAAAGGGATCTTAAAAATTCGAAGTGAGGTATCATTATGAAAGAACGCTGTTTGCACATTCTCAAACATTATTTTGTAAGCCGCATAGTTTTCGACTTTTGCTGAAAAATGTAAACAAATGCCCCCCCCCCCCCCCCATCTCCGAAGTTTGCATAGACAAAAATCTGAAATTATTCTGTGTGACAGAAGTTTATGTAAAGATTACAGGAAAAATAAACGATATCTAAATAGCACACTTATTTATATACGCATATGGTTGTACGGAACTCTCGGTGCGCGAGTCCGACTCGCTCTTGACCGTTTCTTTACTACCTATAGTCAATTAATAGCTACCTAACTTTGAAACAAATTAAAGGGACTACAGAATGATAGCTGGTTAACCCTCCGTTTGTGTAAACTATTCAAATTCGTATTATTATTTTTACTTGAGTAATTACTACTTGATTGCTACCCTCACGTCTTTCAATGTCCACCTTGTAGCTTTAACAAGTAAAAAGTTATGATCGTTTGATTTTTTTACCGGGAATGGATTACGGTTATTGAAATAAAGCTATTTAAAACGATTATAAAATTGTTTATTTTTATATACATCTACCCATTACATTAATTATACAAATAAACATAAAAAAGATACAGAACTTTAAAAAAAAAAAAATATCCTTTAAAACTTTGTTTCTTTTTCCAACTAAAGCCTAAGTATTTATAGATTTGTATGTTCAAATAACATAATAGGTAGATGTATTCCAATACAAAGATGCATTATTGTAATCGTGTTAAATTGCTTTATTTCAATAACAGTAATCTATTCCCTGTGAAATTTTCAAATGATCATAACTTTGGATTATTCCGACCTCTCACCCTGCTTTGTCCCCTTAGGGGGACAGTCGGAAAAAAGTTTGATCTGTCCCTCCAAGGGGACAAAGCAGGGTGAGAGGTCGGAATCTATAACTTTTTACGTATTAAAGCTACGAGGTGGACATTGAAAGGCGTGAGGACAGATCGGATCAGATAGTAATTACTCAAGAAAAGTAATGACACATTTTTGTAGTCCCTTTATTTTGTTTCAAAGATAGATAGCAATTTTATTGACTAAAAAGTAGGTAACAATTTTTGGTCACAAGTCTGACGCGAACCGATACAGACAACCAGCCATTCAGACGCACATAGTTAATACATACATAGGAAAAGACGTATTAATACTTATACTATTCCCTACAATAATTGCTAACTTATTATTATTAAATTATTTATTTATTTACACACAAACATACACCCAATGCGATATCGTGGTATATAACTAGATTAAACTGGATCCGCGTGTTGAATTACTGTCCTTTCGCTGTTTCAACAGACAAAAAGAAAATGCGTCATTGCGTAATTGCGTAGGTATTTACTTACTTTATAATCCAATCACTACCTACTGGATTAACTTCTGTTTAGAATGTTTTATGACTAAATTAATTGTTCATCGAATTCTGTTCAATGAGACTTGAACAGCGCGCACTCGCGCAGCGTTAATAACTTACGATATCGGGAACTCATTATGAAATAACACAAGGATGATACCTACTTATCCCTTCTGCTTACTTATTTCGTAAATTCTATAAAAAATAACACTGATCGACTCATTTTTTCAATATTATCCTTTGTTTACTTTAATTTAAAAATTAGAATTACAAAAAATATTACTCACCATTATGACAGATTCACTCAATCAAAGCGCTATTACCACAGAACTATTATATTATCCTGAACGGATAGCCCGTTCTAGTGCTATGACGCGCCATTTTAAAACTCATGAACACTACGACACAACACACTTTGAATGAACACGGAACTGACTGACAGTGACAGTGACTGGTGACGACTAATGACGTTCGTTTAATTTCGTTATGAGTCGGAAGAACTCGGGAGCGGTGGCGAATGCGCAGGGGCGCGGATTGGCTCCTAATTATTAGTATGTGCAGCCATTGGTTAATTTTAGAAACGTTGGAAATTCCACCAATCACGCCAAGGATACTTTCTTTCTAACGCTCCATGGTGCGTCGTAGTTATAGATATGTATAGTGTTTAGCTTGACGTGCTGGCGTCTGTACATACTAATTCCATGGGTAAAATCGAATGAATGAGACGAAACCTCAAGCCGATGTTGCTGTGATAAAAATGATTTCGTCACGAGATAAAGAAGTGTCAAAGTGCTTTTTTCAAGTTTGCTTGAGCGAGTCATGTTAGGCATTATAATAACGTAAGAATCGTAGAAAAATTTCGACAAGTCGAGAAAAAGAGCGATCTCGCGCTTGTCACGTTAGCCCTGCTGTTTTCACTCGCTGTATGGAGTAACCTTCTGTAGTTATTCTGTGGTAGAAGTCAGGAATTGAGATGCAGTAGCAGTCCAGTGTGAAATACATTATACCTACATTTGATCTTCAGCTGTTTTTGACAGCTATTGATATAGCCATCGGGTAGCAAGAGCACAGGTAATGCTTGTGATCGAAAATTCACTATAGTGTATAGATATCTAATCCAAGAATGTTTTGAGACATTTTTAAACATAGCTTGTCGTTTGTAAAGCTGACACTTTTAACATTCTCGTTTTTGCAAGGATGAGAGGATATGATTTTAACAAGAAATTCTCCATAGCAGTGGATGATACCAGGAATCCAGCTAATTAAGTCGCTTAATGAAATCATCACTACAAACAAAGTACCCCGCCGCGTCTGTCTGTATGTTCGCGATGATCTCAAAAACTACTGAACGGATTTGAATGCGGTTTTAATCAATAGATATAGTGATTCAATGGCGAAGCTGCGGGTAAAAGCTAGTAAGAGATATATCGGTAGAGAAGGTCCTTCGCATACAGTAACCATTTACATACAAGATAGGCAGATTATATTAGATATCGGAATCTGAATAACTCAATGAAAGCTAATAGCGAGTAGCTTAATTCAAATCATTGCACGGATGTCAGTCGTTGTACCTGCTTGGTTTTAGGGTTCCGTACCTCAAAAGGAAAAAACGGAACCCTTATAGGATCACTCGTGTGTCTGTCTGTCTGTCACAGCCAATTTGCTCCGAATCTAATGGACTGATTAAGTTGAAATTTGGTATTACTGTGACGCAAACACAGATAGATTACAGGAAAACTTATAAGAAGTCGATGGTCTTAAAACAACACGGTAAATCTCTCAATATTGTACTTTGTCTATAGTTAAACAAAAAGGGTCCAACCGACATTAGGTGTAATGTGGGTTGGATTCTTTTCGTTTAACTATGGACATTTGTAGTTGGAATGTATGGGAGAACATGTTTTTCAACTACAATGTTAAGTAATGCTAAAGTGGTGTTTGACAAGTTCTCAACTTCAAATT
The DNA here is from genome assembly GCA_948252095.1 of Dicycla oo. Classification (NCBI taxonomy): domain Eukaryota; kingdom Metazoa; phylum Arthropoda; class Insecta; order Lepidoptera; family Noctuidae; genus Dicycla; species Dicycla oo. The sequence continues at coordinate 19,010,710 of OX411728.1, forward strand.
CTTAATTCAGAAATCGGGTGATTCTCGAGTACTTAAAAAAAAACCGGTCAAGTGCGTGTCTGACCACGCACAATGAATGGTTCCGTAGTTAGGATGAATTTATCCCAAGATTTAATTTTGCAATACTTGCTGCATTACTTTCTAGCTAATTCTTAATTTATTAACCGGGTGTTGGGAAAAGGCTAGGCAAACAAGCGGACTATTTGCCCTATCAATCTTAACCTCAATAGCAATACCTCGTAGACTATCTTTGACATGTTCTACGCCTCATTGCATTGCATCTATAGCTTGACTATATCAAATTCTTCGCTAGATTGCATTGTACCTGAACCTTCCTGGCTCGATTTCTTCGCATGTACTCGTATGCATTACAGCAGTCACCCAGATACGTAGTTTTAACACTTCATAGTTGGTTAGTTGGCTGTACTCCATGATGTGTCTATAATCAAAGATCTATGAGTCGTAGATACTTGACAATCCTAACTAATATTATAAATGCGAAAAGTAAGTTTGCTTGTTTGTTTCTTACCTTTTCACGCCTAAACCACTGAACCGATCATCCTGAAATTTTGCGAATAGGTACGTTGTCACGTGTACGGAAACGGACACAGCGTACCTTTCATCCCGAAAACATGTACTGTTCCTGAGGAAAACAACAATAACGTTCTTATGGTAGTAGACGGCGCCACATGTGTTTCGAATCATGATTCAATTATATTATTATAGAAACATTAGAAATGTGTTAAGACTTTTTTATTTAAGTAATACATTTTGTAAGTCTAGAGTGTCGATAGACCTGTTTTTCATAATAATGTTTTAATAATAATCCTAATCCTAACTATATATAATATTATAAACGCGAAAATGAGTTTGTTGGTTAGTTACGCTTTCACGCTAAAACCGCTGAACGGATTCGGCACATGGGTAAACTATGACCTGGATTAGGACATAGGATACTTTTGATCCCGGTAGTGCATTCCCGTGGGATAATTTACGACAACCACGCGGGCGAAGCCGCGAGCAAAAGCTAGTGTAATATAGACTTAGACAATATAAACATAAATATGACTGATTATACTTAACACTTGTAATATTTTCTTATATTATTATTTATAGGATAAAAATAATTATAATCTGAGGTATAGGAAAGTGGGAAATCCGTTATCCAACTAGGAAACGCGTTAGACAGTGAAATGTTTTAACAAAGGACAATACCAATGGGCGGCCTATAGTTTTCTGCCATCCATCCATTCTAGATACAATGTACTATAATAGATACATAGATATATTCAAAATATGTTATATTGTATGTATGAGTTTTTTTTAATTTTTTTTTTTATTTGTGATGGGTTTGCTCTTGACTCTAGTCTAGGTCAGAGGTGACAGAGACAAAGTCGACGATGGAGTGAGCTTACCCAGAAGAAGCCTGTTCACTCTCACTTTGAAGAGATTAGGGTTGTATACGTTCGGAAACACAGACGCAGGTAGTGAGTTCCACTCTTTTGCTGTGCGCATTATAAAAGACATTTGGAAGCGCTTAGTGCGAATTGGTGGAATAGCAACCAGGTAGGGATGGTAACTGGCAGTGCGTCTAGATGTCCGGTGGTAGAAGGGGGCCGGTGGAATGAGGTCGTGGAGTTCTCGGGCACACTCTCCGAAGTACAATCTGTAGAAGACCGACAAGCAGGCAACCTTGCGGCGATGAGCTGTACTGTCATCTGCGTACCCAACAATACCAGGCCGAAGCAGGTCATTGATGTGCAGCAGGAAAAGAGTTGCAGAGAGAACAGACCCCTGAGGAACTCCGGCATCAATAGCCATAAGGTCAGAAGAGCAGCCATCAACAACTACTCTAATCGACCGTTCACTAAGGAAATCTGATATCCAGCTACAAAAATCAACTGGGATGCCATAAGCAGGAAGCTTGCTGAGCAGAGCAGCGTGCCAGACCCTGTCAAAGGCCTTCGAGATGTCAAGCGATACAGCCAGTGCTTCGCCGAGTTTCTCGATGGCTTCGCCACAGCAGTGCGTGACATATACAAGAAGATCGCCAGTTGACCGTCCCCGGCGAAAGCCATATTGACGGTCACTGAGGAGATCATTGTCTTCATGGTAGTTCAGCAACTTATTGTTCAGTACCCTTTCCAAAACTTTGCACAGAATGGAGGTAATGGCGATCGGACGGTAATGGGCAGGGTCTGCACGGTCACCTTTTTTGGGCACTGGTTGTACATTTGCAAGCTTCCAGGATTTCGGCACCGTTCTTTTTTCAAGAGAGAGGCGGAACAAACGTGTCAATACAGGAGACAGTTCAGGCGCACACTGCCTCAACACTCTCGCTGGAATGCCGTCAGGCCCGCTGGCCTTGTTCACGTCTAGACTGCACAATACTCTTCGGACCTCTTTAATGTGTACTGCGATCTCCGGCATCGAGGAGTCACAATGAGGTACAGTAGGTGGTTGCTTTGAGCCAGCGTCCAGACGTGAATTGCTTGCGAAGAGAGATGCAAATAAATTTGCCTTTTCAATTGCAGAGTGAGCCAGCGACCCATCAGGTTTCATCATAGGAGGTAAAGTGGGACGACAGAAATTCGTTTCAACCGCTTTAGACAGGGACCAGAACTGTTTACTACCCGGAGGGTGCGAAGCCAGCCTGGCCCCGATATGTCCGACATGGTCAAAACGTGCCCTACGCAAAACCCGCTTGCAGAACTTGGCGGCAGAATTAAAGGCTCTCTTCTTCGCGCGAACCCTGCGCGCTCTAACTTTGCGGTCGCGGGCCTTGACCCAGGCTTGGTAGGTAGTCTCTTTTCGGCCCTCAGCTTGGGCACATTCTGCATTATACTAAGGCCGGGATTTGTGACCGAGCGGGATGTCGGAGAATGGAATAAAATATTCCATCCCCTGCCGAGTCACGTCCGCAACCGCGTCAGCACAGCGCGAGGGGTCACCCGAGGAAAAGCACACTTGCCGCCATGGATAAGACGCAAAAAAATGCCGCATCTCATCCCAGTTTGCTGACCCTTATCGCCATACTCGCCTCGTGTCTCTAGGGCTCTCATCTGGAGGAGAGCAGGTTGATATGGATTTCACCAGACAGTGGTCAGACGTTCCCAGCGGGGCTGAGACCGATACTGAATGACTGTCCGGATCAGATGCCAGCAGAAGGTCCAAGTAATTGGGTGTATGGCCGTCAACATCCGGTACCCGCGTTGCCACATTCACCATCTGGGTCAGATCTAGCGTTAAAGCAAAATTGCGCGCCTCCAACCCAGCATGGTCAGTTTTCTGGTATGGGAACAACCATTCTTTATGATGGGCGTTGAAGTCCCCCAGAAAAAGGAGCTTCGCCGTTGGGTACCGTTGCTGGGCTACGTCAGTCGACTCCACGAGGAAATTAAAGAGCGCTGTTGTCTCCTGGTCACCGCTATGCGATCGGTAGATGCCGATGTAGAGAGATTTCTCCACGCCAGTATCCACAAGTAGCCATATGGCAGAGAAACCCGATTTCTCAAAGCAACGGAGACGACGACAACAAATGTCATCGCGGACGTACACACAGACCCCAGCTTGCTTCTTGAACTTGTGTTCAAGAGAGTACCCCGGGTAGTTGAGGTACGCCACGTCCGACGGGGTTGTTATCTTCGTCTCCGTTAGGAAAAACAGGTGCGGCTTCTCGGTCTCAAGGTGGTGATGGACCGAATCGAGATTGGAGTGCAACCCCCTGATATTAGTGAGATGCACTTTTAGTGGGAGGAAGTGCAGCCGTTGTTTTACCTTATTTTTCTTCGCTTTGTGTGTCATATTGAGTGGAGTTGTTGGGGAAAAAGTCGACTTGTCGAGGCGCCGCTCAGTGATCCAAGTGGAACACTAGAGCCAACCAAACCTACGGGGAACTCATCTGGAGACTGCGGGGACGCCCGAACCCCCCCGGATATGGCCACCGGGTCCTCCCATCCAGTCGCCGGCTGGCACGGTGGAGCATACCGGGATTTTTCGCGAGTTGGCGGGGCAGCCTTTGGCACGTGGCTGGCGTGCTACTTGGGCCCCCTACTGACTGCGGTCGGCCTACGGCTGGCACCGTGCTTCGGATCTCGCTACCCTCCAAAATGAGTTACCCGGCTAGCTGACTCAGAGACCACAACCGGTGCCAAACAGCGCAACTGACAATCTCCTTCTCCCCCAAAGGCACTGGCACTCCCACACACCGACGGAACACAGCAAGCTGCTTGGCGCCGGACTCCGGTGGGATGGTGGTCGCGAGCCAGGCGGCCCCTTGCGGAGCCTACCACCGCTAAGTGGGATCGTTCAGCCGTACCACAGGCAAGCCTGTGGTGCCGTTGCCCGGGGTGGACCACTAGGAGGTAGATCCCAAAACCACCCCAATAACGAACGAGTAACGAAAAGGTGAAGAGCTCATAGGGCATGAAAAAATTCGTCCCCATCGCTGTCAATGGAAAAAGTGCCCAAAAGGCTGGCAGCATTGCCACGTTGGATAGCAATGCTGATTCTTTATTCTAAAATTAAGCCAGCCCTCTGGTCCCGTGAAGAGTCGACCAACCGCTTGGCGATGTCCCGAAATACTCGATGAGCACTCGGACCCCAAGGCCCTGGAGTTACAACCCCAAACGGCTCAAACATATAGCTCCCAATAAGGTTGCTATATTTGCGCCGTTTGAGGTTTTCTGCTCCTGCAGCAGCTGCCCCAGCACAACCCGCCATGCTAAGAAGATGGGATGGCGCGAGGGTGTCGACACAGGTTGCATCCCACACCAAAGGCCTACCCAACTTCTAAGGCATTATGGTCATTCCATCTGGCCTCTTCCCATCGTCGCGAGCCAAGCCATTGGGTTCTAAAACTGCTGGCACCTGCAGGCAAACTGGTGACAAGAGCCCGACAGATGATGTCGTTAATGCTAGCGTGCCGTGCCATCCGACCAGCGCTCTTGCTGCAGGATAGTCCATGGTGTCCGAGGCAGTCGACTCCTTCACCGCATTGACAGCGATGTGGAGCCCCACAAGGAGCTCCCACACGCAAACATGTAGCGAGCCGGAATGTGGTGTCACTCAGCATAGTGCCTATGTTGGGTGACGGTAGAACCTGAAGCCAGAGACCTGACTTCCATTCACCCACAGCCAACAGGCGGGCACTCTCATCAGTATTGGTGGACGTATTAATAAGTTTATTCCGTACCAACCTGCAGAGCGGCTCATCCCTCTGTCTCTGGGAAGACGGGTTCTTTCACGTTATGCTGCCAGCCTTTTGGGCACTGTTTCCATTGACAGCGATGCGGACGAATTTTTTGATGCCCTATGAGCTCTTCACCTTTTTATTTTTATGATTTTTATATACTTGTACATAATATATATATATATCTTTTAGTGTTAGCTTGCAACGAAAATAATTGACGACTACAGATGATTACCTACAGTCATGAGAACAAGATCACAACAGCAAGTAATGTTCCTTCACGAGTCTTTTAAATACAGGTAACAATTGCGCGCGTTTTATTTGAACTGGTAGTGCATTCCATGAACAAGCGGCTGGAGAGATGAGGATTTGTCGAAGATAGTTGTGGAATTGTGAATGCATTGGTATTTTAAGCTTCAAGTTATCTGATGTCCTTAAAAATTTCGTGTGGCTGTCGCAAATACTCGTATATACTGGAAACGATTCTTGAGCTAGAGAGGTGTTTCCATACCTCTCTAGCTCAAGAATCGTGCCCTTCCGGGCAAAAGAGCACATTATACAAAAGGGAAGTAATATGCGCACTTCGGCGAAGGCGAATTGATAACCACTTGAGCTTCACACGAAATTCGGAAACATAGAAGCGTAAGCCATTTTGACGCCGCTCAAGTTTGTCGAGTTGGTCTTGAGTAAGGTCAAGATAGCTGGCATCAGCATAGTCAAAGACTGGTAGAAGAAGTGATTTTGCAAGTGCAATCTTTATGGCAGTCAGTAAAAAATTACGCAGTCTCTTCAAATATGCAGCGGATGCAAATAGCTTTTGGCTAAGCTGAAGCTGGGCAGTCCAAGAAAAGTTCCTGTCAATGAATAACGAGGAACGTTATTACGGACCTGTCCTTAACGAACTAAATTCTTAACTGCATTCACAGATTATATTAAATGATGCATTCTTTTTGCAAAACCTTTTTACTTACTGGGTAGCAGTAGTAAGACGAGCTGATGTCCACAATTCCAAGTCCAAGCGCGTATTTTGTGTACGGTACTTGCTGGGTATCCTGGCATGCTATGGCCTTAAACCTTTGCGTTTTAACCAAAAAACGATAATCTAAACGTAGCCAAAAGATTTTGTATACAAAGCAAAACCCATAACTTAGGAGGCCCATTTATAACTAATGTTACACAAACATACATTATAACTTTTGGAGTCTCTTGGTTCCACTAACTTCGTGTGAAGGAATTTATAGTGATTTAGCTATGCTAACTAACGGTGTTATTTTGTTATTAATTATTATTGTTTCATAATTGTTTAGTTCAGTAGAGCTATTGTGAAAATTTTCACCTTGAAAACTTAGGTGAAGTGACCTGATGATTGACAATATGATAGCTCAGTTTAAGATCACTTCACCTAAGTAATCACGGTGAGACTTTTACAGAATAGCAATACTGAAATCCTTAATGAAGTGTGTTTAGTACCGAAGCTCGTAACAGGCGACTAAAGCTCCATTTACATGGAGCAAGTTTCTGGAACGTTCAAGATCAATAATCCCATATATATGCCATAAAGCACGTTCAATTTTATTGTCATTCAAGAATTGCATTCTACACGCGTGCGATTTCCATAAAATAGCATACAATAATTGAATGCAAGTTTTGCAATTGAATAAAATCTCATACGACTTACACCGAGGCAATAAAATTGCCAGGCGATTGTTGCATGCAAGTTTTGCCCCGTCTAAACATAGACTTGCACGTCCTTTTCATCCACCACTGGGTCTAGCTAGAAGCATGAAAAGGATTTTTGAATAATATTCACCCTTTAAGGGGTGATGAAAGTCTGTACGGAAGTTCGAAAATTTTGCTAATATCCCATACGGCTCCCAACCCATACGGCTTGTTTTATAAAGAAATTATCCAATGCTCGACTTTCTTTAACCTTTGTATTGGCCACTGAATTCACCTTTTCAACTTTTGTGCTTTTAATAATGTATTGCAATTTCTTAATTCAACTAGTGGCTTCTTTCTTTGGTTTTATTTAGCGTGAGCTTTTGTGACTTGAATTACTTTTCAAGAAATAAAATACTATTTTGGTAGGTTATCAGAAAAGGGTAAGAACTATTTATAAACTTCAGTAATTATGTGGGTACGGATTACAAGCAGCCGGTCTATTCTGTAAAAATCTCACCGTGAAAACGTAGGTGAAGTGAACTTGTAGTGAGCTGTCATTCCACCTGATGCTAGGGATTCACACTATTGACAGCTCACTCCACGCTCACCTCACCTAAGTTTTCACGGTGATATTTGTACATAATAGCACTGCTGTGGTTTGGCTACAAGTGAAGTGAAGTGTCATAACTTTAAAGCCTGATTTACATGGTGTTATTTAAATGCCTGTGGCATACCATAAGTTGAAGCAACAATGAAAGTTACACCGTCTAATAAACAATGTACCAATATGCGGTGAGAGTCATTAGGGTTCCGTACCAAAATGGTAAAAAGGAACCCTTATGGCGCGACTCAGTCTGTCTGTTTGACTGTTCGTCTGTCACAGCTGGATATCTCAAGAACTACTAAGGCTATCAACTTGAATTTTGGAATACTTTTAGATGACGTTTGCCAAATTATTTTGCGAATAAAAAAGACAATTTGAAAGGGAGCCTTAAAAAACAAAGTGGGGCTACTAGGGTATCATATGAAAGAACGCTGTTTGCACATTCTCAAACATTTTTTTATTTTTTAGACCGCATAGTTTTCGACTTTTGATGAAAAAGGAAAAAAAATACCGTTCCCCCGCTTATCTCCGAAGTTTGCATAGAGAAAAATCTGAAATTATTTTGTGTGATTTAAGTTTAAGTAGAGATTACAGGAAAAATTAAACAATGTCTCTAAATAGCACACTTTTTTATATAAAACGGTAACGGTGCGCGAGTCCGACTCGCTCTTGACCAGTTTTTTGTTTGCTTCAATTTTATTGTATATTACCGGCCAGAAATTTGCATCGTGTAATGGTGCCTGCCTGCCTATGTGTTAGGTATGGGGGTCAACATCAACATTATCCACAGGCATTCATATAAAATTCTGAATCTTGTATAATTAATCTACAGAAAAATTACTAGACATACTTCATTTACGTGATGGGGACCAATACCAGCGGCACATTTTTTTCATCCCTTCTTTAAAGTTTTACCAGCCAGTTTTATATGACCTTGTATACCAATCATCTTCATTAACTATAGATATCTCCGAGTCTTTAACAGAAGATATCTTACGAAAAACAGATTAACACGTAGATAATATTTAGCTAAATCTTAAGCTTGCAAAGTCTTATTCATGTGTATAATTTAGCGCAAATAGTTCGGAACAGAGTCAACAAGTTATGATATATTGACCAAACATTCTCTATTTGCCGATATGGCTTAATTATTTTGGGTCAGCCCCCAAATTCCCAAAGGTAGCGTTTAAGCACGTAACGCTTAATTAAGTATAGATGTTATGTTATGATCTATCAAGTTAAGCTACGCTTGCCGGAGTTGGTCTGTGGATGGGTGACCATCTTTACATACCGAGACTCCTCTGTGCCTCGGAAAGCACGTTGATACATTGGACCCGGCTGTCATTCATGAATCTTTGACAGTCGTTACGGGTCGTCAGAAGCCCGAAAGTCAGCAAACCAGTCTTCACAAAGGGGTATCGTATTACCCAGTAACTGGGGTTGTAGAGGTCAGATAGGCAGTCGCTCCATGTAAAATACTGGTATTCAGCTGCATCCGGTTAGATTGGAAGCCGACCTCAATATAGTTGGGAAAAGGCTAGGCAGATTGATATTGTTACGGTAAGTGTGATTAATTGAAAATTATTAATAATTGCCTATCATTATTAATAATTACCGAAAATCAAGGTAAAAGAAAGAAATTAATTACATTTATCGGTGGTTATTAATGATGTAACCTTAGTACCGATAAAATAAATGTAATACATTAAAAAAAAAAACGTACGCTGTTCTATCGAGCAACAATAAATTTATTGTTATTAGGATTTTAATGTTGACTTTATGATGAGTCTACGATTGTTTCATTTTAATTTGGTTTTATTTTATTTAGTATTTTAGTTCAGTACCTATGAGTGTTGTGGTAGGTATTACGAGTATAATACATACCTATCGAACAAAGAAATAGAATAGAGATTTTCTGAATGTCGATTTTACGGAGTCTATGATTGTATAATTTTAATTACTAATTACTGTAACTGATCGGCTCGAGCTCCTAGACATGGAGTTGACATCTGGTCTCAACTTCGTCGCCACCATCCAGTAAGCCTGGGACCAAGAAACTGGGCACTTTTAATAGGGTGAAGCGATACTTTACGCCTGGACAGCTTTGAACCCTTTACAAAGTGCAAGGCCGATCCTGCATGAGTATTGCAGCCACCTTTGGGATGGTTCAGTTAAATACCAATATGCCACGCTTGACTCGGTGGAACGCAGTGCTAAGAGGCTCATTGACGACGTAAAACTGGTGGATGCCAAGCTTCACAGCTTGGCTGATCGCCGCAAGGTTGCCTGCTTGTAGGTCTTCTACAGATTGTACTTCGGTGAGTGTGCCCAAGAACTCCACGACCTGATGCCACCGACCCCCTTCTACCATCGGACATCTAGACGCACTGCCAGTTACCATCCCTACCTTAGTTGCTATTCCACAAATTCGCACTAACCGTTTCCAAATATTTTAGGTTGGGGAAAAAGTCTTTTCGCATTATAGTATGTATGAACTTGTAATAAAATCTCTCTGGCTATACTATTTGTATCTGGCTGGTTTTGGTATCATTGAAAGTTTAAATTTTAAAGAACATAATTCCAAATTCAAATTAGGAAAATATATGATTTTCATTTGTTTTTCTTACCGTCAAGATGAGTGAATCTAATGAAGAAATTGGATACATTTTAAAATTTTACTACAAAAAAGGTAAAAATGCAACGCAAGCCGCGAAAAAAATTTGCGATGTTTATGGACCTAGTGTAGTGTCTGTGAGAGTAGCACAAATTTGGTTTAAGCGTTTTCAATCCGGAAATTTTGATGTCAAAGATGCACGTCGCTCTGGTCGCCCTATTACGGATAAAATGATTGCCATTTTTGAAAAAGTGGAGCAAGATCGGCATATCAGTAGTTACGACGTAGCTGAAGAACTTGAAATTGACCACAAAACAGTTTTGGCGCATTTGAAAAAAACTGGGTACACAAAAAAGCTCGACATTTGGGTACCTCACGAGCTCACTGAAAGAAACCTAATGAACCGTGTACTCATTTGTGATTCTTTATTACGACGTAATGAAACCGAACCATTTTTGAAGAAGCTGATAACTGGTGATGAAAAGTGGATCACATATGACAAGAACGTGCGAAAAAGGTCGTGATCAAAGGCCGGTCAGGCTTCACAGACTGTGGCGAAACCCGGGTTAACTCGCAACAAGGTGATGCTGTGTGTATGGTGGGATTGGAAGGGCATTATTCATTATGAGCTGTTACCACCAGGCAGGACCATCGATTCTGAACTCTACTGCGAACAACTGATGAGATTAAAGCAAGAAGTTGAGAGAAAGCGGCCGGAATTAATCAACAGAAGGGGTGTGGTTTTTCATCATGATAACGCTAGACCTCACACATCTTTAGCCACTCAGCAAAAATTAAGAGAGTTTGGCTGAGAGGTGTTAATGCATCCGCCGTATAGTCCTGACCTTGCACCTTCAGATTTCCACCTGTTTCGGTCTCTTCAGAATACTTTAGGCAGTGTCAGGTTACCATCACGAGAGGACTGCCAAAACCACTTGTCGCGGTATTTTGACCAGAAGTCCCAAAATTTCCATAGCAATGGGATCATGTCCCTACCTACAAGATGGCAAAAAGTTATCAAACAAAATGGTACATACATACTTTAGTTAAATTTAAATAAACTATATTAAAAAATGTTTTGAATTTTCTTAAAAAATGCGAAGAAACTTTTTCCCCAACCTATTATAATGCGCACAGCAGAAGAGTGGAACGTAGTTAGTTCTGTGTTTCCGAGCGCATACAATCCTTATCTCTTCAAAGTGAGAGTGAACGTACTTCTTCTTTCACTCCATCGTCAACTTTTTCTCTGTCGCCTCCGACCTAGACTAGAGTCAAGGGCAAACCCATCTCAAAAAAAAAAAAAAATATATATATATCTGTTCTTGTTTGATTTAAGCAAAACCAAAGAATAAACGATCTTGACAGTAAGTTTCTTTTAGTTATGTATTTGTAAGTGCTGTGGTATTATAAATACCTACTGGATTAATAACTTCGAGTCTTATTTTATTTTACATATTACTTTTACTGACGAGAGTAGTGAATTATTATTAACAACTGCTAAAAGTGATGAATTTCACACACATTTACCAAATCATGAAGTAATTATTAATAATGATGGACAATTATTAATAATTTTCAATTAATCACACTTACCCTAATATATGTGTATATTAGTGGTGATAGTGATATTTCTATTTGGCTATAAAGCTTAATATTCTATACATTTATTAGTTTTTGTGTGTGCGTCTTATCTAAAGGTCATCTTATTTTACCTACTTGTTTTAAAACTAGTTGTTGTTCCACTCGTATCCAAGGGGTATTTCGTCATGTACCTTAGAGAGAGAGAGAGAGAGAGAGAGATATAATTTATTTGTCCGAGAGATAATTATTTAAGCCATACTTTATCTATAGGTAGCAAATATCACTAAAATCCGTTCTGTAGTTTAAGCTTGATAGTATACAGAGTGAACATAAGAAAAATAATAAAACAGTATTTTGTTAAAAATGAGCTCTTTTCTTTAGTTTGCCGTATGTCATCACTTAAATGAATTCGATCCTTATTAGCGACACTATCGAATGGTGTAATAATAGATTGTTTTTTTTTTCAATATCAACGAATTCGATTCCTGGCTATAAATATGAATTGTCAAAAATCCAATGATACTGTTTTAGTTTTCATCAAAATCAAGCCCGAGACTCCTTTCAGTACTTTTCGCTATTCCTCATAGTTTCGAATTTGGTCATTCACGCCCACTTGAACAAATATCTTCACAAATTTTCGCCATTTATGTCGGGTAGATACACTGTTTCCCTCGTCTTCGTTTACGTGTATTTTATAATATTGTTAGTACTTATGGAACAAGTAAAGATTATTCAGTAACCACCCAATTTCTCAAGACGGTTTCTGTTGGGATACTATCATTAATATAAATATTAGAAAATGGTTAGTGTGCTTCCAAATATGCTTGTGATTCATAATAATGATGGTATGGTTCCATTAGGTTGCAAGAAAACAACTTAGGTAGATAGAGCTGTTATTGTTTTCTTAGTTCGCGTGTTTATTCCACATAATTTTCATCATTCTAGCATGTTCCAGCCTATTTCTATTGGTAAGTCTATATATTATGGTAGTAGAAGAATAAGAAACAATATCTTGATATAACTAACATATATTGTTAGAAAAATGTCTTGTATATTCTTAAAATAATTGTTCCTCGTCCATACGCGCACAATTAATAATACATAATTAGAATTAAAAAAAAAAACTGACTCCAGTTAAGTAACTAGGTAGGTACCCAAAAGGCTAAAACCAAATGAGAAAATGTAAAGGTCTTGTTTTAAAATGAACCTGGACCCTATTTGATATAACTGCCTATTAAACATTGATTTGTCGAAAAATAGCATAACTGACACATTTTCACAACCTGAGCTGTTTAGCAAAGCAAAAATATATGAAAAAAACTTGTAAAACTGTCGGGTCGTCGTGGATCGTTGTGTGTCCTTTGTGCGTGTGTAAGATGTAGGTTTTAGTAAATAGGATTCTGGATACATGGGGTGTCAACAATTTATATTTAAGAAGCTGCCGTCAAAGTAATGTAATGGTTGGGTAATGTAATGGATCTGATCACGAAGACCATCTCATTATAAAAGCACCACACAGGTTTAAGTAAACCTGTCGAGGCAGTGCAAGTATGTGTCAGTTTCGATAATTTACATTATTATTTCCAAGTCAACTTACACAAACCATAAATATTCTACACTGATTTCATTAACCCATCAATATATACATAATGCAAAATAATGACAACAGATAGGGACCTACTAGAATTTCAGAATTCATCTGATAAATTAAGTAGTTATATTATTCTGAGATGAAACGAATGTGACTAAAAAGGAGAAATGAAATTAAAATATTGATGGATGGATAGGAATAAGAAGATCCAAGGGAAGAGGTATAGATTGCTTGGGGAATGATATGAAAGAAAAAGAAGTCAAAGATAACGTGACGGTTGAGAGGGTAGAATAGAAGAAGAAAACACAAAATATAATTAATAAAATATCATATCATATAAAATTGTGCAAATTGTAATCGATAGTAGGCTGAATAGAACTCACATAATTTTATTCTCAGGTAGATGAGTATGGTACCTACCTGAGAATAAAATTTTGTGAGTTTGGTACTAATAACACTACTATGTAGAACTATCAGGTTGGCGGAAAAATATTGCACAAGAAATAATTGTAAATTACTAGAATTTTCCGGAATATTTAGTATTGATTTGGGTGGGATACGTAAGAATATTGTAGAAGGTTCTCGAAGCTATCACATCAAGGGTATATAAAGGCATATAGAGAGTATTAATGAGGATTTGGTTAGTTTGTGAACATGATTAGTGAACATCAACTTCGAACGATCATCTTTTACGAGTGGCGTCAGGGACACAGCGTGAGTGTGGCTACCGCTAACATCAGCAAAGCGTTCGCTGAAGGTGTTGTATCGCGATGGAAGATAAGCCGCTGGTTTGATCGCTTTGCATCGGGAGATATAACTCTTGAAGTTCACGAGCGATCCGGGCGACCATCCACCTTCGACGATGAGGAATTACTCTGCTATTTAAAGGCTAATCCAGGAATAAATACGCGTGATTTGGCAGAGACTCTTGGCTGTCATCATTCGACCGTCGAGGCTCATTTACACAAACTCGGCTGTTGTTAAGTAATGGCACGATGGATTCCACATCAACTAACTGACAGTCATCGTCAAGTCAGAGATTATTAAAGAGGATTAAGGAGATATATATATTGATTGAATTTATCTCTCTTTATCATTTATTTGTAAATCGCTTCTTTTTCAGCCACATCAGAAAGAGTTTCTTGAAGATCTGGTAACCGGCGATGAGAGCTGGATTCTCTATGATAACACTACACGGCACGCCGTCTGGCTTCCTTACGACGCAAAGCCACCAACACAGCCAAAGCCGAACCGTCACTCACGCAAGCATCTTCTCTCCGTTTGGTGGGATGCGAAGGGCCCAATCTATTACGAGCTTCGCCCTGCGAGAAGGACGATTACGATTTCCATTTATACTGAACAGCTTCAGAAACTGGCTGACGCAATAAGTGAAAAACGACCGAGATGTAAAAAATGTTCACTTACTCCATGATAATGCGCGACCTCATGTCGCTTTGTCGGAGACTCGACATGAAATCGTAGAGCTTAGATGGCACCCGGTTGCCCACCCACCGTACTCACCGGATCTCGCGCCATCCGACTATCACTTGTTCCGACCACTATAGCTTTATTTGAGAAAAAAATTCAAAACTACGAAGACCTCAAAATGGCAGTGGACAATTTCTTTTCTGCACAGCCTCCAGAATTCTGGACGCAGGGCATCAACAATCTACCAACTAGATGGGCCAGAGTAATAGAGTTATTTGAGGATTACATTACTGATTAATTATTGTAAATAACAAAGGTATCAATAAATTCATTAAGTCTTATATCTTGGTGCAAGACTTTTTCGCCAACCTGATATTTCTATATATTCTTTGTTAACCTTGATTTAATATATCCAATATTACTTAAAGCCAAAAAATACTTCAGGTAATTTAATTAATTTTAATATTAATAGCTATTAAGGACCGCCAAGCGGTAATCAGCAGATTCACGAATGATTCTTCCATGCTTGTTGATATCATGCCTATTTCTTGCCGATAACGACAGTAGCTTAAATTTGTTTACAAAAAAATTACACCATAAGTCTCGGTTACTCTTGAGAACTATTAAAAAGAACCGGTAATACGAATACATTCAAGTTGTCTGATAACATTACCATAAGCACCTCCGTCTTGCTCATAGTGGAATCGTGAAAGAAAATAAAATATCAGTTAAACATAATGAGGTCACTCAGTATGAATATCAATGTGGCTATATGTAGGCGTCGCCAAAAGTCAGTAGCTGTTTGCGATGGTGTTGAAACTATGACAGAGTGAAAATACAATTATAATTTAAAAACAATAGTTGGCTATCAACGGTAAAATTAAACTGCCTTGTTGTTTGTTGACTAAAAAAGCAGCATCACGGGAAGTAACTAAGAGAAAAAGAAATGGTGTTACAAGCAAATTAATTACGGCAGTTGTCATAAAAGATAAAACCCAGGCAAAGAAACTACTTTTTAAATATCTCCTTTGGATATGTTCATTGAAAACTTTTACAAAGTCTATGTAACACATATGCCATATGACTAACAACCAGTAGTTTTTTGCACTTATGAAGTACAATTTGTTAGATTTTTATATTTGAGGCTCTATGGAGTATATCCTTATTACCCGCTTATGTATCCAACCTTGTTTATATTAGGCATGGTTGGATACGAGCTGAGAGTTAGGTTAGGTTAGTAGGCTCTTGAGTTCGCACTTGTATCATATTTATTTCAATTAATTAGAGGCAAGATACATAACGCCAACATATTAGAGTTGATGTGTTTGAGTGTGCCCGACAGATATGTGTAGCGGCGACGGCGGCCTCAGCTGCTGGCTGCACCTCGTGGCCGCACTAATCTGTTGAATGAGGCCCCCCGGACGCGGGCGTTTCGCACTCTTAACCTTGTAGCAGAGGAGATAGATATTTTGCTGGTACACAGAGTGAATACACAAGGATAACATTGTATGTCATAAGTTTTAGAAAATAAGTTGTTGTTATTAAGTTTGCTTCACTAATGCATTGGGTTGTAACTGTAATAATAGTTGTAAGTGATTATATTATGCCTGGAGGAATTCCCGGTGGAATGCCAGGAGGGCCTGGCAGCTACGGAGGAATACCCGGAGGTTACCAGCAAAACAGCGGGCCAACAGTTGAAGAAGTAGATTAAGTAGAAGTTCCAATCACCCAAATCCTGATTGTGATATTGTTTTATAAGACTGATTATATTTAGTTTGCCAGCACATGATCCTCTGTTGAATTATGTTTAGCATTTAATTTTGATGTGAGTAAGTTATAAATAAGTGACAATCTGCAAAAAAAATGTTATAAAAAAAATGTTACATAAATAAATAAAAAAACTTAAAAAAAGGGGGAATTATAACAATTACCCAATGATGTTCTTGGAATGATTCAAATTCTCCCCACTTTAATATATCTAACAGTGTATAATAATATAAAAAGTTTGCTACAATTGCATTTAGACACACATAGTTTCTATAATTACGAAACTTTTTTATCATGCACCATGATGCCACTT
Organism: Dicycla oo; assembly: GCA_948252095.1. Taxonomy (NCBI): domain Eukaryota; kingdom Metazoa; phylum Arthropoda; class Insecta; order Lepidoptera; family Noctuidae; genus Dicycla; species Dicycla oo. The sequence goes on from OX411728.1 coordinate 19,027,461, forward strand.
CGTACCAACCACCAACGCAGCTAGTGACAACACCAACACAGTGTATTGTGTAATATCAATAGTTGATTCTATTTCCCTTTCATCATCATCACTTAATGTAGAGTCACGTATACTGGTGTCGTTATTAGACATGGCAAATTTCACTTGCACAGTTTGTATTGATTCACTTTCTACAACTTTTACTAAAAGTTATTTATGAATAGCTAGGGATGAAGCAATGCCACTCACTAAAGTCGGGCGTTGTTTCCGGACCAGTCGACGGAATATTAGTAAAGTATAACCAAACTTCAAGGAACGATTGAAACAAGTATATACCTACATTTATACTATTTTAACACTATATTATACGCTGGTTTAAAATATATTATATATAAATAAATAAAAAAAAGAAATGTATGCATGCTTCGCGTAGGTCACTTCCAGTAGTATTGCTACTATTCCATAATCGCGACGTGTCAACGTCGCGATTATGGAGTTTCAAAACTGATTTGAGTCAAAGTGCATTCAATTTATACTTTACCGACTTCAAAACAGGAGAAGTCTCTCATTTGAAATTTCTGGTTGGCTCATTATCTATTCAAATGTTGATGTGAAAAGCCTCTGTAAAAAGTTCTGTGTTACCAAAGCCAAAGTTAAAATAATAAGAGCATAAGAGGTAGATATCCTTTACTCCTAAGACTAGACATATTGTGTAGACAGCTACAAAGATATATAGCTAAAGAGTAATGCTGATTTAGTTGGTTATGTTGTTAACGTCCCTTACTACTAATTCCCAATTAGTATCAGCATATTTATAATCACTCACTATTGTGCTATTTACGCTAGTATCTTTATCCCTCATGGCGACTGCTCCTTTCGATTCACTTTTTGATTTTCAAAAAATATTTCATTAGTTGTGAATAGCTTCGCGTCACTTAAACCTCTATGCAAGTTTTGTTACTAAAAGGTCGCATCAATGGAACAAAAGTAATAAAATGAATCGGTTGAGCAATTCTGCAAGCTTATTAAATTATTATTTTAATTTTCCTGTTTGTATAATTATCTTACTTGTAGGCTACCTTGACATATTTGACATTATATTTTACCATTATATGATTGCTTATACGCTTCAACATATCTGATGACAGCGAGTTAGACTGGTTCCTTGTCAGCACCGGCTTACGTAGTAGCCACAGAACTCCCGTGCCTACCTTAGTTGGTATTTACTTTATTACAATATATTAAATTTGAACATTAAGAACAACCGCAAGGTCGGAATTCAGCAGGGTCACGAATAATTATTCTTTGCATGTTGATATTATGCCTTTTTCTTGCAAAAAACGACCGTTTATTTAATTACCTATAATTATATTAAATTCTTTCTATACGTCTCGGTTACTCTTTAGAACTAACAAAAAAAAAAACGGATAGTTCGAATGCATACAAGTTCTCTAATAACAAAGTCGTCGTCTCTGTCTGACTCTCAAAAAAATCATGAAAGTAAACAAAATATTGGCTTAACATAATGGCGTCACTCAGAATGTCAAAGTATATTAATCGTAGAAGCTATGTTTGGAAGGATCAACTAGGCTTATGTCTAATGAAATAGGCGCCATCAGAAACATAAAACCTCATCATAGGGGTAGGAAAAGGTTATGGAAAGCTTATGGGGATAACGATAAGGATTCGCATCGTGACTAACGTTTAACCCTGGATGCTCCTAATGACCTTTTCTGTTAACAAAGTGTTCGCCATAAGTTAAAGAAGGGCCGATTTTTCCACCAATAAATGCTAGTTGTAAGCAATATTATACTGGACTATTTTAATGGCACTGGATGTTGAACGTAAACACTTCATAAGAATGAAAAAGTGTTTTCATTCCTATACTGAGATATGAGAAATATATTGACAATGATTAATATTGTGTGCTAGTACTGCCAATAAGATATTAGAGATTGAGCATAAGTCATCCTTAACGGACGGGTGTTATAATAAATGTTTTAATAATATATGGTTCAGCAAAAAGTGTTGTTTAATAAATTAAGTTTATGTACTACAAAAGGACCTACGACTGCCAACAATAATACAATTATTATAAATACCGTATCATTTTCATTTCATTTCCATTTTATGTTGTAAAAACATACCTTCAAATGCTTTTAAAAACTAGAGTAAATAGAAGGATGTCAACGATGTTATGGATGACAATACAGTCAAATTATTCCAATGATAGCGTCGTTGCCGTTATTACGATTAAGGGTTAGCCAACAATATGATAGTTACGAAAACGTGTCTGTCTATGATTTTGTTTTGTTAGGTAAAGGCTGAAATAAGTAGGTATTTCAGTTTTGCCTGAAACTTTACTAATCTATTTAGCTTACAGTACTTTAGACTAAAGCACTAATTTTAAAATTGTTTTATTAAAGTTGATTTCAAACTTTAGACTTCGTTAAATAGATTCAAAATAACCACCAAATGACCCTTACATTGCCAAACGTGTTTCTGAGTCAAAAATTCTAAATATTGATTTACTCATTCAAATTGAACCAATCCAGTGTCCGAAAACGATTCATCAACCCTTCAACCCCGTACGTAGATATAGTCTTTTGCAAAAAAAAAAAAAATAAAAAAAAACTACCAGCTCGTTTTGATAAACCGATTCCAATTAGAGATATTGCCCTGTTCAGGGGATTCCATTTTTGTTGTCTAGTTTTTTTTAAATTATGTCACGCCCATGAGTTGAAAGACTGTTTTCTTGAACCTGGTGTAAGACGACGATTGATGTCGGGTTGTTATATAATGCAAGTCGCGCGGTAAACTCTGATTGCGCGATGCAGGATTTTTGCGTGACGTCCGTGTGATGCGGAGTTCGCATGTGGCGCTGTAGATGCCGCCACATCACTCCCATCTGGAGACCGGAGGTCAATAGTGGGCTGAATCGTGTATCTTGCGATGCTTGCCAGGGCCAGTTGAGGTTCCAGTGAGTCGGAATCGGGTGCCGCATAGTTCACGGTGAGTCGGAACTGTCTGCGGTGATTCCCCAGTGAGTCGGGGTGGCGCTGCTTTGTGGTACAGCGCTGGGTTGAGGCTGACTGTTGGCGTCGACCAGGAGGGGGTTGAAGGGCCGAAAGTACAGTGTGCTGTGCCAGGGTTGCTGATGATGAGGCTGAGGGTGATGACCGTCCGCTACATGCTGGTGGTCAGGATACCTGTTGAAGCCGTGGATGCTAGCTGGTTGTGTGACTCGCCGCTCGAAAGCTTGAGGAAGATGATGACGTCACGCTGAACTAGCTACTCGAAGGCTGCGTCAATGTCCATGTTTGGGGTCACCAGTATAAATGTATGAGGAATAGAGTGTAAAGTTCACTCCCCTACGGAGACCGGACGGGTGTTGTGTCTGGTGGGCTACTGACCGACGATTGATGTCGGGACGTTGTATATAAACGCAAGTCACGCGATAAACTCTGATTGCGCGATGTAGGATTTTTGCGTGACGTCAGTGTGATGCGTAGTTCGCATGTAGCGCTGTAGATGCCGCCACAGGCTCTAACATACCCCGTTCCCGTAATAATGTATGTGAAGGTAAATTCTGACATGAGACTATTACAAAGGATACTCAAGATCGCTTTTGAGGGTCTCAGAGGTGCCAACTAACTTCTAGCTCAGATCAGGTAAATTCTCTAAACTTATTGGTTGGGCTCATAAAAGGAATTTAAATCCTAAGAAAGTTAACTCGAGACGCTACCATTCACATGAATATTACAATAACTGGGTCGATTACCTAGTTCTTTACTTAAGGCCCAAATCCCTATCATGACCTTAGCAAAATATTCAGTACAAAAGTTATAATAAAACAATCTCTCTCTCACACCAGATGAATCCAAAACACTAATGATGAAGCGACTCTAAGTGCTCCTAAATAGGCAACACTCAGATAGAATATACTCTCATTTAAACTCAACTAGCATTTAGCAAATTCAATATAACCTCTCAATTAGCAGAGTTATTATAAATTCCCAATTTCTCAATCAATTAGCATAACAAAAGCCCTTGCCATGGAGGTTGACTAATAAACCTGGAATACCAAGATCAATGACAAGATCGTGTTTCATACCTGAAGCTCAACCGGCTTTCTGACGCGGGAACCCACAGGTGTAGCCTTCCTCTTATGCGGAAACAGCCCACTAAGGCCACGTGTCAGATGCAAACTGTATTCTGCTCAATCAAAGGTCTGACATCAAAGATTCACGTCTGGACTCGTACCACCAGGTTCAGACCAGATAAAATCAGCCACCTGTAAAAAATAACTACCTAAACCAGAAATCGAATTCGAGATAAAAATGTAAGGAAAGGTGTTGCCAATTTTAAATAATAACCTCAATTGTGCAGTTTGCCGAAAAGTACTATAACATAGTGCTAAAATTGTAGGCATATCTTAAACAGTTAAAATATAATATTGCACCCAGTTTTCAACTTTAAAGTGACGTAAACTACGATCCAAGAATAAAATATAACTATTTGAAATAAAATCGTGCAAATTATTTTTATGATACTGGCAATAAGGCAGTGGTCTTAAACATTTGGACTTCATTTAGTATTTTCAACTAGCGAACTGCTTCGGCTTCCCATGGGTGCTTTTTACTAATAAAATAAATGAGAATTTTCTTACACACAAACCTTGTCCTCACAATTATGAACAGGACAATAAAGTAATCGGCCAAATCGATCGAACTGTTCTGTAGTGATGATATACGAAAACGCTTGCAACTCCCTAATATTATTACAACAACCTATAATATATACCAATATTCACAGTGAGTTGTGTTTCATACTCGTTCCATCTTTGTTAGAGAAGTGTATGAGCACTTGGTTGCTAGTACATGTGATAAGTTGATATGGAAGAAAACTATTCTTGATGACTTCTTGATAAAATATTTATTGATTGTACGTGTTTAGAATAAAACGGCCGAAAATATACTCAACAAAATTTGTAAGAATGTCGACTTACATTAAGGAAAAATGCTTATGCTAGCGCGCTAAATGTGCGATGTGATCGTAAATATTCCCGGACGAGATAGGAAGGATGAAGAGCAACTAGATGTACAAAAATATCGGACCAAACCTGAAATCGGGAAAAAAATATCAGCTGTCCCATACATTTATGTTCGCAAAACTCGTCAAAATGTAGGAAACTGCTGATTTTTTTTCGCAATTTAGGGTTTGGTCCCATAGTAAAAGTTGTTCAAAGTGATGGTCTCATTAATACCCTAGAGTTATGGTATATACAAAAAAAAAACACGTTATATAAAGAATTTAAAAGCAGAAGATAATACTGCAATAAATACATAACTACTTACTGTAGAGTCACATTGGTGTGAAAATGCTGTTTGCGTAAAGAAAATAAAGTTTTCAGTACATTCATTTACACGCCAACTATTGTTTGTAGCCTAAAATGTCCAGGAAGCACTTTATACATCCCATTTAATTCCATTTCCCCTAATTACATTTAGCTATACTTACACACTTTCACAGACAGCTCTTCAGCAAAGCGACCGCCAAAACTGACGGGGTTAAGTGGTTTCTGAGCACTATCGTACGTACTCCCATGCGTGGAACCGACAACCAATATTTTACGTCGAGCCTGGGACGAGAAAATTGAATGACGAATATTTTGGTGATAGAAGTGAATATTACAATGCAAGATTTAGGACTAAGTGTTGCTAAAACGATATTTTTATTGAGAATATAAATTATTGTAGAGTTGATATTTAAGAACATATTGAGATTTTTTGATTTCGATAAAATCGGGCGGTTTTCGAGGTGCCTAGAGGCAGATGGTAAATACTATTGTTCATTTTCTAAAACTAAGAATGAATTAACAAATCGCTGCAACGAGCACCGGTGTTGTCATTTAAAAACTTTCCACCTGTGTTCAGTTGCCTCCGTTCAGAAAGTCATTAGGCGGTCGAATAGTATCGTAACTTGCTTCAACCTCTAACTTTTTGCAGTCGATTTGTTCGGTTCCCAGTTAGTTGAGCAAATTGTTGCGAGCAACATATCGCACAGTGAGAATGAAAGGGACTGAACTCAAAATTTTGGCGAATTTTTTAATGAGTATTTTGTAAACTATTAAATATCTGTTTTAATGCATTTTGGATTAAACCTATTGAAAATAGTCTAAAAATATATTGGCAGTATAAACATTGATAAAGTTATGACATATTTTAATAGAAACTCCCTAAAATACGAACACAATTTTGTGATTTCCCACAAAATGCAAATTTCGTGTTAGGTCTCTTTTATTCTCAAGGTGCGATATTTGATGGTGAGCTGCTCCTTCTCAACTTTAATTCCAATAAACACAAAGCTTACGACAAACAATTATTTTGGTCTTAAACATTCAAAACCCATTAAAACAATGAACAGCGAAACAGACACAAGATCATCTAAATTCCACAAAGTTTCTGCATCTCCTGCAAGTGTACACGAAAACTAAAGTTTATACTGCATGTAATTAACATAATGTTTATTGTTCTGTTGATTTCGAACGATTGTCTTGGAGCTGTCTTTGACTTGGCAATCTGCTGCTGCCATAAGTTCGTGACGTTTCCTCTGAAAGTAGGTTAGGAAGTTGGTTCAAATGTTGGAACAATCGCGATAAAATGAGGCTGTTTTGTGATGTTTGTTGTTTGTTTTGTTTTGCATTGTCACTATTATTATCATTATTAGTTCGTGAATAACTAATAATTAGATATTGTTCATTAATAAGTATAATTTTGCCATAGTCTTAATTTTATAGGTTTTCAGTCACATTTCGATGTATCGCTTTCGTTTGACACATTTCTCATCGTGTGGTTTTCTCTGGTTAGATTATACAACACATGAATGTTGTTTGGAAAAGGGCACTTTCCTGCTGACAGCGATGTGGATGAATTTTTGATGCCCTGTGATTGTTCTCCCTTCCCTCTTTGTACATACTTGTGCATATTATTATTATTTATTTTTATGTTTACATATCTTGGGACCACGGGGTCCCGGACCTTTGGAAGGCGTACGAGGGGCTGAAACCAACTCGCAAAGGCCCGTTAGACGTTTTTAATGATATGAGGCACCAACCGAAGACTATCCCTGCGTGCACTATGCAAGTGCACCCAAGGACAACCGCCGGTTGGTGTAGGACTATTGCGGAATATGAAAATAAAGATTGGACTTTGGGTTGAGTGGCTAAAGTGGACTGGTTACCTAGAAATGTGGAAGAACTATGGCCCCTGCCTGATCAATGTTTTATATATACACGCATAAAATGGAAGGGGGTGACTTGCACACTCAAAAATGGGCCCTCAAAAACGGTCCTGAGGTGCTATAAGTGATATGAGTAGTGAAGTGGTATTCCACGGCTATCAGTACAATCCCGGAAGTACGGTTAAGATCTCTACCAGCACCTTACTGGAATACTTCCTTCTTCTCAGCACGTTTGCTCTTGCGAATCTCCACTCAAGCCGGCCAATAAAAGCAAGAAAGAGGTGAGAGCTCTGTTCCTCATCAGTGTTCACTGGCCGGTCAATAAAGGCAAGCCAGAGATGAGGAACAAGACTTCTCCCGGGAGATAGGGTCCGTGGCATCGCTACTGCCCAACAGCTCGCCACGTGCTGCCCTGCGGCTTCATGTATCTCTCTTGGTCTGGCTCCTCACCCTAGACCGGTTTCGGCAAAGTAACCTCTACCGGCACAGACCTAGAGTTCAAGAGCTCGCAAGTCTCACCACGACGTCAACGTAGAGATACGACGATTATTATTTTAAGCCTTACCTTTCAAATTTTTTAAATATTATTTTCCATGTTTGTTAAGAAGACTTCATAATGCAGATTTTAAATAAAATATCATGTAAAGCACCCAGGTTATTCTTACAACGAGAATCAATCTGCCTAGCCTTTTCCCAACTATGTTGGGGTCGGCTTCCAGTCTAACCGGATGCAGCTGAATACCAGTATTTTACATGGAGCGACTGCCTATCTGACCTCCACAACCCAGTTACTGGGTAATACGATACCCCTTGGTAAGACTGGTTGTCAGACTTTCAGACTCTTACAACGAGAATGTTCCCACCTTAATGTGCTGTTGTTTGAAAATTAGAGCAATTTCACCACGGTATAACATGAAGACCAAAATTATTGTTCCCACCTAATAAAGTATAACGATGGTGCTTTACGAAGCACAGGCGGACAAACAGTTTTTTTAATTAGTTGAGAAGCTCGAGCTTATGTAAAATGTATTTCCTACGTCCCGTGGTTTAAAAAACGTGCTGAAGGTAATTTTAGCATCTGATAAAATTTTGTTTATTTTCGTGGCCAGCATTAAGGTAAGCTGAAATATTGGTGTGTGTAATAATTTACTATAAAAAATTATTTTCATATTTTCGGAGAGTATCAATTTCGAAACAAAGATTTGTTTCTGGAAATCGCAAAACGAATTATGCCACGCATCCTTATTTCCCATTCATGAAAGTTTTATTTATTTTGCGGCAGGCAAAGCTTCGAATCGTTTTAAAGTAAAACTTATTCTTATTTCAAAACTCGAACTTTGTGGAAAATTCCGCTTTTCTGAGAAAAATATTAGAAAGTCCTCTCTGAAAATATTTGATGTGTATTTCATTGTAGGATTCGTCCGTCCGTAGGTACTGTACCTACAGTTTGAGAATGCCTTTCGAGACAGTATTGGTAATAGGTACCTACCTATTACCAATGCTATCTCGAAAGGCATTCTCAAAAATCTAGTCCGTATCTTCTAGTCGCATAGAGAATATTTATTCCAGTTGCCGATAAATATTCCCTTTGCGACGCGCGCCACACACAATGGTGGGATTCGGATGTAGGTATCACACGTAGAAGTACTCTATTCATGCTAGATTTCTATGAAGAGGGTAAAGAGGGTAAAATAGGATAGAATAGAATAGAATAATATTTATTTGCTTAAAAAGATGTTATAAAAGATGGTAAAATACAAAAAAAAAAAATAACAAGATCATAATGTTTTTGCTTAAAAGTGATAAGCGTACAAATTTTCACAAGCACAATTTAACGTTTATTGTCAAAGAAGTCTTTGACAATATAAAAACTATGACTACACAACCATTCATGCAATTTGTTTTTGAATAATCTCATATTAGGTTTTGAGATTACTTGGTATCTTATTATATATACGTAGACACATAGATATACAACTTTTATTATATTTAACTAGTCTCGGAAGGATATCCAGTACGAGCCTGTGGGGGTATCGCCGGTTACGAGGCTATAAATCATCTGCATTCATTAAATAATTCCTTATGTTTCCTCACAAAAATACATGTTTCGTAATATGTATAGAGACGGTAGCGACAATAAGCCAAGCTTTTTAAATATCGGCCTACAGGATTCGTCAGTTCGAAGCCCGTATATTGCTCGAATGCATTTCTTTTAGTGTTGGGTAACTCAGCACATGTGCTACCACAGTTGTAGCTACTCACTTGGACAAAAATAGTCGCTCACTCTTTTTATTTTGATGTGCTAGCACACACCACAGATTAGCTACACAGAACATTTTGTACGATTGTACAGACGCCAGCACATCAAGCCACTACAATCTGTCAAATTTTGTTAACAGATTTTCAACTTTATCGCTAATGCATTAGGTTCAAGGTTGATTGGGAAAATTTGACAGTTTCGGGTAACTTGACCTGCTGGCGTCTGTACATATAATATCTACTATTCTAAGCAAAGGAGTTAAGGTCTAAATTTAATTGTCGTCTTTTTCTTTCGTTCGTATGACGACGTCACGTAAACATTCTCAATTCTCTTCCCTCGTCATCACTCGTTCGAGCTGTGTTAGTCAGCGCGAATGCCTACTCTGCCGCGTATGTATGCCGTATCGAGTTGTCATCACCACTACACTCCACACTCGCCAAGTCGACGACTTGCGGATTGCGCGGCGAGTCACACGCGACTCACTTACTGACAGCACAGAACACAACTCGCGGCCTCGCCTCATTCGTGGTAGCACACTTTGTAAAAAGAGTGCTTCGTACGATCCTCATTTTAAAAGAGTGTGCTACCCATCTCTAATTTCTTTTTTATTTTGATCTGTGCTGTTACCCCACATTATCAAGCCATAGCGGAGCACCGATTCAACGTATGCGTGGTAAGACGTTATTGCCGTTTTAACGTTTTAACGTTTGTTATATTTCTGAATTTTTTGAGAGCCTATACGTACTTATTTATTCGTTTGGAGACGGTGAAGATGCAGGGAGAATATTATAAAATGTATGTTTTCTTGGACCGTATAGTGCTGGATGAATGACTCCTGGGGGCCAAGTCTGCTATTTGCAATGATTATGGCAACCATACCATTACTATTGTGTAAAACGTTCATAATATCCTAAATTTATAATGGCGTGTCAGTGGTCAATAGAAATGTCCACATAATAGGAGATTACGTATTGTCATTATGTACGAGATTATCAAATACGAACTTTTTTGCAGCACGATACCGGAAAATCATAATGACGCCTTTCAATAGGGAAGAAAACTGTCAAATTAGCTCTGTATAGATGGCGCTAAGAGTTTGTTACTTTCATTTAGCTGTCAATAGCTTTCAATCAGGTACCTTGTTAAAAACTTTACCGCGAGATGGCGCTAAGTGTTTTTTTCTCTTGTAGCCGATTGGTCGCTTTGTCTTCAAGATGACTTTGACAAGTGACAAACACTCAGCGTCTTCTTGCGGCGAAGGTTCTGGGAAACAACCCCAGGAGGTTACCGAAACTGTCAAAATCTACGTTAGAGGTGTCAATAATCGGCCATTCCAACACAATTACCTACGTTAGCAGACTTGTTCCAAGGGAGGTGCATAGAGATAACCTTTTAAATTATATTTATATTTTTTAATTACGCACGCTGATGCCTGCGAAGTAATTTCTTATGTTATTTAATATATTTATTCATTAGTAGTTGGTTGTAGCTTGGTAAGTAAGTATAATTGCATTATAATATTCTAAGTACTGTTTGTTTTATTTTGTTATATGTATTTTGTTATTCATGTACAAATCATTTAACCTGACTTGTTCCCGTACGTCATTTTCGGGTGACCACTGAAAATCAACGCTGTGCTCTGGGTCCCCCATACTCATGCTGAACGCCTTCTTGTCACAGGCATGACCTGCCAGCAACTGCCGACTTTTGTTTTGTGCTCGTGATTTGTATGTAGATCTATTTTGTTTTATTTTTCTTTTTGTAAAATGCGAGTTAATTATCTTTTTGTATGCTCGTGTTTCTGTGAAATAAACTTATTTTTCTTTCCTTACCTACAGCTGTTTGGTATATCAAAGGCAACAATGTTAATCTTATTCTCTTATAGAATACTTACACCCGACTTCTGATTTGAGAATTTTACTTTGTGCACTAGTTTAAGGTAAGCCCGCGAAATTCACCTCACGTTTTATTGCAAAGTGAATTTCGCGGTCTACATAAGCTTTCTTGGAGGAAACACCTTAAGGATGTAGCAAAAAGGTAGCTTGCGAAATTCAAATTTTCTTAATTTTCTTTATCTTTTCTTGCAATTTGCAAGTCAGTGTGTTATTCGCGACCACAACAAATATTCACATACTTAATGATAATCATTAGAAATATCAATACAACTTTCTCAGTTAGAATTAGCCTCAAATGTACAATAGGCTAATTTGAACTTAGGGGGTTATATTCATGATTTTACTGATAATAATTCCATATATAGTTATTTGTTACGGTCGCGAATCACGTTTTTATCAAATTGCAAAAAAATAATAACATTTGAATTTCGCGAGGTACCCTGGCGCTTTCGCCTTTAGTAACGCTAAAGTAGAGTTTCACAAGTTCTCAACAACAAATTCTCAATTCAAAAAAAGGGAATTTAAAAGAATCGACTACTCAGTACACTCGCAACGTTGTTTAAATTAGTAACAAGTTAGCTGCCTGTACACCAAATAACTCCGGTGCCCAGATCCGGACAGACCGCCCTGCTACCAGACTGCTTTCTGGCTAATATTTTTTATCAAAAATTAAATCTTAATACTTTATTACACATAAACCTACATGGGCACATATGAAACGTCAGGTTGGCCGGACCACTGACCTAACCGGTGGCAGGACCTAACCGTCTGGCCCCCATGTGCTGGTTTGGACCCTATGGTGGTCACGGCGTGCAATGCATTCTGGTGCGCCGCGCCGCTGATGGGGGCTACTCCCCAGGGGAGGGTCCGGTGACGGACAGCCGCGACGGGTTCGCGGTAAGTGCTAAGTGCTAACGCGTACCCGTGTTCCCGCCACAAGCGGCAGAGGAGGACACCGTGGAGTTTTAGTGGGTTGGAGTCCCACATAACTGGACTATCCTCCCCGTGGTATTGCAGTATGCATGAGCATTTCTCCACGCAAAAAAAAAATCTCTCTTTAAAATATATGGCTTCTACAATATTTTAAAGGACATGGCTAAACCAATACCCTTAGCATGAACAGAAATTTCTCACTAGCTCGTAACATTCAAAAGTTCATTAATTAATTATAACGGTTTTACTATGCTCCTACAACATTCGTGAACTAATCAAATTATTAAAAGTTTTTTTCATGTTTTTGACAAAGAGAACAAATCTAGTAAAAAACGGCAATTAAATAGAGCCGGCACAAAAAAAGTGACAATCGATTCTTCATCGAAAACGACCAAAAGCTTCAGAACATGTAATATGTACACTTCTATTCAAATGATCCATTATCCATGACAATATAACAAAGATAAACTCATGCCTTCTTCCCATGGGGGTAGGCAGAAAAGACAGAATGCCACCTGCTACGATCCTCACATAGGTACTTCTTTTGGCTCGTTTACGTTCATACATCTTGTCATACACGCACGCCCGCACGCCGTCGGTTGCGAGTTATACTACGCACCTAAACTTTATGACGAACATCACAAATAAGGTCACTACAATGTCTTCCTAGGGACTCTGTTGGGAAAAGACTAGGCAAATGATGAAGTCTTCTTATTTAATCAGTGCGTATAATATGTATGCGTGTCTGTAAGTTTGACAACCAGTCTTAGCAAGGGGTATCTTATTACCCAGTAACTAGCTTGTAGAGGTCAGATAGGCAGTCGCTCCATGTAAAATACTGATATTCGCTGTATCCACTTGGACTGGAAGTCGACCCCAACATAGTGGGATAAGGCTAGGCAGATGAAAATTATGAATATGTATGAGTGTAAGCAAACGCCTAGCTAAAGTTCATAATAAAATCTTTTTCTTTTACAAGTTTGTATACCTATTGACGTAGGAGTTTCTACGATTTTATTATCAAGATTGTAACGATACAAAAAGTTCTTGAAACTTTTTTTTATACAAAATCCTAAAATTCATCTATTCAGCATTACATTTTACTATGTAAAATGTTTATACATATATTGTAAGGGCAGTCGCCCATATTTCTATTTAGCCATGTCCTTACAGTGTTAATAGGTATGGGAGGACAATGTAGACCTGTCAACAAGTAGCGGGTGTTTAAAAAATAGGAAATAGCCACCATTTCGTAACATCTACAAGGCCTATAACGTCCTTACGTTCACAAAATCGGTATAAAAGATAAAACATAAAAACTTTTTCAGCCAAATCAAAGCCATTCTCGTAATAAGTGTTCACACAAGAGAATACTTAGTTATGACAATAAAAGCAAAGTCCTAACCTAGTTACTTCCTGGATGTGTGATGTTAGGCTGTGTCCAGATTATGTAATATAACACAGAAACTTTTGATAAATATCTCGTCTATATTTTTTTTATCATTGCTAATCTCTAGAATCATGTTTTAGAACCTGTGATGTTAATGATAAATGATAAATGATAAATGATTTTTATTTCTGTAAGTAGGTTTGTACAAACACTTTTACAAGTCAATATTTTTTTTTTAAACTAGATGAGGTCGGCATTTCCTATCTGACTACTCTGAGAAGAAAGGCCGAAACAAACTCAGAGGTCACAGTCTCTTATAAAGTCCAGACATAATCTTGGTCACTTCATGTGAAGACCATGTAGATTGGTGTCTGAAATGGTCTTTTGAGGAAAGAACCACACAGATTGAGAGGACCTGTCCAGTCAGTGCACGCATTTGTCAGTAATCGCGCAACTCAACTCAGAACTTAAGGAGCTCAACGATTCGACGAACAATACCAAAGAAAGGACATTGGGGTAGGCCGCATAGATTACTCAAACTGCCAGACCATGATTAAAAATAACTGAGAGAAAAAATAAAACAAAAAAAAAAAAAAAAAAAGCAATGACCTACATAGTCTTCACATTCACAATAAAGTAAAATAATATAATACTTACAAAGTAAATATTAATGTCAACATTCAGTATGCAAAAATAAAAATAATATAAAATAAAATTGGAGCAGTTCAATCCCAAGCCGTTTTGTCCTCAATATAATCTTTAACGGTATAAAAAGCTTTCTGACACAACTTGCGTTTAATGAATGATTTGAATTTATTAAGGCTCAGATCTTCAACGTGGCTTGGAAGTTTATTATAAAAGCGTATACATTGACACCTGAATGACCCACCTATTTTCTTGAGCCTTGTTGGAGGTACAACAAATTTGTGTTTGTTCCTAGTATTTATATTGTGGATATCACTGTATTTTTTAAACAATTTAATGTTTTTATGGGCATATAAAAGATTTTCAAAAATGTACTGAGAAGGCAAAGTCAGTATATTAATCTCCTTAAATTTCTCTCTGAGAGATTGTCTCGGACTTAATTTATAAATGCATCGAACAGCTCTTTTCTGCAAAACAAAGATAGTCTGAATGTCGGCTGCATTTCCCCACAACAGAATACCGTACGACATTATACTATGAAAATAGCTAAAGTACACTAAACGGGCTGTCTCTATGTTGGTTAAATTACGAATTTTCCTAACAGCGTATGCTGCGGAGCTTAGCTTTTTTGACAATTTATCTATATGTGGGCCCCACTGAAGCTTAGCATCCAAAGTTAAGCCCAAGAATACTGTGCTATCTTCAGGATTCAACTCTTCGCCCTTTATCAACACGTTAGTTTTCACCTGCCTAACGTGAGGTAGTGTAAACTTAATGCATTTGGTTTTTTTTTCATTAAGGAGTAAATTATTAACATTGAACCAGTGAACTATTTTTGAGATCGCTCTGTTTACATCGTCAGTAACCAGCTGCTGACGTTTAAGTTTAAACAAAAGTGAAGTATCATCCGCAAACAAAACTATATCATGATTATCCTTAATGAGGTAGGGCAAATCGTTAATATAAATAAGAAACAAGAAAGGACCAAGAATCGAGCCCTGTGGGACCCCCATTGTTACTATAGATCCGGGCGATCTTTTTCCATTAACGTCAACGCTCTGAATCCTATTACTCAAGTATGAAGTAAGAAGATCCAGAGCGGTGTTCCGGATCCCGTAATGGCGGAGTTTCCTAATTAACGTTTCATGAAGAACGCAATCGAATGCCTTGGACAAATCACAAAAGATGCCCAAGGCATCGCATTTGGCTTCCCATGCATTATAAATATGTCCTAAAAGTTCAACACCGGCATCAGTAGTTGAACGACCCTTTGTAAAACCGAACTGCTTGTTATGTAATAATTTATGTTTATTAAAAAATCTTTGCAATTGGTCTAAAATTAATTTCTCAAAAATTTTACTAAACGTAGGTAGTACTGAAATAGGTCTATAATTTGTGGGGTCTGATGTACTACCTGATTTAAACAAAGGTATTATTTTACTATATTTCATGAGGTCAGGAAACTCCCCACAGTCGATACAGTTATTAAAGATAAGAGCTAAAGTAGGTGCTACAATGTCAATAATAGACTTAGCAACTTCTACAGAATTACCCCACAGATCTGCTGTCTTTTTTACATTTAAAGTGTGAAAGGTTTTAATTATGTCTCTACAGGTAATTTGTTCAAAATTAAATTCCGAATCGCAAGCATTAACATTTTCCTTAAGCAAAGACTCAGCAACAGAAGTTGATGAGTTTAGGGATTTAGTAGTTGAAACGGGAATATCTGAAAAGAAATTTTCAAAGGCCGCGGCGACTTGTGAGTCTGATTTTATTATATTGTCATTAATAGACAGGCTGTAGTCAGCACTTCGGTTATTAGACCTTCCCGTTTCACTATTAATAATATTCCAAGTCGTTTTAATTACATTACTACTGTTTTTAATCTTCGAACTCAAATAACGCGACTTGGCCATACAAAAAACTTTTTTAAATAATTTTGAATAGTTTCTAACATATAAATTAAATTCAGCAGTGGTTACAAAAGACCTTTCATTGTATAGTTCATAAAGCCGTGTTCTACTTTTATGAATACCAATGGTAGCCCAATCACTGAAAGACGCGTTACTATTAACCGAGATAGTCTTGGGAATAAAGATGAGATTAAATTGTTGGCAGTACATATTAAAAAAATCATCATACAGATCATTAGGATCAGTATGATTAGCCAAAACTGTTAGTTTATTAATGAGTTTAACTTTAAAAGCTTCCAAGCGACTTGTAGTTTTGGGGTTAACAATGATATCCTTTTTAGCCACTTTTTTGTTTTGGTTTTGGATAGTAATCCTTTGCCCGCAATGATCAGAATCTAGTAAATTTATAATTTCTTTATGGCTTGGAATAACATCTGTATAAATATTATCTAGGCATGTGGCACTAGTAGGGGTTATTCTTGTGGGCTCCCAAAATAGGTTTACAAGATTGTATGACTGAAAAAGACTTATTATTTTACTACAAGAACCTGACTTTTCTAATAAATTAACATTAAAATCACCACAAATGATAATAGATTTATTTGAGTTACATATCTTGTGTAACACTTCATCCATTACCTTTTCAAAGCAGTCATACAATCCTGAAGGGGGCCTGTACACACTTAATACAATAAATTGCTCCAATTCTATACAAGCTATTTCAACTGTCCGCTCAACAGATAGGCTCACAATATCCTTACGGTCTTTAAATTTCAGCTGGTTACTTACTAAAATTAATGAGCCACCATGTATAGCATTTACTCTGCTGAACGAACTACCAACCTGGTGATTATTAAAATTGAACATAAACTGGTGGCTTTTAAGCCAATGTTCTGTTATACAAAGAATATCAATACTGTTAAAATTCATAAATAATTCTACTTCTAAATCTTTGTTGAGAAAACCTTGAATATTTTGATGCACCAGGTTAATACTATTTACTAATTTTGAAATTTTATTTGATTTATTCTTGCATTTCTGTACATTATTGCTAGAGGATGCCTCTATTGTCTTAATTTCTAATTTAAATTACTACCAATGTCAATTTTGGATACCAAGTTATTGGCTGAATGATATAAAATATCTACGAACCCTTCTGTTATGCTATATCACCCTGTCCATTACCGTCCAATCGCCATTACCGCTCCATTCTGTGCAAGGTTATGGAAAGGGTACTGAACAATAAGTTGCTGACCTACTTTGAAGACAATGGTCTCCTCAGTGACCGTCAATATGGCTTTCGCCGGGGACGGTCAACTGGCGATCTTCTTGTGTATGTCACGCTCTGTTATAGCGAAGCCATCGAGAAACACGGCGAAGCACTAGCTGTATCGCTTGACATCTCGAAGGCCTTTGACATGGTCGGGTACGCTGCTCTGCTCAGCAAGCTTCTTGCTTATGGCATCCCAGCTGATTTTTGTAGCTGGATATCAGATTGCCTTAGTAAACGGTCGATCAGAGTAGTCGTTCACGGCTGCTACTCTGACCTTATGGCTATTGATGCCGGAGTTCCTCAGGGTTCTGTTCTCTCTGCAACTCCTTTCTTGCTGCACATCAATGACCTGCTTCAGCCTGGTATTGTTGGGTACGGAGATGACAGAGAGGTCATGGTAGAGTGGACAGATTTGACTTTAAGCCTTGTCTCCCAGTGGGGTGATGATAATCTGGTCTCTTTTGACGCCACCAAAACACAAGCGTGTCTTTTTACCACTAAAAAGAATCGTTTCGTCCTAACTCCTACTTTTTGGGGTGCATCTGTTCCTGTAACAGATCGGCTCGAGCTCCTAGGCATGGAGTTGCCATCTGGTCTCAACTTCGGCGCCACCATCGAGTACAAAGCCCAAACAGCAGCCAAGAAGCTGGGCAACCTAAAAAGGTTGAAGCGATACTTTACGCCTGGATAGCTTTTAACCCTTTACAAAGCGCAAGTCCGATCCTGCATGGAGTATTGCAGCCGCCTTTGGGATGGATCAGCTAAGTACCAACTAGCCGCGCTTCACTCGGTGGAACGCAGAGCTAAGAGGCTCATTGGCGACGTAAAACTGGTGGATGCCAAGCTTCATACCTTGGCTCATTGCCGCAAGGTTGCCTGCTTGTCGGTCTTCTACAGATTGTACAGTCAACAGCAGAGAAAAGGAACCCCCCCAAGACTTAAAGATTATCGCCCAAGCGACGGCGGGCGCGTCACGTGACTCTGGGTTCAAACAGCTCCCTCCCCCGCCGCCGCACCCATCTCTGCTCGAGCATCCACCAATCCCACTCAAATATTATTTGCATGTTTTTAATAATTACATGGTATTTTTTTGGCTTCTGGCCGAACCGTATACCGTAACCTTTGGGATGGATCAGCTAAGTACCAACTAGTTGCGCTTGGCTTGGTGGAACGTAGAGCTAAGAGGCTCATTGGCGACGTAGATCTGGTGGATTCCAAGCTTCATAGCTGGGCTCATCGCCGCAAGGTTGCCTGCTTGTCGGTCTTCTACAGATTGTACTTCGGTGAGTGTGCCCAAGAACTCCACTCGCACTGCCAGTTACCATCCCGACCTGGTTGATATTCCACCAACTCGCACTAAGCGTTTCCAAAAGAGTGGAACTCACTACCTGCGTCTGTGAGCGCATGCAACCCAATATTCTATAATTTAATCTCTTCAAATTGAGAGTGAACAGGCTTCTTCTGGGTAAGCTCACTCCATCGTCGACTTTGTCTCTGTCACCTCTGACCTAGAGTAGAGTCAACAGCAAACCCATCTCAAATAAATAAAAAAAATCACATTAGCTGTATCATACCTACATAGATAAATGTTTTGAAAGCGAAAGGAATGAAACGAAATAAAATTCTACAATCATATCGTAAAGTTCTGATTATGAATTCAAAAATGGTAGGTACCATAATGTCAGATTTTACGCATGTACAACTTAAACAAAATTAAAAAGTTTTATTGTGGTACAGATTTCTTAAAAACAGTCGGTTCTAATAAGGTCTAATAAATTTAATAATATTTGTTAATAAGTTAAGCTAATAATAAACATAAGTTTAGCTTGAACTGTTTTGTACGAGTATTGTATATAGGCTTATACGGTTAAGTACATAATAATATGTACTTGCTATATTTTATAAATGAAACTATGGTGTTCAGTTTCTTGGATGGCTTGAACGTCGTAATATAAACTACAACCTATTGTTAATTTAGTTAAGTTTCTCTTTAACCCCTCATCTGTCGGGCGCACGCCAAGTGTGCGTAAGAAAAAAATTGAAATCTTAACATAATAGATATATAAACGAAGATCTTAAATATATAAACGTAAAAAAAATCATCCTATGGCGACCGCGGGCTTACAGTAATTGTGAACCTATGGGGTTCGGTTGACATTCGACATGACCTTGACATAATGTATGGGGATTTTCAGACGCTTGACGGACGAAGAACTGTAATTTGTTCTTTGAGAAATAAATGTCTTTAAACCGAAAACACTTGTGAAAAAGGCGCATAACGCGACGTGACACAAAGGCACCGCTTGTCACGCCTAATTGTAGGAGTATGTACTATTCTGTAAATAGCATATCGAAATCACTTTTACACGATTTATTAAAAATAATAAAAAGCTAGATAGAGTCAACATTTTCTATCTACCCCTGAGAAGAAATGACGAAACAAACACAGGGTCAAAGTCTCTTTTAAAGTCTAGACATAATCTTGGTCAAATCATGTGTGGACCATGTAGATTAGTGTCTGAAAAATGGTATTTTGAGGAAAGAACCAATTATAGCCTCAGACACCTACTAAAATCCTAACGTATACAGGTAAGATTTTCGACAGGCCAGCTGGCGGCCTATCACGCCGCAGGTCGTTGGTTCGATTCCTATCCAGGACAAACATTTGTGTGCATGAACATGTCTGTTCGTTCTGCGTCTGGGCGTAATTATATATATAAGTATGTATTTACAAAATGAAAAAAAAGTAGTGTATGTAGTATATCAACTATCTGGTTTCGATAGTACAAGCTCTGCTTAGTTTGGGATCAGATGACCGTGTGTGGAATGTCCCAGGATATTATTATTATTATTATATTTGGTAAAACCCAAGCTAAGCTGGTGTCGTCATCATCCTAACTGGTTTATCAAGTAATTTGAACTTTTGGATATTTTCAAAATTATTCTTTTGTTCTTTTTTTTAAGCCTACAGGTATTAGTGTGCCTGACCATATATTTGGAATATTTAGAGACGTTGTTGTCATAAGATAGGAGGAGCTCTAGGCTAAGTGATAACAGCCGCAGGGGTCGCTCCTTCAGGTTAAGAGCCACGATTGCAAGGGTTGGTCTGAGGATGGGTGATCGGATGGTCCGAGGAGGATGGGTACATACTGAGACTCCTCCGTGCCTCAGAAAGCACGTTAAGCCGCAGGTCCCGGCTGTCATTGATGTATCTTTGAACATCGTTACTGGCCGTCAGAAACCTGAAAGTCTGACAACCAGTCTTACCAAGGAGTATCGTATTACCCAATTAATGGGCTGTGAAGGGCAGATAGGCAGTTGCTCCATAAAAAAATACTGGTATTCGGTTGCATCCGGTTACAATGGAAGCCAACCCAATACAGTTGGGAAAGGATAGGCAGATTGACTTGTTGTTATCATAATTAAGTGTTAAAACACATAATTGACATGTAGTAGCACTCCCTACTTCGCAGGTAGCCAACGCGAAGCAATTACTACACTAAAATCCACTTTCATTTGGTTCGCGCCATTTGGCAAACTTCGATCGGCATCTACACTCATGTTCGTTTGATTGCAGTCAGCATACTAACCAACTTCCAATATCATTTATTTTTCTTCTTTTCTATTGCTGAATGGGTCTGCTCATGACCTCAATCACGCCTGATGGAAAGCGATGGATGAAGTCTGTGATGAAACGAGCGTGGCCAGAAGCTGCCTGTTCACTCTTGCTTTGAAGGCAGATGGGTTAAATTTGGAAGGGAACACAGACATTGGCAGAGAGTTCCACACTTTGGCTGTGCGCATAGTATATAGAATAGAATAGAATAGAATAATTTATTCATAAGTTCACGTATATAAATTATAAATTACGTAGAAGGTACAACATTACAAAGTTACATAATTATATTAGTAAGAAAATATTAAGCTATGTCTAAAATAAATCTAGTGTATATAACTTAAATAGAATGGTTAAAGGCCTAATAAATACAATAGCTATGTGGAGAAGAAGCAATATCAACCAAGTGCTGATGATAGTCCGTTAGTAAAAGGGCAATGGTGGGCTGCGCACACTCTCCGAAGTACAGTCTGTAGAAGACCGACAGTCAAGCAACATTACTTCGATGAGCTAGGCTGTGAAGCCTAGCTACCAACGTCTCGTCGCCTATAAACCTTTTTGCTCTGCGTTCCAAGTCAAGTGCAGCTAGCTGGTATTTTGCCAGGTCAACTCATAAGTGTCTACAGTACTCCATACAGGAACGAACCTGCAGTGCTATTCTGTAAAAATCTCACCCTGAAAACTTAGGTGAGGTGAGCGTGGAGTGAGCTGTCAGTAGTATCAATCCCTAGCATCAGGTGGAATGACAGCTCATTTCACCTACGTTTTCACCGTGAGATTTTTACAGAATAGACCTACAGTACTTTGTACAGACTTAAAGGCTGTCTAGATGTGAAGTATCGCCTCACCTTATTTAGGATACCCAGCTTCTTGACTGCGGTGTGTGCTTTTGATTCGATGGTTGAGCCGAAGTTGAGATCAGATATCAACTCCATGCCCAAAAGCTCTTGGCGTCGGTAACTGGTACAGATGCGCCTAGGAAAGTACTTTTAGCAGTACATAGACACGCCTGTGATTTCAGAGATCAGACCAGACCAGACTTACGTCGCCCCATTGGGAAACGAGATTTAATGTCAAATTCATTCGCTTCACCATGGCCTATCTAATGCCGAGGTTCCACGGCCCGTCGCGTCGAGGCTTGTCGCGGCCCGTGGGACCGCGGCATTAGGGTAGCTGTTTCCTCTCTGCTGGCATTTGCACTGGACAGGTACCTCATTTACCGCTATTAACAACATAATATATAATACATAATATAATACTTATCATAATCTTCTCTTTTTATTAATATTTTTTCCTGTCTTTGACAAGCTTTCACACGCAGACACGACCTACTCAACTGTCACTTTGTAAATGACAGTTTCGGTCTACGGCATAACGAAGCAGTTTATGTTAAGTTCTTAAATAAAACCTTCTTTACATAACCAAAGCGTCATAGCGACAAAAAAAAAAAAACTTTTTTGAATTGAGATCGTGGCTCACATAGTTACATAACTAATGCTAACGACCTATCTAGAGATGTAATTACGCGTTGTAAATTTTACGCGACCCGTAAACGAATGGTACAGGGTTGCCTAGTCAAAAACCTAATGGCAATAGAGTATTTTGCTTGTTTGCTACTTTGGCTTGGATTATAGTCTGCCATGGGTATGCCAAAAAGTTTTACATTATGGTACACTAAAAGTTGACGTGTAAGTTGATCTAATGATTTTGATGTTTTGCCTTTTGATTTTTGCATAATAGATTATTTATGTAAGAACATATTTGTTCGAATGCTCATATGCTTGTTCATGTTGTTTACAAGATCATCGTGTCAAATTACAACATAATGAAACGAAACAACAAACTTTGTGGTTATGCGGTAAGCACGCACTACTATACTGCCGCCACAAGGAAAAAGGACGGTATGTACAGAAATATTGAAATGGAGAAAAAACATAATAGGTTGGGGAAAAAGTTTCTTCGTATTTTTTAAGAAAATTCAAAACATTTTTTAATATAGTTTATTTACATTTAACTAAAGTATGTAGGTACCATTTTGTTCGATAACTTTTTGCCATCTTATAGGTAGGGACATGATCCCATTGCTATAGAAATTTTGGGACTTCTGGTCAAAATACCGCGACAAGTGGTTTTGGCAGTCCTCTCGTGATGTTAACCTGACACTGCCTAAAGAATTCTGAAGAGACCGAAACAGGTGGAAATCTGAAGGTGCAAGGTCAGAACTATACGGCGGATGCATTAACACCTCCCAGCCAAACTCTCTTAATTTTTGCTGAGTGGCTAAAGATGTGTGAGGTCTAGCGTTATCATGATGAAAAACCACACCCCTTCTGTTGATTAATTCCGGCCGCTTTCTCTTAACTTCTTGCTTTAATCTCATCAGTTGTTCGCAGTAGAGTTCAGAATCGATGGTCCTGCCTGGTGGTAACAGCTCATAATGAATAATGCCCTTCCAATCCCACCACACACACAGCATCACCTTGTTGCGAGTTAACCCGGGTTTCGCCACAGTCTGTGAAGCCTGACCGGCCTTTGACCACGACCTTTTTCGCACGTTCTTGTCATACGTGATTCACTTTTCATCACCAGTTATCAGCTTCTTCAAAAATGGTTCGGTTTCATTACGTCGTAATAAAGAATCACAAATGAGTACACGGTTCATTAGGTTTCTTTCAGTGAGCTCGTGAGGTACCCAAATGTCGAGCTTTTTGTGTACCCAGTTTTTTTCAAATGCGCCAAAACTGTTTTGTGGTCAATTTCCAGTTCTTCAGCTACGTCGTAACTACTGATATGCCGATCTTGCTCCACTTTTTTAAAAATGGCATCCTTTTTATCCGTAATAGGGCGACCAGAGCGACGTGCATTTTTAACATCAAAATTTCCGGATTGAAAACGCTTAAACCAAATTTGTGCTACTCTCACAGACACTACACTAGGTCCATAAACATCGCAAATGTTTTTCGCGGCTTGCGTTGCATTTTTACCTTTTTTGTAGTAAAATTTTAAAATGTATCGAATTTCTTCATTAGATTCACTCATCTTGACGGTACGAAAATCAAATGAAAATCACACATTTTCCTAATTTGAATTTGGAATTATGTTCTTTAAAATTTAAACTTTCAATGATACCAAAACCAGCCAGATACAAATAGTATAGCCAAAGAGATTTTATTACAAGTTCATACATACTATAATGCGAAAAGACTTTTTCCCCAACCTAACATTTTGTCCTGTTTAAACTACAAGATACAAAGGCAGATACTCTTTTAATAGTACGAATTATTAGGTTTTCGTTAAGTTTTTGCCCATTTAAAAATACTGGTAGATGCGTCTTTTTTTGCTGATTCCAAATATGTAAATAACTCATATTTCGAAAAGAATGTCAGAAACTTCTTTTTTCCTTATGACGGTAGTATAGACAGTATAACAAGGAGTTATTATTTGTAAATTCCAGGTAGAATAAGTCAAGAATTTAAACCTAATATTCAAGTTGAAAATAAACAAAATAACCTATCGAAAACAAAAAAAAAACAACTAGTATCAAATTCTTCGTTCCGTAGTAGGTGTGGTTAGCGTACGTGGTGTTGCCGTATACAGATTTTCAAATTCCACCATATTTTAACTTATGCAGATTTAGCGTGGCCCAGGCTCTATTATGTCGTTGATTTGTATGTAGCTCTTTAAATAATTTAAATCATTGAAGTACCACCTACTTTAAATTATAGCATTGCGCTGCAATATGTATGCCTACAATTTATTTTGAATTTTGATTCAGTGCTTTCATCAATTGTATTAATAATTTTAAGAAACAAAATCATCGTCAATTTCACCTTTAAAATAATATCAATCTTCTTTTTAAGGCTGATTTACATTGATTTAGTATTTTGATCCATTGGCCAATAACCATAGACCAAAACTGATTGCTGGTCTGAATTGAATAGTGTGAACATTGGTCAAAATTAAATATCGATCCAGTTTTTCTGGATTCTAGCTCTGAATTAAAATACTAGATCAATGTAACCGTATACTTTGCTAACGTGCCAATTTCACCATAAAACTTAAAGCGATCAGTTCTGGTAGGTACATCTAAACTGCGTTCAAGAGCTGTCAGTGTCAATATTCCACAACAATTATGACAGTTACTTACGGCTCTTTAACGTGGTTTAGAAGTGCCAATTTCGTTCAGTTTTATTAGTGAAATCTGCCCTATAGAAGAGCAACTTCAAGTAAATTTAATGCGGTGATTATCACATTATTCCCGTAACACAACGAATTTATTGTTGAAGGCCATTGTTGTGAAACATTTCAAGCGACAAAGGACTATGACATGAGGCTCGTTTTGTCCATATTTTTCTTCCAAAATACTATTTTCTCGCAAGTTCCTTTTGGTAACCCTAACACCTACGCATTCAAAAATATTCGTTAGGATTTAATTATTCTGTAATTCGAGTTTCAGATTGTTACCATCTTGTGTCGCTTATTTTGAGATCAATCTTCTTGAGTGTTAATTCATTTTGGTATAAAATTAATTGTGTACCATCGCGGACATTTGCGGTGAACCACTTTCCAATATTTTTGCTAGAGTAATAAGGTTGAAAAGTGGTTCACCGCAAATGTCCGCGATGGTACATTGTACATTCTTATAAACCTTCGTCAGTTTTCAAATCCTATCTTTTATCAAGTTTATGCGAATATAATGTTTACATATCTGAATAGATAAAAAACAAAAAGAAAAAAACTAGGTATGTCATAGGTCTCTACTCCGTTCACCTATAATTGTACCCTATTTTTTTTTCAAGACTTAAAAAGACATCCAGTATAATGCTGCGTCGCGTCGGTAAAGCCGATCTATCGTGCATTGAGCAAAAAATTATTTCTATAGATGTTACAAACTTGCGTTCAGGTGTTACATATTCTGGGGTGCGTGGACAGGAAACCTCCCCGAGTGCCCGTGGGCTGGAGTTCCCTTACGGATACGTCCGGGGGGAAGGCCAGTCTCCGGGACGGTGCACCCTGGGGTGCGGGCAATGGTTCCCCTTAGGCACGTGTGCCTAAGGGGTTTTGTTGCCCGTATGCCAATATCCTGTCGCTCGCCGGGGCCTAGGCCGGAAGAGCAAGAGCCGGGTAAACGCCGCAACGGAGGACGGCTCAGCCGGGTCGGTCGAGGGGAGCGCCGTGGAGGCGTCTGGCGATGAGTCGGACGCCGCTGGTGGCTCCAATTCGGAGCGGGCCAGGTTTGAGGAGGTCGTGGCCGCTGCAGTCAAGGGTGTGGCCTTGAAGAAGACGCAGTCTTCTAAAGACAAGGCCATACCCGCAGCCAAGGCCTCCATTATGGCGGCAGCGGAGGCTCTACTTCAAGGGCCTCCGTCAGACGGAATGTCCGAAATGCGGGCGGAGGACGCCCGCTTGACAGCCGCCATGGAGCTTCTCCGAAAGACCTGGCCAGGCTTCGCGGAGCTGGCGCTCAGGAGGAGGTGTTACAGGAGGGGGTGCAGCAGGGGCAGGGCGGCCTCGGGCCTGCAGAGGACCGAGTTCTGGCCTTGGTGCGGAAGGAGCTGGCTGCCCTTAACAACCGGTTCTCGGTCCTTGAGGGAATCGTCCTGCGGCCCCCGCTAGGCCGACCGGCGGCCTCGGGCCAGCCAAAGGCGGCTTCGTATGCCGCCATGGCTGCCACGGCCAAACCAGGGTCGGCAGGGCAGGTGAAGGGCGGGGCCGTGGCTGCGAAGGCGCCTGCGACGGCGCCTGCGAAGGCGCCCACGAAGGCGGCCGCGAAGGCGCCTGAGAGGGCCCCAGCTGTGGCGGTGACGACGCGGCTGCCCCCGCCTCCCAAATCTCCTCCGGCTGACGCCGAATGGCAGGTAGCTGGGGAGAAGAGGAAGGAGGGCAAAGCGGCAAGGTCGGCCAAGCGGAGCGAGAGGCGGCAGCGGCTCAAAGAGCGAAGCGTCGCGGCGAGGTTACGTGCCCCAAAGTCCGCAGCTGTAGTGATCACACTACAGCCGGAAGCGGAGAAGAAGGGCGTGTCCTACCGCGACGTGCTCGCCAAGGCGAGGGCGGCGGTGAACCTGGAGGAGATCGGTGTTACCGAGGGCATGCGGGTAAGGGTCACTGCGACTGGGGCTTGGATGCTCGAGATCCCCGGTGCGGCCAGTGGCCCGACCGCTGACGCTCTGGCCGAAAGGCTCAGGGCGTCCTTAAATGCGGACGAGGCCCGAGTGTCCAGACCCGCCAAGTGCGTTGACTTGCGCATCTTGTGTCTGGACGACTCCGTGACGGAGCGAGAGGTGGTGGCCGCCGTGGTCAAGACTGGGGGGTGTGCCTTCGAACAGGTGAAGGTAGGCACCATCCGTCCTGACCTCACGGGGATGCGAGCCGTTACGGTGAGCTGCCCCGTATCGGCGGCCCAAAAAATAGTTGGGGAGGGCCGGAGGTTCCAGGTGGGCTGAGATTCCACGCGGGTGAAACTGCTGGAACCCAGACCTCTGAGGTGCTTCCGTTGCCAAGTGGGCAACCACGTGGGGGCAAAATGCACCTCGGAGGTGGATCGCAGCAGTCATTGCTTCCGTTGTGGTCAACCCGGTCACAAGGCCGGCTCGTGCAATGCCACGCCGCACTGCTATCTATGTGCGGCAGCTGGCAAGCCGGCTGATCACCGGGCTGGAAGCAAGGGCTGTGGTCCACCCACCAAAGCCCGGGGCAGGGGCAAGTCCTCCGCCTCCGCCACCGCCGTCACGGCCGCAGCCGCCACCACGGCCGCCGTCGCTGCCGCCTCCACTGCCGTCGCCGCCGTACTCACTGCGGAGGCTCAGGGGGGGGCTAATATGGAGTGCCAGTAATGGCCCCATTACGCCTCCTCCAGGCGAACATCAACCACTGCGCCGCCGCTCAGGATCTGTTGCTCCAGAGCATGGCGCAGTGGTCGATTAACATCGCCGTGGTCGCTGAGCCGTACTTTGTCCCGCCCAGTGATTACTGGGTGGAGAACCTGAGCGGCTCAGTGACCCTCATTTCGTCGGCCGCCGCCGGTACCCTGTCCCTCGAAGCCGTCAAGAGGGGACAGGGTTGCGTTGCAGCACGGTTCGGGGGGATTGTCGTGGTAGGGGTATACTTCTCCCCGAACCGAAGTCTCGCCGAGTTCCACAACTCCCTTGCGGAGTTGAAAAACGTCGTCGTCGGGTTTCGTTCCCTTCCCGTGCTCGTCCTCGGGGACTTCAACGCCAAGAATGTGGCTTGGGGTTCCCGGTATACGGACACACGGGGCAGGATGGTGGAGGACTGGGCTCTAGAGACAGGCCTGGTCATCCTAAACCGGGGTTCTGTCCCCACGTGTGTGCGGATGCGGGGCGAATCAGTGGTGGACATTTCGTTCGCCAGCCCCGCTCTGTTGCCACATGTTGTTGACTGGCGCGTCATAGAGGGGGTGGAGACCTACTCCGACCACCGGTACATCCGGTTTGATGTCTCCGCCCAGACCTCGAGCGCGCCGGTCCGACAGGCCCCGAGTGGTCCGCGGTGGGCGCTGAAGAAGCTGGACCGGGAGCTCCTGGAAGCCTCGATCGTGCAGGCCTGGGTGTCACCACCGGACAGGCCTGCCGACATCAACGACGAGGCGGAGTGGTTCCGGGAGGCCATGTCCGAAATATGTGACGTGGCAATGCCCCGGGTCCAGCCCGGTCGCGCCTGGCGCCAGGTGTATTGGTGGTCGCCGGAGCTGACGGCTCTGCGCGAGGCGTGCGTTGCTGCGCGGCACCGGTACACCAGGCACCGCAGGCTCCGTATCCGCCCACCGGATACGGAAGCCATTCAGGCGGAGCTGTACGAGGGGTACAGAGCGGCGAAGACCGCCCTCCGAGCGGAGATCTTGCGGGCCAGGGATCTGGCTCGCGAGGAGTCGCTGGAGACTCTAAACAGGGACCCATGGGGACCCCTTATAAAATGGTGTGGGATAAACTCCGTCCATGGGCGCCCCCGCTGACGCAGAGTCTCCGGCCCCAGCTCGTGGAGGACGTAGTGAGCGCTCTGTTCCCTTCGCGAGGGGAACATACTCCCCCGCCCATGGCTCCGCTTCCTGCGGTGCCCGTTGCGGACCACATCACCGACGACGACGACGATGCTCCGGAAGTGACCGAGGTAGAGTTGAGAGCGGTGGTACGTAGGCTGAGTGCCAAAAATGCCGCCCCAGGACCCGACGGCTTACCTGGAAGAGCCTGGGTTCTGGCCTTTGGGGCTCTCGGGCCTCGACTAGGGGGGCTCCTAAGCGCATGCTTGGAGAGGGGCCAGTTCCCACTTCGTTGGAAGACGGGGAAACTGGTCCTCATTAAGAAACCGGGGCGCCCTGCGGACTCTCCGTCCGCTTACCGACCCATCGTGCTGCTCGACGAGGTGGGCAAGCTCTTTGAAAGAGTTATTGCAGACCGCCTCGTCGGGTGGCTGGTGCAGGAGGGGCCGGATTTGGCGGAGAGCCAGTTTGGTTTCCGCAGGGGGCGCTCTACGGTGGACGCCATCATGCGCGTGCGAGCCCTCACGACGAGGGATGCTGTGGCCCGGGGTGGGGTCGTCTTGGCGGTGTCGCTAGACATCGCCAACGCCTTCAATACCCTGCCCTGGAGTTGCATCAGGGAGGCACTCCGGTATCACCGGATGCCGACCTACCTCTGTCGAGTGGTTGAGGCCTATTTGACGGATAGGGCCGTCATCTACCCGGGTCATCAGGGAGAGTGGAACCGGCGAGAGATGTCGTGCGGTGTCCCACAGGGATCGGTCCTGGGGCCGCATTTGTGGGACATCGGGTACGACTGGGTGCTGCGCGCCGACCTCCCTAGCGGCGTCAGCGTGGTATGTTACGCTGACGACACGCTGGTCCTGGCGCAGGGGAGGTCGCACCAGGCGGCGGCTGAATTAGCGACACGCAGGGGGTTGCGATAGTCGTTGCGAGGATCCGGCAGTTGGGACTCGAGGTGGCCCTGCACAAGTCCGAGGCCATGTGTTTTCATGGTCCTCGGAATGCGCCACCGTCGGGTTCCCAAATAACGGTAGGAGGGGTTCGCATTGGAGTCGAGTCGACGATGAAGTACCTGGGACTCGTCCTCGACAGCCGGTGGAACTTCGTGGAGCATTTCCGACGTTTGGCTCCCAGGCTGGAGCGGGCTGGGGCTGCCTTGAAGCGGCTCCTGCCCAATCTAGGCGGTCCAAACGCCTCCTGCCGGAGGCTTTACGCGGGGGTCGTGCGGTCCATGGCCCTTTACGGGGCACCGGTGTGGGCGCGTTCCCTGAGGCTGCGGCCAGTCCGCCGGTTGAACGCGTCCCAGAGGGTCATGGCCATTCGGCTAGTCCGGGGTTACCGCACGGTCTCCGGTGAGGCGGCGAGCCTCCTTGCCGGATTGCCGCCGTGGGATCTGGAGGCGAAAGTCCTCGCGCACGTGTGGGAGTGGCGCGAGGAGGCGAAACGCCGGGGCGTAACTCCGCTGCCGCGAGAAATCACGGTACAGCGGACAAAGCTCCGGCGGGATCTCATGGCGACATGGAGAGTGCGACTGTCGCAGCCCAGCGCTGGGCACGCCACAATTGCGGCGATAAGTCCCCTCTTTGAGGAGTGGTTAGAGAGGCGCCACGGCGTCCTCACCTTCCGCCTGACGCAGGTCCTTACCGGACACGGTTGTTTCGGGAGGTTCCTGTTTCGCATAAGGCGGGAGGAAACGCCCGGGTGTCACCATTGTGTGGATCGCCCAGAGGACACGGTGGAGCATACAGTGGAGGTCTGCCCGGCTTGGGCAGAGCACCGCCGTGTTCTCACGGAGGCGATCGGCGGCGGCGATCTCTCGCGTCCGAGCCTGGTCCAGGCCATGGTGCGGAGCGAGAGTGCATGGGAGGCCGTCACCTCCTTCTGCGAAGCGGTAATGCTCGCGAAGGAGGAGGCGGAACGCGTGAGGGAGAGGCAGCCTCACGCCCTCAGTCGCCGCAGGAGACGCCCTTTGCGGCGGGAATCGATAGCCGATTCCCAGCCACCGTAGGCGCGGGCTTGCGGACGGTGAGTAGTGGGTAGCTCGCCGTCCGGTGAGGACCAGGCCCGGGTCGACGGCGCGTTGTGTTCCACGCGCGCCTCAAAGAGATGTCAGCAAAAGATGGGGTCCAATAGGGCCGATGCCGCTGGGGTCGCGGGTTGTTTGAAAAAGATACCGTGGCCCTGGCATAGGCAACTGAAGGAACACGGGTGGGTTTTAGTCAGTAAAAGTCTGACACGCCCTTCCGCTCCACCCAGAGCGGGAGAAGTTATTTGATGATTTCCCATCCACAAAAAAGAAAAAAAAAGGTGTTACATATTCTATTAGTCTATGGTTTAGAAATGTTTCGGTAGGACTTTACGTACTGTAAAATAGAGTTTAGAGTCGTTTAATAGAAATTAAATTTTGGCAACGATTGTTTTCAAGAGCAAGTAAGAGAGAGTTTCAGTATTGGAAATGATCATTGCAAGCGAGTGGTTAAAGTGTCGAACCGATTTTGGCTGTAACTGTAGCTAACTACCCTGGTACTGAAGAGCTTTCATTGAGTGGGCAACCTTATACCTTCAGTATCTAAGACATTCGAACGGTCACTTCGACAGAATGCATAGAGTTTGTTCTAGGGAGACATGAGCAAGACGGGCTCCTTGGGAAAATATAGGTGCGTTGCCTATTGAACTACCACGGCGAGATAGTGCAGTTATATGGGACTCCAACCCACTAAAACCCCTCCTCGGCCGCTTGTGGCGGGAACACTGGCACGCGTTAGCACTCACCGCGAACCCGCCGCGGCTGTCCGTCACCGGACCCTCCTCTGGGGAGTAGCCCCCATCAGCTGCGCACCAGAATACAATGCACGCCGTGACCACCCCAGGGTCCAAACCAACACATGGGCGTCAGACGACCCCGTGTCTAAGCACCCTTGGTCCTGCGACCGGTTAGGTCAGTAGCCCGGCCACCTACCACTTTTCGGCCGCAGAGAATAGGGAGAGCGGCCAAAGCCATACCGATACTCCTCCTCCCCTGCGGCCCTACTGCGTCCGTCATCAGACGGTGGCGACCCCGTCAAGGCCGCGACAGGTAGGGAGAGCGGCGCACCGCAATACCGGCACTCCTCTCCCGCCACAGCCTCCAACCATCAGCCGCGATGCTTCCCATACGACATCACGACCTGCCTCAGTTGTGATGTCGCCCAAGCGGCACCGCAACTTACTTTTTTTTTCGTTTATTTTTCAATACATTTTAGTTACATAATATACAATTTTAACACCTTGTCTAAAGACCTTTAAGGGGCTATCTCGAAAATAAATCGTAGCTCGGTGGGCGTGACTTAGCCCCCCCGCGCGGGGAGCGGCGAATGCAAAGTACGCGGTCGCATCGGTAAAAGCGAGTACGTACTTCTTGGATTTTTTGAAATATTAGCACATAGGAGATTATGGAGTAGACAAATAATACAAATATTTAATTTTCAACCATTTTTATTTTATTTAGTAAACCATGTAATAAAAAATAATTTGGTAATGAAGGCATATAACAAATGCTTATTTCTTTTAGTCTAATTGTGTTCTTATAATAAAAACGTGGTACATGTATAGACGCCTACTACAATCTGTCAGATTTCTTTAATAGATTTTCGACTTTATTGCTAAGGCATTAGGTTCAAGGTTGATTGGGAAAATCTGACAGTTTCGGGTAGGTTGACCTGCTGGCGTCTGTACTAAGACTATTTTTTATTTAAATAACTAGCTGTTGCGCGCGGCTACCTTCCGACATACACGCGGGCGTAACGCCCGCGTGTATGTCGGAAATTATCCCACGGGAACCTTAATCTACCGGGATGAAAAGTATCCTATGTCTTAATATACTAGCTGTTGCCCGCGGCTTCGCTCGCGTGTATGTCAGAAATTATCCCGCGGGAACCTTCTACCGGGATGAAAAGTATCCTATGTCTTAATATACTAGCTGTTGCCCGCGGCTTCGTCCGCGTGTATGTCGGAAATTATCCCGCGGGAACCTTCTACCGGGATGAAAAGTATCCTATGTCTTAATATACTAGCTGTTGCCCGCGGCTTCGCTCGCGTGTATGTCGGAAATTATCCCACGGGAACCTTCTACCGGGATGAAAAGTATCCTATGTCTTAATATACTAGCTGTTGCCCGCGGCTTCGCTCGCGGCTATGTCGGAAATTATCCCGCGGGAACCTTCTACCAGGATGAAAAGTATCCTATGTCTTAATATACTAGGTGTTGCCCGCGTGTATGTCGGAAATTATCCCGCGGGAACCTTCTACCGGGATGAAACGTATCCTATGTCTTAATATACTAGCTGTTGCCCGCGGCTTCGCTCGCGTATATGTCGGAAATTATCCCGCGGGAACCTTCTACCGGGATGAAAAGTATCCTATGTCTTAATATACTAGCTGTTGCCCGCGTGTATGTCGGAAATTATCCCACGGGAACCTTCTACCGGGATGAAAAGTATCCTATGTCTTAATATACTAGCTGTTGCCCGCGGCTTCGCTCGCGTGTATGTCGGAAATTATCCCACGGGAACCTTCTACTGGGATGAAAAAAATTCTATGTCTTAATATACTAGCTGTTGCCGCGGCTTCGCCCGCGTGTATGTCGGAAATTATCCCACGGGAACCTTATACCGGGATGAAAAGTATCCTATGTCTTAATATACTAGCTGTTGCCCGCGTGTATGTCGGAAATTATCCCGCAGGAACCTTCTACCGGGATGAAAAGTATCCTATGTCTTAATATACTAGCTGTTGCCTGCGGCTTCGCTCGCGTGTATTTCGGAAATTATCCCGCGGGAACCTTCTACCGGGATGAAAAGTATCCTATGTCTTAATATACTAGCTGTTGCCCGCGTGTATTTCGGAAATTATCCCACGGGAACCTTGTACCGGGATGAAAAGTATCCTATGTCTTAATATACTAGCTGTTGCCAGCGGCTTCGCCCGCGTGTATGTCGGAAATTATCCCGCGGGAACCTTCTACCGGGATGAAAAGTATCCTATGTCTTAATATACTAGCTGTTGCCAGCGGCTTCGCCCGCGTGTATGTCGGAAATTATCCCGCGGGAACCTTCTACCGGGATGAAAAGTATCCTATGTCCTAATATACTTGTCCTTGACTGGCCTGTTGGTCTAGTGGTTAGTGGCCCTGACTGCTATGCCGGAGGTCGTGGGTTCGATTCCCACCCAGGACAAATGTTTGTGTGATGAGCATGATCATTTGTTCTGTGTCTGGGTGTAATTTATCTATATATGTATGTATTTAGAAATATATAAGTATGTTTATCACTTGTCTAGTACTCATAACACAAGCTCTGCTTAGCTTGAGGCTAGACGGCGTTGTGTGATAGTTGTGGAATATTATTATTATTATTATTATTATTATTATACTAGCTGTTGCCCGCGTGTATGTCGGAAATTATCCCACGGGAACCTTCTACCGGGATGAAAAGTATCCTATGTCTTAATATACTAGCTGTTGCCCGCGTGTATGTCGGAAATTATCCCACGGGAACCTTCTACCGGGATGAAAAGTATCCTATGTCTTAATATACTAGCTGTAGCCCGCGTGTATGTCGGAAATTATCCCACGGGAACCTTCTACCGGGATGAAAAGTATCCTATGTCTTAATATACTAGCTGTTGCCCGCGTGTATGTCGGAAATTATCCCGCGGGAACCTTCTACCGAGATGAAACGTATCCTATGTCTTAATATACTAGCTGTTGCCAGCGGCTTCGCCCGCGTGTATGTCGGAAATTATCCCGCGGGAACCTTCTACCGGGATGAAAAGTATCCTATGTCTTAATATAATAGCTGTTGCCAGCGGCTTCGCCCGCGTGTATGTCGGAAATTATCCCGCGGGAACCTTCTACCGGGATGAAAAGTATCCTATGTCTTAATATACTAGGTGTTGCCCGCGGCTTCGTCCGCGTGTATGTCGGAAATTATCCCGCGGGAACCTTCTACCGGGATGAAAAGTATCCTATGTCTTAATATACTAGCTGTTGCCCGCGTGTATGTCGCAAATTATCCCACGGGAACCTTCTACCGGGATGAAAAGTATCCTATGTCTTAATATACTAGCTGTTGCCCGCGTGTATGTCGGAAATTATCCCATGGGAACCTTCTACCGGGATGGAAAGTATCCTATGTCTTAATATACTAGCTGTTGCCAGCGGCTTCGCTCGCGTGTATGTCGGAAATTATCCCACGGGAACCTTCTACCGGGATGAAAAGTATCCTATGTCTTAATATACTAGCTGTTGCCAGCGGCTTCGCCCGCGTGTATGTCGGAAATTATCCCACGGGAACCTTCTACCGGGATGAAAAGTATCCTATGTCTTAATATACTAGCTGTTGCCAGCGTGTATGTCGGAAATTATCCCACGGGAACCTTCTACCGGGATGAAAAGTATCCTATGTCTTAATATACTAGCTGTTGCCCGCGTGTATGTCGGAAATTATCCCGCGGGAACCTTCTACCGGGATGAAAAGTATCCTATGTCTTAATATACTAGCTGTTGCCCGCGGCTTCGCCCGCGTGTATGTCGGAAATTATCCCACGGGAACCTTCTACCGGGATGAAAACTATCCTATGTCTTAATATTCTAGCTGTTGCCCGCGTGTATGTCGCAAATTATCCCACGGGAACCTTCTACCGGGATGAAAAGTGTCCTATGTCTTAATATACTAGCTGTTGCCCGCGTGTATGTCGGAAATTATCCTACGGGAACCTTCTACCGGGATGGAAAGTATCCTATGTCTTAATATACTAGCTGTTGCCAGCGGCTTCGCTCGCGTGTATGTCGGAAATTATCCCACGGGAACCTTCTACCGGGATGAAAAGTATCCTATGTCTTAATATACTAGCTGTTGCCAGCGGCTTCACCCGCGTGTATGTCGGAAATTATCCCACGGGAACCTTCTACCGGGATGAAAAGTATCCTATGTCTTAATATACTAGCTGTTGCCAGCGTGTATGTCGGAAATTATCCCACGGGAACCTTCTACCGGGATGAAAAGTATCCTATGTCTTAATATACTAGCTGTTGCCCGCGTGTATGTCGGAAATTATCCCGCGGGAACCTTCTACCGGGATGAAAAGTATCCTATGTCTTAATATACTAGCTGTTGCCAGCGGCTTCGCCCGCGTGTATGTCGGAAATTATCCCGCGGGAACCTTCTACCGGGATGAAAAGTATCCTATGTCTTAATATACTAGCTGTTGCCAGCGGCTTCGCTCGCGTGTATGTCGGAAATTATCCCACGGGAACCTTCTACCGGGATGAAAAGTATCCTATGTCTTAATATACTAGCTGTTGCCAGCGGCTTCGCTCGCGTGTATGTCGGAAATTATCCCGCGGGAACCTTCTACCGGGATGAAAGTATCCTATGTCTTAATATACTAGCTGTTCCCAGCGTGTATGTCGGAAATTATCCCACGGGAACCTTCTACCGGGATGAAAAGTATCCTATGTCTTAATATACTAGCTGTTGCCCGCGGCTTCGCTCGCGTGTATGTCGGAAATTATCCCACGGGAACCTTCTACTGGGATGAAAAGAATTCTATGTCTTAATATACTAGCTGTTGCCGCGGCTTCGCCCGCGTGTATGTCGGAAATTATCCCACGGGAACCTTCTACCGGGATGAAAAGTATCCTATGTCTTAATATACTAGCTGTTGCCTGCGGCTTCGCTCGCGTGTATGTCGGAAATTATCCCGCGGGAACCTTCTACCGGGATGAAAAGTATCCTATGTCTTAATATACTAGCTGTTGCCCGCGTGTATTTCGGAAATTATCCCACGGGAACCTTGTACCGGGATGAAAAGTATCCTATGTCTTAATATACTAGCTGTTGCCTGCGGCTTCGCTCGCGTGTATGTCGGAAATTATCCCGCGGGAACCTTCTACCGGGATGAAAAGTATCCTATGTCTTAATATACTAGCTGTTGCCAGCGTGTATGTCGGAAATTATCCCACGGGAACCTTCTACCGGGATGAAAAGTATCCTATGTCTTAATATACTAGCTGTTGCCCGCGGCTTCGCTCGCGTGTATGTCGGAAATTATCCCACGGGAACCTTCTACTGGGATGAAAAGAATTCTATGTCTTAATATACTAGCTGTTGCCGCGGCTTCGCCCGCGTGTATGTCGGAAATTATCCCACGGGAACCTTCTACCGGGATGAAAAGTATTCTATGTCTTAATATACTAGCTGTTGCCCGCGTGTATGTCGGAAATTATCCCGCAGGAACCTTCTACCGGGATGAAAAGTATCCTATGTCTTAATATACTAGCTGTTGCCTGCGGCTTCGCTCGCGTGTATGTCGGAAATTATCCCGCGGGAACCTTCTACCGGGATGAAAAGTATCCTATGTCTTAATATACTAGCTGTTGCCCGCGTGTATTTCGGAAATTATCCCACGGGAACCTTGTACCGGGATGAAAAGTATCCTATGTCTTAATATACTAGCTGTTGCCTGCGGCTTCGCTCGCGTGTATGTCGGAAATTATCCCGCGGGAACCTTCTACCGGGATGAAAAGTATCCTATGTCTTAATATACTAGCTGCTGCCAGCGTGTATGTCGGAAATTATCCCACGGGAACCTTCTACCGGGATGAAAAGTATCCTATGTCTTAATATACTAGCTGTTGCCCGCGTGTATGTCGGAAATTATCCCACGGGAACCTTCTACCGGGATGAAAAGTATCCTATGTCTTAATATACTAACTGTTGCCCGCGTGTATGTCGGAAATTATCCCGCGGGAACCTTCTACCGGGATGAAAAGTATCCTATGTCTTAATATACTAGCTGTTACCAGCGGCTTCGCCCGCGTGTATGTCGGAAATTATCCCAAGGGAACCTTCTACCGGGATGAAAAGTATCCTTTGTCTTAATATACTAGCTGTTGCCAGCGCCTTCGCTCGCGTGTATGTCGGAAATTATCCCGCGGGAACCTTCTACCGGGATGAAAAGTATCCTATGTCTTAATATACTATCTGTTGCCAGCGGCTTCGCCCGCGTGTATGTCGGAAATTATCCCGCGGGAACCTTCTACCGGGATGAAAAGTATCCTATGTCTTAATATACTAGCTGTTGCCCGCGGCTTCGCTCGCGTGTATGTCGGAAATTACTTCGCGGGAACCTTCTACCGGGATGAAAAGTATCCTATGTCTTAATATACTAGGTGTTGCCCGCGGCTTCGTCCGCGTGTATGTCGGAAATTATCCCGCGGGAACCTTCTACCGGGATGAAAAGTATCCTATGTCTTAATATACTAGCTGTTGCCCGCGTGTATGTCGCAAATTATCCCACGGGAACCTTCTACCGGGATGAAAAGTATCCTATGTCTTAATATACTAGCTCTTGCCCGCGTGTATGTCGGAAATTATCCCATGGGAACCTTCTACCGGGATGGAAAGTATCCTATGTCTTAATATATTAGCTGTTGCCAGCGGCTTCGCTCGCGTGTATGTCGGAAATTATCCCACGGGAACCTTCTACCGGGATGAAAAGTATCCTATGTCTTAATATACTAGCTGTTGCCAGCGGCTTCGCCCGCGTGTATGTCGGAAATTATCCCACGGGAACCTTCTACCGGGATGAAAAGTATCCTATGTCTTAATATACTAGCTGTTGCCAGCGTGTATGTCGGAAATTATCCCACGGGAACCTTCTACCGGGATGAAAAGTATCCTATGTCTTAATATACTAGCTGTTGCCCGCGTGTATGTCGGAAATTATCCCGCGGGAACCTTCTACCGGGATGAAAAGTATCCTATGTCTTAATATACTAGCTGTTGCCCGCGGCTTCGCCCGCGTGTATGTCGGAAATTATCCCACGGGAACCTTCTACCGGGATGAAAAGTATCCTATGTCTTAATATTCTAGCTGTTGCCCGCGTGTATGTCGCAAATTATCCCACGGGAACCTTCTACCGGGATGAAAAGTGTCCTATGTCTTAATATACTAGCTGTTGCCCGCGTGTATGTCGGAAATTATCCCACGGGAACCTTCTACCGGGATGGAAAGTATCCTATGTCTTAATATACTAGCTGTTGCCAGCGGCTTCGCTCGCGTGTATGTCGGAAATTATCCCACGGGAACCTTCTACCGGGATGAAAAGTATCCTATGTCTTAATATACTAGCTGTTGCCAGCGGCTTCGCCCGCGTGTATGTCGGAAATTATCCCACGGGAACCTTCTACCGGGATGAAAAGTATCCTATGTCTTAATATACTAGCTGTTGCCAGCGTGTATGTCGGAAATTATCCCACGGGAACCTTCTACCGGGATGAAAAGTATCCTATGTCTTAATATACTAGCTGTTGCCCGCGTGTATGTCGGAAATTATCCCGCGGGAACCTTCTACCGGGATGAAAAGTATCCTATGTCTTAATATACTAGCTGTTGCCAGCGGCTTCGCCCGCGTGTATGTCGGAAATTATCCCGCGGGAACCTTCTACCGGGATGAAAAGTATCCTATGTCTTAATATACTAGCTGTTGCCAGCGGCTTCGCTCGCGTGTATGTCGGAAATTATCCCACAGGAACCTTCTACCGGGATGAAAAGTATCCTATGTCTTAATATACTAGCTGTTGCCAGCGGCTTCGCTCGCGTGTATGTCGGAAATTATCCCGCGGGAACCTTCTACCGGGATGAAAGTATCCTATGTCTTAATATACTAGCTGTTCCCAGCGTGTATGTCGGAAATTATCCCACGGGAACCTTCTACCGGGATGAAAAGTATCCTATGTCTTAATATACTAGCTGTTGCCCGCGGCTTCGCTCGCGTGTATGTCGGAAATTATCCCACGGGAACCTTCTACTGGGATGAAAAGAATTCTATGTCTTAATATACTAGCTGTTGCCGCGGCTTCGCCCGCGTGTATGTCGGAAATTATCCCACGGGAACCTTCTACCGGGATGAAAAGTATCCTATGTCTTAATATACTAGCTGTTGCCTGCGGCTTCGCTCGCGTGTATGTCGGAAATTATCCCGCGGGAACCTTCTGCCGGGATGAAAAGTATCCTATGTCTTAATATACTAGCTGTTGCCCGCGTGTATTTCGGAAATTATCCCACGGGAACCTTGTACCGGGATGAAAAGTATCCTATGTCTTAATATACTAGCTGTTGCCTGCGGCTTCGCTCGCGTGTATGTCGGAAATTATCCCGCGGGAACCTTCTACCGGGATGAAAAGTATCCTATGTCTTAATATACTAGCTGTTGCCAGCGTGTATGTCGGAAATTATCCCACGGGAACCTTCTACCGGGATGAAAAGTATCCTATGTCTTAATATACTAGCTGTTGCCCGCGTGTATGTCGGAAATTATCCCACGGGAACCTTCTACCGGGATGAAAAGTATCCTATGTCTTAATATACTAACTGTTGCCCGCGTGTATGTCGGAAATTATCCCGCGGGAACCTTCTACCGGGATGAAAAGTATCCTATGTCTTAATATACTAGCTGTTACCAGCGGCTTCGCCCGCGTGTATGTCGGAAATTATCCCGCGGGAACCTTCTACCGGGATGAAAAGTATCCTTTGTCTTAATATACTAGCTGTTGCCAGCGCCTTCGCTCGCGTGTATGTCGGAAATTATCCCGCGGGAACCTTCTACCGGGATGAAAAGTATCCTATGTCTTAATATACTAGCTGTTGCCAGCGGCTTCGCCCGCGTGTATGTCGGAAATTATCCCGCGGGAACCTTCTACCGGGATGAAAAGTATCCTATGTCTTAATATACTAGCTGTTGCCCGCGGCTTCGCTCGCGTGTATGTCGGAAATTACTTCGCGGGAACCTTCTACCGGGATGAAAAGTATCCTTTGTCTTAATATACTAGGTGTTGCCCGCGGCTTCGTCCGCGTGTATGTCGGAAATTATCCCGCGGGAACCTTCTACCGGGATGAAAAGTATCCTATGTCTTAATATACTAGCTGTTGCCAGCGTGTATGTCGGAAATTATCCCACGGGAACCTTCTACCGGGATGAAAAGTATCCTATGTCTTAATATACTAGCTGTTGCCCGCGTGTATGTCGGAAATTATCCCGCGGGAACCTTCTACCGGGATGAAAAGTATCCTATGTCTTAATATACTAGCTGTTGCCAGCGGCTTCGCCCGCGTGTATGTCGGAAATTATCCCGCGGGAACCTTCTACCGGGATGAAAAGTATCCTATGTCTTAATATACTAGCTGTTGCCAGCGGCTTCGCTCGCGTGTATGTCGGAAATTATCCCACGGGAACCTTCTGCCGGGATGGAAAGTATCCTATGTCTTAATATACTAGCTGTTGCCCGCGTGTATGTCGGAAATTATCCCACGGGAACCTTCTACCGGGATGGAAAGTATCCTATGTCTTAATATACTAGCTGTTGCCAGCGGCTTCGCTCGCGTGTATGTCGGAAATTATCCCACGGGAACCTTCTACCGGGATGAAAAGTATCCTATGTCTTAATATACTAGCTGTTGCCAGCGGCTTCGCCCGCGTGTATGTCGGAAATTATCCCACGGGAACCTTCTACCGGGATGAAAAGTATCCTATGTCTTAATATACTAGCTGTTGCCCGCGTGTATTTCGGAAATTATCCCACGGGAACCTTGTACCGCGATGAAAAGTATCCTATGTCTTAATATACTAGCTGTTGCCTGCGGCTTCGCTCGCGTGTATGTCGGAAATTATCCCGCGGGAACCTTCTACCGGGATGAAAAGTATCCTATGTCTTAATATACTAGCTGTTGCCAGCGTGTATGTCGGAAATTATCCCACGGGAACCTTCTACCGGGATGAAAAGTATCCTATGTCTTAATATACTAGCTGTTGCCCGCGTGTATGTCGGAAATTATCCCACGGGAACCTTCTACCGGGATGAAAAGTATCCTATGTCTTAATATACTAACTGTTGCCCGCGTGTATGTCGGAAATTATCCCGCGGGAACCTTCTACCGGGATGAAAAGTATCCTATGTCTTAATATACTAGCTGTTACCAGCGGCTTCGCCCGCGTGTATGTCGGAAATTATCCCGCGGGAACCTTCTACCGGGATGAAAAGTATCCTTTGTCTTAATATACTAGCTGTTGCCAGCGCCTTCGCTCGCGTGTATGTCGGAAATTATCCCGCGGGAACCTTCTACCGGGATGAAAAGTATCCTATGTCTTAATATACTAGCTGTTGCCCGCGGCTTCGCTCGCGTGTATGTCGGAAATTACTTCGCGGGAACCTTCTACCGGGATGAAAAGTATCCTATGTCTTAATATACTAGGTGTTGCCCGCGGCTTCGTCCGCGTGTATGTCGGAAATTATCCCGCGGGAACCTTCTACCGGGATGAAAAGTATCCTATGTCTTAATATACTAGCTGTTGCCAGCGTGTATGTCGGAAATTATCCCACGGGAACCTTCTACCGGGATGAAAAGTA
This sequence comes from Dicycla oo, assembly GCA_948252095.1. Taxonomy (NCBI): domain Eukaryota; kingdom Metazoa; phylum Arthropoda; class Insecta; order Lepidoptera; family Noctuidae; genus Dicycla; species Dicycla oo. The sequence goes on from OX411728.1 coordinate 19,070,054, forward strand.
TCCTATGTCTTAATATACTAGCTGTTGCCCGCGTGTATGTCGGAAATTATCCCGCGGGAACCTTCTACCGGGATGAAAAGTATCCTATGTCTTAATATACTAGCTGTTGCCAGCGGCTTCGCCCGCGTGTATGTCGGAAATTATCCCGCGGGAACCTTCTACCGGGATGAAAAGTATCCTATGTCTTAATATACTAGCTGTTGCCAGCGGCTTCGCTCGCGTGTATGTCGGAAATTATCCCACGGGAACCTTCTACCGGGATGAAAAGTATCCTATGTCTTAATATACTAGCTGTTGCCAGCGGCTTCGCTCGCGTGTATGTCGGAAATTATCCCGCGGGAACCTTCTACCGGGATGAAAGTATCCTATGTCTTTATATACTAGCTGTTCCCAGCGTGTATGTCGGAAATTATCCCACGGGAACCTTCTACCGGGATGAAAAGTATCCTATGTCTTAATATACTAGCTGTTGCCCGCGTGTATGTCGGAAATTATCCCACGGGAACCTTCTACCGGGATGAAAAGTATCCTATGTCTTAATATACTAACTGTTGCCCGCGTGTATGTCGGAAATTATCCCGCGGGAACCTTCTACCGGGATGAAAAGTATCCTATGTCTTAATATACTAGCTGTTACCAGCGGCTTCGCCCGCGTGTATGTCGGAAATTATCCCGCGGGAACCTTCTACCGGGATGAAAAGTATCCTTTGTCTTAATATACTAGCTGTTGCCAGCGCCTTCGCTCGCGTGTATGTCGGAAATTATCCCGCGGGAACCTTCTACCGGGATGAAAAGTATCCTATGTCTTAATATACTAGCTGTTGCCAGCGGCTTCGCCCGCGTGTATGTCGGAAATTATCCCGCGGGAACCTTCTACCGGGATGAAAAGTATCCTATGTCTTAATATACTAGCTGTTGCCCGCGGCTTCGCTCGCGTGTATGTCGGAAATTACTTCGCGGGAACCTTCTACCGGGATGAAAAGTATCCTATGTCTTAATATACTAGGTGTTGCCCGCGGCTTCGTCCGCGTGTATGTCGGAAATTATCCCGCGGGAACCTTCTACCGGGATGAAAAGTATCCTATGTCTTAATATACTAGCTGTTGCCAGCGTGTATGTCGGAAATTATCCCACGGGAACCTTCTACCGGGATGAAAAGTATCCTATGTCTTAATATACTAGCTGTTGCCCGCGTGTATGTCGGAAATTATCCCGCGGGAACCTTCTACCGGGATGAAAAGTATCCTATGTCTTAATATACTAGCTGTTGCCAGCGGCTTCGCCCGCGTGTATGTCGGAAATTATCCCGCGGGAACCTTCTACCGGGATGAAAAGTATCCTATGTCTTAATATACTAGCTGTTGCCAGCGGCTTCGCTCGCGTGTATGTCGGAAATTATCCCACGGGAACCTTCTACCGGGATGGAAAGTATCCTATGTCTTAATATACTAGCTGTTGCCCGCGTGTATGTCGGAAATTATCCCACGGGAACCTTCTACCGGGATGGAAAGTATCCTATGTCTTAATATACTAGCTGTTGCCAGCGGCTTCGCTCGCGTGTATGTCGGAAATTATCCCACGGGAACCTTCTACCGGGATGAAAAGTATCCTATGTCTTAATATACTAGCTGTTGCCAGCGGCTTCGCCCGCGTGTATGTCGGAAATTATCCCACGGGAACCTTCTACCGGGATGAAAAGTATCCTATGTCTTAATATACTAGCTGTTGCCCGCGTGTATTTCGGAAATTATCCCACGGGAACCTTGTACCGCGATGAAAAGTATCCTATGTCTTAATATACTAGCTGTTGCCTGCGGCTTCGCTCGCGTGTATGTCGGAAATTATCCCGCGGGAACCTTCTACCGGGATGAAAAGTATCCTATGTCTTAATATACTAGCTGTTGCCAGCGTGTATGTCGGAAATTATCCCACGGGAACCTTCTACCGGGATGAAAAGTATCCTATGTCTTAATATACTAGCTGTTGCCCGCGTGTATGTCAGAAATTATCCCACGGGAACCTTCTACCGGGATGAAAAGTATCCTATGTCTTAATATACTAACTGTTGCCCGCGTGTATGTCGGAAATTATCCCGCGGGAACCTTCTACCGGGATGAAAAGTATCCTATGTCTTAATATACTAGCTGTTACCAGCGGCTTCGCCCGCGTGTATGTCGGAAATTATCCCGCGGGAACCTTCTACCGGGATGAAAAGTATCCTTTGTCTTAATATACTAGCTGTTGCCAGCGCCTTCGCTCGCGTGTATGTCGGAAATTATCCCGCGGGAACCTTCTACCGGGATGAAAAGTATCCTATGTCTTAATATACTAGCTGTTGCCAGCGGCTTCGCCCGCGTGTATGTCGGAAATTATCCCGCGGGAACCTTCTACCGGGATGAAAAGTATCCTATGTCTTAATATACTAGCTGTTGCCCGCGGCTTCGCTCGCGTGTATGTCGGAAATTACTTCGCGGGAACCTTCTACCGGGATGAAAAGTATCCTATGTCTTAATATACTAGGTGTTGCCCGCGGCTTCGTCCGCGTGTATGTCGGAAATTATCCCGCGGGAACCTTCTACCGGGATGAAAAGTATCCTATGTCTTAATATACTAGCTGTTGCCAGCGTGTATGTCGGAAATTATCCCACGGGAACCTTCTTCCGGGATGAAAAGTATCCTATGTCTTAATATACTAGCTGTTGCCCGCGTGTATGTCGGAAATTATCCCGCGGGAACCTTCTACCGGGATGAAAAGTATCCTATGTCTTAATATACTAGCTGTTGCCAGCGGCTTCGCCCGCGTGTATGTCGGAAATTATCCCGCGGGAACCTTCTACCGGGATGAAAAGTATCCTATGTCTTAATATACTAGCTGTTGCCAGCGGCTTCGCTCGCGTGTATTTCGGAAATTATCCCACGGGAACCTTCTACCGGGATGAAAAGTATCCTATGTCTTAATATACTAGCTGTTGCTAGCGGCTTCGCTCGCGTGTATGTCGGAAATTATCCCGCGGGAACCTTCTACCGGGATGAAAGTATCCTATGTCTTTATATACTAGCTGTTCCCAGCGTGTATGTCGGAAATTATCCCACGGGAACCTTCTATTGGGATGAAAAGTATCCTATGTCTTAATATACTAGCTGTTGCCCGCGGCTTCGCTCGCGTGTATGTCGGAAATTATCCCACGGGAACCTTCTACTGGGATGAAAAGAATTCTATGTCTTAATATACTAGCTGTTGCCGCGGCTTCGCCCGCGTGTATGTCGGAAATTATCCCACGGGAACCTTCTACCGGGATGAAAAGTATCCTATGTCTTAATATACTAGCTGTTGCCCGCGTGTATTTCGGAAATTATCCCACGGGAACCTTGTACCGCGATGAAAAGTATCCTATGTCTTAATATACTAGCTGTTGCCTGCGGCTTCGCTCGCGTGTATGTCGGAAATTATCCCGCGGGAACCTTCTACCGGGATGAAAAGTATCCTATGTCTTAATATACTAGCTGTTGCCAGCGTGTATGTCGGAAATTATCCCACGGGAACCTTCTACCGGGATGAAAAGTATCCTATGTCTTAATATACTAGCTGTTGCCCGCGTGTATGTCGGAAATTATCCCACGGGAACCTTCTACCGGGATGAAAAGTATCCTATGTCTTAATATACTAACTGTTGCCCGCGTGTATGTCGGAAATTATCCCGCGGGAACCTTCTACCGGGATGAAAAGTATCCTATGTCTTAATATACTAGCTGTTACCAGCGGCTTCGCCCGCGTGTATGTCGGAAATTATCCCGCGGGAACCTTCTACCGGGATGAAAAGTATCCTTTGTCTTAATATACTAGCTGTTGCCAGCGCCTTCGCTCGCGTGTATGTCGGAAATTATCCCGCGGGAACCTTCTACCGGGATGAAAAGTATCCTATGTCTTAATATACTAGCTGTTGCCCGCGGCTTCGCTCGCGTGTATGTCGGAAATTACTTCGCGGGAACCTTCTACCGGGATGAAAAGTATCCTATGTCTTAATATACTAGGTGTTGCCCGCGGCTTCGTCCGCGTGTATGTCGGAAATTATCCCGCGGGAACCTTCTACCGGGATGAAAAGTATCCTATGTCTTAATATACTAGCTGTTGCCAGCGTGTATGTCGGAAATTATCCCACGGGAACCTTCTACCGGGATGAAAAGTATCCTATGTCTTAATATACTAGCTGTTGCCCGCGTGTATGTCGGAAATTATCCCGCGGGAACCTTCTACCGGGATGAAAAGTATCCTATGTCTTAATATACTAGCTGTTGCCAGCGGCTTCGCCCGCGTGTATGTCGGAAATTATCCCGCGGGAACCTTCTACCGGGATGAAAAGTATCCTATGTCTTAATATACTAGCTGTTGCCAGCGGCTTCGCTCGCGTGTATGTCGGAAATTATCCCACGGGAACCTTCTACCGGGATGAAAAGTATCCTATGTCTTAATATACTAGCTGTTGCCAGCGGCTTCGCTCGCGTGTATGTCGGAAATTATCCCGCGGGAACCTTCTACCGGGATGAAAGTATCCTATGTCTTTATATACTAGCTGTTCCCAGCGTGTATGTCGGAAATTATCCCACGGGAACCTTCTACCGGGATGAAAAGTATCCTATGTCTTAATATACTAGCTGTTGCCCGCGTGTATGTCGGAAATTATCCCACGGGAACCTTCTACCGGGATGAAAAGTATCCTATGTCTTAATATACTAACTGTTGCCCGCGTGTATGTCGGAAATTATCCCGCGGGAACCTTCTACCGGGATGAAAAGTATCCTATGTCTTAATATACTAGCTGTTACCAGCGGCTTCGCCCGCGTGTATGTCGGAAATTATCCCGCGGGAACCTTCTACCGGGATGAAAAGTATCCTTTGTCTTAATATACTAGCTGTTGCCAGCGCCTTCGCTCGCGTGTATGTCGGAAATTATCCCGCGGGAACCTTCTACCGGGATGAAAAGTATCCTATGTCTTAATATACTAGCTGTTGCCAGCGGCTTCGCCCGCGTGTATGTCGGAAATTATCCCGCGGGAACCTTCTACCGGGATGAAAAGTATCCTATGTCTTAATATACTAGCTGTTGCCAGCGGCTTCGCTCGCGTGTATGTCGGAAATTACTTCGCGGGAACCTTCTACCGGGATGAAAAGTATCCTATGTCTTAATATACTAGGTGTTGCCCGCGGCTTCGTCCGCGTGTATGTCGGAAATTATCCCGCGGGAACCTTCTACCGGGATGAAAAGTATCCTATGTCTTAATATACTAGCTGTTGCCAGCGTGTATGTCGGAAATTATCCCACGGGAACCTTCTACCGGGATGAAAAGTATCCTATGTCTTAATATACTAGCTGTTGCCAGCGGCTTCGCCCGCGTGTATGTCGGAAATTATCCCGCGGGAACCTTCTACCGGGATGAAAAGTATCCTATGTCTTAATATACTAGCTGTTGCCAGCGGCTTCGCTCGCGTGTATGTCGGAAATTATCCCACGGGAACCTTCTACCGGGATGGAAAGTATCCTATGTCTTAATATACTAGCTGTTGCCCGCGTTTATGTCGGAAATTATCCCACGGGAACCTTCTACCGGGATGGAAAGTATCCTATGTCTTAATATACTAGCTGTTGCCAGCGGCTTCGCTCGCGTGTATGTCGGAAATTATCCCACGGGAACCTTCTACCGGGATGAAAAGTATCCTATGTCTTAATATACTAGCTGTTGCCAGCGGCTTCGCCCGCGTGTATGTCGGAAATTATCCCACGGGAACCTTCTACCGGGATGAAAAGTATCCTATGTCTTAATATACTAGCTGTTGCCCGCGTGTATTTCGGAAATTATCCCACGGGAACCTTGTACCGGGATGAAAAGTATCCTATGTCTTAATATACTAGCTGTTGCCTGCGGCTTCGCTCGCGTGTATGTCGGAAATTATCCCGCGGGAACCTTCTACCGGGATGAAAAGTATCCTATGTCTTAATATACTAGCTGTTGCCAGCGTGTATGTCGGAAATTATCCCACGGGAACCTTCTACCGGGATGAAAAGTATCCTATGTCTTAATATACTAGCTGTTGCCCGCGTGTATGTCGGAAATTATCCCACGGGAACCTTCTACCGGGATGAAAAGTATCCTATGTCTTAATATACTAACTGTTGCCCGCGTGTATGTCGGAAATTATCCCGCGGGAACCTTCTACCGGGATGAAAAGTATCCTATGTCTTAATATACTAGCTGTTACCAGCGGCTTCGCCCGCGTGTATGTCGGAAATTATCCCGCGGGAACCTTCTACCGGGATGAAAAGTATCCTTTGTCTTAATATACTAGCTGTTGCCAGCGCCTTCGCTCGCGTGTATGTCGGAAATTATCCCGCGGGAACCTTCTACCGGGATGAAAAGTATCCTATGTCTTAATATACTAGCTGTTGCCAGCGGCTTCGCCCGCGTGTATGTCGGAAATTATCCCGCGGGAACCTTCTACCGGGATGAAAAGTATCCTATGTCTTAATATACTAGCTGTTGCCCGCGGCTTCGCTCGCGTGTATGTTTGAAATTACTTCGCGGGAACCTTCTACCGGGATGAAAAGTATCCTATGTCTTAATATACTAGGTGTTGCCCGCGGCTTCGTCCGCGTGTATGTCGGAAATTATCCCGCGGGAACCTTCTACCGGGATGAAAAGTATCCTATGTCTTAATATACTAGCTGTTGCCAGCGTGTATGTCGGAAATTATCCCACGGGAACCTTCTACCGGGATGAAAAGTATCCTATGTCTTAATATACTAGCTGTTGCCCGCGTGTATGTCGGAAATTATCCCGCGGGAACCTTCTACCGGGATGAAAAGTATCCTATGTCTTAATATACTAGCTGTTGCCAGCGGCTTCGCCCGCGTGTATGTCGGAAATTATCCCGCGGGAACCTTCTACCGGGATGAAAAGTATCCTATGTCTTAATATACTAGCTGTTGCCAGCGGCTTCGCTCGCGTGTATGTCGGAAATTATCCCACGGGAACCTTCTACCGGGATGAAAAGTATCCTATGTCTTAATATACTAGCTGTTGCCAGCGGCTTCGCTCGCGTGTATGTCGGAAATTATCCCGCGGGAACCTTCTACCGGGATGAAAGTATCCTATGTCTTTATATACTAGCTGTTCCCAGCGTGTATGTCGGAAATTATCCCACGGGAACCTTCTACCGGGATGAAAAGTATCCTATGTCTTAATATACTAGCTGTTGCCCGCGGCTTCGCTCGCGTGTATGTCGGAAATTATCCCACGGGAACCTTCTACTGGGATAAAAAGAATTCTATGTCTTAATATACTAGCTGTTGCCGCGGCTTCGCCCGCGTGTATGTCGGAAATTATCCCACGGGAACCTTCTACCGGGATGAAAAGTATCCTATGTCTTAATATACTAGCTGTTGCCCGCGTGTATGTCGGAAATTATCCCGCAGGAACCTTCTACCGGGATGAAAAGTATCCTATGTCTTAATATACTAGCTGTTGCCTGCGGCTTCGCTCGCGTGTATGTCGGAAATTATCCCGCGGGAACCTTCTACCGGGATGAAAAGTATCCTATGTCTTAATATACTAGCTGTTGCCCGCGTGTATTTCGGAAATTATCCCACGGGAACCTTGTACCGGGATGAAAAGTATCCTATGTCTTAATATACTAGCTGTTGCCTGCGGCTTCGCTCGCGTGTATGTCGGAAATTATCCCGCGGGAACCTTCTACCGGGATGAAAAGTATCCTATGTCTTAATATACTAGCTGTTGCCAGCGTGTATGTCGGAAATTATCCCACGGGAACCTTCTACCGGGATGAAAAGTATCCTATGTCTTAATATACTAGCTGTTGCCCGCGTGTATGTCGGAAATTATCCCACGGGAACCTTCTACCGGGATGAAAAGTATCCTATGTCTTAATATACTAACTGTTGCCCGCGTGTATGTCGGAAATTATCCCGCGGGAACCTTCTACCGGGATGAAAAGTATCCTATGTCTTAATATACTAGCTGTTACCAGCGGCTTCGCCCGCGTGTATGTCGGAAATTATCCCGCGGGAACCTTCTACCGGGATGAAAAGTATCCTTTGTCTTAATATACTAGCTGTTGCCAGCGCCTTCGCTCGCGTGTATGTCGGAAATTATCCCGCGGGAACCTTCTACCGGGATGAAAAGTATCCTATGTCTTAATATACTAGCTGTTGCCAGCGGCTTCGCCCGCGTGTATTTCGGAAATTATCCCGCGGGAACCTTCTACCGGGATGAAAAGTATCCTATGTCTTAATATACTAGCTGTTGCCCGCGGCTTCGCTCGCGTGTATGGCGGAAATTACTTCGCGGGAACCTTCTACCGGGATGAAAAGTATCCTATGTCTTAATATACTAGGTGTTGCCCGCGGCTTCGTCCGCGTGTATGTCGGAAATTATCCCGCGGGAACCTTCTACCGGGATGAAAAGTATCCTATGTCTTAATATACTAGCTGTTGCCCGCGTGTATGTCGCAAATTATCCCACGGGAACCTTCTACCGGGATGAAAAGTATCCTATGTCTTAATATACTAGCTGTTGCCCGCGTGTATGTCGGAAATTATCCCATGGGAACCTTCTACCGGGATGGAAAGTATCCTATGTCTTAATATACTAGCTGTTGCCAGCGGGTTCGCTCGCGTGTATGTCGGAAATTATCCCACGGGAACCTTCTACCGGGATGAAAAGTATCCTATGTCTTAATATACTAGCTGTTGCCAGCGGCTTCGCCCGCGTGTATGTCGGAAATTATCCCACGGGAACCTTCTACCGGGATGAAAAGTATCCTATGTCTTAATATACTAGCTGTTGCCAGCGTGTATGTCGGAAATTATCCCACGGGAACCTTCTACCGGGATGAAAAGTATCCTATGTCTTAATATACTAGCTGTTGCCCGCGTGTATGTCGGAAATTATCCCGCGGGAACCTTCTACCGGGATGAAAAGTATCCTATGTCTTAATATACTAGCTGTTGCCCGCGGCTTCGCCCGCGTGTATGTCGGAAATTATCCCACGGGAACCTTCTACCGGGATGAAAAGTATCCTATGTCTTAATATTCTAGCTGTTGCCCGCGTGTATGTCGCAAATTATCCCACGGGAACCTTCTACCGGGATGAAATTTGTCCTATGTCTTAATATACTAGCTGTTGCCCGCGTGTATGTCGGAAATTATCCCACGGGAACCTTCTACCGGGATGGAAAGTATCCTATGTCTTAATATACTAGCTGTTGCCAGCGGCTTCGCTCGCGTGTATGTCGGAAATTATCCCACGGGAACCTTCTACCGGGATGAAAAGTATCCTATGTCTTAATATACTAGCTGTTGCCAGCGGCTTCGCCCGCGTGTATGTCGGAAATTATCCCACGGGAACCTTCTACCGGGATGAAAAGTATCCTATGTCTTAATATACTAGCTGTTGCCAGCGAAATTATCCCACGGGAACCTTCTACCGGGATGAAAAGTATCCTATGTCTTAATATACTAGCTGTTGCCCGCGTGTATGTCGGAAATTATCCCGCGGGAACCTTCTACCGGGATGAAAAGTATCCTATGTCTTAATATACTAGCTGTTGCCAGCGGCTTCGCCCGCGTGTATGTCGGAAATTATCCCGCGGGAACCTTCTACCGGGATGAAAAGTATCCTATGTCTTAATATACTAGCTGTTGCCAGCGGCTTCGCTCGCGTGTATGTCGGAAATTATCCCACGGGAACCTTCTACCGGGATGAAAAGTATCCTATGTCTTAATATACTAGCTGTTGCCAGCGGCTTCGCTCGCGTGTATGTCGGAAATTATCCCGCGGGAACCTTCTACCGGGATGAAAGTATCCTATGTCTTAATATACTAGCTGTTCCCAGCGTGTATGTCGGAAATTATCCCACGGGAACCTTCTACCGGGATGAAAAGTATCCTATGTCTTAATATACTAGCTGTTGCCCGCGGCTTCGCTCGCGTGTATGTCGGAAATTATCCCACGGGAACCTTCTACTGGGATGAAAACAATTCTATGTCTTAATATACTAGCTGTTGCCGCGGCTTCGCCCGCGTGTATGTCGGAAATTATCCCACGGGAACCTTCTACCGGGATGAAAAGTATCCTATGTCTTAATATACTAGCTGTTGCCCGCGTGTATGTCGGAAATTATCCCGCAGGAACCTTCTACCGGGATGAAAAGTATCCTATGTCTTAATATACTAGCTGTTGCCTGCGGCTTCGCTCGCGTGTATGTCGGAAATTATCCCGCGGGAACCTTCTACCGGGATGAAAAGTATCCTATGTCTTAATATACTAGCTGTTGCCCGCGTGTATTTCGGAAATTATCCCACGGGAACCTTGTACCGGGATGAAAAGTATCCTATGTCTTAATATACTAGCTGTTGCCTGCGGCTTCGCTCGCGTGTATGTCGGAAATTATCCCGCGGGAACCTTCTACCGGGATGAAAAGTATCCTATGTCTTAATATACTAGCTGTTGCGTGTATGTCGGAAATTATCCCACGGGAACCTTCTACCGGGATGAAAAGTATCCTATGTCTTAATATACTAGCTGTTGCCCGCGTGTATGTCGGAACTTATCCCACGGGAACCTTCTACCGGGATGAAAAGTATCCTATGTCTTAATATACTAACTGTTGCCCACGTGTATGTCGGAAATTATCCCGCGGGAACCTTCTACCGGGATGAAAAGTATCCTATGTCTTAATATACTAGCTGTTACCAGCGGCTTCGCCCGCGTGTATGTCGGAAATTATCCCGCGGGAACCTTCTACCGGGATGAAAAGTATCCTTTGTCTTAATATACTAGCTGTTGCCAGCGCCTTCGCTCGCGTGTATGTCGGAAATTATCCCGCGAAAACCTTCTACCGGGATGAAAAGTATCCTATGTCTTAATATACTAGCTGTTGCCAGCGGCTTCGCCCGCGTGTATGTCGGAAATTATCCCGCGGGAACCTTCTACCGGGATGAAAAGTATCCTATGTCTTAATATACTAGCTGTTGCCCGCGGCTTCGCTCGCGTGTATGTCGGAAATTACTTCGCGGGAACCTTCTACCGGGATGAAAAGTATCCTATGTCTTAATATACTAGGTGTTGCCCGCGGCTTCGTCCGCGTGTATGTCGGAAATTATCCCGCGGGAACCTTCTACCGGGATGAAAAGTATCCTATGTCTTAATATACTAGCTGTTGCCCGCGTGTATGTCGCAAATTATCCCACGGGAACCTTCTACCGGGATGAAAAGTATCCTATGTCTTAATATACTAGCTGTTGCCCGCGTGTATGTCGGAAATTATCCCATGGGAACCTTCTACCGGGATGGAAAGTATCCTATGTCTTAATATACTAGCTGTTGCCAGCGGCTTCGCTCGCGTGTATGTCGGAAATTATCCCACGGGAACCTTCTACCGGGATGAAAAGTATCCTATGTCTTAATATACTAGCTGTTGCCAGCGGCTTCGCCCGCGTGTATGTCGGAAATTATCCCACGGGAACCTTCTACCGGGATGAAAAGTATCCTATGTCTTAATATACTAGCTGTTGCCAGCGTGTATGTCGGAAATTATCCCACGGGAACCTTCTACCGGGATGAAAAGTATCCTATGTCTTAATATACTAGCTGTTGCCCACGTGTATGTCGGAAATTATCCCGCGGGAACCTTCTACCGGGATGAAAAGTATCCTATGTCTTAATATACTAGCTGTTGCCCGCGGCTTCGCCCGCGTGTATGTCGGAAATTATCCCACGGGAACCTTCTACCGGGATGAAAAGTATCCTATGTCTTAATATTCTAGCTGTTGCCCGCGTGTATGTCGGAAATTATCCCACGGGAACCTTCTACCGGGATGGAAAGTATCCTATGTCTTAATATACTAGCTGTTGCCAGCGGCTTCGCTCGCGTGTATGTCGGAAATTATCCCACGGGAACCTTCTACCGGGATGACAAGTATCCTATGTCTTAATATACTAGCTGTTGCCAGCGGCCTCGCCCGCGTGTATGTCGGAAATTATCCCACGGGAACCTTCTACCGGGATGAAAAGTATCCTATGTCTTAATATACTAGCTGTTGCCAGCGTGTATGTCGGAAATTATCCCACGGGAACCTTCTACCGGGATGAAAAGTATCCTATGTCTTAATATACTAGCTGTTGCCCGCGTGTATGTCGGAAATTATCCCGCGGGAACCTTCTACCGGGATGAAAAGTATCCTATGTCTTAATATACTAGCTGTTGCCAGCGGCTTCGCCCGCGTGTATGTCGGAAATTATCCCGCGGGAACCTTCTACCGGGATGAAAAGTATCCTATGTCTTAATATACTAGCTGTTGCCAGCGGCTTCGCTCGCGTGTATGTCGGAAATTATCCCACGGGAACCTTCTACCGGGATGAAAAGTATCCTATGTCTTAATATACTAGCTGTTGCCAGCGTGTATGTCGGAAATTATCCCACGGGAACCTTCTACCGGGATGAAAAGTATCCTATGTCTTAATATACTAGCTGTTGCCCGCGTGTATGTCGGAAATTATCCCACGGGAACCTTCTACCGGGATGAAAAGTATCCTATGTCTTAATATACTAGCTGTTGCCCGCGGCTTCGCTCGCGTGTATGTCGGAAATTATCCCACGGGAACCTTCTACTGGGATGAAAAGAATTCTATGTCTTAATATACTAGCTGTTGCCGCGGCTTCGCCCGCGTGTATGTCGGAAATTATCCCACGGGAACCTTCTACCGGGATGAAAAGTATCCTATGTCTTAATATACTAGCTGTTGCCCGCGTGTATGTCGGAAATTATCCCGCAGGAACCTTCTACCGGGATGAAAAGTATCCTATGTCTTAATATACTAGCTGTTGCCTGCGGCTTCGCTCGCGTGTATGTCGGAAATTATCCCGCGGGAACCTTCTACCGGGATGAAAAGTATCCTATGTCTTAATATACTAGCTGTTGCCCGCGTGTATTTCGGAAATTATCACACGGGAACCTTGTACCGGGATGAAAAGTATCCTATGTCTTAATATACTAGCTGTTGCCTGCGGCTTCGCTCGCGTGTATGTCGGAAATTTTCCCGCGGGAACCTTCTACCGGGATGAAAAGTATCCTATGTCTTAATATACTAGCTGTTGCCAGCGTGTATGTCGGAAATTATCCCACGGGAACCTTCTACCGGGATGAAAAGTATCCTATGTCTTAATATACTAGGTGTTGCCCGCGGCTTCGTCCGCGTGTATGTCGGAAATTATCCCGCGGGAACCTTCTACCGGGATGAAAAGTATCCTATGTCTTAATATACTAGCTGTTGCCCGCGTGTATGTCGCAAATTATCCCACGGGAACCTTCTACCGGGATGAAAAGTATCCTATGTCTTAATATACTAGCTGTTGCCCGCGTGTATGTCGGAAATTATCCCATGGGAACCTTCTACCGGGATGGAAAGTATCCTATGTCTTAATATACTAGCTGTTGCCAGCGGCTTCGCTCGCGTGTATGTCGGAAATTATCCCACGGGAACCTTCTACCGGGATGAAAAGTATCCTATGTCTTAATATACTAGCTGTTGCCAGCGGCTTCGCCCGCGTGTATGTCGGAAATTATCCCACGGGAACCTTCTACCGGGATGAAAAGTATCCTATGTCTTAATATACTAGCTGTTGCCAGCGTGTATGTCGGAAATTATCCCACGGGAACCTTCTACCGGGATGAAAAGTATCCTATGTCTTAATATACTAGCTGTTGCCCACGTGTATGTCGGAAATTATCCCGCGGGAACCTTCTACCGGGATGAAAAGTATCCTATGTCTTAATATACTAGCTGTTGCCCGCGGCTTCGCCCGCGTGTATGTCGGAAATTATCCCACGGGAACCTTCTACCGGGATGAAAAGTATCCTATGTCTTAATATTCTAGCTGTTGCCCGCGTGTATGTCGGAAATTATCCCACGGGAACCTTCTACCGGGATGGAAAGTATCCTATGTCTTAATATACTAGCTGTTGCCAGCGGCTTCGCTCGCGTGTATGTCGGAAATTATCCCACGGGAACCTTCTACCGGGATGACAAGTATCCTATGTCTTAATATACTAGCTGTTGCCAGCGGCCTCGCCCGCGTGTATGTCGGAAATTATCCCACGGGAACCTTCTACCGGGATGAAAAGTATCCTATGTCTTAATATACTAGCTGTTGCCAGCGTGTATGTCGGAAATTATCCCACGGGAACCTTCTACCGGGATGAAAAGTATCCTATGTCTTAATATACTAGCTGTTGCCCGCGTGTATGTCGGAAATTATCCCGCGGGAACCTTCTACCGGGATGAAAAGTATCCTATGTCTTAATATACTAGCTGTTGCCAGCGGCTTCGCCCGCGTGTATGTCGGAAATTATCCCGCGGGAACCTTCTACCGGGATGAAAAGTATCCTATGTCTTAATATACTAGCTGTTGCCAGCGGCTTCGCTCGCGTGTATGTCGGAAATTATCCCACGGGAACCTTCTACCGGGATGAAAAGTATCCTATGTCTTAATATACTAGCTGTTGCCAGCGTGTATGTCGGAAATTATCCCACGGGAACCTTCTACCGGGATGAAAAGTATCCTATGTCTTAATATACTAGCTGTTGCCCGCGTGTATGTCGGAAATTATCCCACGGGAACCTTCTACCGGGATGAAAAGTATCCTATGTCTTAATATACTAGCTGTTGCCCGCGGCTTCGCTCGCGTGTATGTCGGAAATTATCCCACGGGAACCTTCTACTGGGATGAAAAGAATTCTATGTCTTAATATACTAGCTGTTGCCGCGGCTTCGCCCGCGTGTATGTCGGAAATTATCCCACGGGAACCTTCTACCGGGATGAAAAGTATCCTATGTCTTAATATACTAGCTGTTGCCCGCGTGTATGTCGGAAATTATCCCGCAGGAACCTTCTACCGGGATGAAAAGTATCCTATGTCTTAATATACTAGCTGTTGCCTGCGGCTTCGCTCGCGTGTATGTCGGAAATTATCCCGCGGGAACCTTCTACCGGGATGAAAAGTATCCTATGTCTTAATATACTAGCTGTTGCCCGCGTGTATTTCGGAAATTATCACACGGGAACCTTGTACCGGGATGAAAAGTATCCTATGTCTTAATATACTAGCTGTTGCCTGCGGCTTCGCTCGCGTGTATGTCGGAAATTTTCCCGCGGGAACCTTCTACCGGGATGAAAAGTATCCTATGTCTTAATATACTAGCTGTTGCCAGCGTGTATGTCGGAAATTATCCCACGGGAACCTTCTACCGGGATGAAAAGTATCCTATGTCTTAATATACTAGCTGTTGCCCGCGTGTATGTCGGAAATTATCCCGCGGGAACCTTCTACCGGGATGAAAAGTATCCTATGTCTTAATATACTAGATGTTGCCAGCGTGTATGTCGGAAATTATCCCACGGGAACCTTCTACCGGGATGGAAAGTATCCTATGTCTTAATATACTAGCTGTTGCCCGCGTGTATTTCGGAAATTATCCCACGGGAACCTTGTACCGGGATGAAAAGTATCCTATGTCTTAATATACTAGCTGTTGCCTGCGGCTTCGCTCGCGTGTATGTCGGAAATTATCCCGCGGGAACCTTCTACCGGGATGAAAAGTATCCTATGTCTTAATATACTAGCTGTTGCGTGTATGTCGGAAATTA
The DNA here is from genome assembly GCA_948252095.1 of Dicycla oo. NCBI lineage: Eukaryota > Metazoa > Arthropoda > Insecta > Lepidoptera > Noctuidae > Dicycla > Dicycla oo. The sequence goes on from OX411728.1 coordinate 19,085,777, forward strand.
TCCCACGGGAACCTTCTACCGGGATGAAAAGTATCCTATGTCTTAATATACTAGCTGTTGCCCGCGTGTATGTCGGAACTTATCCCACGGGAACCTTCTACCGGGATGAAAAGTATCCTATGTCTTAATATACTAACTGTTGCCCACGTGTATGTCGGAAATTATCCCGCGGGAACCTTCTACCGGGATGAAAAGTATCCTATGTCTTAATATACTAGCTGTTACCAGCGGCTTCGCCCGCGTGTATGTCGGAAATTATCCCGCGGGAACCTTCTACCGGGATGAAAAGTATCCTTTGTCTTAATATACTAGCTGTTGCCAGCGCCTTCGCTCGCGTGTATGTCGGAAATTATCCCGCGAAAACCTTCTACCGGGATGAAAAGTATCCTATGTCTTAATATACTAGCTGTTGCCAGCGGCTTCGCCCGCGTGTATGTCGGAAATTATCCCGCGGGAACCTTCTACCGGGATGAAAAGTATCCTATGTCTTAATATACTAGCTGTTGCCCGCGGCTTCGCTCGCGTGTATGTCGGAAATTACTTCGCGGGAACCTTCTACCGGGATGAAAAGTATCCTATGTCTTAATATACTAGGTGTTGCCCGCGGCTTCGTCCGCGTGTATGTCGGAAATTATCCCGCGGGAACCTTCTACCGGGATGAAAAGTATCCTATGTCTTAATATACTAGCTGTTGCCCGCGTGTATGTCGCAAATTATCCCACGGGAACCTTCTACCGGGATGAAAAGTATCCTATGTCTTAATATACTAGCTGTTGCCCGCGTGTATGTCGGAAATTATCCCATGGGAACCTTCTACCGGGATGGAAAGTATCCTATGTCTTAATATACTAGCTGTTGCCAGCGGCTTCGCTCGCGTGTATGTCGGAAATTATCCCACGGGAACCTTCTACCGGGATGAAAAGTATCCTATGTCTTAATATACTAGCTGTTGCCAGCGGCTTCGCCCGCGTGTATGTCGGAAATTATCCCACGGGAACCTTCTACCGGGATGAAAAGTATCCTATGTCTTAATATACTAGCTGTTGCCAGCGTGTATGTCGGAAATTATCCCACGGGAACCTTCTACCGGGATGAAAAGTATCCTATGTCTTAATATACTAGCTGTTGCCCACGTGTATGTCGGAAATTATCCCGCGGGAACCTTCTACCGGGATGAAAAGTATCCTATGTCTTAATATACTAGCTGTTGCCCGCGGCTTCGCCCGCGTGTATGTCGGAAATTATCCCACGGGAACCTTCTACCGGGATGAAAAGTATCCTATGTCTTAATATTCTAGCTGTTGCCCGCGTGTATGTCGGAAATTATCCCACGGGAACCTTCTACCGGGATGGAAAGTATCCTATGTCTTAATATACTAGCTGTTGCCAGCGGCTTCGCTCGCGTGTATGTCGGAAATTATCCCACGGGAACCTTCTACCGGGATGACAAGTATCCTATGTCTTAATATACTAGCTGTTGCCAGCGGCCTCGCCCGCGTGTATGTCGGAAATTATCCCACGGGAACCTTCTACCGGGATGAAAAGTATCCTATGTCTTAATATACTAGCTGTTGCCAGCGTGTATGTCGGAAATTATCCCACGGGAACCTTCTACCGGGATGAAAAGTATCCTATGTCTTAATATACTAGCTGTTGCCCGCGTGTATGTCGGAAATTATCCCGCGGGAACCTTCTACCGGGATGAAAAGTATCCTATGTCTTAATATACTAGCTGTTGCCAGCGGCTTCGCCCGCGTGTATGTCGGAAATTATCCCGCGGGAACCTTCTACCGGGATGAAAAGTATCCTATGTCTTAATATACTAGCTGTTGCCAGCGGCTTCGCTCGCGTGTATGTCGGAAATTATCCCACGGGAACCTTCTACCGGGATGAAAAGTATCCTATGTCTTAATATACTAGCTGTTGCCAGCGTGTATGTCGGAAATTATCCCACGGGAACCTTCTACCGGGATGAAAAGTATCCTATGTCTTAATATACTAGCTGTTGCCCGCGTGTATGTCGGAAATTATCCCACGGGAACCTTCTACCGGGATGAAAAGTATCCTATGTCTTAATATACTAGCTGTTGCCCGCGGCTTCGCTCGCGTGTATGTCGGAAATTATCCCACGGGAACCTTCTACTGGGATGAAAAGAATTCTATGTCTTAATATACTAGCTGTTGCCGCGGCTTCGCCCGCGTGTATGTCGGAAATTATCCCACGGGAACCTTCTACCGGGATGAAAAGTATCCTATGTCTTAATATACTAGCTGTTGCCCGCGTGTATGTCGGAAATTATCCCGCAGGAACCTTCTACCGGGATGAAAAGTATCCTATGTCTTAATATACTAGCTGTTGCCTGCGGCTTCGCTCGCGTGTATGTCGGAAATTATCCCGCGGGAACCTTCTACCGGGATGAAAAGTATCCTATGTCTTAATATACTAGCTGTTGCCCGCGTGTATTTCGGAAATTATCACACGGGAACCTTGTACCGGGATGAAAAGTATCCTATGTCTTAATATACTAGCTGTTGCCTGCGGCTTCGCTCGCGTGTATGTCGGAAATTTTCCCGCGGGAACCTTCTACCGGGATGAAAAGTATCCTATGTCTTAATATACTAGCTGTTGCCAGCGTGTATGTCGGAAATTATCCCACGGGAACCTTCTACCGGGATGAAAAGTATCCTATGTCTTAATATACTAGCTGTTGCCCGCGTGTATGTCGGAAATTATCCCACGGGAACCTTCTACCGGGATGAAAAGTATCCTATGTCTTAATATACTAACTGTTGCCCGCGTGTATGTCGGAAATTATCCCGCGGGAACCTTCTACCGGGATGAAAAGTATCCTATGTCTTAATATACTAGATGTTGCCAGCGTGTATGTCGGAAATTATCCCACGGGAACCTTCTACCGGGATGGAAAGTATCCTATGTCTTAATATACTAGCTGTTGCCCGCGTGTATGTCGGAAATTATCCCACGGGAACCTTCTACCGGGATGAAAAGTATCCTATGTCTTAATATACTAACTGTTGCCCGCGTGTATGTCGGAAATTATCCCGCGGGAACCTTCTACCGGGATGAAAAGTATCCTATGTCTTAATATACTAGCTGTTACCAGCGGCTTCGCCCGCGTGTATGTCGGAAATTATCCCGCGGGAACCTTCTACCGGGATGAAAAGTATCCTTTGTCTTAATATACTAGCTGTTGCCAGCGCCTTCGCTCGCGTGTATGTCGGAAATTATCCCGCGGGAACCTTCTACCGGGATGAAAAGTATCCTATGTCTTAATATACTAGCTGTTGCCAGCGGCTTCGCCCGCGTGTATGTCGGAAATTATCCCGCGGGAACCTTCTACCGGGATGAAAAGTATCCTATGTCCTAATATACTAGCTGTTGCCCGCGTGTATGTCGGAAATTATCCCACGGGAACCTTCTACCAGGATGAAAAGTATCCTATGTCTTAATATACTAGCTGTTGCCCGCGTGTATGTCGGAAATTATCCCACGGGAACCTTCTACCGGGATGAAAAGTATCCTATGTCTTAATATACTAGCTGTTGCCCGCGTGTATGTCGGAAATTATCCCGCGGGAACCTTCTACCGAGATGAAACGTATCCTATGTCTTAATATACTAGCTGTTGCCAGCGTGTATGTCGGAAATTATCCCACGGGAACCTTCTACCGGGATGAAAAGTATCCAATGTCTTAATATACTAGCTGTTGCCCGCGTGTATGTCGGAAATTATCCCGCGGGAACCTTCTACCGGGATGAAAAGTATCCTATGTCTTAATATACTAGCTGTTGCCAGCGGCTTCGCCCGCGTGTATGTCGGAAATTATCCCGCGGGAACCTTCTACCGGGATGAAAAGTATCCTATGTCTTAATATACTAGCTGTTGCCAGCGGCTTCGCTCGCGTGTATGTCGGAAATTATCCCACGGGAACCTTCTACCGGGATGAAAAGTATCCTATGTCTTAATATACTAGCTGTTGCCAGCGGCTTCGCTCGCGTGTATGTCGGAAATTATCCCGCGGGAACCTTCTACCGGGATGAAAGTATCCTATGTCTTAATATACTAGCTGTTCCCAGCGTGTATGTCGGAAATTATCCCACGGGAACCTTCTACCGGGATGAAAAGTATCCTATGTCTTAATATACTAGCTGTTGCCCGCGGCTTCGCTCGCGTGTATGTCGGAAATTATCCCACGGGAACCTTCTACTGGGATGAAAAGAATTCTATGTCTTAATATACTAGCTGTTGCCGCGGCTTCGCCCGCGTGTATGTCGGAAATTATCCCACGGGAACCTTCTACCGGGATGAAAAGTATCCTATGTCTTAATATACTAGCTGTTGCCCGCGTGTATGTCGGAAATTATCCCGCAGGAACCTTCTACCGGGATGAAAAGTATCCTATGTCTTAATATACTAGCTGTTGCCTGCGGCTTCGCTCGCGTGTATGTCGGAAATTATCCCGCGGGAACCTTCTACCGGGATGAAAAGTATCCTATGTCTTAATATACTAGCTGTTGCCCGCGTGTATTTCGGAAATTATCCCACGGGAACCTTGTACCGGGATGAAAAGTATCCTATGTCTTAATATACTAGCTGTTGCCTGCGGCTTCGCTCGCGTGTATGTCGGAAATTTTCCCGCGGGAACCTTCTACCGGGATGAAAAGTATCCTATGTCTTAATATACTAGCTGTTGCCAGCGTGTATGTCGGAAATTATCCCACGGGAACCTTCTACCGGGATGAAAAGTATCCTATGTCTTAATATACTAGCTGTTGCCCGCGTGTATGTCGGAAATTATCCCACGGGAACCTTCTACCGGGATGAAAAGTATCCTATGTCTTAATATACTAACTGTTGCCCGCGTGTATGTCGGAAATTATCCCGCGGGAACCTTCTACCGGGATGAAAAGTATCCTATGTCTTAATATACTAGCTGTTACCAGCGGCTTCGCCCGCGTGTATGTCGGAAATTATCCCGCGGGAACCTTCTACCGGGATGAAAAGTATCCTTTGTCTTAATATACTAGCTGTTGCCAGCGCCTTCGCTCGCGTGTATGTCGGAAATTATCCCGCGGGAACCTTCTACCGGGATGAAAAGTATCCTATGTCTTAATATACTAGCTGTTGCCAGCGGCTTCGCCCGCGTGTATGTCGGAAATTATCCCGCGGGAACCTTCTACCGGGATGAAAAGTATCCTATGTCCTAATATACTAGCTGTTGCCCGCGTGTATGTCGGAAATTATCCCACGGGAACCTTCTACCAGGATGAAAAGTATCCTATGTCTTAATATTCTAGCTGTTGCCCGCGTGTATGTCAGAAATTATCCCACGGGAACCTTCTACCGGGATGAAAAGTATCCTTTGTCTTAATATACTAGCTGTAGCCCGCGTGTATGTCGGAAATTATCCCACGGGAACCTTCTACCGGGATGAAAAGTATCCTATGTCTTAATATACTAGCTGTTGCCCGCGTGTATGTCGGAAATTATCCCGCGGGAACCTTCTACCGAGATGAAACGTATCCTATGTCTTAATATACTAGCTGTAGCCAGCGGCTTCGCCCGCGTGTATGTCGGAAATTATCCCGCGGGAACCTTCTACCGGGATGAAAAGTATCCTATGTCTTAATATACTAGCTGTTGCCAGCGGCTTCGCCCGCGTGTATGTCGGAAATTATCCCGCGGGAACCTTCTACCGGGATGAAAAGTATCCTATGTCTTAATATAATAGCTGTTGCCAGCGGCTTCGCCCGCGTGTATGTCGGAAATTATCCCGCGGGAACCTTCTACCGGGATGAAAAGTATCCTATGTCTTAATATACTAGCTGTTGCCAGCGGCTTCGCCCGCGTGTGTGTCGGAAATTATCCCGCGGGAACCTTCTACCGGGATGAAAAGTATCCTATGTCTTAATATACTAGCTGTTGCCCGCGTGTATGTCGGAAATTATCCCACGGGAACATTCTTCCGGGATGAAAAGTATCCTTTGTCTTAATATACCAGCTGTTGCCCGCGTGTATTTCGGAAATTATCCCACGGGAACCTTCTACCGGGATGAAAAGTATCCTATGTCTTAATATACTAGCTGTTGCCCGCGTGTATGTCGGAAATTATCCCACGGGAACCTTCTACCGGGATGAAAAGTATCTTATGTCTTACTATACTAGCTGTTGCCAGCGGCTTCGCCCGCGTGTATATCGGAAATTATCCCACGGGAACCTTCTACCGGGATGAAAAGTATCCTATGTCTTAATCCGGGATGAAAAGTATCCTATGTCTTAATATACTAGCTGTTGCCAGCGGCTTCGCTCGCGTGTATGTCGGAAATTATCCCGCGGGAACCTTCTACCGGGATGAAAGTATCCTATGTCTTAATATACTAGCTGTTCCCAGCGTGTATGTCGGAAATTATCCCACGGGAACCTTCTACCGGGATGAAAAGTAACCTATGTCTTAATATACTAGCTGTTGCCCGCGTGTATGTCGGAAATTATCCCGCGGGAACCTTCTACCGGGATGAAAAGTATCCTATGTCTTAATAAACTAGCTGTTGCCCGCGTGTATGTCGAAAATTATCCCACGGGAACCTTCTACCGGGATGAAAAGTATCCTATGTCTTAATATACTAGCTGTTACCAGCGGCTTCGCCCGCGTGTATGTCGGAAATTATCCCGCGGGAACCTTCTACCGGGATGAAAAGTATCCTTTGTCTTAATATACTAGCTGTTGCCAGCGCCTTCGCTCGCGTGTATGTCGGAAATTATCCCGCGGGAACCTTCTACCGGGATGAAAAGTATCCTATGTCTTAATATACTATCTGTTGCCAGCGGCTTCGCCCGCGTGTATGTCGGAAATTATCCCGCGGGAACCTTCTACCGGGATGAAAAGTATCCTATGTCTTAATATACTAGCTGTTGCCCGCGGCTTCGCTCGCGTGTATGTCGGAAATTACTTCGCGGGAACCTTCTACCGGGATGAAAAGTATCCTATGTCTTAATATACTAGGTGTTGCCCGCGGATTCGTCCGCGTGTATGTCGGAAATTATCCCGCGGGAACCTTCTACCGGGATGAAAAGTATCCTATGTCTTAATATACTAGCTGTTGCCCGCGTGTATGTCGCAAATTATCCCACGGGAACCTTCTACCGGGATGAAAAGTATCCTATGTCTTAATATACTAGCTGTTGCCCGCGTGTATGTCGGAAATTATCCCATGGGAACCTTCTACCGGGATGGAAAGTATCCTATGTCTTAATATACTAGCTGTTGCCAGCGGCTTCGCTCGCGTGTATGTCGGAAATTATCCCACGGGAACCTTCTACCGGGATGAAAAGTATCCTATGTCTTAATATACTAGCTGTTGCCAGCGGCTTCGCCCGCGTGTATGTCGGAAATTATCCCACGGGAACCTTCTACCGGGATGAAAAGTATCCTATGTCTTAATATACTAGCTGTTGCCAGCGTGTATGTCGGAAATTATCCCACGGGAACCTTCTACCGGGATGAAAAGTATCCTATGTCTTAATATACTAGCTGTTGCCCGCGTGTATGTCGGAAATTATCCCGCGGGAACCTTCTACCGGGATGAAAAGTATCCTATGTCTTAATATACTAGCTGTTGCCCGCGGCTTCGCCCGCGTGTATGTCGGAAATTATCCCACGGGAACCTTCTACCGGGATGAAAAGTATCCTATGTCTTAATATTCTAGCTGTTGCCCGCGTGTATGTCGCAAATTATCCCACGGGAACCTTCTACCGGGATGAAAAGTGTCCTATGTCTTAATATACTAGCTGTTGCCCGCGTGTATGTCGGAAATTATCCCACGGGAACCTTCTACCGGGATGGAAAGTATCCTATGTCTTAATATACTAGCTGTTGCCAGCGGCTTCGCTCGCGTGTATGTCGGAAATTATCCCACGGGAACCTTCTACCGGGATGAAAAGTATCCTATGTCTTAATATACTAGCTGTTGCCAGCGGCTTCGCCCGCGTGTATGTCGGAAATTATCCCACGGGAACCTTCTACCGGGATGAAAAGTATCCTATGTCTTAATATACTAGCTGTTGCCAGCGTGTATGTCGGAAATTATCCCACGGGAACCTTCTACCGGGATGAAAAGTATCCTATGTCTTAATATACTAGCTGTTGCCCGCGTGTATGTCGGAAATTATCCCGCGGGAACCTTCTACCGGGATGAAAAGTATCCTATGTCTTAATATACTAGCTGTTGCCAGCGGCTTCGCCCGCGTGTATGTCTGAAATTATCCCGCGGGAACCTTCTACCGGGATGAAAAGTATCCTATGTCTTAATATACTAGCTGTTGCCAGCGGCTTCGCTCGCGTGTATGTCGGAAATTATCCCACAGGAACCTTCTACCGGGATGAAAAGTATCCTATGTCTTAATATACTAGCTGTTGCCAGCGGCTTCGCTCGCGTGTATGTCGGAAATTATCCCGCGGGAACCTTCTACCGGGATGAAAGTATCCTATGTCTTAATATACTAGCTGTTCCCAGCGTGTATGTCGGAAATTATCCCACGGGAACCTTCTACCGGGATGAAAAGTATCCTATGTCTTAATATACTAGCTGTTGCCCGCGGCTTCGCTCGCGTGTATGTCGGAAATTATCCCACGGGAACCTTCTACTGGGATGAAAAGAATTCTATGTCTTAATATACTAGCTGTTGCCGCGGCTTCGCCCGCGTGTATGTCGGAAATTATCCCACGGGAACCTTCTACCGGGATGAAAAGTATCCTATGTCTTAATATACTAGCTGTTGCCCGCGTGTATGTCGGAAATTATCCCGCAGGAACCTTCTACCGGGATGAAAAGTATCCTATGTCTTAATATACTAGCTGTTGCCTGCGGCTTCGCTCGCGTGTATGTCGGAAATTATCCCGCGGGAACCTTCTGCCGGGATGAAAAGTATCCTATGTCTTAATATACTAGCTGTTGCCCGCGTGTATTTCGGAAATTATCCCACGGGAACCTTGTACCGGGATGAAAAGTATCCTATGTCTTAATATACTAGCTGTTGCCTGCGGCTTCGCTCGCGTGTATGTCGGAAATTATCCCGCGGGAACCTTCTACCGGGATGAAAAGTATCCTATGTCTTAATATACTAGCTGTTGCCAGCGTGTATGTCGGAAATTATCCCACGGGAACCTTCTACCGGGATGAAAAGTATCCTATGTCTTAATATACTAGCTGTTGCCCGCGTGTATTTCGGAAATTATCCCACGGGAACCTTGTACCGGGATGAAAAGTATCCTATGTCTTAATATTCTAGCTGTTGCCTGCGGCTTCGCTCGCGTGTATGTCGGAAATTATCCCGCGGGAACCTTCTACCGGGATGAAAAGTATCCTATGTCTTAATATACTAGCTGCTGCCAGCGTGTATGTCGGAAATTATCCCACGGGAACCTTCTACCGGGATGAAAAGTATCCTATGTCTTAATATACTAGCTGTTGCCCGCGTGTATGTCGGAAATTATCCCACGAGAACCTTCTACCGGGATGAAAAGTATCCTATGTCTTAATATACTAACTGTTGCCCGCGTGTATGTCGGAAATTATCCCGCGGGAACCTTCTACCGGGATGAAAAGTATCCTATGTCTTAATATACTAGCTGTTACCAGCGGCTTCGCCCGCGTGTATGTCGGAAATTATCCCGCGGGAACCTTCTACCGGGATGAAAAGTATCCTTTGTCTTAATATACTAGCTGTTGCCAGCGCCTTCGCTCGCGTGTATGTCGGAAATTATCCCGCGGGAACCTTCTACCGGGATGAAAAGTATCCTATGTCTTAATATACTATCTGTTGCCAGCGGCTTCGCCCGCGTGTATGTCGGAAATTATCCCGCGGGAACCTTCTACCGGGATGAAAAGTATCCTATGTCTTAATATACTAGCTGTTGCCCGCGGCTTCGCTCGCGTGTATGTCGGAAATTACTTCGCGGGAACCTTCTACCGGGATGAAAAGTGTCCTATGTCTTAATATACTAGGTGTTGCCCGCGGCTTCGTCCGCGTGTATGTCGGAAATTATCCCGCGGGAACCTTCTACCGGGATGAAAAGTATCCTATGTCTTAATATACTAGCTGTTGCCCGCGTGTATGTCGCAAATTATCCCACGGGAACCTTCTACCGGGATGAAAAGTATCCTATGTCTTAATATACTAGCTGTTGCCCGCGTGTATGTCGGAAATTATCCCATGGGAACCTTCTACCGGGATGGAAAGTATCCTATGTCTTAATATACTAGCTGTTGCCAGCGGCTTCGCTCGCGTGTATGTCGGAAATTATCCCACGGGAACCTTCTACCGGGATGAAAAGTATCCTATGTCTTAATATACTAGCTGTTGCCAGCGGCTTCGCCCGCGTGTATGTCGGAAATTATCCCACGGGAACCTTCTACCGGGATGAAAAGTATCCTATGTCTTAATATACTAGCTGTTGCCAGCGTGTATGTCGGAAATTATCCCACGGGAACCTTCTACCGGGATGAAAAGTATCCTATGTCTTAATATACTAGCTGTTGCCCGCGTGTATGTCGGAAATTATCCCGCGGGAACCTTCTACCGGGATGAAAAGTATCCTATGTCTTAATATACTAGCTGTTGCCCGCGGCTTCGCCCGCGTGTATGTCGGAAATTATCCCACGGGAACCTTCTACCGGGATGAAAAGTATCCTATGTCTTAATATACTAGCTGTTGCCCGCGTGTATGTCGGAAATTATCCCGCGGGAACCTTCTACCGGGATGAAAAGTATCCTATGTCTTAATATACTAGCTGTTGCCCGCGGCTTCGCTCGCGTGTATGTCGGAAATTACTTCGCGGGAACCTTCTACCGGGATGAAAAGTATCCTATGTCTTAATATACTAGGTGTTGCCCGCGGCTTCGTCCGCGTGTATGTCGGAAATTATCCCGCGGGAACCTTCTACCGGGATGAAAAGTATCCTATGTCTTAATATACTAGCTGTTGCCAGCGTGTATGTCGGAAATTATCCCACGGGAACCTTCTACCGGGATGAAAAGTATCCTATGTCTTAATATACTAGCTGTTGCCCGCGTGTATGTCGGAAATTATCCCGCGGGAACCTTCTACCGGGATGAAAAGTATCCTATGTCTTAATATACTAGCTGTTGCCAGCGGCTTCGCTCGCGTGTATGTCGGAAATTATCCCACGGGAACCTTCTACCGGGATGAAAAGTATCCTATGTCTTAATATACTAGCTGTTGCCAGCGGCTTCGCTCGCGTGTATGTCGGAAATTATCCCGCGGGAACCTTCTACCGGGATGAAAGTATCCTATGTCTTTATATACTAGCTGTTCCCAGCGTGTATGTCGGAAATTATCCCACGGGAACCTTCTACCGGGATGAAAAGTATCCTATGTCTTAATATACTAGCTGTTGCCCGCGGCTTCGCTCGCGTGTATGTCGGAAATTATCCCACGGGAACCTTCTACTGGGATGAAAAGAATTCTATGTCTTAATATACTAGCTGTTGCCGCGGCTTCGCCCGCGTGTATGTCGGAAATTATCCCACGGGAACCTTCTACCGGGATGAAAAGTATCCTATGTCTTAATATACTAGCTGTTGCCCGCGTGTATGTCGGAAATTATCCCGCAGGAACCTTCTACCGGGATGAAAAGTATCCTATGTCTTAATATACTAGCTGTTGCCTGCGGCTTCGCTCGCGTGTATGTCGGAAATTATCCCGCGGGAACCTTCTGCCGGGATGAAAAGTATCCTATGTCTTAATATACTAGCTGTTGCCCGCGTGTATTTCGGAAATTATCCCACGGGAACCTTGTACCGGGATGAAAAGTATCCTATGTCTTAATATACTAGCTGTTGCCTGCGGCTTCGCTCGCGTGTATGTCGGAAATTATCCCGCGGGAACCTTCTACCGGGATGAAAAGTATCCTATGTCTTAATATACTAGCTGTTGCCAGCGTGTATGTCGGAAATTATCCCACGGGAACCTTCTACCGGGATGAAAAGTATCCTATGTCTTAATATACTAGCTGTTGCCCGCGTGTATGTCGGAAATTATCCCACGGGAACCTTCTACCGGGATGAAAAGTATCCTATGTCTTAATATACTAACTGTTGCCCGCGTGTATGTCGGAAATTATCCCGCGGGAACCTTCTACCGGGATGAAAAGTATCCTATGTCTTAATATACTAGCTGTTACCAGCGGCTTCGCCCGCGTGTATGTCGGAAATTATCCCGCGGGAACCTTCTACCGGGATGAAAAGTATCCTTTGTCTTAATATACTAGCTGTTGCCAGCGCCTTCGCTAGCGTGTATGTCGGAAATTATCCCGCGGGAACCTTCTACCGGGATGAAAAGTATCCTATGTCTTAATATACTAGCTGTTGCCAGCGGCTTCGCCCGCGTGTATGTCGGAAATTATCCCGCGGGAACCTTCTACCGGGATGAAAAGTATCCTATGTCTTAATATACTAGCTGTTGCCAGCGGCTTCGCTCGCGTGTATGTCGGAAATTATCCCACGGGAACCTTCTACCGGGATGAAAAGTATCCTATGTCTTAATATACTAGCTGTTGCCAGCGGCTTCGCTCGCGTGTATGTCGGAAATTATCCCACGGGAACCTTCTACCGGGATGAAAAGTATCCTATGTCTTAATATACTAGCTGTTGCCAGCGGCTTCGCCCGCGTGTATGTCGGAAATTATCCCACGGGAACCTTCTACCGGGATGAAAAGTATCCTATGTCTTAATATACTAGCTGTTGCCAGCGTGTATGTCGGAAATTATCCCACGGGAACCTTCTACCGGGATGAAAAGTATCCTATGTCTTAATATACTAGCTGTTGCCCGCGTGTATGTCGGAAATTATCCCGCGGGAACCTTCTACCGGGATGAAAAGTATCCTATGTCTTAATATACTAGCTGTTGCCCGCGGCTTCGCCCGCGTGTATGTCGGAAATTATCCCACGGGAACCTTCTACCGGGATGAAAAGTATCCTATGTCTTAATATACTAGCTGTTGCCCGCGTGTATGTCGGAAATTATCCCGCGGGAACCTTCTACCGGGATGAAAAGTATCCTATGTCTTAATATACTAGCTGTTGCCCGCGGCTTCGCTCGCGTGTATGTCGGAAATTACTTCGCGGGAACCTTCTACCGGGATGAAAAGTATCCTATGTCTTAATATACTAGGTGTTGCCCGCGGCTTCGTCCGCGTGTATGTCGGAAATTATCCCGCGGGAACCTTCTACCGGGATGAAAAGTATCCTATGTCTTAATATACTAGCTGTTGCCAGCGTGTATGTCGGAAATTATCCCACGGGAACCTTCTACCGGGATGAAAAGTATCCTATGTCTTAATATACTAGCTGTTGCCCGCGTGTATGTCGGAAATTATCCCGCGGGAACCTTCTACCGGGATGAAAAGTATCCTGTGTCTTAATATACTAGCTGTTGCCAGCGGCTTCGCCCGCGTGTATGTCGGAAATTATCCCGCGGGAACCTTCTACCGGGATGAAAAGTATCCTATGTCTTAATATACTAGCTGTTGCCAGCGGCTTCGCTCGCGTGTATGTCGGAAATTATCCCACGGGAACCTTCTACCGGGATGAAAAGTATCCTATGTCTTAATATACTAGCTGTTGCCCGCGGCTTCGTCCGCGTGTATGTCGGAAATTATCCCGCGGGAACCTTCTACCGGGATGAAAAGTATCCTATGTCTTAATATACTAGCTGTTGCCAGCGTGTATGTCGGAAATTATCCCACGGGAACCTTCTACCGGGATGAAAAGTATCCTATGTCTTAATATACTAGCTGTTGCCCGCGTGTATGTCGGAAATTATCCCGCGGGAACCTTCTACCGGGATGAAAAGTATCCTATGTCTTAATATACTAGCTGTTGCCAGCGGCTTCGCCCGCGTGTATGTCGGAAATTATCCCGCGGGAACCTTCTACCGGGATGAAAAGTATCCTATGTCTTAATATACTAGCTGTTGCCAGCAGCTTCGCTCGCGTGTATGTCGGAAATTATCCCACGGGAACCTTCTACCGGGATGAAAAGTATCCTATGTCTTAATATACTAGCTGTTGCCAGCGGCTTCGCTCGCGTGTATGTCGGAAATTATCCCGCGGGAACCTTCTACCGGGATGAAAGTATCCTATGTCTTTATATACTAGCTGTTCCCAGCGTGTATGTCGGAAATTATCCCACGGGAACCTTCTACCGGGATGAAAAGTATCCTATGTCTTAATATACTAGCTGTTGCCCGCGGCTTCGCTCGCGTGTATGTCGGAAATTATCCCACGGGAACCTTCTACTGGGATGAAAAGAATTCTATGTCTTAATATACTAGCTGTTGCCGCGGCTTCGCCCGCGTGTATGTCGGAAATTATCCCACGGGAACCTTCTACCGGGATGAAAAGTATCCTATGTCTTAATATACTAGCTGTTGCCCGCGTGTATGTCGGAAATAATCCCGCAGGAACCTTCTACCGGGATGAAAAGTATCCTATGTCTTAATATACTAGCTGTTGCCTGCGGCTTCGCTCGCGTGTATGTCGGAAATTATCCCGCGGGAACCTTCTGCCGGGATGAAAAGTATCCTATGTCTTAATATACTAGCTGTTGCCCGCGTGTATTTCGGAAATTATCCCACGGGAACCTTGTACCGGGATGAAAAGTATCCTATGTCTTAATATACTAGCTGTTGCCTGCGGCTTCGCTCGCGTGTATGTCGGAAATTATCCCGCGGGAACCTTCTACCGGGATGAAAAGTATCCTATGTCTTAATATACTAGCTGTTGCCAGCGTGTATGTCGGAAATTATCCCACGGGAACCTTCTACCGGGATGAAAAGTATCCTATGTCTTAATATACTAGCTGTTGCCCGCGTGTATGTCGGAAATTATCCCACGGGAACCTTCTACCGGGATGAAAAGTATCCTATGTCTTAATATACTAACTGTTGCCCGCGTGTATGTCGGAAATTATCCCGCGGGAACCTTCTACCGGGATGAAAAGTATCCTATGTCTTAATATACTAGCTGTTACCAGCGGCTTCGCCCGCGTGTATGTCGGAAATTATCCCGCGGGAACCTTCTACCGGGATGAAAAGTATCCTTTGTCTTAATATACTAGCTGTTGCCAGCGCCTTCGCTCGCGTGTATGTCGGAAATTATCCCGCGGGAACCTTCTACCGGGATGAAAAGTATCCTATGTCTTAATATACTAGCTGTTGCCAGCGGCTTCGCCCGCGTGTATGTCGGAAATTATCCCGCGGGAACCTTCTACCGGGATGAAAAGTATCCTATGTCTTAATATACTAGCTGTTGCCCGCGGCTTCGCTCGCGTGTATGTCGGAAATTACTTCGCGGGAACCTTCTACCGGGATGAAAAGTATCCTATGTCTTAATATACTAGGTGTTGCCCGCGGCTTCGTCCGCGTGTATGTCGGAAATTATCCCGCGGGAACCTTCTACCGGGATGAAAAGTATCCTATGTCTTAATATACTAGCTGTTGCCAGCGTGTATGTCGGAAATTATCCCACGGGAACCTTCTACCGGGATGAAAAGTATCCTATGTCTTAATATACTAGCTGTTGCCCGCGTGTATGTCGGAAATTATCCCGCGGGAACCTTCTACCGGGATGAAAAGTATCCTATGTCTTAATATACTAGCTGTTGCCAGCGGCTTCGCCCGCGTGTATGTCGGAAATTATCCCGCGGGAACCTTCTACCGGGATGAAAAGTATCCTATGTCTTAATATACTAGCTGTTGCCAGCGGCTTCGCTCGCGTGTATGTCGGAAATTATCCCACGGGAACCTTCTACCGGGATGGAAAGTATCCTATGTCTTAATATACTAGCTGTTGCCCGCGTGTATGTCGGAAATTATCCCACGGGAACCTTCTACCGGGATGGAAAGTATCCTATGTCTTAATATACTAGCTGTTGCCAGCGGCGTCGCTCGCGTGTATGTCGGAAATTATCCCACGGGAACCTTCTACCGGGATGAAAAGTATCCTATGTCTTAATATACTAGCTGTTGCCAGCGGCTTCGCCCGCGTGTATGTCGGAAATTATCCCACGGGAACCTTCTACCGGGATGAAAAGTATCCTATGTCTTAATATACTAGCTGTTGCCCGCGTGTATTTCGGAAATTATCCCACGGGAACCTTGTACCGGGATGAAAAGTATCCTATGTCTTAATATACTAGCTGTTGCCTGCGGCTTCGCTCGCGTGTATGTCGGAAATTATCCCGCGGGAACCTTCTACCGGGATGAAAAGTATCCTATGTCTTAATATACTAGCTGTTGCCCGCGGCTTCGCCCGCGTGTATGTCGGAAATTATCCCACGGGAACCTTCTACCGGGATGAAAAGTATCCTATGTCTTAATATTCTAGCTGTTGCCCGCGTGTATGTCGCAAATTATCCCGCGGGAACCTTCTACCGGGATGAAAAGTATCCTATGTCTTAATATACTAGCTGTTACCAGCGGCTTCGCCCGCGTGTATGTCGGAAATTATCCCGCGGGAACCTTCTACCGGGATGAAAAGTATCCTATGTCTTAATATACTAGCTGTTGCCAGCGCCTTCGCTCGCGTGTATGTCGGAAATTATCCCGCGGGAACCTTCTACCGGGATGAAAAGTATCCTATGTCTTAATATACTAGCTGTTGCCAGCGGCTTCGCCCGCGTGTATGTCGGAAATTATCCCGCGGGAACCTTCTACCGGGATGAAAAGTATCCTATGTCTTAATATACTAGCTGTTGCCCGCGGCTTCGCTCGCGTGTATGTCGGAAATTACTTCGCGGGAACCTTCTACCGGGATGAAAAGTATCCTATGTCTTAATATACTAGGTGTTGCCCGCGGCTTCGTCCGCGTGTATGTCGGAAATTATCCCGCGGGAACCTTCTACCGGGATGAAAAGTATCCTATGTCTTAATATACTAGCTGTTGCCAGCGTGTATGTCGGAAATTATCCCACGGGAACCTTCTACCGGGATGAAAAGTATCCTATGTCTTAATATACTAGCTGTTGCCCGCGTGTATGTCGGAAATTATCCCGCGGGAACCTTCTACCGGGATGAAAAGTATCCTATGTCTTAATATACTAGCTGTTGCCAGCGGCTTCGCCCGCGTGTATGTCGGAAATTATCCCGCGGGAACCTTCTACCGGGATGAAAAGTATCCTATGTCTTAATATACTAGCTGTTGCCAGCGGCTTCGCTCGCGTGTATGTCGGAAATTATCCCACGGGAACCTTCTACCGGGATGAAAAGTATCCTATGTCTTAATATACTAGCTGTTGCCAGCGGCTTCGCTCGCGTGTATGTCGGAAATTATCCCGCGGGAACCTTCTACCGGGATGAAAATATCCTTTGTCTTTATATACTAGCTGTTCCCAGCGTGTATGTCGGAAATTATCCCACGGGAACCTTCTACCGGGATGAAAAGTATCCTATGTCTTAATATACTAGCTGTTGCCCGCGGCTTCGCTCGCGTGTATGTCGGAAATTATCCCACGGGAACCTTCTACTGGGATGAAAAGAATTCTATGTCTTAATATACTAGCTGTTGCCGCGGCTTCGCCCGCGTGTATGTCGGAAATTATCCCACGGGAACCTTCTACCGGGATGAAAAGTATCCTATGTCTTAATATACTAGCTGTTGCCCGCGTGTATGTCGGAAATTATCCCGCAGGAACCTTCTACCGGGATGAAAAGTATCCTATGTCTTAATATACTAGCTGTTGCCTGCGGCTTCGCTCGCGTGTATGTCGGAAATTATCCCGCGGGAACCTTCTACCGGGATGAAAAGTATCCTATGTCTTAATATACTAGCTGTTGCCCGCGTGTATTTCGGAAATTATCCCACGGGAACCTTGTACCGGGATGAAAAGTATCCTATGTCTTAATATACTAGCTGTTGCCTGCGGCTTCGCTCGCGTGTATGTCGGAAATTATCCCGCGGGAACCTTCTACCGGGATGAAAAGTATCCTATGTCTTAATATACTAGCTGTTGCCAGCGTGTATGTCGGAAATTATCCCACGGGAACCTTCTACCGGGATGAAAAGTATCCTATGTCTTAATATACTAGCTGTTGCCCGCGTGTATGTCGGAAATTATCCCACGGGAACCTTCTACCGGGATGAAAAGTATCCTATGTCTTAATATACTAACTGTTGCCCGCGTGTATGTCGGAAATTATCCCGCGGGAACCTTCTACCGGGATGAAAAGTATCCTATGTCTTAATATACTAGCTGTTACCAGCGGCTTCGCCCGCGTGTATGTCGGAAATTATCCCGCGGGAACCTTCTACCGGGATGAAAAGTATCCTTTGTCTTAATATACTAGCTGTTGCCAGCGCCTTCGCTCGCGTGTATGTCGGAAATTATCCCGCGGGAACCTTCTACCGGGATGAAAAGTATCCTATGTCTTAATATACTAGCTGTTGCCAGCGGCTTCGCCCGCGTGTATGTCGGAAATTATCCCGCGGGAACCTTCTACCGGGATGAAAAGTATCCTATGTCTTAATATACTAGCTGTTGCCCGCGGCTTCGCTCGCGTGTATGTCGGAAATTACTTCGCGGGAACCTTCTACCGGGATGAAAAGTATCCTATGTCTTAATATACTAGGTGTTGCCCGCGGCTTCGTCCGCGTGTATGTCGGAAATTATCCCGCGGGAACCTTCTACCGGGATGAAAAGTATCCTATGTCTTAATATACTAGCTGTTGCCCGCGTGTATGTCGCAAATTATCCCACGGGAACCTTCTACCGGGATGAAAAGTGTCCTATGTCTTAATATACTAGCTGTTGCCCGCGTGTATGTCGGAAATTATCCCACGGGAACCTTCTACCGGGATGGAAAGTATCCTATGTCTTAATATACTAGCTGTTGCCAGCGGCTTCGGTCGCGTGTATGTCGGAAATTATCCCACGGGAACCTTCTACCGGGATGAAAAGTATCCTATGTCTTAATATACTAGCTATTGCCAGCGGCTTCGCCCGCGTGTATGTCGGAAATTATCCCACGGGAACCTTCTACCGGGATGAAAAGTATCCTATGTCTTAATATACTAGCTGTTGCCAGCGTGTATGTCGGAAATTATCCCACGGGAACCTTCTACCGGGATGAAAAGTATCCTATGTCTTAATATACTAGCTGTTGCCCGCGTGTATGTCGGAAATTATCCCGCGGGAACCTTCTACCGGGATGAAAAGTATCCTATGTCTTAATATACTAGCTGTTGCCCGCGGCTTCGCCCGCGTGTATGTCGGAAATTATCCCACGGGAACCTTCTACCGGGATGAAAAGTATCCTATGTCTTAATATACTAGCTGTTGCCTGCGGCTTCGCTCGCGTGTATGTCGGAAATTATCCCGCGGGAACCTTCTACCGGGATGAAAAGTATCCTATGTCTTAATATACTAGCTGTTGCCAGCGTGTATGTCGGAAATTATCCCACGGGAACCTTCTACCGGGATGAAAAGTATCCTATGTCTTAATATACTAGCTGTTGCCCGCGTGTATGTCGGAAATTATCCCACGGGAACCTTCTACCGGGATGAAAAGTATCCTATGTCTTAATATACTAACTGTTGCCCGCGTGTATGTCGGAAATTATCCCGCGGGAACCTTCTACCGGGATGAAAAGTATCCTATGTCTTAATATACTAGCTGTTACCAGCGGCTTCGCCCGCGTGTATGTCGGAAATTATCCCGCGGGAACCTTCTACCGGGATGAAAAGTATCCTTTGTCTTAATATACTAGCTGTTGCCAGCGCCTTCGCTCGCGTGTATGTCGGAAATTATCCCGCGGGAACCTTGTACCGGGATGAAAAGTATCCTATGTCTTAATATACTAGCTGTTGCCTGCGGCTTCGCTCGCGTGTATGTCGGAAATTATCCCGCGGGAACCTTCTACCGGGATGAAAAGTATCCTATGTCTTAATATACTAGCTGTTGCCCGCGGCTTCGCCCGCGTGTATGTCGGAAATTATCCCACGGGAACCTTCTACCGGGATGAAAAGTATCCTATGTCTTAATATTCTAGCTGTTGCCCGCGTGTATGTCGCAAATTATCCCGCGGGAACCTTCTACCGGGATGAAAAGTATCCTATGTCTTAATATACTAGCTGTTACCAGCGGCTTCGCCCGCGTGTATGTCGGAAATTATCCCGCGGGAACCTTCTACCGGGATGAAAAGTATCCTTTGTCTTAATATACTAGCTGTTGCCAGCGCCTTCGCTCGCGTGTATGTCGGAAATTATCCCGCGGGAACCTTCTACCGGGATGAAAAGTATCCTATGTCTTAATATACTAGCTGTTGCCAGCGGCTTCGCCCGCGTGTATGTCGGAAATTATCCCGCGGGAACCTTCTACCGGGATGAAAAGTATCCTATGTCTTAATATACTAGCTGTTGCCCGCGGCTTCGCTCGCGTGTATGTCGGAAATTACTTCGCGGGAACCTTCTACCGGGATGAAAAGTATCCTATGTCTTAATATACTAGGTGTTGCCCGCGGCTTCGTCCGCGTGTATGTCGGAAATTATCCCGCGGGAACCTTCTACCGGGATGAAAAGTATCCTATGTCTTAATATACTAGCTGTTGCCAGCGTGTATGTCGGAAATTATCCCACGGGAACCTTCTACCGGGATGAAAAGTATCCTATGTCTTAATATACTAGCTGTTGCCCGCGTGTATGTCGGAAATTATCCCGCGGGAACCTTCTACCGGGATGAAAAGTATCCTATGTCTTAATATACTAGCTGTTGCCAGCGGCTTCGCCCGCGTGTATGTCGGAAATTATCCCGCGGGAACCTTCTACCGGGATGAAAAGTATCCTATGTCTTAATATACTAGCTGTTGCCAGCGGCTTCGCTCGCGTGTATGTCGGAAATTATCCCACGGGAACCTTCTACCGGGATGAAAAGTATCCTATGTCTTAATATACTAGCTGTTGCCAGCGGCTTCGCTCGCGTGTATGTCGGAAATTATCCCGCGGGAACCTTCTACCGGGATGAAAATATCCTTTGTCTTTATATACTAGCTGTTCCCAGCGTGTATGTCGGAAATTATCCCACGGGAACCTTCTACCGGGATGAAAAGTATCCTATGTCTTAATATACTAGCTGTTGCCCGCGGCTTCGCTCGCGTGTATGTCGGAAATTATCCCACGGGAACCTTCTACTGGGATGAAAACAATTCTATGTCTTAATATACTAGCTGTTGCCGCGGCTTCGCCCGCGTGTATGTCGGAAATTATCCCACGGGAACCTTCTACCGGGATGAAAAGTATCCTATGTCTTAATATACTAGCTGTTGCCCGCGTGTATGTCGGAAATTATCCCGCAGGAACCTTCTACCGGGATGAAAAGTATCCTATGTCTTAATATACTAGCTGTTGCCTGCGGCTTCGCTCGCGTGTATGTCGGAAATTATCCCGCGGGAACCTTCTACCGGGATGAAAAGTATCCTATGTCTTAATATACTAGCTGTTGCCCGCGTGTATTTCGGAAATTATCCCACGGGAACCTTGTACCGGGATGAAAAGTATCCTATGTCTTAATATACTAGCTGTTGCCTGCGGCTTCGCTCGCGTGTATGTCGGAAATTATCCCGCGGGAACCTTCTACCGGGATGAAAAGTATCCTATGTCTTAATATACTAGCTGTTGCCAGCGTGTATGTCGGAAATTATCCCACGGGAACCTTCTACCGGGATGAAAAGTATCCTATGTCTTAATATACTAGCTGTTGCCCGCGTGTATGTCGGAAATTATCCCACGGGAACCTTCTACCGGGATGAAAAGTATCCTATGTCTTAATATACTAACTGTTGCCCGCGTGTATGTCGGAAATTATCCCGCGGGAACCTTCTACCGGGATGAAAAGTATCCTATGTCTTAATATACTAGCTGTTACCAGCGGCTTCGCCCGCGTGTATGTCGGAAATTATCCCGCGGGAACCTTCTACCGGGATGAAAAGTATCCTTTGTCTTAATATACTAGCTGTTGCCAGCGCCTTCGCTCGCGTGTATGTCGGAAATTATCCCGCGGGAACCTTCTACCGGGATGAAAAGTATCCTATGTCTTAATATACTAGCTGTTGCCCGCGGCTTCGCTCGCGTGTATGTCGGAAATTACTTCGCGGGAACCTTCTACCGGGATGAAAAGTATCCTATGTCTTAATATACTAGGTGTTGCCCGCGGCTTCGTCCGCGTGTATGTCGGAAATTATCCCGCGGGAACCTTCTACCGGGATGAAAAGTATCCTATGTCTTAATATACTAGCTGTTGCCAGCGTGTATGTCGGAAATTATCCCACGGGAACCTTCTACCGGGATGAAAAGTATCCTATGTCTTAATATACTAGCTGTTGCCCGCGTGTATGTCGGAAATTATCCCACGGGAACCTTCTACCGGGATGAAAAGTATCCTATGTCTTAATATACTAACTGTTGCCCGCGTGTATGTCGGAAATTATCCCGCGGGAACCTTCTACCGGGATGAAAAGTATCCTATGTCTTAATATACTAGCTGTTACCAGCGGCTTCGCCCGCGTGTATGTCGGAAATTATCCCGCGGGAACCTTCTACCGGGATGAAAAGTATCCTTTGTCTTAATATACTAGCTGTTGCCAGCGCCTTCGCTCGCGTGTATGTCGGAAATTATCCCGCGGGAACCTTCTACCGGGATGAAAAGTATCCTATGTCTTAATATACTAGCTGTTGCCCGCGGCTTCGCTCGCGTGTATGTCGGAAATTACTTCGCGGGAACCTTCTACCGGGATGAAAAGTATCCTATGTCTTAATATACTAGCTGTTGCCCGCGGCTTCGCTCGCGTGTATGTCGGAAATTACTTCGCGGGAACCTTCTACCGGGATGAAAAGTATCCTATGTCTTAATATACTAGCTGTTGCCCGCGTGTATGTCGGAAATTATCCCGCGGGAACCTTCTACCGGGATGAAAAGTATCCTATGTCTTAATATACTAGCTGTTGCCAGCGGCTTCGCCCGCGTGTATGTCGGAAATTATCCCGCGGGAACCTTCTACCGGGATGAAAAGTATCCTATGTCTTAATATACTAGCTGTTGCCAGCGGCTTCGCTCGCGTGTATGTCGGAAATTATCCCACGGGAACCTTCTACCGGGATGGAAAGTATCCTATGTCTTAATATACTAGCTGTTGCCCGCGTGTATGTCGGAAATTATCCCACGGGAACCTTCTACCGGGATGGAAAGTATCCTATGTCTTAATATACTAGCTGTTGCCAGCGGCGTCGCTCGCGTGTATGTCGGAAATTATCCCACGGGAACCTTCTACCGGGATGAAAAGTATCCTATGTCTTAATATACTAGCTGTTGCCAGCGGCTTCGCCCGCGTGTATGTCGGAAATTATCCCACGGGAACCTTCTACCGGGATGAAAAGTATCCTATGTCTTAATATACTAGCTGTTGCCCGCGTGTATTTCGGAAATTATCCCACGGGAACCTTGTACCGGGATGAAAAGTATCCTATGTCTTAATATACTAGCTGTTGCCTGCGGCTTCGCTCGCGTGTATGTCGGAAATTATCCCGCGGGAACCTTCTACCGGGATGAAAAGTATCCTATGTCTTAATATACTAGCTGTTGCCCGCGGCTTCGCCCGCGTGTATGTCGGAAATTATCCCACGGGAACCTTCTACCGGGATGAAAAGTATCCTATGTCTTAATATTCTAGCTGTTGCCCGCGTGTATGTCGCAAATTATCCCGCGGGAACCTTCTACCGGGATGAAAAGTATCCTATGTCTTAATATACTAGCTGTTACCAGCGGCTTCGCCCGCGTGTATGTCGGAAATTATCCCGCGGGAACCTTCTACCGGGATGAAAAGTATCCTATGTCTTAATATACTAGCTGTTGCCAGCGCCTTCGCTCGCGTGTATGTCGGAAATTATCCCGCGGGAACCTTCTACCGGGATGAAAAGTATCCTATGTCTTAATATACTAGCTGTTGCCAGCGGCTTCGCCCGCGTGTATGTCGGAAATTATCCCGCGGGAACCTTCTACCGGGATGAAAAGTATCCTATGTCTTAATATACTAGCTGTTGCCCGCGGCTTCGCTCGCGTGTATGTCGGAAATTACTTCGCGGGAACCTTCTACCGGGATGAAAAGTATCCTATGTCTTAATATACTAGGTGTTGCCCGCGGCTTCGTCCGCGTGTATGTCGGAAATTATCCCGCGGGAACCTTCTACCGGGATGAAAAGTATCCTATGTCTTAATATACTAGCTGTTGCCAGCGTGTATGTCGGAAATTATCCCACGGGAACCTTCTACCGGGATGAAAAGTATCCTATGTCTTAATATACTAGCTGTTGCCCGCGTGTATGTCGGAAATTATCCCGCGGGAACCTTCTACCGGGATGAAAAGTATCCTATGTCTTAATATACTAGCTGTTGCCAGCGGCTTCGCCCGCGTGTATGTCGGAAATTATCCCGCGGGAACCTTCTACCGGGATGAAAAGTATCCTATGTCTTAATATACTAGCTGTTGCCAGCGGCTTCGCTCGCGTGTATGTCGGAAATTATCCCACGGGAACCTTCTACCGGGATGAAAAGTATCCTATGTCTTAATATACTAGCTGTTGCCAGCGGCTTCGCTCGCGTGTATGTCGGAAATTATCCCGCGGGAACCTTCTACCGGGATGAAAATATCCTTTGTCTTTATATACTAGCTGTTCCCAGCGTGTATGTCGGAAATTATCCCACGGGAACCTTCTACCGGGATGAAAAGTATCCTATGTCTTAATATACTAGCTGTTGCCCGCGGCTTCGCTCGCGTGTATGTCGGAAATTATCCCACGGGAACCTTCTACTGGGATGAAAAGAATTCTATGTCTTAATATACTAGCTGTTGCCGCGGCTTCGCCCGCGTGTATGTCGGAAATTATCCCACGGGAACCTTCTACCGGGATGAAAAGTATCCTATGTCTTAATATACTAGCTGTTGCCCGCGTGTATGTCGGAAATTATCCCGCAGGAACCTTCTACCGGGATGAAAAGTATCCTATGTCTTAATATACTAGCTGTTGCCTGCGGCTTCGCTCGCGTGTATGTCGGAAATTATCCCGCGGGAACCTTCTACCGGGATGAAAAGTATCCTATGTCTTAATATACTAGCTGTTGCCCGCGTGTATTTCGGAAATTATCCCACGGGAACCTTGTACCGGGATGAAAAGTATCCTATGTCTTAATATACTAGCTGTTGCCTGCGGCTTCGCTCGCGTGTATGTCGGAAATTATCCCGCGGGAACCTTCTACCGGGATGAAAAGTATCCTATGTCTTAATATACTAGCTGTTGCCAGCGTGTATGTCGGAAATTATCCCACGGGAACCTTCTACCGGGATGAAAAGTATCCTATGTCTTAATATACTAGCTGTTGCCCGCGTGTATGTCGGAAATTATCCCACGGGAACCTTCTACCGGGATGAAAAGTATCCTATGTCTTAATATACTAACTGTTAACCGCGTGTATGTCGGAAATTATCCCGCGGGAACCTTCTACCGGGATGAAAAGTATCCTATGTCTTAATATACTAGCTGTTACCAGCGGCTTCGCCCGCGTGTATGTCGGAAATTATCCCGCGGGAACCTTCTACCGGGATGAAAAGTATCCTTTGTCTTAATATACTAGCTGTTGCCAGCGCCTTCGCTCGCGTGTATGTCGGAAATTATCCCGCGGGAACCTTCTACCGGGATGAAAAGTATCCTATGTCTTAATATACTAGCTGTTGCCAGCGGCTTCGCCCGCGTGTATGTCGGAAATTATCCCGCGGGAACCTTCTACCGGGATGAAAAGTATCCTATGTCTTAATATACTAGCTGTTGCCCGCGGCTTCGCTCGCGTGTATGTCGGAAATTACTTCGCGGGAACCTTCTACCGGGATGAAAAGTATCCTATGTCTTAATATACTAGGTGTTGCCCGCGGCTTCGTCCGCGTGTATGTCGGAAATTATCCCGCGGGAACCTTCTACCGGGATGAAAAGTATCCTATGTCTTAATATACTAGCTGTTGCCCGCGTGTATGTCGCAAATTATCCCACGGGAACCTTCTACCGGGATGAAAAGTGTCCTATGTCTTAATATACTAGCTGTTGCCCGCGTGTATGTCGGAAATTATCCCACGGGAACCTTCTACCGGGATGGAAAGTATCCTATGTCTTAATATACTAGCTGTTGCCAGCGGCTTCGGTCGCGTGTATGTCGGAAATTATCCCACGGGAACCTTCTACCGGGATGAAAAGTATCCTATGTCTTAATATACTAGCTGTTGCCAGCGGCTTCGCCCGCGTGTATGTCGGAAATTATCCCACGGGAACCTTCTACCGGGATGAAAAGTATCCTATGTCTTAATATACTAGCTGTTGCCAGCGTGTATGTCGGAAATTATCCCACGGGAACCTTCTACCGGGATGAAAAGTATCCTATGTCTTAATATACTAGCTGTTGCCCGCGTGTATGTCGGAAATTATCCCGCGGGAACCTTCTACCGGGATGAAAAGTATCCTATGTCTTAATATACTAGCTGTTGCCCGCGGCTTCGCCCGCGTGTATGTCGGAAATTATCCCACGGGAACCTTCTACCGGGATGAAAAGTATCCTATGTCTTAATATACTAGCTGTTGCCTGCGGCTTCGCTCGCGTGTATGTCGGAAATTATCCCGCGGGAACCTTCTACCGGGATGAAAAGTATCCTATGTCTTAATATACTAGCTGTTGCCAGCGTGTATGTCGGAAATTATCCCACGGGAACCTTCTACCGGGATGAAAAGTATCCTATGTCTTAATATACTAGCTGTTGCCCGCGTGTATGTCGGAAATTATCCCACGGGAACCTTCTACCGGGATGAAAAGTATCCTATGTCTTAATATACTAACTGTTGCCCGCGTGTATGTCGGAAATTATCCCGCGGGAACCTTCTACCGGGATGAAAAGTATCCTATGTCTTAATATACTAGCTGTTACCAGCGGCTTCGCCCGCGTGTATGTCGGAAATTATCCCGCGGGAACCTTCTACCGGGATGAAAAGTATCCTTTGTCTTAATATACTAGCTGTTGCCAGCGCCTTCGCTCGCGTGTATGTCGGAAATTATCCCGCGGGAACCTTGTACCGGGATGAAAAGTATCCTATGTCTTAATATACTAGCTGTTGCCTGCGGCTTCGCTCGCGTGTATGTCGGAAATTATCCCGCGGGAACCTTCTACCGGGATGAAAAGTATCCTATGTCTTAATATACTAGCTGTTGCCCGCGGCTTCGCCCGCGTGTATGTCGGAAATTATCCCACGGGAACCTTCTACCGGGATGAAAAGTATCCTATGTCTTAATATTCTAGCTGTTGCCCGCGTGTATGTCGCAAATTATCCCGCGGGAACCTTCTACCGGGATGAAAAGTATCCTATGTCTTAATATACTAGCTGTTACCAGCGGCTTCGCCCGCGTGTATGTCGGAAATTATCCCGCGGGAACCTTCTACCGGGATGAAAAGTATCCTTTGTCTTAATATACTAGCTGTTGCCAGCGCCTTCGCTCGCGTGTATGTCGGAAATTATCCCGCGGGAACCTTCTACCGGGATGAAAAGTATCCTATGTCTTAATATACTAGCTGTTGCCAGCGGCTTCGCCCGCGTGTATGTCGGAAATTATCCCGCGGGAACCTTCTACCGGGATGAAAAGTATCCTATGTCTTAATATACTAGCTGTTGCCCGCGGCTTCGCTCGCGTGTATGTCGGAAATTACTTCGCGGGAACCTTCTACCGGGATGAAAAGTATCCTATGTCTTAATATACTAGGTGTTGCCCGCGGCTTCGTCCGCGTGTATGTCGGAAATTATCCCGCGGGAACCTTCTACCGGGATGAAAAGTATCCTATGTCTTAATATACTAGCTGTTGCCAGCGTGTATGTCGGAAATTATCCCACGGGAACCTTCTACCGGGATGAAAAGTATCCTATGTCTTAATATACTAGCTGTTGCCCGCGTGTATGTCGGAAATTATCCCGCGGGAACCTTCTACCGGGATGAAAAGTATCCTATGTCTTAATATACTAGCTGTTGCCAGCGGCTTCGCCCGCGTGTATGTCGGAAATTATCCCGCGGGAACCTTCTACCGGGATGAAAAGTATCCTATGTCTTAATATACTAGCTGTTGCCAGCGGCTTCGCTCGCGTGTATGTCGGAAATTATCCCACGGGAACCTTCTACCGGGATGAAAAGTATCCTATGTCTTAATATACTAGCTGTTGCCAGCGGCTTCGCTCGCGTGTATGTCGGAAATTATCCCGCGGGAACCTTCTACCGGGATGAAAATATCCTTTGTCTTTATATACTAGCTGTTCCCAGCGTGTATGTCGGAAATTATCCCACGGGAACCTTCTACCGGGATGAAAAGTATCCTATGTCTTAATATACTAGCTGTTGCCCGCGGCTTCGCTCGCGTGTATGTCGGAAATTATCCCACGGGAACCTTCTACTGGGATGAAAACAATTCTATGTCTTAATATACTAGCTGTTGCCGCGGCTTCGCCCGCGTGTATGTCGGAAATTATCCCACGGGAACCTTCTACCGGGATGAAAAGTATCCTATGTCTTAATATACTAGCTGTTGCCCGCGTGTATGTCGGAAATTATCCCGCAGGAACCTTCTACCGGGATGAAAAGTATCCTATGTCTTAATATACTAGCTGTTGCCTGCGGCTTCGCTCGCGTGTATGTCGGAAATTATCCCGCGGGAACCTTCTACCGGGATGAAAAGTATCCTATGTCTTAATATACTAGCTGTTGCCCGCGTGTATTTCGGAAATTATCCCACGGGAACCTTGTACCGGGATGAAAAGTATCCTATGTCTTAATATACTAGCTGTTGCCTGCGGCTTCGCTCGCGTGTATGTCGGAAATTATCCCGCGGGAACCTTCTACCGGGATGAAAAGTATCCTATGTCTTAATATACTAGCTGTTGCCAGCGTGTATGTCGGAAATTATCCCACGGGAACCTTCTACCGGGATGAAAAGTATCCTATGTCTTAATATACTAGCTGTTGCCCGCGTGTATGTCGGAAATTATCCCACGGGAACCTTCTACCGGGATGAAAAGTATCCTATGTCTTAATATACTAACTGTTGCCCGCGTGTATGTCGGAAATTATCCCGCGGGAACCTTCTACCGGGATGAAAAGTATCCTATGTCTTAATATACTAGCTGTTACCAGCGGCTTCGCCCGCGTGTATGTCGGAAATTATCCCGCGGGAACCTTCTACCGGGATGAAAAGTATCCTTTGTCTTAATATACTAGCTGTTGCCAGCGCCTTCGCTCGCGTGTATGTCGGAAATTATCCCGCGGGAACCTTCTACCGGGATGAAAAGTATCCTATGTCTTAATATACTAGCTGTTGCCCGCGGCTTCGCTCGCGTGTATGTCGGAAATTACTTCGCGGGAACCTTCTACCGGGATGAAAAGTATCCTATGTCTTAATATACTAGGTGTTGCCCGCGGCTTCGTCCGCGTGTATGTCGGAAATTATCCCGCGGGAACCTTCTACCGGGATGAAAAGTATCCTATGTCTTAATATACTAGCTGTTGCCCGCGTGTATGTCGCAAATTATCCCACGGGAACCTTCTACCGGGATGAAAAGTGTCCTATGTCTTAATATACTAGCTGTTGCCCGCGTGTATGTCGGAAATTATCCCACGGGAACCTTCTACCGGGATGGAAAGTATCCTATGTCTTAATATACTAGCTGTTGCCAGCGGCTTCGGTCGCGTGTATGTCGGAAATTATCCCACGGGAACCTTCTACCGGGATGAAAAGTATCCTATGTCTTAATATACTAGCTGTTGCCAGCGGCTTCGCCCGCGTGTATGTCGGAAATTATCCCACGGGAACCTTCTACCGGGATGAAAAGTATCCTATGTCTTAATATACTAGCTGTTGCCAGCGTGTATGTCGGAAATTATCCCACGGGAACCTTCTACCGGGATGAAAAGTATCCTATGTCTTAATATACTAGCTGTTGCCCGCGTGTATGTCGGAAATTATCCCGCGGGAACCTTCTACCGGGATGAAAAGTATCCTATGTCTTAATATACTAGCTGTTGCCCGCGGCTTCGCCCGCGTGTATGTCGGAAATTATCCCACGGGAACCTTCTACCGGGATGAAAAGTATCCTATGTCTTAATATTCTAGCTGCTGCCCGCGTGTATGTCGCAAATTATCCCACGGGAACCTTCTACCGGGATGAAAAGTGTCCTATGTCTTAATATACTAGCTGTTGCCCGCGTGTATGTCGGAAATTATCCCACGGGAACCTTCTACCGGGATGGAAAGTATCCTATGTCTTAATATACTAGCTGTTGCCAGCGGCTTCGCTCGCGTGTATGTCGGAAATTATCCCACGGGAACCTTCTACCGGGATGAAAAGTATCCTATGTCTTAATATACTAGCTGTTGCCAGCGGCTTCGCCCGCGTGTATGTCGGAAATTATCCCACGGGAACCTTCTACCGGGATGAAAAGTATCCTATGTCTTAATATACTAGCTGTTGCCAGCGTGTATGTCGGAAATTATCCCACGGGAACCTTCTACCGGGATGAAAAGTATCCTATGTCTTAATATACTAGCTGTTGCCCGCGTGTATGTCGGAAATTATCCCGCGGGAACCTTCTACCGGGATGAAAAGTATCCTATGTCTTAATATACTAGCTGTTGCCAGCGGCTTCGCCCGCGTGTATGTCGGAAATTATCCCGCGGGAACCTTCTACCGGGATGAAAAGTATCCTATGTCTTAATATACTA
This sequence comes from Dicycla oo, assembly GCA_948252095.1. Lineage (NCBI taxonomy): Eukaryota > Metazoa > Arthropoda > Insecta > Lepidoptera > Noctuidae > Dicycla > Dicycla oo. The sequence goes on from OX411728.1 coordinate 19,116,659, forward strand.
GCTGTTGCCAGCGGCTTCGCTCGCGTGTATGTCGGAAATTATCCCACAGGAACCTTCTACCGGGATGAAAAGTATCCTATGTCTTAATATACTAGCTGTTGCCAGCGGCTTCGCTCGCGTGTATGTCGGAAATTATCCCGCGGGAACCTTCTACCGGGATGAAAGTATCCTATGTCTTAATATACTAGCTGTTCCCAGCGTGTATGTCGGAAATTATCCCACGGGAACCTTCTACCGGGATGAAAAGTATCCTATGTCTTAATATACTAGCTGTTGCCCGCGGCTTCGCTCGCGTGTATGTCGGAAATTATCCCACGGGAACCTTCTACTGGGATGAAAAGTATCCTATGTCTTAATATACTAGCTGTTGCCCGCGTGTATGTCGGAAATTATCCCGCAGGAACCTTCTACCGGGATGAAAAGTATCCTATGTCTTAATATACTAGCTGTTGCCAGCGGCTTCGCTCGCGTGTATGTCGGAAATTATCCCACAGGAACCTTCTACCGGGATGAAAAGTATCCTATGTCTTAATATACTAGCTGTTGCCAGCGGCTTCGCTCGCGTGTATGTCGGAAATTATCCCGCGGGAACCTTCTACCGGGATGAAAGTATCCTATGTCTTAATATACTAGCTGTTCCCAGCGTGTATGTCGGAAATTATCCCACGGGAACCTTCTACCGGGATGAAAAGTATCCTATGTCTTAATATACTAGCTGTTGCCGCGGCTTCGCCCGCGTGTATGTCGGAAATTATCCCACGGGAACCTTCTACCGGGATGAAAAGTATCCTATGTCTTAATATACTAGCTGTTGCCCGCGTGTATGTCGGAAATTATCCCGCAGGAACCTTCTACCGGGATGAAAAGTATCCTATGTCTTAATATACTAGCTGTTGCCTGCGGCTTCGCTCGCGTGTATGTCGGAAATTATCCCGCGGGAACCTTCTGCCGGGATGAAAAGTATCCTATGTCTTAATATACTAGCTGTTGCCCGCGTGTATTTCGGAAATTATCCCACGGGAACCTTGTACCGGGATGAAAAGTATCCTATGTCTTAATATACTAGCTGTTGCCTGCGGCTTCGCTCGCGTGTATGTCGGAACTTATCCCGCGGGAACCTTCTACCGGGATGAAAAGTATCCTATGTCTTAATATACTAGCTGTTGCCAGCGTGTATGTCGGAAATTATCCCACGGGAACCTTCTACCGGGATGAAAAGTATCCTATGTCTTAATATACTAGCTGTTGCCCGCGTGTATGTCGGAAATTATCCCACGGGAACCTTCTACCGGGATGAAAAGTATCCTATGTCTTAATATACTAACTGTTGCCCGCGTGTATGTCGGAAATTATCCCGCGGGAACCTTCTACCGGGATGAAAAGTATCCTATGTCTTAATATACTAGCTGTTACCAGCGGCTTCGCCCGCGTGTATGTCGGAAATTATCCCGCGGGAACCTTCTACCGGGATGAAAAGTATCCTTTGTCTTAATATACTAGCTGTTGCCAGCGCCTTCGCTCGCGTGTATGTCGGAAATTATCCCGCGGGAACCTTCTACCGGGATGAAAAGTATCCTATGTCTTAATATACTAGCTGTTGCCAGCGGCTTCGCCCGCGTGTATGTCGGAAATTATCCCGCGGGAACCTTCTACCGGGATGAAAAGTATCCTATGTCTTAATATACTAGCTGTTGCCAGCGGCTTCGCTCGCGTGTATGTCGGAAATTATCCCACGGGAACCTTCTACCGGGATGAAAAGTATCCTATGTCTTAATATACTAGCTGTTGCCAGCGGCTTCGCTCGCGTGTATGTCGGAAATTATCCCGCGGGAACCTTCTACCGGGATGAAAGTATCCTATGTCTTTATATACTAGCTGTTCCCAGCGTGTATGTCGGAAATTATCCCACGGGAACCTTCTACCGGGATGAAAAGTATCCTATGTCTTAATATACTAGCTGTTGCCCGCGGCTTCGCTCGCGTGTATGTCGGAATTTATCCCACGGGAACCTTCTACTGGGATGAAAAGAATTCTATGTCTTAATATACTAGCTGTTGCCGCGGCTTCGCCCGCGTGTATGTCGGAAATTATCCCACGGGAACCTTCTACCGGGATGAAAAGTATCCTATGTCTTAATATACTAGCTGTTGCCCGCGTGTATGTCGGAAATTATCCCGCAGGAACCTTCTACCGGGATAAAAAGTATCCTATGTCTTAATATACTAGCTGTTGCCTGCGGCTTCGCTCGCGTGTATGTCGGAAATTATCCCGCGGGAACCTTCTACCGGGATGAAAAGTATCCTATGTCTTAATATACTAGCTGTTGCCCGCGTGTATTTCGGAAATTATCCCACGGGAACCTTGTACCGGGATGAAAAGTATCCTATGTCTTAATATACTAGCTGTTGCCTGCGGCTTCGCTCGCGTGTATGTCGGAAATTATCCCGCGGGAACCTTCTACCGGGATGAAAAGTATCCTATGTCTTAATATACTAGCTGTTGCCAGCGTGTATGTCGGAAATTATCCCACGGGAACCTTCTACCGGGATGAAAAGTATCCTATGTCTTAATATACTAGCTGTTGCCCGCGTGTATGTCGGAAATTATCCCACGGGAACCTTCTACCGGGATGAAAAGTATCCTATGTCTTAATATACTAACTGTTGCCCGCGTGTATGTCGGAAATTATCCCGCGGGAACCTTCTACCGGGATGAAAAGTATCCTATGTCTTAATATACTAGCTGTTACCAGCGGCTTCGCCCGCGTGTATGTCGGAAATTATCCCGCGGGAACCTTCTACCGGGATGAAAAGTATCCTTTGTCTTAATATACTAGCTGTTGCCAGCGCCTTCGCTCGCGTGTATGTCGGAAATTATCCCGCGGGAACCTTCTACCGGGATGAAAAGTATCCTATGTCTTAATATACTAGCTGTTGCCAGCGGCTTCGCCCGCGTGTATGTCGGAAATTATCCCGCGGGAACCTTCTACCGGGATGAAAAGTATCCTATGTCTTAATATACTAGCTGTTGCCCGCGGCTTCGCTCGCGTGTATGTCGGAAATTACTTCGCGGGAACCTTCTACCGGGATGAAAAGTATCCTATGTCTTAATATACTAGGTGTTGCCAGCGGCTTCGTCCGCGTGTATGTCGGAAATTATCCCGCGGGAACCTTCTACCGGGATGAAAAGTATCCTATGTCTTAATATACTAGCTGTTGCCCGCGTGTATGTCGCAAATTATCCCACGGGAACCTTCTACCGGGATGAAAAGTGTCCTATGTCTTAATATACTAGCTGTTGCCCGCGTGTATGTCGGAAATTATCCCACGGGAACCTTCTACCGGGATGGAAAGTATCCTATGTCTTAATATACTAGCTGTTGCCAGCGGCTTCGCTCGCGTGTATGTCGGAAATTATCCCACGGGAACCTTCTACCGGGATGAAAAGTATCCTATGTCTTAATATACTAGCTGTTGCCAGCGGCTTCGCCCGCGTGTATGTCGGAAATTATCCCACGGGAACCTTCTACCGGGATGAAAAGTATCCTATGTCTTAATATACTAGCTGTTGCCAGCGTGTATGTCGGAAATTATCCCACGGGAACCTTCTACCGGGATGAAAAGTATCCTATGTCTTAATATACTAGCTGTTGCCCGCGTGTATGTCGGAACTTATCCCGCGGGAACCTTCTACCGGGATGAAAAGTATCCTATGTCTTAATATACTAGCTGTTGCCCGCGGCTTCGCCCGCGTGTATGTCGGAAATTATCCCACGGGAACCTTCTACCGGGATGAAAAGTATCCTATGTCTTAATATTCTAGCTGTTGCCCGCGTGTATGTCGCAAATTATCCCACGGGAACCTTCTACCGGGATGAAAAGTGTCCTATGTCTTAATATACTAGCTGTTGCCCGCGTGTATGTCGGAAATTATCCCACGGGAACCTTCTACCGGGATGGAAAGTATCCTATGTCTTAATATACTAGCTGTTGCCAGCGGCTTCGCTCGCGTGTATGTCGGAAATTATCCCACGGGAACCTTCTACCGGGATGAAAAGTATCCTATGTCTTAATATACTAGCTGTTGCCAGCGGCTTCGCCCGCGTGTATGTCGGAAATTATCCCACGGGAACCTTCTACCGGGATGAAAAGTATCCTATGTCTTAATATACTAGCTGTTGCCAGCGTGTATGTCGGAAATTATCCCACGGGAACCTTCTACCGGGATGAAAAGTATCCTATGTCTTAATATACTAGCTGTTGCCCGCGTGTATGTCGGAAATTATCCCGCGGGAACCTTCTACCGGGATGAAAAGTATCCTATGTCTTAATATACTAGCTGTTGCCAGCGGCTTCGCCCGCGTGTATGTCGGAAATTATCCCGCGGGAACCTTCTACCGGGATGAAAAGTATCCTATGTCTTAATATACTAGCTGTTGCCAGCGGCTTCGCTCGCGTGTATGTCGGAAATTATCCCACAGGAACCTTCTACCGGGATGAAAAGTATCCTATGTCTTAATATACTAGCTGTTGCCAGCGGCTTCGCTCGCGTGTATGTCGGAAATTATCCCGCGGGAACCTTCTACCGGGATGAAAGTATCCTATGTCTTAATATACTAGCTGTTCCCAGCGTGTATGTCGGAAATTATCCCACGGGAACCTTCTACCGGGATGAAAAGTATCCTATGTCTTAATATACTAGCTGTTGCCCGCGGCTTCGCTCGCGTGTATGTCGGAAATTATCCCACGGGAACCTTCTACTGGGATGAAAAGAATTCTATGTCTTAATATACTAGCTGTTGCCGCGGCTTCGCCCGCGTGTATGTCGGAAATTATCCCACGGGAACCTTCTACCGGGATGAAAAGTATCCTATGTCTTAATATACTAGCTGTTGCCCGCGTGTATGTCGGAAATTATCCCGCAGGAACCTTCTACCGGGATGAAAAGTATCCTATGTCTTAATATACTAGCTGTTGCCTGCGGCTTCGCTCGCGTGTATGTCGGAAATTATCCCGCGGGAACCTTCTGCCGGGATGAAAAGTATCCTATGTCTTAATATACTAGCTGTTGCCCGCGTGTATTTCGGAAATTATCCCACGGGAACCTTGTACCGGGATGAAAAGTATCCTATGTCTTAATATACTAGCTGTTGCCTGCGGCTTCGCTCGCGTGTATGTCGGAACTTATCCCGCGGGAACCTTCTACCGGGATGAAAAGTATCCTATGTCTTAATATACTAGCTGTTGCCAGCGTGTATGTCGGAAATTATCCCACGGGAACCTTCTACCGGGATGAAAAGTATCCTATGTCTTAATATACTAGCTGTTGCCCGCGTGTATGTCGGAAATTATCCCACGGGAACCTTCTACCGGGATGAAAAGTATCCTATGTCTTAATATACTAACTGTTGCCCGCGTGTATGTCGGAAATTATCCCGCGGGAACCTTCTACCGGGATGAAAAGTATCCTATGTCTTAATATACTAGCTGTTACCAGCGGCTTCGCCCGCGTGTATGTCGGAAATTATCCCGCGGGAACCTTCTACCGGGATGAAAAGTATCCTTTGTCTTAATATACTAGCTGTTGCCAGCGCCTTCGCTCGCGTGTATGTCGGAAATTATCCCGCGGGAACCTTCTACCGGGATGAAAAGTATCCTATGTCTTAATATACTAGCTGTTGCCAGCGGCTTCGCCCGCGTGTATGTCGGAAATTATCCCGCGGGAACCTTCTACCGGGATGAAAAGTATCCTATGTCTTAATATACTAGCTGTTGCCCGCGGCTTCGCTCGCGTGTATGTCGGAAATTACTTCGCGGGAACCTTCTACCGGGATGAAAAGTATCCTATGTCTTAATATACTAGGTGTTGCCCGCGGCTTCGTCCGCGTGTATGTCGGAAATTATCCCGCGGGAACCTTCTACCGGGATGAAAAGTATCCTATGTCTTAATATACTAGCTGTTGCCAGCGTGTATGTCGGAAATTATCCCACGGGAACCTTCTACCGGGATGAAAAGTATCCTATGTCTTAATATACTAGCTGTTGCCCGCGTGTATGTCGGAAATTATCACGCGGGAACCTTCTACCGGGATGAAAAGTATCCTATGTCTTAATATACTAGCTGTTGCCAGCGGCTTCGCCCGCGTGTATGTCGGAAATTATCCCACGGGAACCTTCTACCGGGATGAAAAGTATCCTATGTCTTAATATACTAGCTGTTGCCAGCGGCTTCGCCCGCGTGTATGTCGGAAATTATCCCACGGGAACCTTCTACCGGGATGAAAAGTATCCTATGTCTTAATATACTAGCTGTTGCCCGCGTGTATTTCGGAAATTATCCCACGGGAACCTTGTACCGGGATGAAAAGTATCCTATGTCTTAATATACTAGCTGTTGCCTGCGGCTTCGCTCGCGTGTGTGTCGGAAATTATCCCGCGGGAACCTTCTACCGGGATGAAAAGTATCCTATGTCTTAATATACTAGCTGTTGCCAGCGTGTATGTCGGAAATTATCCCACGGGAACCTTCTACCGGGATGAAAAGTATCCTATGTCTTAATATACTAGCTGTTGCCCGCGTGTATGTCGGAAATTATCCCACGGGAACCTTCTACCGGGATGAAAAGTATCCTATGTCTTAATATACTAGCTGTTACCAGCGGCTTCGCCCGCGTGTATGTCGGAAATTATCCCGCGGGAACCTTCTACCGGGATGAAAAGTATCCTTTGTCTTAATATACTAGCTGTTGCCAGCGCCTTCGCTCGCGTGTATGTCGGAAATTATCCCGCGGGAACCTTCTACCGGGATGAAAAGTATCCTATGTCTTAATATACTAGCTGTTGCCAGCGGCTTCGCCCGCGTGTATGTCGGAAATTATCCCGCGGGAACCTTCTACCGGGATGAAAAGTATCCTATGTCTTAATATACTAGCTGTTGCCCGCGGCTTCGCTCGCGTGTATGTCGGAAATTACTTCGCGGGAACCTTCTACCGGGATGAAAAGTATCCTATGTCTTAATATACTAGGTGTTTCCCGCGGCTTCGTCCGCGTGTATGTCGGAAATTATCCCGCGGGAACCTTCTACCGGGATGAAAAGTATCCTATGTCTTAATATACTAGCTGTTGCCAGCGTGTATGTCGGAAATTATCCCACGGGAACCTTCTACCGGGATGAAAAGTATCCTATGTCTTAATATACTAGCTGTTGCCCGCGTGTATGTCGGAAATTATCCCGCGGGAACCTTCTACCGGGATGAAAAGTATCCTATGTCTTAATATACTAGCTGTTGCCAGCGGCTTCGCCCGCGTGTATGTCGGAAATTATCCCGCGGGAACCTTCTACCGGGATGAAAAGTATCCTATGTCTTAATATACTAGCTGTTGCCAGCGGCTTCGCTCGCGTGTATGTCGGAAATTATCCCACGGGAACCTTCTACCGGGATGAAAAGTATCCTATGTCTTAATATACTAGCTGTTGCCAGCGGCTTCGCTCGCGTGTATGTCGGAAATTATCCCGCGGGAACCTTCTACCGGGATGAAAGTATCCTATGTCTTTATATACTAGCTGTTCCCAGCGTGTATGTCGGAAATTATCCCACGGGAACCTTCTACCGGGATGAAAAGTATCCTATGTCTTAATATACTAGCTGTTGCCCGCGGCTTCGCTCGCGTGTATGTCGGAAATTATCCCACGGGAACCTTCTACTGGGATGAAAAGAATTCTATGTCTTAATATACTAGCTGTTGCCGCGGCTTCGCCCGCGTGTATGTCGGAAATTATCCCACGGGAACCTTCTACCGGGATGAAAAGTATCCTATGTCTTAATATACTAGCTGTTGCCCGCGTGTATGTCGGAAATTATCCCGCAGGAACCTTCTACCGGGATGAAAAGTATCCTATGTCTTAATATACTAGCTGTTGCCTGCGGCTTCGCTCGCGTGTATGTCGGAAATTATCCCGCGGGAACCTTCTACCGGGATGAAAAGTATCCTATGTCTTAATATACTAGCTGTTGCCCGCGTGTATTTCGGAAATTATCCCACGGGAACCTTGTACCGGGATGAAAAGTATCCTATGTCTTAATATACTAGCTGTTGCCTGCGGCTTCGCTCGCGTGTATGTCGGAAATTATCCCGCGGGAACCTTCTACCGGGATGAAAAGTATCCTATGTCTTAATATACTAGCTGTTGCCAGCGCGTATGTCGGAAATTATCCCACGGGAACCTTCTACCGGGATGAAAAGTATCCTATGTCTTAATATACTAGCTGTTGCCCGCGTGTATGTCGGAAATTATCCCACGGGAACCTTCTACCGGGATGAAAAGTATCCTATGTCTTAATATACTAACTGTTGCCCGCGTGTATGTCGGAAATTATCCCGCGGGAACCTTCTACCGGGATGAAAAGTATCCTATGTCTTAATATACTAGCTGTTACCAGCGGCTTCGCCCGCGTGTATGTCGGAAATTATCCCGCGGGAACCTTCTACCGGGATGAAAAGTATCCTTTGTCTTAATATACTAGCTGTTGCCAGCGCCTTCGCTCGCGTGTATGTCGGAAATTATCCCGCGGGAACCTTCTACCGGGATGAAAAGTATCCTATGTCTTAATATACTAGCTGTTGCCAGCGGCTTCGCCCGCGTGTATGTCGGAAATTATCCCGCGGGAACCTTCTACCGGGATGAAAAGTATCCTATGTCTTAATATACTAGCTGTTGCCCGCGGCTTCGCTCGCGTGTATGTCGGAAATTACTTCGCGGGAACCTTCTACCGGGATGAAAAGTATCCTATGTCTTAATATACTAGGTGTTGCCCGCGGCTTCGTCCGCGTGTATGTCGGAAATTATCCCGCGGGACCTTCTACCGGGATGAAAAGTATCCTATGTCTTAATATACTAGCTGTTGCCCGCGTGTATGTCGCAAATTATCCCACGGGAACCTTCTACCGGGATGAAAAGTGTCCTATGTCTTAATATACTAGCTGTTGCCCGCGTGTTTGTCGGAAATTATCCCACGGGAACCTTCTACCGGGATGGAAAGTATCCTATGTCTTAATATACTAGCTGTTGCCAGCGGCTTCGCTCGCGTGTATGTCGGAAATTATCCCACGGGAACCTTCTACCGGGATGAAAAGTATCCTATGTCTTAATATACTAGCTGTTGCCAGCGGCTTCGCCCGCGTGTATGTCGGAAATTATCCCACGGGAACCTTCTACCGGGATGAAAAGTATCCTATGTCTTAATATACTAGCTGTTGCCAGTGTGTATGTCGGAAATTATCCCACGGGAACCTTCTACCGGGATGAAAAGTATCCTATGTCTTAATATACTAGCTGTTGCCCGCGTGTATGTCGGAAATTATCCCGCGGGAACCTTCTACCGGGATGAAAAGTATCCTATGTCTTAATATACTAGCTGTTGCCCGCGGCTTCGCCCGCGTGTATGTCGGAAATTATCCCACGGGAACCTTCTACCGGGATGAAAAGTATCCTATGTCTTAATATTCTAGCTGTTGCCCGCGTGTATGTCGCAAATTATCCCACGGGAACCTTCTACCGGGATGAAAAGTGTCCTATGTCTTAATATACTAGCTGTTGCCCGCGTGTATGTCGGAAATTATCCCACGGGAACCTTCTACCGGGATGGAAAGTATCCTATGTCTTAATATACTAGCTGTTGCCAGCGGCTTCGCTCGCGTGTATGTCGGAAATTATCCCACGGGAACCTTCTACCGGGATGAAAAGTATCCTATGTCTTAATATACTAGCTGTTGCCAGCGGCTTCGCCCGCGTGTATGTCGGAAATTATCCCACGGGAACCTTCTACCGGGATGAAAAGTATCCTATGTCTTAATATACTAGCTGTTGCCAGCGTGTATGTCGGAAATTATCCCACGGGAACCTTCTACCGGGATGAAAAGTATCCTATGTCTTAATATACTAGCTGTTGCCCGCGTGTATGTCGGAAATTATCCCGCGGGAACCTTCTACCGGGATGAAAAGTATCCTATGTCTTAATATACTAGCTGTTGCCAGCGGCTTCGCCCGCGTGTATGTCGGAAATTATCCCGCGGGAACCTTCTACCGGGATGAAAAGTATCCTATGTCTTAATATACTAGCTGTTGCCAGCGGCTTCGCTCGCGTGTATGTCGGAAATTATCCCACAGGAACCTTCTACCGGGATGAAAAGTATCCTATGTCTTAATATACTAGCTGTTGCCAGCGGCTTCGCTCGCGTGTATGTCGGAAATTATCCCGCGGGAACCTTCTACCGGGATGAAAGTATCCTATGTCTTTATATACTAGCTGTTCCCAGCGTGTATGTCGGAAATTATCCCACGGGAACCTTCTACCGGGATGAAAAGTATCCTATGTCTTAATATACTAGCTGTTGCCAGCGGCTTCGCTCGCGTGTATGTCGGAAATTATCCCGCGGGAACCTTCTACCGGGATGAAAGTATCCTATGTCTTTATATACTAGCTGTTCCCAGCGTGTATGTCGGAAATTATCCCACGGGAACCTTCTACCGGGATGAAAAGTATCCTATGTCTTAATATACTAGCTGTTGCCCGCGGCTTCGCTCGCGTGTATGTCGGAAATTATCCCACGGGAACCTTCTACTGGGATGAAAAGAATTCTATGTCTTAATATACTAGCTGTTGCCGCGGCTTCGCCCGCGTGTATGTCGGAAATTATCCCACGGGAACCTTCTACCGGGATGAAAAGTATCCTATGTCTTAATATACTAGCTGTTGCCCGCGTGTATGTCGGAAATTATCCCGCAGGAACCTTCTACCGGGATGAAAAGTATCCTATGTCTTAATATACTAGCTGTTGCCTGCGGCTTCGCTCGCGTGTATGTCGGAAATTATCCCGCGGGAACCTTCTGCCGGGATGAAAAGTATCCTATGTCTTAATATACTAGCTGTTGCCCGCGTGTATTTCGGAAATTATCCCACGGGAACCTTGTACCGGGATGAAAAGTATCCTATGTCTTAATATACTAGCTGTTGCCTGCGGCTTCGCTCGCGTGTATGTCGGAAATTATCCCGCGGGAACCTTCTACCGGGATGAAAAGTATCCTATGTCTTAATATACTAGCTGTTGCCAGCGTGTATGTCGGAAATTATCCCACGGGAACCTTCTACCGGGATGAAAAGTATCCTATGTCTTAATATACTAGCTGTTGCCCGCGTGTATGTCGGAAATTATCCCACGGGAACCTTCTACCGGGACGAAAAGTATCCTATGTCTTAATATACTAACTGTTGCCCGCGTGTATGTCGGAAATTATCCCGCGGGAACCTTCTACCGGGATGAAAAGTATCCTATGTCTTAATATACTAGCTGTTACCAGCGGCTTCGCCCGCGTGTATGTCGGAAATTATCCCGCGGGAACCTTCTACCGGGATGAAAAGTATCCTTTGTCTTAATATACTAGCTGTTGCCAGCGCCTTCGCTCGCGTGTATGTCGGAAATTATCCCGCGGGAACCTTCTACCGGGATGAAAAGTATCCTATGTCTTAATATACTAGCTGTTGCCAGCGGCTTCGCCCGCGTGTATGTCGGAAATTATCCCGCGGGAACCTTCTACCGGGATGAAAAGTATCCTATGTCTTAATATACTAGCTGTTGCCCGCGGCTTCGCTCGCGTGTATGTCGGAAATTACTTCGCGGGAACCTTCTACCGGGATGAAAAGTATCCTATGTCTTAATATACTAGGTGTTGCCCGCGGCTTCGTCCGCGTGTATGTCGGAAATTATCCCGCGGGAACCTTCTACCGGGATGAAAAGTATCCTATGTCTTAATATACTAGCTGTTGCCAGCGTGTATGTCGGAAATTATCCCACGGGAACCTTCTACCGGGATGAAAAGTATCCTATGTCTTAATATACTAGCTGTTGCCCGCGTGTATGTCGGAAATTATCCCGCGGGAACCTTCTACCGGGATGAAAAGTATCCTATGTCTTAATATACTAGCTGTTGCCAGCGGCTTCGCCCGCGTGTATGTCGGAAATTATCCCGCGGGAACCTTCTACCGGGATGAAAAGTATCCTATGTCTTAATATACTAGCTGTTGCCAGCGGCTTCGCTCGCGTGTATGTCGGAAATTATCCCACGGGAACCTTCTACCGGGATGGAAAGTATCCTATGTCTTAATATACTAGCTGTTGCCCGCGTGTATGTCGGAAATTATCCCACGGGAACCTTCTACCGGGATGGAAAGTATCCTATGTCTTAATATACTAGCTGTTGCCAGCGGCTTCGCTCGCGTGTATGTCGGAAATTATCCCACGGGAACCTTCTACCGGGATGAAAAGTATCCTATGTCTTAATATACTAGCTGTTGCCAGCGGCTTCGCCCGCGTGTATGTCGGAAATTATCCCACGGGAACCTTCTACCGGGATGAAAAGTATCCTATGTCTTAATATACTAGCTGTTGCCCGCGTGTATTTTGGAAATTATCCCACGGGAACCTTGTACCGGGATGAAAAGTATCCTATGTCTTAATATACTAGCTGTTGCCTGCGGCTTCGCTCGCGTGTATGTCGGAAATTATCCCGCGGGAACCTTCTACCGGGATGAAAAGTATCCTATGTCTTAATATACTAGCTGTTGCCAGCGTGTATGTCGGAAATTATCCCACGGGAACCTTCTACCGGGATGAAAAGTATCCTATGTCTTAATATACTAGCTGTTGCCCGCGTGTATGTCGGAAATTATCCCACGGGAACCTTCTACCGGGATGAAAAGTATCCTATGTCTTAATATACTAACTGTTGCCCGCGTGTATGTCGGAAATTATCCCGCGGGAACCTTCTACCGGGATGAAAAGTATCCTATGTCTTAATATACTAGCTGTTACCAGCGGCTTCGCCCGCGTGTATGTCGGAAATTATCCCGCGGGAACCTTCTACCGGGATGAAAAGTATCCTTTGTCTTAATATACTAGCTGTTGCCAGCGCCTTCGCTCGCGTGTATGTCGGAAATTATCCCGCGGGAACCTTCTACCGGGATGAAAAGTATCCTATGTCTTAATATACTAGCTGTTGCCAGCGGCTTCGCCCGCGTGTATGTCGGAAATTATCCCGCGGGAACCTTCTACCGGGATGAAAAGTATCCTATGTCTTAATATACTAGCTGTTGCCCGCGGCTTCGCTCGCGTGTATGTCGGAAATTACTTCGCGGGAACCTTCTACCGGGATGAAAAGTATCCTATGTCTTAATATACTAGGTGTTGCCCGCGGCTTCGTCCGCGTGTATGTCGGAAATTATCCCGCGGGAACCTTCTACCGGGATGAAAAGTATCCTATGTCTTAATATACTAGCTGTTGCCAGCGTGTATGTCGGAAATTATCCCACGGGAACCTTCTACCGGGATGAAAAGTATCCTATGTCTTAATATACTAGCTGTTGCCCGCGTGTATGTCGGAAATTATCCCGCGGGAACCTTCTACCGGGATGAAAAGTATCCTATGTCTTAATATACTAGCTGTTGCCAGCGGCTTCGCCCGCGTGTATGTCGGAAATTATCCCGCGGGAACCTTCTACCGGGATGAAAAGTATCCTATGTCTTAATATACTAGCTGTTGCCAGCGGCTTCGCTCGCGTGTATGTCGGAAATTATCCCACGGGAACCTTCTACCGGGATGAAAAGTATCCTATGTCTTAATATACTAGCTGTTGCCAGCGGCTTCGCTCGCGTGTATGTCGGAAATTATCCCGCGGGAACCTTCTACCGGGATGAAAGTATCCTATGTCTTTATATACTAGCTGTTCCCAGCGTGTATGTCGAAAATTATCCCACGGGAACCTTCTACCGGGATGAAAAGTATCCTATGTCTTAATATACTAGCTGTTGCCCGCGGCTTCGCTCGCGTGTATGTCGGAAATTATCCCACGGGAACCTTCTACTGGGATGAAAAGAATTCTATGTCTTAATATACTAGCTGTTGCCGCGGCTTCGCCCGCGTGTATGTCGGAAATTATCCCACGGGAACCTTCTACCGGGATGAAAAGTATCCTATGTCTTAATATACTAGCTGTTGCCCGCGTGTATGTCGGAAATTATCCCGCAAGAACCTTCTACCGGGATGAAAAGTATCCTATGTCTTAATATACTAGCTGTTGCCTGCGGCTTCGCTCGCGTGTATGTCGGAAATTATCCCGCGGGAACCTTCTACCGGGATGAAAAGTATCCTATGTCTTAATATACTAGCTGTTGCCCGCGTGTATTTCGGAAATTATCCCACGGGAACCTTGTACCGGGATGAAAAGTATCCTATGTCTTAATATACTAGCTGTTGCCTGCGGCTTCGCTCGCGTGTATGTCGGAAATTATCCCGCGGGAACCTTCTACCGGGATGAAAAGTATCCTATGTCTTAATATACTAGCTGTTGCCAGCGTGTATGTCGGAAATTATCCCACGGGAACCTTCTACCGGGATGAAAAGTATCCTATGTCTTAATATACTAGCTGTTGCCCGCGTGTATGTCGGAAATTATCCCGCGGGAACCTTCTACCGGGATGAAAAGTATCCTATGTCTTAATATACTAGCTGTTGCCAGCGTGTATGTCGGAAATTATCCCACGGGAACCTTCTACCGGGATGAAAAGTATCCTATGTCTTAATATACTAGCTGTTGCCCGCGTGTATGTCGGAAATTATCCCGCGGGAACCTTCTACCGGGATGAAAAGTATCCTATGTCTTAATATACTAGCTGTTACCAGCGGCTTCGCCCGCGTGTATGTCGGAAATTATCCCGCGGGAACCTTCTACCGGGATGAAAAGTATCCTTTGTCTTAATATACTAGCTGTTGCCAGCGCCTTCGCTCGCGTGTATGTCGGAAATTATCCCGCGGGAACCTTCTACCGGGATGAAAAGTATCCTATGTCTTAATATACTAGCTGTTGCCAGCGGCTTCGCCCGCGTGTATGTCGGAAATTATCCCGCGGGAACCTTCTACCGGGATGAAAAGTATCCTATGTCTTAATATACTAGCTGTTGCCCGCGGCTTCGCTCGCGTGTATGTCGGAAATTACTTCGCGGGAACCTTCTACCGGGATGAAAAGTATCCTATGTCTTAATATACTAGGTGTTGCCCGCGGCTTCGTCCGCGTGTATGTCGGAAATTATCCCGCGGGAACCTTCTACCGGGATGAAAAGTATCCTATGTCTTAATATACTAGCTGTTGCCCGCGTGTATGTCGCAAATTATCCCACGGGAACCTTCTACCGGGATGAAAAGTGTCCTATGTCTTAATATACTAGCTGTTGCCCGCGTGTATGTCGGAAATTATCCCACGGGAACCTTCTACCGGGATGGAAAGTATCCTATGTCTTAATATACTAGCTGTTGCCAGCGGCTTCGCTCGCGTGTATGTCGGAAATTATCCCACGGGAACCTTCTACCGGGATGAAAAGTATCCTATGTCTTAATATACTAGCTGTTGCCAGCGGCTTCGCCCGCGTGTATGTCGGAAATTATCCCACGGGAACCTTCTACCGGGATGAAAAGTATCCTATGTCTTAATATACTAGCTGTTGCCAGCGTGTATGTCGGAAATTATCCCACGGGAACCTTCTACCGGGATGAAAAGTATCCTATGTCTTAATATACTAGCTGTTGCCCGCGTGTATGTCGGAAATTATCCCGCGGGAACCTTCTACCGGGATGAAAAGTATCCTATGTCTTAATATACTAGCTGTTGCCCGCGGCTTCGCCCGCGTGTATGTCGGAAATTATCCCACGGGAACCTTCTACCGGGATGAAAAGTATCCTATGTCTTAATATTCTAGCTGTTGCCCGCGTGTATGTCGCAAATTATCCCACGGGAACCTTCTACCGGGATGAAAAGTGTCCTATGTCTTAATATACTAGCTGTTGCCCGCGTGTATGTCGGAAATTATCCCACGGGAACCTTCTACCGGGATGGAAAGTATCCTATGTCTTAATATACTAGCTGTTGCCAGCGGCTTCGCTCGCGTGTATGTCGGAAATTATCCCACGGGAACCTTCTACAGGGATGAAAAGTATCCTATGTCTTAATATACTAGCTGTTGCCAGCGGCTTCGCCCGCGTGTATGTCGGAAATTATCCCACGGGAACCTTCTACCGGGATGAAAAGTATCCTATGTCTTAATATACTAGCTGTTGCCAGCGTGTATGTCGGAAATTATCCCACGGGAACCTTCTACCGGGATGAAAAGTATCCTATGTCTTAATATACTAGCTGTTGCCCGCGTGTATGTCGGAAATTATCCCGCGGGAACCTTCTACCGGGATGAAAAGTATCCTATGTCTTAATATACTAGCTGTTGCCAGCGGCTTCGCCCGCGTGTATGTCGGAAATTATCCCGCGGGAACCTTCTACCGGGATGAAAAGTATCCTATGTCTTAATATACTAGCTGTTGCCAGCGGCTTCGCTCGCGTGTATGTCGGAAATTATCCCACAGGAACCTTCTACCGGGATGAAAAGTATCCTATGTCTTAATATACTAGCTGTTGCCAGCGGCTTCGCTCGCGTGTATGTCGGAAATTATCCCGCGGGAACCTTCTACCGGGATGAAAGTATCCTATGTCTTAATATACTAGCTGTTGCCCGCGGCTTCGCTCGCGTGTATGTCGGAAATTACTTCGCGGGAACCTTCTACCGGGATGAAAAGTATCCTATGTCTTAATATACTAGCTGTTGCCAGCGTGTATGTCGGAAATTATCCCACGGGAACCTTCTACCGGGATGAAAAGTATCCTATGCCTTAATATACTAGCTGTTGCCCGCGTGTATGTCGGAAATTATCCCACGGGAACCTTCTACCGGGATGAAAAGTATCCTATGTCTTAATATACTAACTGTTGCCCGCGTGTATGTCGGAAATTATCCCGCGGGAACCTTCTACCGGGATGAAAAGTATCCTATGTCTTAATATACTAGCTGTTACCAGCGGCTTCGCCCGCGTGTATGTCGGAAATTATCCCGCGGGAACCTTCTACCGGGATGAAAAGTATCCTTTGTCTTAATATACTAGCTGTTGCCAGCGCCTTCGCTCGCGTGTATGTCGGAAATTATCCCGCGGGAACCTTCTACCGGGATGAAAAGTATCCTATGTCTTAATATACTAGCTGTTGCCAGCGGCTTCGCCCGCGTGTATGTCGGAAATTATTTCGCGGGAACCTTCTACCGGGATGAAAAGTATCCTATGTCTTAATATACTAGCTGTTGCCCGCGGCTTCGCTCGCGTGTATGTCGGAAATTACTTCGCGGGAACCTTCTACCGGGATGAAAAGTATCCTATGTCTTAATATACTAGGTGTTGCCCGCGGCTTCGTCCGCGTGTATGTCGGAAATTATCCCGCGGGAACCTTCTACCGGGATGAAAAGTATCCTATGTCTTAATATACTAGCTGTTGCCAGCGTGTATGTCGGAAATTATCCCACGGGAACCTTCTACCGGGATGAAAAGTATCCTATGTCTTAATATACTAGCTGTTGCCCGCGTGTATGTCGGAAATTATCCCGCGGGAACCTTCTACCGGGATGAAAAGTATCCTATGTCTTAATATACTAGCTGTTGCCAGCGGCTTCGCCCGCGTGTATGTCGGAAATTATCCCACGGGAACCTTCTACCGGGATGAAAAGTATCCTATGTCTTAATATACTAGCTGTTGCCAGCGGCTTCGCCCGCGTGTATGTCGGAAATTATCCCACGGGAACCTTCTACCGGGATGAAAAGTATCCTATGTCTTAATATACTAGCTGTTGCCCGCGTGTATTTCGGAAATTATCCCACGGGAACCTTGTACCGGGATGAAAAGTATCCTATGTCTTAATATACTAGCTGTTGCCTGCGGCTTCGCTCGCGTGTGTGTCGGAAATTATCCCGCGGGAACCTTCTACCGGGATGAAAAGTATCCTATGTCTTAATATACTAGCTGTTGCCAGCGTGTATGTCGGAAATTATCCCACGGGAACCTTCTACCGGGATGAAAAGTATCCTATGTCTTAATATACTAGCTGTTGCCCGCGTGTATGTCGGAAATTATCCCACGGGAACCTTCTACCGGGATGAAAAGTATCCTATGTCTTAATATACTAGCTGTTACCAGCGGCTTCGCCCGCGTGTATGTCGGAAATTATCCCGCGGGAACCTTCTACCGGGATGAAAAGTATCCTTTGTCTTAATATACTAGCTGTTGCCAGCGCCTTCGCTCGCGTGTATGTCGGAAATTATCCCGCGGGAACCTTCTACCGGGATGAAAAGTATCCTATGTCTTAATATACTAGCTGTTGCCAGCGGCTTCGCCCGCGTGTATGTCGGAAATTATCCCGCGGGAACCTTCTACCGGGATGAAAAGTATCCTATGTCTTAATATACTAGCTGTTGCCCGCGGCTTCGCTCGCGTGTATGTCGGAAATTACTTCGCGGGAACCTTCTACCGGGATGAAAAGTATCCTATCGATGGCCCCACCGAATAAACGTGCAAGAGTTCTTACACGATTTTTTTATTATTTCATATTTCGTTTCTTTTGCCTACGTTGGACCTACTTAATTTTTTTTATGAATTTTAGACCCAAAACACGCCTATTATATTAGTGAATTTCTTTATTCTAGGGAAATAATTAATTTTAAAATTATAGGAATAATAATTTATGCTATAATTACATACTTTTTGAGTCGCCAATCACACAAGAATAAACATGTTAAAACCTACAGATGTTTGAGAAGATTTGTGATTGTTTTCGAATTTGGGTAATGTCTTCTTACACGTTTATTCGTGTAGAAATGTATGCAAATTTTATTACTAATGTTTTATTCCACAAAATGGAACTTTGAATATAAATGGGTTATTAAAATTAAAGTATTGCATTGTCTATTATTATAATTATTTTTTTCTAACAATTGTGTTACAGATTCAAACATTAATATTCTTTGCATGTTAGTTTAAGTTTATAGCTAGTAAAGGTAAATAAACAAATATTTGCGCGATAAATTCTATTGCAATCGTACGTAACGTTAGAAAGGGGTACGGGGGGTAAGATGCGAGTGAAATTAGGTGACTAGCTCGGAAGGTCAGTCTTGTTGTGATTCCATGCGCGCTATTACGTTATTTTGTTTCGCGCAATTAAATTCGATTATAATTGTTATTATAGTCAAATTGTTGTTTTGTAATTAAGTATAACAATGAGTAGGTATCGGAATGCTTCTAGTCGCTGCAAAAGGATATTAGAATTAGCGAACTGTCAACGAAATAAAGGTAAGAACCAACTTTAATATTTGTAAGTATAAATATTATCAAATGTTTTAGCTAAGACCGATATAAAGAGACCCCGGTGCTAATTTAAAGCTTATGTGGCTATTCGTCTGTGTATATTACATTGGTGAAGATCTGACGGAGATCTCTGGATATACACAGCGGTACTTTTCAATAGATTACTACAAATCACTCGTTATTGCTGTAATAGCATGTGTATGTGTATTTTGTACCAATAAAAATGAAAGAATAAAAATAATTATTATGGTGACCTTGAGCTAATGATGTGTCAATGAATAGAGCATTTAATGTGCCTAACTGCTAAACTAGGTACTCGAAAAAAGCATGTATAGGCTTTTTAATTCGGTTTCCATGAATAGATAAACAATGTAGTTGCTTGTTTTACAGAGTTTTCAATTTTATTTATTTTCAGATAATAAGAATGAGGGTGATAATAGTATTGTATTTGAAGAACAAAACAAAAATACATTCGGAGAACAGATTACTTCTTCACCATCAGGTAAAAATTAAGCTTCATAACTATTGTATCAATCATTGACGTCTCGTTGATACCTATTTTCTTTTTAGAGTTCCCTACTAAAATAGTCACGGGATTCTATTATTCATGAAAAATATAATCCGAAACTTCTTACGACTACAAATTCCGTGGACCTCTCCAGGGTATTTGCAGTTTTATGCACTTGTATGTCTCGCCCCGCGGTGGGATATTATTATGTGGTCACTATGCTTTGCGTTACAAACTTGTTGACAATGGAAGATGCCACTATTCAGGGTGTACTATGGGAAGGCCCCTTCTTAGCACCTTCAATATCTCCCACTCAGTGATTAGTAGGTACGGTAAGATGATCAGTTTGCCACACCTTGCTCATACATTATAGGGATTCAATTGTTGAAAAGTATTGCAGTAAGTAAATAGTATAATCTCTTTAATTTGTTTCAGAAAGTTTCACATGTCTATCGCGAAGTTCTTTTCCTATTGATGGTATATTAGAGTTCAATGGAGTCAACTCTGATGATTTTATTTCTGAGACCCAACTGGTAACTAGTGTATCGCTACAAGAAACTAATAATATGTCACCACCAAATGTTCCAGGAATTGAACTTTTAGATATTTCTCATAATCATGTTATTGAACCATTAATACCGGCGATAGAATGTCCTACATCGCAATCTTTGATTCATAATGATTTACAGACAATGATAATCCAATTTTAATGACGCCGTCAAATCAGCAAAAAATTAATTTTATAGCTTCGCCAAGTGTTTTATACGTAAATGAGGATTATGATTTGAGAAGTATATCCGATTTAGAGGGTATTTTAAGTAATATTGAAACCCAGAACAGTTCACCAGGTATTGTACCCTCAGAATTGGAAAAAAGAACCATGACCCCTACTGAAATACTTAAAAGAAAAAGAAAAATAAATCGTGATTTATGGAAAGATCGCAAAAACAAAGCCCTAAAAAATTCTGGTCAAAGCTATGAAAGTGTCAGAACTAACAAAAAAAATCCAGAAAAATCTATTAGACCACCTTGTAACTGCAAATTGAAATGTTATGAAAAGGTAAATGAAGATATGAGGAAGAACATCTCTAAGAAATTTTGGGATATCGGCGACCATGAAAGACAGTGGGATTTCATTAATTGTTACGTAAAGAAGGAACACTTTAAAAAAATTACAGTAGAACGTAAAAATAATCGTACTCAAATATTAATATACCAACTTCCTGATGATACTAATTTGAATATTAAAATTTGTAAAACCATGTTTTTAAATACTTTGTCTATTACGCAGCAAGTAGTTTATACAGCTATTGAGAAATTAGGGGGTAGTAATAAAATGAAAGATAATAGAGGAAATCATAAAAATAGGCCAAGGAAGATGTCAGAAGAGACTGAGAAAAGCATAACTTACCATGTAAACCTCTTCGAAAGAGTTGAAGCACACTACGTTCGGAAAGATAGCCAGAAAGAATACCTTTGTGAAACATTAAATATATCAAAAATGCATCGACTGTACTTAGAATGGATGGACACAAACACGCAGTATAATATAACATGCAAAGCAACTAAACGCCAGTACGAAATAATATTTAACACCAAATTTAATATTTCCTTCCATAAACCTAAAAAAGATTTATGTGAATTATGTTCGATTTACAAAACATCTGATAGTACAAGAAAAGAACAGTTAAAAGCTGATTATCAAAAGCATTTGAGAGAAAAGGAATTGGTAAGGCAGTTAAAGGAACAAGAAAAAGAAAAATTTGATACAAAGGACAGTGTTGTAGCATGTTTTGATCTAGAAAAAGTATTAAGTATCCCTCAAAGTGAAGTAGGAATATTTCATTATAAACCTAAGTATCCTGTCTATAACTTTACTGTTTATAATATTTTAGAGAAAAAAGGATACTGTTACGTTTGGCATTGTCAGATTGCGAAGAGGGGAGCCATAGAAATAGCGAGTTGCCTGTGGTTATTTATCCAAGCTTACGTTGAGTTAGGAGTTAAAAATATATCTTTTTACTCCGATTCATGCACTGGGCAAAATCGTAACCGATTTGTGTTTGCCATGTTCTCTTTAGCATCGAAGAAATTTAACATCAAAATAACTCATCGATTTTTAGACAAGGGCCATAGCCAATCGGAGGGTGACTCTATGCATGCTGCTATCGAGCGTTCAAAGAAAAGACATACTATATACACTCCCGATCAAATGTATTACTTGATAGAGAATGCTAAAGTTACTGGGCACAAGTACCAAGTAAAACAAATGACACAAAATGATTTTATGGATTTC
This sequence comes from Dicycla oo, assembly GCA_948252095.1. NCBI lineage: Eukaryota > Metazoa > Arthropoda > Insecta > Lepidoptera > Noctuidae > Dicycla > Dicycla oo. The sequence continues at coordinate 19,138,742 of OX411728.1, forward strand.
AAAGAGTTAATAAAGGGGAAGAATTGGTTAAAGGACACAAACGGCGATAAAATTTACTGGAGCAAAATAAAAGAAGTAAACTTCTCTCATGATCATCCTCATACAATTTACTTCAGGTATAGTTTGGAAGACGAATTACGAGAGATGCAAATCATGATAAGGACTAACTCAAGAAGGCGGCGTGGAGAACCTACAGAAGATGCTGAAAGCTTAAAACTAGCGTACACTGGAATGTTACCTATACCACTTCCGTTATTTAAGGATTTGAGGAGTCTGTGTGATTCAGGAACAATACCAAACCATTATCAAAGTTTTTATAAAAATCTACTGCCATTGGAAAACTCCATCTCGGTCTCCAATGACAGTGAGGAGGAGGATTAGTGTTTCTAATATTGCAATTCGTTATTTTTTTTTTTAATCAAGAAGACTAGTACTTTGTGTTCACGTTGATAAATACATAATTATATTTTTCTATTCTATATAATATCTGTATTTTATTTCATCCTTTTAAAAATTATTTATATTATTATACCATGCATAAACAAAGATGTATTACATTAATGATAAATGATCTTATTAACACTAATATAAATGCATGCGTACATTCAAATCATATTATAGCAGAACAATGTACTGTAAACAAGCGTGTAAATAGTTATAGCTGGGTTCAAAAATAAACTCGACTTACGGAGAATAATAATGTAACAATACAGTACGTTTTATTCGTTGTGTATTATTACACGAATAAACGTGTAATGATAAATTACTGTGACCTAGTCATGCAAATTTCACAAGAGTAAAAACATTAAATAGTTTTTCATAAATTTCTTGAAACTCGTGGATGTTTTAAAAAAAGTAAATATACAAGTCTATAGTTTATTTTTTTACCTATAATTCGATTGTACATTATTTATACCTATTTACAATGAAATGAGCGTTATTGAAGTTTAAACGTTTTTATTTTTTGCTGAAAAGTTGTCGCTTTTCTCTTACACGTTTATTCGGTGGGGCCATCGCTATGTCTTAATATACTAGGTGTTTCCCGCGGCTTCGTCCGCGTGTATGTCGGAAATTATCCCGCGGGAACCTTCTACCGGGATGAAAAGTATCCTATGTCTTAATATACTAGCTGTTGCCAGCGTGTATGTCGGAAATTATCCCACGGGAACCTTCTACCGGGATGAAAAGTATCCTATGTCTTAATATACTAGCTGTTGCCCGCGTGTATGTCGGAAATTATCCCGCGGGAACCTTCTACCGGGATGAAAAGTATCCTATGTCTTAATATACTAGCTGTTGCCAGCGGCTTCGCCCGCGTGTATGTCGGAAATTATCCCGCGGGAACCTTCTACCGGGATGAAAAGTATCCTATGTCTTAATATACTAGCTGTTGCCAGCGGCTTCGCTCGCGTGTATGTCGGAAATTATCCCACGGGAACCTTCTACCGGGATGAAAAGTATCCTATGTCTTAATATACTAGCTGTTGCCAGCGGCTTCGCTCGCGTGTATGTCGGAAATTATCCCGCGGGAACCTTCTACCGGGATGAAAGTATCCTATGTCTTTATATACTAGCTGTTCCCAGCGTGTATGTCGGAAATTATCCCACGGGAACCTTCTACCGGGATGAAAAGTATCCTATGTCTTAATATACTAGCTGTTGCCCGCGGCTTCGCTCGCGTGTATGTCGGAAATTATCCCACGGGAACCTTCTACTGGGATGAAAAGAATTCTATGTCTTAATATACTAGCTGTTGCCGCGGCTTCGCCCGCGTGTATGTCGGAAATTATCCCACGGGAACCTTCTACCGGGATGAAAAGTATCCTATGTCTTAATATACTAGCTGTTGCCCGCGTGTATGTCGGAAATTATCCCGCAGGAACCTTCTACCGGGATGAAAAGTATCCTATGTCTTAATATACTAGCTGTTGCCTGCGGCTTCGCTCGCGTGTATGTCGGAAATTATCCCGCGGGAACCTTCTACCGGGATGAAAAGTATCCTATGTCTTAATATACTAGCTGTTGCCCGCGTGTATTTCGGAAATTATCCCACGGGAACCTTGTACCGGGATGAAAAGTATCCTATGTCTTAATATACTAGCTGTTGCCTGCGGCTTCGCTCGCGTGTATGTCGGAAATTATCCCGCGGGAACCTTCTACCGGGATGAAAAGTATCCTATGTCTTAATATACTAGCTGTTGCCAGCGCGTATGTCGGAAATTATCCCACGGGAACCTTCTACCGGGATGAAAAGTATCCTATGTCTTAATATACTAGCTGTTGCCCGCGTGTATGTCGGAAATTATCCCACGGGAACCTTCTACCGGGATGAAAAGTATCCTATGTCTTAATATACTAACTGTTGCCCGCGTGTATGTCGGAAATTATCCCGCGGGAACCTTCTACCGGGATGAAAAGTATCCTATGTCTTAATATACTAGCTGTTACCAGCGGCTTCGCCCGCGTGTATGTCGGAAATTATCCCGCGGGAACCTTCTACCGGGATGAAAAGTATCCTTTGTCTTAATATACTAGCTGTTGCCAGCGCCTTCGCTCGCGTGTATGTCGGAAATTATCCCGCGGGAACCTTCTACCGGGATGAAAAGTATCCTATGTCTTAATATACTAGCTGTTGCCAGCGGCTTCGCCCGCGTGTATGTCGGAAATTATCCCGCGGGAACCTTCTACCGGGATGAAAAGTATCCTATGTCTTAATATACTAGCTGTTGCCCGCGGCTTCGCTCGCGTGTATGTCGGAAATTACTTCGCGGGAACCTTCTACCGGGATGAAAAGTATCCTATGTCTTAATATACTAGGTGTTGCCCGCGGCTTCGTCCGCGTGTATGTCGGAAATTATCCCGCGGGACCTTCTACCGGGATGAAAAGTATCCTATGTCTTAATATACTAGCTGTTGCCCGCGTGTATGTCGCAAATTATCCCACGGGAACCTTCTACCGGGATGAAAAGTGTCCTATGTCTTAATATACTAGCTGTTGCCCGCGTGTTTGTCGGAAATTATCCCACGGGAACCTTCTACCGGGATGGAAAGTATCCTATGTCTTAATATACTAGCTGTTGCAAGCGGCTTCGCTCGCGTGTATGTCGGAAATTATCCCACGGGAACCTTCTACCGGGATGAAAAGTATCCTATGTCTTAATATACTAGCTGTTGCCAGCGGCTTCGCCCGCGTGTATGTCGGAAATTATCCCACGGGAACCTTCTACCGGGATGAAAAGTATCCTATGTCTTAATATACTAGCTGTTGCCAGCGTGTATGTCGGAAATTATCCCACGGGAACCTTCTACCGGGATGAAAAGTATCCTATGTCTTAATATACTAGCTGTTGCCCGCGTGTATGTCGGAAATTATCCCGCGGGAACCTTCTACCGGGATGAAAAGTATCCTATGTCTTAATATACTAGCTGTTGCCCGCGGCTTCGCCCGCGTGTATGTCGGAAATTATCCCACGGGAACCTTCTACCGGGATGAAAAGTATCCTATGTCTTAATATTCTAGCTGTTGCCCGCGTGTATGTCGCAAATTATCCCACGGGAACCTTCTACCGGGATGAAAAGTGTCCTATGTCTTAATATACTAGCTGTTGCCCGCGTGTATGTCGGAAATTATCCCACGGGAACCTTCTACCGGGATGGAAAGTATCCTATGTCTTAATATACTAGCTGTTGCCAGCGGCTTCGCTCGCGTGTATGTCGGAAATTATCCCACGGGAACCTTCTACCGGGATGAAAAGTATCCTATGTCTTAATATACTAGCTGTTGCCAGCGGCTTCGCCCGCGTGTATGTCGGAAATTATCCCACGGGAACCTTCTACCGGGATGAAAAGTATCCTATGTCTTAATATACTAGCTGTTGCCAGCGTGTATGTCGGAAATTATCCCACGGGAACCTTCTACCGGGATGAAAAGTATCCTATGTCTTAATATACTAGCTGTTGCCCGCGTGTATGTCGGAAATTATCCCGCGGGAACCTTCTACCGGGATGAAAAGTATCCTATGTCTTAATATACTAGCTGTTGCCAGCGGCTTCGCCCGCGTGTATGTCGGAAATTATCCCGCGGGAACCTTCTACCGGGATGAAAAGTATCCTATGTCTTAATATACTAGCTGTTGCCAGCGGCTTCGCTCGCGTGTATGTCGGAAATTATCCCACAGGAACCTTCTACCGGGATGAAAAGTATCCTATGTCTTAATATACTAGCTGTTGCCAGCGGCTTCGCTCGCGTGTATGTCGGAAATTATCCCGCGGGAACCTTCTACCGGGATGAAAGTATCCTATGTCTTTATATACTAGCTGTTCCCAGCGTGTATGTCGGAAATTATCCCACGGGAACCTTCTACCGGGATGAAAAGTATCCTATGTCTTAATATACTAGCTGTTGCCAGCGGCTTCGCTCGCGTGTATGTCGGAAATTATCCCGCGGGAACCTTCTACCGGGATGAAAGTATCCTATGTCTTTATATACTAGCTGTTCCCAGCGTGTATGTCGGAAATTATCCCACGGGAACCTTCTACCGGGATGAAAAGTATCCTATGTCTTAATATACTAGCTGTTGCCCGCGGCTTCGCTCGCGTGTATGTCGGAAATTATCCCACGGGAACCTTCTACTGGGATGAAAAGAATTCTATGTCTTAATATACTAGCTGTTGCCGCGGCTTCGCCCGCGTGTATGTCGGAAATTATCCCACGGGAACCTTCTACCGGGATGAAAAGTATCCTATGTCTTAATATACTAGCTGTTGCCCGCGTGTATGTCGGAAATTATCCCGCAGGAACCTTCTACCGGGATGAAAAGTATCCTATGTCTTAATATACTAGCTGTTGCCTGCGGCTTCGCTCGCGTGTATGTCGGAAATTATCCCGCGGGAACCTTCTGCCGGGATGAAAAGTATCCTATGTCTTAATATACTAGCTGTTGCCCGCGTGTATTTCGGAAATTATCCCACGGGAACCTTGTACCGGGATGAAAAGTATCCTATGTCTTAATATACTAGCTGTTGCCTGCGGCTTCGCTCGCGTGTATGTCGGAAATTATCCCGCGGGAACCTTCTACCGGGATGAAAAGTATCCTATGTCTTAATATACTAGCTGTTGCCAGCGTGTATGTCGGAAATTATCCCACGGGAACCTTCTACCGGGATGAAAAGTATCCTATGTCTTAATATACTAGCTGTTGCCCGCGTGTATGTCGGAAATTATCCCACGGGAACCTTCTACCGGGACGAAAAGTATCCTATGTCTTAATATACTAACTGTTGCCCGCGTGTATGTCGGAAATTATCCCGCGGGAACCTTCTACCGGGATGAAAAGTATCCTATGTCTTAATATACTAGCTGTTACCAGCGGCTTCGCCCGCGTGTATGTCGGAAATTATCCCGCGGGAACCTTCTACCGGGATGAAAAGTATCCTTTGTCTTAATATACTAGCTGTTGCCAGCGCCTTCGCTCGCGTGTATGTCGGAAATTATCCCGCGGGAACCTTCTACCGGGATGAAAAGTATCCTATGTCTTAATATACTAGCTGTTGCCAGCGGCTTCGCCCGCGTGTATGTCGGAAATTATCCCGCGGGAACCTTCTACCGGGATGAAAAGTATCCTATGTCTTAATATACTAGCTGTTGCCCGCGGCTTCGCTCGCGTGTATGTCGGAAATTACTTCGCGGGAACCTTCTACCGGGATGAAAAGTATCCTATGTCTTAATATACTAGGTGTTGCCCGCGGCTTCGTCCGCGTGTATGTCGGAAATTATCCCGCGGGAACCTTCTACCGGGATGAAAAGTATCCTATGTCTTAATATACTAGCTGTTGCCAGCGTGTATGTCGGAAATTATCCCACGGGAACCTTCTACCGGGATGAAAAGTATCCTATGTCTTAATATACTAGCTGTTGCCCGCGTGTATGTCGGAAATTATCCCGCGGGAACCTTCTACCGGGATGAAAAGTATCCTATGTCTTAATATACTAGCTGTTGCCAGCGGCTTCGCCCGCGTGTATGTCGGAAATTATCCCGCGGGAACCTTCTACCGGGATGAAAAGTATCCTATGTCTTAATATACTAGCTGTTGCCAGCGGCTTCGCTCGCGTGTATGTCGGAAATTATCCCACGGGAACCTTCTACCGGGATGGAAAGTATCCTATGTCTTAATATACTAGCTGTTGCCCGCGTGTATGTCGGAAATTATCCCACGGGAACCTTCTACCGGGATGGAAAGTATCCTATGTCTTAATATACTAGCTGTTGCCAGCGGCTTCGCTCGCGTGTATGTCGGAAATTATCCCACGGGAACCTTCTACCGGGATGAAAAGTATCCTATGTCTTAATATACTAGCTGTTGCCAGCGGCTTCGCCCGCGTGTATGTCGGAAATTATCCCACGGGAACCTTCTACCGGGATGAAAAGTATCCTATGTCTTAATATACTAGCTGTTGCCCGCGTGTATTTTGGAAATTATCCCACGGGAACCTTGTACCGGGATGAAAAGTATCCTATGTCTTAATATACTAGCTGTTGCCTGCGGCTTCGCTCGCGTGTATGTCGGAAATTATCCCGCGGGAACCTTCTACCGGGATGAAAAGTATCCTATGTCTTAATATACTAGCTGTTGCCAGCGTGTATGTCGGAAATTATCCCACGGGAACCTTCTACCGGGATGAAAAGTATCCTATGTCTTAATATACTAGCTGTTGCCCGCGTGTATGTCGGAAATTATCCCACGGGAACCTTCTACCGGGATGAAAAGTATCCTATGTCTTAATATACTAACTGTTGCCCGCGTGTATGTCGGAAATTATCCCGCGGGAACCTTCTACCGGGATGAAAAGTATCCTATGTCTTAATATACTAGCTGTTATCAGCGGCTTTGCCCGCGTGTATGTCGGAAATTATCCCGCGGGAACCTTCTACCGGGATGAAAAGTATCCTTTGTCTTAATATACTAGCTGTTGCCAGCGCCTTCGCTCGCGTGTATGTCGGAAATTATCCCGCGGGAACCTTCTACCGGGATGAAAAGTATCCTATGTCTTAATATACTAGCTGTTGCCAGCGGCTTCGCCCGCGTGTATGTCGGAAATTATCCCGCGGGAACCTTCTACCGGGATGAAAAGTATCCTATGTCTTAATATACTAGCTGTTGCCCGCGGCTTCGTCCGCGTGTATGTCGGAAATTATCCCGCGGGAACCTTCTACCGGGATGAAAAGTATCCTATGTCTTAATATACTAGCTGTTGCCAGCGTGTATGTCGGAAATTATCCCACGGGAACCTTCTACCGGGATGAAAAGTATCCTATGTCTTAATATACTAGCTGTTGCCCGCGTGTATGTCGGAAATTATCCCGCGGGAACCTTCTACCGGGATGAAAAGTATCCTATGTCTTAATATACTAGCTGTTGCCAGCGGCTTCGCCCGCGTGTATGTCGGAAATTATCCCGCGGGAACCTTCTACCGGGATGAAAAGTATCCTATGTCTTAATATACTAGCTGTTGCCAGCGGCTTCGCTCGCGTGTATGTCGGAAATTATCCCACGGGAACCTTCTACCGGGATGAAAAGTATCCTATGTCTTAATATACTAGCTGTTGCCAGCGGCTTCGCTCGCGTGTATGTCGGAAATTATCCCGCGGGAACCTTCTACCGGGATGAAAGTATCCTATGTCTTTATATACTAGCTGTTCCCAGCGTGTATGTCGGAAATTATCCCACGGGAACCTTCTACCGGGATGAAAAGTATCCTATGTCTTAATATACTAGCTGTTGCCCGCGGCTTCGCTCGCGTGTATGTCGGAAATTATCCCACGGGAACCTTCTACTGGGATGAAAAGAATTCTATGTCTTAATATACTAGCTGTTGCCGCGGCTTCGCCCGCGTGTATGTCGGAAATTATCCCACGGGAACCTTCTACCGGGATGAAAAGTATCCTATGTCTTAATATACTAGCTGTTGCCCGCGTGTATGTCGGAAATTATCCCGCAAGAACCTTCTACCGGGATGAAAAGTATCCTATGTCTTAATATACTAGCTGTTGCCTGCGGCTTCGCTCGCGTGTATGTCGGAAATTATCCCGCGGGAACCTTCTACCGGGATGAAAAGTATCCTATGTCTTAATATACTAGCTGTTGCCCGCGTGTATTTCGGAAATTATCCCACGGGAACCTTGTACCGGGATGAAAAGTATCCTATGTCTTAATATACTAGCTGTTGCCTGCGGCTTCGCTCGCGTGTATGTCGGAAATTATCCCGCGGGAACCTTCTACCGGGATGAAAAGTATCCTATGTCTTAATATACTAGCTGTTGCCAGCGTGTATGTCGGAAATTATCCCACGGGAACCTTCTACCGGGATGAAAAGTATCCTATGTCTTAATATACTAGCTGTTGCCCGCGTGTATGTCGGAAATTATCCCACGGGAACCTTCTACCGGGATGAAAAGTATCCTATGTCTTAATATACTAACTGTTGCCCGCGTGTATGTCGGAAATTATCCCGCGGGAACCTTCTACCGGGATGAAAAGTATCCTATGTCTTAATATACTAGCTGTTACCAGCGGCTTCGCCCGCGTGTATGTCGGAAATTATCCCGCGGGAACCTTCTACCGGGATGAAAAGTATCCTTTGTCTTAATATACTAGCTGTTGCCAGCGCCTTCGCTCGCGTGTATGTCGGAAATTATCCCGCGGGAACCTTCTACCGGGATGAAAAGTATCCTATGTCTTAATATACTAGCTGTTGCCAGCGGCTTCGCCCGCGTGTATGTCGGAAATTATCCCGCGGGAACCTTCTACCGGGATGAAAAGTATCCTATGTCTTAATATACTAGCTGTTGCCCGCGGCTTCGCTCGCGTGTATGTCGGAAATTACTTCGCGGGAACCTTCTACCGGGATGAAAAGTATCCTATGTCTTAATATACTAGGTGTTGCCCGCGGCTTCGTCCGCGTGTATGTCGGAAATTATCCCGCGGGAACCTTCTACCGGGATGAAAAGTATCCTATGTCTTAATATACTAGCTGTTGCCCGCGTGTATGTCGCAAATTATCCCACGGGAACCTTCTACCGGGATGAAAAGTGTCCTATGTCTTAATATACTAGCTGTTGCCCGCGTGTATGTCGGAAATTATCCCACGGGAACCTTCTACCGGGATGGAAAGTATCCTATGTCTTAATATACTAGCTGTTGCCAGCGGCTTCGCTCGCGTGTATGTCGGAAATTATCCCACGGGAACCTTCTACCGGGATGAAAAGTATCCTATGTCTTAATATACTAGCTGTTGCCAGCGGCTTCGCCCGCGTGTATGTCGGAAATTATCCCACGGGAACCTTCTACCGGGATGAAAAGTATCCTATGTCTTAATATACTAGCTGTTGCCAGCGTGTATGTCGGAAATTATCCCACGGGAACCTTCTACCGGGATGAAAAGTATCCTATGTCTTAATATACTAGCTGTTGCCCGCGTGTATGTCGGAAATTATCCCGCGGGAACCTTCTACCGGGATGAAAAGTATCCTATGTCTTAATATACTAGCTGTTGCCCGCGGCTTCGCCCGCGTGTATGTCGGAAATTATCCCACGGGAACCTTCTACCGGGATGAAAAGTATCCTATGTCTTAATATTCTAGCTGTTGCCCGCGTGTATGTCGCAAATTATCCCACGGGAACCTTCTACCGGGATGAAAAGTGTCCTATGTCTTAATATACTAGCTGTTGCCCGCGTGTATGTCGGAAATTATCCCACGGGAACCTTCTACCGGGATGGAAAGTATCCTATGTCTTAATATACTAGCTGTTGCCAGCGGCTTCGCTCGCGTGTATGTCGGAAATTATCCCACGGGAACCTTCTACAGGGATGAAAAGTATCCTATGTCTTAATATACTAGCTGTTGCCAGCGGCTTCGCCCGCGTGTATGTCGGAAATTATCCCACGGGAACCTTCTACCGGGATGAAAAGTATCCTATGTCTTAATATACTAGCTGTTGCCAGCGTGTATGTCGGAAATTATCCCACGGGAACCTTCTACCGGGATGAAAAGTATCCTATGTCTTAATATACTAGCTGTTGCCCGCGTGTATGTCGGAAATTATCCCGCGGGAACCTTCTACCGGGATGAAAAGTATCCTATGTCTTAATATACTAGCTGTTGCCAGCGGCTTCGCCCGCGTGTATGTCGGAAATTATCCCGCGGGAACCTTCTACCGGGATGAAAAGTATCCTATGTCTTAATATACTAGCTGTTGCCAGCGGCTTCGCTCGCGTGTATGTCGGAAATTATCCCACAGGAACCTTCTACCGGGATGAAAAGTATCCTATGTCTTAATATACTAGCTGTTGCCAGCGGCTTCGCTCGCGTGTATGTCGGAAATTATCCCGCGGGAACCTTCTACCGGGATGAAAGTATCCTATGTCTTAATATACTAGCTGTTCCCAGCGTGTATGTCGGAAATTATCCCACGGGAACCTTCTACCGGGATGAAAAGTATCCTATGTCTTAATATACTAGCTGTTGCCCGCGGCTTCGCTCGCGTGTATGTCGGAAATTATCCCACGGGAACCTTCTACTGGGATGAAAAGAATTCTATGTCTTAATATACTAGCTGTTGCCGCGGCTTCGCCCGCGTGTATGTCGGAAATTATCCCACGGGAACCTTCTACCGGGATGAAAAGTATCCTATGTCTTAATATACTAGCTGTTGCCCGCGTGTATGTCGGAAATTATCCCGCAGGAACCTTCTACCGGGATGAAAAGTATCCTATGTCTTAATATACTAGCTGTTGCCTGCGGCTTCGCTCGCGTGTATGTCGGAAATTATCCCGCGGGAACCTTCTGCCGGGATGAAAAGTATCCTATGTCTTAATATACTAGCTGTTGCCCGCGTGTATTTCGGAAATTATCCCACGGGAACCTTGTACCGGGATGAAAAGTATCCTATGTCTTAATATACTAGCTGTTGCCTGCGGCTTCGCTCGCGTGTATGTCGGAACTTATCCCGCGGGAACCTTCTACCGGGATGAAAAGTATCCTATGTCTTAATATACTAGCTGTTGCCAGCGTGTATGTCGGAAATTATCCCACGGGAACCTTCTACCGGGATGAAAAGTATCCTATGTCTTAATATACTAGCTGTTGCCCGCGTGTATGTCGGAAATTATCCCACGGGAACCTTCTACCGGGATGAAAAGTATCCTATGTCTTAATATACTAACTGTTGCCCGCGTGTATGTCGGAAATTATCCCGCGGGAACCTTCTACCGGGATGAAAAGTATCCTATGTCTTAATATACTAGCTGTTACCAGCGGCTTCGCCCGCGTGTATGTCGGAAATTATCCCGCGGGAACCTTCTACCGGGATGAAAAGTATCCTTTGTCTTAATATACTAGCTGTTGCCAGCGCCTTCGCTCGCGTGTATGTCGGAAATTATCCCGCGGGAACCTTCTACCGGGATGAAAAGTATCCTATGTCTTAATATACTAGCTGTTGCCAGCGGCTTCGCCCGCGTGTATGTCGGAAATTATCCCGCGGGAACCTTCTACCGGGATGAAAAGTATCCTATGTCTTAATATACTAGCTGTTGCCCGCGGCTTCGCTCGCGTGTATGTCGGAAATTACTTCGCGGGAACCTTCTACCGGGATGAAAAGTATCCTATGTCTTAATATACTAGGTGTTGCCCGCGGCTTCGTCCGCGTGTATGTCGGAAATTATCCCGCGGGAACCTTCTACCGGGATGAAAAGTATCCTATGTCTTAATATACTAGCTGTTGCCAGCGTGTATGTCGGAAATTATCCCACGGGAACCTTCTACCGGGATGAAAAGTATCCTATGTCTTAATATACTAGCTGTTGCCCGCGTGTATGTCGGAAATTATCCCGCGGGAACCTTCTACCGGGATGAAAAGTATCCTATGTCTTAATATACTAGCTGTTGCCAGCGGCTTCGCCCGCGTGTATGTCGGAAATTATCCCGCGGGAACCTTCTACCGGGATGAAAAGTATCCTATGTCTTAATATACTAGCTGTTGCCAGCGGCTTCGCTCGCGTGTATGTCGGAAATTATCCCACGGGAACCTTCTACCGGGATGGAAAGTATCCTATGTCTTAATATACTAGCTGTTGCCCGCGTGTATGTCGGAAATTATCCCACGGGAACCTTCTACCGGGATGGAAAGTATCCTATGTCTTAATATACTAGCTGTTGCCAGCGGCTTCGCTCGCGTGTATGTCGGAAATTATCCCACGGGAATCTTCTACCGGGATGAAAAGTATCCTATGTCTTAATATACTAGCTGTTGCCAGCGGCTTCGCCCGCGTGTATGTCGGAAATTATCCCACGGGAACCTTCTACCGGGATGAAAAGTATCCTATGTCTTAATATACTAGCTGTTGCCCGCGTGTATTTCGGAAATTATCCCACGGGAACCTTGTACCGGGATGAAAAGTATCCTATGTCTTAATATACTAGCTGTTGCCTGCGGCTTCGCTCGCGTGTATGTCGGAAATTATCCCGCGGGAACCTTCTACCGGGATGAAAAGTATCCTATGTCTTAATATACTAGCTGTTGCCAGCGTGTATGTCGGAAATTATCCCACGGGAACCTTCTACCGGGATGAAAAGTATCCTATGTCTTAATATACTAGCTGTTGCCCGCGTGTATGTCGGAAATTATCCCACGGGAACCTTCTACCGGGATGAAAAGTATCCTATGTCTTAATATACTAACTGTTGCCCGCGTGTATGTCGGAAATTATCCCGCGGGAACCTTCTACCGGGATGAAAAGTATCCTATGTCTTAATATACTAGCTGTTACCAGCGGCTTCGCCCGCGTGTATGTCGGAAATTATCCCGCGGGAACCTTCTACCGGGATGAAAAGTATCCTTTGTCTTAATATACTAGCTGTTGCCAGCGCCTTCGCTCGCGTGTATGTCGGAAATTATCCCGCGGGAACCTTCTACCGGGATGAAAAGTATCCTATGTCTTAATATACTAGCTGTTGCCAGCGGCTTCGCCCGCGTGTATGTCGGAAATTATCCCGCGGGAACCTTCTACCGGGATGAAAAGTATCCTATGTCTTAATATACTAGCTGTTGCCCGCGGCTTCGCTCGCGTGTATGTCGGAAATTACTTCGCGGGAACCTTCTACCGGGATGAAAAGTATCCTATGTCTTAATATACTAGGTGTTGCCCGCGGCTTCGTCCGCGTGTATGTCGGAAATTATCCCGCGGGAACCTTCTACCGGGATGAAAAGTATCCTATGTCTTAATATACTAGCTGTTGCCAGCGTGTATGTCGGAAATTATCCCACGGGAACCTTCTACCGGGATGAAAAGTATCCTATGTCTTAATATACTAGCTGTTGCCCGCGTGTATGTCGGAAATTATCCCGCGGGAACCTTCTACCGGGATGAAAAGTATCCTATGTCTTAATATACTAGCTGTTGCCAGCGGCTTCGCCCGCGTGTATGTCGGAAATTATCCCGCGGGAACCTTCTACCGGGATGAAAAGTATCCTATGTCTTAATATACTAGCTGTTGCCAGCGGCTTCGCTCGCGTGTATGTCGGAAATTATCCCACGGGAACCTTCTTCCGGGATGAAAAGTATCCTATGTCTTAATATACTAGCTGTTGCCAGCGGCTTCGCTCGCGTGTATGTCGGAAATTATCCCGCGGGAACCTTCTACCGGGATGAAAGTATCCTATGTCTTTATATACTAGCTGTTCCCAGCGTGTATGTCGGAAATTATCCCACGGGAACCTTCTACCGGGATGAAAAGTATCCTATGTCTTAATATACTAGCTGTTGCCCGCGGCTTCGCTCGCGTGTATGTCGGAAATTATCCCACGGGAACCTTCTACTGGGATGAAAAGAATTCTATGTCTTAATATACTAGCTGTTGCCGCGGCTTCGCCCGCGTGTATGTCGGAAATTATCCCACGGGAACCTTCTACCGGGATGAAAAGTATCCTATGTCTTAATATACTAGCTGTTGCCCGCGTGTATGTCGGAAATTATCCCGCAGGAACCTTCTACCGGGATGAAAAGTATCCTATGTCTTAATATACTAGCTGTTGCCTGCGGCTTCGCTCGCGTGTATGTCGGAAATTATCCCGCGGGAACCTTCTACCGGGATGAAAAGTATCCTATGTCTTAATATACTAGCTGTTGCCCGCGTGTATTTCGGAAATTATCCCACGGGAACCTTGTACCGGGATGAAAAATATCCTATGTCTTAATATACTAGCTGTTGCCTGCGGCTTCGCTCGCGTGTATGTCGGAAATTATCCCGCGGGAACCTTCTACCGGGATGAAAAGTATCCTATGTCTTAATATACTAGCTGTTGCCAGCGTGTATGTCGGAAATTATCCCACGGGAACCTTCTACCGGGATGAAAAGTATCCTATGTCTTAATATACTAGCTGTTGCCCGCGTGTATGTCGGAAATTATCCCACGGGAACCTTCTACCGGGATGAAAAGTATCCTATGTCTTAATATACTAACTGTTGCCCGCGTGTATGTCGGAAATTATCCCGCGGGAACCTTCTACCGGGATGAAAAGTATCCTATGTCTTAATATACTAGCTGTTACCAGCGGCTTCGCCCGCGTGTATGTGGGAAATTATCCCGCGGGAACCTTCTACCGGGATGAAAAGTATCCTTTGTCTTAATATACTAGCTGTTGCCAGCGCCTTCGCTCGCGTGTATGTCGGAAATTATCCCGCGGGAACCTTCTACCGGGATGAAAAGTATCCTATGTCTTAATATACTAGCTGTTGCCAGCGGCTTCGCCCGCGTGTATGTCGGAAATTATCCCGCGGGAACCTTCTACCGGGATGAAAAGTATCCTATGTCTTAATATACTAGCTGTTGCCCGCGGCTTCGCTCGCGTGTATGTCGGAAATTACTTCGCGGGAACCTTCTACCGGGATGAAAAGTATCCTATGTCTTAATATACTAGGTGTTGCCCGCGGCTTCGTCCGCGTGTATGTCGGAAATTATCCCGCGGGAACCTTCTACCGGGATGAAAAGTATCCTATGTCTTAATATACTAGCTGTTGCCCGCGTGTATGTCGCAAATTATCCCACGGGAACCTTCTACCGGGATGAAAAGTATCCTATGTCTTAATATACTAGCTGTTGCCCGCGTGTATGTCGGAAATTATCCCATGGGAACCTTCTACCGGGATGGAAAGTATCCTATGTCTTAATATACTAGCTGTTGCCAGCGGGTTCGCTCGCGTGTATGTCGGAAATTATCCCACGGGAACCTTCTACCGGGATGAAAAGTATCCTATGTCTTCATATACTAGCTGTTGCCAGCGGCTTCGCCCGCGTGTATGTCGGAAATTATCCCACGGGAACCTTCTACCGGGATGAAAAGTATCCTATGTCTTAATATACTAGCTGTTGCCAGCGTGTATGTCGGAAATTATCCCACGGGAACCTTCTACCGGGATGAAAAGTATCCTATGTCTTAATATACTAGCTGTTGCCCGCGTGTATGTCGGAAATTATCCCGCGGGAACCTTCTACCGGGATGAAAAGTATCCTATGTCTTAATATACTAGCTGTTGCCCGCGGCTTCGCCCGCGTGTATGTCGGAAATTATCCCACGGGAACCTTCTACCGGGATGAAAAGTATCCTATGTCTTAATATTCTAGCTGTTGCCCGCGTGTATGTCGCAAATTATCCCACGGGAACCTTCTACCGGGATGAAAAGTGTCCTATGTCTTAATATACTAGCTGTTGCCCGCGTGTATGTCGGAAATTATCCCACGGGAACCTTCTACCGGGATGGAAAGTATCCTATGTCTTAATATACTAGCTGTTGCCAGCGGCTTCGCTCGCGTGTATGTCGGAAATTATCCCACGGGAACCTTCTACCGGGATGAAAAGTATCCTATGTCTTAATATACTAGCTGTTGCCAGCATTTTCGCCCGCGTGTATGTCGGAAATTATCCCACGGGAACCTTCTACCGGGATGAAAAGTATCCTATGTCTTAATATACTAGCTGTTGCCAGCGTGTATGTCGGAAATTATCCTACGGGAACCTTCTACCGGGATGAAAAGTATCCTATGTCTTAATATACTAGCTGTTGCCCGCGTGTATGTCGGAAATTATCCCGCGGGAACCTTCTACCGGGATGAAAAGTATCCTATGTCTTAATATACTAGCTGTTGCCAGCGGCTTCGCCCGCGTGTATGTCGGAAATTATCCCGCGGGAACCTTCTACCGGGATGAAAAGTATCCTATGTCTTAATATACTAGCTGTTGCCAGCGGCTTCGCTCGCGTGTATGTCGGAAATTATCCCACGGGAACCTTCTACCGGGATGAAAAGTATCCTATGTCTTAATATACTAGCTGTTGCCAGCGGCTTCGCTCGCGTGTATGTCGGAAATTATCCCGCGGGAACCTTCTACCGGGATGAAAGTATCCTATGTCTTAATATACTAGCTGTTCCCAGCGTGTATGTCGGAAATTATCCCACGGGAACCTTCTACCGGGATGAAAAGTATCCTATGTCTTAATATACTAGCTGTTGCCCGCGGCTTCGCTCGCGTGTATGTCGGAAATTATCCCACGGGAACCTTCTACTGGGATGAAAAGAATTCTATGTCTTAATATACTAGCTGTTGCCGCGGCTTCGCCCGCGTGTATGTCGGAAATTATCCCACGGGAACCTTCTACCGGGATGAAAAGTATCCTATGTCTTAATATACTAGCTGTTGATCGCGTGTATGTCGGAAATTATCCCGCAGGAACCTTCTACCGGGATGAAAAGTATCCTATGTCTTAATATACTAGCTGTTGCCTGCGGCTTCGCTCGCGTGTATGTCGGAAATTATCCCGCGGGAACCTTCTACCGGGATGAAAAGTATCCTATGTCTTAATATACTAGCTGTTGCCCGCGTGTATTTCGGAAATTATCCCACGGGAACCTTGTACCGGGATGAAAAGTATCCTATGTCTTAATATACTAGCTGTTGCCTGCGGCTTCGCTCGCGTGTATGTCGGAAATTATCCCGCGGGAACCTTCTACCGGGATGAAAAGTATCCTATGTCTTAATATACTAGCTGTTGCCAGCGTGTATGTCGGAAATTATCCCACGGGAACCTTCTACCGGGATGAAAAGTATCCTATGTCTTAATATACTAGCTGTTGCCCGCGTGTATGTCGGAACTTATCCCACGGGAACCTTCTACCGGGATGAAAAGTATCCTATGTCTTAATATACTAACTGTTGCCCACGTGTATGTCGGAAATTATCCCGCGGGAACCTTCTACCGGGATGAAAAGTATCCTATGTCTTAATATACTAGCTGTTACCAGCGGCTTCGCCCGCGTGTATGTCGGAAATTATCCCGCGGGAACCTTCTACCGGGATGAAAAGTATCCTTTGTCTTAATATACTAGCTGTTGCCAGCGCCTTCGCTCGCGTGTATGTCGGAAATTATCCCGCGAAAACCTTCTACCGGGATGAAAAGTATCCTATGTCTTAATATACTAGCTGTTGCCAGCGGCTTCGCGCGCGTGTATGTCGGAAATTATCCCGCGGGAACCTTCTACCGGGATGAAAAGTATCCTATGTCTTAATATACTAGCTGTTGCCCGCGGCTTCGCTCGCGTGTATGTCGGAAATTACTTCGCGGGAACCTTCTACCGGGATGAAAAGTATCCTATGTCTTAATATACTAGGTGTTGCCCGCGGCTTCGTCCGCGTGTATGTCGGAAATTATCCCGCGGGAACCTTCTACCGGGATGAAAAGTATCCTATGTCTTAATATACTAGCTGTTGCCCGCGTGTATGTCGCAAATTATCCCACGGGAACCTTCTACCGGGATGAAAAGTATCCTATGTCTTAATATACTAGCTGTTGCCCGCGTGTATGTCGGAAATTATCCCATGGGAACCTTCTACCGGGATGGAAAGTATCCTATGTCTTAATATACTAGCTGTTGCCAGCGGCTTCGCTCGCGTGTATGTCGGAAATTATCCCACGGGAACCTTCTACCGGGATGAAAAGTATCCTATGTCTTAATATACTAGCTGTTGCCAGCGGCTTCGCCCGCGTGTATGTCGGAAATTATCCCACGGGAACCTTCTACCGGGATGAAAAGTATCCTATGTCTTAATATACTAGCTGTTGCCAGCGTGTATGTCGGAAATTATCCCACGGGAACCTTCTACCGGGATGAAAAGTATCCTATGTCTTAATATACTAGCTGTTGCCCACGTGTATGTCGGAAATTATCCCGCGGGAACCTTCTACCGGGATGAAAAGTATCCTATGTCTTAATATACTAGCTGTTGCCCGCGGCTTCGCCCGCGTGTATGTCGGAAATTATCCCACGGGAACCTTCTACCGGGATGAAAAGTATCCTATGTCTTAATATACTAGCTGTTGCCCGCGTGTATGTCGGAAATTATCCCACGGGAACCTTCTACCGGGATGGAAAGTATCCTATGTCTTAATATACTAGCTGTTGCCAGCGGCTTCGCTCGCGTGTATGTCGGAAATTATCCCACGGGAACCTTCTACCGGGATGAAAAGTATCCTATGTCTTAATATACTAGCTGTTGCCAGCGGCCTCGCCCGCGTGTATGTCGGAAATTATCCCACGGGAACCTTCTACCGGGATGAAAAGTATCCTATGTCTTAATATACTAGCTGTTGCCAGCGTGTATGTCGGAAATTATCCCACGGGAACCTTCTACCGGGATGAAAAGTATCCTATGTCTTAATATACTAGCTGTTGCCCGCGTGTATGTCGGAAATTATCCCGCGGGAACCTTCTACCGGGATGAAAAGTATCCTATGTCTTAATATACTAGCTGTTGCCAGCGGCTTCGCCCGCGTGTATGTCGGAAATTATCCCGCGGGAACCTTCTACCGGGATGAAAAGTATCCTATGTCTTAATATACTAGCTGTTGCCAGCGGCTTCGCTCGCGTGTATGTCGGAAATTATCCCACGGGAACCTTCTACCGGGATGAAAAGTATCCTATGTCTTAATATACTAGCTGTTGCCAGCGGCTTCGCTCGCGTGTATGTCGGAAATTATCCCGCGGGAACCTTCTACCGGGATGAAAGTATCCTATGTCTTAATATACTAGCTGTTCCCAGCGTGTATGTCGGAAATTATCCCACGGGAACCTTCTACCGGGATGAAAAGTATCCTATGTCTTAATATACTAGCTGTTGCCCGCGGCTTCGCTCGCGTGTATGTCGGAAATTATCCCACGGGAACCTTCTACTGGGATGAAAAGAATTCTATGTCTTAATATACTAGCTGTTGCCGCGGCTTCGCCCGCGTGTATGTCGGAAATTATCCCACGGGAACCTTCTACCGGGATGAAAAGTATCCTATGTCTTAATATACTAGCTGTTGCCCGCGTGTATGTCGGAAATTATCCCGCAGGAACCTTCTACCGGGATGAAAAGTATCCTATGTCTTAATATACTAGCTGTTGCCTGCGGCTTCGCTCGCGTGTATGTCGGAAATTATCCCGCGGGAACCTTCTACCGGGATGAAAAGTATCCTATGTCTTAATATACTAGCTGTTGCCCGCGTGTATTTCGGAAATTATCACACGGGAACCTTGTACCGGGATGAAAAGTATCCTATGTCTTAATATACTAGCTGTTGCCTGCGGCTTCGCTCGCGTGTATGTCGGAAATTTTCCCGCGGGAACCTTCTACCGGGATGAAAAGTATCCTATGTCTTAATATACTAGCTGTTGCCAGCGTGTATGTCGGAAATTATCCCACGGGAACCTTCTACCGGGATGAAAAGTATCCTATGTCTTAATATACTAGCTGTTGCCCGCGTGTATGTCGGAAATTATCCCACGGGAACCTTCTACCGGGATGAAAAGTATCCTATGTCTTAATATACTAACTGTTGCCCGCGTGTATGTCGGAAATTATCCCGCGGGAACCTTCTACCGGGATGAAAAGTATCCTATGTCTTAATATACTAGCTGTTGCCAGCGTGTATGTCGGAAATTATCCCACGGGAACCTTCTACCGGGATGAAAAGTATCCTATGTCTTAATATACTAGCTGTTGCCCGCGTGTATGTCGGAAATTATCCCACGGGAACCTTCTACCGGGATGAAAAGTATCCTATGTCTTAATATACTAACTGTTGCCCGCGTGTATGTCGGAAATTATCCTGCGGGAACCTTCTACCGGGATGAAAAGTATCCTATGTCTTAATATACTAGCTGTTACCAGCGGCTTCGCCCGCGTGTATGTCGGAAATTATCCCGCGGGAACCTTCTACCGGGATGAAAAGTATCCTTTGTCTTAATATACTAGCTGTTGCCAGCGCCTTCGCTCGCGTGTATGTCGGAAATTATCCCGCGGGAACCTTCTACCGGGATGAAAAGTATCCTATGTCTTAATATACTAGCTGTTGCCAGCGGCTTCGCCCGCGTGTATGTCGGAAATTATCCCGCGGGAACCTTCTACCGGGATGAAAAGTATCCTATGTCCTAATATACTAGCTGTTGCCCGCGTGTATGTCGGAAATTATCCCACGGGAACCTTCTACCAGGATGAAAAGTATCCTATGTCTTAATATACTAGCTGTTGCCCGCGTGTATGTCAGAAATTATCCCACGGGAACCTTCTACCGGGATGAAAAGTATCCTTTGTCTTAATATACTAGCTGTAGCCCGCGTGTATGTCGGAAATTATCCCACGGGAACCTTCTACCGGGATGAAAAGTATCCTATGTCTTAATATACTAGCTGTTGCCCGCGTGTATGTCGGAAATTATCCCGCGGGAACCTTCTACCGAGATGAAACGTATCCTATGTCTTAATATACTAGCTGTTGCCAGCGTGTATGTCGGAAATTATCCCACGGGAACCTTCTACCGGGATGAAAAGTATCCTATGTCTTAATATACTAGCTGTTGCCCGCGTGTATGTCGGAAATTATCCCGCGGGAACCTTCTACCGGGATGAAAAGTATCCTATGTCTTAATATACTAGCTGTTGCCAGCGGCTTCGCCCGCGTGTATGTCGGAAATTATCCCGCGGAAACCTTCCATCGTGATGAAAAGTATCCTATGTCTTAATATACTAGCTGTTGCCAGCGGCTTCGCTCGCGTGTATGTCGGAAATTATCCCACGGGAACCTTCTACCGGGATGAAAAGTATCCTATGTCTTAATATACTAGCTGTTGCCAGCGGCTTCGCTCGCGTGTATGTCGGAAATTATCCCGCGGGAACCTTCTACCGGGATGAAAGTATCCTATGTCTTAATATACTAGCTGTTCCCAGCGTGTATGTCGGAAATTATCCCACGGGAACCTTCTACCGGGATGAAAAGTATCCTATGTCTTAATATACTAGCTGTTGCCCGCGGCTTCGCTCGCGTGTATGTCGGAAATTATCCCACGGGAACCTTCTACTGGGATGAAAAGAATTCTATGTCTTAATATACTAGCTGTTGCCGCGGCTTCGCCCGCGTGTATGTCGGAAATTATCCCACGGGAACCTTCTACCGGGATGAAAAGTATCCTATGTCTTAATATACTAGCTGTTGCCCGCGTGTATGTCGGAAATTATCCCGCAGGAACCTTCTACCGGGATGAAAAGTATCCTATGTCTTAATATACTAGCTGTTGCCTGCGGCTTCGCTCGCGTGTATGTCGGAAATTATCCCGCGGGAACCTTCTACCGGGATGAAAAGTATCCTATGTCTTAATATACTAGCTGTTGCCCGCGTGTATTTCGGAAATTATCCCACGGGAACCTTGTACCGGGATGAAAAGTATCCTATGTCTTAATATACTAGCTGTTGCCAGCGTGTATGTCGGAAATTATCCCACGGGAACCTTCTACCGGGATGAAAAGTATCCTATGTCTTAATATACTAGCTGTTGCCAGCGTGTATGTCGGAAATTATCCCACGGGAACCTTCTACCGGGATGAAAAGTATCCTATGTCTTAATATACTAGCTGTTGCCCGCGGCTTCGCTCGCGTGTATGTCGGAAATTATCCCACGGGAACCTTCTACTGGGATGAAAAGAATTCTATGTCTTAATATACTAGCTGTTGCCGCGGCTTCGCCCGCGTGTATGTCGGAAATTATCCCACGGGAACCTTCTACCGGGATGAAAAGTATCCTATGTCTTAATATACTAGCTGTTGCCCGCGTGTATGTCGGAAATTATCCCGCAGGAACCTTCTACCGGGATGAAAAGTATCCTATGTCTTAATATACTAGCTGTTGCCTGCGGCTTCGCTCGCGTGTATGTCGGAAATTATCCCGCGGGAACCTTCTACCGGGATGAAAAGTATCCTATGTCTTAATATACTAGCTGTTGCCCGCGTGTATTTCGGAAATTATCACACGGGAACCTTGTACCGGGATGAAAAGTATCCTATGTCTTAATATACTAGCTGTTGCCTGCGGCTTCGCTCGCGTGTATGTCGGAAATTTTCCCGCGGGAACCTTCTACCGGGATGAAAAGTATCCTATGTCTTAATATACTAGCTGTTGCCAGCGTGTATGTCGGAAATTATCCCACGGGAACCTTCTACCGGGATGAAAAGTATCCTATGTCTTAATATACTAGCTGTTGCCCGCGTGTATGTCGGAAATTATCCCACGGGAACCTTTTACCGGGATGAAAAGTATCCTATGTCTTAATATACTAACTGTTGCCCGCGTGTATGTCGGAAATTATCCCGCGGGAACCTTCTACCGGGATGAAAAGTATCCTATGTCTTAATATACTAGCTGTTGCCAGCGTGTATGTCGGAAATTATCCCACGGGAACCTTCTACCGGGATGAAAAGTATCCTATGTCTTAATATACTAGCTGTTGCCCGCGTGTATGTCGGAAATTATCCCACGGGAACCTTCTACCGGGATGAAAAGTATCCTATGTCTTAATATACTAACTGTTGCCCGCGTGTATGTCGGAAATTATCCCGCGGGAACCTTCTACCGGGATGAAAAGTATCCTATGTCTTAATATACTAGCTGTTACCAGCGGCTTCGCCCGCGTGTATGTCGGAAATTATCCCGCGGGAACCTTCTACCGGGATGAAAAGTATCCTTTGTCTTAATATACTAGCTGTTGCCAGCGCCTTCGCTCGCGTGTATGTCGGAAATTATCCCGCGGGAACCTTCTACCGGGATGAAAAGTATCCTATGTCTTAATATACTAGCTGTTGCCAGCGGCTTCGCCCGCGTGTATGTCGGAAATTATCCCGCGGGAACCTTCTACCGGGATGAAAAGTATCCTATGTCCTAATATACTAGCTGTTGCCCGCGTGTATGTCGGAAATTATCCCACGGGAACCTTCTACCAGGATGAAAAGTATCCTATGTCTTAATATACTAGCTTTTGTTCGCGTGTATGTCGGAAATTATCCCACGGGAACCTTCTACCGGGATGAAAAGTATCCTTTGTCTTAATATACTAGCTGTAGCCCGCGTGTATGTCGGAAATTATCCCACGGGAACCTTCTACCGGGATGAAAAGTATCCTATGTCTTAATATACTAGCTGTTGCCCGCGTGTATGTCGGAAATTATCCCGCGGGAACCTTCTACCGAGATGAAACATATCCTATGTCTTAATATACTAGCTGTTGCCAGCGTGTATGTCGGAAATTATCCCACGGGAACCTTCTACCGGGATGAAAAGTATCCTATGTCTTAATATACTAGCTGTTGCCCGCGTGTATGTCGGAAATTATCCCGCGGGAACCTTCTACCGGGATGAAAAGTATCCTATGTCTTAATATACTAGCTGTTGCCAGCGGCTTCGCCCGCGTGTATGTCGGAAATTATCCCGCGGGAACCTTCTACCGGGATGAAAAGTATCCTATGTCTTAATATACTAGCTGTTGCCAGCGGCTTCGCTCGCGTGTATGTCGGAAATTATCCCACGGGAACCTTCTACCGGGATGAAAAGTATCCTATGTCTTAATATACTAGCTGTTGCCAGCGGCTTCGCTCGCGTGTATGTCGGAAATTATCCCGCGGGAACCTTCTACCGGGATGAAAGTATCCTATGTCTTAATATACTAGCTGTTCCCAGCGTGTATGTCGGAAATTATCCCACGGGAACCTTCTACCGGGATGAAAAGTATCCTATGTCTTAATATACTAGCTGTTGCCCGCGGCTTCGCTCGCGTGTATGTCGGAAATTATCCCACGGGAACCTTCTACTGGGATGAAAAGAATTCTATGTCTTAATATACTAGCTGTTGCCGCGGCTTCGCCCGCGTGTATGTCGGAAATTATCCCACGGGAACCTTCTACCGGGATGAAAAGTATCCTATGTCTTAATATACTAGCTGTTGCCCGCGTGTATGTCGGAAATTATCCCGCAGGAACCTTCTACCGGGATGAAAAGTATCCTATGTCTTAATATACTAGCTGTTGCCTGCGGCTTCGCTCGCGTGTATGTCGGAAATTATCCCGCGGGAACCTTCTACCGGGATGAAAAGTATCCTATGTCTTAATATACTAGCTGTTGCCCGCGTGTATTTCGGAAATTATCCCACGGGAACCTTGTACCGGGATGAAAAGTATCCTATGTCTTAATATACTAGCTGTTGCCTGCGGCTTCGCTCGCGTGTATGTCGGAAATTTTCCCGCGGGAACCTTCTACCGGGATGAAAAGTATCCTATGTCTTAATATACTAGCTGTTGCCAGCGTGTATGTCGGAAATTATCCCACGGGAACCTTCTACCGGGATGAAAAGTATCCTATGTCTTAATATACTAGCTGTTGCCCGCGTGTATGTCGGAAATTATCCCACGGGAACCTTCTACCGGGATGAAAAGTATCCTATGTCTTAATATACTAACTGTTGCCCGCGTGTATGTCGGAAATTATCCCGCGGGAACCTTCTACCGGGATGAAAAGTATCCTATGTCTTAATATACTAGCTGTTACCAGCGGCTTCGCCCGCGTGTATGTCGGAAATTATCCCGCGGGAACCTTCTACCGGGATGAAAAGTATCCTTTGTCTTAATATACTAGCTGTTGCCAGCGCCTTCGCTCGCGTGTATGTCGGAAATTATCCCGCGGGAACCTTCTACCGGGATGAAAAGTATCCTATGTCTTAATATACTAGCTGTTGCCAGCGGCTTCGCCCGCGTGTATGTCGGAAATTATCCCGCGGGAACCTTCTACCGGGATGAAAAGTATCCTATGTCCTAATATACTAGCTGTTGCCCGCGTGTATGTCGGAAATTATCCCACGGGAACCTTCTACCAGGATGAAAAGTATCCTATGTCTTAATATACTAGCGGTTGCCCGCGTGTATGTCAGAAATTATCCCACGGGAACCTTCTACCGGGATGAAAAGTATCCTTTGTCTTAATATACTAGCTGTAGCCCGCGTGTATGTCGGAAATTATCCCACGGGAACCTTCTACCGGGATGAAAAGTATCCTATGTCTTAATATACTAGCTGTTGCCCGCGTGTATGTCGGAAATTATCCCGCGGGAACCTTCTACCGAGATGAAACGTATCCTATGTCTTAATATACTAGCTGTAGCCAGCGGCTTCGCCCGCGTGTATGTCGGAAATTATCCCGCGGGAACCTTCTACCGGGATGAAAAGTATCCTATGTCTTAATATACTAGCTGTTGCCAGCGGCTTCGCCCGCGTGTATGTCGGAAATTATCCCGCGGGAACCTTCTACCGGGATGAAAAGTATCCTATGTCTTAATATAATAGCTGTTGCCAGCGGCTTCGCCCGCGTGTATGTTGGAAATTATCCCGCGGGAACCTTCTACCGGGATGAAAAGTATCCTATGTCTTAATATACTAGCTGTTGCCAGCGGCTTCGCCCGCGTGTGTGTCGGAAATTATCCCGCGGGAACCTTCTACCGGGATGAAAAGTATCCTATGTCTTAATATACTAGCTGTTGCCCGCGTGTATGTCGGAAATTATCCCACGGGAACATTCTTCCGGGATGGAAAGTATCCTTTGTCTTAATATACCAGCTGTTGCCCGCGTGTATTTCGGAAATTATCCCACGGGAACCTTCTACCGGGATGAAAAGTATCCTATGTCTTAATATACTAGCTGTTGCCCGCGTGTATGTCGGAAATTATCCCACGGGAACCTTCTACCGGGATGAAAAGTATCTTATGTCTTACTATACTAGCTGTTGCCAGCGGCTTCGCCCGCGTGTATATCGGAAATTATCCCACGGGAACCTTCTACCGGGATGAAAAGTATCCTATGTCTTAATCCGGGATGAAAAGTATCCTATGTCTTAATATACTAGCTGTTGCCAGCGGCTTCGCTCGCGTGTATGTCGGAAATTATCCCGCGGGAACCTTCTACCGGGATGAAAGTATCCTATGTCTTAATATACTAGCTGTTCCCAGCGTGTATGTCGGAAATTATCCCACGGGAACCTTCTACCGGGATGAAAAGTAACCTATGTCTTAATATACTAGCTGTTGCCCGCGTGTATGTCGGAAATTATCCCGCGGGAACCTTCTACCGGGATGAAAAGTATCCTATGTCTTAATATACTAGCTGTTGCCCGCGAGTATGTCGGAAATTATCCCACGGGAACCTTCTACCGGGATGAAAAGTATCCTATGTCTTAATATACTAGCTGTTGCCAGCGGCTTCGCCCGCGTGTATGTCGGAAATTATCCCACGGGAACCTTCTACCGGGATGAAAAGTATCCTATGTCTTAATCTACTAGCTGTTGCCAGCGTGTATGTCGGAAATTATCTCACGGGAACCTTCTACCGGGATGAAAAGTATCCTATGTCTTAATATACTAGCTGTTGCCCGCGTGTATGTCGGAAATTATCCCGCGGGAACCTTCTACCGGGATGAAAAGTATCCTATGTCTTAATATACTAGCTGTTGCCCGCGTGTATGTCGGAAATTATCCCACGGGAACCTTCTACCGGGATGAAAAGTATCCTATGTCTTAATATACTAGCTGTTGCCAGCGGCTTCGCCCGCGTGTATGTCGGAAATTATCCCACGGGAACCTTCTACCGGGATGAAAAGTATCCTATGTCTTAATATACTAGCTGTTGCCCGCGTGTATGTCGGAAATTATCCCACGGGAACCTTCTACCGGGATGAAAAGTATCCTATGTCTTAATATACTAGCTGTTGCCAGCGTGTATGTCGGAAATTATCCCGCGGGAACCTTCTACCGGGATGAAAAGTATCCTATGTCTTAATATACTAGCTGTTGCCCGCGTGTATGTCGGAAATTATCCCACGGGAACCTTCTACCGGGATGAAAAGTATCCTATGTCTTAATATACTAGCTGTTGCCCGCGTGTATGTCGGAAATTATCCCACGGGAACCTTCTACCGGGATGAAAAGTATCCTATGTCCTAATATACTAGCTGTTGCCCGCGTGTATGTCGGAAATTATCCCACGGGAACCTTCTACCGGGATGAAAAGTATCCTATGTCTTAATATACTAGCTTTTGCCAGCGTGTATGTCAGAAATTATCCCACGGGAACCTTCTACCGGGATGAAAAGTATCCTATGTCTTAATATACTAGCTGTTGCCAGCGGCTTCGCCCGCGTGTATGTCGGAAATTATCCCGCGGGAACCTTCTACCGGGATGAAAAGTATCCTATGTCTTAATATACTAGCTGTTGCCAGCGGCTTCGCCCGCGTGTATGTCGGAAATTATCCCGCGGGAACCTTCTACCGGGATGAAAAGTATCCTATGTCCTAATATACTAGCTGTTGCCCGCGTGTATGTCGGAAATTATCCCACGGGAACCTTCTACCAGGATGAAAAGTATCCTATGTCTTAATATACTAGCTGTTGCCCGCGTGTATGTCAGAAATTATCCCACGGGAACCTTCTACCGGGATGAAAAGTATCCTTTGTCTTAATATACTAGCTGTAGCCCGCGTGTATGTCGGAAATTATCCCACGGGAACCTTCTACCGGGATGAAAAGTATCCTATGTCTTAATATACTAGCTGTTGCCCGCGTGTATGTCGGAAATTATCCCGCGGGAACCTTCTACCGAGATGAAACGTATCCTATGTCTTAATATACTAGCTGTTGCCAGCGTGTATGTCGGAAATTATCCCACGGGAACCTTCTACCGGGATGAAAAGTATCCTATGTCTTAATATACTAGCTGTTGCCCGCGTGTATGTCGGAAATTATCCCGCGGGAACCTTCTACCGGGATGAAAAGTATCCTATGTCTTAATATACTAGCTGTTGCCAGCGGCTTCGCCCGCGTGTATGTCGGAAATTATCCCGCGGGAACCTTCTACCGGGATGAAAAGTATCCTATGTCTTAATATACTAGCTGTTGCCAGCGGCTTCGCTCGCGTGTATGTCGGAAATTATCCCACGGGAACCTTCTACCGGGATGAAAAGTATCCTATGTCTTAATATACTAGCTGTTGCCAGCGGCTTCGCTCGCGTGTATGTCGGAAATTATCCCGCGGGAACCTTCTACCGGGATGAAAGTATCCTATGTCTTAATATACTAGCTGTTCCCAGCGTGTATGTCGGAAATTATCCCACGGGAACCTTCTACCGGGATGAAAAGTATCCTATGTCTTAATATACTAGCTGTTGCCCGCGGCTTCGCTCGCGTGTATGTCGGAAATTATCCCACGGGAACCTTCTACTGGGATGAAAAGAATTCTATGTCTTAATATACTAGCTGTTGCCGCGGCTTCGCCCGCGTGTATGTCGGAAATTATCCCACGGGAACCTTCTACCGGGATGAAAAGTATCCTATGTCTTAATATACTAGCTGTTGCCCGCGTGTATGTCGGAAATTATCCCGCAGGAACCTTCTACCGGGATGAAAAGTATCCTATGTCTTAATATACTAGCTGTTGCCTGCGGCTTCGCTCGCGTGTATGTCGGAAATTATCCCGCGGGAACCTTCTACCGGGATAAAAAGTATCCTATGTCTTAATATACTAGCTGTTGCCCGCGTGTATTTCGGAAATTATCCCACGGGAACCTTGTACCGGGATGAAAAGTATCCTATGTCTTAATATACTAGCTGTTGCCTGCGGCTTCGCTCGCGTGTATGTCGGAAATTTTCCCGCGGGAACCTTCTACCGGGATAAAAAGTATCCTATGTCTTAATATACTAGCTGTTGCCAGCGTGTATGTCGGAAATTATCCCACGGGAACCTTCTACCGGGATGAAAAGTATCCTATGTCTTAATATACTAGCTGTTGCCCGCGTGTATGTCGGAAATTATCCCACGGGAACCTTCTACCGGGATGAAAAGTATCCTATGTCTTAATATACTAACTGTTGCCCGCGTGTATGTCGGAAATTATCCCGCGGGAACCTTCTACCGGGATGAAAAGTATCCTATGTCGTAATATACTAGCTGTTGCCCGCGTGTATGTCAGAAATTATCCCACGGGAACCTTCTACCGGGACGAAAAGTATCCTTTGTCTTAATATACTAGCTGTAGCCCGCGTGTATGTCGGAAATTATCCCGCGGGAACCTTCTACCGAGATGAAACGTATCCTATGTCTTAATATACTAGCTGTTG
Organism: Dicycla oo; assembly: GCA_948252095.1. Lineage (NCBI taxonomy): Eukaryota > Metazoa > Arthropoda > Insecta > Lepidoptera > Noctuidae > Dicycla > Dicycla oo. The sequence continues at coordinate 19,168,312 of OX411728.1, forward strand.
CCAGCGTGTATGTCGGAAATTATCCCACGGGAACCTTCTACCGGGATGAAAAGTATCCTATGTCTTAATATACTAGCTGTTGCCCGCGTGTATGTCGGAAATTATCCCACGGGAACCTTCTACCGGGATGAAAAGTATCCTATGTCTTAATATACTAACTGTTGCCCGCGTGTATGTCGGAAATTATCCCGCGGGAACCTTCTACCGGGACGAAAAGTATCCTATGTCTTAATATACTAGCTGTTGCCCGCGTGTATGTCAGAAATTATCCCACGGGAACCTTCTACCGGGATGAAAAGTATCCTATGTCTTAATATACTAGCTGTTGCCCGCGTGTATGTCGGAAATTATCCCGCGGGAACCTTCTACCGAGATGAAACGTATCCTATGTCTTAATATACTAGCTGTTGCCAGCGTGTATGTCGGAAATTATCCCACGGGAACCTTCTACCGGGATGAAAAGTATCCTATGTCTTAATATACTAGCTGTTGCCCGCGTGTATGTCGGAAATTATCCCGCGGGAACCTTCTACCGGGATGAAAAGTATCCTATGTCTTAATATACTAGCTGTTGCCAGCGGCTTCGCCCGCGTGTATGTCGGAAATTATCCCGCGGGAACCTTCTACCGGGATGAAAAGTATCCTATGTCTTAATATACTAGCTGTTGCCAGCGGCTTCGCTCGCGTGTATGTCGGAAATTATCCCACGGGAACCTTCTACCGGGATGAAAAGTATCCTATGTCTTAATATACTAGCTGTTGCCAGCGGCTTCGCTCGCGTGTATGTCGGAAATTATCCCGCGGGAACCTTCTACCGGGATGAAAGTATCCTATGTCTTAATATACTAGCTGTTCCCAGCGTGTATGTCGGAAATTATCCCACGGGAACCTTCTACCGGGATGAAAAGTATCCTATGTCTTAATATACTAGCTGTTGCCCGCGGCTTCGCTCGCGTGTATGTCGGAAATTATCCCACGGGAACCTTCTACTGGGATGAAAAGAATTCTATGTCTTAATATACTAGCTGTTGCCGCGGCTTCGCCCGCGTGTATGTCGGAAATTATCCCACGGGAACCTTCTACCGGGATGAAAAGTATCCTATGTCTTAATATACTAGCTGTTGCCCGCGTGTATGTCGGAAATTATCCCGCAGGAACCTTCTACCGGGATGAAAAGTATCCTATGTCTTAATATACTAGCTGTTGCCTGCGGCTTCGCTCGCGTGTATGTCGGAAATTATCCCGCGGGAGCCTTCTACCGGGATAAAAAGTATCCTATGTCTTAATATACTAGCTGTTGCCCGCGTGCATTTCGGAAATTATCCCACGGGAACCTTGTACCGGGATGAAAAGTATCCTATGTCTTAATATACTAGCTGTTGCCTGCGGCTTCGCTCGCGTGTATGTCGGAAATTTTCCCGCGGGAACCTTCTACCGGGATAAAAAGTATCCTATGTCTTAATATACTAGCTGTTGCCAGCGTGTATGTCGGAAATTATCCCACGGGAACCTTCTACCGGGATGAAAAGTATCCTATGTCTTAATATACTAGCTGTTGCCAGCGGCTTCGCCCGCGTGTATGTCGGAAATTATCCCACGGGAACCTTCTACCGGGATGAAAAGTATCCTATGTCTTAATATACTAGCTGTTGCCAGCGTGTATGTCGGAAATTATCCCGCGGGAACCTTCTACCGGGATGAAAAGTATCCTATGTCTTAATACACTAGCTGTTGCCCGCGTGTATGTCGGAAATTATCCCACGGGAACCTTCTACCGGGATGAAAAGTATCCTATGTCTTAATATACTAGCTGTTGCCCGCGTGTATGTCGGAAATTATCCCACGGGAACCTTCTACCGGGATGAAAAGTATCCTATGTCCTAATATACTAGCTGTTGCCCGCGTGTATGTCGGAAATTATCCCACGGGAACCTTCTACCGGGATGAAAAGTATCCTATGTCTTAATATACTAGCTTTTGCCAGCGTGTATGTCAGAAATTATCCCACGGGAACCTTCTACCGGGATGAAAAGTATCCTATGTCTTAATATACTAGCTGTTGCCAGCGGCTTCGCCCGCGTGTATGTCGGAAATTATCCCGCGGGAACCTTCTACCGGGATGAAAAGTATCCTATGTCTTAATATACTAGCTGTTGCCAGCGGCTTCGCCCGCGTGTATGTCGGAAATTATCCCGCGGGAACCTTCTACCGGGATGAAAAGTATCCTATGTCCTAATATACTAGCTGTTGCCCGCGTGTATGTCGGAAATTATCCCACGGGAACCTTCTACCAGGATGAAAAGTATCCTATGTCTTAATATACTAGCTGTTGCCCGCGTGTATGTCAGAAATTATCCCACGGGAACCTTCTACCGGGATGAAAAGTATCCTTTGTCTTAATATACTAGCTGTTGCCCGCGGCTTCGCTCGCGTGTATGTCGGAAATTATCCCACGGGAACCTTCTACTGGGATGAAAAGAATTCTATGTCTTAATATACTAGCTGTTGCCGCGGCTTCGCCCGCGTGTATGTCGGAAATTATCCCACGGGAACCTTCTACCGGGATGAAAAGTATCCTATGTCTTAATATACTAGCTGTTGCCCGCGTGTATGTCGGAAATTATCCCGCAGGAACCTTCTACCGGGATGAAAAGTATCCTATGTCTTAATATACTAGCTGTTGCCTGCGGCTTCGCTCGCGTGTATGTCGGAAATTATCCCGCGGGAACCTTCTACCGGGATAAAAAGTATCCTATGTCTTAATATACTAGCTGTTGCCCGCGTGCATTTCGGAAATTATCCCACGGGAACCTTGTACCGGGATGAACAGTATCCTATGTCTTAATATACTAGCTGTTGCCTGCGGCTTCGCTCGCGTGTATGTCGGAAATTTTCCCGCGGGAACCTTCTACCGGGATAAAAAGTATCCTATGTCTTAATATACTAGCTGTTGCCAGCGTGTATGTCGGAAATTATCCCACGGGAACCTTCTACCGGGATGAAAAGTATCCTATGTCTTAATATACTAGCTGTTGCCAGCGGCTTCGCCCGCGTGTATGTCGGAAATTATCCCACGGGAACCTTCTACCGGGATGAAAAGTATCCTATGTCTTAATATACTAGCTGTTGCCCGCGTGTATGTCGGAAATTATCCCACGGGAACCTTCTACCGGGATGAAAAGTATCCTATGTCTTAATATACTAGCTGTTGCCAGCGTGTATGTCGGAAATTATCCCGCGGGAACCTTCTACCGGGATGAAAAGTATCCTATGTCTTAATATACTAGCTGTTGCCCGCGTGTATGTCGGAAATTATCCCACGGGAACCTTCTACCGGGATGAAAAGTATCCTATGTCTTAATATACTAGCTGTTGCCCGCGTGTATGTCGGAAATTATCCCACGGGAACCTTCTACCGGGATGAAAAGTATCCTATGTCCTAATATACTAGCTGTTGCCCGCGTGTATGTCGGAAATTATCCCACGGGAACCTTCTACCGGGATGAAAAGTATCCTATGTCTTAATATACTAGCTTTTGCCAGCGTGTATGTCAGAAATTATCCCACGGGAACCTTCTACCGGGATGAAAAGTATCCTATGTCTTAATATACTAGCTGTTGCCAGCGGCTTCGCCCGCGTGTATGTCGGAAATTATCCCGCGGGAACCTTCTACCGGGATGAAAAGTATCCTATGTCTTAATATACTAGCTGTTGCCAGCGGCTTCGCCCGCGTGTATGTCGGAAATTATCCCGCGGGAACCTTCTACCGGGATGAAAAGTATCCTATGTCCTAATATACTAGCTGTTGCCCGCGTGTATGTCGGAAATTATCCCACGGGAACCTTCTACCAGGATGAAAAGTATCCTATGTCTTAATATACTAGCTGTTGCCCGCGTGTATGTCAGAAATTATCCCACGGGAACCTTCTACCGGGATGAAAAGTATCCTTTGTCTTAATATACTAGCTGTAGCCCGCGTGTATGTCGGAAATTATCCCACGGGAACCTTCTACCGGGATGAAAAGTATCCTATGTCTTAATATACTAGCTGTTGCCCGCGTGTATGTCGGAAATTATCCCGCGGGAACCTTCTACCGAGATGAAACGTATCCTATGTCTTAATATACTAGCTGTTGCCAGCGTGTATGTCGGAAATTATCCCACGGGAACCTTCTACCGGGATGAAAAGTATCCTATGTCTTAATATACTAGCTGTTGCCCGCGTGTATGTCGGAAATTATCCCGCGGGAACCTTCTACCGGGATGAAAAGTATCCTATGTCTTAATATACTAGCTGTTGCCAGCGGCTTCGCCCGCGTGTATGTCGGAAATTATCCCGCGGGAACCTTCTACCGGGATGAAAAGTATCCTATGTCTTAATATACTAGCTGTTGCCAGCGGCTTCGCTCGCGTGTATGTCGGAAATTATCCCACGGGAACCTTCTACCGGGATGAAAAGTATCCTATGTCTTAATATACTAGCTGTTGCCAGCGGCTTCGCTCGCGTGTATGTCGGAAATTATCCCGCGGGAACCTTCTACCGGGATGAAAGTATCCTATGTCTTAATATACTAGCTGTTCCCAGCGTGTATGTCGGAAATTATCCCACGGGAACCTTCTACCGGGATGAAAAGTATCCTATGTCTTAATATACTAGCTGTTGCCCGCGGCTTCGCTCGCGTGTATGTCGGAAATTATCCCACGGGAACCTTCTACTGGGATGAAAAGAATTCTATGTCTTAATATACTAGCTGTTGCCGCGGCTTCGCCCGCGTGTATGTCGGAAATTATCCCACGGGAACCTTCTACCGGGATGAAAAGTATCCTATGTCTTAATATACTAGCTGTTGCCCGCGTGTATGTCGGAAATTATCCCGCAGGAACCTTCTACCGGGATGAAAAGTATCCTATGTCTTAATATACTAGCTGTTGCCTGCGGCTTCGCTCGCGTGTATGTCGGAAATTATCCCGCGGGAACCTTCTACCGGGATAAAAAGTATCCTATGTCTTAATATACTAGCTGTTGCCCGCGTGTATTTCGGAAATTATCCCACGGGAACCTTGTACCGGGATGAAAAGTATCCTATGTCTTAATATACTAGCTGTTGCCTGCGGCTTCGCTCGCGTGTATGTCGGAAATTTTCCCGCGGGAACCTTCTACCGGGATAAAAAGTATCCTATGTCTTAATATACTAGCTGTTGCCAGCGTGTATGTCGGAAATTATCCCACGGGAACCTTCTACCGGGATGAAAAGTATCCTATGTCTTAATATACTAGCTGTTGCCCGCGTGTATGTCGGAAATTATCCCACGGGAACCTTCTACCGGGATGAAAAGTATCCTATGTCTTAATATACTAACTGTTGCCCGCGTGTATGTCGGAAATTATCCCGCGGGAACCTTCTACCGGGATGAAAAGTATCCTATGTCTTAATATACTAGCTGTTACCAGCGGCTTCGCCCGCGTGTATGTCGGAAATTATCCCGCGGGAACCTTCTACCGGGATGAAAAGTATCCTTTGTCTTAATATACTAGCTGTTGCCAGCGCCTTCGCTCGCGTGTATGTCGGAAATTATCCCGCGGGAACCTTCTACCGGGATGAAAAGTATCCTATGTCTTAATATACTAGCTGTTGCCAGCGGCTTCGCCCGCGTGTATGTCGGAAATTATCCCGCGGGAACCTTCTACCGGGATGAAAAGTATCCTATGTCTTAATATACTAGCTGTTGCCAGCGTGTATGTCGGAAATTATCCCGCGGGAACCTTCTACCGGGATGAAAAGTATCCTATGTCTTAATATACTAGCTGTTGCCCGCGTGTATGTCGGAAATTATCCCACGGGAACCTTCTACCGGGATGAAAAGTATCCTATGTCTTAATATACTAGCTGTTGCCCGCGTGTATGTCGGAAATTATCCCACGGGAACCTTCTACCGGGATGAAAAGTATCCTATGTCCTAATATACTAGCTGTTGCCCGCGTGTATGTCGGAAATTATCCCACGGGAACCTTCTACCGGGATGAAAAGTATCCTATGTCTTAATATACTAGCTTTTGCCAGCGTGTATGTCAGAAATTATCCCACGGGAACCTTCTACCGGGATGAAAAGTATCCTATGTCTTAATATACTAGCTGTTGCCAGCGGCTTCGCCCGCGTGTATGTCGGAAATTATCCCGCGGGAACCTTCTACCGGGATGAAAAGTATCCTATGTCTTAATATACTAGCTGTTGCCAGCGGCTTCGCCCGCGTGTATGTCGGAAATTATCCCGCGGGAACCTTCTACCGGGATGAAAAGTATCCTATGTCCTAATATACTAGCTGTTGCCCGCGTGTATGTCGGAAATTATCCCACGGGAACCTTCTACCAGGATGAAAAGTATCCTATGTCTTAATATACTAGCTGTTGCCCGCGTGTATGTCAGAAATTATCCCACAGGAACCTTCTACCGGGATGAAAAGTATCCTTTGTCTTAATATACTAGCTGTAGCCCGCGTGTATGTCGGAAATTATCCCACGGGAACCTTCTACCGGGATGAAAAGTATCCTATGTCTTAATATACTAGCTGTTGCCCGCGTGTATGTCGGAAATTATCCCGCGGGAACCTTCTACCGAGATGAAACGTATCCTATGTCTTAATATACTAGCTGTTGCCAGCGTGTATGTCGGAAATTATCCCACGGGAACCTTCTACCGGGATGAAAAGTATCCTATGTCTTAATATACTAGCTGTTGCCCGCGTGTATGTCGGAAATTATCCCGCGGGAACCTTCTACCGGGATGAAAAGTATCCTATGTCTTAATATACTAGCTGTTGCCAGCGGCTTCGCCCGCGTGTATGTCGGAAATTATCCCGCGGGAACCTTCTACCGGGATGAAAAGTATCCTATGTCTTAATATACTAGCTGTTGCCAGCGGCTTCGCTCGCGTGTATGTCGGAAATTATCCCACGGGAACCTTCTACCGGGATGAAAAGTATCCTATGTCTTAATATACTAGCTGTTGCCAGCGGCTTCGCTCGCGTGTATGTCGGAAATTATCCCGCGGGAACCTTCTACCGGGATGAAAGTATCCTATGTCTTAATATACTAGCTGTTCCCAGCGTGTATGTCGGAAATTATCCCACGGGAACCTTCTACCGGGATGAAAAGTATCCTATGTCTTAATATACTAGCTGTTGCCCGCGGCTTCGCTCGCGTGTATGTCGGAAATTATCCCACGGGAACCTTCTACTGGGATGAAAAGAATTCTATGTCTTAATATACTAGCTGTTGCCGCGGCTTCGCCCGCGTGTATGTCGGAAATTATCCCACGGGAACCTTCTACCGGGATGAAAAGTATCCTATGTCTTAATATACTAGCTGTTGCCCGCGTGTATGTCGGAAATTATCCCGCAGGAACCTTCTACCGGGATGAAAAGTATCCTATGTCTTAATATACTAGCTGTTGCCTGCGGCTTCGCTCGCGTGTATGTCGGAAATTATCCCGCGGGAACCTTCTACCGGGATAAAAAGTATCCTATGTCTTAATATACTAGCTGTTGCCCGCGTGTATTTCGGAAATTATCCCACGGGAACCTTGTACCGGGATGAAAAGTATCCTATGTCTTAATATACTAGCTGTTGCCTGCGGCTTCGCTCGCGTGTATGTCGGAAATTTTCCCGCGGGAACCTTCTACCGGGATAAAAAGTATCCTATGTCTTAATATACTAGCTGTTGCCAGCGTGTATGTCGGAAATTATCCCACGGGAACCTTCTACCGGGATGAAAAGTATCCTATGTCTTAATATACTAGCTGTTGCCCGCGTGTATGTCGGAAATTATCCCACGGGAACCTTCTACCGGGATGAAAAGTATCCTATGTCTTAATATACTAACTGTTGCCCGCGTGTATGTCGGAAATTATCCCGCGGGAACCTTCTACCGGGATGAAAAGTATCCTATGTCTTAATATACTAGCTGTTGCCCGCGTGTATGTCAGAAATTATCCCACGGGAACCTTCTACCGGGATGAAAAGTATCCTTTGTCTTAATATACTAGCTGTAGCCCGCGTGTATGTCGGAAATTATCCCGCGGGAACCTTCTACCGAGATGAAACGTATCCTATGTCTTAATATACTAGCTGTTGCCAGCGTGTATGTCGGAAATTATCCCACGGGAACCTTCTACCGGGATGAAAAGTATCCTATGTCTTAATATACTAGCTGTTGCCCGCGTGTATGTCGGAAATTATCCCACGGGAACCTTCTACCGGGATGAAAAGTATCCTATGTCTTAATATACTAACTGTTGCCCGCGTGTATGTCGGAAATTATCCCGCGGGAACCTTCTACCGGGATGAAAAGTATCCTATGTCTTAATATACTAGCTGTTGCCCGCGTGTATGTCAGAAATTATCCCACGGGAACCTTCTACCGGGATGAAAAGTATCCTATGTCTTAATATACTAGCTGTTGCCCGCGTGTATGTCGGAAATTATCCCGCGGGAACCTTCTACCGAGATGAAACGTATCCTATGTCTTAATATACTAGCTGTTGCCAGCGTGTATGTCGGAAATTATCCCACGGGAACCTTCTACCGGGATGAAAAGTATCCTATGTCTTAATATACTAGCTGTTGCCCGCGTGTATGTCGGAAATTATCCCGCGGGAACCTTCTACCGGGATGAAAAGTATCCTATGTCTTAATATACTAGCTGTTGCCAGCGGCTTCGCTCGCGTGTATGTCGGAAATTATCCCGCGGGAACCTTCTACCGGGATGAAAAGTATCCTATGTCTTAATATACTAGCTGTTGCCAGCGGCTTCGCTCGCGTGTATGTCGGAAATTATCCCACGGGAACCTTCTACCGGGATGAAAAGTATCCTATGTCTTAATATACTAGCTGTTGCCAGCGGCTTCGCTCGCGTGTATGTCGGAAATTATCCCGCGGGAACCTTCTACCGGGATGAAAGTATCCTATGTCTTAATATACTAGCTGTTCCCAGCGTGTATGTCGGAAATTATCCCACGGGAACCTTCTACCGGGATGAAAAGTATCCTATGTCTTAATATACTAGCTGTTGCCCGCGGCTTCGCTCGCTTGTATGTCGGAAATTATCCCACGGGAACCTTCTACTGGGATGAAAAGAATTCTATGTCTTAATATACTAGCTGTTGCCGCGGCTTCGCCCGCGTGTATGTCGGAAATTATCCCACGGGAACCTTCTACCGGGATGAAAAGTATCCTATGTCTTAATATACTAGCTGTTGCCCGCGTGTATGTCGGAAATTATCCCGCAGGAACCTTCTACCGGGATGAAAAGTATCCTATGTCTTAATATACTAGCTGTTGCCTGCGGCTTCGCTCGCGTGTATGTCGGAAATTATCCCGCGGGAACCTTCTACCGGGATAAAAAGTATCCTATGTCTTAATATACTAGCTGTTGCCCGCGTGTATTTCGGAAATTATCCCACGGGAACCTTGTACCGGGATGAAAAGTATCCTATGTCTTAATATACTAGCTGTTGCCTGCGGCTTCGCTCGCGTGTATGTCGGAAATTTTCCCGCGGGAACCTTCTACCGGGATAAAAAGTATCCTATGTCTTAATATACTAGCTGTTGCCAGCGTGTATGTCGGAAATTATCCCACGGGAACCTTCTACCGGGATGAAAAGTATCCTATGTCTTAATATACTAGCTGTTGCCCGCGTGTATGTCGGAAATTATCCCACGGGAACCTTCTACCGGGATGAAAAGTATCCTATGTCTTAATATACTAACTGTTGCCCGCGTGTATGTCGGAAATTATCCCGCGGGAACCTTCTACCGGGATGAAAAGTATCCTATGTCTTAATATACTAGCTGTTACCAGCGGCTTCGCCCGCGTGTATGTCGGAAATTATCCCGCGGGAACCTTCTACCGGGATGAAAAGTATCCTTTGTCTTAATATACTAGCTGTTGCCAGCGCCTTCGCTCGCGTGTATGTCGGAAATTATCCCGCGGGAACCTTCTACCGGGATGAAAAGTATCCTATGTCTTAATATACTAGCTGTTGCCAGCGCCTTCGCTCGCGTGTATGTCGGAAATTATCCCGCGGGAACCTTCTACCGGGATGAAAAGTATCCTATGTCTTAATATACTAGCTGTTGCCAGCGGCTTCGCCCGCGTGTGTGTCGGAAATTATCCCGCGGGAACCTTCTACCGGGATGAAAAGTATCCTATGTCTTAATATACTAGCTGTTGCCAGCGGCTTCGCCCGCGTGTATGTCGGAAATTATCCCGCGGGAACCTTCTACCGGGATGAAAAGTATCCTATGTCCTAATATACTAGCTGTTGCCCGCGTGTATGTCGGAAATTATCCCACGGGAACCTTCTACCGGGATGAAAAGTATCCTATGTCTTAATATACTAGCTGTTGCCCGCGTGTATGTCGGAAATTATCCCACGGGAACCTTCTACCGGGATGAAAAGTATCCTATGTCTTAATATACTAGCTGTAGCCCGCGTGTATGTCGGAAATTATCCCACGGGAACCTTCTACCGGGATGAAAAGTATCCTATGTCTTAATATACTAGCTGTTGCCAGCGGCTTCGCCCGCGTGTATGTCGGAAATTATCCCACGGGAACCTTCTACCGGGATGAAAAGTATCCTATGTCTTAATATACTAGCTGTTGCCAGCGTGTATGTCGGAAATTATCCCACGGGAACCTTCTACCGGGATGAAAAGTATCCTATGTCTTAATATACTAGCTGTTGCCCGCGTGTATGTCGGAAATTATCCCGCGGGAACCTTCTACCGCGATGAAAAGTATCCTATGCCTTAATATACTAGCTGTTGCCCGCGGCTTCGCCCGCGTGTATGTCGGAAATTATCCCACGGGAACCTTCTACCGGTATGAAAAGTATCCTATGTCTTAATATACTAGCTGTTGCCCGCGTGTATGTCGCAAATTATCCCACGGGAACCTTCTACCGGGATGAAAAGTGTCCTATGTCTTAATATACTAGCTGTTGCCCGCGTGTATGTCGGAAATTATCCCACGGGAACCTTCTACCGGGATGAAAAGTATCCTATGTCTTAATATACTAGCTGTTGCCAGCGGCTTCGCCAGCGTGTATGTCGGAAATTATCCCACGGGAACCTTCTACCGGGATGAATAGTATCCTATGTCTTAATATACTAGCTGTTGCCAGCGGCTTCGCCCGCGTGTATGTCGGAAATTATCCCGCGGGAACCTTCTACCGGGATGAAAAGTATCCTATGTCCTAATATACTAGCTGTTGCCCGCGTGTATGTCGGAAATTATCCCACGGGAACCTTCTACCAGGATGAAAAGTATCCTATGTCTTAATATACTAGCTGTTGCCCGCGTGTATGTCAGAAATTATCCCACGGGAACCTTCTACCGGGATGAAAAGTATCCTTTGTCTTAATATACTAGCTGTAGCCCGCGTGTATGTCGGAAATTATCCCACGGGAACCTTCTACCGGGATGAAAAGTATCCTATGTCTTAATATACTAGCTGTTGCCCGCGTGTATGTCGGAAATTATCCCGCGGGAACCTTCTACCGAGATGAAACGTATCCTATGTCTTAATATACTAGCTGTAGCCAGCGGCTTCGCCCGCGTGTATGTCGGAAATTATCCCGCGGGAACCTTCTACCGGGATGAAAAGTATCCTATGTCTTAATATACTAGCTGTTGCCAGCGGCTTCGCCCGCGTGTATGTCGGAAATTATCCCGCGGGAACCTTCTACCGGGATGAAAAGTATCCTATGTCTTAATATAATAGCTGTTGCCAGCGGCTTCGCCCGCGTGTATGTCGGAAATTATCCCGCGGGAACCTTCTACCGGGATGAAAAGTATCCTATGTCTTAATATACTAGCTGTTGCCAGCGGCTTCGCCCGCGTGTGTGTCGGAAATTATCCCGCGGGAACCTTCTACCGGGATGAAAAGTATCCTATGTCTTAATATACTAGCTGTTGCCCGCGTGTATGTCGGAAATTATCCCACGGGAACATTCTTCCGGGATGAAAAGTATCCTATGTCTTAATATACTAGCTGTTGCCCGCGTGTATGTCGGAAATTATCCCACGGGAACCTTCTACCGGGATGAAAAGTATCCTATGTCCTAATATACTAGCTGTTGCCCGCGTGTATGTCGGAAATTATCCCACGGGAACCTTCTACCGGGATGAAAAGTATCCTATGTCTTAATATACTAGCTTTTGCCAGCGTGTATGTCAGAAATTATCCCACGGGAACCTTCTACCGGGATGAAAAGTATCCTATGTCTTAATATACTAGCTGTTGCCAGCGGCTTCGCCCGCGTGTATGTCGGAAATTATCCCGCGGGAACCTTCTACCGGGATGAAAAGTATCCTATGTCTTAATATACTAGCTGTTGCCAGCGGCTTCGCCCGCGTGTATGTCGGAAATTATCCCGCGGGAACCTTCTACCGGGATGAAAAGTATCCTATGTCCTAATATACTAGCTGTTGCCCGCGTGTATGTCGGAAATTATCCCACGGGAACCTTCTACCAGGATAAAAAGTATCCTATGTCTTAATATACTAGCTGTTGCCCGCGTGTATGTCAGAAATTATCCCACGGGAACCTTCTACCGGGATGAAAAGTATCCTTTGTCTTAATATACTAGCTGTAGCCCGCGTGTATGTCGGAAATTATCCCACGGGAACCTTCTACCGGGATGAAAAGTATCCTATGTCTTAATATACTAGCTGTTGCCCGCGTGTATGTCGGAAATTATCCCGCGGGAACCTTCTACCGAGATGAAACGTATCCTATGTCTTAATATACTAGCTGTTGCCAGCGTGTATGTCGGAAATTATCCCACGGGAACCTTCTACCGGGATGAAAAGTATCCTATGTCTTAATATACTAGCTGTTGCCCGCGTGTATGTCGGAAATTATCCCGCGGGAACCTTCTACCGGGATGAAAAGTATCCTATGTCTTAATATACTAGCTGTTGCCAGCGGCTTCGCCCGCGTGTATGTCGGAAATTATCCCGCGGGAACCTTCTACCGGGATGAAAAGTATCCTATGTCTTAATATACTAGCTGTTGCCAGCGGCTTCGCTCGCGTGTATGTCGGAAATTATCCCACGGGAACCTTCTACCGGGATGAAAAGTATCCTATGTCTTAATATACTAGCTGTTGCCAGCGGCTTCGCTCGCGTGTATGTCGGAAATTATCCCGCGGGAACCTTCTACCGGGATGAAAGTATCCTATGTCTTAATATACTAGCTGTTCCCAGCGTGTATGTCGGAAATTATCCCACGGGAACCTTCTACCGGGATGAAAAGTATCCTATGTCTTAATATACTAGCTGTTGCCCGCGGCTTCGCTCGCGTGTATGTCGGAAATTATCCCACGGGAACCTTCTACTGGGATGAAAAGAATTCTATGTCTTAATATACTAGCTGTTGCCGCGGCTTCGCCCGCGTGTATGTCGGAAATTATCCCACGGGAACCTTCTACCGGGATGAAAAGTATCCTATGTCTTAATATACTAGCTGTTGCCCGCGTGTATGTCGGAAATTATCCCGCAGGAACCTTCTACCGGGATGGAAAGTATCCTATGTCTTAATATACTAGCTGTTGCCTGCGGCTTCGCTCGCGTGTATGTCGGAAATTATCCCGCGGGAACTTTCTACCGGGATGAAAAGTATCCTATGTCTTAATATACTAGCTGTTGCCCGCGTGTATTTCGGAAATTATCCCACGGGAACCTTGTACCGGGATGAAAAGTATCCTATGTCTTAATATACTAGCTGTTGCCTGCGGCTTCGCTCGCGTGTATGTCGGAAATTTTCCCGCGGGAACCTTCTACCGGGATGAAAAGTATCCTATGTCTTAATATACTAGCTGTTGCCAGCGTGTATGTCGGAAATTATCCCACGGGAACCTTCTACCGGGATGAAAAGTATCCTATGTCTTAATATACTAGCTGTTGCCCGCGTGTATGTCGGAAATTATCCCACGGGAACCTTCTACCGGGATGAAAAGTATCCTATGTCTTAATATACTAGCTGTTACCAGCGGCTTCGCCCGCGTGTATGTCGGAAATTATCCCGCGGGAACCTTCTACAGGGATGAAAAGTATCCTATGTCTTAATATACTAGCTGTTACCAGCGGCTTCGCCCGCGTGTATGTCGGAAATTATCCCGCGGGAACCTTCTACCGGGATGAAAAGTATCCTTTGTCTTAATATACTAGCTGTTGCCAGCGCCTTCGCTCGCGTGTATGTCGGAAATTATCCCGCGGGAACCTTCTACCGGGATGAAAAGTATCCTATGTCTTAATATACTAGCTGTTGCCAGCGGCTTCGCCCGCGTGTATGTCGGAAATTATCCCGCGGGAACCTTCTACCGGGATGAAAAGTATCCTATGTCCTAATATACTAGCTGTTGCCCGCGTGTATGTCGGAAATTATCCCACGGGAACCTTCTACCAGGATGAAAAGTATCCTATGTCTTAATATACTAGCTGTTGCCCGCGTGTATGTCAGAAATTATCCCACGGGAACCTTCTACCGGGATGAAAAGTATCCTTTGTCTTAATATACTAGCTGTAGCCCGCGTGTATGTCGGAAATTATCCCACGGGAACCTTCTACCGGGATGAAAAGTATCCTATGTCTTAATATACTAGCTGTTGCCCGCGTGTATGTCGGAAATTATCCCGCGGGAACCTTCTACCGAGATGAAACGTATCCTATGTCTTAATATACTAGCTGTAGCCAGCGGCTTCGCCCGCGTGTATGTCGGAAATTATCCCGCGGGAACCTTCTACCGGGATGAAAAGTATCCTATGTCTTAATATACTAGCTGTTGCCAGCGGCTTCGCCCGCGTGTATGTCGGAAATTATCCCGCGGGAACCTTCTACCGGGATGAAAAGTATCATATGTCTTAATATAATAGCTGTTGCCAGCGGCTTCGCCCGCGTGTATGTCGGAAATTATCCCGCGGGAACCTTCTACCGGGATGAAAAGTATCCTATGTCTTAATATACTAGCTGTTGCCAGCGGCTTCGCCCGCGTGTGTGTCGGAAATTATCCCGCGGGAACCTTCTACCGGGATGAAAAGTATCCTATGTCTTAATATACTAGCTGTTGCCCGCGTGTATGTCGGAAATTATCCCACGGGAACATTCTTCCGGGATGAAAAGTATCCTATGTCTTAATATACTAGCTGTTGCCCGCGTGTATTTCGGAAATTATCCCACGGGAACCTTCTACCGGGATGAAAAGTATCCTATGTCTTAATATACTAGCTGTTGCCCGCGTGTATGTCGGAAATTATCCCGCAGGAACCTTCTACCGGGATGGAAAGTATCCTATGTCTTAATATACTAGCTGTTGCCTGCGGCTTCGCTCGCGTGTATGTCGGAAATTATCCCGCGGGAACTTTCTACCGGGATGAAAAGTATCCTATGTCTTAATATACTAGCTGTTGCCCGCGTGTATTTCGGAAATTATCCCACGGGAACCTTGTACCGGGATGAAAAGTATCCTATGTCTTAATATACTAGCTGTTGCCTGCGGCTTCGCTCGCGTGTATGTCGGAAATTTTCCCGCGGGAACCTTCTACCGGGATGAAAAGTATCCTATGTCTTAATATACTAGCTGTTGCCAGCGTGTATGTCGGAAATTATCCCACGGGAACCTTCTACCGGGATGAAAAGTATCCTATGTCTTAATATACTAGCTGTTGCCCGCGTGTATGTCGGAAATTATCCCACGGGAACCTTCTACCGGGATGAAAAGTATCCTATGTCTTAATATACTAGCTGTTACCAGCGGCTTCGCCCGCGTGTATGTCGGAAATTATCCCGCGGGAACCTTCTACAGGGATGAAAAGTATCCTATGTCTTAATATACTAGCTGTTACCAGCGGCTTCGCCCGCGTGTATGTCGGAAATTATCCCGCGGGAACCTTCTACCGGGATGAAAAGTATCCTTTGTCTTAATATACTAGCTGTTGCCAGCGCCTTCGCTCGCGTGTATGTCGGAAATTATCCCGCGGGAACCTTCTACCGGGATGAAAAGTATCCTATGTCTTAATATACTAGCTGTTGCCAGCGGCTTCGCCCGCGTGTATGTCGGAAATTATCCCGCGGGAACCTTCTACCGGGATGAAAAGTATCCTATGTCCTAATATACTAGCTGTTGCCCGCGTGTATGTCGGAAATTATCCCACGGGAACCTTCTACCAGGATGAAAAGTATCCTATGTCTTAATATACTAGCTGTTGCCCGCGTGTATGTCAGAAATTATCCCACGGGAACCTTCTACCGGGATGAAAAGTATCCTTTGTCTTAATATACTAGCTGTAGCCCGCGTGTATGTCGGAAATTATCCCACGGGAACCTTCTACCGGGATGAAAAGTATCCTATGTCTTAATATACTAGCTGTTGCCCGCGTGTATGTCGGAAATTATCCCGCGGGAACCTTCTACCGAGATGAAACGTATCCTATGTCTTAATATACTAGCTGTAGCCAGCGGCTTCGCCCGCGTGTATGTCGGAAATTATCCCGCGGGAACCTTCTACCGGGATGAAAAGTATCCTATGTCTTAATATACTAGCTGTTGCCAGCGGCTTCGCCCGCGTGTATGTCGGAAATTATCCCGCGGGAACCTTCTACCGGGATGAAAAGTATCATATGTCTTAATATAATAGCTGTTGCCAGCGGCTTCGCCCGCGTGTATGTCGGAAATTATCCCGCGGGAACCTTCTACCGGGATGAAAAGTATCCTATGTCTTAATATACTAGCTGTTGCCAGCGGCTTCGCCCGCGTGTGTGTCGGAAATTATCCCGCGGGAACCTTCTACCGGGATGAAAAGTATCCTATGTCTTAATATACTAGCTGTTGCCCGCGTGTATGTCGGAAATTATCCCACGGGAACATTCTTCCGGGATGAAAAGTATCCTATGTCTTAATATACTAGCTGTTGCCCGCGTGTATTTCGGAAATTATCCCACGGGAACCTTCTACCGGGATGAAAAGTATCCTATGTCTTAATATACTAGCTGTTGCCCGCGTGTATGTCGGAAATTATCCCGCAGGAACCTTCTACCGGGATGGAAAGTATCCTATGTCTTAATATACTAGCTGTTGCCTGCGGCTTCGCTCGCGTGTATGTCGGAAATTATCCCGCGGGAACTTTCTACCGGGATGAAAAGTATCCTATGTCTTAATATACTAGCTGTTGCCCGCGTGTATTTCGGAAATTATCCCACGGGAACCTTGTACCGGGATGAAAAGTATCCTATGTCTTAATATACTAGCTGTTGCCTGCGGCTTCGCTCGCGTGTATGTCGGAAATTTTCCCGCGGGAACCTTCTACCGGGATGAAAAGTATCCTATGTCTTAATATACTAGCTGTTGCCAGCGTGTATGTCGGAAATTATCCCACGGGAACCTTCTACCGGGATGAAAAGTATCCTATGTCTTAATATACTAGCTGTTGCCCGCGTGTATGTCGGAAATTATCCCACGGGAACCTTCTACCGGGATGAAAAGTATCCTATGTCTTAATATACTAGCTGTTACCAGCGGCTTCGCCCGCGTGTATGTCGGAAATTATCCCGCGGGAACCTTCTACAGGGATGAAAAGTATCCTATGTCTTAATATACTAGCTGTTACCAGCGGCTTCGCCCGCGTGTATGTCGGAAATTATCCCGCGGGAACCTTCTACCGGGATGAAAAGTATCCTTTGTCTTAATATACTAGCTGTTGCCAGCGCCTTCGCTCGCGTGTATGTCGGAAATTATCCCGCGGGAACCTTCTACCGGGATGAAAAGTATCCTATGTCTTAATATACTAGCTGTTGCCAGCGGCTTCGCCCGCGTGTATGTCGGAAATTATCCCGCGGGAACCTTCTACCGGGATGAAAAGTATCCTATGTCCTAATATACTAGCTGTTGCCCGCGTGTATGTCGGAAATTATCCCACGGGAACCTTCTACCAGGATGAAAAGTATCCTATGTCTTATTATACTAGCTGTTGCCCGCGTGTATGTCAGAAATTATCCCACGGGAACCTTCTACCGGGATGAAAAGTATCCTTTGTCTTAATATACTAGCTGTAGCCCGCGTGTATGTCGGAAATTATCCCACGGGAACCTTCTACCGGGATGAAAAGTATCCTATGTCTTAATATACTAGCTGTTGCCCGCGTGTATTTCGGAAATTATCCCACGGGAACCTTGTACCGGGATGAAAAGTATCCTATGTCTTAATATACTAGCTGTTGCCTGCGGCTTCGCTCGCGTGTATGTCGGAAATTTTCCCGCGGGAACCTTCTACCGGGATGAAAAGTATCCTATGTCTTAATATACTAGCTGTTGCCAGCGTGTATGTCGGAAATTATCCCACGGGAACCTTCTACCGGGATGAAAAGTATCCTATGTCTTAATATACTAGCTGTTGCCCGCGTGTATGTCGGAAATTATCCCACGGGAACCTTCTACCGGGATGAAAAGTATCCTATGTCTTAATATACTAGCTGTTACCAGCGGCTTCGCCCGCGTGTATGTCGGAAATTATCCCGCGGGAACCTTCTACAGGGATGAAAAGTATCCTATGTCTTAATATACTAGCTGTTACCAGCGGCTTCGCCCGCGTGTATGTCGGAAATTATCCCGCGGGAACCTTCTACCGGGATGAAAAGTATCCTTTGTCTTAATATACTAGCTGTTGCCAGCGCCTTCGCTCGCGTGTATGTCGGAAATTATCCCGCGGGAACCTTCTACCGGGATGAAAAGTATCCTATGTCTTAATATACTAGCTGTTGCCAGCGGCTTCGCCCGCGTGTATGTCGGAAATTATCCCGCGGGAACCTTCTACCGGGATGAAAAGTATCCTATGTCCTAATATACTAGCTGTTGCCCGCGTGTATGTCGGAAATTATCCCACGGGAACCTTCTACCAGGATGAAAAGTATCCTATGTCTTATTATACTAGCTGTTGCCCGCGTGTATGTCAGAAATTATCCCACGGGAACCTTCTACCGGGATGAAAAGTATCCTTTGTCTTAATATACTAGCTGTAGCCCGCGTGTATGTCGGAAATTATCCCACGGGAACCTTCTACCGGGATGAAAAGTATCCTATGTCTTAATATACTAGCTGTTGCCCGCGTGTATGTCGGAAATTATCCCGCGGGAACCTTCTACCGAGATGAAACGTATCCTATGTCTTAATATACTAGCTGTAGCCAGCGGCTTCGCCCGCGTGTATGTCGGAAATTATCCCGCGGGAACCTTCTACCGGGATGAAAAGTATCCTATGTCTTAATATACTAGCTGTTGCCAGCGGCTTCGCCCGCGTGTATGTCGGAAATTATCCCGCGGGAACCTTCTACCGGGATGAAAAGTATCCTATGTCTTAATATAATAGCTGTTGCCAGCGGCTTCGCCCGCGTGTATGTCGGAAATTATCCCGCGGGAACCTTCTACCGGGATGAAAAGTATCCTATGTCTTAATATACTAGCTGTTGCCAGCGGCTTCGCCCGCGTGTGTGTCGGAAATTATCCCGCGGGAACCTTCTACCGGGATGAAAAGTATCCTATGTCTTAATATACTAGCTGTTGCCCGCGTGTATGTCGGAAATTATCCCACGGGAACATTCTTCCGGGATGAAAAGTATCCTATGTCTTAATATACTAGCTGTTGCCCGCGTGTATTTCGGAAATTATCCCACGGGAACCTTCTACCGGGATGAAAAGTATCCTATGTCTTAATATACTAGCTGTTGCCCGCGTGTATGTCGGAAATTATCCCACGGGAACCTTCTACCGGGATGAAAAGTATCTTATGTCTTACTATACTAGCTGTTGCCAGCGGCTTCGCCCGCGTGTATATCGGAAATTATCCCACGGGAACCTTCTACCGGGATGAAAAGTATCCTATGTCTTAATCCCGGATGAAAAGTATCCTATGTCTTAATATACTAGCTGTTGCCAGCGGCTTCGCTCGCGTGTATGTCGGAAATTATCCCGCGGGAACCTTCTACCGGGATGAAAGTATCCTATGTCTTAATATACTAGCTGTTCCCAGCGTGTATGTCGGAAATTATCCCACGGGAACCTTCTACCGGGATGAAAAGTATCCTATGTCTTAATATACTAGCTGTTGCCCGCGTGTATGTCGGAAATTATCCCGCGGGAACCTTCTACCGGGATGAAAAGTATCCTATGTCTTAATATACTAGCTGTTGCCCGCGTGTATGTCGGAAATTATCCCACGGGAACCTTCTACCGGGATGAAAAGTATCCTATGTCTTAATATACTAGCTGTTGCCAGCGGCTTCGCCCGCGTGTATGTCGGAAATTATCCCACGGGAACCTTCTACCGGGATGAAAAGTATCCTATGTCTTAATCTACTAGCTGTTGCCAGCGTGTATGTCGGAAATTATCCCACGGGAACCTTCTACCGGGATGAAAAGTATCCTATGTCTTAATATACTAGCTGTTGCCCGCGTGTATGTCGGAAATTATCCCACGGGAACCTTCTACCGGGATGAAAAGTATCCTATGTCTTAATATACTAGCTGTTGCCAGCGTGTATGTCGGAAATTATCCCACGGGAACCTTCTACCGGGATGAAAAGTATCCTATGTCTTAATATACTAGCTGTTGCCAGCGGCTTCGCCCGCGTGTATGTCGGAAATTATCCCACGGGAACCTTCTACCGGGATGAAAAGTATCCTATGTCTTAATATACTAGCTGTTGCCCGCGTGTATGTCGGAAATTATCCCACGGGAACCTTCTACCGGGATGAAAAGTATCCTATGTCTTAATATACTAGCTGTTGCCAGCGTGTATGTCGGAAATTATCCCGCGGGAACCTTCTACCGGGATGAAAAGTATCCTATGTCTTAATATACTAGCTGTTGCCCGCGTGTATGTCGGAAATTATCCCACGGGAACCTTCTACCGGGATGAAAAGTATCCTATGTCTTAATATACTAGCTGTTGCCCGCGTGTATGTCGGAAATTATCCCACGGGAACCTTCTACCGGGATGAAAAGTATCCTATGTCCTAATATACTAGCTGTTGCCCGCGTGTATGTCGGAAATTATCCCACGGGAACCTTCTACCGGGATGAAAAGTATCCTATGTCTAAATATACTAGCTTTTGCCAGCGTGTATGTCAGAAATTATCCCACGGGAACCTTCTACCGGGATGAAAAGTATCCTATGTCTTAATATACTAGCTGTTGCCAGCGGCTTCGCCCGCGTGTATGTCGGAAATTATCCCGCGGGAACCTTCTACCGGGATGAAAAGTATCCTATGTCTTAATATACTAGCTGTTGCCAGCGGCTTCGCCCGCGTGTGTGTCGGAAATTATCCCGCGGGAACCTTCTACCGGGATGAAAAGTATCCTATGTCTTAATCTACTAGCTGTTGCCAACGTGTATGTCGGAAATTATCCCGAGGGAACCTTCAACCGGGATGAAAAGTATCCTATGTCTTAATATACTAGCTGTTGCCCGCGTGTATGTCGGAAATTATCCCACGGGAACCTTCTACCGGGATGAAAAGTATCCTATGTCTTTATATACTAGCTGTTGCCAGCGGCTTCGCTCGCGTGTATGTCGGAAATTATCCCACGGGAATCTTCTACCGGGATGAAAAGTATCCTATGTCTTAATATACTAGCTGTTGCCAGCGTGTATGTCGGAAATTATCCCACGGGAACCTTCTACCGGGATGAAAAGTATCCTATGTCTTAATATACTAGCTGTTGCCCTCGTGTATGTCGGAAATTATCCCACGGGAACCTTCTACCGGGATGAAAAGTATCCTATGTCTTAATATACTAGCTGTTGCCAGCGGCTCCGCCCGCGTGTATGTCGGAAATTATCCCGCGGGAACCTTCTACCGGGATGAAAAGTATCCTATGTCTTAATATACTAGCTGTTGCCAGCGGCTTCGCCCGCGTGTATGTCGGAAATTATCCCGCGGGAACCTTCTACCGGGATGAAAAGTATCCTATGTCTTAATATACTAGCTGTTGCCAGCGCCTTCGCTCGCGTGTATGTCGGAAATTATCCCGCGGGAACCTTCTACCGGGATGAAAAGTATCCTATGTCGTAATATACTAGCTGTTGCCCGCGTGAATGTCGGAAATTATCCCGCGGGAACCTTCTACCGGGATGAAAAGTATCCTATGTCTTAATATACTAGCTGTTGCCCGCGGCTTCGCTCGCGTGTATGTCGGAAATTACTTCGCGGGAACCTTCTACCGGGATGAAAAGTATCCTATGTCTTAATATACTAGGTGTTGCCCGCGGCTTCGTCCGCGTGTATGTCGGAAATTATCCCGCGGGAACCTTCTACCGGGATGAAAAGTTACCTATGTCTTAATATACTAGCTGTTGCCCGCGTGTATGTCGCAAATTATCCCACGGGAACCTTCTACCGGGATGAAAAGTATCCTATGTCTTAATATACTAGCTGTTGCCCGCGTGTATGTCGGAAACTATCCCATGGGAACCTTCTACCGGGATGGAAAGTATCCTATGTCTTAATATACTAGCTGTTGCCAGCGGCTTCGCTCGCGTGTATGTCGGAAATTATCCCACGGGAACCTTCTACCGGGATGAAAAGTATCCTATGTCTTAATATACTAGCTGTTGCCAGCGGCTTCGCCCGCGTGTATGTCGCAAATTATCCCACGGGAACCTTCTACCGGGATGAAAAGTATCCTATGTCTTAATATACTAGCTGTTGCCCGCGTGTATGTCGGAAATTATCCCATGGGAACCTTCTACCGGGATGGAAAGTATCCTATGTCTTAATATACTAGCTGTTGCCAGCGGCTTCGCTCGCGTGTATGTCGGAAATTATCCCACGGGAACCTTCTACCGGGATGAAAAGTATCCTATGTCTTAATATACTAGCTGTTGCCAGCGGCTTCGCCCGCGTGTATGTCGGAAATTATCCCACGGGAACCTTCTACCGGGATGAAAAGTATCCTATGTCTTAATATACTAGCTGTTGCCAGCGTGTATGTCGGAAATTATCCCACGGGAACCTTCTACCGGGATGAAAAGTATCCTATGTCTTAATATACTAGCTGTTGCCCGCGTGTATGTCGGAAATTATCCCGCGGGAACCTTCTACCGGGATGAAAAGTATCCTATGTCTTAATATACTAGCTGTTGCCCGCGGCTTCGCCCGCGTGTATGTCGCAAATTATCCCACGGGAACCTTCTACCGGGATGAAAAGTGTCCTATGTCTTAATATACTAGCTGTTGCCCGCGTGTATGTCGGAAATTATCCCACGGGAACCTTCTACCGGGATGGAAAGTATCCTATGTCTTAATATACTAGCTGTTGCCAGCGGCTTCGCTCGCGTGTATGTCGGAAATTATCCCACGGGAACCTTCTACCGGGATGAAAAGTATCCTATGTCTTAATATAATAGCTGTTGCCAGCGGCTTCGCCCGCGTGTATGTCGGAAATTATCCCGCGGGAACCTTCTACCGGGATGAAAAGTATCCTATGTCTTAATATACTAGCTGTTGCCAGCGGCTTCGCCCGCGTGTGTGTCGGAAATTATCCCGCGGGAACCTTCTACCGGGATGAAAAGTATCCTATGTCTTAATATACTAGCTGTTGCCAGCAGCTTCGCCCGCGTGTGTGTCGGAAATTATCCCGCGGGAACCTTCTACCGGGATGAAAAGTATCCTATGTCTTAATATACTAGCTGTTGCCAGCGGCTTCGCCCGCGTGTGTGTCGGAAATTATCCCGCGGGAACCTTCTACGGGGATGAAAAGTATCCTATGTCTTAATATACTAGCTGTTGCCAGCGGCTTCGCTCGCGTGTGTGTCGGAAATTATCCCGCGGGAACCTTCTACCGGGATGAAAAGTATCCTATGTCTTAATATACTAGCTGTTGCCCGCGTGTATGTCGGAAATTATCCCGCGGGAACCTTCTACCGAGATGAAACGTATCCTATGTCTTAATATACTAGCTGTAGCCAGCGGCTTCGCCCGCGTGTATGTCGGAAATTATCCCGCGGGAACCTTCTACCGGGATGAAAAGTATCCTATGTCTTAATATACTAGCTGTTGCCAGCGGCTTCGCCCGCGTGTATGTCGGAAATTATCCCGCGGGAACCTTCTACCGGGATGAAAAGTATCCTATGTCTTAATATAATAGCTGTTGCCAGCGGCTTCGCCCGCGTGTATGTCGGAAATTATCCCGCGGGAACCTTCTACCGGGATGAAAAGTATCCTATGTCTTAATAAACTAGCTGTTGCCAGCGGCTTCGCCCGCGTGTGTGTCGGAAATTATCCCGCGGGAACCTTCTACCGGGATGAAAAGTATCCTATGTCTTAATATACTAGCTGTTGCCCGCGTGTATGTCGGAAATTATCCCACGGGAACATTCTTCCGGGATGAAAAGTATCCTATGTCTTAATATACCAGCTGTTGCCCGCGTGTATTTCGGAAATTATCCCACGGGAACCTTCTACCGGGATGAAAAGAATCCTATGTCTTAATATACTAGCTGTTGCCCGCGTGTATGTCGGAAATTATCCCACGGGAACCTTCTACCGGGATGAAAAGTATCTTATGTCTTACTATACTAGCTGTTGCCAGCGGCTTCGCCCGCGTGTATATCGGAAATTATCCCACGGGAACCTTATTCCGGGATGAAAAGTATCCTATGTCTTAATCCGGGATGAAAAGTATCCTATGTCTTAATATACTAGCTGTTGCCAGCGGCTTCGCTCGCGTGTATGTCGGAAATTATCCCGCGGGAACCTTCTACCGGGATGAAAGTATCCTATGTCTTAATATACTAGCTGTTCCCAGCGTGTATGTCGGAAATTATCCCACGGGAACCTTCTACCGGGATGAAAAGTATCCTATGTCTTAATATACTAGCTGTTGCCCGCGTGTATGTCGGAAATTATCCCGCGGGAACCTTCTACCGGGATGAAAAGTATCCTATGTCTTAATATACTAGCTGTTGCCCGCGTGTATGTCGGAAATTATCCCACGGGAACCTTCTACCGGGATGAAAAGTATCCTATGTCTTAATATACTAGCTGTTGCCAGCGGCTTCGCCCGCGTGTATGTCGGAAATTATCCCACGGGAACCTTCTACCGGGATGAAAAGTATCCTATGTCTTAATCTACTAGCTGTTGCCAGCGTGTATGTCGGAAATTATCCCACGGGAACCTTCTACCGGGATGAAAAGTATCCTATGTCTTAATATACTAGCTGTTGCCCGCGTGTATGTCGGAAATTATCCCACGGGAACCTTCTACCGGGATGAAAAGTATCCTATGTCTTAATATACTAGCTGTTGCCAGCGTGTATGTCGGAAATTATCCCACGGGAACCTTCTACCGGGATGAAAAGTATCCTATGTCTTAATATACTAGCTGTTGCCAGCGGCTTCGCCCGCGTGTATGTCGGAAATTATCCCACGGGAACCTTCTACCGGGATGAAAAGTATCCTATGTCTTAATATACTAGCTGTTGCCCGCGTGTATGTCGGAAATTATCCCACGGGAACCTTCTACCGGGATGAAAAGTATCCTATGTCTTAATATACTAGCTGTTGCCAGCGTGTATGTCGGAAATTATCCCGCGGGAACCTTCTACCGGGATGAAAAGTATCCTATGTCTTAATATACTAGCTGTTGCCCGCGTGTATGTCGGAAATTATCCCACGGGAACCTTCTACCGGGATGAAAAGTATCCTATGTCTTAATATACTAGCTGTTGCCCGCGTGTATGTCGGAAATTATCCCACGGGAACCTTCTACCGGGATGAAAAGTATCCTATGTCCTAATATACTAGCTGTTGCCCGCGTGTATGTCGGAAATTATCCCACGGGAACCTTCTACCGGGATGAAAAGTATCCTATGTCTTAATATACTAGCTTTTGCCAGCGTGTATGTCAGAAATTATCCCACGGGAACCTTCTACCGGGATGAAAAGTATCCTATGTCTTATTATACTAGCTGTTGCCAGCGGCTTCGCCCGCGTGTATGTCGGAAATTATCCCGCGGGAACCTTCTACCGGGATGAAAAGTATCCTATGTCTTAATATACTAGCTGTTGCCAGCGGCTTCGCCCGCGTGTGTGTCGGAAATTATCCCGCGGGAACCTTCTACCGGGATGAAAAGTATCCTATGTCTTAATCTACTAGCTGTTGCCAACGTGTATGTCGGAAATTATCCCGAGGGAACCTTCAACCGGGATGAAAAGTATCCTATGTCTTAATATACTAGCTGTTGCCCGCGTGTATGTCGGAAATTATCCCACGGGAACCTTCTACCGGGATGAAAAGTATCCTATGTCTTTATATACTAGCTGTTGCCAGCGGCTTCGCTCGCGTGTATGTCGGAAATTATCCCACGGGAACCTTCTACCGGGATGAAAAGTATCCTATGTCTTAATATACTAGCTGTTGCCCGCGTGTATGTCGGAAATTATCCCACGGGAACCTTCTACCGGGATGAAAAGTATCCTATGTCTTAATATACTAGCTGTTGCCCGCGTGTATGTCGGAAATTATCCCACGGGAACCTTCTACCGGGATGAAAAGTATCCTATGTCTTAATATACTAGCTGTTGCCAGCGGCTCCGCCCGCGTGTATGTCGGAAATTATCCCGCGGGAACCTTCTACCGGGATGAAAAGTATCCTATGTCTTAATATACTAGCTGTTGCCAGCGGCTTCGCCCGCGTGTATGTCGGAAATTATCCCGCGGGAACCTTCTACCGGGATGAAAAGTATCCTATGTCTTAATATACTAGCTGTTGCCAGCGCCTTCGCTCGCGTGTATGTCGGAAATTATCCCGCGGGAACCTTCTACCGGGAAGAAAAGTATCTTATGTCTTACTATACTAGCTGTTGCCAGCGGCTTCGCCCGCGTGTATATCGGAAATTATCCCACGGGAACCTTCTACCGGGATGAAAAGTATCCTATGTCTTAATCCGGGATGAAAAGTATCCTATGTCTTAATATACTAGCTGTTGCCAGCGGCTTCGCTCGCGTGTATGTCGGAAATTATCCCGCGGGAACCTTCTACCGGGATGAAAGTATCCTATGTCTTAATATACTAGCTGTTCCCAGCGTGTATGTCGGAAATTATCCCACGGGAACCTTCTACCGGGATGAAAAGTATCCTATGTCTTAATATACTAGCTGTTGCCCGCGTGTATGTCGGAAATTATCCCGCGGGAACCTTCTACCGGGATGAAAAGTATCCTATGTCTTAATATACTAGCTGTTGCCCGCGTGTATGTCGGAAATTATCCCACGGGAACCTTCTACCGGGATGAAAAGTATCCTATGTCTTAATATACTAGCTGTTGCCAGCGGCTTCGCCCGCGTGTATGTCGGAAATTATCCCACGGGAACCTTCTACCGGGATGAAAAGTATCCTATGTCTTAATCTACTAGCTGTTGCCAGCGTGTATGTCGGAAATTATCCCACGGGAACCTTCTACCGGGATGAAAAGTATCCTATGTCTTAATATACTAGCTGTTGCCCGCGTGTATGTCGGAAATTATCCCACGGGAACCTTCTACCGGGATGAAAAGTATCCTATGTCTTAATATACTAGCTGTTGCCAGCGTGTATGTCGGAAATTATCTCACGGGAACCTTCTACCGGGATGAAAAGTATCCTAGGTCTTAATATACTAGCTGTTGCCAGCGGCTTCGCCCGCGTGTATGTCGGAAATTATCCCACGGGAACCTTCTACCGGGATGAAAAGTATCCTATGTCTTAATATACTAGCTGTTGCCCGCGTGTATGTCGGAAATTATCCCACGGGAACCTTCTACCGGGATGAAAAGTATCCTATGTCTTAATATACTAGCTGTTGCCAGCGTGTATGTCGGAAATTATCCCGCGGGAACCTTCTACCGGGATGAAAAGTATCCTATGTCTTAATATACTAGCTGTTGCCCGCGTGTATGTCGGAAATTATCCCACGGGAACCTTCTACCGGGATGAAAAGTATCCTATGTCTTAATATACTAGCTGTTGCCCGCGTGTATGTCGGAAATTATCCCACGGGAACCTTCTACCGGGATGAAAAGTATCCTATGTCCTAATATACTAGCTGTTGCCCGCGTGTATGTCGGAAATTATCCCACGGGAACCTTCTACCGGGATGAAAAGTATCCTATGTCTTAATATACTAGCTTTTGCCAGCGTGTATGTCAGAAATTATCCCACGGGAACCTTCTACCGGGATGAAAAGTATCCTATGTCTTATTATACTAGCTGTTGCCAGCGGCTTCGCCCGCGTGTATGTCGGAAATTATCCCGCGGGAACCTTCTACCGGGATGAAAAGTATCCTATGTCTTAATATACTAGCTGTTGCCAGCGGCTTCGCCCGCGTGTGTGTCGGAAATTATCCCGCGGGAACCTTCTACCGGGATGAAAAGTATCCTATGTCTTAATCTACTAGCTGTTGCCAACGTGTATGTCGGAAATTATCCCGAGGGAACCTTCAACCGGGATGAAAAGTATCCTATGTCTTAATATACTAGCTGTTGCCCGCGTGTATGTCGGAAATTATCCCACGGGAACCTTCTACCGGGATGAAAAGTATCCTATGTCTTTATATACTAGCTGTTGCCAGCGGCTTCGCTCGCGTGTATGTCGGAAATTATCCCACGGGAACCTTCTACCGGGATGAAAAGTATCCTATGTCTTAATATACTAGCTGTTGCCCGCGTGTATGTCGGAAATTATCCCACGGGAACCTTCTACCGGGATGAAAAGTATCCTATGTCTTAATATACTAGCTGTTGCCAGCGGCTCCGCCCGCGTGTATGTCGGAAATTATCCCGCGGGAACCTTCTACCGGGATGAAAAGTATCCTATGTCTTAATATACTAGCTGTTGCCAGCGGCTTCGCCCGCGTGTATGTCGGAAATTATCCCGCGGGAACCTTCTACCGGGATGAAAAGTATCCTATGTCTTAATATACTAGCTGTTGCCAGCGCCTTCGCTCGCGTGTATGTCGGAAATTATCCCGCGGGAACCTTCTACCGGGATGAAAAGTATCTTATGTCTTACTATACTAGCTGTTGCCAGCGGCTTCGCCCGCGTGTATATCGGAAATTATCCCACGGGAACCTTCTACCGGGATGAAAAGTATCCTATGTCTTAATCCGGGATGAAAAGTATACTATGTCTTAATATACTAGCTGTTGCCAGCGGCTTTGCTCGCGTGTATGTCGGAAATTATCCCGCGGGAACCTTCTACCGGGATGAAAGTATCCTATGTCTTAATATACTAGCTGTTCCCAGCGTGTATGTCGGAAATTATCCCACGGGAACCTTCTACCGGGATGAAAAGTATCCTATGTCTTAATATACTAGCTGTTGCCCGCGTGTATGTCGGAAATTATCCCGCGGGAACCTTCTACCGGGATGAAAAGTATCCTATGTCTTAATATACTAGCTGTTGCCCGCGTGTATGTCGGAAATTATCCCACGGGAACCTTCTACCGGGATGAAAAGTATCCTATGTCTTAATATACTAGCTGTTGCCAGCGGCTTCGCCCGCGTGTATGTCGGAAATTATCCCACGGGAACCTTCTACCGGGATGAAAAGTATCCTATGTCTTAATATACTAGCTGTTGCCAGCGTGTATGTCGGAAATTATCCCACGGGAACCTTCTACCGGGATGAAAAGTATCCTATGTCTTAATATACTAGCTGTTGCCCGCGTGTATGTCGGAAATTATCCCGCGGGAACCTTCTACCGGGATGAAAAGTATCCTATGTCTTAATATACTAGCTGTTGCCCGCGGCTTCGCCCGCGTGTATGTCGGAAATTATCCCACGGGAACCTTCTACCGGGATGAAAAGTATCCTATGTCTTAATATACTAGCTGTTGCCCGCGTGTATGTCGCAAATTATCCCACGGGAACCTTCTACCGGGATGAAAAGTGTCCTATGTCTTAATATACTAGCTGTTGCCCGCGTGTATGTCGGAAATTATCCCACGGGAACCTTCTACCGGGATGGAAAGTATCCTATGTCTTAATATACTAGCTGTTGCCAGCGGCTTCGCTCGCGTGTATGTCGGAAATTATCCCACGGGAACCTTCTACCGGGATGAAAAGTATCCTATGTCTTAATATACTAGCTGTTGCCAGCGGCTTCGCCCGCGTGTATGTCGGAAATTATCCCACGGGAACCTTCTACCGGGATGAAAAGTATCCTATGTCTTAATATACTAGCTGTTGCCAGCGTGTATGTCGGAAATTATCCCACGGGAACCTTCTACCGGGATGAAAAGTATCCTATGTCTTAATATACTAGCTGTTGCCAGCGGCTTCGCCCGCGTGTATTTCGGAAATTATCCCACGGGAACCTTCTACCGGGATGAAAAGTATCCTATGTCTTAATATACTAGCTGTTGCCCGCGTGTATGTCGGAAATTATCCCACGGGAACCTTCTACCGGGATGAAAAGTATCCTATGTCTTAATATACTAGCTGTTGCCAGCGTGTATGTCGGAAATTATCCCGCGGGAACCTTCTACCGGGATGAAAAGTATCCTATGTCTTAATATACTAGCTGTTGCCCGCGTGTATGTCGGAAATTATCCCACGGGAACCTTCTACCGGGATGAAAAGTATCCTATGTCTTAATATACTAGCTGTTGCCCGCGTGTATGTCGGAAATTATCCCACGGGAACCTTCTACCGGGATAAAAAGTATCCTATGTCCTAATATACTAGCTGTTGCCCGCGTGTATGTCGGAAATTATCCCACGGGAACCTTCTACCGGGATGAAAAGTATCCTATGTCTTAATATACTAGCTTTTGCCAGCGTGTATGTCAGAAATTATCCCACGGGAACCTTCTACCGGGATGAAAAGTATCCTATGTCTTATTATACTAGCTGTTGCCAGCGGCTTCGCCCGCGTGTATGTCGGAAATTATCCCGCGGGAACCTTCTACCGGGATGAAAAGTATCCTATGTCTTAATATACTAGCTGTTGCCAGCGGCTTCGCCCGCGTGTTTGTCGGAAATTATCCCGCGGGAACCTTCTACCGGGATGAAAAGTATCCTATGTCTTAATCTACTAGCTGTTGCCAACGTGTATGTCGGAAATTATCCCGAGGGAACCTTCAACCGGGATGAAAAGTATCCTATGTCTTAATATACTAGCTGTTGCCCGCGTGTATGTCGGAAATTATCCCACGGGAACCTTCTACCGGGATGAAAAGTATCCTATGTCTTTATATACTAGCTGTTGCCAGCGGCTTCGCTCGCGTGTATGTCGGAAATTATCCCACGGGAACCTTCTACCGGGATGAAAAGTATCCTATGTCTTAATATACTAGCTGTTGCCCGCGTGTATGTCGGAAATTATCCCACGGGAACCTTCTACCGGGATGAAAAGTATCCTATGTCTTAATATACTAGCTGTTGCCCGCGTGTATGTCGGAAATTATCCCACGGGAACCTTCTACCGGGATGAAAAGTATCCTATGTCTTAATATACTAGCTGTTGCCAGCGGCTCCGCCCGCGTGTATGTCGGAAATTATCCCGCGGGAACCTTCTACCGGGATGAAAAGTATCCTATGTCTTAATATACTAGCTGTTGCCAGCGGCTTCGCCCGCGTGTATGTCGGAAATTATCCCGCGGGAACCTTCTACCGGGATGAAAAGTATCCTATGTCTTAATATACTAGCTGTTGCCAGCGCCTTCGCTCGCGTGTATGTCGGAAATTATCCCGCGGGAACCTTCTACCGGGATGAAAAGTATCCTATGTCGTAATATACTAGCTGTTGCCCGCGTGTATGTCGGAAATTATCCCGTGGGAACCTTCTACCGGGATGAAAAGTATCCTATGTCTTAATATACTAGCTGTTGCCCGCGGCTTCGCTCGCGTGTATGTCGGAAATTACTTCGCGGGAACCTTCTACCGGGATGAAAAGTATCCTATGTCTTAATATACTAGGTGTTGCCCGCGGCTTCGTCCGCGTGTATGTCGGAAATTATCCCGCGGGAACCTTCGACCGGGATGAAAAGTATCCTATGTCTTAATATACTAGCTGTTGCCCGCGTGTATGTCGCAAATTATCCCACGGGAACCTTCTACCGGGATGAAAAGTATCTTATGTCTTAATATACTAGCTGTTGCCCGCGTGTATGTCGGAAATTATCCCATGGGAACCTTCTACCGGGATGGAAAGTATCCTATGTCTTAATATACTAGCTGTTGCCAGCGGCTTCGCTCGCGTGTATGTCGGAAATTATCCCATGGGAACCTTCTACCGGGATGGAAAGTATCCTATGTCTTAATATACTAGCTGTTGCCAGCGGCTTCGCTCGCGTGTATGTCGGAAATTATCCCACGGGAACCTTCTACCGGGATGAAAAGTATCCTATGTCTTAATATACTAGCTGTTGCCAGCGGCTTCGCCCGCGTGTATGTCGGAAATTATCCCACGGGAACCTTCTACCGGGATGAAAAGTATCCTATGTCTTAATATACTAGCTGTTGCCAGCGTGTATGTCGGAAATTATCCCACGGGAACCTTCTACCGGGATGAAAAGTATCCTATGTCTTAATATACTAGCTGTTGCCCGCGTGTATGTCGGAAATTATCCCGCGGGAACCTTCTACCGGGATGAAAAGTATCCTATGTCTTAATATACTAGCTGTTGCCCGCGGCTTCGCCCGCGTGTATGTCGGAAATTATCCCACGGGAACCTTCTACCGGGATGAAAAGTATCCTATGTCTTAATATACTAGCTGTTGCCCGCGTGTATGTCGCAAATTATCCCACGGGAACCTTCTACCGGGATGAAAAGTGTCCTATGTTTTAATATACTAGCTGTTGCCCGCGTGTATGTCGGAAATTATCCCACGGGAACCTTCTACCGCGATGGAAAGTATCCTATGTCTTAATATACTTGCTGTTGCCAGCGGCTTCGCTCGCGTGTATGTCGGAAATTATCCCACGGGAACCTTCTACCGGGATGAAAAGTATCCTATGTCTTTATATACTAGCTGTTGCCAGCGGCTTCGCTCGCGTGTATGTCGGAAATTATCCCACGGGAACCTTCTACCGGGATGAAAAGTATCCTATGTCTTAATATACTAGCTGTTGCCCGCGTGTATGTCGGAAATTATCCCACGGGAACCTTCTACCGGGATGAAAAGTATCCTATGTCTTAATATACTAGCTGTTGCCCGCGTGTATGTCGGAAATTATCCCACGGGAACCTTCTACCGGGATGAAAAGTATCCTATGTCTTAATATACTAGCTGTTGCCAGCGTGTATGTCGGAAATTATCCCACGGGAACCTTCTACCGGGATGAAAAGTATCCTATGTCTTAATATACTAGCTGTTGCCCGCGTGTATGTCGGAAATTATCCCACGGGAACCTTCTACCGGGATGAAAAGTATCCTATGTCTTAATATACTAGCTGTTGCCAGCGTGTATGTCGGAAATTATCCCACGGGAACCTTCTACCGGGATGAAAAGTATCCTATGTCTTAATATACTAGCTGTTGCCCGCGTGTATGTCGGAAATTATCCCGCGGGAACCTTCTACCGGGATGAAAAGTATCCTATGTCTTAATATACTAGCTGTTGCCCGCGTGTATGTCGGAAATTATCCCACGGGAACCTTCTACCGGGATGAAAAGTATCCTATGTCTTAATATACTAGCTGTTGCCCGCGTGTATGTCGGAAATTATCCCGAGGGAACCTTCAACCGGGATGAAAAGTATCCTATGTCTTAATATACTAGCTGTTGCCCGCGTGTATGTCGGAAATTATCCCACGGGAACCTTCTACCGGGATGAAAAGTATCCTATGTCTTTATATACTAGCTGTTGCCAGCGGCTTCGCTCGCGTGTATGTCTTCTACTAGCTGTTGCCCGCGTGTATGTCGGAAATTATCCCACGGGAACCTTCTACCGGGATGAAAAGTATCCTATGTCTTAATATACTAGCTGTTGCCAGCGGCTCCGCCCGCGTATATGTCGGAAATTATCCCGCGGGAACCTTCTACCGGGATGAAAAGTATCCTATGTCTTAATATACTAGCTGTTGCCAGCGGCTTCGCCCGCGTGTATGTCGGAAATTATCCCGCGGGAACCTTCTACCGGGATGAAAAGTATCCTATGTCTTAATATACTAGCTGTTGCCAGCGCCTTCGCTCGCGTGTATGTCGGAAATTATCCCGCGGGAACCTTCTACCGGGATGAAAAGTATCCTATGTCGTAATATACTAGCTGTTGCCCGCGTGTATGTCGGAAATTATCCCGCGGGAACCTTCTACCGGGATGAAAAGTATCCTATGTCTTAATATACTAGCTGTTGCCCGCGGCTTCGCTCGCGTGTATGTCGGAAATTACTTCGCGGGAACCTTCTACCGGGATGAAAAGTATCCTATGTCTTAATATACTAGGTGTTGCCCGCGGCTTCGTCCGCGTGTATGTCGGAAATTATCCCGCGGGAACCTTCTACCGGGATGAAAAGTATCCTATGTCTTAATATACTAGCTGTTGCCCGCGGCTTCGCTCGCGTGTATGTCGGAAATTACTTCGCGGGAACCTTCTACCGGGATGAAAAGTATCCTATGTCTTAATATACTAGCTGTTGCCAGCGGTTTCGCCCGCGTGTATGTCGGAAATTATCCCACGGGAACCTTCTACCGGGATGAAAAGTATCCTATGTCTTAATATACTAGCTGTTGCCA
Organism: Dicycla oo; assembly: GCA_948252095.1. NCBI lineage: Eukaryota > Metazoa > Arthropoda > Insecta > Lepidoptera > Noctuidae > Dicycla > Dicycla oo. The sequence goes on from OX411728.1 coordinate 19,203,087, forward strand.
GCGTGTATGTCGGAAATTATCCCACGGGAACCTTCTACCGGGATGAAAAGTATACTATGTCTTAATATACTAGCTGTTGCCCGCGTGTATGTCGGAAATTATCCCGCGGGAACCTTCTACCGGGATGAAAAGTATCCTATGTCTTAATATACTAGCTGTTGCCCGCGGCTTCGCCCGCGTGTATGTCGGAAATTATCCCACGGGAACCTTCTACCGGGATGAAAAGTATCCTATGTCTTAATATACTAGCTGTTGCCCGCGTGTATGTCGCAAATTATCCCACGGGAACCTTCTACCGGGATGAAAAGTGTCCTATGTCTTAATATACTAGCTGTTGCCCGCGTGTATGTCGGAAATTATCCCACGGGAACCTTCTACCGGGATGGAAAGTATCCTATGTCTTAATATACTAGCTGTTGCCAGCGGCTTCGCTCGCGTGTATGTCGGAAATTATCCCACGGGAACCTTCTACCGGGATGAAAAGTATCCTATGTCTTAATATACTAGCTGTTGCCAGCGGCTTCGCCCGCGTGTATGTCGGAAATTATCCCACGGGAACCTTCTACCGGGATGAAAAGTATCCTATGTCTTAATATACTAGCTGTTGCCAGCGTGTATGTCGGAAATTATCCCACGGGAACCTTCTACCGGGATGAAAAGTATCCTATGTCTTAATATACTAGCTGTTGCCCGCGTGTATGTCGGAAATTATCCCGCGGGAACCTTCTACCGGGATGAAAAGTATCCTATGTCTTAATATACTAGCTGTTGCCAGCGGCTTCGCCCGCGTGTGTGTCGGAAATTATCCCGCGGGAACCTTCTACTGGGATGAAAAGTATCCTATGTCTTAATATACTAGCTGTTGCCCGCGTGTATGTCGGAAATTATCCCACGGGAACATTCTTCCGGGATGAAAAGTATCCTATGTCTTAATATACCAGCTGTTGCCCGCGTGTATTTCGGAAATTATCCCACGGGAACCTTCTACCGGGATGAAAAGTATCCTATGTCTTAATATACTAGCTGTTGCCCGCGTGTATGTCGGAAATTATCCCACGGGAACCTTCTACCGGGATGAAAAGTATCCTATGTCTTATTATACTAGCTGTTGCCAGCGGCTTCGCCCGCGTGTATATCGGAAATTATCCCACGGGAACCTTCTACCGGGATGAAAAGTATCCTATGTCTTAATATACTAGCTGTTGCCAGCGGCTTCGCTTGCGTGTATGTCGGAAATTATCCCACGGGATCCTTCTACCGGGATGAAAAGTATCCTATGTCTTAATATACTAGCTTTTGCCAGCGGCTTCGCTCGCGTGTATGTCGGAAATTATCCCGCGGGAACCTTCTACCGGGATGAAAGAATCCTATGTCTTAATATACTAGCTGTTCCCAGCGTGTATGTCGGAAATTATCCCACGGGAACCTTCTACCGGGATGAAAAGTATCCTATGTCTTAATATACTAGCTGTTGCCCGCGGCTTCGCTCGCGTGTATGTCGGAAATTATCCCGCGGGAACCTTCTACCGGGATGAAAAGTATCCTATGTCTCAATATACTAGCTGTTACCAGCGGCTTCGCCCGCGTTTATGTCGGAAATTATCCCGCGGGAACCTTCTACCGGGATGAAAAGTATCCTTTGTCTTAATATACTAACTGTTGCCCGCGTGTATGTCGGAAATTATCCCGCGGGAACCTTCTACCGGGATGAAAAGTATCCTATGTCTTAATATACTAGCTGTTGCCAGCGGCTTCGCCCGCGTGTGTGTCGGAAATTATCCCGCGGGAACCTTCTACCGGGATGAAAAGTATCCTATGTCTTAATCTACTAGCTGTTGCCAACGTGTATGTCGGAAATTATCCCGAGGGAACCTTCAACCGGGATGAAAAGTATCCTATGTCTTAATATACTAGCTGTTGCCCGCGTGTATGTCGGAAATTATCCCACGGGAACCTTCTACCGGGATGAAAAGTATCCTATGTCTTTATATACTAGCTGTTGCCAGCGGCTTCGCTCGCGTGTATGTCGGAAATTATCCCACGGGAACCTTCTACCGGGATGAAAAGTATCCTATGTCTTAATATACTAGCTGTTGCCCGCGTGTATGTCGGAAATTATCCCACGGGAACCTTCTACCAGAATGAAAAGTATCCTATGTCTTAATATACTAGCTGTTGCCCGCGTGTATGTCGGAAATTATCCCACGGGAACCTTCTACCGGGATGAAAAGTATCCTATGTCTTAATATACTAGCTGTTGCCAGCGGCTCCGCCCGCGTGTATGTCGGAAATTATCCCGCGGGAACCTTCTACCGGGATGAAAAGTATCCTATGTCTTAATATACTAGCTGTTGCCAGCGGCTTCGCCCGCGTGTATGTCGGAAATTATCCCGCGGGAACCTTCTACCGGGATGAAAAGTATCCTATGTCTTAATATACTAGCTGTTGCCAGCGCCTTCGCTCGCGTGTATGTCGGAAATTATCCCGCGGGAACCTTCTACCGGGATGAAAAGTATCCTATGTCGTAATATACTAGCTGTTGCCCGCGTGTATGTCGGAAAATATCCCGCGGGAACCTTCTACCGGGATGAAAAGTATCCTATGTCTTAATATACTAGCTGTTGCCCGCGGCTTGGCTCGCGTGTATGTTGGAAATTACTTCGCGGGAACCTTCTACCGGGATGAAAAGTATCCTATGTCTTAATATACTAGGTGTTGCCCGCGGCTTCGTCCGCGTGTATGTCGGAAATTATCCCGCGGGAACCTTCTACCGGGATGAAAAGTATCCTATGTCTTAATATACTAGCTGTTGCCCGCGTGTATGTCGCAAATTATCCCACGGGAACCTTCTACCGGGATGAAAAGTATCCTATGTCTTAATATACTAGCTGTTGCCCGCGTGTATGTCGGAAATTATCCCATGGGAACCTTCTACCGGGATGGAAAGTATCCTATGTCTTAATATACTAGCTGTTGCCAGCGGCTTCGCTCGCGTGTATGTCGGAAATTATCCCACGGGAACCTTCTACCGGGATGAAAAGTATCCTATGTCTTAATATACTAGCTGTTGCCAGCGGCTTCGCCCGCGTGTATGTCGGAAATTATCCCACGGGAACCTTCTACCGGGATGAAAAGTATCCTATGTCTTAATATACTAGCTGTTGCCCGCGTGTATGTCGGAAATTATCCCGCGGGAACCTTCTACCGGGATGAAAAGTATCCTATGTCTTAATATACTAGCTGTTGCCAGCGGATTCGCCCGCGTGTGTGTCGGAAATTATCCCGCGGGAACCTTCTACCGGGATGAAAAGTATCCTATGTCTTAATATACTAGCTGTTGCCCGCGTGTATGTCGGAAATTATCCCACGGGAACATTCTTCCGGGATGAAAAGTATCCTATGTCTTAATATACCAGCTGTTGCCCGCGTGTATTTCGGAAATTATCCCACGGGAACCTTCTACCGGGATGAAAAGTATCCTATGTCTTAATATACTAGCTGTTTCCCGCGTGTATGTCGGAAATTATCCCACGGGAACCTTCTACCGGGATGAAAAGTATCCTATGTCTTACTATACTAGCTGTTGCCAGCGGCTTCGCCCGCGTGTATATCGGAAATTATCCCACGGGAACCTTCTACCGGGATGAAAAGTATCCTATGTCTTAATATACTAGCTGTTGCCAGCGGCTTCGCTCGCGTGTATGTCGGAAATTATCCCACGGGAACCTTCTACCGGGATGAAAAGTATCCTATGTCTTAATATACTAGCTGTTGCCAGCGGCTTCGCTCGCGTGTATGTCGGAAATTATCCCGCGGGAACCTTCTACCCGGATGAAAGTATCCTATGTCTTAATATACTAGCTGTTCCCAGCGTGTATGTCGGAAATTATCCCACGGGAACCTTCTACCGGGATGAAAAGAATTCTACGTCTTAATATACTAGCTGTTGCCCGCGGCTTCGCTCGCGTGTATGTCGGAAATTATCCCACGGGAACCTTCTACTGGGATGAAAAGAATTCTACGTCTTAATATACTAGCTGTTGCCGCGGCTTCGCTCGCGTGTATGTCGGAAATTATCCCACGGGAACCTTCTACCGGGATGAAAAGTATCCTATGTCTTAATATACTAGCTGTTGCCCGCGTGTATGTCGGAAATTATCCCGCAGGAACCTTCTACCGGGATGAAAAGAATCCTATGTCTTAATATACTAGCTGTTGCCTGCGGCTTCGCTCGCGTGTATGTCGGAAATTATCCCGCGGGAACCTTCTACCGGGATGAAAAGTATCCTATATCTTAATATACTAGCTGTTGCCCGCGTGTATTTCGGAAATTATCCCACGGGAACCTTGTACCGGGATGAAAAGTATCCTATGTCTTTATATACTAGCTGTTGCCTGCGGCTTCGCTCGCGTGTATGTCGGAAATTATCCCGCGGGAACCTTCTACCGGGATGAAAAGTATCCTATGTCTTAATATACTAGCTGTTGCCAGCGTGTATGTCGGAAATTATCCCACGGGAACCTTCTACCGGGATGAAAAGTATCCTATGTCTTAATATACTAGCTGTTGCCCGCGTGTATGTCGGAAATTATCCCACGGGAACCTTCTACCGGGATGAAAAGTATCCTATGTCTTAATATACTAACTGTTGCCCGCGTGTATGTCGGAAATTATCCCGCGGGAACCTTCTACCGGGATGAAAAGTATCCTATGTCTTAATATACTAGCTGTTACCAGCGGCTTCGCCCGCGTGTATGTCGGAAATTATCCCGCGGGAACCTTCTACCGGGATGAAAAGTATCCTTTGTCTTAATATACTAGCTGTTGCCAGCGCCTTCGCTCGCGTGTATGTCGGAAATTATCCCGCGGGAACCTTCTACCGGGATGAAAAGTATCCTATGTCTTAATATACTAGCTGTTGCCAGCGGCTTCGCCCGCGTGTGTGTCGGAAATTATCCCGCGGGAACCTTCTACCGGGATGAAAAGTATCCTATGTCTTAATATACTAGCTGTTGCCAGCGGCTTCGCCCGCGTGTATGTCGGAAATTATCCCGCGGGAACCTTCTACCGGGATGAAAAGTATCCTATGTCCTAATATACTAGCTGTTGCCCGCGTGTATGTCGGAAATTATCCCACGGGAACCTTCTACCGGGATGAAAAGTATCCTATGTCTTAATATACTAGCTGTTGCCCGCGTGTATGTCGGAAATTATCCCACGGGAACCTTCTACCGGGATGAAAAGTATCCTATGTCTTAATATACTAGCTGTAGCCCGCGTGTATGTCGGAAATTATCCCACGGGAACCTTCTACCGGGATGAAAAGTATCCTATGTCTTAATATACTAGCTGTTGCCAGCGGCTTCGCCCGCGTGTATTTCGGAAATTATCCCACGGGAACCTTCTACCGGGATGAAAAGTATCCTATGTCTTAATATACTAGCTGTTGCCCGCGTGTATGTCGGAAATTATCCCGCGGGAACCTTCTACCGGGATGAAAAGTATCCTATGTCTTAATATACTAGCTGTTGCCCGCGGCTTCGCCCGCGTGTATGTCGGAAATTATCCCACGGGAACCTTCTACCGGGATGAAAAGTATCCTATGTCTTAATATACTAGCTGTTGCCCGCGTGTATGTCGCAAATTATCCCACGGGAACCTTCTACCGGGATGAAAAGTGTCCTATGTCTTAATATACTAGCTGTTGCCCGCGTGTATGTCGGAAATTATCCCACGGGAACCTTCTACCGGGATGAAAAGTATCCTATGTCTTAATATACTAGCTGTTGCCAGCGGCTTCGCCAGCGTGTATGTCGGAAATTATCCCACGGGAACCTTCTACCGGGATGAATAGTATCCTATGTCTTAATATACTAGCTGTTGCCAGCGGCTTCGCCCGCGTGTATGTCGGAAAATATCCCACGGGAACCATCTACCGGGATGAAAAGTATCCTATGTCTTAATATACTAGCTGTTGCCCGCGTGTATGTCGGAAATTATCCCACGGGAACCTTCTACCGGGATGAAAAGTATCCTATGTCTTAATATACTAGCTGTTGCCCGCGTGTATGTCGGAAATTATCCCGCGGGAACCTTCTACCGAGATGAAAAGTATCCTATGTCTTAATATACTAGCTGTAGCCAGCGGCTTAGCCCGCGTGTATGTCGGAAATTATCCCGCGGGAACCTTCTACCGGGATGAAAAGTATCCTATGTCTTAATATACTAGCTGTTGCCCGCGTGTATGTCGGAAATTATCCCACGGGAACCTTCTACCGGGATGAAAAGTATCCTATGTCTTAATATACTAGCTGTTGCCCGCGTGTATGTCGGAAATTATCCCACGGGAACCTTCTACCGGGATGAAAAGTATCCTATGTCTTAATATACTAGCTGTTGCCAGCGGCTTCGCCCGCGTGTGTGTCGGAAATTATCCCGCGGGAACCTTCTACCGGGATGAAAAGTATCCTATGTCTTAATATACTAGCTGTTGCCAGCGGCTTCGCCCGCGTGTATGTCGGAAATTATCCCGCGGGAACCTTCTACCGGGATGAAAAGTATCCTATGTCCTAATATACTAGCTGTTGCCCGCGTGTATGTCGGAAATTATCCCACGGGAACCTTCTACCGGGATGAAAAGTATCCTATGTCTTAATATACTAGCTGTTGCCCGCGTGTATGTCGGAAATTATCCCACGGGAACCTTCTACCGTGATGAAAAGTATCCTATGTCTTAATATACTAGCTGTAGCCCGCGTGTATGTCGGTAATTATCCCACGGGAACCTTCTACCGGGATGAAAAGTATCCTATGTCTTAATATACTAGCTGTTGCCAGCGGCTTCGCCCGCGTGTATGTCGGAAATTATCCCACGGGAACCTTCTACCGGGATGAAAAGTATCCTATGTCTTAATATACTAGCTGTTGCCAGCGTTTATGTCGGAAATTATCCCACGGGAACCTTCTACCGGGATGAAAAGTATCCTATGTCTTAATATACTAGCTGTTGCCCGCGTGTATGTCGGAAATTATCCCGCGGGAACCTTCTACCGGGATGAAAAGTATCCTATGTCTTAATATACTAGCTGTTGCCCGCGTGTATGTCGCAAATTATCCCACGGGAACCTTCTACCGGGATGAAAAGTGTCCTATGTCTTAATATACTAGCTGTTGCCCGCGTGTATGTCGGAAATTATCCCACGGGAACCTTCTACCGGGATGAAAAGTATCCTATGTCTTAATATACTAGCTGTTGCCAGCGGCTTCGCCAGCGTGTATGTCGGAAATTATCCCACGGGAACCTTCTACCGGGATGAATAGTATCCTATGTCTTAATATACTAGCTGTTGCCAGCGGCTTCGCCCGCGTGTATGTCGGAAATTATCCCGCGGGAACCTTCTACCGGGATGAAAAGTATCCTATGTCTTAATATACTAGCTGTTGCCAGCGTGTATGTCGGAAAATATCCCACGGGAACCTTCTACCGGGATGAAAAGTATCCTATGTCTTAATATACTAGCTGTTGCCCGCGTGTATGTCGGAAATTATCCCACGGGAACCTTCTACCGGGATGAAAAGTATCCTATGTCTTAATATACTAGCTGTTGCCCGCGTGTATGTCAGAAATTATCCCGCGGGAACCTTCTACCGAGATGAAAAGTATCCTATGTCTTAATATACTAGCTGTTGCCAGCGGCTTCGCCCGCGTGTATGTCGGAAATTATCCCACGGGAACCTTCTACCGGGATGAAAAGTATCCTATGTCTTAATATACTAGCTGTTGCCCGCGTTTATGTCGGAAATTATCCCGCGGGAACCTTCTACCGGGATGAAAAGTATCCTATGTCTTAATATACTAGCTGTTGCCCGCGGCTTCGCCCGCGTGTATGTCGGAAATTATCCCACGGGAACCTTCTACCGGGATGAAAAGTATCCTATGTCTTAATATACTAGCTGTTGCCCGCGTGTATGTCGCAAATTATCCCACGGGAACCTTCTACCGGGATGAAAAGTGTCCTATGTCTTAATATACTATCTGTTGCCCGCGTGTATGTCGGAAATTATCCCACGGGAACCTTCTACCGGGATGAAAAGTATCCTATGTCTTAATATACTAGCTGTTGCCAGCGGCTTCGCCAGCGTGTATGTCGGAAATTATCCCACGGGAACCTTCTACCGGGATGAATAGTATCCTATGTCTTAATATACTAGCTGTTGCCAGCGGCTTCGCCCGCGTGTATGTCGGAAATTATCCCGCGGGAACCTTCTACCGGGATGAAAAGTATCCTATGTCTTAATATACTAGCTGTTGCCAGCGTGTATGTCGGAAAATATCCCACGGGAACCATCTACCGGGATGAAAAGTATCCTATGTCTTAATATACTAGCTGTTGCCCGCGTGTATGTCGGAAATTATCCCACGGGAACCTTCTACCGGGATGAAAAGTATCCTATGTCTTAATATACTAGCTGTTGCCCGCGTGTATGTCGGAAATTAACCCGCGGGAACCTTCTACCGAGATGAAAAGTATCCTATGTCTTAATATACTAGCTGTAGCCAGCGGCTTAGCCCGCGTGTATGTCGGAAATTATCCCGCGGGAACCTTCTACCGGGATGAAAAGTATCCTATGTCTTAATATACTAGCTGTTGCCCGCGTGTATGTCGGAAATTATCCCACGGGAACCTTCTACCGGGATGAAAAGTATCCTATGTCTTAATATACTAGCTGTTGCCAGCGGCTTCGCCCGCGTGTGTGTCGGAAATTATCCCGCGGGAACCTTCTACCGGGATGAAAAGTATCCTATGTCTTAATATACTAGCTGTTGCCAGCGGCTTCGCCCGCGTGTATGTCGGAAATTATCCCGCGGGAACCTTCTACCGGGATGAAAAGTATCCTATGTCCTAATATACTAGCTGTTGCCCGCGTGTATGTCGGAAATTATCCCACGGGAACCTTCTACCGGGATGAAAAGTATCCTATGTCTTAATATACTAGCTGTTGCCCGCGTATATGTCGGAAATTATCCCACGGGAACCTTCTACCGTGATGAAAAGTATCCTATGTCTTAATATACTAGCTGTAGCCCGCGTGTATGTCGGAAATTATCCCACGGGAACCTTCTACCGGGATGAAAAGTATCCTATGTCTTAATATACTAGCTGTTGCCAGCGGCTTCGCCCGCGTGTATGTCGGAAATTATCCCACGGGAACCTTCTACCGGGATGAAAAGTATCCTATGTCTTAATATACTAGCTGTTGCCAGCGTGTATGTCGGAAATTATCCCACGGGAACCTTCTACCGGGATGAAAAGTATCCTATGTCTTAATATACTAGCTGTTGCCCGCGTGTATGTCGGAAATTATCCCGCGGGAACCTTCTACCGGGATGAAAAGTATCCTATGTCTTAATATACTAGCTGTTGCCCGCGTGTATGTCGCAAATTATCCCACGGGAACCTTCTACCGGGATGAAAAGTGTCCTATGTCTTAATATACTAGCTGTTGCCCGCGTGTATGTCGGAAATTATCCCACGGGAACCTTCTACCGGGATGAAAAGTATCCTATGTCTTAATATACTAGCTGTTGCCAGCGGCTTCGCCAGCGTGTATGTCGGAAATTATCCCACGGGAACCTTCTACCGGGATGAATAGTATCCTATGTCTTAATATACTAGCTGTTGCCAGCGGCTTCGCCCGCGTGTATGTCGGAAATTATCCCGCGGGAACCTTCTACCGGGATGAAAAGTATCCTATGTCTTAATATACTAGCTGTTGCCAGCGTGTATGTCGGAAAATATCCCACGGGAACCTTCTACCGGGATGAAAAGTATCCTATGTCTTAATATACTAGCTGTTGCCCGCGTGTATGTCGGAAATTATCCCACGGGAACCTTCTACCGGGATGAAAAGTATCCTATGTCTTAATATACTAGCTGTTGCCAGCGGCTTCGCCCGCGTGTGTGTCGGAAATTATCCCGCGGGAACCTTCTACCGGGATGAAAAGTATCCTATGTCTTAATATACTAGCTGTTGCCCGCGTGTATGTCGGAAATTATACCACAAGAACCTTCTACCGGGATAAAAAGTATCCTATGTCTTAATATACTAGCTGTTGCCCGCGTGTATGTCGGAAATTATCCCACGGGAACCTTCTACCGGGATGAAAAGTATCCTATGTCTTAATATACTAGCTGTTGCCAGCGGCTTCGCTCGCGTGTATGTCGGAAATTATACCGCGGGAACCTTCTACCTGGATGAAAAGTATCCTATGTCTTAATATACTAGCTGTTGCCAGCGTGTATGTCGGAAATTATCCCACGGGAACCTTCTACCGGGATGAAAAGTATCCTATGTTTTAATATACTAGCTGTTGCCAGCGGCTTCGCCCGCGTGTATGTCGGAAATTATCCCGCGGGAACCTTCTACCGGGATGAAAAGTATCCTATGTCTTAATATACTAGCTGTTGCCAGCGGCTTCGCCCGCGTGTATGTCGGAAATTATCCCGCGGGAACCTTCCACCGGGATGAAAAGTTTCCTATGTCTTAAAATACTAGCTGTTGCCAGCGGCTTCGCCCGCGTGTATGTCGGAAATTATCCCGCGGGAACCTTCTACCGGGATGAAAATATCCTATGTCTTAATATACTAGCTGTTGCCAGCGGCTTCGCCCGCGTGTATGTCGGAAATTATCCCACGGGAATCTTCTACCGGGATGAAAAGTATCCTATGTCTTAATATACTAGCTGTTGCCAGCGTGTATGTCGGAAATTATCCCGCGGGAACCTTCTACCGGGATGAAAAGTATCCTATGTCTTAATATACTAGCTGTTGCCCGCGTGTATGTCGGAAATTATCCCGCGGGAACCTTCTACCGGGATGAAAAGTATCCTATGTCTTAATATACTAGCTGTTGCCAGCGGCTTCGCCCGCGTGTATGTCGGAAATTATCCCGCGGGAATCTTCTACCGGGATGAAAAGTATCCTATGTCTTAATATACTAGCTGTTGCCCGCGTGTATTTTGGAAATTATCCCGCGGGAACCTTCTACCGGGATGAAAAGTATCCTATGTCTTAATATACTAGCTGTTGCCAGCGGCTTCGCCCGCGTGTATGTCGGAAATTATCCCGCGGGAACCTTCCACCGGGATAAAAAGTTTCCTATGTCTTAATATACTAGCTGTTGCCAGCGCCTTCGCTCGCGTGTATGTCGGAAATTATCCCACGGGAACCTTCTACCGGGATGAAAAGTATCCTATGTCTTAATATACTAGCTGTTGCCCGCGTGTATGTGGGAAATTATCCCACGGGAACCTTCTACCGGGATGAAAAGTATCCTATGTCTCAATATACTAGCTGTTGCCCGCGTGTATGTCGGAAATTATCCCACGGGAACCTTCTACCGGGATGAAAAGTATCCTATGTCTTAATATACTAGCTGTAGCCAGCGGCTTCGCCCGCGTGTATGTCGGAAATTATCCCGCGGGAACCTTCTACCGGGATGAAAAGTATCCTATGTCTTAATATACTAGCTGTTGCTCGCGTGTATGTCGGAAATTATCCCACGGGAACCTTCTACCGGGATGAAAAGTATCCTATGTCTTAATATACTAGCTGTTGCCAGCGGCTTCGCTCGCGTGTATATCGGAAATTATCCCGCGGGAACCTTCTACCGGGATGAAAAGTATCCTATGTCTTAATATACTAGCTGTTGCCAGCGGCTTCGCCCGCGTGTGTGTCGGAAATTATCCCACGGGAACCTTCTACCGGGATGAAAAGTATCCTATGTCTTAATATACTAGCTGTTGCCCGCGTGTATGTCGGAAATTATCCCACGGGAACATTCTTCCGGGATGAAAAGTATCCTATGTCTTAATATACCAGCTGTTGCCCGCGTGTATGTCGGAAATTATCCCACGGAAACCTTCTACCGGGATGAAAATTATCCTATGTCTTAATATACTAGCTGTTGCCCGCGTGTATGTCGGAAATTATCCCACGGGAACCTTCTACCGGGATGAAAAGTATCCTATGTCTTACTATACTAGCTGTTGCCAGCGGCTTCGCCCGCGTGTATATCGGAAATTATCCCACGGGAACCTTCTACCGGGATGAAAAGTATCTTATGTCTTAATATACTAGCTGTTGCCCGCGTGTATGTCGGAAATTATCCCACGGGAACCTTCTACCGGGATGAAAAGTATCCTATGTCTTAATATACTAGCTGTTGCCCGCGTGTATGTCGGAAATTATCCCACGGGAACCTTCTACCGGGATGAAAAGTATCCTATGTCTTAATATACTAGCTGTTGCCAGCGGCTTCGCCCGCGTGTATGTCGGAAATTATCCCGCGGGAACCTTCCACCGGGATGAAAAGTTTCCTATGTCTTACTATACTAGCTGTTGCCAGCGGCTTCGCCCGCGTGTATATCGGAAATTATCCCACGGGAACCTTCTACCGGGATGAAAAGTATCCTATGTCTTAATATACTAGCTGTTGCCAGCGGCTTCGCCCGCGTGTATGTCGGAAATTATCCCGCGGGAACCTTCCACCGGGATGAAAAGTTTCCTATGTCTTAATATACTAGCTGTTGCCAGCGGCTTCGCCCGCGTGTATGTCGGAAATTATCCCGCGGGAACCTTCTACCGGGATGAAAAGTATCCTATGTCTTAATAAACTAGCTGTTGCCCTCGTGTATGTCGGAAATTATCCCCCGGGAACCTTCTACCGGGATGAAAAGTATCCTATGTCTTAATATACTAGCTGTTGCCAGCGGCTTCGCCCGCGTGTATGTCGGAATTTATCCCACGGGAATCTTCTACCGGGATGAAAAGTATCCTATGTCTTAATATACTAGCTGTTGCCAGCGTGTATGTCGGAAATTATCCCACGGGAACCTTCTACCGGGATGAAAATTATCCTATGTCTTAATATACTAGCTGTTGCCCGCGTGTATGTCGGAAATTATCCCGCGGGAACCTTCTACCGGGATGAAAAGTATCCTATGTCTTAATATACTAGCTGTTGCCAGCGGCTTCGCCCGCGTGTATGTCGGAAATTATCCCGCGGGAATCTTCTACCGGGATGAAAAGTATCCTATGTCTTAATATACTAGCTGTTGCCCGCGTGTATATCGGAAATTATCCCGCGGGAACCTTCTACCGGGATGAAAAGTATCCTATGTCTTAATATACTAGCTGTTACCAGCGGCTTCGCCCGCGTGTATGTCGGAAATTATCCCGCGGGAACCTTCTACCGGGATGAAAAGTATCCTTTGTCTTAATATACTAGCTGTTGCCAGCGCCTTCGCTCGCGTGTATGTCGGAAATTATCCCGCGGGAACCTTCTACCGGGATGAAAAGTATCCTATGTCTTAATATACTAGCTGTTGCCAGCGGCTTCGCCCGCGTGTGTGTCGGAAATTATCCCGCGGGAACCTTCTACCGGGATGAAAAGTATCCTATGTCTTAATATACTAGCTGTTGCCAGCGGCTTCGCCCGCGTGTATGTCGGAAATTATCCCGCGGGAACCTTCTACCGGGATGAAAAGTATCCTATGTCCTAATATACTAGCTGTTGCCCGCGTGTATGTCGGAAATTATCCCACGGGAACCTTCTACCGGGATGAAAAGTATCCTATGTCTTAATATACTAGCTGTTGCCCGCGTGTATGTCGGAAATTATCCCACGGGAACCTTCTACCGGGATGAAAAGTATCCTATGTCTTAATATACTAGCTGTAGCCCGCGTGTATGTCGGAAATTATCCCACGGGAACCTTCTACCGGGATGAAAAGTATCCTATGTCTTAATATACTAGCTGTTGCCAGCGGCTTCGCCCGCGTGTATGTCGGAAATTATCCCACGGGAACCTTCTACCGGGATGAAAAGTATCCTATGTCTTAATATACTAGCTGTTGCCAGCGTGTATGTCGGAAATTATCCCACGGGAACCTTCTACCGGGATGAAAAGTATCCTATGTCTTAATATACTAGCTGTTGCCCGCGTGTATGTCGGAAATTATCCCGCGGGAACCTTCTACCGGGATGAAAAGTATCCTATGCCTTAATATACTAGCTGTTGCCCGCGGCTTCGCCCGCGTGTATGTCGGAAATTATCCCACGGGAACCTTCTACCGGTATGAAAAGTATCCTATGTCTTAATATACTAGCTGTTGCCCGCGTGTATGTCGCAAATTATCCCACGGGAACCTTCTACCGGGATGAAAAGTGTCCTATGTCTTAATATACTAGCTGTTGCCCGCGTGTATGTCGGAAATTATCCCACGGGAACCTTCTACCGGGATGAAAAGTATCCTATGTCTTAATATACTAGCTGTTGCCAGCGGCTTCGCCAGCGTGTATGTCGGAAATTATCCCACGGGAACCTTCTACCGGGATGAATAGTATCCTATGTCTTAATATACTAGCTGTTGCCAGCGGCTTCGCCCGCGTGTATGTCGGAAATTATCCCGCGGGAACCTTCTACCGGGATGAAAAGTATCCTATGTCTTAATATACTAGCTGTTGCCAGCGTGTATGTCGGAAAATATCCCACGGGAACCTTCTACCGGGATGAAAAGTATCCTATGTCTTAATATACTAGCTGTTGCCCGCGTGTATGTCGGAAATTATCCCACGGGAACCTTCTACCGGGATGAAAAGTATCCTATGTCTTAATATACTAGCTGCTGCCCGCGTGTATGTCCGAAATTATCCCGCGGGAACCTTCTACCGAGATGAAAAGTATCCTATGTCTTAATATACTAGCTGTAGCCAGCGGCTTCGCCCGCGTGTATGTCGGAAATTATCCCGCGGGAACCTTCTACCGGGATGAAAAGTATCCTATGTCTTAATATACTAGCTGTTGCCCGCGTGTATGTCGGAAATTATCCCACGGGAACCTTCTACCGGGATGAAAAGTATCCTATGTCTTAATATACTAGCTGTTGCCCGCGTGTATGTCGGAAATTATCCCACGGGAACCTTCTACCGGGATGAAAAGTATCCTATGTCTTAATATACTAGCTGTTGCCAGCGGCTTCGCCCGCGTGTGTGTCGGAAATTATCCCGCGGGAACCTTCCACCGGGATAAAAAGTTTCCTATGTCTTAATATACTAGCTGTTGCCAGCGCCTTCGCTCGCGTGTATGTCGGAAATTATCCCACGGGAACCTTCTACCGGGATGAAAAGTATCCTATGTCTTAATATACTAGCTGTTGCCCGCGTGTATGTGGGAAATTATCCCACGGGAACCTTCTACCGGGATGAAAAGTATCCTATGTCTCAATATACTAGCTGTTGCCCGCGTGTATGTCGGAAATTATCCCACGGGAACCTTCTACCGGGATGAAAAGTATCCTATGTCTTAATATACTAGCTGTTGCCCGCGTGTATGTCGGAAATTATCCCGCGGGAACCTTCTACCGAGATAAAAAGTATCCTATGTCTTAATATACTAGCTGAACCCAGCGGCTTCGCCCGCGTGTATGTCGGAAATTATCCCGCGGGAACCTTCTACCGGGATGAAAAGTATCCTATGTCTTAATATACTAGCTGTTGCCAGCGGCTTCGCCCGCGTGTATGTCGGAAATTATCCCGCGGGAATCTTCTACCGGGATGAAAAGTATCCTATGTCTTAATATACTAGCTGTTGCCCGCGTGTATATCGGAAATTATCCCGCGGGAACCTTCTACCGGGATGAAAAGTATCCTATGTCTTAATATACTAGCTGTTACCAGCGGCTTCGCCCGCGTGTATGTCGGAAATTATCCCGCGGGAACCTTCTACCGGGATGAAAAGTATCCTTTGTCTTAATATACTAGCTGTTGCCAGCGCCTTCGCTCGCGTGTATGTCGGAAATTATCCCGCGGGAACCTTCTACCGGGATGAAAAGTATCCTATGTCTTAATATACTAGCTGTTGCCAGCGGCTTCGCCCGCGTGTGTGTCGGAAATTATCCCGCGGGAACCTTCTACCGGGATGAAAAGTATCCTATGTCTTAATATACTAGCTGTTGCCAGCGGCTTCGCCCGCGTGTATGTCGGAAATTATCCCGCGGGAACCTTCTACCGGGATGAAAAGTATCCTATGTCCTAATATACTAGCTGTTGCCCGCGTGTATGTCGGAAATTATCCCACGGGAACCTTCTACCGGGATGAAAAGTATCCTATGTCTTAATATACTAGCTGTTGCCCGCGTGTATGTCGGAAATTATCCCACGGGAACCTTCTACCGGGATGAAAAGTATCCTATGTCTTAATATACTAGCTGTAGCCCGCGTGTATGTCGGAAATTATCCCACGGGAACCTTCTACCGGGATGAAAAGTATCCTATGTCTTAATATACTAGCTGTTGCCAGCGGCTTCGCCCGCGTGTATGTCGGAAATTATCCCACGGGAACCTTCTACCGGGATGAAAAGTATCCTATGTCTTAATATACTAGCTGTTGCCAGCGTGTATGTCGGAAATTATCCCACGGGAACCTTCTACCGGGATGAAAAGTATCCTATGTCTTAATATACTAGCTGTTGCCCGCGTGTATGTCGGAAATTATCCCGCGGGAACCTTCTACCGGGATGAAAAGTATCCTATGCCTTAATATACTAGCTGTTGCCCGCGGCTTCGCCCGCGTGTATGTCGGAAATTATCCCACGGGAACCTTCTACCGGTATGAAAAGTATCCTATGTCTTAATATACTAGCTGTTGCCCGCGTGTATGTCGCAAATTATCCCACGGGAACCTTCTACCGGGATGAAAAGTGTCCTATGTCTTAATATACTAGCTGTTGCCCGCGTGTATGTCGGAAATTATCCCACGGGAACCTTCTACCGGGATGAAAAGTATCCTATGTCTTAATATACTAGCTGTTGCCAGCGGCTTCGCCAGCGTGTATGTCGGAAATTATCCCACGGGAACCTTCTACCGGGATGAATAGTATCCTATGTCTTAATATACTAGCTGTTGCCAGCGGCTTCGCCCGCGTGTATGTCGGAAATTATCCCGCGGGAACCTTCTACCGGGATGAAAAGTATCCTATGTCTTAATATACTAGCTGTTGCCAGCGTGTATGTCGGAAAATATCCCACGGGAACCTTCTACCGGGATGAAAAGTATCCTATGTCTTAATATACTAGCTGTTGCCCGCGTGTATGTCGGAAATTATCCCACGGGAACCTTCTACCGGGATGAAAAGTATCCTATGTCTTAATATACTAGCTGCTGCCCGCGTGTATGTCGGAAATTATCCCGCGGGAACCTTCTACCGAGATGAAAAGTATCCTATGTCTTAATATACTAGCTGTAGCCAGCGGCTTCGCCCGCGTGTATGTCGGAAATTATCCCGCGGGAACCTTCTACCGGGATGAAAAGTATCCTATGTCTTAATATACTAGCTGTTGCCCGCGTGTATGTCGGAAATTATCCCACGGGAACCTTCTACCGGGATGAAAAGTATCCTATGTCTTAATATACTAGCTGTTGCCCGCGTGTATGTCGGAAATTATCCCACGGGAACCTTCTACCGGGATGAAAAGTATCCTATGTCTTAATATACTAGCTGTTGCCAGCGGCTTCGCCCGCGTGTGTGTCGGAAATTATCCCGCGGGAACCTTCCACCGGGATAAAAAGTTTCCTATGTCTTAATATACTAGCTGTTGCCAGCGCCTTCGCTCGCGTGTATGTCGGAAATTATCCCACGGGAACCTTCTACCGGGATGAAAAGTATCCTATGTCTTAATATACTAGCTGTTGCCCGCGTGTATGTGGGAAATTATCCCACGGGAACCTTCTACCGGGATGAAAAGTATCCTATGTCTCAATATACTAGCTGTTGCCCGCGTGTATGTCGGAAATTATCCCACGGGAACCTTCTACCGGGATGAAAAGTATCCTATGTCTTAATATACTAGCTGTTGCCCGCGTGTATGTCGGAAATTATCCCGCGGGAACCTTCTACCGAGATAAAAAGTATCCTATGTCTTAATATACTAGCTGTAGCCAGCGGCTTCGCCCGCGTGTATGTCGGAAATTATCCCGCGGGAACCTTCTACCGGGATGAAAAGTATCCTATGTCTTAATATACTAGCTGTTGCTCGCGTGTATGTCGGAAATTATCCCACGGGAACCTTCTACCGGGATGAAAAGTATCCTATGTCTTAATATACTAGCTGTTGCCAGCGGCTTCGCTCGCGTGTATATCGGAAATTATCCCGCGGGAACCTTCTACCGGGATGAAAAGTATCCTATGTCTTAATATACTAGCTGTTGCCAGCGGCTTCGCCCGCGTGTGTGTCGGAAATTATCCCACGGGAACCTTCTACCGGGATGAAAAGTATCCTATGTCTTAATATACTAGCTGTTGCCCGCGTGTATGTCGGAAATTATCCCACGGGAACATTCTTCCGGGATGAAAAGTATCCTATGTCTTAATATACCAGCTGTTGCCCGCGTGTATGTCGGAAATTATCCCACGGAAACCTTCTACCGGGATGAAAATTATCCTATGTCTTAATATACTAGCTGTTGCCCGCGTGTATGTCGGAAATTATCCCACGGGAACCTTCTACCGGGATGAAAAGTATCCTATGTCTTACTATACTAGCTGTTGCCAGCGGCTTCGCCCGCGTGTATATCGGAAATTATCCCACGGGAACCTTCTACCGGGATGAAAAGTATCTAATGTCTTAATATACTAGCTGTTGCCCGCGTGTATGTCGGAAATTATCCCACGGGAACCTTCTACCGGGATGAAAAGTATCCTATGTCTTAATATACTAGCTGTTGTCCGCGTGTATGTCGGAAATTATCCCACGGGAACCTTCTACCGGGATGAAAAGTATCCTATGTCTTAATATACTAGCTGTTGCCAGCGGCTTCGCCCGCGTGTATGTCGGAAATTATCCCGCGGGAACCTTCCACCGGGATGAAAAGTTTCCTATGTCTTACTATACTAGCTGTTGCCAGCGGCTTCGCCCGCGTGTATATCGGAAATTATCCCACGGGAACCTTCTACCGGGATGAAAAGTATCCTATGTCTTAATATACTAGCTGTTGCCAGCGGCTTCGCCCGCGTGTATGTCGGAAATTATCCCGCGGGAACCTTCCACCGGGATGAAAAGTTTCCTATGTCTTAATATACTAGCTGTTGCCAGCGGCTTCGCCCGCGTGTATGTCGGAAATTATCCCGCGGGAACCTTCTACCGGGATGAAAAGTATCCTATGTCTTAATAAACTAGCTGTTGCCCTCGTGTATGTCGGAAATTATCCCCCGGGAACCTTCTACCGGGATGAAAAGTATCCTATGTCTTAATATACTAGCTGTTGCCAGCGGCTTCGCCCGCGTGTATGTCGGAATTTATCCCACGGGAATCTTCTACCGGGATGAAAAGTATCCTATGTCTTAATATACTAGCTGTTGCCAGCGTGTATGTCGGAAATTATCCCACGGGAACCTTCTACCGGGATGAAAATTATCCTATGTCTTAATATACTAGCTGTTGCCCGCGTGTATGTCGGAAATTATCCCGCGGGAACCTTCTACCGGGATGAAAAGTATCCTATGTCTTAATATACTAGCTGTTGCCAGCGGCTTCGCCCGCGTGTATGTCGGAAATTATCCCGCGGGAATCTTCTACCGGGATGAAAAGTATCCTATGTCTTAATATACTAGCTGTTGCCCGCGTGTATATCGGAAATTATCCCGCTGGAACCTTCTACCGGGATGAAAAGTATCCTATGTCTTAATATACTAGCTGTTACCAGCGGCTTCGCCCGCGTGTATGTCGGAAATTATCCCGCGGGAACCTTCTACCGGGATGAAAAGTATCCTTTGTCTTAATATACTAGCTGTTGCCAGCGCCTTCGCTCGCGTGTATGTCGGAAATTATCCCGCGGGAACCTTCTACCGGGATGAAAAGTATCCTATGTCTTAATATACTAGCTGTTGCCAGCGGCTTCGCCCGCGTGTGTGTCGGAAATTATCCCGCGGGAACCTTCTACCGGGATGAAAAGTATCCTATGTCTTAATATACTAGCTGTTGCCAGCGGCTTCGCCCGCGTGTATGTCGGAAATTATCCCGCGGGAACCTTCTACCGGGATGAAAAGTATCCTATGTCCTAATATACTAGCTGTTGCCCGCGTGTATGTCGGAAATTATCCCACGGGAACCTTCTACCGGGATGAAAAGTATCCTATGTCTTAATATACTAGCTGTTGCCCGCGTGTATGTCGGAAATTATCCCACGGGAACCTTCTACCGGGATGAAAAGTATCCTATGTCTTAATATACTAGCTGTAGCCCGCGTGTATGTCGGAAATTATCCCACGGGAACCTTCTACCGGGATGAAAAGTATCCTATGTCTTAATATACTAGCTGTTGCCAGCGGCTTCGCCCGCGTGTATGTCGGAAATTATCCCACGGGAACCTTCTACCGGGATGAAAAGTATCCTATGTCTTAATATACTAGCTGTTGCCAGCGTGTATGTCGGAAATTATCCCACGGGAACCTTCTACCGGGATGAAAAGTATCCTATGTCTTAATATACTAGCTGTTGCCCGCGTGTATGTCGGAAATTATCCCGCGGGAACCTTCTACCGGGATGAAAAGTATCCTATGCCTTAATATACTAGCTGTTGCCCGCGGCTTCGCCCGCGTGTATGTCGGAAATTATCCCACGGGAACCTTCTACCGGTATGAAAAGTATCCTATGTCTTAATATACTAGCTGTTGCCCGCGTGTATGTCGCAAATTATCCCACGGGAACCTTCTACCGGGATGAAAAGTGTCCTATGTCTTAATATACTAGCTGTTGCCCGCGTGTATGTCGGAAATTATCCCACGGGAACCTTCTACCGGGATGAAAAGTATCCTATGTCTTAATATACTAGCTGTTGCCAGCGGCTTCGCCAGCGTGTATGTCGGAAATTATCCCACGGGAACCTTCTACCGGGATGAATAGTATCCTATGTCTTAATATACTAGCTGTTGCCAGCGGCTTCGCCCGCGTGTATGTCGGAAATTATCCCGCGGGAACCTTCTACCGGGATGAAAAGTATCCTATGTCTTAATATACTAGCTGTTGCCAGCGTGTATGTCGGAAAATATCCCACGGGAACCTTCTACCGGGATGAAAAGTATCCTATGTCTTAATATACTAGCTGTTGCCCGCGTGTATGTCGGAAATTATCCCACGGGAACCTTCTACCGGGATGAAAAGTATCCTATGTCTTAATATACTAGCTGCTGCCCGCGTGTATGTCGGAAATTATCCCGCGGGAACCTTCTACCGAGATGAAAAGTATCCTATGTCTTAATATACTAGCTGTAGCCAGCGGCTTCGCCCGCGTGTATGTCGGAAATTATCCCGCGGGAACCTTCTACCGGGATGAAAAGTATCCTATGTCTTAATATACTAGCTGTTGCCCGCGTGTATGTCGGAAATTATCCCACGGGAACCTTCTACCGGGATGAAAAGTATCCTATGTCTTAATATACTAGCTGTTGCCCGCGTGTATGTCGGAAATTATCCCACGGGAACCTTCTACCGGGATGAAAAGTATCCTATGTCTTAATATACTAGCTGTTGCCAGCGGCTTCGCCCGCGTGTGTGTCGGAAATTATCCCGCGGGAACCTTCTACCGGGATGAAAAGTATCCTATGTCTTAATATACTAGCTGTTGCCAGCGGCTTCGCCCGCGTGTATGTCGGAAATTATCCCGCGGGAACCTTCTACCGGGATGAAAAGTATCCTATGTCCTAATATACTAGCTGTTGCCCGCGTGTATGTCGGAAATTATCCCACGGGAACCTTCTACCGGGATGAAAAGTATCCTATGTCTTAATATACTAGCTGTTGCCCGCGTGTATGTCGGAAATTATCCCACGGGAACCTTCTACCGGGATGAAAAGTATCCTATGTCTTAATATACTAGCTGTAGCCCGCGTGTATGTCGGAAATTATCCCACGGGAACCTTCTACCGGGATGAAAAGTATCCTATGTCTTAATATACTAGCTGTTGCCTGCGTGTATGTCGGAAATTATCCCACGGGAACCTTCTACCGGGATGAAAAGTATCCTATGTCTTAATATACTAGCTGTTGCCCGCGTGTATGTCGGAAATTATCCCGCGGGAACCTTCTACCGGGATGAAAAGTATCCTATGTCTTAATATACTAGCTGTTGCCCGCGGCTTCGCCCGCGTGTATGTCGGAAATTATCCCACGGGAACCTTCTACCGGGATGAAAAGTATCCTATGTCTTAATATACTAGCTGTTGCCCGCGTGTATGTCGCAAATTATCCCACGGGAACCTTCTACCGGGATGAAAAGTGTCCTATGTCTTAATATACTAGCTGTTGCCCGCGTGTATGTCGGAAATTATCCCACGGGAACCTTCTACCGGGATGAAAAGTATCCTATGTCTTAATATACTAGCTGTTGCCCGCGTGTATGTCGGAAATTATCCCACGGGAACCTTCTACCGGGATGAAAAGTATCCTATGTCTTACTATACTAGCTGTTGCCAGCGTGTATGTCGGAAAATATCCCACGGGAACCTTCTACCGGGATGAAAAGTATCCTATGTCTTAATATACTAGCTGTTGCCAGCGTGTATGTCGGAAAATATCCCACGGGAACCTTCTACCGGGATGAAAAGTATCCTATGTCTTAATATACTAGCTGTTGCCCGCGTGTATGTCGGAAATTATCCCACGGGAACCTTCTACCGGGATGAAAAGTATCCTATGTCTTAATATACTAGCTGTTGCCCGCGTGTATGTCGGAAATTATCCCGCGGGAACCTTCTACCGAGATGAAAAGTATCCTATGTCTTAATATACTAGCTGTAGCCAGCGGCTTCGCCCGCGTGTATGTTGGAAATTATCCCGCGGGAACCTTCTACCGGGATGAAAAGTATCCTATGTCTTAATATACTAGCTGTTGCCCGCGTGTATGTCGGAAATTATCCCACGGGAACCTTCTACCGGGATGAAAAGTATCCTATGTCTTAATATACTAGCTGTTGCCAGCGGCTTCGCCCGCGTGTGTGTCGGAAATTATCCCGCGGGAACCTTCTACCGGGATGAAAAGTATCCTATGTCTTAATATACTAGCTGTTGCCAGCGGCTTCGCCCGCGTGTATGTCGGAATTTATACCGCGGGAACCTTCTACCGGGATGAAAAGTATCCTATGTCCTAATATACTAGCTGTTGCCTGCGTGTATGTCGGAAATTATCCCACGGGAACCTTCTACCGGGATGAAAAGTATCCTATGTCTTAATATACTAGCTGTTGCCCGCGTGTATGTCGGAAATTATCCCACGGGAACCTTCTACCGGGATGAAAAGTATCCTATGTCTTAATATACTAGCTGTAGCCCGCGTGTATGTCGGAAATTATCCCACGGGAACCTTCTACCGGGATGAAAAGTATCCTATGTCTTAATATACTAGCTGTTGCCAGCGGCTTCGCCCGCGTGTATGTCGGAAATTATCCCACGGGAACCTTCTACCGGGATGAAAAGTATCCTATGTCTTAATATACTAGCTGTTGCCAGCGTGCATGTCGGAAATTATCCCACGGGAACCTTCTACCGGGATGAAAAGTATCCTATGTCTTAATATACTAGCTGTTGCCCGCGTGTATGTCGGAAATTATCCCGCGGGAACCTTCTACCGGGATGAAAAGTATCCTATGTCTTAATATACTAGCTGTTGCCCGCGGCTTCGCCCGCGTGTATGTCGGAAATTATCCCACGGGAACCTTCTACCAGGATGAAAAGTATCCTATGTCTTAATATACTAGCTGTTGCCCGCGTGTATGTCGCAAATTATCCCACGGGAACCTTCTACCGGGATGAAAAGTGTCCTATGTCTTAATATACTAGCTGTTGCCCGCGTGTATGTCGGAAATTATCCCACGGGAACCTTCTACCGGGATGAAAAGTATCTTATGTCTTAATATACTAGCTGTTGCCCGCGTGTATGTCGGAAATTATCCCACGGGAACCTTCTACCGGGATGAAAAGTATCCTATGTCTTACTATACTAGCTGTTGCCAGCGGCTTCGCCCGCGTGTATATCGGAAATTATCCCACGGGAACCTTCTACCGGGATGAAAAGTATCCTATGTCTTAATATACTAGCTGTTGCCAGCGGCTTCGCCCGCGTGTATGTCGGAAATTATCCCGCGGGAACCTTCCACCGGGATGAAAAGTTTCCTATGTCTTAATATACTAGCTGTTGCCAGCGGCTTCGCCCGCGTGTATGTCGGAAATTATCCCGCGGGAACCTTCTACCGGGATGAAAAGTATCCTATGTCTTAATAAACTAGCTGTTGCCTGCGTGTATGTCGGAAATTATCCCCCGGGAACCTTCTACCGGGATGAAAAGTATCCTATGTCTTAATATACTAGCTGTTGCCAGCGGCTTCGCCCGCGTGTATGTCGGAAATTATCCCACGGGAATCTTCTACCGGGATGAAAAGTATCCTATGTCTTAATATACTAGCTGTTGCCAGCGTGTATGTCGGAAATTATCCCACGGGAACCTTCTACCGGGATGAAAAGTATCCTATGTCTTAATATACTAGCTGTTGCCCGCGTGTATGTCGGAAATTATCCCGCGGGAACCTTCTACCGGGATGAAAAGTATCCTATGTCTTAATATACTAGCTGTTGCCAGCGGCTTCGCCCGCGTGTATGTCGGAAATTATCCCGCGGGAATCTTCTTCCGGGATGAAAAGTATCCTATGTCTTAATATACTAGCTGTTGCCCGCGTGTATTTTGGAAATTATCCCGCGGGAACCTTCTACCGGGATGAAAAGTATCCTATGTCTTAATATACTAGCTGTTGCCAGCGGCTTCGCCCGCGTGTATGTCGGAAATTATCCCGCGGGAACCTTCCACCGGGATAAAAGTTTCCTATGTCTTAATATACTAGCTGTTGCCAGCGCCTTCGCTCGCGTGTATGTCGGAAATTATCCCACGGGAACCTTCTACCGGGATGAAAAGTATCCTATGTCTTAATATACTAGCTGTTGCCAGCGGCTTCGCCCGCGTGTATGTCGGAAATTATCCCGCGGGAACCTTCTACCGGGATGAAAAGTATCCTATGTCTTAATATACTAGCTGTTGCCAGCGTGTATGTCGGAAATTATCCCACGGGAACCTTCTACCGGGATGAATAGTATCCTATGTCTTAATATACTAGCTGTTGCCAGCGGCTTCGCCCGCGTGTATGTCGGAAACTATCCCGCGGGAACCTTCTACCGGGATGAAAAGTATCCTTTGTCTTAATATACTAGCTGTTGCCAGCGTGTATGTCAGAAATTATCCCACGGGAACCTTCTACCGGGATGAAAAGTATCCTATGTCTTAATATACTAGCTGTTGCCCGCGTGTATGTCGGAAATTATCCCACGGGAACCTTCTTCCGGGATGAAAAGTATCCTATGTCTTAATATACTAGCTGTTGCCCGCGTGTATGTCGGAATTTATCCCACGGGAACCTTCTACCGGGATGAAAAGTATCCTATGTCTTAATATACTAGCTGTTGCCCGCGTGTATGTCGGAAATTATCCCACGGGAACCTTCTACCGGGATGAAAAGTATCCTATGTCTTAATATACTAGCTGTTGCCCGCGTGTATGTCGGAAATTATCCCACGGGAACCTTCTACCGGGATGAAAAGTATCCTATGTCTTACTATACTAGCTGTTGCCAGCGTGTATGTCGGAAAATATCCCACGGGAACCTTCTACCGGGATGAAAAGTATCCTATGTCTTAATATACTAGCTGTTGCCAGCGTGTATGTCGGAAAATATCCCACGGGAACCTTCTACCGGGATGAAAAGTATCCTATGTCTTAATATACTAGCTGTTGCCCGCGTGTATGTCGGAAATTATCCCACGGGAACCTTCTACCGGGATGAAAAGTATCCTATGTCTTAATATACTAGCTGTTGCCCGCGTGTATGTCGGAAATTATCCCGCGGGAACCTTCTACCGAGATGAAAAGTATCCTAT
This sequence comes from Dicycla oo, assembly GCA_948252095.1. NCBI lineage: Eukaryota > Metazoa > Arthropoda > Insecta > Lepidoptera > Noctuidae > Dicycla > Dicycla oo. The sequence continues at coordinate 19,229,124 of OX411728.1, forward strand.
GTCTTAATATACTAGCTGTAGCCAGCGGCTTCGCCCGCGTGTATGTCGGAAATTATCCCGCGGGAACCTTCTACCGGGATGAAAAGTATCCTATGTCTTAATATACTAGCTGTTGCCCGCGTGTATGTCGGAAATTATCCCACGGGAACCTTCTACCGGGATGAAAAGTATCCTATGTCTTAATATACTAGCTGTTGCCCGCGTGTATGTCGGAAATTATCCCACGGGAACCTTCTACCGGGATGAAAAGTATCCTATGTCTTAATATACTAGCTGTAGCCCGCGTGTATGTCGGAAATTATCCCACGGGAACCTTCTACCGGGATGAAAAGTATCCTATGTCTTAATATACTAGCTGTTGCCAGCGGCTTCGCCCGCGTGTATGTCGGAAATTATCCCACGGGAACCTTCTACCGGGATGAAAAGTATCCTATGTCTTAATATACTAGCTGTTGCCAGCGTGCATGTCGGAAATTATCCCACGGGAACCTTCTACCGGGATGAAAAGTATCCTATGTCTTAATATACTAGCTGTTGCCCGCGTGTATGTCGGAAATTATCCCGCGGGAACCTTCTACCGGGATGAAAAGTATCCTATGTCTTAATATAGTAGCTGTTGCCCGCGGCTTCGCCCGCGTGTATGTCGGAAATTATCCCACGGGAACCTTCTACCGGGATGAAAAGTATCCTATGTCTTAATATACTAGCTGTTGCCCGCGGCTTCGCCCGCGTGTATGTCGGAAATTATCCCACGGGAACCTTCTACCGGGATGAAAAGTGTCCTATGTCTTAATATACTAGCTGTTGCCCGCGTGTATGTCGGAAATTATCCCACGGGAACCTTCTACCGGGATGAAAAGTATCTTATGTCTTAATATACTAGCTGTTGCCCGCGTGTATGTCGAAAATTATCCCACGGGAACCTTCTACCGGGATGAAAAGTATCCTATGTCTTACTATACTAGCTGTTGCCAGCGGCTTCGCCCGCGTGTATATCGGAAATTATCCCACGGGAACCTTCTACCGGGATGAAAAGTATCCTATGTCTTAATATACTAGCTGTTGCCAGCGGCTTCGCCCGCGTGTATGTCGGAAATTATCCCGCGGGAACCTTCCACCGGGATGAAAAGTTTCCTATGTCTTAATATACTAGCTGTTGCCAGCGGCTTCGCCCGCGTGTATGTCGGAAATTATACCGCGGGAACCTTCTACCGGGATGAAAAGTATCCTATGTCTTAATAAACTAGCTGTTGCCTGCGTGTATGTCGGAAATTATCCCCCGGGAACCTTCTACCGGGATGAAAAGTATCCTATGTCTTAATATACTAGCTGTTGCCAGCGGCTTCGCCCGTGTGTATGTCGGAAATTATCCCACGGGAATCTTCTACCGGGATGAAAAGTATCCTATGTCTTAATATACTAGCTGTTGCCCGCGTGTATGTCGGAAATTATCCCACGGGAACCTTCTTCCGGGATGAAAAGTATCCTATGTCTTAATATACTAGCTGTTGCCCGCGTGTATGTCGGAATTTATCCCACGGGAACCTTCTACCGGGATGAAAAGTATCCTATGTCTTAATATACTAGCTGTTGCCCGCGTGTATGTCGGAAATTATCCCACGGGAACCTTCTACCGGGATGAAAAGTATCCTATGTCTTAATATACTAGCTGTTGCCCGCGTGTATGTCGGAAATTATCCCACGGGAACCTTCTACCGGGATGAAAAGTATCCTATGTCTTACTATACTAGCTGTTGCCAGCGTGTATGTCGGAAAATATCCCACGGGAACCTTCTACCGGGATGAAAAGTATCCTATGTCTTAATATACTAGCTGTTGCCAGCGTGTATGTCGGAAAATATCCCACGGGAACCTTCTACCGGGATGAAAAGTATCCTATGTCTTAATATACTAGCTGTTGCCCGCGTGTATGTCGGAAATTATCCCACGGGAACCTTCTACCGGGATGAAAAGTATCCTATGTCTTAATATACTAGCTGTTGCCCGCGTGTATGTCGGAAATTATCCCGCGGGAACCTTCTACCGAGATGAAAAGTATCCTATGTCTTAATATACTAGCTGTAGCCAGCGGCTTCGCCCGCGTGTATGTCGGAAATTATCCCGCGGGAACCTTCTACCGGGATGAAAAGTATCCTATGTCTTAATATACTAGCTGTTGCCCGCGTGTATGTCGGAAATTATCCCACGGGAACCTTCTACCGGGATGAAAAGTATCCTATGTCTTAATATACTAGCTGTTGCCCGCGTGTATGTCGGAAATTATCCCACGGGAACCTTCTACCGGGATGAAAAGTATCCTATGTCTTAATATACTAGCTGTTGCCAGCGGCTTCGCCCGCGTGTGTGTCGGAAATTATCCCGCGGGAACCTTCTACCGGGATGAAAAGTATCCTATGTCTTAATATACTAGCTGTTGCCAGCGGCTTCGCCCGCGTGTATGTCGGAAATTATCCCGCGGGAACCTTCTACCGGGATGAAAAGTATCCTATGTCCTAATATACTAGCTGTTGCCTGCGTGTATGTCGGAAATTATCCCACGGGAACCTTCTACCGGGATGAAAAGTATCCTATGTCTTAATATACTCGCTGTTGCCCGCGTGTATGTCGGAAATTATCCCACGGGAACCTTCTACCGGGATGAAAAGTATCCTATGTCTTAATATACTAGCTGTAGCCCGCGTGTATGTCGGAAATTATCCCACGGGAACCTTCTACCGGGATGAAAAGTATCCTATGTCTTAATATACTAGCTGTTGCCAGCGGCTTCGCCCGCGTGTATGTCGGAAATTATCCCACGGGAACCTTCTACCGGGATGAAAAGTATCCTATGTCTTAATATACTAGCTGTTGCCAGCGTGCATGTCGGAAATTATCCCACGGGAACCTTCTACCGGGATGAAAAGTATCCTATGTCTTAATATACTAGCTGTTGCCCGCGTGTATGTCGGAAATTATCCCGCGGGAACCTTCTACCGGGATGAAAAGTATCCTATGTCTTAATATACTAGCTGTTGCCCGCGGCTTCGCCCGCGTGTATGTCGGAAATTATCCCACGGGAACCTTCTACCGGGATGAAAAGTATCCTATGTCTTAATATACTAGCTGTTGCCCGCGGCTTCGCCCGCGTGTATGTCGGAAATTATCCCACGGGAACCTTCTACCGGGATGAAAAGTGTCCTATGTCTTAATATACTAGCTGTTGCCCGCGTGTATGTCGGAAATTATCCCACGGGAACCTTCTACCGGGATGAAAAGTATCTTATGTCTTAATATACTAGCTGTTGCCCGCGTGTATGTCGGAAATTATCCCACGGGAACCTTCTACCGGGATGAAAAGTATCCTATGTCTTACTATACTAGCTGTTGCCAGCGGCTTCGCCCGCGTGTATATCGGAAATTATCCCACGGGAACCTTCTACCGGGATGAAAAGTATCCTATGTCTTAATATACTAGCTGTTGCCAGCGGCTTCGCCCGCGTGTATGTCGGAAATTATCCCGCGGGAACCTTCCACCGGGATGAAAAGTTTCCTATGTCTTAATATACTAGCTGTTGCCAGCGGCTTCGCCCGCGTGTATGTCGGAAATTATACCGCGGGAACCTTCTACCGGGATGAAAAGTATCCTATGTCTTAATAAACTAGCTGTTGCCTGCGTGTATGTCGGAAATTATCCCCCGGGAACCTTCTACCGGGATGAAAAGTATCCTATGTCTTAATATACTAGCTGTTGCCAGCGGCTTCGCCCGTGTGTATGTCGGAAATTATCCCACGGGAATCTTCTACCGGGATGAAAAGTATCCTATGTCTTAATATACTAGCTGTTGCCAGCGTGTATGTCGGAAATTATCCCACGGGAACCTTCTACCGGGATGAAAAGTATCCTATGTCTTAATATACTAGCTGTTGCCCGCGTGTATGTCGGAAATTATCCCGCGGGAACCTTCTACCGGGATGAAAAGTATCCTATGTCTTAATATACTAGCTGTTGCCAGCGGCTTCGCCCGCGTGTATGTCGGAAATTATCCCGCGGGAATCTTCTACCGGGATGAAAAGTATCCTATGTCTTAATATACTAGCTGTTGCCCGCGTGTATTTTGGAAATTATCCCGCGGGAACCTTCTACCGGGATGAAAAGTATCCTATGTCTTAATATACTAGCTGTTGCCAGCGGCTTCGCCCGCGTGTATGTCGGAAATTATCCCGCGGGAACCTTCCACCGGGATAAAAGTTTCCTATGTCTTAATATACTAGCTGTTGCCAGCGCCTTCGCTCGCGTGTATGTCGGAAATTATCCCACGGGAACCTTCTACCGGGATGAAAAGTATCCTATGTCTTAATATACTAGCTGTTGCCAGCGGCTTCGCCCGCGTGTATGTCGGAAATTATCCCGCGGGAACCTTCTACCGGGATGAAAAGTATCCTATGTCTTAATATACTAGCTGTTGCCAGCGTGTATGTCGGAAATTATCCCACGGGAACCTTCTACCGGGATGAATAGAATCCTATGTCTTAATATACTAGCTGTTGCCAGCGGCTTCGCCCGCGTGTATGTCGGAAACTATCCCGCGGGAACCTTCTACCGGGATGAAAAGTATCCTTTGTCTTAATATACTAGCTGTTGCCAGCGTGTATGTCAGAAATTATCCCACGGGAACCTTCTACCGGGATGAAAAGTATCCTATGTTTTAATATACTAGCTGTTGCCCGCGTGTATGTCGGAAATTATCCCACGGGAACCTTCTTCCGGGATGAAAAGTATCCTATGTCTTAATATACTAGCTGTTGCCCGCGTGTATGTCGGAATTTATCCCACGGGAACCTTCTACCGGGATGAAAAGTATCCTATGTCTTAATATACTAGCTGTTGCCAGCGGCTTCGCCCGCGTGTATGTCGGAAATTATCCCGCGGGAACCTTCTACTGAGATGAAAAGTATCCTATGTCTTACTATACTAGCTGTTGCCAGCGTGTATGTCGGAAAATATCCCACGGGAACCTTCTACCGGGATGAAAAGTATCCTATGTCTTAATATACTAGCTGTTGCCAGCGTGTATGTCGGAAAATATCCCACGGGAACCTTCTACCGGGATGAAAAGTATCCTATGTCTTAATATACTAGCTGTTGCCCGCGTGTATGTCGGAAATTATCCCACGGGAACCTTCTACCGGGATGAAAAGTATCCTATGTCTTAATATACTAGCTGTTGCCCGCGTGTATGTCGGAAATTATCCCGCGGGAACCTTCTACTGAGATGAAAAGTATCCTATGTCTTAATATACTAGCTGTAGCCAGCGGCTTCGCCCGCGTGTATGTCGGAAATTATCCCGCGGGAACCTTCTACCGGGATGAAAAGTATCCTATGTCTTAATATACTAGCTGTTGCCCGCGTGTATGTCGGAAATTATCCCACGGGAACCTTCTACCGGGATGAAAAGTATCCTATGTCTTAATATACTAGCTGTTGCCCGCGTGTATGTCGGAAATTATCCCACGGGAACCTTCTACCGGGATGAAAAGTATCCTATGTCTTAATATACTAGCTGTTGCCAGCGGCTTCGCCCGCGTGTGTGTCGGAAATTATCCCGCGGGAACCTTCTACCGGGATGAAAAGTATCCTATGTCTTATTATACTAGCTGTTGCCAGCGGCTTCGCCCGCGTGTATGTCGGAAATTATCCCGCGGGAACCTTCTACCGGGATGAAAAGTATCCTATGTCCTAATATACTAGCTGTTGCCCGCGTGTATGTCGGAAATTATCCCACGGGAACCTTCTACCGGGATGAAAAGTATCCTATGTCTTAATATACTAGCTGTTGCCCGCGTGTATGTCGGAAATTATCCCACGGGAACCTTCTACCGGGATGAAAAGTATCCTATGTCTTAATATACTAGCTGTAGCCCGCGTGTATGTCGGAAATTATCCCACGGGAACCTTCTACCGGGATGAAAAGTATCCTATGTCTTAATATACTAGCTGTTGCCAGCGGCTTCGCCCGCGTGTATGTCGGAAATTATCCCACGGGAACCTTCTACCGGGATGAAAAGTATCCTATGTCTTAATATACTAGCTGTTGCCAGCGTGTATGTCGGAAATTATCCCACGGGAACCTTCTACCGGGATGAAAAGTATCCTATGTCTTAATATACTAGCTGTTGCCCGCGTGTATGTCGGAAATTATCCCGCGGGAACCTTCTACCGGGATGAAAAGTATCCTATGTCTTAATATACTAGCTGTTGCCAGCGGCTTCGCCCGCGTGTATGTCGGAAATTATCCCGCGGGAATCTTCTACCGGGATGAAAAGTATCCTATGTCTTAATATACTAGCTGTTGCCCGCGTGTATATCGGAAATTATCCCACGGGAACCTTCTACCGGGATGAAAAGTATCCTATGTCTTAATATACTAGCTGTTACCAGCGGCTTCGCCCGCGTGTATGTCGGAAATTATCCCGCGGGAACCTTCTACCGGGATGAAAAGTATCCTTTGTCTTAATATACTAGCTGTTGCCAGCGCCTTCGCTCGCGTGTATGTCGGAAATTATCCCGCGGGAACCTTCTACCGGGATGAAAAGTATCCTATGTCTTAATATACTAGCTGTTGCCAGCGGCTTCGCCCGCGTGTGTGTCGGAAATTATCCCGCGGGAACCTTCTACCGGGATGAAAAGTATCCTATGTCTTAATATACTAGCTGTTGCCAGCGGCTTCGCCCGCGTGTATGTCGGAAATTATCCCGCGGGAACCTTCTACCGGGATGAAAAGTATCCTATGTCCTAATATACTAGCTGTTGCCCGCGTGTATGTCGGAAATTATCCCACGGGAACCTTCTACCGGGATGAAAAGTATCCTATGTCTTAATATACTAGCTGTTGCCCGCGTGTATGTCGGAAATTATTCCACGGGAACCTTCTACCGGGATGAAAAGTATCCTATGTCTTAATATACTAGCTGTAGCCCGCGTGTATGTCGGAAATTATCCCACGGGAACCTTCTACCGGGATGAAAAGTATCCTATGTCTTAATATACTAGCTGTTGCCAGCGGCTTCGCCCGCGTGTATGTCGGAAATTATCCCACGGGAACCTTCTACCGGGATGAAAAGTATCCTATGTCTTAATATACTAGCTGTTGCCCGCGTGTATGTCGGAAATTATCCCACGGGAACCTTCTACCGGGATGAAAAGTATCCTATGTCTTAATATACTAGCTGTTGCCAGCGGCTTCGCCAGCGTGTATGTCGGAAATTATCCAACGGGAACCTTCTACCGGGATGAATAGTATCCTATGTCTTAATATACTAGCTGTTGCCAGCGGCTTCGCCCGCGTGTATGTCGGAAATTATCCCGCGGGAACCTTCTACCGGGATGAAAAGTATCCTATGTCTTAATATACTAGCTGTTGCCCGCGTGTATGTCGGAAATTATCCCACGGGAACCTTCTACCGGGATGAAAAGTATCCTATGTCTTAATATACTAGCTGTTGCCAGCGGCTTCGCCAGCGTGTATGTCGGAAATTATCCCACGGGAACCTTCTACCGGGATGAATAGTATCCTATGTCTTAATATACTAGCTGTTGCCAGCGGCTTCGCCCGCGTGTATGTCGGAAATTATCCCGCGGGATCCTTCTACCGGGATGAAAAGTATCCTATGTCTTAATATACTAGCTGTTGCCCGCGTGTATGTCGGAAATTATCCCACGGGAACCTTCTACCGGGATGAAAAGTATCCTATGTCTTAATATACTAGCTGTTGCCCGCGTGTATGTCGGAAATTATCCCGCGGGAACCTTCTACCGAGATGAAAAGTATCCTATGTCTTAATATACTAGCTGTAGCCAGTGGCTTCGCCCGCGTGTATGTCGGAAATTATCCCGCGGGAACCTTCTACCGGGATGAAAAGTATCCTATGTCTTAATATACTAGCTGTTGCCCGCGTGTATGTCGGAAATTATCCCACGGGAACCTTCTACCGGGATGAAAAGTATCCTATGTCTTAATATACTAGCTGTTGCCCGCGTGTATGTCGGAAATTATCCCACGGGAACCTTCTACCGGGATGAAAAGTATCCTATGTCTTAATATACTAGCTGTTGCCAGCGGCTTCGCCCGCGTGTGTGTCGGAAATTATCCCGCGGGAACCTTCTACCGGGATGAAAAGTATCCTATGTCTTAATATACTAGCTGTTGCCCGCGTGTATGTCGGAAATTATACCACAAGAACCTTCTACCGGGATAAAAAGTATCCTATGTCTTAATATACTAGCTGTTGCCCGCGTGTATGTCGGAAATTATCCCACGGGAACCTTCTACCGGGATGAAAAGTATCCTATGTCTTAATATACTAGCTGTTGCCAGCGGCTTCGCTCGCGTGTATGTCGGAAATTATACCGCGGGAACCTTCTACCTGGATGAAAAGTATCCTATGTCTTAATATACTAGCTGTTGCCAGCGTGTATGTCGGAAATTATCCCACGGGAACCTTCTACCGGGATGAAAAGTATCCTATGTTTTAATATACTAGCTGTTGCCAGCGGCTTCGCCCGCGTGTATGTCGGAAATTATCCCGCGGGAACCTTCTACCGGGATGAAAAGTATCCTATGTCTTAATATACTAGCTGTTGCCAGCGGCTTCGCCCGCGTGTATGTCGGAAATTATCCCGCGGGAACCTTCCACCGGGATGAAAAGTTTCCTATGTCTTAAAATACTAGCTGTTGCCAGCGGCTTCGCCCGCGTGTATGTCGGAAATTATCCCGCGGGAACCTTCTACCGGGATGAAAATATCCTATGTCTTAATATACTAGCTGTTGCCAGCGGCTTCGCCCGCGTGTATGTCGGAAATTATCCCACGGGAATCTTCTACCGGGATGAAAAGTATCCTATGTCTTAATATACTAGCTGTTGCCAGCGTGTATGTCGGAAATTATCCCACGGGAACCTTCTACCGGGATGAAAAGTATCCTATGTCTTAATATACTAGCTGTTGCTCGCGTGTATGTCGGAAATTATCCCGCGGGAACCTTCTACCGGGATGAAAAGTATCCTATGTCTTAATATACTAGCTGTTGCCAGCGGCTTCGCCCGCGTGTATGTCGGAAATTATCCCGCGGGAATCTTCTACCGGGATGAAAAGTATCCTATGTCTTAATATACTAGCTGTTGCCCGCGTGTATTTTGGAAATTATCCCGCGGGAACCTTCTACCGGGATGAAAAGTATCCTATGTCTTAATATACTAGCTGTTGCCAGCGGCTTCGCCCGCGTGTATGTCGGAAATTATCCCGCGGGAACCTTCCACCGGGATAAAAAGTTTCCTATGTCTTAATATACTAGCTGTTGCCAGCGCCTTCGCTCGCGTGTATGTCGGAAAATATCCCACGGGAACCTTCTACCGGGATGAAAAGTATCCTATGTCTTAATATACTAGCTGTTGCCCGCGTGTATGTCGGAAATTATCCCACGGGAACCTTCTACCGGGATGAAAAGTATCCTATGTCTTAATATACTAGCTGTTGCCCGCGTGTATGTCGGAAATTATCCCGCGGGAACCTTCTACCGAGATGAAAAGTATCCTATGTCTTAATATACTAGCTGTAGCCAGTGGCTTCGCCCGCGTGTATGTCGGAAATTATCCCGCGGGAACCTTCTACCGGGATGAAAAGTATCCTATGTCTTAATATACTAGCTGTTGCCCGCGTGTATGTCGGAAATTATCTCACGGGAACCTTCTACCGGGATGAAAAGTATCCTATGTCTTAATATACTAGCTGTTGCCCGCGTGTATGTCGGAAATTATCCCACGGGAACCTTCTACCGGGATGAAAAGTATCCTATGTCTTAATATACTAGCTGTTGCCAGCGGCTTCGCCCGCGTGTGTGTCGGAAATTATCCCGCGGGAACCTTCTACCGGGATGAAAAGTATCCTATGTCTTAATATACTAGCTGTTGCCCGCGTGTATGTCGGAAATTATACCACAAGAACCTTCTACCGGGATAAAAAGTATCCTATGTCTTAATATACTAGCTGTTGCCCGCGTGTATGTCGGAAATTATCCCACGGGAACCTTCTACCGGGATGAAAAGTATCCTATGTCTTAATATACTAGCTGTTGCCAGCGGCTTCGCTCGCGTGTATGTCGGAAATTATACCGCGGGAACCTTCTACCTGGATGAAAAGTATCCTATGTCTTAATATACTAGCTGTTGCCAGCGTGTATGTCGGAAATTATCCCACGGGAACCTTCTACCGGGATGAAAAGTATCCTATGTTTTAATATACTAGCTGTTGCCAGCGGCTTCGCCCGCGTGTATGTCGGAAATTATCCCGCGGGAACCTTCTACCGGGATGAAAAGTATCCTATGTCTTAATATACTAGCTGTTGCCAGCGGCTTCGCCCGCGTGTATGTCGGAAATTATCCCGCGGGAACCTTCCACCGGGATGAAAAGTTTCCTATGTCTTAAAATACTAGCTGTTGCCAGCGGCTTCGCCCGCGTGTATGTCGGAAATTATCCCGCGGGAACCTTCTACCGGGATGAAAATATCCTATGTCTTAATATACTAGCTGTTGCCAGCGGCTTCGCCCGCGTGTATGTCGGAAATTATCCCACGGGAATCTTCTACCGGGATGAAAAGTATCCTATGTCTTAATATACTAGCTGTTGCCAGCGTGTATGTCGGAAATTATCCCACGGGAACCTTCTACCGGGATGAAAAGTATCCTATGTCTTAATATACTAGCTGTTGCCCGCGTGTATGTCGGAAATTATCCCGCGGGAACCTTCTACCGGGATGAAAAGTATCCTATGTCTTAATATACTAGCTGTTGCCAGCGGCTTCGCCCGCGTGTATGTCGGAAATTATCCCGCGGGAATCTTCTACCGGGATGAAAAGTATCCTATGTCTTAATATACTAGCTGTTGCCCGCGTGTATTTTGGAAATTATCCCGCGGGAACCTTCTACCGGGATGAAAAGTATCCTATGTCTTAATATACTAGCTGTTGCCAGCGGCTTCGCCCGCGTGTATGTCGGAAATTATCCCGCGGGAACCTTCCACCGGGATAAAAAGTTTCCTATGTCTTAATATACTAGCTGTTGCCAGCGCCTTCGCTCGCGTGTATGTCGGAAATTATCCCACGGGAACCTTCTACCGGGATGAAAAGTATCCTATGTCTTAATATACTAGCTGTTGCCCGCGTGTATGTGGGAAATTATCCCACGGGAACCTTCTACCGGGATGAAAAGTATCCTATGTCTTAATATACTAGCTGTTGCCAGCGGCTTCGCTCGCGTGTATGTCGGAAATTATACCGCGGGAACCTTCTACCTGGATGAAAAGTATCCTATGTCTTAATATACTAGCTGTTGCCAGCGTGTATGTCGGAAATTATCCCACGGGAACCTTCTACCGGGATGAAAAGTATCCTATGTTTTAATATACTAGCTGTTGCCAGCGGCTTCGCCCGCGTGTATGTCGGAAATTATCCCGCGGGAACCTTCTACCGGGATGAAAAGTATCCTATGTCTTAATATACTAGCTGTTGCCAGCGGCTTCGCCCGCGTGTATGTCGGAAATTATCCCGCGGGAACCTTCCACCGGGATGAAAAGTTTCCTATGTCTTAAAATACTAGCTGTTGCCAGCGGCTTCGCCCGCGTGTATGTCGGAAATTATCCCGCGGGAACCTTCTACCGGGATGAAAATATCCTATGTCTTAATATACTAGCTGTTGCCAGCGGCTTCGCCCGCGTGTATGTCGGAAATTATCCCACGGGAATCTTCTACCGGGATGAAAAGTATCCTATGTCTTAATATACTAGCTGTTGCCAGCGTGTATGTCGGAAATTATCCCACGGGAACCTTCTACCGGGATGAAAAGTATCCTATGTCTTAATATACTAGCTGTTGCTCGCGTGTATGTCGGAAATTATCCCGCGGGAACCTTCTACCGGGATGAAAAGTATCCTATGTCTTAATATACTAGCTGTTGCCAGCGGCTTCGCCCGCGTGTATGTCGGAAATTATCCCGCGGGAATCTTCTACCGGGATGAAAAGTATCCTATGTCTTAATATACTAGCTGTTGCCCGCGTGTATTTTGGAAATTATCCCGCGGGAACCTTCTACCGGGATGAAAAGTATCCTATGTCTTAATATACTAGCTGTTGCCAGCGGCTTCGCCCGCGTGTATGTCGGAAATTATCCCGCGGGAACCTTCCACCGGGATAAAAAGTTTCCTATGTCTTAATATACTAGCTGTTGCCAGCGCCTTCGCTCGCGTGTATGTCGGAAAATATCCCACGGGAACCTTCTACCGGGATGAAAAGTATCCTATGTCTTAATATACTAGCTGTTGCCCGCGTGTATGTCGGAAATTATCCCACGGGAACCTTCTACCGGGATGAAAAGTATCCTATGTCTTAATATACTAGCTGTTGCCCGCGTGTATGTCGGAAATTATCCCGCGGGAACCTTCTACCGAGATGAAAAGTATCCTATGTCTTAATATACTAGCTGTAGCCAGTGGCTTCGCCCGCGTGTATGTCGGAAATTATCCCGCGGGAACCTTCTACCGGGATGAAAAGTATCCTATGTCTTAATATACTAGCTGTTGCCCGCGTGTATGTCAGAAATTATCTCACGGGAACCTTCTACCGGGATGAAAAGTATCCTATGTCTTAATATACTAGCTGTTGCCCGCGTGTATGTCGGAAATTATCCCACGGGAACCTTCTACCGGGATGAAAAGTATCCTATGTCTTAATATACTAGCTGTTGCCAGCGGCTTCGCCCGCGTGTGTGTCGGAAATTATCCCGCGGGAACCTTCTACCGGGATGAAAAGTATCCTATGTCTTAATATACTAGCTGTTGCCCGCGTGTATGTCGGAAATTATACCACAAGAACCTTCTACCGGGATAAAAAGTATCCTATGTCTTAATATACTAGCTGTTGCCCGCGTGTATGTCGGAAATTATCCCACGGGAACCTTCTACCGGGATGAAAAGTATCCTATGTCTTAATATACTAGCTGTTGCCAGCGGCTTCGCCCGCGTGTATGTCGGAAATTATCCCGCGGGAATCTTCTACCGGGATGAAAAGTATCCTATGTCTTAATATACTAGCTGTTGCCCGCGTGTATATCGGAAATTATCCCACGGGAACCTTCTACCGGGATGAAAAGTATCCTATGTCTTAATATACTAGCTGTTACCAGCGGCTTCGCCCGCGTGTATGTCGGAAATTATCCCGCGGGAACCTTCTACCGGGATGAAAAGTATCCTTTGTCTTAATATACTAGCTGTTGCCAGCGCCTTCGCTCGCGTGTATGTCGGAAATTATCCCGCGGGAACCTTCTACCGGGATGAAAAGTATCCTATGTCTTAATATACTAGCTGTTGCCAGCGGCTTCGCCCGCGTGTGTGTCGGAAATTATCCCGCGGGAACCTTCTACCGGGATGAAAAGTATCCTATGTCTTAATATACTAGCTGTTGCCAGCGGCTTCGCCCGCGTGTATGTCGGAAATTATCCCGCGGGAACCTTCTACCGGGATGAAAAGTATCCTATGTCCTAATATACTAGCTGTTGCCCGCGTGTATGTCGGAAATTATCCCACGGGAACCTTCTACCGGGATGAAAAGTATCCTATGTCTTAATATACTAGCTGTTGCCCGCGTGTATGTCGGAAATTATTCCACGGGAACCTTCTACCGGGATGAAAAGTATCCTATGTCTTAATATACTAGCTGTAGCCCGCGTGTATGTCGGAAATTATCCCACGGGAACCTTCTACCGGGATGAAAAGTATCCTATGTCTTAATATACTAGCTGTTGCCAGCGGCTTCGCCCGCGTGTATGTCGGAAATTATCCCACGGGAACCTTCTACCGGGATGAAAAGTATCCTATGTCTTAATATACTAGCTGTTGCCCGCGTGTATGTCGGAAATTATCCCACGGGAACCTTCTACCGGGATGAAAAGTATCCTATGTCTTAATATACTAGCTGTTGCCAGCGGCTTCGCCAGCGTGTATGTCGGAAATTATCCAACGGGAACCTTCTACCGGGATGAATAGTATCCTATGTCTTAATATACTAGCTGTTGCCAGCGGCTTCGCCCGCGTGTATGTCGGAAATTATCCCGCGGGAACCTTCTACCGGGATGAAAAGTATCCTATGTCTTAATATACTAGCTGTTGCCCGCGTGTATGTCGGAAATTATCCCACGGGAACCTTCTACCGGGATGAAAAGTATCCTATGTCTTAATATACTAGCTGTTGCCAGCGGCTTCGCCAGCGTGTATGTCGGAAATTATCCCACGGGAACCTTCTACCGGGATGAATAGTATCCTATGTCTTAATATACTAGCTGTTGCCAGCGGCTTCGCCCGCGTGTATGTCGGAAATTATCCCGCGGGATCCTTCTACCGGGATGAAAAGTATCCTATGTCTTAATATACTAGCTGTTGCCCGCGTGTATGTCGGAAATTATCCCACGGGAACCTTCTACCGGGATGAAAAGTATCCTATGTCTTAATATACTAGCTGTTGCCCGCGTGTATGTCGGAAATTATCCCGCGGGAACCTTCTACCGAGATGAAAAGTATCCTATGTCTTAATATACTAGCTGTAGCCAGTGGCTTCGCCCGCGTGTATGTCGGAAATTATCCCGCGGGAACCTTCTACCGGGATGAAAAGTATCCTATGTCTTAATATACTAGCTGTTGCCCGCGTGTATGTCGGAAATTATCCCACGGGAACCTTCTACCGGGATGAAAAGTATCCTATGTCTTAATATACTAGCTGTTGCCCGCGTGTATGTCGGAAATTATCCCACGGGAACCTTCTACCGGGATGAAAAGTATCCTATGTCTTAATATACTAGCTGTTGCCAGCGGCTTCGCCCGCGTGTGTGTCGGAAATTATCCCGCGGGAACCTTCTACCGGGATGAAAAGTATCCTATGTCTTAATATACTAGCTGTTGCCCGCGTGTATGTCGGAAATTATACCACAAGAACCTTCTACCGGGATAAAAAGTATCCTATGTCTTAATATACTAGCTGTTGCCCGCGTGTATGTCGGAAATTATCCCACGGGAACCTTCTACCGGGATGAAAAGTATCCTATGTCTTAATATACTAGCTGTTGCCAGCGGCTTCGCTCGCGTGTATGTCGGAAATTATACCGCGGGAACCTTCTACCTGGATGAAAAGTATCCTATGTCTTAATATACTAGCTGTTGCCAGCGTGTATGTCGGAAATTATCCCACGGGAACCTTCTACCGGGATGAAAAGTATCCTATGTTTTAATATACTAGCTGTTGCCAGCGGCTTCGCCCGCGTGTATGTCGGAAATTATCCCGCGGGAACCTTCTACCGGGATGAAAAGTATCCTATGTCTTAATATACTAGCTGTTGCCAGCGGCTTCGCCCGCGTGTATGTCGGAAATTATCCCGCGGGAACCTTCCACCGGGATGAAAAGTTTCCTATGTCTTAAAATACTAGCTGTTGCCAGCGGCTTCGCCCGCGTGTATGTCGGAAATTATCCCGCGGGAACCTTCTACCGGGATGAAAATATCCTATGTCTTAATATACTAGCTGTTGCCAGCGGCTTCGCCCGCGTGTATGTCGGAAATTATCCCACGGGAATCTTCTACCGGGATGAAAAGTATCCTATGTCTTAATATACTAGCTGTTGCCAGCGTGTATGTCGGAAATTATCCCACGGGAACCTTCTACCGGGATGAAAAGTATCCTATGTCTTAATATACTAGCTGTTGCTCGCGTGTATGTCGGAAATTATCCCGCGGGAACCTTCTACCGGGATGAAAAGTATCCTATGTCTTAATATACTAGCTGTTGCCAGCGGCTTCGCCCGCGTGTATGTCGGAAATTATCCCGCGGGAATCTTCTACCGGGATGAAAAGTATCCTATGTCTTAATATACTAGCTGTTGCCCGCGTGTATTTTGGAAATTATCCCGCGGGAACCTTCTACCGGGATGAAAAGTATCCTATGTCTTAATATACTAGCTGTTGCCAGCGGCTTCGCCCGCGTGTATGTCGGAAATTATCCCGCGGGAACCTTCCACCGGGATAAAAAGTTTCCTATGTCTTAATATACTAGCTGTTGCCAGCGCCTTCGCTCGCGTGTATGTCGGAAAATATCCCACGGGAACCTTCTACCGGGATGAAAAGTATCCTATGTCTTAATATACTAGCTGTTGCCCGCGTGTATGTCGGAAATTATCCCACGGGAACCTTCTACCGGGATGAAAAGTATCCTATGTCTTAATATACTAGCTGTTGCCCGCGTGTATGTCGGAAATTATCCCGCGGGAACCTTCTACCGAGATGAAAAGTATCCTATGTCTTAATATACTAGCTGTAGCCAGTGGCTTCGCCCGCGTGTATGTCGGAAATTATCCCGCGGGAACCTTCTACCGGGATGAAAAGTATCCTATGTCTTAATATACTAGCTGTTGCCCGCGTGTATGTCGGAAATTATCTCACGGGAACCTTCTACCGGGATGAAAAGTATCCTATGTCTTAATATACTAGCTGTTGCCCGCGTGTATGTCGGAAATTATCCCACGGGAACCTTCTACCGGGATGAAAAGTATCCTATGTCTTAATATACTAGCTGTTGCCAGCGGCTTCGCCCGCGTGTGTGTCGGAAATTATCCCGCGGGAACCTTCTACCGGGATGAAAAGTATCCTATGTCTTAATATACTAGCTGTTGCCCGCGTGTATGTCGGAAATTATACCACAAGAACCTTCTACCGGGATAAAAAGTATCCTATGTCTTAATATACTAGCTGTTGCCCGCGTGTATGTCGGAAATTATCCCACGGGAACCTTCTACCGGGATGAAAAGTATCCTATGTCTTAATATACTAGCTGTTGCCAGCGGCTTCGCTCGCGTGTATGTCGGAAATTATACCGCGGGAACCTTCTACCTGGATGAAAAGTATCCTATGTCTTAATATACTAGCTGTTGCCAGCGTGTATGTCGGAAATTATCCCACGGGAACCTTCTACCGGGATGAAAAGTATCCTATGTTTTAATATACTAGCTGTTGCCAGCGGCTTCGCCCGCGTGTATGTCGGAAATTATCCCCCGGGAACCTTCTACCGGGATGAAAAGTATCCTATGTCTTAATATACTAGCTGTTGCCAGCGGCTTCGCCCGCGTGTATGTCGGAAATTATCCCGCGGGAACCTTCCACCGGGATGAAAAGTTTCCTATGTCTTAAAATACTAGCTGTTGCCAGCGGCTTCGCCCGCGTGTATGTCGGAAATTATCCCGCGGGAACCTTCTACCGGGATGAAAATATCCTATGTCTTAATATACTAGCTGTTGCCAGCGGCTTCGCCCGCGTGTATGTCGGAAATTATCCCACGGGAATCTTCTACCGGGATGAAAAGTATCCTATGTCTTAATATACTAGCTGTTGCCAGCGTGTATGTCGGAAATTATCCCACGGGAACCTTCTACCGGGATGAAAAGTATCCTATGTCTTAATATACTAGCTGTTGCCCGCGTGTATGTCGGAAATTATCCCGCGGGAACCTTCTACCGGGATGAAAAGTATCCTATGTCTTAATATACTAGCTGTTGCCAGCGGCTTCGCCCGCGTGTATGTCGGAAATTATCCCGCGGGAATCTTCTACCGGGATGAAAAGTATCCTATGTCTTAATATACTAGCTGTTGCCCGCGTGTATTTTGGAAATTATCCCGCGGGAACCTTCTACCGGGATGAAAAGTATCCTATGTCTTAATATACTAGCTGTTGCCAGCGGCTTCGCCCGCGTGTATGTCGGAAATTATCCCGCGGGAACCTTCCACCGGGATAAAAAGTTTCCTATGTCTTAATATACTAGCTGTTGCCAGCGCCTTCGCTCGCGTGTATGTCGGAAATTATCCCACGGGAACCTTCTACCGGGATGAAAAGTATCCTATGTCTTAATATACTAGCTGTTGCCCGCGTGTATGTGGGAAATTATCCCACGGGAACCTTCTACCGGGATGAAAAGTATCCTATGTCTCAATATACTAGCTGTTGCCCGCGTGTATGTCGGAAATTATCCCACGGGAACCTTCTACCGGGATGAAAAGTATCCTATGTCTTAATATACTAGCTGTTGCCCGCGTGTATGTCGGAAATTATCCCGCGGGAACCTTCTACCGAGATAAAAAGTATCCTATGTCTTAATATACTAGCTGTAGCCAGCGGCTTCGCCCGCGTGTATGTCGGAAATTATCCCGCGGGAACCTTCTACCGGGATGAAAAGTATCCTATGTCTTAATATACTAGCTGTTGCTCGCGTGTATGTCGGAAATTATCCCACAGGAACCTTCTACCGGGATGAAAAGTATCCTATGTCTTAATATACTAGCTGTTGCCAGCGGCTTCGCTCGCGTGTATATCGGAAATTATCCCGCGGGAACCTTCTACCGGGATGAAAAGTATCCTATGTCTTAATATACTAGCTGTTGCCAGCGGCTTCGCCCGCGTGTGTGTCGGAAATTATCCCGCGGGAACCTTCTACCGGGATGAAAAGTATCCTATGTCTTAATATACTAGCTGTTGCCCGCGTGTATGTCGGAAATTATCCCACGGGAACATTCTTCCGGGATGAAAAGTATCCTATGTCTTAATATACCAGCTGTTGCCCGCGTGTATGTCGGAAATTATCCCACGGGAACCTTCTACCGGGATGAAAATTATCCTATGTCTTAATATACTAGCTGTTGCCCGCGTGTATGTCGGAAATTATCCCACGGGAACCTTCTACCGGGATGAAAAGTATCCTATGTCTTACTATACTAGCTGTTGCCAACGGCTTCGCCCGCGTGTATATCGGAAATTATCCCACGGGAACCTTCTACCGGGATGAAAAGTATCTTATGTCTTAATATACTAGCTGTTGCCCTCGTGTATGTCGGAAATTATCCCACGGGAACCTTCTACCGGGATGAAAAGTATCCTATGTCTTAATATACTAGCTGTTGCCCGCGTGTATGTCGGAAATTATCCCACGGGAACCTTCTACCGGGATGAAAAGTATCCTATGTCTTAATATACTAGCTGTTGCCAGCGGCTTCGCCCGCGTGTATGTCGGAAATTATCCCGCGGGAACCTTCCACCGGGATGAAAAGTTTCCTATGTCTTACTATACTAGCTGTTGCCAGCGGCTTCGCCCGCGTGTATATCGGAAATTATCCCAAGGGAACCTTCTACCGGGATGAAAAGTATCCTATGTCTTAATATACTAGCTGTTGCCAGCGGCTTCGCCCGCGTGTATGTCGGAAATTATCCCGCGGGAACCTTCCACCGGGATGAAAAGTTTCCTATGTCTTAATATACTAGCTGTTGCCAGCGGCTTCGCCCGCGTGTATGTCGGAAATTATCCCGCGGGAACCTTCTACCGGGATGAAAAGTATCCTATGTCTTAATAAACTAGCTGTTGCCCTCGTGTATGTCGGAAATTATCCCCCGGGAACCTTCTACCGGGATGAAAAGTATCCTATGTCTTAATATACTAGCTGTTGCCAGCGGCTTCGCTCGCGTGTATATCGGAAATTATCCCGCGGGAACCTTCTACCGGGATGAAAAGTATCCTATGTCTTAATATACTAGCTGTTGCCAGCGGCTTCGCCCGCGTGTGTGTCGGAAATTATCCCGCGGGAACCTTCTACCGGGATGAAAAGTATCCTATGTCTTAATATACTAGCTGTTGCCCGCGTGTATGTCGGAAATTATCCCACGGGAACATTCTTCCGGGATGAAAAGTATCCTATGTCTTAATATACCAGCTGTTGCCCGCGTGTATGTCGGAAATTATCCCACGGGAACCTTCTACCGGGATGAAAATTATCCTATGTCTTAATATACTAGCTGTTGCCCGCGTGTATGTCGGAAATTATCCCACGGGAACCTTCTACCGGGATGAAAAGTATCCTATGTCTTACTATACTAGCTGTTGCCAACGGCTTCGCCCGCGTGTATATCGGAAATTATCCCACGGGAACCTTCTACCGGGATGAAAAGTATCTTATGTCTTAATATACTAGCTGTTGCCCTCGTGTATGTCGGAAATTATCCCACGGGAACCTTCTACCGGGATGAAAAGTATCCTATGTCTTAATATACTAGCTGTTGCCCGCGTGTATGTCGGAAATTATCCCACGGGAACCTTCTACCGGGATGAAAAGTATCCTATGTCTTAATATACTAGCTGTTGCCAGCGGCTTCGCCCGCGTGTATGTCGGAAATTATCCCGCGGGAACCTTCCACCGGGATGAAAAGTTTCCTATGTCTTACTATACTAGCTGTTGCCAGCGGCTTCGCCCGCGTGTATATCGGAAATTATCCCAAGGGAACCTTCTACCGGGATGAAAAGTATCCTATGTCTTAATATACTAGCTGTTGCCAGCGGCTTCGCCCGCGTGTATGTCGGAAATTATCCCGCGGGAACCTTCCACCGGGATGAAAAGTTTCCTATGTCTTAATATACTAGCTGTTGCCAGCGGCTTCGCCCGCGTGTATGTCGGAAATTATCCCGCGGGAACCTTCTACCGGGATGAAAAGTATCCTATGTCTTAATAAACTAGCTGTTGCCCTCGTGTATGTCGGAAATTATCCCCCGGGAACCTTCTACCGGGATGAAAAGTATCCTATGTCTTAATATACTAGCTGTTGCCAGCGGCTTCGCCCGCGTGTATGTCGGAATTTATCCCACGGGAATCTTCTACCGGGATGAAAAGTATCCTATGTCTTAATATACTAGCTGTTGCCAGCGGCTTCGCCCGCGTGTATGTCGGAAATTATCCCGCGGGAACCTTCCACCGGGATGAAAAGTTTCCTATGTCTTAAAATACTAGCTGTTGCCAGCGGCTTCGCCCGCGTGTATGTCGGAAATTATCCCGCGGGAACCTTCTACCGGGATGAAAATATCCTATGTCTTAATATACTAGCTGTTGCCAGCGGCTTCGCCCGCGTGTATGTCGGAAATTATCCCACGGGAATCTTCTACCGGGATGAAAAGTATCCTATGTCTTAATATACTAGCTGTTGCCAGCGTGTATGTCGGAAATTATCCCACGGGAACCTTCTACCGGGATGAAAAGTATCCTATGTCTTAATATACTAGCTGTTGCCCGCGTGTATGTCGGAAATTATCCCGCGGGAACCTTCTACCGGGATGAAAAGTATCCTATGTCTTAATATACTAGCTGTTGCCAGCGGCTTCGCCCGCGTGTATGTCGGAAATTATCCCGCGGGAATCTTCTACCGGGATGAAAAGTATCCTATGTCTTAATATACTAGCTGTTGCCCGCGTGTATTTTGGAAATTATCCCGCGGGAACCTTCTACCGGGATGAAAAGTATCCTATGTCTTAATATACTAGCTGTTGCCAGCGGCTTCGCCCGCGTGTATGTCGGAAATTATCCCGCGGGAACCTTCCACCGGGATAAAAAGTTTCCTATGTCTTAAT
This sequence comes from Dicycla oo, assembly GCA_948252095.1. NCBI lineage: Eukaryota > Metazoa > Arthropoda > Insecta > Lepidoptera > Noctuidae > Dicycla > Dicycla oo. Next base: position 19,250,643 of record OX411728.1, read on the forward strand.
ATACTAGCTGTTGCCAGCGCCTTCGCTCGCGTGTATGTCGGAAATTATCCCACGGGAACCTTCTACCGGGATAAAAAGTATCCTATGTCTTAATATACTAGCTGTTGCCCGCGTGTATGTGGGAAATTATCCCACGGGAACCTTCTACCGGGATGAAAAGTATCCTATGTCTCAATATACTAGCTGTTGCCCGCGTGTATGTCGGAAATTATCCCACGGGAACCTTCTACCGGGATGAAAAGTATCCTATGTCTTAATATACTAGCTGTTGCCCGCGTGTATGTCGGAAATTATCCCGCGGGAACCTTCTACCGAGATAAAAAGTATCCTATGTCTTAATATACTAGCTGTAGCCAGCGGCTTCGCCCGCGTGTATGTCGGAAATTATCCCGCGGGAACCTTCTACCGGGATGAAAAGTATCCTATGTCTTAATATACTAGCTGTTGCTCGCGTGTATGTCGGAAATTATCCCACAGGAACCTTCTACCGGGATGAAAAGTATCCTATGTCTTAATATACTAGCTGTTGCCAGCGGCTTCGCTCGCGTGTATATCGGAAATTATCCCGCGGGAACCTTCTACCGGGATGAAAAGTATCCTATGTCTTAATATACTAGCTGTTGCCAGCGGCTTCGCCCGCGTGTGTGTCGGAAATTATCCCGCGGGAACCTTCTACCGGGATGAAAAGTATCCTATGTCTTAATATACTAGCTGTTGCCCGCGTGTATGTCGGAAATTATCCCACGGGAACATTCTTCCGGGATGAAAAGTATCCTATGTCTTAATATACCAGCTGTTGCCCGCGTGTATGTCGGAAATTATCCCACGGGAACCTTCTACCGGGATGAAAATTATCCTATGTCTTAATATACTAGCTGTTGCCCGCGTGTATGTCGGAAATTATCCCACGGGAACCTTCTACCGGGATGAAAAGTATCCTATGTCTTACTATACTAGCTGTTGCCAACGGCTTCGCCCGCGTGTATATCGGAAATTATCCCACGGGAACCTTCTACCGGGATGAAAAGTATCCTATGTCTTAATATACTAGCTGTTGCCCGCGTGTATGTCGGAAATTATCCCACGGGAACCTTCTACCGGGATGAAAAGTATCCTATGTCTTAATATACTAGCTGTTGCCAGCGGCTTCGCCCGCGTGTATGTCGGAAATTATCCCGCGGGAACCTTCCACCGGGATGAAAAGTTTCCTATGTCTTACTATACTAGCTGTTGCCAGCGGCTTCGCCCGCGTGTATATCGGAAATTATCCCAAGGGAACCTTCTACCGGGATGAAAAGTATCCTATGTCTTAATATACTAGCTGTTGCCAGCGGCTTCGCCCGCGTGTATGTCGGAAATTATCCCGCGGGAACCTTCCACCGGGATGAAAAGTTTCCTATGTCTTAATATACTAGCTGTTGCCAGCGGCTTCGCCCGCGTGTATGTCGGAAATTATCCCGCGGGAACCTTCTACCGGGATGAAAAGTATCCTATGTCTTAATAAACTAGCTGTTGCCCTCGTGTATGTCGGAAATTATCCCCCGGGAACCTTCTACCGGGATGAAAAGTATCCTATGTCTTAATATACTAGCTGTTGCCAGCGGCTTCGCCCGCGTGTATGTCGGAATTTATCCCACGGGAATCTTCTACCGGGATGAAAAGTATCCTATGTCTTAATATACTAGCTGTTGCCAGCGTGTATGTCGGAAATTATCCCACGGGAACCTTCTACCGGGATGAAAATTATCCTATGTCTTAATATACTAGCTGTTGCCCGCGTGTATGTCGGAAATTATCCCGCGGGAACCTTCTACCGGGATGAAAAGTATCCTATGTCTTAATATACTAGCTGTTGCCAGCGGCTTCGCCCGCGTGTATGTCGGAAATTATCCCGCGGGAATCTTCTACCGGGATGAAAAGTATCCTATGTCTTAATATACTAGCTGTTGCCCGCGTGTATATCGGAAATTATCCCGCGGGAACCTTCTACCGGGATGAAAAGTATCCTATGTCTTAATATACTAGCTGTTACCAGCGGCTTCGCCCGCGTGTATGTCGGAAATTATCCCGCGGGAACCTTCTACCGGGATGAAAAGTATCCTTTGTCTTAATATACTAGCTGTTGCCAGCGGCTTCGCCCGCGTGTATGTCGGAAATTATCCCGCGGGAACCTTCCACCGGGATGAAAAGTTTCCTATGTCTTACTATACTAGCTGTTGCCAGCGGCTTCGCCCGCGTGTATATCGGAAATTATCCCACGGGAACCTTCTACCGGGATGAAAAGTATCCTATGTCTTAATATACTAGCTGTTGCCAGCGGCTTCGCCCGCGTGTATGTCGGAAATTATCCCGCGGGAACCTTCCACCGGGATGAAAAGTTTCCTATGTCTTAATATACTAGCTATTGCCAGCGGCTTCGCCCGCGTGTATGTCGGAAATTATCCCGCGGGAACCTTCTACCGGGATGAAAAGTATCCTATGTCTTAATAAACTAGCTGTTGCCCTCGTGTATGTCGGAAATTATCCCCCGGGAACCTTCTACCGGGATGAAAAGTATCCTATGTCTTAATATACTAGCTGTTGCCAGCGGCTTCGCCCGCGTGTATGTCGGAATTTATCCCACGGGAATCTTCTACCGGGATGAAAAGTATCCTATGTCTTAATATACTAGCTGTTGCCAGCGTGTATGTCGGAAATTATCCCACGGGAACCTTCTACCGGGATGAAAATTATCCTATGTCTTAATATACTAGCTGTTGCCCGCGTGTATGTCGGAAATTATCCCGCGGGAACCTTCTACCGGGATGAAAAGTATCCTATGTCTTAATATACTAGCTGTTGCCAGCGGCTTCGCCCGCGTGTATGTCGGAAATTATCCCGCGGGAATCTTCTACCGGGATGAAAAGTATCCTATGTCTTAATATACTAGCTGTTGCCCGCGTGTATATCGGAAATTATCCCGCGGGAACCTTCTACCGGGATGAAAAGTATCCTATGTCTTAATATACTAGCTGTTACCAGCGGCTTCGCCCGCGTGTATGTCGGAAATTATCCCGCGGGAACCTTCTACCGGGATGAAAAGTATCCTATGTCTTAATATACTAGCTGTTACCAGCGGCTTCGCCCGCGTGTATGTCGGAAATTATCCCGCGGGAACCTTCTACCGGGATGAAAAGTATCCTATGTCTTAATATACTAGCTGTTGCCCGCGTGTATGTCGGAAATTATCCCGCGGGAACCTTCTACCGGGATGAAAAGTATCCTATGTCTTAATATACTAGCTGTTGCCAGCGGCTTCGCCCGCGTGTATGTCGGAAATTATCCCGCGGGAATCTTCTACCGGGATGAAAAGTATCCTATGTCTTAATATACTAGCTGTTGCCCGCGTGTATTTTGGAAATTATCCCGCGGGAACCTTCTACCGGGATGAAAAGTATCCTATGTCTTAATATACTAGCTGTAGCCAGCGGCTTCGCCCGCGTGTATGTCGGAAATTATCCCGCGGGAACCTTCTACCGGGATGAAAAGTATCCTATGTCTTAATATACTAGCTGTTGCTCGCGTGTATGTCGGAAATTATCCCACAGGAACCTTCTACCGGGATGAAAAGTATCCTATGTCTTAATATACTAGCTGTTGCCAGCGGCTTCGCTCGCGTGTATATCGGAAATTATCCCGCGGGAACCTTCTACCGGGATGAAAAGTATCCTATGTCTTAATATACTAGCTGTTGCCAGCGGCTTCGCCCGCGTGTGTGTCGGAAATTATCCCGCGGGAACCTTCTACCGGGATGAAAAGTATCCTATGTCTTAATATACTAGCTGTTGCCCGCGTGTATGTCGGAAATTATCCCACGGGAACATTCTTCCGGGATGAAAAGTATCCTATGTCTTAATATACCAGCTGTTGCCCGCGTGTATGTCGGAAATTATCCCACGGGAACCTTCTACCGGGATGAAAATTATCCTATGTCTTAATATACTAGCTGTTGCCCGCGTGTATGTCGGAAATTATCCCACGGGAACCTTCTACCGGGATGAAAAGTATCCTATGTCTTACTATACTAGCTGTTGCCAGCGGCTTCGCCCGCGTGTATATCGGAAATTATCCCACGGGAACCTTCTACCGGGATGAAAAGTATCTTATGTCTTAATATACTAGCTGTTGCCCGCGTGTATGTCGGAAATTATCCCACGGGAACCTTCTACCGGGATGAAAAGTATCCTATGTCTTAATATACTAGCTGTTGCCCGCGTGTATGTCGGAAATTATCCCACGGGAACCTTCTACCGGGATGAAAAGTATCCTATGTCTTAATATACTAGCTGTTGCCAGCGGCTTCGCCCGCGTGTATGTCGGAAATTATCCCGCGGGAACCTTCCACCGGGATGAAAAGTTTCCTATGTCTTACTATACTAGCTGTTGCCAGCGGCTTCGCCCGCGTGTATATCGGAAATTATCCCAAGGGAACCTTCTACCGGGATGAAAAGTATCCTATGTCTTAATATACTAGCTGTTGCCAGCGGCTTCGCCCGCGTGTATGTCGGAAATTATCCCGCGGGAACCTTCCACCGGGATGAAAAGTTTCCTATGTCTTAATATACTAGCTGTTGCCAGCGGCTTCGCCCGCGTGTATGTCGGAAATTATCCCGCGGGAACCTTCTACCGGGATGAAAAGTATCCTATGTCTTAATAAACTAGCTGTTGCCCTCGTGTATGTCGGAAATTATCCCCCGGGAACCTTCTACCGGGATGAAAAGTATCCTATGTCTTAATATACTAGCTGTTGCTAGCGGCTTCGCCCGCGTGTATGTCGGAATTTATCCCACGGGAATCTTCTACCGGGATGAAAAGTATCCTATGTCTTAATATACTAGCTGTTGCCAGCGTGTATGTCGGAAATTATCCCACGGGAACCTTCTACCGGGATGAAAATTATCCTATGTCTTAATATACTAGCTGTTGCCCGCGTGTATGTCGGAAATTATCCCGCGGGAACCTTCTACCGGGATGAAAAGTATCCTATGTCTTAATATACTAGCTGTTGCCAGCGGCTTCGCCCGCGTGTATGTCGGAAATTATCCCGCGGGAATCTTCTACCGGGATGAAAAGTATCCTATGTCTTAATATACTAGCTGTTGCCCGCGTGTATATCGGAAATTATCCCGCGGGAACCTTCTACCGGGATGAAAAGTATCCTATGTCTTAATATACTAGCTGTTACCAGCGGCTTCGCCCGCGTGTATGTCGGAAATTATCCCGCGGGAACCTTCTACCGGGATGAAAAGTATCCTTTGTCTTAATATACTAGCTGTTGCCAGCGGCTTCGCCCGCGTGTATTTCGGAAATTATCCCGCGGGAACCTTCCACCGGGATGAAAAGTTTCCTATGTCTTACTATACTAGCTGTTGCCAGCGGCTTCGCCCGCGTGTATATCGGAAATTATCCCACGGGAACCTTCTACCGGGATGAAAAGTATCCTATGTCTTAATATACTAGCTGTTGCCAGCGGCTTCGCCCGCGTGTATGTCGGAAATTATCCCGCGGGAACCTTCCACCGGGATGAAAAGTTTCCTATGTCTTAATATACTAGCTGTTGCCAGCGGCTTCGCCCGCGTGTATGTCGGAAATTATCCCGCGGGAACCTTCTACCGGGATGAAAAGTATCCTATGTCTTAATAAACTAGCTGTTGCCCTCGTGTATGTCGGAAATTATCCCCCGGGAACCTTCTACCGGGATGAAAAGTATCCTATGTCTTAATATACTAGCTGTTGCCAGCGGCTTCGCCCGCGTGTATGTCGGAATTTATCCCACGGGAATCTTCTACCGGGATGAAAAGTATCCTATGTCTTAATATACTAGCTGTTGCCAGCGTGTATGTCGGAAATTATCCCACGGGAACCTTCTACCGGGATGAAAATTATCCTATGTCTTAATATACTAGCTGTTGCCCGCGTGTATGTCGGAAATTATCCCGCGGGAACCTTCTACCGGGATGAAAAGTATCCTATGTCTTAATATACTAGCTGTTGCCAGCGGCTTCGCCCGCGTGTATGTCGGAAATTATCCCGCGGGAATCTTCTACCGGGATGAAAAGTATCCTATGTCTTAATATACTAGCTGTTGCCCGCGTGTATATCGGAAATTATCCCGCGGGAACCTTCTACCGGGATGAAAAGTATCCTATGTCTTAATATACTAGCTGTTACCAGCGGCTTCGCCCGCGTGTATGTCGGAAATTATCCCGCGGGAACCTTCTACCGGGATGAAAAGTATCCTTTGTCTTAATATACTAGCTGTTGCCAGCGCCTTCGCTCGCGTGTATGTCGGAAATTATCCCGCGGGAACCTTCTACCGGGATGAAAAGTATCCTATGTCTTAATATACTAGCTGTTGCCAGCGGCTTCGCCCGCGTGTGTGTCGGAAATTATCCCGCGGGAACCTTCTACCGGGATGAAAAGTATCCTATGTCTTAATATACTAGCTGTTGCCAGCGGCTTCGCCCGCGTGTATGTCGGAAATTATCCCGCGGGAACCTTCTACCGGGATGAAAAGTATCCTATGTCCTAATATACTAGCTGTTGCCCGCGTGTATGTCGGAAATTATCCCACGGGAACCTTCTACCGGGATGAAAAGTATCCTATGTCTTAATATACTAGCTGTTGCCCGCGTGTATGTCGGAAATTATCCCACGGGAACCTTCTACCGGGATGAAAAGTATCCTATGTCTTAATATACTAGCTGTAGCCCGCGTGTATGTCGGAAATTATCCCACGGGAACCTTCTACCGGGATGAAAAGTATCCTATGTCTTAATATACTAGCTGTTGCCAGCGGCTTCGCCCGCGTGTATGTCGGAAATTATCCCACGGGAACCGTCTACCGGGATGAAAAGTATCCTATGTCTTAATATACTAGCTGTTGCCAGCGTGTATGTCGGAAATTATCCCACGGGAACCTTCTACCGGGATGAAAAGTATCCTATGTCTTAATATACTAGCTGTTGCCCGCGTGTATGTCGGAAATTATCCCGCGGGAACCTTCTACCGGGATGAAAAGTATCCTATGCCTTAATATACTAGCTGTTGCCCGCGGCTTCGCCCGCGTGTATGTCGGAAATTATCCCACGGGAACCTTCTACCGGTATGAAAAGTATCCTATGTCTTAATATACTAGCTGTTGCCCGCGTGTATGTCGCAAATTATCCCACGGGAACCTTCTACCGGGATGAAAAGTGTCCTATGTCTTAATATACTAGCTGTTGCCCGCGTGTATGTCGGAAATTATCCCACGGGAACCTTCTACCGGGATGAAAAGTATCCTATGTCTTAATATACTAGCTGTTGCCAGCGGCTTCGCCAGCGTGTATGTCGGAAATTATCCCACGGGAACCTTCTACCGGGATGAATAGTATCCTATGTCTTAATATACTAGCTGTTGCCAGCGGCTTCGCCAGCGTGTATGTCGGAAATTATCCCGCGGGAACCTTCTACCGGGATGAAAAGTATCCTATGTCTTAATATACTAGCTGTTGCCAGCGTGTATGTCGGAAAATATCCCACGGGAACCTTCTACCGGGATGAAAAGTATCCTATGTCTTAATATACTAGCTGTTGCCCGCGTGTATGTCGGAAATTATCCCACGGGAACCTTCTACCGGGATGAAAAGTATCCTATGTCTTAATATACTAGCTGCTGCCCGCGTGTATGTCGGAAATTATCCCGCGGGAACCTTCTACCGAGATGAAAAGTATCCTATGTCTTAATATACTAGCTGTAGCCAGCGGCTTCGCCCGCGTGTATGTCGGAAATTATCCCGCGGGAACCTTCTACCGGGATGAAAAGTATCCTATGTCTTAATATACTAGCTGTTGCCCGCGTGTATGTCGGAAATTATCCCACGGGAACCTTCTACCGGGATGAAAAGTATCCTATGTCTTAATATACTAGCTGTTGCCCGCGTGTATGTCGGAAATTATCCCACGGGAACCTTCTACCGGGATGAAAAGTATCCTATGTCTTAATATACTAGCTGTTGCCAGCGGCTTCGCCCGCGTGTGTGTCGGAAATTATCCCGCGGGAACCTTCTACCGGGATGAAAAGTATCCTATGTCTTAATATACTAGCTGTTGCCAGCGGCTTCGCCCGCGTGTATGTCGGAAATTATCCCGCGGGAACCTTCTACCGGGATGAAAAGTATCCTATGTCTTAATATACTAGCTGTTGCCCGCGTGTATGTCGGAAATTATCCCACGGGAACCTTCTACCGGGATGAAAAGTATCCTATGTCTTAATATACTAGCTGTAGCCCGCGTGTATGTCGGAAATTATCCCACGGGAACCTTCTACCGGGATGAAAAGTATCCTATGTCTTAATATACTAGCTGTTGCCAGCGTGTATGTCGGAAATTATCCCACGGGAACCTTCTACCGGGATGAAAAGTATCCTATGTCTTAATATACTAGCTGTTGCCCGCGTGTATGTCGGAAATTATCCCGCGGGAACCTTCTACCGGGATGAAAAGTATCCTATGTCTTAATATACTAGCTGTTGCCCGCGGCTTCGCCCACGTGTATGTCGGAAATTATCCCACGGGAACCTTCTACCGGGATGAAAAGTATCCTATGTCTTAATATACTAGCTGTTGCCCGCGTGTATGTCGCAAATTATCCCACGGGAACCTTCTACCGGGATGAAAAGTGTCCTATGTCTTAATATACTAGCTGTTGCCCGCGTGTATGTCGGAAATTATCCCACGGGAACCTTCTACCGGGATGAAAAGTATCCTATGTCTTAATATACTAGCTGTTGCCCGCGTGTATGTCGGAAATTATCCCACGGGAACCTTCTACCGGGATGAAAAGTATCCTATGTCTTACTATACTAGCTGTTGCCAGCGTGTATGTCGGAAAATATCCCACGGGAACCTTCTACCGGGATGAAAAGTATCCTATGTCTTAATATACTAGCTGTTGCCAGCGTGTATGTCGGAAAATATCCCACGGGAACCTTCTACCGGGATGAAAAGTATCCTATGTCTTAATATACTAGCTGTTGCCCGCGTGTATGTCGGAAATTATCCCACGGGAACCTTCTACCGGGATGAAAAGTATCCTATGTCTTAATATACTAGCTGTTGCCCGCGTGTATGTCGGAAATTATCCCGCGGGAACCTTCTACCGAGATGAAAAGTATCCTATGTCTTAATATACTAGCTGTAGCCAGCGGCTTCGCCCGCGTGTATGTCGGAAATTATCCCGCGGGAACCTTCTACCGGGATGAAAAGTATCCTATGTCTTAATATACTAGCTGTTGCCCGCGTGTATGTCGGAAATTATCCCACGGGAACCTTCTACCGGGATGAAAAGTATCCTATGTCTTAATATACTAGCTGTTGCCCGCGTGTATGTCGGAAATTATCCCACGGGAACCTTCTACCGGGATGAAAAGTATCCTATGTCTTAATATACTAGCTGTTGCCAGCGGCTTCGCCCGCGTGTGTGTCGGAAATTATCCCGCGGGAACCTTCTACCGGGATGAAAAGTATCCTATGTCTTAATATACTTGCTGTTGCCAGCGGCTTCGCCCGCGTGTATGTCGGAATTTATCCCGCGGGAACCTTCTACCGGGATGAAAAGTATCCTATGTCCTAATATACTAGCTGTTGCCTGCGTGTATGTCGGAAATTATCCCACGGGAACCTTCTACCGGGATGAAAAGTATCCTATGTCTTAATATACTAGCTGTTGCCCGCGTGTATGTCGGAAATTATCCCACGGGAACCTTCTACCGGGATGAAAAGTATCCTATGTCTTAATATACTAGCTGTAGCCCGCGTGTATGTCGGAAATTATCCCACGGGAACCTTCTACCGGGATGAAAAGTATCCTATGTCTTAATATACTAGCTGTTGCCAGCGGCTTCGCCCGCGTGTATGTCGGAAATTATCCCACGGGAACCTTCTACCGGGATGAAAAGTATCCTATGTCTTAATATACTAGCTGTTGCCAGCGTGCATGTCGGAAATTATCCCACGGGAACCTTCTACCGGGATGAAAAGTATCCTATGTCTTAATATACTAGCTGTTGCCCGCGTGTATGTCGGAAATTATCCCGCGGGAACCTTCTACCGGGATGAAAAGTATCCTATGTCTTAATATACTAGCTGTTGCCCGCGGCTTCGCCCGCGTGTATGTCGGAAATTATCCCACGGGAACCTTCTACCGGGATGAAAAGTATCCTATGTCTTAATATACTAGCTGTTGCCCGCGTGTATGTCGCAAATTATCCCACGGGAACCTTCTACCGGGATGAAAAGTGTCCTATGTCTTAATATACTAGCTGTTGCCCGCGTGTATGTCGGAAATTATCCCACGGGAACCTTCTACCGGGATGAAAAGTATCTTATGTCTTAATATACTAGCTGTTGCCCGCGTGTATGTCGGAAATTATCCCACGGGAACCTTCTACCGGGATGAAAAGTATCCTATGTCTTACTATACTAGCTGTTGCCAGCGGCTTCGCCCGCGTGTATATCGGAAATTATCCCACGGGAACCTTCTACCGGGATGAAAAGTATCCTATGTCTTAATATACTAGCTGTTGCCAGCGGCTTCGCCCGCGTGTATGTCGGAAATTATCCCGCGGGAACCTTCCACCGGGATGAAAAGTTTCCTATGTCTTAATATACTAGCTGTTGCCAGCGGCTTCGCCCGCGTGTATGTCGGAAATTATCCCGCGGGAACCTTCTACCGGGATGAAAAGTATCCTATGTCTTAATAAACTAGCTGTTGCCTGCGTGTATGTCGGAAATTATCCCCCGGGAACCTTCTACCGGGATGAAAAGTATCCTATGTCTTAATATACTAGCTGTTGCCAGCGGCTTCGCCCGCGTGTATGTCGGAAATTATCCCACGGGAATCTTCTACCGGGATGAAAAGTATCCTATGTCTTAATATACTAGCTGTTGCCAGCGTGTATGTCGGAAATTATCCCACGGGAACCTTCTACCGGGATAAAAAGTATCCTATGTCTTAATATACTAGCTGTTGCCCGCGTGTATGTCAGAAATTATCCCGCGGGAACCTTCTACCGGGATGAAAAGTATCCTATGTCTTAATATACTAGCTGTTGCCAGCGGCTTCGCCCGCGTGTATGTCGGAAATTATCCCGCGGGAATCTTCTACCGGGATGAAAAGTATCCTATGTCTTAATATACTAGCTGTTGCCCGCGTGTATTTTGGAAATTATCCCGCGGGAACCTTCTACCGGGATAAAAAGTATCCTATGTCTTAATATACTAGCTGTTGCCAGCGGCTTCGCCCGCGTGTATGTCGGAAATTATCCCGCGGGAACCTTCCACCGGGATAAAAGTTTCCTATGTCTTAATATACTAGCTGTTGCCAGCGCCTTCGCTCGCGTGTATGTCGGAAATTATCCCACGGGAACCTTCTACCGGGATGAAAAGTATCCTATGTCTTAATATACTAGCTGTTGCCAGCGGCTTCGCCCGCGTGTATGTCGGAAATTATCCCGCGGGAACCTTCTACCGGGATGAAAAGTATCCTATGTCTTAATATACTAGCTGTTGCCAGCGTGTATGTCGGAAATTATCCCACGGGAACCTTCTACCGGGATGAATAGTATCCTATGTCTTAATATACTAGCTGTTGCCAGCGGCTTCGCCCGCTTGTATGTCGGAAACTATCCCGCGGGAACCTTCTACCGGGATGAAAAGTATCCTTTGTCTTAATATACTAGCTGTTGCCAGCGTGTATGTCAGAAATTATCCCACGGGAACCTTCTACCGGGATGGAAAGTATCCTATGTCTTAATATACTAGCTGTTGCCCGCGTGTATGTCGGAAATTATCCCACGGGAACCTTCTTCCGGGATGAAAAGTATCCTATGTCTTAATATACTAGCTGTTGCCCGCGTGTATGTCGGAATTTATCCCACGGGAACCTTCTACCGGGATGAATAGTATCCTATGTCTTAATATACTAGCTGTTGCCCGCGTGTATGTCGGAAATTATCCCACGGGAACCTTCTACCGGGATGAAAAGTATCCTATGTCTTAATATACTAGCTGTTGCCCGCGTGTATGTCGGAAATTATCCCACGGGAACCTTCTACCGGGATGAAAAGTATCCTATGTCTTACTATACTAGCTGTTGCCAGCGTGTATGTCGGAAAATATCCCACGGGAACCTTCTACCGGGATGAAAAGTATCCTATGTCTTAATATACTAGCTGTTGCCAGCGTGTATGTCGGAAAATATCCCACGGGAACCTTCTACCGGGATGAAAAGTATCCTATGTCTTAATATACTAGCTGTTGCCCGCGTGTATGTCGGAAATTATCCCACGGGAACCTTCTACCGGGATGAAAAGTATCCTATGTCTTAATATACTAGCTGTTGCCCGCGTGTATGTCGGAAATTATCCCGCGGGAACCTTCTACCGAGATGAAAAGTATCCTATGTCTTAATATACTAGCTGTAGCCAGCGGCTTCGCCCGCGTGTATGTCGGAAATTATCCCGCGGGAACCTTCTACCGGGATGAAAAGTATCCTATGTCTTAATATACTAGCTGTTGCCCGCGTGTATGTCGGAAATTATCCCACGGGAACCTTCTACCGGGATGAAAAGTATCCTATGTCTTAATATACTAGCTGTTGCCCGCGTGTATGTCGGAAATTATCCCACGGGAACCTTCTACCGGGATGAAAAGTATCCTATGTCTTAATATACTAGCTGTTGCCAGCGGCTTCGCCCGCGTGTGTGTCGGAAATTATCCCGCGGGAACCTTCTACCGGGATGAAAAGTATCCTATGTCTTAATATACTAGCTGTTGCCAGCGGCTTCGCCCGCGTGTATGTCGGAAATTATCCCGCGGGAACCTTCTACCGGGATGAAAAGTATCCTATGTCCTAATATACTAGCTGTTGCCTGCGTGTATGTCTGAAATTATCCCACGGGAACCTTCTACCGGGATGAAAAGTATCCTATGTCTTAATATACTAGCTGTTGCCAGCGTGTATGTCTGAAATTATCCCACGGGAACCTTCTACCGGGATGAAAAGTATCCTATGTCTTAATATACTAGCTGTAGCCCGCGTGTATGTCGGAAATTATCCCACGGGAACCTTCTACCGGGATGAAAAGTATCCTATGTCTTAATATACTAGCTGTTGCCCGCGTGTATGTCGGAAATTATCCCGCGGGAACCTTCTACCGGGATGAAAAGTATCCTATGTCTTAATATACTAGCTGTTGCCAGCGGCTTCGCCCGCGTGTATGTCGGAAATTATCCCGCGGGAATCTTCTACCGGGATGAAAAGTATCCTATGTCTTAATATACTAGCTGTTGCCCGCGTGTATTTTGGAAATTATCCCGCGGGAACCTTCTACCGGGATGAAAAGTATCCTATGTCTTAATATACTAGCTGTTGCCAGCGGCTTCGCCCGCGTGTATGTCGGAAATTATCCCGCGGGAACCTTCCACCGGGATAAAAGTTTCCTATGTCTTAATATACTAGCTGTTGCCAGCGCCTTCGCTCGCGTGTATGTCGGAAATTATCCCACGGGAACCTTCTACCGGGATGAAAAGTATCCTATGTCTTAATATACTAGCTGTTGCCAGCGGCTTCGCCCGCGTGTATGTCGGAAATTATCCCGCGGGAACCTTCTACCGGGATGAAAAGTATCCTATGTCTTAATATACTAGCTGTTGCCAGCGTGTATGTCGGAAATTATCCCACGGGAACCTTCTACCGGGATGAAAAGTATCCTATGTCTTAATATACTAGCTGCTGCCCGCGTGTATGTCGGAAATTATCCCGCGGGAACCTTCTACCGAGATGAAAAGTATCCTATGTCTTAATATACTAGCTGTAGCCAGCGGCTTCGCCCGCGTGTATGTCGGAAATTATCCCGCGGGAACCTTCTACCGGGATGAAAAGTATCCTCTGTCTTAATATACTAGCTGTTGCCCGCGTGTATGTCGGAAATTATCCCACGGGAACCTTCTACCGGGATGAAAAGTATCCTATGTCTTAATATACTAGCTGTTGCCCGCGTGTATGTCGGAAATTATCCCACGGGAACCTTCTACCGGGATGAAAAGTATCCTATGTCTTAATATACTAGCTGTTGCCAGCGGCTTCGCCCGCGTGTGTGTCGGAAATTATCCCGCGGGAACCTTCTACCGGGATGAAAAGTATCCTATGTCTTAATATACTAGCTGTTGCCAGCGGCTTCGCCCGCGTGTATGTCGGAAATTATCCCGCGGGAACCTTCTACCGGGATGAAAAGTATCCTATGTCCTAATATACTAGCTGTTGCCTGCGTGTATGTCTGAAATTATCCCACGGGAACCTTCTACCGGGATGAAAAGTATCCTATGTCTTAATATACTAGCTGTTGCCCGCGTGTATGTCTGAAATTATCCCACGGGAACCTTCTACCGGGATGAAAAGTATCCTATGTCTTAATATACTAGCTGTAGCCCGCGTGTATGTCGGAAATTATCCCACGGGAACCTTCTACCGGGATGAAAAGTATCCTATGTCTTAATATACTAGCTGTTGCCAGCGGCTTCGCCCGCGTGTATGTCGGAAATTATCCCACGGGAACCTTCTACCGGGATGAAAAGTATCCTATGTCTTAATATACTAGCTGTTGCCAGCGTGCATGTCGGAAATTATCCCACGGGAACCTTCTACCGGGATGAAAAGTATCCTATGTCTTAATATACTAGCTGTTGCCCGCGTGTATGTCGGAAATTATCCCGCGGGAACCTTCTACCGGGATGAAAAGTATCCTATGTCTTAATATACTAGCTGTTGCCCGCGTGTATGTCGGAAATTATCCCGCGGGAACCTTCTACCGGGATGAAAAGTATCCTATGTCTTAATATACTAGCTGTTGCCAGCGGCTTCGCCCGCGTGTATGTCGGAAATTATCCCGCGGGAATCTTCTACCGGGATGAAAAGTATCCTATGTCTTAATATACTAGCTGTTGCCCGCGTGTATTTTGGAAATTATCCCGCGGGAACCTTCTACCGGGATGAAAAGTATCCTATGTCTTAATATACTAGCTGTTGCCAGCGGCTTCGCCCGCGTGTATGTCGGAAATTATCCCGCGGGAACCTTCCACCGGGATAAAAAGTTTCCTATGTCTTAATATACTAGCTGTTGCCAGCGCCTTCGCTCGCGTGTATGTCGGAAATTATCCCACGGGAACCTTCTACCGGGATGAAAAGTATCCTATGTCTTAATATACTAGCTGTTGCCCGCGTGTATGTCGCAAATTATCCCACGGGAACCTTCTACCGGGATGAAAAGTGTCCTATGTCTTAATATACTAGCTGTTGCCCGCGTGTATGTCGGAAATTATCCCACGGGAACCTTCTACCGGGATGAAAAGTATCTTATGTCTTAATATACTAGCTGTTGCCCGCGTGTATGTCGGAAATTATCCCACGGGAACCTTCTACCGGGATGAAAAGTATCCTATGTCTTACTATACTAGCTGTTGCCAGCGGCTTCGCCCGCGTGTATATCGGAAATTATCCCACGGGAACCTTCTACCGGGATGAAAAGTATCCTATGTCTTAATATACTAGCTGTTGCCAGCGGCTTCGCCCGCGTGTATGTCGGAAATTATCCCGCGGGAACCTTCCACCGGGATGAAAAGTTTCCTATGTCTTAATATACTAGCTGTTGCCAGCGGCTTCGCCCGCGTGTATGTCGGAAATTATCCCGCGGGAACCTTCTACCGGGATGAAAAGTATCCTATGTCTTAATAAACTAGCTGTTGCCTGCGTGTATGTCGGAAATTATCCCCCGGGAACCTTCTACCGGGATGAAAAGTATCCTATGTCTTAATATACTAGCTGTTGCCAGCGGCTTCGCCCGCGTGTATGTCGGAAATTATCCCACGGGAATCTTCTACCGGGATGAAAAGTATCCTATGTCTTAATATACTAGCTGTTGCCAGCGTGTATGTCGGAAATTATCCCACGGGAACCTTCTACCGGGATGAAAAGTATCCTATGTCTTAATATACTAGCTGTTGCCCGCGTGTATGTCGGAAATTATCCCGCGGGAACCTTCTACCGGGATGAAAAGTATCCTATGTCTTAATATACTAGCTGTTGCCAGCGGCTTCGCCCGCGTGTATGTCGGAAATTATCCCGCGGGAATCTTCTACCGGGATGAAAAGTATCCTATGTCTTAATATACTAGCTGTTGCCCGCGTGTATTTTGGAAATTATCCCGCGGGAACCTTCTACCGGGATGAAAAGTATCCTATGTCTTAATATACTAGCTGTTGCCAGCGGCTTCGCCCGCGTGTATGTCGGAAATTATCCCGCGGGAACCTTCCACCGGGATAAAAGTTTCCTATGTCTTAATATACTAGCTGTTGCCAGCGCCTTCGCTCGCGTGTATGTCGGAAATTATCCCACGGGAACCTTCTACCGGGATGAAAAGTATCCTATGTCTTAATATACTAGCTGTTGCCAGCGGCTTCGCCCGCGTGTATGTCGGAAATTATCCCGCGGGAACCTTCTACCGGGATGAAAAGTATCCTATGTCTTAATATACTAGCTGTTGCCAGCGTGTATGTCGGAAATTATCCCACGGGAACCTTCTACCGGGATGAATAGTATCCTATGTCTTAATATACTAGCTGTTGCCAGCGGCTTCGCCCGCGTGTATGTCGGAAACTATCCCGCGGGAACCTTCTACCGGGATGAAAAGTATCCTTTGTCTTAATATACTAGCTGTTGCCAGCGTGTATGTCAGAAATTATCCCACGGGAACCTTCTACCGGGATGAAAAGTATCCTATGTCTTTATATACTAGCTGTTGCCCGCGTGTATGTCGGAAATTATCCCACGGGAACCTTCTTCCGGGATGAAAAGTATCCTATGTCTTAATATACTAGCTGTTGCCCGCGTGTATGTCGGAATTTATCCCACGGGAACCTTCTACCGGGATGAAAAGTATCCTATGTCTTAATATACTAGCTGTTGCCAGCGGCTTCGCCCGCGTGTATGTCGGAAATTATCCCGCGGGAACCTTCTACTGAGATGAAAAGTATCCTATGTCTTACTATACTAGCTGTTGCCAGCGTGTATGTCGGAAAATATCCCACGGGAACCTTCTACCGGGATGAAAAGTATCCTATGTCTTAATATACTAGCTGTTGCCAGCGTGTATGTCGGAAAATATCCCACGGGAACCTTCTACCGGGATGAAAAGTATCCTATGTCTTAATATACTAGCTGTTGCCCGCGTGTATGTCGGAAATTATCCCACGGGAACCTTCTACCGGGATGAAAAGTATCCTATGTCTTAATATACTAGCTGTTGCCCGCGTGTATGTCGGAAATTATCCCGCGGGAACCTTCTACCGAGATGAAAAGTATCCTATGTCTTAATATACTAGCTGTAGCCAGCGGCTTCGCCCGCGTGTATGTCGGAAATTATCCCGCGGGAACCTTCTACCGGGATGAAAAGTATCCTATGTCTTAATATACTAGCTGTTGCCCGCGTGTATGTCGGAAATTATCCCACGGGAACCTTCTACCGGGATGAAAAGTATCCTATGTCTTAATATACTAGCTGTTGCCCGCGTGTATGTCGGAAATTATCCCACGGGAACCTTCTACCGGGATGAAAAGTATCCTATGTCTTAATATACTAGCTGTTGCCAGCGGCTTCGCCCGCGAGTGTGTCGGAAATTATCCCGCGGGAACCTTCTACCGGGATGAAAAGTATCCTATGTCTTATTATACTAGCTGTTGCCAGCGGCTTCGCCCGCGTGTATGTCGGAAATTATCCCGCGGGAACCTTCTACCGGGATGAAAAGTATCCTATGTCCTAATATACTAGCTGTTGCCCGCGTGTATGTCGGAAATTATCCCACGGGAACCTTCT
The DNA here is from genome assembly GCA_948252095.1 of Dicycla oo. Lineage (NCBI taxonomy): Eukaryota > Metazoa > Arthropoda > Insecta > Lepidoptera > Noctuidae > Dicycla > Dicycla oo. The sequence goes on from OX411728.1 coordinate 19,268,594, forward strand.
ACCGGGATGAAAAGTATCCTATGTCTTAATATACTAGCTGTTGCCCGCGTGTATGTCGGAAATTATCCCACGGGAACCTTCTACCGGGATGAAAAGTATCCTATGTCTTAATATACTAGCTGTAGCCCGCGTGTATGTCGGAAATTATCCCACGGGAACCTTCTACCGGGATGAAAAGTATCCTATGTCTTAATATACTAGCTGTTGCCAGCGGCTTCGCCCGCGTGTATGTCGGAAATTATCCCACGGGAACCTTCTACCGGGATGAAAAGTATCCTATGTCTTAATATACTAGCTGTTGCCAGCGTGTATGTCGGAAATTATCCCACGGGAACCTTCTACCGGGATGAAAAGTATCCTATGTCTTAATATACTAGCTGTTGCCCGCGTGTATGTCGGAAATTATCCCGCGGGAACCTTCTACCGGGATGAAAAGTATCCTATGTCTTAATATACTAGCTGTTGCCAGCGGCTTCGCCCGCGTGTATGTCGGAAATTATCCCGCGGGAATCTTCTACCGGGATGAAAAGTATCCTATGTCTTAATATACTAGCTGTTGCCCGCGTGTATATCGGAAATTATCCCGCGGGAACCTTCTACCGGGATGAAAAGTATCCTATGTCTTAATATACTAGCTGTTACCAGCGGCTTCGCCCGCGTGTATGTCGGAAATTATCCCGCGGGAACCTTCTACCGGGATGAAAAGTATCCTTTGTCTTAATATACTAGCTGTTGCCAGCGCCTTCGCTCGCGTGTATGTCGGAAATTATCCCGCGGGAACCTTCTACCGGGATGAAAAGTATCCTATGTCTTAATATACTAGCTGTTGCCAGCGGCTTCGCCCGCGTGTGTGTCGGAAATTATCCCGCGGGAACCTTCTACCGGGATGAAAAGTATCCTATGTCTTAATATACTAGCTGTTGCCAGCGGCTTCGCCCGCGTGTATGTCGGAAATTATCCCGCGGGAACCTTCTACCGGGATGAAAAGTATCCTATGTCCTAATATACTAGCTGTTGCCCGCGTGTATGTCGGAAATTATCCCACGGGAACCTTCTACCGGGATGAAAAGTATCCTATGTCTTAATATACTAGCTGTTGCCCGCGTGTATGTCGGAAATTATCCCACGGGAACCTTCTACCGGGATGAAAAGTATCCTATGTCTTAATATACTAGCTGTAGCCCGCGTGTATGTCGGAAATTATCCCACGGGAACCTTCTACCGGGATGAAAAGTATCCTATGTCTTAATATACTAGCTGTTGCCAGCGGCTTCGCCCGCGTGTATGTCGGAAATTATCCCACGGGAACCTTCTACCGGGATGAAAAGTATCCTATGTCTTAATATACTAGCTGTTGCCAGCGTGTATGTCGGAAATTATCCCACGGGAACCTTCTACCGGGATGAAAAGTATCCTATGTCTTAATATACTAGCTGTTGCCCGCGTGTATGTCGGAAATTATCCCGCGGGAACCTTCTACCGCGATGAAAAGTATCCTATGCCTTAATATACTAGCTGTTGCCCGCGGCTTCGCCCGCGTGTATGTCGGAAATTATCCCACGGGAACCTTCTACCGGTATGAAAAGTATCCTATGTCTTAATATACTAGCTGTTGCCCGCGTGTATGTCGCAAATTATCCCACGGGAACCTTCTACCGGGATGAAAAGTGTCCTATGTCTTAATATACTAGCTGTTGCCCGCGTGTATGTCGGAAATTATCCCACGGGAACCTTCTACCGGGATGAAAAGTATCCTATGTCTTAATATACTAGCTGTTGCCAGCGGCTTCGCCAGCGTGTATGTCGGAAATTATCCCACGGGAACCTTCTACCGGGATGAATAGTATCCTATGTCTTAATATACTAGCTGTTGCCAGCGGCTTCGCCCGCGTGTATGTCGGAAATTATCCCGCGGGAACCTTCTACCGGGATGAAAAGTATCCTATGTCTTAATATACTAGCTGTTGCCAGCGTGTATGTCGGAAAATATCCCACGGGAACCTTCTACCGGGATGAAAAGTATCCTATGTCTTAATATACTAGCTGTTGCCCGCGTGTATGTCGGAAATTATCCCACGGGAACCTTCTACCGGGATGAAAAGTATCCTATGTCTTAATATACTAGCTGCTGCCCGCGTGTATGTCGGAAATTATCCCGCGGGAACCTTCTACCGAGATGAAAAGTATCCTATGTCTTAATATACTAGCTGTAGCCAGCGGCTTCGCCCGCGTGTATGTCGGAAATTATCCCGCGGGAACCTTCTACCGGGATGAAAAGTATCCTATGTCTTAATATACTAGCTGTTGCCCGCGTGTATGTCGGAAATTATCCCACGGGAACCTTCTACCGGGATGAAAAGTATCCTATGTCTTAATATACTAGCTGTTGCCCGCGTGTATGTCGGAAATTATCCCACGGGAACCTTCTACCGGGATGAAAAGTATCCTATGTCTTAATATACTAGCTGTTGCCAGCGGCTTCGCCCGCGTGTGTGTCGGAAATTATCCCGCGGGAACCTTCTACCGGGATGAAAAGTATCCTATGTCTTAATATACTAGCTGTTGCCAGCGGCTTCGCCCGCGTGTATGTCGGAAATTATCCCGCGGGAACCTTCTACCGGGATGAAAAGTATCCTATGTCCTAATATACTAGCTGTTGCCCGCGTGTATGTCGGAAATTATCCCACGGGAACCTTCTACCGGGATGAAAAGTATCCTATGTCTTAATATACTAGCTGTTGCCCGCGTGTATGTCGGAAATTATCCCACGGGAACCTTCTACCGGGATGAAAAGTATCCTATGTCTTAATATACTAGCTGTTGCCAGCGGCTTCGCCCGCGTGTATGTCGGAAATTATCCCACGGGAACCTTCTACCGGGATGAAAAGTATCCTATGTCTTAATATACTAGCTGTTGCCAGCGTGCATGTTGGAAATTATCCCACGGGAACCTTCTACCGGGATGAAAAGTATCCTATGTCTTAATATACTAGCTGTTGCCCGCGTGTATGTCGGAAATTATCCCGCGGGAACCTTCTACCGGGATGAAAAGTATCCTATGTCTTAATATACTAGCTGTTGCCCGCGGCTTCGCCCGCGTGTATGTCGGAAATTATCCCACGGGAACCTTCTACCGGGATGAAAAGTATCCTATGTCTTAATATACTAGCTGTTGCCCGCGTGTATGTCGCAAATTATCCCACGGGAACCTTCTACCGGGATGAAAAGTGTCCTATGTCTTAATATACTAGCTGTTGCCCGCGTGTATGTCGGAAATTATCCCACGGGAACCTTCTACCGGGATGAAAAGTATCTTATGTCTTAATATACTAGCTGTTGCCCGCGTGTATGTCGGAAATTATCCCACGGGAACCTTCTACCGGGATGAAAAGTATCCTATGTCTTACTATACTAGCTGTTGCCAGCGGCTTCGCCCGCGTGTATATCGGAAATTATCCCACGGGAACCTTCTACCGGGATGAAAAGTATCCTATGTCTTAATATACTAGCTGTTGCCAGCGGCTTCGCCCGCGTGTATGTCGGAAATTATCCCGCGGGAACCTTCCACCGGGATGAAAAGTTTCCTATGTCTTAATATACTAGCTGTTGCCAGCGGCTTCGCCCGCGTGTATGTCGGAAATTATCCCGCGGGAACCTTCTACCGGGATGAAAAGTATCCTATGTCTTAATAAACTAGCTGTTGCCTGCGTGTATGTCGGAAATTATCCCCCGGGAACCTTCTACCGGGATGAAAAGTATCCTATGTCTTAATATACTAGCTGTTGCCAGCGGCTTCGCCCGCGTGTATGTCGGAAATTATCCCACGGGAATCTTCTACCGGGATGAAAAGTATCCTATGTCTTAATATACTAGCTGTTGCCAGCGTGTATGTCGGAAATTATCCCACGGGAACCTTCTACCGGGATGAAAAGTATCCTATGTCTTAATATACTAGCTGTTGCCCGCGTGTATGTCGGAAATTATCCCGCGGGAACCTTCTACCGGGATGAAAAGTATCCTATGTCTTAATATACTAGCTGTTGCCAGCGGCTTCGCCCGCGTGTATGTCGGAAATTATCCCGCGGGAATCTTCTACCGGGATGAAAAGTATCCTATGTCTTAATATACTAGCTGTTGCCCGCGTGTATTTTGGAAATTATCCCGCGGGAACCTTCTACCGGGATGAAAAGTATCCTATGTCTTAATATACTAGCTGTTGCCAGCGGCTTCGCCCGCGTGTATGTCGGAAATTATCCCGCGGGAACCTTCCACCGGGATAAAAGTTTCCTATGTCTTAATATACTAGCTGTTGCCAGCGCCTTCGCTCGCGTGTATGTCGGAAATTATCCCACGGGAACCTTCTACCGGGATGAAAAGTATCCTATGTCTTAATATACTAGCTGTTGCCAGCGGCTTCGCCCGCGTGTATGTCGGAAATTATCCCGCGGGAACCTTCTACCGGGATGAAAAGTATCCTATGTCTTAATATACTAGCTGTTGCCAGCGTGTATGTCGGAAATTATCCCACGGGAACCTTCTACCGGGATGAAAAGTATCCTATGTCTTAATATACTAGCTGCTGCCCGCGTGTATGTCGGAAATTATCCCGCGGGAACCTTCTACCGAGATGAAAAGTATGTCTTAATATACTAGCTGTAGCCAGCGGCTTCGCCCGCGTGTATGTCGGAAATTATCCCGCGGGAACCTTCTACCGGGATGAAAAGTATCCTATGTCTTAATATACTAGCTGTTGCCCGCGTGTATGTCGGAAATTATCCCACGGGAACCTTCTACCGGGATGAAAAGTATCCTATGTCTTAATATACTAGCTGTTGCCCGCGTGTATGTCGGAAATTATCCCACGGGAACCTTCTACCGGGATGAAAAGTATCCTATGTCTTAATATACTAGCTGTTGCCAGCGGCTTCGCCCGCGTGTGTGTCGGAAATTATCCCGCGGGAACCTTCTACCGGGATGAAAAGTATCCTATGTCTTAATATACTAGCTGTTGCCAGCGGCTTCGCCCGCGTGTATGTCGGAAATTATCCCGCGGGAACCTTCTACCGGGATGAAAAGTATCCTATGTCCTAATATACTAGCTGTTGCCTGCGTGTATGTCTGAAATTATCCCACGGGAACCTTCTACCGGGATGAAAAGTATCCTATGTCTTAATATACTAGCTGTTGCCCGCGTGTATGTCTGAAATTATCCCACGGGAACCTTCTACCGGGATGAAAAGTATCCTATGTCTTAATATACTAGCTGTAGCCCGCGTGTATGTCGGAAATTATCCCACGGGAACCTTCTACCGGGATGAAAAGTATCCTATGTCTTAATATACTAGCTGTTGCCAGCGGCTTCGCCCGCGTGTATGTCGGAAATTATCCCACGGGAACCTTCTACCGGGATGAAAAGTATCCTATGTCTTAATATACTAGCTGTTGCCAGCGTGCATGTCGGAAATTATCCCACGGGAACCTTCTACCGGGATGAAAAGTATCCTATGTCTTAATATACTAGCTGTTGCCCGCGTGTATGTCGGAAATTATCCCGCGGGAACCTTCTACCGGGATGAAAAGTATCCTATGTCTTAATATACTAGCTGTTGCCCGCGTGTATGTCGGAAATTATCCCGCGGGAACCTTCTACCGGGATGAAAAGTATCCTATGTCTTAATATACTAGCTGTTGCCAGCGGCTTCGCCCGCGTGTATGTCGGAAATTATCCCGCGGGAATCTTCTACCGGGATGAAAAGTATCCTATGTCTTAATATACTAGCTGTTGCCCGCGTGTATTTTGGAAATTATCCCGCGGGAACCTTCTACCGGGATGAAAAGTATCCTATGTCTTAATATACTAGCTGTTGCCAGCGGCTTCGCCCGCGTGTATGTCGGAAATTATCCCGCGGGAACCTTCCACCGGGATAAAAAGTTTCCTATGTCTTAATATACTAGCTGTTGCCAGCGCCTTCGCTCGCGTGTATGTCGGAAATTATCCCACGGGAACCTTCTACCGGGATGAAAAGTATCCTATGTCTTAATATACTAGCTGTTGCCCGCGTGTATGTCGCAAATTATCCCACGGGAACCTTCTACCGGGATGAAAAGTGTCCTATGTCTTAATATACTAGCTGTTGCCCGCGTGTATGTCGGAAATTATCCCACGGGAACCTTCTACCGGGATGAAAAGTATCTTATGTCTTAATATACTAGCTGTTGCCCGCGTGTATGTCGGAAATTATCCCACGGGAACCTTCTACCGGGATGAAAAGTATCCTATGTCTTACTATACTAGCTGTTGCCAGCGGCTTCGCCCGCGTGTATATCGGAAATTATCCCACGGGAACCTTCTACCGGGATGAAAAGTATCCTATGTCTTAATATACTAGCTGTTGCCAGCGGCTTCGCCCGCGTGTATGTCGGAAATTATCCCGCGGGAACCTTCCACCGGGATGAAAAGTTTCCTATGTCTTAATATACTAGCTGTTGCCAGCGGCTTCGCCCGCGTGTATGTCGGAAATTATCCCGCGGGAACCTTCTACCGGGATGAAAAGTATCCTATGTCTTAATAAACTAGCTGTTGCCTGCGTGTATGTCGGAAATTATCCCCCGGGAACCTTCTACCGGGATGAAAAGTATCCTATGTCTTAATATACTAGCTGTTGCCAGCGGCTTCGCCCGCGTGTATGTCGGAAATTATCCCACGGGAATCTTCTACCGGGATGAAAAGTATCCTATGTCTTAATATACTAGCTGTTGCCAGCGTGTATGTCGGAAATTATCCCACGGGAACCTTCTACCGGGATGAAAAGTATCCTATGTCTTAATATACTAGCTGTTGCCCGCGTGTATGTCGGAAATTATCCCGCGGGAACCTTCTACCGGGATGAAAAGTATCCTATGTCTTAATATACTAGCTGTTGCCAGCGGCTTCGCCCGCGTGTATGTCGGAAATTATCCCGCGGGAATCTTCTACCGGGATGAAAAGTATCCTATGTCTTAATATACTAGCTGTTGCCCGCGTGTATTTTGGAAATTATCCCGCGGGAACCTTCTACCGGGATGAAAAGTATCCTATGTCTTAATATACTAGCTGTTGCCAGCGGCTTCGCCCGCGTGTATGTCGGAAATTATCCCGCGGGAACCTTCCACCGGGATAAAAGTTTCCTATGTCTTAATATACTAGCTGTTGCCAGCGCCTTCGCTCGCGTGTATGTCGGAAATTATCCCACGGGAACCTTCTACCGGGATGAAAAGTATCCTATGTCTTAATATACTAGCTGTTGCCAGCGGCTTCGCCCGCGTGTATGTCGGAAATTATCCCGCGGGAACCTTCTACCGGGATGAAAAGTATCCTATGTCTTAATATACTAGCTGTTGCCAGCGTGTATGTCGGAAATTATCCCACGGGAACCTTCTACCGGGATGAATAGTATCCTATGTCTTAATATACTAGCTGTTGCCAGCGGCTTCGCCCGCGTGTATGTCGGAAACTATCCCGCGGGAACCTTCTACCGGGATGAAAAGTATCCTTTGTCTTAATATACTAGCTGTTGCCAGCGTGTATGTCAGAAATTATCCCACGGGAACCTTCTACCGGGATGAAAAGTATCCTATGTCTTTATATACTAGCTGTTGCCCGCGTGTATGTCGGAAATTATCCCACGGGAACCTTCTTCCGGGATGAAAAGTATCCTATGTCTTAATATACTAGCTGTTGCCCGCGTGTATGTCGGAATTTATCCCACGGGAACCTTCTACCGGGATGAAAAGTATCCTATGTCTTAATATACTAGCTGTTGCCAGCGGCTTCGCCCGCGTGTATGTCGGAAATTATCCCGCGGGAACCTTCTACTGAGATGAAAAGTATCCTATGTCTTACTATACTAGCTGTTGCCAGCGTGTATGTCGGAAAATATCCCACGGGAACCTTCTACCGGGATGAAAAGTATCCTATGTCTTAATATACTAGCTGTTGCCAGCGTGTATGTCGGAAAATATCCCACGGGAACCTTCTACCGGGATGAAAAGTATCCTATGTCTTAATATACTAGCTGTTGCCCGCGTGTATGTCGGAAATTATCCCACGGGAACCTTCTACCGGGATGAAAAGTATCCTATGTCTTAATATACTAGCTGTTGCCCGCGTGTATGTCGGAAATTATCCCGCGGGAACCTTCTACCGAGATGAAAAGTATCCTATGTCTTAATATACTAGCTGTAGCCAGCGGCTTCGCCCGCGTGTATGTCGGAAATTATCCCGCGGGAACCTTCTACCGGGATGAAAAGTATCCTATGTCCTAATATACTAGCTGTTGCCCGCGTGTATGTCGGAAATTATCCCACGGGAACCTTCTACCGGGATGAAAAGTATCCTATGTCTTAATATACTAGCTGTTGCCCGCGTGTATGTCGGAAATTATCCCACGGGAACCTTCTACCGGGATGAAAAGTATCCTATGTCTTAATATACTAGCTGTTGCCAGCGGCTTCGCCCGCGTGTGTGTCGGAAATTATCCCGCGGGAACCTTCTACCGGGATGAAAAGTATCCTATGTCTTATTATACTAGCTGTTGCCAGCGGCTTCGCCCGCGTGTATGTCGGAAATTATCCCGCGGGAACCTTCTACCGGGATGAAAAGTATCCTATGTCCTAATATACTAGCTGTTGCCCGCGTGTATGTCGGAAATTATCCCACGGGAACCTTCTACCGGGATGAAAAGTATCCTATGTCTTAATATACTAGCTGTTGCCCGCGTGTATGTCGGAAATTATCCCACGGGAACCTTCTACCGGGATGAAAAGTATCCTATGTCTTAATATACTAGCTGTAGCCCGCGTGTATGTCGGAAATTATCCCACGGGAACCTTCTACCGGGATGAAAAGTATCCTATGTCTTAATATACTAGCTGTTGCCAGCGGCTTCGCCCGCGTGTATGTCGGAAATTATCCCACGGGAACCTTCTACCGGGATGAAAAGTATCCTATGTCTTAATATACTAGCTGTTGCCAGCGTGTATGTCGGAAATTATCCCACGGGAACCTTCTACCGGGATGAAAAGTATCCTATGTCTTAATATACTAGCTGTTGCCCGCGTGTATGTCGGAAATTATCCCGCGGGAACCTTCTACCGGGATGAAAAGTATCCTATGTCTTAATATACTAGCTGTTGCCAGCGGCTTCGCCCGCGTGTATGTCGGAAATTATCCCGCGGGAATCTTCTACCGGGATGAAAAGTATCCTATGTCTTAATATACTAGCTGTTGCCCGCGTGTATATCGGAAATTATCCCGCGGGAACCTTCTACCGGGATGAAAAGTATCCTATGTCTTAATATACTAGCTGTTACCAGCGGCTTCGCCCGCGTGTATGTCGGAAATTATCCCGCGGGAACCTTCTACCGGGATGAAAAGTAGCCTTTGTCTTAATATACTAGCTGTTGCCAGCGCCTTCGCTCGCGTGTATGTCGGAAATTATCCCGCGGGAACCTTCTACCGGGATGAAAAGTATCCTATGTCTTAATATACTAGCTGTTGCCAGCGGCTTCGCCCGCGTGTGTGTCGGAAATTATCCCGCGGGAACCTTCTACCGGGATGAAAAGTATCCTATGTCTTAATATACTAGCTGTTGCCAGCGGCTTCGCCCGCGTGTATGTCGGAAATTATCCCGCGGGAACCTTCTACCGGGATGAAAAGTATCCTATGTCCTAATATACTAGCTGTTGCCCGCGTGTATGTCGGAAATTATCCCACGGGAACCTTCTACCGGGATGAAAAGTATCCTATGTCTTAATATACTAGCTGTTGCCCGCGTGTATGTCGGAAATTATCCCACGGGAACCTTCTACCGGGATGAAAAGTATCCTATGTCTTAATATACTAGCTGTAGCCCGCGTGTATGTCGGAAATTATCCCACGGGAACCTTCTACCGGGATGAAAAGTATCCTATGTCTTAATATACTAGCTGTTGCCAGCGGCTTCGCCCGCGTGTATGTCGGAAATTATCCCACGGGAACCTTCTACCGGGATGAAAAGTATCCTATGTCTTAATATACTAGCTGTTGCCAGCGTGTATGTCGGAAATTATCCCACGGGAACCTTCTACCGGGATGAAAAGTATCCTATGTCTTAATATACTAGCTGTTGCCCGCGTGTATGTCGGAAATTATCCCGCGGGAACCTTCTACCGCGATGAAAAGTATCCTATGCCTTAATATACTAGCTGTTGCCCGCGGCTTCGCCCGCGTGTATGTCGGAAATTATCCCACGGGAACCTTCTACCGGTATGAAAAGTATCCTATGTCTTAATATACTAGCTGTTGCCCGCGTGTATGTCGCAAATTATCCCACGGGAACCTTCTACCGGGATGAAAAGTGTCCTATGTCTTAATATACTAGCTGTTGCCCGCGTGTATGTCGGAAATTATCCCACGGGAACCTTCTACCGGGATGAAAAGTATCCTATGTCTTAATATACTAGCTGTTGCCAGCGGCTTCGCCAGCGTGTATGTCGGAAATTATCCCACGGGAACCTTCTACCGGGATGAATAGTATCCTATGTCTTAATATACTAGCTGTTGCCAGCGGCTTCGCCCGCGTGTATGTCGGAAATTATCCCGCGGGAACCTTCTACCGGGATGAAAAGTATCCTATGTCTTAATATACTAGCTGTTGCCAGCGTGTATGTCGGAAAATATCCCACGGGAACCTTCTACCGGGATGAAAAGTATCCTATGTCTTAATATACTAGCTGTTGCCCGCGTGTATGTCGGAAATTATCCCACGGGAACCTTCTACCGGGATGAAAAGTATCCTATGTCTTAATATACTAGCTGCTGCCCGCGTGTATGTCGGAAATTATCCCGCGGGAACCTTCTACCGAGATGAAAAGTATCCTATGTCTTAATATACTAGCTGTAGCCAGCGGCTTCGCCCGCGTGTATGTCGGAAATTATCCCGCGGGAACCTTCTACCGGGATGAAAAGTATCCTATGTCTTAATATACTAGCTGTTGCCCGCGTGTATGTCGGAAATTATCCCACGGGAACCTTCTACCGGGATGAAAAGTATCCTATGTCTTAATATACTAGCTGTTGCCCGCGTGTATGTCGGAAATTATCCCACGGGAACCTTCTACCGGGATGAAAAGTATCCTATGTCTTAATATACTAGCTGTTGCCAGCGGCTTCGCCCGCGTGTGTGTCGGAAATTATCCCGCGGGAACCTTCTACCGGGATGAAAAGTATCCTATGTCTTAATATACTAGCTGTTGCCAGCGGCTTCGCCCGCGTGTATGTCGGAAATTATCCCGCGGGAACCTTCTACCGGGATGAAAAGTATCCTATGTCCTAATATACTAGCTGTTGCCCGCGTGTATGTCGGAAATTATCCCACGGGAACCTTCTACCGGGATGAAAAGTATCCTATGTCTTAATATACTAGCTGTTGCCCGCGTGTATGTCGGAAATTATCCCACGGGAACCTTCTACCGGGATGAAAAGTATCCTATGTCTTAATATACTAGCTGTTGCCAGCGGCTTCGCCCGCGTGTATGTCGGAAATTATCCCACGGGAACCTTCTACCGGGATGAAAAGTATCCTATGTCTTAATATACTAGCTGTTGCCAGCGTGCATGTTGGAAATTATCCCACGGGAACCTTCTACCGGGATGAAAAGTATCCTATGTCTTAATATACTAGCTGTTGCCCGCGTGTATGTCGGAAATTATCCCGCGGGAACCTTCTACCGGGATGAAAAGTATCCTATGTCTTAATATACTAGCTGTTGCCCGCGGCTTCGCCCGCGTGTATGTCGGAAATTATCCCACGGGAACCTTCTACCGGGATGAAAAGTATCCTATGTCTTAATATACTAGCTGTTGCCCGCGTGTATGTCGCAAATTATCCCACGGGAACCTTCTACCGGGATGAAAAGTGTCCTATGTCTTAATATACTAGCTGTTGCCCGCGTGTATGTCGGAAATTATCCCACGGGAACCTTCTACCGGGATGAAAAGTATCTTATGTCTTAATATACTAGCTGTTGCCCGCGTGTATGTCGGAAATTATCCCACGGGAACCTTCTACCGGGATGAAAAGTATCCTATGTCTTACTATACTAGCTGTTGCCAGCGGCTTCGCCCGCGTGTATATCGGAAATTATCCCACGGGAACCTTCTACCGGGATGAAAAGTATCCTATGTCTTAATATACTAGCTGTTGCCAGCGGCTTCGCCCGCGTGTATGTCGGAAATTATCCCGCGGGAACCTTCCACCGGGATGAAAAGTTTCCTATGTCTTAATATACTAGCTGTTGCCAGCGGCTTCGCCCGCGTGTATGTCGGAAATTATCCCGCGGGAACCTTCTACCGGGATGAAAAGTATCCTATGTCTTAATAAACTAGCTGTTGCCTGCGTGTATGTCGGAAATTATCCCCCGGGAACCTTCTACCGGGATGAAAAGTATCCTATGTCTTAATATACTAGCTGTTGCCAGCGGCTTCGCCCGCGTGTATGTCGGAAATTATCCCACGGGAATCTTCTACCGGGATGAAAAGTATCCTATGTCTTAATATACTAGCTGTTGCCAGCGTGTATGTCGGAAATTATCCCACGGGAACCTTCTACCGGGATGAAAAGTATCCTATGTCTTAATATACTAGCTGTTGCCCGCGTGTATGTCGGAAATTATCCCGCGGGAACCTTCTACCGGGATGAAAAGTATCCTATGTCTTAATATACTAGCTGTTGCCAGCGGCTTCGCCCGCGTGTATGTCGGAAATTATCCCGCGGGAACCTTCTACCGGGATGAAAAGTATCCTATGTCCTAATATACTAGCTGTTGCCCGCGTGTATGTCGGAAATTATCCCACGGGAACCTTCTACCGGGATGAAAAGTATCCTATGTCTTAATATACTAGCTGTTGCCCGCGTGTATGTCGGAAATTATCCCACGGGAACCTTCTACCGGGATGAAAAGTATCCTATGTCTTAATATACTAGCTGTAGCCCGCGTGTATGTCGGAAATTATCCCACGGGAACCTTCTACCGGGATGAAAAGTATCCTATGTCTTAATATACTAGCTGTTGCCAGCGGCTTCGCCCGCGTGTATGTCGGAAATTATCCCACGGGAACCTTCTACCGGGATGAAAAGTATCCTATGTCTTAATATACTAGCTGTTGCCAGCGTGTATGTCGGAAATTATCCCACGGGAACCTTCTACCGGGATGAAAAGTATCCTATGTCTTAATATACTAGCTGTTGCCCGCGTGTATGTCGGAAATTATCCCGCGGGAACCTTCTACCGCGATGAAAAGTATCCTATGCCTTAATATACTAGCTGTTGCCCGCGGCTTCGCCCGCGTGTATGTCGGAAATTATCCCACGGGAACCTTCTACCGGTATGAAAAGTATCCTATGTCTTAATATACTAGCTGTTGCCCGCGTGTATGTCGCAAATTATCCCACGGGAACCTTCTACCGGGATGAAAAGTGTCCTATGTCTTAATATACTAGCTGTTGCCCGCGTGTATGTCGGAAATTATCCCACGGGAACCTTCTACCGGGATGAAAAGTATCCTATGTCTTAATATACTAGCTGTTGCCAGCGGCTTCGCCAGCGTGTATGTCGGAAATTATCCCACGGGAACCTTCTACCGGGATGAATAGTATCCTATGTCTTAATATACTAGCTGTTGCCAGCGGCTTCGCCCGCGTGTATGTCGGAAATTATCCCGCGGGAACCTTCTACCGGGATGAAAAGTATCCTATGTCTTAATATACTAGCTGTTGCCAGCGTGTATGTCGGAAAATATCCCACGGGAACCTTCTACCGGGATGAAAAGTATCCTATGTCTTAATATACTAGCTGTTGCCCGCGTGTATGTCGGAAATTATCCCACGGGAACCTTCTACCGGGATGAAAAGTATCCTATGTCTTAATATACTAGCTGCTGCCCGCGTGTATGTCGGAAATTATCCCGCGGGAACCTTCTACCGAGATGAAAAGTATCCTATGTCTTAATATACTAGCTGTAGCCAGCGGCTTCGCCCGCGTGTATGTCGGAAATTATCCCGCGGGAACCTTCTACCGGGATGAAAAGTATCCTATGTCTTAATATACTAGCTGTTGCCCGCGTGTATGTCGGAAATTATCCCACGGGAACCTTCTACCGGGATGAAAAGTATCCTATGTCTTAATATACTAGCTGTTGCCCGCGTGTATGTCGGAAATTATCCCACGGGAACCTTCTACCGGGATGAAAAGTATCCTATGTCTTAATATACTAGCTGTTGCCAGCGGCTTCGCCCGCGTGTGTGTCGGAAATTATCCCGCGGGAACCTTCTACCGGGATGAAAAGTATCCTATGTCTTAATATACTAGCTGTTGCCAGCGGCTTCGCCCGCGTGTATGTCGGAAATTATCCCGCGGGAACCTTCTACCGGGATGAAAAGTATCCTATGTCCTAATATACTAGCTGTTGCCCGCGTGTATGTCGGAAATTATCCCACGGGAACCTTCTACCGGGATGAAAAGTATCCTATGTCTTAATATACTAGCTGTTGCCCGCGTGTATGTCGGAAATTATCCCACGGGAACCTTCTACCGGGATGAAAAGTATCCTATGTCTTAATATACTAGCTGTTGCCAGCGGCTTCGCCCGCGTGTATGTCGGAAATTATCCCACGGGAACCTTCTACCGGGATGAAAAGTATCCTATGTCTTAATATACTAGCTGTTGCCAGCGTGCATGTTGGAAATTATCCCACGGGAACCTTCTACCGGGATGAAAAGTATCCTATGTCTTAATATACTAGCTGTTGCCCGCGTGTATGTCGGAAATTATCCCGCGGGAACCTTCTACCGGGATGAAAAGTATCCTATGTCTTAATATACTAGCTGTTGCCCGCGGCTTCGCCCGCGTGTATGTCGGAAATTATCCCACGGGAACCTTCTACCGGGATGAAAAGTATCCTATGTCTTAATATACTAGCTGTTGCCCGCGTGTATGTCGCAAATTATCCCACGGGAACCTTCTACCGGGATGAAAAGTGTCCTATGTCTTAATATACTAGCTGTTGCCCGCGTGTATGTCGGAAATTATCCCACGGGAACCTTCTACCGGGATGAAAAGTATCTTATGTCTTAATATACTAGCTGTTGCCCGCGTGTATGTCGGAAATTATCCCACGGGAACCTTCTACCGGGATGAAAAGTATCCTATGTCTTACTATACTAGCTGTTGCCAGCGGCTTCGCCCGCGTGTATATCGGAAATTATCCCACGGGAACCTTCTACCGGGATGAAAAGTATCCTATGTCTTAATATACTAGCTGTTGCCAGCGGCTTCGCCCGCGTGTATGTCGGAAATTATCCCGCGGGAACCTTCCACCGGGATGAAAAGTTTCCTATGTCTTAATATACTAGCTGTTGCCAGCGGCTTCGCCCGCGTGTATGTCGGAAATTATCCCGCGGGAACCTTCTACCGGGATGAAAAGTATCCTATGTCTTAATAAACTAGCTGTTGCCTGCGTGTATGTCGGAAATTATCCCCCGGGAACCTTCTACCGGGATAAAAAGTATCCTATGTCTTAATATACTAGCTGTTGCCAGCGGCTTCGCCCGCGTGTATGTCGGAAATTATCCCACGGGAATCTTCTACCGGGATGAAAAGTATCCTATGTCTTAATATACTAGCTGTTGCCAGCGTGTATGTCGGAAATTATCCCACGGGAACCTTCTACCGGGATGAAAAGTATCCTATGTCTTAATATACTAGCTGTTGCCCGCGTGTATGTCGGAAATTATCCCGCGGGAACCTTCTACCGGGATGAAAAGTATCCTATGTCTTAATATACTAGCTGTTGCCAGCGGCTTCGCCCGCGTGTATGTCGGAAATTATCCCGCGGGAATCTTCTACCGGGATGAAAAGTATCCTATGTCTTAATATACTAGCTGTTGCCCGCGTGTATTTTGGAAATTATCCCGCGGGAACCTTCTACCGGGATGAAAAGTATCCTATGTCTTAATATACTAGCTGTTGCCAGCGGCTTCGCCCGCGTGTATGTCGGAAATTATCCCGCGGGAACCTTCCACCGGGATAAAAGTTTCCTATGTCTTAATATACTAGCTGTTGCCAGCGCCTTCGCTCGCGTGTATGTCGGAAATTATCCCACGGGAACCTTCTACCGGGATGAAAAGTATCCTATGTCTTAATATACTAGCTGTTGCCAGCGGCTTCGCCCGCGTGTATGTCGGAAATTATCCCGCGGGAACCTTCTACCGGGATGAAAAGTATCCTATGTCTTAATATACTAGCTGTTGCCAGCGTGTATGTCGGAAATTATCCCACGGGAACCTTCTACCGGGATGAATAGTATCCTATGTCTTAATATACTAGCTGTTGCCAGCGTGTATGTCGGAAATTATCCCGCGGGAACCTTCTACCGGGATGAAAAGTATCCTTTGTCTTAATATACTAGCTGTTGCCAGCGTGTATGTCAGAAATTATCCCACGGGAACCTTCTACCGGGATGAAAAGTATCCTATGTCTTAATATACTAGCTGTTGCCCGCGTGTATGTCGGAAATTATCCCACGGGAACCTTCTTCCGGGATGAAAAGTATCCTATGTCTTAATATACTAGCTGTTGCCCGCGTGTATGTCGGAATTTATCCCACGGGAACCTTCTACCGGGATGAAAAGTATCCTATGTCTTAATATACTAGCTGCTGCCCGCGTGTATGTCGGAAATTATCCCGCGGGAACCTTCTACCGAGATGAAAAGTATCCTATGTCTTAATATACTAGCTGTAGCCAGCGGCTTCGCCCGCGTGTATGTCGGAAATTATCCCGCGGGAACCTTCTACCGGGATGAAAAGTATCCTATATCTTAATATACTAGCTGTTGCCCGCGTGTATGTCGAAAATTATCCCACGGGAACCTTCTACCGGGATGAAAAGTATCCTATGTCTTAATATACTAGCTGTTGCCCGCGTGTATGTCGGAAATTATCCCACGGGAACCTTCTACCGGGATGAAAAGTATCCTATGTCTTAATATACTAGCTGTTGCCAGCGGCTTCGCCCGCGTGTGTGTCGGAAATTATCCCGCGGGAACCTTCTACCGGGATGAAAAGTATCCTATGTCTTAATATACTAGAAAGAAAGAAAGAAAGAAAAATATTTTATTTGGCACACACAGGAAATACAAATAGTAAAAAGGAGCATAGTTAACTAACAAAATTAACATTAAAAAATTAAACAAAATAAATACAAAATATAACAATTAAAAATACCTGTGCGAGGCCAAAAAGGCTCCTATCTCAGCATAAAGCTGCAATATTTAATTAAATACCGCAGCGCTGGTATTCTGATAGGGCCCATGTGATGCCACGGACACACCTACGGACATCTACAAATCCAATAGAGGAATAATAAGATAATAAAATACACACAATAGAATACCTATAATTTAGAGAAAAAAAAATAATAAAAAAAATAAAATATAAACTAATAACCATAAATAGTGTCTTCATTAGTCGAATAACTCCCGACGCCAGACGCTTCAACCTCGCTTGTCTATGCTATAGAATATTGTCTATAGTCTGTGACAAGCGATGAGACGCGGGCGCAGGTATCGGCTCGGCTGACAGTATACATGCTCTGTGGCTGACAGCTGATATACCTAATGTTTAAGAAATTAACTGTTGATAAAACTAAAACAAAGAGTGAATAATAGGTACGGCAATAAAGTGGTGCAGATAAATTATATAAAGTATTGTTTGTTGTAAGAACTGTGTTGTGTTGTGTAAGTCGGAAGAAATAAAAAAAAAAAAATAAATAAATAAACAAAAATTCAATCACCGAGCAAAACCAACAGTCAAGTTCAAAGCTAAACATGCTACTAGGAACACAAGACCCCACTGATGTCACCAGTACTAACTACGTGCAGTCCCAAGGTGAGTATCAGTTATCAGAGACTGGTTTCCTTTTGTACTCGTAATAAGTGCTGTTTATATTTAATACTAAAAGTACCAACTGTTTTTATAGTCCGAAACGGTGGTGGCAAATCGTTCCAACAGCGAGAGGCAGCGAATTTAAAGCTTCCACGAAAAGAAGCTGTTTTGTGCGTTGTGGCCAACATGAGGTAAGATGATGCTCTTGTTTTAATTTTATTGATATCTCGTGACCAAGTCAATTTTTGATACAGATATTCTGGTTTTTTTGTGAGAATAGTGCCAAAGAGTAGGGTAGCCAGATGAAGCTTTCTGCGATCTGTCATTCTCATCAAATTACCCTTATTTAAAAATGGAGTTATATGAGATCGGGGTGGGACGTTGAAACAGAATCTTGCACAAGCATTCTGCACTCGCTGGATTAACTTTCCGCTTCTACCTAGAATGCATGCACCATACACAGTGTCAGCGTAGTTCAGCTTGGATAAAACAAGTGACTCACATAGCATGACACGCATATCCACACTTATGTAGGGCCGTACACGGTACAAAAGCTTAAGACGGTAAAAGCAGTTGCGCACAGCCTCCATGATGTGTGTCTCAAAATGCAGATGCTCATCAAACACCACACCAAGATTACGGGCTTCTTGCACCCTATCAATAGAACACCCATCAATCTTCAAGTCCAGATTGCACCCTAATATTTTGTTGAGAAAGCCTCTTGATCCCAATAGAATGTACTTGGACTTAACTGGGTTCAGAACCAGAGAGTTTTTTTCAGACCATGCTGAAATCCTATCTAAATCCTCATTCATTCTTTTTACAGCTTCAGCAGAATGCTGAGGGCGGAATGAGAGATACATCTGAAGATCATCAGCATATAGGTGGAACTTGGTGTTGACCAGACAATTGGTGATGTCGGCACTGTACAGAATGAAAAGAAGAGGGCCCAAGATCGATCCCTGCGGTACGCCCCGGAGCACTGGCCTGGGACTAGAGGACATAACATCTCCATCACTGTCACTTATAACTTGGACGAACTGAGAACGGTTACTTAGATAACTCTGAAACCATTGGACTGTTTCCGGCTGACATCCGTAGAAAGAAAGCTTAGAGAGGAGAAGGGAGGTGTTGATTGAGTCAAAGGCACGTGAAAAATCCAGCAGTACAAGCATGGTACCCATGCCCTGGTCTTGGGCTTCAAGGATATTTCCAACCACGTCAAGAAGAGCTGTGGCTGTGCTGTGCCCCTTTCGAAATCCTGATTGAAACAGTGGCAAAATACCATGCTGTTCAAGATATGCCCGAAGCTGGTTAGAGACAACTTTCTCTAGAATCTTGGAGAGACATGGTAAAAGGCTAATTGGCCGAAGATCTTTCATGCTAGTGGGATTAGATACCTTGGGTATAGGCCTCACTATAGCCAGTTTCCACAGATCCGGAAAAGAGGAGGAGGCTATGGATCTGTTGATGATGGCCGTAATAGCTGCAAGTGTACGAGGAAGAGTCATCAACAGCATCTCCAAGGAGATACAGTCAGATCCCTGAGCATTGGACTTAAGACCACGTAAAAGCCTCAGCACCATGTCCTCGTGGACTGGTTCAAGCTGAAAATGACCATTACTGAATCTGTGGTGCTCAAAGTAAGTTAAGTCGGCGGAACTGACCCTACCACTGCCAGGCACATCCAAAAAATGGTCATTTATTTTGTCAGGGTTGTTGCAAAAATGCGGCAAACTGTGCTCTGGTCTTTTAGAAATGGCTATTGAAGACTTAATATGGTTCCATAATGTTTTTGGTTGTTTGATATTTTTATTAATATATGTTTTAAAATATGCACACTTTTCACTATCAAAAGCGGCCCTGACTAGATATTTGAGCTCTTTATAAGAGTTTATGTGATGTACAGATTTAGTTGCTTTAGATTTAACATGGTACTTGTCACGCAACTTCATCATTTCCTTGACAGTATATGTTATCCATGGGTGAGACTTTTCTTTAATTAAAACTTTTTTAAGAGGTGCATGTAGGTCGAAGAGATTCAACATATATTCATTAAATGTTGTTACCATAGAGTTCACATCCTCCAAACTTTCAATATATTCCCAGTCCATCTTATTCAAGTCATCATTAAAATTGTCAAGCAATATATCTTTAAGTGGCCTGTAGGTGATCCAGTGTGGGGAAGGTTTCTCCAATTTAAAATTTAGTTCAACAGATATAACTGCATGTTGGCCAAGCTCTGGTATGTGTGATACAGAGACCCCACACACACGGGCGTCAGTGCACACAACATCAATTAGTGTTTCACTATGATCAGTGAAATGAGTAGGCTCGGTAACAATTTGCTTTAGCTTGAAACATAGTAAAAAATTGTCAAGTAATTTTGTTTTATTTTCCAGCTGGTTTAAAATATTAATGTTGAAGTCACCAAGTAAGACAACCTTATCCGCGCTAGCAAAAGAGGAAATAGAATCGGTAATCGCATCCAGGAAGACATTCACATCAAGCCACGGCGGCCTGTATGCAGTGCCGATGATCACTGACTGCGAGTTGATGTTAAGCCTGAGCCACATTTGCTCGACCTGCGGCGCCGGCGGGTGCGGCACGGTGCGTACGCGCACTCCGCGGCGCACGTAGAATCCCACGCCGCCCCCGCGGCCGCCGCACACCGTATGCGGGCGCGGCACGTGCCGCAGCCGGTAGCCCGGCACTGTCGGCGCGCGACCCTCCTCTCCCTGCCTAAGCCAGGTTTCGTTTATCGCCATAATGTCTACCATTAGGCTATCCATGGCAACAAGGAACTCCTCATGGCGCGAACCCAGTGATCCCGCATTGAATAATCCAACTTTAATTAAAAAATTAAACTTTAAAAGTATCCTATGTCTTAATATACTAGCTGTTGCCCGCGTGTATGTCGCAAATTATCCCACGGGAACCTTCTACCGGGATGAAAAGTGTCCTATGTCTTAATATACTAGCTGTTGCCCGCGTGTATGTCGGAAATTATCCCACGGGAACCTTCTACCGGGATGAAAAGTATCCTATGTCTTAATATACTAGCTGTTGCCAGCGGCTTCGCCAGCGTGTATGTCGGAAATTATCCCACGGGAACCTTCTACCGGGATGAATAGTATCCTATGTCTTAATATACTAGCTGTTGCCAGCGGCTTCGCCCGCGTGTATGTCGGAAATTATCCCGCGGGAACCTTCTACCGGGATGAAAAGTATCCTATGTCTTAATATACTAGCTGTTGCCAGCGTGTATGTCGGAAAATATCCCACGGGAACCTTCTACCGGGATGAAAAGTATCCTATGTCTTAATATACTAGCTGTTGCCCGCGTGTATGTCGGAAATTATCCCACGGGAACCTTCTACCGGGATGAAAAGTATCCTATGTCTTAATATACTAGCTGCTGCCCGCGTGTATGTCGGAAATTATCCCGCGGGAACCTTCTACCGAGATGAAAAGTATCCTATGTCTTAATATACTAGCTGTAGCCAGCGGCTTCGCCCGCGTGTATGTCGGAAATTATCCCGCGGGAACCTTCTACCGGGATGAAAAGTATCCTATGTCTTAATATACTAGCTGTTGCCCGCGTGTATGTCGGAAATTATCCCACGGGAACCTTCTACCGGGATGAAAAGTATCCTATGTCTTAATATACTAGCTGTTGCCCGCGTGTATGTCGGAAATTATCCCACGGGAACCTTCTACCGGGATGAAAAGTATCCTATGTCTTAATATACTAGCTGTTGCCAGCGGCTTCGCCCGCGTGTGTGTCGGAAATTATCCCGCGGGAACCTTCTACCGGGATGAAAAGTATCCTATGTCTTAATATACTAGCTGTTGCCAGCGGCTTCGCCCGCGTGTATGTCGGAAATTATCCCGCGGGAACCTTCTACCGGGATGAAAAGTATCCTATGTCCTAATATACTAGCTGTTGCCCGCGTGTATGTCGGAAATTATCCCACGGGAACCTTCTACCGGGATGAAAAGTATCCTATGTCTTAATATACTAGCTGTTGCCCGCGTGTATGTCGGAAATTATCCCACGGGAACCTTCTACCGGGATGAAAAGTATCCTATGTCTTAATATACTAGCTGTTGCCAGCGGCTTCGCCCGCGTGTATGTCGGAAATTATCCCACGGGAACCTTCTACCGGGATGAAAAGTATCCTATGTCTTAATATACTAGCTGTTGCCAGCGTGCATGTTGGAAATTATCCCACGGGAACCTTCTACCGGGATGAAAAGTATCCTATGTCTTAATATACTAGCTGTTGCCCGCGTGTATGTCGGAAATTATCCCGCGGGAACCTTCTACCGGGATGAAAAGTATCCTATGTCTTAATATACTAGCTGTTGCCCGCGGCTTCGCCCGCGTGTATGTCGGAAATTATCCCACGGGAACCTTCTACCGGGATGAAAAGTATCCTATGTCTTAATATACTAGCTGTTGCCCGCGTGTATGTCGCAAATTATCCCACGGGAACCTTCTACCGGGATGAAAAGTGTCCTATGTCTTAATATACTAGCTGTTGCCCGCGTGTATGTCGGAAATTATCCCACGGGAACCTTCTACCGGGATGAAAAGTATCTTATGTCTTAATATACTAGCTGTTGCCCGCGTGTATGTCGGAAATTATCCCACGGGAACCTTCTACCGGGATGAAAAGTATCCTATGTCTTACTATACTAGCTGTTGCCAGCGGCTTCGCCCGCGTGTATATCGGAAATTATCCCACGGGAACCTTCTACCGGGATGAAAAGTATCCTATGTCTTAATATACTAGCTGTTGCCAGCGGCTTCGCCCGCGTGTATGTCGGAAATTATCCCGCGGGAACCTTCCACCGGGATGAAAAGTTTCCTATGTCTTAATATACTAGCTGTTGCCAGCGGCTTCGCCCGCGTGTATGTCGGAAATTATCCCGCGGGAACCTTCTACCGGGATGAAAAGTATCCTATGTCTTAATAAACTAGCTGTTGCCTGCGTGTATGTCGGAAATTATCCCCCGGGAACCTTCTACCGGGATAAAAAGTATCCTATGTCTTAATATACTAGCTGTTGCCAGCGGCTTCGCCCGCGTGTATGTCGGAAATTATCCCACGGGAATCTTCTACCGGGATGAAAAGTATCCTATGTCTTAATATACTAGCTGTTGCCAGCGTGTATGTCGGAAATTATCCCACGGGAACCTTCTACCGGGATGAAAAGTATCCTATGTCTTAATATACTAGCTGTTGCCCGCGTGTATGTCGGAAATTATCCCGCGGGAACCTTCTACCGGGATGAAAAGTATCCTATGTCTTAATATACTAGCTGTTGCCAGCGGCTTCGCCCGCGTGTATGTCGGAAATTATCCCGCGGGAATCTTCTACCGGGATGAAAAGTATCCTATGTCTTAATATACTAGCTGTTGCCCGCGTGTATTTTGGAAATTATCCCGCGGGAACCTTCTACCGGGATGAAAAGTATCCTATGTCTTAATATACTAGCTGTTGCCAGCGGCTTCGCCCGCGTGTATGTCGGAAATTATCCCGCGGGAACCTTCCACCGGGATAAAAGTTTCCTATGTCTTAATATACTAGCTGTTGCCAGCGCCTTCGCTCGCGTGTATGTCGGAAATTATCCCACGGGAACCTTCTACCGGGATGAAAAGTATCCTATGTCTTAATATACTAGCTGTTGCCAGCGGCTTCGCCCGCGTGTATGTCGGAAATTATCCCGCGGGAACCTTCTACCGGGATGAAAAGTATCCTATGTCTTAATATACTAGCTGTTGCCAGCGTGTATGTCGGAAATTATCCCACGGGAACCTTCTACCGGGATGAATAGTATCCTATGTCTTAATATACTAGCTGTTGCCAGCGTGTATGTCGGAAATTATCCCGCGGGAACCTTCTACCGGGATGAAAAGTATCCTTTGTCTTAATATACTAGCTGTTGCCAGCGTGTATGTCAGAAATTATCCCACGGGAACCTTCTACCGGGATGAAAAGTATCCTATGTCTTAATATACTAGCTGTTGCCCGCGTGTATGTCGGAAATTATCCCACGGGAACCTTCTTCCGGGATGAAAAGTATCCTATGTCTTAATATACTAGCTGTTGCCCGCGTGTATGTCGGAATTTATCCCACGGGAACCTTCTACCGGGATGAAAAGTATCCTATGTCTTAATATACTAGCTGCTGCCCGCGTGTATGTCGGAAATTATCCCGCGGGAACCTTCTACCGAGATGAAAAGTATCCTATGTCTTAATATACTAGCTGTAGCCAGCGGCTTCGCCCGCGTGTATGTCGGAAATTATCCCGCGGGAACCTTCTACCGGGATGAAAAGTATCCTATATCTTAATATACTAGCTGTTGCCCGCGTGTATGTCGAAAATTATCCCACGGGAACCTTCTACCGGGATGAAAAGTATCCTATGTCTTAATATACTAGCTGTTGCCCGCGTGTATGTCGGAAATTATCCCACGGGAACCTTCTACCGGGATGAAAAGTATCCTATGTCTTAATATACTAGCTGTTGCCAGCGGCTTCGCCCGCGTGTGTGTCGGAAATTATCCCGCGGGAACCTTCTACCGGGATGAAAAGTATCCTATGTCTTAATATACTAGCTGTTGCCAGCGGCTTCGCCCGCGTGTATGTCGGAAATTATCCCGCGGGAACCTTCTACCGGGATGAAAAGTATCCTATGTCCTAATATACTAGCTGTTGCCCGCGTGTATGTCGGAAATTATCCCACGGGAACCTTCTACCGGGATGAAAAGTATCCTATGTCTTAATATACTAGCTGTTGCCCGCGTGTATGTCGGATATTATCCCACGGGAACCTTCTACCGGGATGAAAAGTATCCTATGTCTTAATATACTAGCTGTTGCCAGCGTGCATGTCGGAAATTATCCCACGGGAACCTTCTACCGGGATGAAAAGTATCCTATGTCTTAATATACTAGCTGTTGCCCGCGTGTATGTCGGAAATTATCCCGCGGGAACCTTCTACCGGGATGAAAAGTATCCTATGTCTTAATATACTAGCTGTTGCCCGCGGCTTCGCCCGCGTGTATGTCGGAAATTATCCCACGGGAACCTTCTACCGGGATGAAAAGTATCCTATGTCTTAATATACTAGCTGTTGCCCGCGTGTATGTCGCAAATTATCCCACGGGAACCTTCTACCGGGATGAAAAGTGTCCTATGTCTTAATATACTAGCTGTTGCCCGCGTGTATGTCGGAAATTATCCCACGGGAACCTTCTACCGGGATGAAAAGTATCTTATGTCTTAATATACTAGCTGTTGCCCGCGTGTATGTCGGAAATTATCCCACGGGAACCTTCTACCGGGATGAAAAGTATCCTATGTCTTACTATACTAGCTGTTGCCAGCGGCTTCGCCCGCGTGTATATCGGAAATTATCCCACGGGAACCTTCTACCGGGATGAAAAGTATCCTATTTCTTAATATACTAGCTGTTGCCAGCGGCTTCGCCCGCGTGTATGTCGGAAATTATCCCGCGGGAACCTTCCACCGGGATGAAAAGTTTCCTATGTCTTAATATACTAGCTGTTGCCAGCGGCTTCGCCCGCGTGTATGTCGGAAATTATCCCGCGGGAACCTTCTACCGGGATGAAAAGTATCCTATGTCTTAATAAACTAGCTGTTGCCTGCGTGTATGTCGGAAATTATCCCCCGGGAACCTTCTACCGGGATGAAAAGTATCCTATGTCTTAATATACTAGCTGTTGCCAGCGGCTTCGCCCGCGTGTATGTCGGAAATTATCCCACGGGAATCTTCTACCGGGATGAAAAGTATCCTATGTCTTAATATACTAGCTGTTGCCAGCGTGTATGTCGGAAATTATCCCACGGGAACCTTCTACCGGGATGAAAAGTATCCTATGTCTTAATATACTAGCTGTTGCCCGCGTGTATGTCGGAAATTATCCCGCGGGAACCTTCTACCGGGATGAAAAGTATCCTATGTCTTAATATACTAGCTGTTGCCAGCGGCTTCGCCCGCGTGTATGTCGGAAATTATCCCGCGGGAATCTTCTACCGGGATGAAAAGTATCCTATGTCTTAATATACTAGCTGTTGCCCGCGTGTATTTTGGAAATTATCCCGCGGGAACCTTCTACCGGGATGAAAAGTATCCTATGTCTTAATATACTAGCTGTTGCCAGCGGCTTCGCCCGCGTGTATGTCGGAAATTATCCCGCGGGAACCTTCCACCGGGATAAAAGTTTCCTATGTCTTAATATACTAGCTGTTGCCAGCGCCTTCGCTCGCGTGTATGTCGGAAATTATCCCACGGGAACCTTCTACCGGGATGAAAAGTATCCTATGTCTTAATATACTAGCTGTTGCCAGCGGCTTCGCCCGCGTGTATGTCGGAAATTATCCCGCGGGAACCTTCTACCGGGATGAAAAGTATCCTATGTCTTAATATACTAGCTGTTGCCAGCGTGTATGTCGGAAATTATCCCACGGGAACCTTCTACCGGGATGAATAGTATCCTATGTCTTAATATACTAGCTGTTGCCAGCGGCTTCGCCCGCGTGTATGTCGGAAACTATCCCGCGGGAACCTTCTACCGGGATGAAAAGTATCCTTTGTCTTAATATACTAGCTGTTGCCAGCGTGTATGTCAGAAATTATCCCACGGGAACCTTCTACCGGGATGAAAAGTATCCTATGTCTTAATATACTAGCTGTTGCCCGCGTGTATGTCGGAAATTATCCCACGGGAACCTTCTTCCGGGATGAAAAGTATCCTATGTCTTAATATACTAGCTGTTGCCCGCGTGTATGTCGGAATTTATCCCACGGGAACCTTCTACCGGGATGAAAAGTATCCTATGTCTTAATATACTAGCTGTTGCCAGCGGCTTCGCCCGCGTGTATGTCGGAAATTATCCCGCGGGAACCTTCTACTGAGATGAAAAGTATCCTATGTCTTACTATACTAGCTGTTGCCAGCGTGTATGTCGGAAAATATCCCACGGGAACCTTCTACCGGGATGAAAAGTATCCTATGTCTTAATATACTAGCTGTTGCCAGCGTGTATGTCGGAAAATATCCCACGGGAACCTTCTACCGGGATGAAAAGTATCCTATGTCTTAATATACTAGCTGTTGCCCGCGTGTATGTCGGAAATTATCCCACGGGAACCTTCTACCGGGATGAAAAGTATCCTATGTCTTAATATACTAGCTGTTGCCCGCGTGTATGTCGGAAATTATCCCGCGGGAACCTTCTACCGAGATGAAAAGTATCCTATGTCTTAATATACTAGCTGTAGCCAGCGGCTTCGCCCGCGTGTATGTCGGAAATTATCCCGCGGGAACCTTCTACCGGGATGAAAAGTATCCTATGTCTTAATATACTAGCTGTTGCCCGCGTGTATGTCGGAAATTATCCCACGGGAACCTTCTACCGGGATGAAAAGTATCCTATGTCTTAATATACTAGCTGTTGCCCGCGTGTATGTCGGAAATTATCCCACGGGAACCTTCTACCGGGATGAAAAGTATCCTATGTCTTAATATACTAGCTGTTGCCAGCGGCTTCGCCCGCGTGTGTGTCGGAAATTATCCCGCGGGAACCTTCTACCGGGATGAAAAGTATCCTATGTCTTATTATACTAGCTGTTGCCAGCGGCTTCGCCCGCGTGTATGTCGGAAATTATCCCGCGGGAACCTTCTACCGGGATGAAAAGTATCCTATGTCCTAATATACTAGCTGTTGCCCGCGTGTATGTCGGAAATTATCCCACGGGAACCTTCTACCGGGATGAAAAGTATCCTATGTCTTAATATACTAGCTGTTGCCCGCGTGTATGTCGGAAATTATCCCACGGGAACCTTCTACCGGGATGAAAAGTATCCTATGTCTTAATATACTAGCTGTAGCCCGCGTGTATGTCGGAAATTATCCCACGGGAACCTTCTACCGGGATGAAAAGTATCCTATGTCTTAATATACTAGCTGTTGCCAGCGTGTATGTCGGAAATTATCCCACGGGAACCTTCTACCGGGATGAAAAGTATCCTATGTCTTAATATACTAGCTGTTGCCCGCGTGTATGTCGG
Source organism: Dicycla oo (assembly GCA_948252095.1). Taxonomy (NCBI): domain Eukaryota; kingdom Metazoa; phylum Arthropoda; class Insecta; order Lepidoptera; family Noctuidae; genus Dicycla; species Dicycla oo. Next base: position 19,296,666 of record OX411728.1, read on the forward strand.
AAATTATCCCGCGGGAACCTTCTACCGGGATGAAAAGTATCCTATGTCTTAATATACTAGCTGTTGTCAGCGGCTTCGCCCGCGTGTATGTCGGAAATTATCCCGCGGGAATCTTCTACCGGGATGAAAAGTATCCTATGTCTTAATATACTAGCTGTTGCCCGCGTGTATATCGGAAATTATCCCGCGGGAACCTTCTACCGGGATGAAAAGTATCCTATGTCTTAATATACTAGCTGTTACCAGCGGCTTCGCCCGCGTGTATGTCGGAAATTATCCCGCGGGAACCTTCTACCGGGATGAAAAGTATCCTTTGTCTTAATATACTAGCTGTTGCCAGCGCCTTCGCTCGCGTGTATGTCGGAAATTATCCCGCGGGAACCTTCTACCGGGATGAAAAGTATCCTATGTCTTAATATACTAGCTGTTGCCAGCGGCTTCGCCCGCGTGTGTGTCGGAAATTATCCCGCGGGAACCTTCTACCGGGATGAAAAGTATCCTATGTCTTAATATACTAGCTGTTGCCAGCGGCTTCGCCCGCGTGTATGTCGGAAATTATCCCGCGGGAACCTTCTACCGGGATGAAAAGTATCCTATGTCCTAATATACTAGCTGTTGCCCGCGTGTATGTCGGAAATTATCCCACGGGAACCTTCTACCGGGATGAAAAGTATCCTATGTCTTAATATACTAGCTGTTGCCCGCGTGTATGTCGGAAATTATCCCACGGGAACCTTCTACCGGGATGAAAAGTATCCTATGTCTTAATATACTAGCTGTAGCCCGCGTGTATGTCGGAAATTATCCCACGGGAACCTTCTACCGGGATGAAAAGTATCCTATGTCTTAATATACTAGCTGTTGCCAGCGGCTTCGCCCGCGTGTATGTCGGAAATTATCCCACGGGAACCTTCTACCGGGATGAAAAGTATCCTATGTCTTAATATACTAGCTGTTGCCAGCGTGTATGTCGGAAATTATCCCACGGGAACCTTCTACCGGGATGAAAAGTATCCTATGTCTTAATATACTAGCTGTTGCCCGCGTGTATGTCGGAAATTATCCCGCGGGAACCTTCTACCGGGATGAAAAGTATCCTATGCCTTAATATACTAGCTGTTGCCCGCGGCTTCGCCCGCGTGTATGTCGGAAATTATCCCACGGGAACCTTCTACCGGTATGAAAAGTATCCTATGTCTTAATATACTAGCTGTTGCCCGCGTGTATGTCGCAAATTATCCCACGGGAACCTTCTACCGGGATGAAAAGTGTCCTATGTCTTAATATACTAGCTGTTGCCCGCGTGTATGTCGGAAATTATCCCACGGGAACCTTCTACCGGGATGAAAAGTATCCTATGTCTTAATATACTAGCTGTTGCCAGCGGCTTCGCCAGCGTGTATGTCGGAAATTATCCCACGGGAACCTTCTACCGGGATGAATAGTATCCTATGTCTTAATATACTAGCTGTTGCCAGCGGCTTCGCCCGCGTGTATGTCGGAAATTATCCCGCGGGAACCTTCTACCGGGATGAAAAGTATCCTATGTCTTAATATACTAGCTGTTGCCAGCGTGTATGTCGGAAAATATCCCACGGGAACCTTCTACCGGGATGAAAAGTATCCTATGTCTTAATATACTAGCTGTTGCCCGCGTGTATGTCGGAAATTATCCCACGGGAACCTTCTACCGGGATGAAAAGTATCCTATGTCTTAATATACTAGCTGCTGCCCGCGTGTATGTCGGAAATTATCCCGCGGGAACCTTCTACCGAGATGAAAAGTATCCTATGTCTTAATATACTAGCTGTAGCCAGCGGCTTCGCCCGCGTGTATGTCGGAAATTATCCCGCGGGAACCTTCTACCGGGATGAAAAGTATCCTATGTCTTAATATACTAGCTGTTGCCCGCGTGTATGTCGGAAATTATCCCACGGGAACCTTCTACCGGGATGAAAAGTATCCTATGTCTTAATATACTAGCTGTTGCCCGCGTGTATGTCGGAAATTATCCCACGGGAACCTTCTACCGGGATGAAAAGTATCCTATGTCTTAATATACTAGCTGTTGCCAGCGGCTTCGCCCGCGTGTGTGTCGTAAATTATCCCGCGGGAACCTTCTACCGGGATTAAAAGTATCCTATGTCTTAATATACTAGCTGTTGCCAGCGGCTTCGCCCGCGTGTATGTCGGAAATTATCCCACGGGAACCTTCTACCGGGATGAAAAGTATCCTATGTCTTAATATACTAGCTGTTGCCAGCGTGTATGTTGGAAATTATCCCACGGGAACCTTCTACCGGGATGAAAAGTATCCTATGTCTTAATATACTAGCTGTTGCCCGCGTGTATGTCGGAAATTATCCCGCGGGAACCTTCTACCGGGATGAAAAGTATCCTATGCCTTAATATACTAGCTGTTGCCCGCGGCTTCGCCCGCGTGTATGTCGGAAATTATCCCACGGGAACCTTCTACCGGTATGAAAAGTATCCTATGTCTTAATATACTAGCTGTTGCCCGCGTGTATGTCGCAAATTATCCCACGGGAACCTTCTACCGGGATGAAAAGTGTCCTATGTCTTAATATACTAGCTGTTGCCCGCGTGTATGTCGGAAATTATCCCACAGGAACCTTCTACCGGGATGAAAAGTATCCTATGTCTTAATATACTAGCTGTTGCCAGCGGCTTCGCCAGCGTGTATGTCGGAAATTATCCCACGGGAACCTTCTACCGGGATGAATAGTATCCTATGTCTTAATATACTAGCTGTTGCCAGCGGCTTCGCCCGCGTGTATGTCGGAAATTATCCCGCGGGAACCTTCTACCGGGATGAAAAGTATCCTATGTCTTAATATACTAGCTGTTGCCAGCGTGTATGTCGGAAAATATCCCACGGGAACCTTCTACCGGGATGAAAAGTATCCTATGTCTTAATATACTAGCTGTTGCCCGCGTGTATGTCGGAAATTATCCCACGGGAACCTTCTACCGGGATGAAAAGTATCCTATGTCTTAATATACTAGCTGCTGCCCGCGTGTATGTCGGAAATTATCCCGCGGGAACCTTCTACCGAGATGAAAAGTATCCTATGTCTTAATATACTAGCTGTAGCCAGCGGCTTCGCCCGCGTGTATGTCGGAAATTATCCCGCGGGAACCTTCTACCGGGATGAAAAGTATCCTATGTCTTAATATACTAGCTGTTGCCCGCGTGTATGTCGGAAATTATCCCACGGGAACCTTCTACCGGGATGAAAAGTATCCTATGTCTTAATATACTAGCTGTTGCCCGCGTGTATGTCGGAAATTATCCCACGGGAACCTTCTACCGGGATGAAAAGTATCCTATGTCTTAATATACTAGCTGTTGCCAGCGGCTTCGCCCGCGTGTGTGTCGGAAATTATCCCGCGGGAACCTTCTACCGGGATGAAAAGTATCCTATGTCTTAATATACTAGCTGTTGCCAGCGGCTTCGCCCGCGTGTATGTCGGAAATTATCCCGCGGGAACCTTCTACCGGGATGAAAAGTATCCTATGTCCTAATATACTAGCTGTTGCCCGCGTGTATGTCGGAAATTATCCCACGGGAACCTTCTACCGGGATGAAAAGTATCCTATGTCTTAATATACTAGCTGTTGCCCGCGTGTATGTCGGAAATTATCCCACGGGAACCTTCTACCGGGATGAAAAGTATCCTATGTCTTAATATACTAGCTGTAGCCCGCGTGTATGTCGGAAATTATCCCACGGGAACCTTCTACCGGGATGAAAAGTATCCTATGTCTTAATATACTAGCTGTTGCCAGCGTGTATGTCGGAAATTATCCCACGGGAACCTTCTACCGGGATGAAAAGTATCCTATGTCTTAATATACTAGCTGTTGCCCGCGTGTATGTCGGAAATTATCCCACGGGAACCTTCTACCGGGATGAAAAGTATCCTATGTCTTAATATACTAGCTGTTGCCCGCGGCTTCGCCCGCGTGTATGTCGGAAATTATCCCACGGGAACCTTCTACCGGGATGAAAAGTATCCTATGTCTTAATATACTAGCTGTTGCCCGCGTGTATGTCGCAAATTATCCCACGGGAACCTTCTACCGGTATGAAAAGTGTCCTATGTCTTAATATACTAGCTGTTGCCCGCGTGTATGTCGGAAATTATCCCACGGGAACCTTCTACCGGGATGAAAAGTATCCTATGTCTTAATATACTAGCTGTTGCCAGCGGCTTCGCCCGCGTGTGTGTCGGAAATTATCCCGCGGGAACCTTCTACCGGGATGAAAAGTATCCTATGTCTTAATATACTAGCTGTTGCCAGCGGCTTCGCCCGCGTGTATGTCGGAAATTATCCCGCGGGAACCTTCTACCGGGATGAAAAGTATCCTATGTCCTAATATACTAGCTGTTGCCCGCGTGTATGTCGGAAATTATCCCACGGGAACCTTCTACCGGGATGAAAAGTATCCTATGTCTTACTATACTAGCTGTTGCCAGCGTGTATGTCGGAAAATATCCCACGGGAACCTTCTACCGGGATAAAAAGTATCCTATGTCTTAATATACTAGCTGTTGCCAGCGTGTATGTCGGAAAATATCCCACGGGAACCTTCTACCGGGATGAAAAGTATCCTATGTCTTAATATACTAGCTGTTGCCCGCGTGTATGTCGGAAATTATCCCACGGGAACCTTCTACCGGGATGAAAAGTATCCTTTGTCTTAATATACTAGCTGTTGCCCGCGTGTATGTCGGAAATTATCCCGCGGGAACCTTCTACCGAGATGAAAAGTATCCTATGTCTTAATATACTAGCTGTAGCCAGCGGCTTCGCCCGCGTGTATGTCGGAAATTATCCCGCGGGAACCTTCTACCGGGATGAAAAGTATCCTATGTCTTAATATACTAGCTGTTGCCCGCGTGTATGTCGGAAATTATCCCACGGGAACCTTCTACCGGGATGAAAAGTATCCTATGTCTTAATATACTAGCTGTTGCCCGCGTGTATGTCGGAAATTATCCCACGGGAACCTTCTACCGGGATGAAAAGTATCCTATGTCTTAATATACTAGCTGTTGCCAGCGGCTTCGCCCGCGTGTGTGTCGGAAATTATCCCGCGGGAACCTTCTACCGGGATGAAAAGTATCCTATGTCTTAATATACTAGCTGTTGCCAGCGGCTTCGCCCGCGTGTATGTCGGAATTTATCCCGCGGGAACCTTCTACCGGGATGAAAAGTATCCTATGTCCTAATATACTAGCTGTTGCCTGCGTGTATGTCGGAAATTATCCCACGGGAACCTTCTACCGGGATGAAAAGTATCCTATGTCTTAATATACTAGCTGTTGCCCGCGTGTATGTCGGAAATTATCCCACGGGAACCTTCTACCGGGATGAAAAGTATCCTATGTCTTAATATACTAGCTGTAGCCCGCGTGTATGTCGGAAATTATCCCACGGGAACCTTCTACCGGGATGAAAAGTATCCTATGTCTTAATATACTAGCTGTTGCCAGCGGCTTCGCCCGCGTGTATGTCGGAAATTATCCCATGGGAACCTTCTACCGGGATGAAAAGTATCCTATGTCTTAATATACTAGCTGTTGCCAGCGTGCATGTCGGAAATTATCCCACGGGAACCTTCTACCGGGATGAAAAGTATCCTATGTCTTAATATACTAGCTGTTGCCCGCGTGTATGTCGGAAATTATCCCGCGGGAACCTTCTACCGGGATGAAAAGTATCCTATGTCTTAATATACTAGCTGTTGCCCGCGGCTTCGCCCGCGTGTATGTCGGAAATTATCCCACGGGAACCTTCTACCGGGATGAAAAGTATCCTATGTCTTAATATACTAGCTGTTGCCCGCGTGTATGTCGCAAATTATCCCACGGGAACCTTCTACCGGGATGAAAAGTGTCCTATGTCTTAATATACTAGCTGTTGCCCGCGTGTATGTCGGAAATTATCCCACGGGAACCTTCTACCGGGATGAAAAGTATCTTATGTCTTAATATACTAGCTGTTGCCCGCGTGTATGTCGGAAATTATCCCACGGGAACCTTCTACCGGGATGAAAAGTATCCTATGTCTTACTATACTAGCTGTTGCCAGCGGCTTCGCCCGCGTGTATATCGGAAATTATCCCACGGGAACCTTCTACCGGGATGAAAAGTATCCTATGTCTTAATATACTAGCTGTTGCCAGCGGCTTCGCCCGCGTGTATGTCGGAAATTATCCCGCGGGAACCTTCCACCGGGATGAAAAGTTTCCTATGTCTTAATATACTAGCTGTTGCCAGCGGCTTCGCCCGCGTGTATGTCGGAAATTATCCCGCGGGAACCTTCTACCGGGATGAAAAGTATCCTATGTCTTAATAAACTAGCTGTTGCCTGCGTGTATGTCGGAAATTATCCCCCGGGAACCTTCTACCGGGATGAAAAGTATCCTATGTCTTAATATACTAGCTGTTGCCAGCGGCTTCGCCCGCGTGTATGTCGGAAATTATCCCACGGGAATCTTCTACCGGGATGAAAAGTATCGTATGTCTTAATATACTAGCTGTTGCCAGCGTGTATGTCGGAAATTATCCCACGGGAACCTTCTACCGGGATGAAAAGTATCCTATGTCTTAATATACTAGCTGTTGCCCGCGTGTATGTCGGAAATTATCCCACGGGAACCTTCTACCGGGATGAAAAGTATCCTATGTCTTAATATACTAGCTGCTGCCCGCGTGTATGTCGGAAATTATCCCGCGGGAACCTTCTACCGAGATGAAAAGTATCCTATGTCTTAATATACTAGCTGTTGCCAGCGGCTTCGCCCGCGTGTATGTCGGAAATTATCCCGCGGGAACCTTCTACCGGGATGAAAAGTATCCTATGTCTTAATATACTAGCTGTTGCCCGCGTGTATGTCGGAAATTATCCCACGGGAACCTTCTACCGGGATGAAAAGTATCCTATGTCTTAATATACTAGCTGTTGCCCGCGTGTATGTCGGAAATTATCCCGCGGGAACCTTCTACCGGGATGAAAAGTATCCTATGTCTTAATATACTAGCTGTTGCCAGCGGCTTCGCCCGCGTGTATGTCGGAAATTATCCCGCGGGAATCTTCTACCGGGATGAAAAGTATCCTATGTCTTAATATACTAGCTGTTGCCCGCGTGTATTTTGGAAATTATCCCGCGGGAACCTTCTACCGGGATGAAAAGTATCCTATGTCTTAATATACTAGCTGTTGCCAGCGGCTTCGCCCGCGTGTATGTCGGAAATTATCCCGCGGGAACCTTCCACCGGGATAAAAGTTTCCTATGTCTTAATATACTAGCTGTTGCCAGCGCCTTCGCTCGCGTGTATGTCGGAAATTATCCCACGGGAACCTTCTACCGGGATGAAAAGTATCCTATGTCTTAATATACTAGCTGTTGCCAGCGGCTTCGCCCGCGTGTATGTCGGAAATTATCCCGCGGGAACCTTCTACCGGGATGAAAAGTATCCTATGTCTTAATATACTAGCTGTTGCCAGCGTGTATGTCGGAAATTATCCCACGGGAACCTTCTACCGGGATGAATAGTATCCTATGTCTTAATATACTAGCTGTTGCCAGCGGCTTCGCCCGCGTGTATGTCGGAAACTATCCCGCGGGAACCTTCTACCGGGATGAAAAGTATCCTTTGTCTTAATATACTAGCTGTTGCCAGCGTGTATGTCAGAAATTATCCCACGGGAACCTTCTACCGGGATGAAAAGTATCCTATGTCTTAATATACTAGCTGTTGCCCGCGTGTATGTCGGAAATTATCCCACGGGAACCTTCTTCCGGGATGAAAAGTATCCTATGTCTTAATATACTAGCTGTTGCCCGCGTGTATGTCGGAATTTATCCCACGGGAACCTTCTACCGGGATGAAAAGTATCCTATGTCTTAATATACTAGCTGTTGCCCGCGTGTATGTCGGAAATTATCCCACGGGAACCTTCTACCGGGATGAAAAGTATCCTATGTCTTAATATACTAGCTGTTGCCCGCGTGTATGTCGGAAATTGTCCCACGGGAACCTTCTACCGGGATGAAAAGTATCCTATGTCTTACTATACTAGCTGTTGCCAGCGTGTATGTCGGAAAATATCCCACGGGAACCTTCTACCGGGATGAAAAGTATCCTATGTCTTAATATACTAGCTGTTGCCAGCGTGTATGTCGGAAAATATCCCACGGGAACCTTCTACCGGGATGAAAAGTATCCTATGTCTTAATATACTAGCTGTTGCCCGCGTGTATGTCGGAAATTATCCCACGGGAACCTTCTACCGGGATGAAAAGTATCCTATGTCTTAATATACTAGCTGTTGCCCGCGTGTATGTCGGAAATTATCCCGCGGGAACCTTCTACCGAGATGAAAAGTATCCTATGTCTTAATATACTAGCTGTAGCCAGCGGCTTCGCCCGCGTGTATGTCGGAAATTATCCCGCGGGAACCTTCTACCGGGATGAAAAGTATCCTATGTCTTAATATACTAGCTGTTGCCCGCGTGTATGTCGGAAATTATCCCACGGGAACCTTCTACCGGGATGAAAAGTATCCTATGTCTTAATATACTAGCTGTTGCCCGCGTGTATGTCGGAAATTATCCCACGGGAACCTTCTACCGGGATGAAAAGTATCCTATGTCTTAATATACTAGCTGTTGCCAGCGGCTTCGCCCGCGTGTGTGTCGGAAATTATCCCGCGGGAACCTTCTACCGGGATGAAAAGTATCCTATGTCTTAATATACTAGCTGTTGCCAGCGGCTTTGCCCGCGTGTATGTCGGAAATTATCCCGCGGGAACCTTCTACCGGGATGAAAAGTATCCTATGTCCTAATATACTAGCTGTTGCCTGCGTGTATGTCGGAAATTATCCCACGGGAACCTTCTACCGGGATGAAAAGTATCCTATGTCTTAATATACTAGCTGTTGCCCGCGTGTATGTCGGAAATTATCCCACGGGAACCTTCTACCGGGATGAAAAGTATCCTATGTCTTAATATACTAGCTGTAGCCCGCGTGTATGTCGGAAATTATCCCACGGGAACCTTCTACCGGGATGAAAAGTATCCTATGTCTTAATATACTAGCTGTTGCCAGCGGCTTCGCCCGCGTGTATGTCGGAAATTATCCCACGGGAACCTTCTACCGGGATGAAAAGTATCCTATGTCTTAATATACTAGCTGTTGCCAGCGTGCATGTCGGAAATTATCCCACGGGAACCTTCTACCGGGATGAAAAGTATCCTATGTCTTAATATACTAGCTGTTGCCCGCGTGTATGTCGGAAATTATCCCGCGGGAACCTTCTACCGGGATGAAAAGTATCCTATGTCTTAATATACTAGCTGTTGCCCGCGTGTATGTCGGAAATTATCCCACGGGAACCTTCTACCGGGATGAAAAGTATCCTATGTCTTAATATACTAGCTGTTGCCCGCGTGTATGTCGCAAATTATCCCACGGGAACCTTCTACCGGGATGAAAAGTGTCCTATGTCTTAATATACTAGCTGTTGCCCGCGTGTATGTCGGAAATTATCCCACGGGAACCTTCTACCGGGATGAAAAGTATCTTATGTCTTAATATACTAGCTGTTGCCCGCGTGTATGTCGGAAATTATCCCACGGGAACCTTCTACCGGGATGAAAAGTATCCTATGTCTTACTATACTAGCTGTTGCCAGCGGCTTCGCCCGCGTGTATATCGGAAATTATCCCACGGGAACCTTCTACCGGGATGAAAAGTATCCTATGTCTTAATATACTAGCTGTTGCCAGCGGCTTCGCCCGCGTGTATGTCGGAAATTATCCCGCGGGAACCTTCCACCGGGATGAAAAGTTTCCTATGTCTTAAAATACTAGCTGTTGCCAGCGGCTTCGCCCGCGTGTATGTCGGAAATTATCCCGCGGGAACCTTCTACCGGGATGAAAAGTATCCTATGTCTTAATAAACTAGCTGTTGCCTGCGTGTATGTCGGAAATTATCCCCCGGGAACCTTCTACCGGGATGAAAAGTATCCTATGTCTTAATATACTAGCTGTTGCCAGCGGCTTCGCCCGCGTGTGTGTCGGAAATTATCCCGCGGGAACCTTCTACCGGGATGAAAAGTATCCTATGTCTTAATATACTAGCTGTTGCCAGCGGCTTCGCCCGCGTGTATGTCGGAAATTATCCCGCGGGAACTTTCTACCGGGATGAAAAGTATCCTATGTCCTAATATACTAGCTGTTGCCTGCGTGTATGTCGGAAATTATCCCACGGGAACCTTCTACCGGGATAAAAAGTATCCTATGTCTTAATATACTAGCTGTTGCCCGCGTGTATGTCGGAAATTATCCCACGGGAACCTTCTACCGGGATGAAAAGTATCCTATGTCTTAATATACTAGCTGTAGCCCGCGTGTATGTCGGAAATTATCCCACGGGAACCTTCTACCGGGATGAAAAGTATCCTATGTCTTAATATACTAGCTGTTGCCCGCGTGTATGTCGGAAATTATCCCACGGGAACCTTCTACCGGGATGAAAAGTATCCTATGTCTTAATATACTAGCTGTTGCCAGCGGCTTCGCCCGCGTGTGTGTCGGAAATTATCCCGCGGGAACCTTCTACCGGGATGAAAAGTATCCTATGTCTTAATATACTAGCTAATGCCAGCGGCTTCGCCCGCGTGTATGTCGGAAATTATCCCGCGGGAACCTTCTACCGGGATGAAAAGTATCCTATGTCCTAATATACTAGCTGTTGCCTGCGTGTATGTCGGAAATTATCCCACGGGAACCTTCTACCGGGATGAAAAGTATCCTATGTCTTAATATACTAGCTGTTGCCCGCGTGTATGTCGGAAATTATCCCACGGGAACCTTCTACCGGGATGAAAAGTATCCTATGTCTTAATATACTAGCTGTAGCCCGCGTGTATGTCGGAAATTATCCCACGGGAACCTTCTACCGGGATGAAAAGTATCCTATGTCTTAATATACTAGCTGTTGCCAGCGGCTTCGCCCGCGTGTATGTCGGAAATTATCCCACGGGAACCTTCTACCGGGATGAAAAGTATCCTATGTCTTAATATACTAGCTGTTGCCAGCGTGCATGTCGGAAATTATCCCACGGGAACCTTCTACCGGGATGAAAAGTATCCTATGTCTTAATATACTAGCTGTTGCCCGCGTGTATGTCGGAAATTATCCCGCGGGAACCTTCTACCGGGATGAAAAGTATCCTATGTCTTAATATACTAGCTGTTGCCCGCGGCTTCGCCCGCGTGTATGTCGGAAATTATCCCACGGGAACCTTCTACCGGGATGAAAAGTATCCTATGTCTTAATATACTAGCTGTTGCCCGCGTGTATGTCGCAAATTATCCCACGGGAACCTTCTACCGGGATGAAAAGTGTCCTATGTCTTAATATACTAGCTGTTGCCCGCGTGTATGTCGGAAATTATCCCACGGGAACCTTCTACCGGGATGAAAAGTATCTTATGTCTTAATATACTAGCTGTTGCCCGCGTGTATGTCGGAAATTATCCCACGGGAACCTTCTACCGGGATGAAAAGTATCCTATGTCTTACTATACTAGCTGTTGCCAGCGGCTTCGCCCGCGTGTATATCGGAAATTATCCCACGGGAACCTTCTACCGGGATGAAAAGTATCCTATGTCTTAATATACTAGCTGTTGCCAGCGGCTTCGCCCGCGTGTATGTCGGAAATTATCCCGCGGGAACCTTCCACCGGGATGAAAAGTTTCCTATGTCTTAATATACTAGCTGTTGCCAGCGGCTTCGCCCGCGTGTATGTCGGAAATTATCCCGCGGGAACCTTCTACCGGGATGAAAAGTATCCTATGTCTTAATAAACTAGCTGTTGCCTGCGTGTATGTCGGAAATTATCCCCCGGGAACCTTCTACCGGGATGAAAAGTATCCTATGTCTTAATATACTAGCTGTTGCCAGCGGCTTCGCCCGCGTGTATGTCGGAAATTATCCCACGGGAATCTTCTACCGGGATGAAAAGTATCCTATGTCTTAATATACTAGCTGTTGCCAGCGTGTATGTCGGAAATTATCCCACGGGAACCTTCTACCGGGATGAAAAGTATCCTATGTCTTAATATACTAGCTGTTGCCCGCGTGTATGTCGGAAATTATCCCGCGGGAACCTTCTACCGGGATGAAAAGTATGCTATGTCTTAATATACTAGCTGTTGCCAGCGGCTTCGCCCGCGTGTATGTCGGAAATTATCCCGCGGGAATCTTCTACCGGGATGAAAAGTATCCTATGTCTTAATATACTAGCTGTTGCCCGCGTGTATTTTGGAAATTATCCCGCGGGAACCTTCTACCGGGATGAAAAGTATCCTATGTCTTAATATACTAGCTGTTGCCAGCGGCTTCGCCCGCGTGTATGTCGGAAATTATCCCGCGGGAACCTTCCACCGGGATAAAAGTTTCCTATGTCTTAATATACTAGCTGTTGCCAGCGCCTTCGCTCGCGTGTATGTCGGAAATTATCCCACGGGAACCTTCTACCGGGATGAAAAGTATCCTATGTCTTAATATACTAGCTGTTGCCAGCGGCTTCGCCCGCGTGTATGTCGGAAATTATCCCGCGGGAACCTTCTACCGGGATGAAAAGTATCCTATGTCTTAATATACTAGCTGTTGCCAGCGTGTATGTTGGAAATTATCCCACGGGAACCTTCTACCGGGATGAATAGTATCCTATGTCTTAATATACTAGCTGTTGCCAGCGGCTTCGCCCGCGTGTATGTCGGAAACTATCCCGCGGGAACCTTCTACCGGGATGAAAAGTATCCTTTGTCTTAATATACTAGCTGTTGCCAGCGTGTATGTCAGAAATTATCCCACGGGAACCTTCTACCGGGATGAATAGTATCCTATGTCTTAATATACTAGCTGTTGCCAGCGGCTTCGCCCGCGTGTATGTCGGAAATTATCCCACGGGAACCTTCTACCGGGATGAAAAGTATCCTATGTCTTAATATACTAGCTGTTGCCAGCGTGCATGTCGGAAATTATCCCACGGGAACCTTCTACCGGGATGAAAAGTATCCTATGTCTTAATATACTAGCTGTTGCCCGCGTGTATGTCGGAAATTATCCCGCGGGAACCTTCTACCGGGATGAAAAGTATCCTATGTCTTAATATACTAGCTGTTGCCCGCGGCTTCGCCCGCGTGTATGTCGGAAATTATCCCACGGGAACCTTCTACCGGGATGAAAAGTATCCTATGTCTTAATATACTAGCTGTTGCCCGCGTGTATGTCGCAAATTATCCCACGGGAACCTTCTACCGGGATGAAAAGTGTCCTATGTCTTAATATACTAGCTGTTGCCCGCGTGTATGTCGGAAATTATCCCACGGGAACCTTCTACCGGGATGAAAAGTATCTTATGTCTTAATATACTAGCTGTTGCCCGCGTGTATGTCGGAAATTATCCCACGGGAACCTTCTACCGGGATGAAAAGTATCCTATGTCTTACTATACTAGCTGTTGCCAGCGGCTTCGCCCGCGTGTATATCGGAAATTATCCCACGGGAACCTTCTACCGGGATGAAAAGTGTCCTATGTCTTAATATACTAGCTGTTGCCCGCGTGTATGTCGGAAATTATCCCACGGGAACCTTCTACCGGGATGAAAAGTATCTTATGTCTTAATATACTAGCTGTTGCCCGCGTGTATGTCGGAAATTATCCCGCGGGAACCTTCCACCGGGATGAAAAGTTTCCTATGTCTTAATATACTAGCTGTTGCCAGCGGCTTCGCCCGCGTGTATGTCGGAAATTATCCCGCGGGAACCTTCTACCGGGATGAAAAGTATCCTATGTCTTAATAAACTAGCTGTTGCCTGCGTGTATGTCGGAAATTATCCCCCGGGAACCTTCTACCGGGATGAAAAGTATCCTATGTCTTAATATACTAGCTGTTGCCAGCGGCTTCGCCCGCGTGTATGTCGGAAATTATCCCACGGGAATCTTCTACCGGGATGAAAAGTATCCTATGTCTTAATATACTAGCTGTTGCCAGCGTGTATGTCGGAAATTATCCCACGGGAACCTTCTACCGGGATGAAAAGTATCCTATGTCTTAATATACTAGCTGTTGCCCGCGTGTATGTCGGAAATTATCCCGCGGGAACCTTCTACCGGGATGAAAAGTATGCTATGTCTTAATATACTAGCTGTTGCCAGCGGCTTCGCCCGCGTGTATGTCGGAAATTATCCCGCGGGAATCTTCTACCGGGATGAAAAGTATCCTATGTCTTAATATACTAGCTGTTGCCCGCGTGTATTTTGGAAATTATCCCGCGGGAACCTTCTACCGGGATGAAAAGTATCCTATGTCTTAATATACTAGCTGTTGCCAGCGGCTTCGCCCGCGTGTATGTCGGAAATTATCCCGCGGGAACCTTCCACCGGGATAAAAGTTTCCTATGTCTTAATATACTAGCTGTTGCCAGCGCCTTCGCTCGCGTGTATGTCGGAAATTATCCCACGGGAACCTTCTACCGGGATGAAAAGTATCCTATGTCTTAATATACTAGCTGTTGCCAGCGGCTTCGCCCGCGTGTATGTCGGAAATTATCCCGCGGGAACCTTCTACCGGGATGAAAAGTATCCTATGTCTTAATATACTAGCTGTTGCCAGCGTGTATGTTGGAAATTATCCCACGGGAACCTTCTACCGGGATGAATAGTATCCTATGTCTTAATATACTAGCTGTTGCCAGCGGCTTCGCCCGCGTGTATGTCGGAAACTATCCCGCGGGAACCTTCTACCGGGATGAAAAGTATCCTTTGTCTTAATATACTAGCTGTTGCCAGCGTGTATGTCAGAAATTATCCCACGGGAACCTTCTACCGGGATGAAAAGTATCCTATGTCTTAATATACTAGCTGTTGCCCGCGTGTATGTCGGAAATTATCCCACGGGAACCTTCTTCCGGGATGAAAAGTATCCTATGTCTTAATATACTAGCTGTTGCCCGCGTGTATGTCGGAATTTATCCCACGGGAACCTTCTACCGGGATGAAAAGTATCCTATGTCTTAATATACTAGCTGTTGCCAGCGGCTTCGCCCGCGTGTATGTCGGAAATTATCCCGCGGGAACCTTCTACTGAGATGAAAAGTATCCTATGTCTTACTATACTAGCTGTTGCCAGCGTGTATGTCGGAAAATATCCCACGGGAACCTTCTACCGGGATGAAAAGTATCCTATGTCTTAATATACTAGCTGTTGCCAGCGTGTATGTCGGAAAATATCCCACGGGAACCTTCTACCGGGATGAAAAGTATCCTATGTCTTAATATACTAGCTGTTGCCCGCGTGTATGTCGGAAATTATCCCACGGGAACCTTCTACCGGGATGAAAAGTATCCTATGTCTTAATATACTAGCTGTTGCCCGCGTGTATGTCGGAAATTATCCCGCGGGAACCTTCTACCGAGATGAAAAGTATCCTATGTCTTAATATACTAGCTGTAGCCAGCGGCTTCGCCCGCGTGTATGTCGGAAATTATCCCGCGGGAACCTTCTACCGGGATGAAAAGTATCCTATGTCTTAATATACTAGCTGTTGCCCGCGTGTATGTCGGAAATTATCCCACGGGAACCTTCTACCGGGATGAAAAGTATCCTATGTCTTAATATACTAGCTGTTGCCCGCGTGTATGTCGGAAATTATCCCACGGGAACCTTCTACCGGGATGAAAAGTATCCTATGTCTTAATAAACTAGCTGTTGCCAGCGGCTTCGCCCGCGTGTGTGTCGGAAATTATCCCGCGGGAACCTTCTACCGGGATGAAAAGTATCCTATGTCTTATTATACTAGCTGTTGCCAGCGGCTTCGCCCGCGTGTATGTCGGAAATTATCCCGCGGGAACCTTCTACCCGGATGAAAAGTATCCTATGTCCTAATATACTAGCTTTTGCCCGCGTGTATGTCGGAAATTATCCCACGGGAACCTTCTACCGGGATGAAAAGTATCCTATGTCTTAATATACTAGCTGTTGCCCGCGTGTATGTCGGAAATTATCCCACGGGAACCTTCTACCGGGATGAAAAGTATCCTATGTCTTAATATACTAGCTGTAGCCCGCGTGTATGTCGGAAATTATCCCACGGGAACCTTCTACCGGGATGAAAAGTATCCTATGTCTTAATATACTAGCTGTTGCCAGCGGCTTCGCCCGCGTGTATGTCGGAAATTATCCCACGGGAACCTTCTACCGGGATGAAAAGTATCCTATGTCTTAATATACTAGCTGTTGCCAGCGTGTATGTCGGAAATTATCCCACGGGAACCTTCTACCGGGATGAAATTATCCTATGTCTTAATATACTAGCTGTTGCCCGCGTGTATGTCGGAAATTATCCCGCGGGAACCTTCTACCGGGATGAAAAGTATCCTATGTCTTAATATACTAGCTGTTGCCCGCGGCTTCGCCCGCGTGTATGTCGGAAATTATCCCACGGGAACCTTCTACCGGGATGAAAAGTATCCTATGTCTTAATATACTAGCTGTTGCCCGCGTGTATGTCGCAAATTATCCCACGGGAACCTTCTACCGGGATGAAAAGTGTCCTATGTCTTAATATACTAGCTGTTGCCCGCGTGTATGTCGGAAATTATCCCACGGGAACCTTCTACCGGGATGAAAAGTATCTTATGTCTTAATATACTAGCTGTTGCCCGCGTGTATGTCGGAAATTATCCCACGGGAACCTTCTACCGGGATGAAAAGTATCCTATGTCTTACTATACTAGCTGTTGCCAGCGGCTTCGCCCGCGTGTATATCGGAAATTATCCCACGGGAACCTTCTACCGGGATGAAAAGTATCCTATGTCTTAATATACTAGCTGTTGCCAGCGGCTTCGCCCGCGTGTATGTCGGAAATTATCCCGCGGGAACCTTCCACCGGGATGAAAAGTTTCCTATGTCTTTATATACTAGCTGTTGCCAGCGGCTTCGCCCGCGTGTATGTCGGAAATTATCCCGCGGGAACCTTCTACCGGGATGAAAAGTATCCTATGTCTTAATAAACTAGCTGTTGCCTGCGTGTTTGTCGGAAATTATCCCCCGGGAACCTTTTACCGGGATGAAAAGTATCCTATGTCTTAATATACTAGCTGTTGCCAGCGGCTTCGCCCGCGTGTATGTCGGAAATTATCCCACGGGAATCTTCTACCGGGATGAAAAGTATCCTATGTCTTAATATACTAGCTGTTGCCAGCGTGTATGTCGGAAATTATCCCACGGGAACCTTCTACCGGGATGAAAAGTATCCTATGTCTTAATATACTAGCTGTTGCCCGCGTGTATGTCGGAAATTATCCCGCGGGAACCTTCTACCGGGATGAAAAGTATCCTATGTCTTAATATACTAGCTGTTGCCAGCGGCTTCGCCCGCGTGTATGTCGGAAATTATCCCGCGGGAATCTTCTACCGGGATGAAAAGTATCCTATGTCTTAATATACTAGCTGTTGCCCGCGTGTATTTTGGAAATTATCCCGCGGGAACCTTCTACCGGGATGAAAAGTATCCTATGTCTTAATATACTAGCTGTTGCCAGCGGCTTCGCCCGCGTGTATGTCGGAAATTATCCCGCGGGAAACTTCCACCGGGATAAAAGTTTCCTATGTCTTAATATACTAGCTGTTGCCAGCGCCTTCGCTCGCGTGTATGTCGGAAATTATCCCACGGGAACCTTCTACCGGGATGAAAAGTATCCTATGTCTTAATATACTAGCTGTTGCCAGCGGCTTCGCCCGCGTGTATGTCGGAAATTATCCCGCGGGAACCTTCTACCGGGATGAAAAGTATCCTATGTCTTAATATACTAGCTGTTGCCAGCGTGTATGTCGGAAATTATCCCACGGGAACCTTCTACCGGGATGAATAGTATCCTATGTCTTAATATACTAGCTGTTGCCAGCGGCTTCGCCCGCGTGTATGTCGGAAACTATCCCGCGGGAACCTTCTACCGGGATGAAAAGTATCCTATGTCTTAATATACTAGCTGTTGCCAGCGTGTATGTCAGAAATTATCCAACGGGAACCTTCTACCGGGATGAAAAGTATCCTATGTCTTAATATACTAGCTGTTGCCCGCGTGTATGTCGGAAATTATCCCACGGGAACCTTCTTCCGGGATGAAAAGTATCCTATGTCTTAATATACTAGCTGTTGCCCGCGTGTATGTCGGAATTAATCCCACGGGAACCTTCTACCGGGATGAAAAGTATCCTATGTCTTAATATACTAGCTGTTGCCAGCGGCTTCGCCCGAGTGTATGTCGGAAATTATCCCGCGGGAACCTTCTACTGAGATGAAAAGTATCCTATGTCTTAATATACTAGCTGTAGCCAGCGGCTTCGCCCGCGTGTATGTCGGAAATTATCCCGCGGGAACCTTCTACCGGGATGAAAAGTATCCTATGTCTTAATATACTAGCTGTTGCCCGCGTGTATGTCGGAAATTATCCCACGGGAACCTTCTACCGGGATGAAAAGTATCCTATGTCTTAATATACTAGCTGTTGCCAGCGGCTTCGCCCGCGTGTGTGTCGGAAATTATCCCGCGGGAACCTTCTACCGGGATGAAAAGTATCCTATGTCTTATCATACTAGCTGATGCCCGCGTGTATGTCGGAAATTATCCCACGGGAACCTTCTACCGGGATAAAAAGTATCCTATGTCTTAATATACTAGCTGTGGCCCGCGTGTATGTCGGAAATTATCCCACGGGAACCTTCTACCGGGATGAAAAGTATCCTATGTCTTAATATACTAGCTGTTGCCCGCGTGTATGTCGGAAATTATCCCACGGGAACCTTCTACCGGAATGAAAAGTATCCTATGTCTTAATATACTAGCTGTTGCCAGCGGCTTCGCCCGCGTGTGTGTCGGAAATTATCCCACGGGAACCTTCTACCGGGATGAAAAGTATCCTATGTCTTAATATACTAGCTGTTGCCAGCGGCTTCGCTCGCGTGTATTTCGGAAATTATCCCGCGGGAACCTTCTACCGGGATGAAAAGTATCCTATGTCTTAATATACTAGCTGTTGCCCGCGTGTATGTCGGAAATTATCCCACGGGAACCTTCTACCGGGATGAAAAGTATCCTATGTCTTAATAAACTAGCTGTTGCCCGCGTGTATGTCGGAAATTATCCCACGGGAACCTTCTACCGGGATGAAAAGTATCCTATGTCTTAATATACTAGCTGTTGCCAGCGGCTTCGCCCGCGTGTATGTCGGAAATTATCCCGCGGGAACCTTCTACCGGGATGAAAAGTATCCTATGTCTTAATATACTAGCTGTTGCCCGCGTGTATGTCGGAAATTATCCCACGGGAACCTTCTACCGGGATGAAAAGTATCCTATGTCTTAATATACTAGCTGTTGCCCGCGTGTATGTCGGAAATTATCCCACGGGAACCTTCTACCGGGATGAAAAGTATCCTATGTCTTAATATACTAGCTGTAGCCCGCGTGTATGTTGGAAATTATCCCACGGGAACCTTCTACCGGGATGAAAAGTATCCTATGTCTTAATATACTAGCTGTTGCCAGCGCCTTCGCTCGCGTGTATGTCGGAAATTATCCCACGGGAACCTTCTACCGAGATGAATAGTATCCTATGTCTTAATATACTAGCTGTTGCCAGCAGCTTCGCCCGCGTGTATGTCGGAAATTATCCCGCGGGAACCTTCTACCGGGATGAAAAGTATCCTATGTCTTAATATACTAGCTGTTACCAGCGGCTTCGCCCGCGTGTATGTCGGAAATTATCCCGCGGGAACCTTCTACCGGGATGAAAAGTATCCTATGTCTTAAAATACTAGCTGTTGCCAGCGTGTATGTCGGAAATTATCCCACGGGAACCTTCTACCGGGATGAAAAGTATCCTATGTCTTAATATACTAGCTGTTGCCCGCGTGTATGTCGGAAATTATCCCACGGGAACCTTCTACCGGGATGAAAAGTATCCTCTGTCTTAATATGCTAGCTGTTGCCCGCGTGTATGTCGGAAATTATCCCACGGGAACCTTCTACCGGGATGAAAAGTATGCTATGTCTTAATATACTAGCTGTTGCCAGCGGCTTCGCCCGCGTGTATGTCGGAAATTATCCCACGGGAATCTTCTACCGGGATGAAAAGTATCCTTTGTCTTAATATACTAGCTGTTGCCAGCGTGTATGTCGGAAATTATCCCGCGGGAATCTTCTACCGGGATGAAAAGTATCCTATGTCTTAATATACTAGCTGTTGCCAGCGGCTACGCCCGCGTGTATGTCGGAAATTATCCCACGGGAACCTTCTACCGGGATGAAAAGTATCCTATGTCTTAATCTACTAGCTGTTGCCAGCGTGTATGTCAGAAATTATCCCACGGGAACCTTCTACCGGGATAAAAATTATCCTATGTCTTAATATACTAGCTGTTGCCCGCGTGTATGTCGGAAATTATCCCACGGGAACCTTCTACCGGGATGAAAAGTATCCTATGTCTTAATATACTAGCTGTTGCCAGCGTGTATGTCGGAAATTATCCCACGGGAACCTTCTACCGGGATAAAAATTATCCTATGTCTTAATAAACTAGCTGTTGCCCGCGTGTATGTCGGAAATTATCCCACGGGAACCTTCTACCGGGATGAAAAGTATCCTATGTCTTAATATACTAGCTGTTGCCCGCGTGTATGTCGGAAATTATCCCACGGGAACCTTCTACCGGGATGAAAAGTATCCTATGTCTTGATATACTAGCTGTTGCCAGCGGCTTCGCTCGCGTGTATGTCGGAAATTATCCCGCGGGAACCTTCTACCGGGATGAAAAGTATCCTATGTCTTGATATACTAGCTGTTGCCAGCGGCTTCGCCCGCGTGTGTGTCGGAAATTATCCCGCGGGAACCTTCTACCGGGATGAAAAGTATACTATGTCTTAATATACTAGCTGTTGCCCGCGTGTATGTCGGAAATTATCCCACGGGAACATTCTTCCGGGATGAAAAGTATCCTATGTCTTAATATACCAGCTGTTGCCCGCGTGTATGTCGGAAATTATCCCACGGGAACCTTCTACCGGGATGAAAATTATCCTATGTCTTAATATACTAGCTGTTGCCCGCGTGTATGTCGGAAATTATCCCACGGGAACCTTCTACCGGGATGAAAAGTATCCTATGTCTTACTATACTAGCTGTTGCCAGCGGCTTCGCCCGCGTGTATATCGGAAATTATCCCACGGGAACCTTCTACCGGGATGAAAAGTATCCTATGTCTTAATATACTAGCTGTTGCCCGCGTGTATGTCGGAAATTATCCAACGGGAACCTTCTACCGGGATGAAAAGTATCCTATGTCTTACTATACTAGCTGTTGCCAGCGGCTTCGCCCGCATGTATATCGGAAATTATCCCACGGGAACCTTCTACCGGGATGAAAAGTATCCTATGTCTTAATATACTAGCTGTTGCCAGCGGCTTCGCCCGCGTGTATGTCGGAAATTATCCCGCGGGAACCTTCCACCGGGATGAAAAGTTTCCTATGTCTTAATATACTAGCTGTTGCCAGCGGCTTCGCCCGCGTGTATGTCGGAAATTATCCCGCGGGAACCTTCTACCGGGATGAAAAGTATCCTATGTCTTAATAAACTAGCTGTTGCCCGCGTGTATGTCGGAAATTATCCCACGGGAACCTTCTACCGGGATGAAAAGTATCCTATGTCTTAATATACTAGCTGTTGCCAGCGGCTTCGCCCGCGTGTATGTCGGAAATTATCCCACGGGAATCTTCTACCGGGATGAAAAGTATCTTATGTCTTAATATACTAGCTGTTGCCAGCGTGTATGTCGGAAATTATCCCACGGGAACCTTCTACCGGGATGAAAAGTTTCCTATGTCTTAATATACTAGCTGTTGCCCGCGTGTATGTCGGAAATTATCCCGCGGGAACCTTCTACCGGGATGAAAAGTATCCTATGTCTTAATATACTAGCTGTTGCCCGCGTGTATGTCGGAAATTATCCCACGGGAACCTTCTACCGGGATGAAAAGTATCCTTTGTCTTAATATACTAGCTGTTGCCCGCGTGTATGTCGGAAATTATCCCGCGGGAATCTTCTACCGGGATGAAAAGTATCCTATGTCTTAATCTACTAGCTGTTGCCCGCGTGTATGTCGGAAATTATCCCACGGGAACCTTCTACCGGGATGAAAAGTATGCTATGTCTTAATATACTAGCTGTTGCCAGCGGCTTCGCCCGCGTGTATGTCGGAAATTATCCCACGGGAATCTTCTACCGGGATGAAAAGTATCCTTTGTCTTAATATACTAGCTGTTGCCAGCGTGTATGTCGGAAATTATCCCGCGGGAATCTTCTACCGGGATGAAAAGTATCCTATGTCTTAATCTACTAGCTGTTGCCCGCGTGTATGTCGGAAATTATCCCACGGGAACCTTCTACCGGGATGAAAAGTATCCTATGTCTTAATATACTAGCTGTTGCCAGCGGCTACGCCCGCGTGTATGTCGGAAATTATCCCACGGGAACCTTCTACCGGGATGAAAAGTATCCTATGTCTTAATCTACTAGCTGTTGCCAGCGTGTATGTCAGAAATTATCCCACGGGAACCTTCTACCGGGATAAAAATTATCCTATGTCTTAATATACTAGCTGTTGCCCGCGTGTATGTCGGAAATTATCCCACGGGAACCTTCTACCGGGATGAAAAGTATCCTATGTCTTAATATACTAGCTGTTGCCAGCGTGTATGTCGGAAATTATCCCACGGGAACCTTCTACCGGAATGAAAAGTATGCTATGTCTTAATATACTAGCTGTTGCCAGCGGCGTCGCCCGCGTGTATGTCGGAAATTATCCCGCGGGAACCTTCTACCGGGATGAAAAGTATCCTATGTCTTAATATACTAGCTGTTGCCCGCGTGTATGTCGGAAATTATCCCACGGGAACCTTCTACCGGGATGAAAAGTATCCTATGTCTTAATATACTAGCTGTTGCCCGCGTGTATGTGGGAAATTATCCCACGGGAACCTTCTACCGGGATGAAAAGTATCCTATGTCTTAATATACTAGCTGTTGCCCGCGTGTATGTCGGAAATTATTCCGCGGGAACCTTCTACCGAGATGAAAAGTATCCTATGTCTTAATATACTAGCTGTAGCCAGCGGCTTCGCCCGCGTGTATGTCGGAAATTATCCCGCGGGAACCTTCTACCGGGATGAAAAGTATCCTATGTCTTAATATACTAGCTGTTGCCCGCGTGTATGTCGGAAATTATCCCACGGGAACCTTCTACCGGGATGAAAAGTATCCTATGTCTTAATATACTAGCTGTTGCCAGCGGCTTCGCTCGCGTGTATGTCGGAAATTATCCCGCGGGAACCTTCTACCGGGATGAAAAGTATCCTATGTCTTAATATACTAGCTGTTGCCAGCGGCTTCGCCCGCGTGTGTGTCGGAAATTATCCCGCGGGAACCTTCTACCGGGATGAAATGTATCCTATGTCTTAATATACTAGCTGTTGCCTGCGTGTATGTCGGAAATTATCCCACGGGAACATTCTTCCGGGATGAAAAGTATCCTATGTCTTAATATACCAGCTGTTGCCCGCGTGTATGTCGGAAATTATCCCGCGGGAACCTTCTACCGGGATGAAAAGTATCCTATGTCTTAATATACTAGCTGTTGCCCGCGTGTATGTCGGAAATTATCCCACGGGAACCTTCTACCGGGATGAAAAGTATCCTATGTCTTAATATACTAGCTGTTGCCCGCGTGTATGTCGGAAATTATCCCACGGGAACCTTCTACCGGGATGAAAAGTATCCTATGTCTTAATATACTAGCTGTAGCCCGCGTGTATGTTGGAAATTATCCCACGGGAACCTTCTACCGGGATGAAAAGTATCCTATGTCTTAATATACTAGCTGTTGCCCGCGTGTATGTCTGAAATTATCCCACGGGAACCTTCTACCGGGATGAAAAGTATCCTATGTCTTAATATACTAGCTGTTGCTTGCGTGTATGTCTGAAATTATCCCACGGGAACCTTCTACCGGGATGAAAAGTATCCTATGTCTTAATATAATAGCTGTTGCCAGCGGCTTCGCCCGCGTGTATGTCGGAAATTATCCCGCGGGAACCTTCCACCGGGATGAAAAGTTTCCTATGTCTTAATATACTAGCTGTTGCCAGCGGCTTCGCCCGCGTGTATGTCGGAAATTATCCCGCGGGAACCTTCTACCGGGATGAAAAGTATCCTATGTCTTAATATACTAGCTGTTGCCAGCGGCTTCGCCCGCGTGTATGTCGGAAATTATCCTGCGGGAACCTTCCACCGGGATGAAAAGTTTCCTATGTCTTAATATACTAGCTGTTGCCCGCGTGTATTTCGGAAATTATCCCACGGGAACCTTCAACCGGGATGAAAAGTATCCTATGTCTTAATAAACTAGCTGTTGCCCGCGTGTATGTCGGAAATTATCCCGCGGGAACCTTCTACTGGGATGAAAAGTATCCTATGTCTTAATATACTAGCTGTTGCTAGCGGCTTCGCCCGCGTGTATGTCGGAAATTATCCCACGGGAACCTTCTACCGGGATGAAAAGTATCCTATGTCTTAATATACTAGCTGTTGCCCGCGTGTATGTCGGAAATTATCCCATGGGAACCTTCTACCGGGATGAAAAGTATCCTATGTCTTAATATACTAGCTGTTGCCCGCGTGTATGTCTGAAATTATCCCACGGGAACCTTCTACCGGGATGAAAAGTATCCTATGTCTTAATATACTTGCTGTTGCCAGCGGCTTCGCCCGCGTGTATGTCGGAAATCATCCCGCGGGAACCTTCTACCGGGATGAAAAGTATCCTATGTCTTAATATACTAGCTGTTGCCAGCGCCTTCGCTCGCGTGTATTTTGGAAATTATCCCACGGGAACCTTCTACCGGGATGAAAAGTATCCTATGTCTTAATATACTAGCTGTTGCCAGCGTGTATGTCGGAAATTATCCCACGGGAACCTTCTACCGGGATGAAAAGTATCCTATGTCTTAATATACTAGCTGTTGCTAGCGGCTTCGCCCGCGTGTATGTCTGAAATTATCCCACGGGAACCTTCTACCGGGATGAAAAGTATCCTATGTCTTAATATAATAGCTGTTGCCAGCGGCTTCGCCCGCGTGTATGTCGGAAATTATCCCGCGGGAACCTTCCACCGGGATGAAAAGTTTCCTATGTCTTAATATACTAGCTGTTGCCAGCGGCTTCGCCCGCGTGTATGTCGGAAATTATCCTGCGGGAACCTTCCACCGGGATGAAAAGTTTCCTATGTCTTAATATACTAGCTGTTGCCCGCGTGTATTTCGGAAATTATCCCACGGGAACCTTCAACCGGGATGAAAAGTATCCTATGTCTTAATAAACTAGCTGTTGCCCGCGTGTATGTCGGAAATTATCCCGCGGGAACCTTCTACTGGGATGAAAAGTATCCTATGTCTTAATATACTAGCTGTTGCCAGCGGCTTCGCCCGCGTGTATGTCGGAAATTATCCCGCGGGAACCTTCCACCGGGATGAAAAGTTTCCTATGTCTTAATATACTAGCTGTTGCCCGCGTGTATGTCGTTGTTGACGTTTGACGTCTTTGTCGGTGTGGCTCTCTGTCCAAATATTTTCTAATAACAAATAGAAATCAAAGTCAATGTGCATTGGAATTCGTTTAATAGTGATCATAGTGGCAATCAGCTAAACATACATTGTAGTGAGCAATAAATAGTGCGTTTAAGGTCCGTAAATCATATAAACATTACATCACAAATTAACGGAATTTTATGGTTACCCTCCATTAATAATAATATTCGGTAACGTCGCCTTGACTACACAGCTATCTGTCTTGCTGGCGGCAAACGACCTATAGATCCGTGACGGGAAGCGTTGATGCCGCAAACTAGAGAACATCCCTGAAACCATCTGCTAAGCAAGTTCACTAGTCGTCACAAAACATGCCGGGCAACAAGTGTGGGGGTTGCGGACGCTTCATATTTACGACAGAGGGTGCTCGGTGTGGCAAGTGCCAGGTGCTATATCACAGAGTGTGTGTGGGTGTCCCTACAAAGGCCACCATAACACCTAACTGGCGTTGTCCCGAGTGCAAGAAGAATATTGCTCGAGACAACAGGTCCGAAACCCCTGTCGGAGGTCCCGTGCAGAGCTCTTCCACTGATAACACTGGGATAGCAGTTATGGCGGGCTCTAGTACACCTAATAGTCTCAGTCCTGTTAATGCGGCCGCGACTCCCTCGCCGTCTGACATTGCAAGTGCCGACGTCACCACTAGGGAATTGTCGCCTGTAGCTAGTACCGACCTGCAGGTGATCATTGGGGAGTTGAGGGCAGTACGTGCGGAGATTCAGGTTTTTAGAAAGGAGATGGAGGTGGAAATGGCGGAGCTTAAAACCACCTTAAATACCTGCAGCACGCGTATCGACGGTCTAGAGGCAAGGGTGGACGCACTGGAACAACGTGCTACTTCGGGCTCAGCAAACTCGACCAACGTTGACCAGATTGTGGAGGAGCTGAGGCGAGAGATCAACGACAGGGACCAGGATCTTCTTGCTAATGACATAGACTGTAATTAGCAAGGCTGCCTCTGTTAGCAATAAAAAGCTCTGGGAAGCCGTAAAGACAGTGACAAATACAAAAAAATGCAAAGACGTCCCTACGGAACTACTATCTAAAAGCAATCCTCACGAGGACTTGAACAATATAAATTCATTTGTTGCTAACATGGGCAAAAATCTTGCAGAGAAAATATCTAGCAATAATCGATTCCCTGAAGTACACACTAAAAACTCATTCATACAATCATTTGTTTTACTTCCCACCGATACAGCTGAGGTGGAACAAATCATCCAAGGCCTTAAAAACGACTGTGCGGTTGGTCGCGACAACATCCCTCCTATCTTCCTTAAGCGTTATAGAGATATTGTACTACCACCTTTGACTTATATTTGTAATCTGGCCTTTTCAACTGGCACTTTCCCAAACTCTCTTAAACTTGCCGAAATCCATCCTATACATAAGGGCGGGGACAGGGGCTGTGTCAATAACTTTAGACCTATTTCCATTTTGCCAACGGTATCCAAGATTCTGGAAAGGTTAATAAACAAACGTTTAACTAAATACCTCGAGTCAAACAAACTATTATCACCTTCTCAGTTTGGTTTCCGATCCGGAAAGTCAACTAGTGATGCTGTCCAGGAATTGGTGAACTTTGTTTCCACAAATCTTGATGGTAAACAAAAGGTGCTGGCAATCTTTCTGGACTTAGCAAAGGCTTTTGACACAGTCTCTACCCCGCTTCTCCTCGAGAAGCTGGAGGGGTTAGGAGTGAGAGGCACGCAACTTAAATTATTTTCTGATTACCTCACTAATCGCAAGCAGAGAGTAAGGGTTGGTGATATGTGCAGTGATGACCTTGACATCACATATGGGGTACCACAGGGAAGTATCCTAGGCCCCACATTATTTTTGACGTATATTAACGAACTTTGTAACCTCGAACTGCGTGGTGGTAGGATCATCACCTTTGCGGACGACACAGCTCTGCTTTTTCACGCGGACTCATGGGAAGAAGTCTACTCAAATGCTCAGCTCGGATTTGACATGGTTGCAGAGTGGTTAAACAATAACAAACTCACTCTTAACGTGTCTAAATCTATGTATATTCCTTTTTCCATAAAAAATCACGCGATTCCTTCTTATACAAATTTTTCAATAACATCACACACATGCTCTTTCCTGCAAGATAAGTCTTGCACATGTCCTAATCTAAGAGAAACCACCGTTATCAAATATTTGGGAATTCAGATTGACAATCGTCTTAGTTTTCAGCCACATATAGACGCACTTACAGCGAGAACGCGAAAATTGATATTTGTTTTCAAGAACTTACGCCATGTGGCGGAAACTAAGACTACTGACACCGTATACTATGCACTAGTTCAATCAATCTTATCATATTGCATAACGGCATGGGGGGGAGCCCCTAAAACATCTTTGCTGAGATTAGAAAGAGCGCAGCGAGCTGTTCTTAAAGTTGGTCATAAACTTCCCTATCTTTTTCCAACGAAAGGACTTTATCAGCAGTGCAAAGTACTGACTGTTCGCCAATTATTCATCTTAAGCACTATCATTCGTAGGCATACTCAACTTCCATACAATCCTTTTGAAATCCTTAATAAGAGACGCAAACACACAGTCTGTAAGTCACGGTCCTTCAAAACCAGTTTCAGCCGTAGATTCTTTTGTTTCCTAGGAGATTACCTATACAATAAAGTCAATAAAGCCATTTCCATCTACTCCTTATCCATATACAATTGTAAAACTAAAGTCCAAAATTGGCTTCAATCTCATGATTATGAAGATACAGAGAGACTCTTAGAAGTCATCTCATAAAA
The DNA here is from genome assembly GCA_948252095.1 of Dicycla oo. Classification (NCBI taxonomy): domain Eukaryota; kingdom Metazoa; phylum Arthropoda; class Insecta; order Lepidoptera; family Noctuidae; genus Dicycla; species Dicycla oo. The sequence goes on from OX411728.1 coordinate 19,325,252, forward strand.
AGCAGCTTGACATGTCCTTTATATGCCATTTTAGGAGACCAGTTTTGAATATCACACACTCACTACACACTCACTCACCCACACCAACACACCCTACTTTGCTGTCTAGTTAATTATTTGTTTTTTCCTTGTCTTAAATTGTTTTAATTGCCATCCCAACATAATCATCTATTTATATTACTGTGACTTGTCCGTGTAGTTTGGAGGCCTGGAGACCTGTAACACAGGTATTCCTAGTACAGGCTCCAGTCTCCACAACATCAATGTATGTTTGTATACACAAATTATGTATTGTACCTACAAATTTTTCATTATGTGGTGGAGAAAATAAACGTTATTATTATTATTATTATTATTATATTATTATTATTATTATTATAGAGGTGTCAAATTTGCCAGAGGTAAAAATGGAAAACCCAATTCACGTAATCAAGGTCATAGGCCATAAGCTAGGGGTCAGCCTTGACGATCGTGACATCGTTAGTGCAGAACGCGTTGGTGGAAGGCAGCTCAACGCGACAAACTCAGCTGGACCGACTGAATCTCGTCCGCGGCCGATTGTCGTGCGCCTTGCTCGTTGTGACCTACGCGACCAGCTTCTGGCAAGCGCGCGAGTGCGACGTGGGGCGACCACTGCCGACCTCGACATGCCCGTTCCATCGCAGAGGTTCTTCCTAAACGAGCGGCTGACGAAAGTCAACCGGCTGTTGTTTCGTAGGGCACGGGACGCTGCCAGTCTCCTCGACTGGAAGTTTGTATGGACCAAACAGGGCCGCATCCTTGCCAGGAAGATGCCAGGAGAGAAGGCGCAGAGGATCCGTACTGAGGAGGACTTATCCCGTGTCTTCGGAACTGGAAATGTTACGGTCTAATTATTATTGTGTCTATCTATATGTAAATTATTTTCTTTTTTATGCGTCTGGAAATGTGCGTCGCAACCCACATTGTGTGCTCAGCCATGGACCGGATGTGCGTAGAGCTTACCTATCTATGTTAGATTATTGTACTCTTATACTATATTTATATATATTGCATGTACAAAGTCTATTTACACTAAGTCTATTTAATCCTAATTATATACAAGTAGTATTTCCAATCATCGTACTTTTCACATTTATGACTATACATATATACTCTTACTATAGTTACAGAGTTATGAAATCACTCACTCATACAACCTACTGGCAGCTTACAGTTGTAAATAGTGTCCAACTAAACCACCACATAATAACCCCATACTCTCATTTATATTGGTACCATATCTACACACTTGTATGTCTAATACCTACACCTACTGGCACTAATGGCTCCTAGTAAGCATTTTAAGTTTGGTCTACTAAATGCAGGCTCTCTAGGAACAAATCAGGATGAGTTCTTGATAGCCATGGGCAACCACTCTGTGGATATCATGGCTATTAATGAGACATGGTTACGCAAGGGGGAAGAGGACCGGGCTCCTAGTGTAGCTGGGTACAAATTTAGGCACGTACCACGACCTCTGACTACGCGAGGTGGGCGTGGCGGAGGAGTTGCTTTCTATAAAAGGAATGGCATTAACGCGCGTGTAAGAGCTCATCCTAAACACCCTAATGTAGAGCAGCTCTGGCTGGGCCTAACCATAAACAAGAAAAGGATTCTTGTTGGGACCGCGTACCGTCCGCCCTGGCAGGACTTGGAGCTTTTCCTTGACGCCATAACTGCCAGTATTAGTGCATTAGCCCCATATGATAATCTGGTGTTGTTGGGTGACTTAAATGTTGATCTGTTGGATGGTAGTAGCTCTAAATCAAAACAGCTTATGGACTTTTTTAATTATTTAAACCTTGTTCAACTAGTGAGAACTGCGACGCACTTCGTGGGTAACAGTAGTACACTCATTGACATCGTATGCACTGACGCTAAAACACGCAATGTTGGGGTGAACTATATTAGGGAGCTTGGCCATCACTCCTTCATTACATGCGAAACTGTTTTTAGGAAACCCAAGGTTAAACCTAGGATGGTTGAGTTTCGCCCCCTTTCAGACATCTTGCTGGATCACTTCCATATTGACTTGAACATGATACCATGGTCTATTATAGGAGATATAAGTGATGTTGATACCATGGTACATACTTTCAACTCATTCATGATCCAGCTTTTTGATCTCCATGCTCCTATAAGGAGAAAGACCTTTTATAAGCGTCCCACACCTTGGATCACTGACAATGTGCGTCTGATGTTCAAGTTGCGAGATGAAGCTAGAGACAGATGTCGTAATACAAGGAGTCCAACTCATAAGCAGTACTATAAGGATCTTAAACATGAGGCCACCGCTGCATTATTGAGGGAAAAGACAGCATATTTTACAAATAACATTAGCAATCACAGTAAGGATCCTAAACTGTTGTGGCGTAATTTGAAATCTGATGTACTTCCAGACCACAAAGAAAGGCTACTGCCAAGTCATTTTGATAACCCAGATAGTATCAATGCGGCTTTTTTGGACGTTCCGGGAAGTTGTAATGATAACATCTCACAAATGCTCTACTTCAAATCTCGTCGGCACAGTGCCGCTGAGTTCTCGCTCACTACAACCAACCAGGAGACAGTTCTGAAGATAATCAGGAGCCTAGGATCGAATGCACAGGGTGTTGATGGTATCAGTTTGGATATGTTAAAACTCACATTGCCGAACACCCTGCAAGCTATCACTGATATCATCAACAGATCAATAGAATCGCGCACATTCCCCGGCCTTTGGCGACGGGCAATTGTTCGCCCTATCCCAAAAATCAGTGATCCAGCCAATTTGAAAGACCTCAGGCCAATTAGTATTCTGCCTTGCCTGTCGAAGATTCTGGAGCGTGTAGTGTATCTACAAGTAATTGAATATCTGGAGGTTAACAACATTCTCCCTGACCTTCAGTCGGGTTTCCGTAAAGGTAGAGGCACTGCAACGGCTCTGATTGATGTGGTGGGCAATATCCTGGAGGCACGTGATCGGGGGGAGGGGTCGATCCTGGTCCTACTGGATTTTTCACGGGCTTTTGACGCTATTAATACCAATCTACTGCTGTCCAAGCTAGCATACTATGGCTTTAACCGAGACGCTGTGGATTGGTTTAATAGTTATTTGACTGATAGGTCCCAGTATGTGCAGATCCACAAGGAAGATGGATCAACCGTGTCATCCCCCCCACTCCATGTGTCTAGAGGCGTCCCGCAGGGATCCATCCTGGGCCCTTTGCTGTACATCCTCTACAGTGCTGATGTTGTTGGATCCTTTGTAAACTGCAAATATCACATTTATGCAGATGATATTCAGCTGTACATTTCGTTTAAAGGGGATGATGCAGCATTGGCAGTGCGGAGGGTGAATGAGGACCTGCATCGAGTAGTGACCTGGTCTGAGGAGAACTCTTTGGTTCTGAACCCACTGAAGTCTAAGTTCATGGTGCTGGGAACAAAAAAACAAGTTGCTGCAATATTGTCTGCCAATCCGGAGGTTGTGATTAAAGGGAAGAAAATTGTACGAGTGGAACAGGCATGTAGTCTGGGTCTAATCTTAGATCCAGAGCTGCGATTCGAGGCTCATATAAACACCGTAATAAGAAATTGTTTTTATAGGCTGAAGGTATTATACGGTATACGTAATTTTCTTAGCGTACCACTCAGAAAACAACTGGTAGACAGTCTGGTCCTATCTAGGCTAAACTACTGTGACACTGTCTATGGGCCTTGCCTGCTTGCTAGAACAGATAGGTTAATTCAGCGAATCCAGAATGCCTGTGTTCGTTTTTGCATTCATGTCCCTCGTAGGCATCATGTGACTCCATACATAAACCAACTCAAGACACTAAAAATGGCTGCCAGCCGGAAGCTTCATCTAGCGAATTTAATGTTTGGCATTGTAACAACCCATAAGCCGCACTATTTATATGAAAAACTCACTTGGCGAGAAACTCATTATAAGTATGGTCTTCGTTCTGTGGTTGGCCCGCTAAGGGCACCGCGACATAAAACCACAGCTTTCAGGGGCAGTTTCAGATTTGCAGCCACCCGCTGCTGGAATGATCTTCCACCACCGATGCGAGGCCTGAAAACAATACAGTCGTTTAAATATCAACATAAAAAGTTACTATTGCATGCACAACTCTCATTACTTTAATTCTAGATACATCTTTATGGTGTTTACCTCACGGGTTATGGCCTATAGTCCTTGGTTTTGGATCTTCAGCAGCGCTGTGGCATCGCTTCTGCCTCATGTCTGCTGGGATTGCTGGCAGTGATTCTCTGTCCCAGTTCTATGTGGTTTGTAAACCTGTTAGATAGTACAATTTGTGTTATTTCCATAATCATACTATTTCTTATAAATATCCATTCTATTATATATACAATTTATTATTAAATACAATTTGATTTCAATTATTATTTCCATATCTCTGTTTAAACATATTATTTACATAATTTTTATTCTCTTACCATAGTGCTTTTTGTAAGCGTGGCACATGTGCATTGCACGGGTTCCCTCCAACTCCGTAGGTTCATCATCATACACTTATTCAACATTTCACTCATAAACACTATAAACATTGACACAATCATTACTGTAGCACAGTGGCACTCATTACATCATCATTTTCCTGACGCCATTGATGTTCAAGCTTACATAACTCCAATTCTCGTGCGATGTGGTTGGTCGGACGCATGGCTAATTTGTCAAACTGTTGCGCAACGCAAGCACAGAAAATAAAACCTCTCTCAAGACACGAACGATGACAGACAAACTTTAATCTCTCTGGTTTGAGACGCGTTGAAATGTTGCCACATATTTTATTATTTATGTCTGTACATATTATATATTTTTATTGTTTTTTTTTTTTTAGTTACTTATTTTAATGGTCTCTGACAGCGATACACACCGCCGGCTTACGCTGAAAACCAGCGCCGTGGATTCGTGCCTTCGTGCACGGGCCGCGGCATTATGCTGAGCGTGTAGCCGTTTCGCGGGGTAGTGACGCACATTTCCAAAAACTTTATTGTGTGTACTTATGTTTTTTGTTTTGTGTGGTTTGTTATGTTTTATTATTTTGTGTTTCGCTTTTTTTGTATAGTTTGTGTGCGTCATTTTCACGCGAATAAACTGTTTTTCTTTCTTTTCTTTCTTTCATGTCGGAAATTATCCCACGGGAACCTTCAACCGGGATGAAAAGTATCCTATGTCTTAACTAGCTGTTGCCCGCGTGTATGTCGGAAATTATCCCACGGGAACCTTCTACCGGGATGAAAAGTATCCTATGTCTTAATATACTAGCTGTTGCCAGCGGCTTCGCTCGCGTGTATGTCGGAAATTATCCCGCGGGAACCTTCTACCGGGATGAAAAGTATCCTATGTCTTAATATACTAGCTGTTGCCAGCGCCTTCGCTCGCGTGTATGTCGGAAATTATTCCACGGGAACCTTCTACCGGGATGAAAAGTATCCTATGTCTTAATATACTAGCTGTTGCCAGCGTGTATGTCGGAAATTATCCCACGGGAACCTTCTACCGGGATGAAAAGTATCCTATGTCTTAATATACTAGCTGTTACCAGCGGCTTCGCCCGCGTGTATGTCGGAAATTATCCCGCGGGAACCTTCTACCGGGATGAAAAGTATCCTATGTCTTAATATACTAGCTGTTGCCAGCGTGTATGTCAGAAATTATCCCACGGGAACCTTCTACCGGGATGAAAAGTATCCTATGTCTTAATATACTAGCTGTTACCCGCGTGTATGTCGGAAATTATCCCACGGGAACCTTCTACCGGGATGAAAAGTATCCTATGTCTTAATATACTAGCTGTTGCCAGCGCCTTCGCCCGCGTGTATGTCGGAAATTATCCCGCGGGAACCTTCTACCGGGATGAAAAGTTTCCTATGTCTTAATATACTAGCTGTTGCCCGCGTGTAAAAAAAAAAAAAACATGATTGACTTGTAAAAGTGTTTGTACAAACCTACTTACAGAAATAAAAATCATTTATCATTTATCATGTATGTCGGAAATTATCCCACGGGAACCTTCTACCGGGATGAAAAGTATCCTATGTCTTAATATACTAGCTGTTGCCAGCGGCTTCACCCGCGTGTATGTCGGAAATTATCCCACGGGAACCTTCTACCGGGATGAAAAGTATCCTATGTCTTAATATACTAGCTGTTGCCAGCGGCTTCGCCCGCGTGTATGTCGGAAATTATCCCGCGGGAACCTTCTACCGGGATGAAAAGTATCCTATGTCTTAATATACTAGCTGTTGCCAGCGCCTTCGCTCGCGTGTATGTCGGAAATTATCCCGCGGGAACCTTCTACCGGGATGAAAAGTATCCTATGTCTTAATATACTAGCTGTTGCCAGCGGCTTCGCCCGCGTGTGTGTCGGAAATTATCCCGCGGGAACCTTCTACCGGGATGAAAAGTATCCTATGTCTTAATATACTAGCTGATGCCCGCGTGTATGTCGGAAATTATCCCACGGGAACCTTCTTCCGGGATGAAAAGTATCCTATGTCTTAATATACTAGCTGTTGCCCGCGTGTATGTCGGAAATTATCCCACGGGAACCTTCTACCGGGATGAAAAGTATCCTATGTCTTAATATACTAGCTGTTGCCAGCGGCTTCGCTCGCGTGTATGTCGGAAATTATCCCACGGGAACCTTCTACCGGGACGAAAAGTATCCTATGTCTTACTTTACTAGCTGTTGCCAGCGGCTTCGCCCGTGTGTATGTCGGAAATTATCCCGCGGGAACCTTCTACCGGGATGAAAAGTATCCTATGTCTTAATATACTAGCTGTTGCCAGCGGCTTCGCCCGCGTGTGTGTCGGAAATTATCCCGCGGGAACCTTCTACCGGGATAAAAAGTATCCTATGTCTTAATATACTAGCTGTTGCCCGCGTGTATGTCGGAAATTATCCCACGGGAACCTTCTTCCGGGATGAAAAGTATCCTATGTCTTAATATACTAGCTGTTGCCCGCGTGTATGTCGGAAATTATCCCACGGGAACCTTCTTCCGGGATGAAAAGTATCCTATGTCTTAATATACTAGCTGTTGCCCGCGTGTATGTCGGAAATTATCCCACGGGAACCTTCTACCGGGATGAAAAGTATCCTATGTCTTAATATACTAGCTGTTGCCAGCGTGTATGTCTGAAATTATCCCACGGGAACCTTCTACCGGGATGAAAAGTATCCTATGTCTTAATATACTAGCTGTTGCCAGCGGCTTCGCCCGCGTGTATGTCGGAAATTATCCCGCGGGAACCTTCCACCGGGATGAAAAGTTTCCTATGTCTTAATATACTAGCTGTTGCCAGCGGCTTCGCCCGCGTGTATGTCGGAAATTATCCCACGGGAACCTTCTACCGGGATGAAAAGTATCCTATGTCTTAATATACTAGCTGTTGCCAGCGGCTTCGCCCGCGTGTATGTCGGAAATTATCCCACGGGAACCTTCTACCAGGATGAAAAGTATCCTATGTCTTAATATACTAGCTGCTGCCAGCGGCTTCGCCCGCGTGTATGTCGGAAATTATCCCACTAGAACCTTCTACCGGGATGAAAAGTATCCTATGTCTTAATATACTAGCTGTTGCCAGCGGCTTCGCCCGCGTGTATGTCGGAAATTATCCCGCGGGAACCTTCTACCTGGATGAAAAGTATCCTATGTCTTAATATACTAGCTGTTGCCAGCGGCTTCGCCCGCGTGTATGTCGGAAATTATCCCACGGGAACCTTCTACCGGGATGAAAAGTATCCTATGTCTTAATATACTAGCTGTTGCCAGCGCCTTCGCTCGCGTGTATGTCGGAAATTATCCCACGGGAACCTTTTACCGGGATGAAAAGTATCCTATGTCTTAATATACTAGCTGTTGCCAGCGGCTTCGCCCGCGTGTATGTCGGAAATTATCCCACGGGAACCTTCTACCGGGATGAAAAATATCCTATGTCTTAATATACTAGCTGTTGCCAGCGGCTTCGCCCGCGTGTATGTCGGAAATTATCCCGCGGGAACCTTCTACCTGGATGAAAAGTATCCTATGTCTTAATATACTAGCTGTTGCCAGCGGCTTCGCCCGCGTGTATGTCGGAAATTATCCCACGGGAACCTTCTACCGGGATAAAAATTATCCTATGTCTTAATATACTAGCTGTTGCCAGCGGCTTCGCTCGCGTGTATGTCGGAAATTATCCCGCGGGAACCTTCTACCGGGATGGAAAGTTTCCTATGTCTTAATATACTAGCTGTTGCCCGCGTGTATTTCGGAAATTATCCCACGTAAACCTTCTACCGGGATGAAAAGTATCCTATGTCTTAATATACTAGCTGTTGCCCGCGTGTATGTCGGAAATTATCCCACGGGAACCTTCTACCGGGATGAAAAGTATCCTATGTCTTAATATACTAGCTGTTGCCAGCGGCTTCGCCCGCGTGTATGTCGGAAATTATCCCGCGGGAACCTTCTACCGGCATGAAAAGTATCCTATGTCTTAATATACTAGCTGTTGCCCGCGTGTATGTCGGAAATTATCCCGCGGGAACCTTCTACCGGGATGAAAAGTATCCTATGTCTTAATATACTTGCTGTTGCCAGCGTGTATGTCGGAAATTATCCCGCGGGAACCTTCTACCGGGATGAAAGTATCCTATGTCTTAATATATTAGCTGTTGCCCGCGTGTATGTCGGAAATTATCCCGCGGGAACCTTCTACCGGGATGAAAAGTATCCTATGTCTTAATATACTAGCTGTTGCCCGCGTGTATGTCGGAAATTATCCCGCGGGAACCTTCTACCGGGATGAAAAGTATCCTATGTCTTAATATACTAGCTGTTGCCAGCGGCTTCGCCCGCGTGTATGTCGGAAATTATCCCGCGGGAACCTTCTACCGGGATGAAAAGTATCCTATGTCTTAATATACTAGCTGTTGCCAGCGGCTTCGCCCGCGTGTATGTCGGAAATTATCCCACGGGAACCTTCTACCGGGATGAAAAGTATCCTATGTCTTAATATACTAGCTGTTGCCCGCGTGTATGTCGGAAATTATCCCGCGGGAACCTTCTACCGGGATGAAAAGTATCCTATGTCTTAATATACTTGCTGTTGCCAGCGTGTATGTCGGAAATTATCCCGCGGGAACCTTCTACCGGGATGAAAGTATCCTATGTCTTAATATATTAGCTGTTGCCCGCGTGTATGTCGGAAATTATCCCGCGGGAACCTTCTACCGGGATGAAAAGTATCCTATGTCTTAATATACTAGCTGTTGCCCGCGTGTATGTCGGAAATTATCCCGCGGGAACCTTCTACCGGGATGAAAAGTATCCTATGTCTTAAAATACTAGCTGTTGCCCGCGTGTATGTCGGAAATTATCCCACGGGAACCTTCTACCGGGATGAAAAGTATCCTATGTCTTAAAATACTAGCTGTTGCCCGCGTGTATGTCGGAAATTATCCCACGGGAACCTTCTACCGGGATGAAAAGTATCCTATGTCTTAAAATACTAGCTGTTGCCCGCGTGTATGTCGGAAATTATCCCACGGGAACCTTCTACCGGGATGAAAAGTATCCTATGTCTTAATATACTAGCTGTTACCCGCGTGTATGTCGGAAATTATCCCACGGGAACCTTCTTCCGGGATGAAAAGTATCCTATGTCTTAATATACTTGCTGTTGCCAGCGTGTATGTCGGAAATTATCCCGCGGGAACCTTCTACCGGGATGAAAAGTATCCTATGTCTTAATATACTAGCTGTTGCCCGCGTGTATGTCTGAAATTATCCCACGGGAACCTTCTACCGGGATGAAAAGTATCCTATGTCTTAATATACTAGCTGTTGCCAGCGGCTTCGCCCGCGTGTATGTCGGAAATTATCCCGCGGGAACCTTCCACCGGGATGAAAAGTATCCTATGTCTTAATATACTAGCTGGTGCCAGCGGCTTCGCCCGCGTGTATGTCGGAAATTATCCCACGGGAACCTTCTACCGGGATGAAAAGTATCCTATGTCTTAATATACTAGCTGTTGCCAGCGACTTCGCCCGCGTGTATGTCGGAAATTATCCCGCGGGAACCTTCTACCGGGATGAAAAGTATCCTATGTCTTAAAATACTAGCTGTTGCCCGCGTGTATGTCGGAAATTATCCCACGGGAACCTTCTACCGGGATGAAAAGTATCCTATGTCTTAATATACTAGCTGTTGCCCGCGTGTATGTCGGAAATTATCCCACGGGAACCTTCTTCCGGGATGAAAAGTATCCTATGTCTTAATATACTTGCTGTTGCCAGCGTGTATGTCGGAAATTATCCCGCGGGAACCTTCTACCGGGATGAAAAGTATCCTATGTCTTAATATACTAGCTGTTGCCCGCGTGTATGTCTGAAATTATCCCACGGGAACCTTCTACCGGGATGAAAAGTATCCTATGTCTTAATATACTAGCTGTTGCCAGCGGCTTCGCCCGCGTGTATGTCGGAAATTATCCCGCGGGAACCTTCCACCGGGATGAAAAGTATCCTATGTCTTAATATACTAGCTGGTGCCAGCGGCTTCGCCCGCGTGTATGTCGGAAATTATCCCACGGGAACCTTCTACCGGGATGAAAAGTATCCTATGTCTTAATATACTAGCTGTTGCCAGCGACTTCGCCCGCGTGTATGTCGGAAATTATCCCGCGGGAACCTTCCACCGGGATGAAAAGTTTCCTATGTCTTAATATACTAGCTGTTGCCAGCGCCTTCGCTCGCGTGTATGTCGGAAATTATCCCACGGGAACCTTCTACCGGGATGAAAAGTATCCTATGTCTTAATATACTAGCTGTTGCCAGCGGCTTTGCCCGCGTGTATGTCGGAAATTATCCCACGGGAACCTTCTACCGGGATGAAAAGTATCCTATGTCTTAATATACTAGCTGTTGCCAGCGGCTTCGCCCGCGTGTATGTCGGAAATTATCCCGCGGGAACCTTCCACCGGGATGAAAAGTTTCCTATGTCTTAATATACTAGCTGTTGCCCGCGTGTATGTCAGAAATTATCCCGCGGGAACCTTCTACCGGGATGAAAAGTATCCTATGTCTTAATATACTAGCTGTTGCCAGCGGCTTCGCCCGCGTGTATGTCGGAAATTATCCCGCGGGAACCTTCTACCGGGATGAAAAGTATCCTATGTCTTAATATACTAGCTGTTGCCCGCGTGTATGTCGGAAATTATCCCACGGGAACCTTCTTCCGGGATGAAAAGTATCCTATGTCTTAATATACTAGCTGTTGCCCGCGTGTATGTCGAAAATTATCCCACGGGAACCTTCTACCGGGATGAAAAGTATCCTATGTCTTAATATACTAGCTGTTGCCAGCGGCTTCGCCCGCGTGTATGTCGGAAATTATCCCACGGGAACCTTCTTCCGGGATGAAAAGTATCCTATGTCTTAATATACTTGCTGTTGCCAGCGTGTATGTCGGAAATTATCCCGCGGGAACCTTCTACCGGGATGAAAAGTATCCTATGTCTTAATATACTAGCTGTTGCCCGCGTGTATGTCTGAAATTATCCCACGGGAACCTTCTACCGGGATGAAAAGTATCCTATGTCTTAATATACTAGCTGTTGCCAGCGGCTTCGCCCGCGTGTATGTCGGAAATTATCCCGCGGGAACCTTCCACCGGGATGAAAAGTATCCTATGTCTTAATATACTAGCTGGTGCCAGCGGCTTCGCCCGCGTGTATGTCGGAAATTATCCCACGGGAACCTTCTACCGGGATGAAAAGTATCCTATGTCTTAATATACTAGCTGTTGCCAGCGACTTCGCCCGCGTGTATGTCGGAAATTATCCCGCGGGAACCTTCTACCGGGATGAAAAGTATCCTATGTCTTAAAATACTAGCTGTTGCCCGCGTGTATGTCGGAAATTATCCCACGGGAACCTTCTACCGGGATGAAAAGTATCCTATGTCTTAATATACTAGCTGTTGCCCGCGTGTATGTCGGAAATTATCCCACGGGAACCTTCTTCCGGGATGAAAAGTATCCTATGTCTTAATATACTTGCTGTTGCCAGCGTGTATGTCGGAAATTATCCCGCGGGAACCTTCTACCGGGATGAAAAGTATCCTATGTCTTAATATACTAGCTGTTGCCCGCGTGTATGTCTGAAATTATCCCACGGGAACCTTCTACCGGGATGAAAAGTATCCTATGTCTTAATATACTAGCTGTTGCCAGCGGCTTCGCCCGCGTGTATGTCGGAAATTATCCCGCGGGAACCTTCCACCGGGATGAAAAGTATCCTATGTCTTAATATACTAGCTGGTGCCAGCGGCTTCGCCCGCGTGTATGTCGGAAATTATCCCACGGGAACCTTCTACCGGGATGAAAAGTATCCTATGTCTTAATATACTAGCTGTTGCCAGCGACTTCGCCCGCGTGTATGTCGGAAATTATCCCGCGGGAACCTTCCACCGGGATGAAAAGTTTCCTATGTCTTAATATACTAGCTGTTGCCAGCGCCTTCGCTCGCGTGTATGTCGGAAATTATCCCACGGGAACCTTCTACCGGGATGAAAAGTATCCTATGTCTTAATATACTAGCTGTTGCCAGCGGCTTTGCCCGCGTGTATGTCGGAAATTATCCCACGGGAACCTTCTACCGGGATGAAAAGTATCCTATGTCTTAATATACTAGCTGTTGCCAGCGGCTTCGCCCGCGTGTATGTCGGAAATTATCCCGCGGGAACCTTCCACCGGGATGAAAAGTTTCCTATGTCTTAATATACTAGCTGTTGCCCGCGTGTATGTCAGAAATTATCCCGCGGGAACCTTCTACCGGGATGAAAAGTATCCTATGTCTTAATATACTAGCTGTTGCCAGCGGCTTCGCCCGCGTGTATGTCGGAAATTATCCCGCGGGAACCTTCTACCGGGATGAAAAGTATCCTATGTCTTAATATACTAGCTGTTGCCCGCGTGTATGTCGGAAATTATCCCACGGGAACCTTCTTCCGGGATGAAAAGTATCCTATGTCTTAATATACTAGCTGTTGCCCGCGTGTATGTCGAAAATTATCCCACGGGAACCTTCTACCGGGATGAAAAGTATCCTATGTCTTAATATACTAGCTGTTGCCAGCGGCTTCGCTCGCGTGTATGTCGGAAATTATCCCGCGGGAACCTTCTACCGGGATGGAAAGTATCCTATGTCTTAATATACTAGCTGTTGCCCGCGTGTATGTCGGAAATTATCCCGCGGGAACCTTCTACCGGGATGAAAAGTATCCTATGTCTTAATATACTAGCTGTTGCCAGCGGCTTCGCCCGCGTGTATGTCGGAAATTATCCCGCGGGAACCTTTTACCGGGATGAAAAGTATCCTATGTCTTAATATACTAGCTGTTGCCCGCGTGTATGTCGGAAATTATCCCGCGGGAACCTTCTACCGGGATGAAAAGTATCCTATGTCTTAATATACTTGCTGTTGCCAGCGTGTATGTCGGAAATTATCCCGCGGGAACCTTCAACCGGGATGAAAAGTATCCTATGTCTTAATATACTAGCTGTTGCCCGCGTGTATGTCGGAAATTATCCCGCGGGAACCTTCTACCGGGATGAAAAGTATCCTATGTCTTAATATACTAGCTGTTGCCCGCGTGTATGTCGGAAATTATCCCGCGGGAACCTTCTACCGGGATGAAAAGTATCCTATGTCTTAATATACTAGCTGTTGCCAGCGGCTTCGCCCGCGTGTATGTCGGAAATTATCCCGCGGGAACCTTCTACCGGGATGAAAAGTATCCTATGTCTTAATATACTAGCTGTTGCCAGCGGCTTCGCCCGCGTGTATGTCGGAAATTATCCCGCGGGAACCTTCTACCTGGATGAAAAGTATCCTATGTCTTAATATACTAGCTGTTGCCAGCGGCTTTGCCCGCGTGTATGTCGGAAATTATCCCGCGGGAACCTTCTACCTGGATGAAAAGTATCCTATGTCTTAATATACTAGCTGTTGCCAGCGGCTTCGCCCGCGTGTATGTCGGAAATTATCCCACGGGAACCTTCTACCGGGATGAAAAGTATCCTATGTCTTAATATACTAGCTGTTGCCAGCGCCTTCGCTCGCGTGTATGTCGGAAATTATCCCACGGGAACCTTTTACCGGGATGAAAAGTATCCTATGTCTTAATATACTAGCTGTTGCCAGCGGCTTCGCCCGCGTGTATGTCGGAAATTATCCCACGGGAACCTTCTACCGGGATGAAAAGTATCCTATGTCTTAATATACTAGCTGTTGCCAGCGGCTTCGCCCGCGTGTATGTCGGAAATTTTCCCGCGGGAACCTTCTACCTGGATGAAAAGTATCCTATGTCTTAATATACTAGCTGTTGCCAGCGGCTTCGCCCGCGTGTATGTCGGAAATTATCCCACGGGAACCTTCTACCGGGATGAAAAGTATCCTATGTCTTAATATACTAGCTGTTGCCAGCGGCTTCGCTCGCGTGTATGTCGGAAATTATCCCGCGGGAACCTTCTACCGGGATGGAAAGTTTCCTATGTCTTAATATACTAGCTGTTGCCCGCGTGTATGTCGGAAATTATCCCACGGGAACCTTCTACCGGGATGAAAAGTATCCTATGTCTTAATATACTAGCTGTTGCCAGCGGCTTCGCCCGCGTGTATGTCGGAAATTATCCCGCGGGAACCTTCTACCGGCATTAAAAGTATCCTATATCTTAATATACTAGATGTTGCCCACGTGTATGTCGGAAATTATACCACGGGAACCTTCTACCGGGATAAAAAGTATCCTATGTCTTAATATACTAGCTGTTGCCCGCGTGTATGTCGGAAATTATCCCGCGGGAACCTTCTACCGGGATGAAAAGTATCCTATGTCTTAATATACTTGCTGTTGCCAGCGTGTATGTCGGAAATTATCTCGCGGGAACCTTCTACCGGGATGAAAGTATCCTATGTCTTAATATATTAGCTGTTGCCCGCGTGTATGTCGGAAATTATCCCGCGGGAACCTTCTACCGGGATGAAAAGTATCCTATGTCTTAATATACTAGCTGTTGCCCGCGTGTATGTCGGAAATTATCCCGCGGGAACCTTCTACCGGGATGAAAAGTATCCTATGTCTTAATATACTAGCTGTTGCCAGCGGCTTCGCCCGCGTGTATGTCGGAAATTATCCCGCGGGAACCTTCTACCGGGATGAAAAGTATCCTATGTCTTAAAATACTAGCTGTTGCCCGCGTGTATGTCGGAAATTATCCCACGGGAACCTTCTACCGGGATGAAAAGTATCCTATGTCTTAATATACTAGCTGTTGCCCGCGTGTATGTCGGAAATTATCCCACGGGAACCTTCTTCCGGGATGAAAAGTATCCTATGTCTTAATATACTAGCTGTTGCCCGCGTGTATGTCGGAAATTATCCCACGGGAACCTTCTACCGGGATGAAAAGTATCCTATGTCTTAATATACTAGCTGTTGCCCGCGTGTATGTCTGAAATTATCCCACAGGAACCTTCTACCGGGATGAAAAGTATCCTATGTCTTAATATACTAGCTGTTGCCAGCGGCTTCGCCCGCGTGTATGTCGGAAATTATCCCGCGGGAACCTTCCACCGGGATGAAAAGTTTCCTATGTCTTAATATACTAGCTGTTGCCAGCGCCTTCGCTCGCGTGTATGTCGGAAATTATCCCACGGGAACCTTTTACCGGGATGAAAAGTATCCTATGTCTTAATATACTAGCTGTTGCCAGCGGCTTCGCCCGCGTGTATGTCGGAAATTATCCCACGGGAACCTTCTACCGGGATGAAAAGTATCCTATGTCTTAATATACTAGCTGTTGCCAGCGGCTTCGCCCGCGTGTATGTCGGAAATTATCCCACGGGAACCTTCTACCGGGATGAAAAGTATCCTATGTCTTAATATACTAGCTGTTGCCAGCGACTTCGCCCGCGTGTATGTCGGAAATTATCCCGCGGGAACCTTCCACCGGGATGAAAAGTTTCCTATGTCTTAATATACTAGCTGTTGCCAGCGACTTCGCTCGCGTGTATGTCGGAAATTATCCCACGGGAACCTTCTACCGGGATGAAAAGTATCCTATGTCTTAATATACTAGCTGTTGCCAGCGGCTTCGCCCGCGTGTATGTCGGAAATTATCCCACGGGAACCTTCTACCGGGATGAAAAGTATCCTATGTCTTAATATACTAGCTGTTGCCCGCGTGTATGTCAGAAATTATCCCGCGGGAACCTTCTACCGGGATGAAAAGTATCCTATGTCTTAATATACTAGCTGTTGCCAGCGGCTTCGCCCGCGTGTATGTCGGAAATTATCCCGCGGGAACCTTCTACCGGGATGAAAAGTATCCTATGTCTTAATATACTAGCTGTTGCCCGCGTGTATGTCGGAAATTATCCCACGGGAACCTTCTTCCGGGATGAAAAGTATCCTATGTCTTAATATACTAGCTGTTGCCCGCGTGTATGTCGGAAATTATCCCACGGGAACCTTCTACCGGGATGAAAAGTATCCTATGTCTTAATATACTAGCTGTTGCCAGCGGCTTCGCTCGCGTGTATGTCGGAAATTATCCCGCGGGAACCTTCTACCGGGATGGAAATTATCCTATGTCTTAATATACTAGCTGTTGCCCGCGTGTATGTCGGAAATTATCCCACGGGAACCTTCTACCGGGATGAAAAGTATCCTATGTCTTAATATACTAGCTGTTGCCCGCATGTATGTCGGAAATTATCCCACGGGAACCTTCTACCGGGATGAAAAGTATCCTATGTCTTAATATACTAGCTGTTGCCAGCGGCTTCGCCCGCGTGTATGTCGGAAATTATCCCACGGGAACCTTCTACCGGGATGAAAAGTATCCTATGTCTTAATATACTAGCTGTTGCCAGCGACTTCGCCCGCGTGTATGTCGGAAATTATCCCGCGGGAACCTTCCACCGGGATGAAAAGTTTCCTATGTCTTAATATACTAGCTGTTGCCAGCGACTTCGCTCGCGTGTATGTCGGAAATTATCCCACGGGAACCTTCTACCGGGATGAAAAGTATCCTATGTCTTAATATACTAGCTGTTGCCAGCGGCTTCGCCCGCGTGTATGTCGGAAATTATCCCACGGGAACCTTCTACCGGGATGAAAAGTATCCTATGTCTTAATATACTAGCTGTTGCCCGCGTGTATGTCAGAAATTATCCCGCGGGAACCTTCTACCGGGATGAAAAGTATCCTATGTCTTAATATACTAGCTGTTGCCAGCGGCTTCGCCCGCGTGTATGTCGGAAATTATCCCGCGGGAACCTTCTACCGGGATGAAAAGTATCCTATGTCTTAATATACTAGCTGTTGCCCGCGTGTATGTCGGAAATTATCCCACGGGAACCTTCTTCCGGGATGAAAAGTATCCTATGTCTTAATATACTAGCTGTTGCCCGCGTGTATGTCGGAAATTATCCCACGGGAACCTTCTACCGGGATGAAAAGTATCCTATGTCTTAATATACTAGCTGTTGCCAGCGGCTTCGCTCGCGTGTATGTCGGAAATTATCCCGCGGGAACCTTCTACCGGGATGGAAATTATCCTATGTCTTAATATACTAGCTGTTGCCCGCGTGTATGTCGGAAATTATCCCACGGGAACCTTCTACCGGGATGAAAAGTATCCTATGTCTTAATATACTAGCTGTTGCCCGCATGTATGTCGGAAATTATCCCACGGGAACCTTCTACCGGGATGAAAAGTATCCTATGTCTTAATATACTAGCTGTTGCCAGCGGCTTCGCCCGCGTGTATGTCGGAAATTATCCCGCGGGAACCTTTTACCGGGATGAAAAGTATCCTATGTCTTAATATACTAGCTGTTGCCCGCGTGTATGTCGGAAATTATCCCGCGGGAACCTTCTACCGGGATGAAAAGTATCCTATGTCTTAATATACTTGCTGTTGCCAGCGTGTATGTCGGAAATTATCCCGCGGGAACCTTCTACCGGGATGAAAAGTATCCTATGTCTTAATATACTAGCTGTTGCCCGCGTGTATGTCGGAAATTATCCCGCGGGAACCTTCTACCGGGATGAAAAGTATCCTATGTCTTAATATACTAGCTGTTGCTCGCGTGTATGTCGGAAATTATCACGCGGGAACCTTCTACCGGGATGAAAAGTATCCTATGTCTTAATATACTAGCTGTTGCCAGCGGCTTCGCCCGCGTGTATGTCGGAAATTATCCCGAGGGAACCTTCTACCGGGATGAAAAGTATCCTATGTCTTAATATACTAGCTGTTGCCAGCGGCTTTGCCCGCGTGTATGTCGGAAATTATCCCGCGGGAACCTTCTACCGGGATGAAAAGTATCCTATGTCTTAATATACTAGCTGTTGCCAGCGGCTTCGCCCGCGTGTATGTCGGAAATAAAAATCATTTATCATTTATCATGTTTGTCGGAAATTATCCCACGGGAACCTTCTACCGGGATGAAAAGTATCCTATGTCTTAATATACTAGCTGTTGCCCGCGTGTATGTCGGAAATTATCCCGCGGGAACCTTCTACCGGGATGAAAAGTATCCTATGTCTTAATATACTAGCTGTTGCCCGCGGCTTTGCTCGCGTGTATGTCGGAAATTATCCCGCGGGAACCTTCCACCGGGATGAAAAGTATCCTATGTCTTAATATACTAGCTGTTGCCCGCGTGTATGTCGGAAATTATCCCGCGGGAAACTTCTACCGGGATGAAAAGTATCCTATGTCTTAATATACTTGCTGTTGCCAGCGTGTATGTCGGAAATTATCCCGCGGGAACCTTCTACCGGGATGAAAAGTATCCTATGTCTTAATATACTAGCTGTTGCCCGCGTGTATGTCGGAAATTATCCCGCGGGAACCTTCTACCGGGATGAAAAGTATCCTATGTCTTAATATACTAGCTGTTGCCCGCGTGTATGTCGGAAATTATCCCGCGGGAACCTTCTACTGGGATGAAAAGTATCCTATGTCTTAATATTCTAGCTGTTGCCCGCGGCTTCGCTCGCGTGTATGTCGGAAATTATCCCGCGGGAACCTTCTACCGGGATAAAAAGTATCCTATGTCTTAATATACTAGCTGTTGCCCGCGTGTATGTCGGAAATTATCCCGCGGGAACCTTCTACCGGGATGAAAAGTATCCTATGTCTTAATATACTAGCTGTTGCCCGCGGCTTCGCTCGCGTGTATGTCGGAAATTATCCCGCGGGAACCTTCTACCGGGATGAAAAGTATCCTATGTCTTAAAATACTAGCTGTTGCCCGCGTGTATGTCGGAAATTATCCCGCGGGAACCTTCTACCGGGATGAAAAGTATCCTATGTCTTAATATACTAGCTGTTGCCCGCGTGTATGTCGGAAATTATCCCACGGGAACCTTATACCGGGATGAAAAGTATCCTATGTCTTAATTTACTAGCTGTTGCCCGCGTGTATGTCGGAAATTATCCCGCGGGAACCTTCTACCGGGATGAAAAGTATTCTATGTCTTAATATACTAGCTGTTGCCAGCGGCTTCGCTCGCGTGTATGTCGGAAATTATCCCGCGGGAACCTTCTACCGGGATGAAAAGTATCCTATGTCTTAATATACTAGCTGTTGCCAGCGGCTTCGCCCGCGTGTATGTCGGAAATTATCCCGCGGGAACCTTCTACCGGGATGAAAAGTATCCTATGTCTTAATATACTAGCTGTTGCCAGCGCCTTCGCTCGCGTGTATGTCGGAAATTATCCCACGAGAACCTTCTACCGAGATGAAAAGTATCCTATGTCTTAATATACTAGCTGTTGCCAGCGGCTTCGCCCGCGTGTATGTCGGAAATTATCCCGCGGGAACCTTCTACCGGGATGAAAAGTATCCTATGTCTTAATATACTAGCTGTTGCCAGCGCCTTCGCTCGCGTGTATGTCGGAAATCATCCCGCGGGAACCTTCTGCCGGGAAAAAAAGTATCCTATGTCTTAATATACTAGATGTTGCCCACGTGTATGTCGGAAATTATCCCACGGGAACCTTCTACCGGGATGAAAAGTTTCCTATGTCTTAATATACTAGCTGTTGCCCGCGTGTATGTCGGAAATTATCCCGCAGAACCTTCTACCGGGATGAAAAGTATCCTATGTCTTAATATACTAGCTGTTGCCCGCGTGTATGTCGGAATTTATCCCGCGGGAACCTTCTACCGGGATGAAAAGTATCCTATGTCTTAATATACTAGCTGTTGCCCGCGGCTTCGCTCGCGTGTATGTCGGAAATTATCCCGCGGGAACCTTCTACCGGGATGAAAAGTATCCTATGTCTTAATATACTAGCTGTTGCCCGCGTGTATGTCGGAAATTATCCCGCGGGAACCTTCTACCGGGATGAAAAGTATCCTATGTCTTAATATACTAGCTGTTGCCCGCGTGTATGTCGGAAATTATCCCACGGGAACCTTATACCGGGATAAAAAGTATCCTAGGTCTTAATTTACTAGCTGTTGCCCGCGTGTATGTCGGAAATTATCCCGCGGGAACCTTCTACCGGGATGAAAAGTATTCTATGTCTTAATATACTAGCTGTTGTCCGCGTGTATGTCGGAAATTATCCCGCGGGAACCTTCTACCGGGATGAAAAGTATCCTATGTCTTAATATACTAGCTGTTGCCCGCGTGTATGTCGGAAAATATCCCGCGGGAACCTTCTACCGGGATGAAAAGTATCCTATGTCTTAATATACTTGCTGTTGCCAGCGTGTATGTCGGAAATTATCCCGCGGGAACCTTCTACCGGGATAAAAAGTATCCTATGTCTTAATATACTAGCTGTTGCCCGCGTGTATATCGGAAATTATCCCGCGGGAACCTTCTACCGGGATGAAAAGTATCCTATGTCTTAATATACTAGCTGTTGCCCGCTGCTTCACTCGCGTGTATGTCGGAAGTTATCCCGCGGGAACCTTCTACCGGGATGAAAAGTATCCTATGTCTTAATATACTAGCTGTTGCCCGCGTGTATGTCGGAAATTATCCCGCGGGAACCTTCTACCGGGATGAAAAGTATCCTATGTCTTAATATACTAGCTGTTGCCCGCGTGTATGTCGGAAATTATCCCACGGGAACCTTATACCAGGATGAAAAGTATCCTATGTCTTAATTTACTAGCTGTTGCCCGCGTGTATGTCGGAAATTATCCCGCGGGAACCTTCTACCGGGATGAAAAGTATTCTATGTCTTAATATACTAGCTGTTGCCAGCGGCTTCGCTTGCGTGTATGTCGGAAATTATCCCGCGGGAACCTTCTACCGGGATGAAAAGTATCCTATGTCTTAATATACTAGCTGTTGCCAGCGGCTTCGCCCGCGTGTATGTCGGAAATTATCCCGCGGGAACCTTCTACCGGGATGAAAAGTATCCTATGTCTTAATATACTAGCTGTTGCCAGCGCCTTCGCTCGCGTGTATGTCGGAAATTATCCCACGAGAACCTTCTACCGGGATGAAAAGTATCCTTTTTTTTTTTTTTTTTTGTGGATGGGAAATCATCAAATAACTTCTCCCGCTCTGGGTGGAGCGGAAGGGCGTGTCAGACTTTTACTGACTAAAACCCACCCGTCTTCCTTCAGTTGCCTATGCCAGGGCCACGGTATCTTTTTCAAACAACCCGCGACCCCAGCGGCATCGGCCCTATTGGACCCCATCTTTTGCTGACATCTCTTTGAGGCGCGCGTGGAACACAACGCGCCGTCGACCCGGGCCTGGTCCTCACCGGACGGCGAGCTACCCACTACTCACCGTCCGCAAGCCCGCGCCTACGGTGGCCGGGAATCGGCTATCGATTCCCGCCGCCCACGGCGTCTCCTGCGGCGACTGAGGGCGTGAGGCTGCCTCTCCCATGAAAAGTATCCTATGTCTTAATATACTAGCTGTTGCCAGCGGCTTCGCCCGCGTGTATGTCGGAAATTATCCCGCGGGAACCTTCTACCGGGATGAAAAGTATCCTATGTCTTAATATACTAGCTGTTGCCAGCGCCTTCGCTCGCGTGTATGTCGGAAATTATCCCGCGGGAACCTTCTACCGGGATAAAAAGTATCCTATGTATTAATATACTAGATGTTGCCCACGTGTATGTCGGAAATTATCCCGCGGGAACCTTCTACCGGGATGAAAAGTATCCTATGTCTTAATATACTAGCTGTTGCCAGCGGCTTCGCCCGCGTGTATGTCGGAAATTATCCCGAGGGAACCTTCTACCGGGATGAAAAGTATCCTATGTCTTAATATACTAGCTGTTGCCAGCGGCTTTGCCCGCGTGTATGTCGGAAATTATCCCGCGGGAACCTTCTACCGGGATGAAAAGTATCCTATGTCTTAATATACTAGCTGTTGCCAGCGGCTTCGCCCGCGTGTATGTCGGAAATAAAAATCATTTATCATTTATCATGTTTGTCGGAAATTATCCCACGGGAACCTTCTACCGGGATGAAAAGTATCCTATGTCTTAATATACTAGCTGTTGCCCGCGTGTATGTCGGAAATTATCCCGCGGGAACCTTCTACCGGGATGAAAAGTATCCTATGTCTTAATATACTAGCTGTTGCCCGCGGCTTTGCTCGCGTGTATGTCGGAAATTATCCCGCGGGAACCTTCCACCGGGATGAAAAGTATCCTATGTCTTAATATACTAGCTGTTGCCCGCGTGTATGTCGGAAATTATCCCGCGGGAAACTTCTACCGGGATGAAAAGTATCCTATGTCTTAATATACTTGCTGTTGCCAGCGTGTATGTCGGAAATTATCCCGCGGGAACCTTCTACCGGGATGAAAAGTATCCTATGTCTTAATATACTAGCTGTTGCCCGCGTGTATGTCGGAAATTATCCCGCGGGAACCTTCTACCGGGATGAAAAGTATCCTATGTCTTAATATACTAGCTGTTGCCCGCGTGTATGTCGGAAATTATCCCGCGGGAACCTTCTACTGGGATGAAAAGTATCCTATGTCTTAATATACTAGCTGTTGCCCGCGGCTTCGCTCGCGTGTATGTCGGAAATTATCCCGCGGGAACCTTCTACCGGGATAAAAAGTATCCTATGTCTTAATATACTAGCTGTTGCCCGCGTGTATGTCGGAAATTATCCCGCGGGAACCTTCTACCGGGATGAAAAGTATCCTATGTCTTAATATACTAGCTGTTGCCCGCGGCTTCGCTCGCGTGTATGTCGGAAATTATCCCGCGGGAACCTTCTACCGGGATGAAAAGTATCCTATGTCTTAAAATACTAGCTGTTGCCCGCGTGTATGTCGGAAATTATCCCGCGGGAACCTTCTACCGGGATGAAAAATATCCTATGTCTTAATATACTAGCTGTTGCCCGCGTGTATGTCGGAAATTATCCCACGGGAACCTTATACCGGGATGAAAAGTATCCTATGTCTTAATTTACTAGCTGTTGCCCGCGTGTATGTCGGAAATTATCCCGCGGGAACCTTCTACCGGGATGAAAAGTATTCTATGTCTTAATATACTAGCTGTTGCCAGCGGCTTCGCTCGCGTGTATGTCGGAAATTATCCCGCGGGAACCTTCTACCGGGATGAAAAGTATCCTATGTCTTAATATACTAGCTGTTGCCAGCGGCTTCGCCCGCGTGTATGTCGGAAATTATCCCGCGGGAACCTTCTACCGGGATGAAAAGTATCCTATGTCTTAATATACTAGCTGTTGCCAGCGCCTTCGCTCGCGTGTATGTCGGAAATTATCCCACGAGAACCTTCTACCGAGATGAAAAGTATCCTATGTCTTAATATACTAGCTGTTGCCAGCGGCTTCGCCCGCGTGTATGTCGGAAATTATCCCGCGGGAACCTTCTACCGGGATGAAAAGTATCCTATGTCTTAATATACTAGCTGTTGCCCGCAGCTTCGCTCGCGTGTATGTCGGAAATCATCCCGCGGGAACCTTCTGCCGGGATAAAAAGTATCCTATGTCTTAATATACTAGATGTTGCCCACGTGTATGTCGGAAATTATCCCACGGGAACCTTCTACCGGGATGAAAAGTTTCCTATGTCTTAATATACTAGCTGTTGCCCGCGTGTATGTCGGAAATTATCCCGCAGAACCTTCTACCGGGATGAAAAGTATCCTATGTCTTAATATACTAGCTGTTGCCCGCGTGTATGTCGGAATTTATCCCGCGGGAACCTTCTACCGGGATGAAAAGTATCCTATGTCTTAATATACTAGCTGTTGCCCGCGGCTTCGCTCGCGTGTATGTCGGAAATTATCCCGCGGGAACCTTCTACCGGGATGAAAAGTATCCTATGTCTTAATATACTAGCTGTTGCCCGCGTGTATGTCGGAAATTATCCCGCGGGAACCTTCTACCGGGATGAAAAGTATCCTATGTCTTAATATACTAGCTGTTGCCCGCGTGTATGTCGGAAATTATCCCACGGGAACCTTATACCGGGATAAAAAGTATCCTAGGTCTTAATTTACTAGCTGTTGCCCGCGTGTATGTCGGAAATTATCCCGCGGGAACCTTCTACCGGGATGAAAAGTATTCTATGTCTTAATATACTAGCTGTTGTCCGCGTGTATGTCGGAAATTATCCCGCGGGAACCTTCTACCGGGATGAAAAGTATCCTATGTCTTAATATACTAGCTGTTGCCCGCGTGTATGTCGGAAAATATCCCGCGGGAACCTTCTACCGGGATGAAAAGTATCCTATGTCTTAATATACTTGCTGTTGCCAGCGTGTATGTCGGAAATTATCCCGCGGGAACCTTCTACCGGGATAAAAAGTATCCTATGTCTTAATATACTAGCTGTTGCCCGCGTGTATATCGGAAATTATCCCGCGGGAACCTTCTACCGGGATGAAAAGTATCCTATGTCTTAATATACTAGCTGTTGCCCGCTGCTTCACTCGCGTGTATGTCGGAAGTTATCCCGCGGGAACCTTCTACCGGGATGAAAAGTATCCTATGTCTTAATATACTAGCTGTTGCCCGCGTGTATGTCGGAAATTATCCCGCGGGAACCTTCTACCGGGATGAAAAGTATCCTATGTCTTAATATACTAGCTGTTGCCCGCGTGTATGTCGGAAATTATCCCACGGGAACCTTATACCAGGATGAAAAGTATCCTATGTCTTAATTTACTAGCTGTTGCCCGCGTGTATGTCGGAAATTATCCCGCGGGAACCTTCTACCGGGATGAAAAGTATTCTATGTCTTAATATACTAGCTGTTGCCAGCGGCTTCGCTTGCGTGTATGTCGGAAATTATCCCGCGGGAACCTTCTACCGGGATGAAAAGTATCCTATGTCTTAATATACTAGCTGTTGCCAGCGGCTTCGCCCGCGTGTATGTCGGAAATTATCCCGCGGGAACCTTCTACCGGGATGAAAAGTATCCTATGTCTTAATATACTAGCTGTTGCCAGCGCCTTCGCTCGCGTGTATGTCGGAAATTATCCCACGAGAACCTTCTACCGGGATGAAAAGTATCCTTTTTTTTTTTTTTTTTTGTGGATGGGAAATCATCAAATAACTTCTCCCGCTCTGGGTGGAGCGGAAGGGCGTGTCAGACTTTTACTGACTAAAACCCACCCGTCTTCCTTCAGTTGCCTATGCCAGGGCCACGGTATCTTTTTCAAACAACCCGCGACCCCAGCGGCATCGGCCCTATTGGACCCCATCTTTTGCTGACATCTCTTTGAGGCGCGCGTGGAACACAACGCGCCGTCGACCCGGGCCTGGTCCTCACCGGACGGCGAGCTACCCACTACTCACCGTCCGCAAGCCCGCGCCTACGGTGGCCGGGAATCGGCTATCGATTCCCGCCGCCCACGGCGTCTCCTGCGGCGACTGAGGGCGTGAGGCTGCCTCTCCCATGAAAAGTATCCTATGTCTTAATATACTAGCTGTTGCCAGCGGCTTCGCCCGCGTGTATGTCGGAAATTATCCCGCGGGAACCTTCTACCGGGATGAAAAGTATCCTATGTCTTAATATACTAGCTGTTGCCAGCGCCTTCGCTCGCGTGTATGTCGGAAATTATCCCGCGGGAACCTTCTACCGGGATAAAAAGTATCCTATGTATTAATATACTAGATGTTGCCCACGTGTATGTCGGAAATTATCCCGCGGGAACCTTCTACCGGGATGAAAAGTATCCTATGTCTTAATATACTAGCTGTTGCCAGCGGCTTCGCCCGCGTGTATGTCGGAAATTATCCCGAGGGAACCTTCTACCGGGATGAAAAGTATCCTATGTCTTAATATACTAGCTGTTGCCAGCGGCTTTGCCCGCGTGTATGTCGGAAATTATCCCGCGGGAACCTTCTACCGGGATGAAAAGTATCCTATGTCTTAATATACTAGCTGTTGCCAGCGGCTTCGCCCGCGTGTATGTCGGAAATAAAAATCATTTATCATTTATCATGTTTGTCGGAAATTATCCCACGGGAACCTTCTACCGGGATGAAAAGTATCCTATGTTTTAATATACTAGCTGTTGCCCGCATGTATGTCGGAAATTATCCCGCGGGAACCTTCTACCGGGATGAAAAGTATCCTATGTCTTAATATACTAGCTGTTGCCCGCGGCTTTGCTCGCGTGTATGTCGGAAATTATCCCGCGGGAACCTTCTACCGGGATGAAAAGTATCCTATGTCTTAATATACTAGCTGTTGCCCGCGTGTATGTCGGAAATTATCCCGCGGGAAACTTCTACCGGGATGAAAAGTATCCTATGTCTTAATATACTTGCTGTTGCCAGCGTGTATGTCGGAAATTATCCCGCGGGAACCTTCTACCGGGATGAAAAGTATCCTATGTCTTAATATACTAGCTGTTGCCCGCGTGTATGTCGGAAATTATCCCGCGGGAACCTTCTACCGGGATGAAAAGTATCCTATGTCTTAATATACTAGCTGTTGCCAGCGGCTTCGCCCGCGTGTATGTCGGAAATTATCCCGCGGGAACCTTCTACCGGGATGAAAAGTATCCTATGTCTTAATATACTAGCTGTTGCCAGCGCCTTCGCTCGCGTGTATGTCGGAAATTATCCCACGAGAACCTTCTACCGAGATGAAAAGTATCCTATGTCTTAATATACTAGCTGTTGCCAGCGGCTTCGCCCGCGTGTATGTCGGAAATTATCCCGCGGGAACCTTCTACCGGGATGAAAAGTATCCTATGTCTTAATATACTAGCTGTTGCCAGCGCCTTCGCTCGCGTGTATGTCGGAAATCATCCCGCGGGAACCTTCTGCCGGGATAAAAAGTATCCTATGTCTTAATATACTAGATGTTGCCCACGTGTATGTCGGAATATATCCCACGGGAACCTTCTACCGGGATGAAAAGTTTCCTATGTCTTAATATACTAGCTGTTGCCCGCGTGTATGTCGGAAATTATCCCGCGGGAACCTTCTACCGGGATGAAAAGTATCCTATGTCTTAATATACTAGCTGTTGCCCGCGTGTATGTCGGAAATTATCCCGCGGGAACCTTCTACCGGGATGAAAAGTATCCTATGTCTTAATATACTAGCTGTTGCCAGCGGCTTCGCCCGCGTGTATGTCGGAACTTATCCCGCGGGAACCTTCTACCGGGATGAAAAGTATCCTATGTCTTAATATACTAGCTGTTGCCAGCGGCTTCGCCCGCGTGTATGTCGGAAATTATCCCGCGGGAACCTTCTACCGGGATGAAAAGTATCCTATGTCTTAATATACTAGCTGTTGCCAGCGGCTTCGCCCGCGTGTATGTCGGAAATTATCCCGCGGGAACCTTCTACCGGGATAAAAAGTATCCTATGTCTTAATATACTAGCTGTTGCCCGCGTGTAAAAAAACATGATTGACTTGTAAAAGTGTTTGTACAAACCTACTTACAGAAATAAAAATCATTTATCATTTATCATGTATGTCGGAAATTATCCCACGGGAACCTTCTACCGGGATGAAAAGTATCCTATGTCTTAATATACTAGCTGTTGCCCGCGTGTATGTCGGAAATTATCCCGCGGGAACCTTCTACCGGGATGAAAAGTATCCTATGTCTTAATATACTAGCTGTTGCCCGCAGCTTCGCTCGCGTGTATGTCGGAAATTATCCCGCGGGAACCTTCTACCGGGATGAAAAGTATCCTATGTCTTAATATACTAGCTGTTGCCCGCGTGTATGTCGGAAATTATCCCGCGGGAACCTTCTACCGGGATGAAAAGTATCCTATGTCTTAATATACTAGCTGTTGCCCGCGTGTATGTCGGAAAATATCCCGCGGGAACCTTCTACCGGGATGAAAAGTATCCTATGTCTTAATATACTTGCTGTTGCCAGCGTGTATGTCGGAAATTATCCCGCGGGAACCTTCTACCGGGATAAAAAGTATCCTATGTCTTAATATACTAGCTGTTGCCCGCGTGTATGTCGGAAATTATCCCGCGGGAACCTTCTACCGGGATGAAAAGTATCCTATGTCTTAATATACTAGCTGTTGCCCGCTGCTTCGCTCGCGTGTATGTCGGAAATTATCCCGCGGGAACCTTCTACCGGGATGAAAAGTATCCTATGTCTTAATATACTAGCTGTTGCCCGCGTGTATGTCGGAAATTATCCCGCGGGAACCTTCTACCGGGATGAAAAGTATCCTATGTCTTAATATACTAGCTGTTGCCCGCGTGTATGTCGGAAATTATCCCACGGGAACCTTATACCAGGATGAAAAGTATCCTATGTCTTAATTTACTAGCTGTTGCCCGCGTGTATGTCGGAAATTATCCCGCGGGAACCTTCTACCGGGATGAAAAGTATTCTATGTCTTAATATACTAGCTGTTGCCAGCGGCTTCGCTTGCGTGTATGTCGGAAATTATCCCGCGGGAACCTTCTACCGGGATGAAAAGTATCCTATGTCTTAATATACTAGCTGTTGCCAGCGGCTTCGCCCGCGTGTATGTCGGAAATTATCCCGCGGGAACCTTCTACCGGGATGAAAAGTATCCTATGTCTTAATATACTAGCTGTTGCCAGCGCCTTCGCTCGCGTGTATGTCGGAAATTATCCCACGAGAACCTTCTACCGGGATGAAAAGTATCCTTTTTTTTTTTTTTTTTTGTGGATGGGAAATCATCAAATAACTTCTCCCGCTCTGGGTGGAGCGGAAGGGCGTGTCAGACTTTTACTGACTAAAACCCACCCGTGTTCCTTCAGTTGCCTATGCCAGGGCCACGGTATCTTTTTCAAACAACCCGCGACCCCAGCGGCATCGGCCCTATTGGACCCCATCTTTTGCTGACATCTCTTTGAGGCGCGCGTGGAACACAACGCGCCGTCGACCCGGGCCTGGTCCTCACCGGACGGCGAGCTACCCACTACTCACCGTCCGCAAGCCCGCGCCTACGGTGGCCGGGAATCGGCTATCGATTACCGCCGCCCAGGGCGTCTCCTGCGGCGACTGAGGGCGTGAGGCTGCCTCTCCCATGAAAAGTATCCTATGTCTTAATATACTAGCTGTTGCCAGCGGCTTCGCCCGCGTGTATGTCGGAAATTATCCCGCGGGAACCTTCTACCGGGATGAAAAGTATCCTATGTCTTAATATACTAGCTGTTGCCAGCGCCTTCGCTCGCGTGTATGTCGGAAATTATCCCACGGGAACCTTCTACCGGGATAAAAAGTATCCTATGTATTAATATACTAGATGTTGCCCACGTGTATGTCGGAAATTATCCCACGGGAACCTTCTACCGGGATGAAAAGTTTCCTATGTCTTAATATACTAGCTGTTGCCCGCGTGTATGTCGGAAATTATCCCGCGGGAACCTTCTACCGGGATGAAAAGTTTCCTATGTCTTAATATACTAGCTGTTGCCCGCGTGTATGTCGGAAATTATCCCGCGGGAACCTTCTACCGGGATGAAAAGTATCCTATGTCTTAATATACTAGCTGTTGCCAGCGTGTATGTCGGAAATTATCCCGCGGGAACCTTCTACCGGGATGAAAAGTATCCTATGTCTTAATATACTAGCTGTTGCCCGCGTGTATGTCGGAAATTAT
Organism: Dicycla oo; assembly: GCA_948252095.1. Lineage (NCBI taxonomy): Eukaryota > Metazoa > Arthropoda > Insecta > Lepidoptera > Noctuidae > Dicycla > Dicycla oo. The sequence continues at coordinate 19,355,391 of OX411728.1, forward strand.
CCCGCGGGAACCTTCTACCGGGATGAAAAGTATCCTATGTCTTAATATACTAGCTGTTGCCAGCGGCTTCGCCCGCGTGTATGTCGGAAATTATCCCGCGGGAACCTTCTACCGGGATGAAAAGTATCCTATGTCTTAATATACTAGCTGTTGCCAGCGGCTTCGCCCGCGTGTATGTCGGAAATTATCCCGCTGTTGCCCACGTGTATGTCGGAAATTATCCCACGGGAACCTTCTACCGGGATGAAAAGTTTCCTATGTCTTAATATACTAGATGTTGCCCACGTGTATGTCGGAAATTATCCCGCGGGAACCTTCTACCGGGATGAAAAGTATCCTATGTCTTAATATACTAGCTGTTGCCAGCGCCTTCGCTCGCGTGTATGTCGGAAATTATCCCACGAGAACCTTCTACCGGGATGAAAAGTATCCTATGTCTTAATATACTAGCTGTTGCCAGCGGCTTCGCCCGCGTGTATGTCGGAAATTATCCCGCGGGAACCTTCTACCGGGATGAAAAGTATCCTATGTCTTAATATACTAGCTGTTGCCAGCGCCTTCGCTCGCGTGTATGTCGGAAATTATCCCGCGGGAACCTTCTACCGGGATGAAAAGTATCCTATGTCTTAATATACTAGATATTGCCCACGTGTATGTCGGAAATTATCCCACGGGAACCTTCTACCGGGATGAAAAGTTTCCTATGTCTTAATATACTAGCTGTTGCCCGCGTGTATTTCGGAAATTATCCCGCGGGAACCTTCTACCGGGATGAAAAGTATCCTATGTCTTAATATACTAGCTGTTGCCAGCGTGTATGTCGGAAATTATCCCGCGGGAACCTTCTACCGGGATGAAAAGTATCCTATGTCTTAATATACTAGCTGTTGCCCGCGTGTATGTCGGAAATTATCCCGCGGGAACCTTCTACCGGGATGAAAAGTATCCTATGTCTTAATATACTAGCTATTGCCAGCGGCTTCGCCCGCGTGTATGTCAGAAATTATCCCGCGGGAACCTTCTACCGGGATGAAAAGTATCCTATGTCTTAATATACTAGCTGTTGCCAGCGGCTTCGCCCGCGTGTATGTCGGAAATTATCCCGCGGGAACCTTCTACCGGGATGAAAAGTATCCTATGTCTTAATATACTAGCTGTTGCCAGCGCCTTCGCTCGCGTGTATGTCGGAAATTATCCCACGGGAACCTTCTACCGGGATGAAAAGTATCCTATATCTTAATATACTAGCTGTTGCCAGCGCCTTAGCTCGCGTGTATGTCGGAAATTATCCCGCGGGAACCTTCTACCGGGATGAAAAGTATCCTATGTCTTAATATACTAGCTGTTGCCAGCGGCTTCGCCCGCGTGTATGTCGGAAATTATCCCGCGGGAACCTTCTACCGGGATGAAAAGTATCCTATGTCTTAATATACTAGCTGTTGCCAGCGGCTTCGCCCGCGTGTATGTCGGAAATTATCCCACGGGAACCTTCTACCGGGATGAAAAGTATCCTATGTCTTAATATACTAGCTGTTGCCCGCGTGTATGTCGGAAATTATCCCACGGGAACCTTCTACCGGGATGAAAAGTATCCTATGTGTTAATATACTAGCTGTTGCCCGCGTGTATGTCGGAAATTATCCCGCGGGAACCTTCTACCGGGATGAAAAGTATCCTATGTCTTAATATACTAGCTGTTGCCCGCGTGTATGTCGGAAATTATCCCGCGGGAACCTTCTACCGGGATGAAAAGTATCCTATGTCTTAATATACTAGCTGTTGCCCGCGTGTATGTTGGAAATTATCCCACGGGAACCTTATACCGGGATGAAAAGTATCCTATGTCTTAATTTACTAGCTGTTGCCCGCGTGTATGTCGGAAATTATCCCGCGGGAACCTTCTACCGGGATGAAAAGTATTCTATGTCTTAATATACTAGCTGTTGTCCGCGTGTATGTCGGAAATTATCCCGCGGGAACCTTCTACCGGGATGAGAAGTATCCTATGTCTTAATATACTAGCTGTTGCCCGCGTGTATGTCGGAAATTATCCCGCGGGATCCTTCTACCGGGATGAAAAGTATCCTATGTCTTAATATACTAGCTGTTGCCCGCGGCTTCGCTCGCGTGTATGTCGGAAATTATCCCGCGGGAACCTTCTACCGGGATAAAAAGTATCCTATGTCTTAATATACTAGCTGTTGCCCGCGTGTATGTCGGAAATTATCCCGCGGGAACCTTCTACCGGGATGAAAAGTATCCTATGTCTTAATATACTAGCAGTTGCCCGCGTGTATGTCGGAAATTATCCCGCGGGAACCTTCTACCGGGATGAAAAGTATCCTATGTCTTAATATACTAGCTGTTGCCCGCGTGTATGTCGGAAATTATCCCACGGGAACCTTATACCGGGATGAAAAGTATCCTATGTCTTAATTTACTAGCTGTTGCCCGCGTGTATGTCGGAAATTATCCCGCGGGAACCTTCTACCGGGATGAAAAGTATTCTATGTCTTAATATACTAGCTGTTGCCAGCGGCTTCGCTCGCGTGTATGTCGGAAATTATCCCGCGGGAACCTTCTACCGGGATGAAAAGTATCCTATGTCTTAATATACTAGCTGTTGCCAGCGCCTTCGCTCGCATGTATGTCGGAAATTATCCCACGGGAACCTTCTACCGGGATGAAAAGTATCCTATGTCTTAATATACTAGCTGTTGCCCGCGTGTATGTCGGAAATTATCCCGCGGGAACCTTCTACCGGGATGAAAAGTATCCTATGTCTTAATATACTAGCTGTTGCCCGCGTGTATGTCGGAAATTATCCCGCGGGAACCTTCTACCGGGATGAAAAGTATCCTATGTCTTAATATACTAGCTGTTGCCCGCGTGTATGTCGGAAATTATCCCGCGGGATCCTTCTACCGGGATGAAAAGTATCCTATGTCTTAATATACTAGCTGTTGCCCGCGGCTTCGCTCGCGTGTATGTCGGAAATTATCCCGCGGGAACCTTCTACCGGGATAAAAAGTATCCTATGTCTTAATATACTAGCTGTTGCCCGCGTGTATGTCGGAAATTATCCCGCGGGAACCTTCTACCGGGATGAAAAGTATCCTATGTCTTAATATACTAGCTGTTGCCCGCGGCTTCGCTCGCGTGTATGTCGGAAATTATCCCGCGGGAACCTTCTACCGGGATGAAAAGTATCCTATGTCTTAAAATACTAGCTGTTGCCCGCGTGTATGTCGGAAATTATCCCGCGGGAACCTTCTACCGGGATGAAAAGTATCCTATGTCTTAATATACTAGCTGTTGCCCGCGTGTATGTCGGAAATTATCCCACGGGAACCTTATACCGGGATGAAAAGTATCCTATGTCTTAATTTACTAGCTGTTGCCCGCGTGTATGTCGGAAATTATCCCGCGGGAACCTTCTACCGGGATGAAAAGTATTCTATGTCTTAATATACTAGCTGTTGCCAGCGGCTTCGCTCGCGTGTATGTCGGAAATTATCCCGCGGGAACCTTCTACCGGGATGAAAAGTATCCTATGTCTTAATATACTAGCTGTTGCCAGCGGCTTCGCCCGCGTGTATGTCGGAAATTATCCCGCGGGACCCTTCTACCGGGATGAAAAGTATCCTATGTCTTAATATACTAGCTGTTGCCAGCGCCTTCGCTCGCGTGTATGTCGGAAATTATCCCGCGGGAACCTTCTACCGGGATGAAAAGTATCCTATGTCCTAATATACTAGCTGTTGCCAGCGCCTTCGCTCGCGTGTATGCCGGAAATTATCCCGCGGGAACCTTCTACCGGGATAAAAAGTATCCCATGTCTTAATATACTAGATGTTGCCCACGTGTATGTCGGAAATTATCCCACGGGAACCTTCTACCGGGATGAAAAGTTTCCTATGTCTTAATATACTAGCTGTTGCCCGCGTGTATGTCGGAAATTATCCCGCGGGAACCTTCTACCGGGATGAAAAGTATCCTATGTCTTAATATACTAGCTGTTGCCAGCGTGTATGTCGGAAATTATCCCGCGGGAACCTTCTACCGGGATGAAAAGTATCCTATGTCTTAATATACTAGCTGTTGCCCGCGTGTATGTCGGAAATTATCCCACGGGAACCTTATACCGGGATGAAAAGTATCCTATGTCTTAATTTACTAGCTGTTGCCCGCGTGTATGTCGGAAATTATCGCGCGGGAACCTTCTACCGGGATGAAAAGTATTCTATGTCTTAATATACTAGCTGTTGTCCGCGTGTATGTCGGAAATTATCCCGCGGGAACCTTCTACCGGGATGAAAAGTATCCTATGTCTTAATATACTAGCTGTTGCCCGCGTGTATGTCGGAAATTATCCCGCGGGAACCTTCTACCGGGATGAAAAGTATCCTATGTCTTAATATACTAGCTGTTGCCAGCGGCTTTGCCCGCGTGTATGTCGGAAATTATCCCGCGGGAACCTTCTACCTGGATGAAAAGTATCCTATGTCTTAATATACTAGCTGTTGCCCGCGTGTATGTCGGAAATTATCCCGCGGGAACCTTCTACCGGGATGAAAAGTATCCTATGTCTTAATATACTAGCTGTTGCCCGCGTGTATGTCGGAAATTATCCCGCGGGAACCTTCTACCGGGATGAAAAGTATCCTATGTCTTAATATACTAGCTGTTGCCAGCGGCTTCGCCCGCGTGTATGTCGGAAATTATCCCGCGGGAACCTTCTACCGGGATGAAAAGTATCCTATGTCTTAATATACTAGCTGTTGCCAGCGGCTTCGCCCGCGTGTATGTCGGAAATTATCCCGCGGGAACCTTCTACCTGGATGAAAAGTATCCTATGTCTTAATATACTAGCTGTTGCCAGCGGCTTCGCCCGCGTGTATGTCGGAAATTATCCCACGGGAACCTTCTACCGGGATGAAAAGTATCCTATGTCTTAATATACTAGCTGTTGCCAGCGCCTTCGCTCGCGTGTATGTCGGAAATTATCCCACGGGAACCTTTTACCGGGATGAAAAGTATCCTATGTCTTAATATACTAGCTGTTGCCAGCGGCTTCGCCCGCGTGTATGTCGGAAATTATCCCACGGGAACCTTCTACCGGGATGAAAAGTATCCTATGTCTTAATATACTAGCTGTTGCCAGCGGCTTCGCCCGCGTGTATGTCGGAAATTTTCCCGCGGGAACCTTCTACCTGGATGAAAAGTATCCTATGTCTTAATATACTAGCTGTTGCCAGCGGCTTCGCCCGCGTGTATGTCGGAAATTATCCCACGGGAACCTTCTACCGGGATGAAAAGTATCCTATGTCTTAATATACTAGCTGTTGCCAGCGGCTTCGCTCGCGTGTATGTCGGAAATTATCCCGCGGGAACCTTCTACCGGGATGGAAAGTTTCCTATGTCTTAATATACTAGCTGTTGCCCGCGTGTATGTCGGAAATTATCCCACGGGAACCTTCTACCGGGATGAAAAGTATCCTATGTCTTAATATACTAGCTGTTGCCAGCGGCTTCGCCCGCGTGTATGTCGGAAATTATCCCGCGGGAACCTTCTACCGGCATGAAAAGTATCCTATATCTTAATATACTAGATGTTGCCCACGTGTATGTCGGAAATTATACCACGGGAACCTTCTACCGGGATAAAAAGTATCCTATGTCTTAATATACTAGCTGTTGCCCGCGTGTATGTCGGAAATTATCCCGCGGGAACCTTCTACCGGGATGAAAAGTATCCTATGTCTTAATATACTTGCTGTTGCCAGCGTGTATGTCGGAAATTATCTCGCGGGAACCTTCTACCGGGATGAAAGTATCCTATGTCTTAATATATTAGCTGTTGCCCGCGTGTATGTCGGAAATTATCCCGCGGGAACCTTCTACCGGGATGAAAAGTATCCTATGTCTTAATATACTAGCTGTTGCCCGCGTGTATGTCGGAAATTATCCCGCGGGAACCTTCTACCGGGATGAAAAGTATCTTATGTCTTAATATACTAGCTGTTGCCAGCGGCTTCGCCCGCGTGTATGTCGGAAATTATCCCGCGGGAACCTTCTACCGGGATGAAAAGTATCCTATGTCTTAAAATACTAGCTGTTGCCCGCGTGTATGTCGGAAATTATCCCACGGGAACCTTCTACCGGGATGAAAAGTATCCTATGTCTTAATATACTAGCTGTTGCCCGCGTGTATGTCTGAAATTATCCCACGGGAACCTTCTACCGGGATGAAAAGTATCCTATGTCTTAATATACTAGCTGTTGCCAGCGGCTTCGCCCGCGTGTATGTCGGAAATTATCCCGCGGGAACCTTCCACCGGGATGAAAAGTTTCCTATGTCTTAATATACTAGCTGTTGCCAGCGCCTTCGCTCGCGTGTATGTCGGAAATTATCCCACGGGAACCTTTTACCGGGATGAAAAGTATCCTATGTCTTAATATACTAGCTGTTGCCAGCGGCTTCGCCCGCGTGTATGTCGGAAATTATCCCACGGGAACCTTCTACCGGGATGAAAAGTATCCTATGTCTTAATATACTAGCTGTTGCCAGCGGCTTCGCCCGCGTGTATGTCGGAAATTATCCCACGGGAACCTTCTACCGGGATGAAAAGTATCCTATGTCTTAATATACTAGCTGTTGCCAGCGACTTCGCCCGCGTGTATGTCGGAAATTATCCCGCGGGAACCTTCCACCGGGATGAAAAGTTTCCTATGTCTTAATATACTAGCTGTTGCCAGCGACTTCGCTCGCGTGTATGTCGGAAATTATCCCACGGGAACCTTCTACCGGGATGAAAAGTATCCTATGTCTTAATATACTAGCTGTTGCCAGCGGCTTCGCCCGCGTGTATGTCGGAAATTATCCCACGGGAACCTTCTACCGGGATGAAAAGTATCCTATGTCTTAATATACTAGCTGTTGCCCGCGTGTATGTCAGAAATTATCCCGCGGGAACCTTCTACCGGGATGAAAAGTATCCTATGTCTTAATATACTAGCTGTTGCCAGCGGCTTCGCCCGCGTGTATGTCGGAAATTATCCCGCGGGAACCTTCTACCGGGATGAAAAGTATCCTATGTCTTAATATACTAGCTGTTGCCCGCGTGTATGTCGGAAATTATCCCACGGGAACCTTCTTCCGGGATGAAAAGTATCCTATGTCTTAATATACTAGCTGTTGCCCGCGTGTATGTCGGAAATTATCCCACGGGAACCTTCTACCGGGATGAAAAGTATCCTATGTCTTAATATACTAGCTGTTGCCAGCGGCTTCGCTCGCGTGTATGTCGGAAATTATCCCGCGGGAACCTTCTACCGGGATGGAAAGTATCCTATGTCTTAATATACTAGCTGTTGCCCGCGTGTATGTCGGAAATTATCCCACGGGAACCTTCTACCGGGATGAAAAGTATCCTATGTCTTAATATACTAGCTGTTGCCCGCATGTATGTCGGAAATTATCCCACGGGAACCTTCTACCGGGATGAAAAGTATCCTATGTCTTAATATACTAGCTGTTGCCAGCGGCTTCGCCCGCGTGTATGTCGGAAATTATCCCGCGGGAACCTTTTACCGGGATGAAAAGTATCCTATGTCTTAATATACTAGCTGTTGCCCGCGTGTATGTCGGAAATTATCCCGCGGGAACCTTCTACCGGGATGAAAAGTATCCTATGTCTTAATATACTTGCTGTTGCCAGCGTGTATGTCGGAAATTATCCCGCGGGAACCTTCTACCGGGATGAAAAGTATCCTATGTCTTAATATACTAGCTGTTGCCCGCGTGTATGTCGGAAATTATCCCGCGGGAACCTTCTACCGGGATGAAAAGTATCCTATGTCTTAATATACTAGCTGTTGCTCGCGTGTATGTCGGAAATTATCCCGCGGGAACCTTCTACCGGGATGAAAAGTATCCTATGTCTTAATATACTAGCTGTTGCCAGCGGCTTCGCCCGCGTGTATGTCGGAAATTATCCCGAGGGAACCTTCTACCGGGATGAAAAGTATCCTATGTCTTAATATACTAGCTGTTGCCAGCGGCTTTGCCCGCGTGTATGTCGGAAATTATCCCGCGGGAACCTTCTACCGGGATGAAAAGTATCCTATGTCTTAATATACTAGCTGTTGCCAGCGGCTTCGCCCGCGTGTATGTCGGAAATAAAAATCATTTATCATTTATCATGTTTGTCGGAAATTATCCCACGGGAACCTTCTACCGGGATGAAAAGTATCCTATGTCTTAATATACTAGCTGTTGCCCGCGTGTATGTCGGAAATTATCCCGCGGGAACCTTCTACCGGGATGAAAAGTATCCTATGTCTTAATATACTAGCTGTTGCCCGCGGCTTTGCTCGCGTGTATGTCGGAAATTATCCCGCGGGAACCTTCCACCGGGATGAAAAGTATCCTATGTCTTAATATACTAGCTGTTGCCCGCGTGTATGTCGGAAATTATCCCGCGGGAAACTTCTACCGGGATGAAAAGTATCCTATGTCTTAATATACTTGCTGTTGCCAGCGTGTATGTCGGAAATTATCCCGCGGGAACCTTCTACCGGGATGAAAAGTATCCTATGTCTTAATATACTAGCTGTTGCCCGCGTGTATGTCGGAAATTATCCCGCGGGAACCTTCTACCGGGATGAAAAGTATCCTATGTCTTAATATACTAGCTGTTGCCCGCGTGTATGTCGGAAATTATCCCGCGGGAACCTTCTACTGGGATGAAAAGTATCCTATGTCTTAATATACTAGCTGTTGCCCGCGGCTTCGCTCGCGTGTATGTCGGAAATTATCCCGCGGGAACCTTCTACCGGGATAAAAAGTATCCTATGTCTTAATATACTAGCTGTTGCCCGCGTGTATGTCGGAAATTATCCCGCGGGAACCTTCTACCGGGATGAAAAGTATCCTATGTCTTAATATACTAGCTGTTGCCCGCGGCTTCGCTCGCGTGTATGTCGGAAATTATCCCGCGGGAACCTTCTACCGGGATGAAAAGTATCCTATGTCTTAAAATACTAGCTGTTGCCCGCGTGTATGTCGGAAATTATCCCGCGGGAACCTTCTACCGGGATGAAAAGTATCCTATGTCTTAATATACTAGCTGTTGCCCGCGTGTATGTCGGAAATTATCCCACGGGAACCTTATACCGGGATGAAAAGTATCCTATGTCTTAATTTACTAGCTGTTGCCCGCGTGTATGTCGGAAATTATCCCGCGGGAACCTTCTACCGGGATGAAAAGTATTCTATGTCTTAATATACTAGCTGTTGCCAGCGGCTTCGCTCGCGTGTATGTCGGAAATTATCCCGCGGGAACCTTCTACCGGGATGAAAAGTATCCTATGTCTTAATATACTAGCTGTTGCTAGCGGCTTCGCCCGCGTGTATGTCGGAAATTATCCCGCGGGAACCTTCTACCGGGATGAAAAGTATCCTATGTCTTAATATACTAGCTGTTGCCAGCGCCTTCGCTCGCGTGTATGTCGGAAATTATCCCACGAGAACCTTCTACCGAGATGAAAAGTATCCTATGTCTTAATATACTAGCTGTTGCCAGCGGCTTCGCCCGCGTGTATGTCGGAAATTATCCCGCGGGAACCTTCTACCGGGATGAAAAGTATCCTATGTCTTAATATACTAGCTGTTGCCAGCGCCTTCGCTCGCGTGTATGTCGGAAATCATCCCGCGGGAACCTTCTGCCGGGATAAAAAGTATCCTATGTCTTAATATACTAGATGTTGCCCACGTGTATGTCGGAATTTATCCCGCGGGAACCTTCTACCGGGATGAAAAGTATCCTATGTCTTAATATACTAGCTGTTGCCCGCGGCTTCGCTCGCGTGTATGTCGGAAATTATCCCACGGGAACCTTCTACCGGGATGAAAAGTTTCCTATGTCTTAATATACTAGCTGTTGCCCGCGTGTATGTCGGAAATTATCCCGCAGAACCTTCTACCGGGATGAAAAGTATCCTATGTCTTAATATACTAGCTGTTGCCCGCGTGTATGTCGGAATTTATCCCGCGGGAACCTTCTACCGGGATGAAAAGTATCCTATGTCTTAATATACTAGCTGTTGCCCGCGGCTTCGCTCGCGTGTATGTCGGAAATTATCCCGCAGGAACCTTCTACCGGGATGAAAAGTATTCTATGTCTTAATATACTAGCTGTTGCCCGCGTGTATGTCGGAAATTATCCCGCGGGAACCTTCTACCGGGATGAAAAGTATCCTATGTCTTAATATACTAGCTGTTGCCCGCGTGTATGTCGGAAATTATCCCACGGGAACCTTATACCGGGATAAAAAGTATCCTAGGTCTTAATTTACTAGCTGTTGCCCGCGTGTATGTCGGAAATTATCCCGCGGGAACCTTCTACCGGGATGAAAAGTATTCTATGTCTTAATATACTAGCTGTTGTCCGCGTGTATGTCGGAAATTATCCCGCGGGAACCTTCTACCGGGATGAAAAGTATCCTATGTCTTAATATACTAGCTGTTGCCCGCGTGTATGTCGGAAAATATCCCGCGGGAACCTTCTACCGGGATGAAAAGTATCCTATGTCTTAATATACTTGCTGTTGCCAGCGTGTATGTCGGAAATTATCCCGCGGGAACCTTCTACCGGGATGAAAAGTATCCTATGTCTTAATATACTAGCTGTTGCCCGCGTGTATATCGGAAATTATCCCGCGGGAACCTTCTACCGGGATGAAAAGTATCCTATGTCTTAATATACTAGCTGTTGCCCGCTGCTTCACTCGCGTGTATGTCGGAAATTATCCCGCGGGAACCTTCTACCGGGATGAAAAGTATCCTATGTCTTAATATACTAGCTGTTGCCCGCGTGTATGTCGGAAATTATCCCACGGGAACCTTATACCAGGATGAAAAGTATCCTATGTCTTAATTTACTAGCTGTTGCCCGCGTGTATGTCGGAAATTATCCCGCGGGAACCTTCTACCGGGATGAAAAGTATTCTATGTCTTAATATACTAGCTGTTGCCAGCGGCTTCGCTTGCGTGTATGTCGGAAATTATCCCGCGGGAACCTTCTACCGGGATGAAAAGTATCCTATGTCTTAATATACTAGCTGTTGCCAGCGGCTTCGCCCGCGTGTATGTCGGAAATTATCCCGCGGGAACCTTCTACCGGGATGAAAAGTATCCTATGTCTTAATATACTAGCTGTTGCCAGCGCCTTCGCTCGCGTGTATGTCGGAAATTATCCCACGAGAACCTTCTACCGGGATGAAAAGTATCCTTTTTTTTTTTTTTTTTTGTGGATGGGAAATCATCAAATAACTTCTCCCGCTCTGGGTGGAGCGGAAGGGCGTGTCAGACTTTTACTGACTAAAACCCACCCGTCTTCCTTCAGTTGCCTATGCCAGGGCCACAGTATCTTTTTCAAACAACCCGCGACCCCAGCGGCATCGGCCCTATTGGACCCCATCTTTTGCTGACATCTCTTTGAGGCGCGCGTGGAACACAACGCGCCGTCGACCCGGGCCTGGTCCTCACCGGACGGCGAGCTACCCACTACTCACCGTCCGCAAGCCCGCGCCTACGGTGGCCGGGAATCGGCTATCGATTCCCGCCGCCCACGGCGTCTCCTGCGGCGACTGAGGGCGTGAGGCTGCCTCTCCCATGAAAAGTATCCTATGTCTTAATATACTAGCTGTTGCCAGCGGCTTCGCCCGCGTGTATGTCGGAAATTATCCCGCGGGAACCTTCTACCGGGATGAAAAGTATCCTATGTCTTAATATACTAGCTGTTGCCAGCGCCTTCGCTCGCGTGTATGTCGGAAATTATCCCGCGGGAACCTTCTACCGGGATAAAAAGTATCCTATGTATTAATATACTAGATGTTGCCCACGTGTATGTCGGAAATTATCCCGCGGGAACCTTCTACCGGGATGAAAAGTATCCTATGTCTTAATATACTAGCTGTTGCCAGCGGCTTCGCCCGCGTGTATGTCGGAAATTATCCCGAGGGAACCTTCTACCGGGATGAAAAGTATCCTATGTCTTAATATACTAGCTGTTGCCAGCGGCTTTGCCCGCGTGTATGTCGGAAATTATCCCGCGGGAACCTTCTACCGGGATGAAAAGTATCCTATGTCTTAATATACTAGCTGTTGCCAGCGGCTTCGCCCGCGTGTATGTCGGAAATAAAAATCATTTATCATTTATCATGTTTGTCGGAAATTATCCCACGGGAACCTTCTACCGGGATGAAAAGTATCCTATGTTTTAATATACTAGCTGTTGCCCGCATGTATGTCGGAAATTATCCCGCGGGAACCTTCTACCGGGATGAAAAGTATCCTATGTCTTAATATACTAGCTGTTGCCCGCGGCTTTGCTCGCGTGTATGTCGGAAATTATCCCGCGGGAACCTTCTACCGGGATGAAAAGTATCCTATGTCTTAATATACTAGCTGTTGCCCGCGTGTATGTCGGAAATTATCCCGCGGGAAACTTCTACCGGGATGAAAAGTATCCTATGTCTTAATATACTTGCTGTTGCCAGCGTGTATGTCGGAAATTATCCCGCGGGAACCTTCTACCGGGATGAAAAGTATCCTATGTCTTAATATACTAGCTGTTGCCCGCGTGTATGTCGGAAATTATCCCGCGGGAACCTTCTACCGGGATGAAAAGTATCCTATGTCTTAATATACTAGCTGTTGCCAGCGGCTTCGCCCGCGTGTATGTCGGAAATTATCCCGCGGGAACCTTCTACCGGGATGAAAAGTATCCTATGTCTTAATATACTAGCTGTTGCCCGCGGCTTCGCTCGCGTGTATGTCGGAAATTATCCCGCAGGAACCTTCTACCGGGATGAAAAGTATCCTATGTCTTAATATACTAGCTGTTGCCCGCGTGTATGTCGGAATTTATCCCGCGGGAACCTTCTACCGGGATGAAAAGTATCCTATGTCTTAATATACTAGCTGTTGCCCGCGGCTTCGCTCGCGTGTATGTCGGAAATTATCCCGCAGGAACCTTCTACCGGGATGAAAAGTATTCTATGTCTTAATATACTAGCTGTTGCCCGCGTGTATGTCGGAAATTATCCCGCGGGAACCTTCTACCGGGATGAAAAGTATCCTATGTCTTAATATACTAGCTGTTGCCCGCGTGTATGTCGGAAATTATCCCACGGGAACCTTATACCGGGATAAAAAGTATCCTAGGTCTTAATTTACTAGCTGTTGCCCGCGTGTATGTCGGAAATTATCCCGCGGGAACCTTCTACCGGGATGAAAAGTATTCTATGTCTTAATATACTAGCTGTTGTCCGCGTGTATGTCGGAAATTATCCCGCGGGAACCTTCTACCGGGATGAAAAGTATCCTATGTCTTAATATACTAGCTGTTGCCCGCGTGTATGTCGGAAAATATCCCGCGGGAACCTTCTACCGGGATGAAAAGTATCCTATGTCTTAATATACTTGCTGTTGCCAGCGTGTATGTCGGAAATTATCCCGCGGGAACCTTCTACCGGGATAAAAAGTATCCTATGTCTTAATATACTAGCTGTTGCCCGCGTGTATATCGGAAATTATCCCGCGGGAACCTTCTACCGGGATGAAAAGTATCCTATGTCTTAATATACTAGCTGTTGCCCGCTGCTTCACTCGCGTGTATGTCGGAAATTATCCCGCGGGAACCTTCTACCGGGATGAAAAGTATCCTATGTTTTAATATACTAGCTGTTGCCCGCATGTATGTCGGAAATTATCCCGCGGGAACCTTCTACCGGGATGAAAAGTATCCTATGTCTTAATATACTAGCTGTTGCCCGCGGCTTTGCTCGCGTGTATGTCGGAAATTATCCCGCGGGAACCTTCTACCGGGATGAAAAGTATCCTATGTCTTAATATACTAGCTGTTGCCCGCGTGTATGTCGGAAATTATCCCGCGGGAAACTTCTACCGGGATGAAAAGTATCCTATGTCTTAATATACTTGCTGTTGCCAGCGTGTATGTCGGAAATTATCCCGCGGGAACCTTCTACCGGGATGAAAAGTATCCTATGTCTTAATATACTAGCTGTTGCCCGCGTGTATGTCGGAAATTATCCCGCGGGAACCTTCTACCGGGATGAAAAGTATCCTATGTCTTAATATACTAGCTGTTGCCAGCGGCTTCGCCCGCGTGTATGTCGGAAATTATCCCGCGGGAACCTTCTACCGGGATGAAAAGTATCCTATGTCTTAATATACTAGCTGTTGCCAGCGCCTTCGCTCGCGTGTATGTCGGAAATTATCCCACGAGAACCTTCTACCGAGATGAAAAGTATCCTATGTCTTAATATACTAGCTGTTGCCAGCGGCTTCGCCCGCGTGTATGTCGGAAATTATCCCGCGGGAACCTTCTACCGGGATGAAAAGTATCCTATGTCTTAATATACTAGCTGTTGCCAGCGCCTTCGCTCGCGTGTATGTCGGAAATCATCCCGCGGGAACCTTCTGCCGGGATAAAAAGTATCCTATGTCTTAATATACTAGATGTTGCCCACGTGTATGTCGGAATATATCCCACGGGAACCTTCTACCGGGATGAAAAGTTTCCTATGTCTTAATATACTAGCTGTTGCCCGCGTGTATGTCGGAAATTATCCCGCGGGAACCTTCTACCGGGATAAAAAGTATCCTATGTCTTAATATACTAGCTGTTGCCCGCGTGTATGTCGGAAATTATCCCGCGGGAACCTTCTACCGGGATGAAAAGTATCCTATGTCTTAATATACTAGCTGTTGCCAGCGGCTTCGCCCGCGTGTATGTCGGAACTTATCCCGCGGGAACCTTCTACCGGGATGAAAAGTATCCTATGTCTTAATATACTAGCTGTTGCCAGCGGCTTCGCCCGCGTGTATGTCGGAAATTATCCCGCGGGAACCTTCTACCGGGATGAAAAGTATCCTATGTCTTAATATACTAGCTGTTGCCAGCGGCTTCGCCCGCGTGTATGTCGGAAATTATCCCGCGGGAACCTTCTACCGGGATAAAAAGTATCCTATGTCTTAATATACTAGCTGTTGCCCGCGTGTAAAAAAAAAAAAAAACATGATTGACTTGTAAAAGTGTTTGTACAAACCTACTTACAGAAATAAAAATCATTTATCATTTATCATGTATGTCGGAAATTATCCCACGGGAACCTTCTACCGGGATGAAAAGTATCCTATGTCTTAATATACTAGCTGTTGCCCGCGTGTATGTCGGAAATTATCCCGCGGGAACCTTCTACCGGGATGAAAAGTATCCTATGTCTTAATATACTAGCTGTTGCCCGCAGCTTCGCTCGCGTGTATGTCGGAAATTATCCCGCGGGAACCTTCTACCGGGATGAAAAGTATCCTATGTCTTAATATACTAGCTGTTGCCCGCGTGTATGTCGGAAATTATCCCGCGGGAACCTTCTACCGGGATGAAAAGTATCCTATGTCTTAATATACTAGCTGTTGCCCGCGTGTATGTCGGAAATTATCCCACGGAAACCTTATACCGGGATAAAAAGTATCCTAGGTCTTAATTTACTAGCTGTTGCCCGCGTGTATGTCGGAAATTATCCCGCGGGAACCTTCTACCGGGATGAAAAGTATTCTATGTCTTAATATACTAGCTGTTGTCCGCGTGTATGTCGGAAATTATCCCGCGGGAACCTTCTACCGGGATGAAAAGTATCCTATGTCTTAATATACTAGCTGTTGCCCGCGTGTATGTCGGAAAATATCCCGCGGGAACCTTCTACCGGGATGAAAAGTATCCTATGTCTTAATATACTTGCTGTTGCCAGCGTGTATGTCGGAAATTATCCCGCGGGAACCTTCTACCGGGATAAAAAGTATCCTATGTCTTAATATACTAGCTGTTGCCCGCGTGTATGTCGGAAATTATCCCGCGGGAACCTTCTACCGGGATGAAAAGTATCCTATGTCTTAATATACTAGCTGTTGCCCGCTGCTTCGCTCGCGTGTATGTCGGAAATTATCCCGCGGGAACCTTCTACCGGGATGAAAAGTATCCTATGTCTTAATATACTAGCTGTTGCCCGCGTGTATGTCGGAAATTATCCCACGGGAACCTTATACCAGGATGAAAAGTATCCTATGTCTTAATTTACTAGCTGTTGCCCGCGTGTATGTCGGAAATTATCCCGCGGGAACCTTCTACCGGGATGAAAAGTATTCTATGTCTTAATATACTAGCTGTTGCCAGCGGCTTCGCTTGCGTGTATGTCGGAAATTATCCCGCGGGAACCTTCTACCGGGATGAAAAGTATCCTATGTCTTAATATACTAGCTGTTGCCAGCGGCTTCGCCCGCGTGTATGTCGGAAATTATCCCGCGGGAACCTTCTACCGGGATGAAAAGTATCCTATGTCTTAATATACTAGCTGTTGCCAGCGCCTTCGCTCGCGTGTATGTCGGAAATTATCCCACGAGAACCTTCTACCGGGATGAAAAGTATCCTTTTTTTTTTTTTTTTTGTGGATGGGAAATCATCAAATAACTTCTCCCGCTCTGGGTGGAGCGGAAGGGCGTGTCAGACTTTTACTGACTAAAACCCACCCGTGTTCCTTCAGTTGCCTATGCCAGGGCCACGGTATCTTTTTCAAACAACCCGCGACCCCAGCGGCATCGGCCCTATTGGACCCCATCTTTTGCTGACATCTCTTTGAGGCGCGCGTGGAACACAACGCGCCGTCGACCCGGGCCTGGTCCTCACCGGACGGCGAGCTACCCACTACTCACCGTCCGCAAGCCCGCGCCTACGGTGGCCGGGAATCGGCTATCGATTCCCGCCGCCCAGGGCGTCTCCTGCGGCGACTGAGGGCGTGAGGCTGCCTCTCCCATGAAAAGTATCCTATGTCTTAATATACTAGCTGTTGCCAGCGGCTTCGCCCGCGTGTATGTCGGAAATTATCCCGCGGGAACCTTCTACCGGGATGAAAAGTATCCTATGTCTTAATATACTAGCTGTTGCCAGCGCCTTCGCTCGCGTGTATGTCGGAAATTATCCCGCGGGAACCTTCTACCGGGATGAAAAGTATCCTATGTCTTAATATACTAGATATTGCCCACGTGTATGTCGGAAATTATCCCACGGGAACCTTCTACCGGGATGAAAAGTTTCCTATGTCTTAATATACTAGCTGTTGCCCGCGTGTATTTCGGAAATTATCCCGCGGGAACCTTCTACCGGGATGAAAAGTATCCTATGTCTTAATATACTAGCTGTTGCCAGCGTGTATGTCGGAAATTATCCCGCGGGAACCTTCTACCGGGATGAAAAGTATCCTATGTCTTAATATACTAGCTGTTGCCCGCGTGTATGTCGGAAATTATCCCGCGGGAACCTTCTACCGGGATGAAAAGTATCCTATGTCTTAATATACTAGCTGTTGCCAGCGGCTTCGCCCGCGTGTATGTCGGAAATTATCCCGCGGGAACCTTCTACCGGGATGAAAAGTATCCTATGTCTTAATATACTAGCTGTTGCCAGCGGCTTCGCCCGCGTGTATGTCGGAAATTATCCCGCGGGAACCTTCTACCGGGATGAAAAGTATCCTATGTCTTAATATACTAGCTGTTGCCAGCGCCTTCGCTCGCGTGTATGTCGGAAATTATCCCACGGGAACCTTCTACCGGGATGAAAAGTATCCTATGTCTTAATATACTAGCTGTTGCCAGCGCCTTCGCTCGCGTGTATGTCGGAAATTATCCCGCGGGAACCTTCTACCGGGATGAAAAGTATCCTATGTCTTAATATACTAGCTGTTGCCAGCGGCTTCGCCCGCGTGTATGTCGGAAATTATCCCGCGGGAACCTTCTACCGGGATGAAAAGTATCCTATGTCTTAATATACTAGCTGTTGCCAGCGGCTTCGCCCGCGTGTATGTCGGAAATAATCCCACGGGAACCTTCTACCGGGATGAAAAGTATCCTATGTCTTAATATACTAGCTGTTGCCCGCGTGTATGTCGGAAATTATCCCACGGGAACCTTCTACCGGGATGAAAAGTATCCTATGTCTTAATATACTAGCTGTTGCCCGCGTGTATGTCGGAAATTATCCCGCGGGAACCTTCTACCGGGATGAAAAGTATTCTATGTCTTAATATACTAGCTGTTGCCAGCGGCTTCGCCCGCGTGTATGTCGGAAATTATCCCGCGGGAACCTTCTACCGGGATGAAAAGTATCCTATGTCTTAATATACTAGCTGTTGCCAGCGGCTTCGCCCGCGTGTATGTCGGAAATTATCCCGCGGGAACCTTCTACCTGGATGAAAAGTATCCTATGTCTTAATATACTAGCTGTTGCCAGCGGCTTCGCCCGCGTGTATGTCGGAAATTATCCCACGGAAACCTTCTACCGGGATGAAAAGTATCCTATGTCTTAATATACTAGCTGTTGCCAGCGGCTTCGCTCGCGTGTATGTCGGAAATTATCCCGCGGGAACCTTCTACCAGGATGGAAAGTATCCTATGTCTTAATATACTAGCTGTTGCCCGCGTGTGTGTCGGAAATTATCCCACGGGAACCTTCTACCGGGATGAAAAGTATCCAATGTCTTAATATACTAGCTGTTGCCCGCGTGTATGTCGGAAATTATCCCACGGGAACCTTCTACCGGGATGAAAAGTATCCTATGTCTTAATATACTAGCTGTTGCCCGCGGCTTCGCTCGCGTGTATGTCGGAAATTATCCCACGGGAACCTTCTACCGGGATGAAAAGTATCCTATGTGTTAATATACTAGCTGTTGCCAGCGGTTTCGCCCGCGTGTATGTCGGAAATTATCCCACGGGAACCTTCTACCGGGATGAAAAGTATCCTATGTCTTAATATACTAGCTGTTGCCAGCGGCTTCGCCCGCGCGTATGTCGGAAATTATCCCACGGGAACCTTCTACAGGGATAAAAAGTATCCTATGTCTTAATATACTAGCTGTTGCCCGCGTGTATGTCGGAAATTATCCCGCGGGAACCTTCTACCGGGATGAAAAGTATCCTATGTCTTAATATACTAGCTGTTGCCCGCGTGTATGTCGGAAATTATCCCGCGGGAACCTTCTACCGGGATGAAAAGTATCCTATGTCTTACTATACTAGCTGTTGCCAGCGGCTTCGCCCGCGTGTATGTCGGAAATTATCCCGCGGGAACCTTCTACCGGGATGAAAAGTATACTATGTCTTAATATACTAGATGTTGCCCACGTGTATGTCGGAAATTATCCCACGGGAACCTTCTACCGGGATGAAAAGTTTCCTATGTCTTAATATACTAGCTGTTGCCCGCGTGTATGTCGGAAATTATCCCGCGGGAACCTTCTACCGGGATGAAAAGTATCCTATGTCTTAATATACTAGCTGTTGCCAGCGTGTATGTCGGAAATTATCCCGCGGGAACCTTCTACCGGGATGAAAAGTATCCTATGTCTTAATATACTAGCTGTTGCCCGCGTGTATGTCGGAAATTATCCCGCGGGAACCTTCTACCGGGATGAAAAGTATCCTATGTCTTAATATACTAGCTGTTGCCAGCGGCTTCGCCCGCGTGTATGTCGGAAATTATCCCGCGGGAACCTTCTACCGGGATGAAAAGTATCCTATGTCTTAATATACTAGCTGTTGCCAGCGGCTTCGCCCGCGTGTATGTTGGAAATTATCCCGCGGGAACCTTCTACCGGGATGAAAAGTATCCTTTGTCTTAATATACTAGATGTTGCCCACGTGTATGTCGGAAATTATCCCACGGGAACCTTCTACCGGGATGAAAAGTTTCCTATGTCTTAATATACTAGATGTTGCCCACGTGTATGTCGGAAATTATCCCGCGGGAACCTTCTACCGGGATGAAAAGTATCCTATGTCTTAATATACTAGCTGTTGCCAGCGCCTTCGCTCGCGTGTATGTCGGAAATTATCCCACGAGAACCTTCTACCGGGATGAAAAGTATCCTATGTCTTAATATACTAGCTGTTGCCAGCGGCTTCGCCCGCGTGTATGTCGGAAATTATCCCGCGGGAACCTTCTACCGGGATGAAAAGTATCCTATGTCTTAATATACTAGCTGTTGCCAGCGCCTTCGCTCGCGTGTATGTCGGAAATTATCCCGCGGGAACCTTCTACCGGGATGAAAAGTATCCTATGTCTTAATATACTAGATGTTGCCCACGTGTATGTCGGAAATTATCCCACGGGAACCTTCTACCGGGATGAAAAGTTTCCTATGTCTTAATATACTAGCTGTTGCCCGCGTGTATTTCGGAAATTATCCCGCGGGAACCTTCTACCGGGATGAAAAGTATCCTATGTCTTAATATACTAGCTGTTGCCAGCGTGTATGTCGGAAATTATCCCGCGGGAACCTTCTACCGGGATGAAAAGTATCCTATGTCTTAATATACTAGCTGTTGCCCGCGTGTATGTCGGAAATTATCCCGCGGGAACCTTCTACCGGGATGAAAAGTATCCTATGTCTTAATATACTAGCTGTTGCCAGCGGCTTCGCCCGCGTGTATGTCAGAAATTATCCCGCGGGAACCTTCTACCGGGATGAAAAGTATCCTATGTCTTAATATACTAGCTGTTGCCAGCGGCTTCGCCCGCGTGTATGTCGGAAATTATCCCGCGGGAACCTTCTACCGGGATGAAAAGTATCCTATGTCTTAATATACTAGCTGTTGCCAGCGCCTTCGCTCGCGTGTATGTCGGAAATTATCCCACGGGAACCTTCTACCGGGATGAAAAGTATCCTATATCTTAATATACTAGCTGTTGCCAGCGCCTTAGCTCGCGTGTATGTCGGAAATTATCCCGCGGGAACCTTCTACCGGGATGAAAAGTATCCTATGTCTTAATATACTAGCTGTTGCCAGCGGCTTCGCCCGCGTGTATGTCGGAAATTATCCCGCGGGAACCTTCTACCGGGATGAAAAGTATCCTATGTCTTAATATACTAGCTGTTGCCAGCGGCTTCGCCCGCGTGTATGTCGGAAATTATCCCACGGGAACCTTCTACCGGGATGAAAAGTATCCTATGTCTTAATATACTAGCTGTTGCCCGCGTGTATGTCGGAAATTATCCCACGGGAACCTTCTACCGGGATGAAAAGTATCCTATGTGTTAATATACTAGCTGTTGCCCGCGTGTATGTCGGAAATTATCCCGCGGGAACCTTCTACCGGGATGAAAAGTATCCTATGTCTTAATATACTAGCTGTTGCCAGCGGCTTCGCCCGCGTGTATGTCGGAAATTATCCCGCGGGAACTTTCTACCGGGATGAAAAGTATCCTATGTCTTAATATACTAGCTGTTGCCAGCGGCTTCGCCCGCGTGTTTGTCGGAAATTATCCCGCGGGAACCTTCTACCTGGATGAAAAGTATCCTATGTCTTAATATACTAGCTGTTGCCAGCGGCTTCGCCCGCGTGTATGTCGGAAATTATCCCACGGGATCCTTCTACCGGGATGAAAAGTATCCTATGTCTTAATATACTAGCTGTTGCCAGCGGCTTCGCTCGCGTGTATGTCGGAAATTATCCCGCGGGAACCTTCTACCGGGATGGAAAGTATCCTATGTCTTAATATACTAGCTGTTGCCCGCGTGTATGTCGGAAATTTTCCCACGGGAACCTTCTACCGGGATGAAAAGTATCCTATGTCTTAATATACTAGCTGTTGCCCGCGTGTATGTCGGAAATTATCCCACGGGAACCTTCTACCGGGATGAAAAGTATCCTATGTCTTAATATACTAGCTGTTGCCCGCGGCTTCGCTCGCGTGTATGTCGGAAATTATCCCACGGGAACCTTCTACCGGGATGAAAAGTATCCTATGTGTTAATATACTAGCTGTTGCCAGCGGTTTCGCCCGCTTGTATGTCAGAAATTATCCCACGGGAACCTTCTACCGGGATGAAAAGTATCCTATGTCTTAATATACTAGCTGTTGCCAGCGGCTTCGCCCGCGCGTATGTCGGAAATCATCCCACGGGAACCTTCTACAGGGATAAAAAGTATCCTATGTCTTAATATACTAGCTGTTGCCAGCGCCTTCGCTCGCGTGTATGTCGGAAATTATCCCACGGGAACCTTCTACCGGGATGAAAAGTATCCTATGTCTTAATATACTAGCTGTTGCCAGCGGCTTCGCCCGCGTGTATGTCGGAAATTATCCCGCGGGAACCTTCTACCGGGATGAAAAGTATCCTATGTCTTAATATACTAGCTGTTGCCAGCGGCTTCGCCAGCGTGTATGTCGGAAATTATCCCCTGGGAACCTTTTACCGGGATGAAAAGTATCCTATGTCTTAATATACTAGCTGTTGCCCGCGTGTATGTCGGAAATTATCCCACGGGAACCTTCTACCGGGATGAAAAGTATCCTATGTCTTAATATACTAGCTGTTGCCAGCGTGTATGTCGGAAATTATCCCACGGGAACCTTCTACCGGGATGAAAAGTATCCTATGTCTTAATATACTAGCTGTTGCCAGCGTGTATGTCGGAAATTATCCCACGGGAACCTTCTACCGGGAAGAAAAGTATCCTATGTCTTAATATACTAGCTGTGGCCCGCGGCTTCACCCGCGTGTATGTCGGAAATTATCCCACGGGAACCTTCTACCGGGATGAAAAGTATCCTATGTCTTAATATACTAGCTGTTGCCCGCGTGTATGTCGGAAATTATGCCGCGGGAACCTTCTACCGGGATGAAAAGTATCCTATGTCTTAATATACTAGCTGTTGCCCGCGTGTATGTCGGAAATTATCCCGCGGGAACCTTCTACCGGGATGAAAATTATCCTATGTCTTAATATACTAGCTGTTGCCCGCGGCTTCGCTCGCGTGTATGTCGGAAATTATCCCGCGGGAACCTTCTACCGGGATGAAAAGTATCCTATGTCTTAATATACTAGCTGTTGCCCGCGTGTATGTCGGAAATTATCCCGCGGGAACCTTCTACCGGGATGAAAAGTATCCTATGTCTTAATATACTAGCTGTTGCCAGCGCCTTCGCTCGCATGTATGTCGGAAATTATCCCACGGGAACCTTCTACCGGGATGAAAAGTATCCTATGTCTTAATATACTAGCTGTTGCCCGCGTGTATGTCGGAAATTATCCCGCGGGAACCTTCTACCGGGATGAAAAGTATCCTATGTCTTAATATACTAGCTGTTGCCCGCGTGTATGTCGGAAATTATCCCGCGGGAACCTTCTACCGGGATGAAAAGTATCCTATGTCTTAATATACTAGCTGTTGCCCGCGTGTATGTTGGAAATTATCCCACGGGAACCTTATACCGGGATGAAAAGTATCCTATGTCTTAATTTACTAGCTGTTGCCCGCGTGTATGTCGGAAATTATCCCGCGGGAACCTTCTACCGGGATGAAAAGTATTCTATGTCTTAATATACTAGCTGTTGTCCGCGTGTATGTCGGAAATTATCCCGCGGGAACCTTCTACCGGGATGAGAAGTATCCTATGTCTTAATATACTAGCTGTTGCCCGCGTGTATGTCGGAAATTATCCCGCGGGATCCTTCTACCGGGATGAAAAGTATCCTATGTCTTAATATACTAGCTGTTGCCCGCGGCTTCGCTCGCGTGTATGTCGGAAATTATCCCGCGGGAACCTTCTACCGGGATAAAAAGTATCCTATGTCTTAATATACTAGCTGTTGCCCGCGTGTATGTCGGAAATTATCCCGCGGGAACCTTCTACCGGGATGAAAAGTATCCTATGTCTTAATATACTAGCTGTTGCCCGCGGCTTCGCTCGCGTGTATGTCGGAAATTATCCCGCGGGAACCTTCTACCGGGATGAAAAGTATCCTATGTCTTAATATACTAGCTGTTGCCCGCGTGTATGTCGGAAATTATCCCGCGGGAACCTTCTACCGGGATGAAAAGTATCCTATGTCTTAATATACTAGCTGTTGCCCGCGTGTATGTCGGAAATTATCCCACGGGAACCTTATACCGGGATGAAAAGTATCCTATGTCTTAATTTACTAGCTGTTGCCCGCGTGTATGTCGGAAATTATCCCGCGGGAACCTTCTACCGGGATGAAAAGTATTCTATGTCTTAATATACTAGCTGTTGCCAGCGGCTTCGCTCGCGTGTATGTCGGAAATTATCCCGCGGAAACCTTCTACCGGGATGAAAAGTATCCTATGTCTTAATATACTAGCTGTTGCCAGCGCCTTCGCTCGCATGTATGTCGGAAATTATCCCACGGGAACCTTCTACCGGGATGAAAAGTATCCTATGTCTTAATATACTAGCTGTTGCCCGCGTGTATGTCGGAAATTATCCCGCGGGAACCTTCTACCGGGA
Organism: Dicycla oo; assembly: GCA_948252095.1. Lineage (NCBI taxonomy): Eukaryota > Metazoa > Arthropoda > Insecta > Lepidoptera > Noctuidae > Dicycla > Dicycla oo. Next base: position 19,379,788 of record OX411728.1, read on the forward strand.
TGAAAAGTATCCTATGTCTTAATGTACTAGCTGTTGCCCGCGTGTATGTCGGAAATTATCCCGCGGGAACCTTCTACCGGGATGAGAAGTATCCTATGTCTTAATATACTAGCTGTTGCCCGCGTGTATGTCGGAAATTATCCCGCGGGATCCTTCTACCGGGATGAAAAGTATCCTATGTCTTAATATACTAGCTGTTGCCCGCGGCTTCGCTCGCGTGTATGTCGGAAATTATCCCGCGGGAACCTTCTACCGGGATAAAAAGTATCCTATGTCTTAATATACTAGCTGTTGCCCGCGTGTATGTCGGAAATTATCCCGCGGGAACCTTCTACCGGGATGAAAAGTATCCTATGTCTTAATATACTAGCTGTTGCCAGCGGCTTCGCCCGCGTGTATGTCGGAAATTATCCCGCGGGAACCTTCTACCGGGATGAAAAGTATCCTATGTCTTAATATACTAGCTGTTGCCAGCGGCTTCGCCCGCGTGTATGTCGGAAATTATCCCACGGGAACCTTCTACCGGGATGAAAAGTATCCTATGTCTTAATATACTAGCTGTTGCCCGCGTGTATGTCGGAAATTATCCCACGGGAACCTTCTACCGGGATGAAAAGTATCCTATGTGTTAATATACTAGCTGTTGCCCGCGTGTATGTCGGAAATTATCCCGCGGGAACCTTCTACCGGGATGAAAAGTATCCTATGTCTTAATATACTAGCTGTTGCCAGCGGCTTCGCCCGCGTGTATGTCGGAAATTATCCCGCGGGAACTTTCTACCGGGATGAAAAGTATCCTATGTCTTAATATACTAGCTGTTGCCAGCGGCTTCGCCCGCGTGTTTGTCGGAAATTATCCCGCGGGAACCTTCTACCTGGATGAAAAGTATCCTATGTCTTAATATACTAGCTGTTGCCAGCGGCTTCGCCCGCGTGTATGTCGGAAATTATCCCACGGGATCCTTCTACCGGGATGAAAAGTATCCTATGTCTTAATATACTAGCTGTTGCCAGCGGCTTCGCTCGCGTGTATGTCGGAAATTATCCCGCGGGAACCTTCTACCGGGATGGAAAGTATCCTATGTCTTAATATACTAGCTGTTGCCCGCGTGTATGTCGGAAATTTTCCCACGGGAACCTTCTACCGGGATGAAAAGTATCCTATGTCTTAATATACTAGCTGTTGCCCGCGTGTATGTCGGAAATTATCCCACGGGAACCTTCTACCGGGATGAAAAGTATCCTATGTCTTAATATACTAGCTGTTGCCCGCGGCTTCGCTCGCGTGTATGTCGGAAATTATCCCACGGGAACCTTCTACCGGGATGAAAAGTATCCTATGTGTTAATATACTAGCTGTTGCCAGCGGTTTCGCCCGCTTGTATGTCAGAAATTATCCCACGGGAACCTTCTACCGGGATGAAAAGTATCCTATGTCTTAATATACTAGCTGTTGCCAGCGGCTTCGCCCGCGCGTATGTCGGAAATCATCCCACGGGAACCTTCTACAGGGATAAAAAGTATCCTATGTCTTAATATACTAGCTGTTGCCAGCGCCTTCGCTCGCGTGTATGTCGGAAATTATCCCACGGGAACCTTCTACCGGGATGAAAAGTATCCTATGTCTTAATATACTAGCTGTTGCCAGCGGCTTCGCCCGCGTGTATGTCGGAAATTATCCCGCGGGAACCTTCTACCGGGATGAAAAGTATCCTATGTCTTAATATACTAGCTGTTGCCAGCGGCTTCGCCAGCGTGTATGTCGGAAATTATCCCCTGGGAACCTTTTACCGGGATGAAAAGTATCCTATGTCTTAATATACTAGCTGTTGCCCGCGTGTATGTCGGAAATTATCCCACGGGAACCTTCTACCGGGATGAAAAGTATCCTATGTCTTAATATACTAGCTGTTGCCAGCGTGTATGTCGGAAATTATCCCACGGGAACCTTCTACCGGGATGAAAAGTATCCTATGTCTTAATATACTAGCTGTTGCCAGCGTGTATGTCGGAAATTATCCCACGGGAACCTTCTACCGGGAAGAAAAGTATCCTATGTCTTAATATACTAGCTGTGGCCCGCGGCTTCACCCGCGTGTATGTCGGAAATTATCCCACGGGAACCTTCTACCGGGATGAAAAGTATCCTATGTCTTAATATACTAGCTGTTGCCCGCGTGTATGTCGGAAATTATGCCGCGGGAACCTTCTACCGGGATGAAAAGTATCCTATGTCTTAATATACTAGCTGTTGCCCGCGTGTATGTCGGAAATTATCCCGCGGGAACCTTCTACCGGGATGAAAATTATCCTATGTCTTAATATACTAGCTGTTGCCCGCGGCTTCGCTCGCGTGTATGTCGGAAATTATCCCGCGGGAACCTTCTACCGGGATGAAAAGTATCCTATGTCTTAATATACTAGCTGTTGCCCGCGTGTATGTCGGAAATTATCCCGCGGGAACCTTCTACCGGGATGAAAAGTATCCTATGTCTTAATATACTAGCTGTTGCCAGCGCCTTCGCTCGCATGTATGTCGGAAATTATCCCACGGGAACCTTCTACCGGGATGAAAAGTATCCTATGTCTTAATATACTAGCTGTTGCCCGCGTGTATGTCGGAAATTATCCCGCGGGAACCTTCTACCGGGATGAAAAGTATCCTATGTCTTAATATACTAGCTGTTGCCCGCGTGTATGTCGGAAATTATCCCGCGGGAACCTTCTACCGGGATGAAAAGTATCCTATTACTTAATATACTAGCTGTTGCCCGCGTGTATGTTGGAAATTATCCCACGGGAACCTTATACCGGGATGAAAAGTATCCTATGTCTTAATTTACTAGCTGTTGCCCGCGTGTATGTCGGAAATTATCCCGCGGGAACCTTCTACCGGGATGAAAAGTATTCTATGTCTTAATATACTAGCTGTTGTCCGCGTGTATGTCGGAAATTATCCCGCGGGAACCTTCTACCGGGATGAGAAGTATCCTATGTCTTAATATACTAGCTGTTGCCCGCGTGTATGTCGGAAATTATCCCGCGGGATCCTTCTACCGGGATGAAAAGTATCCTATGTCTTAATATACTAGCTGTTGCCCGCGGCTTCGCTCGCGTGTATGTCGGAAATTATCCCGCGGGAACCTTCTACCGGGATAAAAAGTATCCTATGTCTTAATATACTAGCTGTTGCCCGCGTGTATGTCGGAAATTATCCCGCGGGAACCTTCTACCGGGATGAAAAGTATCCTATGTCTTAATATACTAGCTGTTGCCCGCGGCTTCGCTCGCGTGTATGTCGGAAATTATCCCGCGGGAACCTTCTACCGGGATGAAAAGTATCCTATGTCTTAATATACTAGCTGTTGCCCGCGTGTATGTCGGAAATTATCCCGCGGGAACCTTCTACCGGGATGAAAAGTATCCTATATCTTAATATACTAGCTGTTGCCCGCGTGTATGTCGGAAATTATCCCACGGGAACCTTATACCGGGATGAAAAGTATCCTATGTCTTAATTTACTAGCTGTTGCCCGCGTGTATGTCGGAAATTATCCCGCGGGAACCTTCTACCGGGATGAAAAGTATTCTATGTCTTAATATACTAGCTGTTGCCAGCGGCTTCGCTCGCGTGTATGTCGGAAATTATCCCGCGGAAACCTTCTACCGGGATGAAAAGTATCCTATGTCTTAATATACTAGCTGTTGCCAGCGCCTTCGCTCGCATGTATGTCGGAAATTATCCCACGGGAACCTTCTACCGGGATGAAAAGTATCCTATGTCTTAATATACTAGCTGTTGCCCGCGTGTATGTCGGAAATTATCCCGCGGGAACCTTCTACCGGGATGAAAAGTATCCTATGTCTTAATGTACTAGCTGTTGCCCGCGTGTATGTCGGAAATTATCCCGCGGGAACCTTCTACCGGGATGAGAAGTATCCTATGTCTTAATATACTAGCTGTTGCCCGCGTGTATGTCGGAAATTATCCCGCGGGATCCTTCTACCGGGATGAAAAGTATCCTATGTCTTAATATACTAGCTGTTGCCCGCGGCTTCGCTCGCGTGTATGTCGGAAATTATCCCGCGGGAACCTTCTACCGGGATAAAAAGTATCCTATGTCTTAATATACTAGCTGTTGCCCGCGTGTATGTCGGAAATTATCCCGCGGGAACCTTCTACCGGGATGAAAAGTATCCTATGTCTTAATATACTAGCTGTTGCCAGCGGCTTCGCCCGCGTGTATGTCGGAAATTATCCCGCGGGAACCTTCTACCGGGATGAAAAGTATCCTATGTCTTAATATACTAGCTGTTGCCAGCGGCTTCGCCCGCGTGTATGTCGGAAATTATCCCACGGGAACCTTCTACCGGGATGAAAAGTATCCTATGTCTTAATATACTAGCTGTTGCCCGCGTGTATGTCGGAAATTATCCCACGGGAACCTTCTACCGGGATGAAAAGTATCCTATGTGTTAATATACTAGCTGTTGCCCGCGTGTATGTCGGAAATTATCCCGCGGGAACCTTCTACCGGGATGAAAAGTATCCTATGTCTTAATATACTAGCTGTTGCCAGCGGCTTCGCCCGCGTGTATGTCGGAAATTATCCCGCGGGAACTTTCTACCGGGATGAAAAGTATCCTATGTCTTAATATACTAGCTGTTGCCAGCGGCTTCGCCCGCGTGTTTGTCGGAAATTATCCCGCGGGAACCTTCTACCTGGATGAAAAGTATCCTATGTCTTAATATACTAGCTGTTGCCAGCGGCTTCGCCCGCGTGTATGTCGGAAATTATCCCACGGGATCCTTCTACCGGGATGAAAAGTATCCTATGTCTTAATATACTAGCTGTTGCCAGCGGCTTCGCTCGCGTGTATGTCGGAAATTATCCCGCGGGAACCTTCTACCGGGATGGAAAGTATCCTATGTCTTAATATACTAGCTGTTGCCCGCGTGTATGTCGGAAATTTTCCCACGGGAACCTTCTACCGGGATGAAAAGTATCCTATGTCTTAATATACTAGCTGTTGCCCGCGTGTATGTCGGAAATTATCCCACGGGAACCTTCTACCGGGATGAAAAGTATCCTATGTCTTAATATACTAGCTGTTGCCCGCGGCTTCGCTCGCGTGTATGTCGGAAATTATCCCACGGGAACCTTCTACCGGGATGAAAAGTATCCTATGTGTTAATATACTAGCTGTTGCCAGCGGTTTCGCCCGCTTGTATGTCAGAAATTATCCCACGGGAACCTTCTACCGGGATGAAAAGTATCCTATGTCTTAATATACTAGCTGTTGCCAGCGGCTTCGCCCGCGCGTATGTCGGAAATCATCCCACGGGAACCTTCTACAGGGATAAAAAGTATCCTATGTCTTAATATACTAGCTGTTGCCAGCGCCTTCGCTCGCGTGTATGTCGGAAATTATCCCACGGGAACCTTCTACCGGGATGAAAAGTATCCTATGTCTTAATATACTAGCTGTTGCCAGCGGCTTCGCCCGCGTGTATGTCGGAAATTATCCCGCGGGAACCTTCTACCGGGATGAAAAGTATCCTATGTCTTAATGTACTAGCTGTTGCCCGCGTGTATGTCGGAAATTATCCCGCGGGAACCTTCTACCGGGATGAGAAGTATCCTATGTCTTAATATACTAGCTGTTGCCCGCGTGTATGTCGGAAATTATCCCGCGGGATCCTTCTACCGGGATGAAAAGTATCCTATGTCTTAATATACTAGCTGTTGCCCGCGGCTTCGCTCGCGTGTATGTCGGAAATTATCCCGCGGGAACCTTCTACCGGGATAAAAAGTATCCTATGTCTTAATATACTAGCTGTTGCCCGCGTGTATGTCGGAAATTATCCCGCGGGAACCTTCTACCGGGATGAAAAGTATCCTATGTCTTAATATACTAGCTGTTGCCCGCGGCTTCGCTCGCGTGTATGTCGGAAATTATCCCGCGGGAACCTTCTACCGGGATGAAAAGTATCCTATGTCTTAATATACTAGCTGTTGCCCGCGTGTATGTCGGAAATTATCCCGCGGGAACCTTCTACCGGGATGAAAAGTATCCTATGTCTTAATATACTAGCTGTTGCCCGCGTGTATGTCGGAAATTATCCCACGGGAACCTTATACCGGGATGAAAAGTATCCTATGTCTTAATTTACTAGCTGTTGCCCGCGTGTATGTCGGAAATTATCCCGCGGGAACCTTCTACCGGGATGAAAAGTATTCTATGTCTTAATATACTAGCTGTTGCCAGCGGCTTCGCTCGCGTGTATGTCGGAAATTATCCCGCGGGAACCTTCTACCGGGATGAAAAGTATCCTATGTCTTAATATACTAGCTGTTGCCAGCGGCTTCGCCCGCGTGTATGTCGGAAATTATCCCGCGGGAACCTTCTACCGGGATGAAAAGTATCCTATGTCTTAATATACTAGCTGTTGCCAGCGCCTTCGCTCGCGTGTATGTCGGAAATTATCCCGCGGGAACCTTCTACCGGGATGAAAAGTATCCTATGTCCTAATATACTAGCTGTTGCCAGCGCCTTCGCTCGCGTGTATGCCGGAAATTATCCCGCGGGAACCTTCTACCGGGATAAAAAGTATCCCATGTCTTAATATACTAGATGTTGCCCACGTGTATGTCGGAAATTATCCCACGGGAACCTTCTACCGGGATGAAAAGTTTCCTATGTCTTAATATACTAGCTGTTGCCCGCGTGTATGTCGGAAATTATCCCGCGGGAACCTTCTACCGGGATGAAAAGTATCCTATGTCTTAATATACTAGCTGTTGCCAGCGTGTATGTCGGAAATTATCCCGCGGGAACCTTCTACCGGGATGAAAAGTATCCTATGTCTTAATATACTAGCTGTTGCCCGCGTGTATGTCGGAAATTATCCCACGGGAACCTTATACCGGGATGAAAAGTATCCTATGTCTTAATTTACTAGCTGTTGCCCGCGTGTATGTCGGAAATTATCGCGCGGGAACCTTCTACCGGGATGAAAAGTATTCTATGTCTTAATATACTAGCTGTTGTCCGCGTGTATGTCGGAAATTATCCCGCGGGAACCTTCTACCGGGATGAAAAGTATCCTATGTCTTAATATACTAGCTGTTGCCCGCGTGTATGTCGGAAATTATCCCGCGGGAACCTTCTACCGGGATGAAAAGTATCCTATGTCTTAATATACTAGCTGTTGCCCGCGGCTTCGCTCGCGTGTATGTCGGAAATTATCCCGCGGGAACCTTCTACCGGGATGAAAAGTATCCTATGTCTTAATATACTAGCTGTTGCCCGCGTGTATGTCGGAAATTATCCCGCGGGAACCTTCTACCGGGATGAAAATTATCCTATGTCTTAATATACTAGCTGTTGCCAGCGTGTATGTCGGAAATTATCCCACGGGAACCTTATACCGGGATAAAAAGTATCCTATGTCTTAATTTACTAGCTGTTGCCCGCGTGTATGTCGGAAATTATCCCGCGGGAACCTTCTACCGGGATGAAAAGTATTCTATGTCTTAATATACTAGCTGTTGCCAGCGGCTTCGCTCGCGTGTATGTCGGAAATTATCCCGCGGGAACCTTCTACCGGGATGAAAAGTATCCTATGTGTTAATATACTAGCTGTTGCCAGCGGCTTCGCCCGCGTGTATGTCAGAAATTATCCCGCGGGAACCTTCTACCGGGATGAAAAGTATCCTATGTCTTAATATACTAGCTGTTGCCAGCGCCTTCGCTCGCGTGTATGTCGGAAATTATCCCACGAGAACCTTCTACCGGGATGAAAAGTATCCTATGTCTTAATATACTAGCTGTTGCCAGCGGCTTCGCCCACGTGTATGTCGGAAATTATCCCGCGGGAACCTTCTACCGGGATGAAAAGTATCCTATGTCTTAAAATACTAGCTGTTGCCAGCGCCTTCGCTCGCGTGTATGTCGGAAATTATCCCGCGGGAACCTTCTACCGGGATAAAAAGTATCCTATGTCTTAATATACTAGATGTTGCCCACGTGTATGTCGGAAATTATCCCACGGGAACCTTCTACCGGGATGAAAAGTTTCCTATGTCTTAATATACTAGCTGTTGCCCGCGTGTATGTCGGAAATTATCCCGCGGGAACCTTCTACCGGGATGAAAAGTATCCTATGTCTTAATATACTAGCTGTTGCCCGCGTGTATGTCGGAAATTATCCCGCGGGAACCTTCTACCGGGATGAAAAGTATCCTATGTCTTAATATACTAGCTGTTGCCAGCGGCTTCGCCCGCGTGTATGTCGGAAATTATCCCGCGGGAACCTTCTACCGGGATGAAAAGTATCCTATGTCTTAATTTACTAGCTGTTGCCCGCGTGTATGTCGGAAATTATCCCGCGGGAACCTTCTACCGGGATGAAAAGTATTCTATGTCTTAATATACTAGCTGTTGCCAGCGGCTTCGCTCGCGTGTATGTCGGAAATTATCCCGCGGTAACCTTCTACCGGGATGAAAAGTATCCTATGTCTTAATATACTAGCTGTTGCCAGCGGCTTCGCCCGCGTGTATGTCGGAAATTATCCCGCGGGAACCTTCTACCGGGATGAAAAGTATCCTATGTCTTAATATACTAGCTGTTGCCAGCGCCTTCGCTCGCGTGTATGTAGGAAATTATCCCACGGGAACCTTCTACCGGGATGAAAAGTATCCTATGTCTTAATATACTAGCTGTTGCCAGCGCCTTCGCTCGCGTGTATGTCGGAAATTATCCCGCGGGAACCTTCTACCGGGATGAAAAGTATCCTATGTCTTAATATACTAGCTGTTGCCAGCGGCTTCGCCCGCGTGTATGTCGGAAATTATCCCGCGGGAACCTTCTACCGGGATGAAAAGTATCCTATGTCTTAATATACTAGCTGTTGCCAGCGGCTTCGCCCGCGTGTATGTCGGAAATTATCCCACGGGAACCTTCTACCGGGATGAAAAGTATCCTATGTCTTAATATACTAGCTGTTGCCCGCGTGTATGTCGGAAATTATCCCGCGGGAACCTTCTACCGGGATGAAAAGTATCCTATGTCTTAATATACTAGCTGTTGCCAGCGGCTTCGCCCGCGTGTATGTCGGAAATTATCCCGCGGGAACCTTCTACCGGGATGAAAAGTATCCTATGTCTTAATATACTAGCTGTTGCCAGCGGCTTCGCCCGCGTGTATGTCGGAAATTATCCCGCGGGAACCTTCTACCTGGATGAAAAGTATCCTATGTCTTAATATACTAGCTGTTGCCAGCGGCTTCGCCCGCGTGTATGTCGGAAATTATCCCACGGGAACCTTCTACCGGGATGAAAAGTATCCTATGTCTTAATATACTAGCTGTTGCCAGCGGCTTCGCTCGCGTGTATGTCGGAAATTATCCCGCGGGAACCTTCTACCGGGATGAAAAGTATCCTATGTCTTAATATACTAGCTGTTGCCCGCGTGTATGTCGGAAATTATCCCACGGGAACCTTCTACCGGGATGAAAAGTATCCTATGTCTTAATATACTAGCTGTTGCCCGCGTGTATGTCGGAAATTATCCCACGGGAACCTTCTACCGGGATGAAAAGTATCCTATGTCTTAATATACTAGCTGTTGCCCGCGGCTTCGCTCGCGTGTATGTCGGAAATTATCCCACGGGAACCTTCTACCGGGATGAAAAGTATCCTATGTGGTAATATACTAGCTGTTGCCAGCGGTTTCGCCCGCGTGTATGTCGGAAATTATCCCACGGGAACCTTCTACCGGGATGAAAAGTATCCTATGTCTTAATATACTTGCTGTTGCCAGCGGCTTCGCCCGCGCGTATGTCGGAAATTATCCCACGGGAACCTTCTACAGGGATAAAAAGTATCCTATGTCTTAATATACTAGCTGTTGCCCGCGTGTATGTCGGAAATTATCCCACGGGAACCTTCTACCGGGATGAAAAGTATCCTATGTCTTAATATACTAGCTGTTGCCCGCGTGTATGTCGGAAATTATCCCGCGGGAACCTTCTACCGGGATGAAAAGTATCCTATGTCTTAATATACTAGCTGTTGCCCGCGTGTATGTCGGAAATTATCCCACGGGAACCTTCTACCGGGATGAAAAGTATCCTATGTCTTAATATACTAGCTGTTGCCAGCGGCTTCGCCCGCGTGTATGTCGGAAATTATCCCACGGGAACCTTCTACCGGGATGAAAAGTATCCTATGTCTTAATATACTAGCTGTTGCCAGCGGCTTCGCCCGCGTGTATGTCGGAAATTATCCCGCGGGAACCTTCTACCGGGATGAAAAGTATCCTATGTCTTAATATACTAGATGTTGCCCACGTGTATGTCGGAAATTATCCCACGGGAACCTTCTACCGGGATGAAAAGTTTCCTATGTCTTAATATACTAGCTGTTGCCCGCGTGTATGTCGAAAATTATCCCACGGGAACCTTCTACCGGGATGAAAAGTATCCTATGTCTTAATATACTAGCTGTTGCCCGCGGCTTCGCTCGCGTGTATGTCGGAAATTATCCCACGGGAACCTTCTACCGGGATGAAAAGTATCCTATGTGTTAATATACTAGCTGTTGCCAGCGGTTTCGCCCGCGTGTATGTCGGAAATTATCCCACGGGAACCTTCTACCGGGATGAAAAGTATCCTATGTCTTAATATACTAGCTGTTGCCAGCGGCTTCGCCCGCGTGTATGTCGGAAATTATCCCGCGGGAACCTTCTACCGGGATGAAAAGTATCCTATGTCTTAATATACTAGATGTTGCCCACGTGTATGTCGGAAATTATCCCACGGGAACCTTCTACCGGGATGAAAAGTTTCCTATGTCTTAATATACTAGCTGTTGCCCGCGTGTATGTCGGAAATTATCCCGCGGGAACCTTCTACCGGGATGAAAAGTATCCAATGTCTTAATATACTAGCTGTTGCCAGCGGCTTCGCCCGCGTGTATGTCGGAAATTATCCCGCGGGAACCTTCTACCTGGATGAAAAGTATCCTATGTCTTAATATACTAGCTGTTGCCAGCGGCTTCGCCCGCGTGTATGTCGGAAATTATCCCACGGGAACCTTCTACCGGGATGAAAAGTATCCTATGTCTTAATATACTAGCTGTTGCCAGCGGCTTCGCTCGCGTGTATGTCGGAAATTATCCCGCGGGAACCTTCTACCGGGATGGAAAGTATCCTATGTCTTAATATACTAGCTGTTGCCCGCGTGTATGTCGGAAATTATCCCACGGGAACCTTCTACCGGGATGAAAAGTATCCTATGTCTTAATATACTAGCTGTTGCCCGCGTGTATGTCGGAAATTATCCCACGGGAACCTTCTACCGGGATGAAAAGTATCCTATGTCTTAATATACTAGCTGTTGCCCGCGGCTTCGCTCGCGTGTATGTCGGAAATTATCCCACGGGAACCTTCTACCGGGATGAAAAGTATCCTATGTGTTAATATACTAGCTGTTGCCAGCGGTTTCGCCCGCGTGTATGTCGGAAATTATCCCACGGGAACCTTCTACCGGGATGAAAAGTATCCTATGTCTTAATATACTAGCTGTTGCCAGCGGCTTCGCCCGCGCGTATGTCGGAAATTATCCCACAGGAACCTTCTACAGGGATAAAAAGTATCCTATGTCTTAATATACTAGCTGTTGCCCGCGTGTATGTCGGAAATTATCCCACGGGAACCTTCTACCGGGATGAAAAGTATCCTATGTCTTAATATACTAGCTGTTGCCCGCGTGTATGTCGGAAATTATCCCGCGGGAACCTTCTACCGGGATGAAAAGTATCCTACGTCTTAATATACTAGCTGTTGCCAGCGGCTTCGCCCGCGAGTATGTCGGAAATTATCCCGCGGGAACCTTCTACCGGGATGAAAAGTATCCTATGTCTTAATATACTAGATGTTGCCCACGTGTATGTCGGAAATTATCCCACGGGAACCTTCTACCGGGATGAAAAGTTTCCTATGTCTTAATATACTAGCTGTTGCCCGCGTGTATGTCGGAAATTATCCCGCGGGAACCTTCTACCGGGATGAAAAAAATCCTATGTCTTAATATACTAGCTGTTGCCAGCGTGTATGTCGGAAATTATTCCGCGGGAACCTTCTACCGGGATGAAAAGTATCCTATGTCTTAATATACTAGCTGTTGCCAGCGCCTTCGCTCGCGTGTATGTCGGAAATTATCCCGCGGGAACCTTCTACCGGGATGAAAAGTATCCTATGTCTTAATATACTAGCTGTTGCCAGCGGCTTCGCCCGCGTGTAAGTCGGAAATTATCCCGCGGGAACCTTCTACCGGGATGAAAAGTATCCTATGTCTTAATATACTAGCTGTTGCCAGCGGCTTCGCCCGCGTGTATGTCGGAAATTATCCCGCGGGAACCTTCTACCGGGATGAAAAGTATCCTATGTTTTAATATACTAGCTGTTGCCAGCGCCTTCGCTCGCGTGTATGTCGGAAATTATCCCGCGGGAACCTTCTACCGGGATGAAAAGTATCCTATGTCTTAATATACTAGCTGTTGCCAGCGTGTATGTCGGAAATTATCCCGCGGGAACCTTCTACCGGGATGAAAAGTATCCTATGTCTTAATATACTAGCTGTTGCCCGCGTGTATGTCGGAAATTATCCCGCGGGAACCTTCTACCGGGATGAAAAGTATCCTATGTCTTAATATACTAGCTGTTGCCAGCGGCTTCGCCCGCGTGTATGTCAGAAATTATCCCGCGGGAACCTTCTACCCGCGGGAACCTTCTACCGGGATGAAAAGTATCCTATGTCTTAATATACTAGCTGTTGCCCGCGTGTATGTCGGAAATTATCCCACGGGAACCTTATATTGGGATGAAAAGTATCCTATGTCTTAATTTACTAGCTGTTGCCCGCGTGTATGTCGGAAATTATCCCGCGGGAACCTTCTACCGGGATGAAAAGTATTCTATGTCTTAATATACTAGCTGTTGTCTGCGTGTATGTCGGAAATTATCCCGCGGGAACCTTCTACCGGGATGAAAAGTATCCTATGTCTTAATATACTAGCTGTTGCTAGCGGCTTCGCCCGCGTGTATGTCAGAAATTATCCCGCGGGAACCTTCTACCGGGATGAAAAGTATCCTATGTCTTAATATACTAGCTGTTGCCAGCGCCTTCGCTCGCGTGTATGTCGGAAATTATCCCACGAGAACCTTCTACCGGGATGAAAAGTATCCTATGTCTTAATATACTAGCTGTTGCCAGCGGCTTCGCCCGCGTGTATGTCGGAAATTATCCCGCGGGAACCTTCTACCGGGATGAAAAGTATCCTATGTCTTAATATACTAGCTGTTGCCAGCGCCTTCGCTCGCGTGTATGTCGGAAATTATCCCGCGGGAACCTTCTACCGGGATAAAAAGTATCCTATGTCTTAATATACTAGATGTTGCCCACGTGTATGTCGGAAATTATCCCACGGGAACCTTCTACCGGGATGAAAAGTTTCCTATGTCTTAATATACTAGCTGTTGCCCGCGTGTATGTCGGAAATTATCCCGCGGGAACCTTCTACCGGGATGAAAAGTATCCTATGTCTTAATATACTAGCTGTTGCCAGCGTGTATGTCGGAAATTATCCCGCGGGAACCTTCTACCGGGATGAAAAGTATCCTATGTCTTAATATACTAGCTGTTGCCCGCGTGTATGTCGGAAATTATCCCGCGGGAACCTTCTACCGGGATGAAAAGTATCCTATGTCTTAATATACTAGCTGTTGCCAGCGGCTTCGCCCGCGTGTATGTCGGAAATTATCCCGCGGGAACCTTCTACCGGGATGAAAAGTATCCTATGTCTTAATATACTAGCTGTTGCCAGCGGCTTCGCCCGCGTGTATGTCGGAAATTATCCCGCGGGAACCTTCTACCGGGATGAAAAGTATCCTATGTCTTAATATACTAGCTGTTGCCAGCGCCTTCGCTCGCGTGTATGTAGGAAATTATCCCACGGGAACCTTCTACCGGGATGAAAAGTATCCTATGTCTTAATATACTAGCTGTTGCCAGCGCCTTCGCTCGCGTGTATGTCGAAATTATCCCGCGGGAACCTTCTACCGGGATGAAAAGTATCCTATGTCTTAATATACTAGCTGTTGCCAGCGGCTTCGCCCGCGTGTATGTCGGAAATTATCCCGCGGGAACCTTCTACCGGGATGAAAAGTATCCTATGTCTTAATATACTAGCTGTTGCTTGCGGCTTTGCCCGCGTGTATGTCGGAAATTATCCCGCGGGAACCTTCTACCGGGATGAAAAGTATCCTATGTCTTAATATACTAGCTGTTGCCAGCGGCTTCGCCCGCGTGTATGTCGGAAATTATCCCGCGGGAACCTTCTACCGGGATGAAAAGTATCCTATGTCTTAATATACTAGCTGTTGCCCGCGGCTTCGCTCGCGTGTATGTAGGAAATTATCCCACGGGAACCTTCTACCGGGATGAAAAGTATCCTATGTCTTAATATACTAGCTGTTGCCAGCGCCTTCGCTCGCGTGTATGTCGGAAATTATCCCGCGGGAACCTTCTACCGGGATGAAAAGTATCCTATGTCTTAATATACTAGCTGTTGCCCGCGGCTTCGCTCGCGTGTATGCCGGAAATTATCCCACGGGAACCTTCTACCGGGATGAAAAGTATCCTATGTCTTAATATACTAGCTGTTGCCAGCGGCTTCGCCCGCGTGTATATCGGAAATTATCCCACGGGAACCTTCTACCGGGATGAAAAGTATCCTATGTCTTAATATACTAGCTGTTGCCCGCGTGTATGTCGGAAATTATCCCACGGGAACCTTCTACCGGGATGAAAAGTATCCTATGTCTTAATATACTAGCTGTTGCCCGCGTGTATGTCGGAAATTATCCCGCGGGAACCTTCTACCGGGATGAAAAGTATCCTATGTCTTAATATACTAGCTGTTGCCAGCGGCTTCGCCCGCGTGTATGTCGGAAATTATCCCGTGGGAACCTTCTACCGGGATGAAAAGTATCCTATGTCTTAATATACTAGCTGTTGCCAGCGGCTTCGCCCGCGTGTATGTCGGAAATTATCCCACGGGAACCTTCTACCGGGATGAAAAGTATCCTATGTCTTAATATACTAGCTGTTGCCCGCGTGTATGTCGGAAATTATCCCACGGGAACCTTCTACCGGGATGAAAAGTATCCTATGTCTTAATATACTAGCTGTTGCCCGCGTGTATGTCGGAAATTATCCCGCGGGAACCTTCTACCGGGATGAAAAGTATCCTATGTCTTAATATACTAGCTGTTGCCAGCGGCTTCGCCCGCGTGTATGTCGGAAATTATCCCGCGGGAACCTTCTACCGGGATGAAAAGTATCCTATGTCTTAATATACTAGCTGTTGCCAGCGGCTTCGCCCGCGTGTATGTCGGAAATTATCCCGCGGGAACCTTCTACCTGGATGAAAAGTATCCTATGTCTTAATATACTAGCTGTTGCCAGCGGCTTCGCCCGCGTGTATGTCGGAAATTATCCCACGGGAACCTTCTACCGGGATGAAAAGTATCCTATGTCTTAATATACTAGCTGTTGCCAGCGGCTTCGCTCGCGTGTATGTCGGAAATTATCCCGCGGGAACCTTCTACTGGGATGGAAAGTATCCTATGTCTTAATATACTAGCTGTTGCCCGCGTGTATGTCGGAAATTATCCCACGGGAACCTTCTACCGGGATGAAAAGTATCCTATGTCTTAATATACTAGCTGTTGCCAGCGGCTTCGCCCGCGTGTATGTCGGAAATTATCCCGCGGGAACCTTCTACCGGGATGAAAAGTATCCTATGTCTTAATATACTAGCTGTTGCCAGCGGCTTCGCCCGCGTGTATGTCGGAAATTATCCCACGGGAACCTTCTACCGGGATGAAAAGTATCCTATGTCTTAATATACTAGCTATTGCCAGCGGCTTCGCCCGCGTGTATGTCGGAAATTATCCCGCGGGAACCTTCTACCGGGATGAAAAGTATCCTATGTCTTAATATACTAGCTGTTGCCAGCGGCTTCGCCCGCGTGTATGTCGGAAATTATCCCACGGGAACCTTCTACCGGGATGAAAAGTATCCTATGTCTTAATATACTAGCTGTTGCCCGCGTGTATGTCGGAAATTATCCCACGGGAACCTTCTACCGGGATGAAAAGTATCCTATGTCTTAATATACTAGCTGTTGCCAGCGGCTTCGCCCGCGTGTATGTCGGAAATTATCCCGCGGGAACCTTCTACCGGGATGAAAAGTATCCTGTCTTAATATACTAGCTGTTGCCAGCGGCTTCGCCCGCGTGTATGTCGGAAATTATCCCGCGGGAACCTTCTACCGGGATGAAAAGTATCCTATGTCTTAATATACTAGCTGTTGCCAGCGGCTTCGCCCGCGTGTATGTCGGAAATTATCCCGCGGGAACCTTCTACCGGGATGAAAAGTATCCTATGTCTTAATATACTAGCTGTTGCCAGCGGCTTCGCCCGCGTGTATGTCGGAAATTATCCCACGGGAACCTTCTACCGGGATGCAAAGTATCCTATGTCTTAATATACTAGCTGTTGCCCGCGTGTATGTCGGAAATTATCCCACGGGAACCTTCTACCGGGATGAAAAGTATCCTATGTCTTAATATACTAGCTGTTGCCAGCGCCTTCGCTCGCGTGTATGTCGGAAATTATCCCACGGGAACCTTCTACCGGGATGAAAAGTATCCTATGTCTTAATATACTAGCTGTTGCCAGCGCCTTCGCTCGCGTGTATGTCGGAAATTATACCGCGGGAACCTTCTACCGGGATGAAAAGTATCCTATGTCTTAACATACTAGCTGTTGCCAGCGGCTTCGCCCGCGTGTATGTCGGAAATTATCCCGCGGGAACCTTCTACCGGGATGAAAAGTATCCTATGTCTTAATATACTAGCTGTTGCCAGCGGCTTCGCCCGCGTGTATGTCGGAAATTATCCCGCGGGAACCTTCTACCGGGATGAAAAGTATCCTATGTCTTAATATACTAGCTGTTGCCAGCGCCTTCGCTCGCGTGTATGTCGGAAATTATCCCACGGGAACCTTCTACCGGGATGAAAAGTATCCTATGTCTTAATATACTAGCTGTTGCCAGCGCCTTCGCTCGCGTGTATGTCGGAAATTATACCGCGGGAACCTTCTACCGGGATGAAAAGTATCCTATGTCTTAACATACTAGCTGTTGCCAGCGGCTTTGCCCGCGTGTATGTCGGAAATTATCCCGCGGGAACCTTCTACCGGGATGAAAAGTATCCTATGTCTTAATATACTAGCTGTTGCCAGCGGCTTTGCCCGCGTGTATGTCGGAAATTATCCCACGGGAACCTTCTACCGGGATGAAAAGTATCCTATGTCTTAATATACTAGCTGTTGCCCGCGTGTATGTCGGAAATTATCCCACGGGAACCTTCTACCGGGATGAAAAGTATCCTATGTCTTAATATACTAGCTGTTGCCCGCGTGTATGTCGGAAATTATCCCGCGGGAACCTTCTACCGGGATGAAAAGTATCCTATGTCTTAATATACTAGCTGTTGCCAGCGGCTTCGCCCGCGTGTATGTCGGAAATTATCCCGCGGGAACCTTCTACCGGGATGAAAAGTATCCTATGTCTTAATATACTAGCTGTTGCCAGCGGCTTCGCCCGCGTGTATGTCGGAAATTATCCCGCGGGAACCTTCTACCTGGATGAAAAGTATCCTATGTCTTAATATACTAGCTGTTGCCAGCGGCTTCGCCCGCGTGTATGTCGGAAATTATCCCACGGGAACCTTCTACCGGGATGAAAAGTATCCTATGTCTTAATATACTAGCTGTTGCCCGCGTGTATGTCGGAAATTATCCCACGGGAACCTTCTACCGGGATGAAAAGTATCCTATGTCTTAATATACTAGCTGTTGCCAGCGCCTTCGCTCGCGTGTATGTCGGAAATTATCCCGCGGGAACCTTCTGCCGGGATGAAAAGTATCCTATGTCTTAATATACTAGCTGTTGCCCGCGGCTTCGCTCGCGTGTATGTCGGAAATTATCCCACGGGAACCTTCTACCGGGATGAAAAGTATCCTATGTGTTAATATACTAGCTGTTGCCAGCGGTTTCGCCCGCGTGTATGTCGGAAATTATCCCACGGGAACCTTCTACCGGGATGAAAAGTATCCTATGTCTTAATATACTAGCTGTTGCCCGCGTGTATGTCGGAAATTATCCCGCGGGAACCTTCTACCGGGATGAAAAGTATCCTATGTCTTAATATACTAGCTGTTGCCAGCGGCTTCGCCCGCGTGTATGTCGGAAATTATCCCGTGGGAACCTTCTACCGGGATGAAAAGTATCCTATGTCTTAATATACTAGCTGTTGCCAGGGGCTTCGCCCGCGTGTATGTCGGAAATTATCCCACGGGAACCTTCTACCGGGATGAAAAGTATCCTATGTCTTAATATACTAGCTGTTGCCCGCGTGTATGTCGGAAATTATCCCACGGGAACCTTCTACCGGGATGAAAAGTATCCTATGTCTTAATATACTAGCTGTTGCCCGCGTGTATGTCGGAAATTATCCCGCGGGAACCTTCTACCGGGATGAAAAGTATCCTATGTGTTAATATACTAGCTGTTGCCAGCGGTTTCGCCCGCGTGTATGTCGGAAATTATCCCACGGGAACCTTCTACCGGGATGAAAAGTATCCTATGTCTTAATATACTGGCTGTTGCCAGCGGCTTCGCCCGCGCGTATGTCGGAAATTATCCCACGGGAACCTTCTACAGGGATAAAAAGTATCCTATGTCTTAATATACTAGATGTTGCCCGCGTGTATGTCGGAAATTATCCCACGGGAACCTTCTACCGGGATGAAAAGTATCCTATGTCTTAATATACTAGCTGTTGCCCGCGTGTATGTCGGAAATTATCCCGCGGGAACCTTCTACTGGGATGGAAAGTATCCTATGTCTTAATATACTAGCTGTTGCCCGCGTGTATGTCGGAAATTATCCCACGGGAACCTTCTACCGGGATGAAAAGTATCCTATGTCTTAATATACTAGCTGTTGCCAGCGGCTTCGCCCGCGTGTATGTCGGAAATTATCCCGCGGGAACCTTCTACCGGGATGAAAAGTATCCTATGTCTTAATATACTAGCTGTTGCCAGCGGCTTCGCCCGCGTGTATGTCGGAAATTATCCCACGGGAACCTTCTACCGGGATGAAAAGTATCCTATGTCTTAATATACTAGCTGTTGCCAGCGGCTTCGCCCGCGTGTATGTCGGAAATTATCCCGCGGGAACCTTCTACCGGGATGAAAAGTATCCTATGTCTTAATATACTAGCTGTTGCCAGCGGCTTCGCCCGCGTGTATGTCGGAAATTATCCCACGGGAACCTTCTACCGGGATGAAAAGTATCCTATGTCTTAATATACTAGCTGTTGCCCGCGTGTATGTCGGAAATTATCCCACGGGAACCTTCTACCGGGATGAAAAGTATCCTATGTCTTAATATACTAGCTGTTGCCAGCGGCTTCGCCCGCGTGTATGTCGGAAATTATCCCGCGGGAACCTTCTACCGGGATGAAAAGTATCCTGTCTTAATATACTAGCTGTTGCCAGCGGCTTCGCCCGCGTGTATGTCGGAAATTATCCCGCGGGAACCTTCTACCGGGATGAAAAGTATCCTATGTCTTAATATACTAGCTGTTGCCAGCGGCTTCGCCCGCGTGTATGTCGGAAATTATCCCGCGGGAACCTTCTACCGGGATGAAAAGTATCCTATGTCTTAATATACTAGCTGTTGCCCGCGTGTATGTCGGAAATTATCCCACGGGAACCTTCTACCGGGATGAAAAGTATCCTATGTCTTAATATACTAGCTGTTGCCAGCGCCTTCGCTCGCGTGTATGTCGGAAATTATCCCACGGGAACCTTCTACCGGGATGAAAAGTATCCTATGTCTTAATATACTAGCTGTTGCCAGCGCCTTCGCTCGCGTGTATGTCGGAAATTATACCGCGGGAACCTTCTACCGGGATGAAAAGTATCCTATGTCTTAATATACTAGCTGTTGCCAGCGCCTTCGCTCGCGTGTATGTCGGAAATTATCCCACGGGAACCTTCTACCGGGATGAAAAGTATCCTATGTCTTAATATACTAGCTGTTGCCAGCGCCTTCGCTCGCGTGTATGTCGGAAATTATACCGCGGGAACCTTCTACCGGGATGAAAAGTATCCTATGTCTTAATATACTAGCTGTTGCCCGCGTGTATGTCGGAAATTATCCCACGGGAACCTTCTACCGGGATGAAAAGTATCCTATGTCTTAATATACTAGCTGTTGCCAGCGCCTTCGCTCGCGTGTATGTCGGAAATTATCCCACGGGAACCTTCTACCGGGATGAAAAGTATCCTATGTCTTAATATACTAGCTGTTGCCAGCGCCTTCGCTCGCGTGTATGTCGGAAATTATACCGCGGGAACCTTCTACCGGGATGAAAAGTATCCTATGTCTTAACATACTAGCTGTTGCCAGCGGCTTCGCCCGCGTGTATGTCGGAAATTATCCCGCGGGAACCTTCTACCGGGATGAAAAGTATCCTATGTCTTAATATACTAGCTGTTGCCAGCGGCTTCGCCCGCGTGTATGTCGGAAATTATCCCGCGGGAACCTTCTACCGGGATGAAAAGTATCCTATGTCTTAATATACTAGCTGTTGCCAGCGCCTTCGCTCGCGTGTATGTCGGAAATTATCCCACGGGAACCTTCTACCGGGATGAAAAGTATCCTATGTCTTAATATACTAGCTGTTGCCAGCGCCTTCGCTCGCGTGTATGTCGGAAATTATACCGCGGGAACCTTCTACCGGGATGAAAAGTATCCTATGTCTTAACATACTAGCTGTTGCCAGCGGCTTTGCCCGCGTGTATGTCGGAAATTATCCCGCGGGAACCTTCTACCGGGATGAAAAGTATCCTATGTCTTAATATACTAGCTGTTGCCAGCGGCTTTGCCCGCGTGTATGTCGGAAATTATCCCACGGGAACCTTCTACCGGGATGAAAAGTATCCTATGTCTTAATATACTAGCTGTTGCCCGCGTGTATGTCGGAAATTATCCCACGGGAACCTTCTACCGGGATGAAAAGTATCCTATGTCTTAATATACTAGCTGTTGCCCGCGTGTATGTCGGAAATTATCCCGCGGGAACCTTCTACCGGGATGAAAAGTATCCTATGTCTTAATATACTAGCTGTTGCCAGCGGCTTCGCCCGCGTGTATGTCGGAAATTATCCCGCGGGAACCTTCTACCGGGATGAAAAGTATCCTATGTCTTAATATACTAGCTGTTGCCAGCGGCTTCGCCCGCGTGTATGTCGGAAATTATCCAGCGGGAACCTTCTACCTGGATGAAAAGTATCCTATGTCTTAATATACTAGCTGTTGCCAGCGCCTTCGCTCGCGTGTATGTCGGAAATTATACCGCGGGAACCTTCTACCGGGATGAAAAGTATCCTATGTCTTAACATACTAGCTGTTGCCAGCGGCTTCGCCCGCGTGTATGTCGGAAATTATCCCGCGGGAACCTTCTACCGGGATGAAAAGTATCCTATGTCTTAATATACTAGCTGTTGCCAGCGCCTTCGCTCGCGTGTATGTCGGAAATTATCCCACGGGAACCTTCTACCGGGATGAAAAGTATCCTATGTCTTAATATACTAGCTGTTGCCAGCGCCTTCGCTCGCGTGTATGTCGGAAATTATACCGCGGGAACCTTCTACCGGGATGAAAAGTATCCTATGTCTTAACATACTAGCTGTTGCCAGCGGCTTTGCCCGCGTGTATGTCGGAAATTATCCCGCGGGAACCTTCTACCGGGATGAAAAGTATCCTGTCTTAATATACTAGCTGTTGCCAGCGGCTTCGCCCGCGTGTATGTCGGAAATTATCCCGCGGGAACCTTCTACCGGGATGAAAAGTATCCTATGTCTTAATATACTAGCTGTTGCCAGCGGCTTCGCCCGCGTGTATGTCGGAAATTATCCCGCGGGAACCTTCTACCGGGATGAAAAGTATCCTATGTCTTAATATACTAGCTGTTGCCAGCGGCTTCGCCCGCGTGTATGTCGGAAATTATCCCGCGGGAACCTTCTACCGGGATGAAAAGTATCCTATGTCTTAATATACTAGCTGTTGCCAGCGGCTTTGCCCGCGTGTATGTCGGAAATTATCCCACGGGAACCTTCTACCGGGATGAAAAGTATCCTATGTCTTAATATACTAGCTGTTGCCCGCGTGTATGTCGGAAATTATCCCACGGGAACCTTCTACCGGGATGAAAAGTATCCTATGTCTTAATATACTAGCTGTTGCCCGCGTGTATGTCGGAAATTATCCCGCGGGAACCTTCTACCGGGATGAAAAGTATCCTATGTCTTAATATACTAGCTGTTGCCAGCGGCTTCGCCCGCGTGTATGTCGGAAATTATCCCGCGGGAACCTTCTACCGGGATGAAAAGTATCCTATGTCTTAATATACTAGCTGTTGCCAGCGGCTTCGCCCGCGTGTATGTCGGAAATTATCCCGCGGGAACCTTCTACCTGGATGAAAAGTATCCTATGTCTTAATATACTAGCTGTTGCCAGCGGCTTCGCTCGCGTGTATGTCGGAAATTATACCGCGGGAACCTTCTACCGGGATGAAAAGTATCCTATGTCTTAATATACTAGCTGTTGCCAGCGCCTTCGCTCGCGTGTATGTCGGAAATTATCCCACGGGAACCTTCTACCGGGATGAAAAGTATCCTATGTCTTAATATACTAGCTGTTGCCAGCGCCTTCGCTCGCGTGTATGTCGGAAATTATACCGCGGGAACCTTCTACCGGGATGAAAAGTATCCTATGTCTTAACATACTAGCTGTTGCCAGCGGCTTCGCCCGCGTGTATGTCGGAAATTATCCCGCGGGAACCTTCTACCGGGATGAAAAGTATCCTATGTCTTAATATACTAGCTGTTGCCAGCGCCTTCGCTCGCGTGTATGTCGGAAATTATCCCACGGGAACCTTCTACCGGGATGAAAAGTATCCTATGTCTTAATATACTAGCTGTTGCCAGCGCCTTCGCTCGCGTGTATGTCGGAAATTATACCGCGGGAACCTTCTACCGGGATGAAAAGTATCCTATGTCTTAACATACTAGCTGTTGCCAGCGGCTTTGCCCGCGTGTATGTCGGAAATTATCCCGCGGGAACCTTCTACCGGGATGAAAAGTATCCTGTCTTAATATACTAGCTGTTGCCAGCGGCTTCGCCCGCGTGTATGTCGGAAATTATCCCGCGGGAACCTTCTACCGGGATGAAAAGTATCCTATGTCTTAATATACTAGCTGTTGCCAGCGGCTTCGCCCGCGTGTATGTCGGAAATTATCCCGCGGGAACCTTCTACCGGGATGAAAAGTATCCTATGTCTTAATATACTAGCTGTTGCCCGCGTGTATGTCGGAAATTATCCCACGGGAACCTTCTACCGGGATGAAAAGTATCCTATGTCTTAATATACTAGCTGTTGCCCGCGTGTATGTCGGAAATTATCCCGCGGGAACCTTCTACCGGGATGAAAAGTATCCTATGTCTTAATATACTAGCTGTTGCCAGCGGCTTCGCCCGCGTGTATGTCGGAAATTATCCCGCGGGAACCTTCTACCGGGATGAAAAGTATCCTATGTCTTAATATACTAGCTGTTGCCAGCGGCTTCGCCCGCGTGTATGTCGGAAATTATCCCGCGGGAACCTTCTACCTGGATGAAAAGTATCCTATGTCTTAATATACTAGCTGTTGCCAGCGGCTTCGCCCGCGTGTATGTCGGAAATTATCCCACGGGAACCTTCAACCGGGATGAAAAGTATCCTATGTCTTAATATACTAGCTGTTGCCAGCGGCTTCGCTCGCGTGTATGTCGGAAATTATCCCGCGGGAACCTTCTACTGGGATGGAAAGTATCCTATGTCTTAATATACTAGCTGTTGCCCGCGTGTATGTCGGAAATTATCCCACGGGAACCTTCTACCGGGATGAAAAGTATCCTATGTCTTAATATACTAGCTGTTGCCAGCGGCTTCGCCCGCGTGTATGTCGGAAATTATCCCGCGGGAACCTTCTACCGGGATGAAAAGTATCCTATGTCTTAATATACTAGCTGTTGCCAGCGGCTTCGCCCGCGTGTATGTCGGAAATTATCCCACGGGAACCTTCTACCGGGATGAAAAGTATCCTATGTCTTAATATACTAGCTGTTGCCAGCGGCTTCGCCCGCGTGTATGTCGGAAATTATCCCGCGGGAACCTTCTACCGGGATGAAAAGTATCCTATGTCTTAATATACTAGCTGTTGCCAGCGGCTTCGCCCGCGTGTATGTCGGAAATTATCCCACGGGAACCTTCTACCGGGATGAAAAGTATCCTATGTCTTAATATACTAGCTGTTGCCCGCGTGTATGTCGGAAATTATCCCACGGGAACCTTCTACCGGGATGAAAAGTATCCTATGTCTTAATATACTAGCTGTTGCCAGCGGCTTCGCCCGCGTGTATGTCGGAAATTATCCCGCGGGAACCTTCTACCGGGATGAAAAGTATCCTGTCTTAATATACTAGCTGTTGCCAGCGGCTTCGCCCGCGTGTATGTCGGAAATTATCCCGCGGGAACCTTCTACCGGGATGAAAAGTATCCTATGTCTTAATATACTAGCTGTTGCCAGCGGCTTCGCCCGCGTGTATGTCGGAAATTATCCCGCGGGAACCTTCTACCGGGATGAAAAGTATCCTATGTCTTAATATACTAGCTGTTGCCAGCGGCTTCGCCCGCGTGTATGTCGGAAATTATCCCACGGGAACCTTCTACCGGGATGCAAAGTATCCTATGTCTTAATATACTAGCTGTTGCCCGCGTGTATGTCGGAAATTATCCCACGGGAACCTTCTACCGGGATGAAAAGTATCCTATGTCTTAATATACTAGCTGTTGCCAGCGCCTTCGCTCGCGTGTATGTCGGAAATTATCCCACGGGAACCTTCTACCGGGATGAAAAGTATCCTATGTCTTAATATACTAGCTGTTGCCAGCGCCTTCGCTCGCGTGTATGTCGGAAATTATACCGCGGGAACCTTCTACCGGGATGAAAAGTATCCTATGTCTTAACATACTAGCTGTTGCCAGCGGCTTCGCCCGCGTGTATGTCGGAAATTATCCCGCGGGAACCTTCTACCGGGATGAAAAGTATCCTATGTCTTAATATACTAGCTGTTGCCAGCGGCTTCGCCCGCGTGTATGTCGGAAATTATCCCGCGGGAACCTTCTACCGGGATGAAAAGTATCCTATGTCTTAATATACTAGCTGTTGCCAGCGCCTTCGCTCGCGTGTATGTCGGAAATTATCCCACGGGAACCTTCTACCGGGATGAAAAGTATCCTATGTCTTAATATACTAGCTGTTGCCAGCGCCTTCGCTCGCGTGTATGTCGGAAATTATACCGCGGGAACCTTCTACCGGGATGAAAAGTATCCTATGTCTTAACATACTAGCTGTTGCCAGCGGCTTTGCCCGCGTGTATGTCGGAAATTATCCCGCGGGAACCTTCTACCGGGATGAAAAGTATCCTATGTCTTAATATACTAGCTGTTGCCAGCGGCTTTGCCCGCGTGTATGTCGGAAATTATCCCACGGGAACCTTCTACCGGGATGAAAAGTATCCTATGTCTTAATATACTAGCTGTTGCCCGCGTGTATGTCGGAAATTATCCCACGGGAACCTTCTACCGGGATGAAAAGTATCCTATGTCTTAATATACTAGCTGTTGCCCGCGTGTATGTCGGAAATTATCCCGCGGGAACCTTCTACCGGGATGAAAAGTATCCTATGTCTTAATATACTAGCTGTTGCCAGCGGCTTCGCCCGCGTGTATGTCGGAAATTATCCCGCGGGAACCTTCTACCGGGATGAAAAGTATCCTATGTCTTAATATACTAGCTGTTGCCAGCGGCTTCGCCCGCGTGTATGTCGGAAATTATCCCGCGGGAACCTTCTACCTGGATGAAAAGTATCCTATGTCTTAATATACTAGCTGTTGCCAGCGGCTTCGCCCGCGTGTATGTCGGAAATTATCCCACGGGAACCTTCTACCGGGATGAAAAGTATCCTATGTCTTAATATACTAGCTGTTGCCCGCGTGTATGTCGGAAATTATCCCACGGGAACCTTCTACCGGGATGAAAAGTATCCTATGTCTTAATATACTAGCTGTTGCCAGCGCCTTCGCTCGCGTGTATGTCGGAAATTATCCCGCGGGAACCTTCTGCCGGGATGAAAAGTATCCTATGTCTTAATATACTAGCTGTTGCCCGCGGCTTCGCTCGCGTGTATGTCGGAAATTATCCCACGGGAACCTTCTACCGGGATGAAAAGTATCCTATGTGTTAATATACTAGCTGTTGCCAGCGGTTTCGCCCGCGTGTATGTCGGAAATTATCCCACGGGAACCTTCTACCGGGATGAAAAGTATCCTATGTCTTAATATACTGGCTGTTGCCAGCGGCTTCGCCCGCGCGTATGTCGGAAATTATCCCACGGGAACCTTCTACAGGGATAAAAAGTATCCTATGTCTTAATATACTAGATGTTGCCCGCGTGTATGTCGGAAATTATCCCACGGGAACCTTCTACCGGGATGAAAAGTATCCTATGTCTTAATATACTAGCTGTTGCCCGCGTGTATGTCGGAAATTATCCCGCGGGAACCTTCTACCGGGATGAAAAGTATTCTATGTCTTAATATACTAGCTGTTGCCCGCGTGTATGTCGGAAATTATCCCGCGGGAACCTTCTACCGGGATGAAAAGTATCCTATGTCTTAATATACTAGCTGTTGCCAGCGGCTTCGCCCGCGTGTATGTCGGAAATTATCCCACGGGAACCTTCTACCGGGATGAAAAGTATCCTATGTGTTAATATACTAGCTGTTGCCAGCGGTTTCGCCCGCGTGTATGTCGGAAATTATCCCACGGGAACCTTCTACCGGGATGAAAAGTATCCTATGTCTTAATATACTAGCTGTTGCCCGCGTGTATGTCGGAAATTATCCCGCGGGAACCTTCTACCGGGATGAAAAGTATCCTATGTCTTAATATACTAGCTGTTGCCAGCGGCTTCGCCCGCGTGTATGTCGGAAATTATCCCGTGGGAACCTTCTACCGGGATGAAAAGTATCCTATGTCTTAATATACTAGCTGTTGCCAGGGGCTTCGCCCGCGTGTATGTCGGAAATTATCCCACGGGAACCTTCTACCGGGATGAAAAGTATCCTATGTCTTAATATACTAGCTGTTGCCCGCGTGTATGTCGGAAATTATCCCACGGGAACCTTCTACCGGGATGAAAAGTATCCTATGTCTTAATATACTAGCTGTTGCCCGCGTGTATGTCGGAAATTATCCCGCGGGAACCTTCTACCGGGATGAAAAGTATCCTATGTCTTAATATACTAGCTGTTGCCAGCGGCTTCGCCCGCGTGTATGTCGGAAATTATCCCGCGGGAACCTTCTACCGGGATGAAAAGTATCCTATGTCTTAATATACTAGCTGTTGCCAGCGGCTTCGCCCGCGTGTATGTCGGAAATTATCCCACGGGAACCTTCTACCGGGATGAAAAGTATCCTATGTCTTAATATACTAGTTGTTGCCAGCGGCTTCGCCCGCGTGTATGTCGGAAATTATCCCGCGGGAACCTTCTACCTGGATGAAAAGTATCCTATGTCTTAATATACTAGCTGTTGCCAGCGGCTTCGCCCGCGTGTATGTCGGAAATTATCCCACGGGAACCTTCTACCGGGATGAAAAGTATCCTATGTCTTAATATACTAGCTGTTGCCAGCGGCTTCGCTCGCGTGTATGTCGGAAATTATCCCGCGGGAACCTTCTACTGGGATGGAAAGTATCCTATGTCTTAATATACTAGCTGTTGCCCGCGTGTATGTCGGAAATTATCCCACGGGAACCTTCTACCGGGATGAAAAGTATCCTATGTCTTAATATACTAGCTGTTGCCAGCGGCTTCGCCCGCGTGTATGTCGGAAATTATCCCGCGGGAACCTTCTACCGGGATGAAAAGTATCCTATGTCTTAATATACTAGCTGTTGCCAGCGGCTTCGCCCGCGTGTATGTCGGAAATTATCCCACGGGAACCTTCTACCGGGATGAAAAGTATCCTATGTCTTAATATACTAGCTGTTGCCAGCGGCTTCGCCCGCGTGTATGTCGGAAATTATCCCGCGGGAACCTTCTACCGGGATGAAAAGTATCCTATGTCTTAATATACTAGCTGTTGCCAGCGGCTTCGCCCGCGTGTATGTCGGAAATTATCCCACGGGAACCTTCTACCGGGATGAAAAGTATCCTATGTCTTAATATACTAGCTGTTGCCCGCGTGTATGTCGGAAATTATCCCACGGGAACCTTCTACCGGGATGAAAAGTATCCTATGTCTTAATATACTAGCTGTTGCCAGCGGCTTCGCCCGCGTGTATGTCGGAAATTATCCCGCGGGAACCTTCTACCGGGATGAAAAGTATCCTGTCTTAATATACTAGCTGTTGCCAGCGGCTTCGCCCGCGTGTATGTCGGAAATTATCCCGCGGGAACCTTCTACCGGGATGAAAAGTATCCTATGTCTTAATATACTAGCTGTTGCCAGCGGCTTCGCCCGCGTGTATGTCGGAAATTATCCCGCGGGAACCTTCTACCGGGATGAAAAGTATCCTATGTCTTAATATACTAGCTGTTGCCCGCGTGTATGTCGGAAATTATCCCACGGGAACCTTCTACCGGGATGAAAAGTATCCTATGTCTTAATATACTAGCTGTTGCCAGCGCCTTCGCTCGCGTGTATGTCGGAAATTATCCCACGGGAACCTTCTACCGGGATGAAAAGTATCCTATGTCTTAATATACTAGCTGTTGCCAGCGCCTTCGCTCGCGTGTATGTCGGAAATTATACCGCGGGAACCTTCTACCGGGATGAAAAGTATCCTATGTCTTAATATACTAGCTGTTGCCAGCGCCTTCGCTCGCGTGTATGTCGGAAATTATCCCACGGGAACCTTCTACCGGGATGAAAAGTATCCTATGTCTTAATATACTAGCTGTTGCCAGCGCCTTCGCTCGCGTGTATGTCGGAAATTATACCGCGGGAACCTTCTACCGGGATGAAAAGTATCCTATGTCTTAATATACTAGCTGTTGCCCGCGTGTATGTCGGAAATTATCCCACGGGAACCTTCTACCGGGATGAAAAGTATCCTATGTCTTAATATACTAGCTGTTGCCAGCGCCTTCGCTCGCGTGTATGTCGGAAATTATCCCACGGGAACCTTCTACCGGGATGAAAAGTATCCTATGTCTTAATATACTAGCTGTTGCCAGCGCCTTCGCTCGCGTGTATGTCGGAAATTATACCGCGGGAACCTTCTACCGGGATGAAAAGTATCCTATGTCTTAACATACTAGCTGTTGCCAGCGGCTTCGCCCGCGTGTATGTCGGAAATTATCCCGCGGGAACCTTCTACCGGGATGAAAAGTATCCTATGTCTTAATATACTAGCTGTTGCCAGCGGCTTCGCCCGCGTGTATGTCGGAAATTATCCCGCGGGAACCTTCTACCGGGATGAAAAGTATCCTATGTCTTAATATACTAGCTGTTGCCAGCGCCTTCGCTCGCGTGTATGTCGGAAATTATCCCACGGGAACCTTCTACCGGGATGAAAAGTATCCTATGTCTTAATATACTAGCTGTTGCCAGCGCCTTCGCTCGCGTGTATGTCGGAAATTATACCGCGGGAACCTTCTACCGGGATGAAAAGTATCCTATGTCTTAACATACTAGCTGTTGCCAGCGGCTTTGCCCGCGTGTATGTCGGAAATTATCCCGCGGGAACCTTCTACCGGGATGAAAAGTATCCTATGTCTTAATATACTAGCTGTTGCCAGCGGCTTTGCCCGCGTGTATGTCGGAAATTATCCCACGGGAACCTTCTACCGGGATGAAAAGTATCCTATGTCTTAATATACTAGCTGTTGCCCGCGTGTATGTCGGAAATTATCCCACGGGAACCTTCTACCGGGATGAAAAGTATCCTATGTCTTAATATACTAGCTGTTGCCCGCGTGTATGTCGGAAATTATCCCGCGGGAACCTTCTACCGGGATGAAAAGTATCCTATGTCTTAATATACTAGCTGTTGCCAGCGGCTTCGCCCGCGTGTATGTCGGAAATTATCCCGCGGGAACCTTCTACCGGGATGAAAAGTATCCTATGTCTTAATATACTAGCTGTTGCCAGCGGCTTCGCCCGCGTGTATGTCGGAAATTATCCCGCGGGAACCTTCTACCTGGATGAAAAGTATCCTATGTCTTAATATACTAGCTGTTGCCAGCGGCTTCGCCCGCGTGTATGTCGGAAATTATCCCACGGGAACCTTCTACCGGGATGAAAAGTATCCTATGTCTTAATATACTAGCTGTTGCCCGCGTGTATGTCGGAAATTATCCCACGGGAACCTTCTACCGGGATGAAAAGTATCCTATGTCTTAATATACTAGCTGTTGCCAGCGCCTTCGCTCGCGTGTATGTCGGAAATTATCCCGCGGGAACCTTCTGCCGGGATGAAAAGTATCCTATGTCTTAATATACTAGCTGTTGCCCGCGGCTTCGCTCGCGTGTATGTCGGAAATTATCCCACGGGAACCTTCTACCGGGATGAAAAGTATCCTATGTGTTAATATACTAGCTGTTGCCAGCGGTTTCGCCCGCGTGTATGTCGGAAATTATCCCACGGGAACCTTCTACCGGGATGAAAAGTATCCTATGTCTTAATATACTGGCTGTTGCCAGCGGCTTCGCCCGCGCGTATGTCGGAAATTATCCCACGGGAACCTTCTACAGGGATAAAAAGTATCCTATGTCTTAATATACTAGATGTTGCCCGCGTGTATGTCGGAAATTATCCCACGGGAACCTTCTACCGGGATGAAAAGTATCCTATGTCTTAATATACTAGCTGTTGCCCGCGTGTATGTCGGAAATTATCCCGCGGGAACCTTCTACCGGGATGAAAAGTATTCTATGTCTTAATATACTAGCTGTTGCCAGCGGCTTCGCCCGCGTGTATGTCGGAAATTATCCCGCGGGAACCTTCTACCGGGATGAAAAGTATCCTATGTCTTAATATACTAGATGTTGCCCACGTGTATGTCGGAAATTATCCCACGGGAACCTTCTACCGGGATGAAAAGTTTCCTATGTCTTAATATACTAGCTGTTGCCCGCGTGTATGTCGGAAATTATCCCGCGGGAACCTTCTACCGGGATGAAAAGTATCCTATGTCTTATTATACTAGCTGTTGCCCGCGTGTATGTCGGAAATTATCCCGCGGGAACCTTCTACCGGGATGAAAAGTATCCTATGTCTTAATATACTAGCTGTTGCCAGCGGCTTCACCCGCGTGTATGTCGGAAATTATCCCGCGGGAACCTTCTACCGGGATGAAAAGTATCCTATGTCTTAATATACTAGCTGATGCCAGCGGCTTCGCCCGCGTGTATGTCGGAAATTATCCCGCGGGAACCTTCTACCGGGATGAAAAGTATCCTATGTCTTAATATACTAGATGTTGCCCACGTGTATGTCGGAAATTATCCCACGGGAACCTTCTACCGGGATGAAAAGTTTCCTATGTCTTAATATACTAGATGTTGCCCACGTGTATGTCGGAAATTATCCCGCGGGAACCTTCTACCGGGATGAAAAGTATCCTATGTCTTAATATACTAGCTGTTGCCAGCGCCTTCGCTCGCGTGTATGTCGGAAATTATCCCGCGGGAACCTTCTACCGGGATGAAAAGTATCCTATGTCTTAATATACTAGCTGTTGCCAGCGGCTTCGCCCGCGTGTATGTCGGAAATTTCCCCGCGGGAACCTTCTACCGGGATGAAAAGTATCCTATGTCTTAATATACTAGCTGTTGCCAGCGCCTTCGCTCGCGTGTATGTCGGAAATTATCCCGCGGGAACCTTCTACCGGGATGAAAAGTATCCTATGTCTTAATATACTAGATGTTGCCCACGTGTATGTCGGAAATTATCCCACGCGAACCTTCTACCGGGATGAAAAGTTTCCTATGTCTTAATATACTAGCTGTTGCCCGCGTGTATGTCGGAAAATATCCCGCGGGAACCTTCTACCGGGATGAAAAGTATCCTATGTCTTAATATACTAGCTGTTGCCAGCGGCTTCGCCCGCGTGTATGTCAGAAATTATCCCGCGGGAACCTTCTACCGGGATGAAAAGTATCCTATGTCTTAATATACTAGCTGTTGCCAGCGGCTTCGCCCGCGTGTATGTCGGAAATTATCCCGCGGGAACCTTCTACCGGGATGAAAAGTATCCTATGTCTTAATATACTAGCTGTTGCCAGCGCCTTCGCTCGCTTGTATGTCGGAAATTATCCCACGGGAACCTTCTACCGGGATGAAAAGTATCCTATGTCTTAATATACTAGCTGTTGCCAGCGCCTTCGCTCGCGTGTATGTCGGAAATTATCCCGCGGGAACCTTCTACCGGGATGAAAAGTATCCTATGTCTTAATATACTAGCTGTTGCCAGCGGCTTCGCCCGCGTGTATGTCGGAAATTATCCCGCGGGAACCTTCTACCGGGATGAAAAGTATCCTATGTCTTAATATACTAGCTGTTGCCAGCGGCTTCGCCCGCGTGTATGTCGGAAATTATCCCACGGGTACCTTCTACCGGGATGAAAAGTATCCTATGTCTTAATATACTAGCTGTTGCCCGCGTGTATGTCGGAAATTATCCCACGGGAACCTTCTACCGGGATGAAAAGTATCCTATGTGTTAATATACTAGCTGTTGCCCGCGTGTATGTCGGAAATTATCCCGCGGGAACCTTCTACCGGGATGAAAAGTATCCTATGTCTTAATATACTAGCTGTTGCCAGCGGCTTCGCCCGCGTGTATGTCGGAAATTATCCCGCGGGAACCTTCTACCGGGATGAAAAGTATCCTATGTCTTAATATACTAGCTGTTGCCAGCGGCTTCGCCCGCGTGTATGTCGGAAATTATCCCGCGGGAACCTTCTACCTGGATGAAAAGTACCCTATGTCTTAATATACTAGCTGTTGCCAGCGGCTTCGCCCGCGAGTATGTCGGAAATTATCCCACGGGAACCTTCTACCGGGATGAAAAGTATCCTATGTCTTAATATACTAGCTGTTGCTAGCGGCTTCGCTCGCGTGTATGTCGGAAATTATCCCGCGGGAACCTTCTACCGGGATGGAAAGTATCCTATGTCTTAATATACTAGCTGTTGCCCGCGTGTATGTCGGAAATTATCCCACGGGAACCTTCTACCGGGATGAAAAGTATCCTATGTCTTAATATACTAGCTGTTGCCCGCGTGTATGTCGGAAATTATCCCACGGGAACCTTCTACCGGGATGAAAAGTATCCTATGTCTTAATATACTAGCTGTTGCCCGCGGCTTCGCTCGCGTGTATGTCGGAAATTATCCCACGGGAACCTTCTACCGGGATGAAAAGTATCCTATGTGTTAATATACTAGCTGTTGCCA
Source organism: Dicycla oo (assembly GCA_948252095.1). Lineage (NCBI taxonomy): Eukaryota > Metazoa > Arthropoda > Insecta > Lepidoptera > Noctuidae > Dicycla > Dicycla oo. Next base: position 19,413,567 of record OX411728.1, read on the forward strand.
GCGGTTTCGCCCGCGTGTATGTCAGAAATTATCCCACAGGAACCTTCTACCGGGATGAAAAGTATCCTATGTCTTAATATACTAGCTGTTGCCAGCGGCTTCGCCCGCGCGTATGTCGGAAATTATCCCACGGGAACCTTCTACAGGGATAAAAAGTATCCTATGTCTTAATATACTAGCTGTTGCCCGCGTGTATGTCGGAAATTATCCCACGGGAACCTTCTACCGGGATGAAAAGTATCCTATGTCTTAATATACTAGCTGTTGCCCGCGTGTATGTCGGAAATTATCCCGCGGGAACCTTCTACCGGGATGAAAAGTATCCTATGTCTTAATATACTAGCTGTTGCCAGCGGCTTCGCCCGCGTGTATGTCGGAAATTATCCCGCGGGAACCTTCTACCGGGATGAAAAGTATCCTATGTCTTAATATACTAGCTGTTGCCAGCGGCTTCGCCCGCGTGTATGTCGGAAATTATCCCGCGGGAACCTTCTACCGGGATGAAAAGTATCCTATGTCTTAATATACTAGATGTTGCCCACGTGTATGTCGGAAATTATCCCACGGGAACCTTCTACCGGGATGAAAAGTTTCCTATGTCTTAATATACTAGATGTTGCCCACGTGTATGTCGGAAATTATCCCGCGGGAACCTTCTACCGGGATGAAAAGTATCCTATGTCTTAATATACTAGCTGTTGCCAGCGCCTTCGCTCGCGTGTATGTCGGAAATTATCCCGCGGGAACCTTCTACCGGGATGAAAAGTATCCTATGTCTTAATATACTAGCTGTTGCCAGCGGCTTCGCCCGCGTGTATGTCGGAAATTTCCCCGCGGGAACCTTCTACCGGGATGAAAAGTATCCTATGTCTTAATATACTAGCTGTTGCCAGCGCCTTCGCTCGCGTGTATGTCGGAAATTATCCCGCGGGAACCTTCTACCGGGATGAAAAGTATCCTATGTCTTAATATACTAGATGTTGCCCACGTGTATGTCGGAAATTATCCCACGGGAACCTTCTACCGGGATAAAAAGTTTCCTATGTCTTAATATACTAGCTGTTGCCCGCGTGTATGTCGGAAAATATCCCGCGGGAACCTTCTACCGGGATGAAAAGTATCCTATGTCTTAATATACTAGCTGTTGCCAGCGGCTTCGCCCGCGTGTATGTCGGAAATTATCCCGCGGGAACCTTCTACCTGGATGAAAAGTATCCTATGTCTTAATATACTAGCTGTTGCCAGCGGCTTCGCCCGCGTGTATGTCGGAAATTATCCCACGGGAACCTTCTACCGGGATGAAAAGTATCCTATGTCTTAATATACTAGCTGTTGCCCGCGTGTATGTCGGAAATTATCCCACGGGAACCTTCTACCGGGATGAAAAGTATCCTATGTCTTAATATACTAGCTGTTGCCAGCGCATTCGCTCGCGTGTATGTCGGAAATTATCCCGCGGGAACCTTCTGCCGGGATGAAAAGTATCCTATGTCTTAATATACTAGCTGTTGCCCGCGGCTTCGCTCGCGTGTATGTCGGAAATTATCCCACGGGAACCTTCTACCGGGATGAAAAGTATCCTATGTGTTAATATACTAGCTGTTGCCAGCGGTTTCGCCCGCGTGTATGTCGGAAATTATCCCACGGGAACCTTCTACCGGGATGAAAAGTATCCTATGTCTTAATATACTGGCTGTTGCCAGCGGCTTCGCCCGCGCGTATGTCGGAAATTATCCCACGGGAACCTTCTACAGGGATAAAAAGTATCCTATGTCTTAATATACTAGCTGTTGCCCGCGTGTATGTCGGAAATTATCCCACGGGAACCTTCTACCGGGATGAAAAGTATCCTATGTCTTAATATACTAGCTGTTGCCCGCGTGTATGTCGGAAATTATCCCGCGGGAACCTTCTACCGGGATGAAAAGTATTCTATGTCTTAATATACTAGCTGTTGCCAGCGGCTTCGCCCGCGTGTATGTCGGAAATTATCCCGCGGGAACCTTCTACCGGGATGAAAAGTATCCTATGTCTTAATATACTAGCTGTTGCCAGCGTGTATGTCGGAAATTATCCCACGGGAACCTTCTACCGGGATGAAAAGTATCCTATGTCTTAATATACTAGCTGTGGCCCGCGGCTTCACCCGCGTGTATGTCGGAAATTATCCCACGGGAACCTTCTACCGGGATGAAAAGTATCCTATGTCTTAATATACTAGCTGTTGCCCGCGTGTATGTCGGAAATTATCCCGCGGGAACCTTCTACCGGGATGAAAAGTATCCTATGTCTTAATATACTAGCTGTTGCCAGCGGCTTCACCCGCGTGTATGTCGGAAATTATCCCGCGGGAACCTTCTACCGGGATGAAAAGTATCCTATGTCTTAATATACTAGCTGATGCCAGCGGCTTCGCCCGCGTGTATGTCGGAAATTATCCCGCGGGAACCTTCTACCGGGATGAAAAGTATCCTATGTATTAATATACTAGATGTTGCCCACGTGTATGTCGGAAATTATCCCACGGGAACCTTCTACCGGGATGAAAAGTTTCCTATGTCTTAATATACTAGATGTTGCCCACGTGTATGTCGGAAATTATCCCGCGGGAACCTTCTACCGGGATGAAAAGTATCCTATGTCTTAATATACTAGCTGTTGCCAGCGCCTTCGCTCGCGTGTATGTCGGAAATTATCCCGCGGGAACCTTCTACCGGGATGAAAAGTATCCTATGTCTTAATATACTAGCTGTTGCCAGCGGCTTCGCCCGCGTGTATGTCGGAAATTTCCCCGCGGGAACCTTCTACCGGGATGAAAAGTATCCTATGTCTTAATATACTAGCTGTTGCCAGCGCCTTCGCTCGCGTGTATGTCGGAAATTATCCCGCGGGAACCTTCTACCGGGATGAAAAGTATCCTATGTCTTAATTTACTAGATGTTGCCCACGTGTATGTCGGAAATTATCCCACGGGAACCTTCTACCGGGATGAAAAGTTTCCTATGTCTTAATATACTAGCTGTTGCCCGCGTGTATGTCGGAAAATATCCCGCGGGAACCTTCTACCGGGATGAAAAGTATCCTATGTCTTAATATACTAGCTGTTGCCAGCGGCTTCGCCCGCGTGTATGTCGGAAATTATCCCGCGGGAACCTTCTACCGGGATGAAAAGTATCCTATGTCTTAATATACTAGCTGTTGCCAGCGCCTTCGCTCGCTTGTATGTCGGAAATTATCCCACGGGAACCTTCTACCGGGATGAAAAGTATCCTATGTCTTAATATACTAGCTGTTGCCAGCGCCTTCGCTCGCGTGTATGTCGGAAATTATCCCGCGGGAACCTTCTACCGGGATGAAAAGTATCCTATGTCTTAATATACTAGCTGTTGCCAGCGGCTTCGCCCGCGTGTATGTCGGAAATTATCCCGCGGGAACCTTCTACCGGGATGAAAAGTATCCTATGTCTTAATATACTAGCTGTTGCCAGCGGCTTCGCCCGCGTGTATGTCGGAAATTATCCCACGGGAACCTTCTACCGGGATGAAAAGTATCCTATGTCTTAATATACTAGCTGTTGCCCGCGTGTATGTCGGAAATTATCCCACGGGAACCTTCTACCGGGATGAAAAGTATCCTATGTGTTAATATACTAGCTGTTGCCCGCGTGTATGTCGGAAATTATCCCGCGGGAACCTTCTACCGGGATGAAAAGTATCCTATGTCTTAATATACTAGCTGTTGCCAGCGGCTTCGCCCGCGTGTATGTCGGAAATTATCCCGCGGGAACCTTCTACCGGGATGAAAAGTATCCTATGTCTTAATATACTAGCTGTTGCCAGCGGCTTCGCCCGCGTGTATGTCGGAAATTATCCCGCGGGAACCTTCTACCTGGATGAAAAGTACCCTATGTCTTAATATACTAGCTGTTGCCAGCGGCTTCGCCCGCGAGTATGTCGGAAATTATCCCACGGGAACCTTCTACCGGGATGAAAAGTATCCTATGTCTTAATATACTAGCTGTTGCTAGCGGCTTCGCTCGCGTGTATGTCGGAAATTATCCCGCGGGAACCTTCTACCGGGATGGAAAGTATCCTATGTCTTAATATACTAGCTGTTGCCCGCGTGTATGTCGGAAATTATCCCACGGGAACCTTCTACCGGGATGAAAAGTATCCTATGTCTTAATATACTAGCTGTTGCCCGCGTGTATGTCGGAAATTATCCCACGGGAACCTTCTACCGGGATGAAAAGTATCCTATGTCTTAATATACTAGCTGTTGCCCGCGGCTTCGCTCGCGTGTATGTCGGAAATTATCCCACGGGAACCTTCTACCGGGATGAAAAGTATCCTATGTGTTAATATACTTGCTGTTGCCAGCGGTTTCGCCCGCGTGTATGTCAGTAATTATCCCACGGGAACCTTCTACCGGGATGAAAAGTATCCTATGTCTTAATATACTAGCTGTTGCCAGCGGCTTCGCCCGCGCGTATGTCAGAAATTATCCCACGGGAACCTTCTACAGGGATAAAAAGTATCCTATGTCTTAATATACTAGCTGTTGCCCGCGTGTATGTCGGAAATTATCCCACGGGAACCTTCTACCGGGATGAAAAGTATCCTATGTCTTAATATACTAGCTGTTGCCCGCGTGTATGTCGGAAATTATCCCGCGGGAACCTTCTACCGGGATGAAAAGTATCCTATGTCTTAATATACTAGCTGTTGCCAGCGGCTTCGCCCGCGTGTATGTCGGAAATTATCCCGCGGGAACCTTCTACCGGGATGAAAAGTATCCTATGTCTTAATATACTAGCTGTTGCCAGCGCCTTCGCTCGCTTGTATGTCGGAAATTATCCCACGGGAACCTTCTACCGGGATGAAAAGTATCCTATGTCTTAATATACTAGCTGTTGCCAGCGCCTTCGCTCGCGTGTATGTCGGAAATTATCCCGCGGGAACCTTCTACCGGGATGAAAAGTATCCTATGTCTTAATATACTAGCTGTTGCCAGCGGCTTCGCCCGCGTGTATGTCGGAAATTATCCCGCGGGAACCTTCTACCGGGATGAAAAGTATCCTATGTCTTAATATACTAGCTGTTGCCAGCGGCTTCGCCCGCGTGTATGTCGGAAATTATCCCACGGGAACCTTCTACCGGGATGAAAAGTATCCTATGTCTTAATATACTAGCTGTTGCCCGCGTGTATGTCGGAAATTATCCCACGGGAACCTTCTACCGGGATGAAAAGTATCCTATGTCTTAATATACTAGCTGTTGCCAGCGTGTATGTCGGAAATTATCCCACGGGAACCTTCTACCGGGAAGAAAAGTATCCTATGTCTTAATATACTAGCTGTGGCCCGCGGCTTCACCCGCGTGTATGTCGGAAATTATCCCACGGGAACCTTCTACCGGGATGAAAAGTATCCTATGTCTTAATATACTAGCTGTTGCCAGCGTGTATGTCGGAAATTATCCCACGGGAACCTTCTACCGGGATGAAAAGTATCCTATGTCTTAATATACTAGCTGTGGCCCGCGGCTTCACCCGCGTGTATGTCGGAAATTATCCCACGGGAACCTTCTACCGGGATGAAAAGTATCCTATGTCTTAATATACTAGCTGTTGCCCGCGTGTATGTCGGAAATTATCCCGCGGGAACCTTCTACCGGGATGAAAAGTATCCTATGTCTTAATATACTAGCTGTTGCCAGCGGCTTCACCCGCGTGTATGTCGGAAATTATCCCGCGGGAACCTTCTACCGGGATGAAAAGTATCCTATGTCTTAATATACTAGCTGATGCCAGCGGCTTCGCCCGCGTGTATGTCGGAAATTATCCCGCGGGAACCTTCTACCGGGATGAAAAGTATCCTATGTATTAATATACTAGATGTTGCCCACGTGTATGTCGGAAATTATCCCACGGGAACCTTCTACCGGGATGAAAAGTTTCCTATGTCTTAATATACTAGATGTTGCCCACGTGTATGTCGGAAATTATCCCGCGGGAACCTTCTACCGGGATGAAAAGTATCCTATGTCTTAATATACTAGCTGTTGCCAGCGCCTTCGCTCGCGTGTATGTCGGAAATTATCCCGCGGGAACCTTCTACCGGGATGAAAAGTATCCTATGTCTTAATATACTAGCTGTTGCCAGCGGCTTCGCCCGCGTGTATGTCGGAAATTTCCCCGCGGGAACCTTCTACCGGGATGAAAAGTATCCTATGTCTTAATATACTAGCTGTTGCCAGCGCCTTCGCTCGCGTGTATGTCGGAAATTATCCCGCGGGAACCTTCTACCGGGATGAAAAGTATCCTATGTCTTAATATACTAGATGTTGCCCACGTGTATGTCGGAAATTATCCCACGGGAACCTTCTACCGGGATGAAAAGTTTCCTATGTCTTAATATACTAGCTGTTGCCCGCGTGTATGTCGGAAAATATCCCGCGGGAACCTTCTACCGGGATGAAAAGTATCCTATGTCTTAATATACTAGCTGTTGCCAGCGGCTTCGCCCGCGTGTATGTCGGAAATTATCCCGCGGGAACCTTCTACCGGGATGAAAAGTATCCTATGTCTTAATATACTAGCTGTTGCCCGCGTGTATGTCGGAAATTATCCCGCGGGAACCTTCTACCGGGATGAAAAGTATCCTATGTCTTAATATACTAGCTGTTGCCAGCGGCTTCGCCCGCGTGTATGTCAGAAATTATCCCGCGGGAACCTTCTACCGGGATGAAAAGTATCCTATGTCTTAATATACTAGCTGTTGCCAGCGGCTTCGCCCGCGTGTATGTCGGAAATTATCCCGCGGGAACCTTCTACCGGGATGAAAAGTATCCTATGTCTTAATATACTAGCTGTTGCCAGCGCCTTCGCTCGCTTGTATGTCGGAAATTATCCCACGGGAACCTTCTACCGGGATGAAAAGTATCCTATGTCTTAATATACTAGCTGTTGCCAGCGCCTTCGCTCGCGTGTATGTCGGAAATTATCCCGCGGGAACCTTCTACCGGGATGAAAAGTATCCTATGTCTTAATATACTAGCTGTTGCCAGCGGCTTCGCCCGCGTGTATGTCGGAAATTATCCCGCGGGAACCTTCTACCGGGATGAAAAGTATCCTATGTCTTAATATACTAGCTGTTGCCAGCGGCTTCGCCCGCGTGTATGTCGGAAATTATCCCACGGGAACCTTCTACCGGGATGAAAAGTATCCTATGTCTTAATATACTAGCTGTTGCCCGCGTGTATGTCGGAAATTATCCCACGGGAACCTTCTACCGGGATGAAAAGTATCCTATGTGTTAATATACTAGCTGTTGCCCGCGTGTATGTCGGAAATTATCCCGCGGGAACCTTCTACCGGGATGAAAAGTATCCTATGTCTTAATATACTAGCTGTTGCCAGCGGCTTCGCCCGCGTGTATGTCGGAAATTATCCCGCGGGAACCTTCTACCGGGATGAAAAGTATCCTATGTCTTAATATACTAGCTGTTGCCCGCGGCTTCGCTCGCGTGTATGTCGGAAATTATCCCGCGGGAACCTTCTACCTGGATGAAAAGTACCCTATGTCTTAATATACTAGCTGTTGCCAGCGGCTTCGCCCGCGAGTATGTCGGAAATTATCCCACGGGAACCTTCTACCGGGATGAAAAGTATCCTATGTCTTAATATACTAGCTGTTGCTAGCGGCTTCGCTCGCGTGTATGTCGGAAATTATCCCGCGGGAACCTTCTACCGGGATGGAAAGTATCCTATGTCTTAATATACTAGCTGTTGCCCGCGTGTATGTCGGAAATTATCCCACGGGAACCTTCTACCGGGATGAAAAGTATCCTATGTCTTAATATACTAGCTGTTGCCCGCGTGTATGTCGGAAATTATCCCACGGGAACCTTCTACCGGGATGAAAAGTATCCTATGTCTTAATATACTAGCTGTTGCCCGCGGCTTCGCTCGCGTGTATGTCGGAAATTATCCCACGGGAACCTTCTACCGGGATGAAAAGTATCCTATGTGTTAATATACTTGCTGTTGCCAGCGGTTTCGCCCGCGTGTATGTCAGTAATTATCCCACGGGAACCTTCTACCGGGATGAAAAGTATCCTATGTCTTAATATACTAGCTGTTGCCAGCGGCTTCGCCCGCGCGTATGTCAGAAATTATCCCACGGGAACCTTCTACAGGGATAAAAAGTATCCTATGTCTTAATATACTAGCTGTTGCCCGCGTGTATGTCGGAAATTATCCCACGGGAACCTTCTACCGGGATGAAAAGTATCCTATGTCTTAATATACTAGCTGTTGCCCGCGTGTATGTCGGAAATTATCCCGCGGGAACCTTCTACCGGGATGAAAAGTATCCTATGTCTTAATATACTAGCTGTTGCCAGCGGCTTCGCCCGCGTGTATGTCGGAAATTATCCCGCGGGAACCTTCTACCGGGATGAAAAGTATCCTATGTCTTAATATACTAGCTGTTGCCAGCGGCTTCGCCAGCGTGTATGTCGGAAATTATCCCCTGGGAACCTTCTACCGGGATGAAAAGTATCCTATGTCTTAATATACTAGCTGTTGCCCGCGTGTATGTCGGAAATTATCCCACGGGAACCTTCTACCGGGATGAAAAGTATCCTATGTCTTAATATACTAGCTGTTGCCAGCGTGTATGTCGGAAATTATCCCACGGGAACCTTCTACCGGGATGAAAAGTATCCTATGTCTTAATATACTAGCTGTTGCCAGCGTGTATGTCGGAAATTATCCCACGGGAACCTTCTACCGGGAAGAAAAGTATCCTATGTCTTAATATACTAGCTGTGGCCCGCGGCTTCACCCGCGTGTATGTCGGAAATTATCCCACGGGAACCTTCTACCGGGATGAAAAGTATCCTTTGTCTTAATATACTAGCTGTGGCCCGCGGCTTCACCCGCGTGTATGTCGGAAATTATCCCACGGGAACCTTCTACCGGGATGAAAAGTATCCTATGTCTTAATATACTAGCTGTTGCTAGCGGCTTCGCTCGCGTGTATGTCGGAAATTATCCCGCGGGAACCTTCTACCGGTATGGAAAGTATCCTATGTCTTAATATACTAGCTGTTGCCCGCGTGTATGTCGGAAATTATCCCACGGGAACCTTCTACCGGGATGAAAAGTATCCTATGTCTTAATATACTAGCTGTTGCCCGCGTGTATGTCGGAAATTATCCCACGGGAACCTTCTACCGGGATGAAAAGTATCCTATGTCTTAATATACTAGCTGTTGCCCGCGGCTTCGCTCGCGTGTATGTCGGAAATTATCCCACGGGAACCTTCTACCGGGATGAAAAGTATCCTATGTGTTAATATACTAGCTGTTGCCAGCGGTTTCGCCCGCGTGTATGTCAGAAATTATCCCACGGGAACCTTCTACCGGGATGAAAAGTATCCTATGTCTTAATATACTAGCTGTTGCCAGCGGCTTCGCCCGCGCGTATGTCGGAAATTATCCCACGGGAACCTTCTACAGGGATAAAAAGTATCCTATGTCTTAATATACTAGCTGTTGCCCGCGTGTATGTCGGAAATTATCCCACGGGAACCTTCTACCGGGATGAAAAGTATCCTATGTCTTAATATACTAGCTGTTGCCCGCGTGTATGTCGGAAATTATCCCGCGGGAACCTTCTACCGGGATGAAAAGTATCCTATGTCTTAATATACTAGCTGTTGCCAGCGGCTTCGCCCGCGTGTATGTCGGAAATTATCCCGCGGGAACCTTCTACCGGGATGAAAAGTATCCTATGTCTTAATATACTAGCTGTTGCCAGCGGCTTCGCCAGCGTGTATGTCGGAAATTATCCCCTGGGAACCTTCTACCGGGATGAAAAGTATCCTATGTCTTAATATACTAGCTGTTGCCCGCGTGTATGTCGGAAATTATCCCACGGGAACCTTCTACCGGGATGAAAAGTATCCTATGTCTTAATATACTAGCTGTTGCCAGCGTGTATGTCGGAAATTATCCCACGGGAACCTTCTACCGGGATGAAAAGTATCCTATGTCTTAATATACTAGCTGTTGCCAGCGTGTATGTCGGAAATTATCCCACGGGAACCTTCTACCGGGATGAAAAGTATCCTATGTGTTAATATACTAGCTGTTGCCAGCGGTTTCGCCCGCGTGTATGTCGGAAATTATCCCACGGGAACCTTCTACCGGGATGAAAAGTATCCTATGTGTTAATATACTAGCTGTTGCCAGCGGCTTCGCCTGCGTGTATGTCGGAAATTATCCCACGGGAACCTTCTACCGGGATGAAAAGTATCCTATGTCTTAATATACTAGCTGTTGCCCGCGTGTATGTCGGAAATTATCCCACGGGAACCTTCTACCGGGATGAAAAGTATCCTATGTGTTAATATACTAGCTGTTGCCCGCGTGTATGTCGGAAATTATCCCGCGGGAACCTTCTACCGGGATGAAAAGTATCCTATGTCTTAATATACTAGCTGTTGCCAGCGGCTTCGCCCGCGTGTATGTCGGAAATTATCCCGCGGGAACCTTCTACCGGGATGAAAAGTATCCTATGTCTTAATATACTAGCTGTTGCCAGCGGCTTCGCCCGCGTGTATGTCGGAAATTATCCCGCGGGAACCTTCTACCTGGATGAAAAGTATCCTATGTCTTAATATACTAGCTGTTGCCAGCGGCTTCGCCCGCGTGTATATCGGAATATATCCCACGGGAACCTTCTACCGGGATGAAAAGTATCCTATGTCTTAATATACTAGCTGTTGCCAGCGGCTTCGCTCGCGTGTATGTCGGAAATTATCCCGCGGGAACCTTCTACCGGGAAGGAAAGTATCCTATGTCTTAATATACTAGCTGTTGCCCGAGTGTATGTCGGAAATTATCCCACGGGAACCTTCTACCGGGATGAAAAGTATCCTATGTCTTAATATACTAGCTGTTGCCCGCGTGTATGTCGGAAATTATCCCACGGGAACCTTCTACCGGGATGAAAAGTATCCTATGTCTTAATATACTAGCTGTTGCCCGCGGCTTCGCTCGCGTGTATGTCGGAAATTATCCCACGGGAACCTTCTACCGGGATGAAAAGTATCCTATGTGTTAATATACTAGCTGTTGCCAGCGGTTTCGCCCGCGTGTATGTCGGAAATTATCCCACGGGAACCTTCTACCGGGATGAAAAGTATCCTATGTCTTAATATACTAGCTGTTGCCAGCGGCTTCGCCCGCGCGTATGTCGGAAATTATCCCACGGGAACCTTCTACAGGGATAAAAAGTATCCTATGTCTTAATATACTAGCTGTTGCCCGCGTGTATGTCGGAAATTATCCCACGGGAACCTTCTACCGGGATGAAAAGTATCCTATGTCTTAATATACTAGCTGTTCCCCGCGTGTATGTCGGAAATTATCCCGCGGGAACCTTCTACCGGGATGAAAAGTATCCTATGTCTTAATATACTAGCTGTTGCCAGCGGCTTTGCCCGCGTGTATGTCGGAAATTATCCCGCGGGAACCTTCTACCGGGATGAAAAGTATCCTATGTCTTAATATACTAGCTGTTGCCAGCGGCTTTGCCAGCGTGTATGTCGGAAATTATCCCCTAGGAACCTTCTACCGGGATGAAAAGTATCCTATGTCTTAATATACTAGCTGTTGCCCGCGTGTATGTCGGAAATTATCCCACGGGAACCTTCTACCGGGATGAAAAGTATCCTATGTCTTAATATACTAGCTGTTGCCAGCGTGTATGTCGGAAATTATCCCACGGGAACCTTCTACCGGGATGAAAAGTATCCTATGTCTTAATATACTAGCTGTGGCCCGCGGCTTCACCCGCGTGTATGTCGGAAATTATCCCACGGGAACCTTCTACCGGGATGAAAAGTATCCTATGTCTTAATATACTAGCTGTTGCCCGCGGCTTCGCTCGCGTGTATGTCGGAAATTATCCCACGGGAACCTTCTACCGGGATGAAAAGTATCCTATGTGTTAATATACTAGCTGTTGCCAGCGGCTTCGCCCGCGTGTATGTCGGAAATTATCCCGCGGGAACCTTCTACCGGGATGAAAAGTATCCTATGTCTTAATATATTAGCTGTTGCCAGCGGCTTCGCCCGCGTGTATGTCGGAAATTATCCCGCGGGAACCTTCTACCGGGATGAAAAGTATCCTATGTCTTAATATACTAGCTGTTGCCCGCGTGTATGTCGGAAATTATCCCGCGGGAACCTTCTACCGGGATGAAAAGTATCCTATGTCTTAATATACTAGCTGTTGCCAGCGGCTTCGCCCGCGTGTATGTCGGAAATTATCCCGCGGGAACCTTCTACCGGGATGAAAAGTATCCTATGTCTTAATATACTAGCTGTTGCCAGCGGCTTCGCCAGCGTGTATGTCGGAAATTATCCCGCGGGAACCTTCTACCGGGATGAAAAGTATCCTATGTCTTAATATACTAGCTGTTGCCAGCGGCTTCGCCCGCGTGTATGTCGGAAATTATTTCGCGGGAACCTTCTACCGGGATGAAAAGTATCCTATGTCTTAATATACTAGCTGTTGCCCGCGGCTTCGCTCGCGTGTATGTCGGAAATTATCCCACGGGAACCTTCTACCGGGATGAAAAGTATCCTATGTCTTAATATACTAGCTGTTGCCCGCGTGTATGTCGGAAATTATCCCGCGAGAACCTTCTACCGGGATGAAAAGTATCCTATGTCTTAATATACTAGCTGTTGCCCTCGGCTTCGCTCGCGTGTATGTCGGAAATTATCCCGCGGGAACCTTCTACCGGGATGAAAAGTATCCTATGTCTTAATATACTAGCTGTTGCCCGCGGCTTCGCTCGCGTGTATGTCGGAAATTATCCCACGGGAACCTTCTACCGGGATGAAAAGTATCCTTTGTCTTAATATACTAGCTGTTGCCAGCGGCTTCGCTCGCGTGTATGTCAGAAATTATCCCACGGGAACCTTCTACCGGGATGAAAAGTATCCTATGTCTTAATATACTAGCTGTTGCCCGCGGCTTCGCTCGCCTGTATGTCGGAAATTATCCCACGGGAACCTTCTACCGGGATGAAAAGTATCCTATGTCTTAATATACTAGGTGTTGCCCGCGTGTATGTCGGAAATTATCCCATGGGAACCTTCTACCGGGATGAAAAGTATCCTATGTCTTAATATACTAGCTGTTGCCCGCGTGTATGTCGGAAATTATCCCACGGGAACCTTCTACCGGGATGAAAAGTATCCTATGTCTTAATATACTAGCTGTTGCCCGCGTGTATGTCGGAAATTATCCCGCGGGAACCTTCTACCGGGATAAAAAGTATCCTATCTCTTAATCTAGGTTATAAACTATCTGTATACCAAATTTCATCCAAATCCGTTTAGCCGTTTTTGCGTGATTAAGTAACAAACATCTAAACATACAAACTTTCACATTTATAATATTAGTAGGATTAATGAACTATTTTAATTTTACAAAAATTAACCTACTTTAAAAAACTCGTGTTTTATGATAAATGATAAATTATCTTTATTTCAGTAAGTAGGTTTGTACAAACACTTTTACAAGTCAATATATATTTTTTTAAACTAGATGAGGTCGGCGTTTCCTATCTGACTACTCTGAGAAGAAAGGCCGAAACAAACTCAGAGGTCACAGTCTCTTATAAAGTCCAGACATAATCTTGGTCACTTCATGTGAAGACCATGTAGATTGGTGTCTGAAACGGTCTTTTGAGGAAATAACCACACAGATTGAGAGGACCTGTCCAGTCAGTGCACGCATTTGTCAGTAATCGCGCAGCTCTACTCAGAACTTAAGGAGCTCAACGATTCGATGAACAATACCAAAGAAAGGACATTGGGGTAGGCCGCATAGATTACTCAAACTGATTACAAAACAAACAAAAAAAGCAATGACCTACATAGTCTTCACATTCACAATAATTAAAATAATATAATACTTTACAAAGTAAATATTCATGTCAACATTGAGTGTGCAAAAATAAAAAGAGAAAAAGAAAATTTGGAGCAGTTCAAACCCAAGCCTATTTTGTCCTCAATATAATTTTTAACGGTATAAAAAGCTTTCTGACACAACTTGCGTTTAATGAATGATTTGAATTTATTAAGGCTCAGATCTTGAACGTGGCTTGGAAGTTTATTATAAAAGCGTAAACATTGACACCTGAATGACCCACCTATTTTCTTGAGCCTTGTTGGAGGTACAACAAATTTGTGTTTGTTCCTAGTATTTATATTGTGGATATCACTGTATTTTTTAAACAATTTAATGTTTTTATGGGCATATAAAAGATTTTCAAAAATGTACTGAGAAGGCAAAGTCATTATATTAATCTCCTTAAATTTCTCTCTGAGAGATTGTCTCGGACTTAACCCTTCGTATGCCGGGAACGTAGATCTACGCGAGACACAACGGCTTTTTGTTTCTGAACCCGGTATACGAAAGGTTAATTTATAAATGCATCGAACAGCTCTTTTCTGCAAAACAAAGATAGTCTGAATGTCGGCTGCATTTCCCCACAACAGAATACCGTACGACATTACACTATGAAAATAGCTAAAGTACACTAAACGGGCTGTCTCTATGTTGGTTAAATTACGAATTTTCCTAACAGCGTATGCTGCGGAGCTTAGCTTTTTTGACAATTTATCTATATGTGAGCGCCACTGAAGCTTAGCATCCAAAGTTAAGCCCAGGAATACTGTTTTATGTATATACATATATGTTCGCAATTTTCTAGTTAACTACTGAACCGATTTTGATAATTCTTTCACTGGTATAATCTAGGTACTCCAAGTATGGTTTTAGTGTACCTACAAAATATTAAGATGCCAATCTTATTAACAAAGTTATAGACATAAATATGATAGAGTTCCACACAACAAATTAAATAAAAAATAAAAATATGAGTAAATAATTTTATGGAAAATTGCCTTGACTAAAAAAGGCGAATACTAAAACATTTAAAATAAAATAGCCGAATTTGAACCGTCTTCAAAAGAAGCTTTGAACTAAAAAGTATTAACTGAATGTCATAACCGTTTATAGATTTCTATTACTTCAGAATCATAATAGGTAGACAATTTTTGTTATTTTATACTTCTTAGTAACACCTTTTTTAAAAAATCGGTTAAATAATTTTAAAAATTTATATTATTTTAATTGTGTTAGTGTTCACCGTATTTAATCAGGGCAATTTTCTATAACATTACTCGTATTTTTATTTTTTATATTCTTTAAATTAAATAATCAATATAATGAAACTGCAAAATAAGTAATATATATATATATATATATATATATATATATATTTTTTTTAATGATACTACTACCCCTGCGCATCTTGCCTGATAAGACCGTTTAAGAGCGTAGTTGACTCTTTTGTCGCCAACTAATTTGGCAACTACTCCATTAAAATTCTCTACAATGATGCTGTCTACATTTTCAATTAGATCCTTGAGTGTGATGCATCATTGTAGATTAAAATATATTTCATCTGATGCCAGAGACGTGTGTTACAAATATTTTTTTATTCTTCATTTGTATTTTCACTACAAATATTTTTATCACAAGAATCATGGTGCTCAAATGCATGATAAATGGCATTCGTAATATCTTGGTGCAGATTTTTTATTTTGTCTGATTACTGTAGATTTTGTATTTTATGGCGTTACATATGTACTTTCGTATCTTTCAAATCTTATTTTTAATTATTATGTTCTTTTCTGTTACAGCATATTTTGTATCCGTTTTTAAATTTATCAATTTGTTACAAAAATTTCTTAATATGTGATTTTTGCAATCAATCTTTTCGACCGTGATTGAGGGATATGATCGAGTGTCAAGTATTTTTGCCTAATTGCTACTGTCTCCATCAGCTATGTATCTTCCATAGATAATGCCATGCATTTCTATGGACTGTTTAAATCCTTCGGCGATAATAATGGATTCCATAGCTGTGGAAGATCCACTATATTTTTTAAAACACTCATGCTGTTTTACTATCTCATTTCGTTTTTCCGCTCTAGCACAAATACAACAATATTTGTTTTTGACTGCCATGAAAAGAACTTGACAAAATCGTCTACCTATAATTGTCGCAGTGCCAGATAGTGCAGCATAATTAGTTCTATATGAACGTGTAGCCCAACAACCATCTAAGATTACATCTATTATTGGTATGCCATCTTTAGTAAGCTTTCCTTCATTGACTGCCACTTCTTTCTCCCGCTCCCCCGCTTTCCTCGTCTCTTCTCATGCCGTCACTTCCCATTCATCACATACTTCATCTTGTACGATTTTGTACCTATATTTCGACAAGGATGGTAAATCGGCAGCTGCCGAAAACTGTTTCAGTTGAGCGTTAACACAACCAGCTGACATTATCCCGGCCACCGCCATTTAATTCAACCTGTGTGTTGAGTTCTATATTTTAAACTTTATTTTACATAATGTACAAGAAAATGTAAACTCAGATGTAAGGCCAGAAACTTTTTCGGATTCTAATTTGATGGTGGTTAGGCCACATTGGAACATTGATTCGTGACGCAATATATTAACTAATTCATTAAAAAGTAATTTACATCAACAACTCTGTGGCCACTGATGTCGGCAGTTTTGGACTCCTGAAAGAAAAAGTATAAGTCAACATGGAAAAATGATATTTATGCCAAGCTCTATAGTATAAAGTTCATAGTACATAGTAAATAAAATAAGAGAACTCACATTTTCTTCAAGTTCGATTTCGTATGGCAGTGGTTGTTGCTTCCTTTTATTTCTGCAATAAAAACGTTCATCAACATTCAAGTGGAGTTAGCATAATCAAATTCACGCAGATTTTTTTTTTTTTTGATAACTTTTGTTCCACGACTTTTATTAATCACAAAAAAATCAACACTTGTTGGAAAGAAAACTAAAATGTTAAAAAAAACTAAAATAAACTATTATATTAAATCACACACAATAATCCATACTTCAATAAAGATCAAAAAATAATTTCGACTAAACTCACCTTTTTTCGCAATTCAAATGCGACTCCATTGCTTTTTGTGCTCTTAGTCTGTCACACGCAGTAATAGTACTTGACGTATGACCGATGTATTGTTGACATATTTCTAACCTAAAATTAATTATAATTCCATTTTAGCCTTTTTCATTAGATACACAATTATAGGTAACTTACAAAAATTAAAACAGATATTTTGTTCTAGCAAATAGAATGCTTACCCATTATTACTTTGCGAGGCGAGGATAGGTTGTAGCTGATTATCCAAATTTATGAGCGAAGGTGGCGACTTCGATTATTTGTTATTATCAGCTATTGATACTGATTTCCTGTAAAATGAGTCCATTGATAAAAACCGGTCAAGTGGTTAGGAATTTCGGATCTAACAACAAAAAAATCACAAAAGAAGTAACTCGCGAGCGCAACTCATTATTTACGTATATATCCGATGTCATCTTTGTCTTCCATCGGGCAGTGATTGCAGTCAAGAACGTGCCCATAACTGATAAAGTAGAAACTATTGTACATAACTATATACTTACTTCTGCTCTCTCTCATTTTTTGAGCCCTCACCCTCAGGTACTCTAAACGTTGTACTTTATTTAGTTTTGGTTTCCTATTTCTTCCCATTTATATTTATAAATCATTAAAAACTCGTCACAAATAGAAACACGATACTTTATAGGTACTGTTCAGTCACAAGAATTCTTTATACATCACTTCTACACTAATTAACTAACAATTTACTAGCTTTCACTATATAAACATTTATTAAAATCACGAAAATCCGATAGCACCGATCTGTCAAAAAATGACATAGATTCGTCGTCGATGAAGCGCACCGGGCGACTGATCCAGTAAGCGAGCGAAAGTGATGCAATTACTTTTGCAACGCAAAAGAAGATAAGGCTATAATGTGCGTGCGCTCGAAATTAAACGACGTATGTGCCAAAACGAATTTACTCCTTTTTTAACAAAATAAATGAATTAAATTTAAAACTACTTTGAGTAAACTTTAATATTATAATTATCTATGTTTTAAAGTAAATTTCATTTAATAAATCTTAAGCGTTACGCCATGATGTCGAAAAAAGTAAAAAAATAGATATAACTTTGCAATTTTTTTGTATCAAGAAAAATTCATTGAATCGTGTATTCCTTTTACATGATACTAGACTAAAGAGTCAGAAAACATATACTAAAATGTTAAATCCCTATTCCACATATTTAACAAGTTACACGAAATAGAAAAACCTCATTTTTTTCAACATATCACCTTAAATGTTTATGTGACAAAGTGGAGGAAGCAAACACGCTCACGACAAGTACATACAATTATGTTAGCTACTTAAAAAATTGAGATGGGATGTCACCAGAAATATAATATTTTTTAGGGTTCCGTAGTCAACTAGGAACCCTTATAGTTTCGCCATGTCTGTCTGTCCGTCCTCGCTTAATCTCTGTGACCGTTAGCACTAGAAAGCTGAAATTTGGTACCAATATGTATATCAATCACGCCGACAAAGTGGTAAAATAAAAATTGGAAAAAAATGTTTTATTAGGGTAGCCCCCCTATATGTAAAGTGGGAAGTGATTTTTTTAAATTTCAACCCTAACGTGTGATAGGTATATTGTTGGAAAGGTATTTAAAAATGAATAGGGGTTTACTAAAATAATTTTTTGATAATGTCAATAATTTAAAAGTAAAAAACAATGTGTCCCCCCCTCTAACTTTTGAACCATAAGTTTAGAAAATATGAAAAAAATCTGAAAAGTAGAACTTTATAAGGACTTTCTAGGAAAATCATTTTGAACATGATGGAAACAACAGTTTTTGTACAAAAAAGACAAAAAGTTGTACAAAATAATTTCTGGACTAAGTTTACATATAGGGGGGCTATCTTAGTAGCCCCCCTATATGTAAAGTGGGAAGTGATTTTTTTAATTTCAACCCTAACGTGTGATATATTGTTGGAAAGGTATTTAAAAATGAATAGGGGTTTACTAAAATCATTTTTGATAATGTCAATAATTTAAAAGTAAAAAACAATGTGTCCCCCCCTCTAACTTTTGAACCATAAGTTTAGAAAATATGAAAAAAATCTGAAAAGTAGAACTTTATATGGACTTTCTAGGAAAATCATTTTGAACATGATGGAAACAACAGTTTTTGAACAAAAAAGACAAAAAGTTGTACAAAATAATTTCTGGACTAAGTTTGTAGTATAATCGTATATGCAAGCATTTTGCAGGAGCGCGGAGCGCTCCTGGAGCGCGAACATAATGGATACCCACCTTTAAACTCATAAGTGGGAACACTTATTGTGACGGACGGGAAACTACGGAACCCTACACTGAGCGTGGCCCGACACGCTCTTGGCCGGTTTTTTAAGGTAGATTTACATTTTTTATATGTACTGGAGGCAATATTTGATATCTCAGTTTCAGGAATTTTATTTAGAGCATCAGGTAATATATATTCCCACGTTCGCCTGCCATACACATTTACAGTTGTAAGGCAAGTAATCAAGATCACGTCACTGTTTTGGTCTACTGTTTAAAGTTAAGGAGCTAATATTATTAAATTTATCCAAGATAATTGCCGACCTGAATTCATCATAGACTGACACAATTTTACAATATTTAAATAATCCGTACTCATCATCTTTATATTTAAGTTTAATATACTTTGGCACAATAGTCTTGAGTATACTTAGTTGTAGTCTATATATTTTATCTACATAAGTTTTGTAGGAACGTCCGTAACTAGTTAGCCCATAGCTTATGACTGAATCCGCCAGAGCAAGATACAGCATGCGTAGAGTGTGGAAGGGTAGTTTATGTTTAAGGATAGCCAACTTGGCGTTATAAGTAGATCTAAGTTTGTTACTTACTTACTTATTGGCCGCTACGTCGTCGGCTTACCGGCAAAAGCCCTGACGAGCGGCCCTTCCTCGGGTTCCTCTTTGCTTCACCGTGGGTGACCAACCCACGGCTACTGAGCCCAAGCCCCGACAATATATGAATAGGATAGGGATATGATAACACCTACAGCTAAACATGACAATTTCAACTGACATAGTTCAAATTTAAATATAACGATTCTAAAGATCCTGTGACAGAAAGACTGACAGACTGAAAAACCGACGGCGTAGGCTACGTAGGTACCTAAAAGGGTCAGTTGACACCACTTGGGTTTACTTAATAAAGCTTCTACATAATAAAAATCTTGAATTCATTCATTGACGGGCCAGTCAGCGTGGTTGGTTAAGATACCACCTACCATGCCGCAGGTCGTGGGTTCGATTCCCATCCAGGACAATCATTTTGTGTGCATGAACATGTCTGTTTGTTCTGAGTCTGGGTGTAATTATCTATTTAAGTATGTATTTACAAAAAAAAAAGTAGTGTATGGAGTATATCAGTTATCTGGTTTCCATAGTACAAGCTCTGCTTAGTTTGGCATCAGATGACCGTGTGTGAAAAATGTCCCAGGTTATTATTATTATATTATTCGTTGATAGAAAACAAAACAAATCCGCCAAAACCGCTGGCTGCTACAAGCATGAAATATTGCACAACAGTTTCATAAATAACAAAATTCAACACTAAGGAAGGACTTTTAAAGATTCATCCCCTAAATGGGGTTAAATAAACAAAACATTGAACCGAACCTCACTTGGAGCTAAACTAATAAATTATAGCAGGTAAAGCAATAATGTATTCTATTTTAAATCTCATATTTTCTTAGGATAGACGTGCACTTCTTAAACCGATCCTCTATTCAATCTGACTTCCTCTTAAAACAAACTAGAACTACTTTTTTATTCAAAAGCAGTTCAATGTTTGCTTAAGCGATAGAAAGTCAGCCAGTAAAATATACATAAAGTTGCCCACTGTATGAAATCTACTTTTCCAATTTAATTTGTTATGCATTAGGTACCTATGTATTTATTTGACAATAATATGTCACTTATTCAAGATGCTTATATCCCTATCTTGAATGTGTGCTTCTATAATTTCTAACGTGACGATACGTGTCAACAATTAGGACGGTTAAAATATCTATTAATAAGCCGGTCAGGATGGTTCCCGCCTTCCTGTCTTACTTAGCTTTCCTGTCTCACTTAGCTTCCTTCCTAGTAAGGATATATTCAATGTAGTGTGATAAATTTTTTAGCCTCTTTCAACATCAAATTTGTATTGCAACGTTGTTGCTACTGTTGAGTTTCTACCTACATAAAAATACTAACCAGTTAGCGGTAGGGCCCAATGAAACCAAACGAATGAACCCTAGGTATGATCTGACAAACAGGAAAAAGTTATGCTAACTATAACACCATAGTGTTATAGGTAGTTAAAAATATATCCTTTGTCTATTTTATAACTAACTTTAATTGTATCGAATATTTCAGAAGCAACGCTTGTTTTTATTGCCTTCAAGTACATTACTGTTCATAAATATTATAACAGTTTGTAAACCAACTAAAATATTTTGTTTTATAAACCAATTAAAACTGTGCAAGTGACATTCGCCATGTCTGACAACGATACCAGCGAACATGATTCTACAAAAAGTGATGACATTATTTATTATTTGGAATTAATAATCATTGTGGATAATATTGTCGAATTAGTAATGTTCGTGCTATTACTAGCTACATTAATGTACGGGGTGACATCATGGTGTATCTTAAAGAAATTCCAAAATTTCCAAAATTTCGTGTTCCTCAACGCAATTTTTGTGAACTTCTTATGTGCTGCAGCGGTCCAGATTGAGAGTTATTATTATGATTACATTATCCATAGCTCGTACTTTGTGTACACATTTATTGACGATATTTTACCAATTTACCTAAAATCTGTGTACAACCACTGGTTGTTGGTTTTGTGTCATATATTTTTCGTGGATATTGTAAAAGTTTTCAATGGGCATATCCGAAGGAAATATCTAAAAAGTAGCCTCTTTGCTTGGGGTGTAGCTTTAATTTCAACCCTATTTTTATGGTTTTTCTATATTTCTTGTGATTATTATACAAGATGCTTTGTATATGACGACGAGGTATTACGTTTACTTGGGAAGGGAAGTCTCATTCTACCGTTGATAATCAACTCTTGTTTTTACATTGCAATTGTATATTCTCTTTGTCGTAGTTTCAACACGAGAGCACATTCAGCTACTAACATTTGGCTTCGCTTGTATATAGCCACTTTGATTTTTATATTGAGTGACGTCATTATGTTGTCTGATTATGTTACAGATATAATTCATGAGTTCAGTTATGGTCATGTATTTAAACTTGTAGAAATATTTTTAAAACAATTCAATGTACTAGCATTAATCGTTTTTTTGGTTTTCGTTAAAAGGAATCGAGAAATATGGTATGAATTTTATGTAAATAAAATTAAAAAAAGGTCTTTATCAGGAAGGCACAGGGATCACGATATCATCATGCGGGAAGGAATCCATCGTAACCCTGCTGATTGCCACCCGACAGCGGCGGATCTTGTGGTATAAATAATTAAATTAGTACCTAAACTAAGTAACCAACTAAAGTGGTTTTCGTAAACTTGTACTACTGTTGGTACTACAGTCAGCCTCAAAAAGATGAATACGTTACCATCAAAACTTTTAGTCAGTCAAAGCCAGTTTTGACCGGTTTCAGTAAAAACCGTTGTTAAAGGGACTACATGATCTAAACGCAACTAAACGCAAGTTTTATAATGCCTAAAAGTATATGATCTACTATAGTAAACAAATTCAGAAAAATATATGATATTCTTCAGAATATATGCTAGTCAGATGCTAAAACATAGTAGAATTAATTTGAAACAAAAAAAATCACGAAGATAACTCTAAAATTCTTTTTAACGATTAAAAACCACACTAATATACATTCTGATTTTTTATCAGATTATTCTACAAGCAACATATTAACATAATACATAGTGTTTTAATGTTTTAGTCCAATCAATAGATTTTTTGTAAATAGAGAATTTCTTCATATTTTGCTATATATTACCAGCGTTGTGTCACCGCGCTTCTCTTTCTTTTCTGCGCAGTCCGACAGTGACCACGCTTTAGCTATAGTCCTTTTAAGTTAAAATGCGTTTTCTCGATTAAAAGGTCTTTACGGATCACATATTATGTTTTTAATATCTCACTAAAAAAGCATTCCAACTAATTGTTGAAATAGTTATAACCGATCTTACCTAAGTACTTTTGACTGATTATTGCCGACGACTCCGAAACGACTACTTATATTTAATTATTCTCTACTATTCTACTTCTAATCAATTAGACTGTATCAATACTATAACTATTTATAAAACATAATCAACTACATAATTATATTATTAAGATGCTAAAAAGATACCAATCCAAAATAAGGACATCACGCTGCATATGTAGCGGATACTTAGGATAAATTGTAAAGGTTAAAACAATAACGGAGCTCCTAAGTGTTTTGTAGAGCGGAAGTTCTGCCTATATTGTAAAATGGATTACAATATTTTCATCAGATCAATTCTTGTAAAAGATCGACTACTTATAATATTCGTGAACAATGTAGGTAAGTTATATCTCGATTATTGCTCATGTTGTATCATGTTGTTCTGTATAGTTATGTTGGCCATAGCCAATATTGACTGTGTTAAATCGAATCATGGAATATACATGTTCTTTTTCTTTCCATTGTGCATTGATAAGTTTCTATAACTTTGAGAAATAATCCAAAAGATTCATTAGAAACAAGCATCATTTTCATACGTATTTTTCTGTTCCTTTCTTCTTGTCTGTTTATATGTATATAGGTGTAAGTAAGAAAGAAAGAAAGAAAACATGTTTATTCGGCACATGCCATAAGTGCACACAACAACCAAATAGAAAAATAATAATAAAATAAATAAGATAAGTACATAAATGGTTAAATAAATATTAATGCAGTAACAATAATTAATTCTAATGTAAATATGTATTGATAAACTATTTTAAAACAAGCTGCCATGGAGTTGATTGTCCTTTTTGTCCATGAATACCTAGTCGCACCTTTATTTCAAAACCGTTACTAAACAAAAAACTAAATATTATAGTACAGTTAATTTACGATTTATGCATTATTATTTACCTCGTCATAAAAAGTGATGAACTCATAAGAGATATTTCTGAGAATATTTGTTAAATTATTGGTTTCTTTTTAAGGTGTGTAGTAATTTAATATTTTCTTATTTTTTTTTTTTACTAAAAGTAATTTTCTTGAGAATTTTGTTTAGTAACGGTTTTGAAATAAAGGTGCGTAGTTTTGAAACGGACAACTAGCTTTCTCAAGAACGCCAGCTTATAACTTTATAAGTAACTGACAAGCCTAATTCAAATAAATTCTTAGTCTTTTCTTTCTGTGCTTTTCTTCGTAAATTCCTTTCCCTACACACCATATTCATAGGTACTTTCAAAAACAGTAAATAACCAGTTACCATTCTGCCACTTAAAGCTAGATAATTAAGTGGATATCATACCCAACACATATAGTTTTCATCAATTTTCTAACACTGTGCTGTGATTGGTTGAATGATTTATCCAAAGCCAGTCTTAGCAGTTTACGCGCGCTATACAATTTGTCACATAAAATTTTTCGTTAAGAGGATTGTGAAGCTGCAAATTTTCATACAAAAAGAGATAACGTTTTTCTCCCCGTAAACATAGTCTAATTTTCATAATTTTTAAAATGTTGTAGGTATAATGAAAAACTAGGTCCGTCCGTTTTTATTATAAAGAAATATTGTATACAATATAAGTTATTAGTATCTAAATATCTATATTTTTGACATAAAAACATCCTCGAGCATTTTAATTTTTTAAATTAAATTAAATTGAATTACTAAAAACGAAAAACGTACAGACCTAGATTAAAGTGTACTGAATGTAATGAGATCAAAATTGTCTCATTTTGTAAAGGTTTAGGGGAGTAAAAACGTTATTGCCCGAAACAATATTTATGTAAATAATTGTATGAAATGTAGGTAATTGCCTCCAAAAATCGCGCCGCGTATCGGCACTTCACAATCCTCTTAATCTTCGTTCGAGAAACTGGTACTTTATCTTCGAGCAACTCTAATATAAGTAATAGGAAAGTTATTTTATAACATAATACTGTAAAATTCGCGAATGGATTAAATTAAATCAAATTCTTTACTTTACTTCGGGATCTAAGCTAATAAATAATAAGCTTTTCATGGTAAAATCAAAATCAAAAGTCATTTATTCAAACTAGGCTGAGAATCAGCACTTTTTTAAAGGCCAAAACTACATAAGACAGTCCCCCAAAACGCCCGCCTTTCACCACTTCCTAGTGCTTTAGCCGAGGAGAAGAAGTGGCGCTATAAACTCCCCAGCAGCACAGCTGTCTGTTCATTTAAAAAATTTGAATCTACACAGCACTGAGCATAATAATTTAGGTACATTACGCAATACAAAACATTAAATTAAATTATTTGCTTTAAGTAACGCCAATATACCAAAGAAATAGAAATCGATAACTATGCAGAAATAAAAATACAAAACTAAAAACGTAAGCAGAACTTTATACCTAAATAAAAGCCTCCAGAAATAAAGGATGTACCCACTTACATAAATCCGTATATGAAGCCGTAACTCATTATAAGCTATTGTTAACTATGTATAGTGTGTAATTGTTGGTTTTCCTTAATAAATAAAATAAAAATAAAAAATAAAACTCGAAGTAAAAATGATAAACTAGGCCCATCGAAGTAAAATAAACAAAGAGTTAATTTCTAATAACAAAACAAGCAGCACCCGTTCACGAGTATAACGCAAAGATCAGCCATTACCCCCCTCGCCATATTTGAGGGTAAACTGTGTAATAAATATTTAAAAGAACTTTCTATATTGTTTCTATTAAAAAATCAACGCGCCTATATTAGCCGAAGGGGCCCGTCCCGCTGACGTCTTTCTAGAACCAAAGCTATCAAAGTGACCGTTCGAATGTCATAGATATCGCCAGCCTGATATATTAGACAGGGGCTTGAATTTACCCTCTACATGAGCTACGCCCACTCTTGATTAAAAGTAACGATGTACTCTATCTCTAAATAAGACTTTTATTCATAGTATGACATTCGTACGCTCAGGCTAATCCTACCTAAGCCTATAAAAAGAATTACTTACCTAACGTCAGGAACAAAATTTACAATATGAGGTAATACCCTTGCAAAAGCAGGCTTAACTCAGGACAGACGAATCGCGCAAACCTGACACCAAGATAAGTGTCAGATATAAAAGTGCACTCACACATACTTTTTTTTTGTCGCTGAGAAATGACATTACACATCTCCGCTCGTCGGGGGACGACACGGAGTATGTGGGACTCCCTGCCAGTGTGGCAGTATACCCACTAAAACTCAACGGTGTTCCCTCATCGCCTTGATGGGGGAGTCATGGGAATCCGGCTTAGCCTTTGCGTCCACAACCCCTCGGCGCATGCCCGCCTAGCTGCTGGGGGGCTAAAGGAATGGCTGGGAACACCTAGCCATTCCCGTCCGGCACTGGTGGAGGCCTGTGCAATACAGGCGAGGGTGAAACCCCCGCACCCGTCACCTGCTGGCTTCCACCTGGGAGGAGTCTGAGATGACTGTCATACTGACGTCTTCTTCGACCCCTCCTCCGCCTTCGGAGCGGCGCCGCGAGAGGGTCTTCCTCCCGCGCACGCTCCGCCGCCTCCTTCTGGGACATGACGTGTTCACAGAAGGAGGCGACTGCCGCCTAGGGCCCCTCATCCCCCAGCATGGCGTTGACCAAGCCGGGGAGCGAAAGGTCCGTTCCGATCGCCGCGGTGAGACTGCGGCGCGGCCCGGACCACGACGGGCAAACCTCGAGAGTGTGCTGCGCCGTGTCCTCCGCCGCGCCACAGTCGTGACACGACAGGGTGCAAGTACGATCCGAAGCAACCGTGTCCGGACAGCACAGTCCAGACGACTCTGGCGTCCTTCGCCCCCCGCCGGACGGCCTCCCACTCTTCCGGGGCTGGGCGTTCTCCTCTCGCCCCCCACCCCGCCGTCCATTCATATACTCTGGCGAGCACCCACGCCTTGAGTTCCCAAGGCGGGGTGCCGGCCAGAGCACATGCCGCTGAGAAGCCGACCGTGCGGTAGGCCCTCGCCACCCGCTGGGCTATAGCCTTTTGGGGTACATACTACCTGTTTGTCCTGTTTAAACCTCGTCGTCGACGGAAAAGATTGACGAGCCTTCTATACGCAAACATCTGATGTGACAATTCACATCAACCCAGAAGGGGTTTAATAAACTAAAACCTCAAACAATAACGTCTTATACAATCAATCAATCTGCCTAGACTTTTTCCAACTACGTTGGGGTCGGCTTCCAGTCTAACCGGATGCAACTAAATACCAGTATTTTACATGGAGCGACTGCCTATCTGACCTCCACAACCCAGTTACTGGGTAATACGATACCCCTTGATAAGACTGGTTGTCAGACTTTCGGGCTTCTGACGACCCGTAACGACTGTCAAATATCCTCGAATGACAGCCGAGACCAACGGCTTAACGTACTTTCCGAGGCATGGAGGAGTCTCGGTATGAAAAGATGGTCACCCATCCATAGACCAACCCGCTATCCAACCACTTTGTCATAAATTGGTATATCTTGTTAGTTAGCTAACATCATTTTATAGTAACCATATCAATATTACATTTCCTTATTTTTCTAATGAATCGAGTGTTTTTGATGGAATATTCATGTCCATTTTCTTCAGATAGTTTTTGTGCAATTATTTCCTGTAGCACACTGCTAATAACTTTTCTCTTGTGATACTTGCACGGGAACTCTGCCCATAACGCGTCACATGAAGTATCAAAACTCATATCCTCGTAGTAAGTATACTTCCAGAAATACATCACAGCACCGTTAAAACGTGCCCAATATCAGCGCCCAGTCGCTTCCACGCTATCTGTAGTTGCGGGAATATGCCTGAAATCAGCTTCTCATGTGGACTCAGCTTGTTTTTTTAACGACTTCAAAAAAAGGAGTTATGATTTCGATACGTATGTATGTAATATTATTGGAACTGCGAGATATTCACATATTAGGGCTTCCAAACAAATATACAAAATTATATAGATGTATGTTGGTATGTATGTATGTTTGTCCACGCATTTCTCCGAAACTTATTAATCGGATCGTCACCATTCTTTTTTTGTTGGCTTACTTTTACTTCAACTTTGGTCATGAAGGTTTCATCGAAATAGGTTCAGTAGTTTTCAAGATAAAGGACGTGCAAGTGTGACGGTCTGGCCTATTGGTACGAGCTACGGGTGTTGTGTCAAAGGGAAAACATCTCAAAACCTGGGTCAAATTCCAGTGCAATATTTATAACAGAACTATTAAATACTTATTAACTACAAACAAATATTCCAGATTTTAGTTTTTTTAAATTATTTTTTATTTATTTACCTGGATTAAAATATTATGAGTCAATAACTATTATTACGCAGAACTGCAGAGAACATTAGAGTCATAAACTAATACGTTTACATGACACTTGCAGATCTGATATCTCTTTACCCCGGTATTTCACCACGCGCAGAATAAGCATGAAACGGCGTCTTCGAAAACACAAACGCCCTAGTCACTACGCTGACTACCTAACATATAACTCAAGTAAGTACCTACGTACTCACACACAGACACTGTACGTCAGCGAGTACGCAGTCCAGTATTTTAGTTCACTTAAAAAGTAATGTTTTTCGAAAAAAAAAACAACACAAGCGCATTCCATTACGTAATAAACCGAACTAATAATACAAAAACTTGATAAACTGGCGTTGTAGTGCGTCAAGGATTGCGGATAATATTGTACATTGATGGTTGTGCGGCCATTATTAGAAAAAGACGCGTGTGCACGGCAACACCAGCATATTCTCAGTGTGTTCGCAGATCGTTGGGATTCCTCCATGTTCCGGAGGTGGATGCTGAATATTAATTTTAATTGTATGTTAATCTGTGTCTGTACCAAATAACACTAGTTGTTTAGTAAAATTGTTGCTAACCCTACAGACTCTGTCTGAAAATAAACGTATTCTATTCTATTCTATAGCAATCCGTTTAATAGTGCATACAAGAGTTTTATTCTCTTATTTGGATCCTGGTGGTATTCTATGCGATGAGTAGGTATTTCATGTCATCTTGAGAAATAACTATAAAGTAATATTTGGAAGTCTTGGACGTATCCAGGGCATGCATATGGTCATAATATGATGGGTTCTGCATGAGGATAGACCGTTCCACGTGTTAACGTGTTCCAAGGGATAAATGAGTCCCTCTCGACTGTCTAGAGATTACGTTCTAACAAACGAAAGCGTTTTCTTTAAAATAATAGTCATATATATTTTATTTTTTTTATTTAAGTTGGGTTTGCTCTTGACTCTAGTCTAGGTCGGAGGCGACAGAGACAGTCGACGATGGAGTGAGCTTACCCAGAAGAAGCCTGTTCACTCTCACTTTGAAGATATTAGGGTTGTATGCGCTCGGAAACACAGACGCAGGTAGTGAGTTCCACTCTTTTGCTGTGCGCATTATAAGTCATTTGGAAGCGCTTAGTGCAAATCAGTGGAATAGCAACTAGGTGGGGATGGTAACTGGCAGTGCGTCTAGATGTTCGATGGTAGAAGGTCATGGAGTTCTTGGGCACACTCACCGCTGTACAATCTGTAGAAGACCGACAAGCAGGTGTGAGTAGCAACGGCATCTTGAAAATGATAGCGGATAGGTTGAACGCGTCTGTGTCCAACAAATTCATCATCCTGCATGTAAGAGGTGTTGTTTGATTTATCAACACAGAAGTAAATTAAGTAAGACACTATATTTATCAACCTACTAACATAGCTTTTAAGTATTTTGTAACTAACACTATGATCATCGTTGTCTGTCAATAAACATTTTTTTTTTATTAATTCCCAACAAATTTGGGGTCGGCTTCCAGTCAAACTGGATGCAACTGTATACTAGTATTTTACATGGAGCGACTGCCCATCCGACTTCCACAACCCAGTTATTGGGTAATACGATACCCCTCAAGTTGATTGCAATCAAATGATTAAAATACAGCTTATTTGTTTTGTCATACTGTTATGAACACCAACAGCTTGAAGCTTATCACTCTTTCAAGCTTAAATTCAAGCAAAAAATTAACGTGAAACAAAATAACCGATCTATTTTAATTAAATATTTCTCCATACATAAGCGTTATTTATTTTACTCAGTCCACCCACATCGTAGAGTAAATCCAGGAAATTAGAACTTGCTTTGTTTCACAATGCAAACTAACATAATCTCTTCGAGTATGAGTTGGAGTTATCCTGAAATCATAGAGAAGGAATTTCAAGGATGTGTAAATGTAGAAGTGTACAAGTAGTAGAATTTTCCATATGCACAAGTTGGCATACACAATCTGATTTTTAGGGTTCCGTACCCGCCGATTCCCAGCCACAGTAGGCGCGGGCTTGCAGACGGCGAGCAATGGATAGCTCGCCGTCTGGTACAGGCCGGGGTCAACGGCGCGTTGTGTTCCACGCGCGCCTCAAGGAGATGTCAGGACTAACTGATGGGGCCCGCTAGGGCCGATGCCTGCCAGGGTTGCAAGTTGTTTGAAAGAGTTACCGTGGCCCTGACGCAGGCAACTGAAGGAACACGGGTGTGCTTTAGTCAGAAGAAGTCTGACACGCCCTTCCGCTCCGCCCAGAGCGGGAGAAGTTATGTGATAATTTCCCACCCAAAAAAAAAAAAAATAACCAAACGCCAAACGGAACTCTATTCATTACTAAGCCTCCGCTGTCCATCCGTCCGTCTGTCTATCAGCGGGCTGTATATTATGAACCGTAATAGGTAGACAGTTGTTTCCACAGATTATGTATTTCTATTGCCGCTTTAATAACAAATAATAAAAATAAAATAAAGTTAAAAATTAAAGGTTTACAAGAAACGTGTTATTTTAAACAGAAGTATATTTTTAAAATTAGTTTCAAATATTTTACAATGGTACGGAATCCTTCACCTGCGAGTCGGAATCAAGAGGAAAGATTTTTGTGTTGGTTGTTTGTGCCGAATAGGCTCCGAAACTACTAGATAGATTTTAACCATATTTTCACCAATCAATCTGCCTAGCCTTTTCCCAACTATATTGGGGTCGGCTTCCAGTCTAACCGGATGCAGCTGAATACCAGTATTTCACATGGAGGGACTGCCTATCTGACCTCCACAACCCAGTTACTGGGTAATACGATACCCCTTGGCAAGACTGGTTGTCAGACTTTCGGGCTTCTGACGACCCGTAACGACTGTCAAAGATCCACGAATGACAGCCGGGACCAACGGCTTAACGTGCTTTTCGAGGCACGGAGGAATCTCGGTATGAAAAGATGGTCACCCATCCACAGACCAACCCCGGCAAACGTAGCTTTACCTGATGGATCGACCCATGCGGCTGTTATTACTTAGCCACGAGCTCCTCTTTAACCATTTTTTCACCAATAGGAAACTAAATTATCAGGAAGTAACATAGACTATTTTTTTTTTTTTATTGAGATCCTTCTATGAGTACCTAAAGTAACCCGCGCAGCTCAGACGCGTCGGAAAGAAATACCTCTGTAACCTTACAAAAAGAAATAACTAGGATTGCATGAGTTCAAGATAATTTTTGAATCATTAGTATTATGCTTCTAATAGGATTTAGATGAAGTTTGGATACTTTTATCCCGGTAGTAAGTTTCCGTTTGTTAATTTCCAAATTCCACGCCGGCGAAGGCGCTGGCAAAAGTCGGATAAAAAGTATTCTATATTCCATTTTATAAACTATCTGTGAGCCAATCATATTAGAAGCATAATACTAATGATTCAAATTGGTATATCGTTAATTCATGCAAGCCTAGCTTTTGCCAGCTGCGCCCCGCGGTTTCACCCGCGTATGTTTCGATTCCGTGGGAATATCAGGATAAAAAGTAACAGCTATGTACCTATCAAGTTTCATCGCAATCGGTTCATTAGTTTTTGCGTGAAGAAGTAACAAACATATTATGTTTAATGTAGGAAGTTAAATTTGTTTTAAGTTTACTATGGGTAATCTTTGGAGCTACTGATCCGATTCAGAAAATTCTGTCACTAATGGCAAGCTACAGTATTATATATTTTATTTAATAAATTTGTCGCGGACGAACTTACGAGTAGAAGCTAGTAAACTATACGTATAACTGTACATGTAACATGTATGTACTAATATAAACAACCATTCTATCAGCGTTTCGATAATTGAATCAAGTCTTTCTGACCATAAGCAGATATATCTAGAAATGAGAAGTTTGCCTCCTCAGCATAACAAAAAGAAACATTATAAGGCTCTGGATTACGAGAATTTGTACAACAACACACTAGAAGCAAAATACAGCAATGATGACCACGACTATAATCAACTAGAGACATTTATTTCAGAACAGATAGAAAATAACAAAAAAGATAAGGTTAAAATTCTAAACCTACCCCAACAAGACTGGATTAATCAGAACATTATAAACGCAATCAATTCACGAAATAGTTTATGGCAGCAAACCAAATTAAACCCAGATAATGACGATTTGCGAAAAAAGTACCAGAAAGAACAACTAAATGTGAAGATGTTAATGAACACGCATAAGACGACCTATTACTATGAGTTATTTCAAAGCTGCAGTAGTCAACCAAAAAAAATGTGGGACCTGATTAATAACTTAGGTTTAAATAAAATTAAAGACAGTGCCCCTCCTCCCAAACTTATGTCAAACGCTGGACTTCTAACAGAAGGTAACTCAATATGTGACTTGTTTCATTCTTTCTTCTCATCTATAGGCGCAGACTTAGCAAAACAAATACCAGACACATATCACACAAATACGGGCAACACATTGATGTACGATCACAACTATACACATGACATAACACTAAACGAACTAACGCCGTGCACCTCAGAGGAAATAATTAGAATCATAGACGACCTCGATAGTAACACTAGCACTGGTCTGGATGGTATTAGTACTAAGGCAATAAAATGTTTGAAAAATATAATCGTTGAGCATCTGACCAACTGTATAAATGCCTGTTTGCGACATGGAACTTTTCCCGACACTCTCAAGGTGGCTAGGGTCAGTCCTATTTACAAATCTGGGAAGAGGACTGACCCAAGTAACTATAGACCGGTGTCAGTCTTACCTGTTATGTCCAAAATATTCGAACGCGTATTATATAGTCGCCTAAATAACTATTTGACAAATAAAAACTTTTTAATAAATGAACAATATGGCTTCCACTCGAAATCAAGTACTCTTTCGGCGGCAACGGATCTAGTTACCAAAATTAAGACTCATATAGATCAAAAGAGCTATGCCTTAGGAATATTCATTGATTTAAAAAAAGCGTTCGATACTGTCAGTCATCAAAAACTGCTCCAAAAGCTAGATAACATGGGTATTACAGGTACAGCACATAAAATGTTCAAGTCGTATTTAGAAAACAGGCGTCAAGTTGTTAAAATAGGAAATGATCACACTAGCTCGGTTCAAACTATCTCATACGGCTGCCCTCAAGGTTCAATAATCAGTCCATTACTTTTTCTAATTTATATAAACAATATTGATAAAATAGGGTTAATAGGACACCTAAAACTATATGCAGACGACACCTGTCTCTTTTACTTTGACAAATCAATTCATAACATTATAAAAGATGCTCAACATGACCTTGATTTATTAAACGAGTGGTTAAAGTACAACCTTCTTACAATTAACACATCAAAAACCTCATTCATGATTTTTACCACTAAAAATAAACGTATACCAGACTTCTCGCCTCTTAAAATAAATAATGAAATAATAAAACGATCAACTAACGAAAAATATCTTGGATTGAGGGTAGACGATAAACTAACCTGGAAATTACACATTGACCATCTCAGAAGTAAATTAACATCATTATTGGGAGCGTTACGGAAAGTAGCAAACTGCATTCCAAGTAAAGTACGCACTTTAATTTATAACTCGTTAGTCAAATCGCATTTAGAATATTTAGTTGAGATATGGGGTTCCGCAGCAGTCACTAATTTAAATTCACTTCAAAGAGTTCAGAATAAAATAATTAAAACCTTGTTCCATTATAATTATCTTACTCCAACAAAGACCGTATACGAAAAAACTAAATTATTAAATATTAGACAGCTATACATTTATTACACCTGCATTCTTATTAAAAACATAACTTCTAACTCAATACAAACTAACATACAACTAAAGAAAAAAACAATGTCACATAACCTGAGAAATAGATATAAAAACAAACTTGAAGTCATCAGCGTACGCACTAATTACGGTAGAAAGACTATATTATTTGAAGGAGTACATCTGTTCAATGCATTACCGGACGACATTAAAGAGTGTGATAACGTAAATATGTTTAAATATAAGCTGAAGAAACATTTAAGTGCATTATAACTGCTAATACTCTGGAGGGTATTGTCACTGTATTTATGTTTATTACTTTGTATCTCATTATAAGCGGACTGTATGTTCTTATGAGAAATAAATTTCTTTAAACCGATAAAACATTCGATCATAAAATTAGAATGCGAATTCCACTTTAGACTTAGCTTATTGGCTAAGTTAGCCTTATTATGAACACGATGTCAAACAAGATTTTCTACTTCTATTGATAGACACTAACGATAAAAATATTCGACAAATGACAATATATTTCTAGTTTTTAATGAAATACTTATAGGAAAGCAGATTGAATATTACGACACAAACAGTACTAAGACAGTATTAGCACAGTCTAAAAATCATACAGTCGTCCAACGAAGACGTCTAGACAGGGCAATCGTGCGGGGTGTGAGGGGCGAGACGCGGGTAAGCCGATCCCGAACTGCGAACAAAACGATGTCAGTAGTTCGGGATACGTCATTCAGGGCCGACAAGTGTTTATTTTTTATTTAAAATGGTGCATGCAAAGTGTGCTGTGAGTGATTGCAAGTCTTCATCTTACATAAATAAAGATCTGCGGTTTCATCAGCTTCCACGCACAGAAGTAAGGTAAATAAATCTGTTTTGTTATTGTAGAGTACATAAATAATTTTATTTGTAATGTCGTGTCACGTTGATAACGCTAATAAAATGGTCGACCGGCGCACGGTAAAAAAAAATGTTAATAGGTTATCGCACACGGCTTCCATCTGTTTAGAATCCTTAATAATAGTATGCAGTAAAAAGCGGGTTAAAAATGGGGAGGAAAACTAACTTTTTATCACGATAGATGGCGCACAATCGACTGTACCATGTTTTGATATATTAGCTGTCAAATCGTATGGATTTTTGCAATCTACTAAGTTTAGCTTTCCTATTTTCCGTAATTTTGTCCAAAATGCCTCAATGTAGTGAGTTAACTTGTAAAGACAGAGGAGTATATTTATTTCCTAAAGAAAGTAAATGCAGACAACAATGGGAATTGGCGTTACGTATCAAAAACTTTAAGGCAAGTAGTACCACACGATTATCTGCTGCGCATTTCACAGAAGAGGATTAGATTAGTAAAGAAGCCGTCCTTTAGGCTGGGTACTATATCTATAAAACAAAAGAATCAAGATTATTATCTAATAAAATAAAATTATTGTCATCAAAATAAAAGTGTCGTAAAATAAACTATATTAACTAATCTATGTAGTAAATAATTCTCCTAAAGGTTTAATCAATCAATATAGGTACTTAGTTTTCAAAATATTCCTGTATTGCCTGTCTGTTAATCATTGGTAAAGGAGTATCTGCATTTATGTCTCTGAATGTATCAGAAGGTGGTCATAGGTATGCGGTGTCGTCTTAGATGTCGCAGTCAGCACCAAAGTTTTGGATTCGATCCTATGAATGTCATCTATTAAAAAGAAAATAGGAATGTTAGTCCGTGGCTTATAGAAAAAGGCTCACAAACAATCATAACCTTAAATATTTTAAGTGTTTTCCTTTCAATCAAATAGGCCTTTTTGTCGGCAGTTGCAGCGTTCCTTTTACGGAACTCAACTTTTACTTGATGCACTGTTATAAACGCGTACATATTATAGTCGAATTACACTTTAAAATCTCATAAATAGCAGTCACACTACTGGCAAGAAAGGTAAACAAGGTACAGTCGACTACAGCGACATCTACACACAGCTTTGAGTGTGGCTCCTCATTGTTATATCAATGTGTAATATTGTTTTATTATAATACTACTATCAATATTGACCTGCAATAAATAAATAATTTTGTAAATATTGTTTATTTGTGACAACCCCGGCTGATGCGTTACTGTCTAGACGATGTCGGCATTTTACACAAGATCAAAGGCGTCGTCCTACTGTATGATTTTTATACTGTGGTATTAGTCCCGCGCTGAATAATATTACGAGCACAATTTAAAAGTACTAGGAGAACAGAATAATAAAGATGATGTTATTAAGGAGTGCAGTATCATGTAGTACCTGCTATGAATGCTTTATCATAATACACTGGGATTGTCCAGGTGCTATGAGCAGAATAAAAAATATTTTTTTTTTATTCGGATTGGGTTTCTGGACATAATACCCCACTACATCGATACCTACCCTCACTATCCGTCCATCGTGTTTGTGAGTTTAAAGGGACACCAAGTGCGTGCTCGTACCGCTCATGTTTGATATTTTCCATCATTCCTTTCAACCGATGTGTGCACGCACGTCACGCACACGCCACGATCTGCTCAAACCTTAAATCGTTCAGTAAATAGGTATCCTTCATTTCTATGATGCATGGCATAATTTCTGTAAACAAGATAATATTATTACAAGTCAAGTCTGTGGGAAATAAGTTACTTCACACTTCAGAAGGCATTAACTAAACCTACCAAGTACATAAGTATTTTGCAGTGAACATGGGGATTTTCCCAAAGAAAATCTGTGGTAAGATTTCGTGATTCGGTTTTGTTACCTCAACCAATGGTTCAACATAGTAACTAATGGTTGAATTTTGGCTAAATGTGAAAGGCTAAACATGAATATATTCATCTTAACTCAGACATGTTAAAAAATAGTAACTAATGGCATTTTGGCAAACACATATGTTTAGCCATTGGTTGAGTTAACTACGGATCAAAACAACCGGCCTTTAGGCTGTTTACGTGAATTTGGTATTATCATTGGACTTATCTGAACTTATTGATGCCCTATGAGCTCTTCCCCTTTTTTTCTTACATGTCTCGAGACCCTGGGGTCCCGGAACTTTGGAAAGCGTACGAGGGGCCGAAGCCAACTCGCATATGAGCACTTCCCCTTTTTATTATTAAGAATTAAAATTAATATATATTTTAGTGGTAACCTGAACTGAACTTATTAACACCTTCCAACTATAATTCTATATAAATCCTTAAAAATCTATAGATTCAAATAATTGAATCATTCTTGTTCTTTTAATTTTTCAATGAGTGACACATTTTGAAATGTGAATATGAAACTGAAGAAATATGGTTTTTGTGTGTATGTTGATCGTAAAATAATAATTAGACTACAGCTATAGGAGACACGGCAAAACTATAAGTCCTGCCGATTTATTCTGTAAAAATCTTACCGTGAAAACTTAGGTGAACTGAGTTATCATTCGACCTGATGCTAGGGATTGTTAACTCGCTTCAAGCTCACTTCATATTAGTTTTCTCGGTGAGATCATTATAGAATAGATCGGCTGAACAAAATACTTTTTCAGTACCATCTAGTTCATGCACATTCAACCTAGAGATATATAACTTACATACAATCTACATTTACGTACATATACAAGATTGATACTGCAAGCCACTATCTCCGATTCGCAATTTGTCACAAAGGTACACATGAAAGCAACTATAACTCACGCTATCCATCGAAGTTATATTATGGTAAACAGTAGAGTTGCACACCTATAGTAAAACTATCGATAGTCTCGTAGTTTTCTTATAGATTTAATAGTTAAGATTTGTAATGAGCTGGAATAAAATTTCGATTATTTTATACATATTTATACTGGCGATAGAAGATTAATCACAATAAAATGAACAATATCGATGGTATCGATAGCTAAATACTATCGATACCTATTATTTTTTACTCGTTATCACGAGGAGCTCGTGGCTATGTAATAACAACCGCATTGGTCGATCCATCAGGTTAAGCTACGCTTGCCGGGGTTGGTCTGTGGATGGGTGACCATTTTTCATACCGAGATTCCTCCGTGACTCGGAAAGTACAATAAGCCGTTGTTCCTGGCTGTCATTCGAGGATCTTTGACAGTCATTACGGGTCGACAGAAGCCCGAAAGTCTGACCACCAATCTTACCAAGGAGTATCGTATTACCCAGTAACTGGGTTGTGGAGGTCAGATAGGCAGTCGCTCCATGTAAAATACTGGTATTCAGCTGCTTCCGGTTAAACTGGAAGCCGACCCCAACATAGTTGGGAAACGGCTAGGCAGATTGATTGATCACGGTAAAATATCGATAGTTAAATTATCGGTAGTCGTGCAACACTAAAAGTATCACCTGTGTTTGCTTAGTTGACAAGCAGTTAATTATATTGTATCAACTATTATATCCTTGTAAAGCTTGTGGCTTTTTGACTACCGCATCGTTTATTAGATCGGTGAGGTTAAGACTCATGGCAGTAGTAGTGACAGTGGGGATTTAGGAATTAAAAGCTCAATTCAGCTTTTGTTCATAGAAAACAAAAACGAATCGTTTTTCGTAACTTACGAACCTACCCAAGCATGCACAGTGCACCTCTGCTCAGGAAAACATAATGAGGAATCCGCCATGCCCAAGAACCAAACAAATCGAAGACACGTGACATCCACCAACGTGCACTGTGGGCCCGCGAGGTGGATTACGGCCAGCTCTCTCTCAAAGAGAGGAAGCTTATGGCCCAACAGTAACCTAGGACCAATAAGGCTGATGCTTCGATATTTTCGGAATTTTAAACAATTTGAGATCATTTATTGGTGTTTAATGTTACCTTTGGACATTGACTCAGCACTCGGCCTGGCTCACGCGGGCTGCGCGTGAGCCAGGCCGAGTGCTGAGTTAAAATAATTATTTGGTTGCATCTTACACGCATAGGATACATAGAATTTGTTTAATAGTGTGTGTTAAGAAACAGTAGTATAGAAGCAGAATATTGTGTAAATAAATCAGATTTGAATTTTATATTCTTGTCTCATTACCCCTCACTGTGGCCAAAACACCTTTAGCCATCTCTGATCAGCCTCGTGAGTCTGTGGGACTGGCAGTGAGTGTACCCTTAACGAACCTGGTATTCCTGTCTACTATCTGTCTGTAACCTTAGGTCGCATGGCGCAGACATCCTAAAATTATTTATATATTATTTATCACATACTAGGTGTATGATTGGTTAGGGTTGTAGGGACTGTTAGGCTTGTAGGTCTTGTAGGTTCCTTTAACTAATCATATCTTTTCATGTACCATCACATCCGTGACAGTATTGCGGCCTTACGTGACGTTTGGATGTATAATTGGCAGTAAGTAAGAAAGCTTTTCTGTACAATCAGATAAGTAAGTATTCATCGGCACTTCCGATGCTTCTTCTGTATTTCGTAACAGAGAAAGTCCTGGCGCAGAATTCCACATAACACAAATGTAATTCCCGAAGGGTAAGGCAGAGCTGTTTCTATAATAATAATAATAATAATATAATACTCTTTTATGTAGGTTACGAAGAAACGGCCAACAATTATAGGCAATTTCCTACAAGTGTTTTATTAGCAATAATAATGAAGTTTGTATTATAATGTACTAGTTTTTCCAGCGGTTTCGCTCGCGTGAAGTTAGAAATTAACCTACGGAAACGTACTATCGGGATAAAAAGTATTAAATGGGCCAAATTTCATCTAAATCCTATTAGAAGCATAATACTAATGATTCAAATATTATCGTTAATTCATGCAAGCCTAGTACTTTTTAATAAGGTTTACTGCTCAGAAATTGTGCACAACGTGTCGTGCCTTGAATTATACCTACTATCTTGAATTCATGCAATCCTAGTACTTACTTTTTGTAAGGTTACAGAAGTATTTCTTTCCGACGCGTTTGAGCCGCGCGGGATACTTTATTCATAAATAAAAAAAGACATTTTGTAGTGGACCGAATTGTGAACCTAAACTATTCTCGATTCCACTTGAACACACAAAAAATTTCAACAAAATCGGTCCAGCCGTTTAGGAGGAGCTCAGCCATCGTACCATAATTTTAAACAACTTTTACTATGCTGTGCTGTGCCATACATTTATGTTCGCAAAACTCGAGAAAATGTAGGAAACTGCTGATTTTTTTTCACGATTTCAGGTTTGGTCCCATAGTAAAAGTTGTTTAAAATGATTCTCTCATTTGCCTAGAGTTATGGTATATGAAAAAAAAAACACGTTGTACATTACTAATCTTTTAATGTCTCGGCTTTTCTCTACTGTAAACATACATATTTTGTGTATACATATAAACCTTCCTCTTGAATCAATATAATAATATCTATTGCTGAAAACTGCATTCAAATCCATTGCGGAGTTTAAAAGATCTAAGCGTACAGACAACGGGAGCGACTGTTTTATACTATGTAAAGATATTTACTTATAATGATCGTATCATTATAATCTTTTTAATTGCATAACCAAGGCTAAAGCTAAGGTTTCCTAGAAGAGCGGCGAACGCAAAATGGCGTCTGCAATTTTCCGGCGAATGACGTCACTGAAGTGTTTTATGTAAGTGTGTTTCCTAAACAGCGGAAAGTCAAACCCTGCTGCCATCATTTTCATGACAGCCACGGCGGCCGTTATGTGGCGGCTGCCACTCTTTTAAGAAACTGTAATAGCGATTATAATAGCCGAAGCTAAAACAAACAAGTCAATTTGCTTAGGGCCGCCATACACAGACTGCTTGAAGCAGTCAGGATGGACTACTTCAAGCTGCGACTGCATAGTGAACAAGTAGTAGTCTTCTACACGAAACCGCTCGAGCAATTGCAACTGCTTCGGGCGGTCGTGCGGTCAAGCAGTCGCCAGGCATACAATGACTGCGCGAGCTGTCGACTGCTCTCGCGCAGTTACCTCCACCCGCGCTCTTCATTCCATATCGTGCGCGCTTCTCGCCCACACGCTTCTTGCTTTGTTTTTTGAGCAAAATGGACAACGTACATTGTAACGCGCTAATCAGTGCAATTAAATCCTAAGAACTTATTTGTAATTATTCATGTTACGATTTGAATGACGAGCAGTTGGTATCAACTGCTCCAGCAGTTATTAATGGCAGCTTCAATCTGTAGCCTATGACTGCAAGAGCTGTCCGTGTATGTTGATCAATGGCTAACTGCTCGAGCAGTCCGTGTATGGCGGCCCTTACACTGAAACAATTGCCATCATTTTGTATATGGAGAAAACCAACCGCTATCTGGCAGTTTATATCTTATCAAATAATTATGCCAAGAATAGAAGATCAATGTTGATGTTGCTATGATGCCTTTATTACTGTAGTTTTAATGATGACTAATTAAATTTTCGCTTTTAATTTAATAAATCGTTTTTGTCTTAAATGTACTGCAATAATGGACCATAGAATATGCAGTTACTAATATTAACAATGATAACAAAATATTCTTAACAAATAAATAAGTATCTACTGTATTTTGATACTAACAAATAATCCTCAACAAGAAAAACATTACCTATTTTTTACGAATGCGCTAATTATAATAATATAATAATAATATATAATATCCTGGGACATTCCACACACGGTCATCTGAACCCAAACTAAGCAGAGCTTGTACTATGGAAACCAGATAACTGATATACTACATACACTACTTTTTTTGTTTGTAAATACATACTTATAAATATAGATAATTACACCCAGACTCAGGACAAACAGACATGTTCATGCACACAAATGTTTGTCCTAGGTGGGAATCGAACCCACGACCTACGGCATGACAGGTGGTATCTTAACCAACCACGCCAGCTGGCCTGTCAATTACAAATATTGATTAAAAATACTCGTAACTACCGTTATTATATATTACCTACCAATTACGTAATCTGCAGATGGTGGATCGAAAAAAATCAAAGTTACTTTAAAACTAATTTATTTAAAGAAAATTATTATAATTAAAATTGGTGAAACCTATTCAATGCTGAAATAATATGGAATGGTCAAAAATAGGTATAAAAATAACTAAAGCTAATGTCGAATTCCGTTGCGTCAGCGGCTCGTGGCTGAACGGATGTCATCGTT
This sequence comes from Dicycla oo, assembly GCA_948252095.1. Lineage (NCBI taxonomy): Eukaryota > Metazoa > Arthropoda > Insecta > Lepidoptera > Noctuidae > Dicycla > Dicycla oo. Next base: position 19,456,016 of record OX411728.1, read on the forward strand.
GCAGTTTCTATGCGCTTGGCGTAAACTGAAGGAATTGCAAGGCCGGTGATATCTGAGCCTTAATAAATTCAAATCATTCATTAAACGCAAGTTGTGTCAGAAAGCTTATTATACCGTTAAAGATTATATTGAGGACAAAAAGGCTTGGGATTGAACTGCTCCAAATTTTATTTTTTCTTTTATTTTTGCATACTGAATGTTGACATGAATATTTACTTTGTAAGTATTATATTATTTTACTTTATTGTGAATGTGAAGACTATGTAGGTCATTGCTTTTTTTTTTTTTTTGTTTGTTTTATTTTTTCTCTCAGTTATTTTTAATCATGGTCTGGCAGTTTGAGTAATCTATGCGGCCTACCCCAATGTCCTTTCTTTGGTATTGTTCGTCGAATCGTTGAGCTCCTTAAGTTCAGAGTTGAGCTGCGCGATTACTGACAAATGCGTGCACTGACTGGACAGGTCCTCTCAATCTGTGTGGTTCTTTCCTCAAAAGACCATTTCAGACACTTAAAATAATAATAATACACTTTATTACATGGTCTTCACATGAAGTGACCAAGATTATGCCTGGACTTTATAAGAGACTGTGACCTCTGAGTTTGTTTCGGCCTTTCTTCTCAGAGTAGTCAGATAGGAAACGCCGACCTCATCTAGTTTAAAAAAAAAAATATTGACTTGTAAAAGTGTTTGTACAAACCTACTTACAGAAATAAAAATCATTTATCATTTATCATTTATCCGTTAGGGATCCATACTTAACATACCTATAATAGTACCTATTAACCAAATACCTACCAACTATAGAGCTAGGTACAATGGAAACACGCAATTTACGTAAAAACGTAAACGTTAACCAATAACTTCTTATTAATTACTCAAACGTGACTAGCAGGTTATTGGATTTTACCCAATTAAGAATAAAGTTTACGGCTTGCCTTATTTAATTACAGGTAACTTATTAGTTTTAGTTAGGTATAGATTTTATCAATAGCTGTTTACTTTAGCTACAATATCTTGAATAAATTAAAAAAAAAAACTTTTTTTTAATTACAGTATTTTTATCTCACGAAGTCACGTGCGCTTTACTTGTGGTAACCAAGTGTACAAGCACGATGTGAATGTGTGCGTGAAGACGAGTAGCGTCAGCACGTAATACATACACACACACCCACGCACACACTTCTGACTTCGCCCGGTAGGTCGGAAGGTACCGAGAGCTCCTGCGCTTATCCAGACATTTGCAGCGTGTTTGTTGTGTACACCTGGTTACCACATGTACGAGTAATGTGCGCGTCGCTTTGTAAGACAAAAAAAATATTAATAAAAGTATAAACAGACTTCAAAAACCTAAAACGAATATAATAATTTCATAAAAAACTCAACAGCAGCTTAAACTTAAATTTATTTTATTCGTTTTATGTAGGTATTAGAAGTCGGTTTTTACTTTTTTTAAGTAAATTTATTTTTCCATTTTTAGTTCAATATATACGTACAATTAAGTACTTTCAAACTACGCATAATACGAACAAAAAGAAGGATCATCAATATCCGCTTAGAAATGCCGGAGATACGGAATATAATTTGGAATGAGAAATTATAAAAAAATTAACAATCCCGAACTTTAGGAGTGAGTGAGGGCTTCATACGCACGAGAGTTCGTGATATTAGGGGGGTAGTGCGCGCGAGAGTTATAAATGATAAATGATTTTTATTTCTGGAAGTAGGTTTGTACAAACTCTTTTACAAGTCAATCATTATTTATTTTTAAACTAGATGAGGTCGGCGTTTCCTATCTGACTACTCTGAGAAGAAAGGCCGAAACAAACTCAGAGGTCACAGTCTTTTATAAAGTCCAGATATAATCTTGGTCACTTCATGTGAAGACACCAATCTACATGATTGGTGTCTGAAATGGTCTTTTGAGGAAAGAACCACACAGATTGAGAGGACCTGTCCAGTCAGTGCACGCATTTGTCAGTAATCGCGCAGCTCAACTGAGAACTTAAGGAGCTCAACGATTCGACGAACAATACCAAAGAACGGACATTGGGGTACGCCGCATAAATTACTCAAACTGCCAGACCATGATTAAAAATAACTGAGAAAAAAAATAAAACAAACAAAAAAAGCAATGACCTACATAGTCTTCACATTCACAATAAATTAAAATAATATAATACTTTACAAAGTAAATATAAAGGTATTAATTACCTTTATATTTGATTATAACATAATTCAATATTTAATTATTCTTAAAATTGAGTGACACACCCAGAATTTTACTGCTTTGAAAGATAACTTTAGCGGCCGTTACCTAAAGCGTTACTTAATATGTTGAGAGAAAAATAGTCCAAACTAAAAAGTGTAAAATAAAAAAGTAAATTTACAAAATCAAAAACTCGACTGCGTAAAAAGTGAACTTTAAAAAAGATGGAAACAAGATTACCTATTTATTTCTCCAATCCCATTAATACTACATCGCTATCACTACATATTATAAAACAAAGATCCCGCCGCGTCTGTCTGTCTTTATGTTCGCGATGATCTCAAAAATGACTGAACGGATTTGAATGCGGTTTTCATCAATGCAATCAATCCTCACATGCACCGACGTCAGGATGGTCGAATGTTCTTAGTCGATCATTGAGACATTGTATTTCTTATACTGGCAACACCAGTTTTAAAAAGACGTTTTGACATGACAGTTGAGAAGGCGGGAGTTGACTCTGCCTATTTGATGGAGACCAGCATCGTGGGGAGACGATGTTGGCAAAGAATAGTTGGAGATCTACTGTAAATCAAGGAAACCTATTAGTTTCATTGTAAATATAAGAATACTAAATAAATAGACACATCATGTGGAGAATAGAAGATGTGATGGTTTGCTGTAAATTGAATGATTTTCTGAATATCTTGGTGTTTCATGTTATTTACCTTTTCCCTGAGACATCGTAAATATACACTGGACAGCAAATAAACCGAGCCACCCGCTACCTAGGCACTCTAATTCGATTTTCTCAAAAACTAAAAAACTTACAATTATCAAAGTTATACCTACAGAAAGTGCGTTTCATGGTGATTAAAATGAAAGGAAACTCATTGCGTTTAATCAATATTTCAGTGTTTATTAAGGATTTTACAAAGTAGAGTCGTTTTCCAGTCGTGACAATCGTTAGTAATGATAAAGTGAAAAAAAAATTAAAGCCAAAAACAAAGATAAAATCAAAAAAAAGTTTTTGATTAATATTCCGTATTCCCTCCCCTTGCTCGGATAACTGCCAGCATCCTTGTATTCATCGACCTTACGAGCCTGACGATAAAATCTTGAGGAATTGTATTCCACTCCTCTTCAATTGCGATTCGCAGCTCTGGAAGCCTTGTTGGAGCAGGTACCCGGGCTCAAACCCGACGTTTCAGCTCATCCCATAAGTGTTCTATCGGATTCAAGTCTGGGCTTCGAGCTGGCCAGTCCATCGTACGAATGCTGACGTCGCGTAGATACTGGGTCACCACATGAGCAACATGAGGCCGTGCATTATCATGCATCAATTGCATATCCTGTCCGATATATCCTGCGTAAGGTACCACATGGTCTGCGAGGATTTCAGTAATGTAGCGATGAGAAGTCAGTCCACGTGTATGGCCCGTCGGTTCGTTGAAAACTAACGCTGTATGTGCTGTTAAGGAGATGCCGCCCCAGACCGTTACAGATCCTCCTCCATAAGCAACAGTTTCCTCGATGCAACACTGAGAATAACGTTCTCCAGGGCGACGATATACTCTCTGACGTCGTCACTTCCATGTAGACTCACCCTGGTCTCATCAGTGAAGAGTACATTACTCCACTGCTCTAATGTCCAATCCCTATGCTCTCGAGCAAATTCAAGTCGTGCTCGACGGTGTGCTACCGTTAATGCTGGGCCTGTTGCAGCTCTTTTTGGGGTCAGGTTCCGTTCAGCAAGTCTCCTTCTGACGGTATCTGAACTTATGACCACTTGGCGTTCGTCACGCAGACTTTGTTGGACTTGAACTGCGTTGAGGTGGCGATTTCGCAGAACAGTAAGGTGGATATAACGATCATCTGCTGCTGATGTAGCCCTAGGTCTGCCCGTACCTGGACGGCGATCGAATGCTCCAGTCTCTAGGTATCGTCTGTAAACTCGTTACACCGAAGATCTGCTGATTCGAAGCCTTCGAGCGACTTCACGTTGCGCAATGCCTGCTTGAAGTTAATGCTACAGCTTGAGCTGCTTCCTGAGGTGTTGTATCCATTATTAATCGAAAAAAGTAGCAAAAACACACGCGTCTGAGCAAACGATGGACAAAAACTAAAGAAATGATAAGAAATATCCGACTACCCTCATTGTAGAGAAAAAAAACGCTAATTTCAAACTCTGGTGAAAACAGAGCAAATCGTTAGCATTGTGTTTGTTGCTTGATTACAATGTGAGTTGACGGTACTTTCGAATTAATTTGTAGTCATTTTAATCACCATGAAACGCACTTTTTGTAGGTATAACTTTGATAGTTGTAAGTTTTATACTTTTTGAGAAAATCGAATCAAGAGTTCCTAGGTAGCGGGTGGCTCGGTTTATTTGCTGACCAGTGTATTATAATAGACAGTTTATACTTTGTGATATTGGGGTAACGACTTTTAAGATCCACATAAACTAGTTGTTTTAGAGTAAGGGTAATAACTTGACTACATTACGTACCATGTTTTAATTTGTAAAGTTACTTATAACCACGGAATAACCGATATCATAATACGGTCAGTTAAATGCAAAATAATACGTTAACCCGAGCATTATTAGTAATGGCAATGATTTAATTATAGTCATTGTATTATTTCTAATAATTCTTGAATTGTTGCGTCACAATTGTGATTATGGAAACTGAAATTGGAAATAACGCATGATTGATGACGCATTTCAATATCTCGTTTCGTAGTAAACTAAATAGATGATTCAGAATTTCAAATATAATAAACTTTTTCAAAAAAACTCAACCGACTTCCATAAAAGCACTACAAAGTGAAAAATAACTTTAATTTCGGAAGTTGGTATCTTTGGATTGAATTTTTCTAGTGCTTTTTTGGAAGTCAATTGTTGTTTTTGAAAAAAATATATACTTTCGCTTTTAAGTGGATCAGTTTGTAATTTATCTAAGTTACAATAACTTAATGTCAACTGCTCATCACCTTTTACAAATATATTGCTTTCCCGATTTAGGGGCGTTAATTGTTGAGGAGTTCTCCTGGTAAGAACCAGTAGAACTGATAGTGAAGCCACCATCAGCTCCACTTCACCATATGCATTGTGACGAGCATAAATTGCAATGATTACTACAGTACCTAATCGAATCGCAACCCGTGAAATACTTATTATTAAGTAGTTCCGGTGGCCATCTGTGATCTTCATCATCAGTTCCACTTTACCAAATGGTGCTTTCCCAGAGCAAACGCTATAGGTGAGCGTATAATATTTGAAGAGTTCTCTCGATTTCTCCAGGATCTCTTGATCAGATCCTGACCTGATGACAATTGGACCAACTAGACCAACTATACCCTTTTAAACAAAAAACAAATTTCCAAATCGGTCCAGCCGTCTTCGAGTAATCGGGAAACATACATAATAAAAAAAGTTTCCGACAAACTGAGAACCTCCTCCTTTTTTGAAGTCGGTTAAAAACAAGCCGTGTGCCTGATGGGATTTCGCATCGGCAAATATGACGAACTTCCACAAGAACTTTCCGGGGATGAATTTTCAAAAATCCTTCGTTAGGGGCCATCGTTTCGCCAGGGTTGCGTGTTGTTCGAAAGAGTTACCGTGGCCCTGGCACAGGCAACTGAAGGAACACGGGTGGGTTTTAGTCAGTAGAAGTTTGACACACCCTCCCGCTCCACCCAGAGCGGGAGAAGTTATTTGATGATTTCCCACCCAGAAAAAAAAAAGGGCCATCGTTTAGTCACGTGAGGTTTTTAGGCCACTTTTATAACCATCCCGGTGATACCTCGTGAGGTTTAGGCCTACTCCTACCTCCCCCGCTCCAAGCGTCACGTGTATTTTATATTATCACGCTTTCTACAACAACACATTTTGGTCAAACTTTATACTTTATAAGTGAAACAAAACGTTAGGCTTTATCCACAAAATCCTTCCACACACACTAGTAATTGGGTCAAGGATGTAAAAATTCCAACTGTTTTCAGTATGGAACAAACATTACCATATTCCAGATATTTCCATTCGAAACTGGTTGTCCCATAAATCCCGATTCTCAAACAATTGAATACGTTGCATTAAATTCAATCAAAAAGTTCAATAGCCTGAAAAACCAATTTAAAGTATCAAGGGGTACCTTTGATGATTTCGTGGGCCCTGGGTGAAATCAGTGGTTTGTATTTACATTTTAAGCTTGGGTCTGTTCATGGATGTTTACTGATCCATATTCTTCCGACTTTCGTGATGGGCGAATGAGACATAGTCTACTTTTTTATTAAGGTAGGTGGTTTTATAGCTTATGACAGATTTCCGAGCAAATTAACTGTGACAGCATTTTCAAAGGGTTTTCGGTATTGAGATTCATTATAATTATTTTATGAATTATGTATTTTCTACAAAATCGGGAAATGTCAGATTTATATTCAATAGATCATGTCGAAATCCAGCCACATTCCTAACTGCTAACCTAAGCCAAATAAATGTCTAGACCACAAATATCGCGCCGCGATGACAACAAAGTGTATCGGCTGGCTTTGTGACCAAGCAGTTGCCGCCATAAAGCTGGATGATGTCATTAGTTGGCAACGCAACCTGGCTCGCCATGGCGTCCCAGTGAGGTACGGTCCTAAAGGGAATCGGGAAAAGGAACCGATTTTTCTTAGGGAAGTAAGTAATGGATGGTCATCTTCAGGACCAAGCGCCTGGTGCGTTACGAATGAGGGTCTTTAATTAAAGGGGCCGTTGAATATTTTATTAGCGTTACAAACTTTTTGGAGTGTAGGTACTATTACATTAATGAAGGTAATTGAGCTATTTGTTGTGCATTTAGACAAGCTTAGAGTGCAACAAGAACAGGCTATATGAATGTTTTGGAGTGTAGGTACTATTACATTAATGAAAGTAATTGAGCTATTTGTTGTGCATTTAGACAAACTTAGAGTGCAACAAGAACAGGCTAGATGAATGTTTTGGAGTGTAGGTACTATTACATTAATGAAAGTAATTGAGCTATTTGTTGTGCATTTAGACAAGCTTAGAGTGCAACAAGAACAGGTTATATGAATGTTTTAGAGTGTAGGTACTATTACATTAATGAAAGTAATTGAGCTATTTGTTGTGCATTTAGACAAGCTTAGAGTGCAACAAGAACAGGCTATATGAATGTTTTGGAGTGTAGGTACTATTACATTAATGAAAGCAATTGAGCTATTTGTTGTGCATTTAGACAAGCTTAGAGTGCAACAAGAACAGGCTATATGAATGTTTTGGAGTGTAGGTACTATTACATTAATGAAAGTAATTGAGCTATTTGTTGTGCATTTAGACAAACTTAGAGTGCAACAAGAACAGGCTATATGAATGTTTTGGAGTGTAGGTACTATTACATTAATGAAAATAATTGAGCTATTTGTTGTGCATTCAGACAAGCTTACAGTGCAACAAGAACAGGCTATGTTTCTAATGTTTTGGAGTGTTGGTACTCTTACATTAATTAAAGTTACTGTGCTTTTTGTTGTGCATTTAGACAAGCTTTTGGCGCTCAAACAGACAGGGTGGCGTTTGGATTTGTGAAATTATTTTATGAAATGTATTGAATAAAAACTTTTTTACAAAAAAAAAAAAACTCACTTTTTAATGGGTCAGTTTACAATTTATCTAAGTTTACAAGTTACAATAGCCTAATGTCAACTGCTCATCACCTTTTACAAAATATCGCTTTTACCGATACAGGGACGTTAATTATTGAAGAGTTCTCCTAGTAGGAACCAGGCGAACTGCAGCTGATGGTGAAGTCACCATCACCAAGCAACCATATTAAAGTAATCGAATCGCAATCCTTGAAATAATTGAGTAGTTTCGATGGCCAACTGTGGTCTTCACCATCAGTTCCACTTCACCAAATGGTGCTTTCCAAGAGCAAATGCATGAGTTACTATAAAAAATACCCAAATCACGATAGGCGTGCCTATAAAATTTGAGGGTTTCCCTCGATTTTCATGAGATACCCTCATCAGATTCTGACTTGGTGGCAATGGGAACACCTTGAGAGTCAAACAAAAAGTAATTTTGCAAATTCAGCTATATAAGACGGAGTTATGCCCAAAGATACATAAAAAAAAAAAACATAAACATCCCTATTGAGAACCTTTTTGGAAGTCGGTCAGTTAAAAAGGAGAGTAGTCGTAGTCCAGTGGTAATGATCCCGACTGACGAGTTGAAGAACGAGGGTTTGAACCCAGATAGGCACTTTGTGTAAATAATTTAATTACTACTGCTCTCAAAACGGTGAAGGAAGACATCTACCAATCTGCAGAGGGTCCACGTGGTAGATAGTAGCACACTCTCTCGACGAAAGGAGGCTTGTGGCCCAGCAGTGGGAACATTATATCATAAGGTAAAAAGACGTATCTGACATTTCTTTCGAAATTATTTACATTATTCGGAATCAGCAAGAAAAGACGCATCTACCAGTATTTTTATATTGGCGTAAACTGATACTTTTAATTATGACGCATCTGATTTTGTATTTCGTATTTTAAAAAGAACAAAATATTTTTTTCGGCATTTCAATATTTCTGTGGAAACGTTATTTTTCTTTACGGCGGCAGTATAGGCTGCATGATTATGCTTATGTTTAAGCTTATATTAAAAAAAAAAAATTTAGATGACGGCGTTCACGTTAGTTCCGATTTTTGCCACGCGATAATAGAACCTAGCCAAAATGACTTATTTATTTATTATCCCATCAGCGATAACGATTACAGAAAAGTAAAAAGAAAGTCGGGAGTTGTCGTGGGACACCCGGTTGGAATTAAATTCCTTTCGCTGTAAATTACATATGATTAATATAGAGCCATTTAGTATGATCTCAAGTTTCAAGTGTCAAAAGTTTTGTGTCAACACGCACGCATAACGCTTTTTCGTTACGTCACAATACGACAACTGTCATAGTGGCGCTAGTAGCGCAAAGACCAATAACAAAGCAGTTTTTGTAAGGAATTAGTAGTGAATTCATAATTAGAGACAATAATTGAAGAAATGCCTAGATGTTGTGTACCAAATTGTAAAGAAAGTGGAGGCCACCAGTTTCCTCGAGATAAGGAACTTAAAAGATTGTGACTCAAAGCGATAAGGCGAGTAAAATTTGAGCCTAAAAGCGGGGCGAGAGTGAGTCATAAACATTTCAAGGAAAGTGACTATGAAAAGATCGGTAAATACTCAAGTATGTATTAAAAATGATTATTTTCCTGTTATTTGTACGTAAACTATACCTACCTGCTTCATATAACCTTTAATGCAAAAAACTTTAGTTAACTTTTATAATGCGATTTAATAAACCTTAAAAAAAAACAGACTGCCTAAATAAAAAAACAAACGAACAAATGAATGGTTAATTTCCGTCTTAAAATTATATAAAAGTACGCCCATATTCTCTACTAGGAATGGTCTTGATTTTATGCCTTTTGAGTCCACTGGAGGTTTAGAGATCTTCACCAGATAGTTGTTCCATCTTGTATTACTCCTTAATATACCTAATACTCACCTTGAAGCAAGTTTAAAGACCATAAAATTGTAACAATATAAAGGAATTTGGGAAATTCCTTTCAATTAGGGCTGGTTTCCATCCATGTAAAGAGGCGCCTCTTTTTCTTAAGTCTTCTTTTATCTCACATATTTTCCAATTGGAATACATGTTCTACATCGTAAAATTCTCAAGAAATCAACTCAAGAAATTCGAAGCGTGTTAATGTTTATATCACTTAATGACAAGGGTTCGTACAGGGGCGGCGCCATCTGAGATCAGCTTTCTCTTCCTGCCATTCACTTTCCCCATTTCCGTCAGTTTTCTCTTACCACAAGCCGCTTAAGAACTTCCTTCCAACAATGAAAACATTTTGTCAACCCTGTTGAAAGTCGTAGAAAAACGAAACGCTTTGAAAGTGATTGCCACTTGTTTAGGCCTCTCATAGGTCTCTTGTCCTCCGCAAGAGACCTGGGTGGCCTAGACAAATGCCTACACATCTATATCAAACAATTCCAGAGAGCTTTAAAAAAAACATTGATGACGTTATTAATAAGAGTTCGTAGAATTCAGATTTCGTTTAACTCAACTTTAACAAGTTACATTGCGTAGGAGGACAAGCCACTGTTTGTCCTCCTACGCACTTGTCATCGAATAAAAGTAGCATTTAGGGAAAATAATAGTAATGAAGGACTACAGGTCTTTCTATTCAATCTGCCTTTTCCCAACTATGTTGGGGTCGGCTTCCTGTCTAACCGGATGCAGCTGAATACCAGTATTTCACATAGAGCGACTGCCTATCTGACCTCCACAACCCACTTACTGGGTAATACGATATTCTTGGTAAGACAGGTTGTCAGACTTTCGGGCTTCTGACGACGCGTAACGACTGTCAAAGATCCACGAATGACAGCCGGGACCAACGGCTTAACGTGCTTGCCGAGGCACGGAGAAATCTCGGTGTGAAAAGATGGTCCCCCCTCCACAGACCAACCCCGGCAAGCGTAGCTTAACCTGATGGATCGACCCGTGCGGCTGTTATTATTCTATTGTCATATTATTAACTGATAAGATACGCGGAATCGGCTTGAGTTGGTTAGTAAGAGCTTTATGTAAGTGCATGTATTAAAAGTGACGAAGACGTCAATCGCCTGTTTTAGTTTGCACGACGCGACCCGACACCACGCCGAACTACATGTGACAAGACAGTGTTATGATACGTGATCGGCTCAAGCCGATTCTGCGTCGATAATTGTGGTCACTCTCTTATTCTGACATTCGATCCTCTATCTAGTCTCTAAGTAACAATATCCATTTTACTTTATTTCAATAACAGTGGTTCCCACTGCTAGGACACTGCCCTCTTCTCTGTGACACTGTGGCACTTTTTCCAAAAATGAGTTATAAACAGTCATGCTAATTTCAACATACAAGATTTTTTGCGACAGCCATGCCGATACCTCTATTTATCACGGAGATTTGAACCATCAAATGCAGCCTTGTCCATACATCCATAATGCAACCATCAACAGAAAAATGCTTATAACGCTGCTTTCTGCATAACACGGTCCAATTATGGATGTGAAAGTGCGTGTGGGTTTCTTTAACATTTAGACAAATTTTAATGACTGCCGTAAAGTTGGAAATTAGTCTTTTGGTGTGTAGTTGGTAAATATGGTATAATGACGTTTGAGACCGTTTTGAGAAATTTTTCAATTGTTTAATTATGTTTGTACATAATCAGCTAATTATGTTCCCATTTCTGGGACACAGACCTCCTCTCTTCGAGAGGGAGTAGGCTGTAATCTACCACGGGTTGGTGGATGTCACATGTCTTCGATTTTTTTATTTTAGGAGATCGCCGGTTTTCTCACGATGTTTTTCTTCACCGTTTTGATAGCAGTGAAGTTGAAATTACACAAATATTTACACAAAGTAAAGCGCCTGCCTGAGTTCCAACCTGCGACCTACAACTCCTAAGTGAGGGCAGTACCACTGGACCACCACTGCTCACTCTACTACTTACGATACTACTTATGATACTTTTTTCATTATTTATGAGCCTATCTATCTCACTGCTGGGCAAAGTTCCCCAAATCATTCCAAGAACTCTTCCCATGCCATTTCGAACCAGCCCTCGCGGTACACATCCAGGTCGTCTCGCTACATCTTTCTGGGCCAGCCTCGGCGGAGCTGTCAATTTTTAGGCACCCTTTGTGTATTTGTACTTGATTAATAGTATTTGGAATCTTTTTATTGATGGAAGAAGGTAAGAATTTGTCTACTAGATGTTGAGCGTTCATCTCTGATTATTTAAACTGAAATAGCCAAGGGCAGGCCTAACTATCTAAAATATGCCCCACATGAAATAACATTGCGCAAGTTAGCACAACACAAATAGTATCAGTCAAAAATAAGCTCAATGAGCGAATAAAGGAGAATTTATAATCAAGATTTTTCCACGTTGCCGATTTTAAACCCTTGCAGGTTTTCTTGCGGTGCATAATAAAAAATCATGGTATCCAGGTATGTATGTATTGGAAACTAACTTAGAATTTGGTGTATATGAAGAAAATTCACAAACTTCTAAACCACCAGAACTTTAAAGTATCTTCGTAAAACTACAAAGTTAAGAAAAGTAGTGCACGAAATTTTTTGAAGATTTTTATCGCAGGAATTAATGCAGTCGTAAGATCTGCTGGATCGAGTAAAACCGCAGATAATAGCTGGTAGTAACAATAATTTACAAAAGAGTATCTCGTTCTAGTTTAAAAGTAGGTTTTCTTGTACTTGCCAAGGGGTATAAACGCAAGGAAAAACGAAGTTTCACAAAACTTGTCTCGGAAATTCGCAATGCATTGGCGACGCCTTCGGGGCGTGTAACCGATAAAATATATGTATGGTACCTATTTCAAAAATTTCAGTCTCTATTCGATGGAATGTATGATTTATAGAAGCCATATTGGGCTTCTATCAGAGCAATGCGAAAATAACGAAGGGAAATCATTGCCCAGCAAAAGGTCAGCATGGACATATTAAACAAAAAAAAATATTTAAAAAATCCTGCTCAATTTTTAATACCATCTGGGTTATTAAAATTATAAGACCACCACTGTAATTGAGTTATTTTATTTGAAATGTGTCTGTTGGTTCGACATAAGTAACTTTATTATTATTTGTATGCTCTTATTAAATGTAGCGAACTGACCATCTTATTATTACATCATATTGTATTAAAACCTACATTACGAATAAAGATTTGATTTGATTTTTTATTAAAACGCTCCACTCAAAGTACTGGGCTACCATTTGGAATATTTCAGGAGTCCTCAGGTTTCTAGGAAAGCCTTCTATTTGTTTTTGGACAAAGCTTTGCTTTTTTGTTTTTGGCAAAGCTTTGCTTTAAGCATTGCTTAGCATCGGAGATCGACCCGTGCAACCAATACAGTCAAACATGCAGACTACAGCATGCAAAACTCGCAAGTCAGCCGACGTCACACCAACATTTCAAAATTCCCCTAAAATAAAAGTACCATTTCTTGATTTTTCCATCCGGATTTCGAATATACCTCTACCTTTTGCGTAGTTTCGGAGTCAAATTAGAAGAACCGGAAAACTATGTGTGATGCAATGCGAACGAGCGATGACGTGTTTGAAATTTAAGACTTTTTAAGGATAACATGTATTATATATGTTACGGGTAATGCTAGAAGATTGAGTAAACCTAGGTTTACCCAAGCATTTTGGGTAAAGTCCGAATAATCTCGTGCTATGGTCACAATTCTAACCTAACCTAACCTACCTTTCAGCCTTCAGCTAAGTTTAATTATTCTAGCATTACCTAAATCGACCTAGGTGAGTATGGGGAATTAAAATTTATTTTAATTATTATTCGGACTTTACCCAAAATGCTTGGGTAAACCTAAGTTTACTCAATCATCTAGCATTACCCGTGACATATACATATTATACTGTAGAAGTTTTAACCAAAAGTGCTTTAGTATGCAACCTTCGCGGGGTTGAGGATTTTATATATTATGAGACAAACATTTGATTTAAATAATAGAAGAAATGTATAGACGTCAGATCGACTGGCAAGCGGACAGGCTAGTTATAAAAAGTTATTTTAAAGTTTTATAAAATATACGATCATAGTTATAACGAAAAGCCGTCTCATTCACCCACTTACCGTGAGCACTCCGTAGAGCGTTAACACTAATATTACGAAAGCGAAAGTTTGTGTGTGTTTTTGTATGTTTGTTACTCTTTCACGCAAAAACCACTAAACCGATTTTGATGAAATTTGGCACATATATAGTTTATAATCTGGATTAACATATAGGATCCTTTTTAACCGACTTCCAAAAGGAGGAGGTTCTCAATTCATCTGTATGTTTTTTTTTTTTTGTATGTTTGTTACGCGATTACTCAAAGACGGAAGGACCGATTTAGAAAATTCTTTTTTTGTTTTATAGGGTATACTTCCGAGGTGGTCCCATATAAATTTTATTAACTTTGCTTAGGGAGTTTTTGAGTTAGCTTCAATAATGCGTATATTTCCCACGTATTTTATGTGGATGATGTGATGGTGTTTTAATAACTTCCTATCACTGTTATTTATATGGCTATATCTACAATTATTGTGCTCAATTATGTATTCAAATTTGTGTGGGGTAGGTTCCACAACTAAAAAGTGCAAAATAAAAACTTTTTAGCAAAAAATAAAACCGACTTCCAAAACAAAACACTACAAAGTGAAAAATAACTTTAATTTCGGAAGTCGGTGGCAAAAAACGAAAATACAAAACCCAAGACACCGACTACCGAAATTAAAGTTATTTTTCACTTTGTAGTGTTTTGTTTTGGAAGTCGGTTTTATTTTTTGCTAAAAAGTTTTTTTTTGTATCTATATTTATATGGGTCAAGACTTACGCGGGTGAAACCTTGGGCTGCTAGTACCTACATACAATGTCACTCCATATTAATAAGACATAATAGTAATGTCATCGGAACAAAATGAAAATTATGGTTGCCTTATTTTATGATGTAAATTGAGATAAAGGCATCTTGAAAATATGAAATGTTGGCATTTGATCTTTGAGAATACAGAGTTTTTGGTTGGCGGACAATCCGGATCTGTTATTTTATTTTTCATGTTTTTATTTTAAACGTGTATATAATAACAAACAGGAAAGTTTCAAAATAGTTAGTGTCGAATATCCTAATCCTAACTTTTTAATATTATAAATGCGAAAGTAAGTTTGTTTGTTTGTTACCTTTTCACGCCTAAACCACTGAACTAATCATTCTGAAATTTTGCATATCCATTGTCAGGTGTACAGAAACGGACATAGGGTACTGTTCCCGAGGAAAACAACAATAAAGTTCTTATGATAATCGATGGCGCCACGTGTCCTTATCCAATCATGATTGAATTATATTATTATAGAAACTTTAGTAGTATGTTAAGGTTTTTTTTTTTATTTTGAAATGTTGCATATCCGTTGTCAGGTGTACAGAAACCGACATAGGGTACTGTTCCCGAGGAAAACTACAATAACGTTCTTATAATAATCGATGGCGCCAGGTGTCCTTATCCAATCATGATTGAATTATATTATTATAGAAACTTTAGTAGTATGTTAAGGTTTTTTTTTTATTTCGTAATTTTGCATATCCGTTGTCAGGTGTACAGAAACGGACATAGGGTACTGTTCCCGAGGAAAACTACAATAACGTTCTTATAATAATCGATGGCGCCAGGTGTCCTTATCCAATCATGATTGAATTATATTATTATAGAAACTTTAGTAGTATGTTAAGGTTTTTTTTTTATTTCGTAATTTTGCATATCCGTTGTCAGGTGTACAGAAACGGACATAGGGTACTGTTCCCGAGGAAAACTACAATAACGTTCTTATAATAATCGATGGCGCCAGGTGTCCTTATCCAATCATGATTGAATTATATTATTATAGAAACTTTAGTAGTATGTTAAGGTTTTTTTTTTATTTCGTAATTTTGCATATCCGTTGTCAGGTGTACAGAAACGGACATAGGGTACTGTTCCCGAGGAAAACTACAATAACGTTCTTATGATAATCGATGGCGCCACGTGTCCTTATCCAATTATATTATTATAAAACCTTAGTAGTATGTTAAGGTTTTTTATTTTTTTTTTATTTAAGTACCTAACACATTTGGTGAGTCGTAGAGTGTAGATAGACCGGTTTTTCATCCTCCTAACTATAATAATATAGATGCGAAAGTAAGTTTGTTTGCTTGATACCTTTTCACAACCTAAACCGCTATTCTAAATTAACGCGAGCGAAGCCGCGGGCAAAAGCAAGTACACAATAAAATATATACTTGTATCAATCGTTCAGTGATATACTTTGGTTGTAGGAACCGCACATTATCACTTCGTTAGTCGTTACGGGTCGTAAGAAGCCTGAAACTGACAACCAGTCTTACCAAGAGGTATAGTATTACCCAGTATCTGGGTTGTGGAGGTCAGATAGGCAGACGCTCCATGTAAAATACTGGTATCCAGCTACATCCGGTTAGACTGGAAGCCAACCCCAACAAAGTTGGGAAAAGGCTAGGCAGATTGATTTTGGTCATGTATGTTTTTCCACGCATTTCTCTAAAACTGTTAATCGTATTGGGACCATTCTTTATTGGCATACATTTACGGCAACTTAGAGAACAGTGCAAGTTTCTTCAAAATCGGTTCAGTAGTTTTCAAGCTATGGCCTAATACGTGTGTGCCTGCCTTTTTTTTTTCTCGTGGAGAAATGCTCATGCATACTGCACTACCACGGGGAGATAGTGCAGTTATGTGGGACTCCAGCCCATTAAAACTCCACGGTGTTCTCCTCTGCCGCTTGTGGCGGGCACTCACCGCGAACCCACCGCGGCTGTCCGTCACCGGACCCTCCTATGGGGAGCACCCCCCATCACCGGCGCACAAGAACATCTTGCGCACCGTGACCACCCCATGGACCAAACCAGCACATGGGCGCCAGACGACCCCGTGTCTAGGCACCCTTGGTCCCCCAGCGACCGGTCAGGTCAGTAGCCCGGCCGTCTACTACTTTTCGGCCGCAGAGGATAGGGAGAGCGGCCAATGAAATACCGACACTCCTCCTCCCCTGCGGCCGCACCGCGTCCGCCATCAGACGGTGGCGACCCCGTCAAGGCCGCGGAAGGTAGGGAGAACGGCGCACCGCAATACCGGCACTCCTCTCTTGCCGCGGCCTCCAACCCTCAGCCGCGATGCCTCCCATATGACATCGCGGCCCGCTTCCGTTGCGATGTCGCCCAAGCAACACCGCAACCTACCTGTTGGCCGCTACGTCGTCGACTTCCTGGAAGAAGCCCTGACGAGCGGCCCCTCCTCGGGAATCCTCTTCGCTTCACCGTGGGTGACCAAGCCACGGCTACTGAGCTTCCCCGCCTCTACAATGCGGGAACCCCCCGGGGGGCAAGTGTGTCTGCCTGGCTTATTGATACAAGCTAAGGGTATCGTGTCAAAGGAAAAATATCTCAAATCTTGGTCCAATTCTAGTGTAATATTTACAGCAAAACTTAACTACTTATTACAAACAAATAGGTATTCCAGATTTTATTTATAACTAAAAATTACGAGTTAAAAGTAATTTTAAAACATTTAACGATTATTTCGACATCAAAAAGATATTAACTCAAAATTATGAATTCACTTTAATTTCGGAAGTCAATGGCTCTATGGGAGTATTTCGTAAAAACAAATAACCTGCTCTGCGCAGAGAACAGTTGGGAATAGGAGAATTTATATATACCATAACTCTAGGGTCCATCATTTTGAACAACTTTTACTATGGGATCAAACCTAGAATCGCGAAAAAAAAATCATCAGTTCCCTACATTTTGACGAGTTTTGCGAACATGGGTATGGTATGGGACAGCTGTTTTTTTCGCGATTTCAGGTTTGGTCCCATAGTAAAAGTTGTTCAAAATGACGGTCTCATTAGTTACGATATATCAAAAAAAAAAATTCGTTGTATACTCGTACGTCGAGTTTGACGACACAAATATAACAGGTAATCATCCCAGCGTGGGTGTGCGCATCGAGCCATATTGGGTGACTGGTAATTAGTGCCCGATACTTAAGCACGTGATTGTACTTAAGATAACTGTTCAACCGTGTACAGTAGTTTCACGCGCCAGCAACATCATTACAGCGTCAGCGTTAAGAGCGACATGCATTCGTTCCGCTGGCAACACCGGCACACCGTCAGCACTAAGAAGTGACCTGCTGAGATCTTCGCTTCATCGGCTCGATACACACACAACACACATGTTACTAGGTATCAGTGTGTATTGACCACAAATTTTGTATATAATTAAGATAACTATTGTAATAAAGCAGCCATCAAGCTGGAGTCGAGTTTGATTCATCTCCCGTAACTCCTCTCTCTGTGGCCAAGACACTTTAGCCATCATCGGTCCTATGAGTCTGTGGGACCGGCAGTGAAAAAACTATTTCCTGTGTACATTGAACGATATACACAAACCCCTATCCCTACCTAAATTCCGTCTGTTACCGTAAGTCTCCTTGTGACAGACTTCCCGCACGTAAAACCAAAGTAACTTAAGCTTGGTGTGGTTTGTATGTTAGGCTAGGGCGTTAGGATAATTAGGGTGCTAGGTAATTGCTGTAGGGCTAGGTTTAGAGTCAGTAGGGTCTTAGGTAACTCATAGGTATCAAGCTCATTTGTTTCTAACGTAGCCGCACTGTACGCATTTGGAATAACGGCCGCACTAAGCTGTAAGTCCCGGTGGGTACAATAACAAACAACTTTTACTATGGGACCAAACCTGAAATCTCGAAAAAAAAAATCAGTTACTCCCTATATTTTGACGAGTTATGCGAACATGAATGTAGCTGATTTTTTTTTGCGGTTTGGCCCCATCGTAAAAGTTGTTTGTTATCATGAGTACAGTGTTTGTATCGGTCACTAATTACCAGTCACCCTATATACGACCGGGTTTGATGCCTTGTGTGGTAAAGGTACATTCGAGCGGCGTATGCTTCCTTTAATCCTATGGGGATTCGCTAAAGATGACATGTGGCGTTAAGCAGAGTAAGATTGCTAAAGTCTTCGAACTATCCACTCGCAAGTAGCCTCACAGCTCAACGACGTACAACATGGTTTCCGTGTAGGCTGTAGCACGAATTCTAATTTAATGTGTTTTTTGAATCATGCCACCATAGTGCTGGATTCGGAGACTGGTGCCCAACTAGACGTCTGACCTCCACAACCCAGTTATTGGGTAATACGATACCCATGGTAAGACTGATTGTCAGACTTTCGGGCTTCTGACGACCCGTAATGACTGTCAAAGATCCACGAATGACAGTCGGGACCACGGCTTAACGTGCTTTCCGAGGCACGGAGGAGTCTCGGTATGTAAATATGGTCACCTATCTACGGACCAACCCCGGCAAGCGTAGCTTAACCTGATGGATCGACCCGTGCGGCTCTTATTACTTAGCCACAAGCTCCTCACTTCGCTTACTTTGACTTCAGGAAGGCATTTGACAGTGTGGATAATGATTTACTTTTAAATAAATTTGCGAGGGTTGGTTTTACCCCAGCCCTCCTCAAGTTCTTTGCTAGCTACTTGGGAAATCGCAAACAAATGATAGAATATGCAGGTTATATCTCGGACCAGTATTTCATCCTTACGGGGATAAGTCAGGGGACCAATTTAGGACCTTTAGAATTTATAATTATGATTAATGATCTTCCAGAAGTCATTATAGACGCTAGTTGTCTCTTATTCGCTGACAATGTCAAGATATTCTTGCGGATCACAGACGAGTCACACTGTGGAATGCTCCAGCGAGACATCGATCGAGTGGTAGAGAGGAGTGAAGAGAATAAACTATTCTTCAATGTGAAGTGTAGCGTAATGTCCTTCACGCGGGCAGTGGTACCCCGACGCCATAATTATTGCATGGGTGGTCACGTCATACCGAGGGTGGGGGTAGTGCGAGATCTTGGGGTTACCTTCTCTAGGGATCTTTCGTTTCGTGCTCATGTGGTGCAGGTGTGCAAGAAAGCGTTTAAAAATCTTGGTTTTGTCATGCGTGAAACCCGTGACTTCACTAATATGGCAGCAGTGAAGGCACTTTATAATGGATTGGTGCGAAGCAACTTGGAAACTAGTGCTATCATCTGGAATCGTTATGAAGTGAAGTATTCTCAGATGCTGGAACAGATACAGAATAAATTTACCCGGTACCTTTACTTGAAACAGTTTGGTGTCTACCCTTTCTACCCACTTATGTACCCAACTCTCTTTGTTATAGGCATCGTTGGGTAGTATAAGTTGGAAGTAAGGCGCAAACTCGCGCTTTTAAAATATGTTTTCATGGTTTTTCGTGGGATACTATAATAAATAATAATAATAATATCGTATATTTATAAAAATGGTGCAGATTTACAATAACATAACTTAAAAATTATAGAGGGCACAGTTGCTCATTTGCCTGAACTAGGTAGAACCTGTGTTTCAGGCTAGAAAAGTGCTTAAAATTTTAAAAATATAAAATTAACAATGGAGAAGACTAAAATAGAAACTAATATTAACTTAAAAGACTAACATGTTTTATTTACATACAACAAGTAAATCCTCTGTCTCACTGTATGATATGCTAAGTAAAAATTGCAGAATAATCTTTTTGCAGTCGTAACTATTTAATTTATACATACTTAATTTCCTATTTAATTTATTGTACAGAAATGGGCCTAAAAATGTATAAAATCTATTTACAAAAACATATTTAGAGGATGCATTTGACTCACATACAATATCATTCCGTCTCTTATTAGTACTTTCAGTGTTATAGGAGAGCATGGTGTACTGTTTTAATACCAAGTGCGTTATAAAAAGCTGGCGAACAGTCAGCACGATACAGGATTTGTATAGCAGATCTGTAGGATAGAGAAAGGGATGGAAGTTTGCTACTTTTAAAATTGCTCTCTGTGCTCTTTCAAGAGGTAGTAAGTAAGATTTTGGTGCTCCACCCCATGAAGTAATACAGTACTGTATTACAGATTGACCTAGGGCCAAGTAAACCTGTGACATTAGTTTTTTATCTGCAATTGCTCGCAATTTTTTAAAAACAAAAATTAACCTGCGCACTCTTGTAACCAAAGTGTCAATATGTGGTCTAAATGAGAGTGACTCGTCTATTTGAAACTTGCAAGTTTTGAGGATAAAAGGACACTTACATATGCTGACTGAGCGGAGTCCGCAATGACGGGCATACAGATGAGAGTTAGTAATATTAAAGTGCGGTTTGCGGATGGAGAAGTGAATATATTTTGTCTTGTCGGCATTTAATGTTAGTAAGTTGCTTTGAAGCCAGTTAGACAAAGTACTGAAACCTATTTGAGCATGTTCATACAATTCGCTGTTTGTTTTAGCTGTGAAAATTAACGCCGTGTCATCTGCATACGGTATAATTTTGCCTGGTTTAATATTTAAACTACACAAATCGTAAAGCCTCCGGCAGGAGGCGTTTGGACCACCTAGATTGGGCAGGAGCCGCTTCAAGGCAGCCCCAGCCCGCTCCAGTCTGGGAGCCAAACGTCGGAAATGCTCCACGAAGTTCCACCGGCTGTCGAGGACGAGTCCCAGGTACTTCATCTTCGACTCGACTCCGATGCGAACCCCTCCTACAGTCTTGGATGCCTGCATTACAGTTATCAGCGTTTATATTTATATCTTCTGTTAGTATTACATTCTTAAAAGTGCCTACTGCTTGAAAAATTTGGTTTAAGGAAGCATGAAAAGCATCCAAGTTTCTAGCAGAAGGGGATCTATATATAGCAATTATTGCCGCGGTTGTACCAATTTTGATAATTAAACAATTACTCTTACAGTTGTGTAGATTAGGTTCCTCGACTGTGACCATTAAAGAATCTTTTGAATAGACAACCACACCATCATTTTGATTGTTATTGATTCTGGTAAATGATACGTTATACCCCGGTAATACTGGGAGGTTATCCCCGCGATTAGATAACCAGCACTCGGTTAGTATTATTATATCACAATTAAAGTTAAGTCTATGAAGAAAAATGTTAAAGCTTTCTGCTAAGCTGTTCTTATAAATACTACGAATGTTTTGGGTTAGTATGGTTAGTGACTTTTGATACACGGAAAGATATTGTCTGCAGTCCTCAACCTTACATGATTTTGAAACAGTTTGAAAACTGAATCTATATCCGTAATTAAGGTACTATCCATAGTATAATAAAAATGAAAATAAAAAATAAAGTCTAAAATAAAAACAAGTATGTGGCGCTCTTAGATGCCTTCATAATCGATTGAGTTGATGTACCTGTTTTCGGCAGATTTTTTAGCTGGGCAATCTAGATCTCCTGTTTTGTGGCTAGCGAGTTTTTTGAAGCGCAGACATGTTGCACATTTTGGCGCTCCGGCTTTCTTTGTGCAGTCTTGAATGTTGTGCCCTTCTTCACCACAATGACTACACGTAGGGGCAGTGACTTTGCAGAACTTGGCTGCGTGGCCGTACTGCTGGCACTTGTAACACCTGGTTACCAGAGTGAAGTCACGTATTGGGCAGGACGTCCAATTAATAAATAGTTGTTCCTGGGTGATCAGGGCCTTGCGAATAACAGCTGGAACTTCTAGTACATAATTGCAATTTTCAGTATCTCTCCTCCCAGATTTATGACTAAGTTTTATTGAGGTCATAAATGTATCTCGGGACATAGTCGGCAGTTTGTCAGCTAAATTTTGTTCATATAAACATTTATAGACGTCATTTTCAGTCATAGATGCGGGCACTCCAATTATTACAATGCGAGGTTTGCGCTTTCGGGGTTAGTCGACAGTAAGCTCTGACGAAGCAGTTTGGACTGTTTTCTTGAGTTTGTCCAGGTCATCTTTAGTCTCCGTGCTGATTATGAGACCTCCTTTTCCGATTGTGCGTACGCCTCTGACTTTCAGTTTCAATTCACCTGGGCATATGATATTTTGGACCATGTTCCTAGTTTCGTCACTGGTCTTTGAGTTGTCACATGGGAAAATTGCCACGGAGCTAAGTGGGTTTGGACGAATAAAATTGCTGGATCCCTTCTTCACCATATCGGCAAATGATGTATCACTCCTCCCAGCTGCTGGCTTCGTACAGGACTCCTGAATGGTTCATCTCTGTAAGACAGTCCGCTAGGTCTCGAGCTTCTGTCATGGTTTTAAGGGCGGTATCCGTTTGTATGGCACTTGATTTCAGCGACTGGTATCGGACGGCCATCTGAGAAACTCCGTGTCAAATTTTCGGCAAAGATTGCTGATTCTTAACTTCTGGTCCGGATTGAGTTTTCCATCATTAGCCGTAGCACAGACCTCATTCAAGCATTGTTCAAAGGACACCGACCAGTTCTGGATTTCCGGAGTGGAGATAAGTTCAGCTGGGTCAACAGCCACTTCTTGGTTCTGCTTGGGTTGTTGAGGTGGACTTGGTGCTGGTGTCGATGGAGGGCTGCGCGGTGTCAACCCGCTCCGAATAAAGGGGCTGCTGTCCATACTTCAGATTATAAAAAATTGTATATAATTATACTCTAATCAGATCATCGTAAACATCACTTGATTTATAAAACACGCTAGTATACTATACACCGTGTAATTGACAGGTTGGCAAAAACTTAAACTGTAGCTTCAGACCATGATTTATGACTGAAAAACGTTGGAATTTTCTTCAGGAAATTTGTCGAATTTTCCGACCGTTTTTCAACTAGATTTGTGTTCTATTCATTTGTTACAACAAAATCCAGCCCTAAAAACATAATTTTAGTGAAAAAAAGCAAAAAACTTAAACTCGGCAATGTAAATAATAATGATTTAAAAAGAAAATTCATACATACCGCGCGGAATCAGCTGTTAGCTCTAAAAGTTTACTGGCCTCCGACAGTACCTACGACAGACAGAGAAAGCATACCGCTCGCTCGCTCGCTCCCTTTGTGTGCTGCGCGCCGGCGCCTTTGCTTACGCGCCGACACTGCTAGGGTTGTACCGCGTATGATACGCGCTACAAATGAATAGAACACAAATCTAGTTGAAAAACGGTCGGAAAATTCGACAAATTTCCTGAAGAAAATTCCAACGTTTTTCAGTCATAAATCATGGTCTGAAGCTACTGTTTAAGTTTTTGCCAACCTGTCAATTACACGGTGTATAACTGGGTCAGTATTTATGCAAGTGTTAATTTATTTATTTTATAATGCATTTATGTGCACGTCTGTATGCGTTGACCGACTACAATGCGATCCAATACTGAATAATCCACAAATTTTGGAATCGTTGGGATTGCTCGTTCCAGACAGGAGGTTACGGTTGGGACCGAGGGAGGCACTTTTTAGGGTTCCGGCTACCCGTACAAACTTTTTAAAGTTGCACCGGTGATTCGTGCAGTAAGAATCCTTAATAGTGTTTCTCGGCGTTTGGACATATTTTCTTGCTCTTTGGCGGAATTCCAGAGGGTGACACTTAGTATGTGGTCCGCTGTGTAACTTGTGCTTCTACCCAGACCCGCTACTTGGGACTGGACAGTCTGAGCAATCATAACTACTTATGTTAGCTTGGGTATTACATATTACAACAAATGTATGTGTTAATTAATGAAATAAATAAATAAAAGATCTATCTCAGGACTAGCTCACTTTACCCTAAAAAGTTGTAAAATTTACCGCATGATCAAAATTTTCTTAAACAATTAGCGTGCAAAATCTGCAGATAGAAACATAAAGAAATATAGGTCTCATCAAAACCATATTTATATAAAGGATCTACGAGTATCACAATTATTGATGAAACAAAACCGAAAAGTTGTCAATAAAAAGTTAATTACAAAAAAAAAAACAAAACCTTGGAAACAAGTTGACGACATAGTAGAATCTATATTGGAGTTTCTCTTTTTCCTTAAATTAAAATAGTCATCATTGTAACCTTGGGTCTGCCAATTAAAAGGTGATCGATATATTCGTCGCATTTGTAAAAAAAAACATCCTATCAAAATGTGATAATGTGTCGAAAAAGTTATAGCAAGTTCAGAACATGTATTCCAACTGCAATTATTTATCACATTTTGATAGGATGACTATTTTCATTTCATTTTTTACGCAGTCAAATTGTTTTTCCTTTTGCTTATTTTCGGAGTAAAGTAAGAACCGAAAAACGATGCGTGACTCAACGCGAACGTCGATGACGTCTTTAAAATATTAATAACTAATAAGGAAGGATAACATTTGTTTAGATACATAGACTCTCACTCCATAGTAATAAGATACAATAATTTTATTGCCATCGGAATAACTGACGTCATACAAACTTAAAATTACGATTGTCTTATTTTAAGTGAGATAAAGGTATATAAATCTTGATAATATGAAATGTAGTCAATTCACGAATGAGAGTACAGAGTTTAGTCAGTTATTTTTCGTTTTTTATTATAAACGTCTACTGCGCATTATTACACCTGTCTTAAGCTATTATCCTCGTGTCATATATGATTCAAAAAGGAGTGTCAAAATATTTAGTGCAAAATATACAGTGTAATAATAAAATACCTACATACTTATATCATTCGTTCCGTGAAGTTTGGTTATTCCGTCGACTGTTTCAGAAACAACGCCTGATAATGTCAGTGACCATGTCGGTTTAAAAACTTATAACAACGCCTGATTTGTTGGGGTTGCTTAACACCAAGCTGTTATTAAATAACTATTAGTAAAAGTTATAAAAAGTGCATCAATACTAACTGTGCAAGAAACTATAACTAACTGTGCTGTGTGTAACTGTGCTGTGTGTGAAATCCGCCATGTATATTACATATTACAAACCTGGAGTGTTTGTTGGCTATTTGTCGAGGGAGGATATAGTTATAAAATTAACTGTGTTGATGATGTCACTAGCTGCGTTACTTTGCGGAGTGGCATCATGGTGTTTCATAAAAAAGTTTCGTAATTATAAAAACTATGTGTATCTAAATGCAATTTTAGCAAACTTGTTATACTATTATACACTGTTAGATATATTAAAGTGGAGAGTTCTTTATTCATTCCAAGGACATCATTGGATAATTGATGAAATTCCATATTTTCTAATGTCGTACTTCTTATGTGTAAAGATCCACTGGTTGTTAGTAATTTGTCATACGTTTTACATGGATTTTGTAAAAGTTTTCAATTGGCATAGCCAAAGAAAATATTTAAAAAGTAGCCTCTTTGCCTGGGTTTTATCTTTTATAACAAGTAACATATTTCATTTCTTATTACCACTATGTTTCAGTCCCTTAGATTCTTCCTATACTGTTATTGAGGCTTTAGTTGCTATTGAAATACTATACAACTTTTGTTTTTACATTATAATTGTATTTTCACTTTGTCATACGAGCACAAACACAGTTGCTGACATTTGGCGACGCCTATATATAGCCACTTTGATATTCATACTGAGCGACGTCATTATGTTTAGCCAATATTTTGCTTTCTTTCTCTATGTCACTGAAAGTAAGACAATAACGGTTACAATAATGTTATCTGAGTACTTGAATGCATTCGTCTTACCTATTTTTTTGTTAGTTCTAAAGAGTAACCGAGACATATGGTGTCAGTTTTATGGAAATAATTAATAATTTTGTTCTCATATGATCTGACCAATGTAATTGTGTTTCTTCTCAGAGTATTCAGCCAGAGAACACTGATCTCATCTAGTTTTAATATAAAAATTGAGGGGTAAAGTATTATTTTTTAGTCATTTAATTTAGTATCTAGTGTAAATAATTAGTTTTTTTTTAATATTTTATATTTTTCATTTTAATGTTTATGAAATAAATACAATTGTACAAAATAATGTTTAAATAAATACTAATTTCATTAAATATTATAAAACAAAATAAATCTCATTTGTTCAGAAAGGTCAAGTGCGTAGTACTCGCAACCGTCGCGGCGTTTGTGTATGACCAGGTGTATGCACGTAAACGGGGCAAAAGCAGTATGTAAGGATCGTAGTAGGTGGCGTTCTGTAGTTTTGCCTATTCCTATGGGAAGAAGGCGTGAGTTTATGAATAGCTACTACTCGTGTATAGATAGTACGAGTATGTGGGTATAAAATTATGTAAGTTGTAGTCGGCCTACTACCGAATACAACTTACACAATTGCATTTGTGCTAAGTACTATTAATTTGTATTTAGAAATTAGCTTAAGGTATCTATCTTATAATAATAATAATTTAAGTGATTTTCTAATTAAATCATTCACATCTTATGACTTCCTATAAAGTAGGGTTTCCAACCATTGTAAATTATCTCTTAGCATTAAAAATTGATTTAAAAACATATTATGCAGTATTTTTATTTACTTTAAAGTTCAGGTATTAATTAGTAAGATGGCCACTTCAATAGCTTAGATTCAATGCCTATTTAACCGTAAAAGAAGATCAGTGATCTGTAAAAATCCTATCCCACACCCATAAATCAGTTCTATAGCGCTTAGGGAGTTAATTTGTCAGAGTGGTTGCAGACCGACGCGCCATTGAGTTGTAAGTAATGTCAAAGAACTGCCATTCAATAGCTAGGCTTGATTCAGATCTAGACAACGTAGTAGCGACGAATGGAAGCGATATTTATTAATGTATATTGTTGACTAATTTCAATACATAGATAAACAATAATAATAATAATTATTATTATTTATTTATTTATTTTGACTACAAGGTCCAATTGTTAGTAAATAAAAACAAAACAAATAGGATAAGAAGCTTAATCTACGGGTTAGTAATTAAATCTAAAACTACACACCAAAGACAAATTAATTATGAACGACAAGGTTGACCTTGCCGCACCAGTTCATTCACAAAATGCCTCAGTATTGGGGCATCCAGCTGTTCAAATAGGGCTTTCCGAATGCTATTGGAACTGCCACGCACTTTTGTAAGTAGGTAGAGAAGCGGTCTTTTTTCTCCAAATAGCGTAGAAGTCATCGATTCTTGCTTCCGCGAACATAGCGGATGCACTACAGTAACGTGGCAGCCCCAACAGCACCCTGAAAGCGTATTTATTGTATTCGTAAGACGTCTAGAACTTTACGCGTGTAGTTGATCCATACGCTGCCCGTGTAGAAGTTCTGACAGTAGGCTGTGAACAGCGTGATTTTAGCTTTTGTACTACAACAGGCAAACCTATGTGCCAACATGATACACCTCGCAGCTAGCGTCCTACGCTCGCGTTCCATGTCTACCTGATCTTTAAGGTCCTCCATTATTGGGCACGCCACAATTGCGGCGATAAGTCCTCTCTTTGAGGAGTGGTTGCAGAGGCGTCATGGCACCCTCACCTTCCGCCTGACGCAGGTCCTCACCGGACACGGTGGCTTTGGGAGGTTCCTGTTCCGGATAATGCGGGAGGAAACGCCCAGGTGTTGTCATTATGTGGATCGCACCGAGGACACAGTGGAGCATTCGGTGGAGGTCTGCCCGGCTTGGGCAGAGCACCGCCGCGTCCTCGCGGAGGCGATCGGCGGCGGCGATATCTCGCGTCCGGCCCTGGTACAGGGCATGGTACGGAGCGAGAGTGCATGGGAAGCCGTCACCTCCTTCTGCGAAGCTGTAATGCTCGCGAAGGAGGAGGCTGAACGCGTGAGGCAGAGGCAATCTTTGCGCCCTCACGCCCCTAGTCGCCGCAGGAGACGCCCTGGGCGTTGGGAATCGATAGCCGATTCCCGGCCACCGTAGGCGCGGGCTTGCGGATGGCGAGCAACGGATAGCTCGCCGTCCGGTAAGGACCAGGCCCGGGTCGACGGCGCGTTGTGTTCCACAAAAAAAAAGGTGCTTGGCTGTCTTCGATTCTCGGTCGTGAATAATGTTATAGTGTTTTTTGATAAGAAAGTTCTCAGTTGCAGCTTGAAAGCTGAATTTGTACCTAGTTACACCTGGCCTGGAAATTGAAACATATTTTACGAAATGTATGTGTATACAACTTAATAATATAATATCTAAACCTGCATTACTCCTTATCTTTGTAGCTATTTACACAATACATTTAATCTTAGTACTAATAGATATCTGCCTCCTATGCTCTTATTATTTTAAGTTCGGCTTTAGAAATGTATTCACAAAACTTTGTACCTACCGAAGCAATACTTCAACATTTGAATTGACAATTCAGCCAACCAGAAAATAATTGAATTGAGAGACTCCACCTTTGTTAAAGTCGGTAAAAAATAAATTGGATGCGCTTTGACTAAATTTTTAAAAAACATAAGCTAAATTTAATAATCGTTGAAATTAGAAGTCTATAAGAAGTTTAAAAACTTCTAACTTCTTCTTTTCTTAACTTCTGTGATTGGATTAACCGAAAACATACTTAAACTTATAAAACTCTCGATCTTAAAATAACATGGTTAATCTCACAATATTGTGCGTACAAACTTAAATTTTTAGTTGGAATGTATGGGAGAACATGTTTTTCAACTACGATGTTAAATTTGTTCTTGGGATAAATTCATCCCAACTAGGGAACCCTTCATTGTGCGTAGTCTAACACGTACATGGCCGGTATTTTTTTATGGAGTAAAGCATTTTTTTTTAAGTAGTATCGTATTACCCAGTTACTGGGTTATGGAGGTCAGATAGGCAGTCGCGCCATGTAAAATATGGTATTTATCTGCATCCAGTTAGACTGGAAGCCGACCCCAACTTAGTTGGGAAAAGGCTAGGCAGATTGATTGAAACATTTTTTTTTTAAATTCATTATGTTGTTACTTAATCCAAATTAATTAATAAAAGTGTGGAATAATAAAGTGTAAAACTTTTATTACTGTAAGTAATACAATATTGGAGAAGAAATAAAAATAGTTTTCTTTTTTTTTTAAACATGATTTATTTATTTTACAAAATTAAATAATAGTAAATGCATTGCGACAGGCCAGTTGGCGTGGTTGGTTAAGATACCACCTATCACGCCGCAGGTCATGGGTTCGATTCCCATCCAGGACAAACATTTGTGTGCATGAACATGTCTGTTTGTTCTGAGTCTGGGTGTAATTATCTATATAATAAGTATGTATTTACAAAAAAAAGTAGTGTGTATATGTAGTATATCAGTTATCTGGTTTCCATAGTACAAGCTCTGCTTAGTTTGGGATCAGACGACCGTGTGTGAAATGTCCCAGGATATTATTATTATTATTATTGCAAAGGCATAATTGCAATAATTTTATCACTGGCACACAAATGAAAACAAAAGAAGTATGTGCTGGTCAAATAAAAATAAATAATCCAATAACTCCAACATTTTTTTTTCCAAATTCAAAAATTACACCTTCTTAAATCACTCCAAAGTTCTTTGCTTTATACTTTCAAAAACAATTTATTTAATAATACTGTTTCTTTAGATTAGCAGTTCGCAAACATATTCTAATTTCGATTCACATTCATTCGTCAGTCAAGAATCGAATACTACAAACGAGATTCTAAAGCGATTTCTACTTTAATTCCATACATTTGACTTTCTTCGTTTATCTGCCACCGATGAAGCTGTTTTGTCTCTGAGGATAGGTCTGTGGGTTGCGTCTGACGTCCTCATACTGTCTCCAGTTCAGGTACCAGAAGGGTTGGTTGTCAACGGGGAGTGCATCCAATCGATTGATGAGATTCCTGTCACCTCTAGCCTCAATAGGGTAAGCTTCATCCTCGCCAAACCTATTCGAAATTAGGTCTG
This sequence comes from Dicycla oo, assembly GCA_948252095.1. Taxonomy (NCBI): domain Eukaryota; kingdom Metazoa; phylum Arthropoda; class Insecta; order Lepidoptera; family Noctuidae; genus Dicycla; species Dicycla oo. The sequence continues at coordinate 19,486,563 of OX411728.1, forward strand.
TTTCCACAGCTGGGTACCCGATAGGACTCCGTCCAGCGTAAAACGGCCGTTGAGCCTTCACCACAGCGATGATGACTGTGAGTGCAAAAACGATTTTGTAGGCAGACATTTTCTGTGAACAAAGAAATCACGACTTTGTTAGTCTATAAGGGGACTTGTTTCTTTTTTCAAACCGGTTGCTTGCACGATGCTTATAAAGAGCGCAAATTATAGTCATAATAATCTTTTGCACAAGAATGCAATCTTCCATATAGAATCTTGTTTAGAATGGAACACGATATTATGATAAAAACGCTCATTTTTTTATAACTATGAGAGAAAAAAGCTTGGGTACAGTCAACATCTATTGTTTGATATTTTATAGCCCACTGGTTGAGAAAAACATTGATGTTTAAAACACCTTAATAAGCGCTTTTAATAAACCTAATTAGTGGATAATAATTATTTTGTATGTTTGTTAAATTTATAATATCTTTTGTTTTAATTTCTCGAAAGAATTTGTTTTGCATCTTTGCCCAGCAGTAGGACAATAAAGGTTTGATAAACAAAACAAAAAAAGAATAGATTTACTTATACGTACAAGAATACACAATAATAACTTCACCATTGAATTATAAATTTACCATTTTATCCTAATTATTGTATATGTCACGGCTAAAACCCGAAGAGAGGCTAGGCTACAACTATAGCTGTTGGTTAAACTTAGGTGTAGGCTGAAAGGTAGGTTAGGTCAGAACTGTGACCACACAATGCACGAGTTCTAGCCGACTAAAACTAGGTGTAGCCATACTTCGGGTTTAAGCCGTAACATATTACACGGAATTTTGAAATTGCTACATCATTCAACCAAAACTTACAAATTCACTTTACAACAGGGCTTAGACGAAAGGCAGTCGCTTTCAAAGCGTTTCGTATTTCTACAACTTTTTTGAGTTTTCTATCATCGTTATCGCTGATAGAATTGCAGTTTGTCTACGCTATCTAATCTATAGATATATAATATAATATAATAATATTCCACAACTATCACACAACGCCGTCTAGCCTCAAGCTAAGCAGAGCTTGTGTTATGAGTACTAGACAACTGATAAACATACTTATATATTTTTAAATACATACATATATAGATAAATTACACCCAGACACAGAACAAATGATCATGCTCATCACACAAACATTTGTCCTGGGTGGGAATCGAACCCACGACCTCCGGCATAGCAGTCAGGGCCACTAACCACTAGACCAACAGGCCAGTCATATATATAACTACTCTTTGTAATTACAGATATTAATGTATATTCAATGACTTTTGAAACTTAATAAAGTTCAAAACAGTCGACGGACAATAAAACAAGTGAACAAAACATTTACCTTTGATATGATTTCACGCACAACAAACAACTAAAGCGAGGTGAATGCACCAATGATTGTCACGGTCTCTCTCGGTTCTCAATTCGAACTGTGACTCGATACAACTCAACACTGTATAAATATGAACTCGCGAGTTATCGGGACCATCGCTGGACACAGACTTCACTAATAATAGACTGGCCGACAACTTCTGACATCGGAAACAGTGTGGCGGTGAATTTTCAATTTTAAAAGAAACTGGGTTTGTTTTCTAATCAACGGTATAAACTGGTTTTGGATTTTAATGATGCTGCCATGTTGCATCGACAAATTCTACATAATATTATAAATGCGAAAGTGAGTTTGTTTATTTGTTACGCTTTCAGGCTAAAACGGCTGAACGGATTTGGATAAAATTTGGCACATGGGTACACCATGACTTGAGTTAGGACATAGAATACTTTTATCCCGGTAGTACGTTCCCATGGGATTACCTATTACCTCTATGCGGGTGGAGTTGCGGGGAAAAGCTAGTACCTAGTTTTATTATATTTTTTTTTTATTAAACAAGTAGGTATTTATGTGTATATACATAACTAGAAAGGTATGTAATTTTATTTTATAACTAATTTAAAGATCAAATCTGATCTAATCAACTGCTATTGTATAAATGTCACCTTTATTGTATTTCCGAGTTTGATTCTGATCGCATCAATTTAAATTTTTATGAACTATCTTACAAGTAAAATAGGCTCCAAAAAGCATTAACATACTTTAACACAATATTCAATTAAATTAAAAAAAAACAATCAAATTTTTTCACAGAACACCTCTAAGCATTATAAAGTGCGCGTAAAAACCCGATTCAACGCGTTACGCTATATTACTCGTCTCCCATGCGAATGACGTCACATATCAAGTTCGTGCAAGTCAATCAGTGACCAGTCAAGGTAGACCCGATTGATTCACTCAATCACTGCTTTGACGTCCACTTTTGTAAACACGGAGAAAGGAGCGGCAGGTTAAGTTAAATTGGATAATAAGCGCATGGGTTTTAAGTCATTCGTGACGTAATATAAACTTTCGCAAGTCACCATTTATCTAACACACCTCCGCCGTAGTAGTGGGTTTTTTGGTGTTATATCTAGTGTTAAATAATACAGAAGCCGCTAGTTAGTCACGTCTGTAGACATTTTTTTGTACGACTATTTGTTCAGCTAATTTGCGGTTGTCTACTGACCTAATTTTAAAAGATATGTCGAGGAAATAATAGTGAGAGTTTATCAGAACAGTAAAATCAAATGATGCTGAAATTTTGCAAGCAACAGAAAAGAGTTGGTGATTTCCTGGATTTTCTTCCAAAATTGAAGGGATTGTGTTTTATAAACACAGGTGTTGGTTCAATATTCCATTCCAGACATCCTTCTAGTCCGAATCTCGACAATGTAACAGCAGCCGGTCTATTCTGTAAAAATCTCACCGTGAAAACTTAGGTGAAGTGAGCTTGAAGTCAGCTGTCTGACGCTGATTCACACTATTGACAGTTCACTCCACGCTCACGTCACTTAAGTTTTCACGGTGAGATTTGTACAGAATAGCACTGCTGGTCATCTTTTAGAACACCTGTAGATATTGATCACCTGCGAGGTGACAGAGGTCGGAATTCGGACGACAGTAGCGCTTTAAATCAATTTTTGATTTCAGTAGCATTTGGTTCGACGGGAAGTCGATTTGGGAATGCAAGTCTGGTTTCGAGATTTGTCAAAATTTAAGAACAAGTTTTACTTTCCACGAGATTGATCCCGCAAAAAAGACTCCTGGTCCCGCGAAATTCGAGATCGCTCAAGATCGAGTTTGGATTCCCTTAGTCCACTCCCAAAATCGTTGGGAAAGGCATTGGAAGAAGATGAACGTCAATAGTATTCCTGCCTGATCCTGCCTGATCTAAGAAAATGCCTTTTCCAAAAAGTTTGATAGTTTTTTGTGGAACAGTGACGTAGTTCGAGTAAATCCGTTGCAAACCGATATAAACTCCATACATTTCTATGGGGTTTTTCCAAGGTTAATAATAAGGTCAATCTACTCAACCCACAATAGAATTATTGTGTTACAAAAAGATTGCATCTCATGTTAGTATATTATATTATGACTCATCCACTGCCATTTAAATGTCATTTCACATAAAATAATTTAGCCAGCATGATTAGTTTTTATAACGATTCCCAGTCAATTGAAACTTCAATAAATAAAAAAATAATAAATATTTATTTTGACAGAAAGTTACAGATAAATAATAACACAAGACGAGGAATAATATGTGTTGCAATTCATAGGTAGAATATCATTATTTATTTATTTTTAATTAAAGTTGAAACTATGTACCTGTCTCGTAGCCAAATAGACCTTGTCGATTTATAGAGCGACATTCAACCTTAGGGTGATAAAGCAGCTGTGGGCGTTGAAACAGCTGGACCGGGAGGTGTCACCACCGGACAGGCTTGCTGACATCAACAACGAGGCGGAATGGTTCCGGGAGGCCATGTCCGAAATATGTGACGTGGCAATGCCCTTTTTTTTTGTGGATTGGAAATTATCAATTAAGTTCTCCCGCTCTGGGTGGAGCCGGAGGGCGTGTCAGACTTCTACTGACCAAAACCCACCCGTGTTCCTTCAGTTGCTTGTGCCAGGGCCACGGTAACTCTTTCGAACAACCCGCAACCCTGGCGGGCATCGGCCCTAGCGGACCCCTTCAGCTAGTGCTGACATCTCTTTGAGGCGCGTGTGGAACACAACGTACCGTCGACCCGGGCCTGGTCCTTACCGGACGGCGAGCTACCCATTGCTCGCCATCCGCAAGCCCGCGCCTACGGTGGCCGGGAATCGGCTATCGATTCCCGACGCCCAGGGTGTCTCCTGCGGCGACTAGGGGCGTGAGGGCGCAAAGATTGCCTCTCACTCACGCGTTCAGCCTCCTCCTTCGCGAGCATTACTGCTTCGCAGAAGGAGGTGACGGCTTCCCATGCACTCTCGCTCCGTACCATGGCCTGTACCAGGGCCGGACGCGAGCGATCGCCGCCGCCGATCGCCTTCACGAGGACGCGGCGGTGCTCTGCCCAAGCCGGGCAGACCTCCACCGTATGCTCCACCGTGTCCTCCGGGCGATCCACACAATGGTAACACCCGGGCGTTTCCTCCCGCCTTATCCGGAACAGGAACCTCCCGAAGCAACCGTGTCCGGTGAGGACCTGCGTCAGGCGGAAGGTGATGATGCCACGACGCCTCTCCAACCACTCCTCAAAGAGGGGTCTTATCGCCGCAATTGTGGCGTGCCCACGTGGCAATGCCCTGGGTCCAGCCCGAACGCGGCTGGCGCTAGGTGTGCTGGTGGTCGCCAGAGCTGACGACTCTGCGCGAGGCATGCTATGCTGTGCGACGCCGATACACCAGGCACCGCAAGCTCTGTATCCGCCCTCCGGATACGGTAGCCATTCAGGCAGTACGAGGGGTACAGAGCGGCGAAGACCGCCCTCCGAGCGGAGATCTTGCGGTCCGGTACTGGCCCGCGAGGAGTCACTGGGGACTCTGAACAGGGACCCGTGGGGACGCCCCTACAAAATGGTGCGTGATAAACTCCGCGCATGGGCTCCCCTGCTGACGCAGTCTCTGACCCCAGCTAGTGGAGGATGTGGTGAGCACTCTGTTCCCTTTGCGAGGGGAACATACTTCTCCGGCCATGGCTCCGCCTGCTGCGGTGCCCGATGCAGACAACACTGCCAACGACGATGACGATGCTCCGGAGGTGACCGAGGTAGAGCTGAGAGTGGCGGTACGTAGATGATTATAAAAAAGTACTGCCAATTTGTATCGTTATGTTTTTTTATACACCCCATCACTAGACCTAGCACACCAAGGTGCTCAAAAGGGAATAAAGGTGAATATTTTTATTGTTCCCCTTTGAGCACCACGTTAAAATATTGATTGGTGCTCAAACGGGAATACTTCAAAAATCTGTCGTTGTTATTGGAAAAATTATAATTATTAATTCAAGAGCAGACAGGTCATCGCTTGTAACCATAATAATACATTATGTATAGTAAAACAACAATAATACACTTTGCTTTATAATCTCGAAACTGCGTTTAAGTATAATTTAATTACTTAGTATGGTTTATTTCCTACTGGTTATCTCTCGCATGTTATTTACATAGTTGTACAAAATAATAAATCATAACGTTTATACGTTTGTATTCTCCTAAGGGGTGGACAAAGGTGTAGAGGTGAGTTCATAAATGGTGTACTTACCTACATGATACAGAGTATTCTTTTCCATTCTATTCTATTCTGGGTAGAATAGAATGGAAAAGCCAATGTTACATACCTATTAACAAAAAATTAAATATTTAGAATACAATTAATTATTATAATAAATATTCAGAACACAAATAATAAGTCAACTTTTTGAATTTTCATGGATAAATAATACATAATTATCATTTAGTTTATTATTACATTTTGTCATGATGCAATTCGTCAATGGTACATTAGCATTTTTCAATTAAAAAACTATTTAGTTTCCGTTTAAATTGTGTCACGTTTAAATCTTTAATCTCATTTGGTATTTTATTGAATATCTTCGGAGCCATGCAGAGGATGGTTTTGTGCACTACACCTACATATTGTCTAGAATATTTACAGCTATTGTCTTCAAATGAAATTAACTTAGCGACTCATCGTGAGAAAATCTCTGTAATTGTTTTTTTTTTTATTTAAACCAATGTTATTGGGGTTGGCTATGTTAAGGTGGATCCGCAGTGGTAGCTCGTGAAAGTGAAATTTTCTTGCGTTTTTAGCAATTTTGATGTGAGTGCCAGTTAGATTCACAATCTAATTTAGAGATTTGATGATTCTCATGGTTATAAATGTAAATACATATTTGTTATTGTCGCGAATCATATTTTGATCAAGATACAAGCTGACACTGACGTGCAAATTCCAAAACTGCGAGAAAATTTGAATTTCGCGGGCTACCATTGCGGATCCACGACAACGCACGAAGACACAAGAAGCACGATAAACAAGTGTCTTGCTAAAGAAATAAAACATACGGACACCTTACTACCACAAAACTGGGTTTATCCTTTGTTTAGGCTAGAACCCTGTAAAACATGACTGATGTGTGGAGTTTGACATTTGAATGAGATAAGACGTACGAAGCACGTTAAAACAAGTTTAGTGTCTCAGTTATTGTGAGAATTATGCCGTGAGCTTCATACAACTCTCGGCAATCATTCTAATTTAAACTTTATAACTATTATATAATAGTAAAATTGCAATGGCTTGTAACTCTTTTTGTGTTCCTCATTAAAATCACTGGATCACAGAACCCGACTTTTTTCATTTAAGCCTGTATGCAAAAGGACTCTGTAATATTACTCGAAGAACATAAAACATACTTTGTATCTATAAGGATAATAATATGATCAGTTTAACAAGTTTCCATTCAAACACGAATGAAGATCGTGCAAGGTTATCTGTTATCTGCAACAGACACAACGCAGTTCAAAGTATATTACTTTTATATTCTTGTTATATACTGGATGATTTTATTAACCGTCTTGAACAAAATAGAGTATAGTCAGGTGGGGTAATTGCAATAACGGGGTATAAGCAATAAGGCTTGTTTACGGTCTAACTACTAAAGAAAACTGGTGCTGCCATCTCTGATATGTGTAAAGTACTTTTTGAACTTCGCGCCTATCAATTCTCGGGAGAGTTTGACGTATCGATGAGTGAATAAAACGTCATTAGTTGAGTGACGTCGATGCCGCGTGTTGTTATCCTAACACGGGGTAAATGTAATAAGTGAGATAACTTTTTTTAAAATTTGATTACCTAAATTATCAGAGTGATTATAATTAAACAAATAACTTAAAACTTTAGCCTACTAAATACTTAATACACGTGATAATTATAAATTTAATACTGCTAAAAAGTAAAATGTTGTCTAAGGCTGAATATGTCATTCTAGTTATGGTACTCGCATTTACCCCACCTGACCCTACAGTAGGTGAACGGAATGGAAACCTATGGCATACCTTATTCTTTTTTCTCTAGCTTGGACATAGATTGCTCTATCAATAAACAACACCTTTGAAGTAAACTAGAACAATAAAAACAGAAATTCGAAAAGGCTATTTAAAAAAAAAATACTAAGTATGCCATAGGCTTCTACTCCGTTCACCTATTATACCCTATTTTTTCGAAGACGGTAAAAAAGTCACCCAGTATATAACACAATATACGTCATAGACAGCAACGGATAACCCAAAAGGTTGAAATTTGGACTTTCGAATCTATTCAAACTAATTGTTGTTTTTCTGGGGATATCCGTCTAATTGCATACCTCAGTATCGAATCACCGTTTTAACTTTTACTCAGACGCTACATTATAATTATACATTCGGAACGACCGGTTCCTTTACCTCCCAAAAAATTGTATTTGCAGATTATAATTTATTAGTACGTAGGTATATGTATAGTAATTTGAGGGGTTTGTGGCTAAGAGCCGGTTTTTTGATCCGTAGTTAACTACGGATCAAAAAACCGGCCCTAAGTAATTACAGCTGCACGGGTCGATCGATCAGGTTAAGCTACGTTTGCCGTGGTTGGTCTGTGGATGGGTGACCATCTTTACCAAGACCCCTCCGTGCCTCGGAAAGTACGTTAAGCCGTTGGTTCCGGCTGTCATTCGTGGATCTTTGACAGTTACAGGTTGTCAGAACCCGGAAAGTCTGACAACAAGTCTTACCAAGGGGTATCGTATTACCCAGTAACTTGGTTGTGTAGGTCAGATAGGCAGTCGCTCCATGTAAAATATTGGTATACAGCGGCATTCGGTTAGATTGGAAGCCGACCCCAACATCGTTGGGAAAAGGCTAAGTAAATGATGATTATAAAATGCTGACGATATTAAGCACTTTAAAATCACAAGCTTTGTTTCAAATTCAAATTCATTTATTGTTGGTCACAGGTGAAATATCAGTTCTTATGATTGATATAAAGGATCGCTATAATATACCTATAAGATGTACAGACGCCAGCAGGTCAAGCTACCCAAAACTGTCAAAATTTCCCAATCAACCTTGAACCTAATGCTTTAGCGGTAAAGTTGAAAATTTATTAAAGAAATTTGACAGATTGTAGTAGCTTGATGTGCTGGCGTCTGCACAATATTTAATGTTTGTTCCATATTTATTTAACATTACAATCATTATTCATCCTAAGTATACGTCCATCATTCGTCATGCATTAATATAGTTGTTTATTCACAGTCAGATAAATAATTAATAGTACATTGATTTCATACTAATTAAATTATCCATTAATTTATTAAAATTAAATTACTCATTTATACCGTACAACTTAAATTGTTCATTGGTGTCATTAAAATTAAATTATTGGTTGATGTCATAAAAATTAAATTATTCATTGATTTCATTAAAATTAAATTTCTCATTTTTGTTATACAAATTAAATTGATAATTGAGGCAGCTTATCTAAAGGTGTGTAGTCACCTGTATTTTTGTCATTAAAATAGTCATTGATTGAATAGTAGGCTTTATTTATCAAGAATTCCCTTAGTTTTTTTTTTAAACTATGTGAGGTTACACTGCTTTTTATATAATTTAGAAGTTTGTTATAAATTTTTACTCCTATCCCAAATATACTAGTTTTAAACTTAACTGTCCTACACTTAATTCCGCTTAATACATTTTTATACCGTGCACTTTGTCAATTACTGTCAGTCAAAGGTATTTTTTGAAAAGCCATGAAGTATATACATAGTTTCACTTATATACAGGGTGTCCCTGGAAGTATGGATCAAATCGAATAGGAGTGTAGGCAAGGTCATTTCCAAACTTTTTAACCCTGAGAATGTTGGTGCAATTTTTTACGGTTCAAAAGTTATGACCAATTTTTGTTTTTTTCAATCACTTCGCATAGAAAATACATGCTCAATAAAAAAAATAATTTAAAAAAACTAGCAAAGCTATCAATTACTTTTTTTTTTCAAAACGTTGTAGAAAAGTGGGCCTTTCTTTTGGTAACACTTATACGCATCTAGAAAACATGTGTTCAATAATAAAAAAAACAGTTACTGCAAAGTCTTCGTTCTGGCAGAAGTTTTACTCAATTTTCGAGCGATTTTTATGGGAAAAAGTTACACTAGCGAAAGTTTACCACGTCTTACAAAATCTGGTCCAAGTCATAGAGATTCTTTGGAGATATGAATCACTGGAATATTCTTAATAGCTTAAAAGTTAGAGATTTTTATTAACAAGGAGGTGGTATTTTTACAATTTTCTATGTTTCAAATTTTCATTTTTTTCAGCTTAACTAACGATTTAATTTCAGTCCCTAGGCATTTGTTACCTATCTGAACACTACTGTTTGATGTGGTTTAGGTTTAAATAAAAAATAAAAATAATTTCGGTAAACTTTTTGTTATCTCATGAGTCATGTTATTTGCCCTAGCTACAACCCGGAAAAAACCGTGCACCTGCTGTCAATGACGTCATATCGGTGCTCGGGTACAATATGTATGGCGACGGGGCGAGCGCGGCGAGGTGAAAGAGGAAGTGCGAGGGGCATTGCATTCCAACGAGGTGCTAGGAATGTGCGAGGGAAGGGAAACAAAAGAACCAGCGCCGGCGCACGTTCGCACTCAGGTAGATGTTTTAGTAACTCGCTACCAGCTTGTGACTGCGCACGTACTTAATTCGGTGTTCATCAATAATTATTCATTAACGTTATTTGGACTGTGTAACTTGGACTTTGTTTTTGCCTGTGATTTGGACACTGTTTGACTTTAGTATGGCTACGTACAACAGCCATGAATATGCAGATATGCATTTCATTTACGGATTTTGTGATGGAAATGCACGCCAAGCTGCAAGAGTGTATCGAGAGCGATATCCTAATCGGGACCGCTATCTGGATTGCCGAGTATTCCAACGTGTACACTCCGCTTACGTAGATGGTAGAAATCCAGGAGCTAGGGAAGGTCGACGTAGCGTTCCACACCTTGGAGTCGAAGATGTGGTGCTTCAGATGCTACGTGAGAATCCAATGACAAGTATTCGTCGCATGTCAAGAATGTCAGGGATTCCGAGATCTGTGGTACATCGTACTGTGAGACGACACATAATTCATCCCTTTCACGTTCAACGTGTGCAAGCCCTTTTACCGAGTGATCATGGCCCGAGAAGGGCTTTTTGTAGGGAAATGTAACGTCGCCATCGTGAAGATTCTCAATTTTTAAAGAAAATTTTATCGAGCGATGAAACAAGTTTCCGAAGGGTGGGGATATTTAAGATGCATAATCTGCATTTTTATGCGCGCATTAACCCACACATTGTACGAAGTGACCATTTCCAGCATCAGTTCGGAGTAAACATGTGGGCTGGAATAGTAGAAGGACAGCTAATAGGTCCTCATGAGTTACCTGCTAGACTCGATGGCCTCTCATACTTGAGATTTCTACAGAATTACCTAAATGGTTTACTTGGGGAAGTATCACTTGAAACCCGTCGAGACATGTGGTTTCAGCAAGACGGCGCTCCCCCACATTACGCGACCATCTAGACTTAACTTTCCCTAGTCGTTGGATCGGAAGAGGGGGGCACATTCGATAGCCAGCACGTTCCCCTGACATGAACCCCATAGATTTCTTTCTATGGGGTTATTACAAAGAGATGGTGTACGAGACAGAGAGCGGAACCGAGGAACAACTCCGTCAGAAAATCACATCTGCAACCTTATACATAAAAAATAATTTCCGTGCATTTAGACGAATAATACCAAATTTCATTCGGCGATGTCAGTTGTGTTTGAGAGTAAGAGGTAGGAATTTTGAACATCTATTGTAATTTCAATTTAATAATACATTTACATATTAATTTCATTGTTTTATTTTATTTTGGCACGTAGTTAAAAAATGTTAAAAATACTACCTCCTTGTTAATAAAATTCTCTGACTTTTAAACAATTTAGAATATTCCAGTGATTCATACCTCCAAAGAATCTCTATGACTTGGACCAGTTTTTTTAATACGTGGTCAACTTTCGCTAGTGTAACTTTTTCCCATAAAAATCGCTCGAAAATTGAGTAAAACTTCTGCCAGACCGAAGACTTTGCAGTAACTGTTTTTTATTATTGAACACATGTTTTCTAGATGCGTATAAGTATTACCAAAAGAAAGGCCCTTTTTTCTACAACGTTTTGAAAAAAAAAAAGTAATTGAAAGCTTTGCTAGTTTTTTTTATGATTTTTTTCATTGAGCACTATGCGAAGTGATTGAAAAAAACAAAAATTGGTCATAACTTTTGAACCGTAAAAAATTGCATCATGTTAAAAAGTTTGGAAATGACCTTGCCCACGCCCCTATTCGATTTGATCCATACTTCCAGGGACACCCTGTATAAGGCATTAAGGCGAAAGCTCCAGGTAGCCCGCGAAATTCAAATTTTCTTACATTTTTTGCAATTTGCAGGTCAGTATCAGGTTGTACGCCATTCCAAATATAATTCGCGATCGTAACAAATCTGTATTTATAGAATTATAATCATTAAAATCATCAATGTTATTCTCTAAGATCTTATGAAAATGAAAACCCAAGACGGCAGCTGCAAAATTTTTCAAATTATTCGTCACTATCGGCTTAAGCACCCTAGAAAGCCATGAAAACGACACCCATGACGAATAATTTAAAATTTTCGCAGTCGCCATTTTAAATTTGAATAAAAAAAAATATATTTCAAAAAGAAGCGTACACAGTTAATTATAATACCAATTATTGTACTTACATCAGAAAGAATAACTAGACAGCGCTTCGTAATAAGAAGCTCACAATGGGAATTTTCCGCTGACCAACTTTAAATGTTCAAATAGTTTTTAAAAGACCAAAAATTAAAAAGAGGTGCATTAATTAAAAAAGGTTTTCATCTTTTGAAGCTCAAAAATTAGTTAGACGCGCATTTGAATATTTCCAGTAAAATAAAAAAATCTGAATATTATATTAATGACGTAACGCGCAAGCGTGGCGTGATCTTATCACTTCACCCTAATCTGAAAGCGCGGCGTGATCTTATCACTTCACCCGATTCTCGTAGCCATAGCAACCAATCGCACCTTAGTGATTCTGTTAGGTGAAGTGAGTTAATGTGCCTGATGCGCAAGTGTCGTGATCGTATCACTTCACCCGAATATGCAAGCGTGATGTGATTTTATCACTTCACCCGATTCCCGTAGCCATAGCAACTACCCGCGCCGAAGTGAGTCGGCTAGGTGAAGTGAGGCAGTGAGCACAATGAATGAGGGTCAGTTAAACTGTTGAATTTTGTAATAGTGTAATGATGATGATTTTATAAATATTATTTTATTATTGGCAACGACTGGGTACCTAAGTTAGGTAGGTCATTTATTTAAATGATTTTTTATTTAAAAAGACGTGCGGCTAATACGTACCTAATATTTTATTGTAGAAACTATCTAACACATATTTTAGTTCCTACATAGTTTTTGTGGGATTAAATTCTATGGTCAGCCCATTTTTAGTTGTCTCTTCTTATTGAGTACATTTGTTTGGACAACGTCGCACAGTCTACTCGAATCGATCGATAATAATCGCTACTTCGAAACTATATTTATTTATTATTTATTTATCAGTTAACAATGGGTTCATAATATTAATAACAAATAATGTCCATGCGCATTTTCTTTAGTAGCTAGCTTAAACGTGAATGTTTTATTTTATTTATTTATTGTTCGTACATGACGCGCTTGCGCCACATTTTTTCTAGACTAGTCCTTATATAGCCATAAGGACTAGTCTAGAAAAAATATAGAAAAAAACAAAATTGAATGTCTGTTTTGCTATTTTATAAAATAAAAATAAAAAAAATAATGTGTAGACACTTTAATACTGCTTTGAAATAATAAAAAATTATCAATAGAATTAGCATAAAATATTATTAAAATCTTGATTATGATTGTAAATGTAATGCTTGGTCAATCCCTAGCCGGAAACACTGACAGCTCACTCCACGCAAGTTTTCACGGTGAGATATTTAGAGAATCGACCAGCTGATTCTAAGTATTATAATTTTGTAAATACATATATGTTACGGTCGCGAATCATACTTTAATCAACATATAACCTAATACTGACCTGCAAATTGCAAAAAACGTATGAAAATTTTAATTTAAGCGGGCTACCTGGAGCTTCCCCTTAATGCTCATTTGCAAAATAACATCAAATTAAATAAAAGTTACCGAAAGTGACAAAAAAAATAAAAGCCATAATCGCAATATGTTTGTCTGTGTCCTATCTTTTTATTTCGATCGATATTTTAAAATATAATTGTTATTATTCCCTACGATATAAATATTTCTAGACGCGACTGTAAATAAATAATGTAAGTACACAGCCTTTTCTTTCTATTAGACAACCATTTCCGTACATCATAAGCCACCTGGTTCTCTGCCATGGTCCAGGTTTTAAACTACACCCGTTACTATGAGCCCTTTATCTTGATTCTGACATCTATTGAATCTATCGATTGTCTTGTTTCACTTTTGACTGTGGAAGCTTTTTGTGTGGCTATGTAGGATGACTGGTAATTAGTGACCGATACTTAAACACGTGATTGTACTCATGATAACAAACAAATTTTACTTTTTTATGGGACCAAACCCTAAATCGCAAAAAATAAAATCGTGGAACTCCTACGTCAATAGGTATAAAAACCTCAAACAAATTACAATGCTATGAAGTTTTACCTAGGCGTATGAATATATCTGCGATGATATTGACCTCTCGAATGTCGGAGACTAAATTGACTTGACTGAAATTGTCAAGCTGTCAAGCTGTATTAGGATTACATTATCATAAAGGTCATTTTAATATTTTCACTTGTCAATTTAGTGTAACTGTCCGACTTAAGACACTTGAGCATTTTTTCTTATGTCGAACTGTGTAACATAAGACATTCGAGAGGTTGTATTTTTTTATTGAACCCATCCACCTACTAGTGGCAACCCTATCGAATGACAGACCAACGCACCAGAGGAACTTAATTTAGTTAGTATGATATGGTGATTGATAGATAAATCCTGCCTAAACTAGACAACAAATGCATTAAGTAACCAAAGACATAAAAGATATTTAAACAAAACAACAAAAATGCGGTTTATTTATTTATTCGTTATTCTGTGAGTCTTACAAGAACATTATCTTAAAATGACGCCGTAGCTGATAATATCTTCTGGTGTCTCGCCCATCCCAGATATTAGATCACTGTCATGACATGACAGCAACAGCCCAGAGTTCGGTTCCCCATAATACAGCTGCAGTAATATGACAGTATGTCGTCCAAAGGATCATTAATATAGTTACATGTAGTATATTCTTTGGCTAATATACCTTGATCTTATTCTGCCTCTTAAAACTTGATGCCTTGATCCCATAAATGAATTACTCTTTCAAGATCCGGGCACACTTCGATATCATAAACACCATTTGCTCTAATATGCTCTCCGTAGCTGGGCTTGTTTAACCTGATACCTCAATTGTTAACCATCGTGCTACGACCCAAACACAGACGTGTAATGTAAATTAATGAATTTTGAATATGGGGGTCAATTTTGGGGGGCAAATAAGAAAATTAAAAAATATATATTTGCATACTGTACCGTGCGATATATCAAATGAAAACTGTGAGGGTCACAAATATACGTATATATATTTTTTTATTTTAAAATAAACTGTTTTAAAGTTATTTAAGAAAATAGACGAAAATTGGCCATTCCCCCTCTATCTCCGAAACTAATACTGACCTTAAAATTTTGAGAAATATACAGAAAATAATTCTATAGCTATAGATCACAGGAACACCTATAAGAAGTCTATGGTCTTAAAATAACATGGTAAATCTCTCAATATTGTGCGTACAATCTTACATTTGTTCATAGTTAAACGAAAAGGATCCAACCCACATTAGGTGTAATGTGGGTGTAGTTGGAACTTGGAATGTATGAGAGAACATGTTTTTCAACTACAATACATTAGATAAATTCATGCCAACTACGGAACCCTTCATTGTGCGTGGTCCGACATGCACTTGACCGGTTTTTTTTTTTTTTTTTTTTTATAGAGGCGGGATTGATCTTCAAGTGTAACAGAATCGATAAAATAATCGAAAGGGTAAAAAGACAAAAACTGGCCAAGTGCGTGTCAGACTACGCAGGATGAAGGGTTCCGTAGTTGGGAACAAACTTAACATTGTAGTTCAAAAACATGTTCTCCCATACATTCCAACTGCAAATGTAAGTCTGTATGCACAATATTAAGAGATTTACCATATTGTTTTAAGACCATAGATTTCTTATAAGTTTTTCTGTAATCTATGTATTGAACTATTTTCTGTATTTTTTTCAAAATTTTGGGCTCAGTACTTTCGGAGATAAAGCGGGGAATGGTCAATTTTCGTCTATTTTCTTAAATAACTTTAGAATTATTTATTTTAAAATTATAAAAAATACATATTTGAGACCCTCATAGGCCTCATAAGCCCTTTCATTTGATATATCACAGGGTACAGTTTGCAAATATTTTTTTAATTTTCTTATTTGTCTCCCAAAGTTGAGCCCCATATTCAAAATTCATTTATTTACGTTACACTTCTGTGCTTGGGTCACAGAAATACATACGTGTACCAAATTTCAACTTAATCTGTCTATTAGATTCGGAGAAAATTGGCTGTGACAGACGGACAAACAGACAGACATACATACGAGTGATCCTATATGGGTTCCGTTTTTTCCTTTTTAGGTACGGAACCCTAAAAAATGTATTAGTTTTTGTCGACCACTATTCAGTTAATATTTTTCTACACAAAATAGGCAGTAACATTAAACGAAGAAGCACGTTCCGAATAAAGATTCGGTTAATTTTATTTGAATTTGATTAGAATAAAGTGGAATTGAGTAGAGTCGATTGTCACTTTAAAAACCACCCCATTTTCCAAATCAAAACCCTTTGAAAACTCAATAACAAGCAACGTACTTCTAATTTTCAAAAAATAAATCGTTTTGATACCTGTTATCAAAAATCGATATAAGTACAGTTTGATTTGACATTCTCAAAAAGCGATATGACCTCTGCCTAGCTTGCAGTACTGTATTATTTCCCCTTGACCTTGTCATATCAAACAAACAAAGCTTAAAAAGCATTTAAGATACTTTTTTATGTTTCACAGTTCACGAAAGTTCTAGGAAATTATTAAACAATAAATAATTCATGAATGAATACTTAAATAATACGAGTTAATGTCAGATTCCTATGCATGCTTTTTTTTTTTTTTTTTTTTTGTGGATGGGAAATCATCAAATAACTTCTCCCGCTCTGGGTGGAGCGGGAGGGCGTGTCAGACTTTTACTGACTAAAACCCACCCGTGTTCCTTCAGTTGCCTATGCCAGGGCCACGGTATCTTTTTCAAACAACCCGCGATCCTATGCATGCTTGGGGCAGTCATTTAGCCATCTCCTTTTGGGCTAAAGCCTGGATTTACGTGCCAACCTCAATATCTAAAAATTATTGATTTTACAAGCTATAAATAATACTGAAAAGGTCTCTAAGCCACTTTACACCTGGCAAATTAATAAACACAGGTCTTCAAACGACAGGACTACGGTACCTACATCAAGGTCTAGGTAATTCAAAATCTCATTTTCTTTCAACAACACTACGAAATGTTACCAACCAACTATAATAAAAAGTAAGCGACAGAGTTGAAAACATAGCCAAAGTCTTTCTTTGACAGAAAATCAACAAAGGTCAAAGAAATACGTCGCCTTAATAACGATGTAAAGGGCTCGTCAAATTGTTTTGCCCGCAAGCTGCTCAAATATAGAGGGTGTCAAGGGTAAACGGTAAAAGGTATTTTTATTTTCAGTGTTTGGTAATAGCGTATAAAAGTTTGTAAAGTAAGTAAAAGAAAGAGATGAGAAAGACAGAGAAAGATATTATAGGGGTTTTGATGAAAAATCCAACATGAAACCGTTCAACTTGAGCCATTTTTCCGTTTTCTCAACTGCAACGGTTAATGAGAATATTACCTATGAAAACAATGGATTAAAACTGTATAATTAAGGGTACCTAGCACCTATGGATTTTCTATTACTTAAACGCAGAAATATGTATATAATTACGATTCTCAAAATAGGACAATGTTAAGTTTACCTAGGGCAATAAATAAAATATTAAGACCACTTACCACAAAACAATAAGCAAAAGAAAAACAAAAGATTAACAAGAGGTAAAGGATAATGAAAACAATTTTATTATTAACTATAACAGATTAAACTATACGCAGACCCCAAAAATAATTACCTTTTTGTGGTGGGAAAAACCCACTTTTGAGAACAACATCGACATCGAATAATCTTTGTGTCACGTTTCGATTAGGGCCCAGGCGATAACTACGTTCTTTATCGGCCAAGGGGATTCCTTGTTCTTCCTTAAACTTGGTATTTTTTGTATTTGTACACACATGACATACTAATGATTAATTTTATGACTATACAGGAAAAATATTTTACCATTACAATTTCTTGGGATTTTGAAATTAAGTTATGATGAGGAAAACTGATCATGTTTTCAGAATAACTACTACTAACAAGTACTTTTTTGCAGTTCTTAGCAAAATATTAAAATTAAAATGAAAGTATAGATGTAATTTAAAACACAAAATAATCCTGTTTTAAACTACACTGGGCCGTAAAGAAAGCGGGTCGGTTATAAAAAAACGCGATAACTTTTAAAATATTTGAGCAATCCTTTTAAAATAAAAACTAAATTAAAGTTTATTTCATTACAAACATAGGATTTTTTTTGGTGATTTTATTCAAAAACCAAAAATAAAAATTTGAATAACTTTGCTTTTGTTTGTTCTACTTACTTTTTTATGTTTATAAATATGAAATTTCTTGTGTAGAAATTCTTTATTCTGATTCAATTCAATTAAAAAGATGACACTTACGCCTGAAGAGTGTACCAGAATTCTGACAATGCTTGAAGATGGGCGCAGTCTGCATTATACAACGAGAACTGTTGGTGTGCCATTTAAAGAGTGCTCCAGCAATTTGAAGACACTGGAACCAATATTCGCAAACCAGGAACAGGCTGAACGAGGTGTATGAGAATGCGGGTGGATCGATATTATGGTGTCAACAATGTTGAGGAATCGATTTGAAACGGCTGTTGAAGTCAAAAATCACCGTCTACGTACTAGAAGGAGCAATCCGAGCACGTGTACAGTGAGACGGCGTCTTGCTCAAGCAAATTTTAAGCCATTTAGACCCGCAATAGGTCCAAAACTCGAAACGCGGCATCGAAATTCAAGGCTGAGTTATACGCTAGAGAATACATGAATTGGACTCTGTATGTCAAGAGTGATGTTTTCGGACGAGTTGAGGTTCATGCTATACACGCACGAAGGGAGGCAAAGAGTCTACAGAAGACCAGGAGAGCGCTATAACCAAGCTTGCATTGAAGAGAAAGTACCATACGGCGGAGGCTCCATACACGTGTGGGCTGCAATTTCTTCGAAAAGCCGCACCGTGCTAGTGATGATAGAAAATGGCACTTTAACTTCAGAAAGATACGTGAATAAAATCTTAAATGAGTATGTTGGCCCATTTTTAGTAAACATAGCTGAGAACGCCATCTTTATGCAAGATAACGCTCTTCCCCATACAGCTCGTACAGTTTTTGACTACCTTGAAGATGTCGCTATCACACGCATGGAGTGGCCAGCACGCAACCCAGACTAGAACCCTATCGAGCATGCCTGGGACTAACTGGAACGATGTGTCCGCCAGCGAAATTTCCCTCCAATCACGCTTCGTGAAATGAAAGAAGCACTGATAGAGGAATGAGAGGATATCCTCAGCGTCGGCTCAGAAATCTGGTGGAAAGCATGCCAAACCGTATAAAAGCTGTATAAACAGCTTATGGTGGCAACACAAAATGCTAAAATGTGTAAAAATAGCATGTGCTACGGAGCACATTATTCGAAATCTAGTGAAAATGTAGTGAAATCTAGTGAAATTGAAAGCTAGCTAATATTTTGGAAGTTATTGAAGTTTTTGTTACCGACCCGATTTCTTTGCGGCCCAGTAGATTTTATGCACATCAAATTGCTCTTAAAATTTAGTCAACACTTCAAGTTATGAATAGAATAGAATAGAATAGAATAGGACTTTATTTGCTAAGAATGCAGGTACATACAAATAGGATCGAAAATAACATAATAAAGAACCGTGTGCATTCTGCCTTGTTGGCATGCAAATACAATACTTATTATACAACTAAGTTGAATAAGGCAAATAAGTATTTATAATGTATCATTTAAGAAATCCTGAACAGAATAATAACATTTGTCTAGAAGTAATTCTGTAAAACATTTTTTAAATTTCATCAATGGCAAGGTTTTCATGTGTTCAGGAATTTTATTAAAGATAACAGGAGCCATACAGATCACACTTTTTTTTAATAAGCTAGTTTTAAATGTGCCTGTGCATAGTAGGTTCTGATATTGTGATCTTAATGATGTACTTCGTTTTCTAGTTTCTGTTAATGTTGCAAATAAATTACGGTTTGTTATAACAAATATTGCTAATTCGAGGATATAGAGGCACACACATGGGTACACAACTGTCAGTAACTTTGAGGCCAAATATAGCTCTCAAACAGCGCTTTTGAGCTTTAAAAATGCTTTCTCGTTCACTACAGTAACCCCAAAATATTACACCAAACCTTAAGATAGAAATTACGAGACCATGGTAGGTCACTAATGTTGTTGGCAGATTTACCTACTTTTTTGGATAGGTTGTATAACATAAACGCGGCTGTGCTTAAAAGTTTACATATATCTTCTGCTTGCGGCTTCCATGTTAACTGGCTATCAATTAAGATACCTAAAAATTTTGTGCTATTCACTTTATCGATAGTTTGGCCATTGAAGTTGATATCCATGTCACCTGTAGATATTCGTTGGTGAAAATGCATAGTTTTAGTTTTTTGCAGATTTATAACTAAGTTATTATTGTTAAGCCATTTTATTAAACAGCTGATTGAGTTATTGATGTCATTTACGTATGAGTCTTTATTGATACATGAAACAATTGAAGTACTGTCGTCTGCAAATAAAACCATTGGATTAGATATATGACGTGGCAGGTCATTAAGGAGCATTTGGTGTAATATAATAATCAGAGCTTCAAGAAGTTGTTGAATTCGCATTCAACTTTAACAGGAAAGTTGAAAAGTTACATCATATCCTTGAAATTTTAAAATATCTTAAACATTCTTAAGGGTGCTACACACATGTCATGTTCGAGCCAGCATATTCTGCAGTATTTGTTGAACAACGCGACGGCAGCAAAATAGGAAGAGTTAAGAGGATTGTGAAGTGCCGATACGCGGCGCGATTTTTAGAGGCAATTGCCTACATTTCATACATTTATTTACATAAATATGGTTTCGGGCTATAACGTTTTTACTCCTCTAAACCTTTACGAAATGAGACAATTTTAATCTCATTACATTTAGTACACTTTAATCTAGGTCAGTACGTTTTTCGTTTTTAGTAATTTAATTTAAAAAAATAAAAATGCTCGAGGATGTTTTTATGTCAAAAATATAGATATTTAGATGCTAATAACTTATATTGTATACAATATTTCTTTATAATAAAAACGTACGGACCTAGTTTTTCATTATACCTACAACATTTCCAAAAATTATGAAAATTAGACTATGTTTACGGGGAGAAAAACGTTATCACTTTTTGTATGAAAATTTACAGCTTCTTTTACGAAATTGACTTTTTACATAATGATATTACAAATAGGAACGTGTTTTAGGGTTGTGAAGAATGTTAAATAGCAGAAACAATATGCGAGAGTTCCTGCGAAGTCGAATAGGGAGCCACATGAGTATTTTGCGAAAGTTCTTTTTGACTTTGTTTTTTTTTGATTGGCTCCTATTTTAAATAGCCTTTCTCGAGAATTGGGCTATCAAATGCAATAAGTTTTTTTCAAAACCAACTGGTAGTTCCATAGACTAGCGCGCTCAAACAAACAAAAAACAAACTCTTCAGCTTTATTATTAGTATAGATATACAGGGTTATTGGTAAAACATCAGCAACCTCTTAAGGGGTCATTGTACTCATCATTATGAACAACTTTTAATATGGGACCAAAATCAGCTGTTCAGTACATTTATTTTCGCATAATTCGTCAAAATGTACTGAACAGCTGATTTTTTTTTGCGATTTCAGATTTGGTCCCATAGTAAAAGTTGTTCATAATGATGAGTACAATGACCCCTTAAAAGGTTGCTGGTGTTTTACCAATAACCCTGTATAGATAGATATAGATGAGAGTTAGTAATACATTTAGGGGTTTATTTTTACAATAACTGCAATTGATTTACTTATCTTTTA
This sequence comes from Dicycla oo, assembly GCA_948252095.1. Taxonomy (NCBI): domain Eukaryota; kingdom Metazoa; phylum Arthropoda; class Insecta; order Lepidoptera; family Noctuidae; genus Dicycla; species Dicycla oo. Next base: position 19,508,483 of record OX411728.1, read on the forward strand.
TGAAAATCTTTCTCCAGTTTTTTTTTTTTTTTTTTAAATTGGTAGGAAAATACTTTGGTTCATTGTCACAGATACCCCCTAAAATAAACGTCGTGTTGCGCCAACCCCAAGTATTATAACATAGGACGAGGGTAGGTAGATGATGATGAGAGATACCCCATCTCACAGAGAGGAGGCCTGTGTCCCAGCAGTGGAAACGCTATCTGTTGATTATGCTGTAGGGTGAGGATGCCGAATATGAGATACCATTTACATTTTTGACTACAAAAAAAAAAGAAAAAACAGTTGGAGCTCCACTAGTTACAGATATTGTAGCTAGTGGAGCTTCAACTGATTGGGAAATTTAATATAGTTCTACAAAATAATAATTACTATTTAGTCCTATATATAGGGTGACTGGTGATACTAGTGACCGATACTTGAACACATGATAACAAACAACTTTTAACAAACCTGAATTCGCGAAAAAATAAAGTCTTCTGCTCAAAATCTATTTTGACGAGTTCTGTGAACATACGGGACAGCTGTTTCTTTTTTTTCGCGAATTCTGGTTTGGTCCCATAGTAAAAGTTCTTTATTATCATGGGTACAATCATGTGTTTAAATATCATTCTCTAATTACCAGTCACCCTATATAATACATTTTTAGCTAAATTGGACAAAACGGAAAAGTTAGAAATTTCGTTTTTTTTAAAGAATACAGGATTACATATTACATAGCAACTAAAAACCACTAAGGTTTAAACTTGTGCTATCATGAGTCTATCTCAACATCAAACTAAACAATCTTGCATTTTATAAGTATGCGTTATTGTCGATACAATTAATAACATCTTTAGGTATTTAAATAGTTACAGTCATTCCTAAATAATACTTAAATAATATTGCTTAAGTTTACATTTGATATTTTGATGTGTAATACTTTTGTTTATTTTTGAGGGTAGACTATTAATAAGTCTCGGTATAATATAGCCGGTAGTTCGTTCGGTATACGTTGTAGACTAGTCTATTAGGAGATACTAGGGGTTCCTAATCTGAGATAGTATCTCATGTTAAGTTCCTTCGGGTTTGAGGTTCAAACAAATGAAAAACGGTTTTCAGTAAAACTTTTAATTTGCAACTAAATGTAGACTAAACTAAGTGTTTAAAATAAAGGCACACAAATAATACACAGAAATTTTCACAAAATACAAAATGGCTGCATATTTTTTGTAGACAAGGCACAGTAATATCGCACTCATATCGTGAAATTGATCGTATAATTGATATGATGACCGTAAATCTATAGCATTTAGTACGAAAATAATGTTCTTATATAACACGTAAAGATTGGCAAATTTTTTGTTTTCAGCTTCCGCAAAAATCCGCATGCCGACATTCTAACAGCGCGCCTGGCTGACGCGCGCTGTCACACATTTGTACTCGTTGGTAGGACGCTTCAGGTGACACAAGCGCCAAGTGGTTGCCGTGACTAGTTTAGCCAATATTGCTATCTCATATTTGGTGCCTATCTCATAATAAGCATCTTCACCGTAGTATATCTACTCGACCGAAATGCAAAATAATTCCTAACTCCGTTGATCGTAGATTTAAAAGCCCCGTTGTGGTGGATTGTTCAGCACCCCGATATTAAGCGGATATTGCATGCGGTTACTGCATTCGAATCCGACTAGAGACCACAAACGTGACTTATTGCGCTAGATCACTCCGTGGCTGACTGTACCAGACCTGCCTGTTTGTGGTCTCAGGTAAACATAGCGATGGACAGCGAAATTGATGATTAATTATTAATTATAATTTTAGAACTAATGTCGTGTTAACCACGTACTAAAATATGTGGTTTTGGGGAGAAGTCGGATGATACACGAATAATAATCCTAGATTTCTAGAATTTGTGTTAATGTTCTTTTATCAGGGATGTGTTTCGTGGCTGTAGCGCCATACGATGCAAGATGAAGGTCATTATTTTTATTCCATAGAAAATAATTATTCCTGAAACCGTCACTGTAGGCTACGTTCACACGGCACATACATCGGATACGATATTTTATCGTATACAGTAATGACAGCGACTTTTGTGTTAAAACGGAATCACAAAGCTAATACTATAAAATCAAGAATCGAAAAATAATCTTCTCGCATTCCAATCGAACTTAACATTGCTATTCGAGAAATATCGTAACGATATGAGTCGTATGCGGGACGTAGTTATACATACAGATGGCGCTTATATTTCTATTTATGTCGTTCACGGACAAATGACTAGCTTAGGTTCAGTCAGACTCAAAAAAATGACCAACGAGTATTCATTGAATGGGTCCAAAATATTGTATCAATATGGCGCCACAATACCTATTACAAATTGGATTCTTAATGGGGCTGGCAAGTGACAGCTGATCTCAGATGGCGCCACCACTGAACGAACCTTGTCATTAAGTGAGATAAACATTTTCACGATTTGGATTTCTTATTTGCGTTGATTTCTTGACAATTTTACGATTTAGAACATGTTTTCCACATGGGAAATACGTAAGTTAAAAGAAGAGTTAAGAAAAAGAGGCGCCTCTTTACTTAGAAAGAAAGCAGACCTAACTGAAAGGTAAATTGTTGTTCCTAAATTCCTTTATATTTTTACAATTTTATGGTCTTTAAACTTGCTTCATAGTATGTATTAGGTATATCAAGGAGTAATACAAAATGGATGACTATATGGTGAAGATCTCTTAACCTCCAGTGGACTCAAAAGGCATAAGACCAAGACCATTCCTTGTGGAGAACATGGGCGCACCTTAATATAATTTTAAGACGGAAATTAACCATTCCATCATTCATTTCATTTCGTTTTTTTATTTGTTTATATTGGTAATCTGTTTTCTTTGAAGGTATATTAAATCGCATTATAAAAGGTAACTATTTCTTACATTATAGGTTATGTGATGCAGATTACGGACAAATAAGAGGAAATAGTTTTTGACGATCTAAACAAACTGAAAATAATCATTTTTAACACATACCTGAGTATTTACCGATCTTTTCATACTCACTTTTCTTGAAATGTTTATGAAACACTCTCGCCCCGCTTTCAGGCTCAAACTTTACTCGCCTTATCGCTTTGATTCACAATCTTTTAAGTTTCTCATCTCGAGAAAACTGGTGGCCTCCAGTTTCTTTACAATTTGGTACGCAACATCTAGGCATTTCCTCAATAATTGTCTCTAATTATGAATTCACTACTAATTCCCTACAAAAACTGCTTTGTTATTGGTATTTGCGCTACTAGCGCCACTTTGACAGTTTTCAGCCCCATTGTAGCACACATTGATATAATATTATGGAACAAAGATGGTAGATAAATAATGAAATGAATAGATGTCATTTTTTTGTTGCAGACTGTACGTGGTAATATCGTACCGAATGTTCTACGTATGATCGTAGCCATTTCGATTAGTGCGTACTGAATCATTATTGGATACTTCCGCCCGCGACTTCGTCCGTGTGAAATTTCTATTTTTTTTTTTTTAGATTGGTTTTCTTAACTCTAGTGTAGGTCAGGGGTGACAGAGACAAAGTCGACGATGGAGTGAACTGAGTGTGAGTTACCCAAAAGAAGCCTGTTCACTCTCACTTTGAAGAGATTAGGGTTGTATGCGCTCGGAAACACAGACGCAGGTAGTGAGTTCCACTCTTTTGCTGTGCGCATTATAAAAGACATTTGGAAGCCAAGCTATGAAGCTTGGCATCCACCAGTTTGACGTCGCCAATGAGCCTCTTAGCTCTGCGTTCCACCGAGTCAAGCGCGGCTAGTTGGTACTTAGCTGATCCATCCCAAAGGTGACTGCAATACTCCATGCAGCATGGACATGCGCATGGACTTGCGCTTTGCAAAAAGCTGTCCAGGCGTAAAGTATCGCTTCACCCTATTTAGGATGCCCAGTTTCTTGGCCGCAGTTTGGGCCTTGTACTCGATGGTGGCGCCGAAGTTAAGACCAGATGTCAACTCCATGCCTAGGAGCTCAAGTCGATCAGTTACAGGAACAGATGTACCCCGAAAAGTGGGAGTTTCGGCGAAACGACTCTTTTTAGCGGTAAAAAGACATGCCTGTGTTTTGGTGGCGTTAAAAGAGACCAGATTATCATCACTCCACTGGGAGACAAAGCTTAAGGTCAAATCTGTCCGCTCTACCATGGCCTCAAGGAACGAACTTCGGCCCCGCTGGTTTTTGCGCTGGACAAGTATCTCTCTGAAACTGTACTGTCATCTGCGTACCCAACAATACCAGGCCGAAGCAGGTCATTGATGTGCAGCAGGAAAAGAGTTGCAGATAGCACAGACCCCTGAGGAACTCCGGCATCAATAGCCATAAGGTCAGAAGAGCAGCCGTCAACAACTACTCTGATCGACCGTTCACTAAGGAAATCTTATATCCAGCTACAAAAATCAGCTGGCATCCCAGGTGATTTTTGTAGCTGGATATAACTGGGATGCCAGCTGATTTTTGTAGCTGGATGATCAGGTGGCTGCAATACTCCATGCAGGATCGGACTTGCGCTTTGTAAAGGGTTAAAAGCTGTCCAGGCGTAAAGTATCGCTTCACCCTATAAAGGATGCCCGACTTCATGGCCGCTGTTTGGGCTTTGTACTCGATGATGGCGCTGAAGTTGAGACCAGATGTCAACTCCATGTCTAGGAGCTGAGGCCGATCTGTTACAGGAACAGATGTACCCCGAATAGTAGGAGTTTGGGTGAAGCGACTCCTTTTAGCGGTAAAAAGACACGCCTGTGTTTTGGTGGCGTTAAAAGAGACCTACAAAACCGTTTTACTATAAAATATATTATTATCCTATGCCACTATTATTTAAAGAATTTTCGGAATCGGATAATCCCCCCCCCCCCAAGATTATCCCCTTCATACAATTTCACTTTTAGAAAACCTACAAATCATGTGGCAATAGCGTCAAAATCATATGGCAATAGCCTCCGAATCACTGACAATAGCCTCAAAGTCAAGTGGCAATAGCCTCCAAAGTCAAGTGGTTAGGTACATAGAGTATAGATATCCACCAAGTGCTTATATTTCTTGGTTTAAATTATTGACCTAATATCCGTCACGTTTTCTTTAATGCCCATGAAAATTTACCGTAACGATTACACTCAAATCCTTTGGTGTACTCGGTAAAATATACCTGACTAATAAAGTTTATTTACTCTATAATAATGGCGTTATAAATCTTGCCTCAAACGATGTTCCAAAGACAGGTTGTTTATTCGAAAACTCGAAGGCCTTTGATGAGAAATATTATTTTGATATAGTGGTTCCGATCTCGGCTGACGATACATTAAGGAATTTATAGCCTTCTTGAAAACCTTTTGAATCTAACAATCACAGCCTCGAGGAGTGATGGCCGCCCAGTGGTAACGGCCGCGACTTAAGAGTTGTAGGTCGGAGATTCGAACCTATATTTCATCACCACTACTCTCAAAACTGTGAAGGAAAACATCGCGAGGAAACTGGTATATCATAGAACTGATAATTCAAAGACATGTGACATCTACCAACCCGCACTGGGCCCGCGTGGTGGATTACAGCCCACTCCCTCTTACCGAGAGTAGGCTTGGGTGCCAGCAGTGGGTACATTATAGGCTGATTATAGCCTCTTTTGTCTGCCGGTCACACTAATGAAATGAGGTATTGAGGTCTTCAGTTCGATTTCCAGCTCGTCCAAAGTGTGTTTGATTGTTTCTATTAGAATGAATTTGAATTTCTCACTAGCAGCCCGGAGTCTGAATTTAGGGGATCCTATTTCCCCTTATTTCATTGAACAACAATTTTTTAAAATTTCATATCGATGGTCTAGAAGACAAACGTGCTAAGTGCAAAATTTTAATTTTTTAACATTTATATGCCAAACGATAGAGCATGCTCATTTAGTACATTTGGCATTTAAATGTTAAAAATTCAATATTTTGCACTTAGCACGTTTGTCTTCTAGACCATCGATATACTCGTAACTGACGAAATATGGGTACTACAGAGTACAGATATACCTCTGCCTAATACTTCAGGAAATCAGGCGTATTATAAGCAGGCAATATTATATTGTGTTCGCACAAAAGTAATGAGACACTACGAAACTCTATACATTTCCTTTTTCAAGTTAATTGTTTTCGATAATATTCTAGAATGTTGTAGAACATTATAGGTACTTGTGATGATGGGTATATAAAATATACCCATCATCACAAGCAGACTGCAGTTCGCGGCGATTTACGCCGCGAACTGCAGTCGAATCCAGATGCTACCACTCGTGAATTACCGGAAGCACTTAACTGCATTCACCACGTCGTGAAAAACCATCTGCAAGAGCTTGGGTATCGAAAAGTTTTGGCTCGGTGAGTATCCTTACAGACGCCAGTCGTGCAGTCCGTGTCGCTATCTGTCAATCACTTTTGCTGCGACCCCGACGTAAAGAGTTTTTGTTTGATCTGGTTACTGAAGATGAATCATGGATTCATTACGAGAACGACACACGTCGTGCTTTTTGGCTGCCTCCAGAAGAAACGCCACCAACTCAACAGAAGCTGAGTCAAAAGAACCGCTTAAAAGTTCTGCTTTGCTGTTTCTGGGACGCGCAAGGCATGCTGTTTTATGAACACAATGAAACTATAAACGCTGACATATATTCAACTCAGCTCACCAAACTGTCCACCAAACAATTAAATGATTTCTCAGATGTATAGGCGGAGTTGAACAACTTTTTCGAGGCACAGCCATCAGAGTTCTGGGTGAAAGATATCTAAACTTAGCCGGATCGTTGGCAAGAAGTCTTAGATGCTAATGGTGATTACATCATGGACTAAGCTTTTTGTATTATAATAATAATATAAAACGTAAACCAAGTGCCTCATTACTTTTGTGCCAACCTGATATTATTTTATCAAATATCAATCACTGTCATTTTCTTATCGGACGAGACAAAATACACAATGTAAATTTAACCAATTTCAGTCAGCATCCATCAAGTTTCATTAGAATAATTATAATGCGGAGACATTAATTACTTTTGGGCCTACGGGGTCGCCATTCATGTGAGAAGCACATTTAAATTCACAACGAACGACATGATTTAACAAAGTGTTTGAATCTGCTGTGCCTTTATTTTTGCAAGTAAAAAATGATTGATGCCGTTTTCGGATTGGTTGTACCGTAACAAATCGATTACATTTATATTTTGCGAAGCGCCGTATATTTGACGCACGTGCAAAGAAAATAAAGGTTATCATGTGATTTTTATTCGTTTATTGTACCACTTTAAAAGTTCATCGTAGGTACTATTTGGAGCTGATTCGCGTTTTGGAAGGAAAAAATGGATAAATGGAGACAAAAGAATTTTATGTAACGATTGGTGTTACATATCGTCGCGCCTGTAATCCCCAAAGGGTTAGGCAGAGTTAAGTATAAGTACACCCATATTTCACAAGTTATGTTTCGTACGGTTATGTAAACACTTTATTTTCCACCAAACAGACATTACAAAGATGCCTAAATAAAAGAAAATTTTATTCTGTGTGGCTCCCGGCAGTCATTCTTGGATCTTTGACAGTCTGACAAACAGTCTTATCAGGGGCTATCGTATTACCCAGTAACTGGGTTGTGGAGGTCAGATAGGCAGTCGCTTCATGTAAAATACTGGTATTCAGCTATATCCGGTTAGCTTACCGATCTGCTCCGACTTTCGGTACCTCGGGTCGTTTGTACAAGGAGATAGCAAAGTAGACCGAGACGTAACGCGCTGGATCAACTCTACATGGATAAAATGATGACAGTTCACAGGAACAACTTTGGACCCACGGATACTCCTCAAGTTAAAGGGGAAAACCAAAAGACAGGGGGTGACCAAAAGAGTGATGAATATACATGTTGATGACTGGAGACGGAGAGGAAGGCCAAAGAAACTTGGATAGATGGTGTGAGGAATGATAAGAAAGAGAAGAGAGTGAATGATAGCGCCGACCCCAAGTAACATGGGATAAGGGCAGGAAGATGATTAATGCTAGAAAAAAGAATATGCTCCGCTCACTACCTAGTTTTTACTTGCAAGTAATGCTAATCCAGCCAGCTCTACTACAAACAGAACTGCCCTCTTCAAAGTAACAATGAATTAAATTCTATGTAGTTCGGAATCAGAATAGAACTACTCTTGAACTTGTAATAATACGAGCAAGTTGTCTACCCGATTCCAACTTCGAACATTGAATGTTACAAACGATTGACTGTGGTATTAATTATTACAGTTAGATAGGAGAGTAAAGTGACAGCTAAAATATGTTCTTAACTTTAAGAGCTATTTTTGTTTGTACATTACACCATAGAATCTGCTTTACCTACTCAGCATTAAAGGTATCTGATTTAGGATCTCCAACAAAAGATGTACACTCTACATGACGCATAAATAAAAGGCCACTTCAGATATTGCAGTTGGTGTACTCTTTCACATATAGGAGACCACAGCACAGCATGCACAATAATGTAAACATAATGTCAATATTGCAGAATGATTTTCAGCCATCTTCTTTACATGTCAAACCGATTTAAAATATGAAACAAACAGTCTCTAAAAAAAAATGAACGTTTTTTTTTTTTTGTATTATTTTTATAAAATTGCCATTCCATTAAAAAGATGAGAAAATTTTGATAGCAAGTAATTAAATATAGTTTTCTGTGCAATAGCCTATTCAGTCAAAACTTGATACAGGAAAGAATTTGAAAACTGACCAGACTTGGCTGTACATATTTTTAAACACTATAATTCAGTGGCAATGGACTTGGTGCTTGAAAAAAAAAAACCGCCAAGTGCGTGTCGGACTACGCACAATGAAGGGTTCCGTAGTTGGGATGAATCCCAAGAACAAACTTAACAGTATAGTTGAAAAACACGTTCTCCCATACATTCCAACTGCAAATTTAAGTCTGTACGCACAATATAGAGATATTTCTCATGTTATTTTAAGACCATAGACTTGTCATAAGTTTAAGAGTAAAATTTTGAAAACAAATACAGAAAATAGTTCTACTATTTTCTGTATTTTTTTCAAAATTTTAGGTTTAGCAGTTTCGGAGATAAATAATAATAATTATTAATAATAATAAATTTTCGACTATTTTCTTAAATAACTTTATAACAATTTATTTTAAAGTTATAAAAAGTATATTTGAGACCCTCACAGTAAGCCCTTTTATTTTATAAAATTTTCTTCTTTGCCCCCCAAAATTGACCCCCATATTCAAAATTCATTTATTTAAGTTACACGTCCCTGTTCGGGTCACAGAAATTCATAAGTGTATCAAATTTTAACTTAATTCAGAGAAAATTGGCTGTGACAGACGGACAGACACACGAGTGATCCTATAAGGGTTCTGTTTTTTCCTTTTGAGGTACGGAACCCTAAAACGTGAGACGAAGCTTTTTGCGGGATGATTTGCAATGTTATTCTTAAAGTTCACATCGAATGTCATTCATTATTCGGCTTTATCATACTTAGGTACTATAACAGTGTCGGCTACTGTATAATATTACCGCTATAACGGTAGATCAACTTCGGAAAAAACTGTCACAGTTCAATAAGAGCATGTTGGTGTAAAATGAACTAAGCCTTTTGCTACCTAAATCTGTAACAGTACAGCTAAGTTCTCATTTTATTACCTCGTCTTATTTTATTACTGACTGAGTAACATCAATACAACTTTGTAATTAAATTGTTCTGGGTTAAATAGAATTCTATTGTATACATCGCGTCTTCAGAACTGAAACTAAATTAGTTTTCAGCGTTTCACTATAGTTTTGAATGGCTTAATTTACAGGCTGTTTGTGTTTGCTGAAACTGAGCATTCTACTGTCTCTAAAACCTAAAACCTGTAGTCGTCCAAGGGTTAGGCAGAGATGTACCTATAGCGCCGTAAGGAAAAAGGACCTCTAGAGAAAAATTGAAATGGAGAAAAAAATATTTTGTCCTGTTTAAAATACATAATACAAAGCGTCTTTTAATATGAAGGATTATTAGGTTTTCGTTAAGTTTACGCCAATATAAAAATACTGGTAGATGAGACTTTTTTTGCTGATTCCGAACATGTATGCTATTTCTAAAAAAAAATTTAGATACGTCTTTTTTCCTTATGACGGCAGTAAAGTACACCCACATTTCGCCAGATATCCTGGACCCCACAACAAGGGAATTCTAGTGTGGGGTCCAGGGAATTTGTAATCGAATGTAATCTGTTACTAGTTTTATTTAAATATTGTACCGTGTTTTCTTTTTGATATAAGATTTATACGCGTAAAGTTAAGTTTTATTTAGAAATTTACGAATATAAATAAAACTAGTTCAATATGTTAAGTCCCATGTAATAGGCGAGCCTATTGCCATCAATAGAGCACAGGTCAAGACTCCGGGCTACTACCGAGAAATTCCTCATGGAAAAACCCAGTAATAATAGGTTGGGGAAAATGTTTCTTCGCATTTTTTAAGAAAATTCAAAACATTTTTTAATATAGTTTATTTACATTTAACTAAAGTATGTAGGTACCATTTTGTTCGATAACATTTTGCCATCTTGTAGGTAGGGACATGATCCCATTGCTATAGAAATTTTGGGACTTCTGGTCAAAATACCGCGACAAGTGGTTTTGGCAGTCCTCTCGTGATGTTAACCTGACACTGCCTAAAGAATTCTGAAGAGACCGAAACAGGTGGAAATCTGAAGGTGCAAGGTCAGGACTATACGGCGGATGCATTAACACCTCCCAGCCAAACTCTCTTAATTTTTGCTGAGTGGCTAAAGATGTGTGAGGTCTAGCGTTATCATGATGAAAAACCACACCCCTTCTGTTGATTAATTCCGGCCGCTTTCTCTCAACTTCTTGCTTTAATCTCATCAGTTGTTCGCAGTAGAGTTCAGAATCGATGGTCCTGCCTGGTGGTAACAGCTCATAATGAATAATGCCCTTCCAATCCCACCACACACACAGCATCACCTTGTTGCGAGTTAACCCGGGTTTCGCCACAGTCTGTGAAGCCTGACCGGCCTTTGACCACGACCTTTTTCGCACGTTCTTGTCATACGTGATCCATTTTCATCACCAGTTATCAGCTTCTTCAAAAATGGTTCGGTTTCATTACGTCGTAATAAAGAATCACAAATGAGTACACGGTTCATTAGATTTCTTTCAGTGAGCTCGTGAGGTACCCAAATGTCGAGCTTTTTTGTGTACCCAGTTTTTTTTAAATGCTCCAAAACTGTTTTGTGGTCAATTTCCAGTTCTTCAGCTACGTCGTAACTACTGATATGCCGATCTTGCTCCACTTTTTCAAAAATGGCATCCATTTTATCCGTAATATGGCGACCAGAGCGACGTGCATCTTTGACATCAAAATTTCCGGATTGAAAACGCTTAAACCAAATTTGTGCTACTCTCACAGACACTACACTAGGTCCATAAACATCGCAAATTTTTTTCGCGGCTTGCGTTGCATTTTTACCTTTTTTGCAGTAAAATTTTAAAATGTATCGAATTTCTTCATTAGATTCACTCATCTTGACGGTACGAAAAACAAATGAAAATCACACATTTTCCTAATTTGAATTTGGAATTATGTTCTTTAAAATTTAAACTTTCAATGATACCAAAACCAGCCAGATACAAATAGTATAGCGAAAGAGATTTTATTACAAGTTCATACAATAATGCGAAAAGACTTTTTCCCCAACCTAATACTTTGCCTGACCTGGGAATAGAGACTTTTTAATACATTAGGCGCGGCAGACGCACATGCGCGTTTTCGGACGTTCATCCGGCGCGCCGCACCTGTGCGTTCGTTGTGCATCTCTATTGTTTCGAAAACATCGTAAAATAAGGGTCGGTAAGGGTGTAGCATAAAGAAGCGTTTGCATAAAGAATTAAGCAAATAATGTGTTAAGAGTAAAGATATACAGGGTTATTGGTAAAACACCAACAACCTCTTAAGGGGTCATTGTACTCATCATTATGAACAACTTTTACTATGGGACCAAACCTGAAATCACTACGCATAATTCGTCAAAATGTACTGAACAGCTGATTTTTTTTTCGCGATTTCAGGTTTGGTCCTACAGTAAAAGTTGTTCATAATGATGAGTACAATAACCCCTTGAGAGGTTGTTGGCGTTTTACCAATAACCCTGTACATACAGCCTTACTAATAAAGATTTACACACGACTTACGCTTACGTTATAACGCTTTTTAAGAGGGCCAAAAGTGTTATAATTCTGTTGAAAGTCTCGTGTGAATATTTCTTAGTAAGGCTGAAAATCTATAAATTAGTCCGGAGTAAAGTTTACACTTGTCTTAAGAGCGTTTAATCCGCGCGGGCTGGCAGCGTCGCATTTCTACAGGTTTTTCGTGATTATTTTAATACATTCATACGTTCCTTTTTCTTCATTCCATTTTCTCATAAAAATTGACAATATTCTGTAATGTAGAATATTGTCAATTTTTTATGAGTAAACACCAAAATAACTGTAAAAAAATAGCATACATACTTATAAATATCAACGGCTTATTAGGAAAAATTTAATCCCTTTAAATTAAAAAAAAAAAATGTAATTTGATTTCAAAATAATCAAGAAAAATCTGTAGAAATGCGACGTTGCCAGCCCGCGCGGAATAAACGTTCTTAACTTTGATTTTACCATTGTGATGGGAACTTTACTTTATTAATAAGGGGATAGGATTAATAAGGCGGTATACCTCATAGCCACATTTAAACTAGAGGAAAAAAAAAACGATTCAGATTCTAGTACTGCCTGTGAATTCTTTTCTCGAATTGTTGACCGAAAACAAGCCGCATTGGAATACAGACCAAAGGTATATTTTATTATTTTAAATTTTCAAAGAAATATGAGTTGTCCAACACGCTGTCGCCTACGTTTCACCAATCTTTATGTTTATTTTTATCATACACTCATTGACAAAAATTGAGAAACTCGTGGCTAAGTAACAAAAGCCGCACGGGTCGATTCATCAAGTTAAGCTACGTTAAGTAAAGATGCTTCCTCCGTGCTTCGGAAAGCACGGCATCCGTATATGTTAGACAGTCGTTACGGGTCGTAAGAAGCCCGAAAATCTGACAACCTGTTTTACCAGAGGGTATCGTATTACCCAGTTACTGGGTTGTGGAGGTCAGATAGGCAGTCGTTCCATTTAATTTTTCATTCATTCAAATATATCAGAGCAGTGTGGGCCGCCGCCGGCACGCGCTGGCGCCGGCTCGCGCCGCGCATGCTGTTTCAGAAATACAATATAGGTACAGACGCCAGCACATCAAGCTACTACAATCTGTCAGATTTCTTTAATAGATTTTCGACTTTATTGCTAAAGCTTTATTGCTAAAGGTTTAATGTTGATTGGGAAAATCTGCCAGTTTCGGGTAGGTTGACCTGCTGGCGTCTGTACGTATAATAAATAGCCGTTCCACCTCACACACACTGACTAAACTGAACCGCCCCAGCGCCCACACACCTGGTCCTGGATTCTAGGAGGTCGGATAGGCAGTCGCTCCATGTAAAATACTGGTATTTAGCTGCATTTGGTTCAACTGGAAGCTGACCCCAACATAGTTGGGAAAACACTAGGCAGATTGATGGTCCCTTTTGTCTTTCTAATCTTGGGTGTGTTTTTACGTTTTCTCTCACTGCGTCTTTGGTGACTTCTCAGTCTAAGCTCATCCGTCGGTTTATTCATCTACGTATTTTATACATTGTAGGCACGATGATTACTTATTAATTAGGTACCAATTAGAGAAGTGCTCATTATTTCAAACAGATTACCATAAAATATTGAATTTACACTCCACAAGTAATTAGTCGAAGCAGGTATGTAAATAATAATGTAATTAAAATCATCTGATGTGTTTTCGATTTCAATTTAAAATATAATTAAAGAGTCTGTATGAACTCAAACGATATTGTAAATGGGTTGTTTCATGTGTCTTTAATAATATTTATTTCAATCGCTTCGCAGAAATTGCTATGGTATTTATTATAATTTCAAGATGAAAGCGAAAGATTTTCATCGTCGTGTCAATGATTCTAGTTACTCGACTAGAATTCGATCACTTTGACAAAGTTACCGTTGGCCTCACAAGTCTTCGATAGCGCAGGTGTTATTGCACAGAGATCACGACAAGAGGTGAGGCATCGTCTGTGATGTGGCTCCACAATCTTATTGTAGCTCATCGGGTTCCTGACTAAGGGCTGCACGAAAAGAGCCTCCCCGAGCGTGCGGCGCGGCGTCCAGATAAAACGCCCGGCGCCTCCAGCTGATCAATATTTTCACCACGATGTTTCCCCACAGTTCCTATTCCCTCAAGACTATCACCAAAGGCAAGCGAAAAGTGAATTGGTGTTTTTTTTTAATGTATGTCCATAACTTTTTATAGAGTAGTGCGATTTGAAAGATTTTTGTTTTATTCGGGAGAGTATATCTCGAAGTTGGTCCTCCATATAAAATTGATTAACTTTGCTGGGCTAGTTTTATGTAGGGTTAGATACCACCACCTAAATAGTGAAAATAAAAATTTTAAAAAGAAAAATAAAACAAACAACCGACTTCCCAAAAGGTAAATGAAAAGCAAAAAATAAAAAACTGTTTTACAACAAATTAAACCGACGAAAAAAAACTGAAAGTGTAAAATAAAAAAACCTTTTAGTCTAACTAAACTCCTAAATTAAATTAAGCTAGAAATGTTGAGTCGGCGCCAAACAAACAAAGAAGCAAATTAATTACGAAAAGGGTATAAAATGGTATAATAACTTTATAGATCTTCGTTGAATATTTGTTTGGCGCCGCCCCAAAAGTTGTAACTTATATTAATTTAGGAGTTTAGTTAGACTAAAAGTTTTTTTTTCACTTTCTAATTCTTTTTGCGTCGGTTTAATTTTTTGTAAAAAAGTTTTTATATCCTTCTGTGTTACAGTGATTTTTTTCAATTTGCATCTGAGTACTTACTAACTTCTATACGTATATTATCAAGCTATGATAATTACAGGTATATTGGTAAAACACCAACAACCTCTTAAGGGGTCATTGTACTCATCATTATGATCAACTTTTACTATGGGACCAAACCTGAAACTGCGAAAAAAATCAGCTGTTCAGTACATTTTGACGAATTATGCGAACATAAATGTACTGAACAGCTGATTTTTTTTTCGCGATTTCAGGTTTGGTCCCATATTAAAAGTTGTTCATAATGATAATCTTTTATGAAAATCTTTCTAGAAAGATTTTTATAAAAGATAAGTAAATCAATTGCAATTATTGTAAAAATAAACTCCTAAATGTATTACTAACTCTCATCTATATCTATCTATACAGGGTTATTGGTAAAACACCAGCAACCTTTTAAGAGGTCATTGTACTCATCATTATGAACAACTTTTACTATGGGACCAAATCTGAAATCGCAAAAAAAATCAGCTGTTCAGTACATTTTGACGAATTATGCGAAAATAAATGTACTGAACAGCTGATTTTTTTTGCGATTTCAGATTTGGTCCCATAGTAAAAGTTGTTCATAATGATGAGTACAATGACCCCTTAAGAGGTTGCTGGTGTTTTATCAATAACCCTGTAGAAGTTAGTACTATTATTAGAGAGTATATTCTTGGTCGATGTAGGTGGCGTTCTGTACCTATATTTTTGGTTGGTAAATAAAAAACAGAAACAATTTGTATAGACGCCTATTTATTTCAAAATAATATTATACATAGTGTGGATACTATCGAGTAGTTAGAACATCTTTTTTCGCTTATATCTTACAATTGGTACAAATCTTTGGAATATATCTTATTCTATACAAAAATTGAATCTAACAATAATATTACTTAATTTACATTTCACATTTATTTTACAACATTACACATTTTTTTAATTTCTATATTTGGATCATTTAACGAAAATAAATAAATACCTATGTTCTTTGGTATTTTAAAACCTAATATCGTATAATTTACATTTAAAATTATTTTTACAATATTTTACTTATTTACTACATTAAAAAAAAACCTTTTAACTTACACTGTTGCGAGAATTTTCGTGAGAAATAAATGAAAACGATTTTTCTTTAAGATATACCTAATAATTTTGAAAAGTTGAAATATAATATAATATAAAAAATGGAATTATAGGTATAAGCAAAGTTACAAAAAATTACAGTATCTTTATTAATAAATACTCATTTATGATTGTAATTATGCCAATATTTTGTATGATCAAAATTAAAAATAAAACTTTACTATTCATGGTTTTCATGCCATCGATTGCATTTAAACTATAGATGGCTTAACTGCTATACAGTACAACGGAGAGCGCAGTTGGCTCTAAGCTGAAATTACGAACCGTATCCTGGTCCAATACCTATTACTGGGACTAAGCTTGAGTTAATAACATTTATTCTTGTAACCATAACATTATAAAAAGTACACAGTGAATACCTGTTAAGGCCCCTATTACATTTCGACTGTGATTTTTGTGTTAAATGGCCAGCTTTGGTGTTCTGATTCTGAGAAATTGAAAGGCTTCGACAACTTTGACTTATTAAGTAGTAGAGATTAGTTATTAGTTTAGTTCATAGCGGCCTCGCACTTTGCAATTTTTGTTTATCTATTTATAAAACGCCAAAATTCTGAAGCAAGTTTTTCATAAAATGCGCGACAGCATTTTTTGAGCACCTGAATTGAACTACTTACATAAGAAAAAAAAAATGAAAAAAAATAATAATAATATCTCTTAAATAGTGGTTTAGTCCTTTGTATTTAGTCCATATATGTAGGGAATCTATAAAGAAATCCCATTTAAAACCATAAAACTACTAAAAACGTTCGTAATTAACTGTAAATTTCTCCTTACTGCATTAATATTATTCGTAAAATTTATACCAGAATAAACGTTTATTTATAGGAAATTAAAATTTCATACTTTAAACAAAAAAAAAGTATTATAAGACTCAAAATAATTCTAATTGCAACTGCCAAATGCAACTAATCTGTCAAAACGCAATTTTGTGATAGGCCTCTTAAAAAACACTATGAGGACGATCAATGCTAAAATTGGTTATACTTAAAAATAACTTTATACGATTCAGCTATAAAAATCAGGGTCAACAAAGCTAACTTCTGAATGTCACTTTTGTCTAAAGCATCTTACCTTAGCTGTTTTTCTTCGTTTTAAACCGAAGTTTTCATTGCCTCAACCTACATAAGACATTGACATTAAATTGATATTTCTCACACAAATGGGTACTACTCTTATGAATGAGGGTGCATTAATGATTTGATTGATTGATTGATTAATGAGTACATTATACAGAGGGATTTTAAACATTCGTTTTAAATAAATAGTAAACATAAATTAAGAGGTACATGAATTAAACATAACATACACAATCTTTCAATTCAAACATTTACATTAAATATTTGGTAGGATCATTAATAAATCGTCGTCTCTAAGTGCGGATTTCACCAATGAAACTGAACGTGATCAGTACTTCTAAACCGAGTTTTAATTTTAACTGCTGTCAGAGTCAATATTCTATAACAATTTTGAGACTGAAAGCTCTTGAACACGGTTCAGTTTGATTGGTGAAATTCGGCCTATGTCATGGTAGATAAGTGATAGCAGAACAAAAAACATACATCCTACTGAAATACTTGAAAATACTGTGTACTTGGGTTTCAATTAAGATTATAAAGCTTATGATACATGCTCTTTTCCAATCAATACAAAAATAGCGATATTCACATCTTGATAAATGCACAAAAGTACGTTAAACATACAGGGTGATTTTTAAAACATGCGACAAAATTTAAGGGGGTGTTCTACCCATCAATATGAACAACTTTTACTATGGGACCAACTAAGAATTCGCAAAAAAAAAAAAATTACCTTCCCATGTAAAAGCACATACCCGATTGGACCATTTTGTATAAAAAGGTCGAAATTTTTTTGCGAATTCCGAGTTGGTCCCATAGTAAAAGTTGTTCATATTGATGGGTAGAACACCCCCTTAAATTTTGTCGCATGTTTTAAAAATCACCCTGTATAATAATAACGGTCGATGTACAAAAACCTTAGCCATACTAAGGACTTTGTCAGTCTTTCCCAGTCTTGCCAAAGGGGTATCGTATTACCCAGTAAGTAGGTTGTGGAGGTCAGATGGGCAGTCGCTCCATGTAAAATACTGATATTCAGCTGCATCCGATTACTCGTAGACTGGAGGCCGACCCCAACATAGTTGGGAAAAGGCTAGGCAGATGATGATGATGATGACTTAGAACTTTGTCATATAATACGATGCAAATGGCGATGACAAAAATGTGACGCGTCAATGAAGTTGTTTAATGTGACAAAGTCCAAAAGTGGCCAATGTTTTCGTAAAGTGATCGTACTTATCATTATATTTCTTATCATTCTAGCAGCTGGCCTTATACATAGATACGTTAACCGCACATTGTAAGAGAATCACTTACATTGCTCCGGTCGTATACAAAAGGTCCATTAAGGAATTAGGAGAAGGAGCAATCTACTCTCCAAAAGTGCATACATATACTGGATATTTTTACCGTCATGAAAAAAATAGGGTAGGTACAATAGGTGAACGGACTAGATAGAAGCACACCTAGTTTTTTTTTTTGTTTTTTCAATAGCTTAGACAGAAATTGCTCTATCAATAAACACTACACATTTGAAGTAAACTAGAACAATAAAAACAGACATTTTGAAAAAACTTTATAGATCGTCAAAAAAGATCTAAATTCAAATTATACGCACTACGCAGGGAATTCAGATATTTTTTTAAAGGTTATAAGAACTAGGTATGCCATTGGCTTCTACTCCGCTTACCTATTATACCCTATTTTTTAGACGTCGTCCAGTATACCGCGAGCATGTTTTTTTCCACTTGTATATCGCCTGCACGGGGAAAACTCTTATGTTTATGAAGCAAATGATTTCTGATTTTCTTTTATACTCTGTGATGTGTATGTTAAACGCACCATAATTATTATCTACAATTTTGTCGAAGATATAATATTAGGGATTTGGTTCTCATTACACTTAGTTTTTATCAGTTTAGAAAGAGTAAAATAAAGATACTAGAGAAAGGTAGGTCCTTTCTCTAACAATTTCTTTACATTACCAACGTTTGGAATTAGGGCTTTAGCACATCTCCGCCGCGAAACCGCAAAACAGCGAAACCGCATGATGTTTCGCTGATGTTCCGCTGATGTTCCGCTGATGTTCCGCATGATGTTTCGCTGATATTCCGCTGATGTTCCGCATGATGTTTCGCTGATTTTCCGCATGATGTTTCGCTGATGTTCCACTACTCGAGAATCGGAACATCATGCGAGTCAGTTGAATCGAACTACTGCAATTTCGCTGCTATGGTTTCGCGGCAGAGGTTTCAAGAAAAACAATATACAGTATGTTAACCAACAGAGGGCGTTCCCGTTAACCCGCAATAGTATAGCATCCATACATGCTAAACAAAATATTACCATTCGAAAACAAAATGGTTTTTATTTTTTTTTAATATTAAAATATTCACTAAAAATGCTAAAATATTCAAAAAAATATAAAAATATTAACTAAAAATAAAAACTAAATTGCGATGTTTCCGTCCTTCAAGTACGCGTGTACAGAGTGTTTCTTTTACGTATCAATTTAACATTTTTAGTGAAAAAAAAAAAAATAAAAACCATTTTGTTTTCGAATGGTAATATTTTTTTTAGCATGTATGGATGCTATACTATTGCGGGTTAACGGGAACGCCCTCTGTTGGTTAACATACTGTATATACGTATAATGATTATGTATAAATAAGTCTATGATTCGTTGAACAGCAAACGATTTAAACTAAATAAAGCGCTTACAATTCACCAGATATTTCACAGATAAATAAATAAACATTCATTGTCTTTTGTACCGTGCTCCGATATCCTTGCATCCCTATCTGGTGATACGTTTTTCATTCAACTCGCCAGTAAGGAAATCGTTGGTGTCCGGAACGGTCATGATGGTGACTCCATCAGCACTGTTTCTGGATATGATGTTGCTCTTCTTCTTAGTACTTCCGTAATCGTAGTTTGATATCACCACGCTCTCTGTCGGGTTCCTGTAAAAGTTGATAGAACAATCACCGTTGAAGTTGCCAGATTTCTTGGAGGAGAGACCAATTCGGAGATAGGCTTTTGTTTGGTTGTGACGTCTTTACGAAAAAAGGTGGCTGGGATAGACTGGATACGGGAGGCGGATGATAGGGTGTCGTGGCGCAGCCTAGGAGAGGCCTACCTATGTCCAGCACGCGATAGGTTGAGTTGGTTAGGTACTTTACGCCGATATGGGCCTGTCAATGCTACGTAAATAGCCGTACTACGTGAATGCATTTGTTAGAGTTCCGTACCTCAAAAGGCCAAAACGGAACCCCTATAGGAACACTCGTGTATGTCAATCTGTCCGTCTGTCACAGCCAATTTGCTCCGAATCTATTGGACAGATAAAGATGAATTTGGTTCACATATTAATTTTTGTGACTCAAACACGGACGTGTAACGTAAATAAATGAATTTTTGTTTATAGGGGTCAAAAAGAAAACTGAAAAAAAAATATTACAAACTGTACCGTGTGACATATCAAATGAAAGGGCTTACTGTCTAAAATATATATTTTTTTATAATTTGAAAATAAATTGTTATAAAGTTATTTAAGAAAATAGACGAAAATTGACCATTCTCCCCTTATCTTCAAAACTACTAAGCCTAAAATTAAAAAAAAAATACAAAAATAGTTCTGTCTAAAAAAATTACAAGAAAACTTATAAGAAGTCTATGGTCTTAAAATAACATGGTCAATCTCACAATATTGTGTGTACAAACTTACATTTGCAGTTGTAATGTATGAGGGAACATGTTTTTCAACTACAATGTTAAGTTTGTTATTAGGATAAATTCATCCCAACTACGGAACCCTATATCGTGCGTAGTCCGACACGCACTTGGCCGGTTTTTTTTTTTATTATAGGACAGTAGCTACTCAATCTCTTGGCTTTATAACACTAACGCACTAACGTTATCACGCGTATTTTATATGAAGCTCTGAAATATTTACTGAACATAAACATAAGCCAGCACCCTTATTGCGTAAGACACTAATAATCGGAATCTGAATCATTTTGAAGCAGATTGCTAATCCATTGCTTCATATGTTTGAAAAATTTGCCTGCTCGACAACGTAAATAACGCAATGAATGTTGTTGAACTGTCAAAATAAAACCGATTCCGATTGATAGTGTGTTACGCAGGTAGGGTGCAGATTCTAGATGTTACGCTTATAATGTTAAATAACGTTTAATACTTCATGGTGCCAATGATGGTACCTATAGTTATTACCGTCTGACCGGCATAGACAATCAAACTTGGGCACATTCTGACCTAATACAAAACAAGGTTTGTCTGTAGAAACAGATTTAAACAAAGAAGCCATTTTTGAATTTCGAACTTTATTCCGATCAAGTTACGGTAAAATTCCTAAAGGTTCTGAGACAGGAGTGACGCGACGATGGTGTCGCACCATCGCGTATCGTCGCGCTGTCGTATCGCGCCTATCTGCGGGGCCTCAATACAAAACTAACGTGACGTACGTGCGGTGGACACACGGCCATATTAAATGTATTTATAACTACTTTGGCGCCGTCATCTCATTCTCGGGGACGTCCCGGTAATGGCGGCGGTGGACAAACGCTAAAATTGTCTTGAGACTTGACTACAGAACAAAATTGTAACTATAGGTGAAATATTTGAACAAATCGCCCATGCATGTATAAGCCACTTGAACATTAGGAACTACGTTTTTTTTTAATTTGTGATGGGTTTGCTCTTGACTCTAGTCTAGGTCAGAGGTGACGGAGACAAAGTCGACGATGGAGTGAGCTTACCCAGAATATGCCTGTTCACTCTCACTTTGAAGAGATTAGGGTTGTATGCGTTCGGAAACACAGACGCAGGTAATTGACGACGATAATGAGGTAATTAATTTGGATAATACAGATGATTAGTAATAATAATATTACGCGATAATGTGTCAATCATATTATACTGATGATGGATAGAATGATCTAATCTGATTACAATAAATTGTCGTAAGCCGCAGCTGGATTTTCGAATATGACTATAATATCCTATAGTATTAAATGAACAATATTTAAATATACATAATATATATCGCCATCCCCGGATAATGACATGATAACTACAAAAATGCAACTTTTCAGGAAAAATCAAAATAATGTTTTCGTTGATTGCTCCTTAAATAGGACGTAGACAGATGATTTAGTTGGCGTGGTTGGTTAACATACAACCTATCACGCCGCAGGTCGTGGGTTCGATTCCCATCCAGGACAAACATTTGTGTGCATGAACATGTCTGTTTGTCCTGAGTCTGGTTGTAATTATCTATATAAGCATGTATAAACAAAAAAAAAAAAGTAGTGTATGTAGTATATCAATTATCTGGTTTCCATAGTACAAGCTCTTCTTAGTTTGGGACCAGATGACCGTGTGTGAAAATGTCCTAGGATAATATATTATATTAGGTTTGGGAAAAAGTCTTTTCGCATTATAGTATGTATGAACTTGTAATAAAATCTCTTTGGCTATACTATTTGTATCTGGCTGGTTTTGGTATCATTGAAAGTTTAAATTTTAAAGAACATAATTCCAAATTCAAATTAGGAAAATGTGTGATTTTCATTTGTTTTTCGTACCGTCAAGATGAGTGAATCTAATGAAGAAATTCGATACATTTTAAATTTTACTACAAAAAAGGTAAAAATGCAACGCAAGCCGCGAAAAAAATTTGCGATGTTTATGGACCTAGTGTAGTGTCTGTGAGAGTAGCACAAATTTGTTTTAAGCGTTTTCAATCCGGAAATTTTGATGTCAAAGATGCACGTCGCTCTGGTCGCCCTAATACGGATAAAATGGATGCCATTTTTGAAAAAGTGGAGCAAGATCGGCATATCAGTAGTTACGACGTAGCTGAAGAACTGGAAATTGACCACAAAATAGTTTTGGCGCATTTGAAAAAACTGGGTACACAAAAAAGCTCGACATTTGGGTACCTCACGAGCTCACTGAAAGAAACCTAATGAACCGTGTACTCATTTGTGATTCTTTATTACGACGTAATGAAACCGAACCATTTTTGAAGAAGCTGATAACTGGTGATGAAAAGTGGATCACGTATGACAAGAACGTGCGAAAAAGGTCGTGGTCAAAGGCCGGTCAGGGCGAAAAATCGATCTAGCTAGGTGTCATATCTGGGAAAAAAATCGTTTTATATTTTCACCGGAGCAGAGCTCCGTCGACCAAGTACTGGTATTGAATATTTTTTTGGACACTTCATATTTGACACTGATGAAAAATGTTCTCCGTCTGGTCTTGAAAAGCGAACGGTTGGCTTGAGACTTTTAGGGCCGGTTACTTGATCCGTAGTTAACTCAACCAATGGTTAAAAATAGTTAAATTTTGGTAAAATGTGTTTGCCATAATGCAAACACATTTTCCATTTTGTTTCACATGAATGAGTTAACATGAATACGCTCAGTCTTGTTAAAACATAGTAACTAATGGCATTTTGGCAAGAACAATTTGCCAAAATTTAACCATTACTTACTATTTTTTATCATTGGTTGAGTTAACTTCGGATCAAGAAATCGTCCCTTAATATTGGTTTAGTTATCATGCCAACTTTGGCTACGGTGACTATTTTTGTTTCCGACGACTACCTACGAGTATATAGGTTACGGGCGTAAGCTCTTCTTCTGGCTAGACTGTTCGCAGCTATGTTCGGGTCGGTTCTAACCGGATGAAGCTGAATACCAGTAAATTACATGGAGCCACTGTCTGTCCGACCTGCACAATCCAGTTACTGGGTAACACAATACCCCTTTAGGGCCGATTTTTAGATCCGTAGTTAACTCAATCAATGGTTAAACAATGGTTGAATTTTGGCTAAATGTGAAAGGCTAAACATGAATGAGTTATACCATTAGTTACTATTTTTTAATATGAATGAGCTAACATGAAAACCGGCCCTTAGTAGCACTGGTTGTCAGACTTACGGGCTTTTTACTACCCGTAACGACTTTCAAA
Organism: Dicycla oo; assembly: GCA_948252095.1. NCBI lineage: Eukaryota > Metazoa > Arthropoda > Insecta > Lepidoptera > Noctuidae > Dicycla > Dicycla oo. The sequence continues at coordinate 19,532,729 of OX411728.1, forward strand.
GGTCTACGAATGACAGCTGGCATGCTTTCCGAGGTACGGAGGGGTCTCCGTATGTAGTGGATGGTCAGCCACCTATGGACCGACCTCAGAAAGCGAGTAAACGTTGCTTGACTTGGGAGATTGACCCGTGCGTCTGTTATTATTTAGCCACGAGCCGCTCTCGAGCATGTGCTTAGGTGTGACTAATGTAACCTATCTTGGTAGTGAAGATATTTGCACAGTGCAGACACGTTAGAATAGGGTTTCTGACTGTTTCATTTAATATTATATTTATATAAACGTTTAGAATGTTTTGTGTATTAATTTATTTTATGTTTATTTGTTATTTATATTTCTTTGCATGCTGCACCGGTTGACGTTAACACGTCAACCTCGGCTGTCGCTAAATACCTGCGCAGGGGCTCTGTCTCGTACAGGGTCGCAGCATTATACTGAGCGATGGCCGATTTAAAAAAAAAGTTTTTTCAAACTGTACCGTGTGACATATCAAATGAAAGGCCTTACTGTGAGGGTTTCAAATATATTTTGGTTATAATTTTAAAATAAACTGTTTTAAATAAGAAAATAGACGAAAATTGAAAATCCTCCGAAACTACCGAGCCAAAAATTTTGAAAAAAATAAAGAAAATAGTTCTATACCTACCTATAGATTACAGGAAAACTTATAAAAAGTCTATGGTCTTAAAATATAATGGTAAATCTCTGAATATTGTGCGTACGAACTCTCATTTGTAGTTGGAATGTATGGGAGAACATGTTTTTCAACTACAATGGTAAGTTTGTTCTTAGGATAAATCCCAACTACGGAACCTTCATTGTGCGTGGTCCGACACGCGGGGTTTTTATGTGAAACATCTAATGCGGCGGGTCAGACCGGCTGTTAGAGTGGCGACGCATCACCACTCATAACTCTGCGACTGACTCGCAGTTACGAAATTATCTTAGTATTGAATTAACATGTATTTTTTAAATAAAGAATTGAATAATGCTATATTTTTTATCATGCCATATTTATATCCAAACCATAAACCAGCCTTTCATGCATTTTATATATAGTTTTATAAATAGTTTCGACGTTTCACATCTGCCAGGCGTCCCGCGACGACGGCTCGGTTTTTTTTGTGTTAGTGTTTTTTATTTACGTTATGTTTACCGTAAATAAACGTATTTTCGTTCTTTCTTTTCTTTATTTGAGGTCAAAGTTTTTTCTGAAACATTATTTTACTTTTGACCAAAAAATTATTGAAATGTTTTCAGTCTATCATATTTTTGTATGACAACGTTCCAACTTATGCGTCATTATTTTAGCATCCAAATGTTTACTGGATAGTTTCCTGGATAACCGAAGAAGTCGAGGACAGCCCAAGCTCAGATGGTTGGATGGCGTACTCCAACATTTTAAGAACTGTTGGAGAGAAATTGGCCGGAAATAGGTCACGTTGGAGAAATATTCTTGACTAGGCTAAAGCCCATCCGTGGCTGTAAAGCCTTAGATGACGATTGATTTATTATTGTATGGATTCGTGGATCTTTGACAGTCGTTACGGGTTGTCAGAACCCCGAAAGTCTGACAACCAGTCTTACCAAGGGGTATAGTATTACCCAGTAACTGGGTTGTGGAGGTCAGATAGGCAGTCGCTCCATGTAAAATACTAGTATTCAGCTGCATCCGGTTAGACTGGAAGCCGACCCCAACATAGTTGGGAAAAGGCTAGGCAGATTGATTGATTTATTATTGTAAAGAGAGGGGTCTTGGCTAAATGGTAACAGCAGCATGGGTCGATCGAAGATTATGCTGTGCTTGCCGAGTTCTATTCGTGGATAGGAGATCATCCACTATATGTATTGGATGATCTCCCATCCAGAAAGTTCGTTAAACCGTTAGTCCTGGCTGTCATTCATAGAGTGATCTTTGATAGTTGTTACGGGTAGTTAGAAGCCCAAAAGTCTGACAACCAGGTATCATGTTACCCAGTAACTGGGTTATGGAGGTCAGACACGCAGTCGCAGTAGCTGCATCTGTTTAGACTGGAAGCCGATCCTAACATAGTTTGGAAAAGGCTAGTCAGATTGACTGATTGATTGATTAACTCTATGTGACGTATCTGAGTTAGCACTCAGATACGTCACATAGAAAATAATAAATAAATAAATAATAATAAATCACATAACTAAATGTGAAAGGGTAAACATGAATGAGTTATGCCATTAGTTACTATTTTTAAATATGAATGAGCTAACATGAATACGAGTACATTCATCTTTAGCCTTTCACATTTAGCCAAAATTCAACCATTAGTTACTATGTTTAACCATTGGTTGAGTTAACTACGGATCAAAAAACCGGCCCTTAAGCGGGTCTTCGTAGTCTGACCACCAGTCTTACCAAGGGGTACCTATCATATTACCTAGTAACTGGGTTGTGGAGGTCAGATAGGCAGTCGCTTCTTGTTTAATACTGGTATTCCGCTGCATCTGGTTAGACTGGAAGCCGACCCAAACATAGTTGGGAAAAGCCTATGATGATGATGATGTTGAAACGTAGGCGGGTTAAAAGTATTTAACATAAACATAAAATATTAATATATCTTGATTTAATGTTAATGGTTATAACAAAACACGTAACATCACGCCTAAGTTCCCCGAACGATTAAGTCCCATGTCCCATAAGATGCGAGCCTATTGCCTTCAACCGGGCACGAATTCAGACTCGGGGCTGCTACTAGGAAATTCCTTATGGAAATCCCAATGACCTCGTGCTTACCAGTAGCAGTTGCGACCACTAGACCAACAAAGTAGACATAACAAACATCTTGGTTTAATATAATAATAATAATAATATCCTGGGACATTTTTTACACGCGGTCGTCTGGTCCCAAACTAAGCAGAGCTTGTACTATGGAAACCAGATAACTGATATACTACATACACTACTTTTTTTTTTTTTGTGTAAATACATACAGTAATTTGGTCCTACTTTGCTCCAATATTTGCTCCAAATGTTGAAAATTATGATTATTTTTAGAAAATCAACTATACAATTTACTTAATGTATTATTTTATGGATATATGTATAGCTTATTTGACAAGTATTTATATAGGGAAATAGATATTATGAAGTATATTATGAATTTATTTTTGACAAATAATACTGAGCAAAATTACCCATGGTGTTGGGTATCTTTGCTCCTAGATATAGTTTCTATGTAATCTCCATTGTTAAAGCTGTTGGAGCAAATTAATGCTTTCCTAATTCATACTCTGCTCCAGTTATAATATGTTTTGCTATTTTGGATGATATAAATTGGTGAGATATGGGTAAAAACGAAAAAATGGATAAAAACGGATGCGTTCATAATTTAATTAATTGTTGCAAAATTTTTAACGTAGAATAGGCGAAAACCTTTTACAGAACAGGAGCATAATTACACGTAGAGGAGCAAAGTAGGACCAAATTACCAGTACTTATATAGATAATTACACCCAGACGAATATCCACATTAATGAATATAACTATTGCTCCATTAAACTAAAAAGGGGTGCACAGCTATAAACACAGCAGGGAAATCATTTTCCATTAGTATTGCCATAAATTCATAATGCATTGTATGACGTATGATTTATTTCATAGGCCATCGGTTTCAGGGTACTAATTCAATTTGTTTTCATTTATATATCGCAGTACTAGGATAATAGTGACGGTGCGAAATCGTGTGATTTGATAAAATCACACGATTCCATGATAATAGAAAATTATTTTAGACTCTAAACCCGCCTGCGGCGGAGCCTAGAAGGAGGGTGATCTTTTTTTTTATAATTGTGTACACAGTCTGGCCATAAATACTGTTACAATTAAAAATAAGAAAGATATTACATTTGAATTTGGAATCTGTCATTTTTATACGATTGTTCATTGGGTTTTTTAATTTTGGCGTCAATACGCCATGGGTGATAAAGAGAACCGAATCGCTGTGATTGCATTACACAAAGTTGGTTTCGGACTTCATCAGAGCTGAAGACTGGCCGTCGTCTAGTCCCGATCTTAATCCGCTGCATTATGATTTATGGTCAGTTTTAGAGAGTACGGCTTGCTCTAAACGCCATGATAATTTGGAGTCCCTAAAACAATCCATACGATTGGCAGTGAAGAATTTTCCCATGGAAAGAGTGCGTGCTTCTATAAATTGATAACTGGCCTCAACATTTAAAGGACTGTATTGCAGCCAATGGAGACCACTTCGAATAAGCTTTTTATATTTTAAATTGTTTTATATTTATGTATTAAACTAACACACTGTAAAAGTAATAAATATTATTTGCAATAAAAAACATTTTTTTTTCTTCGTGACAATATTTATGGCAAGACTAGGTATAATTGTGTTAGTTGTTTATTAAATACTCTGAAAACTAATATTTTTTGATTTTGGCAGTTGATTGAGGCTATACCTGGATATTTAATCAAACCACCTTTGTACAGCACGAACCAGGATTGTTGTGCCACTAGCTTATCATCTTAACTTGGTTGTGTTACACGAATGCCACCCGTTTTTCGTTATTGAAATGTCACAAATCAAATATCACGGGCGACATTCGTGTAACACAACCAAGTTAAGATGATAAGCTAGTGGCTCAACAATCCGGTTCGTGACTGTACCTACGGTTTGAGAAAGAGAGGTCTAATGTACCATTTACGGGTGCAAGTTTATTGCTTAAGGCATACCATAAAATTGAAGCAACAATTGATTGGCATCGTCTAAACAACTCGTACAATTGAGGAGGTTAGGAACAAAAAGTGATAATTCGATATTTTTCCAAATATTTTTTTTTTCTACACTACACCTTGATTTCTATCCACTCTTGGAATGTTTTCGTATCAAAACGATAAAAAAATCAAGAATATCAAGTTTGTTTCAAAAAGTGATAATTTGTTGATATTTTCCTGTTACCTTCAAAATTAATTCTCATTTTTCTCGAAAAAAGCAATCATGTAATTTATCACTTTTTGTTCCTAACCTCCTCAATTGTTGCATGATACAGGCAAGTTAGTTGCCCTTAAGAACTGGTATAGGTGTAAGCAGCACGTACAAAAAAAATACACGTAGGTTTAAAAATAATAATAATAATATCTGATTAAAATTATCTATCATTCAGTCATGAGCGAACGAAACCTGTAAAAAATAATCTTGAGAAGACGTTCAATAAAATGGAATGAATATTAAATATTTGGCAGCGTAAATACGGGTAATATTTGAATCATTGGTACAAGGAGGTGCAACTTGTATGCAAGAATTGCCTTGGTAATAAGTTGTAAAAAGAAATCGAATGCAATTATTGAATAGCAAAAGTTGAATTCAATTATTGTATGCCATTTTATTTAAATCGCACGCGTGTAAACATTTGCATGCAATTCTTGAATGGCAGTAATTGAACGTGCTTTATGGCATGCGATTATAAGTCTTGAACGTTCCAGACACATACAAAAAAAAAAAAAACTTTTTGGCCCGCGTAAATGAAAAACGGAATAAGACTAAAACTATTATAAAGGAAGGCAATAGGCTTGCCCCCTATTTTATGGGACTTAAACATAACTGGCGAAATGTGGGTGTAATATGTAGGTAGTGTGGAGCTTCTGACTCCACTGGGGGAAGAGCTAAATAAGAAAAATAACAGATTGAGACGCAGTAACGTATTATACAGGGTAAAATTGAATTCATGGGCAATATATTAAGGGGTCATTGTACTCATCAGCTGTATCCTACATTTTGACGAGTTGCGAAAATAAATGTATGGAACAGCTGACTTTTTTTTCGCAATTTCAGGTTTGTTCCCATAGTAAAAGTTGTTCATAATGATGAGTAAAATGACCCCTTAAAATATTACCAATGAATTCAATTTCATCCTGTATTTTTAAGTTGAAACGATACAATATTCGGAGGAAATCGCGCACTTCTTAAACTACACTGCCCTAGCTCAAGCCGAACTACGGCCTAAAACAACAAAACGAACTACCTTTTTAGGGTTCCGTACTCAAAGGGTTAAATGGGACCCTATTACTAAGACTCCGCTGTCCGTCTGTCGCCGTGAACCGTGATAGTTAGACAGTTGAAATTTTCACACATGATGTATTTCTGTTGCCGCTGTAACAACAAATACTAAAAAACAGAATAAAACCCTTCGTGCGCGAGTCGACACCTCTGCCTAGCCGCGGAAAACAGGCGTGATGTTATGTTACTGTGCTATGAACAATGCTAGATGTATCCATTTTTCATTTAAGGTGAAAGGGGTAGCCCGCGAAATTCAATTTTTCTTACGTTTTTTGCAATTTGCAAGTCAGTGTTAAGTTGTATGTAAAATAAAGTATGATTCGCGGCCGTAACAAATATTTATTTACAGAATTATAATCATTAGAATCAGTAATACAACTCCTTAAGTTAGTATAATCCTCAAATGTCAAGATTTCATGAAATAGTCATTCATTAGGATTACCAGCACCCTAATTGCGTAACACACTATCGATTGGAATTTGAATCATTTTGAAGCAAAATGCTAATCCATTGCTTCATATGTTCGAAAATTTTGTCTCGTCAACAACCTAAATAGCGCAATGAATGTTGTTGAACTGTCAAAATGAAACCGATTCTGACTGATGGTATGTTACGCAATTAGGGTACTGGTCTTAAAGAGTTGTATTGATTATGTGACTGTCTGTCACTTACTCCAATTTTATATTAAAATATTATATTATTACTTTAAGACAGCACATCTTTCGAGTCACTTGGAGACATAAATTATCTATTTAATGTGAGGCAAAGTCTCAGAAACGGTCGACAGGACGGATACAATAAGTCAATCAATTTCTAAAGGACTGTAAAATATTCTATTTGTAATTTCAAATGACGCGAGGCCCATTAGACAAAATTATAAGAACGCATTGGACAACGGACATATGGTCATAAGGCAATGGTCTCACCGTCGGCGAGCGACGGGCAGCGAGTGTGTAGTTCTAGTGGGTTTGTCGCTGGGCTATCGGCGAGTGTCCGAGTGCGATGGGCGCAAGGGTTTCAGTCGGTAGGTATTTACATGCCTACCTATAGCTTTGCTATCTATAATATAGGTATATTGTAAGGTTTATAACTCGTTAAATTAACAAGAACTGCCACTACACAAATGCTATTATAAAATACATCGTAGTCGTCGTCTGAACTAGACAATGATAGTTCTAGTATTTGTTCTGAATCCATAAAATATGCGTCTATTTTGGTCACTTCCTCGCTAGCAGTATGACAACTGCCTAACTTAACTTGTTCATGGGTTAAACCCTGAAACAATTGAGGAATAAACAAAGGGTATTAGGGTTAGAAGGCAGGAGGCTGAAAGGTTCGCGGCCGAGGCATGGGGATTTTGGTGAGGGCAGTTGGTTTTGACCACTAGAGGAGACGGACGTTAGAGTCTAGGCTAGTCCAGTTAGGAGACTTGGTGAATACCAAGAGGCTATAATATTTAAGTGAGCTGTCGCAAGACAGCGAGTATTAGTTATTATGTCAAAGACAAGTCGGTTTTGACCACTAGAGGAGACGGACGTTAGTGTCTAGGCTAGTCAAGTTAGGAGACTTGGTGAATACCAAGAGGCTATATATAAGTGAGCTGTCGCAAGACAGCGAGTATTAGTTATTATGTCAAATAAATTGGGTTTTGACCACTAGAGGACACAGACGTGATAGTCTAAGCGAGTTCAGTTAGGTTATGTAGTGTGAGGCCAGGCTAGTGGACTGGTAAGTGCGTGAAGGTGAGACGTCCAAGAGGTGACAAGCAAGAGGTGATACTGGTAATACCTACAGTATTTTAGTAAGTGAATTTCTATATAGATCCATCCAAGGAGTTATTCGGTAAGTGTCAACTTTAATTAACTTTAATGTTAGTAATAGTACGTTAACTTTAAACTTAGTAGTACGAGTAGGTATTTACTTTTCCACTATAACGATTCTTAGAAGATTGATTTGTATTGAGACTATAATAGGTAATAGATAGCTGATATCTCTGATGAGCTATTAATGATCATTTATTTCAGCATGGCGAAAATACTCTTACTTTATATCGTAATTTATAATTAATGCTATTTTCTCTTGAACCATGTGTCCACCTCCGAATCCATACCTTAGCAGAAGTCAATCACTTGCAGTTGGTTATAGGGAATCGGTGAAAGCCTTTCTCGACAAACTAGACTTATTACGATTGACGACAATTCCTGACTGAGAATCTAAAAAAGGCAGAACCGAAAACACTCAGTTAATTTAAATCAGACTCGGCTATAAAGCCTGTAATTGCGTTATAAAACAACCAAATGTAGGTGATGATTACTGTTTCCAAAAAGGTCTCGCCACAGAAAGCATTGCGTGGGATCTGTTGTAAGCACATTTCAGGGAGCGCGGGTTAGGAATCACTGGTAGGCTTCACTGAATACCTCAAACTGAATTGATAATCGTTTTAATAACGCTAGGGAACATGTCTCGGTAAAACCCCCTCGCCCGGCCGTTGGTAGGCCTATTACTGAATCGACACTCTTTATCGAGACATGCAATTTGGACGCAAAGCCGCTAATAGCCGCACCGCATCCTCTAAATGGGGCAGATTAAAGAAATGTGAAGTGACGATATACCATTTCGGCTCGCACCAGATTTGATCGCAATGAATTCTGCTAGAGACTGAGTCTACGGTACGCTTGTGCTAGTCTTGTGTTATTCTAGTAGAAGGGGATAGGCCGCCGTAAGGCATTCCATTAGTACGCGTTTAAAAATACTCTATACTTGTCTTCCTCAATGGCTGTAGAACTTCGCAGTACTTTGTCATAGGATTGAGTAAGACATTTTATTTACTGCTTAGGAGACGTGTCCTATTAGAATCGTATTAGTGTCCTCAGAGGTACTATGCTTAGACCTAACAGAACACGTATTGAGACAAATTAACGTTGTAAAACGGTTTCCCAGTCTCACTGAAATGGGTATATAATAAGCAGACATATTAACGTAGCTATTAATAATGAATAAAAGCGCAAGCGTAACGATCCCCTTACCCTTACACATCAACAGGACTGAGTTGCAGATATCAGCTCCCACCTGCGAGTGTGGAGATGCTGTAGGCTGATAGGTTAATTGAGTTTCATTTAATTAAACAGACTGAGATGTGTTACTGGGGAGTTTGTTGCGCCACTTCTTCTCCCCAGTCCAAACACTAGGAAGTGGTGAAGGGTGATGCGTATTGTCTGTCTATAAACCTTCAAGAGTTAATCCACAACTCTATGAAATAGTGACCATTGAGTCTTGATCTTCTATAACTATTTATTATCCAAATAATGATTCTTGAGTTTCGATTCCCAACTCTATTATCAAGTAATTCTTGAATGTTGTATTCTTTATCTTAGACCAATAATTCAGTCAGACTGACATGAACACGGTGTCTTGCAGATATGCTTGTTGTGCAAGGGGTGAACTTCCAGGGGATTGGGTGACCACATATATTTAATATTCAGTCCAAGGACTGATAGGGACCATGTCTCCTTGGGAGCATGATGTTGACGCAATGCCGCTGGAACTGGCCGCCCCGTAGCTAGACAAGGACGGTCGCTCGGTTACCGCAGTGAAGGCCGCTTCGTCACGGATATCAGTTCGAGAGAACTGCTAGGGACCATGTCTCCTAAAGAGCATGTGCAGACTCAATGCCGCTGAACAGCCGCTTGTGTCACTATGGAAGTTTCGCTCTAAGTGCTTCGAGTGTAGATGTGAGGTGTCGTGTGAGTAATGACTGACCCATTTACCTGTTACGCCAGCGTAAGGGTACCTACTCACAACTTTATATAATAATATACTTTGCACCCCATTATCATTTATTAGCTTTCTAAACCCACATCCAATGTATTTTCATGACTATTAATCCCTAAAGTTTTATTCACGATTTCTTTCAATCCTTCTTGCCTTATCAATGGGACAAGGCAGTTTAGCTTACGGGAGGTCATTCATTACTATCGGTGGGAGAGTGTCCAGTCGGGAGACGAGCTCTACAAGGTAGTGCGGGGTGGAGCACTACCTTTTCCCCATAGGGGAAACTGACCTAAACACTAATATTGACATAATTAGGAAAAACGAAATTTTTATCAGCCTGGGGTTCGCTACGCCTCATCACAATTACTTTAATTATTAAAATTATGTAAATACATACATGCTACGGCCGTGAGTCACATTTTAATCAACGTTCAACCTAATACTGACTTGTAAATTGCAAAAACGTAAGAAAGTTTGAATTTCGCGGGCTACCCTGACGCTTTTGCCTTAGCTGGAATTCTCGAATTACCTCGGACCAAAGCATTTGAACACAATAAAGGAATAGATTCGAGCGGTTCGCTGCAAACTGCAATATACGAGTGGCTAGTCATCATTCGGTTTTGTGTCGACAATCAAATGGATTCCGTTTCACAGATCCAGTTCGTACAGTCATGAGCATAAATCATACGTATTTACGTACAGTTATATGGTATATGCCATGTGTATATCCAGAATTCTATACAATACGTAGACATGGCGTAAGGCGTAAAGGCTTACGTAGTACGTACGCCTTTACGACTGCCTGGGAGTATATGTTTTTCAACAACAATGTTAAGTTTGTTCTTGGGATAAATTCATCTCAACTACGGAACCCTTCATTGTGCGTGGTCTGACACACACTTGGCCGGTTTTTTTTGTAAGTGCCTTAAAAAAATATAGAACCTCAACTTCACTATAAAATGCAATTTATAATTATTATAAATATGTTTTAGCCTTAGTGTAGAATGTCGAGGTATTGTAGGCTGTATTATAACATGGTTTAGCATAAAACCTCCGCGAATTAAAGCTCCGTTTAAACGGTGCAAGTTTCCAGACCGTTCAATAGCAATAATCGCATGGCAAAAAGCACGTTCAATTGTATTGCCATTCAAGAATTGCATGCAAGTGTTTACACACGTGCGATTCCATAAAATGGCATGCGACATACACCCAACCATTTCATAGCCATTTTGTACACTTCGCAAAGAATCGCAGTTGTGATTTGAATGAATATACGGACAATTTAAGTTCGTAGTCCATTTGATGAATACTTTGCGTTGCTAATTTTACTGCATAAAACAATTCTCATTTTTATGATTTGTAATTTGAGAGTTCAAGAGTCAAAATTGAGAAGATTAGGTACCTACTCAGGGTCTTTCGTAATAAAATTTGCACTCTCGGGATTATAAAAAATACGTTTTTTTTTTTATAAAATTTCTTATAAAATATAAGATAATTTTAGATTGATGGATGGATGTAATTGAGTATGGTAAAGAAAATAAAAAGAAGCAAGTTTTAAGAAAAATAGAGCTATATAAGGGCAAGATTAATTTTCTTTCAAACATCAAGACATTGTGATGAAAATACATTCGTTGAATCTTTTGTATGAGAAAATTAACTCTAATTTATTCTAATATAAAAAGGCAATTTTCTTGAAAGTAAGCGTAGCGACACACCTGTCGAAAATTACACGACTGAAGTTCGGCAAAATTACGTCGTCTAATTAGTATTCTATACTAGACTCGGCGAATTGCTGTCGCCAGAGATTAATACAGATGGGACACTCCGCAAAATCATTTAAATAAAGAGCGACTCTTGCTACGACACAATAAAGTGCAATTCAGGTCGTACAACGGTTATTACCTACAGTTATATTCACCTACAAGTTGCCTCTCTTTCTAACGCGTGACTCTTATACCTTCTGACCGCGGTGAATTGGCCCAGTGAGATAGGACCGCCGCGTACTTGTAGCTTCATACCTAAACTGCGGAGTGTCCCATCTGTATTAATCTGTGCCGTCGCATAATTGAAGACAAATATATCGCTACGCTAAACATACACATAAATCTACCTACGTTTAAAATAACAAAAACTCTTGTTAACCCAACCTGTTACACCGATGGCGGTGTGTACTCCTGAACGAGGTCTCACAGACTGCAGTCCTCGACAGCCTGGAGCTGCAGGTCGGATGAAGGGTTCCTCGGCGGCAGCATAAGTACCGGTTGAAGTGAGACCTGAAGACTCCACTCACGCAGTACAGGGCTACTGGATTCACGCAGGAGTTCAGGAAACTGGGAAGAAGAAATTTATGTTAGTGTATCTTTCCGACTAGATAGATTACGTCATCGTAGCGAAGGGGTCCACGTTACCCCTTGTGACCATGGCCCTAAGTAACTAGGTTGTGAAGATCTAATGGGTAATCCCACAACGTATATATATACATATATATTACTGGTTGGATTTGCTAAGACTGGAAACCGACCCCAACATACCTACATAGTTGGGAAAGGCAAGGGCCATGGTAATAATAGATTATACGTCGTTATTTCCAGATTTAGGTACTTAATGTTAAATTATAAGAAGGAATGATGTTAATCTGTTGCTTCTTAAAATCAAAAGTGTATTGCTAAATTACAGTCCGTATGTCCAATGAAATTTAATATATCCCAAAATATTACTCCCAAAATGCTCCCAAATTACGTCATCTGTACCCCTCGTGAACTTTAGCGTCAGGAAGACGGAATGTGACATAATTCAAACAGATTGTTTGACCTGTCCCATAAATAACACCAGACTTTCATATATCAAGGTTCCCTGCGTACCTAATCTCCGCAAAGAGCGACAAAGTCAAGGGGATGGGTCACGAACGCTTTGTCTAGTCGACGGTACTCGAGTGAAGATATGGTAAATATTCTAGTTTACTGAGTTTTATTGACTCGGAGGCATATAATGTGACGCTTTTTATGAAGGAAAATTTAAAAACTAGCTCTTTTGGCATCTTCGTCATGACGATGATCCCATTTTCTATTCTTTAAATATGATTTCACCAAAATTCAGCCACGTCGACAGCGTTAGCGTTGGCCTGGCAAAGGTCCCCAAAAAAGGTCGCAAAGGGACCTTTGCGAGGCCAATGCTCGTGTTCTGAAAGCATAGTGCAGGTGTTGTTGCAAAGAGAGTACGACAAGAGGTGAGACAGGGTGAAACTTGTGTTATCATTCTCTTTGTTTCGTTGTTACAATTAAATCTTATCATTAAAATCTGAAACTGAACTTCTAATTGGACTTAATTTACTTTCGAAATATTTACCAAACTCCTTGACAACGTCATAAATTTTGAGCTTTCACCCGAAATAATTAAAACTAATTAAAATCATCCCATCGACTTTATTAAAAATGATAAAGGACATTTAAAAATAGCGTTTATTTAACATCTTAAAAGGGACTTCAATCGTGTTTAGAATAGAAACTGGCCAAATTAATTTTGATAATATTTCGGAACTTTTAATTTATAGGGTTTGATGTCCCCCGTTCTAAATTCTAGAGCTGTTTTCCCAGTAGTCATTTTAGTCGTAACAACGGTAGTTAAAATTGACGCTAGATTAGGTCACGTACCTAAGGCAGAAGCCCATTATCCTTAAGGCGTGTATCCAATCGTTGTAATCAGTCTGCGCCGTCGGAGACAGATGGAACCACAGCTCTAATGCGTGGTACGGCAAGAAGCAGATGAAAAATACTGAAACAAACAATGGTAATGTAGCAAAATAATGCACTGATTGCCAATTATTTTGGTTATTAAGTTTAGGTGTTAATTCTATGAATATATCAAGCTATGCACGTAGTAAAGGTTTAATCATCATCATCATCGTTATTTCAGTCCAAAAGACATCCACTGCTGGACATAAGCCGCCCCCAAGCACCGCCTCTTCAACCGGTTCTGTGCTTGAATATCAAAGACTAATAAAATTCTTAAGGCCGCGTTCACACGAAGCGTATAGTCGGCCACCAACGTCAACTGTGATCGTCAAAGTCTATAATCGGTGTAAAAAGACGCTTAACGAAGCCGAGAGTTACTTGTTCTCCCCGTCATTATAATCATTTTTAGGGTTCCGTACCATAATGGTAAAAAGGAATCCTTATGGTGTGACTCAGTCTGTCTGTCTGTCTGTCTGTCACAGTTGGATATCTCAAGAACTGCCAAAGCTATCTACTTGAATTTTAGAATAGTTTTAGATAACGTGTGCCCAACTATTTTGAAAATAAGCAAGTTTTTTTTTGCAACAGGTACTGAAAGGGGTCTTAAAAATTCAAAATGGGGCTGCTAAGGCATGTGGGTATCATATGAAATAACGCTGTTTGCACATTCTCAAACATTTTTTGATTATTTTTTTAGGCCGCATAGTTTTCGACTTTTGATGAAAAATGTAAAAAAAATAACAGGAAAAATAATAATAAAAAAAAAAAATAATATATAAAAAAACTGTGCTATTTAGAGACATCAGGTGCGCGAGTCCGACTCGCCCTTGACTGGTTTTATTTTGTTATTTAGGTCAAAGTTCCAATTTTTTTTTACGATCATGCACCCATAAGTACATTTTTCCGCGTGCGTTACATTGCGCACTGCCATTACAGCGATTTTTCACTCCAAAAATAAAAGTCATTTCCCAGCAATATCTTTTGCTCAATGTTATAGTTTGATATACAAAATGCGCAAATAACGGCCATGCGATGGGTTTTGCGTATGAAAAAAGGTTAGCTGTCAACTGACTGTCAAAATTGCAGCATCCTACTGTCGAAGCACTCGAGGAGGCGGCGGCGTCTGCATTCTATTACAGGAATATTTGGAATATAAAGAAATTTGTGTTATTAGAGATATGTCTATTGAATATTGTGTAGAAATTTGTGCAATAGAATTACCAAAAGAAAAAATACTTATTATAACTATTTATTGGAATAGAAGAGAGGAAGAAGTATTTATGTGCCAAATAAAAAAACTTATGTATTTCATAAATAGTAAGTACAGTAAACATAATGTAATATTAGGTGGAGACTTAAATATTAATATTTTAGATAGCAGCTTAAAAACTAACTTATTTTTAGATCTCATGTTAGAATACAAATTCATGCAACATATAAAAGAACACACACGTATTTCACAAACTACCTCAACATGTCTAGATTTGATATTCACAAATTTTAATACAAAGAATAACTACACTACAGTAGAAGAATTAGGTTTCTCTGATCACAATGCTACTATTTTTCACATGCAACTACAAAACACTAAAAATAATAAGAAAGTAACTTGGTACACGAGAAAGAGATTATATAATGAAGAAAACATTAATAAATTCAAATCCGAAATTAGTAAACAAAAGTGGCAGGATATAATAACAACTAACAAAAACATTAATGAAAACTATACAAATTTTAAAAATATATTACAAAACATCTTGAATTCATGTATACCTAAAATAAAAATTAAATTAAAAACTAAATTTAAAAAATACTGGCTGACTAAAGGTATCAAACTAGCTTGTAAAAACAAGAGATTACTTAAAACTATTACGCTCAAAACAAATAACCCTATACTAACACGGTACTATAAAAAATACGAAAAAACCTTAAAAAAAACTGTAACAACATCAAAAAAACTACAATATATAAACAAAATGAGGACATCAACCAATAAAGTAAAAACGATGTGGAGTATAATAAACGAAAGAACGAATAAAAAAATAAAACAAGATAAAAACAATCTGAAACTACAAATAAATAACAACACTATAACCGAACCAAAACAAATAGCTAATATTTTTAACGACTTCTTTGCATCAATAGGCGAAAACACTTGTAGTTCCGGCACCGAACCGAAGGGAGCCCCGGTCGTTTGTCCCACAGAAAATTCCATGTTCCTCAGCCCAGTAGATGGGCATGAAATAAATCAAATAATTAAAAACCTACGAAATAAAAAAAGCTACGGTGTAGACGAAATGCCTCCATTCCTGCTTAAGATTTGCGCAGATGAACTAACACTACCTTTCTACTTACTAATTAACCAATCTTTTGAAGAAGGAAAATTCCCAAAAGAACTTAAAACAGCTTTAATTAAACCCATCCATAAAAAGAACCAAAGAACAGACCCCAACAATTATCGCCCTATTGCCCTACTTCCCACAGCATCTAAAATATTTGAAAAGGCAATGTGTAAACGAGTATACTCATACTGCGAAAAATATAAAATATTAGACGACTGTCAAAATGGTTTTCGTAAAAACAGATCCACAACTTTGGCAGTCTACAAACTTATACAAGAAGCCTTAAATATAATAAATAATAAAAAGTACGCTATAGGTCTACTATTAGATATGACCAAGGCATATGATAAGGTGCAATTCGGAATACTCCTAAATAAGTTACATGGAATCGGAATCCGTGGAAATGCCTATAAATGGTTTGAATCTTATCTGAAAGATAGAGAGCAAGTTGTCGAGATAGAATATTTCAACAATAAAACCAAAGAAATATTACAAATAAAATCCAATGTAAAAGCCATAAATGCATCAATCCCTCAAGGGAGTGTCATAGGGTGTCTCTTATTCCTCATCTACATAAATGATCTTCCTAAAACAATAAATGGTCCGTGCGTATTGTTTGCAGATGACGTATCTATACTCACCTCTTATCAAATAAACGAAAATTTAAACTACAAACTAAGTACCCTCATTTCAACAGCTATAAATTGGATAAATAACCACAACCTAGAAATAAATTTCACCAAAACCAAACTAATTACCTTCCACCCACATCAAAGAGACCCTATAAAAATTGACTACACTTATAATAATACCAAACTAGAACAGGTTAAAAATTTCACTCTCCTAGGATTGTCAATAGATGAACACATAAACTGGAAATCCCACATTCAAAAGATTAGAGCAAAACTTTCTAAATTTACCTACGCCTTACGCGAAATAAAGAAAACCACCAACTTCCAAACGGCACTGGCCACCTATTATGCATACGCCCAAGCGTGGCTCAGTTATGGGATCATACTTTGGGGGAACAGTACTGATTCACATACCATATTTACCCTACAAAAGAAACTAATCAGAATACTTACAAATATAGATCAATTAGACAGCTGCAAACCACAATTCCAAAAGCACAAAATACTAACACTTCCTTGTTTATATATTCTAGAAATTTGTAAATTTGTCCGAAAATACCCAGATTTTTATAACACCCGCGAAGAAATTCAAAATAAATATAACTTAAGACATAAAAATAGATTAAATTTACCAACATCAACACTTAAATTACATTCTTCCGGTCCTTTAGTAAGCTCCATCAAAGTTTATAACAATCTTCCAAAGAACATAAAAGATGAACCTAAAACTACAATATTTATTAAAAAATTAAAACAATTCCTCTATACTAAATGTTATTACACAGTAAGAGAATACATGGAAGACAAATCGTTTAAGAAATAAAACAAAATATACTAGTATAGCTAAGGAAATAAAAATTGCATGACAAGCACACACATACAACACATACATACACGCACACACATACACTCATAAAAAACACACACACACACACCCAACGCGCGCACTCACCCACACACACACTGAGACGTACACACACGCACACAAAAATGTTGCCAAATGTTAAATATAATTATTAAAAATTTTTGTAATGACTACATAGTTCTTAAGTTTCTCTCCGAACCTCTTTAAGCTGTGCCCTTCGGGTCCATATTGTGTCTATACTTTATGTAATTTGTACCACCTGTTATGTAACATATGGAATGCTAATAAAGATTTGAGTATTGAGTATTGAGTATTGACTGTCCAACGTTCTTCATACATTCTCACAGTCTGCGGCTGATATTTATGTTTGATGTGAACACGGTCTAAGGGCGAGGCCAAACGAGTGTTATATTGTGAGACGTGAGTCGCGTATTTTGAGTACCGCAATTGACGTTCAACTGAAATCTGGTTAGGCTGCTAGACGGACGGACGTAACTCTCAACTTCAGTTGCTATCCAACGTTTGTACGGGGTGCTTGTGTCGACTCTCGCGTATTCTGTAACTGACACTTGCCTTGCTCCCCTCCCCCACCCCGAGCGCAATCTGGTTGAAATAATGCGCGTGAATCAGCAGACAACTCATTTTGGGTCGCCGTGTGATACAAACAGGACTTTAGTATGAAAACCGAATGCAGCGTAAATTCCGCGACTCATTTTACGCGACTCACAGCTCAAAAACTTATGCTCGTCTGGCCTCACCCTAAATCTGAAAAAGAGTAAACCAACTACCTATTTTGACTTGATTTTGTCTAAAATATATTCTTTGTAACCGTAATCAGTGGCAGCTTAGAATGTTAATGAAAGAGTAATAAGCTTAACAAAAGTTACTTGCGACCAATAGACCAACAGTTCTCGCTATTCCCTGAAATGATACCGAGAACAAACTTGAAAAGCGTTTATACATAGCGGTAATCATTTATACCCACCCTGGCGTTAATAAGAGATTATAGGCACGCTAATTTCGTAACATACTATCAGTCGGAATCGGTTTCATTTTGACAGTTCAACAACATTCATTGCGTGATTTTCGTTGTCGATCAGACAAATTTTTTGAACATATAAAGCAATGGATTAGCAATTTGTTTAAAATCCCTATTAATAGTGTGTTACGCAATTAGGGTGCTGCTACCCAAGACTTGAAAATTCACAACTCAAAATCGCTTCAAACTTGCTACAGAGTTTCAGCTCTGTTACTATGTAAATTTTAAACCAACCAAGTTCCTTCTAATAAATATGAAAATGGATTACCTTGTCATTAGTTTCCAGTAGCCCAAACTTTTAAGATGAATGGGCTATGATTTTGAGATTAATCTACGCCTATTCTTCTACCTACATCGAAACATATGATAAATTAAAGCGGCTTTTCGTGTCTGTCTGTGTGACCGCGATGTTCTTATAAACTCCTCAGCGGATTTTGACGCGGTTTTCACAATCATTTATAGATTTTATTCCACATGTGTGTACAATAATGAAATCTTCTAAACTAAATAGTCTTAAAAACCTTGCGAAACAAGGGCGGGTCGCTAGTTACTATATCATAAAACAAGTCGGTTTTCGTGTCTGTCTGTATGTGCGCTTGGTCACGGTAATGTTGTCTAACAGTATTGTGACTCAACCCTGTTCTTGAAATAAATACCTACAGCCGCGCGGTACATAAGCACGCGATAGGGCTGCCCGCCTACAGTATTTTAGGCAGTGTCAGGTTAACATCACGAGAGGACTGCCAAAACCACTTGTCGCGGTATTTTGACCAGAAGTCCCAAAATTTCTATAGCAATGGGATCATGTCCCTACCTACAAGATGGCAAAAAGATTTCGAACAAAATGGTACCTACATACTTTAGTTAAATGTAAATAAACTATATTAAAAAATGTTTTGAATTTTCTTAAAAAATGCGAAGAAACTTTTTCCCCAACCTATTATTTAACTTAGAAATAGCATACCCTGTTGGTCTAGTGGTCGCAACCGCTGCTTAACTGCTGAACATGAGGTTCCGGGTTTAATCTGGGAATTAAACCCGGAACCTCATGTTCAGCAGTCGGGCAAAATGTTATTGGTTTATTCCATTTGGAATAATAATAATAATAAAGCTTTATTTGCCATTACAAACATACCGGAGAAGACACATACTGAGCACTTATAAAACAATAAACAAGAAATAGATTAATGACCCCCATACTAGGAAAATCCTGTGTTATGGGGGCATCAAACCGTCCATTTAATGCTAGACAATGTTGTTTTAAAAGTAGAATCTAAGACATTAAGGCATTTTCCTAAAAAAATGTATTTATTCAATAGAAGTTTTATTAATAAAAATTACCAACAAACATCGGTGTCAGAAGGAGTTGAGTTTAAGAGATGTGATGTTTTTGAAAGTGTGGTGTGGTGTGAAGGGTGTGTATGAGGGTAGAGGAGTATTGGGAGGTGTGTAAGGTTGGATGATATGTTGTAACTTGTGGGTGTGGTGTATGGTAAAATGAAGTATGATTTCTGAGTGGAAGATAAACAGCTAATATTGAATGATTACAAGATTGGAGGTTTAATCAGTGTTTCTGTTTCATCATAATCTAGCGACAAAAGGTAATCTTTGATAACGAGTCTGCATTGATGCGCGTTTAATGTGTGGATGCCAAGTTTTGTGTGTAGTTTATTATAAAGCAAAGAACTCAAGAATGGGAAGTGACGTTTAGCAAAAGTTAAGTTTACTTGTAATTTGGCACAAACGGGAATTGGTCTTCGTCTTTGAGTGAGACTAGTGGTTTCGAGAGGTGGAAGAGTAGAGTGTTTACGCATAATTAGACGAAGAACAAACAGCTGCCTAACAGTTAAAGCATATAAAAATAAAGTTGAAGAGTCGGATAACGACGAGGCTTGCCCAAGAGAACCTTAATTACAGCACGTTGCGCTCGCTCGACTTCTATTATGGTAGTCTTAGCGGCCCCGCCCCAGGCAGTGATGCAGTAGCTCACAATTGACACGCAGAGTGCGGTGTAAACCGTCCTAAGGGTATTAATGTGAGCCGACAGTCTTAGCTTTTTGAACACAAAAATAAGTTTCCTAATGCGAGATGACAGGGATTCCAGGTGTATTTTCCATGATAGGCAAGCGTCGAGTTGCAGTCCGAGATATTTCACAACCGGAACTCTGTTCACGGTAGAACATGTACAGTCGCCATCTTGGATGTCACATAGATGTGCTTTGATCGTGATCGAGTTTTCAGGCGGTTGGGTAGAGGGACGAGCACTGAACGTGACCAATTTGGTTTTATCTATATTCAAAGTAAGACTATTTTTGGATAACCAAAAGATAATTTGCCTCAGGACTGATTCCGCGATATCTGTTGTCGCCTGCCAGTCGTCCCCGTATATAACAATCGCCGTGTCATCAGCATAGGACACTACATGTGCACATGGATGGAAGAGCTCACAGAGCTCATTTACGTAGATGGAGAAGAGGAGTGGACTAATCAGACTTCCCTGTGGCACACCAAACTCTACCGATTCATCCCCACTTATATGATCACCCACCTTGACACATTGCGTTCGGCCGGAAAGAAAGCTCTTGCATATTCTGAGAGCGAAACCTCGCATTCCCATCGATTCCAGCTTAGATAGGAGGATAGGGACAGAGACGGTGTCAAATGCCTTAGAGAGGTCTAAGAATATTCCTAGACACTTAAACTTTTTTTCAATTTTGTCTACTATACAATTAAGTAAAGAAGACACAGCATCTTCTGTGGATAAGCCCTTACGAAACCCGAACTGATTTTTCGAGATAAGGTTGTATTTAGTCAAATAGTTGTTAAGGTTCTTATAAAGTATTTTTTCTAAGATTTTTGAGATGACTGGAAGTACCGAAATTGGACGGTAATTATTGACACTGCCTCTGTCACCAGATTTGTGTACAGGGTAGACCAATGCCTTTTTTAGGGCACCTGGGAATATGCCTGTAGACAAGGAGAGATTGCAGATATGAGTTATTGGTGGGGCCAGTATTTTGCTAGCAGCTTTAAGTAGCTTAGGGGAAATACCATCCCATCGTATTGATGGCATAGACTAGCCCCCGGTTTCATGGGACTTAAACATAACTGGTGAAATGTGGGTGTAATTTAGGTGCACCTCTGTCTGTGCCTTATTATTATTATTTTTTTTTTGGGTGGGAAATCATCAATTAACATCTCCCGCTCTGGGCAGAGCGGGAGATGATATTAGACTTTTACCGACTAAAACCTACCCGTGTTCCTTTAGTGGCCTGTTCCAGGGCCACGGTAACTCTTTCAAATAACACGCGACCCTGGCCGTCATCGGCCCTAGCGGACCCTATCAATTAGTGCTGACATCTCTTTGAGGCGCGCGTGGAACACAACGCGCTGTCGATACGATCCTGATCTTTACCGGACGGCGAACCACCCATTTCTCGCCGTCCGCAACTTACGGTGGCTGGAAATCGGCCCTCAATTCTCGACGCCCTGGGCGTCTCCTGCGGCGACTAGGGGCGTGAGGGCGAAAAGATTGCCTCTCCCCACGCGTTCCGCCTCCTCCTTCGCTAGCATTACTGCATCGCAGAAGATGGTGACGGCTTCCCATGCATTCTCGACGCAAGAGATCGCCTCCGCGTGGACGCGGTAGTGCTCTGCCCAAGCCGGACAGAACTCGACCGTATGCTCCACCCTGTCCTCCGGGCAATCCATCGGGTGTTATCATTGTGTATCGGGTGTTATCGTTTCCTATCGCCTTATCCGGAACAGGAACCTCCCGAAGCAAACGTGTCCGGTGAGGACCTGCGTCAGGCGGCAGGTGAGGACGCCGTGGCACCTCTCCAACCACTCCTCCGCAATTGTGGTGTACCCACCTCTGTATGTGCCTAATGTCATGTTAGAAATAGCATGTGGTTTGGCGTGTCCCCACGTCAAAGCAGATTGCTCCCGGGCGGAGCAGGGTCGGGTCGCTAGTTAATACTAATTCATTTTTAATCACTATTATCGATTTGGAACGTTAGATTAAATTAATTGCTTCATCGTTTTTCTCGAAGGAATATTAAATTCCAAGGATTAATCAACGTGGATTGAAGGCGTTTAAGAAGTCTGAGTGGATTTTTTCTATTGTCAAGAATAGGCGGTATACAGTTTTGTTTTTTTTTTATATTTTGAAATGGTTGCAGAATGTTCAACTTGGTGTTGGTCAGATAGGCAGTCGCAAGTTATAAAATACTGGTATTCAGCTGCGTCCGGTCAGACTGGAAGCCGATCCCAGCTCCCTACTATGGGATAAGGCTAGGAAGATAATGAGTTGCAGAATGTAAAATATTTGGCAAAACAAAATGTCAATTCTAAAGAAAAAACCAACGCAATTTAACAAAACAATAAATATATTCGAAATAACTGGTTTACACTTTTAATTTTCCCGTTCGCCACAATTTCCAATGTATCAGGTAAAATAATCAGTAAGCCTATAAATTAGGGCTCACCGACAATTCTGGCTCACTGCCATTTTATTAACCGGCTGAGCCCCTCCCGATTTTCCTAATCGCATATATTCTGGATTCTGGGTAAGTAGTCAATTCTACGTCAGCTTTATGACTGCTTTTCTAGATAAATGGCTGAAGTTCTCTTTGAGCTAATTTTATACATAGGGCCGGTCCTGCTGCACGGTTTTCACGACTTTACATAATATCGATATTTCTAGAGTTTATTTAATATATTATTAAGGTTTCGTTTAACTTGGTATCTTCCGTACTAAATTCTCTAATTGTCATTGATAGAAAATTCATCAAAATCCATTGTGTAGTTTAGATGAACTATGCGGTCACACAGACAGACGTGAAGAGTGCGTTTGTTGTATACTATGTATAGATTAAGTTAAATTTTTCAGATGTAATATATTACAGCGGCTATTTTTTACCAGTTGAACTGCAAACATACACAACATTTTTGCAAATGTGTGTGTGTGTGATAAAAATAAATAGATTGCTGAAACGAAAGCGAAACGTGTTCGATAAGTCATAAGAAAATTAAATATAATGACCTTTATGTCCTTCGGTCTGTTATTCGGATTGTTATTGTTTCCTCCAATTTTAATATTTTACTTTTCTTTTTTTTTATTATCTGCATTTTATTTAAATAAAATAAATACGGACTAATAAACTATACCTAATTGTAATTTAGGCTAACTGCTATCCTTACTGTCAGTTATAGCACAGGGAATCCTATTTTAAGTGACAGAGTATTATTGTTGTATTCTTATTATTTTTTGAGCCCTTAAACGTATTTGTATTGTATTGTATTCAAATGCGACTTCTTTTCGGTCAACAAATCGAATAAAGAATTCACAGGCACTATTGGAGTCGTTTTTTTTCTCCTCTAGTTTAAAGTGGTTACGAGAATAAGGCAAGGAGGTATACGGCCTTATTAATAAGCTCAGAGTAAAGTTGCCAATCTTAAATCATTGAACAATGGTTAAACCAAAGTTAAGACAAGTGTAACTTTACTCCGGGATTTACCCAGTTAATGGCAATACGCTCGCCTCTATTACATTGGACGGCAAGATATGGGTACTATAGGTACTATAACAGTCAGAAGTCGACTAGCAATCTCACAAAACTATGGCATAGCAATATAAGTTGTACTTATGACCTTCTTCTATAAGAACGTTTGACATTACTACACATTGGCAACTTTGGCAGCCCGTATAGCGCAGGCGTTAATGGTCATTGCGGTGTAAGTGGACTTCTAGACGTTGACTGTACATCTCTACCTAACCCTTCGGGGTCTACAGGCTTTATGTTTCAGAGACAGTAGAATGGTCAGTTTCTGAAAATACAAACAGCCATTAAATAAAGCCATTCAAAACTATTGTGAAACGCTGAAACGTAACTTAGTTTCAGTTCTGAAGACGCGATGTATACAATATAATTCTATTTAACCCAGAACAATTTAATTACAAAGTTGTATTGATGTTACTCAGTCAGTAATAAAATAAGACGATGTAATAAAATGAGAACTTAGCTGTACTGTTACAGATTTAGGTATGTAGCACAACGTAAAAGGCTTAGTTCATTTTACACCAACATGCTCTTATTGAACTGTGACAGTTTTTGCCGAAGTTATCTACCGTTATAGCGGTAATATTATACAGTAGCCGACACCGTTATTGTAATTGTGATATAAACTGAATAATGAATGACATTCGATGTGAACTTTCCAGAATAACACTGCAAGCATCATCTCACTTTTTTCTTCAAATATCCTACACACTGTACTCTGACATTATACTATGTACTTGCGAAGAAGCATGTGGACTTTCTTTCTATTTATTTGGAATGTGGTAGAACTTACCTGACATTTGGAATTTATGTTGTAGATTTTCTAAAGTTAAATTGGTATTTCATATGAATAAGCCCATTAATGAAGTTCTGAAGCAGTTCTCTGTTAGTTCTCAGACATATTCAAATCTATCACAAGATAATTGTGTTCAGTGAAATGATTTTCATGCGAAATTCAACTATTTAAAATTCATTCAATGGATTGATCGACTATTCCAAATTTAAAATGAAAGATCGAAGATTTTTTCGGCTATTCCATATTCATTTTGTCAACTAATAAAAGTTTTTTTTTTTTTTTTTATGAATGCCGCGTCAGTTATACTAGCCAATCTGAAGATTATTCGAAATCAAAACAAACCATTAAATATTCAGATTTTAAAATCAAATTATAAATCGTATCAAGTGGTTTTTGATTGCAAATAGATTACAATGAACCAGTCAATTATACTGGAACTTCAAAGTTTCAAAACAATTATTAAAACATAATAAAGTGATTGGTTCCAATTTATTTAATTATTTTTTAATTTATTTATTTAGGTTATTACATTTTTTTTTATATTCTTTCTCTACTTGCACATTTTGTCCAGAGTTCAATACAAGTACAACTAAATAAACCACTCCACTTAACAAAATGTCAATATCAAGTGTATTACACATTCGGTTAGAGTAATTTTGAAATCTTAGAACATAATTTTAATTAAAAATGAAGTGTCTTTATCATTAACCGTGGAAAATAAGGAGGAGGTTTTCAATTCGACACGTATTTTTTTTTATTTTATTTATGACCACGCATAACTTTTTTTATAGAGTAGTCCGATTTGAAAGTCTTAAGTTTTATTGGGGAGGGTACCTCTCCCCCCCACCCCGAAGTTAGTCCCCTATAAAATTTGTTAACTTTGTTTAGGTAGTTTTTGAGTTAGCTTCAATAATACGTATTTTTCCCACTTAGTATAATATATGTGGACAATGTTCTAATCTATTTTGCAGGTAGTGGTATTCGAATTTGGTTAGGTACCACCACCTAAAAAGTGAAAATAAAAACTTTTACAAAAAAAAAAAAACAACCGACTTCCAAAAAGGTAACTGAAGAGCGAAAAAAACTCGGTAACTACTTTGCTTCGTTGTATATTTATAATACTTTCAACAGTTTGTTTGACACGTTTGCAAAAAAAAAATGGGTGGTTTTGATTTTTCTACATTATTGGTAGTCATTTAGTTATAAAGTTGTTTCAATAGCCAAACTACCTATATATTACTGGCACTTAATAAAGAGTCTGGGTATGAAATAAAGATAATTCCGAATTCGAAACTTTGCTTTTTAAAAATAATAATCCCTTTTTCAGTTTGTGATTTTACTTAATTTTCGAGGGTTTGCGGTTAAAAGGTTATCAGGAAACTAAAACTAACTTCTTGTTATTTTTAGTAGAATAATTTATGTTTGTCGCATAACCTGCCTTTATTGTGACTTAAAACAGATATATTTACTGATATCTGGATATCTCGACTGGATTAGGATATAGGATACTTATAGAAGTACCTAGTACCCACTTCTATAATTAACTTGACCTCCCATGTTCTAAACTAGTGGTACTCAACCTTTTTTTTATACGGGCCACAAACACGTTTTAGTCATAGTGTCGCAGGCCATAACAAAAAATATTTATAATATAATGCCACAGACATTTTGTTGTTGGTGCAATGATCTCTTAAAAACACGCAATTTCTCATTTCTTTAGGATGATCCAGGATGAAACGTTTCGTAGAACGGTTTATGTTTTGTAGTAAAATGACGAAAATTATTGTATTTCTTCAATATAATACTTTCACGACGTATCAAACAAGTAGCTGCACTGTTTTTGTTAGGCACAATAAAATATTCAGTTTCCCACTCATCTTGGAACAATCTATTTTCATCACATAACTTTCGTTTACATTTAGAAGACACTCCTGACATTGTTTTGAAATTAAATAATGACTTTATTACACTAAACAACATCAATTAACTTCAAATACAGAGCGAGGTTAGCTTGGATTTTATTTGTGTTATGTCAAATTCAAAACAAGTTAGGAGCGGCAAACAAAGGGTGTGTTCCGAATTGCGCTAACAGCGCTGACAGTGTGCTCAAAGTTTGAATGAATTCATGACTCAACAATAGTGTAACGGTGATTTTTTCATTTGTAGTCGAAAAATGTTTAAATTTTTGTTTTTATTTTTATAAGTAATGACATAAATTAATTTTTGCTATGACATGATTTTAATTTTTGACGTTTTAAGAGTTTTTGGTATGACATGTATAATTTTTGACAATGGATGAATTTTAAGTTGCAGTTATGATTTTCTTTTTTAAATGAATGAATATTTAACAATTATTGATTATATAATATTTTATATGACGTGTTTTCTAAATGGTTTTATGTAATATGATTTGAATCTTTGACAACGGATGAATTTAAATTGCAGTTATGATTTTTCTTTTTTAAGCGAATATTGTTGATTATTTATTATTTTATATGACGTTAATGGTTTTTATGTAATATGATTGAATTTTGACAACGGATTAATTTCAATTGCAGTTGTGGTTTTTCTTTTTTAAATGAATTACTATTGAAAATTGTTGATTTATTTTAATTTTATATGACGTGTTTTCTAAATGGTTTTTATGTAATATGATTTGATTATTTGACAACTGATGAATTGAAATTGAAATAGCAGCTATTAGTATACCTACTTAATTCATGTGATTAATAAACTAAAACACGTCTTATATTTCCATATGTGTTGGTTCTACGGGCCCGTCGATTAATTTGGCGTAACTTCAATGCTTCGAACTGCAACTAGATAATTTTGAAGATACATCTTTGTTCTTGGGACCCGTCGACTTATTAATTATTATGAATAAGAAATTTAAGCCTAAAGATGATTCTGGCTTACAAAATTATGAGTTTCGAATGTATGATAAATGACTGTTTGCCAAACGATTTTCTGCGAAATGAAGTTTATGCTATCCGCTATTATGCAAAATAATATTGTGACATAAAAAGTTCTGCTAACTATAGCTTTTACACATTAAAACATTATTATTATCCACACCACCACATTCAATCACCTGATAACTTTTATCTGTAGAACTAAATTGGCAGTTTGACATATTATTTTCTAAGCAAAAGCTCTCAAACTGCCATATTTATCCCACCGACAAAACTTATTGGACGATTGAAAAATCTGCCCTTACCAAATACGTATACCAAATAAATTTATAAATTAGCAGTTGTATCAGTGTTACTCCGGATGTGCGGTATGGAGATGCAGGAACACATTTACATACAAGTAAGGCGGGAGACTTGCGCATTCGACGCCATTTTTGTTCGAAAAAGCCGGATATTTGGTAAACTACACTTACCAATAACAAACACCAGCACCATACAGGCGACTGACTTCCGAGCTTGCGCCTGCGCTTCACCCTGCCCCCCATGCAACGCCCCCGGCATCTCTCGTGTACTGGCCAGCAAGCGCTGCGCCATTAGTGAATAAAAAAAAGCTATCACGAGGAGAGGCAGAGCGTAGTAAACTAGTGATTTCGTTAAGGTCATCCATCTGAAACAAATGAGTGGTTTTAGTATATTTTGTTTAAGTTTACATACAATATATATCATTCATATACCCGTTTTCACTAACACATAAATTAATTCTTAAAATAAAAATTCGCTAGAGGATATTTAACACTCGGCTCAGCGTCTACAGCTCTGTAATCCAACAATGCAACATAATGTCATCTTGGGCAGTTCCTAACTCGCATATTTTTTCTGCAAAGCAGATTTCAAACTTTTTATGGGGAAAAAAAGCTGTCGGTGAAGCTTAAGTCTGCTAGATGACCACATCAAATATTTAAAAAAATAGTAAAGAATCATAATCAAGATCGCCTAAAGGCCATTGATTGATCTATTCCTATCGTCCCCAGCAGGCTCACAAGATTCGTGGCTTGATGATTTTCTAAAGTCAGTTTATACCAAACGAGTGAATCCTACTCTACTTTATTGCACGTCTCACAACGCTTCAGCGTATGAGACTGATCTATCTACTCTCGATATTCTATATTATTATAACTCTTGCCTTGTCAAAATTCTACAACATAAAATCGTTTCTATACTCTCAATTATACATATAATTCATATTAGCAGGGAACTTTTAAAAACTAGACACTTAAAATGATAAGATTAATATATTTTTAGATAGATAATAATAATTAATAGTAAAAATTACGTGTACTGCTTTCCATTGGGAAGTGTCTGTTTGTCGCCACGATACACATCGTTAACCACAATGGATTCATCAAAATCTTCTTCTACTTATAACTTTTCTTTCACCGTGCGGATGAGCCCTATTCAGTTTTGTTATCAAACTCATAACCATTCAAAAGATATTAACAAAAATTGACGAATTTTCTTAGATTTATTTTCCGTAAAATTTATCGTCAACGTGTTTCTTTCAGTGAGGCACTTTTGGATTTTCGAAATTTTTATTAGTTTTGTGCTAATAGATCATTATTTCGCTGATCTATCCAGACTCCAGTCTAAAATGTCAAAAATATCAAGAAATTAATGCTCTTGTTCTTTCCTTTCAATGCACGTTTTGGTCTAAGCCCACCTTTTTACAACACCTATGTATCCAATCAAAATCAATCTGCCTAGCCTTTTCCCAACTATGTTGGGGTCGGCTTCCAGTCTAACCGGATGCAGCTGAATACCAGTATGTTACATGGAGCGACTGCCTATCTGACCTCCACAACCCAGTTACTAGGTAATACGGTACCCCTTGGTAAGACTGGTTGTCAGACTTTCGGGCTTCTGACGACCCGTAACGACTGTCAAAGATCCACGAATGACAGCCGGGACTACCGGCTTAACGTGCTTTCCGAGGCACGGAGGAGTCTCGTTATGAAAAGATTGTCACCCATCCACAGACAAACCCCAGCAAGCGTAGCTTGAATGATCGACCCGTGCGGCTGTTATTACTTAGCCACGAGCTCTCCTATGTATCCAATACATAAAATATACTAGCTTGTAATTCTTGTAGGTATGTATGTATATATGTGTGGTTTCCTCATTGGAGAAGCCTCACCGATATATATCAGTGTCAAGAACATACTCATAACTGGCATTAATAATAATGGAATCCAACGTATAGATAGAGCTAGAAGCTCGGCAATCATTGCGGTCGGGATATCCATATTAAACAACCATAGTAAATTGATATCATTATAGTAAGAGGCATTATGTTTCATTAAATTATTAAGTTGTTTGTTAATAGCCACAATACTCTGTGGGTACCTACATTTTATGATGAGTGGTTATAATTATTATGAGATATAAATAATAAACACCGTTCTTACCTACATGTTTATATTATATACAGGATTAGTGGTAAAACACCAACAACCTCTTAAGGGGACATTGTACTCATCATTATACTTTTACTATGGGACCAAACCTGATATCGCGAAAAAAAAAATCTGCTGTTCAGTACATTTATGTTCGCATAATTCGTCAAAATGTACTGAACAGCTGATTTTTTTTCGCGATTTCAGGTTTGGTCCCAAAGTAAAAGTTGTTCATAATGATGAGTACAATGACCCCTTAAGAGGTTGTTGGTGTTTTACCAATAACCCTGTATAGATGGAGGCTAAGGTAAGGCATTCACGATCGACGTAAAACAATAAGCCGTTGCAATGTCCGTAAATCTCCGTAAAGTAAGGTATAAATTAGAATAAGTGCCGAAAATTTTATGAAACTCATGGCAATAATTCTGATTTATACTTTATAACAATGAGATAAGAATTACATTGTAATGACTACTGATGGTTTTACGTTATTCAAAGAATGATGGGCATTTATATATGAAGCCAAGGCCTGATGACCAATAGAGTTATAATGCATGTCAACGTGCTTAAAATCGGCAATTATTGTAACAAAACATTTTATCTCAAAAAAGCATCGGGGTTTGTACAGTCGAGGACAAAAATCGTTAAGTATAATTTCTTATGACGATTGTTTTTTGAAAAATAAATCTGTGGTTAAAAATATTTTGACATAGACAGTACAAAAAAAAAAAAAACAACAAAAAATTATTATGGTTATAACAGTCATCATATTACAAGATAGGAGCTCGTGGCTAAGTAATAACAGCCGCACGGTTCAATCCATCATATTAAGCTACGCTTGCCGGGGTTGGTCCGTAGATGGGTGACCATCTTTACATACCGAGACTCCTCCGTGCCTCGGAAAGCACGGTTGGTCCCGGCTGTCATTCGTGGATCTTTGACAGTCGTTACGGGACGTCAGAAGCCCGATAGTCTGATAACCAGTCTTACCAAGGGGTATCGTATTACCCAGTAACTGGGTTGTGGAGGTCAGACAGGCAGTCGCTCCATGTAAAATACTGGTATTCAGCTGCATCGGGTTAGACTGGAAGCCGACCCCAACATAGTTGGGAAAAGGGTATGTAGATTGATTGATTGATATTACAAGATAATAAAGGTAACAATAAATCTAGAATCGCTT
The DNA here is from genome assembly GCA_948252095.1 of Dicycla oo. Lineage (NCBI taxonomy): Eukaryota > Metazoa > Arthropoda > Insecta > Lepidoptera > Noctuidae > Dicycla > Dicycla oo. The sequence goes on from OX411728.1 coordinate 19,564,052, forward strand.
CTAACGCTAATAATAACGTCTTGCATTGCAGGCAGCGATTGATAATAATTAAAATTTATACTAAATAACCATCAAGTAATAATTAATAAATTACATGACGGATTTTCCAATCATATTTGCTATTCCTGGTTGCTATTCCACCAATTCGCACTAAGCGCTTCCAAATGTCTTTTATAATGCGCACAGCAAAAGAGTGGAACTCACTACCTGCGTCTGTGTTTCCGAACGTATACAACCCTAATCTCTTCAAAGTGAGAGTGAACAGGCTTCTTCTGGGTAAGCTCACTCCATCGTCGACTTTGTCTCTGTCAGCTCAGACCTAGACTAGAGTCAAGAGCAAACCCATCACAAATAAAAAAAATAAAAAAAATATTTTTAAAAACTAGTTGAGGTCGGCGTTTCCTATCTGACTACTCTGAAACAAACTCAAAGGTCACAGTCTCGTTTTAAAGTCCAGAAATAATCTTGGTTCGATCATGTCAAGACGATGTAGATTGGTATCTGAAATGGTCTTTTGAGGAAAGAACCACACAGATTGAGTGGATCTGTCCAGTCAGTGCACGCATTTGTCAGTAATCGTGCAGCCCAACTCAGAACTTAAGGAGCTCAACGATTTGGCGATTCTTGCCTTTATTCTCATTTACAACACACTCATCACAGCTTTACAAGAAACCTGCAATAACATTTTTTTTTTTTATGTGAGCTCAGCTCTGTTTGTTTTTATTTAGTTATTTACCAGAATTATTATTATTTGGCAGGCCAGCTGGCGTGGTTGGTTAAGATACCGCCTATCATGTCGCTGGTCGTGGGTTCGATTCCCACCCAGGATAAACATTTGTGTGCATGAACATGTCTGTTTGTCCTGAGTCTGGGTGTAATTATCTATATAAGTATGTATTTACAAGAAAAAAAAAAAAAAGTAATGTATGTAGTATATCAGTTATCTGGTTTCCATAGTACAAGCTCTGCTTAGTTTGGGATCAGATGACCTTGTGTGAAATGTCCCGGGTTATTATTATTATTATATTATAATATAAATAATAATGTTATGAGTCAATAACTAATATTATGGAGTACAGTGCCCGTGCAGTAACTGCAGTGAACATTAGCGTCATAAACTTTATGACGTTTACATGGTACTTGCAGGTCTGATACCTCTTTACCGCGGTATTTCACAGCCTCCTGCTCATAATAAAAAATTTCATTTGATGTATAAGTAGTTTTTATTGGACATACGGCCAAAGTGATCCATCATTCTCTGATCGTGAATAAGGTTATTCTTAAATCACGGCTGAACTAATTTCGATGTCACAGACTATTATCATCATGTCTGTGTACTATGTCCTGGATTAAGATATAATGATGTCATAATTAATTACAAATAAAAAAAAAACTTTTTAGCAAAAAATAAAACCGACTTCCAAAACAAAACACTACAAAGTGAAAAATAACTTTAATTGCGGTAGTCGGTGTCTTTGGTTTTGTATTTTCGTTTTTTGCCACCGACTTCCGAAATTAAAGTTATTTTTCACTTTGTAGTGTTTTGTTTTGGAAGTCGGTTTTATTTTTTGCTAAAAAGTTTTTATTTTTCACTTTTTAGTTGTGGAACCTACCCCACACAAATTCGAATACATAATTGAGCACAATCATTGTAGATATAGCCATGTAATAACAGTGATAGGAAGATATTAAAACATCATCACATCATCCACATAAAATAAGTGGGAAATATACGCATTATTGAAGCTAACTCAAAAACTCCCCAAGCAAAGTTAATAAAATTTATATGGGACCACTTCGGATGTATACCCTTTCAAACAAAAAAAGAATTTTCCAAATCGGTCCATCCGTCTTTGAGTAATCGCGTAACAAACATACAAAAAAAAAAAATACAGACGAATTGAGAACCTCCTCCTTTTGGAAGTCGGTTAAAAAAAGACTTGTTTTAGAGGGCAAACGCCATACTAAATGCTGGGCTATGAATGGGAGAATTATTGACCATAGAGACATTTACATAACTTTTTTTACCAATACTGGAGATACCCACCGGCTTTGATACTTTATGTTCAATATTATAAAATTTCTTACCCTGTAACATGCAGTAGTAGGTTTATCTTCTAGGATAGGTACAAGTAAAAGTATGAGCCATACATTGGTTTCGTTAGAATGTAATCGGGCATCACAAAATATAATTCTCATCCGAGTATACCTAACACTATGTACCAGGGGGTTATCATATGCCTAGCCTTTTCCCAACTATGTTGGGATCAGCTGCCAGTCTAACCGGATACAGCTGAATACGAGTATTTTATTTTGAGCGCACCATTATGTACCAGTAAGTAAAATATATTATTTATCTACAAAAAATTAAATTGTAAATTCCCAAAAGAATCAAATGCTCTTGTACTTACAGCTATTCCGAATTGTATTGTTCAAACTAATATGATTTTCAGAAAGGGTCATTTGGGGGCTCTGGGGCACGGACCTCCATACATAAAGTAACAAACTGGGAGACATTAATTTAATTTAGCTCTTTGTCCACTCTTGGTTATAATATGATTTAAATTCGAATAAAGAATACAAATAAAATAAAAAATACAGTTTGTATTGTGATTATGTAGAAAATTACTTTTATCTTCTAATTTTGAACACTTTCCGAGCTCGATCTTTATAAAAAGTATAATTAAAATTACTGAAAACCTGAAACTTTTGCTATGTGAATAATACTGACATTGCCAAAAAAAAACCATGTAGGCATAATATTTTGTCTATTTAGGTATACGAACATAAAATGTATGGAGCAGCAGAATTATTCTTTTTCGAGATTTCTGGATTGTTCCCATAAGTGGTAAAAGTCATACATAATGATAATTACAATGACACGTTTTCAGGTTTGTCGTTATTTCAACTACATTTGTATAATGAAGAATTTGTTACAAACCAACTTGCCTATGTTCAGCATTTACGAGTTAAGAGCCTCCATAAAATATTAACTCTAGTTTGAAACTCTCAGTCTAGTACCTAACCTACCTATCCGTAAATGTATGCATAAAGCCGCTGTCCCACGGGCTGTCGCGGGCGCGCGTGTGCCCACGGCTGTCAAGGCCTGTCGCGCCCCGCCGAACATTCCCACCGCAGGACTCATAGGTGCGACCGACGGTTCCCACGGCCATTCGGCCTGGCCTGACGCAATTTGTCCTATGAGAAAGTGGGCCGTGGGACCGCAGCTTAAAGATACCTTTCCAATTCCCAGACAATGAAAAGCCGCAAATCCAGAGGTGAAAGTCTAAGTTAGTACTCATATTAGAACTTCTAAGTAGCAGACTGTACTTAAAACTCGTGTTTATTTTATAACAGCTTGCGCAAATACAAATTCCAGCACCCTAATTGCGTAATACACTACCGATCGGAATCTGAATCATTTTTAAACAATCCATTGCTTCATATGTTCGAAAAATTTGTCTGCTCAACAACGTAAATAACGCAACTGACTGTTGTGAACTGTCAAAATGAAACCGACTCCGATCGATAGTGTGTTCGTACATAATTAGGGTTTTTAGGGGTGGTTTTCTTTGAGGAATCCGCATCGTGTACGCAGTCACTAGGAGACACCTGAAGGAAATACTTATAATAATGCACGTTGGATTTTCAACTCTTGGTGCTGAAGCAACAACCGTTGAAATCTAACAGGATACTTTTTTAGGCATCACTTTTAAGTGTCACGTAATGTTAGTGAAAACGGCAAAAGTAATGTAAATACCATCTATGCTAGTTCAATACTAAGGGCCGACTTTCTGATCAGTAGTTAAGTCAACCAATGGTTAAACATAGTAACTACTGCCAAAATGCCATTACTTATTATTAGGGTTCCGTACGAAAATGGTAAAAAGGAACCCTTATGGTGCGACTGAGTCTGTCTGTCTGTCACAGCCAGATATCTTAAGAACTACTAATGCTGTCAACTTGAATTTTGGAATAGTTTTAGATGACGTTTGCCCAACTGTTTTGCAAACAAGAAAGAAATATTTCTTTTTCTTATTTGCAACAGGGACTAACTTCGAATTTTAAAACCCCTTGTCTTAAAAATTCTAAGTGGGGCTACTAGGGTATGTGGTATATATTATATGTGGTATAGGGAGTATCATGAAAGAGCGCTGTTTGCACGTTGTCAAACATTTTTTCTTTTTTTTTTAGTCCGCATAGTTTTCGACTTTTGATGAAAAATGTAAATAAAAATTCCGTTATTATCTTCGAAGTTTGCATAGAGAAACATCTGAAATTATTCTCTGTGATAGAACTTTATGTAAAGCTTACAGGAAAAATAAAACGTTGTCTGTAAATAGCACACTTTTTTAAAATATACTAGCAGCGCCCCTCGGTTTCACCCGCGTAAGTCTCGAACCCGTACAAATATTGGGATAAAAAGTATCCTACGTGTTGCTCCAGGTTATAAACTATCTGTGTGCCAAATTTAGTTTTTGCGTGACAGAGTAACAAATATTCATCCATCCTCACAAACTTTCGCTTTTATAATATTAATAGGATAGTAGGATAGGAAGTAGGAAGTAGGATAAGTAGGAAGTAGGATGGTACGGAACCTTTGGTGCGCGAGTCCGACTCGCTCTTGACCGTTTTTTTTTTTTTAACATGAATGAGTTAACATGAATACATTTATTTTATTTCATGCATACAGATAAGAATCACATTGCAATGACTTACTTATAGTTTTACGTTTAACGTGAATGTGCTTTATTAAATTCATTGTAGAATGAATTAAAAGTACCACATTCATGATTGACGTAAAACTATAAGTAAGTCATTGCAATGTGATTCTTATCTCAGTAATGTAAGGTATGATTGCTGATTATAAAAATGGCGGCGGCCTGTGTGTTCTTTCTTTGCGTCATGTTTACCGCAAGTGAACGAACCATAAGTTTGAAGCACAATAAAAGTTGCACAAACAAATTAATGTTGTTGCTTCAATTTTATTGTATGCCATATAGTACAATCACTCGTAGAAGCGATTTTGAAATGTGCTTATGATGAAAACCAGTTTTCACAAAATAGCTTCACAGACACTTGGCATTTTCATTTCGAGAGCAATCTGCACTGACATATGAGGCTGAATAAATTATGACCTGTGCTTCGGTCACCAAATGACACACAGTTGTGTTGTTTATTTTGCATAGTAAATTAAATTCAAGTCAGTATTTTATATGGAAACTAGCTGTGCCCCGCGACTTCGTTCGCGTGGAAGTTGTAAGTAAAATACACAATTTACTAAAAATAACAGCCACATTTTAATAAAGCTCCCTCGTCCTTCGACCCGCTGCGTTGCATCGCCCGCCCGCACTATTTGATGGTTTCATGTGTTTTGATTTTTTACGCGGAACCCTAATTATTTTATTTTTATAAAATAAAAGTAGGCTTAGTTACTTCTTATAACATCAGCTAACTGACAGTGAAAGTCCCGTTAATATCGGCCCAGCCGTTTCGGAAGATTAGCCGGAACAAACAGACAGACAGACCGACGGACACACAAAAATTGATAATTTTTATTTTATTTTTTTTTATATAAGTACCGTATTTACCTGCTTAAGCGAAAAAGTAAAAAGCGGTGATTTTGACATTACAAGCGGATACTTCAATTTTATTTATTCGTATATTATTATTATTATTATTTATATAGATGTGTGCAGATACAAAATAATAAGTTTATAAGAAATAATAAACGTTAAGCTCTTTCTTTTTCAAAGCAACTGGGCTAATTTTTCAACGGTCAGATATCTTTTATTTATGGAATAAATATGGCGGTTTGACAGTTTTTGTATAGAAAATATGTCAAAATGTCATATTTATTCTTCAGATAAAAGTTATGTTACGACCTATTGAAAAGTCACCCCTAAATAACACAGGTGTTTATCTTCATTTCAAATAGGTACCTATCAAAATCTGATTCCTAAATTACAATATCTTAATTGAAGGCTTGAAAATAATTTAACAGAACATGAATTTCTCAGGCTCCAATCACCAACTAATGTAAAACTTTTTGGTTCAGTAATAAAGATTTTGTAATTTTTGTACGGAAGACTTACGGAGTATTTCGTTGGCCGCTCAGGGAGAGCGGCCAACGAAATACTCTGCGAAATCCTCTGCGGCCGAAAACTGGTAGGCGGCCGGGCCACTGCCCTGACCGGTCGCAAGGGGACCAAGGATGCCTCGACACGGGGTCGTCTAGCGCCCATGTTTTGGTTTGGTCCCTGTGGTAGTCACGGCGTTCAATGTGTTATGGTGCACCAGTGATGGGGGGGTACTCCCCAGAGGAGGTTCCGGTGACGGACAGCCGCGGCGGGTTCGCGGTGAGTGCTAACGCGTACCCGTGTTCCTGCCGCAAGCGGCAGAGGAGGACAGCGTGGAGTTTTAGTGGGTTTAGTCCCACATAACTGCACTATCTCGCCCAGTAGTGCAGTATGCATGAGCAACTCTCCAAGCAAAAAAATAAAATAAAATAAAGGGCAGCATGTGGCGGCTGTTGGGCAGTGCGACTCCACGTACCCTATCTCCCGGGAGAAGTCTTGTTCCTCTCCTCTGGCTTGCCTTTATGGCCGGCGGAGTGAACACTGGGGAGGAACAGAGCTCCCACCTGTTTCTTGCCTTTATTGGCTGGCTTGAGTAGAGAGACAAGAGCAAATGTTCTCAGAGCAAGGAAGTTCTTTACCGTACATCTGGGATTGTTCTGATAGCTGCGGCATATCTCTCCACTACTCAACCACCTCTGATCATGTTCGCCTCGCCGCTACGTCACTATGTGCTGGCGACCGTTTCCCCCATTATTGAGTGTGCAAGTCACCCTGCCATTTTACCCCTATATTGATCAGGCAGGGGCCATAGTCTTTCCATAGTTCTAGGTAACCAATCCACATAGGCATCCAAACCCAAACCCATAGCCTAATAAGTTTTGTTCCCATATTCTGCAATAGTCCTGCACCAACGGGGGTTGTTCTCGGGTGCACTAGCATAGTGCATACAAGGATAATCGTCGGTTCTTGCCTCATTCCTTTTAAAGTTTTCTAAGGGGCCTCTGCGAGCTGGTTTCGCCTTCTTGTACGCATTTCAAAGGACTTAAAAAATATAAAAAATAATATTTGATTCAAATATTTGACAGATTAATACATCCTAGTATAGATAGTTCAATACATCTGTGCGTGCGGCGCTATGTATGGGTAACTTAAACAGGCCACGTTTTGCTCGGACGACGACTGCCGCGTCACTGCCACACAAATTAAAGCTGTATAATTACAAGCGCTGTAAGTGCCTGTTAAACTCGTACATATTTTGTAAAGTAATTAAACAAGAAAGTGTAATTAGTAGCAACCTCAATAAGTCTGTTACCGAGTCGATCATTCAACATCCACTATCGACATCCATCAAACACATCACTATTCCTACGAGAATTTGATAAAAAATCGCTATTATGAAGCTGAGTTTTGTTTTGGCTTCCAAGTAATTATTTAAATTTTACAATGCTTTATGTAAAACTAAGAAATTTACTAGATAAATAGGTACTGTGTGACTATTGATTGTCATTATATTTTATACTGGCTTTTGCCAGCGGATTCGCCCGCGTGCATGTCGCAAATTATAATGATAAAAATTAGCCCATGTGCTATTCCAGACTACAATCTATCTCTGTGCTAAATTTCATCCAGATCCGTTTAGTCGTTCTGGCGTGATTGAGTAACAAACATCCATCTATCCATCCAAACTTTCGCATTTATAATATTAGTAGAAAGTAGGATTAAGTACTTAGCTTAGTTCCAGGACAGTGGTCTATCCGAGTGCCATCGATTTCCTCAACATCTGTACACCCATTTTTACGTTATTAAGTAACAAAGTACTAGGAAAACTCACGTTTGTAATAAGTACTTATGATTTTATTGTAAAATTAATTCAATTTTACGTGGAAATGAAAATTGCTGATGACAGCAATAAACTCGCATGCCGAATGTAATTGCATGAATTGTTTTGCCAGGCGTTTGAATTATCGCGGTTAGAACCATTTGTATAAACAATGAATAATATCTGCATTAAAATTCGATCAACAGACACTTTTTAGGAGCTGAGCAGTGTCGCAAAAGCTTTAATATTTTTTTTAGAATAAATCATTCAGGCTTCTTTTTTTAATTTTCTACCTTATCAACCTCATCCAACATACATAGGTTTACCTGGGTTTACCCTTTAGCCACACACGTCAGCCGGTCTATTCTGCAAACATATCACCTTGAAAACTTAAGTGAGCTGTCATTCCATCTGATGCTAGGGATTGACACTATTGACAGCTCACTTCAAGCTGAGTGCACCTTACTTTTCACGGTGAGTTTTTTCACAGAATAGATCGGCAGATGTCACCTAAAATTGCTTCGCAACAAAAACAGTCTTATGGTCTAGAAAATAAAGTTCAGATTACTTTGGATAGTTGTCCCATCCAGGCGGGAAAGGTGTACAGAAAACAATGGTGACATTAGGCCGTAGCTGCATCGTCACTGTGCTTGAGAACAGCGCCGCTGGCGCAGCAAAGATAAGCGCGGCGGCCCAGATGAACGTTGCGCAAACAAGTGGGAGTTTGCGAAGCTGTAACAAAGTTCCAAGTTAGTCAAACTTTAGTCGACTATGAGCTATTAAATACTACTCTAACTAGTAAGTGTTTGTTCACACTTTGTTGTTAAGATTTTAGGTTACTTGGGACGTGATGTTTAATTTGAGTTATTAGCGATGTTGTGCAGACAAATTATATATAGCTAGCAACATCGGCTTTTATTTATCGTTATAATGATTACTCTGATAATAAATGAATGACTTTCACGTTTTCCCAGCTACTCGATTTCCTGAATCCCAATGAGTTCGATATACATGCTGGCAGGCTGGTGATTTAGTCACCTGTAAGCGTTAAGGTTGTGATTCCACTTGTCGCACTGAGCAACTTTTTCCATGATAGTTTTATCCGACTTAGAAAAGAAAGTTATTCAGTTTGACGAGTAGAATCACCCCCTTATCGCTTGCATGTGACTAAATCGTATGTATAAACACGTTGTTAGTAAAAGGGGAAAATCTTCATTGAATTCTACGATCAGTCATTCGATGATAAAAACTGGAATGGACTAGTCATATTATTTTTAGCATTTCTCCGAATCTAATGTTGTCTCGGAAACAAATTCTTTAAAAGTCTCTAGAGAGATAAAGATAATAAATGATAGACAAGATTAATTTGTCAGCTTGTTCTAGTCAAAATCTTATAAACAGAAACAAGTTAGATTTTAATAAAGCAACAAAATAACAACATGGATTAGGTAGTAAAACGTTGTCTGTCCTAATAATGAAGTCTTGTTATCTTATAAGCTAAACAAGATGTCCCTGAAGACTTACTTTACTGTTTCTTATCTTCTCGACAGAAATGCAATGAAAATAAATAAATTTTTGTTAGTTCGGGTGAAGACCTAGTAAATTGTCGAAGAAGCAACTGTCTTTCAACTAGTTTTGAATGAGAAATATGGAACAGCTGGCTTTCTGTGAACTACAGATAACAAATACAAAAAATGCCCCCTATATGGAGGAAGCGTCAGGGTAGCCCGCGAAATTCAAATTTCCTTACGTTTTTTGCAATTTGCAAGTCAGTATTAAGACGATTGTGAAGTGCCGATACGCAGTGCGATTCTTGGAGGCAATTACCTACATTTCATACAATTATTTACATAAATATTGTTTCGGGCGATAACGTTTTCACTCCCTTAAACCTTTACGAAATGAGACAATTTTGGTCTCATTACATTTAGTAAACTTTAATCTAGGTCTGTACGTTTTTTGTTTTTAGTAATTCAATTTAATTTAATTTAAAAAAATAAAAATGCTCGAGGATGTTTTTATGCCAAAAATATAGATATTTACATGCTAATAACTTAAATCTTATGCAATATTTCTTTATAATAAAAACGTACGGACCAAGTTTTTCATTATACCTACAACATTTCCAAAAAATATGAAAATTAGAGTTAAATAAAGTATGAATTGCGGCCGTAACAAATATGTTTTTACAGAATTATATACAATAGAATCAGTAATACAACTCCTTAAGTTAGTATAATCCTAAAATGCCAAGAGTTCATATAATAGTTTGACAGGCCAGTTGGCGTGCTTGGTTAAGATACCACCTATCATGCCGCAGGTCGTGGGTTCGATTCCCATCCAGAACAAACATTTGTGTGCATGAACATGTCTGTATGTTCTGAGTCCGGGTGTAATTATCTATATAAGTATGTATTTACAAAAAAGAAGTAGTATATCAATTATCTGGTTTCCATAGTACAAGCTCTGCTTAGTTTGGGATCAGATGACCGTGTGTGAATAATGTCCCAGGTTATTATTAGTCATTTTTTTGGATTACCTGGTCTTAAAGAGTTGTATTGATCACTTTAATGATTCTAATTATGTAAATAGATACTTGTTACGACCGCAAATTATAATTTGATCAACGTACAATATAATACCGACTTGTAAATTGCAAAAAACGTAAGAAAATTTGAATTTCGCGTGCTACCCTGACGCTTCCCCCTTCAATGTGCTCAGTAGGTAGGTACACACTCTTTGAAAACCCTATTAATCTTATCATCATCCATCTAAAAAAAGCAAGAAATAAATCTAAGTCTTCGACATTTTTGTAACACTCAATTTCAAAAGCTGATCAATAGAAAGACAACCCGGAAGTAGACATCCATTTTCCAGAAAACCGATCCATCAAACCGATTCGAATCCACCTTCCTTTAATAAACCGATATATGATGTTTTAAAAATGCAATTTACTCACCTGGAGCCTTCTAAAAGGATTTACAATAGCGCAGTATCTTTCAGCTGATAAGGCTGTCAACGTGAAGACTGATACTCCGATGCTCACATCCTTGCCTGCTTCGGAGATACGGCATATTACCTCCCCCCATGGCCATGACTCCAGTGTGTAGATTATTGAGACGAACGGCACGCATATCAGGATCACTAGCAGATCTGCTAAGGCTAGCGAGAATATGTACCTGAGGAATGAAATGAAAAAAAAATTAAAATGATAAATGGTTGATTATTTTTAACAGGTGAATAACAACTAGAAGTTGTGGCCACATTTTTAAGTAACTAGGCCTGTGTTAGTAGGACAAAGGTTCTTAGGGTTCCGTACCAAAATGGTAAAAAGGAACCCTTATGGTTGGACTCAGTCTATCTGTCTGTCACACCTAGATATCTCAAGAACTACTAATGCTATCAACTTGAATTTTGGAATAGTTTTAGATGACGTTTGCCCAACTATTTTAGCAAATAAGAAAGAAATAAAAATGTATATTTTTTTTGCAACAGCGACTGAAATGGGGTCTTAAATATTTGATGTGGGACTATTAGGGCATGTGGGGTATCATATCTAGGGTTCACTGGCTATTTGTATTAAGCGACATCCTGGCTGATATCGAGAATCATATCTACCTACCTGCATTAAAAAGTGAAAAACGTAAAAAACTGAGATAGACACTATTGATTCTTAACCGTCGATAGGCCACTTTTTAACCGACTTCCAAAAGGAGGAGGTTATCAATTCGTCTGTATGTTTTTTTTTTGTATGTTTGTTACGCGATTACTCAAAGACGGATGGACCGATTTGGAAAATTCTTTTTTTGTTTGAAAGGGTATACTTCCGAGGTGGTCCCATATAAATTTTATTAACTTTGCTCGAGGAGTTTTTGAGTTAGCTTCAATAATGCGTATATTTCCCACTTATTTTATATGGATGTTGTGATGGTGTTTTAATAACTTCCTATCACTGTTATTTACATGGCTATATCCACAATTATTGTGCTCAATTATGTATTCGAATTTGTGTGGGGTAGGTTCCACAACTAAAAAGTGAAAAATAAAAACTTTTTAGCAAAAAATAAAACCGACTTCTAAAACAAAACACTACAAAGTGAAAAATAACTTTAATTTCGGAAGTCGGTGGCAAAAAACGAAAATACAAAACCAAAGACACCGACTTCCGAAATTAAAGTTATTTTTCACTTTGTAGTGTTTTGTTTTAGAAGTCGGTTTTATTTTTTGCTAAAAAGTTTTTCGTAAAAATATTGATACGTTTTTTACAATGTTCTTTTTTCCGGATAATGAAACTTTGAAATGCTCTCCTGTAAAGTTCCAAACATGTCGCTTAATACAAATAGCCCGTGAACACTCGATATGAAAGTACGCTGTTTGCAGTTTTTAACTTTTGAAGAAAAATGTAAATAAAAATATCGTTCCCCCCCTTATCTCCGAAGTTTGCATAGAGAAAAATCTGAAATTATACTGTGTGATAGAAGTTTGTGTAAAGGTTACAGGAAAAATAAAACGATGTCGGTAAATAGTACACTTTTTTTAATATGCGGTTTCAACCGCGTAAGTCTCGAACCCGTAGGAATATCGGGATAAAAAGTATCCTGCGTATTAATCCAGGTTATAAACTATCTGTGTGCCAAATTTCATCAATATCCGTTTAGGAGTTTTGGCGTAAAAGAGTAACAAACATCTATCCATCCTCATAAACTTTCGCATTTATAATATTACATAGTTGGAAGTACGATAGGAAGCTGGAAGTAGGGTGGTACGGAACCCTCGGTGCACGAGTCCGACTCGCTCTTGAACGGTTTTTTTCTTTCTGTCTTACCATATTAGTATTATTTACTTTTTATTACTCCGTGGCAAGCCGGAGTGTCGATTTGTGTTTAACCCGGTTCGCTGCAATGGGCTCACCCCCTTATTACACGAGGCTTAAACATAACTGAGTGAGTAGCTATTGAGGGTATGTGTACTTAAGTATACCCACATACCCTCAATAGGCTCTTCGCGTTGTCAGCTGCTGCTGGAATTGGAATTGTGCTCCTCTACAACATTTCATAGAGGCATACAATTTTATTCCAACGAAATAACATAGCAAAAAACAAAAACATTTTGCCTAAACGCAGAAAAAAAAAACAAAACAACAACTACCTACAACTTAACTTTCCGCAAAGGAGAAAATCATGATATTTAAATGGTTAACCAATTAACTATTACAAAATAAATGATACTTCGGATAGAAAACTAGTAAATACCCATAATAATAGTTTGTAAAATAAGTTGACCACAATGTATGGGAAAACGGAAGAATTATGGATCGTTACTGTATAGTGTATGGTAGCGGAAATCGGATGCTTGCTAATTATGTTGCATGAAATATACAAGCGATATGACAGCATAATAAATTGGTGTAAGAATTGCTTTAAAACAACATCGTACTAAGTCATAAAGTGGCTGAAACTAGATTCTGCATTTATTTTGAGTAACACTTCCTAATAGCTTGATTCTGAAATTGCTATGAACAATAATGGAAACTTGTATGTCACTTATACAAGTTTCTAACATTATTCAAAGCAATTTTCGCGCTTTCGCAGGTGCTAGACGTATATTAGACGTCATCATAACAATAAAACTTCTATTGTGTCTCGTTTAGCGACCCAGAACTGATTAATAGATATTCTGATTCCCAAAATATTTAGGTATGTCAGAAGCCATATTGTACAGACGCCAGCACATCAAGCTACTACAATCTGTCAGATTTCTTTAATAGATTTTCGACTTTATTGCTAAAGCATTAGGTTCAAGGTTGATTGGGAAAATCTGACAGTTTCGGGTAGGTTGACCTGCTGGCGTCTGTACAATCACCAATCTCAGTCATGCAGGCTAATGCGCAATTCTCAGCAGTGGAGATTAGATAACAAATAAATACTTTTTTACAAAAAAATACCACCGACTTCCAAAGATAACACTACAAAGTGAAAAATAACTTTAATTTCAGAAGTCGATGTCTTTGGATCGCTATTTTAGTTTTTTGCTACCGACTTCTGAAATTAAAGTTATTTTTCACTTTGTAGTGTTTTCTTTGAAAGTCGGTGGTATTTTTTTGTAAAAAAGTATTTATTTTTCACTTTTTAGTGGGTCAGTTTGTAATTTGTCTAAGTTACAATAGCCTGTCAACTGCTCATCACCTTTTACAAAATATTGCTTTTCCCGATGTAGGGACGTTAATTGTTGAAGAGTTCTCCTAGTAAGCACCAGGAAAACTGGAGCTGATGGGGAAGTCACCGTTAGCTCCACTTCAGCATATGCATTGTGACGAGCCTAGCATCCCTAAACTCATCAACTTCTGTTGCTAAGTCTTTGCTTAAGGAAAATGTTAATGCTTAATTAAAATCTTTCACACTTTAAATGTAAAAAAAAGACAGCAGATTTGTGGAGTAATTCTGTAGAAGTTGCTAAGTCTATTATTGACATTGTAGCACCTATTTTAGCTATTATCTTTAATAACTGTATCGACTGTGGGGAGTTCCCTGACCTTATGAAATATAGTAAAATACGAGTAATACCTTTGTTTAAATCAGGTAGTACATCAGACCCCACAAATTATAGACCTATTTCAGTACTACCTACGTTTAGTAAAATTTTTGAGAAATTAATTTTAGACCAATTGCAAAGATTTTTTAATAAACATAAATTATTACATAACAAGCAGTTCGGTTTTACAAAGGGTCGTTCAACTACTGATGCCGGTGTTGAACTTTTAGGACATATTTATAATGCATGGGAAGACAAATGCGATGCCTTGGGCATCTTTTGTGATTTCTCCAAGGCATTCGATTGCGTTCTTCATGAAACGTTAATCAGGAAACTCCGCCATTACGCCACAATATAAATACCAGGAACAAACACAAATTTTTTGTACCTCCAACAAGACTCTAGAAAATAGGTGGCTCATATATGTGTCTATGAATGCGCTTTTATAATAAACTTCCAAGCCACGTTCAAGATCTGAGCCTTAATAAATTCAAATCATTCATTAAACGCAAGTTGTGTCAGAAAGCTTTTTATACCGTTAAATATTATATTGAGGACAAAAAGGCTTGGGATTGAACTGCTCCAAATTTTTATTTTTTTTATTTTTGCATACTGAATGTTGACATGAATAATTACTTTGTAAAGTATTATATTATTTTAATTTATTGTGAATGTGAAGACTATGTAGGTCATTGTATTTTTGTTTGTTTTATTTTTTTCTCTCACTTATTTTTAATAATGGTCTGGCAGTTTGAGTAATTTATGCGGCCTACCCCAATGTCCTTTCTTAGGTATTGTTCGTCGAATCGTTGAGCTCCTTAAGTTCTGAGTTGCGCTGCGCGATTACTGATAAATGCGTGCACTGACTGGACAGGTCCTCTCAATCTGTGTGGTTCTTTCCTCAAAAGACCATTTCAGACACCAATCTAATGGTCTTCATATGAAGTGACCAAGATTATGTCTGGACTTTATAAAATAAAGAGACTGTGACCTCTGAGTTTGTTTCGGCCTTTCTTCTCAGAGTAGTTAGATAGGAAACGCCGATCTCACCCAGTTTAAAAAAAAAAAAAAGACATGATTGACTTGTAAAAGTGTGTAGAAACCTACTTACAGAAATAAAAATCATTTATCATTTTATAGCTTAATCGAATCGCAACCCGTGAAATACTTATTATTGAGTAGTTCCGATGGTCTTCTGTGGTCTTCATTATCAGTTCCACTTCACCAAATGGTGCTTTCCAAGAGCAAATGCACGAGTTACTATAAAAAATATCCAAATTGCTATAGGTGTGCCTATAAAAAAAGTTGAGGGTTTTCCTCGATTTCCATGGAATACCCATATCAGATTCTGACTTCCGAGGTGGTCACAATGGGACCACCTCGAAAGCATATCCTTTCAAACAAAAAATATTTTTTGAAATCCGTTTACAATTGACTGAGAAATCGGTGTACATATTATTATATAAAAAATATATATATACAAGTATAAATGTATACGCGACGAATTGATAACCTCCTCCTTTTTTGAAAGTCTGTTAAAAATAGTACTGCAGCGTTTTCCCTGCATTTATAATCTATGCAACCTATTTTTCGAGTCAATATAACTGGTCCTAGTTTTAGTTCTGTTTTTGACCTATTAGGGTATCCTTCAATGGTGAAGAAAACTGCCAATTAGTTCCGCGTAGATGGCGCTGAGTGTTTATTACAAATGAACTGTCAAAAGCAATAGAAATTAAACAGTATTTTGTAGTTTTGTAATTTTTATCAATATAATGGGTCGTTGTGTAGCCTTTGGATGCAAAGAAATAGGCGTTGGCAAATTCCCAAGTAATTTTCGTATGAAGAGAAAGTGGGAAAAGGCACTGAAATTTAAAAAAAAACCTTCAAATTTTGTGATTTTTCAAGGTTATGTGGGAAACATTTCAAGGAAACAGACTACGAGACCACTTCTAAGACGACACGTTGATACCATACCTATTATTATTAATTATGTCTTTTTATTATCAATAGTAAAAAACTTACAACCCGTGAAAAAAAAATGGTTTCCTTTCAAATAACCATACATATTGTAACAAGTAACTTTACATCTTGTTTATCATTAAAAAGTAATGCGTTAAATTTATTATTTAATTTATAAAACCATAATAATGTCCAGAAAACGGCTAAAAGTCGAAACATGTTAAATATAATGTACCTTACGACAAGTTTGGCTTTCCTTCCTTATTCCGATACTCCGCTATTTTTCAACTTCTCCTTCAACTAGGCAATACGCCAGGTAGAATACATTATGAAGCAACACAGATAGATGAAAAAAAAAACACGCAACTATTTAAAAATCGTCCACACAGTGCACACGTCTTTGTCAAAAACTTTGAGAGCTGTATGTTTGTTATACAAATATACAGCGCCAACTTGCGGCGAAGCTTCCGGGAAACAACCCTATTTTTTACGGTGAAGTGTCATTGCAGAAATTTTTGTCCTCGGAGGTATATCCGGTACACAGGTACACGGTACACTTAACACTGTCATCAAATTTCATAGACGACAGCGACATCTGCAGTCCGGTGGGATATAAAAAAACTTGGCAGCCATCTTGCCTTGGTCAAATAAATGTCATTGTCCCCATTGTCATCTCCGGCTTTCCCGACGTTGATGCGCAATTCTGTTGAAAATTGTTTCTCGTTACTGTTATTTGATTTGTTTTATTCCTATTTCATAATATTGTTACCACTTTGTTTTTCGCTTATCATTTTTGTTGTTTGTTACATGAGGGAACTCTGAAGAAGATATAGTATTTTGGCTGTGATGCTTTATGTGAGTGTTTATTACCATACCGTACCGTACTACCTTTATTATAACCAAGAAAAAGTGTTAAGTTATTCCATAATTTAATTTAATTTTATTATAATAAGTATAAAACGAATAAATATTAATAAAATTGATGCTTGTTAATAATAAAAGTACATTTTTCGGAACTCCATTCATGTTTTTTTCCCTGACTGTTACCTTAACATAAACTCGCTCAAAGAGTATAAATTAATAAATAGGTAGGGAGGACTCGTTCGCTACTCATAGTAAGTATGCATACCTATAGGTAGGTGTATATATTATTATAGCCTTAAGTCAACCACCAAACTAGAGGTGCAGCACTTTCTCTTTCTCTTTATTATTACTTTACTCTTTGGTGTATATGTTCTGTGCCTCGGACTGAGTTCATTTTAGAAAATTTCGCCCTAGTATACCTACATTTTGGTTGTTTCTTTACGTCTTGTCTCTATTGATATGTTTGTCCTCATAACAGTCTGTAATTTGAGTGTTTTTGAAACTAATTAGGTATTACAAGCATCGTATGCAACATTCTTTAAAAATCTGGTAGATCCAGTTCTCAGACTAAATAAAAAGCCAAGACATAGCGCTGTCAACAGTCGCGTGAAGCCGGTTTCGTAAACATGTATGCACTTAGTGAGTGTTGCCGTGCAGCAAAAAATCATTACCCTAATATTTTGTTTAAGTAGGTACTGGCACCCCGAACTGGACGAGTAAATATAATAGATAGGTTAGCGTTCTATTTTTTAGGTATCTCGCTTTATTCCGTCAATATAGGGTAAAAATAAAACAGTTAAAAGTATGTTACTACATTTATAATCAAAGCGATGGTTTTTAATGGCCTTTTTATTGAGTATTTTATAGTATTTTTTTTTTATAATATTGCCTTTTACTCTCCACTGTTTTGGAAATTGTTTCCAATTTAGAAATATGGTGGAAACAAATTGATAAATATTTTTCAATGATGCATCACATTAAAGTTATTTTATGCTCTTGGCCAACATAATTGTGCTGAGTCTGCAAGTTAGAGAAAAGTAGTCAATGCCAATAAATCTTTGTAAAATATTGATAATAATTGATTTATGTTGCTTTTCGGCAACTATCACTATGTTTTTACTATATAATTTGTTTTGTTTCGTTTGAAATTCACTCAGAAATTCCAACCAAGAACCTTCAACGCAATTTTCTTCTTCGTGTCATGTATTACTTACCCAATAAACGGGGATAACTGTGACGCATACTAGTAGCAACCTTTGTTATGATTTTGTGTTCCAAGCTGTCTTAATTTGATTTATTCAAATTTCAAATTATGGGTTTTTATCTAGGTTTTTATATTTCCTTACGTATGAAACGTGATTCCATCTTGCTTTTTATTTACTATAGATGGTTTTTGTACCCTTTCACCATACAATTTGGTATTTTCTCGATTAAATAATGTTTATTGTTTCAACGTAACGTTTCTTTATTGACGAACTAGTCTAGACTAATCGGTGAGGTGTAGTTTGGTGTAAATGTGTGCGTGTGAGCGTGTATGCACAGAGCGAGGTATAGTTTTGCATGCTTCATTGTATTGTTCGCAGCGCTGTCTTGGTTTTTTATTAGGTCTGTGAACTAGTTAAAACAGTCCGCCTTCGGCCTTTACCCTATGGGCCAATAATATTCACCTGCCATGCTATTCTGTAACCATCTCACCGTGAAAACTTAAGTGATGTGAGCATAGAGTGAGCTGTCATTCCACCAGACGCCAGGGATTGACACCATTGACAGCTCACTTATAACTCACTTCACCTACGTTTTCACGGTGAGATTTTTACAGAATAGCACTACTGGTGAGCTATTATGTGAGTGGAAGCGAAGCTATTGCATATATTTATCGCATTAAAACCACGAGCAACAATAGCAGCTCGTATGTGTTTCACGACATAAGTTCTTCGTAGGTAATCCAGTTAAGCTGTTTCCGGTGAGCGACCCTTCAAATTTACCCAGGATCAGTGTATATCAAATTATATTATTTCTAATATTTTTGCATTGGCATATCAATTATAGTAGATTTTCTTAAACCAAGACTGTCAATCGTCGCGGGATCACTTAGCATAATTACATTCCTTAGAAAGTTTTAGTTTTAGATTAAAAACAAAAGCGATTACAATCGATTTCTGTGGGTCGTAAGCCAAATTTTAAAGTGGCTGATCTTTTATTTCGCTACAACTTGTTTTAATCATCATCTGCGTGGCCTTTTTACTAAATATATTTGGGTTGGCTTCCAGTCTGACTGGATGCAGCTCAATACCAGTATTTCATAAGGATTAAATGCCTATCTTTCGGACTTCTGACTACCCGTAACTACTGCAAATGACCTACGGGACTAACGTTTCGAGGCACAAACGGTCTCGGTATGTAATAGAACAGTAACAACAGCTCCAACAACAGCAACAACAACAACAACGGCAAGCCAGCGTGCATCTTAAGGCTTCATGTTCACGACGCCGGAGCCGTACCGGCGCCAGACCGCATGTTTGTGTATATGAATGAATTACACAATTGCACATACAATGTCATATGGAACACATAACAGTGAGATCGAAGGGGTTGCAGAAGCAGCTTTAAAGTGGTTTGAGGTTAGGTTACAACAATTTGTTTTTCTCAAGAACAAAATGAGAGGTAGCACCCTCCCCCCCCTTTCCTTCTGCCAAACGATAATTTTTTTTTACCAAAAACAACTTAACATACCAGGTCCTGCAATTTTTTTTTAAATTCTTTTAAAAAGTAACTTTCCCCCATGTGGGGGAGGGAGATCCCACACCCTCCCCCTCCTCAAATATTTATAAAATTCCTTCCTATATTACAAGCAATAAGTACCTGTATATTTACACTGAGGTATTACTACTACGTATAGAGAAGACAACGCGTTGCATGATTTTGCGCCACGCGTTGCGGTACGCTGTACCGCAACTATCCAGTAAGTATCTAGCGCCCGTAGGGAAGAGTTGTGTTTGGCTCGCATAAATAACAACATCCAAATGCCTGGTTGTGTTCTTAAAGACTGCAATAAACATTCCAGAACATCAAAAAAAAGTGATGGTTTAACATTTCATCGGTAAGTAGACATTTAAACGTAAAACTCTTTGATTTAAAGTTTTTCGCGATGTGATAATAACGAGAATCGGGCTGCCGGGCGCCGCCATTTTGCAATACTAATCATAGAGTAATGAAAACAAAACACGCAGATACGCAACATACATTTGTACCTATTTTGTTGCTCAGTTTGTAAATAATAAATGTGCTATTATTTATTATTGTGTAGAATAGATGTCAAATAAATAAATTGTGACTTTTACCTTAATAACCTAAGTAATTTTGAAGGTTTCTACGGCCGGGTCATGAGAAAAGAGAAACGTGGATAAAATTTGTGCAAATTAATCGGAATGAAGAAACATGGCTTCCGACTCCTCATACATATATATGTTCATTGCACTTTAAGGATGAGGATAAGTATTATACAAAAACAGGACGAGTTTATCTGAAGAAAACTGCTGTACCATACGGTAAAAACACCATATTAATATCGGTAAGTGTGGTTTCTATATAGTTTCTATTAACTTTTGTGTTCAAGCATCAATATTTTAAGCGATACGACAATAATAGTTAATAATAAAACAACTTTATTAAATTCGCTGAAAAAATAAAAATGTTTATTTAATTTTCAGCCTTCAAGATCACATCAATCCAGTTTGGATCCAATATCTGAACCAATAAGCGATTCAGAGTCAATTTTTGATACTCCTCGGAAAATCCTGCTCAAAAAGAAACTTTTCAAAGAAAGCACAGCGAAAAAAAAATTATTTGATAAAATAAGGAGGATACAGCGTCAAAACAGATATTTGAAGAAAAAAAATGAATCATATAAAACGTTGGTTTCAACTTTAAAAGAGAAATTTGGTTTGGATCGGAATGCTGAAAATGATCTAATGCATAAAGCTGAGGTTGTGGAGTTACAAAAATCTTTGATCAAACGAAGTAAGCAGAATAAACATCCTAAATTATACACCGCACCATTACGAAAATTCGCCTTGACTTTGCACTATTATTCTACAGCAGCTTATAAGTATGTTAGAGACTTCTACAATAAAGCCCTCCCACATCCTAGAACAATTTGTAGATGGTATTCATCTGTTGACGCAGAACCGGGATTTACAGCCGAAGCGTTTCGAGTGCTAAAAGAAAAACGTCAATTAAGTGAAAAGCCTGTGGTGTGTGCGTTGGTATTTGATGAGATGGCGATTAGAAAGCAAAAGCTATTCAATCAAAAACGCAAACCTGGTATGGTTAATTTTGGAGTAGGCCCTGTGGAAGGTGAAGATGAGGATACAATAGCAACTCAGGCTTTAGTTTTCATGCTCGTGGCTTTGAATGAGAATTGGAAACTGCCTGTTGGGTACTTTCTAATATCTGGAATAACAGCGCAAACAAAAACCAACTTAATAAAAATTTGCTTAGAGAAGTGCCACGAGGTTGGTGTAACTGTCGTAAATCTCACATTTGATGGGTGCGCTGCTAATTTTAAAGCTGCTGAAATTCTAGGATGTCAGTTGTCTGATGTGAATAATTTGAAAACTTACTTCCTTCATCCAAGTACATCAGAAAAAATATGCATTTTCATTGATCCCCGCCATGTAATTAAATTAATTAGAAACTCTTTTGAACGAAAGAGATTATTGTTTGATGGAAATGACCAGAAAATTAAATGGCAGCTCCTTATTAATTTAAACAAACTCCAGCAAAATGAAGGCCTTCAGTTTGCTAATAAATTAACGCCCCGTCATATACATTTTCGTAATCAAATTATGAAAGTGAAACTCGCCACACAGCTTTTAAGTATGAGTGTTGCTAAAGCACTAACTCTTTGTGAACAAGAATTAAAATCTACACAATTTCAGGATTCCGTGGGCACAACAAAATTTATTACGTTGATGAATAATTTCTTTGATACGATGAATTCTAGAAAGTCTCAATTTTACGGATACAAACGTCCTTTAGATCATAAGAACAAATCTGAAATTTTTGCATTACTAGATGAAGTCAAGACGTATATACTACAACTTAAATTTCATTCCAAATCAAAAAGAGTGATTAGAAGAAGGAATCAGATACCCAGAATAATAATACAGATAACTAAAAAAAATATTATTGAGTCTTCAAATAAAACAGGATTTTTGGGCGCCGTCATATGTATTGAGTCGATGAAAACATTGTATAACCACATAGTAGAAGAAAAAAAGTATATTAACTACATATCTATGTACCGCATAAGTCAGGATCACTTAGAACTTCTTTTTGGGTTAATAAGGAAGCACGGTGGGTACAATAATAACCCAAATGTACTACAGCTTAGAGCTGCATACAAAAAAATGTTAAGTCACCTTGAACTGCGGTCATCTTTCACAGGAAATTGCATTCCTTTAGACAATTTCAGCATTTTACATTATTCGTCTCAAAATGTCATTAATAGCACAACAAACTCTAATAGACACGATACTCTTGAATATGAAGTTTTGGAAAGTACAAGAGCTCTTGAAACTGATATAGAGGCTGAAAATAATTGTAATATTTTCGCAAATATGCTGGACGACGAAAATATAACGGAAGCTTCTAAAATAATAGTTGGTTACATTTCCGGATATGTAAGCACTCGGTTGACCAAAGAGTTAAAATGCGAGGAATGTATTGATACTTTGACCACGACACAGAAACTTCCGCATCATAAACTAATAAGTATAAAAGATATGGGTGGTTTATGCTACTCCACTGAAGATGTTTATAAAATTTGTTTATCGACGGAAAAGGTTATACGTCGTTTAATTCGGTGCAGTGGCGAGAATGGTCTGTCATCTAAATACGACTACAACTATATTACAACTAATGCATTGAAATGTTTCGTTGAGAAAGATGTGTTCGTTTGTTTACTTGGTCATTCATTTGATCAACCTTCTACATTAAATCACAGAGTGCATCTAATACGTGCAATAATAAACAAATGTGACTGTCCACGAGAAAAGGTACCTTATGGTCGTTGGCACTTACGACATTGTGCTTATTACAAGCTAAGTAAACTGTACGATTTGTATTTCTGAACGGCTTAAGCGCCGATGACCATAAGGTACTTTTTCATGCGGATTGTCACAAATATACAACTGTTCGATTGCACCACGAGGCGAAGATAACTAATGATTATACGAGTAAACGCCAAAAGCTCACTAAACTTATATTGTTTAAAGGCAATTAAATAATAGGTATCATTTGTGTTGATTTATTTTGAATTTGTGTAATAAATAAAGATTTTTATTTCACTTCATTTATTTATTTAATGATAAGGCAGAGTATTAGATTGTAGTAGGTAAAAAAGGTGTCACTTCTGCAGTGTAAAATCTATGAGAGCGACTTGTTGTTACTCTACGTTGAACGAAACGCGTAAGCGCCAGGAAATTCCCGGCGCTTATGACGTTTTGGTCGCGAGAAAACTATTCCCTGTAAGTGATCTAGCGCTGCATGTTCTGATAGTTTGGTTAGATGACATAACTATTGTTTTAGCGCTGCAGCGAACTTTAGTTCTAACTCATACCAAAATGAAGCAAATTTTTGGTTCGGGGTGTCTTTTCTATACGTTAGTAATATAGTTCAATGTATATTTACTGGTTTTTCGCTAAGCTGTTTCCAAAAAAAGAAGATGACATAACCTAGAATTTTTTTCCGGCATAAACTTACGCTTCCTTGATGATTTTAACCACTTTTTCTTACTTCTATAGCTATCGGCTATTGGTGTGCATCTATTTCTTTGCAATAAGGCATCACTTCTCATTTCTTACACATTTTATAAAATCATAAACAAACAAATATACTTCATATAAATGAAAATAGTTTTGGTTAAAGCGCCACTTTGACAGTTGCCAACTCCTATTATGTAATTAAAATATGAAAATTGTGAAGAAAATGGGACACAGGGAAAACTTTCACCCTCCAAAGTTGCGAATGATCGGGTAAGAGCTACGGTCACTAATAGCACATTCGATAAGGGAAACCATCTAACGAAAGGGACTAATAAGGGACAGGACGGAACTTGGCTAGTTATCGAACAAGCTCATTAGGTAAGAAAAGTTGAATGGAACTTTGAAAATGCAGTGATTTGAGAAAAACGCGAAAAGCAGAGCTTTTTAACGTTTACAAAACAAAATAATAACAGTTACGTAACGTTTATTTCAATTGTGATACCATCTTTACAAAAATTTAACGTTAGTTAATAACATTACCAGCAATATCATGTTAATTAACATTAACGTAAAATACGAGAAATATCGTTTAGCTCGCGAGTTTTCTTGTGTTTTGTGCAATTTTTCCGGTCAGTGTCAGGTTGTAACTTGATCAAAATGTGGTGCGCGATAGTAACAAATATGAATTTACACACTGTTATAATAACCATAAGAATCTTTTATTCATCATCATCAATCAACTTAGATTTGATGTGTTAACTAGGTTTCCGAAATCTAGCTAAGAGAAAAAATGTAATTATGGTTATAATTACATAATTATAACCATAATTACATAAGTACATACTTAGGTACATATTTTTAACGTCGTGAATCACCCACTTATAACCGTTAAAAATAACGTTAAATTTAACGTTAAAACACAAGTATCGTAACTATAGAATAATGATAAAATGAAGAATAAATAACGTTAAAATTATTGCCGTCATTTTAATGTTCAACTATCAAAGAAAGTTAACGTTATAAAATGTTACCGGTATTTAAAGCCTTGGCGAAAAGGTAATGATTATTAAGACAATGAGTATTAGTTGACCGCATTTTTGTAGACCACGACTGTAGTGGCAGTTAGATAAACACTCTCTAATCATGCGATAGTCTACCAATTAAGCTGTGGGTAAATTTAAAGCTCGCTTTTAGGGGTCCGTATCTCAAAAGGAAAAAAAAAACGGCACCCTTATAGGATCACTCGTGTGTCTGTCTATCTGACCGTCTGTCACAGGCAATTTACTCCGAATCTAATAAACAGATTAGGTTGAAATTGAGTACACCTACGTATTTCTGTGACCCAAACGCAGACGTGTAACGTAAATAAATTAATTTTGAATACAGAGGTCAATTTTGGAGGCAAATAAGAAAATAAAAAAAAATAGTTTTTTAAAATGTACCGTGTGACTTATGAAATAAAAGTGCTTACTGTGAGGGTCTCAAATATATATTTTTTTACAATTTTAAAATGAATGTCTTTAAAGTTAATTAAGAAAATAGACGAAAATTGACCATTCCTCCCTTATCTCCGAAACTACTTAGCCTAAAATTTTGAAAAGACATAGAAAATAGTTCTAAAAATAATATATGGGAGAACATGTTTTTCAACTACGAGTACCTACAGTGTTAAGTTTGTTCTTGGGATAAATTCATCCCAACTACGGAACCCTTCATTGTGCGTGGTCTGATACGCACTTGACCGGTTTATGGGGTTCCGTACCCAAAGGGTAAAACGGGACCCTATTACTAAGACTCCGCTGCCCGTCTGTCTGTCCGTCTGTCACCAGGCTGTATCTCACAAACCGTGATAGTTAAACAGTTGAAATTTTTAGAGATCGTGTATTTTTGTTGCCGCTATAACAACAAATACAAAAAAAAAAAAACTGAATAAAATAAATATTTAAGGGCGCTCCCATACAACAGACATGATTTTATTTGCCGTTTCTATAGATAATGGTACGGAACCCTTCGTGCGCGAGTCCGACTCGCACTTGGCCGGTTTTTTATTTTATGTTAATTGTGACTACAAAATTAAATAATACATTCATTGAACAAAAGTCATCATCATCATAATCAGATTGGTAGATGTCGCATGTTTTCGAATTTATTATTTATGTATGTATTTTATTAAGACAATTGACAGTAAATAACTAATAATGGTTACAGTTTTAACTACAGCAAGGCTGTTTACAAGTTTCCACTTGTAATACCAATGGCTAACAATATTCTACAGTTCTAAATAGTGGGTAGGTTACACTATCTATAAATGCTCAGTTGCTTATGAAATGTGAGCAAACTGTTGGTGGCTCACAATGTTTTCCTTCACCTTTATAATATAATAATAATAATAAAACTTTATTGTCAGCCACAAATAGTCGTATTATGACGCGCTACAAAAATTCAAATAAAATTAAATTAAAATACAATATACATTAAATAAAATAGACATACACGTTAAATAAAATCAAATCAATCAATAAAAAATAAAAAAATAATCTATATCTAAAATTTATATAAGGCATTGGAATGACGCTCTGTGAGTCGTCATCCTATGTTTTCCGTGTTGTTTTCTTTAGTCCTTCAATTGGACCATTGTACGTGCTGTACCTGACTAATTTGTAAAGCTTTTTTCAAATAATAAAACCTCTTTGCGTCGGGCTAATGACGGAGCTAAAAATAAAAATAAAAAAACTGAAAAGTAAAAAGCACTAGTGCGAAAAAGTGCCACTTTCTGAACTATTTCCCTGCTTGGAAACTGCTTTTTTCAAGCACATGCATTGTAAAATACTTTTTCTATATATATATTTATATTTCCTCGCACAATGTATAGTAATTGAAAATTAAAATAGAATATGCATTAAATAAAATAGACATACACGTTAAATAAAATCAAATCAATCAATCAAAATTAAAATAATATAATTTCCGCACTTTTAGCATAAATAACTAATTAAGCATTTATTGTATTTGAAATAAAATTATTTTTATAAGTATGCATATGTTTGTACTTAGTACTTACGTATTCGGCGCATTTCTCATGCCCCTGTGCCTGACATAGACAATGACCAGGGTCCCATTACCCAGCACCCCTACTATAAAGATGATGGCAAACAGGACTGGCACCAGATACGTCTCCAGTCGTTCTTCGTAAGGGGTGTATTCGCTCTCAGTCTGATTGTCACCTGGAGTGTATATCAGGACCGAGGCGTTCGGCTGGGTGGTAAACATCGTCGACCTGGGGAAGACGAGAAAGTATGGTTAGGAAATAGTCGTGCAAGTAGTCAAGATTTTTATTGGTGGCAATGAAACGCTTAGTGAACAGTGGCTAACACCATTTTGTATTCTTATAGGCTAGTAGAACAACGGTAAAAAAATCCTAATCATTTTTTTTTTACTTATATATCAGTAGGTAATTTATATGGTGTACACCTACATAATAAAGAGTATTATATTATATGTATTTTATTGTAACTATTTATGGAATATGTACTCGTAGTTGCATTAGTATTATTTAAAAATAATGTTTATTTATAAGAGCATCGGTTGTCTATCATTTTCCTTAATGCCAAGTTAAATGTTTAATAATAATTAAATAGCTATTGATCCAATTTATTTATTTAGTCGAGTTATATGGGTATTTCCCACCTTATTTATTACTGTCATAGTGATTCTTTCAAACTGTTTTTCCCACTGCGATATAATGGCAATTTACAATACAAGTTCATAATTTTATATTCGTACGATAACATTATCATATTTTGTTTTAAGTGCCTACAGTGCGATAATACACACTTTTAATTTACTTATCATTGCACTTTACACTTTATCATTGCCAGCATTTTCTCTTATCAACTTTATGTAGGCCCGACCTTTGCTATAGAACATCGTAATATTATAATTTACACGGTCTGCAGGTCCTACATCCTATTGGAAATTCAAATTTGACCCAGAAAGCTCAAAGTTCATGCAGATCGAGGGTAACCACTTAGCGACGTACGGATGGCTAAAGAAAGGACGTAATCATCTTTGACAAAATGTATTGGCAATTTGGCATGTAAAATGGCACTAAGGTTCAGTCCATCAACGACGCCATCCTGTGAAGCCAAATAAGTACATGGGTATACTTCTGTGAAATGCGAAGGATCACTATGTCCTCAGCTCCAGCTCTTAGGCAAAGCTCAGATTATGTAACAATCTAATGTTAATTACTACAAGTAATTGAAGTCCTTTATTTGATGAAGGTCACCCAAGCGCTGAACGGCAGCCACAATTGTATTAGGTTGGGGAAAAAGTCTTTTCGCATTATAGTATGTATGAACTTGTAATAAATTCTCTTTGGCTTGTAATAAAATCTGTTTCTATTTGTATCTGGCTGGTTTTGGTATCATTGAAAGTTTAAATTTTAAAGAACATAATTCCAAATTAAAATTAGGAAAATGTGTGATTTTCATTTGTTTTTCGTACCGTCAAGATGAGTGAATGTAATGAAGAAATTCGATACATTTTAAAATTTTACTACAAAAAAGGTAAAAATGCAACGCAAGCCACGAAAAAAATTTGCGATATTTATGGACCTAGTGTAGTGTCTGCGAGAGTAGCACAAATTTGGTTTAAGCGTTTTCAATCCGGAAATTTTGATGTCAAAGATGCCCGTCGCTCTGGTCGCCCTATTACGGATAAAATGGATGTCATTTTTGAAAAAGTGGAGCAAGATCGGCTTATCAGTAGTTACGACGTAGCTGAAGAACTGGAAATTGACCAAGATTGACAAAACAGTTTTGGCGCATTTGAAAAATACTGGGTACACAAAAAAGCTCGACATTTGGGTACCTCACGAGCTCACTGAAAGAAACCTATTGAACCGTGTACTCATTTGTGATTGTTTATTACGACGTAATGAAACCGAACCATTTTTGAAGAAGCTGATAACTGGTGATAAAAAGTGGATCACGTATCACAAGAACGTGCGAAAAAGGTCGTGGTCAAAGGCCGGTCAGGCTTCACAGACTGTGGCGAAACCCGGGTTAACTCGCAACAAGGTGATGCTGTGTGTGTGGTGGGATTGGAAGGGCATTATTCATTATGAGCTGTTACCACCAGGCAGGACCATCGATTCTGAACTCTACTGCGTATAACTGATGAGGTTAAAGCAAGAAGTTGAGAGAAAGCGGCCGGAATTAATCAACAGAAGGGGTGTAGTTTATCATCATGATAACGCTAGACCTCACACATCTTTAGCCACTCAGCAAAAATTAAGAGAGTTTGGCTGGGAGGTGTTAATGCATCCGCCGTATAGTCCTGACCTTGCACCTTCAGATTTCCACCTGTTTCGGTCTCTTCAGAATTCTTTAGGCAGTGTCAGGTCACATCATCAACACGGTCAACATCACGAGAGGACTGCCAAAACCACTTGTCGCGGTATTTTGACCAGAAGTCCCAAAATTTCTATAGCAATGGGATCATGTCCCTACCTACAAGATGGCAAAAAGTTATCAAACAAAATGGTACCTACATACTTTAGTTAAATGTAAATAAACTATATTAAAAAATGTTTTGAATTTTCTTAAAAAATGCGAAGAAACTTTTTCCCCAACCTATTATATTGCGACCACATTGTCAACAAATATTTAGACATTCAGTTGTAGCTGTGTAATATTTGCTCTTAAGATACCTACAGTGAATTTGTATAACAGCAAAATGCATGCAAATTCATAATATTATGAGTACTGCACCGCAAACCGCTAAAGCTAAAACTTTAATTAAACTAAAATACCAACGACAAAACATTAAGTGTCTAGACAAAATATCATTGTGCATTTAAATTGAGTTGCAGAGCTTGTTATGCCACACCGCATACAGGGCCGAGGTACGAGCCTTGTGGCACGCCTAACATTCGCCGTAGCGTGATACTTACTATTGTTTACGTAAATCAGTTTAACAAACACTGTGGACTCATTATACAAGCTCCTACAGTGTATTCTCGACTCAACATAGGAACACTCTCGAAGCAAAAATGTGGCATTTCATTCGAAAAAAAAAATGTGAAAGCTATTCAAACGTTTGTACCAAGTTTTTGCTATTCAAACGCTCGTACAAAGTTTTTAATGAGAGTAAGTAACTGAACTTCAGTGAAAAGGTTCACAGGTAACGCTAGCGGACTGGACGAGTTGTTTTCATGGAAAAATAAGTGAAAAAGGGTAGGAGTAAAGTTTTCTTTAAGTCGACGGAGTTTATACTTTAACTTTTTAATTTGAGCTGAAGAATATTTTAGCGATAGTTAATGCAGTATTTGCCCGTTCTGAAGCTTATATTGCTTTAAATGTAAAGCTACGAAAAAGCCTTGAATGTTTGTCAAGGTGTCCCAATAAGACATCAGTGAGATTTTTTTCGCTTCGATGTTTCTATCGCTGTATATAATGTATTAATCCGAGCAGCGGGCAGAGCCATCTAGTATAAGTTTTTAGAAGCTAGTAAAAAAAAAAACTTTTGACACATCTTAAATTTAACTTTGGTACATAACGCTTTTTTGTTACGTAACTATTTCTACCAGTTTACTCCTACCGCAAGCCACGTTAAAGAACTTCGTCCCAAAACTTCGTTCCAATAAAAATCAAATAGATACTTAAAATGCACGAAATTCTTCAGTTATTCAAAATAAAAATAAGTTTTTTTTTTTTTTTGTAATTGCCTGTATTGTGTCCCACAGCTTGGCAAAAGCCTTTTCCTTCCAAATCTCCCAAAAAATAGCGCCTGTTAAAAATATCACAGTGTTGTCATTACATCACAAAATAAGTCTTAACATATTGAAGTCACTACCCACTACAATACAATGCAAATAAATGACCCCACGAAACGGGGCTTGTTCATCCACCAAATATGAGCTGAACTCAAGCCCACGCTACAACGCCCACGATCCCAATATAAATGGAATAATAAAATATCGTCAAAATACGAAAACGCAAAGTTCCGCGTTCTTTCTGACATACCAATAGTATTGAGGTCGCCTATAGATGATGTAAGTAAAGTTGAATCTGAAAGTGATTTTCATTTCGAGTGTGGAGGACTGATAATATTGATAACATTTTGTGGGAATTTTCACTCTGTAAATTCGATTCAAAGTAAGTATATTAATTCTCCTGCCCTTGTCCCAATTTATTTGGGGTCGGTGCAACATATCTTTTTCTTCCATACTTTCATAGTACATAGTACATAGTCGTCATCTCGGTAGTCACTCTCTTTCTGGCCATATCATCTTTCACACAGTCTATCCATCGTTTCTTTGGTCTTCCCTTACTCGTATAGACGTCCACATTCATACTCAAAATTTTCCTAACGACATTTTTCTCATTCTTCCACACAACTTGTCAGTCACCGGTGTCACTTTCACATACTCATTTCTTATTCTGTCCATTCGCGTAGCACCACACATCCCTCTTAGCATACTCATCTCAGCTGCATGCAATTGCCTTTCATTAATTATTCTTGTGGCCCAACATTCTGATCTATACAAGACAGCAGGTTTAGCAGACACCATTGTTTTATAAACCTTCCCATTGGGTTTAAGGGGAATGCGGGAGTCGCAGATTGTTCCCGTGACATGCCGCCATTTCATTCATCCATTGTTCATTCTATAATATGTCTTTTGATATTCTTAAATATTTCAGTAAACAAGATTAGAAGTATCGAAAATCTCCCCTTAGCATTTTTGTTTATGGCCAGTATTTACGCAGTAATACCCATGATGCTTTTTACACTATCTCATAATTTTTAAAGGTTACTCTCGTTATGAATCTTTTCTCGTCTTTGTCACAGTAAACACATGTAGGTTGTTCCAAAAGATTCTTTGTATCTAACTATTTGATATGAATCCAACGACCTTTATCGAATCCTCTTTGTTTTTCAAACATCGTAGCTCAATCTAGAAGGCGTGCAGTGGACGACTTTTCTAATACCTTGGCGCCATTTTGACGTATAAATGACGACATATTAGAACTCCTACGTGTGTTTTGATCGAAGCTTCCCCAGTCCTTTACAACTTGTTCCGCGTAGGCGTCTGATTGCAACTAGCACAATACTGACAGATAAATTACCTTCACCCGTAACAACACACATGATTAATGTGTGGCCTTTAATTAATTCAATGATTGTGATGTCGAATAGTTAAATAATTTGGTAGAAATGTGAGCACCTAGCAGAGCTCTTTGTAAATTCCTTGAAAGAGAAACATAACTTGCTCACCAAATCCTAATGAAGAAATTATTTTTTATGTAGGTTTTTTAGACCTTACTTTTGGAAACGTGTTTCATGTTTTATTGACTGGAAATTATGAAAGACTTCACTATTTCCTACTCAAATCATATGGAATCACAAACGAGTATTTTAGAAGAAAAAGTTATTATGTTGCATACCAACCTATTTATATTCCAGCTATTTATCTACGTGGATGTACAAAAAGCGATAAAAGTCAACAATCAAGCATCAGGTTTCCGAATTGACTGAGGAGGTCAGCGACAGCCCAGTGTTAGATAAAAAAATATATATAAACGACGTGTACTTAATCTTCATAAAATTCTTTATTTTATGAGACAAGAAGAATCCCTAGTTGCCTGAAATTGTGACATATATTGTACCTCATTCATTTTACTTAATTTCTTGGACATAAAATAATGAAGAAAAACTCAAGTAAAATACAGCTGTTATCATTTTTCCAATTGCTGTGTTCTAAATATACATAATATCTTGCACAAAATAAAATATTCGTAAGAGATAAGTATTTAAACTTTTTCTTTAAAAAGTCGGTTAAAAAAATTTTTACTTAAAAAAACCGACTGCACAAACACATTACTGCGAAATACAAACATTAACTATAATCTATTGAATGTTGGTATCGCAGGCCCCACAAACAAAAGTTACACCATATTTCACGTTAGTTTGTGCAGTCGGGTTTTTTGTTTTTTTTTTTTTAAGTAATATTTTTTTTTATTTAATTCTTTTTAGTTTTATTAATATTTTGTATTTCCAGATATAATACATAAGCAACATTAAGCCATACCTATACAATTTATTTGTTTCGTTTTAAATATGATTGGGCTACGGATATTTATCAATTATTTAATTAACCAATTTATTATTCCTAATTAAATTTAAACATATAAAATATACTTATATTTTTTACCTAATCCACTTTTAATTCCCTTTATTTTGATACTCGATAGGCTCGGTTATTTTTTTTATTCACGTATTACTATGTCGCGCCAAAAATCCGCCATTTTTTTTTTTTTTTTTTTAATAACCTATTGATACACTTGGGTTTTTAAGACGTTTGGAAGGTACGAGGTAATAAAGAAATTTACAAACATACAAGATAGGCGCGAGAAACATAAACCTTCCTTGGCAGTCGGGTAAAAATAGCATCATAGTTATCACAATTCTAAATTAAAGACTACTTTTAACTCTCTGAATACCTAAAATCTATACATACGGCCGATGTATCTTGGTGAGTCCGAACTTCGTGCAGATGGCTGCGCAGTAACATTTTTTACGAACCGAATGTTGACATGAGGCGAGTGCGAGTGAGAGAACATGCACGAATATTCGTAGTGCCTATGTTCAGACTCGCCAAGATATTTCGGCCGTATTGTAGGTATAATAAAAGTGTAAGTGATCGTTGCCTGTACATGGAATATATTTGCAAAATACTATTATTGGGAGTTTTTATTAACGCAACAGAACCCAAAACAATTTTTTACTTTTTTTGTCTGTTTGTCTGTGCGTTTACCGATTTGCGTGCAGTTTTCACTAATGTATTGTAGTAAGTCAACATTTATGTTTGTTTTATTTCAATCGTTTCATAAATAAGAAAGGCATGTCAGTTTGAGAAATTGGAAAAAATATGCTATAAAAATAAGTTAGTAAGTCGGAAAGAAATACCTCTTTAACCTAACAAATAGTACTAGGGTTGCATGAATTAACGATAATAGGGCCGATTCCCTTGTTTACAAACTAAACCAAATTTAAATTCAGTACATCTTTGTCTTTCTATTTCATAAACAAAAAGACAGACGATAAATTTTAGTTTAGTCCTGTCAAATTAAGATACTCCATAGACAAGTTTAGACGAGATTGAAAAATTAGCTACTAATAGTACTTCAATTTACGTCAGGCGCTCACTAATTTGACAGGACTAAACTAATATTTATCTTCTGTCCTTTTCTTAATGAAATAAAAAGAAAAAAAAATGCAATGAACTTAAATTTAGTTTAGTTTGTGAAAAAGGGAATCAGCGCCAATATTTCAATCATTATTATTATGTTTCTAATAGGATTTGGATGAAATTTGGCACACAGATAGTTCATAACATACTTTTAATCCCTGTTGTACGTTTCCGTGGGTTAATTTCCGACCTCACACGGGCGAAGCCGCTGGCAAAAGCTAGTTTTAAATATAATGCTAAAGTTCCTCCCGAAACTGCAGTCGATTCAATCATATTTTTTATTTTTTATTTTGATCTTATAAGCTTTCATAATATGCATCTTACGCTCAGCGTAGCATGATGTATTCCTGAATAAGTTTACATTTATATTTTCTGAAAATGTTGAAATTTTAAACTGCTTATAAAATTCGAAGGCAAACTGAAAAGAGCTTCTGATTTTGACGTAATATATAAGCAGTTTGTGCGGATCGAGAGTCTGACATAAGAGGTATCGTGTTACCCAGTAACTGGGTTGTGGAGGTCGGATTTAAGCTAAGCAGTTGCTCCTTGTAAAATTCTGGTTTTCAGCTGCATCCGGTTAGAATGGAAGCCAACCCCAACATAATTGGGAAAGACTAGACAGATGATAGTGATGAAAGCAGTTCGTTTAAGTATTAAATATTGAAGGTGTAAAATATCACCTATCAATTTATTTCCATCATTTTATTTACTGACTGCACATCAACTTAACCAGAGCTATGAGTATGAGTATTATGTATGTACATACATAATACTCACACTCATAGCAAAATGACATGATGAGGATCGGTTAAGTTAAATTGCATTAAATCCTCTACATAGAAATAGGAGCCCAGCTTCGCGGGGCTCCGACGATATAGGATGCAAGAGTGAGCGAAAGGCACGGAGGGTAAGTTACAATAATTTGTTTATCTCAAGAATAGTAAAAGGTTTAATGCGCCCTAGTCATTATAAGACGTCACAAATATAAATTGTTGCTCATTTAGTTTTATTTTAAGTTGAGTATTTTGCTGTGCTATCAGCAATTTTGATTGGAATTCGGATTATTTTTGCATACAAAATGTATTTTTTTGCGTTTAAATACTACCCAAATATAATATAGCCTAGCTAGGATTAAGGACGTTCAGATGTTGATTAAAAGAAATAGAGATGTATGGAAGAAAGGGACGTAATTATCTAATGTGCCGACCCTACATTTTTGGGATGGATAACAAAAAAATGATGGTAAGCGGCCTGTTTGTAACCAGCTGTACAATATTATTAACTTATAACGTTCCCAGTAAGTTGTGACTATCATTAATTAAACATGCGCGAAAAACTATAAAAGAACGTATGGGGCGCGCGGTGTTGCTTTTCCTTGCATAGAAAATGACCCATTTTCCTTTCAAGATTTTTGCTGGCTATTATTGATTTATATGTAATAAGCCGTACGCCACCCACGCGGATCCCGTGCGAGTTTTTCATCTTTTGTCGAAAACAAAAGCACCTCTTCAAAATCGGGGAGAATGAGAAGAAGTCCCGTAGTAGTGACACGCGATACATTACAGCTGCCGTCACTTGAAATATAATAGAATGAAATTAGTTTACTTCGCACACTAAGCAGATTCTAATGAATTAATTTGCTTGTTTTAATAACATACTCAGGAGTTTAATGAAGACTTTTACGATAGAAGCGGTTTAATGCAATTTAGTCCCTATGATAGGAATTTATTTAACTTTTTGATCAAACTAACGAATATACCCTATACTCAGATCCTCGTTTAAACAAAAAAAAAGTATATAAAAATTCCACCGAAAAATTTCTCTGGAAAATTTTCGTTTTTTTTTTATCATTTTTTCAGTTTATATTCCTTTATTTTAATGTAACATTATCTGTAAGCAGCACTCCATTTATGTAAATAAAACAGCTGAAATAAAAAAAATCAACAATGTATGTTGAAATACTCTAACGTACCACGCGTGAAATCAGCTGTTCACTTTCTGTCTAGCTACAGAGTTCAACGAACTCAACGCATGCCTATTACCTATCGCACCCAACCAGTAACAGACGCTCCAATTTGTACACAAAAATACAAATAAATCAGGTTTTTTGGAAACACATTTTGTTCCTAAAATAATTTCACATCTTAGTATGATATTATACTGAATTCACCCAATCAGTCTGGAGGGCTGTCCCTTACACCCTGTACGTGCTGACTGGATTATTTATTTACCACGGTATCACTTAAAATTCTTGTATAACTCGTGATAACATGGGACAAGAACCAAGGCAGTTTTATCACCCTTGTCGCATAAGCTATAAGCTTGTCGCATAATATTAGCAACCAAACAAATACTATTATCCAAAATCGAACGTCCCCTTCAGATTAGTTTATATAGCTGTCGTAAAACGTGGTTATAGCAAGACGAGCAAAAACATTTATGGGTTCACTAATGACGTAATAGAAGGTTCATTATTCCGCTTGATAAGCAGGGTTTATTATGGCCAAATCTCTTCTTAATCGTTCGTTATAATGGTTGAAAACGCTCGTGATTATTAAGTATCGGGTATTTAAGGGTTCTTAATAGAAACAGATAAATGTTAGAATATACAGATTGTACAATGGAGTAACGAAAAGACTCAGCAATTTTCTTTAAATGATGCATGTCCGTGGATGGGTGAGCATATTTACATACAGATACACTTCCGTGCCTCGGAATAAAGCCGGCTGTCATTCGTGGATCGTCAGAAGCCCGAAAGTCTGACAAGCAGTCGTACCAAGAGGTATCGTAATACCCAGTAACTGGGTTATAGAGGTCATTTAGGAGATAGGTAGTCGTTCCATGTAAAATACTGGTATTCAGCTGCATCCGGTTATACTGGAAGCTGACGATGATGATGATGTTTCTGTTTCTGTGACTGTCATTTGGATTAATAATTTTGGCATGTCATCACATACATAAACTAACGCCTTCTTCCCATGGGGTTAGGCAGAAGATACAGAACGCCACCTGCTACAATCCTTACATATATTTTTTGATCCGTTTATGTTCATACATCTGGTCATACACGCACACCGATTGCGAGCATTAAAGCGCAGTTGCAGTTGTGGAATTTAATATTTTCCGAATACTTAGGCTGAGGCCAAAGGAACGTAATTTTTTGAGCTGTGAGTCGCGTAAAATGAGTCACGGAATTTGCGCTGAATTCGGTTTCATAGTGTACTAAAGCCCTGTTCGTGCCAAACGGCAACGCAAAATGAGTTTGACTCATTTCGTTCGTTTGTTTGGCCTTAGCCTTACTGTATTCAGAAAAATTGTAAGTAAGTATGTTTGTAAACGGTGCAAGAAAAGGGAGGCCTTTTTTTTGTGGATGGGAAATCATCAAATAACTTCTCCCGCTCTGGGTGGAGCGGAAGGGCGTGTCAGACTTTTACTGACTAAAACCCACCCGTGTTCCTTCAGTTGCCTATGCCAGGGCCACGGTATCTTTTTCAAACAACCCGCGACCCCAGCGGCATCGGTCCTATTGGACCCCATCTTTTGCTGACATCTCTTTGAGGCGCACGTGGAACACAACGCGCCGTCGACCCGGGCCTGGTCCTCACCGGACGGCGAGCTATCCACTACTCACCGTCCGCAAGCCCGCGCCTTCGGTGGCCGGGAATCGGCTATCGATTCCCGCCGCCCAGGGCGTCTCCTGCGGCGACTGAGGGCGTGAGGCTGCCTCTCCCTCACGCGTTCCGCCTCCTCCTTCGCGACCTCCACTGTATGCTCCACCGTGTCCTCTGGGCGATCCACACAATGGTGATACCCGGGCGTTTCCTCCCGCCTTATGCGAAACAGGAACCTCCCGAAACAACCGTGTCCGGTGAGGACCTGCGTCAGGCGGAAGGTGAGGACGCCGTGGCGCCTCTCTAACCACTCCTCAAAGAGGGGACTTATCGCCGCAATTGTGGCATGCCCAAGAAAAAGAAAAAAAAAGGGAGGCCTGAATGTGCGTTACATTTTCATTCCTCGATTTGTACATAAGTCCTAACAAAAATTTTAATGCACTGAATAGGCTCTGATTCGACTAGTAGTAACTGGGAAGGATCTCGTGTTCCTTCTAGTGTTATTTAACTTGCAGTTGAGTAATGACTGTATTCTATTGTTGTGAAAGAAAAGTTAGTTTCGTGGATAATGTGGCACAGAATAACAAATTAGTTAGTTTTTAGGGTTCCGTACCTCAAAAGGAAAAAAACGGAACCCTTATAGGATCACTCATGTGTCTGTCTGTCTGGTCTGTCCGTCTGTCACAGCCGAATTAAGTTGAAATTTGGTACACGTATGTATTTGTGTGACCCAAACACGGTCGTGTAATGTAAATTAATGAATTTTGAATATGGGGTCAATTTTGGGGGCAAATAAGAAAATTAAAAAAATATATTTGCAAACTGTACCGTGCGATATATCAAATGAAAAGGCTTACTGTGAGGGTCTCGAATATATATATTTTTTATAATTTTAAAATAAACTGTTTTAAAGTTATTTAAGAAAATAGACGAAAATTGACCATTCCCCCCTTTATCTCTGAAGCTACTAAGTTTAAAAATTAGAAGAAAATACAGAAAATAATTCTATAGCTATATATTACAGGAAAACCTATAAGCAGTATATGGTCTTAAAATAACATGGTAAATCTCTCAATATTGTCTCGTACAAAGTTACATGTACATAGTTAAACGTAAACCTTTAACTATGGACATTTGTAGTTGGAATGTACGGGAGAATATGTTTTTCAACTACAGGATAAATTCATCCCAACTACGGAACCCTTCATTGTGCGTCGTCCGACACGCACTTGACCGGTTTTGTTCTTAGAGGAAAAGCTTTTAACAAATTAACTCTCTCTGGTTTGGGCGTCTCATCTATACAAATAAATAAAACTGTACTGTCTGTTTGTAATGTCAAAATAAAATTTTTTTACTAAATGCTCTATACAAATAGGAGCTCGTGGCTAAGTAATAACAGCCGCACGGGTCGATCCATCAGGTTAAGCTACGCTTGCCGCGGTTGGTCTGTGGATGGGTGACCATCTTTTCATAACGAGACTCCTCCGTGCCTCGGAAAGCACGCTAAGCCGTTGGTCCCGGCTGTCTTTCGTGGATCTTTGACAGTCGTTACGGGTCGTCAGAAGCCCGAAAGTCTGACAACCAGTCTTACCAAGGGGTATCGTATTACCCAGTAAGTGGGTTGTGGAGGTCAGATAGGCAGTCGCTCCATGTAAAATACTGGTATTCAGCTGCATCCGGTTAGACTGGAAGCCGACCCCAGCATAGTTGGGAAAAGGCTAGGAAGATTGATTTTTGCTCTATACAAATACAAATAAATAAAATTGTACTTTATGTTTGTAAATTCAAAATAACAGCTTTTTACTAAATGCATATGAAAGTATATACGGTATATATATATATATAAGATAAAATAATTAGGGTTCCGCACAAAAAATAAAACCCATGAAATTGTGAACAAAATCCGATTCAAAGTCAAAATCAAAATCCAATTCAAAAGTATTGACATCCATGCGGGCGAAACCTCGTGAAATAGCTAGTAGAGTATTATAAGTATCCCATGTCGATTGGAAATAACGCAGCTTTCTATCAATGAAATAATATTTCTGATAGGATAAGTATTTCTAGAGATAACGCTTTACAAAACAAACTTACCTACATTTTATACCTCTTTAATTTGTACCTATAGGTAAGAGTATATTGAAAAAGTCACATATTGTTCCAATACTAGCATTTATATTCAAAAATTTCATAAGGCTTAATATCTCCAGGTTGGATATTGGTTGTAATACTCAAAGTATGTTATAGGACTTAAAACTGTTATTGTTTCAGGCTGGTGGGTGTTCCGGTATTGTTTACAATATTGGGGTAGGTGATAAAATCTAATTGTTTCCTTTTGCACGAATACCATTACTTGTATATAATTTTAATATATAGAATTACGTTTGCGAGATTTAAATCGTCAGCAAAATGGAAATTGTTTCCAGAAATGGTTGAGCAGATTTCAAATGTAGGGTATACGCCACGTGAACGCAGCGCAAACGTGACGCTTATGCCGCTGCTACATTACATAGTAGGTAGGATACCTAGAGCTAATGTCGCGTAGGCACGTGCATGAACGCGACGTCAACGCTACGCTGCAGCTGGCTGGACACACGCTCAGTGTGGAGACGCTAATAGAACCTAGCTCAACAATAAAACATTGCATCTGTGACCTAGTTCTGTTAACGAAGTTTTAGAAATGGCTTACCTAATCTATCTATCACAATTATTACCATAAATAAAAATATCAATCGAAATATATGTGGCTAGGCCAGGTCTTCATAAATAAATCAAGCCAATCGATTCGCAATCGGATAAGTCGGGTGGTGACAAATTAAATTGAAACCAAATCACCCGTTATTGGAAGCCTGTTCTTTTGTGTAAATTGTATTAAACGATGCGTTGTCAAAAGCTGATAATTTCACGTTGGAATTGGGTTGCTTTTTTCACGTTTCGTTTGTTATGTGATCCGCGGAATTCAGTGATGTGGCCTTTACTTCTGATAATTTAATTGGATTACTGGTACAACAACAACAAATCAAAAGACTACCCTTTGTGTTGTAAGGAAAAACTAATTGGAACTGCTGTTTTATAATTTAAATAATCTGCTATAATTTCTGTAGTTGTGTCTGTTACTAAGTGAGAGATTTTTATTTATTTATAACAAACATCAACTCGTTTAGCAACTGTAACAACTTTCCGTTTCGCCAACGACATTGTTCTCTTTTCATCCTCAGCCACAGAACTTGAACGGATGCTCCAAGATCTCAGTAATGCAAGCCTTGAGGTTGGACTGACGATGAATATGTGGAAGACCAAAGTTATGTGCAACGGAACACCTTGGAAATCATCAAATAACTTCTCCCGCTCTGGGTGGAGCGGGAGGACGTGTCAGACTTCTATACTGACTAAAACCCATCCGTGTTCCTTCAGTTGCCTGTGCCCGGGCCACGGTAACTCTTTCGAACAACCCGCAACCCTGGCGGGCATCGGCCCCAGCGGACCCCTTCAGCTAGTGTTGACATCTTTTTGAGGCGCGCGTAGAACACAACGCGCCGTCGACCCGGGCCTGGTCCTTACCGGACGGCGAGCTACCTATTGCTCGCCATCCACAAGCCCGCGCCTACGGTAGCCGGGAATCGGCTATCGATTTCCGATGCCCAGGGCGTCCCCTGCGGCGACTAGGGGCATGAGGGCACAAAGATTGCATCTCCCTCACGCGTTCAGCCTCCTCCTTCGCGAGCATTACTGAAACGGAACACCTGGAAGCATAAAAGTAGGCGGGAAGACAACACAACATGTCCAGGAAAACCTTTACTTTTGGGCCAAGACTAGTCTCTTTCCAGGCGAGGCAAGATAAAGAAATCACAAGACGAATGGAAAACGCCAGAAAGAGCTGCTGGTCCATGAAGGAACTAATAAATGGTGAGTTGCCTATGGTACTGAAACACAGATCACGATCGCGAAAGATGAAAGGAGTGGAGGAAGGAAAAAACCGGCCAAGTGCGAGTCGGACTAGTGTACGAAGGGTTCCGTACCATTATCTATAAAAACGGCAAAAAAAAAAATCACGTTTGTTGTATGGGGGCCCTCTTAAATATTTATTTTATTTTTTACTATTTGTTGTTATAGTGGCAACAGAAATACATCATCTGTGAAATGTTCAATTGTCTAACTATCACGGTTCATGAGATACAGCCTGGTGATATACGATTAGAGGTGAGTCTAAGTAATAGGGTCCCGTTTTACCCTAAAAACAACTTTCCTGCATGACTACCAATTAAAAATAGGTAGACGCGTCATACCCACAAACAAATATTGTTTAAACCAGTAGACATACAATGAAACCACAAACTGTCAATTATACTCGTTTCACAATAGATATTTATTCATGTAAACAGGGTGATGTCAAAAACAGAAATATTACGTACATTGACCATTGTACTGACGTAGATACAGGCTGTTATGGGCGAGTGGACATGTTCAAAACGTTATGACAGTCTGGGGGAAACTGATATGCGGATTGTACTCATTGTAGTACCTATATTTATCATAATTATTAAGCCATTCACTTTATGACTGGATGGTAAGAAAGATAATGGAGCTTGTAGCCAAGTAATAAATACCGCACGGGTCGATCGATGTGGTAAAGCTACGCTTGCTGCGGTTGGTCCGTGGAGGGGTGACCATCGTTACGTACCAAGACTCCCTTATCTCGGAAAGCACCCTAAGCCGTTGTTCCCGGCTGTCATTCGTGGATCTTTGACAGTCGTTACGGGTTGTTAGAAGCCCGAAAGTGTGACAACCAGTCTTACAAAGTGGTATCATATTACCCAGTAACTGGGTTGTGGAGGTCAGATAGGCAGTCACTCCATGTAAAATACTGGTATTCAGCTGCATCCGGTTAGACTGGAAGCCGACCCCAACATAGTTGGGAAAAGGCTAGGTATCTTTCTCACCATCCTCATCATCTGATAATTGAGAATGATAATGTGTTATGTAGGAGACAGAAAACTATTTTATACTAGCTTTTGCCAGTGGCTTGGACCGCGTGGATGTTGAAAATTATCCCACGGAAACTGTAAATTTTTTGGAATAAATCGTATCCTTTGTGCTATTCCAGACTATGATCTATCTCTGTGCCAAATTTCATCTAGATCCGATCAGCCGTTTTCGCGTGATTGAGTAACAAACATACAAACTTTCGCATTTATAATATTAGTAGGAACTAGGTTAGGTAGTAGTATGTTTTTCAGTTGAAGGCTTTTGTTGTGCTACCAGCAAGTTTCTGGATGTCGAAAAATTTGAATAACATAGGTACTAAAAAAACTTTTTAGCAAAAAATAAAACCGACTTCCAAAACAAAACACTACAAAGTGAAAAATAACTTTAATTTCGGTAGTCGGTGTCTTGGGTTTTGTATTTTCGTTTTTTTGCCACCGACTTCCGAAATTAAAGTTATTTTTCACTTTGTAGTGTTTTGTTTTGGAAGTTGGTTTTATTTTTTGCTAAAAAGTTTTTATTTTTCACTTTTTAGTTGTGGAACCTACCCCATACAAATTCGAATACATAATTGAGCACAATAATTGTAGATATAGCCATGTAAATAACAGTGATAGGAAGTTATTAAAACACCATCACATCATCCACATAAAATAAGTGAGAAATATACGCATTATTGAAGCTAACTCAAAAACTCCCCAAGCAAAGTTAATAAAATTTATATGGGACTACTTCGGAAGTATACCCTATCAAACAAAAAAAGAATTTTCTAAATCGGTCCATCCGTCTTTGAGTAATCGCGTAACAAACATACAAAAAAAAAAAACAAAAAAAATACAGACGAATTGAGAACCTCCTCCTTTTGGAAGTCGGTTAAAAATATGATTAAACTACACAGATAGTCTGATAATAGACGTAGGTCCTATAATCTATACTAATATGCTGAAGAGTTTGTTTGTTTGAACGTGTTAATTTCTGGAACTATCAATCGGCTTTGTAAAATGATTTTTGGGTTTAGAAGCCCAATTCTTTAGGCAGGCAGCGACGCGGTGGGTCGGGGGCCGAAACACCACGCGGCCGAAGTCGCGGGCAGCTTTCTTCTATAACCATCAATTTAATTCTATTCTATAACCATCTGACCGTGAAACATAGATAAAGTGAGCATGGAGACAGCTGTCAGTGTCATCCCAACAGATGCTAGGGATGGACCAAGCACATTTATACAATCATAGTCAAGATTTTAATTATATTTTTATGCTAAGTAATTCTATTAATCATTTTATATTATTTTAAAGCTAGTCTTTAAGTGTCTAAACATTACTATTTATGGCATTTTTAAAATAAAATTGTTTTATTAAAATAAACATGTTGAGACACTTAAAAACTAGCTTTGAAATAATATAAAATGATAAAATGGAATTAGCATAAAAATATGATTCAAATCTCGATTATGATTTTAAATATAATCTGGTCAATCCCTAGCATCAGTGGAATTACACTAACAGCTCACTCCACGCCAGTTTTCACAGTGCGATTTTTGCAGAATCGACCGGCAAAAGCTAGATGTATAGAACAGTATTAACGAACTGAGCTTACTTATCATATTCGATTAGTATTATGATAATATTGACACACGAGTGGATCTGCCCTTACGACAATTACATTAACTGCGTATAACTAAAGTCGTTGACAGTCCTCATACAAAAATTAAAAGAAATATTAGATCATAGAAATAATAGTCACTATACCCACTGGCCCATCGCTACTATTTAGTTTGTTTGAAAAAAAAAAAAACACTTTTTTAATTCCGATGATATGATATAGCTGATAGTTTCATAATTCCTACTCCTATGCATTAGTGTTTCCAGATGATTAGATTTGTCTTAGTTAAACGAACGTATCCTACTCGCTTTTGTTCATTTTCTCGCTCCTATAATAGTTGGGATTAAAATGTCTATTTCATAGACCACAAAAACTAATGAGGCGTAAAAGCAAGACTATTAAGAAATTAACATTCACTTTCATGTTATAATATTCGGTAACTTGAATCCTGGAAATGAAACCAA
Organism: Dicycla oo; assembly: GCA_948252095.1. Taxonomy (NCBI): domain Eukaryota; kingdom Metazoa; phylum Arthropoda; class Insecta; order Lepidoptera; family Noctuidae; genus Dicycla; species Dicycla oo. Next base: position 19,608,987 of record OX411728.1, read on the forward strand.
AGCACATTAAAATACCAATAAAAGCGGTCTCGACCAAAGTTTCTCACCATTCGCAGTGTCTCAAAGCAGTTTTAACCAAAGATTTGCCCTCGCTGCAAAACGCGTGAAAAAGGGTTCGTACTGAGAAGAGTGAGCTCACACAATAACATTGTCGTTTCCACCTCTTTTATCTAATCTATGGATATTTCCATGAAAATCAAGTTAAGTCTCTGCGACATTGTGTACGACATTATGTCAGAGATGGCAAAAACGATACAGAAACGCGACCATCTTTTGAAGCGGTAGGGAGAATCTACGATTTAAATCTTTGGTTTAACCTATTTTACTTCTAGTATATCAAATTACTTCAGACAATGTCTAATAGCATTAACAATTTAATTGTAACATTTGAATGAGAACTCTAACTTGTGTAATTGCAACCGTTATTCTTAGTTAGCACAAGTTGTTCTCTGCAACGACCTTATTACGGGATCTGGAGATTCTCTGTGTTTATTTATAGTTAATACTTCTACGAGTTTCTGTTATTCGGGACGATTACCTGTTAATAATATGCTAATTGAAATGAAAATATTATTCTAGATACGTACTTAAACTCACACCTACAAAAACCACAGTACGCCACCTGCTACGATCATTACATATCTAAATATAATTTTTCGTCTGTCAATTTATGGAAGTTGGAACTATTCATTACATATTTTAAATCTTTTACAAGCCAACCTGAATACAGTTAAATAATAATAGTTTCAGTAAATCAGTATCTATTTAAATGGAATATTCTATTTAGAGCCACATTAATTCAGAAATCAGAATAGCTCATAAGCAGTATGGGTATAGCACTATGTAGTTGTGGTCAAATTTAAGGGTGTGGTAAAGACCATCAAACTAAACAACTTTCTCCATGGAACCAACATCGTAATCGCGAAAAAATAATCAGCCGTCCCATGCATTTGGGTCGATAAGGTATTCAAGTTTTGTACGGGACAGTTGATAATTTTTTCACACATTAGTAAACCAGTAATAAAATAAAAAATAACCTAGCATTCTAACACGTTCTTTGTCACAGGTCATTTCTCATAGTTCGTTCCTTTTGCCAACATAAGATATTAATTTCATGATAGATAGGTGTGATCAAATTTAAGGGTATGGTACAGACCATCAAGCTAAACAACTTTCTCCATTGGACCAACATCGTAATCCCGAAAAAATAATCAGCCGTCCCATACATTTTATATTTTGTACGGGACAGTTGATAATATTTTCGCACATTAATAATCCAGTATAAAAATAGAAAATAACCTAGCATTTCAACAACCTTTTTCCAATATAAAATATTAATTTCATGATAGATGCCTGTTTTAGTGAGTAATGTCACCCTTGGCACGTATTTTATTTGGAATATTTCAACGTTAACGACATGATGATTATAAAATATGTTTTAGTTCGAGGACTGAAACAAAACGGTTAGCAGAAGTGATTAATTTAGTTGCCTATGGTACTGAAACTAAACCTCTAAAGATGGTTTTACACCGGCGAGGCGAGGCGTGGATGGAATGGGCGAGAATTGAAATTACGCTTACCCTTTTACACCGAAAGTTGTCCATCACTACACCGTGCCGTCTCGCGATGGCCAGCGCTATAACGCGCCGCCCATGTACGTAGCACTGGGAGCTGGAGAGTATGCAGCGATGTGTTGCGATGTCTTTTTCTTCCATACTTCTCTATTTGTCGTCATCTCGGTAGTCATTCCCTTTTTGGCCATATCATCTTTCACACAGTCTATCCATCGTTTCTTTGGTATTTCCCTAACCGTATAGATCCACATTCATACTCAAAACTTTCCTGACGACATTTTCCTCATTCCTCCGCATCACATGCCCATACCATGACAACCAATTTCCACACAATTTTTCAGTCACCGCTGTCACCTTCAGACTTCCTCTAATATACCCATTTCTTATTCTATCCATTTGCGTAACAGCACACATCCCTCATCATCTCAGCTGCATGCAATTTCCTTACATTCATTCTTTTTGTGGCCCTACATTCTGATCCATACAAGACAGCAGGTCCAACCATTATAAATATTCCCCTTGAGTTTAAGGGGAATGCGGGAGTCGCAGATTGTTCCCGTGACCTGCCGCCATTTCATCCATCCACTGTTAATTCTGTGCTTAACAGTCCGATCTACTTCGCCATCACTTTGCACAAGTGAACGAAGATACCGAAAGTCGGAGCAGACCGGGAGAAGCGTGCCATCAAGCACTATGGCTCCAGAACTGGAGAGACCGCCGAAATCGCAGAACATATATTCGGTTTTGGTTCTGCTGATTTTCAAGCCGACATTCTCCAGTTCCCGTTGCCTTTTCTCCAATCTGCTCTGGATCTCAGGTCCACTTTCACCGACAAGAACGATGTCGGCGGCAAATAGCATGCACCAGGGTGCCTCTTCCTGTATGTCCGACGTCAGAGCGTCCATAATCAACAGGAAGATGTAAGTACTTAAAGCCGACCCCTGGTGCAAGCCTATCGCCACACTGAACGCGTCGCTGTTGCCACCAGCCGTCCGGACGTAGGTACAAGATTGGCTGTACATAGCACGAACTAACTCTACATATTTCCTGGGCATACCTTTCTCTTTCAAGGCCCACCACAACATATAAATACACAATAAAGTTCAATATTGAACTGACAAATATTTCAATTCTCGCCTCGTACATCCATGCGCATCTACTCGTAGAACTTTTACACCAAAGATGGGCATGGTGTGGATAGAAATTTTGCCATACTTTTAATTCTTAGAGTCAGTCGGTAAAAACCACCTTAGGGTCGTAGGTTAGCTTTATACATATACGAGTACAACACAGGTCTAGAAAAAATGTTTTTCGTGTTGCCTTCGGTATGTTTACGGGATTTCGTAATTTTTAACACACATTTTAAGAAAAAAGTAATTTGTAAATATATCAGACTGAAAAGAACACAAGCATACCTCCGACATCTTGTACAAAAACCGGTCAAGTGCGTGTCGAACCACGCGCAATGAAGGGTTCCGTAGTCGGAATGAATTTATCTCAAGAACAAACTTAACACTGTATGCAGTTGAAAAACATGTTCTCGCATACATTCCAAAGTTTAAGTTAAGTTTTAGTTTCTACGCACAATATTGAGAGTATTACCATGTTTTTTTAAGACCATAGACTTCTTATAGGTTTTCCTGTTATCTACAGGGTTACTGGTAATTCGACGTATATCCGTCAGGGGCTGATAAGGGGGCCAAAATGCAACAAATTGAACCCCCCATATGTATGGCCGAAATTCAATAGTTTTCGAGATATTTGAATTTTAAGAGTTTTTCGATATTTACCCAAAATTTGACATTTTTTTTTATTTGGAATTAAATGTCAAATTTCGGGTAAATATCGAAAAACTCTTAAAATTCAAATATCTCGAAAACTATTGAATTTCGGCAATACATACGTCGAATTACCAGTAACCCTGTATAGGTATAAAACTATTTTATTTTTATTATTTTAGGATCAGTAGTTTCGGAGATAAGAGGGAATGGCTAGTTTTCGTGTATTTTCTTAAATAACTTTAAAATAATATACAGTAGAGCCTCGATAATCCGTAACCAGGCTAATCAGAACGCCGCCGCTATAATTCGAACTGCAATATACCTACACGTACTCGGCTGCACTGATGCATCAATGTTGTTTCGTAAGTTGAGAGACAAAGCCTTTTCGTGTTCTATAAATACAACCCGCTAAACTATAATAGATCACTATGATAAAGCGATTGTTTTTGTGTTGTTTTGAAATTTAATAAACGTAATTTTCCGAAATTTCTTAGTTATTATTTAAAGTTTTCTTTTGAACATACTATAATCCGAACGCTCCGTGAGTCCAAACAGGTGTATGCTTTTGTCAATTCGGATTATCGAGGCTCTACTGTATTTTAAAATTATGAAGAATAATATATTTGAGACCCTCACAGTAAGCCCTTTCATTTGATATGTCACACAGTACAGTTTGCCATTTTTTTTTAAATTTTGTTATTTTCCCCAAAAGTGAGGTTCACTTTTCAAAATTCCTTTATTTATGTTACACGTCCGTGTTTGGGTCACAGAAATTCAGATGTGTACCAAATTTCAACTTATTCTGTCCATTACAGTCGGGGCAAATTGGCTGTGACATACGTACAGACAGACACAAGAGTGAACCTTTATGGGTTCCGTTTTTCCTTTTGAAGTACGGAACACTAAAAAGTATATTATCTTCTTTACATACATACATACATAAAATCTTGCCTTCTTCCCCTTCTTCTTCCACTTTCATTATCTTCTTTATTATTTAAATTCTTATGTGCTAATAATAGGTCTTAAAATTAATAACGTAACAACGAAGTTTACGCTCTCGTAAAGTTCAGAGGGTCGTAAAAAGTAATATGAAATCTTTTATCGGTGATATAACATTATTTTGATTCGGCCTATCTCGGTTACTTGCAACCATTTATATCTGGAATGGATACCATATACAATATTTTATTATACGGGTACCCCAATAAATTTTTGGATGTCTACCCCAGGTGGCTATATTTTATGGTGTATTTTTAGGTATTTTCTATGAAATACATAGTAACGTATATCTTATTTATAACTAACTAACGTTCTAGAAAACTATTTTTTTTGTTTTTATGGACTTTCTCACGATTTTTTCACAAGTAAGTACCTACTTGCCACTTGGTGATGCCCGGTTTCTGGGGTTTTTGAACGGAGTTTCTCCATTCAATAGTGATCACTGGTTCGATATCGTGTTTCTAAACACTTCGTAAAGGAAGAATTTAGTTTTTAAAGTCGAGTGAATTTCTTTTGAGGGTTTATCTGAGGACCTCAAAAACCGAGCATAAGGAAGCAATTATTTTGTCGAATCAATAGCTACAATAGTCAATAGCTGTAAAAAAATAATAGCTGTAATAGTTTAAGCTCTGTTTAAGAATTCTTCAGAAACCGGGCATTAGTCATTTCCATTATTAGATTTGATTAAATTTTATTTACGAGTAATAAAACCCCATTTTAGCTTTAAACTTTTTCGTGATAAGATCTTTAGCAGAGCACTCCCTGCCACCTACAAAATCTATTCTAAACCGTCCAAACACGACATATTTCTCCAAAAATTGCAACTCCCTACAACAAAAACTGTAATTAAAGCATCCAAACTTTTTTTATTACACCAACATAACGAACCTATTTCACCCAGTAATTAAAAGCATACCTCCACAGATAATTTACCGGGGCAGAACAAGCGGGACTCACAAAGCTTAGTCACGGTCTAACAGCGGCCATTACAAATGCAGTGTAATGAAGTGACACAGTGCATTCTTTTGGCAGCTAAACAACGTGGATGTTATGCAACTAGAGCTATGAATAGGTTTTTGTTTCATTCAGTGGATTTAGTGAAAATATTTTGTATTTTCGGTGCAGGGTGTTTGTGGATAATAGGGTGATCAAGCAATCGATTTCCTAATACAACCTCGTACTTGGTTTGGTATAATATTTTCATAAAATATCGCATTAGAATATTGAGTCGTTGACGATAAGCTAATATTTTAGCTTAACGTAGATCGAATAATTTTCAGATAATGTTTCAGATCTCCACCTGGTTCCAACCTGGCTAAGTAACCAGTCTTTCCACTACAACATGAGATACTCTCGTGTTACTCGGCCCGTTACGAGAGAAGTCGATCAGTGCACGAGTTAAAACAAATGATTCTGCATAAATTGTAACTGATACAAACTTTAACGATGCCTTTAGATATTCGATACTCTGCTCTGATTAATGACAAAGGAACTTTGCTTGTTATTTAAAAAAACAAAACTTTAAGGCTCCTACACACTATGCCGGCGGGCATGCCGCCTACAAGCGCAGCGGCATTCGTGGGTCGGATTTTGTGTCTACACAGCAAAACCCAGTGTGTGGCTTACTGCCGGCGGGTTAGCCCGGTGGCTTGAGAACATTGCATATCGGACAACTTTGCCGGCGGCACGACAGCCATGGCATGTGGCGTTCACAGTTCGTTCGTTTGGATAAACAGGGTATTACCTCAAAATTTTACTCAAAAAACTTTTTAGCAAAAAATAAAACCGACTTCCAAAACAAAACACTACAAAGTGAAAAATAACTTTAATTTCGGTAGTCGGTGTCTTGGGTTTAGTATTTTCGTTTTTTGCCACCGACTTCCGAAATTAAAGTTATTTTTCACTTTGTAGTGTTTTGTTTTGGAAGTCGGTTTTATTTTTTGCTAAAAAGTTTTTATTTTTCACTTTTTAGTTGTGGAACCTACCCCACACAAATTCGAATACATAATTGAGCACAATAATTGTAGATATAGCCATGTAAATAACAGTGATAGGAAGTTATTAAAACACCATCACATCATCCACATAAAATAAGTGAGAAATATACGCATTATTGAAGCTAACTCAAAAACTCCCCAAGCAAAGTTAATAAAATTTATATGGGACCACCTCGGAAGTATACCCTATCAAATAAAAAAGGAATTTTCTAAATCGGTCCATCCGTCTTTGAGTAATCGCGTAACAAACATACAAAAAAAAAACATACAGACGAATTGAGAACCTCCTCCTTTTGGAAATCGGTTAAAAATACAGTCCTACTAAACATCATGCGATCTTTCTAATGAACGTGGTTGCCTAACGATATGACGTCATATTGGCGGCAGGCGGGGTAGTATCTTCGTCCTTTTCGCACTTTTTGTCTGCCCGTTTAAACAACACAGTCATATTCAGTCTTCTAATCGCTCTCCTGAAAAATAGGGTTTATGAGTTAATACCCTGTTCATCTGGACCAACGAGTTGTTGATTGCTAAGTGCTCGGAGAGATTGTGTGTGTTTCGAATAGTTCAGACATGGACGAGAAAGATAATAGTAATTTATAAACCCGTCGCATGTCGTAATTACAGAAACAATTAGAAAACCATTGTGTCTGAACCTATGGGGTTCATACGACACGCAAAGACTTAACCCGTCACACGTGAGTTATATACTACTAAAATAAAACATAAAGCTCATGTCAATATGTGCTCGAATGTCTACGTCTACGTACGTATGTCTGTCACAACTAGTGTAAGCCCGCGGTCGCCATTGGATAAATGATAGTGATAATGTTTATTTCTGTAAATAGGTGCCATCCTGCATGCTTAATTTGCATTTATACGCATGTTTTTGACAAATAAAATTATCTTTATCTTTATCTTTAGGTTTGTATAAACACTTTTACACGTCAATCATGTTTTTTTTTTTAATCTAGATGAGGTCGGCATTTCCTATCTGACTACTCTGAGAAGAAAGGCCGAAACAAACTCAGAGGTCACAGTCTCTTATGAAGTCCAGACATAATCTTGGTCAGTTCATGTGAAGACCATGTAGATTGGTGTCTGAAATGGTCTTTTGAGGAAAAAACCACGCAGATTGAGAGGACCTGTCCAGTCAGTGCACGCATTTGTCAGTAATCGCGCAGCTCAACTCAGAACTTAAGGAGCTCAACGATTCGACGAACAATACCAAAGAAAGGACATTTGGGTAGGCCGCATAAATTACTCAACAGCCAGACCATGATTAAAATAACAGAGAAAAATAAAACAAACAAAAAGGCAATGACCTACATAGTCTTCACATTCACAACAATTAAAATAATATAATACTTTACAAAGTAAGTATTCATGTCAACATTTTTAGTATGTCAAAATAAAAAAGAGAAAAAAGAAAATTTAGAGCAGCTCATTGTCCTCATTATAATCTTTAACGGTATAAAAAGCTTTCTGACACCACTTGCGTTTTATGAATGATTTCAATGGCTTAGATCTTGAGCGTGGCTTGGAAGTTTATTATAAAAGCGTATGATACATTTGCACCACCACCACCACGTATTTTCTTGAGCCTTGTTGGAGGTACAACAAATTTGTGTTTATTCCTTGTATTTATATTGTGGATATTACTGTATTTTTTAAACAATTTTATATTTTTATGGGCATATAAATCATTTTCAAAAATGTACTGAGAAGACACAGTCATTGTCTTAATCTCCTTAAATTTCTTTCTGATGATGGTTTTTTACGTTTATATTATTATATACAGGGTGTAAAGGACAGCCCTCCGCAAACTAACAGGGTGCATTTAGCTCCTAATTTTGAATCATATTCCACCAGAAATTTTCTCAGAAAAATTTTCATTTTTTTTAAAGGTTTTTTCTGTTGCTATTCCTTTATTTCAATGTAAAATTACATTCTCTATACGCAGCACTCCATTTATGTAAATAAAACAGCTAAAATTAAAAAAATCTGCAATGGATATTGAAATACTCTAAAGAACGACGCGTGAAATCAGCTATTCACTTTCTGCCTAGCTACAGAGTTCATTGAACTACCGCATACCTTTTACCTACCCCTCCCGACCAGTAACAGACGCTCCAATTTGTGCACAAAATCATACTAAGATTACCGAATCTTAGTATGATATACTGAATTTACTCCAACAGTCTGCGGAGGGCTGTCCCGTACACCCTGTATTTATGATATACAGTACTGAAAAGAATTCATATCAGGTGCCAATTTAATGGTAATTCATGATGAACAATTAGCTTCCGACCACGGTTACGCCCACAAGACATGTCGATAAATAGTAGCTTTAATGCTTTCCCAGGGCTCAAAATATCCACATACCAAACTCCATTAAAATCAGATCAACCGTGAAAGCGTAACAAACGCACATACAAAAATAAAAACTTTTTAGCAAAAAATAAAACCGACTTACAAAACAAAACACTACAAAGTGAAAAATAACTTTAATTTCGGTAGTCGGTGTCTTTGGTTTTGTATTTTCGTTTTTTGCCACCGACTTCCGAAATTAAAGTTATTTTTCACTTTGTAGTGTTTTGTTTTGGAAATCGGTTTTATTTTTTGCTAAAAAGTTTTTATTTTTCACTTTTTAGTTGTGGAACCTACCCCACACAAATTCAAATACATAATTGACCACAATAATTGTAGATATAGCCATGTAAATAACAGTGATAGGAAGTTATTAAAACATCATCACATCATCCACATAAAATTAGTGGGAAATACTCGTATACGCATTATTGAAGCTAACTAAAAAAATCCCCCAGCAAAGTTAATAAAATTTATATGATAAAATTTATAAAAAAAAGCATTTTCCAAATCAGTCCATCCGTCTTTGAGTAATCGCGTAATCTCCTTTTTGAAGTCAGTTAAAAAATAAAATCTTTTCACTACACATATACAGGGTTATTGGTAAAACACCAACAATGTCTTAAGGGGTCATTGTACTCATCATTATGAATAACTTTTACCATGGGACCAAACCTGAAATCGCGAAAAAAACATCAGCGGTTTAGTACATTTATTTTCGCATAATTCGTCAAAATGTACGGAACAGCTGATATTTTTTTCGCGATTTCAGGTTTAGTCCCATAGTAAAAGTTGTTCATAATAATGAGTACAATGACCCCTTAAGACGGTGTTGGTGTTTTACCAATAACCCTGTATAGATAAGATTAGTTTAGATAAACGGCTCTTGGCCGAATAAAACTAAAACTCATAGTTTCATTATTTATTTTTAATTATTAAATAGTTCCAATTAATAGCCATTAAATCATAACACTTGACGAGATACACTTTTATTGTAATTCGAATAAATTTTTTGACAAAAAATGTATGGTGTTTTTGTAAACCAATAAGTGTTAAATATTGTTAATTTGTAGTATCAAAAGAGATTACAATATCTTCAATATCTTGGCTACTATTATGCCGTGGTCCCACGGCCAGTTTCCTCACAGACTAGACCGCGCCAGGCCAGGCCGAAAGGCCGTGGAACAGTCGGCCTGCGGTGGCCTGGTGTCACAAACAATTCTGCCTTCGTTGCGAATGTAGAATTGTTTGTAGCTCTGTGTTTGGTTGGGCAGATTATACATGAGATGTTGAGCAACTTGTAGAAGGGCTTACGGCTGTCTGTTCTCTATGGTATCACACAGGCTTATTACGTATCTTGCAGAAGCCTAGCGATAGCAAAATTTGCGCTATAATTGCTTTTCAATCGCAAATCGGTATTATGTATCAAATACCGATTTGCGATTGAAAAGCATATACTGGCTATACATACATAGGCATATACTGGATGGCTATGTGAACTATGTTGTCGGCCTCGCAAAATCCGGAAACATATCGGCTCGATAGCCAGTTTCGGCTTCAAATATTATATTGTTGATCCGATGTCTTACAATAGCTTTCGTTGACTGATCCATTTTTCGCAACTGACTCGCAATATAATCTCCAAATAAGCTATCTTCATCTTTTTCTTTAGCCATACGAGTATTTTGTCGTTGTGAGATATTCTTCATAATATTCAATGCTTCGGATACCATCTCACGTTTTGCATTGTTCTTAGGACGTTTATTTGGTTGTGATGTTTTATTTTCTTCCAACATCTCTGGTAAATCATTTTGTTTTGATTGTGAATCCTGGTGGGAATCGTTCCTCTCCGGCGTATCCTGCGAAAACAAGACAGTTTTGTTCATAACGACAGTTGTTTAAAAAAAAAAATACTAAGGATTACGTAATAAGGTTTTAATCGATTTACCTTGACATGAAACTGGATCGATTTATGAAAAAATATATTTGCTATTTCTGGGAAAAGTGCAAGCTTGACCAAAAAAATGATTTCACAGTTTCACTTAGAATTGAACTTATTTTTCAAAAGCGGCAGGTCTTTTACAGTTCAAAAGTTGCCCATACTGTCCCATTTAAAAGACTGGCCCTATATGTGGAGTCTAACCGCATTGTACATTCGACGCCAGATCAACCGTAACAGATTCATACAAAAACCATCTCTATTGCATGCTACGTTTTAAGTACGGTCTATGTTGCGCTTGTTGTATTGTCAACTGTACACAAATATATTGCAGAAAATATCTATACTACATAATATAAAATACATAACACACATACAAACACTCACGCCTGCTTCCCATAGGGCTGGGAGACACTACAAGAAAGCCACCTGCTACAATCCTTAAATACTTCTTTTGCCCCAATGTTCATAAATCTGGTCATACACGCACGCCCCGGTTTCGAGTACTACGCACCTGACCTTTCTGAACATCACCAATAAGCTCACTATATGTAAATATCTATGCTAATAAATAAATTAATATAATAATTATATACTTACACGATCGATCGTCCCAGTAGGCATATTTTTATTTCCCAGAAAATTTAGTGATTTATAGGCAAACCATTTACTATGATAAATATCGTCGGTCGCACGGGACTTGTCAGTTTTTTTTTTCTCTCGGTAATAATGACTACTTAAATTTTTTATCTTTCTTTCTACTTCTGGAAGATTCGTAGACAATTCAGTTGCAATTTGATCAAATGCGTCGTAACGCTTTGGCCGGTTTTTATAGTTGCTGTTTTGTGGGTTCCACAATAGTGATTTTGAACGATAGAGTTCTATTAGCTTAATAACTTTTTCATCGTCCCACTCCATATTGATAAGTTGATAAAAAACAAAAAGAAATACTTCACGAATAAATAAACGACAAGACACTATACCATGAAAGCCGGCGGGCAACTGAGCGAGCGGAGGGGCCGTGAGGGGCATGCCGGCGGCATGCCGCCGGGTAAAGGTGAGTGTCCACTGGTCCGCGTCGGCAATGCATGCAAAACACGCAACGGATTTTGGTTTGCTCTGTATGAATTCATATACCACTGCGTCCACTATTGGTACCACCCGCAACGTGCGCGGAACAAAATAGGCACGCATTTTTGAATTTACCGCGTCACCGTGAAAACCGTGAGCGTGGAGTGAGCTGTCAGTATCATCCCACTGATGCTAGGGATTGACTAAGCATAAGATTTACATTTTTTTTTTTAATCTCGACTAGTCCATGTAGCTAAGGATCAGTCTAGATAAAAAATAAAAAAAAATAAAGAAAATTGAGTTTCTGACTGCATTTCTGTTGTTATATATTTGTAAAAAAAAATGTTTAAATGACACTGGTGACTGAAAAGTTGTGTGGAAATCGGTTGTCATGGTATAGGCATGTGATGCAGAGGAATAAGGACAATGTCATCAGGAATGTTTTGAGTATGAATATGGATGGCGAGTTTGAATATACAAGCAAGGGAAGACCAAAGAAACGATGGATGAACCGTGTGAAAGATGATATGGTTAGAAAGGGAGTGACTACCGAGATGACGACTAATAGAAAAGTATGGAAGAAAAAGACATGTTGCGCCGAACTCAAATAAATTGGGACAAGGGCAGCAAAATGATGATGTAATGTTTAGACTCGTGCTCACACGAGCGGCACGTTTGTTTATCATTAATTAAATCAGTAACAAATAATGAATGATATTATCCAAACATTGGTCGCTTCAAGTTTATTTCATGAACCCACATTCTACGTTTAGTTTTACGTTCTTCTGCCAACAAGCAACTGATAATAATAATGTCTTCGTCAATCTCTATGATAGATGACGTCTACTAACAACAACAAAAACACTCAGACTAAATAAAAAAAAATCACAGATCTCGTACTCTATACGATCTTCGGGTACCTACATTGAAGATGCACTTAGGCAGGCTTTTTATTTTGTACGATGCCTAATCTAATAGATTTAGACCTAATAGATTTTGTATCGTCTTTGATGTTATAGAGCTCAAATGCACGAAGTAAAAATTCCGTAAGGTAAAAATTACGCCTTGCAATTTTAAACTTTAATGAAATATTCTTAAGACAATTTCTGAAAAAAAAGTCATTTTTTGTTTAGCACAACCACAACAAAGCAATACAAAATAGTTATGAACAAAGAAATAATAATTTTAGTCTCAAATATAAAGTTCCAATTAGTAATTTGAAGCAGGTATAAAATATGTAGGTATTTACAAATAAATACAAATACATTTTACGATCAAACTCTTAAACAGTAACACAACTCAGCGACGCAACGCGCATCTAAGGAGCGCGCTCCCCGAAATTACGCCCCACAAAGGAAAATTGAAATGCTTAGACTATTAGTGATATAGAGGTCCGGTTTTTATTAAATATAACCCAACTCAATACCCCGAGGGTTTTTTCGTTTTTTCGATGTCGCATTTTTTCCGATGTTTTGAGATATAATTGATTTTATGACAAAAGACCGTAAAAATTGATTAAATTAATCAGATTCTTGCGATTTTCAAAAAAAAAAATTGACTTTTTTCATTTTTTTTTTTCACCATATTGTAGTCCTTGTTGATACACGTCTATAGAAATCTCAACCATTCACGCAGACCTCAACCTCAAGACACCAAGGCAATGTCACACTCTGAGCGAAAATGAGGGCTATACTGAAGCGATCGAAAATATTTTCAATGTTAAAATCCGGATACAGTGGACGCATGCCATCGGCAAATCGGTTGAATACTAGTTCAGTACCAGTGGCGCTCACCTTTTAGGTGAGAGGCATTGATAGTGGGTATTGATAGTGGACGCAGTGCTATATGAATTCATATAGAGCAAACCAAAATCCGTTGTGTGCCGTGCGTGCGTTGCGACCAGCGCGACCCAGTGGAGGCTCACCTTAACTCCACGTTCTAACAGGCGTTCGGTAGGGCGCAAGCCGGCATGATTGTTTAAAATGCGCGGCGGCAAAGCCGGGTTGCGTAAATATAAAGGTGTATGCAGCTATTCTGTAACGCAGCCGCGTCCGTATGAATAAAGTATTACAAATACGTTTACACCACAGACATTTAAAAACTGTATGCAATGTGATCGACTCCGAACGACATTGTTTTACCAAAAACGACTGCAATACAGCTTATAAGTACTCGCTGTGTCTCAAAATCTAAATCAAAATTCATTTATTTAAACTAGGCTGAAAATCAGCATTTTTCGAACGTCAAAATTACGACAGACCCCCAAAACACCCGCCCTTCATCACTACACTGCAGATCGCTAGGTAACTAGTGTCTGTCAGTAGTACTATGATCGTCTTCGGAACGACAATTTCGGCGTCGCAAGAGGTATTCCTTCCCAAAACGTTACATTCTGACCCGGCGCTGCCAGGGCTCCGCTCGCTTCGCTCGCTCGGCCCGTGCATTGTGTGGTCATAGTTCTAACCTAATCTAACCTACCTTTCAGCCTACACCTAAGTTTAACCAACAGCTACCAGCCACACCTGGTCTTAGCCGGCTAAAACTAGGTGTATCCGCAATTCGGGTTTTAGCCGTAACATATTTGGTCATTCTAAACTAATATAGCCTAAACTAATATAAAGATTACAGTATTAAAGCATTCGGACGAACTTATAATGCTTCAAGTGATTCGCAACATAATGCAGCATGTGTCTGCGTTGAATCCACCTTTTCATTGTCTTAAATACAAACAAATACTGCTGCACTACAAACCGCTGTATTGCAGTTGGGTTCGGACGGACTATAACTGTTTTAAGCTATCTCTATAGCCATAGCCATAGCTATCATTGTCTGTTTTTAGCAAGATAATGCGGTGTCTGTGTTGAATCCGCCTTTGTATTTATGCAGCCGGGTTAGGCCGCCGTTTTTGGTGAGATTGCTTTATGCAAACCAACACATGAAAAAGAAGTGTACCTAGTAATTTCCGCGTGCAGTTTTTTTATGAAAATTACGCGCTGTAATTTTGGCATGATGTGTCATAATAGGTTATGTTATGTTATGGGGGTTTGGCTTCCGCACTTTAGTCCTTCATTTGGATCATTGTGCGTGAGCCATAGCGGTCGTCAGTATTCCAAGCAGCTTACATCCCTCCAGAAATTGATTACGTCTCCTGGTCTGTTGAGAACATCTGAGAAAGATCTGGGTGACCCGAGGGTTTCTGTTCTAATCAGGGTGACGCCTGTGCATTCAAACAGCACATGCGCAACGGTTTCCTCAGCCAAAATAATATGGTGAGGCGTGTAAATAGCCTGCACCTTTATTAGAATGATGTGAGAAAAAACTTCAAAAATAAAATAATTTCCCCATTGATGAATCCTCGAGGAACCAATACCATAAAATGAATAGCAGCTAAACATGCCCACGTACCTTCACAATCCAGAGATCCCACTCAGACCCAGGGAGATGGGAAGATATATCGTTCATGCGTGCGTGATGGCTTGTAGGTCTGTAGCTGCCGGCCGGCGAGCAAATCTTCTTAAATCTACCGGTGGAATGGTTGAAACTCCAAAAATCAACACTTCACTATAAGTCCTTAACGAAGCACAGATGCAGGTCCATTTATTTTACGAGTATCGTCAAGGTTTCATCAAAAAAGGAATATTCCAAAAGGCGGAGCGATTAGCACTCGCCATGTCTCTTAGCGGGGCGGGAAGAACACACACGCGCTGACGCCATCTATCGGTCATTTTGCGAGAAAACTAAAGAAAGTTCCGATACATGGGCGATGCGACAGCGAATATTGGCGCGAGAATTCATCAATTGAGAAATTAAAATATTTAATTTGCAACACTAACATTATACATATTATAGGAACAAATCCTAAAATGTTATTATTTTATTTTTTACATTGAAAAAAAGCATTGACGCTTCACCATGCTCCTCCTCTTTGGAAGGACGCAAGTACCGTCAAAAAGGAAAGTGAGAAAATTATAAGTATTTACTGACCTAGATTATGATCAGAAAAAGTTTAAGCTTTATGACTGAATGCGAGAAACAAATGATATAAGTTATTTAATGTATTTCCTAAACCTTAAGACTATGAATATCATATTAGAGTTGACGTTGCACAGAGGACTTTCCGTTATGCCTATTGTGTGGAAATGTTTATTTAGTAAGCAGTGCCCTGTGATGGTTCCCGTCATCAGGCGCAGACCGTTCCTGTCCATCTAAGGATGGCATGGCTTCCGTGGATTGCCTGCAGCGTGGTGTCTAGGTCCACCAGCTATCCGCTTGTGTGTGGGTATACTCTTGTAGCCATCTACGTAGTTGATTGAAGGGAATTGGGACGACAGGTTCGGGACCACAGGCTGATGTGCCGGATGCTCTCTTCGCTAGTCATAATAGGTACCTAATCTAAAAACACTGCAAGCGTAAAGAAGACGTATTTTCCGCAGCGTAATTTCAACGGATGTACTGGCCTGTGCTGCTACACTGCATACGGATAAACACTTTTGCCTTTACCAATTTAGATAAATTTCCATTTAAAATATACCCCAATATCCTATAACAAGTCGTATCATCTAGCTAGAACACGTCCATGGAATTTTATTTCTCACGTCTAAAAAATCATCCATACATAAGTTCCACAAATACTCAGTTGAAGAACTGCACTCCTTGAGCAAAAGATATTGCAGACAAAGACGTTCAGGACGTTCCCACCTTACCAGATGGGAGAACAATACACTAGTAGAATATAAAATGTGTGTATGTGTGTGTGTATGTAGCTTCAATTCTCTATCAACAGACTGCTTTGTACTGTCATTTGCAGAAAGTTTCCGCAAAATTATTTCTGGTTGGTCTTTGATAATAGTGTGCAGGATACGTCGGGAAGATGAGTAAACTTTTGATTGCTTTTATTTTTATACAATGTTGAATGTTTTGATCATTTTGACAATTAGAATAGATTTTAGTATAATAATATTTTAGATTAGTCATCCGCTGGGTGCGAGAAGCACAAGCAAACTATTTTGTAAGAATCTCACCGTGTAAAGGTGAGTGAGCTTGAAGAGAGCTGTAAATAGTGTCAATCCCTTGCAGCAGGTGGAATGACAGCTCACTACAAGCTCACTTCACCTAAGTTTTCACGGTGAGATATTTACAGAATAGTCCGGAAGGACTGGTCAATGTGCGACGCTTGGGGGTGGCCTATGTTCAACATTGGACGTAATAATATCAGCTGAAATGATAACGATTATGATGATCCTGTAGATTCTAAGAACCGAAGGTTTATGTAAAAGGTTGAGTTCTTAAATCTACAAAAACGTACCTACACAGTCTTTGCCGTATTTCGATACGAATGTATTGAATTTAGTAGATGGTGATTGCGAGATCTAAGAATAAATAGTGTATTTTATAAGCCGAAAGTTATGTAAAACTGCAAACTACAACGCTCCGCAAAGTATAACAGAAAGACCATACTAAAAAACGAAGCCAAACCACTTAGACTCAAAAATCCTTTGCAATTAATTTAAAAAGATTTTTCTTCATAAAACTACACTGTTTATTTAAGTCCCACATTTTATTGTAAGAACTTGACAAAACCAATTCCTGCTACATCTTGTTATTCACAGAAATTTCGAAGTTTCCAGAGTTCACCGTTCAAAGAAAGATAAAAATACTATCCTGTCAGAAATATTGGATCTTTTGAATTCCAATGCATTTTCCTTCAAAATACTGTCAATATTTAATAGAATTTCTAAACGGTTGCTACCAATTCCGGGAACACTCATCGGCAAAACGCCCCAGAATTTTCTGACAACATTCGTCAAATTACGTCAATGAGGAATTTCCTTTTCATATTTTGATGAATAAGGATATATATTTTATAAAATATATATGGATGCATGGTACGACATTTATACTACTGAGTAAGCAAACAATATTCAATTTCCAATGTATTTCCTTGTATTGCTCACGGCTTTACATTGCTATTTGTAGATTAGGTACTCTTTGTAATGTATCTAGGCGTCTTGGAAACGGACGTACCGTACGTGTAGATTTGAAAAAGTTCTTTGAAAAGTATCTGGCGTAGGTACAAACGCTGGTTATTGGAGACTGTACTGAAAAGGCTTGCGTATATTATGTTTCCTTGCAGGGCCCCGTTTCGTAACCATTTGCAGGGCAGGATGGATGGACATGGTCTGTGTGAAAGATGATATGGATAGAAAGGGAACGGCTACCGAAGTGACGATTAATAGAGAAGTATGGAAGAAAGAGACAAGTTGCACTGACCCCAAATAAATTGGGATAAGGGCAGGAGAATCGTGAAGATGTCAAATATTGCATTGTAATTTGAAAAAACATAAACAATTATCCGAAACCAAACCTAGGGAGGTCCAATTAAGTTTTTGCATATTAGAAGTCATATTTTTGAATGACGATTTTGTGAATTACAAGTTGTATTTTACCTTAGTTTTGAATTAATAATGCGCATTGAAACACAAATAAAATACAACTTTCCTACAAAACAAACTCAGGAAAGCTGCAAATATCGTCAGTGTCGCTTTAAACATGAATCATATTCAAACAAAACTTCATAAAAACATTTTTTTATTGAAAGCGAACCGTATTCAAGAGTAGTCTGTTTATAAATAGAGTTTGTTTATTCATGAGCCAGGATGCGATTAAACTAACTGTGAGCGCGGGAGAAACAAAAGAACACGAGTATAATGCTACGTGTCATATTTTCAGTTTTCAGACGTGTTCCTAGTTAGCAATTATACTGAATGTAGTACATAACACGACCTAGGTATATCGATCCGGGAACCGCGGCGGATAGGGTTAAAGGATTGTCTGATACTCGGTTACTGTATTTGAGTACTGTAAAGATTCCACGCAATGGACTTTAACCTTATATTGTACTGGCTGACATTTTATCAGTAACGCTGTTTTATAGAACTCCCTTTTTTTTTAAATAAAAAAGGTACTTCGTCTTTTGGTTCGAGGCCGCAATTTGGCTTGAAATGTACTCTATGTAGTTTTAAGAAGTGCGCGATTTTGTCAGAAGATTGTATTGATTTCCTTTTGATTATAGTCAAACTGTTATTCTACCTTAAAGTTCTATCATTAGGGTTCCGTACCAAAATAATAAAAAGGATTCCTTATGGTGCGACCCAGTCTGTCTGTCTGTCACAGCTGGATATCTCAAGAACTACGAATGCTATCAACTTGAATTTTGGAATAGTTTTAGATGACGTTTGCCCAACTATTTTTCAAATAAGAAAGAATTTTTTTTTTTTTGCAACAGGGACTGAAAGCGGGTCTTAAAAATTCTAAGTGGGGCTACTAGGGCATGTGCATCATATGCACATTCTCAAACATTTTTTCTTTTTTTTTAGACCTCATAGTTTTCGACTTTTGATGAAAAATGTAAAAAAATACCGCCCCCCCCCCTTATCTCTAAAGATTACAGGAAAAATAAAACGATGTCTCTAAATAGCGCCGTTTTTTGATATATATTAAGATGGTAGAATAGTTTCAGTGGGTTCAGAACTTCCACATAGAGAGAGAGTCTGAATTGCCACAGTACCATACTTTTTTATTCGAGAGAGCTTAATTTGGTAAGTATATTTTTTGCTACAATTCAATTCATCATTGTCATAACATCATGGCTGTATTCCCTGAAGGGTTAAGCAAAGGAAGCACACACATTTCACCAGTTATGTTTAAGTCCCATGTAACACGGCCCTTCAATTCAGACACCAGCACCCTAATTGCGTAACACACTATCAATCGGAATCGGTTTCATTTTGACAGCTCAACACAATTCATTGCGTTGCTTATGTTGTCGAGCAGACACATATTTCGAACACAATATAATAATAATAATCTTTATTTTTGCAGGAGAAACAACCTTATAACAAATTCTATACTAGTACATATTTCTAGAAGATTTAGATACCCAAACATTACTTAATTTACAAAACATTACCTGGTTGTTACGAAACCTTGTTGTTATATTATTAGATTTTTTCTCTTTATTTTATGCTCTCCGAGATACATTTTAATAACAAACCGAGTAGTAATTTTAACTTTGTATTGAGTATCTTTAAGTTTGCCCTTATTGTTATTATTAACAGTACCTATGCTAATTATTTTATATGGTAATCTGTGGATAACGTCGTGAGTAGTGTATTTGTTAATTCTATTAGTTTAGTACTCCAATCATGTGTAATATTTAATATACTGCTGTTTGTTGTCCCTAATAAATAAAATAAAATAAAATAAAATAAACCAATTCACCCTGTCCCCCGTACTAGTTATAAACTGGTTTATGGTGGGACAGTCTTCCTCGTTCTCTGTTTACAATATTGTATGATAATAAGCCGATTCGAGAGGGAATAATTAGTTAATATCATCTTTTAAACGCTACAAAGCTAAACCGTGGGTATATCATACATTGAAATATTTGTTTATTTGTTTTTTTTTAACTTTGTAGGTAGTAGCGTAAGTTCACGTAGTTTAAGTAAAATTTTTAGATGTTATGTTTATTTACAAATATTTGTATCGTTTTGTTGTTACTTTATAAAAACCAATAAAATTAATAAAACCAAAACGAAATTATAAGTGTAACTAAAAATAAAAAAGTAAGTACATAAAACTTATTTTAAAATAAAACATTATTTCTTTTTTTATCATTAACGTGCCATATTTTGTGTATTATTATATTAAATGTGTGCGTGTGTGTGTGAGTGAATGTGTGATATTATATCATCTCAAAATATTTTCCACTTCATAGTAATCTAGTTCTGTAAGAAACTCTTCAGCACACTTTTTGCATTCGCGAGAGCTTAGATCTCTTATTTTTAGTTTTTTGCTTATTTTATTATATATGCTGGGGCCAAGATACTTTAGAAAAGTCTGAGCAAACCTAGATACCTAAATGAGAAGCAAGGGATTAGCAATTTGCTTCAAAATGATTCAGATTCCGATTGATAGTGTGATTATTCAACCTATGTATAGTTATCGTAAGTAATCATCTATCAATTTATTTCCAAGTTAACAGTAAATACATTATGTATAAGTATATAAAAGAAAATATAAATAAAAAGGAAACGCTCATTGGGCATCGCTATCAATGGGAAATGTGCCCAAAAGGCTGGCAGCATTGCCACGTTGGATGGCAATGCTGATTCTTTGGGCTAAAAATAGGCCAGCCCTCTGGTCCCATGAAGAGTCGACCAATCGCTAGGCGATGTCCCGAAATACTCGATGAGCGCTCAGACCCCTAGTGTTTCACATATAGCTCACATATAAGGTTATTATATTTGCGCCATTTGAGGTTTTCCGCACCCGCAGCAGCCGCCCCAGCACAGCCCGCCGTGCTAGAAAGATGGGATGGCGCAAAGGTGTCGACACACGTTGCATCCCACACCAAAGGCTTACCTACCTTCCAAGGCATTATGGTCATTCCGTCTGGTCTCTTCCCCACGTCCTTACGTAACTAGTTTTACGAAATCCAGAGTTCGCAAAACTCCCTATGAAGGAGCAGACCATACATCTATGAAACACCTACGTATTAGGACACTTCATATTAAGACTGAGGTCAAACGAACGTAATTTTATGAGCTGAGAGTCACGTAAAATGAATCGCAGTTTTTTTTTTATGAAATGAGATGAACTCATTTTGCGTCACCGTGTGGCACAAACAGGACTTTAGTATGAAACCGAATGCAGCGTAAATTCCGCGACTCATTTTACGCGACTCACAGCTCAATAAATTATTTTTATTTCTGTACAAACACTTTTACAAGTCAAACATGTTTTTTTTTAAACTAGATGAGATTGGCGTTTCCTATCTGACTACTCTGAGAAGAAAGGCCGAAACAAACTCAGAGGTCACAGTCTCTTATAAAGTCCAGACATAATCTTGGTCACTTCATGTGAAGACCATGTAGGTTGGTGTCTGAAATGGTCTTTTGAGGAAAGAACCTCACAGATTGAGAGGACCTGTCCAGCTAGCTCAACGATTCGACGAACAATACTAAAGAAAGGACATTTGGGTAGACCGCATAAATTACTCAAACTGCCAAACCATGATTAAAAATAACCGAGAGAAAAAATAAAACAAACAAAAAAAAAAGCAATGACCTACATAGTCATCACATTCACAATAATTAAAATAATATAATACTTTATAAAATAAATATTCATGTCAACATTCAGTATGCAAAAATAAAAAGAGATATAAGAAAATTTGGAGCAGTTCAATCCCAGCCTTTTTGTCCTCAATATAATCTTTAACGGTTTAAAAAGCCTTCTGACACAACTTGCGTTTAATGAATGATATGAATTTATTAAGGCTAAGATCTTGAACGTGTCTTGGAAGTTTATTATAAAAGCGTATACATCGATACCTGAATGAGCCACCTATTTTCTTGAGCCTTGTTGGAGGTACAACAAATTTGTGTTTGTTCCGAGTATTTATATTGTGTACTAAAAAAATACTGTATTAAAAAATTACGTTCGTTTGGTCTCAGCCTAGCTTTGGTTTCCTACAATAGCGGTGACCGCCACATAACGTCTGTAGTGACGACTGTCCTACATATGATGGCGGATGGGTTTGAGATCATACGATGTCAAAAAACGCTCTCTAGCAGAACACACCAACTTACTTTCATAAATAATAATAATAAACTGACCGTTTACGGTTCAGGTCCAAAATGAGTTAAGCGTACAAAGAAATTAGTTTTAAGAGGGCTGTTGCATTTTGTCACCTCTCTCGCTCACACGGGACCAAATTTTTAGGATTATTAAGTGAAAAGATGCTTATTAGGGTTCCGTACCAAAGCGGTAAAAAGGAACCCTTATGGTGCGACTCAGTCTATCTGTCACAGCTAGATATCTCAAGAACTACTAATGCTATCAACTTCAATTTTGTAATGGTTTTAGATGACGTTTGCCCAAATATTTTGCAAATAAGAAGGGAAAAATTGTATATATTTTTTTGCAACAGGGGTCATGTGGGGTATCATATGAAAGAACGCTGTTTGCACATTCTCAAACATTTTTTTTAAGCCGCATAGTTTTTGACTTTTAGAATATCAGAATAAACAGTATCCTATGTGTTATAAACTATCTGTGTGCCAAATTTCATGAATATCCGTTCAGTAGTTTTTGCGTGAAAGAGTAACAAACATCCATCCATCCTCACAAACTTTCACATTTATAATATTAGTAGGATTTCCTATCCTACTAATATTATAAATGTAGAAAGTAGGATGGTACGGAACCCTCGGTGCGCGAGTCCGACTCGCTCTGGACCGTTTTCTTTTTAATGTAATCAATTGCCGAACTAGTAAAAAATATTAATTTAATAGGTAAGTAATTATAAAAAACAAATTTATATTGTGTTATCTTTTGAGTTCATTACTCAAAAGATCTCTTTTTGATGTTTTTGAAATAAATGACACAATAAAAATGTGTTTTAATAATTACCTATTAAATTAATATTATTTACTAGTTCGCTAATTGATTACATTTTTCAAAAAAGGATCTTTTCATTTAACATTCTTAAAAAATTGGTCACGGGTGAGCGAGAGAAGTGGCAAAATGCGACAGCCCTTTTTACAAAACTTCAAAATATCATTTCTGTATCAATAATAATCTGTTCATCAATTATTCCTACAATACATTATTCCATTATTATTACGCTTTTTGACTGAGTTATAAGCCATTTTGTAAGACAAGTCATGATAGTGACTTTTTTGGTTGAATCAGTCTATTATTAAGCGTACGAAATAACGTTTCAGTGATGTCATTCGACGGTAAATTGCGGACGCTACGTGGCAACCACCGCATTCAGGAAATCCTCGCTTAAGGGTGCGTTTCCACTGACGTGGAGCTGGGTGAAGCGGAGCGCTGAAGAGCAGTGAAAAGTGGCGTTTCTAGTGAAACGGAGCGGAGTGGAGACTGTGATTGGTCAATTTACGGTCCGCTTCTCTCCACTCCGCCCGCTCCGCGTTAGTGGAAACGCACCCTTAGGCCCTTGGTCACAAAATGTCAACGCCGCCGGAGCCGCCGTAGCTTACAGCGTTGCCATAGTAACCGACAAACTGCGGTTGGCTAATTATTGTACTTCCTGAAGTTGGCATTCCTCAAGCCTGTATTATTCACCTATGGGTCTCATCTCTCAACGACTGGAACACGTATTCGATGATGTATTATTCCAAGTGAGTTTTTACGTGGGTTTAAATCAACTAACATTTCACAAACACTATGCCATTTGTATTAAATCATCACTACTGTGTGAAAGAGATAGAACACAAATAAACAAATGTGAGAAATCAAACGACCTTGTTTTAAAACCGGATTTACAAGTTTCAACAAGATTTTTATTTATTTAGGCAATAGTAAAATACCAATACTTATAGAGGGTATACCAGAAAGGTGTGGTCAAATTTATGGCTGTGGTACAGACCATCAAACTGAACAACTTTGTCCGTGAGATCCACATCGTAATCGAGAAAAAATTATCAGCCGTCCCATATTTTGGGTCGAGTAGTTTGTGAAGCTTTGTACGGGACAGTTGATAATTTTTTTCTTGATTACGATGTTGGTCCCATGGAGAAGGTTGTTCTGTTTGATGGTCTGTACCACACCCTTAAATTTGACCTATTTGACAGCGCAGCAAGAGTGGCGCCGTCTAGTTTCGTTACAAAGTCACTGGAATTATCGAAAAGGTCGGATAAGAGTGACAATGGCCGATTACTGAATAAATGACTTTTGATTTTGATTTTGATTTTGACTATCACTCTAGCAGAGCGTCGCATCCACAGAGCATGTTACTTTAGTCGCATCTAATATAGTGTATAATCTATGGTCGCATGGATGGTTGCGTGGCGGCTGTCTGCTGATGACAGGAGACGATGCCGGGGAGCTGCTGTCGTACAAAGTCTACGACAATCTGCTTTGATCTGGCAAAATAGTTATGATCTTGGTAAAGGCTATCCTACGCCTTTATATTTCATTTAGTTTATGAACCGCCTCTTAAAGCAGTATTATTTTAATGTTACTTGAGTGTGAGAAAAATAAAAAAATAAAATAAAATAAAAATGTTTATTTCAGTTAACATAATAATAATATGGCTTACATTATATGGTTTGGAGACTCCTTTTAAGCAAGGAAATGCTTGTGTTAGGAGTCTCCGCTCTTCCCCTTATCATTAACCGATTTATATAAAACTGAAATAGATGTATTTAGTAGAAAAACAATAAACTAAAAGGAAAAAAGAAGCGCGCTTGAGTGAGGTGTAGTGTAAGGTATGCGTGTGTGTGTGTGTGTGTGTGAGGATGACTGAAGGTGCACAGTTATGAGTGTGAATTGCATAATTTAGGTATTTGGTTAACCCTGCGACAGTGTCTTGGGATCGGAAGAAGTCATAGGCCTCTTCCATTAACCGTAAACACCGCGTAATAATTACAGTCAGGAATTGAGTAAAGGTTATTTTATCAATGATCATATTTATCGAATTATGTTGTATTGTATCAACCTAAGTTAAGTTTCTACGATTGTAGGTATCTGTAATTTTTATGGTGAACAATAAATAGTAGGTATTCTATTGAATCGTTGATACCATTGACTCAACTTCATCATAGCTTTTAGTCTTAAGCCAATTTAATACACTCTTTTTACAATCATGCAGCCTTAGAGAGTATATGCTTAATTCTTTGTTAATCAGATTGTACAGGTGGGACGATTGCCGTACATTCTGTCTTTTAGCAAAAACAGATCTTACTGTGATGGTTGGAGCAACTGCGTGTTTCCTTCGTCTATTGGCCATTGAGGGATCATACGGTAGGGATTTGTATTTTCTAAGGATAAGTTGGAGGATGTAAAGCTTTCGTACAGATAGAAGGTCAGAAGAAAGGTAAAGGTTTTGTGTAGGGAATCTGAAGGGTTTAAAGAACATAACTTTAAGGAGAGATCTCTGAGCTCTCTCTAACTCCAAAAATTTAATCTTAGTGGTCCCACCCCAGCTTGTCAAACAATACGTGAGGATCGATTGGACCAAAGAAACGTAAACCAGCCTAAGAAGATTCTTTGTAGCTACGTGTCGAAGGGTCTTAAATGTCCAAATCATTTTCCTGACCCTTTTCATGAGAAGTTCAGTATGCATGTGCCATGAGAGTCGCTGGTCAATCATTACACCCAAGTATTTAGTTTGTTGAAGCCTGTCTATTTTAACACAAGCGCAACCGAGATCTAGGGGGTTCGAACAGTTGTGTATCTTTAATTGGAATTCAGATGATGGTTGCGTTTGGTTATACTTGGTAAAACAAATGTAATTTGATTTGGAAGCATTTAATGTGAGGAGATTGAGATTGAGCCAACTTGCAATTTCCGACAGGCCACTCTCAGCAAACCTCCCAACACTTTCCCACGTTCTGCCAGCAAAAACTATAGCGGTATCGTCCGCGTAAGAGAATATGTGTCCCCCGTCAATTTTCATGTTACAAAGGTTATTTATATAAATGAGGAAAAGCGTCGGACCGAGGACACTTCCTTGACCGACTCCATACGTAACAATTTCTTCCAAGCTAGTAAACTTCGCTATTTTAACCATCTGTTTGCGTTTGGTCAGGTAGCTTTTAAAAAGTTCAAGAGGGGGGCCCCTAATACCAATATTTTCAAGTCTGTGCAGAAGTATGGGAACAGAAACCGTATCAAAGGCCTTTTTAAGGTCGAGGAATACCGCAAGACATCTACTACCATTGTCAACTTTGCCTACTATATTAGAAGTTAGTGCCAACACTGCATCCTCGGTAGACATTCCTTGCCTGAACCCAAACTGTGAGGGTGAAAGTATTTTGTTTTTAGTCAGGTAATTAATTAATCGTACATTTATTAGTCTTTCAAGAATTTTGGAGATGGCCGGGAGAACTGAGATTGGTCTATAATTTGACGGGTCCGCTTTGTCTCCGCACTTATGCACCGGAGTTAGCAGTGCTACTTTCAAAGGCTCTGGAAAAATGCCCTGCTCAAAGCATAGGTTTGATAAATGAGTTATGATTGGAACCACATACTCGTGTGCAGCTTTTAGAAAACTAATTTGAATTTTGTCCCAACCCGGGGCACTATCTGATTTCAAACTCATTAGAACAGAATGAACTTCACAAGGATCAGTATCCAGAAGAACAAAAGATGATACTGGAGGACAGTGAGATGAAGATGAGTTAGAATCTAGATTTTCAACTACCGAGGGCGAAAATGTTACGATGTTATCAGCGAGAACCTTGCCTATGTTCGAGAAGTAGCTATTCACCACATTAACGGAGTTCTGCGGGGTAGTCGATACTTCCAAGAGTTCCAAATTATTTATTTTTTTAGGTTTGCGCTGGGTAATATTGTTAATGATATCCCATGTTTTCTTAGGATTTTTATGTACTTTAGATAGTTGGTCCCTGTCATGTTTACGTTTTTGCTTTTTGATAATGCTATTACAATAGTTGCGATATCTTTTATAAGTTATATTTAGTACCTCATTGAACGGGTCTAGTCTTAGCCTCTTTTGCATATTATTTCGATTGTGAATACAGCACAGTAAGCCCATGGTCATCCACGGCTTTAAAATTCTGTTTTTAATCGGAATATTTATGGTGGTTGAACCAAATGTAAGACAATGTTGTAGCACTTCAATTAGTTTATTTGCAACGATGCTAGGGTTAGTTAATTTTAGCAAGTCTGCAAGGTTACTAGCTTTAAGGTATTCAAGTCCCTTCTCTGTGTTACAGACGGTTTTTGTCTTTGTGCATTTAATTGAGTTTGAATGCTTAGTTATTTTTAAAAAAGTCATAAAATGATCTGTGATGGTAGTGTGAACAATTGCAATGGCCGCAGAATTACTTGCAGGATTAAGTTTAATAATAAAATGATCTAAACAATTTTTGCCTCTTGTAGGGAGCGAATGACCAGGGAGAAGCCCATTCATCGCCAACATATTCAGATAATTAAGTCTGTTTGTGCGCTCATGTGATCTCTCATCCTGACTGAATATCAGATTTATATTTATATCTCCAGTGATAATAACATTTTTATTTGAAGAAATGGTATTTAGGTGATTGTTTAGGGAATTAATAAACTCATCAGCGTTCAAGTTTGAGGGAGAACGATAGATTGCAAGGACTGTAAGATCAGGTGAGATGTGGATTTCTAAGCAGGACGCTTGAGTTAATACTACTTCTTTAGTTTTAACTTTATGGACACTTTTAATATAGGCGACCACTCCATCACATTGATTAAGATGGTTTGTAGTTTGGTAAGATGTATAATTAGTCATTTGTGGAATTTGTTTATCTGGATTCAGCCTACATTCAGTCAGGGTTATCAAGTCAATATCAGTTTTTAGATTTACCAGATTTATTTGAAGGTCGTCATAGTTAGAGTAAATAGATCGAATATTTTGCGAGACGATAGTAAAGCCTGGACAATTTACCCTTATATGCTTGGTGAAGTCGCCAATTTCACAGTCAAATACAATACAATTTCTAAATTGTCAATTTCATTCAATGTAAATAAGGTGCTATTCATAATTAAAGGTTCCGTTGATGCAGCAAGTGGTAACTTTGTAGGCTGTAGATGAATGAGTGTAGGAATGTTTTCGAGTGTGTGAGTGGAAAAAGATTTGTTCAGTTGGTAAGTCAGTGGGTGTGATTTTAAGTATATGTACGGATGTGTGTGTAAAATGTGTGTTAGTGCGCAGTTGATTAACATAAATTAACTTAAATTTTATCTTAATATAACATACTTTTAAGAATATTAAAACACTATGAGAGTTTAACACATAGATCCAAAATAGTAGAAAATAAAATATAAAAAGGTAACAACGACAATAGGCTATGTGTAAGACAGCAGTTAGTCATTCAGGCTGGAGAAGACTATGTACCTGTGCCTCACTATGTATCAGAATAGGAGGGGAGTTGTCGTCCTTCTTAATATATACTTTTCCGTAGGCTGTCCAACAGTACTTGTATTCTTTTGGGGTGGTTCTTTTGGGGTGGTTTTGGGATCTACCTCCTAGTGGTCCACCCCGGGCAACGGCACCACAGGCTTGCCTGTGGTACGGCTGAACGATCCCACTTAGCGGTGGTAGGCTCCGCAAGGGGCCGCCTGGCTCGCGACCACCATCCCACCGGAGTCTGGCGCCAAGCAGCTTGCTGTGTTCCGTCGGTGTGTGGGAGTGCCAGTGCCTTTGGGGGAGAAGGAGATTGTCAGTTGCGCTGTTTGGCACCGGTTGTGGTCTCTGAGTCAGCTAGCCGGGTAACTCATTTTGGAGGGTAGCGGGATCCGAAGCACGGTGCCAGCCGTTGGCCGACCGCAGTCAGTAGGGGGCCCAAGTAGCACGCCAGCCACGTGCCAAAGGCTGCCCCGCCAACTCGCGAAAAATCCCGGTATGCTCCACCGTGCCAGCCGGCGACTGGATGGGAGGACCCGGTGGCCATATCCGGGGGGGTTCGGGCGTCCCCGCAGTCTCCAGATGAGTTCCCCGTAGGTTTGGTTGGCTCTAGTGTTCCACTTGGATCACTGAGCGGCGCCACGACAAGTCGACTTTTGCCCCCAACAACTCCACTCAATATGACACACAAAGCGAAGAAAAATAGGGTAAAACAACGGCTGCACTTCCTCCCACTAAAAGTGCACCTCACTAATATCAGGGGGTTGCACTCCAATCTCGATTCGGTCCATCACCACCTTGAGACCGAGAAGCCGCACCTGTTTTTCCTAACGGAGACGAAGATAACAACCCCGTCGGACGTGGCGTACCTCAACTACCCGGGGTACTCTCCTGAACACAAGTTCAAGAAGCAAGCTGGGGTCTGTGTGTACGTCCGCGATGACATTTGTTGTCGTCGTCTCCGTTGCTTTGAGAAATCGGGTTTCTCTGCCATATGGCTACTTGTGGATACTGGCGTGGAGAAATCTCTCTACATCGGCATCTACCGATCGCATAGCGGTGACCAGGAGACAACAGCGCTCTTTAATTTCCTCGTGGAGTCGACTGACGTAGCCCAGCAACGGTACCCAACGGCGA
This sequence comes from Dicycla oo, assembly GCA_948252095.1. NCBI lineage: Eukaryota > Metazoa > Arthropoda > Insecta > Lepidoptera > Noctuidae > Dicycla > Dicycla oo. The sequence goes on from OX411728.1 coordinate 19,638,785, forward strand.
AGCTCATTTTTCTGGGGGACTTCAACGCCCATCATAAAGAATGGTTGTTCCCATACCAGAAAACTGACCATGCTGGGTTGGAGGCGCGCAATTTTGCTTTAACGCTAGATCTGACCCAGATGGTGAATGTGGCAACGCGGGTACCGGATGTTGACGGCCATACACCCAATTGCTTGGACCTTCTGCTGGCATCTGATCCGGACAGTCATTCAGTATCGGTCTCAGCCCCGCTGGGAACGTCTGACCACTGTCTGGTGAAATCCATATCAACCTGCTCTCCTCCAGATGAGAGCCCTAGAGGCACGAGGCGAGTATGGCGATACGGGTCAGCAGACTGGGATGAGATGCGGCACTTTTTTGCGTCTTATCCATGGCGGCAAGTGTGCTTTTCCTCGGGTGACCCCTCGCGCTGTGCTGACGCGGTTGCGGACGTGATTCGGCAGGGGATGGAATATTTTATTCCATTCTCCGACATCCCGCTCGGTCACATATTCCGGCCTTGGTATAATGCAGAATGTGCCCACGCTGAGGCCCGAAAAGAGACTGCCTACCAAGCCTGGGTCAAGGCCCGCGACCGCAAAGTTAGAGCGCGCAGGGTTCGCGCGAAGAAGAGAGCCTTTAATTCTGCCGCCAAGTTCTGCAAGCGGGTTTTGCGTAGGGCACGTTTTGACCATGTCGGACATATCGGGGCCAGGCTGGCTTCGCACCCTCCGGGTAGTAAACAGTTCTGGTCCCTGTCTAAAGCGGTTGAAACGAATTTCTGTCGTCCCACTTTACCTCCTATGATGAAACCTGATGGGTCGCTGGCTCACTCTGCAACTGAGAAGGCAAATTTATTTGCATCTCTCTTCGCAAGCAATTCACGTCTGGACGCTGGCTCAAAGCAACCACCTACTGTACCTCATTGTGACTCCTCGATGCCGGAGATCGCAGTACACATTAAAGAGGTCCGAAGAGTATTGTGCAATCTAGACGTGAACAAGGCCAGCGGGCCTGACGGCATTCCAGCGAGAGTGTTGAGGCAGTGTGCGCCTGAACTGTCTCCTGTATTGACACGTTTGTTCCGCCTCTCTCTTGAAAAAAGAACGGTGCCGAAATCCTGGAAGCTTGCAAATGTACAACCAGTGCCCAAAAAAGGCGACCGTGCAGACCCTGCCCATTACCGTCCGATCGCCATTACCTCCATTCTGTGCAAAGTTTTGGAAAGGGTACTGAACAATAAGTTGCTGAACTACCTTGAAGACAATGATCTCCTCAGTGACCGTCAATATGGCTTTCGCCGGGGACGGTCAACTGGCGATCATCTTGTGTATGTCACGCACTGCTTTGGCGAAGCCATCGAGAAACACGGCGAAGCACTGGCTGTATCGCTTGACATCTCGAAGGCCTTTGACAGGGTCTGGCACGCTGCTCTGCTCAGCAAGCTTCCTGCTTATGGAATCCCAGCTGATTTTTGTAGCTGGATATCAGATTTCCTTAGTGAACGGTCGATTAGAGTAGTTGTTGATGGCTGCTCTTCTGACCTTATGGCTATTGATGCCGGAGTTCCTCAGGGGTCTGTTCTCTCTGCAACTCTTTTCCTGCTGCACATCAATGACCTGCTTCGGCCTGGTATTGTTGGGTACGCAGATGACAGTACAGTTTCAGAGAGATACTTGTCCAGCGCAAAAACCAGCGGGGCTGAAGTTCGTTCCTTGAGAGAGGCCATGGTAGAGCGGACAGATTTGACCTTAAGCTTTGTCTTCCAGTGGGGTGATGATAATCTGGTCTCTTTTAACGCCACCAAAACGCAGGCGTGTCTTTTTACCGCTAAAAAGAGTCGTTTCGCCCAAACTCCTACTTTTCGGGCTACATCTGTTCCTGTAACTGATCGACTTGAGCTCCTAGGCATGGAGTTGACATCTGGTCTCAACTTCGGCGCCACCATCGAGTACAAGGCCCAAACTGCGGCCAAGAAACTGGGCATCCTAAATAGGGTGAAGCGATACTTTACGCCTGGACAGCTTTTAACCCTTTACAAAGCGCAAGTCCGATCCTGCATGGAGTATTGCAGTCACCTTTGGGATGGATCAGCTAAGTACCAACTAGCCGCGCTTGACTCGGTGGAACGCAGAGCTAAGAGGCTCATTGGCGACGTAAAACTGGTGGATGCCAAGCTTCATTGCTTGGCTCATCGTCGCAAGGTTGCCTGCTTGTCGGTCTTCTACAGATTGTACTTCGGAGAGTGTGCCCGAGAACTCCACGACCTCATTCCACCGGCCCCCTTCTACCACCAGACATCTAGACGCACTGCCAGTTACCATCCCTACCTGGTTGCTATTCCACCAATTCGCACTAAGCGCTTCCAAATGTCTCTTATAATGCGCACAGCAAAAGAGTGGAACTCACTACCTGCGTCTGTGTTTCCGAACGTATACAACCCTAATCTCTTCAAAGTGAGAGTGAACAGGCTTCTTCTGGGTAAGCTCACTCCATCGTCGACTTTGTCTCTGTCACCTCTGACCTAGACTAGAGTCAAGAGCAAACCCATCACAAATAAAAAAAAAAAAAAAAAAAATTCTTTCGATTTTGCTAGGTCACGCGCAAGAAAATGAAGTCGAGCTCCCTTTGTAGTAAGCTGTTCCGAGACATAAATTGGAGTATACTCATCTGTCTTGAGACCAAGATGCTTCGCACATAATTTTTCGTTCTGTTTTCTATTAAAGTCCTTAGTCATCTTCAAGAAGTCGGCTTTGATCATAGTAGACTTTAGCTCGACTATAATTGGACTGTTTTTTGTGTTAGTTCGTTTGTTCTTTACTCGAAATATATCACCAATGTCCGCTTTTGTGACGTTACAGCCAACTTCATTGGATAAGCATATAGCCATTTTTATAAGGTCTTCTCTGGATTCTTGAGCTACTTTTGGTACATTTTTTATTTCATAGCTTGCCTTTCGGGTGGTTCTTTGAAGGTCCTCCATCTTGTCCTCTAGTATTGTGATATAACGTCTGTCATTCGTTGCTTGAACTTCGAGCTGCTGTATTTTGTGCTTTAACTCATCGTTTTGTGCAGACAGAAAGGCAACGGAGGCTTCTATATTACTATTAGTGGTTTTAATTTCCATTAATGTCGGGTATATCTTCTTAATCTCCTCTTGTTGAGGTGACGTTAAATATGATATTAACGCTTTGACTTCCTCTTTGAAGGCGCGGAAATCAGCCTCGTACGAACTTTCTCTTGGACGTTTATTTATACTACGTTGGCTTTCAAAACTAGGCGAAACGTGTTTAGGTTGCTCGGCGATGTCTGACTCCGAAAAGTATTTGCCACTCTTGCCATCCATTTCAAGTACCAGGAGATAATAAACAATGAAGCGTATAGTTGGCCTGGTTAGCAGACAATTATTGTGTAGTTGACTGGCTCGCGTTCAATTGTGCTAAAGAAATGGAGCTATACAGGACGTCTAGCTCCATCTCTTTCCCACACTCAAATAAAATTAAAATAATACTACTTTAAGAGGTAATGGTCTAGCTCTAGGGGTTACCTTTCGTAAAGCTATGGTTTCCTAGAAAAGTGGTTCCGTCATATTAAAACGGCCATCATGCAAATCTGTTATTTTCAACGGTATTTAACATTAAGTCAAACCCCGTTGCCCGAAGATTTACATTGCTTGATTTCCCTCACCGTACTTAGTCACGCGAAAAAGTGTCCATACTGAAGAGTGAGCTCACACATTATCAATAGCGTTTCCATGACAATCAAGTCAAGTCACTGCGTCATTGTGTCAGAGAGGTGTCAAAACAAAACAGAATCGCGACTATCTAGGGTATATATGTTCTATGCTTTTGACGCGGAAGGGCGAATCTAACCATTTAAATATTTATCGCTGTCATCATTTTCATGACAGCCATCACTGCGGCCGTTAAGTGCGGCCACCGCTCTTCTATAAAATCGTAGCTTAAACGAACCTTTCGTATGTCAATTCTCATTGTATTAGAAAGTTGATAGCAAAAGCAATCGAAAAGGTTTTCTTACAAAGCACAACCAAAACGAAAAGTCTTTTGAAAAATAAACTTCCTCTTTTTACCACTGCCAACTTCTGGATGTCCGAATTTTAAATGAAAAGGTAGGGAGAGTGATCTCTGAAACCAGAAGGAAAACCAGAGACCAGTGCATAGCCCAACAGCAGAGACTACAGACAGCAGTTACCATTAGGGCCAGAGTACACATTCCTGTAACTTGCACAAAAATATGCAAGTAGCTTGCATGTCATGTGCCCTAACAACGTCTGAATGGTGAATGTCACAATGGCATGCCAGCTACTTGCATAGTTTTATATTTATATTTATATAACCCCTAATAGACAGTCACTTGTGCTGATAATATGACAAGCGAGGGGCTTGTGGCTAAGTAGTAACAGCCACACGGGTCGATTGATCAAGTTAAGCTACGCTTGCCACGGTTGGTCCATGGATGGGTGACCATCTTTACTAATCAAGACCCTTCCGTGCCTCGGGAAGCATGTTATGCCGTTGGTCCCGGCTATCAGTCGTTACGGGTCGTCAGAAGCCCCAAAGTCTGACAATCAGTCTTACCAAGGGGTATCGTATTACCCAGTAAAAGAGTTGTGGAAGTCAGATTAGCAGTCGCTCCATATAAAATACGGTATTTAGCTTCATCCGGGTAGACTGGAAGCCGACCCCAATGTAGTTAGGAAAAGGCTAGGCAGATAATGATTATATGACAACCCTGCACTACAATTTTCTGCAAATTAATTTAATTTAAAAATCTCATTCTATGAAACTTCATGTATGTTCATTGAATTCGTAAATCTAGTTAGTAAGGGGTGACGAATAAGACTGCTCTAACAAGGAATTTAAAGTAATAGGATTATGAGGAATTCAGTTAACACGACTTGCGGAATTTGGTCCATTATCAGTCTGAAATTAATTTCGATTGTCAGTCGAATAGAACTCCGAGCTGGATGAGACGGAACTGTTCTTATTGAATGTCAAGATTTTCTTTCTCTGACGTAGAACTGGAAATATATGTTTCATAAATTTTGTGGTAAGGACCTTAGTATAGGTACCATATTTCATCATTCTGATGGGTTCTTTCTACGTAACTTAAAACAAAAATGAATGCACAAACTCAAAAAAAAAAATGTTCAAAAAGTTCAGCTCTTGAAAACACATGAAGTCAAACATCAAAATACTTAAAATTTTATAACGTTTATTTGAATTGTAGATTCCAGTAGGAGTAGAGGAAGTACCTAGTTATTACTGATTACTGATGATGGACTACGGTACTAATATGATTTGCGGAAAACCACTGGACTTCCTGTCACGTATAAAAATCAATTTTTTAATTACGTTGTAAGTGAATAAAAACGGGATATAAGAAATCCAAGTATTCAAGTAAGAAGATGAATAAAAAGGGTTGCTTGCACACTATTTCATTTTTAATTAATAAAGTTACTCCAGTGTTCTTAACTGGCAACGCAAAAAAAAAACAAGACGTTTAAACTTGCACATCTTCTAGAGACTTTTTAAAGCGTGTAAATCAATTTTTATTACGAGTATTAAAAAGAAGACAGAAATTCTTAGAGCTTCTGTTACTGACTTTTTTGTAATTAGGTTTGTTTGTTAAAGAAGCATCTTTGAGAACTGCTTTACCCCATCTTCCGATAATCCAATGCATATATACCTACTCGTACCTAGAACAAGTTTCACAGATTGCTTTAACTTGACTTCCGTAGTTAATTCAACCAATGGTTAAACATAGTAACTAATGGTTGAATTTTGGCAAAATGTGAAAGGCTAAACATGAATGTATTCATGTTACCTCATTCATATTAAAAAAAAAAGAACTAATGGCATAACTCATTCATATTTAGCCTTTCACATTTAGCCAACATTCAACCATTACTTACTATGTTTAACCATTGGTTGAGTTAACTACGGATCAACAAACCGGCCCGAAGTAAAGTTAGCTATCGTACTAATATAAGGCTTATATTTAATCAAATAATTTGCATATTCATATGTCCATAGGGTTTGACTGTGTTGTTGTCGTTACGGGTTGTCAGAAGCCCGAAATTCTGACAACCAGTCTTACCAAGGGTTATCCATTTAGCCAGTAACTGGGTGTGCAGTATAAAGCTGTATCCGATTAGACCGGAATCCGACTCCTACTCGGGGCCTAGGCAGATGATGATTGTCCATAGCGATGTGAGCAAGTATTTTATACGAATGTTTATTTATTTATGAACCTTAACAAGTTGAAAATAAGGTTCTGAAGAAACGCTAACTTTACTTAGTAAAGTGAAGTCAAAACAGTCTGTGAATTTCGCCCTGAGACTCCACTAAATCCCACTTCTGGGACACCTGAAAGATTCAAGATGCAAATATCGTAAATTAGTATGTAGTACTGAAATTCGAAGAAAACTTAAAGGATTATAAACTACAATTCGGGTAAGGTACCTACTGTAAAACATTTTGATTCCAAAGTATTCCTTTGATATAGTTGCTAAGAGAAAATCTCAAGTATAATTTATATAATCATTAGCTTTTGCCAGCGGCTTCGCCCGCGTGCATGTCGCAAATTATAATAATAAAAATTAACCAAATTAGCCTATGTGCTATTGCAGACTATAATCTATCTCTGTGCTAAATTTCATTCAGATCCGTTTAGTCGTTCTGGCGTGATTGGGTAACAAACATACATCCATCCAAACTTTCGCATGTATAATATTATATAGGTATATAATATATATAGTACGAGTTAAATAATTTATAGAAAATCTGTTTTAAGAAATTAATCTGGTCTGTATATTTTCGTAATTTATGTATGTTTCCAATGGTTAAAAGGTATTTTTTTATCATTTTTCTATTACTTCATTCATCAGTTACTAAAAGTATAGAGTTCTATAGTATAAAATAAAAAGTTCAATTTCAAGACGCTATTTCATCTTAGAGACAATCAATGTCAAAAACCTGTAAAAAATGAAGGTTTATCGTTAAATGATAAATGATTTTATTTCTGTAAGTAGGTTTGTACAAACACTTTTACAAGTCAATCATAATTTTTTTAAACTGGATGAGGTCGGCGTTTCCTATCTGACTACTCTGAGAAGAAAGGCCGAAACAAACTCAGAGGTCACAGTCTCTTATAAAGTCCAGACATAATCTTAGTCACTTCATGTGAAGACCATGTAGATTGGTGTCTGAAATGGTCTTTTGAGGAAAGAACCACACAGATTGAGAGGACTTGTCTAGTCAGTGCACGCATTTGTCAGTAATCGCGCAGCTCAACTCAGAAATTAAGGAGCTCAACGATTCGACGAAGAATACCAAAGCAAGGACATTTGGGTAGGCCGAATAAATTACTCAAACTGCCAGACCATGATTAAAAATAACTGAGAGAAAAAATAAAACAAACAAAAAAAGCAATGTCCTACATAGTCTTCACATTGAATTTTCATTAGTTGATATAAAGCATGCGGGGACTCCCGCAGGTGGGGTAATGTCGATAACGCGGTCGCTACACCGTATGCAGGGAATCCCCGTAATGCTCGTAGTGACTAATGAAACTCATCGGTTCAAGCTTGCGGAGACTCACACCTAATGAAAATGAGCCTTTAAACCAACTGCCAAACGTACGGTGCAGGTTCTTACCGCAATCGTTCCCTATCGACTAATGAAAATGGTTTCTCGAATACGGGCGCTATGGCATGCTTTACAGAAATCTCCAGCATCCCACATGCGATGCCTATCGACTACTTGAAACCCCTGCATGTGGACCCTGTGGCATGCGTTACAGAAATCTCCCGCACACCACATTACGAGCCCTGTCGACCAATTAAAATGAGCCTTTAGAGAAATTCAAACTGAGATCTGAATGCAAACAACGTTCCAATTCTCCCTCTGGTTCCTAATAATCTCCTATGAGACTTAATGATGATATAGTTTTGGGCTGCTTTGATTGATTGAAAATCATCAACAATGCGTTTGATCTTCAAATATCCAAGTAAATTTCCCAATCTTATTCCCGTTTAAAAAATGTAGGGTAAAGCGTTTTTATTGTATGGTAAACGTTTTTAAATAAGGGGGTTAATATTTATGATTGTAGATTTAAAAGTCGTCACTTGTGTCTAATCTTGGGAAGAAATTTCAAAAGAACAAGCATTAGGTATCAATTCTTGACATTAACGTTATATCATTGTTCTTTTTTCAACAATAGGATATTAAATTTATTATTTCATAAATTATTGCTTTCCACTTTGTAACAACTAGTACAAGGAAATATATATATATATATATATATTGTTGTTACGCATTAGCAATGTAATGACATAAATAACTTTATTATTTTGGGATTTAATTAAGGATATATCTTGCTATATACCGGAGGTATATACCTACCTAGATAATATAAATATATGTAAAATTAAAATAACACAACGTGACGTCTGTGTTCCTTGGTTTTAAATAATTTAATCGATATTATACAGTGCAAACATAATTTATTAAAATTAAATATAATTTTATAAATTTACATTGATTCTGACACTATTTTTAGGTCCCGTGCACCACAAATCACTAAATTTATTTAGCGCTTAAATAGGCCTTTTTTACTCCAACTTTATGACTTCTACTAAATATAAAATTATTATGGATTAACATTAAAATATGATATTTACAAAAATGTCACAGAGTCGACAAATTGAGCTATTTTTAGCAATAGTTGGCATCAAATTGATAAAGGTAACAATCACCTGGTAAATGAAGAAGCAGTTATTGCAGTTTTTGTAAACGTTGTTGCAGTAAATATAATTAGTACAATATTACTCACAAAAATGGACTTTGAATTCAGTGGTGTACTTTATAGGGGGTGACAGCACACATAAACACAAACGACTATAATTGTTATGGGAAACAGAGCACCTGTTTTATATTCAAATGAAATAGGTATACTTACCCAATCATAGATGCTCTTTCTTATGCCACTTTAAAGTTGATTCCTTGGTAAATGGATTCTTTCAGAGTAATCTTCCAGGGATGAAAGTAATTCCCTATAGGATTGGCAATACCTAGAAAGTCAGCCCGTAGAACACAAGTGTTGAACTACGGCGATTTAAATGACTGTCTCTTGGCGTTTACATAACATGAATCGGTTTTTTCTGATGAAATTGGCATTAAATAGTGGCTTTCGGAGTCCATCTGTATCACAGTTCTAGGAGGGCCATCTTGGCTTCGTTGTGTAGGTGGAAGATCGTAAAGAGGGATATCATCGATATCATCCTTAGTTTCTGCGCCAGAAAGCCTAAATCTTTTTGAACAAGCGACGTTATCATACATGGTTTGGTCAGGTTCAGGGCCAGAATGCCTATATTTCATTGGATTCGGAACGGTATCATACATGGTTTGGTCAGGTTCAGGACCAGAATGCCTAAATCTGATTGGACTAGGAACTGTATCATATTCGGTCTCTGAATCACTATCATCTTCGTTTTTGTCACTTTCTACTTTATCTACTTCAATTAATACGTCTTTACTTTCATCATGTTTTGTTTCACTTTCGGTTTCGTTTATTGTATCATTCTTAGTTTCTTGTTTGGTTTCTTCTTTGATTTCCGTTTTATTTTCAGTTAGTTCTGTATTAATTTCCTTTTGAGTTTCCTTTTTGATTTCAGGTTTCTTTAGTTTGAACATTTGTGACTCAACCTTAAATTCTACCTTTTCTTCGGTTTTATTCTCTTTTTCAGATTCTTTTACATTCTCAGTCTTCATTCCAAAATTATCGTCCTTTTTTTCAAACTTTAAGAGGTCGTTCAGATCCCTGAAACTTGCAGAATCAGTTTTCTGTACCTTTCTCAATACTTCTTTACATATTGCGTCCATTTGTCCTTTATGCATTACCGGTACTATCGCTCTTAGAGGCCTCTTGGCAAAAACGATTTTGGAATCATCAACGCGGGTTGGTGTAGTTGGATCGCTAGGTCTGGGCTCACTTATTTCTATGACGCCGCTGTTCACTGTCAGTGTGCTTCCATTGTTCTTGTTATGTTCATCGTAATTGGAATTGTACAATGGTGTAACTCCTGTTGATTCTTGCCTGACATACTGTTTATTGCCGGCATTTATTCCAAAAATAGATTTCTTCTCCAAAGCTAAGTATAAAGCCACCGCTAGCACAACTATGGCTATCAACATGAACAACATTGAGAATCCAATAAGATAAATTGAGTAAATCGGTAATGATACGTGGCCCGTCCTATGACCAACACTAGTGGGAGTGTTATACTCGTCCATGTCTAGTTTGACACGACCTAAACCTGAAATTTAAAACAGACGGTAAAATTAGTTTACCTGTGTTATATTAAACTATTTTAATGGTGTTTCCATTACGTTATTGTAATTAATATTTATTTATTGTGACGATATAACGAAAATGAGACTTTTTGTTATTATACAGGTAGTTTTGCACTTTACCATAAGAATAATAAATTGAAATTAATACAGATTTTTTCTCCTTCGAGCTATTAGATTGATGAGACCGTTGAATTTTCTTATCAAAATAAATAAAACCTATAATCGACACGCCTCATTCTGTTTTAAAAATCATTGCTCTAATTTATAATTAAAGTGATGCCTATAATAAATTCTACAGTTACTTTGCCTATTATTAGACACAAGCAAGCTACAGGGTCGGGAAAACTTCAGCATATTGAAAAACAGTACCAGCATAAATACGTATGTCTTATATAAAAAAAATATTGGGATACTTACTCTTTGGAACGTCCTTATTTAATATCAGGAAAATAAAAGTAAAAGCCTTAGAACTCGCACTAGTTACAACACTTATTATAATAAATATAATACAACTCCATTTTGCTTAATAACGTGTAAATCCGAGCATATTAGCTAAATACTGAGCTTCATTTTTCCTGCAGTGACTCTATTAAGGAAAAACTGTTTGGTTACAATAATAATACATAATAAAATAAACTGTGAACATTGTTCACTGGTAATACGGTAGAAAATGCTATGTTTTAGTAATTAAATGTATCATTACATTGTTTCCCAGTGAGTGTGACAGTCACAGAGTTTATTAAAGTACCTATTTGTGTTGATCATTATTTTTGTATAATGTTATTTGATTTACTACTAAATTGAAATTGTTTGACGGCTGATGCAACCGTGTAAGCTCATAATTGTTGTACCTACGCCTTTCAGTAGTTTTCCGTTCTTTATTTTGTGAATTCATTCATTCTTGCATAGTTTTATGAAACATGATATTGCCTTTAGGTACTAATATCTAGCAAATAAGGTCCATAAGCAATCGAAAGATTAGGTTCAATCGCATACCTACATTTCGTTATTTTCTTTTTATTTCCTATTCATATGCACTCCTTCCATATTTCGAGAGCCCGCACCCTTATTAGATTTTTTTTTTTAAATCATTATGAGTAAATAAATATAAATATAAGCGATTTAAAACTTTCAAAATTCAAATTATCTTTATACTTAAGTCAATAGATATAATTATCGCTGATAACTAGGAGTGAATTTTAATCATATTAAGGGTGATCTATGATGGATCATGCGCCCTCATATTTAAATAGGGAATACCTAGTTGAGTAATTTCCTTCGTAATTATTAGTCTCCAGTACTCTCAAACTTGTGGATTGTGTTATCGTTGACGGCTGTATTAAATAATTTAGCGATTTACCTATCCGAGTCCTGAGATCTTCCTGTTGATTATGGACGCTCTGACTTCGGCCATACAGAAAGAGGCACCCTGGTGCATGCCATTTGCCGACGACATCGTTCTTGTCGGTGAAGATGGACCTAACATTCTAAGCAGATTGGAGAAGTGGCAATGGAAACTGGAGAATATCAGTTTGAAAATCAGCAGAACCAAAACCGAGTACATGTTCTGCGATTTCGGCGGTGTCTAAGTTCTGGGGCCATAGCACTTGATGGCACGCTTCTCCCGGTCTGCTCCGACTTCTGGTATCTTGGTTCACTTGTGCAAAGCGATTGCGAAGTAGATCGGACCGTTAAGCATAGAATTAACACTGGATGGATGAAATGGTGGCAGGTCATGGGAACAATCTGCGACTCCCACATTCCCTTTAAACTCAAGGGGAAGATTTATAAAACAATGGTTAGACCTGCTGTCTTGTATGGATCAGAATGTTGGGCCACAAAAAGAATGAATGAAAGCAATTGCATGCAGTTGAGATAAGAATGCTAAGTGGGATGTGTGTTGTTACGCGAATGAATAGATTAAGAAATGAGTACATAAAATGAAGTTTGGAAATGGCTCCGGTTACTGAAAAGTTGTGCGGAAATCCGTTGTCGTGGTATGGCCATGTGATGCGGAGAAACGAGGAAAATGTCGTCAGGAAAGTTTTGACTATGAATGTGGATGGCTATACGAGTAGGGGAAGATCAAAGAAACAATGGATGGACTGTGTGAAAGATGACATGGCCAAAAAAGGAGTGACTACCGAGATGACGATAAATACTATCGAAGAAAAATACATGTTGCGCCGACCCCAAATAAATTGAGACAAGGTCAGGAAAATTACTTTTAATTAGAGACTGTAGACCTCATTGGTCAGGTGCATAGGTAGTACTGGTAGGCAACTGGCGTGCGTGTTTATATGACCACATGTATGAACGTAAACAAAGCAAGAGAATTATGTAAGTTATGGTTATAATTATGTAAATACATATTTGTTATAGTCGCGAATCATATTTTGATCAATATTCAACCTGACACTTACCTGCAAATTCCAAAAAAACGTAAGAAAATTTGAATTTCGTGGGCTGCCACTACGCATCACATTAACTAAATTTCCTGGAATTTAGTTTATGGGAAAATTGTGATGCTCATCCTATTGCTTATTTGTGAAATTGGAATCATTAAATGACTTTGGTGTTCTGGGGATGTTCTACAGTCAATTCAGGTACGGTAGGTTAGGTTAGCTATTCTAATAAATTCGCCAATTATGTTCAAAAAGGCAAAATATCTTATCTTATCTTTTTTTATTTTTATAGAGATATTATTAAATTCATAATCACACTAAGTACGTCTAATACGTACAGAAACAGCGATATTATTATACCTTTTTTTTTGGATGGGAAATCATCAAATAGCTTCTCCCGCTCTTCGTGTCAGACCTCTTTCGAACAACCCGCAACCCTGGCGGGAGCGATATTATACCTGCCGGCACGAATCTGTGGAGTGGTGGGGGTTGTTTGCACATACGTATTGTCTCAGGAGTAAGGTCCAAAATCGCTTAAAGTAATTCAAGGTCAGCATTCAAGTTTCGTGCCGGCCACTGTACGAGGTTAACATAACATCACGCCTGTATCCACGAATGGTTACGCAGAGGTATACACCTATAGCACAACACCCACATTGCGCCAGTCATGACGAAATGTGATTGTTGTATCATAAGTACACGTACACTTCTGCCTCTTAGGGCCGACGCACATCTGGCGAGGCGCTGCGCAGTGCATTCGTCACTGCCAAACAAATATCGAGCTTGCACTAGTTGAAATAAAGTTGAAAATAATTAAAATTTCATTACCTCGAGAGTGCCTCGAAGCGGAAAGAGGCACGTGTCTCTTGTTATTTAACACAGCGCCGCGCTGCGCCTCGCCAGGTGTGCACTGGCCCTTACGATAAAATGAAATAACACCAGTTAAAATATTTTTTGCATGGAAAAGCAAAGAAATATAGTTACACGTTTTTCTTTTTAATTTGCATGTGCCAAAAATTATGTTAAATAAAAATTACTAGCTATTTAGCCGAGCTAAAAACATTGCGTACGTAATTATTAATATAAAGTGGTAGTTAACAGTAACTTGTTCAAACTTCTGCTTTGTATGGCTATCAAAAGAATTTTTTTAATGAAAAACTTCTCTTTCTCGCTTCTTTTTGATATGTTGAACTACATCACAGTGCTGAAGTTTTTAATTTGGAAGTTAACTTCGTCACTCGCTCCGTCAAGTTTAAAAAATATATTAATTAATGGTGAAATTTACAAAAATATTCTTATGTTTTTTTTTAAAGAGTAGGTAACGTTAGCTTAGTAACGTTATTATTCTTATTCTTCTCTCAAATAGGCACAAACTACAATAGTTAATTATAGCTATCTACGTATTAGCTGATTATCAGAGATCGCATAATCAGATGCATTTTTACCTAAAGTTGGCTAAGGAACTATATGGCTTCTTATTTTTTTTTTCTTATTATATATTCCGTGATTCCAGAAAATCCGGGAATGCATGGTATGAAAAGGTCGTCTTAAATTTACATAGTATTATTTATTTTTAAAATACCGGGATCACATAACTATTCGTATGCTTGTTTACTTGAAATTCATTTTTAACATTAGTTAATCCTGACGTTTGCGGCCAGTTTGGCAATCTACGTTACAACACTAGCTAGCATTCGAATCTATAGTCAAAATGTACTAAATTTATCAATTCCGGAATCGCGAGATTTTTACGATCGATACAAAAGTGCATTCCATATTAGCCAACACCTGGACGTAAGTAGTAAATATACATTATATTCTGTAATCAAACCCCTAAATTCATCGATCCCGGAATCCCGGGACTTTTTCCAAAAAGGATGTTAGCCAACACCTCAACATTAGGTAAATATACATCGGATTATCCTATTTCTGCTGATTACCCAGGGTGCTCTGTATAGATACATATAGGATTAAGTTATTAATTTATAGTTTGTTATGCGGACTCAAATTTATTTTTGTTTTTATGGCAAAAATATTATGTTGTTTCGATAAATGGAAAAACATGCAGATCTACCTGTTATTTTAAGACCTTGCACATACAGGGTGATTTTTAAAACATGCGACAAAATTTAAGGGGGTGTTCTACCCATCAATATGAATAACTTTTACTATGGGACCAACTCGGAATTCGCAAAAAAATTTCGACCTTTTTATACAAAATGGTCCAATCGGGTATGTGCTTTTACATGGGAAGGTATTTTTTTTTTTTTGCGAATTCTTAGTTGGTCCCATAGTAAAAGTTGTTCATATTGATGGGTAGAACACCCCCTTAAATTTTGTCGCATGTTTTAAAAATCACCCTGTATTATTTAATGCATACTCATGTTTTACAATAAAATATATTCCACTAGCTTTTGCCCGCGGCTTTGCTTACGTGGTTGCCGAAAATAATCCCACGGGACCGCACTACCGGCATCAAAAGTGTCTCTAATCCAGGTCTATCAAAACGTGCCAAATTTTATCCAAATCCGTTCAGTGGTTTTAGCGTGAAAGCGTAGCAAACAAGCAAACTCACTTTCGCATTTATAGTATTATGAAAAACCAGTATATCGACACTCTAGACTCACAAAATGTATTAGGTACTTAAAATAAAAAACTTAACACACTACTAAAGTTTCTATAATAATCATTATAGACCAATTCCTGACCTTCAAGCCGCATATAGTAGTCCTTGTAACTCGGCTCCGTAAACTTATCTACATCTTTAAAACCCTAAAGCACGCGGCGGAACGTAGGATTATTAAGATGGTTTATGATGCGTTATGCCAGTCCTTAATAGAGTATTGCATTACATCTTGGGGAGGTGCCTCCAAGACCCACCTTATTGATGTTGAGAGGGCACAGCGTGCCATTCTCAAAGTTGGCGCCGGTCTCCCCTTCCTATACCCAACCGTAGATCTTTTTAGGAACTGGGATTTGCTCACTGTCAGGCAAACCTTCATAATGCGTACGTTGCTTAAAGAACACTCCTTGTTGCAATACGATCCGAATCTGTATAGGGATAAGCGACAAATGGGTAGAGTGTGCCAGACACAGCCGTTTAGTTCTGCACACTCGCGTAATTTCTTCTTCTTTCTCGGACCATTCCTGTATAATAACATAAATAAAATCCTTAATATCTATCCTCAAACTAAACACAATTGTAAAATTTCAGTCACTTCATATTTGAAAACTCTAGACTATCAGGGAACTGAGAAATTGTTGATCCCTCTCAGATAGACTATCTCTACTTACTATTCATCCCCTCTGCTGCTTCTACATACCATCAAGCATACCCGCACCACACTCATTAAACCAACCTACCACAAACACTTACACATCTCTGTGATACACTTTCTCAGGATACTCACACACACTGGTAACTTCCATTATCTTTTTGTATTTTTCATTTTTATATTTTGTTTCTCAATTCAACCTTAGTTAAGTACGGCATTGATATGATGGCCCAAATCACAGACATCAAGCCGCGGGAGGGCCCTGGTGACCTGTAATACAGGTTTTTATATAAACCTACTTCAGGCACCAGTCTCTCACAATGTTAACACTATGTACATAACTTGTGTCGAGAAAATAAACGTTTTATATATTATTATAATAATATAATTCGATCATGATTCGAAAGACGCGTGGCGCCATCTATTATCATATGTTCAATCGATGTTGTTTTCCTCGGGAACAATACTTTTTTTCGGAATGAAAGGTGCCCTATGTCCGTTATTGTACACGTGACAACGTATATGAAAAATTTCAGGATGATCGGTTCAGTGGTTTAGGCGTGAAAAGGTAACAAACAAACTTATTTTGGCATTTATAATATTAGTTAGGAATATTAGTTAGGACTTAGTTAGGATTCTATTCTGTACATACATGCATTCAACTATCGCCACTCGAGGATGCCAAGCACATTATTGAATACGCTGTCGATTAGTAAATATCTACCTACAAGTTTTTTTTATATAAAAATATTTGTCTAGGTACTATTAACCCGTCAACTGTTCGTTATATATTACATACAAAAAACCGCATACGTCATGTCAATGTGTGCTCGAATGTCAACCGAACCCCATAGGTTCACAACTACAGACTGTAAGCCCGCGATCGCCATTTGTTGATGTTTTTTTTTTGCGTTTATATATATATATGATATACGTTTATGTACATATTATATAAACATTTTTTTACGTACATCGTATGTACGTAAAACACTCGAGGAGTTAAATCTTTAGGAATTTCTCTGTAGCAGCCTGGGGTCTCGATTTATGCCTGGTTGGTGACAATAGGCTCGCCTCCTATTACATAGGACTTAAACTTATCTGGAGAAATGTGGGTGTACTAAGGTAAACCTCTGTCTCACCTTAATTGTTTCTATGTTAATTAATGTAATTGTTGTTGTACCGTTTTAATTAACTATAAATAAAAATTAAATTAAATTACCCTTCATGGAAAATAGGCGTGATCTTATGTCATGACTCAAATGCTTGAATTGCATACTAATCTTTTCCAACTATAATGCCCCTCGCATTATAGTTGGAAAAGATTAGTATGCAACTCAAGTTCTTGGTTCTCTTAGAAGGCTTTATTTACACGACCGTGACGTCCCGCCCGTGTCCTCCGCACATCACCGGCGCGCCGGTGATGTGCGGAGGACACGCGGCATAGTAAATTTATGTATCGCTACATCGACGCCGTCATCTCGTCCTCGTTCACGTCCCGTTGACGTGGTGGTGGCCAAACGGCCTAAGGGTTTAGATAATTTAAGGTAAGGTACTCTACTTCAGGTATACCTGAAATAGAGTACCTGATAGATGTACCTATATCATATCATAGATATGGTGAGTAGGTACCGTAAGGGCGGGTTTCTTTGACTCTAGGGCATAAATTTGGCTCAAATCGAGACAAAATTAGTGTCATTAAATCTACACAAAGTTCCGCAAGTACGGAATAATGTAGCAAAACATAGAAAATATTCCAAACGGATATCCACCTTTTATATGTCGTTGATATGACGGTAGATGTAACGTCAAAGTTGTTTGTTCACGACTTTAAAAGGGGGAGCTCCGAGTGGCCATTGTCTTGTTCGAGACATCGACCAGAACGGAGCTCCGGCCTACAGGTAAAAGTTAAGTAATTTGATATTATATCTCAATTATTGCTTATTATTACCATATTGTTGTTGTAGTTATATTATTGATAATATTGCTAATATGTCAAACCGTATAATGGGATATTCATGTTCTTTTCCTAGCTAATGTTATTATGTTGCTATTATTCTGGGTTCTCTTGGACCATTGTCCAAGAGATATAATGAACTGTTTTTGAGATAACGATAATTTTAAGGAAATATAAATAATATGTTGATGACTTGATGACTTTATACTGTTTCCATGGAGTTTCTTGTCCGCTAAAACTAGGTCATCATGGAGAAGACTCCATGATGACCTAGTTTTGTGAACGGACGACTAGCTTTCTGATTAACGTACAAGCCTAATTGAAATAATAAATGCCTAGTCTTGTCTTTCTGTGTCTTTGTTATGAAACCCTTTCCGTACACACCATGTTCATAGTACTTTCATACACAGTAAATGACCAATAAACATCCTGACATTTAATGCTTTCTGCTTTGATAATATCTATATATACACTTTTAATGTCTTATTACTTAATTCTCTAACATACGGGTCTAAATCGCCATCTATTAGTTACCGAAGGACATACGATGTTCGGTAGTGTGGTCGCGACACTTCGGGCAGTTTAAACATTTGTCTCGATTTGGGCCAAAGTTATGCCCTAGGTCAATGTAGGTCAGAGTCCTTTACGGAAGCTACACACCAAATCTACATGGGTACCTTACAGTATTTGTTATATTACAGACATTTGGGGTGCAGACCCCAAATGCGCAATCACAATCCGATGGATTTTGATGAAAATTCCTAACCCATTGAATCATAACAAGTATTATGTTTGAAGTTCAAACATAATACTTGTTATGATTCAATGGGTTAGGAATTTTCAAACTTTGAACGCAATAAATGTGGTTATTACTCTGACGGAGCTTCTTAAATGCGGAAGAAGTTGAATTATTAAAAAACAAAGACACAAAAAGTAAGAACACAAGAGCATTCATAAAAGAATGTAAACTCCGACATTTTCAAAGCCACACAAAGCAATAAGTACTCGTATTTCAGGAGCCTTTTGCTTGTCAATTTTATTACATTTCATTACGAAGGAAAGGTGACAAAAACACGGCTTATTTGAACTATGTTGTACACAGGACTGCTTTTATCTGTTCTGTGATGTTGTACGATCGACAAAAGCTACGCTTTTCCAATTTTGAAACAATGTTGCTTGCAAGCTGCAACTGTACTTATGACAAAGTAAAACAAAAGACCATAGGGGCAGGGTTTTTTAAATGAATCAGTGTACACAAAAATCAACTTTAAGATGTAAATGCGTCCGTTTTGTCGATAGTACTTATGTAATGGCAGCAGCCGACATATTACTGTTGCCAGTGAAGCTTACTTCATTGGCAGATAGACGTATTTTATTATGTTTCTAGATTTTTCGAGGGTTTCTGTTTAAAACTTTGAAGAAATTCTTTAAAAACAAAATGTGAAATGGAATAAAAGCAAATGCTAAGGTACATTTTTTGCACTCTCTGTCTGGCTGGTAAGACATTCTTTATCATCAAAATAGATAGTTTCGACAAATTCATAGGTTGTAAACATAGCAGAATTTCACCTAATTACGCAATTTATTATTAGGCAGGAGGCCTTTCTTATTCTAAACTAGCAACCCGCCCTGCTTCGCACGGTTTTTACGACTTCACAAAACATCGAGATCGATGGTGAAATCCGCATCAAAATCCTTTGCGTAGTTTAGAAGAACAACGCGGTCATACATACAGACACGAAAAGTGGCTTGAATTTATTTATTTACTAGCTTTTGCCCGCGGCTTCGCCCGCGTGGAGGTTGGCAATTAACTCATGGAAACGTATTACCAGAAAGGGATCCTGGTTATAAACCATAACCCTATTAGAAGCATAATATATTATTGAAATACTATCGTGAATTCATGCAAGCCTAGTACTTTTTGTTAGAGTTACTTCTCAGAAACTGTGCACTAATGATTGTAATATTTATGTACTATCTTGAATTCATGCAAGCCTAGTACTTTTTGTTAGGGTTACTTCTCAGAAACTGTGCACTAATGATTGTAATATTTATGTACTATCTTGAATTCATGCAAGCCTAGTACTTTTTGTTAGGGTTACTTCTTAGAAACTGTGCACTAATGATTGTAATATTTATGTACTATCTTGAATTCATGCAAGCCTAGTACTTTTTGTTAGAGTTACTTCTCAGAAACTGTGCACTAATGATTGTAATATTTATGTACTATCTTGAATTCATGCAAGCCTAGTACTTTTTGTTAGAGTTACTTCTCAGAAACTGTGCACTAATGATTGTATGTATTATGTACTATCTTGAATTCATGGAAGCCTAGTACTTTTTATTCGGTTACTGCTCAGAAATTGTGCACTACGTTTCGTGGACAGAACACCGTCTTGTATGCAACGTACCACCGCGACAAAAGTACCTATCCTATGTGTTAATCCAGGTTATAAACTAGCTGTATGCCAAAATTCATCAAAATCTGTTCAATAGTTTTTGCGTAAAAGAGTAAACAAACATCCAAACACACCCACAAACTTTCGCCTTTATAATATTAGTGCGATAGTTAACTAAAACGGAGGTCGTGGCTAAGTAATAACAGGTTAAGCTACGGTTGCCGGGGTTGGTCTGTGGATGGGTGACCATCTTTTCATACCGAGACTCCTCCGTGCCTCGGAAAGCACGTTAAGCCGTTGGTCCCGGCTGTCATTCGAGGACCTTTGACAGTCGTTACGGGTCGTCAGTGGCCGAAAGTCTGACAACCAGTCTTACCAAGGGGTATCGTATTACCCAGTAACTGGCTTGTGGAGGTCAGATAGGCAGTCGCTCCATGTAAAATACTGGTATTCAGCTGCTTCCGGTTAGACTGGAAGCCGACCCCAACATAGTTGGGAAAAGGCTAGGCAGATTGATTGAGTTAATTAAAACGGTACAACATCAATTACATTATTTAAATAGAAACAATTATTACGTTGACATTAATTATGTTGCATAAAATATGTACAGATAAAGATGTAGATAATTATAATCATCCCGTATTCCCCTATTTTACCGCTTAGGTACACGAAAAAAAGCGTCAACTTAATTCTTCACAAAGGACCTTTTACGAGGAGAATTAAATGAAGTGTCAGTAATTGGCACTCAATGAATCGCAAGTAGATTAAATGATTTATTTTCATCTTTTACCTCATTTTCTCTAAAGCCCGCCGTACGTCTTGTTCGTGTATTGATATCTTGCCAATTCTGTAAGAAAAAAATGTTTCTGTTGAAAATAATAATTATGTTATTAACTTATTACTTTGGTGGCCCCATGTGGTGACGACAGTACGAGGATAAATGAAAACCCTGGCAAATACTAGTGCATATTAAAATCATCAACTAAAATAGATTAGAATTTATTATGTTCGAAAAAGATTATTTTTTTTATACAATGCACATAGTCGTGGTGATCCGACTAGGTTTTGCCGGTTGGTCCCGGCTGTCATTCGAAGACCTTTGACAGTCGTTACGGGTCAAAAGAAGCCCTAAAGTCTGACAACCAGTCTTGCCGTGGGGTATCATATTACCCAGTTACTGGGTTGTGGAGGTCAGATAGGCAGTCGCTCCATGTAAAATACTGGTATTTATCTGCATCCGGTTAGACTGGAAGCCAACTCCAACATAGTTGGGAAAACGCGAGGTAGATTGAATTTATTGTAGTATTAACGCCCCTACCCTGCCTTTTGAGAGAATAGTGTCTGGTTATTTTTAGATATTTTTTAGACTAAGAAACGTGAATCTATAAGCTTGATGACTAATCACCACTTGACTTGAAGAAACTACCTTTTGGGAGAGGAACCTAGAATCAATTCTAGTTTTTTGCGTTCAAAAGTGGCTTATAGTTCCTATTTGAAATAAAAAAATGTAACCCTGACTTTGAGTTATTAGGCATAGAACCGCAGTAGTCGCACGAAAAGTGAAGCCATTTCAAGTTAGCCCTTTATATTTTTGTATAAAACATTCATCAAAACCAAATAATAAATCGTGAATTTGACAGACGCCATTACAACGAAAATGTTGCTAGGCATAGGAAAATATTTTACCCCATTTTTTATTATTACGGTTCCCACTCGAAACGAAAAAAAAGTGTTGATTATATTGTTTTGATGAAGTGAAGATATTTTTACCATTTTTTTTTTTTGGTATTTGTTTTAGGATAAATTTTAATAATATACCCCATGACTGTTTTTTTTTTAATACTTATTAATTCCGATTCACATTTTTACATTTGCCAAATAGACGATAAAGTTTGCCACTAGCTAAAAGTGGTGTATTAGATTAAGTTAAAGATAACATCAACGTTTAGCCAAATATTTACAAAGCCTTTACAAAGCGCAAGTCCGATCCTGCATAGAGTATTGCAGTCACCTTTGGGATGGATCAGCTAAGTACCAACTAGCCGCACTTGACTCGGTGAAACGAAGAGCTAAGAGGCTCATTGGCGACGTAAAACTGGTGGATGCCAAGCTTCATAGCTTGGCTCATCGCGGCAAGGTTGCCTGCCTGTCGGTCTTTTACAGATTGTACTTCGGTGAGTGTGCCCAAGCACTCCACGACCTCATTCCACCGGCCCCCTTTTGCCATCGGATATCTAGACGCACTGCCAGTTACCATCCTTACCTAGTTGCTATTTCACAAATTCGCACTAAGCGCTTCCAAATGTCTTTTATAATGCGCACATCAAAAGAGTGGAACTCACTACCTGCGTCTGTGTTTCCGAGCGCATGCGACCCTAATCTCTTCAAAGTGAGAGTGAACAGGCTTCTTCTGGGTAAGCTCACTCCATCGTCGAGTTTGTCTCTGTCACCTCTGACCTAGACTAAAGTCGAGAGCACACCCATCTCAACTAAAATAAAAAAAATCTCAAAAAAATAAAATATTATTAAGTAATTTATAAAAATTGCTTAATATTTTTTTTTTTTATTTGAGATGGGTGTGCTCTCGACTTTAGTCTAGGTCAGAGGTGACAGAGACAAAGTCGACGATGGAGTGGGATTTTTTAATGTAAAAATAATAATAAATATTATCAAAAGACCATTTCAGACACCAATCTACATGGTCTTCACATGAAGTGACCAAGATTATGTCTGGACTTTATAAGAGACTGTGACCTCTGAGTTTGTTTCGGCCTTTCTGCTCAGAGTAGTCAGATAGGAAACGCCGACCTCATCTAGTTTCAAAAAAAAAAAACATGGTTGACTTGTAAAAGTGTTTGTACAAACCTACTTACAGAAATAAAAATCATTTATCATTTATAAATTTATATATAAATATATCACTTCTAACAGAATAATGTAATTACATATATTTGTGAATATACAATATAAGTTAAGTTTATAAAACAAGATAAGTATATAAATAATTAATATTACGAGTACATTAGCAAACAATTAACACCCTACCGGTCATGTACAGTGGCCAGCACATCAAGCTACTACACATTGACCTTGAGCGCGTTATGAGCAACGACAGCGAGAATCGTGCGAAAGAGATAAATAGCTTTTTGTCTGCTCTTACTTGTAATGTTTCGTGCTGCAGTGCGTACGTGAGCTAGTGTGCGTATATTCGTCGTGGTGTAGAATAAAATAGGTACTGTGAGATAACAAATAGGGTACTGGGTACCTAGTAACAGGTACCTAGCTGCTTGAATAGGATCTACTTACTTGTGCTTGGATGGAACCAAAACAGAGGGTCGTGTTGTATTATTATTACGCCTTTGCTTGACGCGGACTAAACACATTGATGACGTTTTCGAGTCTTCCTTCACAACGCGCGCGCTAGTAGGTAACATAACTGCCTACGAATCGAAATAATGGCATGGTAAAATATACGTACAGGCGGCCCACGCAAAAAACTAAAGACCTATGAAAGCTTATAAGCATTTTTTTTTGTTTAAATTATCTTTTACTTAAGGCCGGTTTTTTGATCCATATTTAACTCAATGGTTAAACATAGTAAATAATAGTGGAATTTTTAACGACTTCAAAAAAAGGAGTTATCAATTCGATACGTAGGTGTGTATGTAATATTATTGGAAATGCGAGATCTGGCTTCCAAACAAATATACAAAATGTCATAGATGTATGTATGTTTGTCCAGTCATTTCTCCGAAACTATTAATCGGATATCGTGACCATTTTTTTTTTTTGCTGGCTTTCGTTTACTTCAACTTAGGGCACAGTAAAAGTTTCATCAAAATCAGTTCAGTACTTTTCAAGATAATAGACTAATACGAGTACGTGTGACGGCCTGGCTTATTGATACGAGCTACGGGTGTGGTGTCAAAGGGAAAACATCTCAAAACAAGGTTCTAAGTTTCGGAAATAGTTAGGATGACCCAGCTTTCAACATTTATTAAGCACGGTTGCTACTACATGATACATTCTGAAGGTCTGATGATGACCAAGTAAGTGCTTATCGCTTCTCAATAACGGAAATAGGTTGACCCAGCTTTCAACATTTATCTAATTGAGCACGGATGCTACTACATGATACTTTCTGAAGGTCCGATGATGACCAGGTAAGTGCTTATTGGTCCTCAGTAACGGAAATAGTTAGGATGACCTAGCTTTCAACATTTATCTAATTGAGCACGGATGCTGCTACATGATACTTTCTGAAGGTCTGATGATGACCAGGTAAGTGCTTATTGGTCCTCAGTAATGGAAATAGTTAGGATGACCTAGCTTTCAACATTTATCTAATTGAGCGCGGATGCTGCGACATGATACTTTCTGAAGGTCTGATGATGACCAGGTAAGTGCTTATTGGTCCTCAGTAATGGAAATAGTTAGGATGACCTAGTTTTCAACATTTATCTAATTGTGTACCCACGGATGCTACTACATGATACTTTCTGAAGGTCTAATGATGACCAGGTAAGTGCTTATTGGTCCTCAGTAATGGAAATAGTTAGGATGACCTAGCTTTCAACATTTATCTAATTGAGCACGGATGCTGCTACATGATACTTTCTGAAGGTCTGATGATGACCAGGTAAGTGCTTATTGGTCCTCAGTAATGGAAATAGTTAGGATGACCTAGCTTTCAACATTTATCTAATTGAGCGCGGATGCTGCGACATGATACTTTCTGAAGGTCTGATGATGACCAGGTAAGTGCTTATTGGTCCTCAGTAATGGAAATAGTTAGGATGACCTAGTTTTCAACATTTATCTAATTGTGTACCCACGGATGCTACTACATGATACTTTCTGAAGGTCTAATGATGACCAGGTAAGTGCTTATTGGTCCTCAGTAATGGAAATAGTTAGGATGACCTAGCTTTCAACATTTATCTAATTGAGCACGGATGCTGCTACATGATACTTTCTGAAGGTCTGATGATGACCAGGTAAGTGCTTATTGGTCCTCAGTAATGGAAATAGTTAGGATGACCTAGTTTTCAACATTTATCTAATTGAGCACGGATGCTGCTACATGATACTTTCTGAAGGTCTGATGATGACCAGGTAAGTGCTTATTGGTCCTCAGTAATGGAAATAGTTAGGATGACCTAGCTTTTAACATTTATCTAATTGAGCACGGATGCTGCGACATGATACTTTCTGAAGGTCTGATGATGACCAGGTAAGTGCTTATTGGTCCTCAGTAATGGAAATAGTTAGGATGACCTAGTTTTCAACATTTATCTAATTGTGTACGGATGCTACTACATGATACTTTCTGAAGGTCTAATGATGACCAGGTAAGTGCTTATTGGTCCTCAGTAATGGAAATAGTTAGGATGACCTAGCTTTCAACATTTATCTAATTGAGCACGGATGCTGCTACATGATACTTTCTGAAGGTCTGATGATGACCAGATAAGTGCTTATTGGTCCTCAGTAATGGAAATAGTTAGGATGACCTAGCTTTCAACATTTATCTAATTGAGCACGGGTGCTACTACATGATATTTTCTGAAGGTCTGATGATGACCTGGTAAGTGCTTATTGGTCCTTAGTAATGGAAATAGTTAGGATGACCTAGTTTTCAACATTTATCTAATTGAGCACGGATTCTGCTACATGATACTTTCTGAAGGTCTGATGATGACCAGGTAAGTGCTTATTGGTCCTCAGTAATGGAAATAGTTCGGATGACCTAGCTTTTAACATTTATATTCCTTTACTTATATTCTATTCAAATAAGTAAAAATACGATGGTTCTACATAGTGCCGTCACTGAGATCCTATACCCGCCTTCAGATTCCACCATCAAGTAGGTGATATCATCAGTCATCTAGGTCTCCGTCCAACGAAATTTTCAAGATAGCTAAATAAAAAACGATAAAAAATAAACACAACAGAAATAATGTAGGTTATTAGTTTTGGAGAGCTCGGCCACGCTTCACCTTACATTTTAACGACTTCAAAAATGGAGTTATTAATTCGATACGTTGTATATATGTAATATTATTGGAACTGCAATATATTCACATATGGTAATCTATTAGGGCTTCCAAACATATATACAAAATTTTATAGATGTATGTATGTATGTTTGTCCACGCATTTCTACGAAACTATTAATCGGATCGCGACCATTCTTTTTTGTTGGCTTACATTTACTGCAACTTAGGCCATGAATGTTTCATCAAAATCGGTTCAGTAGTTTTCAAGATAATGGACGTGTAAGTGTGACGGCCTGGCTTAATGGTACGAGCTACGGGTGTGGTTTCAAAGGGAAAACATCTCAAAACCTTAGTCAAACTCTAGTGCAATATTTATAACAAAACTATTCAATACTTATTACAAACAAATATTCCAGTTTTTACTAAAAACTAAAAATTATGAAATAAAAATAATTTTAAAAAATTAAATCGACTTCAAAAAAAAAACGAACTCAAAATCACGAAATAACTTTAATTTTGGAAGTCGGTGGATAAAAGACTAAAATACAGAACATCGACTTCCGAAGTTATTTCGTGATTTTGAGTTAGGTAGTTATTTTTTTAAGTCTATTTCATTTTTTTAATTATTTTTTGGCTAAATGCGAAAGGCTGGACATGAATGAATTAGGTAACATGAATGTAGGTATTCATGGTAAAAAATTGTAACTAATGCCATTTTGGCAAACACATTTAGCCAAAATTCAACCAGTAGTTACATGTTTAACCATTGGGTGAGTTAACTACGGATAAAAATACCGGCCCTTAGATAATCCTTCATTTATAGTATTTGTTGGAAAATTACCTATAAGTATTAATTAAGTAGGTATTACCTACTCATATGACATTTAAACAAGTAGGTAGGTAAGGTATACACCGTTACACCTTTAATAAGCGAAACTTCACGCTCGTGATGAATATTGATAGGTAGACAGAAAGATAATGTGATGTGAGAAAAACAATTTTTTTTTTATTTCATGCAGATTTCTATTACCTTTTCCGGGTTTTGCTATATACCTATTTACTGGCGGGCTGGGGCGGTCAGCTGTGTTCGTGCGTTCCATGCTCTTCTAAAGCCGCCTTTCCACTATGGGATATAATGTAATTTATATTATATCTCAAGATATAAATTAATATCGCTTACCGTAATTTTAAATGAAACCATTTACACTGAGATGTAATATATATTACACCTCAAACTATAAATATTTTTTCGATCGACCGAGATATTTTCATATTATATTTCGCCTCCTCTCTCCCCGCACACCATTCCGCGCCGCTACGAATGTAAACAGTTTAAAAGATAAATCTCACAGTGTGAAGATCAGTCGCGGGATATAGTTTATATCTCGGGATACTTATAATATATATTATATCCCATAGTGACAAGGCGGCTTAAGTATTTTAACGAAATTTAATGCTAATAGGTATCAAAATAAAAGGCGGAATAACAACCTTAATCTTTATATTTTTTTACATTAATATTAATATAGGTAATTAAAAACTTACAAATATACTCTAGATTAATACCTACAACAGATTTTATAAACTAAATATTACAATGTAAATTAAAAAAAAAAATCAAAATTGAATGCTGAAAAAGTGAACGTTAATCAATCATGTTTATTGTGGATCATAGGTACAGAAGTAGGTACAGGTGTTAAGAATTATAGTGAAACTTTTTAGCAGTGCTATTAACGCTTACCTACGCTCATCAACCAATAGCGTCGCACACAGCTTCAGACTATTTTCAATCGAAATAAATACCTATCAACCTTAGACTAGGTTCAGACGGCATTGTCCTGCACGTTTTTTTGTGGTATTCGTTAAAAATAACGGATGTTCACACGATACATTTCCATTCGTGTAAAAGACGTATAATGGTCTATGCCACCCGAAATAAAGGGATTATTATTATAGCCGAGTCACTTAAAGTATTCATACAACAGTCAGAAAGAGATTTTGATACTATATACAACGTATTTATTTTTTTTATACAGGATGATTTTTAAAACATGCGACAAAATTTAAGGGGGTGTTCTACCCATCAATATGAACAACTTTTACTATGGGACCAACTAAGAATTCGCAAAAAAAAAAAAAAATTACCTTCCCATGTAAAAGCACATACCCGATTGGACCATTTTGTATAAATAGGTCGAAATTTTTTTGCGAATTCCGAGTTGGTCCCATAGTAAAAGTTATTCATATTGATGGGTAGAACACCCCCTTAAATTTTGTCGCATGTTTTAAAAATCACCCTGTATACCATAACTCTAGGGTATTAATGAGACCACTATTTTGAACAACTTTTACTATAGGACCAAACCTGAAATCGCAAAAAAAATCAGATGTCCCATACCATATTATTTTATGTTCGCAAAACTCGTCGAAATGTTTGCTGCTGATTTTATTTTCGCGATTTCAGGTTTAGCCCCATAGTAAAGTTGTTCAAAATGATAATAATTACAACTGAGGAAGGTTGTTATTATTTTACATTTTTTCCGCATAATCGTGACACGCCGGATGCATGGGCACTTTAACTTTTGTTTTTCTATTCCGTGGTTTTGAACCGACTTCAAAAAAGGTTTATCAATTCGACACGTATGTATGCAATATTATTGGAACTGCTATATTCACATAATATAATCTACATATTAGGGCTTCCAAACAAATATACAAAACTTTATACATGTATGCATGTTTGTCCACGTATTTCTCCGAAAGTATTAATTGGATCGTGACCATTTTATTACACTACTTCATTACATTTACTTCAACATAAGGAACAGTGAGTTTCATCAGAATCGGTTCTGTAGTTTTCAAGATAATGGACTAATACGTGTAAGTGAAGGCCTGGCTTATTGATACGAGCTACAGGCATGGTGTCAACGGGAAAACATCTCAAGTCCTTGGTCAAATTCTAGTGCAATATTTATAACAAAACCTATTAACTACTTATTACAAACAAATCGACCGTCCCTATTAATAATGTCGGATAAATCATTTTTATTTTTTACCAATATTCACTTTTTTACATACATCGAATTATAATTTTTAAAAAAAATCATCACTGTCAAAACAAACATTGAACTGAGGGCAGTTCAAAGTTTGCCCTGACGATAAAAATGAATCTTTATGATATTACGAGTAACAATCTCAGTTCTGCGAAAAAGACCACTGTTCAGTAGGGACTAAACAGTAGTCTCCCT
This sequence comes from Dicycla oo, assembly GCA_948252095.1. Lineage (NCBI taxonomy): Eukaryota > Metazoa > Arthropoda > Insecta > Lepidoptera > Noctuidae > Dicycla > Dicycla oo. Next base: position 19,668,420 of record OX411728.1, read on the forward strand.
GCAGAACCGACATTGTTAATAGGGACGGTCGAAATATTCCAGTTTTTACTAAAAACTAAAAATTACGAAATAAAAAAAAACTAAATCGACTTCATATGGAAATTAACTCAAAATTATGAAATAACTTTAATTTCGGAAGTCGGTGGCAAAAAATAACTAAAATACAGAATCCAAGACACCGACCTCCGAAATTAAAGTTATTTCATAATTTTGAGTTAATTTCTTTTTGACTGATTCTTCTTGAAGTTGATTTAATTTTTTTCAACTATTTTTTTATTTAACGCCTCTACCTAATCCTATGTGTTGCTAAGCATCCCCTTATTTTATGTTATTGAAAAAAGGCCGCAAAAAACAAAGCAAGTCCTATTTTACAAAATCTACAGTTTACACTTTCACTGTCAGATACCCCGTTATAGAATGCTACACAAATAATGACCTTGAGATTCATTCTTTCACGATCTGTTTAAACTTTATTACGATTTGTGTTCAGTAGTTTTCAAGATAATGGACTAATACGTGTAAGTGTGACGGCCTGGCTTGGTTTGTGTTTTCCTATCATAAAAGTTAAAATACCAATTTCTAAGAGGCTGGCGAGGCGCAGCGCAGCGCGGTTGTCAATGCCAAACAAAAATCAACATTGCGTGCCTTAAAGTCGAAAATAAATAACCTCGAGGCTTTTTCCGCTAAACTGAGCCAAGCCGATACCGATGAAGAACTTTCAGTATGGGACCAATTTTGAAATTACGAAAAAAAAGTTGTTTCATAAAGTTCAATACCTGTTCTACCAAAATGTATGAAACAGCTGATTTTTTTTTCGTGATAATAGTTGGTCGCATAGTGAAAGTTGTTCATATTCATGGGTAGAACACCCTGTGAAAATTTTGCTTAGTGATTTAAAAATAGCCCTCTAAACAGGCATTCTCCGAGTCTACGCTGCAATAGTCACCGACAGTCGCAATTGCCCAATCCTAAGTAATATTATCAATACGAAAGTGAGTTAGTTTGTTACGCTTTCACGCTAAAACGGCTGAATGGATTTAGATGAAATTTGGCACACGGGTAGACCATGACCTGGAAAAGGACATAAATTAAGCCGCGCGGGTGGAAGTTAGTATATTATAAACAATATTTACGTATCTCCTTTGTTCAATAATGACTAAAAACAAAGATAACTATTATTGGCATTCGACTCGACCATACCATACAGCTGGTCAATGCGTTTCAACACAACGGGAATTTAACAAAAACTTTTAAGATTATTTTGTTTTATTATTGTCTATTTGGTCGGCTGTTACAATGACCGCCTTAGTCATTGTAACAGCCTGAGAAATTATCGTTTTATTGGTCAACGCAAAAAGTGGCGGAAAACAGATGTGATCATCGTGTGCACGGGATTTTGTTTTCAAACTGGTAAGGCTCCCCGACTTAGATAATATTAATTTTTTTACAAGCTTTTATTTTTATTGATATTTGTAGCAGATTAATTATACCTACAGTTAAATATATCTACCAATGGCTACCAACAAAATTAAACGCTGCCGCCAAACAAAAGTAAGCTTTTACCTAGATTAGTATAATTTGACTGGGCTGTATAAGGCCCAGCGTCCATTGGCGGCACGGCACGGTAAAGGATTTTTGTAATACAGATGATTTCGAATCTTATTTAACACTGTTAACACTCCATTTCATTGATACGTCACAGCCTGCTTTGACATCCTTCGGTACCTACCTAGTAAAATCCCTTGTCGTGTCGTTACGTCAGTGGTCAACGGCCATAACTTAAATTATTACAACCAACCAATAGTAAAGGAAAAAATCGCAAGAATATAACAATGGTGCGAAAAGAAGTATTAAATTTCAATTTACAGTATTAATATTATATTATCTATAACACGTTATTAGCCTTCACATAACGCTCATTGCTATTGCGGCATAATATTTTTCTTCCGTCCATATCCGACCGGAAACTCTTTTCATCAACAAAAATTACGATATTGTTTGCCCAGTCAAAATTATAATAGGTACTCTAGGCAAAAACTTAACTCTCTGCTTATGCGCCTGATTCATAATTCTCTTCGTGGCAGGGCGCCAGCATAATATCTTTGAGGCGCCTTCTGACGATGTCCATTGAAATCTATAACAAAGAAAATTTTGTTAAGTTCAATACATAAGATTTTTTGTTATGACAAATTGTATTGGCCAACTTAATACATTAGGCGCGGCAGACGCACATGCGCGTTTTCGGACGTTCACCAGGTGCTTGACGGCGCGTATGCGTGTCCATACAATTTACATAACTTTCTTCGAGTGCGGCGCGCCGCACCTGTGCGTTCGTTGTGCATCTCTATTGTTTCGAAAACATCGTAAAATCATCGTAATAAGGGTCGGTAAGGGTGTAGCATAAAGAAGCGTTTGCATAAAGAAGTAAGCAGATAATGTGTTAATCCGTATGGGACGGTTAAAAATAATTACTTCACCTTAAGTTAATGGCGAAAGTGGATTCTATTTACTAGGCAACAACGTTCAAATTCCTCGGAGTCACTGCCTCATTTCTATCATGCGGTCGCCATAAAGACTGTATTGCATATGAATAGGGCCTACTCCGATGTAGGTAAACGTCATATGATACCAACTAGACGAAAACAAGAAAACTTTCGTCTCGTTGGTCTCATTATAATCACGCCCCTATACAGATTTGGAGATAGGTGCAAAGCTTTAAGGCGAAGACAGTACAGACAATTTAGAATCAGTCTTAGACGATTTATAAACAATCTAGCAAAACGTCATGCTTTATAATAATAATAATAAATCGTTTATTTGCGTATTTTGGCCTGTGTGTCATTAGAATTTTTTTTACAGACATTTAAAGTTCATAAAAATTTTATAATACTTTTTTAAACCTTATCATAAAAAAACGGAGGGTGCTTTCTTGTTCAAACCTTTTTGAAAATATGCTTGATAATCGCTCTTTCTTTTGAGGTATCACTTATGCGGATATCTTACAAATTATTGAAATTAGCACCTTCAAACCAATTTGAGGGAGAAATTTTAAATTTTAGACAAACTAATTAAAACAACATTTGAATTGAAATTATTTATTTTTCATGTTCAAAATAACTGCCATTATTCCTCTAATACAAGCACGGCTCCGTCTTTTCACTTCTGTTGTTGTTATTTTCAACATCATCTCGAGTTTCATGGTTTCAACCGCTGAATTTATTCTCCCTATCAATTCTTCTCTCGTGTTTATTTCTGATAATTAAAAGACTGATGGATTGATGGGCGGTATTAGACGGAGGTTACACATTCAGTTTGGCATCAGTTCGACCCGGGATTGGTGTCAGAATGACGAGAATCTGATTGTGTACGCGTAGATTGATGGATTGATGGTCCGGATTGATAATTAATTAATTATTTTTTTCAGTATTTCGTCAAACTGGTCAGATTGGCGAAAAGCTGAACGTGTGTTTACTTGCTATCAGTATGCTGTCAGTCACCGCTTAGACAGCAATGGAGTCGCACGCCGAGTATTTTCTTCTTTATTTTCTGGGCTGATTGACTTCCTCATGCAGGTGTCTTGTTTAGTTAGGTATGGTTTTACTATTTTCAACAAATGATCAAAACGGGCTTTTTCAATAATTGGCATAGTCACATTCTTCTCCTGTGTCTCTTATCTCATTCAGTAAATTTAAGTGTATGTAGAATTCTTTTCAAATTAGCCAGTTTTTACTCCAGTGCTTTCTTTTTTTACGATTCCTCAAAGACAGGGCTAATATTACAAATAGAAACAATACAATATTATAGCGTCTAATAGAGCCCATCAATCCATCAGTCAGCCATCAGTCTATTCGTGATCAAGGTCACGGATTGAACTGATGCCAAACTGAACGTGTAACCTCCGTCTTAAACAGTCATTCAGACTGACGATCACTCACTTCTACGCGACAATACGCATACCTACGCATTAGGTATGGATTTTAACAAGAAAAAACCGGTTAAGTGCGTGTCGAACTACGCACAAGGAAGGGTTCCGTAGTTGGGAAGAATTTATCCCAAGAACAAACTTAACATTAGAGTTGAAAAACATGTTCTCCCATTCATTGCAACTGCAAATGTTACGTTACTGAGAACCTTGTTTTGAGATGTTTTCCCTTTAACGCCAGCTCGTATCAATAAGCCAGACCGTCACACTTACGTCACGTTACGTCACGTATTAGTCTTTTATCTTGAAAAGTACTGAACCGAATTCGATGAAACTTTCACTGTGCCCTAAGTTGAAGTAAATGTAAGCCAACAAAAAAAGAATGATCACGATCCGATTAATAGTTTCGGAGGAATGCGTGGACAAACATACATACATATAAACATACAAACATACATCTATATATCTTTAAAATTTTGTATATTTGTTTGGAAGCCCTAATAGATCATCATATGTGAATATCTCGCAGTTGCAATAATATTATAATTTGTTTTTAAATAAGGTTTATAATATATAATAATAGTAATATAATAATAATATAAATCAGCTGTTTCATACAAAAGTTCAATACCTACTCTACCAAAAAGTATGAAACAGCAGATTTTTTTTTTTGTGATTTCAGAGTTGGTCCCATAGTGAAAGTTGTTCATATTCATGGGTAGAACACCCTGTTAAAGTTTAGTTAATGATTTAAAAATAGCCCTGTATATATATAATTTTGATGAACATTAAATGTCTAATGACACATAGGCCTAAAACCTAAAGTTTTGCTAGATTGCTTACTGATAACTTTAATTAAATTAAATAAAAATGAATTCATTTATCATTCAATTTGGCCTTAGATATGCAGTTTACTTTAAATTATGGAATTTTCGGAAAAAAATTAGGTAAAAAAAAATGGTAAGACTTAGTCTATTTTTTTTTTTGTGGATGAGAAATCATCAAATAACTTCTCCCGCTCTGGGTGGAGCGGGAGGGTGTGTCAGACTTCTACTGACTAAAACCCATGTTCCTTCAGTTGCCTGTGCCAGGGCCACGGTAACTCATTCGAACAACCCGCAACCCTGGCGGGGGTAAGACTTAGTCTGAGACAACCATGGCTTAAATGGTTCTAAATTGTCTGTACTATTTTCGCTTTAAAGCTTACCTTTTATAGCCCGCGTCATGTAAGTTTGCCGCTCTGAAATTCGCGCAAATGACTGCGCACTAGTCAATGGTGCCCATTCTGTTGTGGACAAACTAAACTTAATTTAGGCTATTGCTAACTTTTTCTCTCTAATAAAACAAGAAAGAGACGGACGTAAATTAGAGCTGTCTTTAGTTGAACTAATATTTCCATACACATTTAGACTACACGTAAAAACATGTCGACTAAAAAACACGGTGAAGCGCAAGGCGTAAACTAGTTTGACACCTCTAATTTAGTTCATAGCTATAGCCGTCCTTTCCTCGCGCTGTTAGTAAAAGATAGCGATTCTCTTGGTTTCAGAGCGGCAAAGTTATTTGACGCGGACTATACCTAGTTATTCAGGTATAGTGTGACACATGGTTTTCATTGATTTCATAATTAATTCAATGTATCTTATTATACCTACCTACTTTAACTAATGTTAAAACAAAATCGTGCTTATTAATTAGGTAGTATGTATAATTGAATAAATGTTGTTATTCACTTTTTAAGAAAATCATGTTTTATGTAAATGATGAAAAAATAAGTTAGGTAATAAGTGTGATAAGAAGCTACACATGGACTCACGTTGTATGAAGTTGAGGTTAGTCTTGTGCTCAAAAACGGATCGGCAGGGTGCAGCCAGCGACAATAAGTCATAGTCTGCCACATACGAGTAGTCTGAATCGTCATACTCGTAACTGGCAACTCGACACCGCTGAAGTAAACAGTTTTTTTTTCTGGAACGAAACAAATAGCTTTATTTTATTTGCCCATTATTACTCAGTTCAATTTTCTGTTACTCAATTTTTGTTATTTTAGTGTGCGAATGTATCGGTTCGCGTCAGGCTGGTGACCTTTGCTACTTTTTAGGGATCTGTACCAAAACGGTAAAAAGGAACCCTTATGGTGCGATTCAGTCTCAAGAACTGCTAGTGCTATCAATTTGAATTTTGGAATAGTTTTAGATGACGTTTTCTCAACTATTATGCAAATATGAAAGAATTTTTTTTTTCAACAGGTACTGAAAGGGATCTTAAAAATTCGAAGTGAGGTATCATTATGAAAGAACGCTGTTTGCACATTCTCAAACATTATTTTGTAAGCCGCATAGTTTTCGACTTTTGCTGAAAAATGTAAACAAATGCCCTCCCCCCCCCCCATCTCCGAAGTTTGCATAGACAAAAATCTGAAATTATTCTGTGTGATAGAAGTTTATGTAAAGATTACAGGAAAAATAAACGATGTCTAAATAGCACACTTATTTATATACGTATATGATGGTACGGAACTCTCGGTGCGCGAGTCCGACTCGCTCTTGACCGTTTCTTTACTACCTATAGTCAATTAATAGCTACCTAACTTTGAAACAAATTAAAGGGACTACAGAATGATAGCTGGTTAACCTCCGTTTGTGTAAACTATTAAAATTCGTATTATTATTTTTACTTGAGTAATTACTACTTGATTGCTACCCTCACATCTTTCAATGTCCACCTTGTAGCTTTAAGAAGTAAAACGTTATGATCGTTTGATTTTTTTACCGGGAATGGATTACGGTTATTGAAATAAAGCTATATAAAACTATTATAAAATTGTTTATTTTTATATGCATCTACCCATTACATTAATTATACATCATCATCATTCTCCTGCCCTTGTCCCAATTTATTTGGGGTCGGCGCAACATGTCTTTTTCTTCCATACTTCTCTGTTAGTCGTCATCTCGGTAGTCACTCCCTTTCTGGCCATATCATCTTTCACACAGTCCACCCATCGTTTCTTTGGTCTTCCCTTACTCGTATAGCCCTCCACGTTCATACTCAACACTTTCCTGACGACATTTTCCTCATTCCTCCGCATCACATGCCCATACCATGACAACCGACTTCCACACAACTTTTCAGTCAACTTTTCATTAATTATACAAATAAACATAAAAAAGATACAGAACTTAAAAAAAAAATAATGTTATCCTTTAAAACTTTGTTTCTTTTTTTTTGCCTGTAAGTATTTATAGATTAATATGTTCAAATAACATAATAGGTAGATGTATTCCAATAAAAAGATGCATTATTGTAATCGTGTTAAATTGCTTTATTTCAATAACAGTAATCTATTCCCTGTGAAATTTTCAAATGATCATAACTTTGGATTATTCCGACCTCTCACCCTGCTTTGTCCCCTTAGGGGGACAGTCGGAAAAAAGTTTGATCTGTCCCTTCAAGGGGACAAAGCAGGGTGAAAGGTATGTGTATATGTAAAAGGTAAGGTATCCATAACTTTTTACGTATTAAAGCTACAAGGTGGATATTGAAAGGCGTGAGGTTGCAATCAGATAGTAATTACTCAAGAAAAGTAATGAGACATTTTTGTAGTCCCTTTATTTTGTTTCAAAGATAGATAGCAATTTTATGGACTAAAAAGTAGGTAACAATTTTTGGTCACAAGTCTGACGCGAACCGATACAGACAACCAGCCATTCAGACGCACATAGTTAATACATACATAGGAAAAGACGTAATAATACTTATACTATTCCCTACAATAATTGCTAACTTATTATTATTAAATTATTTATTTATTTACACACATACACCCAATGCGATAGCGTGGTAGGTATATAACTAGATTAACACATTCTCTGCTGAATTCTTTATGCATTTGTTATCTTTATGCATTCTTTATGCGTTTGCATAAAGAATTCAGCAGAGAATGTGTTAATAACTTACGATATCGGGAACTCATTATGAAATAACACAAGGATGATACCTACTTATCCCTTTTGCTTACTTATTTCGAAAATTCTATAAAAAATAACACTGATCGACTCATTTTTTCAATATTATCCTTTGTTTATTTTAATTTAAAAATAGAATTACAAAAAATATTACTCACCATTATGACAGATTCACTCAATCAAAGCGCTATTACCACAGAACTATTATATTATCCTGAACGGATAGCCCGTTCTAGTGCTATGACGCGCCACTTGGCGCCATTTTAAAGCTCATGAACACTACGACACAACACTACCAGTCCTGCCAATGAACACGGAACTGACTGACAGTGACAGTGACTGGTGACGACTAATGACGTTCGTTTAATTTCGTTATGAGTCGGAAGAACTCGGGAGCGGTGGCGAATGCGCAGGGGCGCGGATTGGCTCCTAATTATTAGTATGTGCAGCCATTGGTTAATTTTAGAAACGTTGGAAATTCCACCAATCACGCCAAGGATACTTTCTTTCTAACGCTCCATGGTGCGTCGTAGTTATAGATATGTATAGTGTTTAGCTTGACGTGCTGGCGTCTGTACGACACAAGAGTGCAAAAAATGGGGCAATAGCAATTTTTTAAAACCATTTTTCTGACAGAACTTTATATACCTAGTCTTATTGATTTTAAATAAATCTGAACGTGTTCATGCGCATTTATTGCCTGATAGAAAGAAAGAAAGAAAGAAAGAAAGAAAAATACTTTATTTGGGACACGCACAGGAAATACAAACAGTAAAAAAGAGCATAGGAAACTAACAAAATTAACATTAAAAAAATTAAACAAAATAAATACAAAATATAACAATAAAAAATCCCTGTGCGAGGCCAAAAAGGCTCCTATCTCAGCATAAAGCTGCAATATTTAAATAAATACAACACGGAGTGAGACAACGCTGACAAAGATTTAAAATTAGGTAGTTCCGTTTTTAGACGTTTTTGCCGAACTGCACTAATTAGTTAAGATAAATGTGTACCTATGTGTACCTAAATTGTGCAATGAACAAATAAATAAAATAAAATAAACAAATAAAATAAATCATTCTAAATGCAATTTAATATAATATATAATAAATAATAATTGAACAATCAAACTAGCTTACCTGTAAGCGCCGTTCGATTGAGATTATTCCTGTTGTTGTCTCGTCCGAAGATGATGAGTGAGATGAGTGAAGTGAACAAATTTAGTTCACTAAGCTAGCTAGATTAAAAGATATTGTAAAGTTTTATAACATATATTAGAGTTTGTGGTATTTCACCACGTCATGTTTTATTTTATTTACGTTGACAAATTGGAGCTACTTACATTTTACACACATTTCTCACTATTCCATCTCACTCTTTGTCTCACTTATTTCATCTCATTTCTTTGTTTTTGTTAGATTTCCAGAATATTTTAATATTGTCAAAACTCTTGTTATTTGTTATTTTTCAACTAAAGTCATGTGTCAACTTTTATTCTTTTATAAGGCTAGGTCTCCATTGTAACTATGTGTTTAAGGCCGATGTCTCGCGATAAATGTGACTGGCCGCTAGTTGTAATCAATATAATTAAGAAACAATAGGAGTTTTAAAAAATGTGAACAGGTTAGGCAGATTTTCACCTGTTGAGCTAGTCTTACCTTTTTTTTTTTGTGGATGGGAAATCATCAAATAACTTCTCCCGCTCTGGGTGGAGCGGAAGGGCGTGTCAGACTTTTACTGACTAAAACCCACCCGTGTTCCTTCAGTTGCCTATGCCAGGGCCACGGTATCTTTTTCAAACAACCCGCGACCCCAGCGGCATCGGCCCTATTGGACCCCATCTCTTGCAGACATCTCTTTGAGGCGCGCGTGGAACACAACGCTACGCTACGCTACGCTAGTCTTACCTTGGGTTTTGAAGAAGCGAATATGTCTTAAAAATCTGCATCAGTTCTTTTATTTTGGAGTATTCCAGTAGTGAATATTAACCGAGAGGTCTCCGACGCGGAGGGACTCTCTGGCGGCGTAACTCTGAGGACCCTCTAAGGCGCGTCGCCCACACGAGCTAGAGTCGAGGCGGGGGAGGAGGGGTTACCACGCTACCCCCTCACCTTCCTTCCGCCACCCCCGCACTCCTTCACCGCACGCCCGCACCGCGATGCCGCCTCGACTCTAGCTCGTGTGGGCGACGCGCCTAACGGCGCAGGACGCCACCGCTCTCAAACGTGTCCACTCTAACGGACAGGCCTCTGTCACCCTGCCAGCGAAGACGTGGCGTGAACCGCCGACGTCGCGAGGTGCTATAGAGCACCTCCACCTACCATCATTCATATTTTTTGCCTCTGGACAGGGACGCTGCCGATGTACTGCCCGACTCCTGATTGCCGAGAGCCGCTGCAGCTCCAGCATCAGAGTACCGTCCTGTTCTGCCCTGAACCACCAACTGCATTCCTGTGACCTACTGCCTGCTGCACTCCTCCTAACCCCTGACCTGTGGTCCTGATTGAAGTTCCTACAGACGACCCGTTCCTGTTCCCCTCAAGACCCCGCTGCTGACCATCGGAACCTTCACCTTTTTAATTAGTTATTACTATTTTTAAAATCTGTTACGTTACAAGTTCTGCGTGTATAGTTTATTTATTTAGTGTAGATCCCAAAAGAAGTAAAGATCCCTCAGCTCTTTACAGTACCGTACTGTCGTTGTAATTAGTGCAAGTACCTATTTCTCATTAAAGAAGATATTCATTAAGAAACATAATCGTCTCATCTTAGCCTGTAACAATTTGCTACGTGATTTGAAACGAGATTATCTCGCAAATGTGAAGCCTTTTACTCTTGTAAACGAGAAGTCTATAACACTAATATTCCGCACTTGGTTGGTACTTTAGTTCTATGTATTAATAAATTACTAGTCGTTGTATGTAAAGGCACAGGTAAAAACACTATTACTTTTAAGAGCAGAATATAGCGGGCTGTTTCTGAAATTATTTCATTGACTGCATACGTGTATTCAAGATTAAACTTTATAAAAAAAAATCATAGGTACCCAAAAATACCTTGTGGACGTATTTCAATAAAAGTCATCAAACTCTTAAAGCAAAGAGAAGATTACTTGGTAAGATTTCTTACCTGCATTACGACCCCAAACATTATAGTTTAAATTTTTGTAAAGTATGTATTTTTTATTTTTTTGTGAATAGTTTCTTGTAAGTACTCGTAAACCTACGAGATTGTCAGCTGATTAACCAGGCTATCATACAGTGTCTTAATTTTGCCAGTTAGTGCCTTTGGCCCGACCTGAGAATCGAACCCAGGACCTCATGCTCCCTCCCAGGTGGGTTCCCGAATTGTCGAGGCGGGGGGGCTTAGTAGCCGTGGCTTGGCCGTGGTGAAGCGAAGAAGAACCCGAGGAAGGGCCGCTCGTCAGGGCTTTTGCCGGGAAGCCGACGACACGACGTAGCAGCCAACAAGTAGGTTGCGGTGCCGTTTAAGCGACATCGCAACTGAGGCGGGCCGCGATGTCATAAGGGAGGCATCTCGGCTGATGGTTGGAGGCCACGGCGAGAGAGGAGTGCCGGTATCCCTACCTTCCGCTGCCTTGACGAGGTCGCCCCCGTCTGATGGCGGACGCTATAGGGCCGCAGGCGAGGAGGAGTGTCGGTATGGCGTTGGCCGCTCTCCCTATCCTCTGCGGCCAAAAAGTGGTACGCGGCCGGGCCACTGACCTGACCGGTCGCAGGAGGACCAAGGGTACCTAGACACGGGGTCGTCTACTGCCATGGGCACTATGGCTGGTTTGGTCCCTGGGGTGGTCACGGCGTGCAATGTGTTCTGGTGCGCCGGTGATGGGGGTACTACTCGTACCCAGAGGAGGGTCCGGTGACGGACAGCCGCGGCGGGTTCACGGATAAGTGCTAACGCGTGCCCGTGTTCTCCTCACAAGCGGCAGAGGAGGACACCGTGGAATTTTAGTGGGTTGGAGTTCCACAAACTGCACTATCTCCCCGTGGTAGTGCAATATGCATGAGCATTTATCCCACAAAAAAAAAAGGACCTCATGCTCAACAGTAGCGATTGCGACCACTATACCAAAGTGGCAGTTTTTAAAATAATACTTATGGTTATATATACCATGTATGGACGATAAATAACACTAGTGACCTAAAAGTATTTTGAAATCATCAAATACCTAGATTAGGATTTAGGATCAAAAAAGAAAAAAACTGGCCAAGCGCATGTCGGATCACGCACAATGAAGGTTTGCGTAGTTGGGATGTATATTCTACTTAATTAAAAAAAAACAAGTGTTATTTTAAGACCATAGACTTCTTATTGATTTTCCTGTATAAGTATAGAACTATTTTCTGTATTTATTGTCTAGGCTCAATAATTTGTGGGTGGGGGAATTGGTTCAATTTTCATCTATTTTCTTCTTTCATAGGTTGCTGGTTCATATCCGGCTTGAAGGACCAGAATTTAGTGCCTGCGTCATTTAGCACTAACTTCTGGGTTGATTGATATTTGGTTGATTTGGTTTATCCGGTATTATATTAGACTGGTTATGGTTTGGTTGTTTGTTTACGACCACTGCTTTAATACAAAAATAATGTGGTATTACCCTATATCAAAATATGTCGCATAAATGGCTGTATTTTTTTGTTGCGCTGACTTAGAAGCTTGATTTTTTTAATGCTCCAAAGGAGCATAGACTTACGTATTTGATAATAATTTCAACTTGATACTTCTACGCGTTCCTGAAAAAAAGGGTCTTGACAGACTGACAGACAGACAGACGGACAACGAAGTGATCCTATAAGGGTTACGTTTTATCCTTTTGAGGCACGAAAGTTTAAAAAAGGAATCCCTTTTTACAAAAGTAACTATTTATTCTTCGAACTTTTTTCATTGGTACGAGTCCCTATTTTGCAACCAGACCCGCCACTATGCTACAAGTATTTATAGGTCAATAGTACCCGTATAGATTGGAATCGCTTCGATACAGTTACGTATGGCTACGTAGGTAGGTTAGCATCGTTCGTTCGTTGCAGCAATTGCATTAAGGGGACTACACATTGATATGGACCTAAAGCGCAGTCACTGTCACACTGCATAGAAAAGAAAGAGGAGCGCGATGACACAATGCTGGTAATTTATTGCAAAATATGAAGCAATTATCTATTTACAAAAAATCTATTGATTGGTCTAACAAAATAAAACACTAGTAGGTACGTTAATATGTTGCTTTTAGAATAATCTGACACAAACAAAATAATAAAAAAAAAACTCGACTTCAAAAAGAAATTAACTCAAAATTATGAAATAACTTTAATTTCGGAAGACGGTGTCTTGGAATTTGTATTTTAGATTGCCACCGACTTCTGAAATTAAAGTTATTTCATAATTTTGAGTTAATTTCTTTTTGAGGTCTATTTAATTTTTTTATTACATAATTTTTAGTTTTTAGTAAAAACTGTAATATTTGTTTGTAATAAGTAGTTAATAGTTTTGTGATAAATATTGCATTAGAATTTGACCAAGGTTTTGAGATGTTTGTTTCCCTTTGACACCACACCCGTAGCTCGTATCAAGCCAGGCTGTCACACTTACACGTATTAGTCCAATATCTTGAAAACTACTGAACCGATTTTGATGAAACTTGCACTGTTCCCTAAGTTAAAGTATATGTAAGCTAATAAAAATAAAATGGTCACGACCCGATTAATAGTTTCGGAGAAATGTGTGGACAAACATACATACAAACATCTATAAAATGTTGTATATTTGTTTGGAATCCCTAATAGATTATCATAATATGTTAATATATTGCAGTTCCAATAATATTACATACATACGTGTCGAATTGATAATCTCCTTTTTTGAAGTCGATTAAAAAATTAGAATGATTGCATGTGTTATGGTTTTTAATCGTTAAAAGATTATTTTTTTAGAGATATCTTCGTAATCGTTTTCTATCATACGATACAAATTAGTTGTATTATGTTTTCAACACACTATCTAACTAGCTTATATCCTGAAGAATATCATTTTTTTTTTTTTTTTTTTGTTTACTGCAGTAGATCATATTATACTTTTAGGCGTTATAATGTTATAACTTTCGTTTTGTTGCGTTTAGGTCCTGTAGTCCCCTAAAGGTTAGGAAGATAAATAATAATACATTGCGCTTGTGTGGGGTTATAGGTACCAAAGAAAAAGTGAACAGTACATTACATGTCTTCTTCACTTCATAAGCGCTTCATAAGCTCGGCAGCTTTTCTAGTTTTGTTAGTTTAGTTCCAAGGTACCTCTACCTACTTAGTTTATTTTTAGAGACTACTAGCCTTTGCCCGCGGCTTCGCCTGCGTTGTGGTCGGAAATTATCCCATGGTACTACCGGGATAAAATGTATCCTATATCCTAATCTAGGTCATGGTCTACCCATGTGCCAAATTTCATCCAAATCCGTTAAGCCGTTTTGGCGTGAAAGCACAACAAACTCACTTTCGCATCTATAATATTAGTCAGGATGCAATCAACGTGGCCACCTATAACTGTGCTCAAACATCATCGTCTGCCTAGCCATTTCTTGATTTTAGTTCAATCGTTGACTGCCAAAAGAAGAGTTCCTGTTTCTAGATTACAATACAATACCTGTTCCTACAAACCGTAAGGCTAATTCTAAAATTAAAAATGATCTACAAGGTGTAACTTAAATAGCGCACAACCTCTTAAGGGGTCATTGTACTCATCATTATGAACAACTTTTACTATGGGACCAAACCTGTAATCGCGAAAAAAAGACAGCTGTTCAGTACATTTATGTTCGCATAATTCGTCAAAATGTACTGAACAGCTGATTATTTTTTCGCGATTTCAGGTTTGGTTCTATAGAAAAAGTGGTTCATAATGGTGAGTACAATGGACCTTTAAAAGGTTGTGCGTTATTTATGTTACACCTTGTATAATAGGGATGATGCCTGGGTAAAAAAAAAGAAATTCTATTTAGTCCGTCAGTCAGATAATAAAAAAAATATTAGATACGTATTTTTTGCTTTATCATATTAATAAAAACTGACTTAGATAACTCGCATTAAAGTTCGGGAGTGGGGGCTTGCTACGTCACTTCTACGTATAAAATCTACAAAGACGTGATGTCATGCCACATTTTAACTCAATGTATCGCCGAAATCTTTTGATTACGTAGAAAAAGAAAAAATACGTGTCCAATATATTTTAATAATCTACATGACGGACAAAAAAACATTTTTTAGTCATCATCCCTATTATGTGTAGTAATAAAATGAAACGATGTTCGTTGGGAAGAGCATTACTTGAGCATTTTGGTTTAAAAATGTTCGTAACAGTTTCATTTAGGTTCTTACGGTAAGAAAAATCAGAAAAGTATTCGGGAAAATTTTAAAATTCAGGAAAAACTGAACGTCTTGTTTTGAAATTTGGACAGAACAATGTCTGTCGGATCAGCTAGTTAACTATAAAGGGTACGATTTCATTTCAATTACCCTAATTTTACGCATAGAAATATCAATAAAGTAAAGATCCGACAAGTCGGTATTTTTGCCCACGAGTGGAAAAGGGTTACCAGCTCAGTACCTACAAATACTTACAAAGTGATTTCTTTATCTATGATAAAATGAGCTCAAAGAGGAAAAAAACAAGAACTTTTTAATAAGCAAAAGCCTTGGAGGCGTTCCAATAAACTTTCATTTCCCTTACTACAGTCCGGCCATCGCCAGAATGCATTCTTGACACCTGTCAGTTTCATACGAACGAATATGTATTTTGCAAATTTGATCTATAAAAAGTGGCTAGGGATCAAGTACGTTTTAGAGTATCGCCGCAATTGAAGAATATTATTTAAACTTTTTTGGATCGTTATTGATTCTTTTTAATGAATTTCACTATTTGAATAAAGAATTTTCTTTAAAAATAGAAAATCAACTGTCAATCAGGATTCCTATAAAAGTGTGTATTAGCGTTTTTACAAAACCATTACAATTTCTACACCGGAACTGAAAAAATATTGGATCGATATGGAGCGACGACATCATTTGACACGAGAAGAGATGATGAGAGCCGTCGAAATGTTGCAAGCTGGTTCCAGGCAACTTACTGTGGCTGTCGCTTTTGGCATTGCACGAAGCGTCATAAACCGCCGCTGGGCACGCTATCGTATCACGGGCAGCGTGGCCGAGCAACATGGAGGACGATCTCGCATCACCACTCGCAGACAGGACCGGAACATCCAAAATACTGCTCGACGGAACCGTACCATGACTGCCATGATGTTGGCTACGAAGCTCCACAACTCTTCAGGCTTGCTGATAAGCGACCAAACCATCCGAAATCATTTACGTGAAGTGGGTCTGTGTTCCCGAAGGCTGAGAGTTTCACCTATAGCACTCGGCAATCGTAGGGCCCGTTTACAATTGGCTCGCGACCACATAAATTGGGAGGATTAAGGCTGCCGTTGTGTTTGCTTTTCCGATGAATCTCGTTTCGGTATGAGGCCGGATACAAGACGTACTCGAGTTTGGAGGACCTCTGGACGTCAAGAATGTTTGAAATTTTCATCATTTTTTAATTCAGCAGGAGGAACCATAATGGTTTGGACCGGTATTTGGATCGGTGGAAGAACCGATCTTATTTAGATCAGGGGCAATCTCAATGCTCAGATTTATGCGAATTATATCTTTATTTATCATCCCTTTGGGAAGCCGGTCGGCTGATTCGCTTCGACTAATGCGAGACGTGCATTAGTCGAAACAAAACAGCCAACCGGCCTATTACTGTGCCACTGCCAACAGAGCAAAGGCCTCTTCTCATACAGAGAAGGCACGAGCATTGATAACCACGCTTGCTCAAGATGGATTGACGAAACTTATATTAACTATACGTCCAGATTGCCTGACGACGTTTTCCTCCACCGATGTCAGTAAAGTCCAAGATAAACTCAGAAAGTACATATGCATTGTAAAAGTCACATTGGTATTTGCCCCGATTTGAACCCACAATCTCGTGCATGAGGCGAGGCTTTAACCACTAGGCCATCACGCTAAATAGTTAAGAAAACCAAAATAAAACGAAAACTACAAAAAATCGCGGAACATACATGGGGTTTTTGCGAATACCGCTAGGTGTGAGGAATTCAGATTTTTCTTTTCGACGTCACTATTTGGACCTCTCTGTATATGTTACACACATAAACCTACCAGTATAAATGATAGTGAAAACTGCATCAAAGTCTGTTGCGTAGTTTAGAAGAACACACACGGTCACAGACAGACACGAAAACCGTAAATAATATGTAGATATAGATTGTTTCAAATGATATTCTAGTATCTGTCTCTGTGCTAAAAGAGCAAATAAACAATTGAATACGTTTAGTAGCCATCTAAGTAATAACAACCTGTGAAAATAGGCAGAGACGCCATGATAAACCGCGAGCATTCACCCAGTAAAGTATTCTTTACTCAAGGTTTTCCTAATTCTTAACGCACTCGTGCAAAATAGATCGATTTCTAAATACAAGTCAGGTTGTTGAATAATATTGCACTGCGTATACAAATAGTTTTACGCCTATAATTTGTTTTTGTAAACTGTATACCTGTAATAATGGTGGTAATCTTAGGTTATTTTGATTAGTACGAAGATACATCGGGACAATTGATTGATCCAAATGCAATGTTGATAAGAAAAAAGATGTCATTATATTACGCCTTAACTCTAATAGTAGAAAGTGATAACTAGTGATCGGATAATCGGGCGCTTATATACCTAAACTTCTTCCCACGAAAGAATAATATGGACATTCCTTTCTGATTAAATAAGTGATCTAATTGAACAAATTTGTAAAAACAACTATAACAAACTTAATGAAATTATAGCAGTGGTTATTTTGATTTAGTATTTTTATTTTATTCAAAACAAATGGAATATCAACAAAAAATGATAATGTGGACAATGTGGTCGAATAGTGGAAATTGATTTATCTATCTAACAGATTAGTGATCGAATCTACTAATTTATTTTATTTTATACGAACAGAAGGGATTCTGAAAGGCATGCCCTTATTACTCTTTCGTGGGAATAAAAGTGAAGTTTAGGTATATTAGCGCCCGATTATCCGATCACTGGTGATAACACGTAGTTACACTGGTGGCATAGCCGGCTGAAAACTGCTGTGCCTTGAAATCTAGGTATCTCATAAATTTCTTCTGAACTGATTCAATATGAGATTTATACGTCTCATATTGAGGGTTCCATACTTGGGAAGCATACTCAAGGGTACTGCGCACGTAAGGACAGTAAAGGACCTTTATTGGTTTCAGAGAATGAAAGTTAGAAAAAGTTCGCATTATGAATCTCATAGCTTTGGCGGATTTTTTTATGATGGATTCTATATCTAGGTCCGTACATTTATAGCAGGAATGATAAAGTTATCGACATACTTTCTTTAAATTACAGAAGTTGTAAGAATAAAGTGTTTGAGTACTTTCATAAACTGACCTATGACAAAACTGAAAACCTCCTAATTGTACCACATTAAAGTCACATACTCACCCTCCTACAAACACTCACTCATTCTACATTCTACACAAAAGGAGATCACTTCTTTACCTAATTGTACTTTAGTTTTATTTTATTTTATTTGCTCCTAGTTATATATAAATTAATATTAGGTTGGGGAAAAAGTCTTTTCGCATTATAGTATGTATAAACTTGTAATAAAATCTCTTTGGCTATACTATTTGTATCTGGCTGGTTTTGGTATCATTGAAAGTTTAAATTTTAAAGAACATAATTTTCCAAATTCAAATTAGGAAAATGTGTGATTTTCATTTGTTTTTCGTACCGTCAAGATGAGTGAATCTAATGAAGAAATTCGATACATTTTAAAATTTTACTACAAAAAAGGTAAAAATGCAACGCAAGCCGCGAAAAAAATTGGCGATGTTTATGGACCTAGTGTAGTGTCTGTGAGAGTAGCAAAAATTTGGTTTAAGCGTTTTCAATCCGGAAAATTTGATGTCAAAGATGCACGTCGCTCTGGTCGCCCTATTACGGATAAAATGGATGCCATTTTTGAAAAAGTGGAGCAAGATTGGCATATCAGTAGTTACGACGTAGCTGAAGAACTGGAAATTGACCACAAAACAGTTTTGGCGCATTTGAAAAAAACTGGGTACACAAAAAAGCTCGACATTTAGGTACCTCACGAGCTCACTGAAAGAAACCTAATGAACCGTGTACTCATTTGTGATTCTTTATTACGACGTAATGAAACCGAACCATTTTTGAAAAAGCTGATAACTGGTGATGAAAAGTGGATCACGTATGACAAGAACGTGCGAAAAAGGTCGTGGTCAAAGGCCGGTCAGGCTTCACAGACTGTGGCGAAACCCGGGTTAACTCGCAACAAGGTGATGCTGTGTGTGTGGTGGGATTGGAAGGGCATTATTCATTATGAGCTGTTACCACCAGGCACGACCATCGATTCTGAACTCTACTGCGAACAACTGATGAGATTAAAGCAAGAAGTTGAGAGACAGCGGTCGGAATTAATCAACAGAAGGGGTGTGGTTTTTCATCATGATAACGCTAGACCTCAGACATCTTTAGCCACTCAGCAAAAATTAAGATAGTTTGGCTGGGAGGTGTTAATGCATCCGCCGTATAGTCCTGACCTTGCACCTTCAGATTTCCACCTGTTTCGGTCTCTTCAGAATTATTTAGGCAGTGTCAGGTTAACATCACGAGAGAACTGCCAAAACCACTTGTCGCGGTATTTTGACCAGAAGTCCCAAAATTTCTATAGCAATGGGATCATGTCCCTACCTACAAGATGTAAAAAGTTATCGAACAAAATGGTACCTACATACTTTAGTTAAATGTAAATAAACTATATTAAAAAATGTTTTGAATTTTCTTAAAAAATGCGAAGAAACTTTTTCCCCAACCTATTATAATATATTGGTTGGGGAAAAAGTCTTTTCGCATTATAGTATGTATGAACTTGTAATAAAATCTCTTTGGCTATACTATTTGTATCTGGCTGGTTTTGGTATCATTGAAAGTTTAAATTTTAAAGAACATAATTCCAAATTCAAATTAGGAAAATGTGTGATTTTCATTTGTTTTTCGTACCGTCAAGATGAGTGAATCTAATGAAGAAATTCGATACATTTTAAAATTTTACTACAAAAAAGGTAAAATTCAAAACCAAGCCGCGAAAAGCTCGACATTTGAAGCGATACTTTACGCCTGGACAGCTTTTAACCCTTTACAAAGCGCAAGTCCGATCCTGCATGGAGTATTGCAGTCACCTTTGGGATGGATCAGCTAAGTACCAACTAGCCGCGCTTGACTCGGTGGAACGCAGAGCTAAAAGGCTCATTGGCGACGTAAAACTGGTGGATGCCAAGCTTCATTGCTTGGCTCATCGCCGCAAGGTTGCCTGCTTGTCGGTCTTCTACAGGTTGTACTTCGGAGAGTGTGCCCGAGAACTCCACGACCTCATTCCACCGGCCCCTTCTACCACCGGACATCTAGACGCACTGCCAGTTACCATCCCTACCTGGTTGCTATTCCACCAATTCGCACTAAGCGCTTCCAAATGTCTTTTATAATGCGCACAGCAAAAGAGTGGAACTCACTACCTGCGTCTGTGTTTCCGAACGTATACAACCCTAATCTCTTCAAAGTGAGAGTGAACAGGCTTCTTCTGGGTAAGCTCACTCCATCGTCGACTTTGTCTCTGTCACCTCTGACCTAGACTAGAGTCAAGAGCAAACCCATCACAAATAAAAAAAATAAAAAAAGTTACATATTATTTGGCAATAATAGACACAAAGATGAAGGGTTGTTCCGAAGGGTAGCTGCTGAAGGGAAGACTGCGCCCCTGTTATCTGGTTCAGACACAGACGTCTTGTAAAATGCTTGTTAGCTTAAGCTACAATATGATAATGAACATAAAAATAATGACAACATTTTTTATGAGCTTATCATAAAAAATGTTGTCATTTTATGTTCATTATTTATGTTATATATGTTCGTCAAAAATTACTTTTCTATCGTGTATCACGCCGAGATCTATAACACTACGCAGTTTATTTATGTAGTAACCATCAAATTTATACGTAAAATCAATTAAACGTCTTTCCCGAGTGAATGATATATGAAAACGCGCCTAAATGCGCATTGTTATAAGTAGTTGTTTTTACAAAACTGTTTATCCCGGGTACCCGGGATTACTTATTTATTCAGAAAGGAATGCCCATAATATTCTTTCGTGGGAAGAAGTTTATCCGATTACCCGATCACTGATTATTATAGATTGACGCACTACCTCATTCACACCCTCATTGGACCAGTCGCATTTATTTCTTTAAGGAAAAACAAACAGATTATTTAACATTTTTTTCGCCACCATTTAAAAATTATTACCAAAAAAATTATTTGAGGAAAAAATCAAATAAATCGAACTTGTAAGTTTTTATGGAGAATCAAAGGATAAAGTGACTACTTATTTAATAATATTTTGATGGAAAAAGTTATTAATAAAAATATTTTATTTACACATGAGTGTCAAAAGAATGACGAATGGCCGTTATTACGATTTTTTTTTTTTTTGAAAATCTAGTATAACTCGAAAACTATAAGATTTTGCGGAACATATTGTTTTTTTTTTTATTTTGGCAGGGCTGGACCAAAGCTATCATCACCTAAGATCAATTTCTGGGACATCCTGCATGTATGGCCCGGTACCGATATGAGAACCTGTACTGCCGCCGTAAAGAAAAAGGGTGTATCTACAGAAAAAAAAAATCCTGTTTAAAATCTGTCTATACAAAGACAGATGCGTCTTTTTACAGTAAAAATTATTATTAGGCTTCCGTTAAGTTTCCGCCAATATAAAATACTGGTAGATTCGTATTTTTTTGCTGATTCCGAATATGTAAATAACTCTATTTCGAGAAAAATGTCAGATACGTCTTTTTTTTTTCTTTCCTTATGACGGCAGTGTATGTCGATTTCTGGAACACTGTGTATAAGAATACTTGCACACTACCTTAGTAAATGATTACTTAGCCAGCTAGGTTGGGTAGTATCGAGTCTGATTTCCCAGGGCGCGCCTGTCGTACCCCAAATAAAGGTAAGGTAGGTAGATATGTGATAAGTTTAGTATTTGATGCGCTTGCACTTGATGTACCTACCTACTCGACAGACAAACACCGATGTACTTCCATAAATGACCACACGTCTGTAGTAACACTTTGAGTTGGCCTAGCTTAGTACGGAGTTTCTATAGAATGCGAGGCCAGCTTATATTGGTTTTATAACAACTTAATACCCTACTACACTGCCGCCGTAAGGAAAAAGGACGTATGTACAAAAATATTGAAATGGAGAAAAAAATATACTTAGTCCTGTTTAAAATACCAGTTACAAAGGCATCGGTACCGTCTTTTAATAGTAAGAATTATTAGATTTTCATTAAGTGTATTCCGAATATGTAAATAAATCTATTTAGAAAAAAATGTCAGATACGTCTTTTTTTCTTATGACGGCAGTACAGTACAAGAACGTTCACAGGTTCCATCGTTTATCTTCGGAAACCGAACTTTGCCGAATTAAATGTGACTGGACCAAATTAGGAAGTGACAGAATAGGGATGATATCTGGGTAAAAAAAAAGAAATTTTATTTAGTCTGACTGACGGTCAGATAATAAAAAAATATGATATATATCGATGTTATATAGCTGTTGCCCCCAGCTTCGCCCGCGTGGATGTCAATACTTCCCTATATGATTTGGATGTTTCACTTTTAAGCGCGGAACCCTAATTGTTTTTATAAAATAAAAGTAACCTTAGTTACTCCTTATAACATCAAAGCCAGTGAAAGTCCCGCCAAAATAGGTTTAGCCGTTTCGGAGATTAGCCGGAACAAATAGACAGACAGACAAAAATTCTAAAAATTGTTCCTTTGTTATAACCGTATATACTTTCATATGCATTTAGTAAAAAGCTGTTATTTTGACATTACAAACAGACACTACAATTTTATTTATTTTTATAGATTTATGCTGACTTAGTGAGTAAATAAGAAAGCAAAACAAAAATTAAAATTATATATTAACCGATTATTATTACTTTTTGATCAACCTAGTAACCATGGACCTGATTTAGGACATAGAATTCGTGGCATAATTTCCGACCTCTAAACAGAAGAAGCCGCGTGCAACAGCTAGTCTTCTATAAAAGATATGCTACATCTATTACCTACCTGCATCATTTATCCTAGATCAGAAGCTAGTACATCAGTCTGACATAACAAAGGAGACGTCATGACTAGAATATTATTCTGCAAAATGTCTAGGTGTACTAAAGGCGTTGCGTTAACGATATACGTTCGCGAGATATTCACCACGTTTTATGTTTCTCTCGATCCAACTGTCTGACTCAACGATATATTTTAACGATTCCAATGATACCTTTTGTACGTTCGGAAAGATAGATTCTAGCTTTTAGCATTTCTTTTAAGTCAGTTTTTAGAATAAGTTTACGTGAATCTGGAGTTTGTTTATTTATTTATCTGTTAGTCACTATTATGCAACCATTGTGTTTTACATAAATAATCTCCTAATTTTTGAAGGTACTTAATTTCTTTTTATCTAGTGATTTTCTGTTAAAACAAAACTCACTAAAAATAATACTTAGGTGTTGCATGACACGCAGGACAAATAAGTTTTTTGTTATTTTAGTAATTAATATTCTGTAGGAGCTTAGCAAACAAAAAGTAGATATTTGATACTTATGTAAATATTTGACCCACTCGTATCTTGTTCAGGCCACGAACAAACCCTTAATTAACCTTTGGTTCAAAATAATTTACAACAATCTCGCCCACACAATAATGGCTAGACTATATTTATTCATGTAATAATGCTGCCAATAGTAAACCACACTTCGTGGCTAAGTAATAACGGCCACACGGGTCGATCCATCAGGTTAAGCTACTCTTGCCGGGGTTGGTCTGTGGATGGGTGACCATATTTTCATACCGAGACTCCTCCGTGCCTCGGAAGGCACGTTAAGCCGTTGGTCCCGGCTGTCATTCGTGGATCTTTGACAGTCGTTACGGGTTGTCAGAAGCCCGAATGTCTGACAACCAGTCTTATCAAGGAGTATCGTATTACCCAGTAACTGGGTTGTGGAGCTCAGATAGGCAGTCGCTTCATGTATAAAAACTTTTTAGCAAAAAATAAAACCGACTTCTAAAACAAAACACTACAAAGTGAAAAATAACTTTAATTTCGGAAGTCGGTGTCTTTGGTTTTGTATTTTCGTTTTTTGCCACCGACTTCCGAAATTAAAGTTATTTTTCACTTTGTAGTGTTTTGTTTTAGAAGTCGGTTTTATTTTTTGCTAAAAAGTTTTTATTTTTCACTTTTTAGTTGTGGAACCTACCCCACACAAATTCGAATACATAATTGAGCACAATAATTGTAGATATAGCCATGTAAATAACAGTGACAGGAAGTTATTAAAACATCATCACATCATCCATATAAAATAAGTGGGAAATATACGCATTATTGAAGCTAACTCAAAAACTCCCCAAGCAAAGTTAATAAAATTTATATGGGACCACCTCGGAAGTATACCCTTTCAAACAAAAAAAGAATTTTCCAAATCGGTCCATCCGTCTTTGAGTAATCGCGTAACAAACATACAAAAAAAAAAAAAATACAGACGAATTGAGAACCTCCTCCTTTTGGAAGTCGGTTAAAAATACTGGTATTCAGCTGCATGCGGTTAGACTGGAAGCCGAC
This sequence comes from Dicycla oo, assembly GCA_948252095.1. NCBI lineage: Eukaryota > Metazoa > Arthropoda > Insecta > Lepidoptera > Noctuidae > Dicycla > Dicycla oo. Next base: position 19,693,161 of record OX411728.1, read on the forward strand.
CCCAACATAGTTGGGAAAAGGCTAGGCAGATTGATTGACTGTTAGTAATATAACCCAAACGGTCGCTAAAATTATGTAGCAATATACAAATAGGTCGGTACTTGAATGAATATTTGAATAAGGGCTTTCATGAATTTTCTTTTGTGCGTCAAAAATAATAGACAGCATTGAAACATTTTTGAATAGGCGCAAGTAACCTTTCATAAGGAAATTAATGTCACAAGCCCACTTTCCACTATGGGATATAATATACATTATATCCCGAGATATATATTATATCCCGCGATTGGCTTTCCCACTGTGAGGTATATATCTTTCTCCAGTTTGCGTTCGATCACGCCGCACGCGTCGTTCACAAACAAAATAGATAAGTATTGTTTTGCTGGGTAACGACAGCGCGCGGCGCGTAATGGCAATGACAGAAGGCGAAATATAATATGAAAGTATCGCTCGGTCGGTCGAAAAAATATTTATCCCTTTACACCCGAAAAAAAAGGTGTAATTATTTAAAAAAAAAGTCTAAGGAAACTAAAAAAAATGCAAACAAAAATCCTGAATTTTCGATCGGTCAACGTCGATTGCGTTCGAAAGATGAGTCCGCTCGGTCTAAGATTTTTTTTAAGTTCCCCGCACTATTGTATACCGTCGGGTGCAAAGGGCTAGACCTTGAGGTGTAATATATCATCTCAGTGGAAACGGTTCCATTTAAAAGTATCCCATAGTGGAAAGTGGGCTTAATTTGTGGTATGGGATTTTATTTATAAAGATTCTGTCTATTTATTAGTTATATTTATATCTATAGCGTATTCTACGTCATACGTCTAGATAGATAGCAACTCGTCTCTCAGAGAGAAACAATTTCATTAGTATTATGTGGGCCGATCCCGGCGGCACTGCAATGCCGGGCCGACCCGCGACGGGAGTGGAGCGAGCCCCGAACATCCCGTCAGCTTACAAAAATCAGTTTAATATACTGGTCCCTCAGTGAGGGAACTTTCAGATATTAAGCTGAAAAGAACAGATACTACACTTTGATCTTAGCCAAAAGGCCGAGAAGCGATACCATAATTCTGAAAAATCGGGGTAGTCATTCAATCGCGGAGAATCTTAACACCGCGATTCAGAAACGTGACGTCATTGCACAGTGACATCTATTGGTCAGCGAAGCTACTAAATAATCAAGTAAGTGACACACATAGTATCAGTGTTAGCGGTGTTGGCGCAGTAAAAATAAACATGGTTGATGGAAGTAGAATCAGTACTCGCGAGGAATATTTTAAAATCTTGAATTTTAAACAATAAAAGTGGAATAAATTAAGTATAAAAGCCCGTCACACTAAATAAGATTGTATTAGTAAAGGTAACAAAGACAGCTGAGAAATAGTGAACCTAGAATTATTATATAGTGCTACTTTAATACACAATGTAACAAATATTTGACAAGCATTACAGCATTGTAAAATAGATTTTGTTGTAATGGTACTCACAAACAAGTTAATGTGTTTACAAACAAAGATATATATACCATATTATAATCAAGAATAAGAATATAACTCAACTGTTAATAGTCTTTTTAACGCGCTTTGACGGTTAGGACCCCTTTGCGATAGCTTCTATTGTGCATTGAATTCAGAGTTTGACAGAAATGGACGTATTGAAAGCAACGTGATAGGGTGATATAAGGTACAAAATAATAACAATAAAATAAGAACAATACAATCTTCAAGGTTTGTTGACAGAAGCGTATGGGTCATAAGGGATTGGAGAATTTAGGCATAATGGTGAAATTAATATTGTTAGCGCTCTATTTAAGATACCAGTATCCGATAACATCCAGTTAGACAGGAAACCGACTCCAAAATAGGTAGGAAAGAGCTGATGACTGATGATGATGAAGAATTAATGATGAAGGGTATAGCGTAGCTATAATTTTGGAAGACCCAATGTTTGATAGTTGAAAGGCACAGAACTGTAATTGCAAAGATAGAAACGATTATAATAATGATGGTAAGGGTGCTTAATAAAATGGTAATTACTTAAGAAGTTTAACGTCTAGCTGCTTACACACAGAGGCTACTGAAACACAAAGGGTTCCAAATAAAGGTACATTTATTGTACTTAGCAAGTTCTCTCCAAACTATTATATTATTACGAACTAACCGTTTCAACTACGACTCACTCTGAAACATTGTTCAGGGCCAAGAATACCTGGGAAGAATTATTACGGTCTTAGGAAATTCCATTAAAATTACTTCGGATGCTACCATCATTTCTTCAAACAATCGCTTTTCTAAATTCTCAAAGTGTTCCAAGTTTTAATAAAATGCTTCTGGTGAAAACTATTAAATTAAAATCTATATGCCAATCTAGGAATTTAAATGAAACGATGTTGTTTGGACATTTATTAGAATGTCTGTAAAGATTAATTCTCAAGTGCCTATGTTTTAAATTCTACGGCTGCGTAGAAATTACCACAGTTACAATTACCTATATTCTCTTATATTACAACCACAGACATACAGTGTAAGCTCTATAACGTCTTTTGATGTAACGTAAAACTTCCTAAAACGTCGTTTACCCTATTGTTGACTGTTGCGATAAAGTGTATCAATGTATGGGCATTGATACACTTTATCGCAACAGTCTTTCTCTATTGCGAAGAAATTCGTTAATATATAAATGTCAATTATAGTTATTTACGATACTAGTGCGGTAAGTTAGTTTTTACAAACGAGTACACGAATGTAAGCCCGAGACGCACGTGTCGAGACAACGTTTTTCAACACATTTGCGAGAAAACAGTATCTACAATAGGTAATAATAATAAGTTATCTTTATTTCAGACAACAGGGTCCATAAAAAACAACAGTGCTCAAATACTTACAAAAGGGTTACTTACTTAGTAGGGTTGTTAGTAGTACACACAAAAATAAAAATGAAATAAAATAATCAGGTGTTAGTAATTTGTTAGTAAACAAAACAATACAAACAAACAAAAACAAATGAAACAAACTTTATTATTAACTATTTTTAATAGCAAAGAAATAATACAGATAAGTCACTACTCTTGGAAATTAATAGTAAAATTTGAACAATTATTGAAATTCAGTGAAATTTGCTGCCTTGGAAGCTGACATATAATATTACTTGATGGTTATTTAGTATAAATTTTAATTATTATCAATCGCTGCCTGCAATGCAAGCCGTTATTATTAGCGTTAGAAGCGATTCTAGATTTATTGTTACCTTTATTATCTTGTAATATCAATCAATCAATCTACATAGCCTTTTCCCAACTATGTTGGGGTCGGCTTCCAGTCTAACCGGATGCAGCTGAATACCAGTATTTTACATGGAGCGACTGCCTGTCTGACCTCCACAACCCAGTTACTGGGTAATACGCTACCCCTTGGTAAGACTGGTTATCAGACTATCGGGCTTCTGACATCCCGTAACGACGGTCAAAGATCCACGTATGACAGCTTGACGGTACGAAAAACAAATGAAAATCACACATTTTCCTAATTTGAAATTGGAATTATTTTCTTTAAAATTTAAACTTTCAATGATACCAAAACCAGCCAGATACAAATAGTATAGCCAAAGAGATTTTATTACAAGTTCATACATACTATAATGCGAAAAGACTTTTTCCCCAACCTAATATTAATTTCACACGTATTAGATATCTAGGGTTCATGGGCTATTTGTATTAATCGACATCCTGGAAGATATTGAGTTATAATCATATCTACCTGCATTAAAAAGTGAAAAACGTAAAAAACGGAAATAGACACTATTGATTCTTAACCGTCAATAGGCCAAGTTTTCGTAAAAAATATTGATACTTTTTTACAGTGTTATTTATTCCGAAAAATGAAACCTTGAAATGCATTCTTGTAAAGTTCCAAACATGTCGCTTAATACAAATAGCCTGTGAACCCTCGATATGTTAAACGGGAGAATGTGGCGTAAACGTCGGCGACGACGGCGGTGACGGCGGTGGCGGCGGAGCTTACAGCGGAGGCGGCGATGACGGCGGTGACAGCGGTGGTGACGGCGCTGGCGGCGGAGCTTGCAGTGGAACGGCGCGGTTCCACAGCATTATTTATATTTATAGACTTTGATATCTTGTCACCTATTTCACATTTATTGTGCTCTGAGTCTTCAGTATAACCCTCTGCAGCATTATTATTAGAGCGCCATCCTCCTTGGCTTTTCAGTGTAATGATATCGGTTCCGGAATTCGGTAGTAATGTTGCAGAGGTTAAAGCTGTGACCAGTATAACTAGCCGGATTTTCCACGACTTCAGCGTGGCGTTGCAATTTCGCACACTATTCAAAGAGAACGCAAAGTGCGCCTAAAGAAGTTTTCACTTCAAAAGTGTGTCCCAATGAAAACTGCTCTCCATTTCAGTGCCACAGTACAGTCCATTCACAGTTACTGTACCTCTGACAGCAGCAACCCAACATCAACCTTATTTTAAGGAGGATAAAGATCATTGTGATTTTGACAATCCAAAATCTTTGGGCTCCGTAGGAGCTTTGCCGCAGCTGTTCTTGTTAATCCGCTCCTTAAATAATGGGGTAATGTGGTAGGGTTCTGAACAGGTTTATGCTGTTCATACCATGACTGTTCGGGTTTGTAACACATGTCAACACTATGTTTTACAAGCTTTTTTTTTTGGAATATTAATATTTGTTTCGTTATTGTATATGAATTTTCAATCGGTTTATTACCGCGATACAAAAAATAAATTAAATATTTTATTTTTAACTGTGTGATGCAAATAGCGAATGTTGAATACAATTTAACCAATATGAAACAGGATTGTTGAATTTCAATTCAAAATTCACGTTTACGATATCAAAAATACTTGTGCCAAGCACATGAATCAGCATTAATCATGATGTAATATTACCTAAAAAAGTGTGTTAGTAATAGAATTGAATTATGTACCTACCTACATTTGTCTCATTATACAATAAAACATAAAATAAAATTAATGTCACTGGAATAAACAGTATCATGTCATTGATCAGACCGGATCTTATAAAAAACAAAAAAAAAAAAAACTAGCAACATTTTCTTTTTGCAAGATAAACTTGGGCGCGGGCCACACAGAAGATACGCGAGGCGAGAAAGTAACGCAGACGTTGCACGGATGAACGTGGAATTGTGGACACCTGGGCCCTAGCCTAGCCAGACCTATACGTCCTATACGACAAAACTTTACAATTACAAGTTACAATACACACATTTGTAAATCTTCCAAGTGCGTTTAACATAACACTCAAAGCCAAACATTGTAACGGAATTTAAAGTATTAAATATTCAAAAAAATGTCACGGAAAACCTTACAAGTAATAATATCGAGGGTTCACGGTCTATTTGTACTAAGCGACATTTTTAAAACATTACAGAAGAGCATTTAAAGTTTCATTATTCGGAAAAAAGACCATTGTAAAAATAAAACTATCATAACTTTTTACGAAAAAGTGGCCTATCGACGGTTAAGAATCAATCTATCTCAGTTTATAGGTAGATTATAACCATATTATAACTCAATATCGGCCAGGATGTCGCTTAATACAAATAGTCCGTGAACCCTAGATATGTATATATTTCAGTGACAAGTCTACAATATTGTAACTCATACGTCATATTATATGAAATTTCTGCGTTACGCATTTTTTTATACAATTTAACATTTTATTTGTATTTTTACACTTGTAAAGTTTAGTGTATATGTATATAACCTGACCGTTATACAATCTGTAAAGTCTTATCCGTTATGTATTGGGCTACTGTGTAATATAATTTTTCTATTAACAGTGATCTTAGTTTGCTATAGAATGTCGTATCATATACCTATATTTAGGTATATTATTAGACATATAGAAACAAATGATAGAAAATAACAACAAATTAATTAATTCATTGACCTACATATAAAACAGTTTTAAGGTTTCCTTTTAATCAGGAAGTTTAAACTTGAAGTATTGGTACTGATAGATGTTGTACAGCTTCTCAAGACTTCCATAGTAGGAAATAAATGACGCACGAGTAACTAAATACATACATATGCCTTTTATACAATATTATACTACCTATACAGTTGCTGGCCGATTTGAAAGGTTTATACAACTCTAAAGTATAATACCTAGAACAAAAATTCGAAAACATGACGTCACATCCAGCGTTGCCAGACGTCCCGTATTTCCTGGGACGTTCCGTATTTTAGGCATAAGATTAAACGGCCCCGCGCCGGTTCGGACTCTATCCCGTATCTATCCCTTAATTCATTTATTATAAGAAATCTTCGCACTATGGTTGATTGACATTGACAAGTCACCTGACGCCAATGACAAAGTGTATTTGTCTCTGTTTGTTTTGAATACGTAATTTCTCTATAATTATTATCTATCACACTTAGGGCCGGTTTTTTGATCCGTAGTTAACTCAACCCATTGAGTTAACTACGGATCAAAAAACCATAGTAACTAATTGTTGAATTTTGGGCTAAATGTGAAAGGCTTGTAAAATGTGAATGTGTTTCATATATTGTAACTAGGGATGTTGCGGGTGCAGATTTTTTTTAACATTGCACACACGCGAATGCGAATGCGGCTGCGAATTTTTGGTCACTCACATCCGCTTAGAAGTTTTTTTAAGGGATCCGTCAAGGTGGCAAGGAAAAATTTAAAATTTCTTTCGTTTTTTGCAAATTGCAGCGCTGTTTCGTTGTATCTTGGTCATAATTCTATTCTAGCTACTTTTTATATCAGTACTACGTTTTCAAACTCGACGCGAGTGAAGCAGCTGGAAAAAGCTAGTCTTAAATACAATATACAATCTAATACTATATATTATGTACTTCTTCTTCTTCTTCATCTTTCTCTAAATGTTGAGGATCGTGACCACTTACGACGCGTCTCCAAGCTATGCGGTCTTCCGCAACGTGGACCGTACGGTAAATGCTGCCTCCAACAGCAATAACAAAATAAAGGAAAAAATAAATTACCGCCTATGAGATTACTTTGTTTGATAAAAAAAAAATATATATTTTCCTACCAACTTACCTAGTACTCGCACCTTCACTTCGTCGAGTGGATTTAATTAAGAATCTAATAGAAGTAAAAGTTTATTACTTCAATATTTTGTTCAATCATGGCTAATCGTTTCCGTATGATGGCAAGGCAAGGGTTGAAAGGTCTTTGAAGGTGCTACTTGTAGTGTAACAACTTGCAACTGAAAACTTGAATAAATAAAAACAAACAAAAAAAAAAACAAGATGGAGACCTAAGTCTGTTATAAAGTGCTTACTTACCCAGACATTGATAAGTACTTAAAAGAGTACAGCTCTCAACAAAAGATAACGAGGGAAAAATCTACGTATAGTAGTGGATCATAATAAAACTTGCGAATTCAATAGGGTCATAATATTTGGTCATAAATCATTCCGCTGACATCGTAAAAGTAAGAAAAAATATGACTAATGTCACTCCGAACTGAATTCGTCCACAGCCAAAACCGAAGCGACAAACCAACACACATTTATCGTAATGGAAATAATTCCATTTCGTATTTATGTTTTCCATGCAAATGGCGAAACTTTCCATGCATATGAGCATAAAGATAAACAATCAATACAATCGCAAACGATTTGGTTTGATCGGTTTGATGTTTCTATTTGAAAAAGTTTTGCTTTCCTTGATATAAGGGGAGATACGTCTAACATTGAAACTTTCCAATCAATATTACTTGGCGCCAAATAGACAAACATACCGTGGAATAAATGAACATCACGACGGCGATATAGGGGAAAGGATGGCCTCTTTTCAAGCCGACATATAGGAATTCATAAAGATTTACAATCTTTCCATTATTATATAAGTTCTCACTAAAAAGTGACCGTTGTCGTCATCGTAATGTATATAAACAATTTGTTAATGGACTACAATTCAAAAGAATTCTGTAGTTCATTATCAAATTGTTTCTTCATAACAAGACAGCATTATAACAGCAATCTTGACCTTGGGTTGCCAACATTGCCATGACGTTAAAACCGAATAGGTATCGCCAAAGTAGTCTAGTCGATATAAAATCCATTACATTGATAGTAACGATAGTTATTTTGATATTTCTGCTGTGATTATGATAGCTTCTATTACATCTGCTATCATATTTTGATAAAATGCTTTAGATTAACTCGGCTTTTGGCAGTCCACTGCTGGACATAAGTGTCTCCTAAGTTGAACCTTAACCCCCAGTTCAGATCCACTTTTCCTATTCTGCCTGTCCCGTCTGTTGTTAAGGTTGTCGATTCATCAAACTAAAGATTGGCACTTGTCACATAATCACCAGTTTATCGCAGTTCACTGCATGCTTGAAGACAAATTCCAAATTTGATTTGATTTCCTCTCTAATTTCACGCCATCTAACTCGATAAGTTGTGGGTGGGATGTATTTTTGTTGTTCTCGTTTTACCTCTACCCAACCCTTCGGGGAAAATAGGCCTGATGTTATGTTGTTAACTCGATACTCTAATCTCTTTTCCTACTGTAGTATGTTTGTCCGAAATGTCTACAGATCTATTCTCGAAATATGTTGTACGAGTATATCTAATCCGCAATTTTTGAAGCCAGTAAGCTTTAACTTGTCTTCTAACGAGTTGGGCCCTAAATATCTCTTTTTTATTCGCAGCGTCTGCGTCTGAATCCTTATTCTAATTTTATGCTAAGCTGGCTGCCAAATCTTCGTTTTTCTGAATATCTTGTCCACCCTTTTCTAGCACGAGTTGGAATTATTAATCATGATTACATTCTGTCAAAGAAATTCAGAAATGGTTGAAAAAACTTACCTACACTTTCCTACATATACAGTAGCGCTCAAAAGTATTTTGACAACAAAAAATTCATTAACATGACTTTTAAAATAAAACCCTACGGGCAAATGTCATAGGCATAGTGTAGAGCAGTGGAACTGCTATTGTTTAGAAGCGTCAGGTTTTGACTTGTTTGTTTACATTTTACGCCGCCAAACGAACGTGGCCCAACGCGGGCTCAAAAGTATTTTGACATGCATTTAGCTTTGTGGATTCATACACGTTACATACGAGTATTACTTAGTTTTAATTTCTAACTTTTGTTAAATTGGTATTGTTATTTCGATATGTCTAAGTGTAAAGAATATTCCAGTGACTTTAGAAAAGCTGTTATTAATGCACAAAAGCAAGGACTAAAACAAACAGAAGTTGCTCGTATATTTAATGTGGCTCGGCAAATAAACGAAAGACTGTCGAAAATAAGTCTCGAAGTGGCCGGCCGAAAAAAACTTCTCCTAAAGTCGATCATATTATAAAAAAGTTATCAACAAGTGATATTCGGATAACAGCTGTAATAATACAACATGAATTAAAAGAAAAATACAATGTAGACATTCACGTTTCTACGGTGAAAAGACGTTTGAAACTCTTAGGATTACATGGCCGAAGACCGACCAAAAAACCATTTATATCCACGAAAAACAGAAAGTCCCGACTTGCATTTGCGAAACGGTACTTATTATGGTCAAGATCAGACTGGTCTAAAATATTGTGTCAAACTACTTTTCAACAGTGTCAAAATACTTTTGAACCATCCTTTTCTTAACTTTTAAAAAATTAAACTCTGTTTTGTTGCAAAATGGGCCGATTTTATTACTATTCTGTAGAATACTGAATATCTTTCAAGAAAATAAACTAATGAATTTTATCCTTCATATTTGTTTTTAATTAACAATTAATATAATTACTTTTGAGCGCTACTGTATAATATGTTACTGGCCAAACCCGATTTCAGGCCAAACTAGTTTGGTTTGGCCTAGGACAAACTAGTTTAGCCAGAAATCGGGTTTGGCCAGTAACATACAGTATACACTGCTAAGGATATTTTGGCACTTGAATGACGTTTTCAGGGGCAGGGGGCGCTGTCGGTAATAGTTTTAGTGCAATCGTTTTGTGAAATGTATTCAAAAAACAAGATGACGGCTTTAGTGTTGATTTTGGCCACGCGACAAAATAAGTTACAACACTGAATTTAATTATTTTACGTTGAGCAACATTTATACAGAAAAAAAAAACAACTTTTGTGGATGCATAAAAAATTAACAAATGTATTATTATACACGTTAAATTAAAAAAATCAGGAAGTGAAGACATGGGAAAATTACTTTTGAAAATAACATTATTCAAATGTCGTCCTTCGCAGCTCTGGCACTCTTTAATTAAAGCGATCTCTAACATTCAGATTCAAATTCTCTAACAACGCACCTCAGAAGTTGAGTAGAAATGTTATTGATTTCTTGTCTAATGTTTTCATTCAATTCAGATATGGTTGATGGATTACTGTTGTACGCCCAACTCTTCAGATAACTCCATAGGAAAAAATCCGGAGGTGTGAGGTCTGGGCTCCTCGGGGGCCATCTGATGTCACCTCTCATCGAAATCAGGGTTCAGGGAAGTATCCACGTACTATACGAGTATAAGTCTCTAAACCAACATGGTCACTAACAATATTATTAGAAATAACGGTATATTTACCATGTATAAAGTATATTAATCATTTCGAGTTTCCGATATTTCGGCACTGTTGCCATGATCACGGATAACTTTATCAGTGATCATGGCACTTGCAATAGTGCCAAAATATCGGAAACTCGAATTGATTAGTATACATGGTAAATATCCCGTTAGTTCTAATAATATTATCCACGTACCGTCTCCATTGACTGGTTTGACGACGAAGGACGACATTTGAATAATGTTATTTTCAATTTTTATGCATCTACAAAAGTTAGTTTTTCTGAGACACTCTGTATAATTACACCTTGTAAGTAAGGGGCACTATAATCATTCGAACCATTTATTTTACGTTAGCGTCCATGAAACCATTGCATTTTTTTGTCTATGGTTGCCTGTCAATCAATAAGGAACTTCATTGCGGCCATAAAGTATCATTTTTTCGTCTATGGTTGGTTGCCTGTCAATAAATAAGGAATTTCATAGCGTCCATAAAGTATTGTATTTTTTCGTCTATGGTTGCCAGTCAATAAATAACTTCACAGCGTCCATGAAGTATTGGATTTTTTCGTCTATAGTTGCCAGTCAATAAATAACTTCACAGCGACCATGAAGTAGCATTTTTTCGTCTATGGTTGCCTGTCAATAAATAAGGAATTTCATAGCGACCATGAAGTATTGCATTTTATCGTGTATGGTTGCCTGTCAATAAATAAGAAACTTCATAGCGTTCATGAAGAATTGCATTTTTTCGTCTATGCGTGCCAGTCAATAAATAAGGAACTTCATAGCGTCCATGAAGTATTGCATTTTTTTCGTCTATGCTTACCCGTCAATAAATAAGGAACTTCATAGCGTCCATAAAGTATTGCATTTTTTAGTCTATGGTTGCCAGTCAATAAATGAGGAACTACATAGTGTCCATGAAGTATTGCATTTTTTCATTTTTTTTTTTTTTATTTATTCGGCTGTTATTAATTAGCCACAAACCCCTCAAATGATTAGAAAGAGTAGGTATACGTTTAATATATAAAAAAGCTAATACCTATTTGAGGTCAACGAAATCATATCCACGAAGGTAAAATAACAATACACATTCACACACACAAACGTAACAATTTTCGCTACATATTACTGTTACCACATGGGTAATAACTATGTCTTTCTTCCTTATTTTCTTCCTGTCAAATTACAGTTAAATGAGGCCAATTAAAATAATAATTGAGTTTGGAAAGTTTAATCATTATAAGTAAAATGTATTCAAACTTTATCATCATCATATTTTCAGTCAGGATTAATAATAATAGTAGCGTCCGTATCCTGGCTGCAATTCGGGGATCTCTTTGGGGAAACCGAAGGTTTTATCTTTGCAATTATGGACGAAGTTATAATGACGAACAACTTTCGGAAATATATTGTGAAGGACGGCACGGTTTACATCTGTCGGGCATGCCACCGTCCGGTGGAATCAATTCGTCACATTATTTCTGGTTGTTCTAGTCTCGATAACGGAGACTACTTGTATAGGCACAACCTTGTAGCCAGGATTATCCACTAGCATTCTGGGTAAGCTCACTTCACCGTAGACTTTATCTCTGTCAACTCTGACCTAGACTACAGTCTAGAGCAAACCCATCTCAAATAATTAAAAACAACAGCAACTTGCTCTGAAATACAGACTTGTAGAATCGGAAGTACCGTACTATAGGTATGTGCCCGACCCAGTTCTCGAAAATGGAAATATCACATTGTAGTAGGATCGATCTATCATCACTGACAGGACTATTGTTGCCAATATCTCACATTGATTATAGGTATTGATATAGCGATTTTGCATGACGAAAACCTCGTGAAAGCTGAAAAAGATAAGCAGGTTAACTTTCTTGATCTGGCTAGCGAGGTTGTTGACAAGTGGGATGTGGATACAGCAGTCATTGTGGCGACAGTCGTGACGGCCAATTGCATAATAGCCAAGAGCCTCGATCAACACCTGAGGAGCCTTTCTTTAGGCTGCTGATGGATCAAGGGCTTGATCCAGAAAGCGGTACTTCTGCACACGGCACGTATCGTTAGGAAGTTCTTCTCTCAGGAGCCCTGAACCCATTTCTCGATACCAATGGGCTACTATTTTTTATATTTTGAAATGTTTGCTTTAATATTTTTTAGTAAAAAAAATATATATTTAAAAATGTAATTTACTAAGTTTGTAAATTAAATAAAGGAAATAATAATAAGTAATTTATTTAGGTACATGGAGGTTTTGTAGTACATGAGGAACACAAACAAAATGATAAATTATGCATACAAAGTATGCATAATTTACATGGTGTAGGTACGATGAATTCAATGAATGATTCACCGAAAACTTATCCAAACCGTCAAACACATAACATCACATCAAGCATATTTTCCCTGAAGGGTTAGACCGAGGTGTACTTACCTATAGCACAGATATTACAACCACATTTCGCCAGTTATGTGTAAGAAATCTGGCACATATCCTGACTGCGGGCTGCTATTGAGAAATTCCTGACGGAAAACCCAATAGCACTTAGCTTAAAGTATAAATTCTATTTCAGATTCATCACTTCTATAGACTACACACAGCTATAAACAAAATAGAACTGCAAATGGCGTACGTCAGTCAGGTACTTGAAACCGTTGGGGTTCAATAGAATATTGACCACTTGGTTTATTGACGTAAGGATAAGTCTCTGATTCGTTTTTGATTGCTGCTTTATCAACACAGACGCGTCAACGAGTGTAATGGGATCGTATAATCGTTTTCACTTCTTATAAGACTGTTAGGGTGGAAAAAGAAACATTGTTACTTAGAGGAAAAGTCTAAGAAAAGTCAAATTTTTTGCCCGAGTAACTGTTAGCTCTAAATCCGTACTGATATTAAAATTCGAAAATAACTCTGTCTGTCTGTATGTCACCTTTTGACGTCTAAACCACTGAAGGGTTCTCGATAAAATTTGGCAAGGAGCTAGATGGCATCCTGGGGAAGGACATAGGCTACTTTTTGTCTCAAAAATAATCCTAAAGAAATATACGGGATGAAAGTTGGTATGGGAAACTTAACATTTCTTATGTTAGGGTTATGAAAATTTCAATTTATGCTTTTGGTAAGAAATTAAAAGTAACATTTTTCAGCATTTTTGTAAAATCATCCCCAAGGGGGTATAATAGGAGATGAATTTAAAATTTACACGATTATTGAAATTTTTATTTACCTCTTTTTGAAAGATATATGGAATTGGAATATAGTCAGAGTCTGTAGGTACCTGGAGGTATTATTTAATTAATATCGGTGTACCCGCTTAAAAATTATTACAATTTTAAATTATAAAATAACTCGGCTAATACTCGTATTTAGGTCTTACGTGGTCAATGGCGGCGCTATTATTTATTTTGTATTTCAAATTAATGGTGATAATATTAAAATTATTTATTATTTTATTTAAGTTTAAAAAAAAAAGATTATTTTCATTTATTATCTGTATGTTACCTTTTCACGCTTCAGCGGCAGGATTTGGAAGATAGGTATACGAATAGGCCATGACCTGGACATACGATAGCACGCGGCCGAAGCCGCGGGCAGAAGCCAGTAGAATCGTAAAGATTAAAAAAATACGAAAATTATATTTCGTTTTTAAATTATTGAGGGGCAAATAAGCAGATATCCCCAATGGTCACCACTGCCAAAAGACATCTGCAATACCACATACATCGCAAGTGCGTTGCATATCTTTCTTGCAAATATTTGTTTTTTTTTCTTCATTTGTTTTATTTGAAGATGCAGGTTCAAAAAAATATTTTTCTATAATCTGCCGTATTATTCTGTAAACATCTCATCGTGAAAACTTAGGTGAAGTGAGATTGAAGTGAGCTGTTCCACCTGATGCTAGTGATTGACATTGTTGACAGCTCACTTCAAGCTCACTTTACCTAAGTTTTTACGGTGAGATTAATACTTGATAGGTTTTGTTTAATTTATTGAGTAAGTACTCGGTAAGCATTTTTCTTTCCTTCTCTCGCGCGTCGTATTCGTTTCGAATAGTTTATTTTGTGGTAAAAATATAATATTAGCCATGTTTTCACTGTTGTGATTTGTTTCCAGAAATAACTAAGTACAGCCAATCCTTACCTACAACTGATTTCAAACTCGTCTAGAGAATAAATGAAATTAAGTTTTAGGAATCGGGGAATATGTACTGGTACACACAACCTACAACAATTTTTTTACCAGGAAATCCAAATATTACTCCCAACAGCAATATTCACATGGACCTAATCCCATTCCAATATTTTATTCGCAGTGCTTCCTCGATCGCATAAATGAAACACTCTTTATTTAGAACAAAGTCTTTGCTCGATTTACCGAGAAAATTACGTCCAAATTGCGAATTTTACTTTGTATCCGCTATTCGTTAAGAGTGAAAAAAAAAATCGCAGCTCCTATACCACGAATTCTTTTTGTTTATTACTCCTACCTTAATATTTCTATAGACCTTTCCGAAAATGTTTTTGTGAATTTTTATCCGCTATTACTTGGCAACTACTTAATAATGATATTAAATGCTTACAAATGTGATATTTTTATATATTATGTATATAAGCATAATCATGTAAAAGAACGACAAGCAGGTGCGGTTTAAATGAAGATGTAGTGACAAAAATTACAGTACCTAGTATGCATAGTTTGATAATATTGAGAGGAAGGCGATTGGCAAAAGTATTTGCAAGACAGATGTGACTGGAAACCCCTAACGACCGGACCGACGTCCTAGAAGCACATATTGGTGATGTTCTACAGAAAGGTCAGGCAGTCGTACCTGTCTGCTCGCAATCGGATTGCGTATATAACCAGAAGTATAACGTAAACGAAGCAAAAGAAGTATGCAAGGATCGTAGCTGGTGGCGTTCTGTCCCAATCTATCCCAGACTGGAAGCCGACACCAAAATAGTTGGGAAAAGGCTATGCAGCAGAGATTGTGATTGTAAAGGGTTTTAGAATCTTGGAATTTTGAATTACCTGTCCATCGATCTTTACAGCCTGTATTGTACAACAAACTCAAAACATTTATTTCAAATAAACCAATTATAAACACATTGGAATTGTCAAGGCGTCGGAAAGTTGAAGCTGAAGTTGAAGCAGTTAGAAAGATGAAGCAAGTTGCCCATTCCAAAGCGTAATAGGTATGTTCCTATTGAGAAGAACGGGCAAGAAACTCCATGGACACTCTTTTAAATCAAAATATTGGCTAAATCATTCGTGATGATAATGTATTGTGAGAACAATGTAGAAAGGCGTGCACGTTAAAAACGTCCGTAATAAAAAGATAAACAACTATCTACCAGTCTGTCATCATTATTCTGGCCGTATTATCTTGCACACAGTCCATCAATCGTTTATGTACCTATGTATGTTATAGAAAAACTTCCTATCTCTTTTAATTTATTACCTACCCATTGTTCGGATTCTATTGCATAGCGTTTGAAGAAAGCCCCTTGAGGGATCAGGAATTTGTGTAGAGGTTGTGTGAAGCTTACAATAGTATCACAGCTATTTAGACACAACAAAGTCCGTCAGTAGATACTAATAATGTAGGTACTGTAGAAAACCAGACTCCACCTATATGGAAGTTGAGTTTCCACAGGGGGTGTAGCTAAATACGAAATAACAGTCGGAGATGTAATAACGAGATATATAATTTATAAGTTTAAACGATACAATATTCGGATAAAATCGCATAGTTCTTAAATTACACAGCCTATAAGCCGAAGTTTGGCCTGAAAAAAACATACGAACTATCTTTTTATTTATTAAAAAAAAAAGAGGGTTCTAATCGAATGTCAGCCAGTACAATATAAGGTTAACGTCCAATGCATGGAACCTTTACAGTATCGACGGATGGTGATGATTATATAGTGTGAGTCTTTATAATGTGCTCATATCGGAATGAGGGACACTATGCTTAATTTTATCGCTGGAAAGAATATAAAAAAAGAAAAAAAATTAGATAGCATTTTTTTATTTCTTGTTTGCTGCTGTGACCTCTGTGTAAACAAAACGGTATAACTTCTAAAATAAACGATCTATCACAATTAAACAAACTCAGTGATGATTGGAAATAACAGAGCGTCCTCATAAAATAAGAAATAAAGAAAAAAACCGCTCTCAATTGAGCATTACGGTGTTTTTTTAACAAAAATCATGTCTTTTTTCATAAATTTTTACAATAATTGTAATTTCTCAATAAAACCCCCTATTACCTACATTTTTTTATTACTTTAAACTATTATTGTATTAGCTTTCGAAGTAAATAGACATTACTATGTAACACGCCAAATATGATCTTATTTAACTTAAAAAGTGTATAGGCAGTATGTGCGTATATTGTACACCCAAAGAGAAAAGTAAACACGTGTACTTGCCTATTGGTATCCCAAGTTGTACAAGAAAGGCCGAAAAGCATTAGCAAGATGTGAAAGCCGATATTCTTATAAAAGTCAACATCTTGACCAACAGAGATGCTAAAAATAGAAAAAAAGGAAGAAATGTACACGAAAAAGAGAAAACGTAATCTGATCCAAACGATTGTGTCGATAAGATGGCATGAAAAAAATTAGGCCTATTTTTTAGATGAACATTTACGAGCGATTTGGCTGGGCTTGGATATACTGGTAAGTACTTAGGTGCATTCGGTTAGTCGGGAAGCCGACACCCCAACATAGTTGGGAAAGGCTAGGCGGATAATCATGTATGTACGTATGACTTGGATAGTTCTAAAGATCTAGGTAGGAGGTCCTTCAAACAATTACATCAAACGGATTTTGCCTTTAAAACTCCGAATATCAAAACAGAAATCCAAGGTAGACAATTTGATTGATCGCATGCATCAAAGGATATATCGTGAAAAAACACCATAAATTCGCAACTTCATATGAAATATGATGCAAGGTGCGATATATTTGGGGTGCGTGGACAGGAAACCTCCCCGAGTGCCCGGGGGCTGGAGTTCCCTTACGGATACGTCCGGGGGAAGGCCAGTCTCCGGGACGGTGCACCCTGGGGTGCGGGCAATGGTTCCCCTTAGGCACGTGTGCCTAAGGGGTTTTGTTGCCGGTATGCCAATATCCTGTCGGAGGTACGCTCCAACGTGTGTCCCTCTGTTCTAAGCAGAGACGCACAGCGGCGGAGTAAGAGCGGGCTCGGTGTGCACTAACCCTGCCGCCGGGCAGGCAGGAGGAAGTCATTTCCTTCTGCCACCGTTAGTATCGTAGCCCCGAAGATTGTTCAAGGTCATGTCTCTGACTTTTGACGGGGGTCGAGGGTCTTGGCTTAACCGCCCGGACCGCGAGGAAGAAAACCTCTATAAAAAATTACCCCAAACCTTCAAGCGGCGGCGCACCGTGAGGGAGGTTGGTAGCTTGATTAATGGGTAGCTAAATTAATCGCTAGTGCGAACCACAGTTTTGAGCCAGTTAGAAAGTTTTTTACTCGTGGGAACAAATATGGGACCAAAAATAACGAGACGAGAAGAGGAGAGGGAGAGGAGTGATGCGGGGTCGGAGTCCGACGCCGCATCGGGAGTGAAGGGCGCGAAGGGCACTTTTAAGAGCCCGGAGTGCGTAGTGGTGGGGGCCGCTGAAAGGAAAAATGCTTTCCTGAAGCGGAACCTAAATCCGGGAGATGCCCAGGAGTCTTCCTCGGACGGCGGACTTAAATCGGCTCCGAAATATGCTCGCCGGGGCCTAGCCCGGAAGAGCAAGAGCCGGGTAAACGCCGCACAGGAGGACGGCTCAGCCGGGTCGGCCGAGGGGAGCGCCGTGGAGGCGTCTGGCGATGAGTCGGACGCCGCTGGTGGCTCCAATTCGGAGCGGGCCAGGTTTGAGGAGGTCGTGGCCGCTGCATTCAAGGGTGTGGCCCTGAAGAAGAAGCAGTCTTCTAAAGACAAGGCCATACCCGCAGCCAAGGCCTCCATTATGGCGGCAGCGGAGGCTCTACTTCAAGGGCCTCCGTCGGACGGAATGTCCGAAATGCGGGCGGAGGTCGCCCGCTTGACAGCCGCCATGGAGCTTCTCCGAAAGGAGAATGAGGAGCTCCGAGCAGACCTGGCCAGGCTCCGCGGAGCCGGCGCTCAGGAGGGGGTGCAGGAGGGGGTGCAGCAGGGGCAAGGCGGCCTCGGGCCTGCAGAGGACCGAGTTCTGACCTTGGTGCGGAAGGAGCTGGCAGCCCTTAATAACCGGTTCTCGGTCCTTGAGGGAATCGTCCTGCGGCCCCCGCTAGGCCGACCGGCGGCCTCGGGCCAGCCAAAGGCGGCTTCGTATGCCGCCATGGCTGCCACGGCCAAACCAGGGTCGGCAGGGCAGGCGAAGGGCGGGGCCGTGGCTGCGAAGGCGCCTGCGACGGCGCCTGCGAAGGCGCCCACGAAGGCGGCCGCGAAGGCGCCTGAGAGGGCCCCAGCTGTGGCGGTGACGACGCGGCTGCCCCCGCCTCCCAAATCTCCTCCGGCTGACGCCGAATGGCAGGTAGCTGGGGAGAAGAGGAAGGAGGGCAAGGCGGCAAGGTCGGCCAAGCGGAGGGAGAGGCGGCGGCGGCGCAAAGAGCGAAGCGTCGCGGCGAGGTTACGTGCCCCAAAGTCCGCAGCTGTAGTGATCACACTACAGCCGGAAGCGGAGAAGAAGGGCGTGTCCTACCGCGACGTGCTCGCCAAGGCGAGGGCGGCGGTGAACCTGGAGGAGATCGGTGTGACCAATGGCATGCGGGTAAGGGTCACTGCGACTGGGGCTCGGATGCTCGAGATCCCCGGTGCGGCCAGTGGCCCGACCGCTGACGCTCTGGCCGAAAGGCTCAGGGCGTCCTTAAATGCGGACGAGGCCCGAGTGTCCAGACCCGCCAAGTGCGCTGACTTGCGCATCCTGGGTCTGGACGACTCCGTGACGGAGCGAGAGGTGGTGGCCGCCGTGGTCAAGACTGGGGGGTGTGCCTTCGAACAGGTGAAGGTAGGCACCATCCGTCCTGACTTCACGGGGATGCGAGCCGTTACGGTGAGCTGCCCCGTATCGGCGGCCCACAAAATAGTTGGGGAGGGCCGAAGGTTCCAGGTGGGCTGGGATTCCACGCGGGTGAAACTGCTGGAACCCAGACCTCTGAGGTGCTTCCGTTGCCAAGTGGGCAACCACGTGGGAGCAAAATGCACCTCGGAGGTGGATCG
This sequence comes from Dicycla oo, assembly GCA_948252095.1. Classification (NCBI taxonomy): domain Eukaryota; kingdom Metazoa; phylum Arthropoda; class Insecta; order Lepidoptera; family Noctuidae; genus Dicycla; species Dicycla oo. Next base: position 19,712,947 of record OX411728.1, read on the forward strand.
CAGCAGTCATTGCTTCCGTTGTGGTCAGCCCGGTCACAAGGCCGGCTCGTGCAATGCCACGCCGCACTGCTATCTATGTGCGGCAGCTGGCAAGCCGGCCGATCACCGGGCTGGAAGCAAGGGCTGTGGTCCACCCACCAAAGCCCGGGGCAGGGGCAAGCCCTCCGCCTCCGCTACCGCCGTCACGACCGCAGCCGCCGCCACAGCCGCCGTCGCTGCCGCCTCCACTGCCGTCGCCGCCGTACTCACTGCGGCAGGGCCCTCACAGGAGGCTCAGGGGGGGGCTAATATGGAGTGCCAGTAATGGCCCCATTACGCCTCCTCCAGGCGAACATCAACCACTGCGCCGCCGCTCAGGATCTGTTGCTCCAGAGCATGACGCAGTGGTCGATTAACATCGCCGTGGTCGCTGAGCCGTACTTTGTCCCGCCCAGTGATCACTGGGTGGAGGACCTGAGCGGCTCAGTGACCCTCATTTCGTCGGCCGCCGCCGGTACCCTGTCCCTCGAAGCCGTCAAGAGGGGACAGGGTTGCGTTGCAGCACGGTTCGGGGGGATTGTCGTGGTAGGGGTATACTTCTCCCCGAACCGAACTCTCGCCGAGTTCCACAACTCCCTTGCGGAGTTGAAAAACGTCGTCGTCGGGTTTCGTTCCCTTCCCGTGCTCGTCCTCGGGGACTTCAACGCCAAGAATGTGGCTTGGGGTTCCCGGTATACGGACACACGGGGCAGGATGGTGGAGGACTGGGCTCTGGAGACAGGCCTGGTCATCCTAAACCGGGGTTCTGTCCCCACGTGTGTGCGGATGCGGGGCGAATCAGTGGTGGACATTTCGTTCGCCAGCCCCGCTCTATTGCCACATGTTGTTGACTGGCGAGTCATAGAGGGGGTGGAGACCTATTCCGACCACCGGTACATCCGGTTTGATGTCTCCGCCCAGACCTCGAGCGCGCCGGTCCGACAGGCCCCGAGTGGTCCGCGGTGGGCGCTGAAGAAGCTGGACCGGGAGCTCCTCCTGGAAGCCTCGATCGTGCAGGCCTGGGTGTCACCACCGGACAGGCCTGCCGACATCAACGACGAGGCGGAGTGGTTCCGGGAGGCCATGTCCGAAATATGTGACGTGGCAATGCCCCGGGTCCAGCCCGGTCGCGCCTGGCGCCAGGTGTATTGGTGGTCGCCGGAGCTAACGGCTCTGCGCGAGGCGTGCGTTGCTGCGCGGCACCGGTACACCAGGCACCGCAGGCTCCGTATCCGCCCTCCGGATACGGAAGCCATTCAGGCGGAGCTGTACGAGGGGTACAGAGAAGCGAAGACCGCCCTCCGAGCGGCGATCTTGCGGGCCAGGGATCTGGCTCGCGAGGAGTCGCTGGAGACTCTAAACAGGGACCCATGGGGACGCCCTTATAAAATGGTACGGAATAAACTCCGTCCATGGGCGCCCCCGCTGACGCAGAGTCTCCGGCCCCAGCTTGTGGAGGACGTGGTGAGCGCTCTGTTCCCTTCGCGAGGGGAACATACTCCCCCGCCCATGGCTCCGCTTCCTGCGGTGCCCGTTGCGGACCACATCACCGACGACGACGACGATGCTCCGGAAGTGACCGAGGTAGAGTTGAGAGCGGCGGTACGTAGGCTGAGTGCCAAAAATGCCGCCCCAGGACCCGACGGCTTACCTGGAAGAGCCTGGGTTCTGGCCTTTGGGGCTCTCGGGCCTCGACTAGGGGGGTTCCTAAGCGCATGCTTGGAGAGGGGCCAGTTCCCACTTCGTTGGAAGACGGGGAAACTGGTCCTCATTAAGAAGCCGGGGCGCCCTGCGGACTCTCCGTCCGCTTACCGACCCATCGTGCTGCTCGACGAGGTGGGCAAGCTCTTTGAAAGAGTTATTGCAGACCGCCTCGTCGGGTGGCTGGTGCAGGAGGGGCCGGATTTGGCGGAGAGCCAGTTTGGTTTCCGCAGGGGGCGCTCTACGGTGGACGCCATCATGCGCGTGCGAGCCCTCACGACGGGGGATGCTGTTGCCCGGGGTGGGGTCGTCTTGGCGGTGTCTCTAGACATCGCCAACGCCTTCAATACCCTGCCATGGAGTTGCATCAGGGAGGCACTCCGGTATCACCGGATGCCGACCTACCTCTGTCGAGTGGTTGAGGCCTATTTGACGGATAGGGCCGTCATCTACCCCGGTCATCAGGGAGAGTGGAACCGGCGAGAGATGTCGTGCGGTGTCCCACAGGGATCGGTCCTGGGGCCGCATTTGTGGGACATCGGGTACGACTGGGTGCTGCGCGCCGACCTCCCTAGCGGCGTCAGCGTGGTATGTTACGCTGACGACACGCTGGTCCTGGCGCAGGGGAGGTCGCACCAGGCGGCGGCTGAATTAGCGACACGCGGGGTTGCGATAGTCGTTGAGAGGATCCGGCAGTTGGGACTCGTGGTGGCCCTGCACAAGTCCGAGGCCATGTGTTTTCATGGTCCTCGGAATGCGCCACCGTCGGGTTCCCAAATAACGGTAGGAGGGGTTCGCATCGGAGTCGAGTCGACGATGAAGTACCTGGGACTCGTCCTCGACAGCCGGTGGAACTTCGTGGAGCATTTCCGACGTTTGGCTCCCAGACTGGAGCGGGCTGGGGCTGCCTTGAAGCGGCTCCTGCCCAATCTAGGTGGTCCAAACGCCTCCTGCCGGAGTCTTTACGCGGGGGTCGTGCGGTCCATGGCCCTTTACGGGGCACCGGTGTGGGCGCGTTCCCTGAGGCTGCGGCCAGTCCGCCGGTTGAACGCGTCCCAGAGGGTCATGGCCATTCGGCTAGTCCGGGGTTACCGCACGGTCTCCGGTGAGGCGGCGAGCCTCCTTGCCGGATTGCCGCCGTGGGATCTGGAGGCGAAAGTCCTCGCGCACGTGTGGGAGTGGCGCGAGGAGGCGAAACGCCGGGGCGTAACTCCGCTGCCGCGAGAAATCACGGTACAGCGGACAGAGCTCCGGCGGGATCTCATGGCGACATGGAGAGTGCGACTGTCGCAGCCCAGCGCTGGGCACGCCACAATTGCGGCGATAAGTCCCCTCTTTGAGGAGTGGTTAGAGAGGCGCCACGGCGTCCTCACCTTCCGCCTGACGCAGGTCCTCACCGGACACGGTTGTTTCGGGAGGTTCCTGTTTCGCATAAGGCGGGAGGAAACGCCCGGGTGTCACCATTGTGTGGATCGCCCAGAGGACACGGTGGAGCATACAGTGGAGGTCTGCCCGGCTTGGGCAGAGCACCGCCGTGTTCTCACGGAGGCGATCGGCGGCGGCGATCTCTCGCGTCCGAGCTTGGTCCAGGCCATGGTGCGGAGCGAGAGTGCATGGGAGGCCGTCACCTCCTTCTGCGAAGCGGTAATGCTCGCAAAGGAGGAGGCGGAACGCGTGAGGGAGAGGCAACCTCACGCCCTCAGTCGCCGCAGGAGACGCCCTGGGCGGCGGGAATCGATAGCCGATTCCCGGCCACCGTAGGCGCGGGCTTGCGGACGGTGAGTAGTGGGTAGCTCGCCGTCCGGTGAGGACCAGGCCCGGGTCGACGGCGCGTTGTGTTCCACGCGCGCCTCAAAGAGATGTCAGCAAAAGATGGGGTCCAATAGGGCCGATGCCGCTGGGGTCGCGGGTTGTTTGAAAAAGATACCGTGGCCCTGGCATAGGCAACTGAAGGAACACGGGTGGGTTTTAGTCAGTAAAAGTCTGACACGCCCTTCCGCTCCACCCAGAGCGGGAGAAGTTATTTGATGATTTCCCATCCACAAAAAAAAAAAAAAAAAAAAAAAAAAAAAAAAAAAAAAAAAAAAAAAAAAAAAAAAAAAAAAAAAAAGGTGCGATATATTTGAGACTAGCTTTTGCCAGCGATTTCGCCCTCGTGGAGGTCGGCAATTGAAATTGACCCACGGAAACGTACTACCGGGATAAAAAGTATCTTATGTGTTAATCCACGTTACACTATCTGTGTGCCAGATTTCAACCTAATCAATCAACCATCATTCAATACTCAATACTCAAATCTTTATTAGCATTCCATATGTTACATAACAGGTGGTACAAATTACATAAAGTATAGACACAATATGGACCCGAAGGGCACAGTTTAAAGAGGTTCGGAGAGAAACTTAAGAACTATGTAGTCATTACAAAATTTTAATAATTATATTTAACATTTGGCAACACTTTTGTGTGCGTGTGCGTACGTCTCAGTGTGTGTGTGGGTGAGTGCGCGCGTTTGGGTGTGTGTGTGTGTGTTTTTATGAGTGTATGTGCGTACGTATATGTATGTGTTGTATGTGTGTGCTTTTCATGCAATTTTTATTTCCTTAGCTATATTTGTATATTTTGTTTTATTTCTTGAACGATTTGTCTTCCATGTATTCTCTTACTGTGTAATAACATTTAGTATAGAGGAATTGTTTTAATTTTTCAATAAATATTGTAGTTTTAGGTTCATCTTTTATGTTCTTTGGAAGATTGTTATAAACTTTGATGGAGCTTACTAAAGGACCGGAAGAATGTAATTTAAGTGTTGATGTTGGTAAATTTAATCTAATTTAATTCATGCAAGCTTAGTATTATACTTTTTGTTAGGTTTACTGCTCAGAAATTGTGCACAACCTGTCGTATCTTGAATTGATATACTATCTTAAATTCATGCAATCCTAGTACCGTTTGTTAGTTTACAGAGGTATTTCTTTCCGACTTGCTAGGTTTTTTTTTTCCATTTTTGCAAACTGACATAAGTTTGTTATTTATGAACCGATTCAAATAAAACAAGCACTAAAAGTTAAGTGAAGCTTTTGGATACGGTTTTCACTAATGTAGTAAACATTGGTGAAAACCGTATCCAAATCGGTTAGGCCATCGCCGAGCGCGGTCAAACGCACAGACAAACAGACAAAACAATCTAAAAATCATTGTTTCGGGTTCTGTTGTGTTAATAAAGAGCCCCCATAATAGTTTTTTTTTTTCAAATATATTCTATATACAGACAGCGATCAGTTAGACATTTACAGATTACATATATAAATTGTGACGATATAAAAGCTAATACTCCGGAAAGTGTGATCTATAGCAGTATACTTCTGAAATTCTGACATTTCCTCAACACAACAAAAAACTATCTGTTGTTATCTCGTCTTTTGTATAAAATAACCTCAAATGTAAGAGATTCCTCTCCACTCTGTTAATAAGAAACTATAATAAATGACCTAATATTTGTAACAAACTCTGAAACATCTAACTGAATTTGCCTGAGTTATTAAAATAATTAAGTATCTCACTTAGTTTAAATATCGGATGAAATTAATGTTTCTTGTTCCTTTCTTTTTATCGAAGGAGCTCGTGGCTAAGTAATAACAGCCACATGGGTCGATCCATCAGGTTAAGCTAGGCTTGCCGGGGTTGGTCTGTGGATGGGTGACCTTTTCATACCGAGACTCCTCCGTGCCTCGGAAAGCACGTTAAGCCGTTGATCCCGGCTGTCATTCCTGGATCTTTGACAGTCGTTACGGGTTGTCAGAAGCCCGAAAGTCTGACAACCAGTCTTACCAAGGGGTATCGTATTACCCAGTAACTGGGTTGTGGAGGTCAGATAGGCAGTCGCTCCATGTAAAATACTGGTATTCAGTTGCATCCGGTTAGACTGGAAGCCGACCCCAACATAGTTGGGAAAAGGCTAGGCAGATTGAATGTTTCTTTCTTTTTATCAATAAAATTGACTGAAATTATTTAAATGCAAAGAATGTTGATGTCTGCTGTTGTCTGGGGCAATGTGAATATCCTTTTAATGATTGCGAAAAAGACTTACTTTGACGTAAAATATTAAGTCACTTATTTATCACCTAGTTAAACATGCTGAATAATAATATTACACCTTTCATTCTGTGAAGAAAATACGAATTAAAATACTTTTTAATGCGCTAACTTGCAATCTAAATTGCCCATAAATTAGAATTGGTTGAAGAGACAGTCTCATCTTTAAATGTGCCTTCCAATATTCAAGGTGTGAATAATCAACTAAAAACTAAACTAGTACTAAAAAACTCGCTACAAAATAATCACTATAGTAAAATTACAATAACCGCAATTATGTGTATTCCAGATCTGGCATGCAGCCATATTTAAGCAACGCAACGAAGTTTCAATAACGATAGCTCCGTATCTATTCAACCATTTTTTATTTGATGCTATAAATCAATCAGCAGATCTGCAAGACCGAAATAAAACTGATTTCCATCAATAAAATGACATTTGGGTTGTAAATAAATAGATAATATTTGGATTCGGTGAGAGACTTTCAACGTTGATTTCTAAAACAACAGTGAGAATCCAGATATTCTTTTCATTGACAAAGAAATAGACACTGCACATTTTTATGATGAAGAGATAAAAATATCTAGTTTTGCAGTAGCTACATCCAATGTTGTATCTGTTTAGTTCATATACCCTAACAGAAAAGACCTTGAATATCAAATAAAATTGCAATAAAGTTAAATAAAAACGCGCCTGTCTCAATGTTTTGCTCAGCCCCGCCAGATTGCTTTGCGAAAATTGCGTTGACCGGCACGACAGTCGGTACTGATACCGGAAATTCTATTATACGCGATAATTGATACACAAATGCAGGTCCTCATTCAATTGTGACCTTTATTTACGAAGAAATAGATCATCTGATTCTTGTGTTAAAAGCAGAAGACGTAAAATAAAGTAAACATATTATTCTCTTATAAATATTATCTTTGATTTTTTAATAATATAATATATAATGGGACATTATTCACACACGGTCATCTGATCCTAAACTAAGCAGAGCTGATATACTACATATACTACTTTTTTTTGTAAATACATACTTATTTAGATAATTACACCCAGAAGAATAAGAAAGAAGAAATAGTAAGATAGCCAAACAGATGTGTGTTTTTTTTTACTAATCAATGTTTACAGGTGATAAGATAATCTTTTCAGCAGATTTATTTTTAAATAAAAAAGATAGGTAGAAGATTTTCATTCAACTAAAATAAAATATGATCTACTTTCAAGACCAATCTGTTTCAGAAAGATTTAAGAATTAATATTTTTATTTATGCTTGCTTCATTGAGAAAGAATGAAGCAAACAGAAATATCGAAATATAAATTCTGATAGAACAAACAATAGATAATTAATATATTATTTTTCAACGCGAACAATCTTATCAGCTTCACTTAAAAGTTTGTTGCCTTTAATGAAAAATAAATAATTATAGTGCCGTCTGCTCCGATTCTAAAATCAATTTTAATTTTAATGTAGATACTAAATACGGTAGAATCAGGGACACAATGAGTAATAAATTGGAGAGCACTTGTAAACGGTCTAGCCATAAATAGAGCTCACTTCACCGATCATGAAACAGTAAATTTTAGACATAAAATTCTTGTTTGAGGTACCATTTTATTTGTGTTAGCAATTAAAAGATTACTTTCCAAGATCGGTTTTATTACGTGACCGGTAATATCACATAAAAGAGCTTGATATTAATTTTGTTAAGGCGATACCAAAATAAGTTGGGGGCTTTTTCGTAACCATTTATTTCACTATTACAGAATGTATGGATTTAATTTTTGGATATATATTTATTGACTATTTGATTAATACTCTGACTGAAGGAAAACACGATTGGGTTAAATTTCCTCGATAGAATTTAATTCCGAAAATACCTCTACTTTTTTATATTTTTCTCTGTAATTCTAAAATCCTAAGTAATTTCATTGCAAAATTGCATTCAAAATGTGCGTATTAGGTAATTGAAAACTCTGGCTGAACATATTTTTGATAGATAGCTTAATTGATTTTTAAACAATTTTTATTTGGTTTGGCGCTTTTATTTTGGTTCCAGCGCATTGTTGCGCTCTCTTTTTTTCGCATGTGGAAGTAATTGACTCTGTCACTTTCTTATTACCGCTCAGTTAGCTTTTTACGTATCGCCTTAAGTTGTAAACACCCACCTAGCTACATTATATTTTGCCAAATGGCTAAATTATTGTAAAAAGTGATCTTCTTTTCTGCGTTCTGTATTCGACGTATCTTTTTTGATTATGTCTATTTCAACCTCGATAAGCTTGTTTTATTTCGAAAATAAGGAAGAGATTACTCTCCGGAGCATTCGTTTTAATACCAACAATTACAGTAGGTTTTACTATGGGTTCCATTTTATTACGCACGTTAACAAACAGCATGAACTGAGTACGAGGGTGACCTACTTGATACTATGTATCTGCCGTTTTCGATAGATGGCGCTATATGCTGACGTCACGATTCTGAATCGCGGTGTTAAGATTCTCCGCGAGTGAATGACTACCCCGATTTTTCAGATTTTTGGTATCGCTTCTCGGCCTTTTGGCTAAGATCAAAGTGTAGTATCTGTTCTTTTCAGCTTAATATCTGAAAGTTCCCGCACTGAGGGACCAGTATATTAAACTGATTTTTGTAAGCTGACGGGATGTTCGGGGCTCGCTCCACTCCCGTCGCGGGTCGGCCCGGCATTGCAGTGCCGCCGGGATCGGCCCACATAATACCATGACAGCAGATTCAAGTGCGTTTGCGTCTCGGGAGAACATTATTCAAGCACTAGAAGTTGCTAAAATTGAAAAACCGATAAAAAATGAGATTAGGCGAAAGCGGTCTAAGCTATGGATCAATAGCGGTACGGTTTTGATATTTGTGTAGTGTAGGGGTACCTCATTTATACCCTTGTGCAAAAGGGCATCGAAATATGACTTCATTGCTATTGGTCTATATACCACTTCCCATACTCAGTTTGTGAAACCAAAAAAAAAGTTATAGTTATTCAAAGGGCGTCCCTCAATCCTTACTCAAGGGTAAATTGATGCAAGTAGAAGCTAAACCTAATATCAATATTTAGTGTAAATACAGTTAAACACGTCCCCAGTAATTGTTGTAATTAATTACATAATTACCTACGATATTTACAACTAACATAAAATCCACATGGACATAAATAAAATTTTATTAAAAGTACTTGTCATGATAACATAAACCTACAATGATAAATTATTGAACAAGTGAACGAAATATAAAAATCAAAATATAAATATTTGAGTCGTATTCATAAGTTGATAAGAATATAAATTGCTAAACTTTTCAAAAGTCAACCACAAGGTGATCTTTCAAATATATTGTGATGCAGAAAAACTTTATCTCATAAACATTTTTCTTATGGATTACTGATAACTGCAACTTTTGCTATCAATCAATTCATCATTTATCATATTAGAAGTTTTTCTGTCCATCAGAATACCTTCTCCTAAAATAGTTAGTTAATGTTGAGCTTCATGACTTCGTTGAGCTTTAACCCTGCCACTATGTAATAAAATACAATAATAAGGATTGTATTATACCAACAGAAGGCCTACAGTCATCATCATCTGCCTAGCCTTTTCCTAACTATGTTGGGGTCGGCTTCCAGTCTAGCCGGATGCAGCTGAAAACCAGTATTTTACATCGAGCGTCTGCCTATCCGACCTCCGCAACCCAGTTACTGGGTAATACGATACCCCTAGGTGGTATGACTGGATGTCAGACTTTCGGGCTTCTGAATACCCGTAACGACTGTCAGAGATCAACGAATGACAGCTGGGACCAACGACTTAACGTGTTTTCCGAGGCATGGTAACCCATCAACAAACCGACCTCGGCAAGCATTGCTTAACCCTTCGATCGACCCGTGCAGCTGTTATCATTTAGCCACGAGCCCATCCGATTGTCGTGCGCAATAACTCATCTTCTCCTAAACATATGAATCGCCTCACTCATATCAGAAAGTCATTCATATCAATTCACATGACGTAAGGACCAATAAATACTGACAATTTTTGAAAAATACATATGTCTATCGTTGGTCTTAAGGGGGAAGCGAAGTGTAGCCCGTGAAATTGTAATTTTCTTACGTTTTTTGAAATTTGCAAGTCAGTATTAGGTTGTATGTTAAATAAAGTATGATTCGCCACCGTAACAAATAAGTAGTTATATAATTATTACATTAATATTAGTAATACAACTCCTCAAGTTAGTATAATCCTCAAATGTTAAAATTTTATAAAAATAGTCATTCAATAGGATTACCTGATCTTAAAGAGTGGTATTGATAGCTTTAATGATTATAACTCTGTAATTACTTACTTGTGACGGCCGCGAATCATATTTTGATCAATATGCAACCTAATACTGACCTGCAAAATGCAAAAAAACGTAAGAGAATTTGAATTTCGCGGGCAACCCTGGCGCTTTTGTCTTAAGGGGAAAATATAAACGAAGTGATATTTATGTATTCCCAAATTTTCCTTGAGAGAGGCCATGGTAGAGCGGACAGATTTGACCTTAAGCTTTGTCTCCCAGTGGGGTGATGATAATCTGGTCTCTTTTAACGCCACCAAAACGCAGGCGTGTCTTTTTACCGCTAAAAAGAGTCGTTTCGCCCAAACTCCTACTTTTCGGGGTACATCTGTTCCTGTAACTGATCGACTTGAGCTCCTAGGCATGGAGTTGACATCTGGTCTCAACTTCGGCGCCACCATCGAGTACAAGGCCCAAACTGCGGCCAAGAAACTGGGCATCCTAAATATGGTGAAGCGATACTTTACGCCTGGACAGCTTTTAACCCTTTGCAAGTCGCAAGTTGCATGCAAGTCCGATCCTGCATGGAGTATTGCAGTCACCTTTGGGATGGATCAGCTAAGTACCAACTAGCCGCGCTTGACTCGGTGGAACGCAGAGCTAAGAGGCTCATTGGCGACGTAAAACTGGTGGATGCCAAGCTTCATAGCTTGGCTCATCGCCGCAAGGTTGCCTGCTTGTCGGTCTTTTACAGATTGTACTTCGGAGAGTGTGCCCGAGAACTCCACGACCTCATTCCACCGGCCCCCTTCTACCACCGGACATCTAGACGCACTGCCAGTTACCATCCCTACCTGGTTGCTATTCCACCAATTCGCACTAAGCGCTTCCAAATGTCTTTTATAATGCGCACAGCAAAAGAGTGAAACTCACTACCTGCGTCTGTGTTTCCGAACGTATACAACCCTAATCTCTTCAAAGTGAGAGTGAACAGGCTTCTTCTGGGTAAGCTCACTCCATCGTCGACTTTGTCTCTGTCACCTCTGACCTAGACTAGAGTCAAGAGCAAACCCATCACAAATAAAAAAAAATAAAAAAAAAATATTGAAAAGGAGCCAAGAGTGTTTTACGTCACTGACGTAAAACACTCTTGGCTCCTTTTATTGCAATATCTTCTACCGACTATCAAAGTATACGTGTACGACTATCTTACAACGACTGTCAAAGATCTTCTTTCGGAGGGACGGAGGGTCGGACGGTTACATAATGGATCGTTACCCATCCACAAACCGACTTCGACAAGCGTAGCTTAATCTACAATCGACCCGTGCGGATGTTATTACTTAGCCACGCACGAGTCACCCTAAGACCTACAATATACAAAATATATGTTATTTCTTATGAAAAACTAGCTGTCGCTCGCGGCTTCGCCCGCGTGGAGGTCGGTAATTATCCCACGGGAACGTACTACTGAGATAAAAAGTATAATTTGTGTTAATCTAGGTTATAAACTATTTATGTGCCAAATTTCATCCAGATCCGTTCAGACGTTTTTGCGTGATTGAGTAACAAACATCGAAACTTTCTCATTTATAATATTAGTTGGAGTAGGATAAAGTACTTACAAGTAACAAGAATGCCTAAAAATATCGAAAATTTATTTTATTGTCCACCAATGTTGTACAAAACACATCGAGTTTTACGAGTAACGTCAAATCGATTCCGGTAATAATTCATTCGATAAAATTGCTCTCACTAACCGAGTGTGTGGTGGCACAAACAAATGATGTACATAATATAAAAAGGGGTGAGTTTTGTTTTATTTTGAGATATACACATATGTGCAGCAGTGCTTTAAGTTGATGATTAAAGTAATGATTATAACTGAAGGGCTGATGCCCTATCTCCCCAAGTTCAAAGGTCCCTAAAATGATGTTTCATACATTCATTCCCAATTTCCCCAAAATATAAAATAAATTATTTTTTAACTAGTTCACACTTGACCAATCCTCGTACTGACGTGTCCAAAAGTGTTAGAATAAAATAAAATCAGTTAAAATAGTTAAAATTTACCTAGTTAAAATTTACCTTATTTCGGTAGATAGGTATATTCTCTAAGTACCTACGTATATTTTGTGCTGTTTTTTTAGAAGTTTTCGAGATATATCCAGGTTGTGTTAGGGATTTATATATAATATATGGGATGTATCCAGGGGGTGACAGAAATTCATACGTGTACCAAATCTCAATCGGTTCCGAATCCCCAATTTGCTCCGAATCTCATTAGATTCGGAGCAAATTGGGTGTGACAGACGGATTGACAGACATACATACAGACACACGACTGATCCTATAAGGGTTCCATTTTGTCCTGTTGAGGTACGGAACCCTAAAAAGAAACATATTTTAAACAGAACAGAAATAAATAACATTTTTATTAAACCAAACAATACTTAACTGGTTGACTTTAATCTCCAATAGACACTGCTCAGTACAGCTGCTTTATTTGCCAATTATATTAATTTTATTAAGATTACTTAGAATTATTCAAATTTTTAAGAGCCAGCCATTCTGAGATTCAAAATTCAACGCTTTATCCAGATATTTGACATTTGCCGAGGTCGATTTTCACCTAAATTATTTGGGTAATTACCTAACCAACAGCTTTAGGCACTATAAATATTTAACTACATGTGTATATATTATATCAATTTAATCGATCGTTACCTATAAAAGTTTAAACTGTGGTGGTTTTATGAAATTTAGTTCCTTCGACAGTTTTATCGTAGCGGAAAGTAATCAATTAATCTCGCTGTGAATTGATCCATGGAGGTTCGAATCTAACAGTGTTAGTGCCTCCTCTATATCCATCCACTGTACCAGGGAGTCATAAGTCAGCGGGAAGTTATTGCCTAGCTTAAAAGCGTTGACTCGTCTCTCTGTGGTTACTCGCACTCAGGCATGGCAAGCGTAGTCTTTGAATTATACGTCACCGGTGCTTGACTAGAGCGGTTTCGTGCCTCTGACGTATTCAAAGGAGTTAGTGAGAACGATTTTGTTGACAATAGGTTTTGCCCTGCAGTTATAAAGAGTAAAGCGAGCACTTATTGGCAGACTGTTTTACAAAAATGGTTAAGGAATGTTCTTTTAATATTGGAAGGAAATATTGTTACACGGCGTAGCGTAAGAAATAAATTACGTGAGAACAGTGATGCGTTGTAGGAATAGAAATTCGCATGACTCGTAATCCTGAACTATTAAATAACGCAAACATTAAATATATTGAGGTACATATTTATAAAATAACAACTCAAATTACTGGAAGTATAATAATAATAGAAGTAGAATATAGAAAGAAGTAGTAAAAGAAGTATAATACTCCTAAATTACCTTTTTCCAGTAGGTACAGTCTCAGAGGTCAGAAAACTTCCACAATGTTTCTACCTCTTTTTCGAAGAATCCAAATAATGTTGATAGCTTACCCTGCAACAAAGAAACATCATACATTAAATATACCGTACAAATCATAGCAAGATTAACAAGTTTAACTATAATAATATAATTTAATTATTACATCGCTCAGGTGTTGGCCAAAATCTGAGAACGAAATCTTGTTAGCGCGGTAAACCAGCAAACCGTCATCATATTGCTTAACTGCCTTCACAGACCACTAGCCCCGGCTTCGGAAAGCCATTTAAATTTTATCAATAAAATTGATATTACGATCAACCACAGCAATAATGGGATTTATGTATAAGGCTTTCAGAACTTGGAATTACAAGATACAAGTTTGGGAACGCTGTCAGTCTGATTTTCAGTTATACAGACTTTCGACTGCTCTTTGTTATTGTCACAAATGGTCACGAGAGATTGTGAGAATACTTCATGTCGTTTGGCCCTCAGTAAGGTGGTTGCGAGGATATCTATTTAGGTTTAAAGCGCATTGCCGTGTGGTTTTACATCAACAACATTTTCTGCTGTACAATTTGTTTTAGGTGCAAACGATAAACAAAAATAGTAGACATCACACAGTAAAATGTAGAATACAATGTTTTATACATTAGTTTTAACTTGGAATAAGTAGTACGTACTAGGAGGAGCTCGTGGCTAAGTAATAAAAGCCGCACAGGTCGATCTATCAGGTTAAGCTACGCTTGCCGGGGTTGGTCCGTGGATGGGTGACTATCTTTACATACCGAGACTCTTCTGTGCCTAAGCCGTTCGTCCCGGCTGTCATTTGTGGATCTTTGACAGTCGTTACGGGTCGTCAGAAGCCCGAAAGTCTGACAACCAGTCTTACCAAGGGGTATCGTATTACCCAGTAGCTGGGTTGTGGAGGTCAGATAGGCAGTCGCTCCATGTAAAATACTGATATTCAGCTGCATCCGGTTAGACTGGAAGCCGACCCTAACATTGTTGGGAAAAGGCTAGGCAGTTTGATTGAAATAGTTTTTTTTTTTTTTAATAATAATAATTTATTCACCAAAATAAGAACACATTACAAAATTGAATAATGACAATATACACATAATAATGGCTTAGTTTGTAATATACAAATTTGGGACTATCTGCATCCGAACTAGGTGGTAAACCTGTATCTCGGATTACATTTGATCCCCATAATTAAGTTGTGAACACAGTACGTACTAGGTAGGAATATAATTGAAGAACTCATCAGTTTGCTTAATAATCATGATTTGACAAAAACTTATTGTTCATCAATTGACAGGCCAGATGACGTGGTTGGTTAAGATACCACCTGCCATGCCGCTGGTCGTGGGTTCGATTCCCATCCAGGACAAACATTTGTGTGCATGAACATGTCTGTTTGTCCTGAGTCTGGATGTAAATATCTATATAAGTATGTATTTACAAAAAAAAGTAGTGTATGTAGTATATCAGTTATCTGGTTTCCATAGTACAAGCTCTGCTTAGTTTGGGATCAGATGACCGTGTGTGAACAATGTCCTAGGATATTATATTATAATTATACATAATTTGCATAAACAAGAGCCATCTGACCTCTACAACCCTTGTTAGGATTTCAATATCAATAAACGTTCTGTCAATGTCAAAATATTGTATTCAAATTGATAAATTTAGCTGTATGTTATTGTAATTACTACACTAATTTGGATGTTGTGTTACGAACTATAGTGTAATTAAAATTTACTAATGGTCCTTATATGGTTATCCTAATAAATTCAGTGATTTTAATTAATATTTTTAGTGTACATACACGACTATGTCATAAGTACTAAATGCTATTGGGTCGGCTTCCAGTCTAACAGTATGCAGCGGAATACCAGTGAAGCATCACATGGAGCGACTGACTGTCTGACCTCCATAACCCTGTTCCTTGGTAATAGGATACCCCTTAGTACTGGTTCCCAACATTCTCGGGCTTCTGACTACCGTAACGACTCATGACAGACAAATGACAGCTGGGACCAACGGCTTAACGTGCTTTCCCAGGCACGAAGGAGTCTCGCTATGTAATGGATGGTCAACCATCCACGGAATAATATTAATAATAATATATTTTATTGAACTTATGGCATATACAGACAAACATTTATAAAAAAGAAAAGCGTGGAACATGAAAAAAATACACATTAGAACTTAAACTTATGTTTAAGTTCTAATGTTTTATTAATGTCAATTTAACAAAACTGTTTGTATGAACTCTGGTACCCAAGTAAAAGATTTAACTTGTATAAGGGGAACCAGCATTCTCTAATTAAATACGAAATTGTGACACTAATGTTACAATTTAGAAGTAGTCGCCCGTGCCTGTGTCTGTGTGTATGTATGTGTGTGTGTGTGTGTGTGTGTGTGTGTGTGTGTGTGTGTGTGTGTGTGTGTGTGAGTGTGTGCGTGTGTATGTGCGCGTGTATACCGAAGAGAAGTGTAGAGTTGAATTATATTTGTAGGAGATTTTCAGTGTCTTCGTAATTCTGCGTTTGAAGCCAGCCAAAAACTTTTCTTTTACATTATCGCAATGTAGCAGAATATAATATATTCTGCTACATTGCGACTACATATATTATATGCGTAGCTTAACCTTCGTTCGCCCCGTGCGGCTGTTATTATTGAGCCACGACCTATTGGCTATTGTATGTGGGTATATTATTTAGGATGGGTAAACCTCTGCCTAAGCTTTCGGGGAATCCAGGCGATGTTATATTAGCTGTTGAGTAAACTGCATAGAGCCTATTTATACTGGGATTTTTCTTTTGTTTCAACTCCGGCCTCTTGTTATTTTGTTTCCTACAGCCGCCGTGCGCTGGATGGTTAAAGTCTTGATCACACGTAACGAGTAGACGGGCGAGACAGTGCTCGGTACGTGTAAATACATCACCGAGTGCTCGGCCGAGTTAAAGGGCGAGACAGTCACTACGCTGTTCTATTTACTAGACCGAGTGGCCACCTCCGCTCTTCCCCGCACTGACTCCTTTGCCCACTTGGCAGGTTTAAACATGCACTACTGCGTACTCGCTACTCGGCAACTCACGTCGCTCGCAGCACGCTAACGTTTCTAGTGATTTTTTTTTTTAATAAATAAAATTTGTGACTCGGTGCCAAGTTAAAAATACGTGTAACCACCTACTACTGGTACTGGTCCACTCAACTCTCTCGGCCTAGTATCATTTGGCTGTCTCCAATCTATTCGGGTACGTGTGATGCCTTGGCACAAGTAGTGTCATTCATGGGGGATTAAAACTTCAGGATATTTAAGGAGCCTTTACGCTATGCACCATACAATATACCTATCAGACTATTAGACTAACTGCTCCAACTTCATGTGTCACAACAAAGATTGTATTTTTTTTTTACAATTAAAGAGGTTCTAGTTATTTAATTTTGTGTTGAATACATTTTGTAAGATTATTTAACCTTTTTTTTTTTTTTGTGGATGGGAAATCATCAAATAACTTCTCCCGCTCTGGGTGGAGCGGAAGGGCGTGTCAGACTTTTACTGACTAAAACCCACCCGTGTTCCTTCAGTGGCCTATGCCAGGGCCACGGTATCTTTTTCAAACAACCCACGACCCCAGCGGCATTGGCCCTATTGGACCCCATCTTTTGCTGACATCTCTTTGAGGCGCGCGTGGAACACAACGCGCCGTCGACCCGGGCCTGGTCCTCACCGGACGGCGAGCTACCCACTACTCACCGTCCGCAAGCCCGCGCCTACGGTGGCCGGGAATCGGCTATCGATTCCCGCCGCCCAGGGCGTCTCCTGCGGCGACTGAGGGCGTGAGGCTGCCTCTCCCTCACGCGTTCCGCCTCCTCCTTCGCGAGCATTACCGCTTCGCAGAAGGAGGTGACGGCCTCCCATGCACTCTCGCTCCGCACCATGGCCTGGACCAGGCTCGGACGCGAGAGATCGCCGCCGCCGATCGCCTCCGTGAGAACACGGCGGTGCTCTGCCCAAGCCGGGCAGACCTCCACTGTATGCTCCACCGTGTCCTCTGGGCGATCCACACAATGGTGACACCCGGGCGTTTCCTCCCGCCTTATGCGAAACAGGAACCTCCCGAAACAACCGTGTCCGGTGAGGACCTGCGTCAGGCGGAAGGTGAGGACGCCGTGGCGCCTCTCTAACCACTCCTCAAAGAGGGGACTTATCGCCGCAATTGTGGCGTGCCCAGCGCTGGGCGACAGTCGCACTCTCCATGTCGCCATGAGATCCCGCCGGAGCTCTGTCCGCTGTACCGTGATTTCTCGCGGCAGCGGAGTTACGCCCCGGCGTTTCGCCTCCTCGCGCCACTCCCACACGTGCGCGAGGACTTTCGCCTCCAGATCCCACGGCGGTAATCCGGCAAGGAGGCTCGCCGCCTCACCGGAGACCGTGCGGTAACCCCGGACTAGCCGAATGGCCATGACCCTCTGGGACGCGTTCAACCGGCGGACTGGCCGCAGCCTCAGGGAACGCGCCCACACCGGTACCCCGTAAAGGGCCATGGACCACACGACCCCCGCGTAAAGCCTCCGGCAGGAGGCGTTTGGACCACCTAAGATTATTTAACCTAATCGTAGGACGATGAAGTAGAATGCAATCAGTGAAACTAGTGAGAGCAACTTCAATAGAAGACCAACTGCTGAAACGTTTAGAACAGTCGGTCTATTCTGTAAAAATCTCACCGTGAAAACTTGGTGAAGTGAGCTGTCATTCCACTAAATGCTAGGTACTGACACTATTGATAGCTCAATCCACGCTCACCTCACCTAAGTTTTCACGGTGAGATTTGTACAGAATAGCACTGCAGGACACGATAGCCTAATAACTATTGTAAAAAACTAATATCGGATCAGGAATACCAAATTTTTTTAATAGAAATCCTAAAACCGTTTTCGATCATATTTTTACCTTTCTACTATTACATCATAACGCTGCGAACATAACTGTGACGCATGCGCAAAACTACACCTCGCTCTGTGCATACACGCTCACACGCATACATTTACACCAAACTACACCTCCTAAACCTGCAAACTTTTAAGAAACCCGAAAAGTGCGGCCTCACGTCACTGTTGACAGCACTGCATGTCTTGGTTTTTTATTTGGTCTAAGATTACAGCAAAGAGGATTATTTTCTCTTTAATTTTCTCATGAAATAGGTTTTTTTCATACATAAATACGCACCAAATTCAATTCTTATTATAAGAAAAACATGTAAGATTTTCTCTTTTATTCGTTTTTAATATAAACGACATGTAGATACCTCAAATTGGATGAAGGCGTAACGTATTGTTGATCCTTTTTTTTTTTTGGTGGAAAATATCAAATAACTTCTCACGCTCTGGGCAGAGCGGGAGGACGTGTCAGACTTTTACTGACTAAAACCCACCCGTGTTCCTTCAGTTGCCTGTGCCAGGACCACGGTAACTCTTTCAAACAACCCGAGACCCTGGCAGGCATCGGTCCTAGCGGACTCCATCAGTTAGTGCTCACATCTCTTTGAGGCGTGCGGTCGACCCGGGCTTGTCGGCTCTCAATTCCCGACGCCCAGGGCGTCTCCTGCGTGGGGCGTGAGGGCGCAAATATTGCCTCTCCCTCTCACGTTCCACCTCCTCCTTCGCGAGCATCACTGCTTCACAGAAGGAGGTGACGGCTTCCCATGCACTCGCTCCTTATCACGCCTGGACCAGGGCTGATACGGAGTGAGAGATCGGCGCCGCCGATCGCCTCCGCGAGGACACTGTGGTGATCCGTCCAAGTCGGGCAGACCTTCACCATGTCCTTCGGGCAATCCCCACAATGGTAACACCCGGGCATTTCCTTTCGCCATAACCGGAACAGGAACCTCCCGAAACAAACGTGTTCTGTGAGGACCTGCGCCAGGCGGAAGGTGAGGACGCCGTGGCGCCTCTCTCACCACACTAAGTTTTAGAGTTATAAAGGTCAAAGATGTCTCACGTCTTCTAAACTAATTAATATTCAACAGAGATTTTACCTAAGCCTATTCTGTAACTAGTTTGAAAGTCATAAATAACAAACATAAGACACACACTCAGCAGTGGCGCTTGTTTCAGTATATTATAATGTACTCTGTGAGCGCTTGCGACCACTAGACCAACGAGGCAGTCAAGGAGTTATTCACATTCGTAACCCAGATGAAAAAGTCGGTTTTATGGGGCTTAGTATATATTTTTTTTTAACATATTGTGAACTTATAATAAATAAAAAATAATAAAAATAAATTAGTGATTCTTCCGAGTATATTTGGATCAGTTTTCAGTTGAGTAGCTGTATTATTCAAGGAACGAGTGCCATCTGACCTCTACGGACCAATAATTACTTAGGAAATAATACCTACAACTTAGACCTACAACAAAACATCATGTCAGTTTTCTCCAAAAGATTAATTAGAGGAGGTGTACCTGTAGTACACCCACATAAATAAACCCAACCCATTTATACACTATACTTAGTATTTATTATTTTATTATAAATTATTAATAATAATAGATCTTTATGAAAATAAAATAGAGTTACAAAAACCAATGAAGCCTGTGAAACCCAAACTAGGTAAAAACCTGTATGTCAGATTTCAGCGCCCAATACATTACATTATTTTTATACCAACTAAGACTTTTAATGAACACGATAATTTCACAATATGATTAAAAAAAAATTTATATACTGAGACCCACAAAACCGTAGTAATGGTTTGGGGACTGGTGAGTGAATGAATGAATGAATTAATGAATTATAAATAAATGAATTCTCTATGATTTTTATCCGCTATACTTCATTAACACATTTCTAAATAATATATTTTTAATTTATTTTTAAATCTATAAATATATTGGTTTCACTCCTTATATCAGCCGGCAGAGATATGGTATTCGTTTTTTTAGAGTTCTGTCACCAAAGAGATTGGTGACTCTGGGCACATTAAATTTGCCGGCAGCCATAGATCGCGTATTTTAGTACATAAGTTAAGTTATGCTCTTGGGTACCACGGTGGTTTACTGCTAGAATATATTTATAAGACTATAGACTTCTTATAAGTTTTTCTGTACTTTATCTATATTATATAGGTAATCTATATAGGTATAGAACTATTTTCTGTATTTTTTTTAAATTTAGACTCAGTCGTTTCGGAGATATGGGGGGAATAGTCAATTTTCGTCTATTTTCTTAAATAACTTTAAAACAATTTATTTTAAAATTATACAAAAATATACATATATTTGAGACCCCTCAGAGTAAGCCCTTTCATTTAATATGGCACACGGACAGTTTGCAAAACCTTTTATTTTTTATATTTTTTTATTTACCCCCAAAATTGACCCCCATATTTAAAATTAATTTTAAAAAACTTTACATGTCCGTGTTCGAGTCACAGAAATTTAATCGGTCCATTAGATTCGGAGCAAATTGTCTGTGACAGATGGACAGACATACACACGAGTGATCCTATATAGGTTCCGTTTTTTCCTTTTTAGGTACGGAACCCTAAAAATGGATTCCTTTTTTGCTATATTGATCTCTAAGGTCTAATCTATGGACTCGTATTATATTTTCATTGATATCTTTATCAAGACCAACCAAGATGCATCGTCATCATCATCACTGGCAGCCTTGTTCCACCCAACGCTGCATATAGGCCGCTTCCCTTTTGTGCCATGCTTCCCTGGTCTGTGCGTGTCTCATCCAGCACCTCCCATAAATAAATGAAGATGAAGAGAAATAAATGCAGAAAGAACGTCCGCATGAAATTTCTTGTTACCCAACCCACCCCGTCGCATTGAATCATCTATCCGCTCTATTACTTCGTTTTTGCTTAGCGTTCTTTCTGACGTTTTTTCTTTCTTCTATTTGCTCTGCTCCTAAGGGTCCTAGCGTAACCTTGAAGCCTATAGTCTTTCTCAACAATTGGTCTATCAAATGCATTAAGAATTTTTCAAATCCGACTGGCAGTTCCAAAGTTTTGCGTGTTCAAACATACAACAAACAAAAACCAAACTCTTCATCTATTATTAGTACAGATATAGATAAAGACCCCGATTAATAGTTTTTCTCAAATATCTTCTATGTACAGACAGCGATCAGTTACAATTTTATTATATGTATAGATTTTATAGCTTTCTAAATATAGAATACACAATAAAGGCGTTACGTTCAAATGTAATCGTTTACAACCCGTTTATATTAACTGGCTTGTTAGCGTGACGCTGCTCATAAAATAAAAATGGTTGCTGATTGCTTCTATTTACGGGCTTGTGATACGAGTAAGCGGAGCTAGTTAAATACCATAAATATTACCATAGAATATACCTAATCCTAACCATACCAACTCCAAAAGTATCTGAAGAAAATGCATCAGAAAACGTACCTGTGGATGCCAATTTGTAGTGCCACTTACACATTGAGTTCTTCGGTTTGAATATTTGAATACGTAAACACAAAATTCTAATTTTATATCACCCCTAATATTAATTGTTAGAAAAAATAGTAAGATATAAAGTTGACACCTTCTAAATACAGACGAATATGTTATTAATTCTCTTGAGTGATTTTTATTTTATTTAAGATGGGTTTGCTCTTGACTCTAGTCTAGGTCGGAGGCGACAGAGACAAAGTCGACGATGGAGTGAGCTTACCCAAAAGAAGCCTGTTCACTCTCATTTTGAAGAGTTTAGGGTTGTATGCGTTCGGAAATACAGATGCAAGTAGAGTTCCACTCTTTTGCTGCGCGCATTATAAAAGACATCTGGAAACGTTTAGTGCGACTTGGTGGAGTAGCAACTAGGTAGGGATGGTAACTGGCAGTGCATCTAGATATCCGATGGTAGAAGGGGGCCGGTGGAATGAGGTCGTGGAGTTCTTGGGCACACTCATCGAAGTACAATCTGCAGCGAATCGATTCATCAATCTATTGCGTAAGAATTTAACGCAGAACACCGAGCACGTTAAGGCAGTCGTTCCATGTAAAATACTGGTAGTCACCTGCATCCGGATAGACTGGAAGCCCACCCCAACATAGTTGGGAAAAGGATAAGCAGATTGATTGATTATTTGTCTCGTGATCAGTCGACCAATCGGCCAATCGACTCGGACCCCACGGCCCTAGTATTTGAATTCCAAACGGCTTCAACATATAGCGGGAGCTATATGTTGAAGCCGTTTGGGATACATATATTTAAATTAAATATTATTTATTCCACTTTCATCATTGCACCTACCATTGTTTGTCTCTGCATCACCCAAAGGTCGACTGGTAGAAAATGCATATGCCATTAAGTCCGGCCGCCTCTGTACATTTGTGTGCCAGTTGGGTAGGCCTTTAGGCGCAAATATAACAACCTTATTTCCCAATAAGGTTGTTATATTTGCGCCGTTTGAGGTTTCCTGCTCCTGTTGCAGCCACCCCAGTACAGCCCACCGTGCTAGGAAGATGGGATGCCGCGAGGTTGTCGACACAGGTTGCATCCCACACCAAAGGCCTACCCAACTGGCACATAAATGTACAGAGGCGGCCGGACTTAATGGCATGTGCATTTTCTACCAGTCGACCTTTAGGTGATGCAGAGACAAACAATGGTAGGTGCAATGATGAAAGTGGAATAAATAATATTTATTTAAATATATGTATACCTATCAAAAACTATAAATATCATATAATATATATACCTAATGTTTCAAAAGAAGCACAAATAATTACACGAATATACTAAAACAAATAAGACAACCAATGGGAAATCATTACCGTTGTGATGATACTGACAGCTTCTACTTTAAAGGATAATCGGTTGGTTGCTATCCTAATTTCCTAAGGGAGCGTATTCCATAGAGAGATAGACTGAACGGAGAAGGAAGAGTGAATGAAGTCAGTGCGATGAGTCGGACATTGAAGAAGACGATTATGTGATGATCGTAGATTTCTATTGTGGTTGCCGCAAATGTTCTGTGAGTGGGGGACTAGATAACTAGGAGAAGAGGAGAAGAAAAAGAGAGTTAAGAAATGAAATCATGATGGTGGTCAGCGCACTTTAGAAGCGACCGATGTGCAGAGACATGAACATATTTACGCATTTTAAATTGTACGCGTATTAGAATCACAACTGTATTTCTTTGACTGTGTTATGAAACGTCTATATCACGGCAAACAATTAATTTACCTGACTGTACAAGAACCGATAAGTTTTTAATCACTACATATTATAAAACAAAGTCCCCCGCCGCTTCTGTCTGTCTGTCTGTATGTTCGCGATGATCTCAAAACAACAATTTTAATGCAGTTTTCATCAATTGATAGGGTGATTCAAGAGGAAGGTTTATACGTATAGTTTTCCGACAACCACGCGGGCGAAGCCGCGGGCAAAATTTAGTACTTTTATAAAAGAAAACATTAGTCGTGATTTGGTGAATATTACCGAAATGGAATGGAATTACTACTTTCGTGTGTTTGGTAAGGTGAAAAATATCATAAGCGTAGTGTATATTAATATTTGCAAAGGCTTGCGCACATTTGGGCGGGCCGCACCGCAACGCACTGGGCATTATTTTTTACATATATACGTATATTATAGGTATCAATGCACTGGGGCGCTTCGTTTGCCAGGCATATTATTGCGGCCGCTTGGCCTGCCTGTTGTGTGTGATGATTTATACAAAATATACAGCCGGTATATTCTGTAAAATCTCACCGTGAATACTTAGGTGAAGTGAGCTGTCATTCCACCCGATACTATGGGGTTGACACTATTGACAGCTCACTCCACGCTCACTTCACCTAAGTTTTCACGGTGAGATTTGTACAGAATATCACTCCAGAAGAGCTCTAGGAGGATCTTTGTAATGCGTTGCGTAACGCCGCGACCCACGCAAATGTGTGCGAGCTTCATTGGAGTGAAAACAATTCGTATTCGAAATATTAATCAGTCTGAAACAATTACTGCGTTGCGGTGTGACCCGCCGCGGCTCCCAATGTGGTTTGGCACATTTTGGAAATGCGCGGCTATGATGTGCGCTTAGCTCAAACCTACTGCTAGGCTCAAAAGTAATCGGTTATTCTTTAAGAAAAGTTCTATAGAAAGAGTAGCTTTTGTCCGCGGCGTCGCCCGCGTTGAAGTCGTAATTTATCCCACGGACACTGCCGTGATTAAAAGTATTCTATGTCCTAACCCAGATCATGAAGCACCCATTGAAATCTGTTTAGCCGTTAAGGCAAGAAAAGTTAACAGACAGACAGATAAAGTTATTAGTATAATTGCATTTTATGTAGTAGGTATAGTATAAGGTGACCATTTTTATATAACGAGACCCCCCCTGCCTCGGAATGCACGTTAAACCGTTGGTCCCAGCTGTCATTATTGGATCTTTGACAATCGTCACGGGTTGGCAGAAGCCTGAAAGCCTGACAACCAGTCTTACCAAGGGTTATTGTATTACCCAGTAACTGGGTTGTGGAGGTCAGATACGCAGTCGCTCCATGTAAAATTCAGGTATTCAGCTGCATCCGGTTAGACTGGAAAAGACCCCAACATAGTTGGGAAAAGGCAGATGATGTGTAAAAAACTAGTATACATCTAGTACGGATGATTAGCTGTTACACAGTTTAGTGACTTATGCCCGGTTACTGAAGTATTCTTAACCGGGTGTAAAACAAATGTTCGTAATATAAGAAACTAATGATAGTATTATCTCTAGAGCCAGCCGTCCCTTTATGTGATAATAATAATATTCTGCGAACACTAATCAGTCCGCCACGCGTTCAGATTATGGCAATATCTTTGTCCATACATCGTGGCTGTTATTAGAAGATTCTTCTTATATTTTCTTTTGTTATTTCCTACCCTATTACTTCAAGGATAAGGATTTATATTATTACTAGTCGACCCGGCCAACTTCGTACCGCCTTAGCAGCGCCACCTACCGGGTCCAATTGGGTTTTCAAACCATCCAGGAACCCATTGAAATATACACACAAAATTTCATCCAAATCGGTCCAGCCGTTTAAGAGGAGTTAGGTGACAAACACACGTACAGAAGAATTATATATATAAGGATAATAACAATTTCTCAATCAAACTGTCTAGCCTTTTCCCAACTATGTTGGGGTCGGCATCCAGTCTAACCAGATGCAGCTGAATACCAGTATTTTACATGGAGCGACTGCCTATCTGACCTCCACAACCCAGTTACTGGGTAATACGATACCCCTTCGTAAGACTGGTGGTCAGACTTTCGGGCTTCTGACGACTCGTAACGACTGTCAAAGATCGAATGACAGCTGGGACCAACGGCTTAACGTGCTTTCCGAGGCACTTCTCTAACTAATAGCAATCCTCTAGCTAAACTCGCCACAAAATAATAGGTCTGTATTGACAGCCCATATCGTTTCATATGTCAAAGAGAGACAAACATAGCGGGACAAAGAGGGACACCCTCATGTCAAAACGGACCTATTATTTTGTGGCGAGTTTAGTAACAATTTCTATTACTATTGTATATAAATCACAGTTACTGTAGAAAATGTCGAACTAAGGTGCATAATTATTGTATTTGTTAAGTTAATTAAGGAAAATGTTTTTGAATTGATAACTTCTTTAGGCGCGTTGAGCGATTTTTCGTAGGGGAATTCTTCCGTGCTCGCCTCAACGCTTCACTGCGACACCTCGATACCGCGAGATGCTATGCATAATTTTACGTTTAACTTGACACTTCGGTCGCGTGTCGGTAGTTTTTTTTTTTTAATAGTAACTCATGTAACTCAACTAACACAACATGTAAAAGCTATCGGGAAACACCGAGTCGTGCCCCTAAAGGGAATTTTTGAAAGTATTTAAAGTTTAATAAATGATTCCTCATTTTTCGCCCCTTTTGATCACATGGAATTATTTTGACCTAGTATTCGTCCTTGTTCATTTTTTCAGTCCTTATAGACTTTACCTTAAATGCTGTTTTGCACTGCGCTTGTGTCAAGCTACATAGGTACTTAAAGCAAGCTATAAGTACCCGTGTAGTCTCGTGAATTAAGATTCATGAGAAACAAAGGAAGACTCTTTAAGCTATGTTGGTAGAATTTCATTTTACAGCTGCACACAGATTCTGATTGCAATCGAATTTAACTGATCTACAAAACTAGGTTGTAACCTCGTGAAAGAAGGTAGGTGACTACTTTACACATTAGAAAAAACCTTCAGACGCAGACATCTCCTTAGGCACCACTGCATAAATAGTAAAATTTTCATTTTCGGGTGACCACTCAAATGAAAATCAGCGCTGTGCTGCGGGTCCCTTTTAGCACAGTATCATGCTGAGTGATCGCCATCTTGTCAGTCACGATGCGGCAACTATTTATGTTCTGTGCACGGGCACTGAACAAAAATAGTCATTATAGGAAGAAAAATAAAAACAAATTAATCACGGGATTATAGATCTATTTCGTTTTTTTTAACCGACTTCCAAAAGGAGGAGGTTCTCAATTCGTCTGTATTTTTTTTTTTTGTATGTTTGTTACGCGATTACTCAAAGACGGATCGACCGATTTGGAAAATTCTTTTTTTGTTTGAAAGGGTATACCTCCGAGGTGGTCCCATATAAATTTTATTAACTTTGCTTGGGGAGTTTTTGAGTTAGCTTCAATAATGCGTATATTTCGCACTTATTTTATATGGATGATGTGATGATGTTTTAATAACTTCATATCACTGTTATTTACATCGATGGCCCCACCGAATAAACGTGTAAGAGAAAAGCGACAACTTTTCAGCAAAAAATAAAAACGTTTAAACTTCAATAACGCTCATTTCATTGTAAATAGGTATAAATAATGTACAATCGAATTATAGGTAAAAAAATAAACTATAGACTTGTATATTTACTTTTTTTAAAACATCCACGAGTTTCAAGAAATTTATGAAAAACTATTTAATGTTTTTACTCTTGTGAAATTTGCATGACTAGGTCACAGTAATTTATCATTACACGTTTATTCGTGTAATAATACACAACGAATAAAACGTACTGTATTGTTACATTATTATTCTCCGTAAGTCGAGTTTATTTTTGAACCCAGCTATAACTATTTACACGCTTGTTTACAGTACATTGTTCTGCTATAATATGATTTGAATGTACGCATGCATTTATATTAGTGTTAATAAGATCATTTATCATTAATGTAATACATCTTTGTTTATGCATGGTATAATAATATAAATAATTTTTAAAAGGATGAAATAAAATACAGATATTATATAGAATAGAAAAATATAATTATGTATTTATCAACGTGAACACAAAGTACTAGTCTTCTTGATTAAAAAAAAAAATAACGAATTGCAATATTAGAAACACTAATCCTCCTCCTCACTGTCATTGGAGACCGAGATGGAGTTTTCCAATGGCAGTAGATTTTTATAAAAACTTTGATAATGGTTTGGTATTGTTCCTGAATCACACAGACTCCTCAAATCCTTAAATAACGGAAGTGGTATAGGTAACATTCCAGTGTACGCTAGTTTTAAGCTTTCAGCATCTTCTGTAGGTTCTCCACGCCGCCTTCTTGAGTTAGTCCTTATCATGATTTGCATCTCTCGTAATTCGTCTTCCAAACTATACCTGAAGTAAATTGTATGAGGATGATCATGAGAGAAGTTTACTTCTTTTATTTTGCTCCAGTAAATTTTATCGCCGTTTGTGTCCTTTAACCAATTCTTCCCCTTTATTAACTCTTTGAAATCCATAAAATCATTTTGTGTCATTTGTTTTACTTGGTACTTGTGCCCAGTAACTTTAGCATTCTCTATCAAGTAATACATTTGATCGGGAGTGTATATAGTATGTCTTTTCTTTGAACGCTCGATAGCAGCATGCATAGAGTCACCCTCCGATTGGCTATGGCCCTTGTCTAAAAATCGATGAGTTATTTTGATGTTAAATTTCTTCGATGCTAAAGAGAACATGGCAAACACAAATCGGTTACGATTTTGCCCAGTGCATGAATCGGAGTAAAAAGATATATTTTTAACTCCTAACTCAACGTAAGCTTGGATAAATAACCACAGGCAACTCGCTATTTCTATGGCTCCCCTCTTCGCAATCTGACAATGCCAAACGTAACAGTATCCTTTTTTCTCTAAAATATTATAAACAGTAAAGTTATAGACAGGATACTTAGGTTTATAATGAAATATTCCTACTTCACTTTGAGGGATACTTAATACTTTTTCTAGATCAAAACATGCTACAACACTGTCCTTTGTATCAAATTTTTCTTTTTCTTGTTCCTTTAACTGCCTTACCAATTCCTTTTCTCTCAAATGCTTTTGATAATCAGCTTTTAACTGTTCTTTTCTTGTACTATCAGATGTTTTGTAAATCGAACATAATTCACATAAATCTTTTTTAGGTTTATGGAAGGAAATATTAAATTTGGTGTTAAATATTATTTCGTACTGGCGTTTAGTTGCTTTGCATGTTATATTATACTGCGTGTTTGTGTCCATCCATTCTAAGTACAGTCGATGCATTTTTGATATATTTAATGTTTCACAAAGGTATTCTTTCTGGCTATCTTTCCGAACGTAGTGTGCTTCAACTCTTTCGAAGAGGTTTACATGGTAAGTTATGCTTTTCTCAGTCTCTTCTGACATCTTCCTTGGCCTATTTTTATGATTTCCTCTATTATCTTTCATTTTATTACTACCCCCTAATTTCTCAATAGCTGTATAAACTACTTGCTGCGTAATAGACAAAGTATTTAAAAACATGGTTTTACAAATTTTAATATTCAAATTAGTATCATCAGGAAGTTGGTATATTAATATTTGAGTACGATTATTTTTACGTTCTACTGTAATTTTTTTAAAGTGTTCCTTCTTTACGTAACAATTAATGAAATCCCACTGTCTTTCATGGTCGCCGATATCCCAAAATTTCTTAGAGATGTTCTTCCTCATATCTTCATTTACCTTTTCATAACATTTCAATTTGCAGTTACAAGGTGGTCTAATAGATTTTTCTGGATTTTTTTTGTTAGTTCTGACACTTTCATAGCTTTGACCAGAATTTTTTAGGGCTTTGTTTTTGCGATCTTTCCATAAATCACGATTTATTTTTCTTTTTCTTTTAAGTATTTCAGTAGGGGTCATGGTTCTTTTTTCCAATTCTGAGGGTACAATACCTGGTGAACTGTTCTGGGTTTCAATATTACTTAAAATACCCTCTAAATCGGATATACTTCTCAAATCATAATCCTCATTTACGTATAAAACACTTGGCGAAGCTATAAAATTAATTTTTTGCTGATTTGACGGCGTCATTAAAATTGGATTATCATTGTCTGTAAATCATTATGAATCAAAGATTGCGATGTAGGACATTCTATCGCCGGTATTAATGGTTCAATAACATGATTATGAGAAATATCTAAAAGTTCAATTCCTGGAACATTTGGTGGTGACATATTATTAGTTTCTTGTAGCGATACACTAGTTACCAGTTGGGTCTCAGAAATAAAATCATCAGAGTTGACTCCATTGAACTCTAATATACCATCAATAGGAAAAGAACTTCGCGATAGACATGTGAAACTTTCTGAAACAAATTAAAGAGATTATACTATTTACTTACTGCAATACTTTTCAACAATTGAATCCCTATAATGTATGAGCAAGGTGTGGCAAACTGATCATCTTACCGTACCTACTAATCACTGAGTGGGAGATATTGAAGGTGCTAAGAAGGGGCCTTCCCATAGTACACCCTGAATAGTGGCATCTTCCATTGTCAACAAGTTTGTAACGCAAAGCATAGTGACCACATAATAATATCCCACCGCGGGGCGAGACATACAAGTGCATAAAACTGCAAATACCCTGGAGAGGTCCACGGAATTTGTAGTCGTAAGAAGTTTCGGATTATATTTTTCATGAATAATAGAATCCCGTGACTATTTTAGTAGGGAACTCTAAAAAGAAAATAGGTATCAACGAGACGTCAATGATTGATACAATAGTTATGAAGCTTAATTTTTACCTGATGGTGAAGAAGTAATCTGTTCTCCGAATGTATTTTTGTTTTGTTCTTCAAATACAATACTATTATCACCCTCATTCTTATTATCTGAAAATAAATAAAATTGAAAACTCTGTAAAACAAGCAACTACATTGTTTATCTATTCATGGAAACCGAATTAAAAAGCCTATACATGCTTTTTTCGAGTACCTAGTTTAGCAGTTAGGCACATTAAATGCTCTATTCATTGACACATCATTAGCTCAAGGTCACCATAATAATTATTTTTATTCTTTCATTTTTATTGGTACAAAATACACATACACATGCTATTACAGCAATAACGAGTGATTTGTAGTAATCTATTGAAAAGTACCGCTGTGTATATCCAGAGATCTCCGTCAGATCTTCACCAATGTAATATACACAGACGAATAGCCACATAAGCTTTAAATTAGCACCGGGGTCTCTTTATATCGGTCTTAGCTAAAACATTTGATAATATTTATACTTACAAATATTAAAGTTGGTTCTTACCTTTATTTCGTTGACAGTTCGCTAATTCTAATATCCTTTTGCAGCGACTAGAAGCATTCCGATACCTACTCATTGTTATACTTAATTACAAAACAACAATTTGACTATAATAACAATTATAATCGAATTTAATTGCGCGAAACAAAATAACGTAATAGCGCGCATGGAATCACAACAAGACTGACCTTCCGAGCTAGTCACCTAATTTCACTCGCATCTTACCCCCCGTACCCCTTTCTAACGTTACGTACGATTGCAATAGAATTTATCGCGCAAATATTTGTTTATTTACCTTTACTAGCTATAAACTTAAACTAACATGCAAAGAATATTAATGTTTGAATCTGTAACACAATTGTTAGAAAAAAATAATTATAATAATAGACAATGCAATACTTTAATTTTAATAACCCATTTATATTCAAAGTTCCATTTTGTGGAATAAAACATTAGTAATAAAATTTGCATACATTTCTACACGAATAAACGTGTAAGAAGACATTACCCAAATTCGAAAACAATCACAAATCTTCTCAAACATCTGTAGGTTTTAACATGTTTATTCTTGTGTGATTGGCGACTCAAAAAGTATGTAATTATAGCATAAATTATTATTCCTATAATTTTAAAATTAATTATTTCCCTAGAATAAAGAAATTCACTAATATAATAGGCGTGTTTTGGGTCTAAAATTCATAAAAAAAATTAAGTAGGTCCAACGTAGGCAAAAGAAACGAAATATGAAATAATAAAAAAATCGTGTAAGAACTCTTGCACGTTTATTCGGTGGGGCCATCGACATGGCTATATCTACAATTATTGTA
The DNA here is from genome assembly GCA_948252095.1 of Dicycla oo. Classification (NCBI taxonomy): domain Eukaryota; kingdom Metazoa; phylum Arthropoda; class Insecta; order Lepidoptera; family Noctuidae; genus Dicycla; species Dicycla oo. The sequence goes on from OX411728.1 coordinate 19,744,903, forward strand.
CTCAATTATGTATTCGAATTTGTGTGGGGTAGGTTCCACAACTAAAAAGTGAAAAATATTTTTTTTTAGCAAAAAATAAAACCGACTTCTAAAACAAAACACTACAAAGTGAAAAATAACTTTAATTTCGGAAGTCGGTGGCAAAAAACGAAAATACAAAACGAAAGACACCGACTTCCGAAATTAAAGTTATTTTTCACTTTGTAGTGTTTTGTTTTAGAAGTCGGTTTTATTTTTTGCTAAAAAGTTTTTTTTTTATTATCCTTGTTATTATGTGACAAATAATCCTATTTTCTTTCTTTCTTATATGTAAAACAGAATTCGTATAAATTCCTTTTAACTGAATGTAGTATAGTAGGTTCCTCCACGTCGATACGAAGGCTTACTTCCCATAAATCAAACGAAGACATCTATCACGATCCTTGCATGATTAAACGTAGGTACACATAACTGACTACATTTATAATGTATGTGGTATGGAGTTCATGCTATCTGTGCAATTCGACGTGCCGGGCCTGTTTATGAATTGGTCCTCACATTAATTCCCATGGCTATTATGTTATGGGACGAAATGGGAATGGACAAAACGGGTCGTATGCTAATGGCAAGAGCAAAACCCCTTCTTTTGGCGTCTGAGGCTTCAGCTATTTAACATTTTCCGAATTCCATTGTGACTTGCTTTTAATAATGTCTTCATTTTTTTTTTTACGAGAACTTTGGCTTTTGATGCGGCGAAGAAAATCCATGTGAGAAAACTGGGTGTAATGGCTTGAAATTATATGGTTTTACGTAATGAGCAAGTGTGGTAATATTGTATGTTTCATCTCTGTGTTAGAAGTGATCTTAAAAAATTAAAGGGCGTCAGTCCCCATACATGAAACGTGTTTTTTTTTAACTGATGTTTTTTTTTTGTTAAACAGTCGTGTCTGAGTCCGACTCGCGGTTGTTTTCTCGCTTCGTTAGACATTAAGTTTAAAAACTTTTTTACAAAAACCAAAAACGACCGACATCCAAAAAAAAAAACACTACAGAGTGAAAAATAACTTTAATTTTAGAAGTATTTGGATCTGTATTTTATCATAGTTTTTTTTTGCCAATTTTAGATTTCTTATATCTATGTGTATCTATGGTTTTAGTCAGTAGATGGGACGTTAATTGTTGAGGAGTTCTCCTAGTAAGAACCAGGAGAACTGGAGCTAATGGTAGAGTCACCATCACCATATGCATTGTGACGAGCATAAATTGCTTTGCAACCATATTAATATGGTTAATCAAATCGAACCCGTGAAATACTTAGGTATAACTGAGTAGTTCCGATGGCCATCTGTGGTCGTCCACATCAGTTCCTTTTCAGCAAATGGTGCTTTCCGAGAGCAAATGCACGAGTTACTAAAAAAATACCCAAATCGCTATAGGTGTGCCTATAGGGCTACCCTCGATTTTCATGGGATCCCCTCATCAGATTCTGACTTGGTGACAACGGGACCACCTCGACAGCATACCCTTTCAAACAAAAAAGAATTTTGCAAATCCGTCTATATCTGATGGAGTTATGGCCGAACATACATTAAAAAAATATATACTATATAAACATCCGAAATGAGAACGTCGGACGTGGAAGTCGGTTAAAAAGGACATTTTACTAACACAATTTACTATTTAGTAAAGCATAAATTAATTAAGCATAATCACCCTATATTATTCCGACTGCTGGGACACAGGCCTCCTCTCTGAGAGGGACTGGGCTGTAATCCACCACGCGGACATTCACTCGGCATGATAGTATATTGATTACCTTCTATTTATTATATTCATATATTTAACCTTCGCGCAGTGTAGGGCATCATGAAATAACAAGGCCAGTATATTTCTAAAGGATTGCACCATGTCATCGACGAAACCGCAGTCCGAAACAAACAAACAATCTCAACAAAACTTTGTATAAACATTTGCAATTTCCATTCCACCTGCACTTCCGATAAAATCCTTTCCCCGCTTGCAGCACAGTATAGCGATGAAGCAGCTTATCTGGCTGCAACACAGCATACATTTATTACTAAAACTTCGACAAATTATCCCCAACTCCAACGAGAAGCGTCAGTCAGTTTCCTGTACATTATTCATTAAATGTACAAAGTGTGATGTGTTGTGATAACAGTTGGGTGATTCTAATTAATTTTGCTGATACAGTTGTACTTTTAAAAGGTTTTTAGCAATAGATGAATAATGAATTTATTAGAACTGATGATTTGATGTTGTCCTTGCAAATACCTATAATAGCGTACAGACCTACCTATTTGTATATTCTCATAAAAATATTTTGAAAAAAGAAATAGAAAAATAATGTTTTCTTTTTTTTTTTTTGAAAAGAAGTAGGAAGAATCATAATTGTCTACCAAACGATAATAGTCAATTAGTAACTACTACTTTGTCTGACAACGTCTTCCCAAGGGGTATCGTATTACCCAGTAACTGGGTTGTGGAGTTCACATAGGCAGTCGCTCTATGTAAAATACTGGTATTCAGCTGCATCCGGTTAAACTGGGAGCCGACCCTAACATAGTTGGGAAAAGGCTATTAGGCAGATGATTATGATGAGTAGGATACTACTTCGTAAGTAGAATAGAATAGAACACTGCTTATTATGCACACCATAAAAAATACAGATATAAATAATAATAATAACATTGGTCAGGCAAGGGACATATTTCTTCCATAGTTCAAGTTACTCAATTTACTTTAGCCACCCAAACCCATAGCCCAATATGTTTTGTTTCCACGTACAACAATAGTCCTGCACCAATCGGGGGTTGTCCTTGGGTGCACTTGCATAGTGCATATAGGGATAATCGTCGGTTGGTGCCTCCTCATCTTTTAAAATTATCTAAGGGGCCTCTGCGAGTTGGCTTCGGCCCCTCGTATGCCTTCCAAAGGTCCGGGACCCTAGGGTCCCGAGATATGTAAGCTAAAACAATAATAATAACAGGACTATTGTAGCTAATAAGCCTGATATAGTGGTAAAAGATCGATCAGTGCGCCGCACAATGATAATCGATGTCACTATCCCGCATGACGAGAACCGCGTGAAGGCTGAGAAGGAGAAACAATTGAAGTATCGCGACTTAGCTCACGAGGTTGTCGCCATGTGGAATGTGGACTCAGAAATTATTGTACTGATAGTTGACACGGTCAATGGCCCTATCGCCAAGAGCCTCGACCAACATCTTAAGCGGCTGTCGTTGGGTGGCTGGCTGAAGGGCCTGATTCAGAAGGCAGTCCTTATTAAGGCGGTTTCCTTGATACGGTGCATATTGTGAGGAGGTTCCTATCTCTGGGGCCTTGGACTCTGTTCCCCATGCCGGTGGATTTCTATTTTTGTATTTTTTAAATGTTTTTATTTTTGTATTCTAATATTTAAAAATATAATTTATATATAAAGAAATGAAATAAAGGAAATAATAATAATATCCTAGGACATTGTTCACACACGGTCATCTGATCCCAGACTAAGCAGAGCTTGTATTATGGAAACGAGATAACTGATATACTACATACACTACCTTTTTTGTAAATACATACTTATATAGATAATTACAACCAGACTCAGAACAAACAGACATATGTAGAAATTGTACATAGGGTGACAATGGGCGGTCTTATCGCTAAAAGCAACCTTTTACTGACAGCCTTTAGTTACCTATACGTACCTTACCTGTTGTAGGTACTCGTACTGTAGCAATTCAGACTCGAATTATGTGGAAGTTTTGAGTTTCTAAAGGGGTGCGTAGCTAGATATTATAATACTCGTAATATATACTCGGAGAGGCAATAATCAGTTGTATTGTTAATAAGTCTGAACGATACAATCTTCGAATAAAATAGCACACTTCTGAAATTATACCGCCTACCACCCTAGCTAAAGCCGAAGTGACGATTGAATAAAACATACGAACTATTTTTAAAAAGAGAGTTTTATACTGGCGCAAGTGATCGAATGTCAGCCAGTACAATAAGGTCCATTGCACATTGCATGAAGCCTATACAGTACCATAGGTATTTAGTTATTATTACAAGTTTAATTAAATGGTCAGGCGGTCTATTCTGTAAAAACGTCACCGTGGATACTTAGGTGAAGTTAGCTAGAAGTGAACTGTCATCCTACCTGACGCTAGGGAATCTATGCATTGACAGCTCACTTCAATCTCACTTCACCAAAGTTTTCACTGTGAGATTTTTTACAGAATAGCACTACAGGTCATTTGAAGCTGTAAAAACCAGTCAAGTGCGAGTCCGCTAAAGAGTTCCGTACCACTGTACAATAATTAACACTACATATTAGAAAAACCGGCCAAGTCCACGCACAATGAATGGTTCCATAATGGGGACAAATTTATCACAAGAACATAACACTGTAGTTGAAAAACATATTTTCCCATACACACATTCCAACTGCAAATGTATATTTGTATGCACAATATTGAGGCATTTTATTTATGTTATTTTAAGATCAAATACTTCTTATAAGTTTTCCTGTAATTTATAGGTATAAAACTATTTTCTGTATTAAAAAATAAATTTGGCTTAGTAGTTTCGGAGAAAAGGGGTAATGGTCAATGTTGGTCTATGTTCTTAAATAACTTTAAAACAATTTATTATAAATTGATCAACAATTTTGTTTGTGATCCTCACAGTAAGTCCTTTCATTATGATGTGTCACACGGTACAGTTTGCAAAACTTATATTTTTTTATTTTCTTATTTGCCCCTCAAAAGTGACCCCGTATTCAAATTCATTTATTTACGTTACACGTCCGTGTTTGGGTCACAAAGTTCATACGTGTGCCAAATTTCAACTTAATCGGTCCATTAGATTAGGAGCAAATTGGCTGTGACAGACGGACAAATTGACAGACACACGACTGATCTTATAAGGGTTCCGTTTCTTCCTTTTGAGTTACGGAACCCTAAAAAATACTTTAGATTAAAAAAAAACAGTTTCTTTAATTTTTATTTTATTTTATTATTTCTTGCTAGAGCGGCAATAGAAATAGTCAATCTGTGAAAATTTCAACTGTCCTACCTATATCTAGGTACTGTAACTACCTATTACGGTTCATGAGATACAGCCCGCTGACAGACGTTATTCATCTTTAAAAGAGGTGTAGGTATAGCCCCTGAAAAAAAAAAGCATTCAAAGTAATACCCTATCCACCTACAGACTACACTATCACAACACCCCATATAAAAAGCAATTTGCAACTTACGTCAGTCCTCATTGATCGTGGAGGTTGACAAATAGGACACGTTGGGTGTTAGCTCTTTGCGTATGCACCTAAGGCACCTGTACCACCGCCGCCGCCGGCGATAAACGAGAAGCGAGTAGAGCTAGCAACTAAAAATATGTGGCCGAGCAGCGACTTTCACGACGGCGACGAGCGATTACTCGCCAGTATGCGTATGTCATGTACAAAGCGTAAGTCTCATCTCTTAACGAAAGTTCTGCCAGCCAAGCGAGCGTAAGGTATTTCATAGCTCTTGTCACTGCTATAAACGAGTAATCGCTGGCGGGCAGTGATCAGTGATCAACTACTAATATATTTATCGGGACTGGGGGCCGGGAATCTTCATCCTTATGCATTTTTAATGGGCGTAGATGTGTTTTGTGGGCGAGAAGAAATAGTCTGAAGTTGATTTTAGGTGAAGTAGGTATATTAGAACTTATTAAAATTAACAAAACGAAACGATAGACAGTTTCTAGGCACTTGTTGTCCGCACGATGTCCGATGCTCAAGAGCTGCTCCACGCCCCACTGTAGCACTCTCGTCGACTCGCCCGAACGTCAGGCTAGACTCTGTCGAAGCGCGCCAACTTCTGAACACTTGCGTTTCGTTGTCAATTGACATCCCGTACTCATGACCCTTCCGATATATTTATCTTTTTTTACTTAGGACTAAATCTTTTGTACGTTTCTTCAAAATCAAAAGTCATTTATTCAAACTAGGCTGAGAGTCAGCATTTTTCGTACGTCAAAATTACATAAGACAGACCCCCAAAACGCGCTACCTTTACCACTTCCTAGTGCTTTAGCTGGGAAGAAAAGGCGCCACAACAAACTCCCCGCTGGAGAGCGAAGTACCCAATGTTGAGCGATGAAATCGTTGATTTGGCGCGGCGGGCGGTGAGACAAGTGCCTTACTAACCTATTTACTTGCTAAAGCAGTGTGTTTACTGCTTCAATGAATGGGGAACTTTGACTAAGACGTATTTATAAGTGACATCATGACTTCATTAAACCCTGCAAGATTATTTTAAGAGCGCTTCAATGCTTTCACCATGTGAGTGACGCGCAAATTAGATAAGGATGTTGATGCTATGTCTACATAAAGATTTATTATATTCTGAAACTGTATTGTAGTATAAAATATAAGAAAATAAAACAATATAACATCACGCCTTGTTTTCCCGAAGAGTTGAGCAGAAGTTTACCTACAGGATAAGTTATTAAGCAGTGCGAAAATTTTCACAGGGTGTTCTACCCATAAATATGAACAACTTTCACTATGGGACAAACTCTGAAATCACGAAAAAAAGTCTGCTGTTTTGAAACACACACAGGAAACAGCTGATTTGTTTTTCGTGATTTCAGAGTTGATCTCATAGTGATAATTGTTCATGTTCATGGGTGGAACAAACTGGGAAAATTTGTGTAGTGTTTAAAAATTTTTCCTATAGATAGTACACCCCATCGGGGGCGAGATTATTGTCATCAACCAGGCACAAATCCAGACTCCACGCTGCTACTGAGAAATTTCAGGTAGAAAAACCGAAAACCCAATTACACTTTGCCTGACCGGGGAATCGAACCCAGGACCTCATGCTCAGCAGTAGCGCTTGCGACGACTAGGCCAACGAGGCAGTATTAGAAAACAGTCAAGTTAAAAACTTTGTTCATTGAATACTTGCAAAGATAACGGTTTGAGTTTCCAGTAGTCAGATAGGAAACGCCGACCTCATCTAGGTTAAAAAAATATATTGACTTGTAAAAGTGTTTGTACAAACCTACTTACAGAAATAAAAATCATTTATCATTTACCATCTAAAATAATTTAATTCGTAAATATCATTTTCCTACAAGAGTTGTGAAGATGGAGGAGCTCGTGGATAAGTAATAACAGCCGCACGGGATGATCCATCAGGTTAAGCTACGCTTGTCTGGGTTGGTCCGTGGATGGGTGATCATTTACATACCGAGACACCTCCGTGCCTCGGAAAGCACGTTAAGCCCGGCTCCGGCTCTTAGTCCCGGCTGTCATTCGTGGATCTTTGACAGTCGTTACGGGTCGTCAGAAGGTTGAAAGTCTGACAACCAGTCTTACCAATGGGTATCGTATTACACAGTAAGTGGGTTGTGGAGGTCAGAAAGGCAGTCGCTCCATGTAAAATACTGGTATTCAGCTGCATACGATTAGACTGGAAGTCGACCCCAACATAGATGGGAAAAGGCTAGACAGTTTGATTGACAAGAGTTGTGAAGATTTTCCAGAGATTCGTGTTACAAAATTACAGGGAAGTATACAAAAGATAGACAGCTCGTTATACGCAAAGTACCTACTTATCTAATCAAATCTGACCTAAAAAGCTGTTGATTATTATAATATTTCATGGGGCTTGAATTTCCGTCGATGCGAAATAATCCCTTCCCTCGTCGCTATACCGAATATTGAGTTTTCGAGGAAAAGTGATATCTATGTATTAATAAGGTAAATTTTGTTGGTATCAAGTTAAATAATATTGGTCGTAAATTTGACGAAACTTCCCTGGTGATTAACGGATCCACTTTGTACAGTCACAGAATAAAATGTAAGTCACATTTTGATTGCTTGTAAAGATGTATTAATAAGGTAAATTTTGTTGGTATCAAGTTAATTAATATTGGTCGTAAAATTGACGAAACTTCCCTGGTGGTTAACGGATCCACTTTGTACAGTCACAGAATAAAATGTAAGTCACATTTTGATTGCTTATACAGACGTATTTAATAAGGTAAATTTTGTTGGTATCAAGTTAAATAATATTGGTCGTAAATTTGACGAAACTTCCCTGGTGGTTAACGGATCCACTTTGTACAGTCACAGAATAAAATGTATAGCACGTTTTGATTGCTTGTAAAGTGTATGAGACTTATTAGTTTTCACACTACGTATTGCGAACATGCCAATCATAAATTGCTAGCTTTTTCCCGCGGCTACGCGCGCGTTTATGTCGGAAAATATACCACGGGAAGGTACTACTGGGTTAAAAAGTATCCTCCTCTTAAGTTCTAACACACATGTCATGGTCTAAGTGACTTGGTTTCCGTATGTCTATTTCGGGTGACCACTGAAAATCAACGCTGTACTGTGGCTGCTGTGGGTCCCCCATAGCACAGCATTATGCTGAGTGGAAGCCTTCTTGTCACAGTCATTATGTGCAGCTGCCGACTATTTCCGTTCTGTGCTCGTGATTTATAAATATTAGATCTATTCTGATTTATTTTTCTGATTACTCTTATATTTTTGTATGCACGTGATTTTGTGACAAATAAACATAAAGAAAAATTTTCTTTATTTCTTTTTTCTATGTGTGACAAATGTCATCCAAATCAGTTTTTTTTTCATTTTTGCATGATTGAGTAACAAGCATAGAAACATTAACATTTATAATATTAGTACGATGCAAAAAGTATAAGGATGTTTCTGAAAAGCGATAAACCTTTCTATTCCGCTAGTGTACACTGATTTTCCAATGACAAACAATTTTCTTGGTTAATGAGGTACCACAGACTATGAAAACATTGTGAGCAAACCTGGTCCTAATGGTATGCAAACACGTAGTCAGAAAGCGAGGCGATCGTGTTATCTATGTATGATTGGCGCTGTAGTGGGACAGTAAATACCAGGTTGAGCTACCCAGCTATTTACTTTTTTAACCGACTTCAAAAAAAGGACAAGGTTCTCAGTTCATCGGAATCTTTTTTTTTAGGTTTTAGTACCTCAAAAGTAAAATAACGGAACCCTTATAGGATCACTCGTGTGTCTGTCTGTCTGTCCGTCCATCTGTCACAGCCAATTTTCTCCGAATCTAATGGACCGATTAAGTTGAAATTTGGTACACTTATAAATTTCTGGGACCTAAACACGGACGTGTAACATAAATAAATGTACTTCAAATAAGAGGATTTCCGGGGCAAATAAGAAAATAAAAAAAAATAAAAAAATAAACGTTTTGCACACTGTACCGTATGACATATTGGGTCTCAAAGTAAGAGGAAGTCTGAAAGTGACACCGGTGACTGAAAAGATGTGTGGAAAACGGTTGTCATTTTATGGGCATGTGATGCGGAGGAATGAGGAAAATGTCGTCAGGAAAGTTTTGAGTATGAATGTGGATGGCTATACGGGTAGGGGAATACCAAAGAAACGATGGATGAACTGTGTGAAAGATGATTTGGCAAAAAGGGAGTGACTACCGAGATGACGACAAATAGAGAAGTATGGAAGAAAAAGACATGTTTCGGCGACCCCAAATAAATTGGGACAAGGGCAGGAGAATGATGACAGAAAATGGTTCTATACATAGGTAGACTTCTTATTATTTTTCCTGTAATGTATAGACATTACAGGAAAAATAATAAGAAGTCTATGGTTATTAACATGGTAAATCTCTCAGTATTATGCGTACAAAGTTACATTTGCAGTTGGAATGTATGGGAGAACATGTTTTTCAATTACAATATTAAGTTGGTTCTTGGGATAAATTTATCTCAAGTACGGAACCCTTTATTGTGCGTGGTCCGACACGCACGCCGGAGGAGCTCGTGGCTATGTAATAAGAGCCGCTCGGGTCAATCCATCAGGTTAAGCTACGCTTGCCGGGGTTGGTCTGTGGATGGGTGACCATCTTTACATACCGAGACTCCTCCGTGCCTCGGAAAGCACGGTAAGCCGTTGGTCCCGGCTGTCATTCGAGGATCTTTGCCAGTCGTTACGGGTCGTCAGAAGCCCGAAAGTCTGACAACCAGTCTTACCAAGGGGTATCGTATTACCCAGTAACTGGATTGTGGAGGTTAGATAGGCAGTCGCTCCATGTAAAATACTGGTATTCAGCTGCATCCGGTTAGACTGGAAGCCGACCCCAATATAGTTGGGAAAAGGCTAGGCAGATTGATTGGTCCGACACGCACTTGGTCGGTTTTTTTTTTATGTATGCTCCCCGATTACTCGAAGACGGTACCGGTTTTTGTTTGAAAGGGTATACTTCCCAGGTGGTCTAATTGTCATAAGGTCAGGATCTGCCGATCTATTCTGTTAAAATCTCACCGTGAAAACTTAGGTTAACTGAACTTGACGTGAGCTGTCAATAGTGTTAATCCCTTGCATCTTGGATGGAATGACAGCTCACTTCATCTAAGTTATCACGGTGAGATTTTTACAGAATTGACCGGCTGATTATGGGATCCTAGATAAATCGTGGAAACTCTTCAAATACACGTTCTTATAACGATTAGGGTAATTTTTAAAATAAGTCATGCATTTGCTCTCGAAAAGCACTATTTCGTGAATTACAATATTCACGGTGATGTAGACCACATATAGCCACCGGAACTACTCAATAACAAGTATTTCACGGGTTGCAATTCCATTACTTTAATATGGTTGCGAAGCAATTTATGCTCGTCATAATGCATATATATGGTGAATATGGAGCTGATGTTGAATTACCAGGAGAACACCTCAACAATTAACGTACTTGCATCGGGAAAATCAATATTTTGTAAAAATTGATGAGTAGTTTGACATTAGGCTATTGTAACTTATGTAGATAAATTCTACAAACCGACCCGCTAAAAGTGAAGAATAAAATGCCTTTTTGCAAAAAAAAAAAAAAGTGAAAAGTAGCTTTAATTTCGGAAGTCGGTGGCAAAACACTAAAAAAAAAAACCAGTCGTCCATTCTGTGATGCAAGATAAGTTTTAAAGAGGTTTCAATGAATCAATTACGTACTTTGTGTATCGAACGAAGTTCTTTAACGCGGCTTGCGGTTGGAGTAAACGGGTAGAAATCGTCACGTAACAAAAAAGCGTTATGCTCGGAAAAGTCAGTTTCAAGTGTCGCAACAAAAACTTTTGACACTTGAAACTTGAGACTATACTAGATGGCTCTGTTTTAATCCTACTTCCTACTAATATTATAAATGCAAATGTTTGTGAGTATGAATGGATGTTTGTTACTCTTTCACGCAAAAACTACTAAACGGATTTTGATGAAACTTGGCACACAGATAGTGTTGATAGTTTATAGCTTGGATTAACACATAGAATACATTTTGTCCCCATGTCCCTACGGGTTCGAGACTTACGCGGGTGAAACCGCGGGGCGCTGCTAGTATATAATATACAGCGAAAAGAACTTCGTTCCAACCGGTTGTCCCACGACGCCTCCCGACATTTTTGTCAGAGTATGTTTATTTTTAAGGTCTATTTCGATCAAAATAAAAAAGAATATAGAAAAGCACTTAATTATTTTGTCATTAATATAATACCTACTTTTAAATAAATTAAAGTAACTTACCGATTAATGATACGAAATGTTCGCCTATTCGGCTTCAAAAGCTTTTTATCATAACTGAATGAAATGAAATACTTCCATTAGGCTTTCACTTGGTTTATTTGACATCACTATTCATATTTATGATAATAACAGCTAAAAGCATTAAAAAAAACTATCAATATGACGTGATAAATTATAACACTGACTTTGACAAACTATCAGGCAAATAATTATGTATACTAAAAGATTGCTGAAATATTTTGTTATTAAGTCTTAACTCAAAATCTTCTGGATGTACCAATGGGAAAAGACAGGCCTTTCCAATTTTGAAACAATTTTGCTTGCAAATGTTTGTGCAGTTCTGATTTTCTATTGTTAGATGAGAACAAAGGACCATTGGGACAGGGTTTCTTCAATGAATCAGTGCTATACAAAAAGCAACTTTAACGTGCAAAGGCGTCCGTTTTGTCGATAGTACACAGTTTTGGGCTTTCGATGTTAATAAATTGTTGAGTTGTATTTTGCAACGTACTATACTGTGTATATCATCCATTTTTCAAAAACGACTAGGCAGAGGACTCCAGACGTGATACACCTCTGCATACATTTCCCCAGTTATGTTTAAGTCCCGTGTAACAGAGGGCGAGCCTTTTATGTAGATAGCTAAATTATTTTGCGTACTATTGTATAGAATCAAGTTTTTATTCAACTGAACAGACAGCTGTGCTGCAGAAGAATTTATTGCGCCACTTCTTCTTTCCAGCTAAAGCACTAGGAACTGGTGAAGGGCGGGCGTTTTGAGGGACTGTCTTATGTAATTTTGACGTTCAAAAAGCGCTGATGATGAATAAATGACGTTTGATTTTGATTTTGTCATCAACATCATTCAGATAGAAAAAAGTAAAAAATCAAAAAACTCCACTGTGCAAAACTGCACGAGATTGTTTGGAGACAAAATAAGGCGTTCGTGTTTTTGACTTTTTAAATTAACTTTTTTATTTAACAATTTTAACATTGAAAATGTTTTTTTAATCGCTTTAGTACCTAGTCTTGCCATAAATATTGTCACGAAGAAAAAAAAATTATAAAGCTTAATACATAAATATAAAACAATTTCAAATATAAAAAGCTTATTCGAAGTGGTCTACATTGGCTGCAATACAGTCCTTTAAACGTTGAGGCCAGTTATCAATAGAAGCACGCACTCTTTCCATGGGAAAATTCTTCACTGCCAATCGTATGGATTGTTTTAGGGACTCCAAATTATCATGCCGTTTAGAGCCGTACTCTCTAAAACTGACCATAAATCATAATCCAGCGGATTAAGATCGGGACTAGACGACAGCCAGTCTTCAGCTCTGATGAAGTCCGAAACGTTCACTTCCAACCAAGACTGCGTGGACCGAGCTTTATTACCCGGCGCCGAGTCTTGTTGGAAGGACCATACTTGGTTATTGAACATGGTGTTGTTAAGGGGCTTAACTACCTTCTCAAGAATGGTATTTTGATACACTTGTGCCGATGTTTTGATATCTTTTTCACAAAAATATGGCTCAGTCACTCCTTCATTGCTAACACCCCACCAAACCATCACTGAAGTCGGATAATGCCCACGTTGCGCTCTGTCGACTAATTGGGAAGCTTCCTTAGAGCATGAGCATAAATACGGTCATTTTGTTTGTTAAAATGTTGCGCAATTGTAAGGATTTTCTCATCCGTAAACAATTTTTTTCTGTGACCTCCCTTTGCATACCGCTTCAGTAGTTGTTTCGATTTTACCACCCTATTCTTTTTGAAATTATCAGCTAAAAATGACCAGTGCTTCTCTTATAGGCTGCAAATCCTAAGTCATCTTTTAAAATACGCGACATGGTTCTGGGTGCTATCTTCATCTCCCGAGATAAAATCTTTTGCTTTTGGATAGGATTTCTTCGAATTCTTTCCCTTACCGCTTTGACCACCTTTTTCGTACGAACACTACGTGGACGGCCAGATCTTTTTCTGTCACAAACAGAGGAGGTCTCATTGTACCTATTAATAGCCCGGTACACAAACATTTGACTAATACCAAGCGTATGGAGAGTTTTAAAAATTGCATTTGGCTCCATACCAACTTTGTGTAATGCAATCACAGCGATTCGGTTCTCTTTATCACCCCACTCCATTTTAATATCGCAAAATATTATACAATGTATTGGTGCCAAAATTAGAAAAGTCAATTAACAATCGTATAAAAATGACAGATTCCAAATTCAAATGTAATATCTTTCTTATTTGTAACAGTATTTATGGCCAGACTGTGTATAGACCTCATTTTCGGTCAGAGTGTGACATCGCCTTGGTGTCGTGTGTTTTAGGGCTACATGAATGGTTAAAGTCTCAAAAGACGCGTTTCAACAAGGGTTATAATATGGTGGAAACAAAATAATTTCTATATCAACGAGCCAGTCCATATCTATCAATACTTTAGGAGAAAATCGCTTTTGAATTTTACGTAAGTGTAATGTTCGTGACTGTACATAAAAGTTAAGTAACGAGTAGGTACCTACACTCTTGTCGTTCAAGTTGGACGCAAGTGTTAAAAAATATTACATTTTTCTGGAGAATCATCCATCAAATCCAAAACAAAAGAATATTTTTTGCTCAGTAACATTCGACAAGAATTTGTAATTGCTTCGCCATCCGCACGTAAGCAAAATATTTCAATGATCGTAAACAGCTAGATATCAAAGAAATAATTACGGATCTTACGGATTACGAGGCGTAATAAAATACAACACGTCGTAAAATAATTTGGACAATGGACATCACTATAAAAAAAATGTCGGTCAAATGTTATTTACTGAAAGTCCTAAATCTTACTGACACTAAATTGATAAAAATTGTTTCGGAGCAAAGTGACTAGTGGCTTATTGATATTAGCCGCACGGGTCGATCGAAGGTTAAGCTATGTATGCCGCGGTCGGTTCGTGGATGGGTGACCATCCATTCTATATCAAGACTCCGTGTTTCGGAAAGCGCGTAAAGCCGTTGGTGCCGGGTGTTCGTAGATATTTGACAGTCATTACGGGTAGTCAGAAGCCCGTCTTGCCCAGGGCATCGAGAAGGTCAGATAGGCAGTTGCTCCATACTGATCTGCATCCGGCTAGACTGGAAGCCGATTCCCAAAAAGTTGGGAAAAGCATGGCAGATTGAATAATTGCAGTCACCTTTGGGATGGATCAGCTAAGTACCAACTAGCCGCGCTTGACTCGGTGGAACGCAGAGCTAAGAGGCTCATTGGCGACGTAAAACTGGTGGATGCCAAGCTTCATAGCTTGGCTCATCGCCGCAAGGTTGCCTGCTTGTCGGTCTTCTACAGATTGTACTTCGGAGAGTGTGCCCGAGAACTCCACGACTTCATTCCACCGGCCCCCTTCTACCACCGGACATCTAGACGCACTGCCAGTTACCATCCCTACCTGGTTGCTATTCCACCAATTCGCACTAAGTGCTTCCAAATATCTTTTATAATGCGCACAGCAAAAGAGTGGAACTCACTACCTGCGTCTGTGTTTCCGAACGTATACAACCCTAATCTCTTCAAAGTGAGAGTGAACAGGCTTCTTCTGGGTAAGCTCACTCCATCGTCGACTTTGTCTCTGTCACCTCTGACCTAGACTAGAGTCAAGAGCAAACCCATCACAAAATAAAAAAATAAAAAATCATTTTGGTCCTAAACAATATTGACAATAAATTGAAAGAAAATGTTTTATCAGTATTTTGTTTTACATTCTTTTTTTTTTAGAATTTGTGACATTTATTTTAGGTACTTTTTTAAAAACCAATCCGAACCGACGGAAGTTTTTTTTTTATTTTAGACAAATAGGTGTGCTCATTAGGTAGACAATAAAATTAGTAACAAAAAAATAATAATAACAGGGACATGAAGTGTAGGTCCATAAAACTTAAAACCCTAAAAAGATTTCTTCACAACACGGATCAAACTATGGCTTGACCTACGGAATTCCGGTTTTAACAAAATTCCGGAATTCCGATATAATTCTGTATGTTTGTAATATCGGAATTGGTGTTTTTTTTTAAATTTCGATATCGAAAAAGATAAATATAATTTTGTCATGGATTGAGGCGCGGCGCGCTCAATCTAAGTACTTAATTTTTTATTTCTATTGAAGTTCTCAATAGCTATTTCAATGGTATAAGTAATTTTTTCCTACTTAAAATACTAGCCCTACATTTCCATATCAAATAATCAGTAAATATTTTATATAAATTATATATAATATATTATATAAATATATCATTTTGTATACCATTTTTAAAAGTAGCTTCTAACTCCGGAATTCACGATTTGAAAAATGGTCCGATACTTCAAAGTTCCAACAGACTACAGTACCGCTACTCGTAAAACTTAAATTAAACTTAACTGAGAAGAAACGGACTTAAGAAAGCAATCCGGTATTTTTAGCACATTTTTATTTCGCTCAAAGTTGAACAAGAATCAGCCACTTTTGTTTTGTAAATAAAGAAAAGAAGGAAAAATCGAGAATCTTAGTCATTTCTCGGAAGACATCACTAGCGAATTAAACGCTTGGATTTCATTATATTTTTTCCATGAAAAGCTAAAGAATTTCTGACAAAAATGATTGGTACTGAAACTTCCATTTGTAAATAAAGAACAGAAAGAAAGAAGAAAGAATCTGTGTTTATTCTGCACAAACAAGACGCACTTAAAAAATAATTTTCGAATCGGCATTTTCGGTGTTGATAAATTATGAGGGATTTATGAATATTGTGAGGTGATAGGGCAAGGAAGGAAGTAAACACCGAAATGATAAATGGAAGAATAAATGTATTTATAGCGCCGACTCCAAAAAATAAATGAAGAAAAATTATGTTCTCAAAATGTAAAATTTTTGTCATAAATAAGTTTATTGTATGTAAATCGGGTGCGTCTCATAACGTATAAACTCATTTGGTCTAATTTCATTTTATTATCGTTCCATTTTAGTATCGTTCGTGAGATATACCAACTGTTGTTCTTTACATATAAAATTTATTTATTCTAAAACTTAATTAGTATAACGTTGTTTGATAAAACGTTTATGTAATCGAAAATCATTTGGTCTTACGTTTAATATGTAATATATATTATTTATTTAATCGAAAATCATTAGGTCTAACGTTTAATATATATAAAAAACGTCATTATGGTTAACTCCCCGACTCAGAGTACCCCGACTCGGATAGGTTAGGTTAGAAAGCTAAGGCGGGAGCTCCGCTCCGCTTCGATCCCGCCTTAGCTCCGTCGACCTATCTTAGCGCAGGTGGTAATCAGTTACTAGTTATGTTTAATATCTACTTAGGTTACTACTAACTAGAACTACGATAGAACTTACAAAGAATAAAACAAAGAAATAAGTTTTATATCTTTTGAGTGGTATGTCAAACGATTTTATATTTAATGTATGTTATGTCAAACGATGTTATATTTAATGTATGTTATGCTTATAAAAAATAGTTATTTTAAAATTATATCAATCGTTCATTGTATTAACTTATAATCGCTATATTAAATAAAATTATAGGTTCCGTTGTTATATGTTGTTAATATTAGAGATTTTGTTGTTATATCATCTATTACTTATCCATGTAAATCGGTAAATAAACTACAGTAGTATATAAATTTTGACATTTCAGTGGATTTTATAATTGGATAATAAGTTGGACACCCCATATTTGGAAGAGCAATGCAACCCTGACGATGGTGAAGATAATATTGAAACATGCATCATCGTAGATAGAGACTTCATTTCAACAGTACCAACTTACTATCAAAAGTACTCAAGTCTGAACGAACACAAAAACGTTGAAACGAAATAAACGTAGGTGGACTTCACGTTGATACTAAAACCGTACTATTTTTAAGCAACGATAAACATTTTTTACTGCACATCCCGACAGGATCTCGCAAAATAAAAACATCAAATAACTCGACATGAACTACAAGTAATAAATAGTAATTACTCCTAAAATTCCCGGAAATAGTAAACATTAAACACAATGACGCGAAAGTGACAATAAAAATGGAATCGACTGGCCAATTCCAATACAATACGGATATGTACCGATACCGATACGTATACCTATACGCATTGGTATCTACGAGGGCGGGTCAATAAGTCCGTGACTTTTTGAATTTCTGACCTCTTTACTGAAAAAGCAACACTACTCCTGTCAACAGGCATCTGTCAGTTGACTCCTGTCAAAATTTGAACTTGCTGCATCAGTTAGTTTGTGTTTGACAGCTATCTTTATCAGACTACTCAGTAATTTGAGGAAAAAATGGAAAAAAGTGAATTTCGTGTGCTTATTAAACATTATTTTTTGCGAAAAAAAAACGATTACCGAGACCAAGGCTAAGCTTGATAAATACTATGGGGACTCTGCACCATCGATTTCAATGGTAAAAAAGTGGTTTACTGAATTTCGTTGTGGCCGTACAAGCACTGAAGATGCCGAACGTCCTGGACGCCCAGTTGAGGTCTCTTCACCCGAAACAATCGAAAAAATTCACGATATGGTGTTGGCCGACCGAAGATTGAAAGTGCAAGAGATTGTGGGAGCCGTAGGGATCTCGCATGGCTCAGTGCTTTCAATTTTGAATGATCATTTGGGCATGAGAAAGCTTTCCGCAAGATGGGTGCCGCGTTTGCTCACAGTCGACCACAAACGCAATCGTGTAACAACTTCACAGGAAGGTTTGGCGTTGTTTAATCGCAATATGGAGGAGTTTTTGCGCCGTTTTGTAACCGTGGACGAAACATGGATCCATCACAACACACCAGAGACCAAACAACAGTCAAAACAGTGGGTTTCTAAGGGTGAATCGGCGCCAAAGAAGGCCAAGGTGGGTTTGTCAGCCAATAAAGTTATGGCGACTGTTTTTTGGGATGCACGCGGGATAATCCACATTGACTACCTTCAAAAGGGAAGAACAATCAATGGGGAATATTATGCCAACTTATTGGACCGATTCAATGACGATTTGAAAAAAAACTGACCTCATTTGGCCAAGAAAAAAGTTCTTTTCCACCAAGACAATGCAACGGTGCACACATGTGCAGTTGCCATGGCAAAAATCCATGAATTGGGCTATGAATTGCTCCCTCATCCGCCCTATTCTCCAGATTTGGCTCCGAGTGACTACTTCTTGTTCCCAAACCTGAAGAAATGGCTTGGTGGAAAAAGATTTGACTCCAATGATGAAGTCATCTCGCAAACAAAGGCCTATTTTGAGGACCTCGACAAATCATATTTTTTGGCAGGAAAAAAAAATTGGAGAAGCGTTGGACAAAGTGTATAGAGCTCAAGGGAGACTACGTTGAAAAATAAAATGATTTATTTATCAAAAAATCTGTGTTTTATTCCAAAAGTCACGGACTTATTGACCCGCCCTCGTATATTGTATTAGTATTTGTACCTACAAATACTAATACAATATAGGGGTTCAGAAAGCGCGGTAAGCCATCGGTACCTTACAAATGACTATGTCACTCGAATGACTTAATATAAACCATTTACGTTAAAAAAAGTAAAAACCGACTTCATAAACATAGAACGAATAAAATAACTATCATAAAAAACTTAACAGGTTCTGAAGTCAATGCCAACCTAAGGTTTAACAATTAAAGAAACCGATTTCAGAAGCTGATAAGTTTTTTTTATTAAAGTTATTTTTAGGGTTCTGAAGTCGGTTTTTACATTTTTTTAAATAAATTTATTTTTCCATTTCTAGTTAAATGTATAATTACATAAGCCCAAGACGAACGAAAAGAAGAATCATCAAAATCCGCTTAGAAATGCCGAAGATTCAGTACATTTATGCATATAACTTCGTACGTAAGTTTAATTCCCTGATGTATTATATACTAAAACCTTCCTGAAATTATGTAGATCACGTTAGTTAAAGAATCATCAAAATTGGTTTATTAGTTACTGACAAAATCGTCGACAAACAAACATACATACTTACGGGTCGAATAGAGAACCTCCTTTTTTGAAGTCGGTTAAAAACCCTGAAACTCTGACATTTGATCTGACTCTGACTGTTGCGATTTCGACTGATCTGACTGAATTATGGAGAAAATGAATTTTCTCCATAATTTTATTTTCGTGAATTTTTCCGATGGTTTAATAGTTATTCTGCTATTCGAGGCGGAGACAAATCCAACAAATCAATGATCGTAAAATAGGTCCAGTCGTTCTCGAGTTATAATTAATGATGTAACTATGTTTTTTATAAGATTACTGAACGTGTTTGTTTGCCACTAAGTATTTCTGTAATCATTACTGGAAGCAGTAAGTAATATAAGGTCACAGAAACAGTTTCATTATTAGATTTTGACAAACATCGATTTTGAAACAAAACAAAACAAAAAGGAAAGAAAACAAAAAGGAAAGAAAAATATTTTATTTGGAAAACACAGAAAATACAAAATAAGGAACAAAACTAGCAAAATTAACATTAAAAACAAAAAAAAAGACGGCCAAGTGCGTGTCGGACTACGCACAATGGAGGGTTCCGTAGTGGAAAAGAAATTATCCCAAAAACAAACTTAACATTTTAGTTGAAAAATATGTCCTCCCATACACTGATATACGTCACAGTCAATTCTCCAACTGCAAAAAGTTTGCAATTTTTTTATGTGATAAAATTACAAATTGACAATTTTCGAACTTTTCCCCTTACTTGTGCTGTGAGATCTTGCTTCTTGCCGAATTCCCTAATTCTAGGTCGACGGGAAGTACCCTATAGGTTTTGATTCACTTGTAAAATCGCAAAATATGCGCAAATATGCGACATAAGCGGTTATATCTTTTGATGGCGTTGATTTACAAGTTTGATTTTTTACAGCTGAAAGAGACCATAAAACCGAGTACTTGATATGCATTGCAACTTGATATCTTTACGCGTTCTTCAGAAAATGGGTCTTGACAGACAGACAGACGGACAGCCAAGTGATCTTATAAGGGTTCACTTTTCCTTTTGAGGTACGGAACCGGTGCGACGTCAAAAAGCTCAGCATAAAGCTGCGATATTTAAAAAAAACCGGCCAAGAGCGAGTCGGACTCGCACGCCGAGGGTTCCGTACCATAAAAAATGTGCTATTGAGAGACATCGTTTTATATTTCCTGTAATCTTTATATACACTTCTATCACATAGAATAATTTCAGATTTTTCTCTATGCAAACTTGGGAGAAAAGGGGAGAACGGTATTTTTTTCACATTTTTTTTATCAAAACTCGAAAACTATTCGCCTTAAAAAAAGAAAAAAATTGTTTGAAAATGTGCAAACAGCGCTCTTTCATATTATGCCCCACATGCACTAATAGCCTCACTTCGAATTTTTAAGACCCCCTTTTAGAGCCTGTTGCAAAAAAAAAAATCTTTCTTATTTGCAAAATAGTTAGGCAAACGTCAAACCGTAAATAGTACAATGGCCGACTCACCATTTTACATAATCCAGTAGGCCAATTCTCGTACTGTTTCCCAGTTATTTTACTTTGATTTTGCATCACTGTCAAAATGACAATGATCTTTATCCTCCTTACAATAGGGTTGCTGTTGGGTTGCTGCTATCAGAGGTAAAAAAATAACTGTGTAAAAATAACTTTAATTAAAAATGTTTAAAATCTATTCGCAATGTCATCTCAGCGACAATCAATGTCAACTTGCAAAAGCTTATCAAAAATTTGACAGATTGAGACTAAGATAAAAATGCAAATGTTTTCAAGAATACAGAAAATGCCCTGATATTTTTTAACAGGCTTTGAGGTTCAATATAAACTAGAGCAGACACCGAGAACAACATTGCGCAATATTTTTTGTTTCAAATATTGAACCTCATTATTTACAGGCTAACAAATTGGTGATTCACAAAGTAACTTGAAGTTAGAATCTAAGAAGACAAAGATATCGACCAATATAGTCGCCTTTGAACGCCTCGCGGTTCTTCTAATCCCTTCTCGACTGAAGAGTCTTCAATGTAATTGAAGAAGATTGTGAAAACAGTATTCAACTCTTCAAATACGACTGATTCTAGTTAAGTTGCTACTCCACTGCATTTCTAATCTTCTGGTATTTGACCTAGTTCCGGTTTTTTCTCTCCTCAGTTTAATATTATTGTAAAACTTGACATTTGTGTTGGTAAAGGTTCCATGCAATGGACCTTAACCTTATATTGTACTGGCTGACATTTTATCACTTACGCTGCCATAGAACATTTTTTAAATAAATAAGAATAATTGAAGTATTTGGCGAAGTACGCTCATACCGTACGGCTATCAAGTATCGTGTATCTAATTCCAGTCTATTCATATCATGTAAAAATAAACTTATTTAAATGCACGTAAAATGTAAATTTTAAGTGGAACAATGCTTGTTGATTATTGATCTTGGATTTGCTAAGTGGTTTAGTTCACAAAATCTTAATTGTGTGTAGTACAAACATTAAAATAGTTTGATGCGTGACAGAGGCTTCATATCTCGCAATCGAAATGATTGAGAGATTAATATGGGGCTGACATAACATGACAATATAGGGGTTAAACTAAGATATAGGCTTCAGTGACTATTCACTAAAAAAACCGGCCAAGAGCGTGTCGGGCCACGCTCAGTGTAGGGTTCCGTAGTTTCCCGTCCGTCACAATAAGTGTGTCGCTTATGAATTTAAAGGTGGGTATCCATTATGTTCGCGCTGCAGCAGCGCTCCGCGCTCCTGCAACTGCTCCCGGTAGTGGGTACGTGCGCGAACACGGAGCGTGCAACATTGCAAGCTCCGCGGCAGGCGCTCCGACTCGTGACGGTTTTTAGCGCGAACACAAAGACGAAGTTAAAAAAAATGCTTGCATATACGATTATACTACAAACTTAGTCCAGAAATTATTTTGTACAACTTTTTGTCTTTTTTGTACAAAAACTGTGGTTTCCATCAAGTTCAAAATAATTTTCCTAGAAAGTCCTTATAAAGTTCTACTTTTCAGATTTTTTTCATATTTTCAAAGTTAGAGAGGGGGGGACATATTGTTTTTTACTTTTGGAGCGATTATTTCCGAAATGATTGACATTATCAAAAAATGATTTCATTAAACCCCTATTCATTTTTAAATACCTTTCCAACAATATATCACACGTTAGGGTTGAAATTTACCCCCCCGGGGGTTCCCGCATTGTCGAGGCGGGGGGGCTCAGTAGCCGTGGCTTGGTCACCCACGGTGAAGCGAAGAGGAACCCGAGGAGGGGCCGCTCGTCAGGGCTTTTTCCAGGAAGTCGACGACGTAGCGGCCAACGGGTAGGTTGCGGTGCCGCTTGGGCGACATTGCAACTGAGGCGAGCTGCGATGTCGTATGGGAGGCATCGCGGCTGAGGGTTGAAGGCCGCGGCGGGAGAGGAGTGCCGGTATTGCGGTGCGCCGCTCTCCCTACCTTCCGCGGCCTTGACGGGGTCGCCACCGTCTGATGGCGGACGCGGTGGGGCCGCAGGGGAGGAGGAGTGTCGGTATTTCGTTGGCCGCTCTCCCTATCCTCTGCGGCCGAAAAGTGGTAGGCAGCCGGGCCACTGACCCGACCGGTCGCAGGGGGACCAAGGGTGACTAGACACGGGGTCGTCTGGCGCCCATGTGCTGGTTTGGTCCATGGGGTGGTCACGGTGCACAATGTGTTCTTGTGCGCCGGTGATGGGGGCTGCTCCCCAGAGGAGGGTCCGGTGACGGACAGCCGCGGCGGGTTCGCGGTGAGTGCTAACGCGTGCCCGTGTTCCCGCCACAAGCGGCAGAGGAGGACACCGTGGAGTTTTAGTGGGTTGGAGTCCCACATAACTGCACTATCTCCCCGTGGTAGTGCAGTATGCATGAGCATTTCTCCACAGAAAAAAAAAAAAAAAAAGGGTTGAAATTTAAATAAAAAATCACTTCCCACTTTACAAATAGAGGGGCTACCCTAATAAAACATTTTTTTCCAATTTTTATTTTACCACTTTGTCGGCGTGATTGATAATTACATATTGGTACCAAATTTCAGCTTTCTAGTGCTAACGGTCACAGAGATTAAGCGAGGACGGACAGACGGACGGACAGACAGACATGGCGAAACTATAAGGGTTCCTAGTTGACTACGGAACCCTAAAAAGAAGTTCGTGGTTCGCGCTGTAGTCGCACACGTGTGCACGTAAAAGTTTTGCGTTGTTAACGCTCCCAGTTCGTGTCCCGCGTCCAGCTACTTGACGCGCAGGTTTGGCTTTATTATTTCACTATATCGTCGTTGCGACTTTAAGACCTCTTATGTGTAAAAATCAATTTTGTGAGAAAATCGATAAAAACCGTCGTATCAGTTTTAATTAGCAAGAACATTGGAGATCTTGAAGTTTGTAAACAAATTAGGATTGAAACGTCGTATACACATGAGAGTTTTTGCATTCGATAGAGCTTCAAAATGTAGAATCGGCTGGCGTAAAAAAGTGATTTTGCCAGAAGTGACACATAAGAGGTCTTAAAGTCGCAACGACGATATTTTCCTCTCCATATATTTCCAGTTGTAGAATCTAGGGCTAGAGATTGCATGTAAGAGGATTGTGAAGTGCCGATACGCAGCGCGAGTCTTGGAGGCAATTAGCTACATTCCATACAATTATTTGCATATATATTGTTTCGGGCGATACCGTTTCCACACCCCTAAACCTTTACGAAATGAAACAGTTTTGGTCTCATTACATTCAATACACCTTAATCTAGGTCTGTACGTTTTTCTTTTATAGTAATTTAATTTAATTTAATTAAAAAGACTAAAACGCTCGAGGAAGTTTTCTGTTCAAAAATATAGATATTTAGATGCTAATAACTTATATCGTATGCAATATTTCTTTATAATAAAAAAAACGGACCTAGTTTTTCATTATACCTAGAACATTTCCAAAAAATATGAAAATTAAACTATGTTCACTGGGAGAAAAACGTTATGGCTTTTTGTATGAAAATTTACAGCTTCACAATACTCGTTTCATTTTCGAAAACTACAACACTCCTGTTTTCGACGAAGGGTTAGGCAGAGTTGTATCTCAAGTACACCCACATTTCGTCAGTTAAGTTCCATGTAATAGGAAGCGAGCTTTTTGTCATCAACCAGGCACAAATCTATTCTACGGGCGGGAACTGCTTACATGACTACACAAACGGCGCAAATGGTTTTTGTTTATAGGTAAGGCGAAAGCGTTAAGATAGCCCGCGGAATTTAAATTGTCTTACGTTTTTTGCAACTTACAAGCAGTATTAGGTTGTACGTTGACCAAAATTTAATTCGCGGCCTTAACAAATGTGTATTTACACAATTATAATAATTAAAGTGATCAATACAACTCTTTAAGACCAGGTAATCCTAATGAATTACTATTTCATGAAATCTTGACATTTGACTGCTTGACATTACTGATTCTAATGATTATAATTCTGTAAATACATATTTGTTACGGCTGCGAATCTTAACTTAATACTGACTTGCAAATTGCAAAAACCGTAAGACTATTTGAATTTCGCGTGCTACCCTGACGCTTCCCCCTTAAACAACATTATAATTATAACGTTATATTTCAGAAAGTTCAATGTTTACTCAAAACATCAACATGCCTTAGAAATGGACTTAATAAACGTTTTCATTTTCAGTTACATTAAACAACAAAGTAACATTTCAACACAACACAGTTCTGCTATTAGCTTCGATATATCATTCCCGTCAATCAATCCAGCCGAGGTTATCAATCGACGTATCAATCTATCAATCGCATGTGCTTTAGCTTTTACCAATACGAATAAAAGCACGTTGAATATGAATAAAAGCATATAAACATACCATAGACGAATAGAAAATACCAATCAAATGCGTAGAAGCTAGTAGTCTGTAAACCATCGTGTTTACATTTGTCTATGGGTATGGATACCTTTAATTAGTTACCACTTCTAAAGAAGGTACTTATTAATGATATTCCTTTTTTATGCGGAAGTTATAGGGGGAAAAATGGTTGTGGAAGTTAGATAGGTAGTTGCTCCATGTAAAATAGTGGTACTCAATCAGCTGCAATAGGTTAGACCGGAAGCCGACCTCATTATGGTTGGGAAAAAGCTAGGCAGATGATGAAATAAGTACCTTCAGGAATATTTGTACCGCCAAAATAGTCCGTGAGGCCTTCCTTGCAGAGCTTTTAGTATGAAGCTAAGTTACTTTATTAGGCAGGTATTGTAGTGTTGAGGAAAAAAAAAGAAAATCCAATTTCACCTCTTAATACGTATAATTTCTCTGATTTTATAAAACGAAACACTGATAAAAAGGAACACGCTCATTAAAAAAATGAACGTACAAAAGTATAAAAAAGTACACAAATTTATATAAAAAAGGACAATCACGGATTTTTCTTGGTTAGCGGTTCTAATTAACAATAAAGTGGCCGGATAAGGTTATGCTTTAATACGAAGAGAGTCAAAGAGATCTAAGCGTCCAACCCTATTGAATTCGAATTCATCAGACTGAGTACGCCTAAACCATATCGCACAAATACGTGACTTAGTTCAATAAAAATAATAAAGCATAATCTAACCAACAGTCTATATGGGAATGCTTTTGTGTATTATAAAGTATGCTATAAACTACGCGGTTAAGGAAATTAGTAAGATAAAATAATAGCTGTATACGACGATCGCTTGAACACCCGACGCGAAGTCGGCGTAGGTGAGGTACTCGTGCTGGTGGGAACAGCCCGCCGCTGGTACCGCTGACAGGAACCAAGCCGGCCGATGGGTACCGTACTCCTCTTGCCGGGAAAGTTAAAATATTGGTTTAAACAATTCCCTACACGGAAAACAAACTGTTATAGGCAGAGAATATAAGCCAGGATTCATTTATATGGAGTAGTTGACATAAAAGATCTATCTATCTATCTAGGAGGAGCTCGTGGCTAAGTAATAACAGCCGCACGGGTCAATTCATTAGGTTAAGCTACGCTTGCCGGGGTTGGTCTGTGGATGGGTGACCATCTTTACATACCGAGACTCCTCCGTGCCTCGGAAAGCACGTTAAAGCCGTTGGTCCCGGCTGTCATTCGTGGATCTTTGACAGTCGTTACGGGTCGTCAGAAGCCCGAAAGTCTGACAACCAGTCTTACCAAGGGGTATCGTATTACCCAGTAACTGGGTTGTGGAGGTCAGATAGGCAGTCGCTCTATGTAAAATACTGGTATTCAGCTGCATCCGGTTAGACTGGAAGCCGACTCCAACATAGTTGGGAAAAGGCTAGGCAGTTGACATAAAAGATCTAAACTTACGTGTAGCTGCTTACAAGACTTTCCTAACGGTGAAGCGCCTCGAGCCGTCGGGTTCAAATCCACATTCTATAGAGGGAAGAACAAGACCATATCGATTATAGCGACAATAATGCGAAAAGAAAAAAAAATATAATCATACCGAAAAAAAAGGAAACCCTCGCACACCCTTTCTAATTATTTCCACATTTGACAATGCACTTATATAACGATTAATTTAGAGGTTTTATTTTCATAAAACACACATTGAATGCAAGAAAAATCCGAGTTTGAATGACACGAAAACGTTAACGTCAAAGCTGAGACAAAAATCACTATTCCAATTTCAAAGTTAATAAAAAAGTTGTGAAAAAAACTAAGAATAGTAGTAGAAAAGAGTATTTAATAAAACGATGTTTGAACAGAATTTCTAGAATGCATAATTCTACAGTATGTAGTAGTGTTTCCGTACTAGATAAATAACACCAAAGGATTATATCGCAGAATATTTACTACAATATAGAAAAATATGACAAAACTTGAAAATGTTCCGTCCATAACTGCATATATTATCTGCAACATAAAGTGTACCTACCCAAAATAGAAATAAATAAGTGCTACTTATCTGTTTTCCAATAAACGCAAACTACGATAACTACGTATCTACTCAACAACTTACCAACTAATATTACAAATGCCTCAAACAGACAGATCGGACACTTTCATCTTGAAATCTAATCTGCCACCGAGGTAGGTATATATATTATTATCCCTGATTTCAATTGGACAAAAGAATAGAAGCGTCCGTAATCTCAGCTTTCCCTTGCCCTAACTATATTCTACAAATCAATCTAGGAACAGCTGGCTGACTTATCAGTGGAACTCTATTATACGTAGTTTGAGAAGTATGTACAAAAATACTACAATTTAATTTATACGCCTCGGCACACATATTCTATATTTGGAAATACGAAGGCACGATTATTACAATCATCTTTTATGGCCGGTTCCTAAAAATTACGGAGCGTTATTATACTACTTTACCAATAATGAAGCAAAGACCTATAGCCTTGCATAGTAGAACCTCCCATATGGAAGTAGCTATCACGGGTAAACGTAGCTTACGAATCTATTTACGTATGACATATACGTAAATGGATTCGTAAGCAGTTTGGCTATAAAAAATGCTACCATTGGTAAGCAAAACTATTCATTTTTGTTTATAGGAACCGAGCATACAAACTCAAACCGCATTGTAGGCGCAGATCCACCGCGACGCACGGAGGCCACGCACGTGTGTTAAGCTTCGCTTTGCAAGAAAATGTATGTGATTGTGTCCACTGCAACCCACGGACACGCTACGCATTAATTGACGTCATTAGTACATGCGTGGCTTGCTCGAATATAGCGCTCACGTAGCTCAACGCTGTCACCGCCATGCACGCTGTGCATGCGGTACACACTATACACGGATATGTATATTTTCCCACGACTATGTACAACTGTATCGCAGCAGTTTAGTACGGCCAAAACCGTATAAAATCGTTAGTTTAGATGATTCGGTCAGGAACGTCATAGTTTTATGGAAGTCCATTTCAGCTATGTCAAAAAATAGGCAGATGGTTTTACCACAATATGTCTGATATTATAACTGTCTGCCTCGGAAAGCACGTTAAGCCGTTGGTCCCGGCTGTCATTCTTGGATCTTTGACAGCCGTTACGGGTCCAGTCTTACCAAGGGGTAGCGTATTACCCAGTAACTGGGTTATGGAGGTCAGATAGGCATTCGCTCCATGTAAAATACTGGTATTCCGCTGCATCCGGTAAGACTGGAAGCCGAAACCAACATAGTTGGGAAAAGGCTAAGCAGATGATGATGTCTGATATTATACGAGTAACTGTACATAGTTTTCGTAATTTTATTACGAAAAAAATTGTGTTCAGACATTTTGCGCCTTACATGTGGCGTGAGCGCATTTTCAAAAATGTCAAAAAATTTAACCGATCTGTCTCAAAGCAACCTAATAAAAAAAAAATTGTGTTTTTAGAAATTTTTACTGTCTCCTATAATTCCAAAAAGACAATAGACAATGAAGATATTGTACCTACTGCAGAGTGATTTTGATGATGACGTCAACGATGATGATTAAAAACGATGAAATTTACAGTATTTTTCAAACTTTATCCCAGTTTCCTTTAGTCCAATTTATTAAAAAAAGTTTTTCAATTTCAGTTCGATGGTTTCGGGTCACCATTTTATAAATTACATTATCTGACAATTTGTTCGTTTGGTCGACAGACGTAATGAGTTTTTTAATAATTTTGACCTTTGAAAAGTTGGCTGATTAGTATAGTAAGGTGCAACACTAAAATTTTCTGATATAATTTTTTTCTACATCTGGGCAACTTTTTTCATCATGTCCAACAGTTTTCAGACAGATTGCTAAGTTACCGATCGGTAAAATTTTTCGACCCATTTCAACGCATACGATGCTCACACTTTCTCCCAAAATTTGATTTACAATGCATGTGCTCGTTTTCCAAGCAGCCAAACTGTGTGGAAAGTGCCACTTTTTCGATGGAGCCATAGAAAATAAAAAAAGATGTCTAGCCAAATAACACAATTCGTCG
Organism: Dicycla oo; assembly: GCA_948252095.1. Lineage (NCBI taxonomy): Eukaryota > Metazoa > Arthropoda > Insecta > Lepidoptera > Noctuidae > Dicycla > Dicycla oo. Next base: position 19,774,465 of record OX411728.1, read on the forward strand.
TTCTGAATGCCATCCCATGGCCCGACACTCCTAATATAAAACCCGCTGCCAAACGACCCAAAACAGAACCGATCCCGTCTACTTCACGTGGAGCTGACCATCCTCCTACACCACCCTCCTGTAGTTCGAATTCGAAATATTACACGAACATACTGTAAGCCAGACAATACAATTAGCTGGAAGACCAATGAGTTTTAACTTGAAAATTGTACAAATATAACCTTTAATTTTAATTCGTAATTGAAGGCCTTTTCAATTTTTTTTTCTCACACAATGCATAGTAAAACCTTGTAAAATGATTTTACCTACTTCCCGCACTTGTAGCATAAACAACTATTATTCCAATCAACAGACCAATGTTCACCTGCAAACAAGATTTTCAGATGGCTAGGGGTCTTTTCTGCCTCATTTTTAATTTGCTGAAATGGTCATCTGGGTACCTACGTGTGACGCTACTACTTGTTTCTGAAAATTGTCTACATTCTGGAAATTAGACAGATTGTTATGAAACAGTTCGGTATTTTTTTTTTTTTACATATTGATAACACGGTCAGGTCAGACGTGATATGGAAAATTTCTGAAATTAGAGTTTTTGAAAGACAAACATTTTGGTTATTCTGAATCTAAAAAAATCCTCATTTCAGAAATTTTCCACATCACGTCTGACCTGACCGTGTTTTCAAATATGTCAAAAAAATAAAAATACCGACCTGTTTTATAACAACTGTTTCACGTACCGTATTTGTATTCCCAAATAAGTTTTTATTTGCGAAACATGAAGATTGCCGAAGCGCATAAATTGGGTAGTAGGTAGGTGTACTTTATGATAGGTATATATATAAGACATACATATTGAGTAAGATATATAGATAGACTTTGTCGGTCTTAGGTAGCTACTCAATGGGCACGCCACAATTGCGGCGATAAGTCCCCTCTTTGAGGAGTGGTTGGAGAGGCGTCATGGCACACCCTCACCTTTCGCCTGACGCAGGTCCTCACCGGACACGGATGCTTCGGGAGGTTCCTGTTCCGAGAAAGGCGGGAGGAAACACCCGGGTGTTACCACTATGTGGATCGCCCGGAGGACACGGTGGAGCATACAGTGGAGGTCTGCCCGGCTCGGGCAGAGCACCGCCGCGTCCTCGCGGAGGCGATCGGCGGCGGCGATCTCTCACGTCCGGCCCTGGTACAGGCCATGGTACGGAGCGAGAGTGCATGGGAAGCCGTCACCTCCTTCTGCGAAGCTGTAATCCTCGCGAAGGTGGAGGCTGAACGCGTGAGGGAGAGGCAATCTTTGCGCCCTCACGCCCCTAGTCGCCGCAGGAGACGCCCTGGGCGTCGGGAATCGGTAGCCGATTCCCGGCCACCGTAGGCGCGGCGCGGGCTTGCGGATGGCGAGCAACGGGTAGCTCGCCGTCCGGTAAGGACCAGGCTCGGGTCGATGGCGCGTTGTGTTCCACGCGCGCCTCAAAGAGATGTCAGCACTAGCTGAAGGGGTCCGCTAGGGCCGATGGCCGCCAGGGTTGCGGGTTGTTGGAAAGAGTTACCGTGGCCTTGGCACAGGCAACTGAAGGAACACGGGTGGGTTTTAGTCAGTAGAAGTCTGACACGAAGTTATTTGATGATTTCCCATCCACAAAAAAAAAAAAAACAAAAAGGGTAGCTACTCAATAGGAAAGTATACTTCTCAATTTTCGTAGAGTAATATGACAAATTGAGAAGTATATGTTCCTACTGAGTATAGGTTATCCGAATTGTCGGTAGATACGTCATAATTTATTGAGAAAATGAAATGTATGCCTACTCTCATATCGGATTATATTCTAGAATTTGTCTGCTTCATTTCGTAAGATAAAATCCTAAACAAATACATACAGTATTTACGTACCCCATTTATACATACTAGATTTCTATGTCAGTTGAAGAGAGAGAGCAAATACATAATTTGGTAATATTATCTTCATTACTTACTGTCTAACCTTTCGGGGAGTAAAGGCATGATGCCATGTTAGTTGAGAAAAAGCAGCCATTGTTGGCTTGAAGTAATCAGATGAAAAAGCAGCCATTATTGGTTTAAAGTAATCAAAACAATTCACAGAAACACACGACAAATCTTTGAGAAAAAATTTCTTATAACTTCAATTTTTATCTTGACTCTAACCATTTTGTAAATTTAACATGTCCTATCTAAAAGAACCGGGTGATCAGGACCCTCCTACCTAAGACACCTTTCTCTATTTAAGTTTGTGCATGTTAATACTTTTGCCTGTAATATGATGTTGAGATAAATAAAGATTTATGATAATGATTTCAATAAAAATACTTGTATGGAAAGGTACCTAAAGCAATAGGCAAAGATCGTCAGACCGCAAAAAAAAAAGATTAGAAAAGATTGTCACAATACTAAAAAGAGTAAAGCTAAGTAATAATAAACACAAATCGTATTACCCAAGATTTATTCAACTAATTCCTCAAGTACTGAAACTGATAGTTTTAGTTTCGTGGTCACATATTGAATTCCCAAACTATTGAAACTCTAACTTCGGACAAGATAAATCCAATGATACTCCATTTATCCCATTCCTTGGGTCATTTTGTGCGATAAAATACTCATACATACAGTTTTGGCATAGTTGAATGAGTTTGAATATATTCTAAATCGTTGGATAGTAATAAATCTACCATATCACGAACCTTGGGAAATATATCAATCTTTCACGTATGTCGGTCACCATACATCTATAGTTTCCTTCCTTTCCTTCCTTCCTTTATTATGACACGTAAGCATTTTTATAGTTTTATTGGTTGTGGCAGTTTGTGGTTATTGTCATATTTATTGCGCGAGAATGTTATGGGATAAAATATTATTTTTATAACCTTGTAAGAGTTATGTGAATAGACTTTCATATGTAGGTAAGTGGAACACATATTCAGCTGCACCTAGTTAGACTGGAAGCCGACCCCAACATAGGAAAAGGCTAGGGAGATGATGATGACCATAGTCCAAAATATGTCCACGACCCATGACTCTTTAATCTATGGACCTTCAAACCATGGCAGATAATGATCGTAACATTACGTCATGATCACATACAAGAATGTAATAACTTATACTATACAATACAATAATAATTATTATGGTGGGTTTTGGCTTTAGCTATAAAACATGTCTTTATTTAGCCATGAAACGTGAGAGGCAGACTAAGTATTAGATTAGTATTGCTAGTATTTATGCCTTGCCTAATTTTATGGGATACTTGTCTTCTAAATTAAAAGCCTGTCAGTGAGGGAATTTTATTTTGGTACTTGGGGAGGCTGTTTACAAAAGAGATGGAAAGATTAATGAACATGTGTAAAAGAGAGTGAATGTGGGAAATAAAGTCCATAAATGCTCGACTGGCTTCACAATTCGTTGGCAGATGAACAGGGTAAACTTATTTTTCAGGAGAGCGATTTGAAGTTTTTAAATCAGTATATTTTTTCCATTTCTATAAGTAATTGGTTTTTAAACTTCCTTTATTGGTAAAGTTTTTGTTCACTTCATGACTTTCTCAATTTTGCTTTAGTAGGACTATATTTTTAGAGGTTAAAAATCATAAATTTTGAGTTAGTACTCTGCACCCTAATTGCGTAACACATTATCAATCGGAATTTGAATAATTTTGAAGCAAGTTTCTATTCCATTGCTTCATATGCAACGTAAATAACGCAGTGAATGTTGTTGAACTGTCAAAATGAAACAGATTCCGATTGATAGTGTGTTACGCAATTTTCCCGCTGTTTATCCAAATGAACGAATCGTGTGCTGGTGCCTACGCCCGGCCCTCTGAGATGCTTTTTATAGGATGCTTTTCGGTCTCGTTGGTGCACGACTTTTTTTTTTTTTAATATAATTTAGTTTTTTGATTGTGTTTTTTACCCGACTGTCAAAGAAGGAACCAATATGTTTTTCGGGCGTATCTTGTATATTTGTAAATTTATTACCTCGTATCTACCAACGGCTGAATGGATTTCGACAGTTAAGGTATCGTTGTATTCGTATTAAAAACCTAAGATAGGTGTTTGAAAACAAAAACAAAATGGTGGATTTTTGACGCGAAATAGTAATACGTTGATAAAAAAATTAACCAAAACCTGTTGAGTACAAAAATATATATGTTTAAATTTAATTAGGAATATCAAATTGTTCAATATTGGTTAATTAAATAATTGATAAATATCCATAGTCCAATCATAGTATTTAAAACGAAACAAATAAATTGTATATGACTATATATTATGTAGGTATTATATCTGGAAATACAAAATATTAATAAAACTAAAAAGATTGAAATAAAAACAATATAAAAAAGCCCGACTACACTAACACTGAACTGAAAAGAGAAAAACAAGCATTACCTAATAATCTATTGAAGTTTGGTATCGCAAGCGGAGACAAACCAATAACCTGAAATATGGTGTAACTTTTGTTTGTCCCCGCCTGCGATACCAAAATTCAATAGATTATACGTAATGCTCGTTTTTCTCTTTTCAGTTACATGTGTTAGTATAGTCGGGTTTTTTTTTAATTTTTTTTTTTAATATTGTTTTTATTTGATCTTCCTGTACGAGTCCCAATAAATACTTTTTCTTTCTTCTTTTTTAAGTGAATGTTGGATATGGCAAAAGAAGCAAGACTCGCAGCCAGCGTGGGTGTGTATGAACGTAAACGAAGCAAAAGGATTATTAAAGGATCGTAGCACTTATGCGGAAGTTATAGGGGGAATAATTCACTGGGTTGTGGTAGTTGCTCCATGTAAAATACTGGTATTCATTCAGCTGCAATAGGTTAGACCGGAAGCCGACCTCATTATGGTTGGGAAAAAGCTAGGCAGATGATGAAATAAGTACCCTCAGAAATATTTGTACCGCCAAAATAGTCGGTGAGTCCTTCCTTGCAGAGCTTTTAGTATGAAGCTAAGTTACTTTATTAATTAAGCAGGCATTGTAGTGTTGAGAAAAAAGAAAGAAAATCCAATTTCACCTCTTAATACGTATAATTTCTCTGATTTTATAAAACGAAACACGATAAAAAGGAACACGGTCATTAAAAAAATGAACGTACAAAAGTATAAAAAAGTACACAAATTTATATAAAAAAGGACAATCACGGATTTTTCTTGGTTAGCGGTTCTAATTAACAATAAAGTGGCCGAATAAGGTTATGCTTTAATACGAAGAGAGTCAAAGAGATCTAAGCGTTCAACCCTATTGAATTCGAATTCATCAGACTGAGTACGCCTAAACCATATCGCACAAATACGTGACTTAGTTCAATAAAAATAATGAAGCATAATCTAACCAACAGTCTATATGGAAATGCTTTTGTGTATTATAAAGTATGCTATAAACTACGCGGTTAAGGAAATTAGTAAGATAAAAGAATAGCTGTATATGACGATCGCTTGAACACCCGACGCGAAGTCGGCGTAGGTGAGGTACTCGTGCTGGTGGGAACAGCCCGCCGCTGGTACCGCTGACAGGAACCAAGCAGGCTGATGGGTACCGTGCTCCTCTTGCCGGGAAAGTTAAAATATTGGTTTAAACAATTCCCTACACGGAAAACAAACTGTTATAGGCAGAGAATATAAGCCAGGATTCATTTATATGGAGTAGTTGACATAAAAGATCTAAACTTACGTGTAGCTGCTTACAAGACTTTCCTAACGGTGAAGCGCCTCGAGCCGTCGGGTTCAAATCCACATTCTAGAACACGACCATATCGATTATAGCGACAATAATGCGAAAACAAAAAAAATATAATCATACCGAAAAAAAAAAGGAAACACCCGCACACCCTTTCTAATTATTTCCACATTTGACAATGCACTTATATAACGATTAATTTAGAGGTTTTATTTTCATAAAACACACATTGAATGCAAGAAAAATCCGAGTTTGAATGACACGAAAACGTTAACGTCAAAGCTGAGACAAAAATCACTATTCCAATTTCAAAGTTAATAAAAAAGTTGTGAAAAAAACTAAGAATAGTAGTAGAAAAGAGTATTTAATAAAACGATGTTTGAACAGAATTTCTAGAATGCATAATTCTACAGTATGTAGTAGTGTTTCCGTACTAGATAAATAACACCAAAGGATTATATCGCAGAATATTTACTACAATATAGAAAAATATGACAAAACTTGAAAATGTTCCGTCCATAACTGCATATATTATCTGCAAAATAAAGTGTACCTACCCAAAATAGAAATAAATAAGTGCTACTTATCTGTTTTCCAATAAACGCAAACTACGATAACTACGTATCTACTCAACAACTTACCAACTAATATTACAAATGCCTCAAACAGACAGATCAGACACTTTCATCTTGAAATCTAATCTGCCACCGAGGTAGGTATATATATTATTATCCCTGATTTCAATTGGACAAAAGAATAGAAGCGTCCGTAATCTCAGCTTTCCCTTGCCCTAACTATATTCTACAAATCAATCTAGGAACAGCTGGCTGACTTATCAGTGGAACTCTATTATACGTAGTTTGAGAAGTATGTACAAAAATACTACAATTTAATTTATACGCCTCGGCACACATATTCTATCTTTGGAAATACGAAGGCACGATTATTACAATCATCTTTTATGGCCGGTTCCTAAAAATTACGGACCGTTATTATACTACTTTACTAATAATGAAGCAAAGACCTATAGCTTTGCATAGTAGAACCTCCCATATGGAAGTAGCTATCACGGGTAAACGTAGCTTACGAATCTATTTACATAAGCCATATACGTAAATGGATTCGTAAGCAGTTTGGCTATAAAAAATGCTACCATTGGTAAGCAAAACTATTCATTTTTGTTTATAGGAACCGAGCATACAAACTCAAACCGCATTGTAGGCGCAGACCCACCGCGACGCACGGAGGCCACGCACGTGTGTTAAGCTTCGCTTTGCAAGAAAATGTATGTGATTGTGTCCACTGCAACCCACGGACACGCTTTTTTTTTTTGTGGATGGGAAATCATCAAATAACTTTTCCCGCTCTGGGTGGAGCGAGAGGGCGTGTCAGACTTCTACTGACTAAAACCCACCCGTGTTCCTTCAGTTGCCTGTGCCAGGGCCACGGTAACTCTTTCGAACAACCCGCAATCCTGGCGGGCATCGGCCCTAGCGGACCCCTTCAGCTAGTGCTGACATCTCTTTGAGGCACGCGTGGAACACAACGCGCCGTCGACCCGGGCCTGGTCCTTACCGGATGGCGAGCTACCCGTTGCTCGCCATCCGCAAGCCCGCGCCTACGGTGGCTGGGAATCGGCTAACGATTCCCGACGCCCAGGGCGTCTCCTGCGGCGACTAGGGGCGTGAGGGCGCAAAGATTGCCTCTCCCTCACGCGTTCAGCCTCCTCCTTCGCGAGCATTACAGCTTCGCAGAAGGAGGTGACGGCTTCCCATGCACGCTCGCTCCGTACCATGGCCTGTACCAGGGCCGGACGCGAGAGATCGCCGCCGCCGATCGCCTCCGCGAGGACGCGGCGGTGCTCTGCCCAAGCCAGGCAGACCTCCACCGTATGCTCCACCGTGTCCTCCGGGCGATCCACACAGTGGTAACACCCGGGCGTTTCCTCCCGCCTTATCCGGAACAGGAACCTCCCGAAGCAACCGTGTCCGGTGAGGACCTGCGTCAGGCGGAAGGTGAGGGTGCCATGATGCCTCTCCAACCACTCCTCAAAGAGGGGACTTATCGCCGCAATTGTGGCGTGCCCAGCACTGGGTTGCGACAGTCGCATTCTCCATGTCACCATAAGATCCCGCCAGAGCTCTGTCCGCTGTGCCATGATTTCTCGCGGCAGCGGAGTAACGCCCCGGCGTTTTGCCTCCTCGCGCCACTCCCATGTGTATGCGAGGACTTTTGCTTCCAGATCCCACGGCGGCAATCCGGCAAGGAGGCTCGCCACCTCACCGGAGACCGTGCGGTATCCCCGAACTAGCCGGATGAACCCACGGACACGCTACGCATTAATTGACGTCATTAGTACATGCGTGGCTTGCTCGAATATAGCGCTCACGTAGCTCAACGCTGTCACCGCTATGCACGCTGTGCATGCGGTACGCACTATACACGAATATGTATATTTTCCCACGACTATGTACAACTGTATCGCAGCAGTTTATTACGGCCAAAACCGTATAAAATCGTTAGTTTAGATGATTCGGTCAGGAACGTATAGTTTTATGGAAGTCCATTTCAGCTATGACAAAAAAATAGGCAGATGTTTTTACCACAATATGTCTGATATTATAACTGTCTGCCTCGGAAAGCACGTTAAGCCGTTGGTCCCGGCTGTCATTTTTGACAGCCGTTACGGGGCCAGTCTTACCAAGGGGTAGCGTATTACCCAGTAACTGGGTTATGGAGATTCCGCTGCATCCGGTAAGACTGGAAGCCGAAACCAACATAGTTGGGAAAAGGCTAAGCAGATGATGATGTCTGATATTATAACTGTACATAGTTTTCGTAATTTTATTACGAAAAAAATTGTGTTCAGACATTTTGCGCCTTACATGTGGCGTGAGCGCATTTTCAAAAATGTCAAAAAAATTAACCGATCTGTCTCAATGCAACCTAATAAAAAAAATAAAAAATAAATGTGTTTTTAGAAATTTTTAATGTCTCCTATAATTCCAAAAAGACAATAGACAATGAAGGAATGGTTTCGGGTCACCATTTTATAAATTACATTATCTGACAATTTGTTCGTTTGCTCGATAGACGTAATGAGTTTTTTTTTAATAATTTTGACCTTTGAAAAGTTGGCTGATTAGTATAGTAAGGTGCAACACTAAAATTTTCTGATATAATTTTTTTCTACATCTGGGCAACTTTTTTCATCATGTCCAACAGTTTTCAGACAGATTGCTAAGTTACCGATCGGTAAAATTTTTCGACCCATTTCAACGCATACGATGCTCACACTTTCTCCCAAAATTTGATTTACAATGCATGTGCTCGTTTTCCAAGCAGCCAAACTGTCCGGAAAGTGCCACTTTTTCGATGGAGCCATAGAAAATAAAAAAAGATGTCTAGCCAAATAACACAATTCGTCGTTCTGAATGCCATCCCATGGCCCGACACTCCTAATATAAAACCCGCTGCCAAACGACCCAAAACAGAACCGATCCCGTCTACTTCACGTGGAGCTGACCATCCTCCTACACCACCCTCCTGTAGTTCGAATTCGAAATATTACACGAACATACTGTAAGCCAGACAATACAATTAGCTGGAAGACCAATGAGTTTTAACTTGAAAATTGTACAAATATAACCTTTAATTTTAATTCGTAATTGAAGGCCTTTTCAATAAAACGTTGTAAAATGATTTTACCTACTTCCCGCACTTGTAGCATAAACAACTATTATTCCAATCAACAGACCAATGTTCACCTGCAAACAAGATTTTCAGATGGCTAGGGGTCTTTTCTGCCCCATTTTTAATTTGCTCAAATGGTCTCCTGGGTACCTACGTGTGACGCTACTTGTTTCTGAAAATTGTCTACATTCTGGAAATCAGACAGATTGTTATGAAACAGTTCGGTATTTTTTTTTTTTTTGACATATTGATAACACGGTCAGGTCAGACGTGATATGGAAAATTTCTGAAATTAGAGTTTTTGAAAGACAAACATTTTGGTTATTCTGAATCCAAAAAAATCCTCATTTCAGAAATTTTCCACATCACGTCTGACCTGACCGTGTTTTCAAATATGTCAAAAAAATAAAAATACCGACCTGTTTTATAACAACTGTTTCACGTACCGTATTTGTATTCCCAAATAAGTTTTTATTTGCGAAACATGAAGATTGCCGAAGCGCATAAATTGGGTAGTAGGTAGGTGTACTTTATGAAAGGTATATATATAAGACATACATATTGAGTAAGATATATAGATAGACTTTGTAGCTTTGTAGCTGACTTAGGTAGCTACTCAATGGGCACGCCACAATTGCGGCGATAAGTCCCCTCTTTGAGGAGTGGTTGGAGAGGCGTCATGGCACACCCTCACCATCCGCCTGACGCAGGTCCTCACCGGACACGGATGCTTCGGGAGGTTCCTGTTCCGGATAAGGCGGGAGGAAACGCCCGGGTGTTACCACTGTGCGGATCGCCCGGAGGACACAGTGGAGCATACGGTGGAGGTCTGCCCGGCTTGGGCAGAGCACCGCCGCGTCCTCGCGGAGGCGATCGGCGGCGGCGATCTCTCGCGTCCGGCCCTGATACAGGCCATGGTACGGAGCGAGAGTGCATGGGAAGCCGTCACCTCCTTCTGCGAAGCTGTAATGCTCGCGAAAGAGGAGGCTGAACGCGTGAGGGAGAGGCAATCTTTGCGCCCTCATGCCCCTAGTCGCCGCAGGAGACGCCCTGGGCGTCGGGAATCGATAGCCGATTCCCGGCCACCGTAGGCGCGGCGCGGGCTTGCGGATGGCGAGCAACGGCAAGCTCGCCGTCCGGTAAGGACCAGGCTCGGGTCGATGGCGCGTTGTGTTCCACGCGCGCCTCAAAGAGATGGCAGCACTAGCTGAAGGGGTCCGCTAGGGCCGATGGCCGCCAGGGTTGCGGGTTGTTGGAAAGAGTTACCGTGGCCTTGGCACAGGCAACTGAAGGAACACGGGTGGGTTTTAGTCAGTAGAAGTCTGACACGAAGTTATTTGATGATTTCCCATCCACAAAAAAAAAAAAAACAAAAAAGGTAGCTACTCAATAGGAAAGTATACTTCTCAATTTTCGTAGAGTAATATGACAAATTGAGAAGTATATGTTCCTACTGAGTATAGGTTATCCGAATTGTCGGTAGATACGTCATAATTTATTGAGAAAATGAAATGTATGCCTACTCTCATATCGGATTATATTCTAGAATTTGTCTGCTTCATTTCGTAAGATAAAATCCTAAACAAATACATACAGTATTTACGTACCCCATTTATACATACTAGATTTCTATGTCAGTTGAAGAGAGAGAGCAAATACATAATTTGGTAATATTATCTTCATTACTTACTGTCTAACCTTTCGGGGAGTAAAGGCATGATGCCATGTTAGTTGAGAAAAAGCAGCCATTGTTGGCTTGAAGTAATCAGATGAAAAAGCAGCCATTATTGGTTTAAAGTAATCAAAACAATTCACAGAAACACACGACAAATCTTTGTGAAAAAATTTCTTATAACTTCAATTTTTATCTTGACTCTAACCATTTTGTAAATTTAACATGTCCTATCTAAAAGAACCGGGTGATCAGGACCCTCCTACCTAAGACACCTTTCTCTATTTAAGTTTGTGCATGTTAATACTTTTGCCTGTAATATGATGTTGAGATAAATAAAGATTTATGATAATGATTTCAATAAAAATACTTGTATGGAAAGGTACCTAAAGCAATAGGCAAAGATCGTCAGACCGCAAAAAAAAAAAGATTAGAAAAGATTGTCACAATACTAAAAAGAGTAAAGCTAAGTAATAATAAACACAAATCGTATTACCCAAGATTTATTCAACTAATTCCTCAAGTACTGAAACTGATAGTTTTAGTTTCGTGGTCACATATTGAATTCCCAAACTATTGAAACTCTAACTTCGGACAAGATAAATCCAATGATACTCCATTTATCCCATTCCTTGGGTCATTTTGTGCGATAAAATACTCATACATACAGTTTTGGCATAGTTGAATGAGTTTGAATATATTCTAAATCGTTGGATAGTAATAAATCTACCATATCACGAACCTTGGGAAATATATCAATCTTTCACGTATGTCGGTCACCATACATCTATAGTTTCCTTCCTTTCCTTCCTTCCTTTATTATGACACGTAAGCATTTTTATAGTTTTATTGGTTGTGGCAGTTTGTGGTTATTGTCATATTTATTGCGCGAGAATGTTATGGGATAAAATATTATTTTTATAACCTTGTAAGAGTTATGTGAATAGACTTTCATATGTAGGTAAGTGGAACACATATTCAGCTGCACCTAGTTAGACTGGAAGCCGACCCCAACATAGGAAAAGGCTAGGGAGATGATGATGACCATAGTCCAAAATATGTCCACGACCCATGACTCTTTAATCTATGGACCTTCAAACCATGGCAGATAATGATCGTAACATTACGTCATGATCACATACAAGAATGTAATAACTTATACTATACAATACAATAATAATTATTATGGTGGGTTTTGGCTTTAGCTATAAAACATGTCTTTATTTAGCCATGAAACGTGAGAGGCAGACTAAGTATTAGATTAGTATTGCTAGTATTTATGCCTTGCCTAATTTTATGGGATACTTGTCTTCTAAATTAAAAGCCTGTCAGTAAGGGAATTTTATTTTGGTACTTGGGGAGGCTGTTTACAAAAGAGATGGAAAGATTAATGAACATGTGTAAAAGAGAGTGAATGTGGGAAATAAAGTCCATAAATGCTCGACTGGCTTCACAATTCGTTGGCAGATGAACAGGGTAAACTTATTTTTCAGGAGAGCGATTTGAAGTTTTTAAATCAGTATATTTTTTCCATTTCTATAAGTAATTGGTTTTTAAACTTCCTTTATTGGTAAAGTTTTTGTTCACTTCATGACTTTCTCAATTTTGCTTTAGTAGGACTATATTTTTAGAGGTTAAAAATCATAAATTTTGAGTTAGTACTCTGCACCCTAATTGCGTAACACATTATCAATCGGAATTTGAATAATTTTGAAGCAAGTTTCTATTCCATTGCTTCATATGCAACGTAAATAACGCAGTGAATGTTGTTGAACTGTCAAAATGAAACAGATTCCGATTGATAGTGTGTTACGCAATTTTCCCGCTGTTTATCCAAATGAACGAATCGTGTGCTGGTGCCTACGCCCGGCCCTCTGAGATGCTTTTTATAGGATGCTTTTCGGTCTCGTTGGTGCACGACTTTTTTTTTTTTTAATATAATTTAGTTTTTTGATTGTGTTTTTTACCCGACTGTCAAAGAAGGAACCAATATGTTTTTCGGGCGTATCTTGTATATTTGTAAATTTATTACCTCGTATCTACCAACGGCTGAATGGATTTCGACAGTTAAGGTATCGTTGTATTCGTATTAAAAACCTAAGATAGGTGTTTGAAAACAAAAACAAAATGGTGGATTTTTGACGCGAAATAGTAATACGTTGATAAAAAAATTAACCAAAACCTGTTGAGTACAAAAATATATATGTTTAAATTTAATTAGGAATATCAAATTGTTCAATATTGGTTAATTAAATAATTGATAAATATCCATAGTCCAATCATAGTATTTAAAACGAAACAAATAAATTGTATATGACTATATATTATGTAGGTATTATATCTGGAAATACAAAATATTAATAAAACTAAAAAGATTGAAATAAAAACAATATAAAAAAGCCCGACTACACTAACACTGAACTGAAAAGAGAAAAACAAGCATTACCTAATAATCTATTGAAGTTTGGTATCGCAAGCGGGGACAAACCAATAACCTGAAATATGGTGTAACTTTTGTTTGTCCCCGCCTGCGATACCAAAATTCAATAGATTATACGTAATGCTCGTTTTTCTCTTTTCAGTTACATGTGTTAGTATAGTCGGGTTTTTTTTTTATTTTTTTTTTTAATATTGTTTTTATTTGATCTTCCTGTACGAGTCCCAATAAATACTTTTTCTTTCTTCTTTTTTAAGTGAATGTTGGATATGGCAAAAGAAGCAAGACTCGCAGCCAGCGTGGGTGTGTATGAACGTAAACGAAGCAAAAGGATTATTAAAGGATCGTAGCACGTGGAGCTCTGTAGTTTCTGCCTACCCGCATGGGGACAAGGTGTGAGTTTATGTATTTATGTAAACGAGACAGAGATGATAGGTAGGTAATCTCTTTTCTGAAAACCCTTTTTAATTACACATATCCTACAATAACTATTATCACCTCAGCCCTCCACTTCGGATTATTAGCATATCTATATGCCTGTTATAAGTTCCATAAATACTTGAATAGGGAGCGAGCTAAATTCAATTAACACAGCCTAACCTGGAGTCCGAATCCAGGACACTACATTCAGCAATCGCGCGTACGAAAACATCAACGAGACAGGCAGTTTTTAATTAGAATTCTGGTAAATCTCATGTCAATAATGTCGAATGTCGAATATAGCATCAAGCCTGTTCCGCCGAAGGGTTCGGCATAGGTGCGCCTATAGTACAACCATATTTTATTTTCTGAACTGTTATCTGCTACTGACTTTTGGCCGCAGGACGTGGTGTTCCGTCGCTTCCGCGGTCAAGTTCCACAGGACAGCACAAAGTCAAGCTAGTGCAAAGTGAAGTGCTACTAACATAGTCTTACGACTTATTTAATAACATAACATTTTCTTTATAAAAATTTGTATGTTTAGGTTAAGAGTTAAGGTATTCGCCGGTAAGGTATTCCGGTAAGGAGCAGGCCCGGATTGACGGCGCATTGTGTTCCACGCGCGCCTCGAGGAGATGTTAGCACTAACTGATGGGGCCCGCTAGGGCCGATGCCTGCCAGGGTCGCGGGTTGTTTGAAACAGTTACAGAGGCCCTGGCACAGGCAACTAAAGGAACACGGGTGGGTTTTAGTCAGTAAAAGTCTGACGCGCCCTCGCATTTCGCCCAGAGCGGGAGAAGTTATTTGATATTTCCCACCCAAAAAAAAGTATAGGTATAAGTATTTTTCTATGGGCCTATTTCGCCGGAAATCAAAGGTGTTATTATTATTATTATTATATTTGGCCAGTTATGTTTAAGTCCCATTTAATAGTGGTCGAATTTCGAATGGTTTTTGTGATTATGGTCAACCGATCACAACACTGCAGCGGTCTTCAAATTTACGAGAGTCTACCGGTTTATACTTGTAAGGCCCTTTGAACATACACGTTTTTCTTGCAGTGAAAAACTACAGCCTATTCGCCGTGTAGAGGCACGGTCATCAGTGTTGTATGGATTACTATGGAAGTTTGTTGACAGACACGTTTTTTCTACGGCGCAGTTTATACACTGCCTAAAGAAACCATGCCGTGTACAACGGGCCTTATGCGGATGAAACTGTACAAGTTTCAAATACTAGTTACAACCCATTGAAACTTTATGTAGGGCACCACAAATATTGTCAGAGCGTAATGTATATCCTAGTAAAGTTTCCTTCTTGGAACATTTACATAGTTACTGATAGCTCGTTTTAGTTACAGTTCCAATAGAGATGGGGCATTCGATTGGGGTAGCAAAAGTAACTTATGGTCTAATTTGGAGGCAGGAATATAATAAATTATATTATATTCCTGCCTCCACTTGTTGGAGATGCCGTACCAATAGATAAAACATGATTTTCTTTTCTTTTCCGATAAACAACGCACTTAACACCGCGCCTGTATTCCCGGAATGGTTCGGCAATAGTACTTACACCGATATAAAACACGGATACGGATTACGGATTTTTTTGTACCTTCCCGTTTCTTTTTCTTTCATTGAAGAAACCGTGAACAATACAAGCAATATTTGCAAGCAATATTGTTTCAAAATTGGAAAAGCTTGGCATTTGTCTATGGTACATGAACATTTTTTCTCAAACGTTACGAAGGAAATTCGAAAAGTAATCTGCACAAGTGAACACTTTTCTACCTACTTAGTATCTGAAATAAAAATACAATACCTATTTATTCAAAAACATTCGAGAATGGTAGAATTTAAATATTCAAAACCAATGAAACTACTATCTACTATTTGTACATATTCGTTTTATGCAATTTTAAAATTGGAAAATACTTTCAGTTTTAAAAAGCTTCTTGTGAATGGAATTTGAGTGGTCTATAAAAATGTACCGTACGTAGTTGCTTGTAGAACACCACTCGCCTTACCACATATTCACATTGAATACTGTTTGCACAATCCCAATTCAACGAATAAAGAAGGAAGTTATTTTGAGTCTCCAAACTTGAAGCTTTGAGTTTCTGCACAGGACGTTTCAAGCTTTTATTAGGTATTGTGTGGATAATAACGCAAGCAATGTCTTCTAAAAAGTTGATAAATCTTCGGCAGTCGTGTCGGGTAGTGAAGCCTGACAACTTACCAGAGGGTATCGTGGTTCCCATGTACCTAACAACTGGGTTGTGGAGGACAGATAAGCAGCTACTCCATGCACGTGTAAAATAATAGCTGCATCCAGTTAGACTAGAAGCCGACCCCAACATGTTGGTAAAAGGCCCGGCACATTTTTTTCATAAAAACTACTTATACCTAAAATGGTCTCTATATCTAATAAGAACTGGCCAAGTGCGTGTCGGACCACGCATAATGATGGGTTCCGTAGTTGGGATGAATTTATCCAAAGAACCAACTTAACATTGTAGTGGAAAAAGGTGTCTCCTATTACATTCCAACTGTCATTGTACTCATGAGACCAACCCTGAAATAGCAAAAAAATCAGCTGTTCAGTACATTTTGACGAATTATGCGAACATAAATGTACTGAACAGCTGATTTTTTTCGCGATTTCAGGTTTGGTCCCATAGTAAAAGTTGTTCATAATGATGAGTACGATGATCCCTTAAGAGGTTATTACACACAGAGGTTATACACAGCGTTATTGGTAAAACACCAATAGGTGTTTTACCAATAACGCTGTGTACATACACTCACGTCTTATTCCCATGGGGGTAGGCAGAAACTTCAGAACGCCACCTGCTACGATCCTTACATACTCCTTTTGCCTCGATTACGTTCATACAACGCGCCCCGGTTGCGAGTACTACGCACCTGACCTTTCTGAAGAACATCACCAATAAGGTATATGTGACTTTCTAGGGCGTCATCTCCCGATGTTTCCACTTACATCTGCCTAGTCGCCTTTCATTCATCCTCTCAACATGACCAAACCATCTAAGTATACTCTTTTCAATTGTTGTCACTACATCTTGGGGGTCAATCGCCTCGAAGGGAGCCAGTATTCATCAAGCTGGTCTAAATTGACGATCATTCAGATGCATCTACCCCGTACGGGCGGTAAATGATGGGTTGCACTGTGTTGTTGTGTGGTTGGTGGTTGTTTACACTCGGAAATATCTTCTTTTAAATCGCACCATGGCCTTATCACATTATTCCTCAGCCTATCATTCATACTCACACCACACATGCTTCGCAAGGAACGCAATCTTTCTATATATTATAGAAAAAAATCCTATAAATTGAAAAGCCTAATTCAGTTTTATAGAACCTCCCCAAGTCCCATTCCCAATTAGAAAATCCAATTGTATTCGGGCAGAAGGATTTTATATTCTCAGCAGGTGAATTTTTCACACGAATGAGAGAAGAATAAATCTTGAAATTGTGAAAACAAGACTATTACAATAATTGAAGCGATTATACGAGTAAGACGGATTCTGATACTAAAAAGTTGAAATTACTTCACATAAATCTCCGAAGAAAAATCTGTTTAGCTAAATAAAATCATGTATAGATCATGAAACTTTGCATACAAACTGAACTAACTATAAAGCAGGTCTTGTTTTTTTTTTTATTATTATCACCATTTTAAAAGAAATTGCCTAAACTATCGGAACTATCGGAAATCATCAAATAACTTCTCCCGCTCTGGGTGGAGCGGGAGGGCGTGTCAGACTTCTACTGACTAAAACCCACCCGTGTTCCTTCAGTTGCCTGTGCCAGGGCCACGGTAACTCTTTCGAACAACCCGCAACCCTGGCGGGACAACCCGCAACCCTGGCGGCCGACTGCGACAGCCGCTCAGTCTCGCTTCGGCTTTCGAACGGAAGAGCTGTGTCGTTTGCGCTCAGTACAAACTAATATGAACACATGATAAAGAGTGAGGTGGCGCGGGGAAGTGGGAGCGAAATTAGAATTTGAGCTGAGGTTGTATAGGCTCTTAATCAAAAAAAGATATATGCTTGTGTACACTTTACCAGTATTTAAAGCAATTAAAATAGTAATTAACTCCAAAAAGGTTTGCAGACCCTTCCAATACTTTAGAGGTTAGAATCGACTTGGGAGTTTGAACCATTTTTCAATATCGTTACCAATAATAGGCAAAACGATTACTTCCACGTCCGCCTAGCCTTTTCCAACTATGTTGGAGTCCACTTCTAGTCTAACCATATGCTGAATACCAGTATTTCAAATAGAGTGACTGACAATCTGACCTTGACAACCCAGTAACTGAGTACCCGTAACGACTGTTTAAGATCTACGAATGACAGCTGCCCAACGGCTTAACGTGCTTTCCGAGACACGATGGTGTCTCAAAATTAGCTTATGGTTGACATGAATTACTGTATCTAATAAATCCACTTTATCATCTCATATTTAGGTTTATAACCTAGAATGGATCCATTATACAGGGTTATTTGTAAAACACTAGCAACCTCTCAAGGGGTCATTGTACTCATCATTATGAACAACTTTTACTATAGGACCAAACCTGAAATCGCGAAAAAAAAATCAGCTGTTCAGTACATTGCATAATTCGTCAAAATGTACTGAACAGCTGATTTTTTTTTCGCGATTTCAAGTTTGGTCCCATAGTAAAAGTTGTTCATAATGATGAGTACAATGACCCCTTGAGAGGTTGCTAGTGTTTTACAAATAACCCTGTATAATGGATCCATTCTAGGTTATAAACCTAAATATGAGATGATAAAGTGGATTTATTAGATACAATAATTCATGTCAACCATAAGCTAATTTTGAGCCACGGAATTATTAGATCGTTCTATGAAAGATAGTATTTTTATCCGCCTGTCCGGATGTTAGTGTTATGCTACAAAGCGGCTGGACCGATTAAAATAATCTTTTTTAAGATGTTTTAATAATTGTTGTCATAATTATTCGAGGCTAAATGATAACAGTCGCACGCATTGATCGAAGGATATGCCACGCTTGCCGCGACCGGTTTGTGGATGGGTGCCATTTGTTACATATCGAGACCCCTTCGTGCCTCGGAAAGCACTTTAAGCCAATGGCCCATTCTGTCATTCATAGAACTTTGACAGTCGTTACGGGTAAACAGAAGCCCAAAAGTCTGACAACCAGTCTTACCAAAGGGTTAACCGTAACGCCGTAACTTCGTGTTAGCCAGTAACTGGGTTGTGGAGGTCACATAGGCTAGCTCTATCTAAAATACTGGTATTGAGTTGCATCCAGTTAGACAGAAAGCCAACCCGGAAAAGGCTCGGCAGATAGGTAAATTGTTGTCATAATTTTATTGGACAGAACGTAAACCGCACTTTTAATGTAACGAATATGATCACTTGATCTTAACCAACTCATTATGGCCACAAAGTCGTAATACGTCGACATATCGACCGTCCCTATTAACAATGTCGGTTCTGCAGGGAGACTACTGTTGTTGTGTAGTTCCTACTGAACAATGGTCTTTTTCGCAGAACTGATATTGTTAATATCATAAGGATTCTTTTTATCGTTAGGGCAAACTTTGAACTGCCCTCAGTTCCAAGTTTGTTTTGACAGTGAATATTTTTTTTTAAATTGTAATTCGGTTTATGTAATAAAAACTTTTTAGCAAAAAATAAAACCGACTTCTAAAACAAAACACTACAAAGTGAAAAATAACTTTAATTTCGGAAGTCGGTGTCTTTCGTTTTGTATTTTCGTTTTTTGCCACCGACTTCCGAAATTAAAGTTATTTTTCACTTTGTAGTGTTTTGTTTTAGAAGTCGGTTTTATTTTTTGCTAAAAGAATTTATTTTTCACTTTTTAGTTGTGGAACCTACCCCACACAAATTCGAATACATAATTGAGCACAATAATTAGCCATGTAAATAACAGTGATAGGAAGTTATTAAAACATCATCACATCATCCATATAAAATAAGTGGGAAATATACGCATTATTGAAGCTAACTCAAAAACTCCCCAAGCAAAGTTAATAAAATTTATATGGGACCACCTCGGAGGTATACCCTTTCAAACAAAAAAAGAATTTTCCAAATCGTAACAAACACAACGTAATCGCGTAACAAACATACAAAAAAAAAAAAAACAAAAAAAAAATACAGACGAATTGAGAACCTCCTCCTTTTGGAAGTCGGTTAAAAAAGTGAATATTGGTAAAAATGTATATCCGACATTGTTAATAGAGACGGTCGATATGAGACGACTACAATTGATTTATTGCAGTAATTCTGACGTTATTGTTTTGTTTACGTCATAATAGTAGGTATATAAACTAATTTGAGCTTTGTGACTATTACATCATTCTGTAAAACGGATAGTGAAAATTATATTTATTTGTGAGTTAGGATGTTAGTGTTATTCCTCGAAACTGCTGGGCCGATTAAAATGACCTTTTTATGGGATTTTAATTGGTGTTATAATTTTATTTTATTATGTAGACACATAGAATTAATTTAACCCATTTAAAGCATTTTACTCATAAACCAAAAATACAGTCTGAAAAAATTTCCAACAGGTATCTGTCGCGGCCAACTGGTTTGATTTGCCGTTTAGTTAATCGCCTAGCCTTTCAGCTATAGGTTATAGCTGTAGGTTGTAGCTATAGGTTCAGTTATAGGTTAGGTTGGAACTGTGACAAACCACGCCCAAGCTGAATAGGTCGCAGTAACTAAGTCAGGGCACAACGACCAAATAGGTTAGGTTAGAACTGAAACCAAACGCGTGCGAGCCAAGCGAGTGACGCAAGCGGTGCCGCGGCAGCGGTCCGCGATCACTACTTCCAAAGGCTAGGCGGTTAAGAGGATTGAGAAGCTGTAAATTTTCATACAAAAAGTGATAACGTTTTCTCCTCGTAAACATAGTTTAATTTTCATAATTTTTGGTAATGTTGTAGGTGTAATGTAAAACTAGGTCTGTTCCTTTTTATTATACAGAAATATTGCATACAATGTAAGTTATTGGCAATTTGGTAATTAAATATCTATATTTTTGACATAAAAACTTGCTCGAACATTTTTTTTTTAATTAAATTGAATTGAATTACTAAAAAAGAAAAACGTACAGACCTATTATAAGGTGTATTGAATGTAATGAGATCAAAGTTGTGTCATTTCGTAAAGGTTTAGGGGGTGAAAACGTTATCGCCCCAAACAAAATTTATGTAAATAATTGTATGAAATGTAATTGCCTTCAAAACTCTCGCCGCGTATCGGCACTTCACAATCATCCATATCCACAAGCTTTTTATCGGCATGTACGTAGAGGTGTAGTTGAACGTTCAGTGTACAGCTCGAGGCACTCAACAAACAATCACAGGGTAATGTAACAATCATCAGGATTGGCAAACAGACACAGAATGTTTTTAAGTATCTACCTTCTAACTAGGATGATCATCATCTTCCGGTCGGTGCAACGTTTTCTTATTCCATCCTCACCTGTCAACCGTCACGATATCATTCCCTCCCTTTTCTTTCATATCATTCCTCACACAAACCATCCTTCTATTCTTTGGCCTTCCTTTCCCTCTCTATCCATCAACATTTATATTCATTACTATTTTAGTCACCTGCGTTTCCTCCCTCCTCATCACATACCCATACCAAGCCAAACAATTTCCTTTCAACTTTTCTGTCACTGGCGCCACAGACGATAGAGGTTTTTTGTTTTTAAAGTTCCAAACGCAGACCAATTATTGTACCTTCTTTAAAATAAATAAGAATACCATTTTTGACATTTATGTCATTTAGATTAGATTCAAACTACATAGATTTTAAACATTTTCTCTCAGTTCATATTCAATCAAAAAGTTCAATCTCAATTCGATTTATTTTTATAAGTTTAATAGGTTTTTTCAATTCAAAGTCAAATCGTTTATTTTAAATAAGCACTAAAAAGTCACTTGTGACCGTCAAAATTTAAAAGAAAATAGAATTCATTCTAGTTGCCAAAAAAAGGGTAGTTTCTCTGTAGAAAACTCCACAGTTACTCTTTTAAAATGTTGTACCATACAATATTTTGTATAGGTACATTAGTTAACGCTTTAAAGGACACTAACGAGGCAATAGAAGTTTTATTGTTATTCCTGTACCAGAATAGGTTTTGAATAGCATTGTTTTCTTCTATAACCATAACTCCAGTAAAGCCAAACAAAATGCGGTATAAAGTTTATCACGTTACGTGTGTTTGATGACGCAATCTGATTCGTCGTTCGATCACGTAGTCGAACACGAGAAATAACGTTGATTGATATAATTTTCTCGATTAGAATCTGTTGGTTCCTCCCTAAGGGAAGTTAAAAAGATTGGACTTGTTGGTTTTGTTGACGGTAAGTGAATATTATAAGTGGGTTCTTGTGGGAATAGTATTTATTGTCCTTTTCGTGGCAAAGGTTTCTAATCTAAACAAGATGTCGATAAAGATAGGGCTTTGTCTTGATACTCAAAGGTAAAAAGTAGGCGTTTCAAACGTTTCTGGTTATTAGCAGAAGTAAGTACTTATTTATATAATTATAAATAGTCCATAAAGTGTCTTATAATCTAGCGACCCGCCCCCGCTTCGCACGGTTGTATTGGCTACCTGTCAAAACATCGAGATTAATGTATTATACACATAAGTATCTAATACACTTCAGAATACATTCTTTAAATGATGTGGAAACCGCATC
Source organism: Dicycla oo (assembly GCA_948252095.1). NCBI lineage: Eukaryota > Metazoa > Arthropoda > Insecta > Lepidoptera > Noctuidae > Dicycla > Dicycla oo. Next base: position 19,797,132 of record OX411728.1, read on the forward strand.
AAAATCCATTGTGTAGTTTAGAAGATCTAAGCGATCACACAGACAGATGCAAAAAACAACTTTGTTTATAATAAATTAGTTCGTAGAGTTTCTTACCAATAAGTAAATACTGTACATTTCTGCCGCGGCCTGAAAAAGGACGAACGTGAAAATGTAGGCCAAGACGAAGCCGAGGCACACGTACGTGAGTATATCAATGTCTGGTTTTGGCCAAGGCTTGTATAGTAGGTACTTTTCTAAATTCTCACGCGCCAATGTGTTCATTGGTTTCTTTTTACTATAAAAGGCTCTGTTTGCAAGCCAAATCGAAATTTAAATAAAATCTTTGATAATTTACCTCCTTTGTTGCCAAGTGTTTAAGTAAAAAGTTCTTTCAGATACGAGTTTTCATCGTAATTTATTCGGCCGCTAAACACGACAGATATGGATTTTCATACTAACATTGCGGGCCCCCTGCTCCTCGCATGTATTTGACTAGTACACCATTTTCGATTTATCGTCAAAATAATGCTTAAATTTCCAAGCATGTTTGAGAAATAATACATTACTGCCGTGGCCTGCAAAAGGAGCGTTGATGGACGAATGTGAAAATGTGGGCCAAGGCACACATACGTGAACCCATCAACGCCTGGTTGCGACCAAGGCTTGTATAGTACTTTTCACAAATATTGCGTGGAAATTAAAACTAAGAAAATGTATTATAATTTCCAGAATCAATAACGAACAATGATATTTTGTCACGCACCAATGAGGAGCCACACGCAAAGCTATGTGTAGATGTCGCTGTAGTCGACCGTACCTTGTTTACCTTTCGTGACAGTAGTGTGACTGCTATTTATGAGATTTTAAAATATATTTCCACTATAATATGTACGCGTTTATGACTGTGCGTCAACTAAAAGTTGAGCTCCGTATAAGGAACGCTGCAACTGCCGACAAAAAAGCCGATTTGATTGAAAGGAAAACACTTAAAATATTTAAGGTTATGATTGTTTGTGAGCCTTTTTCCATAAGCCACGGACTAACATTCCTATTTTTTGTTTTATATATTACTTTTATATGTCGAAACCAAAACTTTGGTGCTGACTGCGACATCCAAGACGACACCGCATACCTATGTCCACCTTCTAATACATTCATAGACATAAATGCAGATACTCCTTTACCAATGATTAACAGACAGGTAATACAGGAATATTTTGAAAACTAAGTACCTATATTGGTTAATTAAATCTTTAGAAGAATTCTTTACTACATACATTAGTTAATATAGTATATTTTATGACACTTTTATTTTGATGACAATAATTTTATTTTATTAGATAATAATATTGATTCTTTTGTTTTATAGATATAGTACGCAGCCTAAAGGACGGCTTCATTACTAATCTAATCCTCTTCTGTGAAATGCGCAGCAGATAATTGTGCAGTACTACTTGCCTTAAAGTTTTTAATACGTAACGCCAATTCCCATTGTTGTCTGCCATTACTTTCTTTAGGAAACAAATGTACTTCTCTGTTTTTACAAGTTAACACACTACATTGTGGCATTTAGGACAAAATTACGGAAAATAGGAAAGATAAACTTATTAGATTGCAAAAATCCATACGATTTGACAGCTAATATATAAAAACAAGGTACAGTCGATTGTGCGCCATCTATCGTGATAAAAAGTTAGTTTTCCTCCCCATTTGTTAATTTGTTTCTTTTTTACTTTAAACAGCTCTATTTGTAAGCCAAATCGAAATTTAAATAAAATCTTTGATAAGTTACCTTCTTGGTTGCCAAGTGTTGAAGTAAAAAGTTCGTTCCATTTTTAACTTTAAATTACACGACAAATATGAGTTTTCATAGTAATTTATTCGGCCGCTAAACACGACATACATATGGATTTTCAAATATACACAAACTAACATTACAGCATTTTCAATTTATCTCGAAGAAGGTTATCAAATTAATGTTCGAATTTCGAAGCATGTTTGAGTATAATACTTTTTTTTGGTTTTATCAGTTATTGATTGTCATGTCATGTGTTATTGAACTATGCCCGTTTTTACTAAATGGGTAGCATTTAAACGCAAATCAAAATATTACTTTTTGTATCCAAAAATAATCCGAATTCCAATCAAAATTACTAATTGCACAGCAAAATACTCAACTCAAAATATAACTAAATAAGAAACAATTTATATTCGTGGCGCACCGCAATAAAGTTTTTTTATTAATGCGCTAATAAGGACTAGCGCACATTAAACCTTATTACCTTACCTTTTATCATTCTTGAGAAAACAAATTATTTTAACTTACCCTTCGTGCCCTTTGCTCGCTCTTGCATCCTAGAACGGAGCTCCTATTTATGTGTAAAGGGTTTAAAGTAACCTAACCAAACGTCCTCGGAGTTAATATTAGTCGCCATGTCATTTTGCTATGAGTCTGAGTATTATGTATGTACGCTCTGGTTAATTTGCTGTGCAGTCAGTATTTTTTTGATGTAAAAAAGTATATAAATGATGGAAATAAATTGATAGGTCATTGTTTATTTGATGTGCAATTAATAATATTCCTTACTAAACTAACTAATAATAAATGTTGTCTTCCGTATGCCGTGGATTTTTCTCAATCCCTATTTTAAATCTGTGTAAGACTAAAATAAATACCACGTGTTTCTGTGATAGTAATTCAGGTGGGCTGAAACATTTTTTTGTTTGAGTTAATAACAACATTTCTGAGAAAAGGAATGTTTTCAAAATTGCTAACAACCGTTTGATTAATTTTAGGAATCATTTCGGACTAACCTTTCGAATTTCGAAAATATAGCATCAATCAATCTGCCTAGCCTTTTGCCAACTATGTTGGGGTCGGCTTCCAGTCTAACCGGATGCAGCTGAATACCAGTATTTTACATGGAGCGACTGCCTATCTGACCTCCACAACCCAGTTACTGGGTAATATGATACCCCTTGGTAAGACTAGTTGTCAGACTTTCGGGCTTCTGACGACCCGTAACGACTGCCAAAGATCCACGAATGACACCCGGGACCAACGGCTTAACGTGCTTTCCGAGGCACGGAGGAGTCTCGGTATGTAAAGATGGTCACCCATCTACAGACCAACCCCGGCAAGCGTAGCTTAACCTGATGGATCAACCCGTGTGGCTGTTATTACTTAGCCACGAGCTCCTCTCGAAAATATAGCATGTTATTTGGAAAATATAGCATAACACCTGCAGAGGTGGACGCTTAGTTTGATAAATACTCTGTCCGTTTTGAAACTTTAACTTTTAATACTCATATATTATGCTCTCTCTGTATCCATCATTTGCCTAGCCTTAACGTTAAATAAACGGCTACATAATTTCCCTCGAGAACTAATTATAGATACTGGGTAATCAACATATCGGTAATGTCGTGTTGATCCCCAAAGGGTTAAGCAGGGGTGAAGCTACCAAAGTTTATATAGCAATTTTCATAATACGATCAAAGTTGGATTCAGTAAAGGTTGAAAAACTGATATCCAGTCTAATATAGCGCAGTATGGACAATAGTTTTTAGTAGCACCTGTTGTAAGGGCGTATTCATGTAGAACGCTGCTAACCGGCGCCGATATGCCAGCACTTTTCGGTGCTGCCAAATCAGCGCGAACCGGTGCCGACTAGTCGGATAGAAACTCGTCAACGCTTATCGGCAACAGTTTGCGCTGATTTGGCAAAAAGTATGAAAACTGCCTGCGCCGGCCAGCGTTGACCACCAGCGCTTGTCTGCACCGAGAAGTGCTGGCATATCGGCGCCAGTTAACAGCTTTCTACATGAATACACCCTTAGATAGTAGGCGCGCCGGATAGTTAGCGACTATCCATTATCCTACTATCCGTATAGGTTCTTCCCCTTACACAAACCGATCTCATCTAGATCTTAAATATGATTGACGTGTAAAAGTGATTGTACAAATCTACTTACAGAACTTACCTAGCTATAGCCCTATAACATGGAAACTGCAGATTGTGAAAAGGGAACAAGGGTGTCACTGTTTAATTAGAAGTCAGAATGGTTTCGTGGATCCTCGATAATTTAGTTAAAACGTGTGCGGTCATTTGAGTGAGGTTCAAAGTGAACTTTACAGAATAGCACGATAGATTGTCATCAAATTCGATACCTTTATGACGTGTTGATTAGTCTAGAATATCTAGATCGAATATAAATGCTACTAATATACTATAATATTCCTTCTGGGACGTTACCTGGTTACATATTTCTTTTATACTATAAATATTTTTTTTTTTTATGGGAATTAAATATCGATTACCTTCAGCAACGGTAACATTGGAAGCAGACCCTCACATTCTTGGAAAAATACGAGAAGATTCCGGGTTGAAAGAAAAACCAAAGAAAGATCGTTTGGTAAGTACTAGGTATGTATTTTTATCTTCCGAGAGTTTTAAATCACCGGAAAGAAAAAGTGTAGTGTTTATATGCACGTCAGAAGAATATCTACATAAAAATAGAATGATGATCGAACGCTCAGTGACTTTTTTTGTTCAATCTGGAGTGTTGTCAGTGACTTTTTTTTTTCAACGTTTAGTGGAGTGATGTCTAGCTTCTTAATTCTTAAAATTTTTATATTATGACGAACAGGAATTTTAAATATTTAAATAAATTCTAATGGAAACTGTGAAAGTATCGATCTATTATTTTTTTAGGTAAATCTGTACCTTGTTTTTGCGAGAAGCATTTATGTCTACGATGAACCGAGTTGATTGATTTATTGAGGCAGAATTTAGAAAATACGCGTCGGGTGTAGCAATTTTACTGGAATGCAAAGGCTAAATTATAATCTAAAACACAAAAAACCTGCATACCTAGATAAGACTAACCTAGGTTTTACTGTATTTCCGGCTGTATGCCTATAAATTTGTAAAGTTAAATCCACTACGGCCAGTTTTTTCAGTTTTTTTATTAATGAAAGTACCTACAAGTACCTACCTAGATTCTTAAAACACTCTTGCCTCCTAAACATACAATTTCAAATGTTCCTTTAGTTCGAATTTAATAAAAATATTCTTACAAAAAAAATACTTTTCCAAGTGCGTTTCACTGAACGTGGCAATCCCAATGCAAAGTAGGCCAAGTGCAAGGACAAAAAGTGTAAAGAAAAAAGAAAGATGTTTTCCTAAACATGTTTATTTTAAATACTGTTATAGTACGCAGTGTAGCCACTATTTATTCTGCATCTGGTCTGTAGTTGAGACATGTTTATTGATATTTTCAGTGATAAAAAACGAAATGTGGATATGACTGTCAACTGTGGTATAAATTGCTATGAATTTACCAATGGGTATGGTGATTTGCAATAAATTGTAAACGGATGAGTATATTTTATCTGTTGACGAAAGGTATAATAGTAACATGTTTTACGAAGTTGTAGGTAAGTACCACCTACTCACAAGTTTTTTCGTGAATATTTTCACAATTCCGTTTTTACGTAGCAAAATTTACTAAAATTAACAAAATATACGACGCAGTTTTAAAATTACAAATTCCCAAATCCTAACAAATCAATAATTCCAAAAATTAATTTTAAATCGTTTCTGACTTTGTTACTTACCAAAAGTCACGTCAATTACGAAGCATTAAAATTTTCCGAATCGCCGAGTCCGTGATCTCGTTCGCATCATAAATCATCTAAAGCCAACAAAATCTCCGCACTTCAACCAAAATAGCAATTAAAGTACTTTCAATTAATATTCAGTTACGAGATCATAGATTTAAATATGTTAGTACAATTTTATTGTACTGATATTATTTTAAAAGTTTTTTAAAACTTCACTCACTCAACAACACGCACGCACATCACTGTTTTAATAATATTCCAATTTAATTCTATTTAACTTTTTATCTTTAGAATACTCCGTAATATTCCGAATTTAAATTCAATTACATTCGATATTTTCAAATAAGAAGCGAAGACTCGCTGCGTTCAAAGTTACGAACCTTCTGACGCGACAGTATGGAGGCGGCCACGCGGCAGAGTCTCACAGAATAGACTGGAGAGTTAGCAACCCGTACTCGGTACAATACGGGACTTATGCGCATGGTTAGGGACAGAGATAATCAGGGATAAAAAGCGAAGAAAAACAGGGAAGGCTTTCACCATGAATGCATCTTTTCTATTGTGCCAGTGCGGTGGTAATGCAAGGCGGCTGATTAGCCGAGCGTTGTTGCCAGCCGTTTGCAAAAAAAAGAAAAGTTTTCTGCAAAATTCCTTTGCCAATAATAAATCAGGTCATTACATCAGAAGGTTAGATAAAGTTTGAATGGTCGGGCGTTGACTGAAATGGCGGTAATGATAGTTGAAAACTATATTGATACATTTAACACTTTTAAAAATGATAGATGACATCATTAGTGTACGAATGTAATCGAACTGTCAAAATAAAGTGTAAAACTTTAAATAAGTATCGAAAGAAAAATGTGCACTATTTGTTTAGTTTTCATATATTTTCTGAGAGTATGAAAGTGCAGCTGTTTCTGAAAGAATTAGTACTTATTGAACAGGAGTGCCTGAACTTAGTATGGTGCACGATTTATGAGAAGATAGAACTTGATAGTTTTTCGATAGTTTCCTATGTTATACTTGTAAAAACTTGTTTACTCATACAATCATGAAACGCAAGTTATTTTTGACGTGAAAACGTCTTTTCGCTCGGTGTACTGGTTGGTGGTAAGTTCAATATTATTTTGTGACCTACAAAAACATGTAAGATTTCAACCGCTAATAACTACGAGACTGTTAATGCTAGAGGTTTAAGATAGGTCATATTTATAACATGTTTAAGGCCGGATATAATTTACGTGTGACGTCACATTGCGAGAGTACGCTCATGCGCGCGACCCGCTACTTTTCACAATGTGTCGAAATATCTATTCGTATAGCGCAAAAACGTGTTTAGGTAGTTCAGCTAATCTGGCGTCTTTTTCAAGAGTTTATACTGTACTACCAGGATCTAAAGATAAAAACAAAAATATTGACCAAAATAGGGTTAAAAATGAATATGAAGTTGACAATAGCAAAATAATGTCAGATGTCATCTCATATCGGCCGTAAATTTCCTCAGAAATTAAAAAAAACACAATCGAAGCTTGCATCACAAGGAATGCAATGAGCCTAAAAAGTCTAGTTCCAAGCAAATACAACAGCTACGGCAGTGACAGAAACTGTAAGAAAGTCTGTTGCAAATAGCAAAAAAGTTTAAGATGTCGTCTCATATCGGCCGTAAATCTGCTCAGAACTGAAAAATCGGTGAAAGCTTACTTTACAAAAAATGGAATGATCGTAATAACTCTAGTGTCGAGCAAATACAAAGGCTACGGCAATATTGGAAACCTTAGTAAAATTTCAATCACAATTCACGAAAACTAACGGCGTGGACTAGAACTGCGTCTACTAATTATTTTTTTAGCACGGAAATATAAAATAATTACCCAATAAGAATGTTGTACTGTAGATAGGTATATCCTTGAAGTAGGTAGAAGTTTTAAAGGAAAACGTTGACGATAGATGATTAGATGGGCCTATGGCTAAGTAATAATAGCCGCACGGGTCGATCGATTAGGTTAAGCTAAGCTTGCCGCGGTTTGTCCGTGAATGGGTGACCAAGACCCCTCGCAGAAAGCATGTTTTAAGTCAATGGTCCCGGCTGTCGTTCGTGGATCTTTGACAGTCGTTACTAGTCGTCAGACGCCCAAAAGTCTGACAATCAGTCTTACCAAGGGGTATCGTATTAAACAGTAACTGGGTTGTGGAGGTCAGATAGGCAGTTGCTTCATATAAAATTCTGGTATTAAGCTGTATCTGGTTAGACTGGAAGCCAACCCCAACATAACTGCGAAAAGGCTAGGGAGATGATTGATGATTAGTTTACAGAGTTTTTCAGACAAAAGATAGGAAGGCATACTTACATAAATACCTAGCTCACCCAGCAGTATATATACTTAGATATTATTCTATCCTGTTGACATTATGCTTTAGTGGTTCTTTTATAAAAAAAAAAAAAAAAAAAAACTGTGGACTAAAGAAAAATTTCCAAATAAAAATACTAGTAAGTACTTAGATAAATCTTCCAATAACCTCTTCTCACAAGCGATGCAAACGAATTCTGAGAAAAAAATCGCAAAAAAATTAAAAATGTAAATTGTGATTTCAATTTATTGTCTTTGGAACTAAAATGAAATTACTTGTGACCTGGATATTTCGAATAATAGATGAAATTAGAGTTATTCTATTCTAGAATTGCTGTGTGTCAGAAAAATATGTTTACTATAGAAGTTATTGGTTCAATTTTGTTGGTGACCCGGAAGTTAAAACTACTCAATTTCATATTACTTTGATAGCATGATTCTGCCCCCGTAAGGCAAAAAGCGGTAACTCAACAAATTAATGCTTCGAAAAATCAGGAAATATGTGAAAATTGATTTCTTGTCGCCTTAATGAAATGAATTTTAAATTATTTCTAGTTAACTAAGTACATTGTGTTAAGATCCATATTTACTCGTATTACTGACATATAAGAAAAATACATTTTTGTACTTTTGTGTGTTTTTTAGGGTTCCGTACCTCAAAAAGAAAAAAACGGTACCTTCATAGGATCACTTCGTTGTCTGTCTGTCAGTCTGTCAAGACCCTTTTTCTCAAGAACTCGTAGAGGAGTTGAAATTAATATCAAATACGTAGGTCTACGGTCCCTTGGACCTCTAAAAAAATCAAGCTTCTAAGTCAACGCAATAAAAAAAACGGTTATCTAAGCGACCTATTTTGTACACATAAATCAAAACCTATAGGGTACTTCCCGGTGACCTAGAATAATGAAATTCGGCAAGAAACAAGGTCTCACAGCAAATGTAAAGGAAAAAGTCCATAAATCGTTAACTTGTAGTTTTATCACATTTTTTTTGTGATTAAAAACTTACATTTGCAGTTGGAGAATTGACCGTAACGTATATCGAGGTATGGGAGAACATGTTTTTCAACTACAATGTTAAGTTTGTTCTGGATAAATTCATCCCAACCACGGAACCCTTTATTGTGCGTGGTCCGAAACGCACTTGACCGGTTTTTTTTTTATGTATGTCTACCGATTTCTCCGTCAATTGTGGACCGATTTTGAAAATTCTTTTTTTGATTGAAAGGGTATGCTTTCGAGGTAGACTAGAGAAAACTTCCTCGAACGTTTATATTTTATTAAATTAAACTTAACTGAATTACTAAAAAAGAAAAACGTACGGACTTAGATTAAGGTATACTGAATCCAAAGTTGTCTCATTTCGTAAAGTTTTAGTGGGGAGAAAACGTTTTCTCCCGAAACAATATTCCCAAAAGGAAATGGAGGTAATTGTCTCCAAGACTCGGCGCCACATATCGGCACTTCACAATCCTCTTAAGTAGTCGACCTTAATTAGCATGCCTTTGAACGATGGTTAGATTTTACTTTAGCTTTAAACACATTGAAAGGCAAATCTAGCAAAGAAGACGGTAGCTTGTATTAAAAGGATATATCAAGCCCAACAAATGAGTTATGGACCTTATGACGCCGGTGAAATGGAGCACGTAATTAGTCCTTATTTCTGGAGTTAACATTGCGAATATCACTGTTTTTAGTGTATAAATGTATATTTTGCTAAATATACGATATATGTGTAAACTATTGGCGAAGATGAATTGTGATGCCACCGTGAGAATACCAATATCTTTTATAAAATCTCTCAGGGAAGCTCTGGCACCTAGCTGGTAAATTGCTCGTACAGTTCGTTTTTGAAGAACAAATATATTTTGCATGTCAGCGGTTTTGCCCCTTAGCAGAATACCGCAGGGCATAACGCTATGAAAATTATTCGTCGGGGTCATTACCCCGTGGCCACGACCTACACGCGAAACAGGTGACGCTCGCACGTGTCTCTAGACGCAAGACACGTCACAAGACAAGTCGTATCGCTCAAGGCCGTCAAAAAAAAACATAGACATGAATGGACCGACTTCCCTTGCTCCTTCTCCGAATGAAAAAAACCGTAAAGCCTGGTGTAGGATAACAGGCTTAAATTAGTTCTCCCTTTTATAAGGAGCTGTACTTATACCAAAAGTATCGCTGGTACTTTATTATTGATTAACAAGCATGTTATTAGTTGACTCATGAAAAAAACTTTCAAGAGTCGTCTGTGCTATTAAAGCACAGGTTGTGATATAACGAACAAGCTATATAGGTCATTTGAAGTCTAGATTTTCATGGCATGACTCTCTTTTGTTTAGACCCTTAAACGAATTATAATTTTTTTCTTTTTTCCTATCTAATCCTACTTATCATTTTTGTTGTGATTCCGCATACATCCCTAAACTCTTCAAAGTGAGAGTGAACCGGCTTCTTCTGGGTAAGCTCACTCCTAGAGTCACGAGCAAACCCATCTCAAATAAAAAAATAAAAACTTATAATTTTTGTAGTATCCTTACTTCGTATCCTCACATTTGTGTATGTCTGTTTGTATAAGTGGAGAATAACTTATCCGATTTATTTTGGCTTACACATTGTGGGGACCGGAATATGTCCAGAGGCACCGTGACAGGCTAAGGCGAAGACCGTGGGAGGAGCTTGACAACAGAATTATACGCACTAGCTCATAAAAAAGAATACAAGGTCTTGGGCCAGTAGGTCAGCACAAAAATCGATTAACACTGTTACTTTTACAAATCATAAATAAATTGACACAAAACGATTCTATAATCTGCTTTTTAGTATTTCATGTAATGGCTAAGAGCTATTTTTTTAATTGTTACCTCTGTTCCGATTCAATAAAGCATTTTGCTCAAAATTAAGATTTAGAAAACTAAAGTGTTAATCGACTTTTGTTTCTGACTGTACCTTTATTATACATTTCGTGGTTTGGCCTGCAATGGGACAGTATAGACTAAAAATAAAAAAGTTCACGGAGGGAAACGCATCGGTTTAATTGAGTGAACTTATAGTGAAAATCGTTAAATCTATCAACTATAAGTCCACTCACTATAATCATACCTAGGGTTCACGGGCTATTTGTATTAAGCGACATCTTGGCCGATATTGAGTTATAATATGGTTATAATCTATCTTTAAACTGAGATAGACACTACTGATTCTTAACCCTCGATAGGCCACTTTTTCGTAAAAATATTGATACATTTTTTTACAATGTTTTTATTCCCGAGCAATGAAATTTGAAATGCTCTCCTGTAAAGTTCCAAAAATGTCGCTTAATACAAATAGCCCGTGAACCATCGATGTGATAATTGATGATTTCTTACACAACATAGTCGGCTTTACGAGTATTACAAAACAAGGTTTATCTTTAGACTCAGGTTTAAAACATCAGCTATTTATAAAATTTCGAACACTATTCCAAAAAAATGTTCTAATTACAAAAACTGAAGTAGAACCCGCGTCTAAGTTGTCAATTTTGTATTAAGAACTAACAATATTCCGTGTTCTGAATAAAGATTATAATACAATAACGAGTTCAACGGTTTGGGCTTGGAAACTCGTTTTGTTATAAGATGGTATGTATTTACAACGCATAATCTTGTAACATATTAACATAACATCTTGCCTAAAACCCCCGTAGGATTAGGCAGAGGTCTACCTATACTACATCCACATATCGCCAGTTAAGGATAGGTTCCATGGGGCAAGCCTATTGCCATCTACCGGGCATAAATCCAGACTCCCGGACTCCAGGCTGCTACTGTGAAATTCCTTTCCTTTTTTTCTTTTAAGTGGCAAATCATCAAATAACTTCTCCTGCTCTGGGCGGAGCGGGAGGGCGTATCAGACTTCTACTCGCTAAAACCCACCGTTGTTCGTTCAGTTGCCTGTCTAAGGTACAGGCCACGGTAACTCTTTCAAACAACCAGCAACTACTGAGAATCTCTTACCGAAAAAACCCAATAACACTTTGACTGACCTGGGAATCGAACACAGGACCTCATACTCAGCAGTAGCGCTTGCGACCACTAGACCATTGAGGCAATTATGTTGTGTAACCAAAAAGTGTAGGACCACGCACAATGAAGGGTTCCGTAGCTAGGATGAATTTATCCCAAGAACAAACTTAACATTGTAGTTGAAAAACATGTTCTCCCATACATTCCAACTGCAAATGTAAGTTTGTACGCACAATATTGAGAGATTTACCATGTTATTTTAAGACCATAGACTTCTTATAAGTTTTCCTGTAATCTATAGGTATAGAACTATTTTCTGTATTTTTTTTTTAATTTTAGGCTCAGTAGTTTCTGAGATAAAGGGGGAATTGTCAATTTTCGTCTATTTTTTTAAATAACTTTAAAACAATTTATTTTAAAATTTTGAAAATAAATATATTTGAAACCCTCACAGTAAGCCCTTTCATTTGATACCACACGGTACAGTTTGCAAAACTTTTTATTTTTTTCATTTTCTTATTTGCCCCCAAAAATTTACCCCCATATTCTAAATGAATTTATTTACGTAACACGTCTGTGTTTGGGTCACTGAAATTCATAAGTGTACCAAATTTCAACTTAATCGGTCTATTACGTAGATTCGGAGCAAATTGGCTGTGACAGACGGACAGACAGACAGATAGACACACGAGTTATCCTATAAGGGTTCCGTTTTTTTTCCTTTTGAGGTACGGAACCCTAAAAACGATGTAGGTTAGGGTCACGTGATGAAGTCTTAAGCTATTGTGTCTCATAAAGGCGGAGATAACATGTCATGTACAGACGCCAGCAGGTCAACCTACCCGAAACTGTCAGATTTTCCCCATCAACCTTGAGTCTAATGCTTTAGCAATAAAGTCGAAAATCTTTTAAAGAAATCTGACAGATTGTAGTAGCTTGATGTGCTGGCGTCTGTACGTAAGCACTGCAAAAGAAGTGCCAATAAAATATTTTTGTGTATCGGCAAACAAGACTGACGATAAAGGTGTAAACAATTGTTGGTGAACCTAATAAAATAATTAAATAAAAATAAAAGGACGGAACCTAAGGAATAGATACATAGTATATTCGATATTCTTCTCCTGTCAAAAGAATCAATTTGTTGGTTGAGATCGATCGATAGTTGAGAGGATAGAGGATAAAATGATTTCTTGAAAAAAAAAAGTGATTCTGCAGATGCAATGTAAGTAACAGAACTTTCAGTCTCAAAACAGTGTGCCTATTAAAAAAAAGTAATACTGTTTATGTCAACTGTAATGTTGCTGTGCTGTTTTTTTTTTTTTTTTCGAGTCGACAATTGAAGTCAACAAGGTAAGTTGATGGATTTATTTAATAGATTTTTAATGAGACATTTATGTTTAATAAAGTTTCTGGTTTGTTTGATGACGCAGGTAGACTTGTCGTATAATCCCAAAAAAAATATGATACGTCAATAAAAACATAAACATTAATAAACAAGTGACCTGTGTATACCTTACATATTGGAATGGTAGTGTAAAGTGTAGACGCGAAAGGCAATTGTTTTCTGTGTTTAGTTTTTACCTTCTTTCTGTACTCCGTGGTTTTTACCAACGGCGACATATACAGCATGCTCCGCCGTGGGTTTGCGCCGCACGGGCACGCGGCGTGGATTCATTTGTTTGACAACGTGGTTCTACATTACCGCTGCAGTACACACGCGTGCGTAGCTCACCGCGGCGCACGGAGAGGCTAAGCACGTGTTTTACCAAGAATTGGTTAATATTCGTGTATAGTGTGTACCGCATTTGAGGAGCTCGTGGCTAAGTAATAAAAGCCGCACGAGTCGATCCATCAGGTTAAGCTACGCTTGCCGCGGTTGGTCTGTGGATGGGTGACCATCTTTTCATACCGAGACTCCTCTGTGCCTCGGAAAGCACGTTAAGCCGTTGGTCCCGGCTGTCATTCGTGGATCTTTGACAGTCGTTACGGGTCGTCAGAAGTCCGAAAGTCTGACAACCAGTCTTACCAAAGGATATCGTATTACCCAGTAAGTGGGTTGTGGAGGTCAGATAGGCAGTCGCTCCATGTAAAATACTGGTATTCAGCTGCATCCGGTTAGACTGGAAGCCGACCCCAACATAGTTGGGAAAAGGCTAGGCAGATATAGTGTGTACCGCATGCACAGCGTGCATGGCGTTGACAGCATTGAGCTATGTGAGCGCCATATTCGAGCAAGCCACGCATGTACTGATGACGTCAATTGATGCGTAGCGTGTCCGTGGGTTGCAGTGGACACAATCACATACATTTTCTTGAAAAGCGAAGCTTAACACACGTGCGTGGCCTCTCCGTGCGCCGCGGTGAGTCTGAGCCTTAAGAGGCTAAAAAACACCTACTATGAACTAAGAAAAAAATTAAGCACTTAGTTTGCTTTTGAAACTCAAACTAATACTGTTTTAATATTTTCTGGAATTTTCTTTTCCATTTTCCTATAATCGTTAAAAAGTGCTTGAGGCTAAACAACGAATCGGGAAGGCACAAAATAAAGAAGCATCCAATTTATTTTGAAGCTTCACGATACGAGATCAATGTTTACAGGATTTTGTATTTATTGGGAATCTAAGGTGCTCTTCACACAAAAAGGCGATGCAACGCGGTACGGCATAATTATAATATCAGTTTGAAACACTGACCCAGTGCTGGACAAAGGCTCTTTCTCACACAGAGAACACGTGATACTTTTTTGCCTTTATTTTAGATGAAAAATCCAGGCAGAATCAACACGTTGCACTCTGAAACAAAACAAAAGCAAAATTATTATAACCATGTCACAGCGTCATAGCACATTACGGCTTAGTATGGAGTTCTTTAGGCACCCGTCCCACCGCCCGACGGTGAAGTTATTAACACAACAACTTTCTCGCTCAAGAAACGTACAAGAGATTGTAGGTCCCGTATAAGTAAAAGAAATACATACCTACATAGACAGGGTGTCCGGTAATGAACGAACAACCTTGAAATACCATATAATACACTTCATGGCCGTTCTAAAAACAATACAAATACATCCCTAAGATCCGATTTTTTTGAAAAAAATACTTTTATTGTGCAATTTCTAGTCACACTATTTACTGCCTCTCTGTCTTGTTATGATATTGTACGTTGACTATGCAGTCAACGTACAATATCATAACACGGAATAACCGATGGAATGCATTCATTTGTGGTCATGGTGAGAAGAATGTAAAATAAGGTAAAAGTTAGTTTTATTTTTTCATTAAAATCTTAGGTGCATACCTGCGATGTATTTATTTTTCTGTATTATTTTTAGAAAAGACATAAGTTCTATTATAGTGCTATTTATACATTCATTACCAAGAGCTATCAAAGAGAGCATTCGCTCGCTTGGCGGGCAGAACACTCGCTGAGAGACTCAGGCTTGGTACGTATACGCATACCAGCGAGTGATCGCTCACTCGCTGCACGTTGCTCGCCAACTCGTTTTTAGTTGCTTGCTCTACTCGCTTTTCGTTAATCGCCGGCGGTGGGACAGGTGCCTTAAACAACAAAAATCTTAGTGAATAAAAAATCCATTATCATTCTCCCCGTAAGACAAGAATAGCCGATTTGAGATCCCTACTAACTTCCATGACTAAGCTGTAAGAAAATATTTTTTTCATTAAATATCCCTGTATTACCTACTTTCTTTTTGTGAAATAAAGCTGATGGCATAATGGAAAATTCATGAAAATGTTCGTACCTACAGACTATCAAAAATTACTGATATGAAAATGGAAATAAAAAAACGGTACTTGGACATACTGAAATAGTACTCTTCGTGGCTAAAAGATAACAGCCTCACGGATCGATCGAAGGTTAACACTGAGATGAAGTTGACATTCTGAAAATGACACTAAAAATTTTCATCAAAATAATACCACGTCTATAGCCGTAATTACTGTCGTCAAAAAACAAGTCAAGGTTTATTTCGGTATTTTTTTGCCCTGGCACTAGAAAAAATTAAATAAGTGCAATACGACAGTGGATCACGTTGCATCTTAGAAATGTACGCAAATTTACACGGCTATAGGCATATTGTCAGTTTTGACTTGGTAAAGTTAACCGCCTGTGGGCGTAGCGTCATATCAAACACGAAAAAAAAAATACGCCGCAGACCGTGACGTCAGCGAAAATATTAAGCTACGCTTGCCGCGTTCGGTTCGTCGACCATCTATTAGATATCGAGATCCCTACGTGCCTCGAAAAGCACGTTAAGCCGTTGTGCCCGGCTGTCATTCGTAGATCTTTGACAGTCGTTATGGGTAGTCAGAAGCTCAAAAGTCAGACAACCAGTCTTACCAAGGGGTATCATGTTACTCAGTAACTGGGCTGTGAAGGTCAGATAGACATTCGCTCTGAATACTGGTATTCATCCGGATAGACTGGTAGCCGACCCCAACATAGTTGGGACAGGGCAGATTTTTCCTTACGTTTAAGTAGTGATGACACACTTATTTACTAATTAGAGTGCTTGTTAGGAAGCCAGAGTTTTACGGAGTTAGGTTTAGGTTTTTAGGTAGTCAGACGCTCTAAAGTCAGACAACCAGTCTCACCAAGGGGTATCGTGTTATTCAGCAACTGGGCTGTAGAAGTCATACAAGCAGTCGCTCCATGTAAATACTGTTATTCAGTTGCATCTGGTTAGACAGGAAGCCGACCTCAACATAGTTGGGATAAGGCTAGGCAGATTGATTTTAACTCTTGAATTTTGCACGCTGCTCGGGTAACTATGCACAAATCGAATATAAAAAAAAAACTGTTTCCATTTGTTTATTTATAATAGGTCTTTACCTATGCAGTTGCCATTTTACAATACTGGCCATTTGAAACGTAATTTATGTATGTACGGAGTGAACACTACAAACGAATGCACGACTCGTTATTGGTTTGAACGCTTCCGACATGGAATTTTTGATCTAAATAATGAACCCCGTGGTCACCCGAAAACTAAAGTGAGCAACAACAAATTAAGGCGATAGTGGAAGCTGACGATACTCAATCTACGGCTGAGTTAGCAGCAGCTTTCAACGTTAGCATCAAAATAATATTGGTCCATTTGCGTCAAATTGGCAAGGTAAAAAACTTGATAAGTGGGTGCCGCACTAACTGAACGAACGCCATTTAAATCGCATTGTCACTTGCGATGAAAAATGGTTTCTTTTTTATAATCGTAAGCGGTCATTATGTTGGTTAGACCCTGGTTTAGCGCCTAGGCAATGCCCAAACGAAAACTTACCCCTAAAAATGTAATGGTCACTGTTTGGTGGTCTAGTGCCGGTATAATTCATCACAGCTTCTTACCAAATGGCACCAGCATTACTGCGGATGTGTATTGTGAGGAACTGGACACAATGATGGAGAAGCTCGCAAATCTCCGGCCAGTCTTGGTCAATCGCTTGTCCCCACTGCTCACCAGCAGGTGCTAAGCAGCGGATGGCACAACAGACGATCTCTAAGCTACAAGAGCTATGGATGGAAGTTTTGCGTCATCCACCGTACTCACCAGACCTTGCGCCGACAGACTTTTACTTTTTCCAAAATTTGGACAACCTGCCAAGCAGGAAAAAATTAAATACCCAAGATGCAGTACAAAATGCCTTTGATGAGTTTGTTGCGTCCCGTACACCTGACTTCTTCAAGAAGGTCATTGAAAAATTCTCACTGGCAGAGATGCATCGATAGCATGGGTTCTTATTTTGATTGATAGAAATGGAAAATATTTATATAAGAATGACTAACTTTCTGCATACTAAACGACAATTTCATAGGTAAAAACCTTATATTAACTTCAGCCAGAGAATTATACCTACTCACTTATTCTAGCAATTTCCCTTTTATCGATTCATCATTGTGGAAAACTAACTTATGTACGAGCTAATAATACTCATCGTTGAGTATTTGTAAAAATTTACAAGCAAAACATATGAATCATTGTCACCCTTATCACTAAAATCAATAAGGCTCCGGGCCCGGGAGATGCGACTTGCGACAAGCGATGCGCGCAACTAGCGTCGCGGTGACGCTTACTCTAAACAACTTCTTGCTTTTGGTTTCTTCGCAAACGTAAGTTGCGTTTCGCTTTAGTTTGAGCCCAGCAATTATCCATAATATTATTAAATTATAAATATATTTTACTTACCGATGAAAAGTTATGTCATATTTTTATAGCTGGATTTTCTAGACGATTTCCGACAACATTTAATTGAACAGGAACTCATAATTATTTTATTTATGCAGAAATGTTTTAAAAAGTATCAAAATAACCATGTGTGCAGCAGAGATCCAATAACTAGTCAAAACTAAAATGGCCACTCATATTGTCATCTAACGTAAGTGCATTTTCATTTTTGAGTCGTGAGCCTGAGTCGCCCGTATGAGCACTCAAGAATATAATAATATAATATATAATATCCTGGGACATTTTCACACACGGTCATCTGGTCCCAAACTAAGCAGAGCTTGTACTATGGAAACCAGATAACTGATATACTACATATACTACTTTTTTTTTTGTAAATACATACTTATATAGATAATTACACCCAGACTCAGGACAAACAGACATGTTCATGCACACAAATGTTTGTCCTGGATGGGAATCGAACCCACGACCTGCGGCGTGATAGGTGGTATCTTAACCAACCACGCCAACTGGCCTGTCAAAAAAGAAGCTGTACAGTCATTGAAAACAATCAATCTACAGGGTGTATCAGAAAGGTGTGGTCAAATTTATGGGTGTGGTACAGACCATCATACTGAACAACTTTCTCCATGAGAGCAACATCGTAATCGAGAAAAAACCACACCTTTCTGATACAACCTGTATAGTAAAATTACGCAGAGTTCATAACAGAAACCCACTCGTGGACATCCCAACGAGGATTATCTACTTTATACATTATGCAAGTAGATAAGTACGCTACTGTAGATTATACGAACTGACACTGACATAGATACCTATGGTAGGTACTCGTACCTATCTAATGGAGGGTATTAAGTATCGATAAGGACATTGGATTTGCTTTCATACCGTTTTTGGAATGCATACGTAAAAGTGTTCATGAAGCAGGATACATTAGCGTTTCGTGTCATTGTTAAGCACGCTAAGAATAATTAAGCATAATCAGTCTATAATGTTACCACTGCTGGGACACAGGCCTTCTCTTTGTTAGAGGGACTGGGCAGTAATCCACTACGCGGGCCCGTGTGTAGGTTGATGGATGTCACAATGACAGTGCCATTGCACTGGTACATTCCGCTCGAGATAAGTGCCTACAGCTCGCGACAACACAATGTTGACTAGGGTCTATACGCGCTCAGCGAGACACGAACGCATCGTTTTTAATTTATTATTGATTTTGCACCCTTCGCAGGCCGGCAGCAGCCCTAACTGCCCAAACTTGGTCAGAAGGAATAAGACTTACGCGATAGAAAGAGAGGCAACGTGTAGGTGAATATAGCATGTAAGTAATAAGCGTTGTGCGACCTGAATTGGACTTTATTGTGTCGTAGCAAAAGTCGCTTTTTATTTTAATGATTTTGCGGAGTGCGGGATCTGTTAATCTGTGACAATGACATGTCATGTCTTTTTTTACTCTAGTACGCAGGGCCGTGTTTGCTATTGGATACTCTGGGCATATGCTCAGGGCCGTCTTTGCCATTGGCCACTCTAGGCAAATGCCCAGGGCTCCGCGATCCACGGAGCAGTTCCTGCCAGCGTCGTAGCTAGAGGCTGTCAAAAGGAAAGCTAAGTACATCTCAGATGGGGTGATAAAATTATCGAGCTCCCTTCGCTCGCTCATAGGTATATCCTAGGTTTCCTTGGTTCCCGAAACTTTCTGCATAAGCCGACAAAGTAGCTACTATTTCTGTATGAACGGTCAAAAGAAATGCTAACCTATCAGAGGCGCGGTGCTATAAATTACGAGCTCATTCTTGCATCCTGCATTCTCCATATCCTAAAGTGCCCAGGGTCTCCAATAGGTTAAAGACGGCCCTGGTAGTACATTCGTCTCGATTATTTCTTCACCGTTTTATGTTAAGCTGAGTAATAATACCACGTCTTCGATACCAGTTTATTGGTAGGTTCGGCTGCACAAAGCCTTATTGCAGGAACAGTAAAAGATTAACAGAATGTTGTGTTATATTTTTCTGTAACTTGACTCCTGGCAGAACAAAAACTGGTTTATTTGTTTCACTTTAACACTCAGTTGTCTTTGTGTAGGTGCCTATAATAGCAGTAGCGATTTCTCACCTACTAATTCCGTTTAAAGGGGAAGCACAGGCAGGGGGCCGGGGGGCGGTGCTCCAGGTAGCCCACGAAATTCAAATTTTCTTACGTTTTTTGCAATTTTCAAGCCAGTATTAGGTTGTATGTTGATAAAGTATGATTCGCGACCGGTTAGTATAATCCTAAATATCAAGATTA
Source organism: Dicycla oo (assembly GCA_948252095.1). Classification (NCBI taxonomy): domain Eukaryota; kingdom Metazoa; phylum Arthropoda; class Insecta; order Lepidoptera; family Noctuidae; genus Dicycla; species Dicycla oo. Next base: position 19,817,579 of record OX411728.1, read on the forward strand.
ACGAAATATACTTAGAGAGTTGTATTCATGATTTTAATGATAATAATTCTATAAATACAGTTTTGTTGCGGCCGCAAACCATATTCAGATCAACATACAACCTGCTACTGACCTGCGAATTACAAAAAACGTAAAAAAAAAAAAAATAATTTCGTAGGCTACCTGGAGCTTTCGCCTTAATCAAAAGTACCATAACGGTGTGAAAACGTGCATGATAGAACATCCAATTTAAATTTTACCACGTTTCATCTTTAAGCTGCAGACTAAAGCTACGTGAAGCTTTTCACTACACGAACATGCTAATTGGTCTACTTCAAAATTCTAGGTAAGCCTGTAGTCTGCAAACAACCTAAAACCATTTGTCGTGACTGCCACGTAGAGATTAGTACAGTGACACCGACAGTTCCTACCTACGTTACCATAGCAAGGGTTTTATTACGTCTCGTAATAGAAATAGGTAGGTTTATGTATAAGGGTGTGTAGCGGGTGTGGGGTTCCTTAATTAGTATATCTTTATATTTAAATTATTAATGAATGAATGAAATGCACCAACCCTAGCGTGGTTTGACCTGACTCTATTAGACGAATGAACCCAAAGATTCACACTAGGCCCTGTTGCCTCATGTTAGATGGTGCAACAGAGACCATCGCTTAACAAGGAGTAGCTCAGGGGGCGCGATAATGGTAGGGAAAACGTGCCATACATCCACCAATCGTACCATAAGGAGCCTACCGAGCCTCTGGATATCTTTATATTTAAATATATATTTATTTATCAACTAGCAGCGAAACCCGGCGTTGCCCGGGTATATATCAATATCAATCTCAATCTGTATATATATCAATATCAATCTCAATCTGTATATATATCAATATCAATATCAATCTGTCTATCCCTTTACCAACATAGTTGGGAAAGGGATAGACAGATTGATTTATTCCTCAATTCTCGTTATTGCCCCTAGAACTGCTTGTCTCTGCATCACCCAAAGGTTGAATAGTAGAAAATGCCTGTGGCATTCATTGAGGTAATAAGTACATTTTACCTCAATGATGGCATTAATGCCGCCTCTGTACATTTGTGTGCTTAAAGTATTAAATAAATAAACTGCCGCAGTAAAGAAAACGGACTCTACAAAAATATTGAAATGGAGAAAAAAATATTTTGTCCTGTTTAAACTATAAGATACAAAGGCAGATGTGTGTTATAATAGTAATAATTATTAGGTTTTCGTTAAGATTACGCCAATTTAAAAATACTGGTAGATGCGTCTTTTTTTGCTGATTCCGAATATGTAACAAACTCTATTTCGAAAAAAAATTCAGATACGTCTTTTTTCCTTGTGACGGTAGTAAATATTTAGCAAGAAAAAGCTTAGTGAGAAACGTGGAAACTCAACAACTATTTATTTCTATTATGTATTGTGATTGTAATACACAAAATGGTGACATAAGAAATAGATCTATTACCTACCGGGACGATGATGATAATCCTACTTACGTATAAATGCGAAAGTTTGTGAGGATAGTTGGATGTTTGTTACTCTTTCACGCAAAAACTACTAAACGGATTTTAATGAAATTTGACACACAGATAGGTTATAACCTGGATTAACACATAGTATAATTTTTATCCCGATATTCTTACGGGTTCAAGACTTACGCGGGTGAAACCGCGGGGCGTTGCTAGTAATAACTATAGTGTGTATATCAACATTCTCTAAGTCTCTGACATAATATAACCAAGACTTGATGCTTACAGCCTTATACCAGAGTTATAACACTTTTGGCCCTTTTAAAAAGCGTTATAACTCCGATATAAGTCTTGTGTAATTTAGTAAGGCTGTCAGAATTTCGTGATAGTAGAACCTTAAAAGAATGATGAATTAGAAAAGTTTCACCTATAATTTAATTTCACGTTTATCATTGACAGTACCATCCTAATGGATAACTTTTGCCCAAACATTGCGGGTAGCCATGTAAAAAGTAGGTTTACATAACCACATAATAACCTTACCAATCATTACTACCAATCAAGACAGGCCAGATGGCGTGGTTGGTTAAGATACCACCTGCCATGCCGCTGGTCGTGGGTTCGATTCCCATCCAGGACAAACATTTGTGTGCATGAACATGTCTGTTTGTCCTGAGTCTGGGTGTAATTATCTATATAAGTATGTATTTACAAAAAAAAAAAGTAGTGTATGTAGTATATCAGTTATCTGGTTTCCATAGTACAAGCTCTGCTTAGTTTGGGATCAGATGACCGTGTGTGAACAATGTCCTAGGATATTATTATTATTATTTCCTTTATTTTTTATTATATACATATGATTTACATTTTTAAATATTTTTATAAAAACTTAAAATAAATAAATTACCACCACTTATTATTATTATTATTATTACTAAAAAAATAATTATTCTTTAACTATTAATTTCTCCAACGTAGTTTTTTCATCTTGCTTGTTGAAACTATAGGTAATGGAGTGTATGTTGTGCCACAAATTAACAGATCCCGCACTCCGCAAAATAATTAAAATAAAAAGCGTCTTTTGCTACGACACAATAAAGTGCAATTCAGGTCGCACAACGCTTATTATCTACAAGTTATATTTACCTACAAGTTGCCTCTCTTTCTATCGCGTAACTCTTATTCCTTCTGACCACATTAGGGTAGTTAGGGTTGCTGCCGCCTGCGGACGGGACTTTAATTTGTTAGTCTCCATTATTTATTAATATGTGTATCTCGCTGAGCGCGTATAGACCCTAGTCAACACTGTGTTGTCGCGAGCTGTAGGTACTTATCTCGAGAGGAATGTACCAGTGCAATGACACTGGTTGTGCTGTTCCACAAACAATGGGACACTTAAGAGTGTTTATCCCGCGCGGGCTGGCAACGTCGCATTTCTACAGGGTTTTCTGTGACTATTTTAATACATTTAAATCAAATTACTATTTTTTTTTAATATACTGTCTAGATCGTTATTATTTATAAGTAAGAAGGAGCTTATTAATAAGTTTTTTTATTTCTATAAGTATTTATTTATTAACTTTGCTAGGTACTATATTTACATAATTTAAAAGCTAACAGTCTTAAAATAATAATAATAATAATATGTACATGTATATAAAAAAGGAGGAGAAATAATCGTAGGGCATCAAAAAATTCCGCATCTTTGTCAATAGAAAAAGTGCCCTAAAGGCTGGCAGCATTGCTACGTTGTATAGCAATGCTTTCTTTGGCCAAAAATAGGCCAACTGTCTGGTTATGTGTAGAGTCCAACCGCTTGGCGATGTCTTGAAAAACTAAGAGGGCACGGACCCCATGGCCCTAGTTTTTCAACACCAAAACGGCTCGAACATAAGTGCCAATAATATTGGAGTATTTGCGCCGTCTGAGGTTTTCCGCACCCACAGCAGCCGCCCCAGCACAGCCGGCCGTGCTAGAAAGATGGAATAAGTTACATCATCAAACACATTGACACTTCGTAGTTGTGAATCAAAATATTAAAACCAGATCTTAATCTCAATCATTAAAATCAAAATCAAAATCAAAAGTCATTTATTCAAAGTAGGCTGAGAATCAGCACTTTTTGAACGTCAAAATTACATAAGACAGTCCCCCAAAACGCCCGCCCTTCACCACTTCCTAGTGCTTTAGCTGGGGAGAAGAAGCGGCGCAACAAACTCCCCAGCAGCACAGCTGTCTGTTCAGTTAAAAAAAAATATTCTATATAACACTGCGCATAATAATTTAGGTAAATTACGCAATACAAAACATTAAATTAAATTATTTGCATAAGTAAGCTAGCACACGCCAATATACCAAAAAAAAACAAAAAAATCGTAAACTATACTCAAGCAGAAACAAAATACAAAACTAAAAACGTAAGCAGAACTTTATACCCAAATAAAAGCCTCCAGTAATAAAGGGCATGCCCACTTACATATAGCCGTACATGTAGTCGTAACTTAAAGTCACAGATGATAAACTAGGACCATCGAAGTAAAATCAACAACGACTTAAGTTACTAATAACAAAACAAAACCAAGGTCAGCAAGACGACCTGTCACCACAAGCAGCACCCGTTCACGAGTATAACGCAAAGATCAGCCATTACCCCCCTCGCCATATTGGAGGGAAGGAGACAACCCGACCCCCAACGCTACCGCAAGCAGTGACATCTAAGGGAGCATGACGAACTTGCTGCCGGTTGCTCGGGCAAGAAAAACTATGATCAATTGTCGAGGTCACTAGCTAACCACATATTGCAATACCACTCATAAAAAATAAATAAACATTGAAATGAGTAGATTATGTCAATAATAAATAAAAATAAAATTAAAATAAATTGACCTTGAGAGTCAAACAAAATAAATAATTATATGAACTCATATAACCTGTCAGTAGGTATGCTAATTCTGGAGAAAACATAAACATTGTCTTAAGTTAAACACAGCGACCAACTATTCTTATCGTTTAAGTAATCTTTGATAGAATAGTATGCCTTTGAACAAAGGTTAGATTTTACTTTAGCTTTGAACGCATTAAAGGGCAAATCTAGCAAAGAAGAGGGTAGCTTGTTATAAAAAGATATACCAAGCCCAACAAATGAGTTATGAACCTTAGGAAGCCGGTGAAATGGAGCACGTAATTTGTCCTTATTTCTTGTGTTAACATTGTGAATATCACTGTTTTTAGTGTATAAATGTATATTTTGTCTAATATATAAGATGTTGGCGAAGATGAATTGTGATGCCACCGTGAGAATACCAATCTGTTTAAAAAAATCTCTCAAAGAAACTCTGGCACCGAGCTGGTAAATTGCTCGAACAACTCGTTTCTGAAGAACAAATATATTTTGAATGTCAGCGGCTTTGCCCCAGAGCAGAATACCGTATGACATAACCGTATGAAAATAACTAAAATAGACTAACCAAGCTGTATCAACGTCAGTGTATTGTCTTACTTTCCTGACGGCGTAGGCGGCTGAACTGAGCCTTCCCGCTAGGCTTGATATATGTGGGCCCCACTGAAGTTTGGCATCTACTGTTATATCCAGAGAAACTGCCGAGTCTACAGTTTTAAGCATCTCTTTATCTAAAACGATGTTGGGTCCTAGATTTCTAACATTCGGTAAGGAAAACTTTATACATTTCGTTTTCTTAGCATTGAGAACTAAGTTACTTGTCGTAAACCAATCTGTAACCATTGAGAGTGCACTGTTTACGTCGTCAAAATCTTGTCTATTCCTGTCTACTTTAAAAATAAGAGAGGTGTCATCTGCAAACAGTACAACGTCACAGATACCCTTTAAATAGAATGGTAAGTCATTGATATACACTAAAAACAAGAATGGACCCAGTATTGAACCTTGAGGTACACCTAACTGAACTGGTAGCCCGGAAGATTTCACACCATTTACATCTACACATTGAAACCTATTATGTAAATATGAATTTATTACTTTAAGAGCTTCGTTTTGTACACCGTAATGATGTAGTTTACGCAAAAGCGTGTCATGGTGCACGCAATCAAAGGCTTTGGAAAGGTCATAAAAAAATCCAATAGCATTTTGCGAGTTCTCCCATGCGTTAAATATATGTTTCAGCAGAGCAACAGCCGCATCTGTAGTCGAACGACCTTTAGTAAAGCCATATTGTTCATCATGAAGGAGGCCATTTAAATTAAAATGTCTTAGCAACTGCTTGAGTATTAACTTTTCAAATATTTTGCTAAATGCAGGTAAGATAGAAATAGGCCTAAAATTGCCAACGTCATTTTTATTACCTGATTTAAATAAAGGTTTACTACTACTTTACTACTTTTCATGAGGTCAGGAAAAGTTCCTACATCAACACATTTATTAAAAGTAACAGCTACATAGGGGGTTACTATGTCTATTATATTACTTAACAGTTTAATGGAGATGCCCCAGTAATCACCAGTGTTTTTAGACTTAAGTGTGTTAAATACATTAACTACATCACGAGGTGTTATATGTTCGAAGCTAAATAAGCGACCATTAGTCATGCTTTTCACACCAATTATGAGAAAAGCCAACGTAACATTTCTTCGACAGAAAACAAAATAGACTACGTGTCTTCGACATAGTTTTTAAAGCACTAAATCCACTAACAAGTTTAATCGCGCAAGTTGACTTAAAACTCACAGCAGTTAGTCTTTGTTTTAGTTGTTAAATCTTCCGGAATTGGCCTTGTTGTAAATGATTTAACTGCACTTTCGAGTTATTTCAGCACTTTATTTTATTGACACTACAATTTAGACAACTGATTTCAGAATATTTCTGATTTAAATAGAATTATAACAATTCATGTAAAGATCTTGACCGGACACCGAATGAAACGACGCCCAATATGTTATAATGGACATACGTTCACAAATGTTTTGCACTTCAAGTTTCCTAGAGTGTTATAAGCTCAGACATTTGGTCTGAGGTTATAAGATTAAACACATCGTTCATATACGCTCAATACAACTGCGTACAATTTGGGCACAACGTCTGTTCCCGTCAAAGTTCGTCTGGCGCACGACGTGTTCAGAAGTTGCGTATGTGTGCGTACGCACTTGTGCGGGTGTGTAGTCGATGAACATTTGATTTGTTGTGGCTTTAGGTGTTTGTCACTTGCAAGTGTTGCGGCGCAAAAGTTCAACTAATGGAATTTACTATGGCTTCCAGGCGTTGTGAGACGTAGTGCAAATAAAATCATATTTTGATTGGACGTGATTAGACGTTGTGTTAATAGTAAATTGTAAAAATTTAAGTTATAAGAGGTTGCTGGACCGAACGTATTAAGCTACTCATATCGTCTCAACTTGGTGTTAACCTGTGAACCTGCTTACTGTAGCTTGCCTGGGTAAAAAAACTTTTTAGCAAAAAATAAAACCGACTTCAAAAACAAAACACTACAAAGTGAAAAATAACTTTAATTTCGGAAGTCGGTGTCTTTCGTTTTGTATTTTCGTTTTTTGCCACCGACTTCCGAAATTAAAGTTATTTTTCACTTTGTAGTGTTTTGTTTTTGAAGTCGGTTTTATTTTTTGCTAAAAAGTTTTTATTTTTCACTTTTTAGTTGTGGAACCTACCCCACACAAATTCGAATACATAATTGAGCACAATAATTGTAGATATAGCCATGTAAATAACAGTGATAGGAAGTTATTAAAACATCATCACATCATCCATATAAAATAAGTGGGAAATATACGCATTATTGAAGCTAACTCAAAAACTCCCCAAGAAAAGTTAATAAAATTTATATGGGACCACCTCGGAGGTATACCCTTTCAAACAAAAAAAGAATTTTCCAAATCGGTCCATCCATCTTTGAGTAATCGCGTAACAAACATACAAAAAAAAAAAAAAAAAAAACAAAAAAAAAACTCCTCCTTTTGGAAGTCGGTTAAAAACAAAAGAAATTCTATTTAGTCTGTCAGTCAGATAATAAAAAATTATTACTTGTGTTAGTCGCCTTTGTATTGTAATTCTTGCAATGTCTCAACCAAACGACAAACAATTTTACTAGGGCTACTGATCCGCAACGTATGGATGGAGATTCAAGCACATTGGGTCACGACGGCGACGTCTCACTGCAGTTATGTATTTAGAGGTTCGCCACGCCACATCGTGCGTTGCTGCGACCCGACGGCTTGTGTTTTTCCTCATCTGGCGAAATGATTCAGTGATTATACTTACCGATTTTCATTTATACCTTTACTAGTTACGCGCCCTTGCTTCGCATGGTTTTTGTGACTACCTTTTCTTTATTACTTGTGAGTTTAATATTAATGTGAAAACCGCATCAAAATCCGTTGCGTTGTTTAGAAGAACAACGCAGTTACACAGACATTAGACATACATAGAAAGCGACTTTAATTAATAATATTTACTAGATTATTGTATTGTGACACCAATTGGTCAAAAGTCAGACCGTAAAATGCTTGTTTTTATGTGTTCTAGACGTAGTAAGTATGCATAAAAGCAGTGTTGCCTTCTAGACTGAGGCCAAACGGACGTAATTTTTTGAGCTGTGAGTCGTGTAAAATGAGTCGCGGATTTTTTTAAATGAAATTAAATTAACTCATTTTGCGTCGCCGTGTCGCACAAACAGGAATTTAGTATGAAACGGAATGCAGCGTAAATTCCGCGACTCACAGCTCAAAAAATTATGGTCGTTTGCCCTCAGCCTTAACTAATACGTCACAGTTGGTCACCATAACTATGTGTTGTACTTAAAACATGCTGATGCTGTTAATTATAATAACAATTATCATTATGTTATTTACCCACCCCAAACTAAATCATTTCCGGACCAGTCAACACTTAGCCTAAACCAACAAAAGGTTCGTTTGTTTAGGATAAGTGTTGAATGGTTCCTTACAAATCTACGCAGTATTTAAATTAATTCAGCTAATTCATCCCAGAATTGAGCAAGAGGTCAAGATAAATTGGACACAAAGTTCAGTTCACGTGTCCATTTTATTTAAACTTTCGGTTTGTGTGATGAAAATGAAGGGACTTCTAATAAGTTTAGTAAGTTTTAGTAAAGTGCTACAGAAGTCTCTGTAAGCGTCGGTTTTAATTTTATTTGCACTTGCAAAACATAAAATATAAGTTTATGAATCTATTGCATAATGAAGGTTATTAAAATACGAGTGTGTGTTTAATACCTGGTTATGTGTAGTTTCATATATTACTTTATCTACACTAATGCAATAGGTAAGGGAGGTGTACCCTTACTCTAAAATAGATAGTTTAAATGGATCTTTGTATTAACGATATCTCAGGGAATAGGCAAATAACATGAAACACCAACATAATTATACAGTCATTCATTTAATATCTCTGTCAACATAAAATTCTATATCCACACCATACCATCACATCTCCTTTTCTCCACGTAATATCACTATTTATTTAGTATTCTAATATTACAATAAAACTAATAGGTTACCTTAATTTACAGAAGATCTCCAACTATTCTATCCCAAAATCGTGTGAAACCTAACACTAGTTAAATATAAAAAAAAACAAAGTTAGCAAAAAGTAAACAAACGCAGTAAAACCATAGTAACGTGGATTACTTACTATGGTTACGGTCTATCAACGGTCTTCGCACATGCGCCCTAACGCGGTCCCCATCAACAATGATAAAAATCGAATTGAAAACTCCTCAATCGATCTAAAGTGTACTTTAATAGAAAAAAAAGTTATTTTTTAGCATTATTTTGTTAAGAAATATATATCATAATAAAACTTTTTAATTTTGTTTGAGTTGTACATGCATTAAGTCTTTCATTATGGTTCTATTTTTGAATTCATAATCAGAACATTACAGTATGAGTTTAGATTAAATAATAAACTTTAAAACGAGTTTATATTGACATACTTTATAAATACAATACCAAAACTTTAAAATATAATCATATTATAAAACTTTTTTTATATAATGTTATAAAACGTTTTTTTACCATTACAAAAAAGGACAAATCCGAGAAGTTAATATGACCAAGGAGATTCCATCATTATTATTATATATTTATTTTTTTTACATTTCTCGGGACCCTCGGGTCCCAGCCCTTTGGAAGGCGTACGAGGAGCCGAAGCCAACTCGCAGAGGCCCCTTAAATAATTTAAAATGATAAGGAGGCACTAACCGATGATTATCCCTATATGCACTATGCAAGTGCACCCAAGGACAACCCCTGGTTGGTGCAGGACTATTGTTGTGCGTGGAAACAAAACATATTGGGCTATGGGTCTAGGTGGCTAAAGTGGATTTGGTTACTTGAACTATGGAAGAACTATGTCCCCTGCCTGACCAATACTATATATTATACACGGATAAAATGGCAGAGGGTGACTTGCACGCTCAATAATGGGCCCCCGGAAATGGCCACTAGCACATAGTGACGTAGCGACAAGGGGGCAACAATTCCCGAGATGCTTGAGGAGTGGAGAGGTATTCCACGGCTATCAGGACAATCCCGGAAGTACGGTCAAGATCCCTACCAGCACCTTACTGGAATACTTCCTTCCTCCGAGCACGTTTGCTCTTGCGAATCTCCACTCAAGCCGGTCAATAAAGGCAAGCCAGAGATGAGGACAAGATTACTCTTGGGAGATAGGGTCCGTGGGGTCGCTACTGCCCAACAGCTCGCCACATGCTGCCCTGCGGGTTATATATATATATATATATATATATATTATAATATATATATATTATTATTATTATTTTTTTCTAATGGAACGCATATACGGGACGCGCCCTTTTTTGCAAAAAAAAATTTTGATTCCAGTTTTTACTAACTTGTCTGTGACAGCACCCGCTTTAGCGCAAGCGCGGTGGTGTGCTGGGTTTTGGCGCCATTCATACGTTTTATTGTACTGAATTTTGTGAAACTTTTTTATTTAGGTTCAATTCCATTGTATGAGAGTTGATAAAGTAGTGTATGAAACTGCACATAACTAAACACAAACTTGTGTTTTAATACCCTTTATTATGCAACAGTGTCTTAAGGCGAAATGAGTCCGGAAAAAGGTGTTCAGACGCATTTTGGCTTCACGCAAAATCAACTTTTGTCCTCAAAAACTACAAACTTACCTTATTTTTTTTTTTCATGATTAAGTATAAAAATTTAAGATCTTCTTTAGTAAAATATGGAGGCCAATACACGATTGACACAATTTGGTTCGATAGACAAAAATCGCAGTTTCCTTAAAATTTGCATTTTTACATACGTTCATTATGAGAAGAAACGGTTTTATTCGTTTCTATTTAAAGTAATATGTTTAAATTAATAAAATTTCTATTTAAAGTAATAAAATTTCGTTTACACGTTCACCATTAAATACATTAGTGAACTATGGGTTTATTTTATTGAAACAGAGCATATAGAATTTTAAATAGAAATATTTATAAAAAGCGGGCGATAATATTACGCGCGGGTCGGCCATATCACCTAATGCCACCGCGCCCGCTCCCCGTCAGTCGTCCGCAGCACGTCTAGGAGAATACCCGTGTACAACTTTATTGCGTCTGTTGTCGTCAACTACTCACGAGAATATTGAAGAAAAATGGTGAATAAACATAATAAAATGAAAAAATATTCACCACTAAAGCTCAAGAAGCTAAAATTGATGAAACTGAATAGGTAAGTTTTTTATTTATTATCAAATGCCAATTCGTTATCTGCTTTATTATGACATTTACAGTACGGCTGATTTATCTTGGCAGGTCTGAACTTCGCGCCCGACTTCGTCTGCGTGAAATTTCTTGTTCCCGACACACCCCGACGAAGCGCATCGCCTGCTTGCTCTATTACTTCGTTGTTGCTTAGCGGACTTTCTGACTTTTTTAGGAATCCGTACTTCAAAAGGAAAAAAACGGAACCGATAGTTAGATAGACAAAAAAAAAACAGATTTTTAACTGATATTTCAAGTAATAACTACCTACACTAACTGCGGTCGATAACGACACAATTTTTTTATCATGTTTAGATATCAATCTACCCATCACGCCTGTGGACTTTCACTAACTAATTTAATTTGATCCTGCATACTAGAAAAAGCCTTTGAAAATATAATTTGTACGTCAGAGGTCATATATATGGTTGACAAACCGGTTATAACAAACATCGGTATTTTGATATGTTAGGAATGGGACTTCATGAAAATCGGTATCAGAACCGATTTCCAAGTCATGTTTATATTTTTATTAGTTATATTTCTTTTAGCACATTGAGGGTAGGCTTTATTCTCATAGTTAGGTAGGTTACAAGTTACGCAGTATGTAGCGGAAATGCACCCAAACAAACTATGAGGAATAGCGAAAAATACTCAAAGGAGTCTCGGGCTCGATTTTAATGAAAACTAAAACTGCATTATTTTTCAAAATTCAATGATGCTGTTTTAGATTTCATCAAAATCAAGCCCGAGACTCCTTTGAGTACTGTTAGCTGTACCTTATATGTAGTTTCGAAATTGGCCATCTACGCCCACTTGAAAAATTAATCTTGAATGGTTGTTGAAGTGAATAGGTTCACTTCAAGTTATATTATACAGAAAGAAATTGAATTCATGGGTATCCTTTTAAGGGGTCATTTTATTCATCATTATGAAGAACTTTTACTATGGGACCAAACCTGAAATCATCATTAAAAAGTTTATTTATTGCACCATATTATGTACCTACTCGGTACATACTTTGTAAAAATAAATATATTCCTGCAAATATCTACTGCGCAAGTAGTACCTATAAAACTGTTACTTGTCGCTATAGTCCGACCGCGCCGTAAGCCAAAAATGTCTGCAGAAGTATTTTGGTTCACGAGAGGCTCGCGCTTACAGCGGTCGGACTGTAGCTCGCCGGCCGAGTGCGGCAGAGCGCGCGGGGCCCCGCGCACCTGTACCCGCACGCGTACTTCACCCCCTCGAAACCTACATGACCACAATTGCATTTCGCCTTAAACTACTAAATATTATGGGTGGTACTTAATAATTATGTTCCTTGTAAATTTAAATTTAACCAAAACCCCATAGGAGGGTTGTATTTTTTATTTGAAAATCGATCGAATTTATTTAGTTTACTTAGTTTCGAATTTACTTTATAGAATAGCTCTGCAGTTTTCCAACTATTGAACCATTTGTTTAAATTTTTATATCTTACTTTTGACCGAAATGACGACTAATAGAGAAGTATGGAAGAAAAAGCCGACCCCAAATCAATTGGGAATAGGACAGGAGAATGATAATGATGATGATGACATAATTACCTATATGGAACAGAATAGGTACTTACTTCATTCCAAAAAGTTATCTATCACTAACATTCCCCATTAAAAAAAAAAAGTCTAGGCGACATTACACTTAACCTTCCAAAGTTAGTTTGAAACAGTTCAACCCTGAGATACAAGGATCGCTTTGAGGTTCACCGCAAACTTGAACAAGCGAGGCAGGGAAGATACTCAAACAGACGTAGGTAATTATGCGATTGCGTAATTAATTGTATATAGAACTTTCTTCTTAGCTGTTAATGGGTATCTATTTCAAATAGAGGTGTATGATTTAGGCAGTATTTAAATGAATGATACAGGCAAAATGTGGCTGTACTATACCGATAGTGGAAATGTGAAATAATGTAAGGGACCATCCTCAGGTTATGAGGATATTACTCCATAATATAAGTATTTTTACCCTCCTTTACTTCGCGCAGTCGTGTAAAAATATTCAAATTATAAACAAAATGTTCTCGATGGTGTTAATTTTATTTTTTTTTATTTTTTCAGACAACATTTTGTTACTAAAATAGTGCTTAAAACCATGTTATTTCACACATAAACAACGTTTAAAAAACAGACAGTCCTACCTGTCTGCTATCACACTCTGGATGCTGTTGCTACTCACACGCGCTCTGTGCAGCAATGACGCCGCCGCCGCTTTCTTGCGTAAAATTTTCGCGAAACCATATGTGCGTACCTCCATGAACATGGCGGACGCGCTACAAAACAGAGGGAGCCTCAGCAGCATCCTAAATGCGTTATTGTATTAGACCCGCAGATTATTATTATTATTATTTTATTTAACATGGGTCTGCTCTTGCCTCTGGTCTAGGTCGGAGGCGATAGAGACAGAGTTGACGATGGTGTGAGCTTACCCAGAAGAAGCATGTTCACTCTCACTTTGAAGAGATTAGGGTTGTTTGCGCTCGGAAATACAGACACAGGTAGTATGTTTCACTCTTTTGCTGTGCGCATTATAAAAGACATTTGGAAACGCTTAGTGGGAATTGGTGGAATGTCAAATGGGTAGGGTTGGTAACTGGCAGTGCGTCTAGATGTCCGATGGTGGAAAGGGGCCAGTGGAATGAGGTCGTGGAGTTCTTGAGCACACTCACCGAAGTAAAATCTAGAAGTACAATGTAGAAGACCGCCAAGCAGGCAACCTTGCAGCGAAGACTCAAGCTATGAAGCTTGGCATCCACCAGTTCTTTTTTTAATTTGTGATGGGTTCGCTCTTGAATCTAGTCTAGGTCACAGGTGACAGAGACAAAGTCGATAATGGAGTGAGCTTACCCAGAAGAAGCCTGTTCACTCTCACTTTGAAGAGATTAGGGTTGTATGCGTTCGGAAACACAGACGCAGGTAGTGAGTTCCACTCCTTTGCTGTGCGCATTATAAAAGACATTTGGAAGCGCTTAGTGCGAATTGGTGGAATAGCAACCAGGTAGGGATGGTAACTGGCAGTGCGTCTAGATGGTAGAAGAGGGCCGGTGGAATGAGGTCGTGGAGATCTCGGGCACACTCTCCGAAGTACAATCTGTAGGAAACCGACAAGCAGACAACCTTGCGGCGATGAGCCAAGCTATGAAGCTTGGCATCCACCAGATTTACGTCGCCAGTGAGCCTCTTAGCTCTGGGTTCCACCGAGTCAAGCGCAGCTAGTTGGTACTTGGCTGATCCATCCCAAAGGTGACTGCAATACTCCATGCAGGACCGGACTTGCGCTTTGTAAAGGGTCAAAAGCTGTCTAGGCGTAAAGTTTCGCTTCACCCTATTTAGGATGCCCAGTTTCTTGACCGCAGTTTGGGCCTTGTAGTCGATGGTGGCGCCGAAGTTGAGACCAGATGTCAACTCCATGCCTAGGAGCTCAAGTCGATCAGTTACAGGAACAGATGTACCCCGAAAAGTAGGAGTTTGGGCGAAACGACTCTCTTTAGCGGTAAAAAGACACGCCTGTGTTTTAATGGCGTTAAAAGAGACCAGATTATCATCAGCCCACTGGGAGACAAAGCTTAAGGTCAAATCTGTCCGCTCTACCATGGCCTCTCTCAAGGAACGAAATTCGGCCCCACTGGTTTTTGCGCTGGACAAGTATCTCTGTGAAACTGTACTGTCATCTGCGTACCCAACAATACCAGGCCGAAGCAGGTCATTGATGTGCAGCAGGAAAAGAGTTGCAGAGAGAACAGACCCCTGAGGAACTCCGGCATCAATAGTCATAAGGTCAGAAGAGCAGCCGTCAACAACTACTCTGATCGACCGTTCACTAAGGAAATCTGATATCCAGCTACAAAAATCAGCTGGGATGCCATAAGCAGGAAGCTTGCTGAGCAGAGCAGCGTGCCAGACCCTGTCAAAGGCCTTCGAGATGTCAAGCGATACAGCCAGTGCTCCGCCGTGTTTCTCGATGGCTTCGCCACTGCAGTGCGTGACATACACTAGAAGATCGCCAGTTGACCGTCCCCGGCGAAAGCCATATTGACGGTCATTGAGGAGATCATTGTTTTCAAGGTAGATCAGCAACTTATTGTTTAGTACCGTTTCCATAACCTTGCACAGAATGGAGGTAATGGCGACCGGACGGTAATGGGCAGGGTCTGCACGGTCGCATTATTTTGGCAAGCTTCCAGGATTTCGGCACCGTTCTTTTTTCAAGAGAAAGGCTGAACAAACGTGTCAATACAGGAGACAGTTCAGGCGCACACTGACTCAACACTCTCGCTGGAACGCCGTCAGGCCCGCTGGCCTTGATCACGTCTAGACTGCACAATACTCTTCGATCTCCAGCATCGAGGAGTCACAATGAGGTACAGTAGGTGGTTGCTTGGAGCCAGCGTCCAGACGTGAATTGCTTGCAAAGAGCGATGCAAATAAATTTGCTTTCTCAGTTGCAGAGTGAGCCAGCGACCCATCAGATTTCATCATAGGAGGTAAAGTGGAACGACAGAAATTCGTTTCAACCGCTTTAGACAGGGACCAGAACTGTTTACTACCCGCAGGGTGCGAAGCCAGCCTGGCCCCGATACGTCCGACATGGTTTAAACGTGCCCTACGTAAAACCCGCTTGCAGAGCTTGGCGGCAGAATTAAAGGCTCGTTTCTTCGCGCGAACCCTACGCGCTCTAACTTTGCGGTTGCGGGCCTTGACCCAGGCTTGGTAGTTAGTCTCTTTTCGGGCGTCAGCGTGGGCGCATTCTGCATTATACCAAGGCCTGGATTTGTGACCGAGCGGGATGTCGGAGAATGGAATAAAATATTCCATCCCCTGCCGAATCACGTCCGCAACCGCGTCAGCAAGCACGAGGGGACACGCGAGGAAAAGCACACTTGCCGCCATGGATAAGACGCAAAAAAGTGCCGCATCTCATCTCAGTCTGCGGACCCGTACCGCCATACTCGCCTCGTGCCTCTAGGGCTCTCATCTGGAGGAGAGCAGGTAGATATGGATTTCACCAGACAGTGGTCAGACGTTGCCAGCGGGGCTGAGATCGATACTGAATGACTGTCTGGATCAGATGCCGGCAGAAGGTCCAAGCAATTGGGTGTATGGCCGTCAACATCCGGTACCCGCGTTGCCACATTCACCATCTGGGTTAGATCTAGCGCTAAAGCAAACTTACGCGCCTCCAACCCAGCATGGTCAGTTTTCTGGTATGGGAACAACCATTCTTTATGATGGGCGTTGAAGTCCCCCAGAAATGAGCTTCGCCGTTGGGTACCGTTGCTGGGCTACGTCAGTCGACTCCACGAGGAAATTAAAGAGCGCTGTTGTCTCCTGGTCACCGCTGTGTGATCGGTAGATGCCGATGTAGAGAGATTTCTCCACGCCAGTATCTACAAGTAGCCATATGGCAGAGAAACCGGACTTCTCAAAGCAACGGAGACGACCACAAATGTCATCGCGACCGTACACACATACCCCAGCTTGCTTTTTGAACTTGTGTTCAAGAGAGTAACCCGGGTTGTTGAGGTACGCCACGTCCAACGGGGTTGTTATCTTCGTCTCCGTTAGAAAAAACAGGTGCCGCTTCTCGGTCTCAAGGTGGTGATGGACCGGATCGAGGTTAGAGTGCAAGCCTCTGATATTAGTGAGGTGCACTTTTAGTGGGAGGAAGTGCAGCCGTTGTTTACCCTTATTTTTCTTTAATTTGGTCATTTGAGTGGAGTTGTTGGGGAAAAAGTCGATTGTCGAGGCACCGCTTAGTGAACTAAGTGGAACATTAGAGCCAACCAAACCTATGGGGAACTCATTTGGAGACTGCGGGGGCGCCCGAACCCCCCCGGATATGGCCACCGGGTCCTCCCATCCAGTCGCCGGCTGGCACGGTGGAGTATACCGGGATTTTTCGCGAGTTGGCGGGGCAGCCTTTGGCACGTGGCTGGCGTGCTACTTGGGCCCCCTGCTGACTGCGGTGGGCCAACGGCTGGCATCGTGCTTCGGATCCCGCTACCCTCCAAAATGCCCGGCTAGCTGACTCAAAGACCACGACCGGTTCCAAACAACGCAACTGACAATCTCCTTCTCCCCCAAAGGCACTGGCACTCCCACACACCGATGGAACACAGCAAGCTGCTTGGCACCGGACTCCGGTGGGATGATGGTCGCGAGCCAGGCGGCCCCTTGCGGAGCCTACCACCGCTAAGTGGGATCGTTCAGCCGTACCACAGGCAAGCCTGTGGTGCCGTTGCCCGGGACCACTAGGAGGTAGATCCCAAGCTACCCCCAATTTTTCGTCGCCAATGAGCCTCTTGCGTCCCACCGAGTCAAACGCGGCTAGTTGGCACTTAGCTGATCCATTACAAAGGTGGCAATACTCCATGCAGGATCGGACTTGCGCTTTGTAAAGGGTTAAAAGCTGTCCAGGCGTAAAGTATCGCTTCACCCTATTTAGGATGCCCAGTTTCATGGCCAGGTCATAGTGTACCCATGTGTCAAATTTCATTCAAATCCGTTCAACCGTTTTAGCGAGAAAGCGTAACAAACAAACAAATAAACAAGCAAACTCGACTTTTGCATTTATAATATTAGTTAGGATTAGGATTGCTTAACCTGTTTGTTCCGCGAGTGAACAAAGGCTTATCAATAATCGGCGGCTAACATTTGCTCTGAACATTACAACTCAAATTAATATTGTTGTTATTTGCTGTGTAGAATAAACAGTCAAAAAATTACCCCTATTTATTACTTCTAACAAGGGTTGTTACCCTTACTTATAAATCAGAGTTCCTCAAGACGATCTTTAGCCACTACATCAAACAACACAGAACATTAATCCACTTAACTTGAGGGCCCGTATAATTTGCCGGTCGTTCAATTACAAGTCTGTTGGTGATAACGGCTAATTGCCGTGACGTCATTGTTATAAAGTAGCTCTTTAAGAGCGCTTGTGGACAACGGATTTTAGGTACTCATCGATGTCAAATTCTAACTGACTGTGGATTATTTTTTTGTTGTAAGTTTTTGATTACTTGAAACGTGTCAGATCGGACTCGGCAAAGTTTTCCTTCAGAGGAAAAGGAATGAATAAGATAACACTATTTGTATATGTACAGTCAAAGAATTAAACTATTAAGCATCTTAAGGCAAAGCTTCTGGTAGCCTGCGAAATTAAAATTTTCTTACGTTTTTCGCAATTTGCAGGTTAGTATCAAGTTGTACCTATGTTGATCTGAATATAATTCGTCGCCGTAACAAATCTTTTTTTATACGTTAAATTATAATCATTAAAATCATCAATATAATTCTCTAAGTTCATATTATAATCTAACTAGCTTTTGCCCGCGGCTTTGCCCGCGTGGTGGTCGGATATTATCCCACAGGAACGCACTACCGGGATCAAAGTATTAGGTCATAGTGAGAGGGAGATGTCAATGTAACCATATAAACCAGTGTTCTTTTGTAATAAAGGCAGTATTGTATCAGTATTCGTTGTGTCATCTACTCATAATATCCCTCATCCGTACATGGCGACCGTGACAGTAAAATAAACGCGAGTAGCGTATGGTTATATTTCTTTGACCAAAACGGGACAAGTGTTGTCACAATGTATTGTAATGAGAATAATCTTCTACCGGGACTTAGAGCGACCACTATTCTATTTTGTGGATATTTACCACGACAAACACAAAATGGGTACAACTAACTCGAAAGAAGAAGTTATAGTTCCACAAAATGCAGCAGGAGGACGTAACAGTGCTGACATCAGGCAGCTGACGGTACATGCCAGCACGACTAACATCATCTTAATCGTGGTGCTCCTTATAGGTGCTTTTGTATGGTGTCTTCAGAATCTATAAGAACTACCACCAAAAATGGATGGGTAATGAAATCAGGAAGGACAGACTACGATATTCTATATGGAGACGTCGAGCTGAGGTAGAAAAGGAGAGGCTAGAGAAGGACACTGAGGACATCATCTGAAGAGTTAAAAGCCCAGGATTCACGAAGAAGAGTGCGCGACCATATATTTATCAGTGCGCGAAAATCGTATTCGTAATGAAGTGGTTAAAAGGAGTTGTCAATTTTATAATCATAGTAAACGTGTAATCGCATAACATAAATATACATGAGTAATATATAAGACAATGTATACATGACATTATTATAGTGGACTAAGATGAGTGACAAGTGAAAAGACAAAAAAATAAACACTGGAAATAAATACGGAACAACGTAATGCAGACCAGTTTTTTCGGGACTAAAACTATAATATTATCATGCAATAACGTAGGCTACGTATATATATAAAATCGCATAATCATTATTCATACCGATTATTAGTTGACACCGGTGCATCCATATCAGTCATAAAGTATAAACATATTCTCGACAAAAACATTCCAATCCATATCGAGAAGACACTTGTAAATTGCATCGGGGGCAAAGTCCAGGCCATAGGTTATGCTTATTTGGGCCTAGTTATTGGAAAAGAGACACTACAACATAAGTTTTGTGTTTTTAAAACATTGCCTTGTAAAGGTAGTGGCATACTGGGACAAGACTTTTTAAGCAAGTATAAATCAGTATTAAATTACGGTAACCAAACTTTGTTACTATGGAATAACAACTCAAAGGCATCATTACCATTAATAATGAAGAACAATCACTTTAATATACCAGCGAGATCAGAGTCTATTCACTTTATTCAGACATGTGAGACAGAGAAATGTATAGTTAATGGAACAGAACTACGAGAGGGGATCGTTGTTGCAAATACTTTAGTTAAGCCAACGAATGGGAAAATACCAATTAGGATTCTAAACACCACATAGACAGAATTAGTCTTAACAACAGTTAGTCCAACACTTCACAAAGCAAGTGAGGATGATGTATGTTCATTTCAAGAAACTAATAATAATGCAGATCGTGTCAGAAAAATATTCGCTTCGCTATCACTGAACCATTTAAATAAGGAGGAACAATTTTCTATAGAGTCAATATGCGCAAAATATGCAGACCTTTTCTTCCTACCAGGTGATAAATTAGGAACAACTAAATTATATGAACCTTCAATAACATTGAAACCAAACGTGGCACCAGTGTACGTCAAGCGTTATAGAATGCCGCATTCACAGAAAGTCGAGTTACAGAAACAAGTAGACAACTTATTGGAACAAGAAATAATTGAACCATGTTCCAGTAAGTGGTCCAGCCCAGTACTTCTAGTGCCTAAAAAATCAGAAGCAAACGGAAAAAAAATGGCGATTAATTATAGATTACCGTAAGCTCAACAATTGTATTCAGGATGATAAATTCCCACTGCCAAATACTACGGACGTACTAGATTCCCTGTGTGGATGTATTTATTTCACACATCTAGATTTAAATCAAGGATTTTTTAACGTAGCATTAAACAAACACAGTCGAAAATATACATCATTCTGTGCAGATGGCGGTCAGTATCAAATGACAAGAATGCCTATGGGGCTCAAAACTAGCCCCAGCTCATTTTCGCGTAGGATGACCATGGCAATGACCGGGCTATCCTACGAGAAATGCCTAGTGTACCTAGACGATCTTATTTGTATTGGACGGAGCCTAACTGACCATAACAAAAATTTAATACAAGTTTTTGAAAAATTACGCAGTGCAAACTTAAAATTAAATCCCTCTAAATGCGATTTCTTTAAAAAACAGATGCTTTATTTAGGCCACGTGGTGACAAGCAATGGTATATTGCCCGTCCCAGACAAAATTAAAATAATTAAAGAGTATCCAGTACCTAAAAGTACGGACGAAGTGAAACGGTTCGTTGCTTTCGCAAACTATTACAGAAAATTCATACCCCAATTTGCAGACAAAGCATATCATTTGAACCTTTTGAGTAAGAAAAACACAAAATTCAACTGGGATAGTAACTGTCAAACGTCATTTGAAACTCTAAAACAGAGTATGATGTCACCGCCAATCCTTCAGTACCTACCCAGATTTCTCAGAGCAAAATCAATTCGTAGTACAAACTGATGCATCTGTATACGCAATTGGGGCAGTTCTATCAAACTCGAATGGCAGACCAATAGCTTACACTAGTAGAAGCCTTAACAAAGCGGAAAAGAACTACCCCACTATATAGAAAGAACTCCTAGGTGTAGTTTGGGCTGTTAAATATTTCAGACCATATTTATACGGTCGTACATTTAAAATACTAACCGACCACAAACCCCTTGTATATTTATTTTATTTAAAAGACCCATCTAGCAGACTCTTTAAATTTAGACTAGCTCTAGAAGAATACGATTACGAAATAGAATACGTAAAAGGCAATGAGAACCGCGTTGCAGACGCATTATCAAGAATAAAAATTACTTCAAAAGAACTACAAGAAATGAATGAGTGTCTGTATGCAGTAATGACTCGCGCTCAAAAACGAAAATTAGATGCTGTCGCCCCGGAAGATGAATTGCCCACCGACAATTTGCCAGCTCAACCACAAGTAGTGGAAACTCATATCAAACCGAAAGACGCAGTAGAGTTAAGATTAGCAGCCAGTAGTAGTCATAAGAAGTTAAAGAGCGATAGCTCAGTAGTTTCAGAAACACACATATTGTTATATAATGACCAAATGCAATATATATTTATAAACCTCAATCACAAATTACGCGAGCCGAATTTGCGAGAGAGCTGAGTGATTTTTGTAACAAAGCTTAATATAGATGAAGTATTAGTAAAAAATTCGAAAAATAACATTTTCGTAGAAAAGTTAACTAGTGAAATAAAAAAACAAAGCAACTGGAAAGGGCCCAGATTATGTATATTAAAAGTTGTCGAAAGAATAGAGGACAAAGATGATATGAAAGTGATACTCAACGACTTACATCTTTTGCCCACTAGTGGACACGCGGGCATGAGAAGTATGCTATCTAATATAAAAAATACTATTTCTGGCCAGGCTTAGAAAGTGATGTCAAAAATGTGTTCAATGTCAAAAGCATAAGTATACAGTCCAGGTGAAAGAGCCAATGACAATCACGACAACTGCTCATTTGGCTTTCGATAAAATTTTCTTAGACTTGGTAGGACCTTTAGACAAAGACAGCAACAATTATTCCTATATATTGACATTGCAATGCAGCTCGAATTGTATCCAAGTATGTATGTGCTTATCCCCTCGTCACCAAAACCTCTACAGAGGTAGCACGCACCTTCGTGGATAACTTCATACTTCAACATGGCATCCCGAGGGAGATAGCTACTGATATCTCCCTCGGGATGCCATGTTGAAGTATGAAGTTATCCACGAAGGTGCGTGCTACCTCTGTAGAGGTTTTGGTGACGAGGGGATAAGCACATACATACTTGGATACAATTCGAGCTGCATTGCAATGTCAATATATAGGAATAATTGTTGCTGTCTTTGTCTAAAGGTCCTACCAAGTCTAAGAAAATTTTATCGAAAGCCAAATGAGCAGTTGTCGTGATTGTCATTGGCTCTTTCACCTGGACTGTATACTTATGCTTTTGACATTGAACACATTTTTGACATCACTTTCTAAGCCTGGCCAGAAATAGTATTTTTTATATTAGATAGCATACTTCTCATGCCCGCGTGTCCACTAGTGGGCAAAAGATGTAAGTCGTTGAGTATCACTTTCATATCATCTTTGTCCTCTATTCTTTCGACAACTTTTAATATACATAATCTGGGCCCTTTCCAGTTGCTTTGTTTTTTTATTTCACTAGTTAACTTTTCTACGAAAATGTTATTTTTCGAATTTTTTACTAATACTTCATCTATATTAAGCTTTGTTACAAAAATCACTCAGCTCTCTCGCAAATTCGGCTCGCGTAATTTGTGATTGAGGTTTATAAATATATATTGCATTTGGTCATTATATAACAATATGTGTGTTTCTGAAACTACTGAGCTATCGCTCTTTAACTTCTTATGACTACTACTGGCTGCTAATCTTAACTCTACTGCGTCTTTCGGTTTGATATGAGTTTCCACTACTTGTGGTTGAGCTGGCAAATTGTCGGTGGGCAATTCATCTTCCGGGGCGACAGCATCTAATTTTCGTTTTTGAGCGCGAGTCATTACTGCATACAGACACTCATTCATTTCTTGTAGTTCTTTTGAAGTAATTTTTATTCTTGATAATGCGTCTGCAACGCGGTTCTCATTGCCTTTTACGTATTCTATTTCGTAATCGTATTCTTCTAGAGCTAGTCTAAATTTAAAGAGTCTGCTAGATGGGTCTTTTAAATAAAATAAATATACAAGGGGTTTGTGGTCGGTTAGTATTTTAAATGTACGACCGTATAAATATGGTCTGAAATATTTAACAGCCCAAACTACACCTAGGAGTTCTTTCTATATAGTGGGGTAGTTCTTTTCCGCTTTGTTAAGATCGGGTTTTCCCTTATAATCGACCTCGACATTCGGTGACAAATCTCTAATCACTTTGTAAGGTCCAGAATATAATTGTTTAAGTTTATTGCCAGTTTCATTTTTAATTAAGACTTGATCGTTTGGCTTATAGTGTATTGGGTTTACATGCTGATCGTATCTACTTTTTCTGCCTATTTTATTGGCTACCAAATTTTTCCGCGCTTCGGTTTGAGAGACCTGTAGGCGGTACTTAAGTTCAAGTGGGTAACTGTCGTAATTATATAGTGGCTCTACACACTTTGCCAAATTATTGGGCAAGTTACACTTTCTACCGTATACGAGTTCGAAGGGAGTAAATTTTGTTGACGTGTGAACTGTCGTATTATAATCAAAGCACCAGAACGGTAACCAAGTCCTCCACAGTTCAGGTTTTTCTTCTGCTTGGATTCGTAGAAATGCGCCTAGATTTTTTTGCGAGTTCTCTAGGGCTCCGATGCTTTGGTGATGATACGCAGTTGAGTTAAACTTCTTAATGTGAAGTAATTCACAAACCTGTGTCACGGTCTCGGACATGAACCGTGACACAGGTTTGTGAATTACTTCACATTAAGAAGTTTAACTCAACTGCGTATCATCACCAAAGCATCGGAGCCCTAGAGAACTCGCAAAAAAATCTAGGCGCATTTCTACGAATCCAAGCAGAAGAAAAACCTGAACTGTGGAGGACTTGGTTACCGTTCTGGTGCTTTGATTATAATACGACAGTTCACACGTCAACAAAATTTACTCCCTTCGAACTCGTATACGGTAGAAAGTGTAACTTGCCCAATAATTTGGCAAAGTGTGTAGAGCCACTATATAATTACGACAGTTACCCACTTGAACTTAAGTACCGCCTACAGGTCTCTCAAACCGAAGCGCGGAAAAATTTGGTAGCCAATAAAATAGGCAGAAAAAGTAGATACGATCAGCATGTAAACCCAATACACTATAAGCCAAACGATCAAGTCTTAATTAAAAATGAAACTGGCAATAAACTTAAACAATTATATTCTGGACCTTACAAAGTGATTAGAGATTTGTCACCGAATGTCGAGGTCGATTATAAGGGAAAACCCGATATTATACACAAAAACAGAACGAAACTGTATCATGATTAAAATAAAAACAACAAATTAATTAATTATCGCTGCCTTATGCACATATCATAACATAACAGCTTTTATACTGGTCAGCAGTAAACGGAGACGTATAAACACCAGCTGTACGCTCATAGGTATTTAGTTAAAGTCAATTATCATAGGTCATAAGTTCTGAGTTGAGCTGCGCGATTACTGACAAATGCGTGCACTGACTGGACAGGTCCTCTCAATCTGTGTGGTTCTTTCCTCAAAAGACCATTTCAGACACCAATCTACATGGTCTTCACATGAAGTGACCAAGATTATGTCTGGACTTTATAAGAGACTGTGACCTCTGAATTTGTTTCGGCCTTTCTTCTCAGAGTAGTCAGATAGGAAACGCCGACCTCATCTAGTTTAAAAAAAAAAGAAAAAATATTGACTTGTAAAAGTGTTTGTACAAACCTACTTACAGAAATAAAAATCATTTATCATTTATAACCCATTTTATAAATAACTACATAATATTATATTTTGTGTAACCAAAACATAACGATTATGACGTGTACCATGATTACGTCATTCATTTTAAATACGTATTGGTCTAAGAGCAACAATGATTATTATGTACTTACTAGTGTTGTATCCATACAATAAAATAAAATTAACATTTATTTTATTTTAGTTTAAGGGAGGAGATGAGAGGGAGATGTCAATGTAACCATATAAACCAGTGTCCTTTTGTATATAAGGCAGTATTGTATCAGTATTCTTTGTGTCATTTACTCATAATATCCCTCATCCGTACAATAGCATCATGATAGATCATGGCATTTATAGTATATAAAAAACCGGTCTATCGATACTCTAGACTCACAAAATATATTAGAATTAAAAAAAAAGAAACTCTTAACACACTACTAAAGTTTATATAATAATATAATTCAATGATTCGTAAGACACGTGGCTCCATCTATTATCATAAGAATGTTATTGTTGTTTTCCTCAAGAACAGTACTTTTTTCGGGATAAAAGGTACCCTATGTCCGTTTCTGTACATCTGACAACGTATATGCAAAATTTTAGGATGATCGGTCCACTGGTTTACGCGTGAAAAGGTAACAAACAAACAAATTTACTTTCGCATTTATAATATTAATATTATACAGGGTTATTGGAGTTGTTCATAATGATGAGTACAATACTCATCATTATGAACAACTTTTACTATGGGACCAAAGTTTGGTACCATAGTAAATGATAGGAGGATCCCATAGGAAATTAATACTGATTTTTTCTGATACTGAGATTTTTTTTTTGCAATTTAAGGTTTGGTGACCAAACCTGAAATCGCGAAAAAAAAATCTTCTGTTCAGTACATTTTGACGAATTATTCGAACATAAATGGAAAAGTTGTTCATAATGATGAGTACAATGACCCCTTAAGAGGTTGTTGGTGTTTTACCAAAACCCTGTATAGTTAGGATACGACTTTTTCATGAAATCTTAACAAATTAGGATTATACTAACTTAAAGAGTTGTATTACTGATTCTAACGTTTATAATTTTGTAAATACATATACGTTACGGTCGCGAATCACACTTTAATCAACATATTATACAACCTAATACTGACTTGCAAATTTTGGAATTTCGCGGGCTACCGTGGCGCTTTGCCCTTATGGTTAATTTTTACTAGCAACTTATAATTTTTCCAACTACTATTGTTAATGGAAAAGGAATGTGTTTTAAAATTGCTTCCCGTGGTTCCTGGTTAAAGTTACATACAAGTTGTGAATTCTCCTACATCTGCAAACATAATCATAAGTTATTTAAAATGAAGTAGCTGCCACCTGCCGCCCCATAGGGAAATCAGTCATTCGCAATAATAGGATATTATGGGTCAAGCCACATGTGTCAGCATGGAATCGTATTTTTTAATTTTTGAAGTTCACGCTTCGGAATGCTAACGCATCGCCGATTCCGCCGTGCGCTCTATTTTTCTCGCTCTAGCAAAAGACGATTCTCAGCGATAGAAAAGGATAGAGCATGACAAATGCGATTCTGTAAAGATAAATGCGCGCGGCGGAATTCTAACGCATCGCAGATTCCGCCGAGCGCACTCTATCTTTCTTGCTCTAGCAATTGACGATCCTGAGCGATAGAAAAGGATAAAGCATGAAAAAATGTGATTCCGTGCTGACAGATGTGGCTTGACGCTATGAGAGCACTGCTGCACTGCAGCAGAATAACGGTACTTACACGAAACTATGCATGGTGTAACTTAAACTGTGTTTGGACCTGAAAAAGGGTCATTGTACTCGTCATTACGAACAACTTTCACTTTGGGACCAAACCAGAAATTGTGAAAAAAAGTCAGTCAGTCCCATACATAACTCGACAAAATTTAGGGAACAACTGATTTCTTGTCGTGACTTCAGGGTTGGTCCCATGTCCCATAGTAAAAGTTGTTCATAATAATGATTACAAAATGCCGGTTTCAGCTCCAAAACAGTTTTTAAATTGACCGACTTACGAGTTGGTTGTGAGTTCGAATCCAGGCAGCTACTTGGCTTTGTGTACTTAATTTCATCACAATTGCTCTCAAAACCGTGAAGGAAAATGTGAGGAATCAAATATTTGAAGACATGTGACATCTGGTGAATGTCACATGTCTTAAAATTTTCCCGCCGACCCGCCTGGCTTAAGTTTTTCGCGCGTATCTTGTATATTTGTAAATTTCTTTATTACCTCATATCTACCAAACGACTGAATGGATTTCGCCAGTTAAGTATCGTTATATTCGTCTTAGAAACCCAAGTGTCCTTACACAGGTGTTTGAAAAAAAAACAAAATGGCGGGTTTTTGGCGCGAAATACATAGTAATACGTTAATAATAAAAAAATAACCAATCCTATCGAGTAGGCTATCAAAATAAATGAAATTAAAAGGAGATTACAAAAATATAATATGTTTAAATTTATTAGAAATAATAAATTGGTTAAATAATTAATTGATAAATCCGTAGCCCGGTCATATTCAAAACGAAACAAATAAATTGAATATGACTTTATATTATTTATATATATTGTATCTGGGAACACAAAATATTAATAACGCTAAAAAGATTGAAAAAAAAACCCGACTGCACAAACACATAACTGAAAAGAGAAAAACAAGAATTACCTACCTATAATCTATTGAATTTTGGTATCGCAGGCAAAACAAAAGTTACTCCATATTTCAGGTTATTGGTTTCTTCCCACCTGCGATACCAAAATTCAGTAGATTATAGGTAGGTAATTCTTGTTTTTCTCTTTTCAGTTATGTGTTTGTGCAGTCGGGTTTTTTGTTTTTTTTTTTAATATTTTTTTTTTTATTGTCACGATGTTTTTTTTTATATCGCTATAAGTGCAGTGGTGATGAAATAAGTTACTTTAAATAAAGTGCATGGCTGTCTGGTTTCTATCCCACAACCTGCAACTCGTATATCGACGCTGTTTTAACTTCGCAGCAATACAGCTAATTTAAAATAAATCTAGGTTAGTTAGCTTTATTTTAGTTAGATTGCGGTGTTAGAGGTATCCTCGTTTCTCGCATGAGCGTGTTAGTAAGCAGAGTGTTTACATGTAAGCGACTGCTTTTCTCAACTAACTTACTGGAGCAAAAGACCACTTTCTAACTGTGACTAAGACGTTACTATGTACGAGTATACGCAGGATTAATCAAAGAAGATAAGGGAAATTACAAAAGACGATTATATTAATATTTGTTCCAGGATTCCGCTTTATTTTTTGGATTTAATTGCTAATGAATGAATGACGATATTATTTAAAACTAACTGCTGCCCGTGATTTCACTCCACGTGCAAGTAGCATAACATGTTTTATAGCAACAATCGTATTGCCGATTATAATGATGAAAATTCAACCGGATCCTCCGAATCCGAATCAGATTCCTGTTAAAAAAAGGGCTTCGAAAGCGATAGTCACTTGTCTAGACCCTCAGGCCGTTTGTCCAACGCTTCCTTTATTCAATCTGCCTAGCCTTTTCATAGGTTGGGTCGGCTTCCAGAGTTAGCCGTAAGATTGAAAAATACTTTCAACATTGTCTAATTATCCGTGTTTACGCAATATCCCTAGGGCTTTCGCGAAAATTCTAATTATGAAATCATTCTACGACAGCACTATAATGCTAGCTAAAGTTGCCGTCACTTAACATGGTAAGGTTTTGGTGCAGTGGGGGTAAGTTTGCGCATGCTTCACTTAGTGCAACAAAAAAATGGTCACTTTAATTGGTTGTCATTATTCTATGGTTATTGCCATAATTTATTTTTAAACATGACTGTTTAGAAAAAGTTAATAAAAGGAGAGGAATTCGTGAAGTATATTAGGAGTAATAAATAAAATATATACAGTAATTATTGATTAAGAAAATTATAAAACAAAATATTGTACCAGTCGTTAACGATCATATGCCGTCGTCGTCACTATCGCTTTGTAAGTGTTACCCGTGGCATGAAATCAATGTTAGAAAATAGATATTATGATAGAATGTTAGAGAACAGATAGAATTATGTAAAATAGTATTTGTTTGTGGTATTACAATTTAATTTAAAAAATCAAACAAAACAATAACAAAAACAAATGGTACAATTTTAGTACACGCAAGTGTACTCGGGAGCGAGCGGAACGTGGACACGTTGCGAGAGACAAGGGTCGACTGACCAACCAATCGCGCGCTCGGAACGATGATACCTCGTTCCCCGCGTCCCGCTCGCGACCAGAGAGACCTTAAAAATTAATTCTACGTATCTAACGACTCTTGCGAAGTTACGTGCCGTCTACTGTAAGCTAGGAGTTTATATAGGTTTATTGGTAAAACACCAACAACCTCTTAAGGGGTCATTGTACTCATCATTATGAACAACTTTAACTATGGGATCAAACCTGAAATCGCGAAGAAAAAATCAGCTGTTCAGTACATTTATGTTTGCATAATTCGTCAAAATGTTCTGAACAGCTGATTTTATTAGAAAAAGTTGTTCATAATGATGAGTACAATGACCCCTTAAGAGGTTATTGGTGTTTTACCAATAAAGCTTTATGAGTAGGCCTTCCCATCCTCTCTGCGATTGTCTGAATAACTCATCGAATCATCAATCATCTTCCTAGCCTTCTCCCAAATATGTTGAGGTTGGCTTCAAGTCTAACCGGATGCAGCTTTATACCAGTATTTTACATGGAGCGACTGCCTATCTTACCTCCACAATACAGTTATTGGGTTACACGATACCCCTTAATAAGACTGGTTATCAGACTTTCAGGCTTCTGACGACCCGTAACGACTGTCAAAGATCCAAGAACGATAGCCGGTACCAACGGCTTAACGTGCTTTCCGAAGCACGGAGGGGTCTCGGTATGTAAAGATGGTGACCAATATGGAACCCATCCATGGACCGACCTGTGCGACTGTTATTACTTAGCCACGAGCCCCTCTAACGCTCCCTTTATTATGTAATTTAGGCAATAAGGGATGTACCTAATGCAGGTGCTACATTAAAGCACCTAATAAATTAACATATTACAATCGCATATCTGTTTGGCAAGCGTGGTAATTACAACAACAGCCGAGGCGGTCGTTAGAAGCCCATGTTCAATAGTTTAAGTTTATGGATTAACATTATTATGACATAAGTAAATGTTTATTACACTAACACCCGGTTTCTGAATTGTGAATTTGGGGTTGAGAATTTTTTAAACTCTTTAGCCGGATTCACACCTCCGCCGCGAAACCGTGATATTCCGCGCTACTCGAACCACGCGGTTGCGCGGTTTCGTGGCGGAGGTGTGATACCCGCCTTAATGTAAGCTGCGAAATTCAAAATTTCTTAAGTTTTTTGCAAAAAAGTATTTTGCGGGGTTCACCTTAAGTAATGCTAAATATCGATTTACATTACTGATGTTTGACATGTTATCAACTTTAAATTCTCAATTCAGAAACTGGGTGATAGTTTACGGACCCGCAGACTACTGACTTTCTATCGGCCGATAGTTTGGTCGGTTTATTTACCGACTTCAAAAAAGGAGGTTCTCTATTTGATCCATATGTCCGCAATTTTCTCGAAAACTAATGAACCAATTTTGACGATTCTTTCTCATTGCGTACCTAATCTACATACTTTCAGGACGGTTTTAGTATATAACACATTTGGTAATTAAACGTATGTTATATACATAAATGTACTGTATCTCCGGCATTTCGAAGCGGATTTTGATGATTCTTCTTTTCGTTCGTCTTGGGCTAATGTAATTGTATATTCAACTAAAAATGGAAAAATACTTTAAAAAAGTAAAAACTGACTTCAAAAACCTAAAACGAATAGAATAACTTTAATTAAAAACTTAACAGCTTCTGAAGTCGGTATCGTCAATTCTTCAATGTCAATGCACCTTAGCTTGGCACCGACTTCATAAGCTGGTTTTTAAAATATATTTTTTTAATTTCTTTTTTATACATGTGCGCACATTATAACGATCGAACTTGCATACATCTTCATACCTACTGATTAAGAAACCGACCAAGCTATCGGCCGATAGAAACTCGTATCTAGTCTGTTGGGAGTGTAAGTCTAGTTTAAGGTAGGTAAGTCACAAAATAAGGCAATGATTTTCCTGCTAGAAAGGTCACGTACCTAAACCCTTTTTTTCTAAGCACAAAATGGAAAGGAAATAACTTCTTATTAGTTACTAATTCATTGCTAAACTTGTTTACTATTAAACTCTTGCACAAAAATCTATTAACTCTTGGAAAACGGGACCGAACTGCGCATAGAAAAAAAAAAACGGATTTAAGACGCAACATGCGTAGTTCATACAAAGGAAATACCGAAATAATTTGTAAATCATACATATTCTTAAGGTAGTGTGTATTTATTCCGATTGGATTACAGAACATTTAGGTTCCCAAACATCTATTTTGAAAGGACACTGATTTGAAGACATAGAGATGAGACTGATGAGGAATTTAAAATTTCTATAGAAAACTTATTTTTCTCATATTTCATGTTTAAATCAATGTTCTTATTTAATAAATTTGGGAACCTAGATATTCTGTAATCCAATCGGAATAAATACCGTAAAATGCTGCAACTTTGCACGGATTTTGACGTTTTTCTTCGATAAATCTTTAATCGTTAAGAAAGTCGTATGTTTTTTCAATTACTGTCCAATATTGGACTTTAAGCAATAGGAATACATTTGCTACTAGTAAAAAACCTATAAAGCACCAAAAAATTGCTTTGAAAACGTAGGCAAAGTTGAGGTAAAAACTACAACATTGCCTGTCATAATATCTTTTTAAATGAATAGGTATTTTGGTAACGGATTTGACACCCATATTGCCATGAAGTTCTTTTCCACGTCAGACTTCACTGAATCTTGAATAGCACAAGAAATTTTTTTATATATGTTTGGGAACCTAGATATTATGTAATGCAATCGGAATAAATACACAATACCTTTAGAATATGTTTGACTTACAAATTATTTTGGTATTTCGTTTGTATGAACTACGCATGCTTTGGGGTTGGGGCCCCTTAAGATCTTTCCACTTCAAACACATCAAGACAAGTGAAATATAGAAGAGAAAACTAAAATATTAAAAACTGTCCCAAAAAAGGCGTTCATACTTATACCATGTTTCTGTTAGTTCATCGTCTGCCTAGCCTTTTTCCAACTATGTTGGGGTCGGCTTCCACTCTTCCGGTCTAACTGGATGCAGCAGTACATGAAGTGACTGCCAATCTGACGTCCACAACCCAGTTACTGGGTAACCTGATACGCTTTGGTAAGACTGGTTGTCAGTCTTTCGGGCTTCTGACGACCCGTAACGACTGTCGAAGATCCAGGAATGACAGCCGGGACTAACGACTTATCGTGCTTTCTGAGGGGTCTTGTTACGTAAAGATGGTCACCTATCCACGGACCAACCGCGGCAAGCGTAGTTTAACCTGATCGATCGACCCGTGTGGCTGTTAGTACTTAGCAACAGGTCCCTCCATGTTTCTCTTAGTTACAGTTATTGTTCTTGCGATGTGTACCTTAGTATTCCTAATAAAACTATCTTCCCAGTCTTTGCAAGCCATAAAAAAGGGATGAATAATGTAGATCGTAAAATCTAGAGAGTTGTTTTTGTAGGTTTGCCCGTAGTTATTTCCGAAAAACTCGTTTTTAGACACATGTTTGGATAAAAGAACACTTAAACCACATTTTAAGAAAGTTTGTAAAGTCAGACGAAGAGAAGAGAATTCAGCAAGACAAATGATACATTTGTTTATGATTGATGATATTTTATGCTAAAACCGGTGTTGCCAGCTGGTTCTTGTCAAAAGTTACCTGAAATGGATAAAAAAGTAACTTTTAGTGTCAAAAATAACCTTTCATATTTTTTCCAGTAGTGAGATTAAAAGTGATAGACAGATTTTGATTGTAGGGTATTGGTGTTACAGAAATTATTACGAAGAAAACATAATAAAAAAATAGTTTTCAAAACTTCTGCCAAACATTGATTTGTAGGATTTCATAAAGCGCAGCATAGCGTTGACAGTAATATTGATAAGAGAATAACAAAACCTGATGATACTACAAAAATTGCCTTTAGGATAGCTCATAGTCAAAAACTAATTTTACTTTTTACATCAAGATGTGTTTTTATTTTTTATTTCTGCTTGAGCACAGTTTTCGATTTTCTTTTTGTATATTGGCGTGTGGTAGCTAACTTATAGCAAATAATTTAATGTTTTGTGTTGCGCAATGTACCTAAATTATTTTGTGCAGTGTTGTATAGAATCTAATTTTTTAACTGAACAGACAGCTGTGTTGCTGGAGAGTTTGTTGCGCCCCAGCTAAAGAAAGCACTAGGAAGTGGTGAAGGGTGGGCGTTTTGGGGGACTGTCTTATGTAGTTTTGAGGTTCGAAAAGTGCTGATTCTCAGCCTAGTTTGAATAAATGACTTTTGATTTTGATGTATGTCTTTTGAAGTCATTAGTATCTGGCAATCGAGATAGCTGACCTGCATCCTAATTGCGTACTACACTATCAATCACAGTCTGAATGATTTTGAAGGATATTGCTAATCCAACGCCTCATATCGATGGTCTAGAAGACAAACGTGCTAAGTGCAAAATTTTTTATTTTTAACATTTAAATGCTAAATGTACTAAATGAACATGCTCTACCGTTTGGCATTTAAATGTTAAAAATTCAAAATTTTGCACTTAGTACGTTTGTCTTCTAGAATATCGATATGTTAAAAAAGAATTGTCTGCTCAACAACGTAAATAACGTAGTGAATATTGTTGAACTGTCAAAATGAAAATCATTACTACTGTTAGTGTGTTACACAATTACCCCGCCTGGTTCAAATAGTTCAGGATTATTATACTTTCCTTCTTACGCCTTTCTTTGGGCTAAGAAACAGAGGGCCAAATCTCGTACAGCAGGCCGCAAGTCACTTGTAACAAAAATCGTAGGTTTATACGATTAAAAAAAGTAAAAAAAGAGTAAAAACGAAGCCAGCTTATGCTGGCTTCGTTTTTACGCTAGGCTAGTTTAAGGTCACTGTTACCATCGACGAGCCGTCTACTCGTCTCATCTGCCTAGCCTTTTCTCAACTATGTTGTGATCGGCTTCCAGTCTAACCGAATTCAGCTGAATACCAGCATTTTACATGAAGCGACTGCCTATCTGACCTCCACAACCCAGTTACTGGGAAATACTGGTTGGTTGGTTGGTAAGACTGGTTGTCAGACTTTCAGGCTTCTGACGACCGTAACGACTGTCAACGTGGTTTCCGAGGCACGGAGGAGTCTCGGTCAGTATGGTTACCCATCCACGGAACAACACCGCGGCAAGCGTATCTTAACCTGATCAATCGACCCGTGCGGCTGTAATTACTTAGCTAAACTTTTACCCGATTTAATCTTAACGTTGCAAATGTCAAAAATTTAACTCGTCTCTAATCCGTCCCTGAATTTTTCGTTTAAGATTCACAACGTACCTTGTATAGCAAAGCTGTAACGAGTACCAATCCTTGAACCCGAATCAAATTTACTTAGGGTCTGCAACCGGTCACATTTAACTCTAGCTTTGACATTTCAAGGTATGCCAAAGAGGGTAAGTATTGAATCAAAGTAAGGCTATTTCAGTGAATCGGATTTAATTTGCATCACAAACGATTCCCCTATGCAGGGGTCGTTTGACTTTCACTCAAAGTTAGTTTGATTTGGTTTATTTGTGTTTATTAAGAGTTGGTGTTGTTGTATAAAATAAATTAGTTAGTGAAACTATAGTC
The DNA here is from genome assembly GCA_948252095.1 of Dicycla oo. NCBI lineage: Eukaryota > Metazoa > Arthropoda > Insecta > Lepidoptera > Noctuidae > Dicycla > Dicycla oo. The sequence goes on from OX411728.1 coordinate 19,852,687, forward strand.
ACTATTCTGAGTCGTAACTTCTGGCTCAATAACAATTTATAATTTTGGTCCTTTATTACATAACCTCGTGAAGGTCTTTATAACATCGAATTAGTACTTTTGAAACGCTTAAATGAATGCCTATTATGCCGCTTTTGAATTTTGTACTTTCGGCGCTGAGCCAAGCGTTGAAAATCAATCCTTGTCCCTTAAACCAATTCTTATAACTTTTTATTTTGTTGAGTAGTTCTTATTTTGTTTATTTTATCTCGTTATATGCAGCACCGGCTGACGTCATCACGTCAACGCCGGCTGTCGCTAAAAACAAACACTGGGGCTCTGCCTCGCATGGGGTCGCAGCATTATGCTGAGCGATGGCCGTTTTGCGTGATGTTTCCCCCAACTTGTTCTTTTTGTGTTTGTATGCTTTCTTTGCGTCATGTTAGCCACAAATAAACGTATTTTCTTTGTTTTTTTCTTCTTTTTACTAATGCTCTTTTTTACTTACAATACGCATCACCTACATGAATTCCGAACTAAAAACGCGCTGCTATGTTTTCATGTTTCGCGGCGCTGAGCTGAACTGATACGGATAAGACAAGTTAGTTACATCGAATAACAATTTATTTGACAATGAAGTTAGTAACATTCAACTGACAATTCGACGACACTAAGGAGACTATTCAATAAAGAAAACACAAGATGCATACTGATACGAAGCTTCCCGACAACAGAAAACGCACGCTTATAACATATATTGCTTTAAAAGTGATACGATGTACCTACGAACAATGATTTTTCGGTCTGCTGGTAATACGACCAACAAGATTGAAGGACTGAAGAAGAATGTCGATGCCAATCAGTAAAGTATTGTTCAGAAAAATAAATGCCTCGTAGATTGCCTTCCACCTAGGCATAACATTTCGAGATGTTATTCTAGGAATAAAATCCCGAATAAAAGAAAGAAACAATAAAAAATACTTTTAAGATGGAACATCACTAAATAGATTTTTACATGGGTAAGAATTCAATTATTATACAAATTAACACTGTTTATTCATACCATATGCTTGAATTTTAACGCAGATAAAGAAAGCAGGCTGTGGAAGCTCCAATACATCCGTATTGTCTGTCCAAGCCCCTATATCACAAAGCTTTACAAGTCTACAATTCTACAAAATTGAATCTATTTGTGACCTCAAATTATAATAATAATAATAATAAAATTAATTTATTTCAAATAAGTTACAGACGAGAAAACATGTAGTTGTTACAATTAGGTAAAAGATGGATTATTACACTGGTAGACATAAGAGTAAAGACAAGTAATACATAATTGCCTATGCTGTAATCTAGTAATAGTAGGTCTGTACATGAATTGGGTGAGCCCTGCCTCTTAAACTAGGGTGACCTGTATCTTAAGAGGCAGAAATTAGCATGTTTACGACATAATTATTTGTAAAGCTTCCGGCGTGCTCGATAGATGGCGTTGGCGTCAAATTAGAAGTCGCTATGGTTTCGTTACCGCGTTTAGTACATAAGCAAACAGTTTTTTTAATTAAAAGAGCTATCAAGTAAGATCAGTACACAGTGGTTTCATTTACAATTTTCGCTAGTGTACCTTCCAGGTCAACCTTCCCCAAATACCAGCAGGTATTTAACATTGGTCCTACCGAGCCGGGTCGTTTGGACAGGTTTTTTGATAAAGTGGAGCCACCGTTGGCCCACTTTTCCGTCCCGTGTACTTGCAGTGGATCGCTGCAGCAAGGTACACGGTCCTCCGCATTAGCGGCGACAGCTTTACCCAGCATTGGCGGTGAGCTGAGTCAGCATTGGTGGATTAGTACAAAGAAGTGGCCACAGAGGGCGCCACTCTCAGATCAACACTTCACTGGATGACAGCAAGGTGACGCAGGCGCAGCCATCACGAGACGTCACAGTTGACGTCACGGACAGTTCAGATAGCGGCCACAGAGTGCGCCACTTGCAGGTTGAAAACGGTGTTTGTGTGAAGTGCAGTCTTGTGAGTACATTTTATTTATTTATCATGTCCACGAATTGGACAAACAGATCGAGTCAAACGATTTTGAACTCTATTCCAACGAGAAGTTAAACTTGAAGATATAGTGAAGAAGTTTCGACTTAGAAAAATATTTCGTAATCTTGGACTTGTAAAATTTTTACAATATTTTTAAACTTAGAATTTGTGTGCATGTTAGAATAAGGACTTAGAATATTTTATAGAAAACGGGGGAACGGGGAACCTATACCCGATTTCCACCAGATTTGTGTGTTTACGAAACACTTGTAAAATTTTAAGTAGTGATTTGGAATTTTTATTATTTTGTTTAATTTTAGTCGGCTGTTAAGAATTTATAACTTTACTGCTTAAGTTTGCAGCAGTCAGAAATTTTGCATCTTTATTTTAACTCTTTTGAGAAAGTTGTCATTCATTTGAATACTTACATTGATTTTATCAACTGTTGTACACACTTGTTGTGTTTATAAAAGTTTGATCAAGTTAAAATCAATTTAAACGCATTTTATTTATATATTAAGTACAATAATCAATTATAAAAATGGATGGATTAATTAACGTTTTAAAGGATCAACAGAATGTAATCACAAAAGGATTGATAAATTTTAAAAAATGTGGTAAAGATAGATTAACTTTAGAATACATAGAAACAAAGCAAGAATTATTGGAACGGGATTGGGCATTGTTTAAAGAAAATAACACTAAATTATATGAACGTTATAAAGTAGAAGATATAGTACAGAAAGTGGTTGATATCTATGATGCGACAGAGGATACTTATGTTATTTATAAGAGTTTAATGAAAACAGCTCTTAATAAAATTCGGTTAGCTAAGGATTCTGTACATCAAACCGATAATGCTTCAACTAGTACAAATAAATCAAGTAGTTCTTTTGTAAAGTTGCCCAAAATATCCATTCCAACATTCTCAGGAAAATATGATGAATGGACAACATTCCATGATCTTTTTACATCATTAATACACAAAAATGATACTTTAGATAATGTGCAAAAGCTCCATTATTTAAAAGGCCACCTTTCTGGCGAAGCAGAGCAATTAATACGTCATACTCCTATAACTGATGCCAATTATATTCAATGCTGGACTCTGTTACAAAAGCGTTATAGTAATAAAAAATACTTAACAAATTGTATTCTTAGGAGGTTGTTCGGTCAAAAACGTTTACATATGGAATCAGCTACAGCTTTAAAGGAGTTGCTTGATACCACGTGCGATTGTCTTAATGCCTTGAGGAATTTGGAGATTAACGTTAGTACATGGGATGTCATTATCATACACATTGTTACCTTTAAATTAGACAACGAAACGCGTAAACAATGGGAGCTTAGTATTTGCAACAATGACTCCAACAATGACTTACCAACTTTCAACCAATTTAAGACTTTTATAGAAAATCGGTTTCGTGCGTTAGAGTGTTTAGAGCCTAAAAAGGCACCAGTTCATCAGGGCAACAAAAATAGTAAAGGTTCAGGCGATCATACTCCAAAGGCAATGTTGGCTACGAGTTCATCAAAACAATGTGAATTCTGCTCAGAAGGACACAAACTTTGTTTCTGCAAGAAATTCTCAAAGCAGACAGTTGAACTTAGACGTGATTTTGTAGCAAAACATAAAATTTGCTTCAACTGTTTAGGCGGCAATCACATTGTTTCTGAATGTAGAAAACCTACCACATGTAAGGTTTGTCAAAAGCGCCATCATTCGCTGTTGCATTTAGGTCAGGAGTCTGACAAAGGGGACCAACCTTCGACATCAGCGGCTATCGACAGTGTTAGTTCACCTAATACTAATCCGATAGTTTCGTGCCTGTCGACAGGTAATATCCCTAAGCCCAGACAGGTTTTATTAGCCACAGCGCTAATAAAAGCCGAGTCATGCTCTGGTGAATTTCAGACTGTCCGAGCTTTGCTCGATCAGGGTTCGCAGGCATGTTTTGTAACAGAGGCCGTAGTTCAGCTACTCAACCTGAAAAAAATCCCTATTCAAGGTACTATTTCAGGCCTTGGTGGTAATAGTTCAACCATGGCAACGTACATGGTACATTTGGATATCCAATCTCGGGTTGATTCAAATTTTACTCTTAAAGTTAATGCTTACGTAATAAAGAAAATTACATCCTACTTACCTGAGTGTAGAGTCGACACTACCTTAGAATGGTTAAAAGTTAACAAGCTGCAGCTTGCAGATCCAGAGTTCAACATTCCCAATAAAATAGATGTTTTACTGGGCGCTGATGTTTACAGTTGCATTATTGAGGCAGGCATGGTTAAGAGTCCGTCAGGCACTCTGATTGCTCAGAGCACTACCTTAGGGTGGATCCTGTCCGGTGCAATTAGTAGGGACATACCTAAAAGTTCACCTAAATTTAATGTGTTGCATGCACAAGTTAATGAAGACGAAATATTAAGAAAATTTTGGGAAATTGAAGAGCAAAATAGTTCAAAGAAAATACTAACACCTGAAGAAAAGAAGTGTGAAGAGTTTTATACTAAAACTACAGTAAGGGATAGCAGTGGAAGGTACGTAGTGAGATTACCTTTCTGCGATGAAAATCCTTCTTGTAAAGGTGGAAGCTCTCGTGCTATCGCTGAAAAAAGACTAAAGTCATTAGAAAAAAGGCTAGACAGAAATACAGATCTAAAGGAAAAGTACAAGCAGGTATTAGATGAATATTTACAACTAGGACACATGAGGCAGGTAGACAAGAATGATAAGAATAAGGAAGTGGCGGTGTACTTACCTCACCATGGTGTAATTCGGGAAGACAAAATTACCTCGAAGGTACGTGTTGTCTTCAACGCGTCTGAGAAGAACAACAATGGAATCTCACTCAATGACACGTTGATGGTGGGACCTACATTGCAGTCTGATTTAAGACACACAGTGTTAAGATGGAGACTTCATCCCATAGCACTGGTAGCGGACATCATCAAAATGTACCGCCAGGTCAGGATTTCTGAAGAAGACGCAATGTTTCAGCGCATATTATGGCGAGACAGTCCTGAAACCGAAATCAAGGATTACGAGCTGGTGACGGTTACCTTTGGTACGGCATCGGCACCATACCAAGCTGTTAGAACCTTACATCAAGTCGCCTACGATGAAGGTAAAAATTACAATCTTGCTGCCGATATGGTGCTGAAATGCTTCTACATGGATGACTTGAAGACCGGTTGTAATAACGTAGAAGCAGGCCTGGAAATCTACAGGCAAATGACAGCGTTATTAGGAAAAGGTGGATTCACGCTCCAAAAATGGAACAGTAACAACGAAGAAATAGTAGACAGGATACAGGAAATTAAAAGGAACACCTTGAAAGGACAAATAGATCAAATAAGGACAAAGGACAACACAAATAAGCACAAAATCATACGGGACATAAAACAAGCAATAGAGTACAACAAACCAAAGAAACCAGAATACAAAGAAAAGGAAGTAGAAATAAAATTAGATAGTACCATAAAAATTCTAGGACTTACCTGGAGCCGCACCGCAGACACCTTTCAGTACACGGTGAATCTCCCGCCGCCGTCGACCGCACCTGTAACTAAAAGATCTATTATTTCTGTGATAGCACGACTTTTTGATCCACTAGGCTGGTTAGCCCCTAGTGTAGTTTTAGCGAAAGTATTTATCCAGAAATTGTGGCTGGCAGGTGTTGGTTGGGATGAGGAGCTAACCAACGACTTAGTAAATGAATGGAGATCATATCGTGAGGAATTGTTACTACTCACCAAAGTTCGGATTCCGCGTTGGCTTGGCACCAAGTCGAACGACTATCTGGAACTTCACGGTTTTAGTGACGCCTCCAAAACAGCGTACTCAGCTGCGATTTACTTGCGGAATGTAGACTCAGATGGCAATGTTCAAGTGTCGTTGCTGGTTGCTAAGACCAGAGTTGCACCAGTAAAGCAGATAAGTATTCCGCGGTTAGAGCTGTGCGGAGCAGTCTTGTTGTCACAGATACTGTCTCAAACATCTGAGATCTTGAGTATCTCCCAAGACAAGGTCAAGGCGTGGACGGATTCCACTGTGGTGTTGGCCTGGATAAATAGCCACCCAAGTAAATGGAAGACGTTTGTGGCCAATAGGACGTCTGAAATATTGACCTCGATGAAAGCGTCGCAATGGTTTCACGTCCCCACTAAAGATAATCCAGCAGACTGCGCCTCTAGAGGGATACTTCCCAGTTCACTGCTAGAAAACGATTTATGGTTTTCTGGACCATCGTTTCTTAAATTACAAAACGTAATTTACGAGAGGCAAAATAATTATTGCAGTACAGATTTAGAAGAGTCAGCAAAGGCACATGTAGCGATCATTCCAAACTGTGCCTTCTTCGATAAATATTCTCAGTTACGAAGATTGGTTAGGATTGTTGCATACTGCCGAAGGTTTTTAAAGGAGAACAAAATATACAGGAAAGGATAGTTACAAAAAACAGAACTAGACGCTGCACTCGAATGTTGTATTAGGAAAACACAGGAAGAACTATTTACAACAGAATATAAGGAACTAAAGGACAAAGGGTATATACAATCAAAAACAAGTAAATTAAGGTCACTCTGCCCCTACCTCGATGATAAGGACATTATAAGAGTTAGAGGTAGACTGGAGAAATCAGAGCTAAGCGAACAAATGAAACATCCGATAGTCCTGCCTCACTCCAGTCATCTAACTCGGCTAATCATAGCTGACGCACACCATAAAACCCTTCACGGGGGTCCTCAGCTCATGATAAATTATTTAAGGACAGCCTACTGGATTATAGGTGTCAGAAATGTGGTCAAACACCATGTCATCAAGTGTGTGACATGTGCCAGGCAAAGAGCCAGTACTAAAAACCAATTCATGGGTTCACTACCAGCTGTTAGGTGCACCCCCGCTCGACCGTTTTTGCACAGCGGGGTTGATTATGCTGGTCCAATTAATGTGCGGACAACGAAAGGTTGTGGCCACCGTTCATACAAAGGCTATATATGCCTGTTTGTATGCATGGTCACTCGTGCACTGCATTTAGAAGTTGTGAGTGATATGAGCACTCAGGGCTTTTTGGCTGCGTTTAGACGTTTTGTCTCGAGACGAGGTCATTGTGCCAAACTGTGGAGTGACAATGGCACCACGTTTGTAGGTGCCTCCAGGGAGCTGCAGCAGCTGACAGCTATCCAATCATCCATAGCAGAACACCTAAAAGCGAATGGTACGGAGTGGCACTTCATTCCTCCTCATAGTCCCAACTTTGGCGGACTTTGGGAGGCAGGAGTGAAGTCCACAAAGTTTCATTTGAAACGAGTGATCGGTGAAGCGACCCTCACATTTGAAGAATTGACGACACTCCTGAGTCAAGTAGAAGCGTGTTTGAACTCGCGACCTATGAGTACAATTAAGGTTGATGATCCTGGTGAACCTTTACCATTAACTCCTGGACATTTTCTAATTGGAGAGCCCTTAGTGAGTGTACCAGATATCAAGTACGAAGATTCGAATATTAATTATTTATCACGCTGGCAATTCATCCAACGAATGCTTCAGTCGTTTTGGAGACGTTGGTCTCATGAATACCTCGTTACTTTGACGAATAGTTACAAATGGTCTTCCCAAGTTGCTGAGCCAAACATTGGAGACATTGTGTTAGTCAAAGAAGACGACTTACCACCAAGTCGTTGGTTGATGGGTAGGATAGTACAAAAACATCCTGGGGATGATAACATCACCCGTGTCGTCACGTTACGCACCAAATCCTCAACAATCAAAAGGCCAACATCCAAAATATGTATTTTACCCGTAGTCGAATAAGAAAGTTATATTGTATTTATTGTTTACATTTTAACTAACCATGTTTTTTTTTACAACTAATTTACACCTGTTATTTTGCAACTAGTTTACTTTTGTGAACTTAAGATCAACTGTGAAAAATCAAAAATAATACACATATTTTCAGTTTTCTTTACACTGTTTACAATTTTATATATCTTTGTTTAAAGTACGCAAGTAAGTCATGTTTAGCTCTAAGTTATTGTTACCTATAATTATATATAAGGATATGAACCATAGCTTGTCGATTTTAGTTCAAACTGTTTTTTTCATGTAGCACAATTGTTTAGTTCAACTTGATTTCGCAATGTGCCACTTTAATTCAGTTTAGAAGGACATTCCTTCAGTAACGTCCTTGGTGGGCGGTATGTTTACGACATAATTATTTGTAAAGCTTCCGGCGTGCTCGATAGATGGCGTTGGCGTCAAATTAGAAGTCGCTATGGTTTCGTTACCGCGTTTAGTACATAAGCAAACAGTTTTTTTAATTAAAAGATATATAGTCCGGTTAAGTAGTCTCGACCTCTCTAGGTCAACTACGAGATGCCATTCATAAAAATAAAAAAAAATTAATTAAAAGAGCTATCAAGTAAGATCAGTACACAGTGGTTTCATTTACAATTCTCGCTAGTGTACCTTCCAGGTCAACCTTCCCCAAATACCAGCAGGTATTTAACAAGCAAGAGCTTCCGTTGTATATCGAAAATACTGCAGCATTATTTTGAAATAAAAATATGGTACAGTTGAGGATTAGTGTTTTATGTTTAGTGTTTGACGAAAACATGACTCCAAAAAATTTTATCTACAGAAAAAAATTACAAAGTTACCTCCAAACCAAACGACACATCGCTCGTATTGAGAAAATACTTCAAATTAGAGAAGATGAAACTTTGCATAATAACTGATCTAAATACAAAGCAGATACTCAAAAATCAATCTGCCTAGCCTTTTCCCAACTATGTTGGGGTCGGCTTCCAGTCTAACCGGATGCAGCTGAATACCAATATTTTACATGGGGCGACTGCCTATCTGACCTACACAACCCAGATATTGGGTAATACGATATCCCTTGGTAAAACTGGTTGTCAAACTTTCGGGTTTCTGACGTCCCGTAACGACTGTCAAAGATCCACGAATTACAGCCAGGACTAACGGCGTAACGTGCTTTCCGAGACGGGGAGGTCTCGGTATATAAAGATGATCACCCATCCACGGACCAACCTTCCCCGTCCCTTGCTCGAGTGTGAAGTGCCAGCTGGTGGTGTAGCTGAGCCAGTAGCTTTAAACTCCCCTGATAATAATAATCACTCCAATTTGATCCAGCCTATCCCATCATGCTGTCCTCCCCCCAGCGACGCCCTAAGCCGAGGTCCGTTCCCCACAGGGGGAGCCCTTAGCGTGTTGTCGCTTAGTCTGTAAGTTTTATGCCCCTGGCTGGAGGCTTTGAGTTCGCTTAAGGCAGCCACAGGATAGTCCGGTTAAGTAGTCACGGCCTCTCTAGGCCAACTACGAGACGCCATTTATAACAAAACAACAAACCACGGACCAACCCCGGCAAGCGTAGCTTAACCTGATGGATCGACCCGTGCGGCTGTTATTACTTAGCCACGAGCTCCTTATAAAGCAGATACTATGTTTTTTTTTATTTTTTTTTTATTTTGTTACCATTATTTTAACCGAAAAAAGAAATTACCTAAACTATCGGTGCTCCCTGCCGCCCAGCATCCCACTCTGTCTGCGAGCGGTGGTGTGCGAGCGAGATAAAGAGTGAATTTGAGCTGAGGTAGTTATTGTGAAGTGCCGATACGCAGCGCGAGTCTTGGAGGCAATTACCTACATTTCATACAATTATTTACTTTTGTTTCGGGCGATAACGTTTTCTTCCCCTTAATGAAATGAGACAATTTTCGTTTCATTACATTTAGTACACCTTAATATAGGTCTGTTTTTTTTTTATTTAGTCATTCATTTAAATTTTTTTTTTTTTAAATAACGCTCCAGGAAGTTTTTATGTCAAAAATATAGATATTTAGATGCTAATAACTTATATTATATGCAATATTTGTTTATAATAAAAAGGTACCGACCAATTTTTTTATTATAAGTACCTACAACATTTCCAAAAACTTTTTAGCAAACAATAAAACCGACTTCCAAAACAAAACACTACAAAGTGAAAAATAACTTTAATCTCGGTAGTCGGTGTCCTTGGTTTTGTATTTTCGTTTTTTGCCACCGACTTCCGAAATTAAAGTTATTTTTCACTTTGTAATGTTTTGTTTTGGAAGTCGGTTTTATTTTTTGCTAAAAAGTTTTTATTTTTCACTTTTTAGTTGTGGAACCTACCCCACATAAATTCGAATACGTAATTGAGCACAATAATTGTAGATATAGCCATGTAAATAACAGTGATAGGAAGTTATTAAAACATCATCACATCATCCACATAAAATAAGTGGGAAATATACGCATTATTGAAGCTAACTCGAAAACTCCTCGAGCAAAGTTAATAAAATTAATACGGGACCACCTCGGAAGTATACCCTTTCAAACAAAAAAAGAATTTTCCAAATCGGTCCATCCGTCTTTGAGTAAACGCGTAACAAACATACAAAAAAAAAAAAAATATACAGACGAATTGATAACCTCCTCCTTTTGGAAGTCGGTTAAAAACAATACAGACGAATTGAGAACCTCCTCCCTTTGGAAGTCGGTTAAAAATTATGAAAACTTACAGCTTCAGAATCCTCTTAAATTGTAGAAAATATATTGAGTTAGGGCCAGTTCACACAATGAGTTGCGGTGCCGCACCGCAAAATTATCGCCGTACATTGGCGGTCACGTGTGATCGCCAATAAAATTTATATGGGACCACCTCGGAAGTATACCCTTTCAAACAAAATAAGAATTTTTCAAATTGGTCCATCCGTCTTTGAGTGATCGCGTAACAAACATACAAAAGAAAAAACTTTTTAGCAAAAAATAAAACCGACTTCTAAAACAAAACACTACAAAGTGAAAAATAACTTTAATTTCGGAAGTCGGTGTCTTTGGTTTTGTATTTTCGTTTTTTGCCACCGACTTCCGAAATTAAAGTTATTTTTCACTTTGTAGTGTTTTGTTTTAGAAGTCGGTTTTATTTTTTGCTAAAAAGTTTTTATTTTTCACTTTTTAGTTGTGGAACCTACCCCACACAAATTCGAATACATAATTGAGCACAATAATTGTAGATATAGCCATGTAAATAACAGTGATAGGAAGTTATTAAAACACCATCACAACATCCATATAAAATAAGTGGGAAATATACGCATTATTGAAGCTAACTCAAAAACTCCTCGAGCAAAGTTAATAAAATTAATATGGGACCACCTCGAAAGTATACCCTTTCAAACAAAAAAAGAATTTTCCAAATCGGTCCATCCGTCTTTGAGTAAACGCGTAACAAACATACAAAAAAAAAAAATATACAGACGAATTGATAACCTCGTCTGTATATTTTTTTTTTTTGTATGTTTGTTACGCGTTTACTCAAAGACGGATGGACCGATTTGGAAAATTCTTTTTTTGTTTGAAAGGGTATACTTTTGCAAAAACCGTATTGACTCGTGTTTTTGCAAAAACCGTATCTTTTTCCAGTACGATTGAGAAATGTTTTCACCATTATCTAATTATCCGTGTTTTCGCAATATCCCTAGGGTTTTCGCGAAAATTTGAACTAACAAATCATCCTACGACTACTCACTTCAATGTTCAAGCAGTAAAAGAGACATAAACATCGTGACAAACAAATAAACATCTTGGCAACTGAAGTTACTTCCGTTTACGAGACCCAGTTTCAAGCTAGCATTTTGACTCATAAAATAAAATTACAAGTCTAATCTCAGAAGTGCGTGACAACCTGTTGTACAATGGGCTCAGTCGCCTTGGATCGTTAGGATCAACCACCAAGTTATAAAGAACCCTCGTCTCCAACCAAACTTTACGAAGAACAGGTCTAATTCGACTAGTCCAGGTAAATTAGCCATCAAATTTTTAGTATGCCTATTAAAGAGTTAGACTGAATAGATAACGGAGAATGTGTTGGGTTTGTTTAATTCTGGATTTCGTTTCTTTTTTCTACGAGTAATTTTAAAAGGTTAAAGGTTTAGGTCTATAACCAAGATACTTATGTAGTAGACTGTTTTGGATATAAATCTTGGTCAAAGATCAGATCTATAAAAAAAAAATGAGCCATCGCGGGACGCCTGGCAGATGTGAAACATCGAAACTATTTTATATAGAAAATATGCATGAAAGGATGGTATACTAAAGGAAATAAATATGGCATACTTAATAAAAATAAAAAAAAAACATTGCATTATCAAAAACAAAATATTCAGACTTTTTTTAAGAATTAAAATATTCTTTATTTAGAAAATGCATGTTAATTTAATATGAAAATAATTTCAAAACTCTGCGAGCGAAACGCAGAATTATGTATGCGTGGCAATGGCAACGCGTCGCCACGCTAACAGCATGTCTGACCCGCTACATTCGTTGTTTCACATAAAAAAGTAGGTACTTAAGGGTCTTGTAGCTGTAACTTACAATAACTGTCTTTTTTTTTTTGTTTCTTATAAAAAAAAATGAAAAAAAGGAGATCTTAACATGACATAATGAAATAAATGTAGATACTATTTGCTTTTGAATCTGTAAACAAAATGACTTTATTTGTCAATCTACTTAATGCTATCCCCATGCATGACAAAGATCTCTCTCATATGCGTCCACATCTGTCTCTGTAATCCAAACAAGTAAACCACAAAAGCATTATGAAACAAACAAAATAAATAAGCAACATGGAGTATCCACACATCCCTAGCGCCAACGACTTCAGACAATATAAGCTCGTAAAGCGCAGCTCCACAAATTTTTTGTCATTACCCGAGTCGACAGCCGTAGATTCAGTCATGGCATTCTTATTTGCGACATCGTTTTATCTATTCTCAATTCTGTTTTATTCAACATCACATTGCCTTTCCATTGGAAGAACTGAAGGTTGGTCTTTTGTTTCATTAGCTTTAGCTTCAGTCTCTTGCTCTTTCATGATTTCCTGTTTGATGAGAATTCTAATAAGTATAATGTCCATTTCCATTTCTTGTGGGTTTTAATTGTATTTTCCTGGTATTTGAATATGAATGGATATTTTTGCCTTTGTATGTTTCTAGTTAGGTACTTGGTAACCTCTGTCCTTTCATTATTTTTATCTGACTGCGCGTCGCAAAGGAGTGATGTTGTCGAAGCCTATTGCGTTCGACTGCATGAAATTGTATAGCTTAGGGTGTACACACAGATTTAGAGTTAAATCTGTGGGTGTACAAGTACGGGGGTGTGGGATCGAAGACAGAAATAGGTCATCTTGTTTCCATCTTTTTTAAAGTTAACTTTTAGGGAGTATTTGATTTTTAAATTTACTTTTTCTATTAAGTATTATTTGGGCAGGCCTCGGCAATAGGAATAGGAAGAGGTGGCGAGACGGCATAGACGCGTACCGCAAGGGATGGGTCGAGGTGGCCCTGGAAAAGGATGCTTGGAAGGATTTGGGGCAGGCCTTTGCTCAACAGTGGGACAAATGTCTAAAACAAAACACTACAAAGTGAAAAAAAAACTTTACTTTCGGAAGTCGGTGTCTTTGGTTTTGTATTTTCGTTTTTTGCCACCGACTTCAGAAATTAAAGTTATTTTTCACTTTGTAGTGTTTTGTTTTGGAAGTTGGTTTTATTTTTTGCTAAAAAGTTTTTATTTTTCACTTTTTAGTTGTGGAACCTACCCCACACAAATTCGAATACATAATTGAGCACAATAATTGTAGATATAGCCATGTAACTAACAGTGATGGGAAGTTATTAAAACATCAACACATCATTCACATAAAATAAGTGGGAAATATACACATTATTGAAGCTAACTCAAAAACTACCCAAACAAAGGTGATAAAATTTATACGGGACCACCTCAGAAGAATACCCTTTCAAACAAAAAAAAGAATTTTCCAAATCGGTCCATCCGTCTTTGAGTAATCGCGTAACAAACATACAAAAAAAAAACAACATACAGACGAATGGAGAACCTCCTTTTTTTTGTGGATGGGAAATCATCAAATAACTTCTCCCGCTCTGGGTGGAGCGGAAGGGCGTGTCAGACTTTTACTGACTAAAACCCACCCGTGTTCCTTCAGTTGCCTATGCCAGGGCCACGGTATCTTTTTCAAACAACCCGCGACCCCAGCGGCATCGGCCCTATTGGACCCCATCTTTTGCTGACATCTCTTTGAGGCGCGCGACTGAGGGCGTGAGGCTGCCTCTCCCTCACGCGTTCCGCCTCCTCCTTCGCGAGCATTACCGCTTCGCAGAAGGAGGTGACGGCCTCCCATGCACTCTTGCTCCGCACCATGGCCTGAACCAGGCTCGGACGCGAGAGATAGCCGCCGCCGATCGCCTCTGTGAGAACACGGCGGTACTCTGCCCAAGCCGGGCAGACCTCCACTGTATGCTCCACCGTGTCCTCTGGGCGATCCACACAATGGTGACATCCGGGCGTTTCCTCCCGCCTTATGCGAAACAGGAACCTCCCGAAACAACCGTGTCCGGTGAGGACCTGCGTCAGGCGGAAGGTGAGGACGCCGTGGCGCCTCTCTAACCACTCCTCAAAGAGGGGACTTATCGCCGCAATTGTGGCGTGCCCAGCGCTGGGCTGCGATAGTCGCACTCTCCATGTCGCCATGAGATCCCGCCGGAGATCTGTCCGCTGTACCGTGATTTCTCGCGGCAGCGGAGTTACGCCCCGGCGTTTCGCCTCCTCGCGCCACTCCCACACGTGCGCGAGGACTTTCGCCTCCAGATCCCACGGCGGCAATCCGGCAAGAAGGCTCGCCGCCTCACCGGAGACCGTGCGGTAACCCCGGACTAGCCGAATGGCCATGACCTTCTGGGACGCGTTCAACCGGTGGACTGGCCGCAGCCTCAGGGAACGCGCCCACACCGGTGCCCCGTAAAGGGCCATAGACCGCACGGCCCCCGCGTAAAGCCTCCGGCAGGAGGCGTTTGGACCACCTAGATTGGGCAGGAGCCGCTTCAAGGCAGCTCCAGCCCGATGGAGAACCTCCTCCTTTTTGAATTCGTTTGAAAAATGTATTTTGTTATTCAATATTCATCCCAACCAAACGTGTTGACGTAGCTGAAGTTGCGTTGTTTATTGTTCTTTTAAGTTATTTGTTGCCTAATTTTTCATTTATGCCACAAGCAAGTAACTTGCATCGTGTAAATGGGGCTTTAAACCCTAAATAGCACTTTAGAAAGACCTTGACCATATTTTGTTTTATTTGAACCTTTTGACAATGTTATTCAACTCTGTTTGGGTCCCTAACCGATAAATGGGCTGTTATTTTAGGTTTAAACCCAAAGGTCCAAAATAAGACAACAATAATATCCATTAGGATTATTTTGACTTCTGTAATTGTTAGATTTAAGGGATGAGCATGTTATGAAAGTTTATTATTATCTTTATTTATTAGGAACGTCTGTTGGTTGGAGTTATGGACCTCATGCTGGATTTGGAGGTAAAAAATTGTTTCATTAAAATTTTCTAAAACGGAATATTCCTTAACCCTTGTACCTATTATGTAATTGATACATATTAACCACATAGTTATGTGAACTTAACTGACTGAATATAACGTCAAGTACATTGTTTGAGACACAGATCGTTGAATTTAATAATTTTCTATGATTCGGTTTCATACAAAAAAGAAAAAAAATACAAAAAAAAAATTAAAAGTAATCTTTATAACGGTTCAGATATATAGGATATGTAGATAGGTAGGTGAGAGGCTTTAAAAGTTTGATTCCCAGCCATTGCACTATTATCTTTCTTTTTTTTCTTTTTAGGATTCAAATTAGCTGTTCCAACTCTTGGTGAAATCTGTAACAGGTTCAGCTTCATTCGCAGTCAAAAGGTTTGTCCAATCATCATTTTATTAGGGTATAGAATCACTTCCTTGTCCGTCTGTCTGTTTGTCTGTCTGTCAGTCTGTCAAGACCCTTTTTCTCAGCAACGCGTGGAGGTATCATTTTGAAATTAATACAAAATGCGTAGGTCTTTACGCCGTACGGTCCCTTAGAGCTCTAAAAAAAATCAAGCTTCTAAGTCAACGCAATAAAAAAATGCTGTTATATAAGCGACATATTTGGATACTCGCAAATAAATCTTCCCGTTGACCATCGTTGCTCATGAAATCAAGAAGCAAGGTCTCACAGCAAAAGTAAAGGAATAAGTCCGAAAATTGTTAATTTGTAGTTTTATCACATTTTTTTGTGATACAAACTTACATTTGCAGTTGGAGAATTGACCGTGACGTATATCGATGTATGGGAGAACATGTTTTTCAACTACAATGTTAAGTTTGCTTTCGGGATAAATTCATCCCAACTGCGGAACCCTTCATTGTGCGTTGTCCGACACGCACTTTTTAAATTATATAAACAATTACGTTACCATACTTGAAAGGAGTTAGAAACAGTTATATAAATACATATACAGGGTTATTGGTAAAATACCAACAACCTCTTAAGAGGTCATTGTATATCATTATGGACAACTTTTACTATGAGACCAAACCTGAAATCGCGAAAAAACAATCAGCTGTTCAGTACATTTATGTTCGCATAATTCGTCAAAATGTACTGAACAGCTGATGTTTTTTCCCGATTTCAGGTTTGGTCCCATAGTAAAAGTTGTTCATAATGATGAGTACAATGGCCCCTTAAGAGGTTGTTGGTGTTTTACCAATAACTTTGTATATGTATTTATATAACTACATATTTCTAACTCCTTTCAAGTATGGTAACGCAATTGTTTATATAATTTAAAAAGTGCGTGTCGGACAACGCACAATGAAGGGTTCCGCAGTTGGGATGAATTTAGCCCAAAAACAGACTTAACATTGTAGTTGATGTATAGGGCTTTTTTTTCCAACCACATTCATTCTGTCTAGCCTTTTCCCAACTATGTTGGGGTCGGCTTCCAGTCTAACCGGATGCAGCTGAATACCAGTATTTTACATGGAGCGACTGCCTATCTGACCTCCACAACCCAGTTACTGGGTAATACGATACCCCTTGGTAAGACTGCTTGTCAGACTTTCGGGTTTCTGACTACCCGTAACGACTGTCAAAGATCCTCGAATGACAGCCGGGACCAACGGCTTAACGTGCTTTCCGAGGCACGGAGGAGTCTCGGTATGTAAAGATGGTCACCCATCCACAGACCAACCCCGGCAAGCGTAGCTTAACCTGATGGATCGACCCGTGCGGCTGTTATTACTTAGCCACGAGCTCGTCGTCGCTTTTTTTTCCAACCACAAACATGCTTAATTGGCAAAGGAGGCTTTTATGAACCTGCTAATCTACTACGATCGATCTTATATAATGTCATAACAATGGTGACTACGCATATTAAGAAATACACAAAAGTGACGGGGGTGGGTCACATGACCTGATGAATTACCCAGTGACCTGCCAAGCCTATTTATAACAAAATCATATTATTTGAAGAACCCATTCAGTTAATAAATTGCCAATATTCTTAATTGTCACCATCTATGTCAAACCCATCACGGATTGTGATAGCTTCTTTTTTGTGTTCTCATTATTAGGGCGCGTTCTAACCATAGCGAACGGTTGCGCAAATACGCGATCTTCGCATTCATATGCCACTTATTTGTTAGGAAAACCGGAAGGCGCCTTCTGTCTGCGCGACCACTCGTTCTGGTTCATCAAACAAGATGAACGCGATGGTCGCGTATTCGCACGAAGATCGTATTGGTTAGGACGCGGGTTGTTCTGGGTTAAATAAATATTTTCTTTCTTTCTCTTCTTTCTTTCACTTAATGTCTGGTAAGAACAAAGAATTTGCTTTATAACGCCTTAGTTCGGAGCCACCTTGAATTTGCCAGCGTGGTGTGGAACCCGCACTCACAAAGAGTAGAAAGCATCCAAAGGGCGTTCACAAAACACCTAGCATATGCCTTCGGTGATATATCTCCCCGGTGTCCATACAAACAACGCGCAACTTACTCAATGTATCAAAATTATTACCCTGCGCGACTGTCGACTGGTACGAGTTCTTTTTCAATTGGTTAACAATAAATTGGACTGCTATAAATTAACTGAACAATCAATCTGCCTAGCCTTTTCCCAACTATGTTAGGGTCGGCTTCCAGTCTAACCGGATGCAGCTGAATACCAGTATTTTACATGGAGCGACTGCCTATCTGACCTCCACAACCCAGTTACTGGGTAATACGATACCCCTTGGTAAGACTGCTTGTCAGACTTTCGGGCTTCTGACGACCCGTAACGACTGTCAAAGATCCTCGAATGACAGCCGGGACCAACGGCTTAACGTGCTTTCCGAGGCACGGAGGAGTAAAGATGGGCACCCATCTATGGACCAACCCCGGCAAGCGTAGCTTAACCTGATGGATCGACCCATGCGGCTGTGACGGCTGTGGCGGCTGCGACTTAGCCACGAGCTCCTCTTTCATTCTCTTCTCATTAAATGAACAAATTGGACTAAAAGTCCCATGTAAATTACCCAGATATCTCACTACCCATTTATTCCACACTAAAGCATCCAACACAAATATAGGAGTAAACTCACCTCTCAATAAGCTCAGCCGAGAGATGAATTCTTATAATAAAATCCACTCCAGGATGTTGACATAATATATATCATGACTCCGTAAATATCCTTAAAACTCAAATTTTAAGGTCCCAAAGTACGCAACCCACATAATCTAAAGATCTTTTGTGTTAGTATGTAAGTATTTCTTACAAACTCTGTAACTTGCAACGTATGTCATTTTATATTTCTGTTTATTTACGGTGACTGGTACTTAGCGACCGATACTTAAACATGATAACAAACAACTTTTACTATGGCACCAAACCTGAAATGTTGCTGAAAACATATTTGTTGTTCCTTAAACTTTGACGAGTTATGCGAACATGAATGTATGGGACATAACTGATTTTTTTTCGTGAATGCGAATTTGGTCCCATAGTAAAAGTTGTTTGTTACCATGAGTAGAAACATGTGTTTAAGTATCGGTCCCTAATTACCAGTCACCTTATATGTATAGTTTGTTACCACTTAATTTTTATACATTTTGTTTTTTACTTCACTCATCACTGTATTCATCACTGTATTTGAGAATGTTAGTTCACTTGTTATTGGCAACATTGTCTGTTATTGACAAGCCCATAACTGTTACCTACTGTTATTTGATGTTTTGTATACAGAAGCTGATGGTGTATCTTTATAGATAAATAAATACATGTTTACTTCACAGTTGATATGCCTGCTGTGCTTTGGACTAAACCCATCGTGTCTCGTGCCGTCAACTACTCCGCAGCCTACGACTACGACCACATCGACTACGACTTCATCGACTACGAATTCATCGACTACGACTTCATCGACTACGACTACATCGAGCACGATCGCTTTGATTACGGATACTTCGCCTTCTACAACCTCTGCAACTACAATCACTGCTACTAGCGAAGCGCCTGCTGAATAATAACATCGCGAATATATAATACGAATTTGCGTTTGTATCTAGTTGCCGATTTTTTTGTTCGATAATAATCTGTTTAGTTAGATGATACGTACGCAAAATACGCGCTTAAGCGTGGTGTTACAGACACCAGACCGTTATGGATCCTACAGACAGGCGCGACGCGACTCTAGTGGAACAATTTCCATGAAGTTTTCATAAAAGGTTCTGCTAGAGTCTGCCTTTATACTATACTATACTAAATCATCATTCTCCTGCCCATGTCCAAATTTATTTGGGGTCGGCGCAACATGTCTTTTTCTTCTCTATTAGTCGTCAACTCGGCAGTCACTTCCTTCCTAGCTATATCATCTTTCACACAGTCCATCCATCGTTTCTTTGATCTTCCTGTACTCGTACAGCTATCCACATTGAAACTCAACACACTGCTGACGACATTTTTCTCATTCTTCCGCATCACATGCCCTTACTATGACAACCGATACCTACACAGCTTTTCAGTCACCTGTGCAATTTGCAGACTTCCTCTTATATACTCATTTCATAATCTATCCATACGCGTAACATCACACATCCCTCTTAGCATTATCATCTTAGCTGCACGCAATTGCCTTTCATTCATTCATTTCTTTTGTGACTATACTGTACTAGATGATAATTTAATATAATTATTAATGTATTAATGTTACTTACTGTTTTTGATGTGAAACATCTAACGTGGCGGGTCAGACAGTGCGTCGCCACGCGCTCGTAACTCATAATTTTAGTATTAATTTTTTAGGGAGTATTCATAAATTGTATTAAAACAATTTGAAAATGTAATGAATAAGCAAATAATCATAAAAATGTAAATTCGTTTTTTTTCGCTGGCTCAATTTTTTGGCAGTCGACACTTTCCTTATTTTTAGTATTATCTTTTATTTATTTTTTATACATATATAAATTATATTTTAAAATATTAGTATAAAAATATATAAAAACATTTAAAAATATAAAAAATAGTAGCCCACCGGTATCGGAAACAGGGTCCAAGCTACCGGCGCGCCGGTAGCTTGGACGGTCAGGCGGTCAGGGCTCCAGAGAGAGGAACCTCCTAACAATACGTGCCGTGTCCAGAAGTACCGCTTTCTGAATCAAGCCCTTGATCCAACTGCCCAACGAGAGCCTCCTTAGGTGTTGGTCGAGGCTCTTGGCAATTAAGAAATTGGCTGATACGACTATCGGCACAATGATTGCTGAGTCCACATCCCACATGTCGACAACCTCGCGAGCCAAGTCAAGATACTTGATTTGTTTATCGTTCTCGGCTTTCACGAGGTTCCCGTCATGCGGGACCGTTATGTCAATAATCATTGCGCGCCGCTCTATTCGATCCACCAACACTATACCAGGCTTATTGGCAACAATAGTCCTGTCAGTGATGATGGATCGATCCCAGTACAATGTGATATTTCCATTTTCGAGAACTGGGTCGGGCACATACCTGTAGTACTGTACTTCCGATTCTACAAGGCTGTATTTCAGAGCAAGTTGCTGATGGATAATCCTGGCTACAAGGTTGTGTCTATGCAAGTATTCTTCGTTAGCTAGACGAGCACACCCGGAGATAATGTGTCGGATTGATTCTCCTGGACGGTGGCATGCCCGACAAATGTCAACCGTTCCGTCCTTCACACCGGTAATTATTCGTCATGATAACTTCGTCCATAATTGCACAGACGAAACCTTCGGTTTCCCCAAAGAGGTCACCGGAACGCAACCAGGCTACGGACGCTAGCAGGTCTACATCGGGTACATGTAGGGCCCGGAAAAAGCGTCCGTGAAGCTCCTTACTCTGCCATACCTCCCTGCGATCGTTAGTGTCAAGCACTACAGGCTTGCGCCAGTTCTCGTTAGCTAAGGAGAGCGGGCTGAGGCCTTTGTCCACCGCGACCACATCTCGATGCATCCCCACGTCAGCTTCTAGGAAATATTCCCTGAGACTGCATATCTCGCGACTGTAAAGGGTCTTAGCGTTTAAAAAGCCTCGACCTCCACCACTTTCGCTGGATATACAGTCTCATTACCGACGACCGTAGCTGGTGCATTCGAGTCAGTCGGTCATCAGCGTACGGACCCTCCTATCCAGCGCGTCGTTTTCGGTCTGAGTCCATTTGAGTATGCCAAAAGAGTACATCAAAACCGGCATGACCCTACCGTTGAAGGCACGTACCTTGTTTCTGCCTGATAAAAGACTATTAAAAACTTTCTTCAGGCGGCCAAAGAAGCGCTCCTTCAACGATTGCTTCATATCAGTAACATTGATGCCCAAGGCTTCCGACATACCCAAATACTTATAGGTTTCGGATGCGGAGAGGGTTCTGAGGTTTATGGAGTCCGAGAGTTGGGTTCCCGCGGATTCCACAATCTCCCCACGCTTTACATGCATGACCGCACATTTGTCCACACCAAATTCCATCCTGATGGCGCTACTAAAAGTTTCGGTTACTTTCATTAGCTCCATCAGTTGCAAATTATTGGGGGCAAAAAGTTTTAGGTCATCCATGTAGATGAGGTGAGATATAACCTGACCACCTCTCTTCATTATTATTATTATTACTTTCTATTACGAATTAAGACGCGGGTAGGTACTAAAAATTTGCAGCTATTGCTTTTTTATGAAGGCTCCCAGAGACAGGCGCGACTCGACAGCACGATGCGACCCTAGTAGAACAATTTCCATGATGTTTTCATAGAAATCGTAATACTAGAGTCGCGTCGCGCCTGTCTGCGGGAGCCTAGCTAATTCCTACGATTTCCGTCCGCGTGGAAATGTATTATATATATATATATTTTTTTTTTTTTTTATTCCGGAAACTTGCAGGTAACGTAGACAGTGTGACAAGATGAAACTGAACGCCATTTACAAGTTTCCACTGATAAACACAGAAAATTTCTTTTTCTTTTTGACATATTCAGTTTTCTACAGTTTTACATAAATAAATATTATATATTTCAGCCAGGTCTATTAGTAAATAAATCAGAATTTATATTTTCTTCATTATCATTGATATCACATGAGCCTATAAGTAGAAAGTAAAAAGATATAAATTTTTTACCAAATTTATTTTTTATTTATCTCCATTCTTATTTTTTGCATTTATTCCCTTCTTCCAATTGGTGGTCCAATTAAGGACCACGCTACCGCATCACGATTTTCCTGTAATGATAGCAGTGTTTGTGACAATTTTATAAATACATTAATTAATTTATAAATAAATTAACAAATAAATTTCACGCAGACGAAGTCGCGGGCAGAAGTTATAATATATACTGGCTCCCACCCACGGCTTCGCCCTCTTGATATGTCGATAAAAGTCGCTTGTGTCCTTTCGTGGTCATGGTCTACCCGTGTGCCAAATTTCATCGAAATCTGTTCAGCTGTTTTAGCATGGAAGCGTGACAAACAAACAAACTCACTTTCGTATTTATAATATTATAGTTATGATTAGTTTAAACTGACTGCTTACAAAGATTTTCTCAAAGTTTCCTATGCTATTCGTTAAATCTTGCTTACACATAGGCTTTAGGCAAACTCAACCAGAATGTATTCCGCCAAACATCCCTTTGCTCTCCATCTATCCAGAAAATAACGGGTATAACAAGTTAATTATCTTGTTACATCAGCCGTGAGTACCCGTCCGTCGGCTTGCTACCCATCGGTAAGCACTGACAGGCGAGCCTGAACACCGCCATTTTATTGACAGCATCATCGCTACCCGCCCGCGAAATTCTTTTGACAAGTCGATAATATGTGTCACGTAGGTAGGTAGATACGAGTATATACGTGGGGAAAATGTGGCTTTAGTAAGGATTTTTGAGAAAGTTGATATGTTTCAGTAATATTCTTTGTTGGGTCAAGTTAGGTATTGATCTTTTCAGTTGGATTACAGGTCGTCGATTAGGGTGGAATTCCGTACGAGATTTTGTTTATTTTTTTTTAATTCCACATGGGTTTGCTTTTGACTCTAGTCTAGGTCAGATGTGTCAAAGACAAAGTCAACGATGGCGTGAGCTTACCCAGAAGTAGCCTGTTCACTCTCACTTTGAAGAGATTAGGGTTGTATGCGTTCGGAAACACAGACGCAGGTAGTGAGTTCCACAGGGAGGCGGCCAACTTGGCCTCGGCGGGCGGATCCTTGGTCGCGGGGTGGATCCGCCGCCTAGGTTTAACAGTGGCGCTGCACAAGACCGAGGCCGTGTTCTTCCACGGACCTCGGCAGCGCCCCCCACCTGACGCCCACATCTTCGTGGAGGGCGTCAGAAACGAGGTCAAGGCCCAGATGAAACATCTGGGCCTTGTAATTGACAGCAGGTGGCGCTTCGGTCCACATTTTAGTGGGCTGTCGTCGCGCCTGCTGAAGGCCGCGGGCGCACTGGCGTGGCTTCTTCCCAACCTGGGGGGGCCCAGCGCACGATGCCGGCAACTTTACGCCGGCATCTTAAAGAGTATGGCCCTCTACGGGGCGCCCATCTGGGAGGACTCCCTCCAAAGGAGGGAGAACGCCGCCGCCCTGCGGGCGCCCCAGATGGCCATAGCCCAGCGGGTGGCGCGGGCCTACCGCACGGTGGGCTTCGCGGCAGCATGCGCTCTGGCCGGCACCCCACCTTGGGAACTCGAGGCGTGGGTGCTCGCCAGAGTGTATGAATGGACGGCGGGGCGGAGGACGAGAGGAGAACGCCCCGCCCCGGAAGAGCGGGAAGCCGTCCGGCGGGAGGCGAGGGACGCCATCGTCGTCCATTGGACGACGGACCTCGCCACCGCAGCCTTCGGCCGCCGAACCCTCGACGCGATTGGGCCGGTCCTGCGAGACTGGCTCGAGCGGTCGCATGGGTTCCTCTCCTTCCGCCTGGTGCAGGTGCTGTCCGGACACGGTTGTTTCGGATCGTACCTTCACCGTATCGGGCGGGAGAAGACGCGGTCGTGTCACGACTGTGGCGCGGCGGAGGACACGGCGCAGCACACTCTCGAGGTGTGCCCGTCGTGGTCCGAGCCGCGCCGCAGTCTCACGGCGGCGATTTCGCGGACCTTTCGCTCCCCGGCTTGATCAACGCCATGCTGGGGGATGAGGGGTCCTGGGCGGCAGTCGCCTCCTTCTGCGAACACGTCATGTCCCAGAAGGAGGCGGCGGAGCGCGCGCGGGAGGAAGACCCTCTCGCGGCGCTGCTCCGAAGGCGGAGGAGGGGTCAAAGAAGACGTCAGTATGACAGTCATCTCCGACTCCTCCCAGGTGGAGGCCAGCAGGCAACGGGTGCGGGGGCACCCTTGCCTGTATTGCACAGGCCTCGACCAGTGTCGGACGGGAATGGCCAGGTGTTCCCGGTTATTCCCGTAGCCCCCCAGCCTGGGGGGCATGCGGGGCCCGCCAGCTAGGCGGGCATGCGCCGGGAGGGTTGTGGAAGTAAAGGCTGAGCCGGTTTCCCATGGCCCTCCCATCACGGCGATGTGGGAACACCGCTGAGTTTTAGTGTCCCACATACTCCGTGTCGTCCCCCGACGAGGCGGAGATGCGTAATGTCATTTCTCAGCGACAAAAAAAAAAAAAGGTAGTGAGTTCCACTCTTTTGCTGTGCGCATTATAAAAGACATTTGGAAACGCTTAGTGCAAATTGGTGGAATAGCAACCAGGTAGGGATGGTAACTAGCAGTGCGTCTAGATGTTCAATGGATGGATATTTAAGTTTGCTTTAGTACACGACAGGTTCCAAGGATTATGATTTTTCATTATTCGACCTAACGTACTATCGGCAAAATATAAGCATGCTCAGTTTAGAAAATATTTCTGCGGAAGTGCAGCTAGTGACAGACCACACCCCTTCCTGCTTTAGTCCAATTACAGACAATATGATTTTGTGTGAGTAGGTGCAGAGCGTGTAACAAAAAATAACAACAAACATTAGCAACAAATCAAATCAAAAACAAACGTCCATCCTACTGGTTAAAACGCATGCATCGGGTGATCAGGGCGTGAGCCATGCTACGCAAGGCGAGGCTAGGCGAGGATGCGGAAGTTTGGCCGATAGTACCTATGTGCATGCCTGTATCGGACAAAATCCGAGTTCTTCAAACAGAAAAATTCAATCACACTTTCCGCTGTTCGGGAATCCGACAATAGATTTGTCTTTGAGATTTCAGGTCTCAAATATCTTAGAGACTTGAGACCCAGAAATCTCTGGAACTACCAGCGGATTTGAAAAATTATTTTTTTCGTTTGATAGTTCAATTCTTGAGGAAGGCTATAAGCTACTTACCATTACGCTAGGAAATTTAGGAGCAGAGTAAAATAAAAAATCAGAAAGAACGCTAAGCAAAAACGAAGTAACAGCGCGGGCAGGCGATGCGATGCGACGGGGTGGTTCGGGGGAACAAGAAATAAAAAAAAATTAAAAAAACTTTTTATTTCAGACCCAACCGAATCCATAGAATGTTAGTACAGAAAAACTTATGAAACTAATGTTAGTAGATGAAAAACGTATTTATATTTTAGCTCCTAATGTGGCTATTGACCCAGTGTTGGACGTAACGCGTGTCCAGCCTATCCGCAATAACAGCCAGGATGCTGTTGGAGCTGGCGCGCAACCTGCCGAGCGCCGCGCGCCGCACGCGGATGAAGTCGTGGGCAGTCGGGCAGCAGCTAGTAAATTATAATTTCGGAACGTCTGTTCCTAAAGTACTGTACACACAGGGACTAACAGCTTAGTGCGGCCGTTATTCCAAATGCGTACAGTGCGGCTACGTTAGAAACAATTGAGCCAGGTACCTATGAGTTACTGACTCTAAACCTAGCCCTACAGCAATTACCTAGTACCCTTGTTATCCTAACGCCCTAGCCTAACATACAAACCACACAAAACGTAAGTTACATTGGTTTTACGTGCGGGAAGTCTGTTACAAGGAGACCTACGGTTACATACGGAATTTGGGTAGGAATTGGGGTTTGTGTACGTCGTTCAATGTACACAGGAAATGGTTTTCTTACTGCCGATCCCACAGACTCATAGGACTGATGAGGCCAAAGTTGTTTAGGCCACACTGAGACGAGTTACGATAGATGAATCAAACTCGACTCCAGCTTGATGACTGCTTTATTACAATAGTTAACTTAATTATATACACAATTTGTGGTCAATACACATTGATACCTATGTATTTACATGTGTGTTGTGTGTGTATCGAACCAATGAAGCGGAGATCTCAGCAGGTCACTTCTTAGTGCTGACGGTGCGCCGGTGTTGCCGGCGGAACGAATGCATGTCGCTCTTAACGCTGACGCTGTAATGATGTTGCTGGCGCGTGTAACTACTGTTCACGGTTGAACAAGTACTCATCTGATGAAAATGTGTACAAGTGGATTACAAAACGTACCTGTGAATGCCAATTTGTAGTGTAGTTCGAGCAAGTTTAAAAACAAGCTGCCCGGCCACTGTCCTCTGATTGGATGAAGCGCCTATTGTGTAGGATCGACGGAGTGGTTTTTAATCTAGCAGATTTTGGTTCAAGAGAACTAGGTTCGCTTGGCTTATTCGCTCTCGATAATTGAAACAATACTTATCCGAAAATTCAGCAGAAAGCTATTAACCTACGAACAATATTTCCATTGATCAATCACGGATGAGTGGGTCGTTTTCGTCTGCAATATAGGTAAATACCGCGGGTCGTGACGCAGCGATAGTCCACCCCTCGCTCGAACCATCGCGCGCCAATGAGCCTGTAGCTTTAAATTCGTCTCTTAATAGCAATAGTCCAATACAGCCTCTCCACTGCTGTCCTGCCCAAAAGATGCCTTAAGCACAGGCCTGTACCCCACGGAGGGTGTCCTGAGTGAAAGTCAGTCCTAAAAATACTCAATTGCCAAATAACAGCGACCAACTTGGAAGTAGCGCTCGTTAGCCGCTGCCGCACCACCGCTCCCTTCGCTTGGTCGCTCACGCGTTTTTGGTCACAGTTCTACCCTTGCCTAAAGGTTAGGGTGTCCTTGTTTAGTTATTGCGACCAATTTGGAATTAGAAGCCACACCAAACGCATAATGTGACTGCAGATACGTCTAAACGTGTGTTAGCATTATTCTAAAACGTAGTGCATTAACAATCCAGCTGAACGTGGTTCAGCTGTGCATAATGGCGCTGTTATGTCAAAAGAATCAGCGGTTTTGTAAAACAGAGGATTCTACAATTCATCGGCAATATATACATCAGGTGTACAGATTGCGTTGATCCGTCTCAGATTAATCAGCAAATGTTATTTATCTACTAGCTTCTGCCTGTGACTTCGTACGCGTGAAATTTCTTGTTCCCCGACCTATACGGTCCCATTGTATTACCTGCCCGCGCTATTTCTTCGTTTTCGCTAAGCGCTCTTTCTGACTTTTTTCTTTTTGCTCGGCACGACGCACAGTGGTGCAGGTAGTACGGGCATGCGGAAAATATTATTTTTAAATGAAAAGACGTTGCGTTTCTTCATAATACTTTATTAAAATGATATAATGGATGTACCAGTTTACAAAGAGAAAGATATAACACGTATTTTTTTTTTATTAACATGAAAATATTCATCAAATTTTTTCACATGAATTTCATATAATTAAATCAGCATTTTTAAATAAATAAATATTAATAAACTAAATATTAAATAGAGAAGACATTGATTTAGAGATGGGTGCTATCCACTAATAAAGCTTTGGCATCATCGTGAAGAGGATAGTATTTTTTATTCGGTACTGCACGTAAACTGTTGATAAGGGGATCTGAGGTAGCTAAGAGCATATTCATAACATCTTCATTACATGATAGACGAGAACATTTTCTTGAATGACCTAACCTATAATTGCGGTAATCTTTATTTCGCGCTTCTTGAGCTTCCTCAGATAACATCTCAATAGGTAAGGCAGCAACACTTATTATTTCTTTGCCATGCAGCAAGATTTTATGCACAGTATTTGGCATATTATACCAGCTGTACATGCTTACGTATAGTTCAGCAGTTTCGTAACAATAACTACCAAACTTATCCGAATCAACTAATGCACTAGAATTAATTGTTTGCAATATTATACCAAACCGATGAATAAGTTCTTTATCGACTCTTGTGACTTCAGCTACAATGTCTGCATTATTGAAAAATCTTCTAGACGTATTTCCATCGTTAGATGTTCCCATTCCTTGCTTTACAAAATCCACTTTTAGACCTAAACGTTGAAACAGCTCACTTTGGATTCTTTTCTTCTCTTCATCTTTTTGTTGTTTGGTAGTTGCGTTCGTTCTCCAACTGGTAAATGACATATTGTACGCAATATGTAATATGCATTCCATAAATTTAATCCGTGCGTGAAGCGGGGATAAACCGACCTTGAGAGCCTCCGTATTCACAGTTTTATTTCGCACTTGGTCAAGGTTATTCATTTCTGATGGCTTTGACTTGCATATAAAACACACTGCACATGATGATGTGTCCGTAACTGTCTGCGCTATTTTGCCATCTATCATTGTGAACACAAGTTTATGGTAGACTTTGTAAGTCTTTTCCTTTAAACTAATAACAGTTTCATTTAAGTTTGCTATTTCAGACTCCATTCTAGCAATTTCATTTTTCGTAGATTCTGTAGTTTCTTTTTGAAATTGGAATTGTACCGGGCGACAACACCTTGTAGAAGAAGGAGTTGCATTTGTCCAATACACAACAGATTTATTTTCCTTTTCATACAGACGCAGTGGAACTAATGATGTCAAAAACATATATGAATCTGACACATTTTCGTCGATAAATGACTGTTTGTACTCAGCATGACCTGATGATCCGTCACATCCCCACTTGTGTAAAAACGTTGAATTTACACTAATCTGTGTAAGGTCGTCTTCAGACATTACTTCAAATAATCTTCTGGTTGTGTGATCCAGTAATGACTGCAAACTTACACAAGCGTAGCTTTCCGTTACATCAATATCCGTGGGGTAGCATTGCCTTTTTACTTCAAGTACTTTATGATAATCGGGAAAAATATCACAACCAATACTTTTTGCTGCATTTCTCAGTACTTGATATTGATGTTTCGAAAGTGATGCATCAAGTAATAATGCCAACGCTTTTTCTGGAGTAAACTTGATAGTATCCGATGATTCTTCTTGTACGAGTACCTTAGAGGCAGCTTTCTTAATCATTTCTTCAGGAACGCTTTCACACAATCTTTTAACTTTATATCGCTTTGTTCGATCGCAACATTCATCAAATGATTTTTCTGGTCGTCCTCTATGAGAGCGTTTTGATGGCCCTGGAACATTACTGTCACAATTCACCACATCAGTCTGCACCGAAGATGTCTCAACGGTAAAAATATTTTTCAGCCACTGTTCATTTTTTGCCATAAAAGCATTTTTATTTCTCGCTGCAGTTTGCCACTTTTTTGTAAATACGGGTAGAAAATTACGGCTTAACTTTTCATAAACTTGATTCCAAACACTTTCTGTAAGCTGTGGATACATAAGTTTTAAATTTTCGAGGCATTTATGTATCTCACGATTACTTGATATTATGATTTCCACTAAATCGGCATAGACAATAGTAAAGCTATCCATCACTATAATAACACTGTTATCGTAAGAGAAAATAATTGTAAGTGAAGTTAAAACTACCATTCAATGCTATTTATACTTACACGATATGATAAAATGTTAATTACCCTCATTAGAAACACTTATTAATATAATGCACTTTTTCTTAATTACAGAGCGTCATTAGTTAAGTACCTGGTATTTCCAAGATCGCAGGTTATCGCAGCCAAAACTAATGTATTCTTAATCTATAGGGTCTAATTAATCTCCGAAAGTATATTATTACGTATCGGTCGATAACGGAGATTAGTTATGATCTCATGATTGAAAACAAAAGGTTCCAAATGACCTTCTTCACTAAAAATGTAATAGCAAGTAATTATTCATTATATTATAACATTATGTTTACTATTTTATTAATACACACAATAAACTTATGACTAAACTAAAAATGAAAGTTGATAATTATAGTATTTTGGTTCTATTCATACTTGAAATAACAATATTTTTTGCACGAAATTTGTAAATTCTCGATCACCCTACTTTGGCATCATATAATTAAATACTGTATAATTATTTATCCGTATTAATTTTAGGACTTGTTTCTACTCATTCTAGTATGTGTGTACCAAATTGTAGACATTTTAAACAAGGTTGAAACAAAGGACTTTTTTCCGCCCTTGAACCAATGTGCGACGTAGGGGTCCTAGCTGATGAATAATAAGATTTCTTAAGAATTGGGCTATTTATAAAAATATTATTTCAAATTCCCTTTTCACCCTGTTCAGGGTTTCATTTCCGAATTTAAAAATACTGTTACACGTTATTCTATATTTTTGGTTTCAAGTTTAAATACTGAGTTTCGAGTAAATCGAACCACGCGTTAAAACTCTTCCATACAAACTTTGACACCCCCCAATCCCCCCTTAGGGGGTAGTTTAGGAAAACTAAAAATGACAAACTTTATAATTTACTTAGATAAATATTCGTGCCAAGTTTCAGGTCTAAAGTATGAAAAATCTTATTCCTTGAGTTAATACTCAAGGAATAAGATTTTTCATACTTTTCATCCCAAATTTTACCTCTTTAGGGGTGATTTTTTTTTCCTTAGTCGATGCCTACACTGTATAAGATATCTATGTGCAAAATTTAAAGTCTCTAGGTAGAGCCAAGGCAGCAGATTTACTATTACAATTCTCCTAACGGTCCTACCTTCATCATCTTTTTGCCCTTGTCCCATATTACTTGCGATTTGCGCTACACGATTTCTTCTTCCATTCTCCCATGTCAGCCGCCCCCTATCATTCACTCCCTTATCTTCGTTCCTCACATAATCCATCCATCTTTTCTCAAAATTCTCCTCATAGGACCTGTTGACCACTAAATACAAATCTTGACAAACCATTGTTTTTATCTCTATTATCTTCCAAACCATGAGATTTTTGGTTTGTTTCCTTATTTATTTTTACTTCTTATCTTTTCGATGACATTTTTTTCCGTAATAAATGTCGCTACGTCTCAGAACTTTGTTCGCACAGTCGAAACTTTTGACAGGACATGACGCGTTCCGTGTTCAGAATTGTAAAGTGGTTCTTAATCTTATTGTTTTCGTATGCCGAGAGATTAAATTAAAGGGAATTTGTTTGTTGCTGCGGAAAATTAATACTCATTCGCTGTTTACAAGTTTTAAGACGTGTGTCTATTAAGTTTTTGTTGCATGGGCATAGTTTATACACTGTTTTAATTGATGCTAATTATTATTCCAATGTACGAATTCAAATAATATATTAAGGATAAAAATTTGGGATTAATAATGATTAATTTTAAAGGTCAGTTACCAGTCTGAATTCATTGTCAACTTGTTAATATAATATAGCTATTACAATTGCCTTATTTACGTGTGTTTGACCGAATGTTCAATGTTTCTGCAAATGAATAATCTCGCAAGAATGAAAAAGAGAGAGCTCTAGTGGTTAAATATTATATTTAATAGGCACTGCTTACTAATACAATTTCGCAAAACATTTTCTGTTCTTTCGAAAAACCGTTAAGGTTTTTGTTAAGCAATTGTTTCCATGTGACGTTTAGTGTGATCCGTGTTCTACCATGTTGCTTTGCTGGCACGACTGAAAATTAAAATAGACAGGTACGTAAATTTTAGACCGTGCAAAGGTAAATAATTACATAGTTCTGCGAACAGTCGACCTCGCGTAGAACGGTGCACAGTAGCGCCATCTAGTGACCTTATTTTAAAACTAACATTAATATTGGTTTTAAAGGCTC
This sequence comes from Dicycla oo, assembly GCA_948252095.1. Lineage (NCBI taxonomy): Eukaryota > Metazoa > Arthropoda > Insecta > Lepidoptera > Noctuidae > Dicycla > Dicycla oo. Next base: position 19,885,027 of record OX411728.1, read on the forward strand.
GTTTGAGAGAATTCTGTTAATTATTTTCAGAATTCTCTAGTTTTGTGATGAGAAGGTGCTCCCAGGTATTCCATCAATACCTAATACCTAGTAGTTAAAGGGCCATTTCCACTGGTAAAATCTAAAAGTGAGCAATTTACTGCGTTTTGAGGAGCTCTTTTGGTCATCACGCTGAAGATCCTCATTAGATCTTCACCATTTTTTTTATGAGATCAATATAAAGTTACTACCTTTCAAATAAAAAAGATCCATTGAAATCAGATCTCACAAGACGGACATATCCAGTAGCCCCTTTTTTGCCCCTTTTTGGACAAAGTAAAAGTAAAATAAAAATTCTGACAAAAAGAAATCTATAGTCGTAAAACCTTTCGTTCAGATCGGAGGAGTTGAAATTAAAGTCAAATTAAATTTAAATTAAAGTTCAAATCAAACTGACAGACGAAAGCCAATTTTGCAAGACTTGAAGCAGATACGCTTCGCTCGCTTCGCTCGCTCGGTCAATTAGGTTATCGTTGCTGAAAGCAATGGAAAACCTTTTAGTGAATCCCGTAAGTGTGTTAAAAGCGGACTTTACGGAGTTATTTATTGATAAAATAACTCAAATAATCCAGAACGTTTCAGGCTGGACCAAGGACTGCTAAACTTCGTTTTAAAATTGAAAAGACTAATAAATAGTTGTGACTTTTTAGGGTTCCGTACCTCAAAAGGCAAAAAAACGGCTTCTTGAAACTAATTTGACCGCACATAGACCCGTAAATGATCCAAAACTTGAAAGGGAACATCGGGTAGCAAGATTACGTTATGCCCGCGAACACGCAAATTGGAAGACGAAGACTGGGCAAGAATAAAAGAATCAAGATATATGCTGTATGCACATGATGGGTGGCGAAGAGCCTACCGACGGCCAGAGGAACAATTTATTCCAGCTTGTTTTGAGGTAAAAGTGCCGTTCGGCGGTGGATCTGTTATGGTTTAGGCTAAAATCTCTTCAGAGAGTCCCACTCACAGCTCTAACTAGTGCAAGATATGTGGAAGAAATTCGTAATGAGTATTTCGGCCCATATTTAATTAATATGGGTGAAAACTCAATATTCATGCATGCCAGATCATACAGCTCAAATTGTAAATGACTATTTTCAGGACGTTGGCATCAATCGCATGGACCAGCCGTGAGAAGCCCGGACCTGAATCTAATTGAACACGCTTGGGACGAGCTTGGGGGGGGAGGGGTGTTAGAAATAGAAACCGCGCCCTAGCTATACGCTTCGAGACCTGATACATTCGTTAGTGGAAGAATGGATCAATAATACGCAACATCTTATCGTCCTACATACCGTAGTCTCTCAAGACGAAAGCCTTTGAGCAGTGCGTGTTGCCAGTGATGACCTACGGCACCGAAACGTGGTAGCTCACAATGAGCCTTATTAGAAGGTTAAAAGTCACCCAAAGGGCAATAGAGAGGGCAATGGTTGGAGCTTCTCTATGTGATCGAATCAGAAATGAAGAGATCTGCAAGAGAACTAAGGTAACCGACATAGCCCGAAGAATTGCCAAACTTAAGTGGCATTGTGACCGATGACCTTGTGAAAGCCACAAGAATCCGCTGAATGCGGGAAGCACAGAACCGGCCTCCCTTAAGCACCCCCGCTTCGGCGGTGCTTAAGGGAGGCCTATGTCCTTCGGCTGAAATGATAATGACGATGATGTCATTATTAGTCAGTAGAGTAGTGGTGGCCCAGTGGTAAGAGCTCCGACTTACGTGTCGTAGGTCGTGGGTTGGAACTCATGTACGTCACTTTGTGTAATTTATTTTTTCACCACTGCTCTCAAAACGGTGAAGGAAAACATCATGAGGAAATGGGCATGTCTCAGAACCAAAAATTTGAAGACATGTGCCATCCCCAACCCGAACTGGGCCCGCGTTGTGGATTATGGCTCGCTCCCTCCCACAGTGAGGGAGCCTGTGTTCCAGCTGTGGCAACATTTTATGCTAATTATTATTTTTTTTTTTTATTTGTGATGGGTTTGCTCTTGACTCTAGTCTAGGTCAGAGGTGACAGAGACAAAGTCGACGATGGAGTGAGCATACCCAGAAGAAGCCTGTTCACTCTCACTTTGAAGAGATTAGGGTTGTATACGTTCGGAAACACAGACGCAGGTAGTGAGTTCCACTCTTTTGCTGTGCGCATTATAAAAGACATTTGGAAGCGCTTAGTGCGAATTGGTGGAATAGCAACCAGGTAGGGATGGTAACTGGCAGTGCGTCTAGATGTCCGGTGGTAGAAGGGGGCCGGTGGAATGAGGTGGAATGAGGTTGTGGTGAGGTTATGATGTCATTATTGACAAAACACAGCGCACTACCAAATTTTTAAGATCTTTGTATGTAACTTCTATGTTTGACAAATAAATAATTATATTCTATTTTATTCTTAAACCATCTCTTATTTGAGGTTAGCCATTAAGTACTAGACGTCTTCAAGTTATTTAGATTAAAAATAAACATAATTCAGGAACAATACCTCACTACGGGTGTTGTGCGATCTTCCAAGTGCAAAAGCTTTAGGTAAATCAACGTTGCAGATGCGTTCCGTTTCAGGCCATTCGAAGTCACCGCCGTTGACGCCGTCACCTTTAATGGGGTTGAAGGTCGTAAAGTATTCTTCGACCTTCACGTGCTTCTTGTGGTGACTGGCTGGAATAGAAATGTGCTTCATCACAAATGTGGCAATGCCTTTTTGGAATAAAGTTTTTTAACGCGGCTTGTCGTAGGAGTAAACTGGCAGAAATTGTGACACAACGAAAAACTGTTATGCCGTCAGTTTCAAGTGTTAAAAGTCATTGTATTGGGTTGGCACAAAAGTAATGAGGTACCTACTCCACAAAACTCTATACATTTCCTTTTTCAAGTGTGTGTTTCGATAATATTCTAGAATGTTGTAAAACATTCTAGGTACTTGTGATGAGGGGGTATATAAAGCCACCCCAGCGATCGGTTTAGTACCCTCCCGTCCCTTGCTCGGGTATGAAGTGCCAGCTGGTGGCGTAGCTGAGCCAGTAGCTTTAAGCTCCCCTGATAATAATAATCAATCTCATTTGATCCAGCCTATCCCATCTTGCTGTCCTCCCCCCAGCGACGCCCTAAGCCGAGGTTCGTTCCCCACAGCGGGAGCCCTTAGCGTGTAGTCGCTTAGTCTGTAAGTTTTATGCCCCTGGCTGGAGGCTTTGAGTTCGCTTAAGGCAGCCACAGGATTGACCGGTTAAGTAGTCACGGCCTCTCAAAGGCCAACTACGAGATGCCATATATATGTATATTTAAAAAAAAATCGGCTTAGTTACGAGTAGTTTGAAGAAAAATGGTCGAGCGACAAGTTCGAACTTATACGAGTACTTGTTAGGCCACAATGCGCGAGCTGCGGCTGACAATATCAACACTGCATTGGGCGCTGCTGGAAGTACAAGCCATGCGACGGTGTCCCGATGGTTTGACAGTTTTAAGTGTTTTGTATTTAGTAGTGTGAATTGATTGTCAAATTCTAAATTAAAGCGAGCGAAGTCGCGGGCAAAAGCGAGTACTATATGTTCGTAAAATCATGTAAATACAATCAATACAGTAGGAGGAAATCACTTTTAAAAGTAACTTCATATTAGTGCTTGTGCATGTAGAGCTTGTAGCTAATTATAAAAACTGTCCCGGTTGTCATTTGCGGCTGTGATTTGTGGATCCATGACAGTCGTTACGGGTCGCCAGAAGCCCGAAAGGCTGACAACCAGTCTTACTAGTAAAATACTGGAATTCAGCTACATCCGGTTAGACTGGAAGCCGACAGACTGTACTTATTTATTAAGAAAAGTGCTTCATCTGTCTAACATTTGTCATCAAAATGTCGACGAGAGAGTATCCATTTCCATCAAAAGTTAGACAATATTATCGTCCCAACTTCGTTGTGTTTCATACTCTTTTGTGACCAGTTTTCCGTCTGGAGTTTCCCTTCATTATGTTTATATTAGAGTTTATACTTAAGGAGATTTTTTGTAGATACGAAAATCGCTTTTTAATTTGCTGTTTTTTAGACAACGTACAATAAGTGGGTGTGGGGCGCAAAATTACGAAGCAATTTTTTTTCAGTTACCTCACTGACGCCTCTGCTTAAATAAACTTTGCCCCATTTTACAAGCTAATACTGGTGGCATAGTAGATCTCTTCTCCCTTGAACCAGCCCTACTCGTTATCCCGCCAGGGTTGCGGGTTGTTCGAAGAAGTTACCGTGGCCCTGACACAGGCAACTGAAGGAACACGGGTAGGTTTTAGTCAGTAGAAGTCTGACACGCCCTCCCGCTCCACCTAGAGCGGGAGAAGTTATTTGATGATTTCACATCCACAAAAAAAAAAAGCCCTACTCGTTATTACAAATACCGTTATTCATACACTTAATAGAAAAGCCACATGTACAGACGCCAGCAGGTCAACCTACCCGAAACTGTCAGATTTTCCCAATCAACATTGAACCTAATGCTTTAGCAATAAAGTCAAATATCTATTAAAGAAATCTGACAGATTGTAGTAGCTTGATGTGCTGACGCCTGTACCTTTGAAATTAGAACACAGCAATGTTGCCTGGTGGCAAAATTATGCAGTAATAGTGTGTACTTTTCGGGAAAGTGACCGAGTTCAAGGACCGATGGCCGGTGGAGCAGACGAGTCCTGGAGTGGAGACCACGTATTGGTAAGCGTAGGTAGTGTGGGTCGCCCCCCCAACTAGATCGAGCGACCATCTTTCAAAGGTAGCTGGGACAGACTGGATGCGGAAGGCGGAGGACAGGGTGTTGTAGGCTAAGTTGATTGATTGATTGACTTAAAGCAATCTGAGCCAAAATGTATCTTAACATCAAAGCAAGACTAGATACAATAAAATACAATTCCAAGTTTAAACTTGGAATTGTATTTTATTGTATCTAGTCTTGCTTTGATGTTAAGAGGTCAGATTATTATAACCCGTCTTTAAAGACGGGTTATAATAATCTGACCGAGAATAAACAGGACACAAATACTGAAATATGTAGCGAATTAATCTCGTAAGTAGTTAGCAGTGCTTCCTTAGGGATTATACTGGCTAGTAGTAGTGCAGCCAGGACTGTATTACGTAACAATAGGATTTAACTTGAACATTAACTAAGGGAATAGGAAGTGTAATATTGCAGAACGACTTCGAGTTTCATACATTGTTGATGCGCTTTTGTTTGTTTGCGTATTTGTGAACTGTGTCGAACTGAATTAAAGTAGCTTTTCGTGTCTGTCTGTGTGACCGCGTTGTACATGTAAACTCCTCAACGATTTTTGATGCTGCTTTTACTATCATGTAAGTTGCAAACTTATTTCGAAAGGTTTTTGTTTGTTGATAATACATACATATTAAACTTACATAAAGAAATCACGATGTTTTGTCAAATTGTAAAAACTGTGCGATACAGGGGCGTGTCGCTAGTTTTTTTTTTTAATAAAGTAGGTTCCCTCCACTATCCCAACTATCCCAGAAAAGTGGTACCAGTTACCAATAAGACAGTAACCAATCAATATGCCTAGCCTTTTCCCAACTATGTTGGGGTCGACTTCCAGTCTAACCTGATGCAGCTGAATACCAGTATTTTTCATGGAGCGACTGCCCATCTGACCTCCACAACCCAGTTACTGGGTAATACGATACCCCTTGGTAAGACTGGTTGTCAGACTTTGGGGGCTTCTGACGACCCGTAACAACTGTCAAAGATCCACTAATGACAGCCGGGACTAACGGCTTAACGTGCTTTTCGAGGTACGGAGGAGTCTCGGTATGAAAAGATGGTCACCCATCCACAGACCAACCCCGGCAAGCGTAGCTTAACCTGATGGATCGACCCGTGCGGCTGTTATTATTTAGCCACGAGCTCCTCTTAAGACAGTAACCAACTTTCTTTTTTATTTTTTTCTGCGAGTAACGCATGCCAATTTAAATCTTTTTACCTATATACGTAGTTACAAAAATAACATCCTAACCAACTAAAACTATTAATTAAAAAAAACTAAAATATCGAAAAATTCATCCGCATCGCTGTCGTCTGGTAATGTACCCAAGAGACTGGCGGCATTGCCACGTTGTATGGCAATGCTTAGCCTCTGACCAAGGTAAAAGCCTGCCCTTGGGTCACGGGAAGTGTCAACCAGCCGTTTGGAGATTTCCTTGAACAATTTTTTGTTGGTTAGGATCTTATTTTTGTAACTTTATTTAAGTGTTAGATTGTATATTATATTTAAGATTTGTAACAGAAAAATTAAATTCAATAAATCCCTACATATTACATACATGTATAGATTAATTTCCATATTCAGGACTAGTTTTTATCCCAATTATTGTGACTTTACCTTGGTATTACAACAAGTTTCTCGTTCGTAGCTTAAAAACCTTGTACCTACAAAACTCTAATTATAACATTTTCGAAAGTTTCTAAACACATTCCGCGACATTGTGGTAGCAATTTGTCGAAATATAATAACCTACATTGCCTGACTTTTAAACGTTTATTTGAGTTTCCGCCCAAAATTAGTTTGTTTCGTTTTAATGACAATTTTCTGTAATTACTTGCCTCTTTATGCCACGTTTGCCTAAATAGTAAACTGTATTACTGAACCATTTGTGTGCCAACGTTTACTGACTGTTTCAAGGCAAATTGCGGAATTATTATAAACACGAATGTAATATAAAAATGCTGTGTCTTCTTTCATAGCAAGCCAGCTTTTATTTCCACTAACACATAATTTTGTGATGATTTTCAGATGTTTGTTTTTTTTTTTTTTTTTTATTTGTGATGGGTTTGCTCTTGACTCTAGTCTAGGTCAGAGGTGACAGAGACAAAGTCGACGATGGAGTGAGCTTACCCAGAAGAAGCCTGTTCACTCTCACTTTGAAGAGATTAGGGTTGTTTGTTACTCAGACAAGGATTTTTTTTTTCAGTCTAAACAGTTGAACGAATTTTAACAAAAATGTGCAAGCAGCATTAGGCTCGCCCCCTATTACATGGAAGTTAAACATAACTGGCGAAATCTGGGTGTACTATAGGTTCACCCCTGCCTAACCCGTTTACGTGAAACAAGCCATGATATAATGTACAGACGTCAGCAGGTCAAGCTACCCGAAACTGTCAAATGACATTGCTCGTCGTCCATACATAGCTCGCCTAAGATCCAACAGGGGTATTTACTTTTTGGGTTTTAGATAATGTATATATTCGATTGAACCTAAATTAAAACAACGGACACTTTTGAGAATTCGGAAAAAATCAAATCACTTTCGGATTTTGAGGTTATAATTACGTCAATAAAAACATTCGGTATGTAGCAATAACTTAGCATTTATTACTGAATGTAAGTAGGTACGTACTTACATTGTATTATAAATTGTAGGTAACGTTTTATTGCCACACTGCTAGGTCAGTCATAATACTCAGCACTACTGTTCGAGCACAGAATCCGCGCGCCAAGTGACATTACTACCAAATGTCAAATGTTGTCATCTGTCAATTCAACAACTGTCACTGTCGATATTATTGCTCGTTTCAAATAGCGCTTTCAATCGAGTTTTTTGATAAGCCGTATTATGGTTCCGCGACATCAAAGCGGACTGTTTGTAACTAAAAATCATTATCGTATATCAAGTGTTGAGAATACTGACGCTTGTTTGTGTTAAACTCTTATTAAGAGTGCTGTAATGCTGTTACATAGACTTGGCTGTATGATCTATAATAGGTACCTTTGCCTATTAAAAACTTCAAATTGAACCAAAAAATAATAACACCGAGGATTATGACGGAAGTGAATATTTTTCAAAATGTATTCGAAATTAAAAAGTGTCCGTTCTATTGAAATATTTGTAATGTACCTATATTATTAAAAGAACTAGTGATTATAGTAATCGTTTCATGCGTGTTGGTTCATAGGCCATTTTTTTCAATGTCCTTTTCCCAATCAACCTTGAACCTTTAATGCTTTAATGCTTTAGCGATAAAGTTGAAATCGATTAAAGAAATTTGACATATTGTAGTAGCTTGATGAGCTGGCGTCTGTACAAACAGCTGATGAAAGTTCGTGCCATAGATTAGCAGTAAGTACCTAGGTACTGTAGAGAGCAACACACTCCAACATAAATCTAGATTAAACATTCCAACTTCTCGGCTAAAAATACATTCTACAAGGCCCTATGTAATGTTAATAAATATATATAACAAACTACCTGAATTAATAAAAAAAAGAAGACAAAATGAATATATTTATACAAAAATTAAAACAATTTTTAATAAGAAAATGCTATTATATGTATAATATAAATGAATATATAAACAATAAAAATATACAGTATGTTAACCAACAGAGGGTGTTCCCGTTAACCCGCAATAGTATAGCATCCATACATGCTAAAAAAAATATTACCATTCGAAAACAAAATGGTTTTTATTTTTTTTTAATATTAAAATATTCACTAAAAATGCTAAAAATATTCAAAAAAATATAAAAATATTCACTAAAAATAAAAACTAAATTGCGATGTTTCTGTCCTTCAAGTACGCGTGTACAGAGTGTTTCTTTTACGTATCAATTTAACATTTTTAGTGAATATTTTAATATTAAAAAAAATAAAAACCATTTTGTTTTCGAATGGTAATATTTTTTTTAGCGTGTATGGATGCTATACTATTGCGGGTTAACGGGAACGCCCTCTGTTGGTTAACATACTGTATATGTTGCCAACATATCTACAATAAGTATTATAAATACAGTAAACTACATATGTATGTATAAAAAACCCCAATTTAATCATATTAGATTTAGTTCAGAAGACAGAAAAGCTAAGTTTTTCAAAGCTTCCTCTCTCCTACTATTTTTCTGAGCTCGACAGGGTCCATAACGATCACATATATTTAAAGCTACCACCTAAGTACACATTGTGGAATGCCAATCAATTATTCAGTATTGAGATTATAGCCTTCTTGGTGTTTCCTTGTAACCTCCATGAGTGTGTTAGAAGATAATGGCATAAGATGAGGAATTACACTGTATTACGTATATATAAGACTAGAAAATAATTGAGAGTAAGCTTGAAGACCTGACAGTGCGCGATATGATACAAATTAATGTAATTAATTGAAAAGAAAGAAAAGAAAAGAAAGACACAAAAGAAAGAAAAACTGTTTATTCACCTGAAAGTGACGCACACAAAATACACATGAAAAAGCAAAACAATAAAATACAACAATATCAATCTACCTAGCCTTTTCCCAACTATATTGGGGTCGGCTTCCAGTCTAACCGGATGCAGCTGAATATCAGTATTTTACATGGAGCGACTGCCTATCTGGCCTCCACAACCCAGTTACTAGGTAATACGATATCCCTTGGTAAGACTGGTTGTCAGACTTTCGGTCTTCTGACGACCCGTAACGACTGTCAAAGATCCACGAATGGTAGCCAGGATCAACGGCTTAACGTAGTTTCCGAGGCACGGAGGAGTCTTGGTATGAAAAGATGGTCACCCATCCACAGACCAACCCCGGCAAGCGTAGCTTAACCTGATGGATCGTATATAAAAACAAACATAATAGTTACATAAAATTGTTGTTTAACAAAAGTAGCAGGGAATGTGCGTCACTACCGCGCAAAACGACTAAACGTGCACGAAGGCACGAATCCACAGCGCTGGTTTTCAGCTTAAATAACATTCTTTAAAAATAAATAAGCTTTTCATTTCATTAACAACTCCGTCACATTAGGTACCTACTTTTTCAAGAATGCGAGAAAACTGCGGGCAACAGCTTCTGAAAATACCTCAATAAGTAGGTATCTCAAGTTACATCAAATCTAAATAAAAGTGGTTTAGCAAAACGAGTGCCTGAAGAAAGCCACAATAAAGTGAATTTCAGTGACAAACATAAACCGCAGACCTTTTACATGTATGTAGATAAGTAAAGCACAGATAATATCAAACTCGTAAAGTTGGATATTAACTTTAGAGTTGTAGCACAGAATATTACAGAAGGTTGGCTACCCTACAACGAGACAAAATGCACATTCATAGACTCGTATGGTCTGTCTCAAAATTAACTGATGAAAGTGTAAACAAACCTTGATCAAATTTAAATTCTCACGCAATCACTCACAAAGGGGAGTTAGTAACACGTTTATCTGTATTTAGGTTCCAACTTTATATCTCACCACCTTCTCCAACCAGTATTGTTTGAATAACATTATTAAATTGTTATTGAATCGACAAAAAATACATATTTATGGTGATATATCTATGTATGTCTTTTAGACTAAACTCGCTAAAAATAATAGGCCCGTTTTGACATGAGGGTGTCTCTCTATGTCCCGCTATATTTGTCTCTCTTTGGCATATGAAACGATATGGGCTGTCAAAACGAACCTATTATTTTGTGGCGAGTTTAGTAATAATAAAGCTCAAGATCTTGTTTTTTTTTTTGGTTGATTGCATGTTTGAACGCGCTAATCTCTGGAAGTACCAGTCAGATATGAAAAAATATTTTTGCAATAGATAACGGGTCCGCCATCTAACGTTTTTTTTCCACCTAGTGCTTATTTCGTGAATGGTAACACTTAGCTCATATCTGATTTGACAGACAATTAGTTTTATCCTTCCGCTGAACGAATATGGTTGTGTATACGCTTGAACAACGCTGGGAAATATTGCGACATTACTTTGAAAATCATCGTAATGTTGCAGAATGTGTGCGAAAATTGCGTACGGATTTTGGAAGAAGAGAAGCACCGTCAGCTCCGTATGTTCGTTATCTCGTAAAAAAAGTGAAAGAAACTGGCATCCTCATCGATAAACCAAAGCGTGAAAAGCCAAAAACAGTGCGTACACCCGAGAATATTGCTGCTGTGGCAGAAAGTGTGCGTGAAGCGCCATCAACATCAATTCACCATCGTTCTCAACAATATTGAACATTTCGGAGACATCATTAAGACGAATTTTGCATAAAGACCTTGGTATGACGCCATACAAAGTCCAATTGGTTCAGGAGTTGAAGCCAACTGACCATCCAATGCGTTTTCGCTTCGCTAAGTGGGCCTGCGATCGACTTACAGAAGATGCCGATTTCATCTTTTCAGATGAAGCTCATTTTGATCTTGGCGGGTATGTAAACAAGCAAAATTGTCGCATTTGGGGCACAGAAAACCCGCACGCATATATTGAAAAGCCGACGCACCCAAAACGAGTCACTGTTTGGTGCGGATTTTGGTCCAAGGGCATAATTGGGCCATTTTTTTTCGAAAATGAGCAAGGAGTGGCCGTTACAGTCAATGGCGATCGTTATCGGGCCATGTTGAACGAATTTTTGTTCACAAAAATTGAAGAGGAGGATATTGGCAACATTTGGTTTCAACAAGACGGCGCTACATGCCACACAGCCGAAGCTACACTCTATGTTTTGCGCCCTGTTTTTGAAGATCGCATTATCAGCCGCAGAGCTGATGTCGTTTGGCCACCTCGGAGCTGCGATTTGACACCGTTGAACTATTATTTGTGGGGTGCCGTCAAAGATAAGTGTTACGCCGACAAGCCAGAGACAATTGACGCTTTAAAGGACAAATGGTGAAATACAGCTGCATACAATCGATAATGTGCTTAAAAATTGGACCGATCGTTTAGGCTACTGCATGGCCAGCCGAGGCAGCCATTTCAATGAAATTATTTTTCATTATAAACCGGAAGGATTGTACTTTCAAATAAAAAAAGAAATTTGAGAAAATATTCAGTAGTTTTTTTATAGCATTTTCAAAAAAAAAAGTTATCTGTAGTTCAATTCTTAAGGAAGGCTAACGGCTATTTAGAATCATGCAACATTAGAAAGAACGCTACGCAAAAATGAAGTAATAGCGCGGGCAGGCGATGCGATGCGACGGGGTGGGTCGGGAAATAAGAAATTTGGCGGACAAAGTCGCGGCACAGGCAACTGAAGGAACACGGGTGGGTTTTAGTCAGTAGAAGTCTGACACGAAGAGCGGGAGAAGTTATTTGATGATTCTCCATCCAAAAATATAAAAGGCAGAAGCTAGTAAATTACAATTTCGGGTTTAATTATTCAAATACCTATGGTACCACAAATGGGCATCCCACAGGTACGTTTTGCGATATATTTGTATTGCGACATATGGAAATGTGTCGAGAATGTTTGTGGAATGCCGAGATTACTGTAACTAATGTATATTAGTTACAGCAATCTCGGCTGAGTGCCGGTCGCAAGTGTGCTTGCACTCGCTGTACGTGAAGCGTGTTTATGTGTGCATGCGTTTACGTTTGTTCTTTGGAGCTGACCTACTGTAGGTACTGTTCTGTGGATGTAGGCGTCATGTGTCGTGGCGCTGTTGAATATTCACAAGGCGTGTCCTTGTTATCAAGGTAGGAGAAATGATCCGTCACATCGAATTATATTATATCGGACTTCTGGGCAAAGGCCTCCCTCCCCGGATACCTTTGCCCAGAAATGGGATAGCGCAGGGTGAAAAAAAAAGCAAGGAGACCCTACAGTCAAAAAAAGAGATAAAAACTAGCATTATACTCGTAACTATAGAATATTGGTACTGCAGCCGGGAACAAACCAATTACCTGAAATATGGTGTAACTTTTGCTTGCCGCCGAAAGTACAGGCATACGCAGGCAGGGTGAATTCGAATTCATTACGAAAGCGTGTCTGATTTATTTCTTGTCCCGTTTCGTATTAAGGCATAACCTAATCTGGCCGCCCTCTAATCCATTAGAATCGCAAGCAAAAATCGAGATTGACCGTTATACTATTTAAAAAACCCGAAGCGTACGTCTTCATAATACCCGTGTTCTTTTTTAAATCCATGTTTTTTATGTAAATCAAAATAAATGTTTTAAGTGGTGAAAATTATGCTACTTTTTTTTATGCTTCATTAAATTCTAAATTATGCTTCTTTTATTTGCATGCTGAAAAAAGTAAGCAAAATATGTGGAACTATTTATATTTAAAACCTCTTATGTACCATATTTTATGCAAATAAAGATATTCTATTCTATTCTATTCTATTTCACATTACAAAACTTTACTCTGTCCCGGTACTATGGTTACTGCTACACTACCTAATCCTACCTAACCTAGGCACAGGAATTCCTAGGAGGATTTCAAAATGAAAGGTAGGTAGACAGTAAATTGGAACATTTATTTTTAAAATAGCTCGGTAGACTGAGGTCGAATTATAGTTGGGTTAGGGCCTATACAGCGATTAACCTCCACACAGGTCTAGCACTCCCCTGACGTCACTGGCCGCTGCAGGAGACGAGTGCTCGCGCGTCGATTGCCAGGTCCAACGGCTGGGTAGGGTTCGCCGGTTGTTCTGCTACTGTCCACCACGGGGAAGCAGGTGATTAAGGTGTACGTGAAACCCTGTAATGCGCAATAAGCGAAAGCATTACACACTGGCCGTAGACGGTGAGCACCCACAGCAACGTTTAATAGGGAAGCACTAATATGTAGATGTGTTGCTGTGGATGTTCACTATCAGATACGGAGATGACAATATTTTCGGTTTCTTAGCCGTTATTCTAAACATTTGAAATTTACTAAGAAAACTAAATTTTAAATAAGCAAGAATGATATAATTCTGAAAATGTGGGGTAGAACTGCAAAGAGAAACAAGTAATAGCGTCTAATAAAAACAAAGATAAGCAAAAACACAAATGAAAAGCTCACCAGCCAAGCAAAGCGATAGAAACCGTTACGGTTTGCTAAGCTACTGGCTAAATTAAATTGTGCAACACTTACCCAATCGGGGTTTAATTCACACACACAGAATATGTTTAACCGTGCACGAGTACCTACTCAGTATATTAGGTACTGATTTAAATAATAAAATGTCGAGGGAACGGTAGGGACGCCTTCAATAAAAACTTGATCGCGATTCGATATAGGTACTCGTATGGACCGTGAAAAAGTGACGTGCGCTCGCCTCGACAACCAGAATCGTCCTCCAGCGGCGACGTGGAAGTAGTTTGTCCTATGGCCCTTGCCCGCGCGCCGCGCCGAGAACAAAGGAATTCCTTTCTGGGTGCCTAATATGTCGCTTGCTTTAATACGTGCGTGGTGATAAACTGCAGCTGGCCAGAAATCTGATTTGATGCGTTCATTTTTAGTTTATTTTAATATTGTAAATAGTTTTTTTTAAAATTAATAGTTAATAAATAGTTTTTTTTATGTTTATTTTTCTATTATAATTAAGAATTAAGACATGTAACAATTAATGTTACATTACCCCCCTCGTCTCAGAAAGAGTTTTGCTCTCAAGGAAAACTCGTCTATAGGTTACCACTAGCACGACACATTCATACTATCACCTTTCAAAATCCTTCTATAATATCAAACAAACAACCTTACACAATAGCTTCAACAATATAAAATTATGTTGACGCGACCTTACGTAAACAAGTTATCTGTGATTTATCGCACAGAAAACTAATGCTAGTCGTAAGAAGTTAATTTAAAGGTGAATTGTCTCAACTCCTACAACAACAAAAAATAACACTTCAACGATATTTAACTACACTTAATGTTTTTTAAATCTTTGATATGCCAGACGCCTATATTCTTTCCTGACATATCTTCCAGAACATAGACAAGTGGAGACCGTTTTTCAAATATACGGCATTTGATAAATTTGGGTGCAAGCTTTTTACTGAAATACTTGTCTTTATTGCTTAAAACGAATGCGCGCTTATAGACTATGTCTCCTACATTAAATTCAGCCGGCTTTCTACGTAGGTTGTAGTGTGCAGTATTCTTTTCATGTGCTTGCCATAACGAAGCCTGCACATCATTGAATATCGATCGAAGACACCCTAAGTTTTCAGCGTATAAATCGCGAGGAAGGAACAACACTTCATCGCCCAGGTCATTATCAGTATAGTGCGATCCGCATAAAACTAATTCCCTACCGTAAACTAAAAATGACGGTGTATAACCGGTGGCTTCATTGACGGAATTGTTTATCGCAAACTGCACCTTGGGGATGGAGGTGTCCCAGGATCTGTGATCGTTTCCAACAAACGTAGACAAACTAGTGACAATAGTTTTGTTGTATCGTTCTACCGTGTTGACTTGTGGTGTGTACTTCGGCGTGAAAAAAACGTTAGGTATTTTATATTTTTTAAATAGCGCGTCAGTAGACGAACTTATAAACTGCGTCCCATTGTCCATGAAAATTGTTTGAGGAACTCCGTGAACCAAGAAAATGGAATCTTCTAAAATTTTAATAACTATATCCGCAGTAGCGCGACGTACCGGGAAAATATGACAAAATTTTGAAAAGCAGCACGTTACGACCAATATATAAGAATTTTGTTTTCGACTGGTGGGAAGAGGACCCACAAAATCAATTGAGATCATCTGAAAAGGTCTCGAACATTGCTTAGGACGACCCATTTCTCCCAATGTAGTGTGATTTTGTGCTTTATAAGATAAACAAACCGAGCAGGAACCTACATATTTAACGACATCCTGGTGCATATTTGGCCAGTAGTAATTTAATGACAAGCGCCGATAGGTTTTAAAAATGCCAAGATGTCCACCTGTTGGCTCAGAGTGATTTTCGGCTATGATGCTTTCACGGAACTCGCTGGGTACGACTTCCTTCCAGTCAAATTCTGAAGTTAATTGGTTGTTAATATTTTTTGTGAGTCGAAATAACGAATTATTTTTAGTGGTGAAGTTAGGGAAATTTGAAGGAGTAGTCAGACAGCCGTTATATATTTTTTTAAACCATACATCATCTGTGTTGGCATTAGCTAGAGATATTGCATTTACGGGAAAAGCTCTAGACAAGGCATCAGGAATAACATTGTCGACACCTTGACGGTGTTTCATAATAAAATTAAATGAGGACAATCTTACCCCCCATCGAGCTAGTCGTCCTGTGGGATTTTCTAGAGATAAAAACCATTTTAACGCGGAGTGGTCAGTATACGCCGTAAATGTTTGGCCGTTTTCGAGATAACATCGCCAGTGCTCGAGAGCCGTTAAAACCGCAAGGGTCTCCCTTTCAGTAATGCTGTAGTTTTTTTCGGGGCTGGTGAAAGATCTACTCATGTAGGCAATTGGGTGTTCTTTACCGTCGATAGTCTGCGTTAACATAGCACCAATACCGTAACTACTCGCGTCAGTGTGCACTTCAAAAGGTTTGGAATAGTCCGGACAAGAAAGAACTGGAGCGGAAACCAAACATTCTTTTAACGCATTAAAGGCCGCGTCAGCATCTGGTGACCACTTGAAAGAAGGAGCGTTTTTTCCATTAGCAGTGAGCTTATTGAGTGGACCAGCCACTGTGCTAAAATTAGGGACGAAACGTCGGTACCACGTAGCAGTGCCGAGGAAGCGTTTCAACTCCTTCCTATTTGTAGGGGTTGGAAAGTTAATAATGGCTTCCACCTTGTCCGGGTCAGTGCGTAAACCACGGGAATCTACCACGTATCCTAGATACTTGAGTTCGCTTCGAAAGAACTTACACTTTTCGAAGTTCACCGTTAAATTTGCCTGTCTCAATTTGTCCAAAACTCGCAACAATCGAGAAACATGCTCATCAAAGTTAGAACTAATAACAATGACGTCATCTAAATAAGCGAATGTCTTAGACTCCATGTCACTAAATAACGAGTCAACGAGACGTTGTTGCGTTGCGGGGGCATTCGTTAATCCAAACGCAGTAGTTTTAAAACGAAAAGTGCCACGGCCCGGAACGTAAAATGCGGTTTTATCGCGGTCTTCTGGCGCTATAGGCAGCTGCCAAAAAGCTTTGGACAAATCGATACTGCTCAGGTACTTAGCATCGCGAAGGTTATCCAATATCTCCGAGACATATGGCAAATTGTACGCATCGCGCTTAGTCACTGCATTTAACTTCCTGCTGTCCAAACAGAACCTTGGTTGCCCGTTCTTTTTATTAACAATGAGCACGGGAGAAGACCAGGCGCTTTCGCAAGGTTCGACAACGTCAAGTGACAGCATTTCGTCCACCTGCTCAATTAAAATGCGCTGCTTTTCGGGGGACATCCTGTAATAACGCTGTCTAATTGGTTGTGCGTCACCAGTGTCAATGCGATGGCATATTAAATTTGTTCTACCCAGGCCCTTTTCTTCAGTAGAAATAGACCGAAACTGCGCAATGAGATTATCAGCTATCGCTTTCTGCGGCGGCAACAAATGATCGTAGGAGTTAATAAATGGTTCACCGCTACTTGCCTTTATTTCTGCCAAAGGGGCACTTGACATTGTGATACTACCTATATAATTAGGGCAAATACGAAAAGCGCGCCAAAAATCTACGCCTAATATAATTGATGTTTCAATTTCGGGAACAACATATGCCTTAATAATGTGAAACTGGCCCTCAAATGTAACTGGCAAATGAATGAAACCTAAGGTTTTTAATGATTGACCGCCAGCAGCTATCATATTAGTGTGGTCATCCTGGTTTACAGTGCAATCCGTAAGCTGTAAATGAGATTTGTTTCCCAGAATCGAAACTGCAGCTCCAGAATCAAGTAACCCAACAGCATCGATATTATTGATTTTAATATTTACATAAGGCCTAGAATCGTTTAGTGGTTTTGATAGCAGAATTGTAGCAACTCTGTATGAAGAGGAAAATGTTGTTATAAAATCAAGCCAAGTTTCCCAGTCTTGCTTGCTAAAATTGTTACAACTCTGCTTAATTAGTTTTTTGGATTTGTACCACTTTTACGACAGTTAGGACAGTCGGGTGTCTTCACATCTTTCATACCGCACTTGAAACAAACAATGTCCCGTGGAGCCTTGCATTGACGAATATGATGGGTGTTATTACGACACCTAGGACAGTAAGGTTCCTTTTTAGCCACATTAATTGCATGTACATATTTATTGTTATTATTAAAATTATTATTATTTCTATGTTGATTGTTATTATTGTAATTATTACTTGAATTATTATTTGCCTTAAATATTGGTTTATGGACATCCTTAGTGTACGCAAATTCAGGAGCTAGCGTATCGGAAGTAACCTTAGGAGGCTCTTGAAATTGTGACAGACGAGTCTGAAATGTCTCATAGTTACGACATAACGAACGCAAGGTGTCTATGGATGAGATTTGAGGAGCTGCTGCTAATGTACTAGCATAGCAGGGTCTAATATTGTGCAAGAGAATTTCCAATTGATCTACTTCAGGAAGAGGCGTAGATAGACGCGAGAACATTCCATACATAATTGCTAGATAAATAGTTATATTCTCACGTTCTCCTTGAGTACGAGAACGAATTTCTGAGATGAGTCTATAATCGTAGTCAGTTTGACTAAAATCCTCCTTTAATAAACGCGCCAACTCAGTCCAAGAACTGACTTTGTCCTTTACCGCACGATACCAGTGAAGGGCATCGTCTTGAAAAAATTCAGATGCAAAACTTAGGACTTTTTGTTGTGGAATATTCCTAGCCAGTACAAATTCATCAACACGCTGTATAAACGAGCGGACACAAGTTTTGCCAGTAAATTTCAATTTACTTAAATCAGACGAAGTACGATCGCATGACACAGAAACCATGTTCTGTAGTTCCGGCACAGCAGGTGTTGATTCTTTGACAGAACTAGCACTAGCCACATTGGAAGATGAACTAGCAGAAGGTTTTTTTGCTAGCAAGGCAGAAAGCTTTTGCGAGAAAATTTTATAACCGCTAACAATGTCGTCATATTCCGTTTTAATGTCGTCACTACGCGTTATCCTCTCGACACGATTGTGTAAATGATTCAACATATTCTGTGTCCGCAATA
Organism: Dicycla oo; assembly: GCA_948252095.1. Classification (NCBI taxonomy): domain Eukaryota; kingdom Metazoa; phylum Arthropoda; class Insecta; order Lepidoptera; family Noctuidae; genus Dicycla; species Dicycla oo. The sequence continues at coordinate 19,903,892 of OX411728.1, forward strand.
GTGAAGCAACACTAGGATCACTAGCGTCAAGATTTACTTGAACTTTCGTTAAGACTTCTAAACAACCCTTAAGGTCCTGTCTTGCATCGAGTGGAGACTCTAATATATATTCCGAGGGTAAATCAGGAGATAATTTTATAATTTGTTTCCGTAACTCCTCAACAGAAGGTGCAGGAGACGCGCCTCTAATACGAACTTCATACTCCAACTCAGATTTTTGAAGAGACAGAAACTTAATTGGAAGCATGTTGAAAATTAATTAAATGAAAGATAAGGATAAGTGACGCACTAAGCACGCTACTACTCACCACACAAAAAAAAAGATTAAAGGAAAAAACAACACGTTCTCCGTTCTGTTACAAAATGAAATTTAAGAACGTCTGGTTTTTTTTAACGATGAAAACAAAATAATTAAAATAAAAAAAAAAACAAGCAAAATCATAAAAGAAAAAAAAAATGCTACTAATGTGTACTATATGGCCGTAAAAATACGATATTTCTTTTAATGTGAAGAAAAAAAATTATAACGAACAATTTTTAAAAGCGTCGTTTTAGGTGCCCAAGACGATATAAGTAGGAAAAAAATTATTTTAACAAACTATGCAACTAAACGACTTTAAATGAATAATTATTAATGCAGGGTAGGTTAATGATGACCAAGATTAACTTAAACAAAGAAGTTGAAAGTTCGTGTACACATCAGTAACGGAAAAAACCAAAAATAAAAAATAAAAACGTTTAACACAAACAACCACTAACATACACAACCCACAACCAATGGAGGAGGAATTAATCAGCTGTATTTCTACCACGATTAAGGGCGCCAGTGTCCCGGTACTATGGTTACTGCTACACTACCTAATCCTACCTAACCTAGGCACAGGAATTCCTAGGAGGATTTCAAAATGAAAGGTAGGTAGACAGTAAATTGGAACATTTATTTTTAAAATAGCTCGGTAGACTGAGGTCGAATTATAGTTGGGTTAGGGCCTATACAGCGATTAACCTCCACACAGGTCTAGCACTCCCCTGACGTCACTGGCCGCTGCAGGAGACGAGTGCTCGCGCGTCGATCGCCAGGTCCAACGGCTGGGTAGGGTTCGCCGGTTGTTCTGCTACTGTCCACCACGGGGAAGCAGGTGATTAAGGTGTACGTGAAACCCTGTAATGCGCAATAAGCGAAAGCATTACACACTGGCCGTAGACGGTGAGCACCCACAGCAACGTTTAATAGGGAAGCACTAATATGTAGATGTGTTGCTGTGGATGTTCACTATCAGATACGGAGATGACAATATTTTCGGTTTCTTAGCCGTTATTCTAAACATTTGAAATTTACTAAGAAAACTAAATTTTAAATAAGCAAGAATGATATAATTCTGAAAATGTGGGGGAGAACTGCAAAGAGAAACAAGTAATAGCGTCTAATAAAAACAAAGATAAGCAAAAACACAAATGAAAAGCTCACCAGCCAAGCAAAGCGATAGAAACCGTTACGGTTTGCTAAGCTACTGGCTAAATTAAATTGTGCAACACTTACCCAATCGGGGTTTAATTCACACACACAGAATATGTTTAACCGTGCACGAGTACCTACTCAGTATATTAGGTACTGATTTAAATAATAAAATGTCGAGGGAACGGTAGGGACGCCTTCAATAAAAACTTGATCGCGATTCGATATAGGTACTCGTATGGACCGTGAAAAAGTGACGTGCGCTCGCCTCGACAACCAGAATCGTCCTCCAGCGGCGACGTGGAAGTAGTTTGTCCTATGGCCCTTGCCCGCGCGCCGCGCCGAGAACAAAGGAATTCCTTTCTGGGTGCCTAATATGTCGCTTGCTTTAATACGTGCGTGGTGATAAACTGCAGCTGGCCAGAAATCTGATTTGATGCGTTCATTTTTAGTTTATTTTAATATTGTAAATAGTTTTTTTTTAAATTAATAGTTAATAAATAGTTTTTTTTATGTTTATTTTTCTATTATAATTAAGAATTAAGACATGTAACAATTAATGTTACAACTCGTTCCTCGGATTAATTTAACATGGTTCTACGAAGTGATTTTTTACTACCGATATATTTCCAAAAAATAAATATAATTTCCAGTTATATTACGTGTTGTAGACTACAGCTAAAGAGTGGGGTTGATAAAAGAAGGGACATATTATACCTAGTCTTGCCATAAATATTGTTACGAAGAAAAAAACAATTTTGTATTGCAAATAATATTTATTACTTTTACAGTGCGTTAGTTCAATACATAAATATAAAACAATTTTAAATATAAAAAGCTTATTCGAAGTGGTCTCCATTGGCTGCAATACAGTCCTTTAAACGTTGAGGCCAGTTATCAATCAAGAAGCACGCACTCTTTCCATGGGAAAATTCTTCACTGCCAATCGTATGGATTGTTTTAGGAACTCCAAATTATCATAGCGTTTAGAGCAAGCCGTACTCTCTAAAACTGACCAGAAATCATAATCCAGTCTTCAGCTCTGATGAAGTCCGAAGAAACGTTCACTTCCAACCAAGACTGCGTGGACCGAGCTTTATGACCCGGCGCCGAGTCTTGTTGGAAGGACCATACTTGGTTATTGAACGTGGTTTTGTTAAGGGGCTTAACTACCTTCTCAAGAATGGTATCTTGATACACTTGTGCCGATGTTTTGATACCGTTTTTCACAAAAATATGGCTCAGTCACTCCTTCATAGCTATCACCCCACCAAACCATCACTGAAGTCGGATAATGCCCACGTTGCACTCTGTCGACTAATTGGGAAGCTTCCTTAGAGCTTTGAGCATAAATATGGTCATTTTGTTTGTTAAAATGTTGCTCAATTGTAAAGATTTTCTCATCCGTAAACAAAATTTTTCTGTGACCTCTCTTTGCGTACCGCTTCAGTAGTTGTTTCGATTTTACCACCCTATTCTTTTTTAAATGATCAGTTAAAAAATGACCAATGCGTATCTTATAGGCTGCAAGTCCTAAGTCATCTTTTAAAATACGCACATGGTTCTGGGTACTATCTTCATCTCCCGAGATAAAATCTTTTGCTTTCGGACAGGATTTTTTCGAATTCTTTCCCTTACTGCTTTGACCACCTTTTTCGTACGAACACTACGTGGACGGCCAGATCTTTTTCTGTCACAAACAGAGGAGTTCTCATTGTACCTCTTAATAGCCCGGTACACTTACATTTGACTAATACCAAGCGTATGGAGAGTTTTAAAAATTGCATTTGGCTCCATACCAACTTTGTGTAATGCAATCACAGCGATTCGGTTCTCTTTATCACCCCACTCCATTTTAATATCGCAAAATATGGTACAATGTATTGTCGCCAAAATTAGAAAACTCAATGAACAATCGTCAGATTCCAAATTCAAATGTAATATCTTTCTTATTTTTAATTGTAACAGTATTTATGGCCAGACTAAGTATATAAATAAATGGAGGCTCTAAAAGCTTGAAACACGATAACATAGGCGGGAAGTTTAGAAAACAACTGTGAAAGGATTATTCAGATTTGCTCGACTCAAAAGGACGGAGAGTGAAAACAATAAACAAAAAACGACTGTTACGTTATTTTACATTATTTTTTTTTTTGTAAATCATCAAATAAGAAGTTATTTCCCACCCAAAAAAAGACTTTTACTGAATAAAACCACCCATGTTCCCCATCAGTTACTGCTGACATCTTTTTGAGGCGCGCGGGGAACGCAACGCGTCATCGACCCGGGCGGGTCCTTACCGGACGGCGAGCTACCCATTGTTCGTCGTCCGCAAGCCCGCGCCTACGGTGGCCAGGAATCGGCTCTCAATTCCCGACGCCCAGGGCGTTTGCTGCGGCGACTAGGCGCGTGAGGGCGCTAAAATTGTCTCGGAGGTACGCTCCAACGTGTATCCCTCTGCGCTCTAAGCACGGACGCACAGCGGCGGAGTAAGAGCAGGCTCGGTGTGCACTAACTCTGCCGCCGGGCAGGCAAGAGGAAGTCTTCTCCTTCTGCCAGCGTTAGTCTCGTAGCCCCGAAGATTGACAAAGTCATGTCTATGACTTTTGACGGGGGTCGAGGTTCTTGGCTTAATCGCCCGGGCCGCGATGAAGAAAACCTCTATAAAAAAATCACCACAAACCACCAAGTGACGGCGCACCGTGAGGGAGGTTGATAGCTTGACTAACGGGTAACTAAATTAGTATCTAATGCGAACTACTAGTTTTGAGAAGATGTAAAGTTTTTTTACTCGTGGGAACAAGTATGGAAACAAAAAATAAAATTATTTAGCATATCTATGAGCAACATTTACAAACCGCGCTTTGCTAAGTAAAGTCTTGTAACGTTATTATTGGTTAAACTATCTAATTAGTTCAGATATGTATGACACTTGCTCACATTCACTTGTACGAATTTCAATTTACTTGATCTCAACGCATTTGTATGAAGCTCTTGGTTTACTTAGCAAAATCAATGTGCAATGTGAGAATCTTGCCTTAAGTAATATTAACAAAAATAACCACCCCAAAATTTATTTTATATATATATTAGCCGCTAATTACACATGGGATGAAATTCATCCCATTTTTTTATTTAAGTAGTGGTTCGTGGGAGTAAAGTCATCCCACGCAAATCTGCCTTTGGTTTGAATGAATTGAAAATGAAACCAAGTCATACTTTCAAACGAAACGTACATTGCTATAAAGCCCTACTCACTACTCGAAGCATTCTAAGAAACATTCAACGGTCATAAAATTCCAAGAAGCTACGATGCAAATCGGTTTTGTTTACAAGATTACCGCGGGTGGGGCGCTCAACGGTTTTCCCCGCGCGCGGGTGAGCACAGCGGTTCAGCACAGCGGATAATGAATGATACTAGACTTGAAGTAACCTCAAAAATTAGGTCCAGTCTATTATAGAAAGCCAGTTAACCTTTGTATTGTGTCGTGTGAAGGGTCGGAAAATCTTTTGAATATTGTGTTATCTGTCACGCCAGACATAATATGATAGGCCAATAGCGGGCTTATGAGTCTCACACAAACACTGGTTCCACTTGCCAAGTAGGCTGCGTAACTTTTTTATTTGGCAAATTTTTAAATAGACCTTTATAATTTTATATACGAGTATAATAGTCAAGCAAAATAAGAGCCACTAGGTATATAAGGTGTACCATGAAAATGATTAAATTAGTTAATTGTTTTGTTCTAGTAAACATAAATATATGATAATGTTTACCGTTTAGGCTAGTAATTGTTTAAAGATATAATCAATAAACATGTTTATTTAACTAAATAAAAACTGACAGCTTAAGATAAACACACAAACAAGAAAAAGTCACTAAAAACTAAAAAAAATCCTTTTATTTCTTCTTCTGTTCTTTAATAACGCGTATGCCCTCTCTTTTAGCTATGCACTCCTGAAGCCTGGAAGGCATGCTTTTCGATCAAATACCTCACGTTTTCAGCTGGAATCTCTTCCCAAGCAATTTTCAAGGCGTTATACAGTGGCTGCTGGTTGCAGATCTCATGCTCACTCTCTATAACCCTTTGTATCAATTGGTCCCACATGTCCTTGTTTGTAATCAAGTCCGGACTGTTTGCTGGCCACGGTAAAACTTAAATGTGAGAGTCTTCCAGCACAGACTGGGTCGCTTGAGCTGCGTGTGCACGGTCATTGTCCTGTATCAAGACGAACCCAGGACCTATTTGCTGTGCAAATGGAATCATATGAGCTCTGATAACTTCCTCAATGTAACGCTAAGCCATTGCGGAACCCTCATTTAAAATAGCGAGCTCAGATTTGTCGTGTGAGCTAATCCCGCCCCAAATCATTACGTGGGGACCGCCAAAATCGCTCGCTGCGTCGCCTTCACCAATGCGCCGATCGTCTTTAAAATTTTTTACATCGCACTCATCGGTGAAAAGCAACGTTGGCACGTTGAGCCCTGGAAAATGGAATTCAAACAACTCCTCGTTTTGAAGATACATAAGATAAGATAATAAGATTCCGGATAGTTTTGTCACTGACACGAGTACCTGTTGTCAACCGTAGACTATTTTATAACTTACGAGCCGTCACGGTGCGTTCTCGGCGGCTACTTAGCCGGATGTACCGATCCTCTTGAACAGTTGTAATGCGAACTACCCGAACCTGGTCTTCTTGTAACACTGCCGGTCTCTTGGAAGCGATTCCAAGCGTTTTGGATAGATCTTCGAGAAAAACCCAGTTGCAAACCCACAGACCACTGTGTCCTTCTTGGATCATTGTAACAGTTCTGGTTGCAGTAATTGACGTCTTCGTATTTCTGACTGTTTTAACAAGATAACTAGACAAAATTATGATCATATTCAGAATACCAAGCCGCTAATTGAAACAAAACTAAAAGAAAAATCGAAACAAGATTACAAGAAACATTTTTTTTTAAATTATAGCCAGCATTTGTTCTCAAGCATAATAAATATTGATCATTGTGTCTGAATTAAATAAATTAATTAAAATAAAATTAATTAAATAACAACAAAGAGGTTAGATAAGTTTTTACCATCAATATTTTGCTACTTAGCGTTTAGTTATTTCAGGTTTTTCCTAATTTTCTTAAAGCACCCCAGTATCCTCAATACTGGGGTGCTTTGCAAAAAAAAAAACATATTCAAATCGGTCGTTCCATTTTCGAGTTTTTGCGAGACTAATGCACGGCACATTTTTATATACAATATTTTAATTAACTAAAAGCGTTCCCGTTAACCCGCAATAGTATAGCCTCTATACATGCCAAAAAAATAATATCACTCAAAAATTCGCGAAAAAGAAGACTGCTGTTCTCTACATTATGTTCGCATAACTCGTCAAAATGTAGGGAACTAGACTAAAATAAAAAATAAAAAAAATGTAGGGGACTCCTCTAAATGTAGGGGGCCTTTTTCGCGAATTTTAAATGGTATTTTTTTAGCATGTTTGGACGCTATAAAATTACGGGGTAACGGGAACGCCTTTCGTTAATTAACAGACTGTATATAAGATCAGATAGATTCATAAAAATGTACTTATAACAAAAAATTATTTAGAAATGTGTCTATATCTTCTGTCTGAGGAGAAATTTCGTTCGAAATACCGACACTCCCGACCTCTGCGGCCGAAAAGTGATAGGCGGCTGGGCCACTGACCTAACCGGTCGCAGGGGTCCCAAGGGTGCCTAGACACGAGGTCGTCTAGCGCCCATGTGCTGGTTTGGCCCATGGTGTTTCGGTCACGTTACGCCAGTTACGTATACTTCGCACGTTGGTGCTAGCTCGGGTCTAAGAGCGAGGAAGCTCACGATGCATTCTTTCACTTTTTGCATAACATAATTATTTGATCAATTTATTTCTTATATCCAGTCTTTTACCTATAACCGTTCATACTAAACTGCAATTTTTACAGATTTTTACGCACAAAAATCGGTCAACAAAAGACTTGCTTCAAAAGGCACGGAGGGCCTTGGTGTGTAAAGGTTGTCACGCATCCACGGAACGACCGCAGCATGCGTAGCTTAACCTGATCGATCGACTCGTGCGGCCGTTATTACTTAGCCACAAGCCCCTCTTGTGTGTGTCTTACGCAATAAAGGTCAGGTCTTCCCTCTTATTTACGACTTCAACCCATCTTGTTGATTTCTTGAGTGTCACATGATTGCCATTGGACGACGGTATTTTAACCTATGATTTGAACCTATGCGGCATAATGTGACACTCTCATTCCTCTCTCTCATTCCTTCAGTCTAAAAATGATCCAATTGTATATCAAAAATTTGCATGTCATTATGTTATGATAGTTCATGCTTTAACCTCTTGAGTCAAAGTCAAAGATTTATTTGCAGATAAATATGGTTACAAAAGTTCGTACAAAGGTAGTACGAGTATAATAGTCGCTTAACATATTCAATCAATAATAATAATAATCAATAATAAGAAGCCCACTTTCAATTTCTGCCACAGATTTTACGGATTTTACTGCTTTACGGATTACGGTGGCCGTCACCTAACGGCCGCATTGATGGAAGTCATGAAAATGATTGCAGCGGGGTTTGACTTTACAATGTCAAAAACGTTCTCTAGGGAAACACACCAGCTTACTTTAATAAATAAAGTTTCAATCGTTTCACGGACGGTAAATTACGGACGTTATGTGGCGGCCACCGCAGTCTTACGAAACCATCATCTGCCTAGCCTTTCCCCAACATGTTGGGGTCGGCTTCCAGTCTAACCGGATGCAGCTGAATACCAGTATTTTACATGGAGCGACTGCCTATCTGACCTCCTCAACCCAATAACTGGGTAATACGATACCCCTTGGTAAGACTGGTTGTCAGACTTTCGGGCTTCTGACGACCCGTATGACAGCTGGGACCAACGATTTAACGTGCTTTCCGAGGCACGGAGGCACCCATCCACAGACCAATCGCGGCAAGTGTAGCTTAACCTGATCGATCGACCCGTGTGACTGTTATTACTTAGTCACGAGCTCCACTGTCTTACGAAACCCAGGTACATTTACTTTACGATAGCAACACATTTTTTTTGAGAACTCAATGCAGTCCTCCCCAGTAAATACTAATAAAAGACACTTTACCTGAAACTACAGCCAGTGCCAAAAATACGACGAACAAGACTAAAATAGTAAGCTTCATTGTACTGAGATTTACACAGAATATTTACCTAAAGAAATGTTCAGGCTTTATATATTTACTTGAAAAGGCAAAAGAGCCCATAATTTTCCAGTACATCATCTTACAAGGACAGATAAGATGCTTGTTGATAATGTTTCAGCAATTATTGTGTGTTTATCTTTATCACAATTCGTCTGTAAAATAATAACAGACAAATATCTAAGAAACAAAAATCGGACATTTGGCGATTGCATATGGAAACTTTCTAATTTTTTTACACCAAAATCTGTTACAACAACCCTGCCGTCATAAGGAAAAAAGACATATCTGACATTTTTTTTTTAATAGATAATTATTTACATATATTTACATAATTATTCGAAATCAGCAAAAAAGACGCATCTACTAGTATTTTTATATAATAATAATAACAATATCCTGGGACATTATTTACACACGGTCATCTGATACCAAACTAAGCAGAGCTTGTACTATGGAAACCAGATAACTGATATACTACATACCTACACTACTTATTTTTTTTGTAAATACATACTTATATAGATAATTACACCCAGACTCAGGACAAACAGACATCTTCATGCACACAAATGTTTGTCCTGGATGGGAATCGAACCCACGACCTGCGGCATGATAGGTGGTATCTTAACCAACCACGCCAACTGGCCTGTCATGTGGGCGTAAACTTAACGAAAACCTAATAATTCTTAGTATTAATTATGACGCAACTGATTTTGTATTTCAAAAAGGACAAGATATTCTTTTTCTCCATTTCAATATTTCTGTAGAAACGTCCTTTTACATACATATTCAGTGGTACACTCTCATAAGGCGATGTCCTATATAGAACGCCAATATGCGACCGTCACACGTTTACGCGAGCTTTGTCCTTACGACCCCTTTACGGTTTCCTACTAATTCATAAGTAACATTTGCGCAAAATTTTCGCAAGATGGTCACTTAATCGCTTTTTGTAAAGACAACAACAACACATCAGCATAAAAACATAGCAACAAACACAACAAAACAGCAAACGATGTGATCGGTATTTCCTTACCAACTACTCTGGCAAGAAACATCGAAGCAAGCTCACAGGTCACAGCACAGAACATTAATACCCTTGGTCACAGTCTCTTTTAAAGTCCAGGTATTATCTTGTGTATCATGTGAGCACCATGCAGGTATAGGATATGGTCTTTTAAGAAAAGCACCACAAAGATTTGAGTGGTCCTGTCCAGTCAGTGCACTCATGCGTCAGTAATCATGTAGCTCAACTAGCAACTCAAGGACCAATTACTTATATTGTATTTTAATCGCGGTATATTCAATGAACCGTCAGGAAAAAGCAAGCTACGGTAGGTAACTTAAAATAAATCAGTTAACGTAAATAGGATCCGAGTATTTGAAAGCTCTAAGATGTTTTGCGGTATTAAGGCATCAGCCTCCAAGATTTATGATACATTGCGGTCTGAGGGACGTACATCTTGGGACGTAAGGGAAATGCATGAGTGTGTGGATGCTATTCAAACAATGGGCCCCTAAGCCGATGATAAACGAGGCCCTTTTGCTTGTCAAGGTGACAGTAAATCTCTAAATTCCGTCAAGTTTCTAAAAAGAAGACGCTGTTATTATTTTCATGCAGAAAAGTATTTCTTACCTTTCATGGAAGGTGAAACAGTTTGACATTATTTAAATCCTAAATGCTCAAATCGGATCAGTAGTTTTTTGAGCTATGACCGGCCATCAAAGAATGGAAAAGGTAAAAAGAGAGTAGATGCGCCAATCATGGACTGGTTCTATGATTTGGACTACCCGCGTTTCTCAAAAAACGTTCATTGTATCGAGCCTTTGGTCAGCGCACGCAAAGCTTCACCCCTCCCTCACCTCGCTAGTCGCTTGCAGGCCGGAGAGGGAGTCATTTTTCGTTTTTATCAACGCGCGATGTAATTTCATACCTAACTTACTACTACAATAATGACATATTTTAGAAAATGTTGATGATTACTAAGTTGTTGATGTTTCTTAAGAATTTTATTAATCGTTTTTGATACCAAATAATTATCTAACTGTTATAATTATATAAGGCAGTATACTTTAAAATTCTGAGTTTTATTTGACAAAATCCTTATGGTTGTCCATAATTGGCGCACTTATGGTTTAGTAGGGCCTGCTTGCACCGCAAATTTAAACATCGTTCTATTTCTGTCAATCGTTTGAAGATGGCAGAGCCGGAAGGGCGATTTAAATAATATGTTTAGCGTTAAACGTATCAGTAATGTGTGGCTATATCTATGAACTTGTCCCGACTTGTCCTCTGGTTGGGGCCTTTATTATTGACATACATTTTATTAGAGTGGCGATTAATTAATTTTTATACTTTTAAAGTTAAATACTTCCTTGCAGTAGCTTTAGTTTTACCTTCGATATGTAACTGTATATTTTATAATATTATTGTTTAGTCACTTTGCCGAAGTGGCAACGCGAGCGCACGTACAGCTGCTAACATCTGGCTCCGCTTGTATAGCCTCTTTAATATTTATATTGAGCGACGTCTTTAAGTTGTCTCCTTGTGCAATACTATTTAGTAGCATTTTTAATCACAATTGTAATAAATTTTATTATACTAGTACTGGACGTTTTTTTTTTGTCGTTGATAATCGACAATTATGGTATAATCTTTATATAAATAAATTAAATCAAAGGTCAGCAAAACATAGGAACCACGATATCATCATGCCTCAAAAATATATTAGTAAACCTGACCATCAGCAGTTTTAAGAGCCAGATGTTTTTGATAGATAAAATTGTATTTTCTAGAAATATTATATAAGCCTTCGAACTATCGAACTTTATTCTGACAAAGTTAAAGTTCTAAATAAAGCAAACCGGTAAGGATGTAATAATATCACTTAACGCCTGTACCACCACACTGAGCAAAAATATTCATATTGGTGATTTTTTTCATATCAACTATGAGCCCCTAACGATAATGTGTTATGATTACTAATTGGATTAGTATTTGACTTGTATTTACAATTAGGGCCGGTTTTTGATCCGTAGTTAACTCAACCAATGAGCCTTTTACATTTAGCCAAAATTCAACCATTAGTTACTATGTTTAACCATTGGTTGAGTTAACTACTGATAAAAAAACCGGCTCTTAAAGGATAGGTATTGGTCAAAATGGACGTTCAACCAACAGAGTCGAAATACATTAGTTAAATGCCATAGAAGAACGACGTTACGTTACGTGTCTACCATTTATTTACGGACAAAGGTGACATCTTTTGGAAGACAGTATTCCTGAGCGTCAACCTCAATTGGCACTTTATATCAGAGAACAAGCTTTGTTAGTTTAGTTAATACATCCAATGGTTAAACATAGTAACCGATGGTTGAATTTTGGCTAAATGTGAAAGGCTAAACATGAATGAGTCAACAAGAATGTATTCATGTTACTATGTTTACCCATTGGTTGAATTAACTACAGATCAAAAAACCGGCCCTAATTAGGGCCGGTTTCCGTTTCTCTAACTCATTGATGTTTAGCCTTTCATATTAAAAAATAGTAACTAATGGCATAACTCATTCATGTTTAGCCTTTCATATTAAAAATAGTAACTAATGGCATAACTCATTCATGTTTAGCCTTTTTAGCCAAAGTTCAACCATTAGTTACTATGCTTAACTATTGCTTGAGTTAACTACTTTGTTTTGTTATCAGTGGTTGCACGTACACGTACTTCTCGTTGCATTGTAATTATGATTGACTGCTCTTTGCCAACAGCGATGACATGCCTGCTCATTATTAAATTCGACCTGAAAATTAATGTAACATAAATTAAAATACGGCGTATGACTAATTATTAAGTAAGTAAGTAATAATAATAATAATAATAATAATGTGGTGTTATGTGTTCCAACACCAATTCACTCAACCCAAAATTGGTTTTTATGCCAAAACATACTATATCAAGATGCAAGACGAAAACTACCACCTACTAACTACTGAACACGGAGAATAGAAGACCAAAGACAATGCTGACGAGAAGTCGGGCACGACGAAACACACGCCCAACATCTTCGGGTTCGTCGCTCAGCTCCGCCTCGCAGTTGCCGGAACCTGCTCCAGACGTGAGTCCAGTGATACCGGCTGCTGCAGTTGTGTCGAGCTCGAGTGACGAATACTTCTCGCCGCCGACAACACCACCACCATTACGTCGGCGCGGAAGAGGCCGACCACCGGCCAGCTTAGGACTCCGAGGCCCATCGGCCTCTGATGGGGTCCCCGCTGCCGGTGGAAGTGTGCAGCGCATGAGGTGGACACAAACCATCATCGAAAATGTCATGCGCGCATACTTTGGGGCTACAGAGGGGGGAAGTAACTTGACTGCGTATCGTGGTCGGATGCTCTCTCTGTTTCAGGTGCTTGAACCAGCTGTCAACGTGTCGGCGCAACGACTGTCGGATCAGGTGCGGGTCATCCAGCGTAACCATATGCTGGATGACGTCGTACTTGATCGACTACGTCTCGAATCACGGAATAGCCATGTTACGCCTGCTTCGCCACTGGTCGCGGTGCAACAACCCAGTGCCTCACCGCGACCCGACCGCGTTAGTGATGAGGATGATGACGGGGCTATGTCCGTGAGTTCCCAATGCAATGTACAATTGAGGAGCGCTCTGGAGGATGCTTTCCGGCAGTACCGTTCCACTCCGCCTGGGCTTAGACCACGTTTACCTCGTTTGCCCATGCACAAGAAAAATAAGGCGCTGGTATGTGCTCTAGATTCGCAGCTGTCAAATTATTTTGACGGCAGCAAAGACCTCACCGATACCCACTCGATCTTGTTCTGTGCTGCTGTAGCGGCATGTCGTGTAGCTCATGTTAAATTTCCTAACAGTGACAGAGCTCCACGACCAAAACCAGCTGTACCAGCTTGGCAGTGCAGGATTGAGCGTCGTATTGGTGAGGCTAGAGCACTCATCGGCAAGTTAATCTGCTTCAGGCAGGGCAATACTCGCCCTAGAGTGTTGCGCTTTGTGAGGCGGGCGTTCTCGGGGATGGATATTAGTTCTCGAGATTACTTGACCCGCGTCACAGAGCGTATCGACTTCCTGAAGCAGAAGATCTGTGCATGGGCAAACCGTATTCGTCGGTACAGGCGGAGAGTGGACCGGTACACTCAGAATCGCACATTCCGGAGCGATGAAAAGTGGGTCTATAGGGCTTGGGAGCGACCAGACCATGGTGTGACCGACACGCGCCTCCCGGATGATGACGCCATGTATTCGTTCTGGCGAAGCATCTGGTCGGTGCCTGTCAGTCACACCGAAGGTGATTGGACTAGGGAGATCGAGCGAACGTGCGATCAAATACCAGAAATGGAGGCACTTACCATCAGCCCCGAAGATGTAACATGTGCAGTCCGTCCGTTACCTAACTGGAAATCCCCAGGGCCGGACGGGCTGCACAACTTTTGGATAAAATGCTTCCATAAGTCGCACGCCCGCTTGGCATCCCAGTTCCAGTCAGCCTTAGAGTTGGGGTCGCTGCCCCAGTTCCTAACGACAGGAATAACCCACCTGCTCCATAAATCAGGTAGTACTGCGGAACCCAAAAATTATAGACCGATCACTTGTCTACCGACGGTCTATAAAGTTCTTACATCCATTTTGAGAGCTAAAATTAACAAACATATAGACAATAACTCCATCATGTCTGCCTCTCAAAATGGATGTAGGAATGGATCCCGCGGTACTAAGGAGCTGCTCCTCATAGATATGGCCATTAACCAACAGGTTCGTCGTTCCCGAAAGGATCTGTCGACATGCTGGATAGATTACAAGAAGGCCTATGACTCGGTGCCACATACATGGCTCATGAAGGTGCTGGAGTTGTATAAAGTAGATGCAACTCTGCGGACCTTCCTGATGTCGTGTATGGGGCAGTGGAGGACAGTCCTTCGCTATCCAGGATGTCTACATATCCAGAGGAATAGCGAGCCGATAAGGATAGAGCGAGGTATATTTCAAGGCGATAGTTTGAGTCCACTTTGGTTCTGCTTAGCCTTGAATCCTCTAAGCACACTGTTGGAGGATTCAGGTCTAGGCTATCGATTGAGAAGAGGTGGTCAGGTTATATCTCACCTTCTTTACATTGATGACTTGAAGCTTTTTGCCCCCAGCAATTTTCAACTGATGGAGCTATTGAAGGTAACCAAAACTTTCAGTAGTGCCATCAGGATGGAATTTGGTGTGGACAAATGTGCGGTCATGCATGTAAAGCGGGGGAGGATTTTGGAATCCGTAGAAACCCAACTCTCGGATTCCATACACCTAAGACCCCTCTCCTCACTCGAAACTTACAAGTATTTGGGTATGTCGGAAGCGTTAGGCATCAACGCTGCTGACATGAAGCAATCGCTGAAGGAGCGCTTCTTTAACCGCCTGAACAAAGTATTTAATAGTCTTCTATCAGGCGGAAACAAGGTGCGCGCCTTCAACGGTTGGGTCATGCCGGTTTTGATGTACTCTTTCGGTATACTCAAATGGACTCAAACAGAACTTGACGCCTTGGATAGAAGGGTCCGCACACTGCTGAGTGCAAATCGGATGCATCACCCACGGTCATCGGTGATGAGACTGTATATTTTGCGGAAGTGTGGTGGTCGAGGCTTCTTAAATGCTAAGACTCTGCACAACCGTGAGGTATGCAGTCTCAGGGAATACTTCCTAGAAGCCGACGTGGGGATGCACCGAGATGTGGTCTCAGTGGACAAGGGCCTCACCCCGCTCTCCTTGGCTAACGAGAACTGGCGCAAACCTATAATATTAGATACTAATGACCGCAGGGAGGTATGGCAGAGCAAAGAGCTTCATGGGCGCTTTTACCGGGTCCTACATGGGCCTGATGTAGACCTCTTGGCGTCCGTATCCTGGTTGCGATTTGGTGATCTCTTTGGTGAAACCGAAGGTTTTATCTTATCGATTATGGACGAAGTTATAATGACGAACCACTACCGGAAATATATTGTGAAGGACGGCACGGTTGACATCTGTCGGGCATGCCACCGTCCGGGGGAATCTATCCGTCACATTATTTTTGGCTGTTCTCGTCTGGCTAACGGAGACTACTTGCATAGACACAACCTTGTAGCCAGGATTATCCATCAGCAACTTGCTCTGCAATACAATCTTGTGGAATCGGAAGTACCGTACTATAGGTATGTGCCCGACCCAGTTCTCGAAAATGGCAATATCACGTTGTATTGGGATCGATCTATCATCACTGACAGGACTATTGTTGCCAATAAGCCAGATATAGTGGTGATAGATCGAAAAGAGCGGCGCACAATGATTGTTGATATAGCGGTTCCGCATGACGAGAACCTCGTGAAAGCTGAAAAAGATAAACAGATTAAGTATCTTGATTTGGCTCGCGAGGTTGTCTACATGTGGGATGTGGATACAGCAATCATTGTGCCGATAGTTGTGACAGCCAATGGCATAATATCGAAGAGTCTCGACCAACACCTGAGGAGGCTCTTGTTAGGCAGCTGGATCAAGGGCTTGATCCAGAAAGCGGTACTTCTGGACTGGGCACGTATTGTCAGGAGGTTCCTCTCTCAGGAGCCCTGACCACCGGTAACTTGGACCCTGTTCCCGATACCGGTGGGCTACTATTTTTTATATTTTTAAATGTTTTTATTTATTTTAAGTTTTTATAAAAATATTTAAAAATGTAAATCATATGTATATAATAAAAAATAAAGGAAATAATAATAATAATAATAACCTGGGACATTTTCACACACGGTCATCTGGTCCCAAACTAAGCAGAGCTTGTACTATGGAAACCAGATAACTGATATACTACATATACTACTTTTTGTTTTGTTGTAAATACATACTTATATAGATAATTACACCCAGACTCAGGACAAACAGACATGTTCATGCACACAAATGTTTGTCCTGGATGGGAATCGAACCCACGACCAGCGACATGATAGGCGGTATCTTAACCAACCACGCCAACTGGCCTGTCAATTTATGTCAGCTTTTAAATATAAGGCGTTTCATTATCAAAACAACAATAAAAATGTAGACAACCAATATCAATCAATCTGCCTAGCCTTTTCCCAATTATGTTCGGGTCGGCTTCCAGTCTAACCGGATGCAGCTGATTACCAGTATTTTACAGGGAGCGACTGCCTATCTGACCTCCACAACCCAGTTACTGGGTAATACGATACCCCTTCGTAAGACTGGTGGTCAAACTTTCGAGCTTCTGACGACCCGTAACGACTGTCAAAGATCCACGAATGATAGCCGGGACCAACGGCTTAACGTGCTTTCCGAGGCACGGAGGAGTCTCGGTATGTAAAGATGGTCACCCATCCAAGGACCAACCCCGTCAAGCGTAGCTTAACCTGATGGATCGAACCGTGCGGCTTTTATTACTTAGCCACGAGTACCAATAGTCCGATGTCAACTATGTTATACAATACGTTGGCTTCAGTCACATTTGTCTTAAGGCCAAACCTATTAACCTATAAACCAGTTTTGACATACTGGAGAATTGGAGATATAAGAACCTATCTATCAATGGTTTTAACATCCTAATAATCTATCAGAGATTAAGGAATATTACCCGTCCACGCTATCTATCGATGGGAGGGGTCTATCGCTGACTACTTTTTACAGTCAGGTACTAAAGATGATAGATTGGTCTATCCCTCGAATTGTAGGAATAAACGTATATACTAAGCTTAGTTTCTTAAATAAATTGATAACAATTTATTTTAAAATTATTTGAGACCATCGCAGTAAGCTCTTTCATTTGATAACAAACCTTGTTTCGAATGAGGCCGGATAAGTTCACCACACAGCCAGGTTTTTTTGAAACATTAAGGTTAGCCGTTCAAAGGATTTCCAAAAATCCTTTACGATAACAGCTGATCTTAAATGAACTGGTTACCCCTTCAAATCAATTAGGTATTATATAAGTGTAACCCTGATCCCATGAACGGGTTAGTTAACTCCTCAAAACCCTTACCTTTCAATCAGTTACCACAACAATAAGGCTAACCCACTCATCTGAGTGGGTATCTACCTATAGTTATAATTGTTTGTCTGCTTTGTGGGGTTAGAAAGAGATAAGTCATACAAGATATTACATTTTTATTTTATTTTATTTTACTTTATTGGGACATAAAACAGTTA
The DNA here is from genome assembly GCA_948252095.1 of Dicycla oo. Taxonomy (NCBI): domain Eukaryota; kingdom Metazoa; phylum Arthropoda; class Insecta; order Lepidoptera; family Noctuidae; genus Dicycla; species Dicycla oo. The sequence goes on from OX411728.1 coordinate 19,921,783, forward strand.
CACATTACAATTTAAGTGTGACAGAATAAATTAAGAAATAGGTAAACGTGTAACCCACACCAGTGTCCGCGAAATAATAGTATACAGATATATAATTCAAAGCATGCGTTGGTTTTACAGAAAATTTAAGAAGTAATAGTACGTATTTTGGAATAATAGATATAAGATGGCTATTTTAAAGATTCAATAGCCATCTTTTTGAACTTAAACATATTCTATAAGGCTAACAGAATGTGAAAGGTTACCGTTCCAACGGCTGAACTATCGGGTTGGCTAATAAGTAATGAGCGTTTTAGTTTATAATTTCTAGAATTTTCGGAAAGGTTCGAGAACGTTCTGTAGCAGAGGGTATATAAAGAGCGAGTCGCGCTCATGCGCGTTATTAATAGTTTGGCTGTTAGTGCGTTAAAGTTCACAAAGAAATGAGTGATATTAAAACCCACGTACGACATTGTTTATAATATGAGGTTCAATCTGGGCATTCTGCTGCAGAAGCTACACGTAATATATGTCAAAGGATAGCTCACGATGCAACAGCCTCTATCATCTGCATGTCTCTGAAGCAACAGCAAAGCGCTGGTTCCAACGGTTCCCCAATAACGATTTTTCCTTAACCGATCAACCAAGGTCTGGGCGCCCCGTGGAAATAGATATCGATAAATTAAAACTATTAATCGAAGAAGATCCTCGAAGAACTACACGCGATTTGGCTGTTCAGCTCGAGTGCTCTCATGGCACTATAGAAAATCATTTACATGGTTTGGGAAAGACTTACAAATATAGTGTTTGGGTACCCCATCAATTAAGTAAAGATCAGCTGACCTACCGAGCTGAGATTTGTGTACAACTTTTATCTTTCCGTCACACATTTAATTGGTTAGATCATCTTGTCACTGGAGATGAAAAGTGGGTTCTGTATGTTAATCACACACGCAAGCGCCAGTGGCTGGGATGTAAAGAACAGGGAAAACTAACGTCAAAAGGTGATCTTCATCCTCGCAAGGTAATGCTTTCTGTCTGGTGGGATATATATGGAGTAATAAGCTGGGAATTCCTTCCTACTAATACTACGATTACAACAATAGTATATGGTGATCAACTCGAAAAACTGAAGCTTGACATCCATCGCAAACGTCCACAACACGACAAAATATTTTTCCTGCACGACAATGCCCGGCCGCATATTGCTAAGAGTACCAGGCTAAAACTATTGGAGCTTAATTGGGAAATAATACCCCACCCTCCATATTCGCCGGACTTAGCACCAACTGATTTCAGCTTGTTCCGATCACTTAGTAATAATTTACGGGAAAAAAGCTTTGACGATGAACCACACTTGAAACAATACATAGATGACTTCTTCAATTCAAAACCAACGAAGTTCTATGCGGACGCCATTCACTCTTTGCCAGATCGATGGCGAATGGTAGTAGAAAACGACGGTGAATATATTATTAATGATTAACAATTATTCATTTAATAAATAAATACAAATAAAATAGTTGTATGTCGCTCATTACTTATTAGCCAACCCAATATTTATTAGGCACTGTGTTGTATACGATCCCTGCTCACAACTGTTATAAAAATTCACAGGTGCAGTCAACAAACCTGCCGATCTATTGAAACTTAGGTCTATTCCGTGAAATCTGTCAACAGTACCAATCCCTGTGAAATGGCAGCTCACTTCACCTACGTTCTCACGGTGAGTCTTGCAGAATAGACCGGCTATTGGTGATTACATCACTAGCAATAATAACTAATAACTATGCCCACTAGAATTCATAATAAAATACCGACATTCCATAACCAATTAAAATTGCAAAACAGCAAGAATTGACTTACTGAAATATTTGCTTTAGCATTTTGTGAACTAAGTTGATTTTTGAGTGATCATTGTAAAATGGTCGAGTTTTTAGGGTTCCAATGAAATTTGAACCTTATCGTGTATGGTTCCAAAATTATGCAGAACTCTAAATTCATGTTTGATAAATAAAGAAGATAACATTTAAAAATAAATTATAATCGAACGGATAAATTAGTTTTGCAGCGTCTGCTACTATCGAATATTATTGTGTCAGCTTTGGAACCAACACCGGTTTTTAGGGAAGTGCATTACGCCAAGTAGTTCACAAAACAATAGTTTAAAAGTGAAGCAATCCAAAGTGTGCAAGTGAAATTTGACATGACTGATAACGATACCAGCGTACACAACTCTGCACAGATTGATTACACTTGGGAATTATCACTATTCCTTCTCGCTTTTTAGGGTTCCGTACCTCAAAAGGAAAAAACAGAACCCTTATAGGATCACTCGTGTGTCTGTTTGTCTGTCCGTCTGTCACAGAAAATTTGCTCCGAATCTAAAGTACCGATTAAGTTGAAATTTGGTACACTTACGTATTTCTGTGACCCAAACACATCCGGTGTAATGTAAATTTTGAATAGAGGGTCAATTTTGGGGGATAAATAAGAAAATTAAAAAAATATATTTGCAAACTGTACCGTGCGTTATATCAAATGAAAGAACTTACTGTAAGGGTCGTAAATACTTAATTTTTATAATTTTAAAATAAACTGTTTTAAAGTTATTTGAGAAAATAGACGAAAATTGACCATTCCCCCCTTTATCTCCAAAACTACTGAGCTTAAAATTTTGTAAAAAATATAGAAAATAATTCGATAGCTATAGATTACAGGAAAATCTATAAGAAGTCGATGGTAGTAGGATATTATTGGGCATTCTACCCCACCTTCCGTTCCATCGGCTCACTCCGTTCGCCTCGTCACTCTCGGTGGAGTAGAATGCCCAATAATATAAATGAAATCCACTGGTTCGGCGCCTATTCCACCCGATGGAATGATCATCTCCGTCACTCTCGGTGCAGTAAAATGTCTAATACTGGTTCGGCGCCTATTCCACCCGATGAAACGGAAGGTGGAGTATGAATTCCTACATAGTGCAGTAAAATACTGGTTCGGCGCCTATTCCACTAGGTTGAAACATTTGATTGAGTTAGCGACAATGAGTTATAAATGTCGATGTAATACATTAATTGACTCATTATTAATATAACCGTTTCAAGGAGTCGTCATGAAATTTGTAAAACAACCGCAATCGTTACATGTAAACAAACTTTGTATTCAGTCTCAGGAGACTGGTTTTCGCCATGGAGAATTATTACCTAAATCGGTACGATGCATCATTTGCGGACCGTCAAATTGTGGAAAAACTAATTTATTAATCGGTCTTCTTATACACGAGAATGGTTTAAGATTTCAAAATGTTTATGTTTATTCGAAAACCTTGCAACAGCCCAAGTACGTTTTTTTAGAAAAAGTCTTGCAACGGGTACCAGGCATTTCATTTCAGAAATATCATGAAAATGAGCAAGTACTGAGTGTTCAGACCGCAAAACCGAATTCTGTAATTATATTTGACGATGTTGCTTGTGAAAATCAAAGTGGTATGCGTGATTATTTTGCTATGGGGAGACACAAGTTCATCGATTGTTTTTATCTAAATCAGACGTATAGTAAAATCCCTAAGCAGTTAGTAAGAGACAACGCAAACCTAATCATACTTTTTAAACAAGATGAAAGAAATATGAGACATGTTTATGAAGAACACGTCAACACTGACATGACATGGCTTGAATTTCGTGAAATGTGTTCAAAAATATGGAGTGAGCCCTTCAGTTATGTTGTAATTAATAAAGATTGTGCAAAAAATAAAGGATGTTATAGAAATAAATTTGACACGTTTGTAATTTTTGATTAAGAGCACGAGTATATATTAAGACGTCACCGTTGAATTTACATTACTCTACAAACAGAGCTTAACCGGTTACAATACATTTAACAATTATGGAAAAATCTTTAAAGAGACAAATTGTTGATGCTGCAGCAGCTGTAAAGAAGAAGGTGCGAAAAATGCGAGATGTTGAGAATGAGAGTAAGCAAGCCTTGGAAACAGTTTTTAAACCTGTAACAGAGCCTCTCAACCAAATTGCTACAGCCAGTATGCAAACTCCTTTGCTGTATAGTAATGAAGATGAAGAATCTAAAGATCTGATAAGAGACGAAACGGTGCAAAAAGTCGCAATTGGTAGTGATGTAGAGGAGTCTGACACCAACAGTGAATCTTCGTATAAATCAGTTGAAAAAAGTGAAGGTCGTGATACATCATCCTGGTCAGTGTCTTCAGAAGCGTTAACAGACATTCCATTTGGTGTCAGAGTAGAACGCGGAAAATTGATGTTAGGTTCTGCTCATATAACAATCGACGATAGTTATATCATCGTGGCAGGTCATAAATACAAATATACGCCTGGTTTAAAACAACTACTGCTTAAGAAAGATATTGATTTAAGTTTGGTTACTGAAAATGACTTGCAATATTATAAGAAAATGTTACTTGATACAAATGCACATCGTCGTGATAATGACCCAAGTAAACCAATAAAAAGTAATAAGGGACAAAAATATTTACAAGTTATTAAACCTCTTTTTAATCTGCAAAGTACGCTTCAGGGTCATCATTCGAAAGGTAAAGGACTACCATTAACAAAAATCTGGAAAAATAACGTAGATTTTGTGTATTGGGATGATCCTAATGAATTGGTGGAAAGGTTAAAGTTATTAATAGCATCTCGAGATGCCGGCAACACAGGATTAGATAATGAAATAATATCCATTATTGAAGAATTACGTGAAAGTAAACTTATAAATAAATAGGTGTAAAATTAACTATTGTTTAGTTCATCATCAGCCTTTACATAAAGTACACCTTAAACATGAATATAGATAAATTTGGACATTTTATTCATAAAAGAATGCGTTTGTCAGAACTGATTAATTTCAATGATAACGCGTTGTTAAAATCAGAAAGTGGAGATTTTGATTTAAAGTCTTCTAGATTGAGAGGAATTAGACATCCATTAGAATCAGACGATGCTGTGAACAAGGATTATGTAGATCGAATGTGTGCTGATACGATAAAACAATTTAATAAGCTGATTGCATCATTGCGTGCTCAAATCATATTAGATGCACAAAAGTCTATTCAGACTACTTTAAAAGTAAAGGAACCTGAGGTTTTGATTCATTTGGAAGAGAAGTTTTACTCCAAAGCAGATATAGACAAATTACTTGAAAATCTCAGTAATGGCAAAACAACAAATAGTAAATGAAATACACAAAGCGGCACGAAGAAACTTCCTTCGACGTTCTGTTATTCTCAAAGGGATCGATGATTTGTGGCAAGCAGATCTAATGGACATGCAAAACCTAAGAAAGTATAACAAAGGTTACAATTTCATTTTAGTGGTGATTGACTGCTTCTCAAAGTATGCCTGGGCAGAACCGTTAAAATCTAAAAATAAATCTGAAGTAACTCGAGCTTTTGAACGAATACTACTAAGCAGCAATAAAAATCCTGTTAATTTACAAACTGATATGGGCACAGAGTTTTATAACAACACATTCCAAACGCTAATGAAGAAGTACCGCATAAACCATTACTCATCTTTCTCTACTAAAAAAGCTTCAATTGTAGAGCGACTAATTAATGTTCGATATCTTATCGTCCCATTGCACGTTCTTGTTTGTTTTTATGTGTTATAAATAAATTCTCCTAGCACAAAAGTCGCTAAAATTATTAATTGCAGCTTTTGCAAAAGGTGACCTTCTAATCTTTTGAGGATTACGCTAATGGATAGATAATTTAAAAATAATATTTCCATAAAATTTGTGAATTCTATGATAAAGGAACTTGCGCAGGGAGGGGGACAGAGCAAGACGGAACAGTGACAGAGTGGAACAGAGAAAAGCCGAACGCTCAAGGTCGTTTAGTCGAAGTAGCGCCTTAAGACGCAGATACATGCCAACAGCCTTGAGCGGTACCCGCTTGCATGTTATGTGCTGAGCTCACGCAACGCGTCGTATGTCCACGCGAGTCCTATTACTGAATAGAACTCGCCCATCAAGGAACGCTGTCCCAAATAATTACGGTTTAAGACATTATTTTATTTCTCAAAAGAATAAGCGAGAAATGAACAGTTTTATACATTGCTTTAGCGTTTTACAAATAAAATAGAGCTTTTCGTGGGAATAAGCGGGTGTAGGTTATTTAGTTTAAAATTAGCTTTTGTAGTGTTAGCAAAATTACAAATTTATCCTTATCGTTCTATTAATTAAAGGTCAAATTTGGCGTTTAAATAGTTTCTTAAAGGTTGATAAGCTAATTAGACGTATCACCTATTAATTTATTATACATAAAATAAAAGATATTATTATTGAAACACGTATAGTAAAATATAAATAATTAAATTATCTTTAAAATGGGAAAGGTTTCATAAAAAATACGCTTGAGAGTTTTGCGCGATTCTCAGTTTTTTTCCACGTTGGACATACATTTACAAATTAATGACACTATGTTATATAACCATTATATAAAATATTCACATATTAAGTTATTAAGAAGATTATCTTCTTCAATATATATTTATTCCAAACCATTAACACTACTCGTTTAGACGTGTTCTTCAGTTTAAAATCATTAAAAGTCGTTTATCGTCGCCTTAACAAAAATCGAACCGTGTCAAAGTCAAAGTTTGTATTAATGCGATTTTTGGGATACAATAGGGTCTTAAATTTATGTTATAGTAGCTCAAAAATCTACCCTATATGGCATGCATTGTTAAATTACAATATTAGTAATTAAATTAAATATTACATGACACATAATGAAGTAGTTAATCTAGAGATGTTATAGTACAAGATATAATATATATTGTAATAAATTAATATACGAATGTTTATGAAAATTACATTAAAACATAAATACACAAAATGGTCAGTCACATGAATTTTTGTCAACTAGAAACTCGTCAATAGTAGAAATAAAAAAAATATATAAATTAATTTAAAAATTTATTTAGTTTACCTTTAAATTGTGTCAAATTTAAATCTTTTATGTCATTTGGTAGCTTATTAAAATTTTTTGGACCCATGCAAAGTATGCTCTTGTGCATAAGGGCAGTTTTTGAACTTCTTAGGCATAATTATTCATGTCGATCCATCAGGTTAAGCTACGCTTGCCGGGGTTGGTCAGTGGATGGGTGACCATCTTTTCATACCGAGACTCCTCCGTGCCTCGGAAAGCACGTTAAGCCGTTGGTCCCGGCTGTCATTCGAGGATCTTTGACAGTCGTTACGGGTCGTCAGAAGCCCGAAAGTCTGACAACCAGTCTTACCAAGGGGTATCGTATTACCCAGTAACAGGGTTATGGAGGTCAGATAGGCAGTCGCTCCATGTAAAATACTGGTATTCAGCTGCATCCGGTTAGACTGGAAGCCGACCCCAACATAGTTGGGAAAAGGCTAGGCAGATTGATTGATGTTGGTCTTATGGATCGATAGCTTTGTTCTGAAGCTTTTGTTAAATAAATCACCGTTTTTCTTTACGAACAAAGCGGTCTCGTATATGTACAGACAAGGTAACGTTAGTATTTTTAAGGAAATAAATTGCGTTTTGCAACTTTCTGTTGATTTAAGATTGCATATAGACCTACCCAGTATTGGGTTGAATATCACTTGCACGTCATAACACGACCAGAACAATAATTGCGTAACACACTATCAATCGGAATCTGAATCTTTTTGAAGCAAATTGCTAATCCATTGCTTCATATGTTCGAAAAATTGGTCAGCTCAACAACGTAAACAAGACAATGGCGCCGATTCCCTTGTTCACAAATTTAACTTAATTTAAGTTTAATTAAGAAAAGGACTTCTATTTCGTTAAGAAAGGAAGGAAATGATTTCTATTTCATCAAGAAAAGGACAGATGATAAATCTGAGTTTAGTTCTGTGAAATTAAGATACTCCATAGACAAGTACAGACGCGATTAAAAATTGCCTACTAAAAATACGTCAATTTAGGTCAGGCGCTGACTAATTTGACAGGACTAAACAAATATTTATCTTCTGTCCTTTTCTAAATGAAATAGAAAGAAAACGATGCACTGAACTTATATTTAGTTTGGGAACAAGGGAATCGGCGCCAATGTATATTGTTGAATTGTCAAAATGAAAACGATTCCTATTGATAGTGTGATACACAATTTGACTATGTCATATATGGTTAGTTTTAGGGTTGTGTTCACTAACATTCGAACCGCCGGTTAGGTATTTAAACGGTTGGTTTATGTCAAATTTCCTATAGAAAGCACTGATTATACTATATAAACAGCCGTTTTAAAAGTTAGTGAACATAGCCCTTAGTGAAGTTTAAATTTACTGGAAACTGTTATTAGAAGTGGTAAACTAATTTAACTACACTCATTTTATTTTTCGGTGTATTTAAATAATGCTAATCTCCTGCCTAGCCTTTTCCCAACTAGCTTTAGGTCGGGTTCTAGTCTAACGAGATGCGGCTGAGTAATATCAATACTTTACATGGAGTTATGCCGTCCGACCTAAGTCTCTACTACCCAATTATCCCGACGTTCTAGCGGCTTAGTTGCCAGACTTTCGGGATGCTAACGACCCCCAACTACATAACTGGGAGTGAAGGTTAGTGAGCTGTATTTTATTTCAAAGATATTGGTGCCAATTCAGTTGTGCACAAACTAAATTTAACTTAGGCTATTGCTAACTTTTCTCTCTAATAAAACAAGAAAGAGACGGACGTAAATTAGAGCTGTCAAATTTAATTGGAACTAATATTTCTATACAAATTCAGACGACACGTAAAAACATGTCAACATCTCTAACTTAGTTCATAGCTATAGTCGTCCTTTTCTCGCGCTGCCTGTTAGTCAAAGATAGCGATCCTCTAATTTTAGTTTAGTTATTGAACAAGAAAATAGGCACCAATGCTTATAATTTTGAAAGTTGAAACGATCAAAATTAATTTTAAGAACCATTACGCCTGGTTTCCCTGAAGGGTTGAGCAGAGGTGTGCCTATAGTAAACCCAAATTTCGCCAATAATGTTTAAGCCCCATGTAATAGGGACGAGCCTATTGCTATCAACTGGTCACAAATCCAGACTCCGGGCAGCTATTGAAGTTCAGATAGAACCCCCAATAACACCGATGCCCCGATCGAAATCGAAACCAAAGCTCATGCGCAGCAGTAGCGCTTGCGACCACTGGACCAACGATGCATTTATTAAAAAACAAAAAAACATTTAAGACCTTTTACTATGGCAACTTCTAGAATAACGCTTAGTATGCAATCTGCCTAGCCTTTTCCCAACTATGTTGGGGTCGGCTTCCAGTCTAACCGGGTGCAGCTGAATACCAGTATTTTACATGGAGCGACTGCCTATCTGACCTCCACAACCCAGTTACTGGGTAATACGATACCCCTTGCTAAGACTGATTGTCAGACTTTCGGGCTTCTGACGACCCGTACTGACTGTCAAGATCCACGAATGACAGCCGGGACCAACGGCTTAACGTGCTTTCCGAGGCACGGAGGAGTCTCGGTATGAAAAGATGGTCACCCATCCACAGACCAACCTCGGCAAGCGTAGCTTAACCTGATCGACCCATGCGGCTGTAATTACTTAGCCACAAGCTCCTAGAATAACGCTTAGTGGTGTGGATAATCGTATTACAGCGGTCATTGCCCTTTCCCTAATATATCTCCGTAGTAATCCAAAAAGTATCTATAACTACGGTGAAGTGCCAATACCTCCTCATTCGCATGTTTTAGTGAAGTCTAAGCGTATTTCGTTTGATTTAATTCTGTTGCAACTAAATACACTCAAGAGATTTCACTAAAACATGTGAATAACGCCTTTGAATTCAAAACGATAAGAGTTAATTTCTCGAAAAATGTCAGTTCGGAGGTATTGGCACATATAGTTTTTCGTTATTGGAACGTGTTGAAGTTCCCGATAGATATTAATTCAGGTCATTAACTGACTTTGTTTCAGTTTTTTACATAAAAATGCTAGAAAATGTAGGCGGGTCAATGACTGCTATCGCCATGATAAAACACGACGACTATACTACCATGTTTAAATATTAATATTAGGTCTTTACCTATGAAATTGCCGATTTAGACAGAAAAAATCAAACTTTTTTTTTAAAGAAATATTGTCGATGCACTTTTGCCATTTTAATTAAAGTTCATTGATGCATTTCTGCTTTTAGATAGCCTGGGAACGTGAATCGATAAGTTCTATAAAGGCGTTTTTCACCGCCTCGTTAGATTTGAAGTTTTTCCTCGGGGCTCATTGTTGAGAACAAAAGCACCGTGCGCTCACTTGTGGTACCTTGTCCATACACGTCGTTAATATTGCGTGCGCTGTCTGTGTTGCATTGGTGGCACGAAGGAACTTGTATTCGAAAACAGCGCGCAATTTCAAAATCAAACCACGCCAACTGGCCTGTCACGATGAAATAACGAGATAAGTGCCGTGTGTGAGGGCCTAATGTTTGGTAAGAGATGGTGAGGGTGTGTGTTTTTTCCGGCCAAGGCCACTCACAGTGGACACTAGCCATCGACGCGGGATATAGCATAGTACACAAGTGTGTGCGCAGACACAGGTCCTCTCACTCTCATACTCCGATGGGACGGCAATCCGACACGACCAGAGAGAGATCATGGCGTAGGTCCAACAGCATAACGTGCTTTTTGAGGCACGGGGATTTCACACCACCAACTTCCAAACTCCGGGCTGCTTCTGGATTATGTATTCCGATCTGTCACCCTGCTTTGTCCCCTTAGAGGGACAGATCGGAAAAAAATTTGATCTGTTCCCTTGTTAGCAACGAGGGGACTGTTCTAATTTTATTCTCCTTTCTCTTTACTCCTATCTGAGACATATAGAGGTGAATATAGTTGCTAACAGGGGGACAGATCAAACTTTTTTTCCGATCTGTTCCCCTAAGGGGACAAAGCAGGATGACAGATCGGAATAATCCCTGCTACTGAGAAATTCATAATGGGAAAACCCAATAACACTTTGCCTGACCTGAGAATTGAACCCAGGAACCCCACGCCCAGCAGTCGCGCTTGCAACCACGAGACTAATACCAAACCTATCATTAAACCTAATTAATTTTTGCCAAATGTCGAGCTTTTCTTGCATAAATTGTCACATTCACATTTCCGAACTGGCGTTCGGAAATGTGAAGAAAAGTAGGTAAGTACTAATTTTCTTCACATTTCCGAACGCCAGTAACATAAAGATTAGAAGGCATGTTCGTTCTTAATTAAAACTGATCTTAAGTATTACATTGCCTTCGTTCGTTATAATGAGGTCCGTGGTAAAAATTCTCTACTTTTACAAATACTGGTACGCTACTGGTTTAAAATGATAAAAAGTAGTTAAAGTTTGTGTGCCGTGTGCTAGGCGAGCCAATTTCCATTTTTATTGCTACCAGACGAATCCAAGGCTATCTTTTCAAAAAATATAGGATATGTTACGGAATCACAATATCAAAGGTGACAATCTTGAGGCAGACCTTAATCACATTCTAAATGGGAAATACGGGCGATGTGGTCACTAAGCGACAAAGGCCCTTTAAATAAATAATAAAAAAAGGGAAATCCTAAACAAGGTGAAGCGATACTTTACGCCTGGACAGCTTTTGACCCTTTATGAAGCGCAAGTCCGATCCTGCATGGAGTATTGCAGCCACCTTTGGGATGGCTCAGCTAAATACCAACTTGCTCATTGGCGACATAAAACTGGTGGATGCCAAGCTTCATAGCTTGGCTCATCGCCGCTAGGTTGCCTGCTTGTCGGTCTTCTACAGATTGTACTTCGGAGAGTGTGCTTAAGAACTCCACGACCTCATTCCACCGGCCCCCTTCTACCATCGGACATCTAGACGCACTGCCAGTTACCATCCCTACCTAGTTGCTATTCCACCAATTCGCACTAAGCGCTTCCAAATGTCTTTTATAATGCGCACAGCAAGAGTTTCCACTCTTTTGCTGTGCGCATTATGTGCGCACTCACTACCTACGTCTGTGTTTCCGAGCGCATACAACCCTAATCTCTTCAAAGTGAAAGTCAACAGGCTTCTTCTGGGTAAGCTCACTCCATCGTCGACTCTGTCTCTGTGGCTACCGACCTAGACTAGAGTCAAGAGCGAACCCATCTTAAATAATAAAATATATATATATATATATATATGACTAATATGACTGGCCTGTTGGTCTAGTGGTTAGTGGCCCTGACTGCTATGCCGGAGGTCGTGGGTTCGATTCCCACCCAGGACAAATGTTTGTGTGATGAGCATGATCATTTGTTCTGTGTCTGGGTGTAATTTATCTATATATGTATGTATTTAGAAATATATAGGTATGTTTATCAGTTGTCTAGTACTCATAACACAAGCTCTGCTTAGCTTGAGGCTAGACGGCGTTGTGTGATTGTTGTGGAATATTATTATTATTATTATTATTATATAATATATTTTATTATTTGACAGAGTTGACGATGGAGTGAGCTTACCCAGAAGAAGCCTGTTGACTTTCACTATATATATGTATATATATTTTTTACAACTGAATGAGGTAGTATTTTTAATTTCACAGAGTTTGCAGACTTTATTGTACGTATTAATGAGAGAGTAAGCTGAGGAACGTCTAGCTAGCAATGAGGTAATGTCAGGTGTTGGGGTTCTGTAGTTTTTTTTGTTTATGATTGATGTGTAGTCGGGTCTGCTTTTAATAGTCTTGTGAGTTTTGGTGCAAGCAGAAAGAATGAAAAGCTGGCGGACTCTGAGAAGTCTAGTTTCACGATAGAGAAAGTCAGTAGAGAACCGGTAGGGCTTCTTAAAAGTTACTTTAAGAAGCGCTCTCTGTACTCGTTCTGCTTCAATCAAGGTAGGTCAAGGTAGGTAGGTCAGGTCTTCAATCAATAGGTTTTGGACGATTAGGTCAAACTGTCAAGTTAGTATATCCAAATTCAAGAAAGAGGTGAATCCGAGTTGGCTGGGCAGCGTTCGGGAAGTTACCGAATATCTTCTCATCTCATACACCACAGTGTCTCAAGACGAAAGTCTTTGACCAGTGCGTGTTGCCAGTGATGACTTTGGCACTGAAATGTGGTCGATTACAATGAGCCTCATTAGAAGGCTGAAAATCAATGGAGAGGGCTATGTTTGGAGTCTCCTTACGTGAACAATCAGAAATGAAGAGATCCTTAGGAGAACCAAGGTAACTGACATAGCTCAAAGATTTGCCGAACTTGAGTGGCAGTGTGCAGGGCACCTTGCTCGCAGAACAGATGGCCGGTGAAGTCGAAAGATTCTGGAGTGGCGACCGCGTACCAGAAGACGTAGCACTGGAAGGCCACCCACAAGGTGGGTCGATGACTTGGTGAAGGCTGCAGAAATCCGCTGGATGCGAGTAGACCACTAATTTAATTTATCGTTATTTCTTCAGCGGCTAACTGACAACCCCAGTGCTCCTTTTGTTATAACTGTTGCACTGTAATACTGACTGTAGCAATAAACAGCCATAATGTATTTATATTTATTTTATTTACACTCATGCTATAAATCCTCTATAAAAGTTTCTGAAACAATTAGCTTATTGCTAACATTAAAACAACCAGTGTCATAGTAACCATAATATCATCCAAACGAGTGTTATTATTATTAATCATTTATTTCAAGTAATTATACTCATATACATAATATTATAATGGTTAGTAACAATATTTACTTAAAACTATGTTAGTATACAATCATTCATAATAAAAATTAAAATAACAAAATCAAATCGAAACGAAATTAATTACAAACATTCATTATTATTAAAAGTTAAAATTCGCATCCAATGGTTTTGAAATGGGCAGTCAAATCTAGCCGCAATCATTTGCTGGATGCTATTGCTACTGCCCCACAGACGACGTCGCAGAGACGCAACTTTTTTACGTATGACTGCATGAAAGCCATCCGTACGCGCCTCAGCAAACATGCCAGATGCGCTACAAAAGCGAGGCAACCGCAACAGCATCCTAAATATATTATTATATTGGATGCGCAGAGCACCAACAGCCCGCCGATTGTATGTTACCCACAGGCTGCTTGTGTAGAAAGATTGGCAATAAGCCTTGAATAACGTGAGTTTTACGCCACGTGAACATCTAGCAAACCTACGAGCAATCATATTCCCCCGGACTGCTAGAGCCCTGCGCTCCCTCTCCACATCTGCATCATCTTTCAAGTCATCTGTTACGATATGCCCCAGATACGTGAATCTGCTCACAACCCGCAGAGCCACTCCGTTTAGCTTAATAGGCGGAGCATGTGCTGGCTTATAATTATCTGACTTAAATATAAGCACCTCACTCTTCTTACAGTTATACTGCAGCCCATGCTCCGCCGCATAAGCCTCACATTTAGACAACAATGTGCGAATTGCTCCCACCGATGGACCCAGCAGCACCATATCATCAGCGTAACTGATATTATTAACACTAACCCCTTCAATAAAGCAACCAGTATGAGTACTTCTGAGCTCATCGATGAGATCATTGACGTACAGGCTGAATAGCAGAGGAGAGGTGATACCCCCCTGCCGCACGCCACATTCCATGCCGTATTCATCAGACAGAGCCCCTCCCCATCTCACCTGATTTCTCTGACACCGATACCAATGCCTTAACACTGTAACTACTTCCACCGGTACACCCGCACCCTCCAGCTTCTTCCAGAGCTTATCATACAAAACGGTATCAAACGCCCTAGACAAATCCAGAAAGCACGCGTACACCGGCGTGCTCCTATCAGTGTAGTATCTGACAGCTTGCTTAAGACAAAGGATAGCACTTTCAGTTGAGAGCCCGTTTCGGAAACCGAATTGAGCATCATGCAAGTGAACATAAGATGTTAAGATGTTATTAAGCAAACTGTCAAACACCTTCGCCATTACCGTTGCCAGTGATATAGGCCGATAATTGACACTGTCCGACAAATCCCCCGTTCTATTCTTAACAATAGGTACGACAATAATTCTCGTGAGTTCATCAGGCAAATAACCATGACACAAACATAGGTTGTAAAACATGGAAAGTACGCGCGGCAGGTGCACACCAGCGTTTCTCAGATGTTCAACGCTGAGACTGTCGCACCCGGGAGACTTACCCCGCTGCATACCGACAATCACTTGCCGCACTTGAGTAGCTGTAACTCTCACTATCCTCTCCTGCACAACCGCCCCAGCACCGACATCCCCAGATGTGGTAACACCCAGCCCCGTGAGGTCACATCTCGGCAATAGATTGAACTGGTCTTTGAAGAGATTGGCAATATCAGTATGATCACACACACCCCCAACACTCTCAGGAAGGCCAGGCCTAACATTCAGTTTACCAGTTTGTTTCCAAAAAGCTTTAAAATCTTTGGCTGCGTGATGAGCGGCCATATCATCCATCTTAATTTGGTCCTGTTTATCTTGGCAATATTTAAGCTGTTTTTTGAATGTTTGCCTACTCTCACACATATCGCCAAAGATTTGGCCACTACGAGGCTTACCAGCTTGGACCCAAGCTAAAAATTTTAGTCTGGCCTCCCTGTGAAAACCTGCAACATTATTGTTCCAACCGGCAATATATCCCCCTCTCCTCCGCACCCCCGTACGCTCGCAAGAAGCAACGGCGGCATCAGACAAAATTGAGACCAAGTTCACATACATATCCTTTAATAAGGCCCTATGGGTCACATCACAACACCGACCATCACAACATTGCGATAACTGTTCCGGAAAATCAATTTCCCTCAGCCGAGAATGACATAATTGGTTGTAAAGTTTAACCTGATCCGCGGTTCTTACTCCCCAAGTAACTTTATTAATTATTAGAGAACGGATTGCTCGATTTCCACAGCTTAACCCCTTTAGGTCACACTCGACATACAATGGAAAATGATCAGACCACTGCACGTCATAGTCAACCCAAACACGCCTAACAGATGCTGAAGCAGCTTTAGTAGCAACACAATGGTCCAACCATCTCGTACACCCATGTGCCTCGCTAACAAACGTAAATGTATTAGAGTTATCACCTAAAAGCTCCACACCCACACAAGTCCAATCTTGATCACTACAAAAATTAATCAACTCCCTATAAAATAGCTCATTTGGATGCGAATTATAATCTCCTAACATATAAAAAGCTTCCGTATCATAGTTGTCTTCGATTATAGAGCTAATTTTACTTAGGCACTGCGTAAACTCAATTAAGTTCTCAATACAGTCAGTTGGCATGTATATGCTGAATAATATTATAGTTTTGTTACATACCCCAACCTTCACAGCTGTAATACGTACGTCATCACAAGCTATCACTTTCACTGATTGAAATGCACTTTTTCGCCATAAAATGGCGACTCCACCAAAGGGCCTCCCTCGTAGTAAGCCCGACGAGGTGTCCACCGCAGACGTTCCAGTTCCTTCGAATTCATCATGTATTCCATTTAGCATCGGCAAATCATGAGGAAATAGCCATGTCTCTTGTAACGCAATGATATCACCATATTTACACAGGCTTCGGACACCATCAATTGATCGCTTTAGCGACTTGCAGTTAAAAGAAATAAGGTTACAAGATCGTTTATTAATAACCATTATGAGATGATAAAGAACGTTGTAAAGACGTTGTACTAAATTTTACTATGCAACTCCCACAGAGTACTCCTTTATAACCAAACCAGTTAAAAACCAGTAATATTACACCTCATAATAGTTCTTAAGTAGGTACCTAGGCGACCGAGCTCGAATCTGCTCCGATGAAAATAGAGAAAACGAATTATCCCAGATGAGACCTAGCTAGATCGTATTTTCCCCCGTAAACCCCTATAATGCAACTTCCATCGAAATCGTTAGAGCCATTTTCGAGAACGTGATTACAAATTATATAGATATATAGGGTGACTGGTAATTAGTGGTCACTAATTACCAGTCACCCTATATAGGCAACTCCTTTGTTTTTTCGATCCCTTCCTTACTCATCAAACAGCCACATTCTCACTTCTCAATTCGTGGTATCTTTATGAATTAAAAAAAGAACATTGTCATGCACGCGCCTTTTACGCCTTTACGCCTTTTACACAGCGCCGTAATTAAAAAAAAAACTTATACATAGTTTGTTTGTATTAGATACTCAGCAATTAAACTTTCCATGAATTTACATAGAGTTCTTACAACACTACAACGCCCTGTGGTTTCAGAACCTTTTAAATAGGATTCATATTATGGGTGTATATAAAGTTTAGTATGCAACTGTACATAATTAGGTATTAAAACACTGATGTAAAACTCGTGATAACCCACATTCGTGTTTTAATACCCCTTGTTATGCAACAGATACATATTATTTCACTAATGTTTTTATTATTTATTTTAAGTGTGTTTAGCTTAATATGTGATCTTCATGTGCGAGTCTCAATAAATACTTTTTCTTTCTTTCTTAGTGGCGGAGCTTGGGGGAGGCCTATGTCTAGCAGTCTGCATCTTTGGGCTGAACTGATGACGAATCATAATTTAACTTAAGATTTGTCATTAAATTAACTATTCAGAGGAAACCTGATGTAAATGTAATTAAACGTCCACGACGTGACATGACGCTACTCGATCATTTGAGTTTATAATACGATACTTTTGAGTCCTTGACGAAGGGCCTAATCACAGATTTAGACTCTAAATCTGTGGGCCTAATAGCGCCGTTGTTGTTTCCTTTGTTTTCTGACTTGCGATTCATCAAGCGAGCGTATTGTTCATTCAATGGAGTTTCCACCAGAGATGTGCGAGGATGCGTAGCGGCAAATGTGCGTAAAACTAACCAATAACACACTAGCTTAGCCCATGCTATGAAAATAAAGCGATGTTATTCGTTAGTTTCACGCAAATCCCTCGCTGCGCATCCTCGCACATCTCTAGTGGAAATGCAGCCTTAGGCTAATATTAGGAAACTTCACTTGATTGGGTTGATTGAAATTCACAACTGATTTCACTTTCAATCTCCTTAGTTTCAATTTCATTAACGAGTCATACTTTGACTACAAGGCGATTTGTCAGATATTAACATTAATAATAATAATAATAATATTCCACAACTATCACACAACGCCGTCTAGCCTCAAGCTAAGCAGAGCTTGTGTTATGAGTACTAGACAACTGATAAACATACTTATATATTTCTAAATACATACATATATAGATAAATTACACCCAGACACAGAACAAATGATCATGCTCATCACACAAACATTTGTCCTGGGTGGGAATCGAACCCACAACCTCCGGCATAGCAGTCAGGGCCACTAACCACTAGACCAACAGGCCAGTCAGATTGCACAAAAGATTCTCATCGAACCAAGGGTTGGTGTTAATTGTGTTTGTTGTCGTTCTTAATCGAAATTCAATTGGATTTCGAATAAGAACAACAAAAAATTAGCTTTTCTCTAGAAAAGCTAATTTTGCTTTTGTCTACAAAGCTTTATATTTTTGCCGGTTTTTTCATATATTAATTTGAAAGTCGGTATGAATAAAATGGTTCAATCAATCTATCTAGCCTTTTGCCAACTATGTTGAGGTCGGCTTCAAGTCTGCACTTTCAGTCAGTGAAGCGACTGCCTATCTGACCTCGACAACTCAGTTACGGGTAACACGATACCCTTTGATAAGACTGGTTGTCTGACTTTTGGGCTTCTGACTACCCGTAACGGCAGTCAAAGATTTACTAATGACAACCGGGACCAATAGCTTAACGCGCTTTCCAAGGCACGGAGAGATTCTCGATTTGAAATGGATGATTACGCAACCGCGACCCGACCGCGAAAAACTTAGCTTAAACTTCGATCTATCCGTGCGGTTGTAATATTTTATGAATTTTATGATTACATAAAGTTTTAAAAGGTTTGGAAAAAGTACCACTAAGTATTTCTTAACGGTTTTGGTGATGGGTTTTGGTTAATAAAGATAATTGTTGTCGGTGAAATTACAGGCACACTAGAAATGTTTACACATATAGTCAGCCTATATTGTTCCCACTGTTGGGATACAGGCTTCCTCTCTGTAAGTGGGAGTGGGTCATAATCCACCACGTGGGCCCAGTGCGCTTTGGCAAATGTCACATGTCTTCAAATTTTTGGTTCTAGGACGAAACGATGTTTTCCTTTACCGCTTTGAAAGCAGCGGTGATAAATATGATCTATGTTCTATGCTGTTGGGCCTGGTTTCCGCACTTAATCCTTCAAGTGGACCATTGTACGTGAGCCATGGCGGCCGTCGGTGGTTATTCCAATCAGCCCACCTCCCTCCAGAAGCTGATCACGGCTTCTGGTCTGTTCAGAACATCTGTGAAAGATCTGGTGCCCCAAGGGTTTCTGTTCAAATCTGGGTAACGCCTGTGCATTCGAAGAGCACATGCGCAACGGTTTCCTCAGCCTCCATGCAAGCTCTGCAAACAGGGCTGTCCATTATGCCCATTGTGTGAAAGGGTTTGTTTAGTGAGCAGTGTCCTGTGATGATCCCCGTCACCAGGCGCAGGGTATTCCTGTTCAGGCGTAATAATCACCCTCCCTGTACTGCCTGCAACTTGGTGTCGAGGACCACCAACTCCCAACCTGTGTGTGGGTGAACTCCTGTAGTCACCTGCGTAATTGGTTGATGGGGATGAGTACGATTGTTTCAGGTCCACAGACTGACATGTTGGATGCTCTCCTAGCTAGTTCGTCAGCTGCATCGTTACCTAGTGACCCACTGTGTCCTTTTATCCACTGCAGTGTCACTGTATTGCGGTTAGATAGCGTTACTCGTTCTAATGCATTGTGACATTCTAGTATTAGTCTTAAGGTAATATACCCATATTTTTTCCCTAAGTATTGGAGTACTGAGGCATTGTTGTGGAGAGTATACGTATATGGGTATCCGTAACTCTCCTGGCCTCTATGGCATTCGCCGCTTGTATAATGCCCACACCTTCTGCCTGGCCAGCGGGCTGGATATGTTTATGTTGAGGTCGTGTGAGAAAACTTCGACTCCGGTTCCAGAGTCGGTCTTTGACCGAGCCCAAGTTTTTCGGGCCCGAGTAGTCACATTGTTCTTCCGTGAGTATTATGCTGTAATGCTTTTGAAAGTTGTTTTGTTTCGGGGCTCTGTCGCAGGCTGATGCCATCGTTGGTTGTCGTTGGATCGCATCCTCCTTTATGCGTATATGCTTGACTCTGGAGTCTTTGCTCGGGGTTACGGTTATATTGAGCCTAAAGGTGGCCAAGGCCGCCTCCTCTCTCACGATGAGGTGTATAGGAGGCAGTCCAAGCATTGCCTGAAAAGCGGACAGCTAGTGATTGCAGCACAGGTAAATCGCTGTAGTTTTTCGAGATCTTTCCGGGTTGTACTCAAGTCTGTCCTGGGCCACCAGACTAGTGAGCCGTAAGAGATGATCGGTCTGATAACTGTATTGTATAGCCAGTAAGTGACCTTAGGCCTAATCCCCCAACTCCTGCTAAGCAGTCTCTTACACTGCCACAGGGATATGCTGGCTTTTGTGGTGATGTAGTTGGTATGCTTTGCCCAGTTCAGCTGTTTGTCCAAAAAGATGCCCAAGTTTTTGGTTTCAGTTGATAGGCTTAGGGGTAGTTCCAAAGAATCGTAGTAGTTGTAGTGTTATCAGCTTTCTCTTTTTTGTAAAGAGAATCAGCTAGGTTTTGTAGCGTTCCCTGATAGTTGGTGTTTATTGCACCAGTCCTCTACTATTTTCAAAGCTTGACGTATGGAGTTACATAGGGTGTTTTCGTGAGTACCATTTATTATACGCAATGGTTATGTCGTCGGCGTAGCCAACAGTGAACTATCCTGTCATTAAGTGTCTTAATGAGGCGTAGACAGCCGTCTACTACCAGGTTCCATAGCAGCGGAGAGAGGACGCCCCCTTGCGGGCAGCCCTTTGCCGCGATTGCCCTAGTAGTGTTGTTCACTGTCACTTGTACAGCTCTTAGTTTAAGCAAGTTTGTGATCCAGCCGCTCAGGGTTGAGTCTATGCCGTGTCTGTCTAGAGCCATGCTAATACTGTTGAACATGATTTTGTCAAAGGCACCATCAATGACAATGAAAGCGGCTAGTGATGAGCATTTGTGATCCACTGCGCACTCAATTTTGGAAACCACGCCGTGCAGTGCAGATTCCATTGATCTGATAGTGGAGTACGCATGCTGTTGTTTGTGAAGAGGTTTTATCCGAAGAGGTCCATCTCGGATATGTCTATCACATAGTCTCTCGAGGGTTTTCAGTAGAAAGGATATGAGGCTTATAGGCCTATAAGCTTTGGGTTGTGTATAGTCAATTTTTCCAGGTGTGGGTATGAAAATGACCTTCAGATCGCGCCATTCGAGGGGTATGTATTTAAATGCTAAGTAGGCTCCGTAGATCTCCACCAGTCACGGCATCAGATGATTTACCCCCCCACTGTAGTAAGGCTGGGAAAATTCCATCCAGTCCTGCGGACTTATACGGCTGAACAGTATTTATGACCCACCTTATCCGGTCTTTTGTTACTATATTGTGGGCTCTAGTTCAGTCGTGATCTGTTGTGGTCCATTCTGGTTCAACTCCCCACGTCCTGTCCACTAAGAGTTTACAGTTTGGGAAGTGAGTCTCAAGAAGGACCTTACTGGTTTCTTGGTCGGTTAATGTGTATGAATTATCGGGTTTTTTCAGCGCGCCAATGGTTCGGTCCTGATCGGTTGATAGGATCTTCTTTACCCTTGCGGTTTCGTTGTTCGTCTCAATGGATTCGCAGAATTTCCACCACGCAGTTCTCCTGGCAGTTCTGATCTGCTTTTTGTATGTATATTGGGTCTCTTTGTATATTTCTCAGTCGTCCAGGAGGCTAGTGTTTTTGGCTCTGTTAAATTGCTTAAATCTCTGAGTTTGCTAAGTTCAGCGTTCCACCAAGGATTTCTCTCGCCCTTGGTTTGTGATGCTCTTAGCTTGCAGCATGCATGGTAAGCTTCGGTTAAATATTCTGATAATTTTGTAACGGTGTATTCCAATTGTGCTTGGTCTTTTATGGTAGGTGCCTAGATAGTAGTGAGGCTAGTAGGCGTTTATATCCGGGAACATTGGTGCGCCGCAGGTACCGTAGGTCCGTAACTTAACGACTGTGTGTAACGATGTTGTGATATTTTTCGAGTTATCTCGTTAAGAGGATTGAGCAGTGCTGATACGCGGCGCGAGTCTTAGAGGCAATTACCTGCATTTCCTTTTTGAAAATAGTTTTTTGTTGAAAATGTTTTCCAATATAAGTCCAGTATAAGTTTTCCAAGTAAGTATAACTTATTACGAACGTTTTACGGTAGTTTTCATTAATGTAACAAACTATTTTACTTCAAATAAAATGATGTATGGGCACCTGCCATTGTTCTTTGAAAACACCTTTCTGTTAGTGTAAGCTCATTTCATGCCATTCGCGTAACACCATAGCAAAATAATCAACATTTAATGAAGCATAAAACAGGAGAGAAAAAGCCCTGGAGATGTCTGTCGTTTGCAAAACACTCGCAGACAAAACTACTCCGTGATAAATTGTCCCTCTATCGAATAGGACTCAACTTCTTTCGATGAAATCCATAATATTTCAACGTAGTCGCTTCTGAAGGTAACCGCAATCAATCAATATGTATACATTCAGATTCATACTTCATAAATGTGAAAGTAACTGTTTGTCTGCTACCTATTCAGGACTAAACTACCGAACAGAGCGTTATAAAATTTGACAGATAGGTAACCTGGGAAGGGGCCCGTGGCAAAGTAATGCCAGCCGTACGGGTCAATCGATCAGGTTAACGTGCAATCAGGTCCGTGGATGGGTAACCATCTTTACTTAGCGAGACCCCTCCATGTCTTGGTAAGCATGTTAAGCCGTTAAACCCGTCTGTTCTTCTTGGATCTTTGACAGACAGGCCTTACGGGTCGTCAGAAGTCTGTCAACTAGCCTTACCAAGGGGTATCGTGTTATTTAAGTACATAAGTATAACATTGATGGCTATACTGGGGTTACGTAACGCGAAGAAGTAAACATCCATCTTTATTAATATTATCCACTGTACGGATTAAATTGAGTAAGAAGCTTGATAGGATTGTTAGGAGATTAAGACACATAGTTTCTGTAATTACGAAACTTCTCCACTATGCGCCATGATGGAGAAGTTTTGTATGTCGACGTTGCTAGTGTCGGCACAAACACAATGTCGTCAATAGTCCACTCTTGATGATAGGTTAAGCGTCTGTTTGTTGTTCTCATTGAAATGGGTGTTCCCCACATCTCACTTTCTGATCCAGAATCTGTACCTTGATGGCACCAGCATTGTAAAACTGGAAAACAATAACAAAAAATCACAGGCTTTCGTCACCAAAATTCAACCTCTACGGGGAGGATATTATGGGAGAGCACTTGATGGTTGGCACGGCGGAATCGTTGTTGGCAGTGAAAGACTCACGAACTTAAGATATGCGGACGATACCACTATAGGTGCGTCGAGCGAGGAATAAATGACGGATCTGCTGTAATGTATAGAAGTAGAGAGTGCTAAACTTGCATTCAAGACCAACCATGCCAAGACAAAAGAAATGGTGGTAAACCGTGCTCATCTTCTTCCGAGCTCAAACCTACTCGACGGCTATGAGAAAGTCAGCGAGTTCGTGTATCTTGGGTCTTTGATTACGAACTCTACCTTTTCCATATTTTTATATGGCCCTGAAACGTGGTGCATTAAAAGCTGCGAACGCAGTAAGCCAAATCTACTAAACCACATCTCGAAACCATCGGGGTTTCGAGATGTGGTTTTGGCGGAAGCTCTTTCGTATACCATGGACCGCCATGAGAATGAATGATTCCAAACTGGAGGAACTCAAGATCACCAAGCGGCTATCTACAATGTGGAGCGTGCTCTCAGCTTTTTCGACCATATTTTGCGTTCACCTAAGCATGGTCTGGAAAGGCTTATGATACTGGACTGGGTGGAAGCACCGGTAAGATGGTCAGACGTGGTCAAGAAGGCTGTTGGAGGCAGCATTTACCGTGCGGTCCACGCTGCAGAAGACCGCATAGCTTGGAGACGCATCGTATGTGGTCGCGATCCTCAGCATTGAGGGAATGACGAAGAACAAAAAGACTTTGAGAGAGTCAAAATATCAAAAGTAATGTCAAAATAGCGAAACTAAACCGCTAAAAGTTGAATTTACTACGTAAAATACAGTTTTAAACGTAACAACGAAATAAACATAGCATAAATAAATATAAGATACGCTTTCCAAAGTTGGCAGTATTCATAAAAGTGTAAAACATCTTGCCTATATGAATACCACACGGTTTCATGACATGGAATCATGGATTTCGGTGTGACACGTCCAGTCTTGTTGCAAGTGTAGCAAGTAATGAAGGCGGTTTCTACATGGCTGGCATTTCTTGCCCGTGTTTTTTCAATCAACTTCAGTTCTTCATCCAGTAATCTAGCTGTCACAAACTCCAATTTAATATATGCGGGTCCTGACAGATCACTGTGGCATTCTATGGCCGTAATCACAGTATCATACTTTTCATCCAAACGGGTAAGCAGACTTGCAATTTTGTCTCTCTCATTGAAGATTTGCATTGTGCACACTCTAAATCTCTGATAATTTTGTCTTTATTGAAATAATCCTCAAGATTGTCCCCTGGAAATTGTTTTTAATTTAACAGTTTTCTCCGTAGTTCAATAGTATTATCTAATTATGCTTATGTGTTGAAAAGTTTCTTTGAGTTTTTCAATCATAGCCTTTGCGGTTTCACATTTCCTCACGATATTCAGGTAACGATCAGGTAGACATTGAACATACACATTTTTCGTCATAGAGTTTGCGGTGACGAGTTACTTTTTCTTGGACACGTCTATTTTAGCCGGATCTTCTGTGAGCGCATGTAGCATACATTTTCCTTCAAGTACTCGTATACTTTGGACCCGTAAAAGTCAGTTGTTAAAATTATCTTCTTTTAATTGCGGAAAATTCAGTGTAGTCGCCATCCTCTATATTCCAAATTGCAGATACGTATTTTCTTCGTATGATGAAAACGGTGGAAATTCATTAATTACATTGTTTCAGACGACCATAACCCCTAGAGGAAGGATATTATGATATATTGTTAGTCGAAATGTAAACTGCAGGATTATCTCGGATAATGTTTATTTTTGTTTCACACACATGACATACGGTAGGACGACATAGGGCAAAGAAAAGGTGAAAAAAGCTGATTACGTTGATTATACATTAACAAATTTCGTATGTACTAAATTAAAATTGAAAAAAAAAACTTACTTAACATATTTTTAGTTAATAATGTAACTTACGGTACCTAGTATTATAAAGATAAGGAATAAGTCTGTAAGTAAAATAATGTTATTTTGTTTACTTATAAAAAATCTTAGTTAGGTACAACAATTCAGCGGTAGGTAGGTGCAACTTAACTATGAAGATAAGAATGTTATTTTATTTACTTATGAAAAATCTTAGTTTGGTACAACAATTCAGCGGTAGGTAGGTGCAACTTAACTATGAAGATAAGTGCAGGCACTGGGGTCATACAACCGAATTACATATTACATAAAAAGCAAATTCTGAATAGAACGTTCATATGCTTGCAATGAGTTAAGATATGCCTGGCATGGCATAATTATAATCAAATAAGGAACAGTTATTTCGCCTAGTTGACAGTCATGCAATATGTTGACATTATGTGTTTGTGTACAAAAGCTTTATTACAAATTGCTGCAAATTATAATGCTAAGATGTAAAACGTCTTAATGAAACTAGAAAATATTATGCACGAACACATTGAACAATCTATGTGTTCCTGCATAATATTTTCTAGTTACACAAACAGCATAATTACGTAACGTAGGTACTTGTTTTTTAATATATGTAATTTAGTTCCTAGGTTTCTCTCTTAATTAAAACTATTTGAATTTAATATTTAATTGTTACGAAGAATGGGATTGCAATACTTTTAGCATTAATATAATATATTATAAGTAATATACATAATATCAATTTATAAAATATATCAATCTGCCTAGCCTTTTCTCA
The DNA here is from genome assembly GCA_948252095.1 of Dicycla oo. Classification (NCBI taxonomy): domain Eukaryota; kingdom Metazoa; phylum Arthropoda; class Insecta; order Lepidoptera; family Noctuidae; genus Dicycla; species Dicycla oo. The sequence goes on from OX411728.1 coordinate 19,947,882, forward strand.
ACTATGTTGGGGTCGGCTTCTAGTCTAACCGGATGCAGCTGAATACCAGTATTTTACATGGAGCGTTTACCTATCTGACCTCCACAACCCAGTTACTGGGTAATACGATACCCCTTGGTAAGACTGGTCGTCAAACTTTCGGGTTTCTGACGACCAGCTTAACGTGCTTTCCGAGGCACGGAGAAGTCTCGGTATGAAAAGATGGTCATCCATCCACAGACCAACTCCGGCAAGCGTAGCTTAACCTGATGGATCGACCTGTGCGGCTGTTATTACTTAGCCACGAGCTCCTCTCAAATTTATAAAATATATATATAATTAATATGCTAAGCTAATATTAGTCGTATCGTAATAAAAATTAATAGAAAACTCGACCATCATCGTGGTCTCAGTTCCATCTTTTAGTTTAGGTGCATTTTATTAAACTCATATGAAATCAGTCCTTTATTAGTTTTATTTTTAATTTTACTACAAGTCAAATTAAAAATGAATGCACGAAAAAAGTTTACATTTATTATTTTTGTAACTTTTTCGCTGATACTGCCTTATACCTAAGACTGTGAAAATTAAACCACCTTCTCAATGTATCATACTACAAACATAAGATCTAAAACATAGAATTGCCTGTAATTTCCATTGGAACACGTAATCGACCAGTTTCACCGAGTTAATATAAAGAACGCATGGAGTTTTGAAGAAAACTCGCGTCCACCTCGTAGTGAAAGGCAGTACCTACTTACATTTTGTGTCCAGCATTCGAAATGTATAAGTATTTTCTTATTTACTCTGTGCTTGTGAACAAAGTGTGGAGTGAACCGTTTTTTCATTTAGCAGGTAATTATTATTTATTATTTAACTAGCGACCCGCCCCTGTTTCGCACGGTTTTCACGATTTAACAAAACATCTAGATTTTATGTATGTAAGTTTTTTTTTTTTTTATCTTTATTGTATGTAAGTTGGATAAGCATCTCAGTGGGCTTAGCATGACCACTTGCCAATCTCTATGAAGAGTAGACAACCTTTTCTAAGCAAAGTGACCGTTTCTCCGTTTTTGACATCGCACCGTAGAAATCCTTCTACATTTCGTCTTTCGTTTCTAGCGATCTTTGTCTAGGTCCTTTTTATGTAGACTATTTCGGAAGAAAGTTGTCTAGCGTAGTGAAGACAATTTGATTTTGTAATCGCCAGATAGTAGAAAATTTTCTACTCGACGGCCGCTAAATTATCTACAAAATCATTTTTTTTCCTCTTCTTTTGCTTATATCTCGAAAATAGCAAAAATAATGAAAATTTTGTCCCCTTTATAAAGCTCATAACTCCCTAAAACCCTACATGTAGGTAAACATTTTCCATACAAAAAAGTGAAAAATTCCATATCGACGCTTGAACGGCAAAATGGGACTAAGCGACAATTGAGAATGTTCATAATTTTTAATATTTATGCCAGTTTATTAAGCCCATTTAAAATTCGTATAAACTGCATTTAAAATTCGGTGGAATCAAGTAGATATGAGTAATAAGTAGGCGAGTTTTTACGATTTTTTTTTCAACAAGAAAAAGAACTTTAATAGAGCATATTAACGTTTTCTTTTAGTGTAAAGTTGCCAACATGTCGTTTGGTAAATATTGCCTTTCAAACGTCGATTTAAAAACATTGAGAATCGCATCACCGGCGCTCCGAGCGCGACTCCGCAGTTGTATTTAATTAATGATTAAGGATTAATTTCTTTATTTTTCGAAACCTGATTTTCTTTTAAAAAAAGTTTCTTAAATAATTAATCGAATATTATACGCAAAGCTTTGTCAATCTCTCAATGATTATAATACTAACATAATAATATGTATTAGGTCTTACTTAAAACATTCTTTGCAAGTATTGTTTAAGTCTTCATTAAAAATAATTACTGGAAAATGTGGTTATCAAAAATTTACACAAGATTTATCGAAGTTTATTCCAAGACTTAACTATGTATTAAAACTTAGTCTTTGTTGATTCTTCGTTATTGTTAAGAGCCATGAATAATTTAGTTTTTGTTTTACTATTAAACTTGAAAATAGACATTTCTACTTAGGATGTCTTCTACGTCTGAACTCATTCATCATCAGACTTCTGACTACGATTAACGGTTGTCTGATTCTGAGAAATTCAAATAATAAAAGCAAGGTAAAACTGTAATTAGGTAATAGTACAGCGGTTCAGGTGTAACCTGGTGAATGAAAGGTCGTTAATTCGAACTTCGGTCATAGTGCAATGCGTGGCCCTATGGCAAAGACTTGTTTGGTGACAAGAATAGAATAATGGATGAAATAAAATGATGATAAAATTCTAACTTCCTAACTTTTTAATATTATAAATGCGAAAGTAAGTTTGTTTGTTACCTTTTCACGTCTAAACCACTGGACCGATCATCCTGAAATTTTGCATATACGTTGTCAGGTGTACAGAAACGGACATAGGGTACTTTTAATCCCGAAAAAAAAAAAGTACTGTTCCCGAGGAAAACAACAATAACGTTCTTATGATAACAGATCAGATGGCGCCACGTGTCTTTCGAATCTAGATTGAATTATATTATTATTGAAACTTTAGTAGTGCGTTAAGAGTATTTTTTTAAATTTACCTAATACATTTTGTGTGTCTAGAGTGTCGATTGACCGGTTTTTCACCGTCCTAACTATCCTTTTTTTTGTGGTAATATTAATACCACGGGGAGATATGTGGGACTCCAACTCACTAAAACTCCACGGTGTCCTCCTCTGCCGCTTGTGGCGGGAACACGGGCACGCGTTAGCACCCCTCGCGAACCCGCCGCTGCTGTCCGTCACCGGACCCTCCTCTGGGGAGCACCCCTCATTACCGGCGCACAAGAACACATTGCGCGCCGTGACCAAACACGCACAAGGGCGCGTCTAGGCACCCTTGGTCCCCCTTGGACCAGTCAGGTCAGTGGCCCGGCCGCCTACCACTTTTCGGCCGCAGAGGATAGGGAGAGCGGCCAACGCAATACCGACACTCCTCCTCCCCTGCGGCCCCACCACGTCCTCCATCAGACCCCGACCCCGTAAAGGCCGCGGAAGGTAGAGAGAGCAGCGCACCGCAATACCAGCATTCCTCTCTCGCCGCGGCCTCCAACCCTCAGCCGCGATGCCCCCCAAATGATATTGCGGCCCGCCTCAGTTGCGATGTCGCCCAAGCGGCACCGCAACCTACCTGTTGGCCCCCACGTCATCGACTTCCTGGGAAAAGCCCTGACGAGCGGCCCCTTCTCGGGTTCCTTTTCGCTTCACCGTGGGTGAGTTGGCTTCGGCCCCTCCTACGCCTTCCAAAGGTCCGGGACCCCAGGATCCTGAGATATGTCAAAATAATAATAATAATATCCTGGGACATTTTACACACGGTCATTTGATCCCAAACTAAGCAGAGCTTGTACTTTGGAAACCAGATAACTGATATACTTCATACACTACTTTTTTATGTACTGAGTTTGCACCCATGTGAGACAGATCCATAGTAGTAGTAGATAAAAAAACATTGAAACATTACCGTCGTTCTGTTTCTGTCAACAGAACTACACATGTTTCAGTATTGATTGTATATTTACCCCGTGGCCATGAGCTACACGCTCAAGCGACACGCGTCTTGCGATAGCGATGGTGGAGAAACCAAAATAAAGTGTTTAGAGCATGCCGCGTATCACCGCAACGCGATTTGCGGAGCGACGGCAACGGACGGAAAAGTTGACGCGCGCGCGTGTCGCTTGACGATCTATCATTTTCATGACTGCGGCCGTTAGTAGTGATCACCATGACATTCTAGGAAAACATAGCTTTAGTGCGGATTTCACGAATGAAGCTGAACGCGATCAGCACATAAACCACGTTTAAGAGCTGTCAGTGTCATTACTTGCTTTGGAATATTGACACTGACAGGTATTGAATTCGATTTAAATATGCTTATCGCGTTCAGTTTCATTGGTGAAATTCGCACTTTAGAGTAGTCGTGCATGTCAGCCTAAATTAGGATTAATATAAGAACTTCCATTTTCGTTTCAGAAAAGCCGATTTTCTTCTGTTTGAAAGTGTGCCCTCTCTACTGTTCGCAACGCCGGAGTGACGAGGGTAAGACTCAGTTATCACGCAATGTTGAACATGTTCCCTTTAATTTGTACTAGGAAACTGTTTTGTAAGGGTTATACCATTGTGTTGCGAAAACCGATTTATAAATTCCTAATTCAGCACTATCTAGGAATATCACGCTTTTATTTTCAAAGTTATTGATGTACTGCGTTTTCAAACGATCAGTATTCAATGGTGGAATGTTGGAACGTTCGTCAATGTTTGAGTATGTATAATACCATAATGTTATCAAAGACTTGATTAACTAAAATCAAAAGTGTTCTTAGTTGCGAAATGTTATTATCATATTAATGAGTATTTTAATGAAAGATGCTGGCCTTGCTACATCCGATTTGTTATGTTAGGATAAATTATTTGTTATTCATTATAATATCTTGAACTTAATTAATATTGATTATTCTGAATTTAATTGTTCGGTATATATTATTAGTGACGTTTCTCGGGACCCTAGGGTCCCGGACCTTTGGAAGGCGTACGAGGAGCCGAAGCCAACTCGCAGAGGCCCTTTAGATCATTTTAAATGATGAGGAGGCACCATATATATTATTTATTATTATTTAATTTAGTTATTTGATTTATATAAAATAAAAATTTATTGACTATAGAATTGTGATATATTTAATTTAGACATTATTGATAGTTTTAAATTGCACTACAATATTTGCATACGCATGTGATGGTAAAACATGGAGTACTTCCATTACCTCCTCCTCCTGTCCATAAGTCTGCTAACGTATCTTTCGTTTGAAAGTAGTACCTACGTACTGAAATGGTTTCACATTATCTAGGGATTTGGCACACCCACAAGGGACTCGTTAGTGTTCCTTGAGGCCTCTATTTAGGACTACCCCATATACCTATAATACCATGTTTCCCTTTATGCTAATTTTCCTCTAAAGTATACATAATCACTCAACATTATGTACGTACATACATACTGTAGCGTAATATAAGATAAATTCAGTCGTTAACACTATGTATTTATTGTAATTTATAAAATACCAATGTACAAAAGGAGCTCGTGGCTAAGTAATAACAGCCGCACGGGTCTATCCATCAGGTTAAGCTACGCTTGCCGGGGTTGGTCCGTAGATGGGTGACCATCTTTACATAACGAGACTCCTCCATGCCTCGGAAAGCACGATAAGCCGTTGGTTCCGTCTGTCATTCGTGGATCTTTCACAGTCGTTACGGGTCGTCAGAAGCCCGAAAGTCTGACAATCAGTCTTACCAAGAGGTATCATATTACCGGGTAATGGTAAATTGGGTAATACTATTACCCAATAACTGGGTTGTGGAGGTCAGATAGGCAGTCGCTCTATGTAAAATACTGGTATTCAACTACATCCGGTTAGACTTGAAGCTGACCCCAACATAGTTGGGAAAAGGCTAGGCAGATTGATTGACCAATGTAAAAAAGGTAATAATGGAATAATATTGAAAAATGCAGGTTAAGCTGTTTGTTGTAAACGAAATTGATTAAGACTTTTCGCGAATGGACTTTTGTGCGAACGGACTTTTGCGCGTAGGGTTAATTGCGCGAAAGCCACTTGCGCGATTAGACATTTCCGCGACTGAATATTTGCGCAAATGGGCTTTTGCGCGCATGGACATTTGCGCGAAAGACACTTGCGCGAATCGTTACGTCTGTATTCTTACAAAGGGCAGGGATGTATAGTATTTTTTTTTTCTTATTTATGTACACAGCAAATCATAGAAAAGACGGCCATGGCGAAAAATTTTAAAATTTTACATTTTCGCAACCGCCATCTTGAGTTTTGATTTTGACCCCCTTAATATTGTCATCGCCCTCGAAACCCATGGAAACGACACCCATGACGAAAAATTTGAAAATTTTTGCGGCCGCCATCTTGCATTTTCATTTTGACTTCACTATCGGCTTTAGCGTCCTCGAAAACCATGGAAACGACACCCCTGATGAAACATTTGAGAATTTTCAATGTCGCCATCTTGAATTTCAATTTTCACCCCATTATCGTTATCAGCGACAAAAAAAAGTTATTGAGCGCATTGCGAGTCCGCGCCGTTTGTTTTCTTGAAAACAGATTGAAATTTTACTATGGTTTCCGATACTGGCATAGCCATTGTATTTGCTCGACACTAGACTTAGTAGGCTCATTGCATTCCGTATAAAGTAAGCTTTCACTGTTTATGATAGTTTTCAGCTCTGAGCAGATTTACGGTCGTTATCACATGACATCTTAGAGATTTTTGCTATTTGAAACAGATATTCTTACGGTTTCTGACACTTTGCTCGGCACTAGACTTTTTAGGCTCATGGCATTCCTTTTGATGTAAGCTTTCTTCGATTGGAGTTTTTTTTTTAATTTCTGAGCAGATTTGCGGCTGATATGAGAAAACATCTGACATTATTTTGCTATTGTCATCTTCATATTAATTTTGAACCCTAATTTGGCCAATATTTCTCTTGTTTCTTTTTAGATCCTGGTAGTGCTTGGCCAACTCTTGACAAATACATAAGAATAACTGATCTAGCTAAACACGTTTTTGCGATATACGAATTGATATTTCGACACAATGAAAAGTAAAGGGTCGCGCGTACGCGCGTGCACTCGCAGTGTGACGTCACATGCAAATTATAACCGGCCTTAATTTTTTTTTTATAAATTTGACCTATCTTTTCAAAACTCAACTAGCATTAAAAATCTTGCAGTTATTATCGGTTGAAATTTTACATGTCTTTGTCGTTCAGAAATACTGAACCTACCACTAGCGAAAAGACATTTTCACGATAAAAATAAAACTTAAGAAGTAAGCAGACACTCAAATGTCACAATAGTCAAATTCGTATCTCTTTGTATTTTTCTGTGTACCTACATAAAGAAGAAAAATGAATGTATTATACATCCCTGCCCAACAATTTGAAAGTATACAGCCGTGATCTTATAAAGAAATCTCATTTCCGCAAGTTTTTCGCGCAACTGTCCTTTCGCACAAATGGATTTGCAAAACTGTCTTTCGCGCAAGTGGATTCGCTCAAGTGTCTTTTGCGCAAGTGTCTTTCGCGCAACTATCCTTCCCGCAACTGTCCATGCACGCAAAAGTCAATTCGCGCAATGGTCTAGTCGCGGAAATGTCTTGTCGCGCAAGTGTCTTTCGCGCAAGTGTCCCTACGCGCAAAAGTCTAGTAATTTCGTTTTGTCACAGATTTGGTTCACGTCCTACAGAACTCGATTGCAATCGCCTTTCTAGTTTCGCACATGCAAATTCAATTTTTCTAAGAAATATATAAATTAAAGATGACGCTAAGTAAAGCCGCGCTTGAACACAGTCCTATTTTAAGAAAATCGACTGTAATTAATATTTCAAGGCATAAGTAAAAGCAACGTTTTAGAAATAAATAAAGTTTTAGAAATAAATAGGTTGTTTAAACAATACGTAGAACCTGAGCAGACTCTAAGCGTCTCCCGTCGTAAACCGCTTTACTGAAGTACGAAAATCTTATGTCGTAAAAAAGGGATACGAACGGCCATTCTCACTCGTGGTTTCGACGGGCGGTGGTTAGAAATAGCTTCAGTTCAGCTCACAGGCCGAGTGTGTCCCGTAGAACAAGCCAGGTGGACATAATTATTTTGCCTGATTTTCGTAATTGTATGTATGGATATTGTGCTTATATGATAATAGTTAGTGTGTATTATAATTAAAATGCAAATTTAAAAAAAACTTTTTATTATATTATGAATGTACCTATATTATAAAGGAGATGTTCTAAAATGTATGGACCTTGGGCCAGGTACGTGTACACTATACATAAAAATAGGGAAATATATTTAAAACAGTTCTCAACTGTCCAATTACTTTAAAATGGCTTCGTTTGCTGGTAAACCACAATTAAAATAATTACACTTGATATTGCAAGACACAATAAAAACCCGTCATGGGGGTATGCTGTCATTTTGATTGATTAATGACGTTTGACATGACAAGAAGAGGACTGACGTGACAATGTTGTGATAGCTGACAGTCCTCTTTCTATGACCAATGGTCGATCTATGGTTTACTGTTATTGTTTTTATGCATAGAGTAACTAAATCGGTGAGTCGCCATGTTGAAAGTCGATAAAAAATGGGCATTGTTCATATTTTTCATATGTTGTAATTGAAAAACCATTTTGAAGAATAGCGTTACTGATCATTACGGACTAATTAATCATGAAACATATTCATATTTTATTAATATTTTCGATAAAATACGATTGACCTTGTTTGCCCTTCAAATTGTGTTAGCTTTGGCCATACAGTTTTGTTTCGTTGCCTCAGAAAATAAAAAAAAGTAAGTGGCAAGTATTGTCTATAGTCTGTCGTGTCAATGTCAAAAATATAAACAAATTATTTACATTAAAATCTTTTACAATATTTCAATATTCTTGCGACTTGCCTCATAATCTCGTATTATCTCAACACAAATATGGGAAAGGGTTATGGAATACAGGTACTGCTTTGTTCCAACTTGCAGCAATAATAGTAATAATAGTGCAAACGAAATGTTTGTTCGTATTAGAGAAGACTTGCGAGAAAAGTGATGTTGATGTAGGCGTGGAATATTACAAGGTTTATACAATGTATTGTTGCGAATATTACATCTTCCAAAACCATTTTCCGTTTAAAGCTTGCTACTGTTTCGGACGAAATTTCGAAAAATAAGATTGCATTTGTAAATAAGAAAACCGGTCAAGAGAGAGTCGGACTCGCGCACCGCGGGTTCCGTACTATCATAATATTAAAAAAAATGTGCTATTTAGAGACATCGTTTTATTTTTCCTGTAATCTTTACACAAACTTCTAAGGGGGACTTTGGGGAGGGGGGGGGGGGGTTGGGGGTCGGTATTTTTTTACGTTTTTCATCAAAGAAAAATGAGGATGTGCAAACGGCACTCTTTCATATGATTCCCCACATGCCCTAGTAGCCCCACTTCGAATTCTTAAGACCCCCTTTTAGTCCCTGTTGCAAAAAAATATCTGTATTTTTATTTCTTTCTTATTTTAAAATAGTTGGGCAAACGTCATCGACCGAGCCAAGGTAGGCACTTTTTAAGGTTCCGGCAACCCGTACAAACTTATTAAAGTTTGCACCGGTGTTCGGGCAGTAAGAATCCTTAATAGTGTCTCTCGGCGTTTGGACATATTTTCTTGCTCTTTGGCGGAATTCCATGAGATATCCAGCTGTGACAGACTGAGTCGCATCATAAGGGTTCCTTTATCATTTTGGTACGGAACCCTAATAACAATGATTCGATTTTGTATGACGTCTATTGACACTTTGACAGATGTGAGATGGATGATGTTGTGTTGACAGATTTAAATTTTTAATTATGTACTAGTGAGGCAACAGCACATACTTTTGTGCACCCTGATGACGTCACCTACCTTGAAAATATAAAATATATATTTTTTTTTTTTATAACTATTGAGCCAATCATCAAAATATTCAAATTAGTTTCTCAAAATGATCAAAATTTTCAAAAAATAAAATAAAATGTAATGGTTAAAAATTTTAGACAATTCCCATTCCCTACCACAACAGTATACATTTAAATGGATTATCTGTATTTTTCCCGAATTCTGCGGATTTTTTTTTTTGAGGTAGTGTACACTGACCTGGCCCATTTTGAAACATCTCCTTTACAGAAAAATAAAACCTGATAATTCTTTTCTATTACAGATGCTGCATCCTTAATCTACCTCGAAGACAACCCATACTCGTTTGGCCCTGACGTTTGGATCGACGAAGATCCGTCGTTCATTCCGTACCCGTACCACTACGGCCACTACATATTCTGCAAACCAAAGCCTAAGACTACCACACCTCCGCCTACAACTACTACAATGGCTACAACCACTGCAGAACCGACTTTAATTTGTATGCTTTGCAAGAAGAAATGTAACTACCCGAAGAGCTAGTCTGAAGTTACAGTTGAATGTTAACTGTAGTAGAGATATCATTGTAGGAAAATAGTTTTTAGTGAACCAACAATATCAGAATTACGCGAAGGAAAGTTTGACATGTATACGTCTGCAATGCTTTTCAAATTAGCTATGTATCACATTAGAGGCCATAACATGGACGCACGGCGTACACTTGAGAAATTTGAACGATTTTTGAATCGAAAGTAATATCCTCAGTATCCCATTTTGGTTCAAATTTTTGCGACAAGCACAATTAGTAACACCCATCGATGTGAATAAAGTTTTAAAACGATTATGTGCAAAACGAGTATTCTCAATTTTAAAATCTTTCGTATTTATTGAATTTGTGTTTATATAGAGCGTTTATCCCGCGCGGGTTGGGAGCGTCGCATTTCTACAGGTTATTATTTGCAGGTATACTCATAAAAAAAATGACAATATTGTCAATATATAAATTTTTATGAGTAAATACCAAAATAACTGTAAAAAAATTGCATACAAACTTATAAATTTAATACCAAGGATCTAGATAGTCTATTGAAAAGAATAGTAATTTGATTTAAGTGTATTAAAATATTCACGAAAAACCTGTAGAAATGCGACGTTGCCAGTCCGCGCGGGATAAACGCTCATATCATCTTGCATGCTTTGTACGTGCATACTCATGTTTCGGACAAATAAATGATCTCTGACTCTGATTCACTACGCTATGTACTGTTTTTATGGATATTTTTATGGACGTGCGTGCACACGAATCGTATGTTTTGATTGATTATAGCAACTTTAATCGGAAAATGTATCAATATTAGTTATTCATAGCATAATTCATGTTTGGCGTGCTTTAATCAATGTGTAGCTGGATTCATAATATTTATACATTAAAAGAAAATTGATGGAAAGTTTCTTTTGAATTCAGCTTAGGGCTTTTCTGGATAAATGTCTGTGTGCACGCGGTCCTAGGTTTGATTATTTCATATTCTATGTAAATAAGAACTATCGCGACAGTCTTTACAATTTATGTGAATACAAAATTTGCAATAAAACAGCAGCTAAATTGAAGTAAAATACTTTATACATGGTGTTGATACTTTTCACCCTGATCTGGGCAATATCAAGTAAAGATGCGCAAATTATAAATTCAAAGTACTTAACTTAAATTATACACTATGATTTATTGTTTCATTTTCCGGTTTATTTTAATTCTGGGTTACGATTGCGTTACAAATGCTAATTTACTAAACGAGGTTATTAATCAAATCGATGGAGATTTATGTTAAAATATTAGTAGATATTTGGTGTTTGAAAAATTATATTATAATGACAAGAAAGATGCATCGTACATCCTACGATGAACAATTATTTTGACCAAACATGCCTGAGCAATATGAGAGTCTGTAGGTATGATGATTTCGTGCAAGCATCATTCCAGATGCTTGCACTAAATGACTGTTCATGCAGTCTTGTCCAGCTTGCAGTTATCGTTACATTACAGCTAATAGAGGATAGAAAAGGAAAATTACTTCATTTTTTCCAAATACCAATGATAAATAATACAACCGGCCAGTGTCGGACCACGCACAAAGAAGCGTTCCGTAGTTGGGATAAATTTATTCCAAGAACAAACTTAACATTGTAGTTGAAAAAAAAAGTTCTCTCATACATTACCACTATTACATACCATTCTCTCATACATACCAGTATTGAGAGATTTACCTTGTTGATTTAAGACTTCTTATAAATTTTTCTGTAATCTAATAAGTATAGAACTATTTTCCGTATTGGCACATTAGTTTCGGAGATTAGGGGAAAATGGTAAATTTTCATATATTTTCTTAAATAACTTTAAAATTATTTATATTAAAAGTATAACAACAAAACTATTTGAGACCCTCACTGTAAGCCTATTCACTTGATATGTCACATGGTACAGTCTGCAAAACTTTTTATTTTATTTTCTTATTTGCCTCCCAAAAGAGATTTAAAATTCATTTATTTACGCTTCACATCCGTGTTTGGGTTAAAGTAATAATATGTGTACCAAATTTCAACTAAATCTGTCCATTGGATTCGGAGAAATTTGGCTGCGATAGACGAACTAACAGACACACGAGTGATCCTATAAGGGTTCCGTTTTCTCATTCGGACGTAACGAAGCCTAAAAACGCCATGTTACTCGTACTACTTAGAAACTAACCATCATAACTCGCCAGTATTTTCATGAAAACAGTAACAGTTACGAGACGTAGAAACTTCTGGGAACTTTCCTTGTCAGATACTACAAAATCAATCACTCTGTCAATGCGTGAAAGTTGTACAGTTTGTATTGTATTAGTATAACTTATGTAGTATTGTTTTAGTTTCCACACGCGTGATTAACAACCCTTTGTTTGTAGTTAGCAAGTTTCGATTTAGCTTTCTTGCTTGTTTATTGTGGAAATTAAGTTATTTAAGAATTAAGTTCTTGTTGGCAGTTTATTAGAATAGTAGCTTACGATGTAGGTTTTCTAAAAAATTATAATCTTAAATTCAATTATTTTAAGTAATTTAGACTTAGAGATATACCTAACCGGGAGGCTATAATAATAATAATAATAAACATTTATTTCAGACCAAGTCCATAATTTTGTTAGTAACAATATACGTATAATTAAAAAAAAAAACTAATGTTAGTACTGACAACACGATTACACAGAAACATGAAGCCGCACCCATCTTTGCAGCATGGGGGACTCCCACCGATCTGCAAAAACACCCAGTATAGTGTTGGTGCTGCCACGAACGCGAGTGAGTAGGGAGGCGCATCTTTTCCTGATGATAGCGGCAAAACATCAACCTGCGCCTCAGCAAACATCCCTGACGCACTGCATCGCCACGGCAGCCCCAACAGTACCCTGAGTGCATTGTTATATTGGACACGCAGGTCCCTATATGCCCGCTGCGAATAACTGACCCACCTGCTATGACGATGTCGCCAGGATGTGCTGCCAACTAACTAAATGTACACAGCTCTATGATGAGTAGCTCACCTGGCGTTCACTTGGTTACGCAGCCAACCATATATTTTGTTGGCGAAGAGACCTGGCTGCACCGCCATGGCATCCCGGTGAGGTATGGCTCTTATTACCAAAAATAAAATAAAAAATATGTAAAATAACATAAAATCAAAATAAATGTTTCAAATAAATTAAAATTTAATTTAAGATTCTATACCGAGATTTTAAGATTAGGTGGACTGTTTCATGCAAGCCTTGAAAAGACTGCTCACAATTTGAGACATAACCATAATCGTCAGAAATCGACAAGGCTAGAAAGAATGTTTCTATCTTTAGAGGCCTGGCTTTTACCATGGGTAGCTTGAACTCTTTTACTTATTGCCGGTGGGCTAAATAATTTTTAACGTTTTAAAGTAATTAAATTAGGTACATGAAACCTTATAGGCTCCCGTAGACAGGCGCGACTAGACAGCGCGATGCGACGCTGGTAGAACAATGTCCGTGACCAGATGACCGTGTGTGAAATGTCCCAGGATATTATTATTATTATTATTTGTTGTACCCGAATTCTTTTGTTGTGCTGGACACTGATGAAGATGAAATAACCCGAATTATTTCTGGGTTAAAAGATGACTGTGCAGTTGGATGGGATAATATAAGCAATAAGATCCTTAAACTCTTTAAACATATTTTAGTGCCTCCCATAACGCATATATTTCGAATCTGTCTTTCCGAAGGGATTTTCCCTAGTTGTCTTAAAAAGGCAGTTGTAATCCCTATCTTTAAATCTGGAAGTAAAGACGTAGTAAATAATTATAGACCAATATCCTTACTACCATCGATATCAAAAATACTAGAGAAAATCATAAACAATAGACTAGTTAATTACCTAGAAAAAAACCACTTATTATCGCCTGCGCAATTTGGTTTCAGAGCCAAACTATCGACAGCCGATGCGGTGCATAGCTTGACTGATTATATTTCAGAAGAACTCGGCAAAGGAAACCAGACCCTGGGAGTCTTCTTTGATTTAGCCAAGGCCTTCGACACGGTGTCTGTTTCTGTTCTGCTAGACAAATTAGAGACCATAGGAATAAGAGGAACGCCGCTGAAACTATTTGCCGACTATTTAGATGGTCGATACCAATGTGTTCGAATAGATAATATTACGAGCGATGAACAGAAAAATACTGGTTTTGGTGTTCCTCAGGGAAGTATTCTGGGCCCCACGCTATTCCTGATTTATATTAACGACTTATGTAATCTGAATATTAAAGACGGCAAAATTATATCATATGCCGACGACACAGCGTTATTATTTACCGCTAAAACCAGTAGCGAACTGTTCGAAATCGCTCAACTAGGCTTTAATACTGTGACTAATTGGCTTCAAAGCAATTTACTAATTTTAAATGCTGACAAGACAAAATACATTCAGTTCTCCATGCGCAAACCCCAAATTAACACTACTAACCCTCATCTATATGCCCACCAATGTGGAAACCGTACAGTCAATATGTGTGATTGTCCTTTTATTCTCCAAACGAGCAACATAAAATACCTCGGAGTAATAATGGACGACACCCTCTCTTTTAAAAAACACATTGAAAGCCTAGTTAAAAGAGTGCGCAAACTAATATATGTTTTTAAAAAATTGCGAACATTAGCTGATTCAAAATTAATCACACAAGTTTATTTGGCCCTAGGTCAATCTGTAATTCAATACTGTATCACTTCTTGGGGTGGCGCACCCAAAACTAATTTGCTTCCTCTTGAAAGAGCTCAGAGAGCAATTTTAAAGGTAGCAAACTTCCATCCCTTCTTCTTTCCTACAGGTCTGCTTTATAAATCCTGCAACGTACTAACGGTTCGCCAGCTTTTCATTATGCACTTAGTATTAAAACAGCACACCTTGCTTACCTACGATACTGACAATACTAATAAAAGACGGAATGATATAGTATGCCTATCCAATGCGACCTCAAAACATGTCTTTGTAGAAAGATTTTTTACATTCTTAGGCCCATTTCTGTACAATAGATTAAATAGGAAACTAAGTATCTATAAATTAAATTACTTTAGCTGTAAAAAAATTATACTTAAATATTTACTAACCATAGATTATGCCCAGACAGAAGATCTACTTGTTGTCTGCAAATAGAACCACTAACATACTATTTTACTTCTATTTACCTAAGTTTTTAATTTAATTTTATACTTTATACTCTTTGTTAATTTATTATATACGTATTATAGCATACACTGCACTTTCTAGCCTGAAACACAGGTTCAACCTAGTTCAGGCAAATAAACAACTGTGTTCTAGTTTATTTGTTAAGCTAACCTTTTTATTGTAAATGTGACCTTTTTATAAATAAACAATTATTATTATTATTATTATTATTATTATTATTATTTTTTACATTTCTCGAGACCCTGGGGTCCCGAACCTTTCTGTATGAGGAGACGAAACCAACTCGCAGAGGCCCCTTAGATAATTTTAAATGATGAGGAGGCACCAACTGACGATTATCCCTATCTACACTATGCAAGTGCACTCAAGGACAACCCCCGGTTGGTGCAGGACTATTGTTGTACGTGGAAACAAAACATATTGGGCTATGGGTTTGGGTGGCTAAAGTGGATTGAGTAAATTGAACTATGGAAGAACTATGTCCCCTGCCTGACCAATGTTATAAATATATACACGGATAAAATGGCGGGGGTGATGAACGCCCCTCGCTTCGTGAGGAACGACATCATCCAGAGGGACCTCCGGATTGAGAGCCTGGACGAGATTGTGCGGCGCCTCGCGAAGGGGATGTTCGCGCGTGCCGACGCATCCGCTTGGCCTCATGTCAAGCAGATAGCGCCCTGGCATACGCGCCCCCCAGACGCGAGGAGACCCTTGCCCCGCGACCTAGTTGCGGACGACTGACCCCATCACCGGACTGGACTTCCGAGTGAGTCGCCCTCAGTCTACACGCGGCTCACTTGTGACAATGACACTATTCAAATACATGCATCTGTTGCGTGGCGCGTGCTAGGTTAATATAGGCGTGTCACGTAGCAAACAACAGACATTCACCTCTACACAGGCACCCAACTCACACGCGAAGTCGCGGCTCTTTTTATGCGGGCGTGCGACTCGTGTATACACCGGGCGGTGTTACACAGTACAATACCGCCCACACACTCAGAACACGGTCCCTTCTCACCATCCGGGCTCGGCTCGACCTGAAAACGGAGAGGTGAGGGGGGCCATACACCCCTTCTGTAGGAACGTCGAGTCCGTAACTCTGTCGCTGGATGCCATCTGCTGGGCTTCCCCCATGTAGGTGGGGGTCTCACCCGGTAGGGGTTGTCCGCCGAGTTACGGTGAAACAAGCGGCGTTGGGCATCAACGTCGTGGCGTGCCTACAGACACAAATTTCAGACACCTCTCTACATGGGCGTGTATGCCGCACGCCCAAACATCCACTCGCCAGCGGCGAACAAAATGAGGGGCCCGTGGTTACGGGCCACCGTATCGCTTCCGCGGTCGGGGGGCTATGCCCCGACACCGCACGCCACGCCCCCTTACGGGGGCGTAGCGACATCCCGCAGGTTGGCGGGGGTGACTTGCACACTCAAGAATGGGCCCCCGGAAACGGCCGCTAGCACATAGTGACGTAGCGACAAGGGGACAACACTTCCTCAGGTGCTTGAGGAGTGGAGAGGTATCCCACGGCTATCAGGACAATCCCGGAATTACGGTCAAGATCCCTACCAGCACCTTACTGGAAGGCTTCCTTCCTCCGAGCACGTTTGCTCTTGTGAATCTCCACTCAAGTCGGCCAATAAAGGCAAGAAAGAGGTGGGAGCTCTGTTCCTCGTCAGTGTTCACTCCAGCCGGCCAATTAAGGCAAGCCAAGATGAAGACAAGATTTCTCCCGGGAGATAGGGTCCGTGGGGTCGCTACTGCCCAACAGCTCGCCACATGCTGCCCTGCGGTTTCTGTATCTCTCTTGGTCTGGCTACTCATCCTAGACCCGTTCCGGAAAGTAAATTCTACCGGCACAGACCTAAAGTGCGGAGCGCGCAAGCCCCACCACGACGTCAACGTAGAGATACAGTGGTGGGGCTATTATTATTATTATTTTTTACATTTCTCGGGACCCTGGGGTCCCGGACCTTTGGAAGGCCCACGAGGAGCCGAAGCCAACGCGTACAGGCCCCTTAAATAGTTTTAAATGATAAGGAAGCACCAACCGACGATTATCCCTGTATGCACTATGCAAGTGCACCCAAGGACCACCCTCGGTTAGTGCAGGACTATTGTTGTGCGTGGAAACAAAACATATTGGGCTATGGGTCTGGGTGGCTAAAGTGGATTGGGTTACTTGAACTATGGAAGAATGTACTACTACTATGTCCCCTGTCTGACCAATGTTATACAATTATACAATGGCAGGGGGTGACTTGCACACTCAATAATGGGCCCCCGGAAACGGCCGCTAGCACATAGTGACGTAGCGACAAGGGGCCAACACTTCCTGAGGTGCTTGAGGAGTATATTTATATTTCACGGCTATCAGGACAATCTCGGAAGTACGGTCAAGATCCCTACCAGCACCTTACCGTAATACTTCCTTCCTCCGAGCACGGTTGCTCTTGCAATTCTCCACTCAAGCCGGCCAAAAAAGGCAAGAAAGAGGTGGGAGCTCTGTTCCTCATCAGTGTTCACTCCAGCCGGCCAATAAAAGCAAGCCAGAGATGAGGACAAGATTTCTCTCTGGGAGATAGGGTCTGTGGGGTCGCTACTGCCCAACAGTTTGCCACATGCTGTCCTGCGGGTTTCTGTATCTCTCTTGGTCTGGCTCCTCATCCTAAACCCGTCCCGGCAAAGTAAACTCTACCGGCACAGACCTAAAGTTTGGAGCGCACAAGCCTCACCACGACGTCAACGTAGAGATACAGCGGTGTTGTTATTATTATTTTTATGAAGTTTTCATGCAAATTGTTCTGCTAAAGTCGCGTCGCCCCTTTCCGCGGGAGCCTTGAAGCTCTGTCTCTGATGGCAACATACCTGAGATGCGTCAGATGTTGCAAATGTCTGTAGGTGGCGGCGTTGACTATACATACTCAAACCATCCATGTGTCACGTTTGTTCACCACCCGCTTGTTGCTTGTTCATAAAGACAGCGTGAATTTGCAATTGTAAAAACATTTAACTCTTTTTTGGCAGTTGTGTAAAAACAGTCGCCGAGTTAAGATGAAAGAACGATCGTGTTCATTGAAGAAGTGCCGCCACCGAGATGGCCATTGTTTAGACGATGAAATTAAAAAAATTACTACGCGCCGTTTGTTTTCGTGAAAACATATTGAAATACTACGGTTTCCGATACTGCCGTAGCCATAGTATTTGCTTGACACTAGACTCAGTAGGGTCATTGCATTTTTCAGCGATTATAAAATTTTTCAGTTCTGAACAGATTTACCGTCGATATGAGACGACATCCTAAACTTTTTGCTATTTGCAACAGATTTTCTTACGGTTTTTGTGACACTGCCGTAGCTATTGTATTTGATCGGCACTTTTTATGTTCATTGCATTAATTTTGAACCACGCTGTTTTGGATTGGGTTTATTTTCATTTCTGAGCAGATTAACTGTCGATATGAGACATCTGACATTATTTTGCTATTGTCAACTTCATATTAATTTTTTACCTTATTTAGGCCAATATTTCTGTTGTTTCTCTTTAGTTCCTGGTAGTGCTTTGTGAACTTTTCACAAAGACACTAGAATAGCACTAGAATAGCAACCTGTTTTGGCCAATATTTCTGTTGTTTCTCTTTACGTCCTCGTAGTACTTTGTCAATTCTTGACAAGGACATCAGAATAACTGATCTAGCTAAACACATTTTTGGGCTATACGAATTGATATTTGACACATAGTGAAAAGTGGAGGGTCGCGCGCATGCGCGTGCACTCGCAGTGTGACATCACACGCAAACTATATTTACGGCTTTAAAATTGTTATGAATATGATCTATCTTTTGAATGCTCAACTATTACTCTAGCAACAGAAGACTCGTAGTTATTAGCGGTTGAAATCTTACATGTTTTTGTCGGTCACAAATATTGATCTTACCACCAACAAAAAAAAAAAAAAACTGCAATTAATAATAAATTGCTCAATAGTTTTACTTCACATATCCATGTATATTTTATTTTACTATTATGTATTTAAAATATGCACGTTTATTTATTTATTAAAAAAAATGTTTTACAAACACTAAAACGACTTCAAAAAAAAAAAAATACAATCGGTGTCTTTGGATCTGTATTGTAGTTTTTGCCACCGACTTCCACAATTATAGTTATTTTTCACTTTGTAGTGTTTTTTTTGGCAGTCAGTATTTTTTTTTTTCGCAAAAAAGTTTTTATTTTTCACTTTTTAGTGAGTCACTTTGTAATGTATCTAAGTTATAAAAGCCAAATGTCAACTGCATTCCCCGATCTGATACCATTTGGTGAAGTGGAACTGACGAAGAAGAAGACCATAGATGGCCATCGGAAGTACTCAAAAATAAGAATTTCACCAATCGCAAGTTCGCAACCCGTGAAACCCGATGGCCATCTGTGGTCTTCTTCGCTAGTTCCACTTCACCAAATGGTACTTTCCGAGAGCAAATGCACAAGTTACTATAAAAAATACCCAAATCGCTATAAGTGTACCTATTTGAGGGTTTCCCTCGATTTCCATGGGATCCCGTCATCAGATTCTGACTTGGTAACAATGGGACCACCTCGAGAGCATACCTTTTCGAGCTAAAAAGAATTTTCAAAATCGGTCCACAATTGACGGAGAAATCGCTGTACCAAAAATAAAAATATATAGATGATGAAATGCGACGAAATGAGAACCTCATCCTTGTTTTGAAGTCGGTTAATTACTTATTTTACGTTCTATTGCACCACCCTATATATCACTAAAGTGTGCAAAATGAATAAAACGACGACATCAAAAATCGTTACATCACAACCTATTAAAATCTACACAAATATGTAAATTATAGCTGGAACTCTCACTAAACCAGTGACACGGGTTACAAGTCAAGAACTGGTGTTTATACGGGTATTATTAGACATGACTTCAAGATTATCTAGATATAAGCAAAACTTCCTTCTAACAAGTTTTTACGTAACTGTTGAAGTGGTAAAAGCTTATCATCGAGGTAAATACGTAATTTCTGCGGTTCAAAATTTGTAAGTTTACTATGTTGCAACATAGTTGTACGAGTATGCGTCTTATGCCTGGTTTCTCGTGTCCTCTATTGAGATCGCTCATCGTTTGTTTGGTTATTTCTTTTAATTTACTCGTAGACAGTAGTTTTATATAATTAAGTTTTCTTGTAATCCTTAAAACGCATAATAGTAGCCACTTTTTTCCGTTTTAAGGATTACAATAAAACTTAACAATATTAAAACAAAATTACTCTTTGTTATAATAATAACGTATAGTATTGTGGAGCACAACTTAACCTGCTTATTTTCTGCATTTTCATTCTAAAATAAAAGAAATAACCAAATAAACGATGAGGGCGCCACTGCGCGCTCGGTAGCCTCTTAACTCTCAATAGATATTGACGTGAAAACGTCTTTTCGCTCGGTGTACTGGTGGTAGGTTCAATATTTCTGACAGACAAAAAAAAAGTATGATTTCAACCGCTAATAACTATGAGACTTTTAATGCTAGAGTAATAGTTAAGCATTCAGAAGATAGGTCACATTTATAACAATTTTAACGCCGGATATAATTTGCGTATGACGTCACACTGCGAGGGCACGCGCATGCGCGCGACCCTCTACTTTTCATTATGTGTCAAAATATCAATTCGTATAGCGCATAATATTTATGCGCTATACGTTCAGCTAGATCCGCTATTCTAGTGTCTTTGTGAAGAGTTGACAAAGCACTACCAGGACCTAAAGAGAAACAATAGAAATATTAGCCAAAACAGGGTTCAAAATTAATATGAATTTGCCAACAGCAAAATAATGTTAGGTGTCGTCTCATATCGGCCGTAACTCTGCTCAGAAATGAAAAAAAACTCGAATCGAAGAAAGCTTTCATCAAAAGGAATGCAATGAGCCTAAAATGTTTAGTGCCAAGCAAATACAATAGCTACGATATTGTCGGAAACCATCAGAAAATCAGTTGCAAATAGCAAAAAAGTTTAAGATATCGTCTCATAACGGCCGTAAATCTGCTCAGAACTGAAAAATATCATAATCGATGAAAGCTTACTTTATAAGGAATGGCTACAGCAGTATCGGATAACGTAGTAAAATTTTAATCGGTTTTCACGAAAACAAACGGTGCGGAAACATTGTCACCAAGTCAGAATCTGATATGGACATCCCATGGAAATCGAGGGCAACCCTCAAATTTTATAGGCACACCTGACCTAACCTAATTTGGATATTTTTTTATAGTAACTCGCGTTTACTCTCGGAAAGCACGATTTGATGAAGTGGAACTGATGATGAACAAATAATAAGTATTTCACGGGTTGCGATTCGATTTACTTTAATGTGGTTGCAATTTATGCTCGTATGATGAAGTGGAGCTAACGGTGACTTCACCATCAGCTCCAGTTCTCCTAGTTCTTACTAGGAAAACTCCTTAACAATTAACGTCCCTACATCGGGAAAAGCTATATTTTGTTAAAGGTGATGAGCAGTTGATATTAGGCTATTGTAACTTAGATAAATTACAAACTGACCCACTAAAAAGTGAAAAATAAAAAACCTTTTTACAAAAAAAAAAACACCGACTTTCAAAGAAAATACTTCAAAGTTAAAAATAACTTTAATTTCAGAAGTCGGTGGCAAAAAGCTGAAATAAAGATCCAATGACACCGACTTCTGAAATTAAAGTTATTTTTCACTTTGTAGTGTTTTTTTTTGGAAGTCTTTTTTTTTTGTTGAATTTTTTTTTGCATACGAAATCGGTTGTTCGACATTACTTACCTACATCTTCATCTATTCAAATAACCGACGATCCAAAAAAAAACAAGAACTACTTTATGAAAACCCTTCTTTATTTCCAAGAAACCTTGAAGATTCTTGTGTATGTCACGCACTGCTGTGGCGAAGCCATCGAGAAACACGGCGAAGCACTGGCTGTATCGCTTCACATCTCGAAGGCCTTTGACAGGGTCTGGCACGCTGCTCTGCTCAGCAAGCTTCCTGCTTATGGCATCCCAGCTGATTTTTGTAGCTGGATATCAGATTTCCTTAGTGAACGGTCGATTAGAGTAGTTGTTGATGGCTGCTCTTCTGACCTTATGGCTATTGATGCCGGAGTTCCTCAGGGGTCTGTTCTCTCTGCAACTCTTTTCCTGCTGCACATCAATGACCTGCTTCGGCCTGGTATTATTGGGTACGCAGATGACAGTACAGTTTCAGAGAGATACTTGTCCAGAGCAAAAACCAGCGGGGCCGAAGTTCGTTCCTTGAGAGAGGCCATGGTAGAGCGGACAGATTTGACCTTAAGCTTTGTCTCCCAGTGGGGTGATGATAATCTGGTCTGTTTTAACGCCACCAAAACGCAGGCGTGTCTTTTTACCGCTAAAAAGAGTCGTTTCGCCCAAACTCCTACTTTTCGGGGTACATCTGTTCCTGTAACTGATCGACTTGAGCTCCTAGGCATGGAGTTGACATCTGGTCTCAACTTCGGCGCCACCATCGAGCACAAGGCCCAAACTGCGGCCAAGAAACTGGGCATCCTAAATAGGGTGAAGCGATACTTTACGCCTGGACAGCTTTTAACCCTTTACAAAGCGCAATTCCGATCCTGCATGGAGTATTGCAGTCACCTTTGGGATGGATCAGCTAAGTACCAACTAGCCGCGCTTGACTCGGTGGAACGCAGAGCTAAGAGGCTCATTGGCGACGTAAAACTGGTGGATGCCAAGCTTCATAGCTTGGCTCATCGCCGCAAGGTTGCCTGCTTGTCGGTCTTCTGCAGATTGTACTTCGGAGAGTGTGCCCGAGAACTCCACGACCTCATTCCACCGGCCCCCTTCTACCACCGGACATCTAGACGCACTGCCAGTTACCATCCCTACCTGGTTGCTATTCCACCAATTCGCACTAAGCGCTTCCAAATGTCTTTTATAATGCGCACAGCAAAAGAGTGGAACTCACTACCTGCGTCTGTGTTTCCGAACGTATACAACCCTAATCTCTTCAAAGTGAGAGTGAACAGACTTCTTCTGGGTAAGCTCACTCCATCGTCGACTTTGTCTCTGTCACCTCTGACCTAGACTAGAGTCAAGAGCAAACCCATCACAAATAAAAAAAAAAAAAAAAAAAGATCGTATCTATTACCTAAAACCCACTTCGTAGGTTCAACATAACCCTCTATCTAAACGACTATACTATCGGAATTCGTCAAAAGGTTCACCTTTCCTTAGGCCAGCGACACACAGGTATTCCATATTCAAATCATTGTGTCCAAATTGACACTATTTTCTTTATGGTCATGTAGATTAATTTAACTACAGAATGACTACAAGTATTGCAAAGGTTTATCGCAAACTGAACTTTATCTGTAGGGATTAAAGTTATTTTTACAATGCAAACTAAATTCCGAACAGTGCCTTTACCAGCTTGGTGAGTAGCGTAACTCAACTGTGTGTGTGGCTAGCTAAAATAAGTGCTAGGTGTCAGGAGCTATGTAATCTGCTTATTATCACATTCTTCTACCTCTTAGTGTACGTGAAAAAGCGTCCAACGGGGCGTTCAGCGTTCAGTGCAAGCGGCTTAGAGCGTTCACCGAGCGCCGCTCGGCCGTAAACAGAACAGAACACTCGCGAGTGTTTGCATGCCGCCCGCCCCGCCGGACGCTCGAGTCGCGCGTGCACTCGGGCCGTACACTTAGCGTGTCGACGGCAATCTAAATGGAGTTGGCTACCAGTTTAAAGCCACCAGTATAGTATCCATTAGTTCCTTTAACGTGCAGACCCCCAAGACATGATAATAAGTATCCCATTGTTTGTGGAACAGCACCACATTTACACTCTAGGGTGGAGTCCTCTATGAATCTCCAATCTGCTTATGTATGTGTCCGCTATCTCGTCGACGCGCCAACCGTGGGCGTTGCGCCTGTTCACTGGGAGACTTCCAAGTGACAAATCCTGCAGCGTGGCACCAAGCGTCACCCCGGGCTTAGGTTTTAAACATGTATATCGAGTCCACTGTTTTCGTTTATCGTCTACATCTAAAACAAGTTTTAAAGACAAGCTGTAAACAACACTGTAAAAAACTTGAATAAAATAGTTTACACGACAATTCTAAAACAACGTCAATACATGCATGATAATTATGTTTTTATAAGAGCAGTGGTAGCCCAGTGGTAACGGTTCCGACTTACAGGTTGTAGGTTGTGGGTTCGAACCAAGGCAGGTGCTTTACTTTGTGTAAACTATTTCATTACCACTCTCTCAAAACGGTGAAGGAAAACATCGTGAGGAAACCGGCATGTCTTAGAACCAACAATTTGAAAATATGTAACATCTACTAACCCGCACTGAACCCGCGTGGTAGATTACAGCCCACTCCTTCTCGAAAAGAAGAGACTTGTGTCACAGCAGTGTATAGGCTGATTATGTATGTTTTACAGCTCATCACTATCCCTATACGAATTTTTATTTTGTTGTTTTGACAAGACTTGTTGAAAACAAGTTTCAAAACTTGCATAATCATAGGGTGTAAACGCGGGTCAGTGTGGTCATCGCAATAGTAAAACCACTCGATGGTTCGGTAGGAGCATGTCATCTTTAATTTGACCGAAACCGCTGTACCGCGCCTTATATGTGCGCGGCGAGACGGGAGGACAATGCAGGCCCCTCCGCTCTGTAAGTCCACCGTATCGCTCATAGCGTCGCGCCCCTCACCTCACCGCGCTTTACTAAGGTGCGGTACAGCGGTTTCGGTTAAACTCTGGAACTATGGAAGGAAAGTTTCCGATAAACAAGGAAGTTTATGTTGAAAAGTGTTATACAGTCGTTCGAATATTAACTGATAAACATATGACTTGTTATTTATGAATCCACTAAGGTATATAAACTTTTACGTTGTTTAACTTTTAGTCTGTCAAGGTAATGTAGGTATGTATATTTTTCATTTCATGACTCAGGTAGTCAGAAGCCCGAAAGCTTGACAACCACTCTTATCCAGTAACTGGGTCGTGGAAATATGAAGGTTAGATAGGCAGTCACTCCAAGTAAAATATTCAGTATTCGGTTAGACTGGAAGCCGACCCCAACATAGTTGGGAAATGCTAGGCAGACTGATTGACTATTGGCAAGAATATTATAATCTTGATGTGGCCATCTAGATAGATTATAATATTCAGCCACATCTGATAAAGAGAGGGTACTGTAGCAATTCAGCCTCCACCTATGTGGAAGTTCTGAGTTTCCACAAGGGGTGTAGCTAAATAAGGAATAACAGTCGGAGACGCAATAACGACATATATAATTTATAAGTTTAAACGATACAATTTTCTGTTAAAATCGCGGTCTTCTTAAAACAACACCGCCTAACACCCCAGCTAAAGCCGAAGTGCAGCCTAAATCAAAAACACGAACTACCTTTTTTATTTATTTAAAAAAGGGAGTATTAAACAGCATGAGTGATAAAATGTCAGCCAGTACAATATAAGGTTTGGGTCTATTGCATTGAACCTTTACATCCCCTTTGAACAAAAGGTCTTGACGCAGTCCTATTTCCAAATAAGACTTTTATTCACAACATGACATTCGAGCACTCATACTAATCCTATCTAAGCCTACAAGAACAATTACCTAACGTCAGGAATAAACACAATATGAAGTCATACCCTTGCAAGAGCAGACTTAACTCAGGACGAACGAATTGCGAAAACCTGACACCACGCTGTCAGTCAAATTAAACATTAAGGTGTACCAATGTGCACTCACAAATACTACGTTGTCCTGTTTAAACCTCGTCAATCAAAACTTGACGGATTGACGAGCCTCCTATGAGCAAACAATATGATGTGACAATTCACATCAACCCAGAAGGGGTTTAATAAATTAAAGAACTCAACATCATAATCTTTTTCCTCATCGGATGGCATTGAGCCTCGAGGGAGGGAAAATACCACTAAATTAAAAGTCCATCAAAGAATTTATCTCCAGAGGGAAAATCTAAAAAAAAAACACATCACATAATGTCAACATTAAACCTCGAGCATTACTATAGGTCCACATTGACCAAACTGTGGGTCCTCAATCATAAAGTGAACCAATTGTGTCAACCTGACACACTTTGCAAAGGCTTCACCCCGTTAGTAAAATTGATTCCAGTTTGCAATTGCGTGAGTGGTGTCTTAAATCATGAACGTTCGCGAAACGCAGATTTGAGTAAACATGTCGTGAAAAAATGCCTGTGACAAATCTAGTAAGAAAAGAAAATGGAAAAAACGCCAAGATTCTATACATTTTAGATGATCCTCTAATATAATAAATACACCGCCACCACTTCGTGAGTGACGGCAATACAATGATACAGTTTTATATCCGTTTAATTGCACGAGTTTCCAATTTATCTTTGGTTAGCCAAGTCTCGCACATGCATATACATATAACATACATATTACATATTACTATATATTACTATTGTTTTGCATATTCCTTTGAATGTGGGTTTATCGTTAATGAAAACCTCGAGAAGATGTTGTTTGTTAGAAATGCTTTGGATGTTTTGGAACATAATTTTAAATATAATAGTTGGTCTAGAGTTTCGAAGTCTATGATTGTCGCTATCTTCATTTATGTAGTAATGAGTTTGGTTAGTAAATATAATGGATTTGCTCCTTCTGTATATCTGTTTTTTGCCTTCTATAAACAATTGATTGTTACATATTATCGCATTCAACCCATTTTTTATAGCTTTCAGCATTTCCTCATGCATTTTCTTTCTTTCTAATCTTGCATTTTCGTCTAAGAATTCAGACAGGAACAATCTTGTTTCCTGAAGACAGTATTAGTCTTTCATGTATTTAGCCATTCTTTTGCTAATTAGTTCAATTACTATAGGCCAGTTTTGATTATGATTTCTGCCTGCCTAATCTATATATAATTTAAGTTTGTTACATGTTGCTACAGTATACCCTGTAAAAAATAACATTTATAGTTACAAATTAATACAACAAATATCTAGTCAAAAAACGTGCCCCAAACTGCTCCCGGCGCAAAGGTGCCCATAACGCTTGCTGCATTGCCACGTTGGATGGCAATGGCTAACCTTTGCTTATAATCAAGAACGAGCCGAAGGAGGACCCGTTTTGTCGCGGAGCTTGTCCCCTATCTCACTGATCTCAGTGTTCTTGGTCTTAGCGGCAATGGGCACAAAATGGTAACGATTCACCAACGGTGCGTACTATAGCCTCATCCTTTCAGCGGCGTCTTCCGCTGCTGCTGACGGCGAGAGGACGGTGCGACAAAGGTGGTTCGTGGCAACAGTGCTGACGCAAGTTGCGTCCCGTATTAGGCACTTGTTCCAAGGCGTCAAGGTCAGCCCGACCGGCCTCTTACCGTGTGTCCTGCACAGACTCGAAGGCTCCGGCACGCAGGGGACATCTGCCGACACAAATGTTCTCCGCACAATATTATTGAGCGTGTTAGAATTTAGCAGTAAGGCACTAAAAGTGTCAATCTGCCTAGCCTTTTCCCAACTATGTTGGGGTCAGCTTTCAGTCTAACCGGATGCAGCTGAATTTCAGTATTTTACATGGAGCGACTGCCTATCTGACCTCCACAACCCAGTTATAGGGTAATACGATACCCCTTGGTAAGACTGGTTGTCAGACTTTCGGGCTTCTGACGACCCGTAACGACTGTCAAAGATCCACGAATGACAGCCGGTACCGGGCTTAACGTGCTTTCCGAGGCACGGAGGAGTCTCAGTACGTAAAGATGGTCACCCATCTACGGGCCAACCCCGGCAAGCGTAGCTTGACCTGATGGATCGACCCTTGCGGCTGTTATTACTTAGAAGTGTATATATAGATATTATCCAAACAGCAAGCATTAAATGTCAGTATGTTTAATAGTTATTTACTGTGTATGAAGGTACTATGACCATGGTGTGTAAGGAAAGGATTTTCGCCGCAGAGCCACTATAAAAAGAGCTCAAAGCCAGCGCCACGTCCTCCACTGACACAGTCACCCTTGGAAATGACGAGTCCGGCGTCGATGGAAAATTAAGCGGCCGCGCTGGGCTTGGGTGCTTTACCGTAACGGCGCTTAGCGTGAAAGGGTTGTGTTGCGCGAACGAGTTGTCCGAAACCAGTAACCGAACCGCCCCTCGGAGGTCTCCCTTGGACACCAAACTCGGTGACTTTTCGAATCCCGCGCGACTTAGAAAATTCTGCCCCATAACCTGACTCATCCACAAACTGGTTAGCGCCAACCGACTCCACGTTTGTCTTCAATTTTGCAGTCATGTTTCCAGGTGCATGCCTCGAAGGAACTCTCAGCCCACCAAACGCAAAAGTGAGAAGCGCGCCCCAGTCCTTCCCACCTATACAGCTAACGCACTTATCAATAATTTCGCACAGCTTGCCCGCCGCCTGGATCCGCGCACCCTTAGGAACATGCCTAAGTACTTGCATACTCACCTTCAAGTCCGGGAGCCTCTCCAGAGGGCAAGGGTGCGAAACCAGCGGCACCTGGCTCACTGACTAGGAATCGGTGAAAGTAGACAACGTCTGAGGAGTGGCGACCGGCTGACGCGCATTCCTGTGCATACGGCTCATATGGATCTTGAGCCTATGCGAGCTAAATGTACGTGAAGACCCAGGGCAGTGAGAACAAGACAACATTGTTGACAGGACACTCATTTGGGCATCTACAAACATACAGTACTCGCATTAACAACAAATACAATAAATGAAATCTGGCTACAACCAATATCACACAAAGATCAAATTTGACAATTATGAAATTTATATTTTAGTATTAGTTATTAGTCTAAAAAATAAAATAATAGGTTGGGGAAAAAGTTTCTTCGCATTTTTTAAGAAAATTCAAAAAATTTTTTAATATAGTTTATTTACATTTAACTAAAGTATGTAGGTACCATTTTGTTCGATAACTTTTTGCCATCTTGTAGGTAGGGACATGATCCCATTGCTATAGAAATTTTGGGACTTCTGGTCAAAATACCGCGACAAGTGGTTTTGGCAGTCCTCTCGTGATGTTAACCTGACGCTGCCTAAAGAATTCTGAAGAGACCGAAACAGGTGGAAATCTGAAGGTGCAAGGTCAGGACTATACGGCGGATGCATTAACACCTCCCAGCCAAACTCTCTTAATTTTTGCTGAGTGGCTAAAGATGTGTGAGGTCTAGTGTTATCATGATGAAAAACCACACCCCTTCTGTTGATTAATTCCGGCCGCTTTCTCTCAACTTCTTGCTTTAATCTCATCAGTTGTTCGCAGTAGAGTTCAGAAACGATGGTCCTGCCTGGTGGTAACAGCTCATAATGAATAATGCCCTTCCAATCCCACCACACACACAGCATCACCTTGTTGCGAGTTAACCCGGGTTTCGCCACAGTCTGTGAAGCCTGACCGGCCTTTGACCACGACCTTTTTCGCACGTTGATCGTGATCCACTTTTCATCACCATTCATCAGCTTCTTCAAAAATGGTTCGGTTTCACTACGTCGTAATAAAGAATCACAAATGAGTACACGGTTCGTTAGGTTTCTTTCAGTGAGCTCGTGAGGTACCCAAATGTCGAGCTTTTTTGTGTACCCAGTTTTTTTCAAATGCGCCAAAACTGTTTTGTGGTCAATTTCCAGTTCTTCAGCTACGTCGTAACTACTGATATGCTGATCTAGCTCCACTTTTTCAAAAATGGCATCCATTTTATCCGTAATAGGGCGACCAGAGCGACGTGCATCTTTGACATCGAAATTTCCGGATTGAAAACGCTTAAACCAAATTTGTGCTACTCTCACAGACACAACACTAGGTCCATAAACATCGCAATTTTTTTTCGCGGCTTGCGTTGCATTTTTACCTTTTTTGTAGTAAAATTTTAAAATGTATCGAATTTTTTCATTCGATTCAC
Organism: Dicycla oo; assembly: GCA_948252095.1. NCBI lineage: Eukaryota > Metazoa > Arthropoda > Insecta > Lepidoptera > Noctuidae > Dicycla > Dicycla oo. Next base: position 19,978,124 of record OX411728.1, read on the forward strand.
TCATCTTGACGGTACGAAAAACAAATGAAAATCACACATTTTCCTAATTTGAATTTGGAATTATGTTCTTTAAAATTTAAACTTTCAATGATACCAAAACCAGCCAGATACAAATAGTATAGCCAAAGAGATTTTATTACAAGTTCATACATACTATAATGCGAAAAGACTTTTTCCCCAACCTAATATTAAGGTAATATTATGTCCACGGTACAGCATTATTTATTATAGAGCTCAAACAATGTTTTCAACAGTTAGATTAATTAAAAGATAAACCAAAAGGTTTTACCGTAGCAAATAACAAACGTCGTTAATATAATTATGTACTTATAGATTTCATACAAAAATCAACGTTCGTTTGTATAAGTATTACATATAAACCTCAGTTCGTAATTTAATTTTTCTTCATTTAAGAATATAATCACTAATCACTCATTGTTAGTTTTGATACAGTTTCGTTTTGAGATTTTAGTATCTCTTCCATTCTTGCTCCTGATTTCCAAAATCTTGTCACGCTGTAACTTGAGCCAGTTAATTTCTGTATTAGTTCTCGTATTTTCCAGCCCTGATGATCTGCTCAGTACTTAAGTCGCATGTCATACGTGTAACGGAACCTGTAAGATCGATATTTAGTTTATCATAAAAAATATCAATTATCTACATTGCTTATCATCTGGCCCCTTATAATATTCAGGAAAACCGAGTACAATTTTCTTGCAATTGTTCTCAGTGCATATGAAGGTTTTTGTTGCTTTTATTTTTATCAAGTCTTTAATCTCTTTTATCTCTTTTTTCAGTTTCTCGTTTTCTACGGTTTAGTTTTATTGTTTATTGTTCCTCTCATCTTTGCTCGTTTTCCTTAGAAAGTGCGTCTGTTTTCCTTACAGTGTCTTCTCTAATTTTGGTAATCACCTTGTTAATTTCAATTTGAGTAGTATTTTGAAGCTCCTCTATTATAGATTTGCGTTTTCTCTTAAATGAAGAATTATTATTTCACTTAGATTCTTTAATGTTAGTTCCCCTTGAATAACTGTGTTCAAGGGTGTATCTTGTGAGTACTGCCTCTCGCCTAGTTCTTGCGAGAAAGATGTGTCCAGTATTAATTGATTGCTCTTTTTCTATGAGTTACATTGTTTTCATCGGAAGGGAAATCTATTAGTTTTATTTCGTTATTTATAGGCGTGAGTATAGGGGTATTTATATTCCCAGTTTTTGGTATTTTACAATTGCAAGCTTGACAATTCCATGATTCCTTTTGCGCTAGTGTCATAGTTTTGTTGAAGCGTGAGGCAATAATATTTGAACATTGTACTCGTAAATCGTGTAATATAACTTCCCCATGGCTTTAAGCTCTATCATTTGTAGTATAGCTATCCCCCTGTGAGATTCGAGCTCTCACGTATGGTGGAGGCGCCGATTTTCACATAGTGGTGAAGTGTGCCGTCGCGTTTTTTTTTAGTTTATTACAGATAAAACGTGTTTGAAGATGAAAACATACCGCCCGCCAGACGAATATATTACTGAGGACATCTCCTCGCATACCAAGCAGAGTTCAGTAGAGGAGGAGTGCCGCTTATATAAGTAGTTTAAGTGGTTTCTGTATTTTATTTTTGGCAAAAAGAACAAGATGGCGGAACATATGTATTATTTCGCGGGCATTTACAGCATGTGTCTTCTTGAGTTTATAGCCGATTTCAGGCGTATTGCCACCAGCAACTGATAGCGAGAGAAAGATTTGGCACTAATATTTGGCGCATTTCTTTAAAGTGCTGTGAGGTCTTTCTGGAACTATACTTTCTACGAGGACATGTGTTTCGATAAATATGTGATGCGTTATGGGCAGACTTCCCATAAAAGTGTCACAAGAAAAAGGTTGCTAGTAGTGTGCAACATGAGTTAATTGCACAAAAACTGTCTGAAGAAAATGGACAGCAACAAGTCTGCCAAGCAGGCAGGATGATGGTGATATCATTGTCAAGCGCAGCTGCTCAGAGAGCAGCCCTATCAAAAATAATGTGGAGACAGATGAGGTGCTTAAGGTGGAACACAAGGAAGTAGTGGAGTATTCGGGTCTGAACAGTTCTTTATGATTATGTCTAGAAGTATTTCAGAAGATTGGGATGAACAGGTTCACGATGTGGAAATTAATAACAATAACATCGCCTGTGAACTTTATGAAGAAAATCTTTGTATGAAATTTTCCGAAACAAAAAAAAATTGCTATTCCGGTTTGGTGACTAAAGAAAGATGGGCAAATTAATGATTTGAAGGTTCAGTTGAAGTTAGTTGAGGATGACGTGTAATCGTACGCAGTCGATACTGTAGTTGGTAATGCGCAAGTTGGAATTAAATACAGTGTAAGAAAAGTTTCTTAATATCGTATCACAACACCAAGATGCTATAATTATTTAAGAAATGCACTGAGAAAGAAAATGGATTTATCTGTTAAAACAACTAAGATTAAAAAAATAATTCAAAATGTTAATAATTTTAAAAGGTCTAAGAAATCCAATAAACATTTTATGAAGAAGTTTTCAATTTTTAAAATGAAATAGGTTTAGAGATATTTTTATTAACAGTGATAATATTAGATAGAAAGTTTTTGTTTTAAGAATTATCGTAATTGTCATTGTCATTGTTTTCAGTTTATCATGTCACTGCATTACTTTTGTGAGATCAGCAGGGCATGAAGTATTAATCATTTAATTTTGTCGACACAATTGGTTTGGTTTATGATTGACTACCCACAGTTCAGTCAATATGGACCAGTAAGAATAATGGAGGTTTAATTCTGACATTATAATTATAATGATTTATTGAGATTTTTTCCTTTGAAGTAATTTCATGTGTTAGGAACAATCAATGTTACATAGTTCTGACTTCCTCTTCCTCTGACTCCATAAAGTACAATGAAGTTCTTGTTTGAGGTTTTCGTTTTTTCAACCCCTTCTGGGTTGGTGTGAATTGTCACATCATATTGCTCATAGGACGCTCGACAATGATTTTTTCGTCAGTTTTGGTTGCCAAAGTAAAACAAATTACACACCTTCATGTATAATTTGGCTGACAGGTCTTCGCGATTCGTTCATCCTGAGTTAAGCCTGCTCTTGTATGACCTCATATTGTAAATTTTATTTCTGACGTTAGGTAATTGTTCTTATAGACTTAGGTAGTATTAACCTGATTGTTCGAAATTTCGAACGTCAAGTTAAGAATAAAAGTCTAATTTGAAAATAGACTACGTCAATCCTTTTATTCAAGGGTGGTACTCCCACCCTTGTGTAAAAGTTTCGTTCAAAGGCCAGTTTATTATTATTATTATTATTTAGACCAGGCTGGCAAAATCTTTGAACGGTCACTTTTGAATAAAAGCTTTACATGCTTTTGTTCGGAAGAAAAATATATTGAAGATACGATCGGCTTAGGGAGTGCGTGTATACTAAAAAAAATCTGTTATTCGATCGAATATAATTGTCCCATGGCTTTAAACTCTATCATTTGTAGTATAGCTATCCTCCTGTGAAATTCGAGCTCTCACAGCGTGCTATTCTGTACAAACTTCACCGTGAAAATTTAGGTGCGGAGAGCGTGGAGTGAGCTGTCAATAGTGTCAATCCCTAGGGCTGCTAAGTTTGAAGTGAGATGTTGATGATGATTGAAGATGATTCCACCTGATGCTAGCATCACGTGGAATGAATATGGTGGAATGACATCTCACTTCAAGTTCACTTCACCTAAGTTTTCACGGTGAGATTTTTATAGAATAGACCGGCAGTACTGTAGACAGATACACATATAACCAAGTCTCTATATCATACGGTCTTGCAGGAGTGTGGGTGTCCCTAATGAAATGTGTTACATGGCAACGGGGCTGTAAAAACCGTAACACCCCGTAAATTACACCGTAAATACGAGTCGGAGATTACTCCCAATGTTACAAGGATTTTATTAAATCCAAGAAAAATTGCCGTTTAAACAAGGCAAAGAGATGACTACGGTTTTTAGAAGAACTTTTAAAATAAATGTGATAAGTGTAATAATGTGGTGATGAGCCAAAAATTGACAGCTTTGTAGGGTTCGTACCTCAAATGGATAAATAGAACCCTTATAGGAATTTCGTTGTCCGTCTGTCTGTCTGTCAATTCGTTTGTCTGTCAGTCTATCAAGACCCCTTTTTTCAGGAACGCGTGGAAGTATCAAATTGAAATTAATATCAAATACCTACGTCTAAGTCTACGGACCCTTGGAGCTCTAAAAAAATCAAACTTCTAAGTCAACTTAATAAAAAAATACGGCCATTTATGCGACATATTTTGATACTCGCAAATAATAATAATAATATCCTAGGGCAATGTTCACACACGGTCGTCTGATCCCAAACTAAGCAGAGCTTGTACTATGGAAACCAGATAACTGATATACTACGAGTACATACACTACTTTTTTTTTTGTAAATACATACTTATATAGATAATTACACCCAGACTCAGGACAAACAGACATGTTCATGCACACAAATGTTTGTCCTGGATGGGAATCGAACCCACGACCAGCGGCATGGCAGGTGGTATCTTAACCAACCACGCCATCTGGCCTGTCAAATAAATCAAAACCTCTAATAGGCCCTATAGGTTCCAACAATACGAATAGGTCGATGTGATTAACTCAAGACAATGTTTATGTTCTTTCTCCAGAATTAGCTTGCCTACTGACAAGTTATAATATGAGTTCAAATTATTGTTTATTTTATTTAACTGTATAAGTCAATTTATGTTAATTTTATTTCCATTTATTATTGACATAATTTATTTACTACAATGTTTTTTTTTATGAGTTGTATTGAAATTCGTGGTTAGCTAGCAACAACGACAATTGATCGTATTATTCTTGCCTGAGCAACCGGCAGTAAATTCGTCATGCTCGCTTATATACCGGGTTATTGGTAAAACACCAGCAACCTCTTAAAAGTTGTTCATAATGATGAGTACAATGACCACTGTCATTGTACTCATGTTGTATTTGTAATTGTCAGGACAAGGTTTGTATCAATGAAAATGTTTGAAGTTGCCGGGAAAATTGGAAAATTCGGGAAAACTGAAAGTGCATTTTCTATGGGAATTTTGTATGAATTATTGAAATTTTGACAGGACAACGATTGTCGGGTCAGCTAGTAACTTATGATATAAATGTGAAAGACGGTAATTTTTTTACGTCCAATGTGGGACAAATAAGTCTACGTGTTGATATGTCATAACAAACCTAAAATAAATGTAATTTAACAGATGTGTGATCGTACATCCGTAACTATCTGAGATTAACAAAATTAATGCGATTTCAAAACTCAGGGGAAAATACAGTCCCTGAGCCTGTTAAAATACTACACGTGTAATGACATTATTTTATCTCAGTTCAGAAATAACATGACTGTGATCACTGTGATCAGTCATCCAATCCACTCCAATTCCGTATAGACCATTCTCAATTCAACTTTATCCAAAACAAAATCATTACCATCTGCCTAGCCTTTTTCAAACTAGGAATGTTGGGGTGGGCTTCCAGTCTAACTGGATTCAGCGGGACACCAGTTTTGCCTATCTGAGGCCATAGCATGAACGCGCGAAGTAAACGCAAAGTAAATTCGAACGATTCTTGAATCGAAACTACGTACAAGTATCCTAGATAGCATATGGTTTAAATGGGGAGGAAAACTAACTTTTTATCACGATAGATGGCGCACAATCGACTGTACCTTGTTTTGATATATTAGCTGTCAAATCATATGGATTTTTGCAATCTAATAAGTTTAGCTTTCCTATTTTCCGGAATTTTGTCCAAAATGTCACAATGTAGTGTGTTAACTTGTAAAAACAGAGGAGTACATTTGTTTTCTTAAGAAAGTAATGGCAGACAACAATGGGAATTGGCGTTACGTATTAATAACTCTAAGGCAAGTAGAGGATTAGATTAGTGATGAAGCCGTCCTTTAGGTTGGGTACTATATCTATAAAACAAAAAAATCAAGATTATTATCTAATAAAGTAAAATTATTGTCATCAAAATAAAAGTATCATAAAATATACCTACTATATTAACTAATCTATGTAGTAAATAATTCTTCTAAAGATTTAATCAACCAATATAGGTACTTAGTTTTCAAAATCTTCCTGTATTACCTGTCTGTTAATCATTGATAAAGGAGTATCTGAATTTATGTCTCTGAATGTATCAGAAGGTGGACATAGGTATGCGGTGTCGTCTTGGATATCGCAGTCAGCACCAAAGTTTTGGTTTCGACATACAAAAGTAATTTATAAAAAAAAAATAGGAATGTTAGTCCGTGGCTTATGGAGAAAGGCTCACAAACAATCATAACCTTAAATATTTTAAGTGTTTTCCTTTCAATCAAATCGGCCTTTTTGTCGGCAGTTGCAGCGTTCGTTTTACGGAGCTCAACTTTTAGTTGACGCACAGTCATAAACGCGTACATATTATAGTGGAATTACATTTTAAAATCTCATAAATAGCAGTCACACTACTGTCACGAAAGGTAAACAAGGTACGGTCGACTACAGCGACATCTAAGCACAGCTTTGAGTGTGGCTCCTCATTGCGGCAAGCACAATAAGTATCACCCATAGATATGTTATGCGTAACGAGTGTTTTCTGAAATGACGTTCACTAGGTGGCAGCACTGAGACGTCAGGTCCGGGCACCTGTCAAAAGTATAAAAACGCCTATATTTTCTTTAGTTGTGACTGAATGAATGAAACTAATGATGAACGTCAACATATTATACTAGTTTCTGCCCGCGACTTCGTCAGCGTGAAATTCCTTGTTCCCCCGATCCACCCCTTCGCATCGCATTGCTCGCACTATTCTGACTTTTTTATTTTTGCTCGGCTCCTAAGGATCCTAGCGTGATATTAAATAGCCTATGGCCTTCCTCATGAATGGGGCTATCGATTACAAAAATAATTTTTCAAATCTGACTGGTAGTTCCAGAGGTTAGTGCGATCAAACAAACAAAAAAATCTCTACCTAATAACTGATATACTACATATACCACTTTTTTTTTTTGTAAATATGTACTTATATAGATAATTACACCCAGACTCAGGACGAACAGACATGTTCGTGCACACAAATGTTTGTCCTGGATGGGAATCGAACCCACGACCTGCGGCGTGATAGGTGGTATCTTAACCAACCACGCCAACTGGCCTGAAAATCAAAGTATCGCAGACAAAATAAAACCTGATCCTGTTTAGTTTTGCGCTTGATTGAACGAACTACAAATAGAAAGAGCAGAGGCAGTTAGTTTGTAGACAAACATGCACCTAATTCAGTAAACATCACAGAATAAAAATGTAAAGAAGCGGTACTACGACTGGCTCGTTTATTTATTTATTTATTTATTTATTTATTTAAGGACAACAAACAGCAGTGTAATACTAAGTAAACATAGGTTAGAGCTTAATAATAGAGGTAACAAATACACTACTCACAACGTTATCCACATATTACTAAACAGATCTAGGTACTAGTTGTTAGAAGTTGGTTGGTTGAAGTCATTCGTTGGTCTAGCAAGTGGTTGTAAGCAAGACTGATGGGCATGTGGATCTGGGTTGGACGGCTTTGTGTGGAAATCGGTATGACAACCGATGTCCACATAAAAAAAACAATATGTCCATCAAGCGACATATAATAATAATATGTGAGTGTTTATAATGTGCACATAACGAAATGAGGACTATGCTTATTTTTTTTTTTAATTTTTAAAAACTCTAAAAAAGAAATATTCTCTGCCTGCTGAAGTATTTTTGTACGTAGCTGTGTGCAACGCCTATCTTTAACAGCTGATAGGAAATGTTTTGATTCCTATCTTTAACAGCTGATAGGAAGTGTCTTGTGGTGGGCCTTGAAAGAGAAAGGTTTGCCCGGGAAGTGTGTAGAGTTAATTCGTGCTATGTACAGTCAATCTTGTACCTACGTCCGGTCGGCTGCTGGCAACACCGACGAGTTCAGTGTGGCGGTAGGCTTGCACCAGGGGTCAGCTTTAAGTCCTTACATCTTCCTGTTAATTATGGACGCTCTGACAGCGGACATACAGGAAGAGGCACCCTGGTGCATGCTATTTGCCGACGACATCGTTCTTGTCGGTGAAGATGGACCTGAGATCCAGAGCAGATTGGAGAAATGGCAACGGAAACTGGAGAATGTCGGCTTGAAAATCAGCAGAACCAAGACCGAGTATATGTTCTGCGATTTCGGCGGTCTCTCCAGTGCTGGAGCCATAGCGCTTGATGGCGCGCTTCTCCCGGTCTGCTCCGACTTCCGGTATCTTGGTTCACTTGTGCAAAGCGATGGTGAAGTAGACCGGACTGTTAAGCACAGAATTAACAGTGGATGGATGAAATGGCGGCAGGTCACGGGAACAATCTGCAACTCCCGCATTCCCCTTAAACTCAAGCGGAAAATTTATAAAACAATGGTTAGACCTGCTGTCTTGTATGGATCAGAATGTTGGGCCATAAAAAGAATGAATGAAAGGCAATTGCATGCAGCCGAGATGAGAATGCTAAGAGGGATGTGTGGTATTACGCGAATGGATAGAATAAGAAATGAGTATGTAAGAGGAAGTCTGAAAGTGACACCGGTGACTGAAAAGTTGTGTGGAAATCGGTTGTCATGGTATGGGCATGTGATGCGGAGGAATGAGGAAAATGTCGTCAGGAAAGTGTTGAGTATGAACGTGGAGGGCTATACGAGTAAGGGAAGACCAAAGAAACGATGGGTGGACTGTGTGAAAGATGATATGGCCAGAAAGGGAGTGACTACCGAGATGACGACTAATAGAGAAGCATGGAAGAAAAAGACATGTTGCGCCGACCCCAAATAAATTGGGACAAGGGCAGGAGAATGATGATGAGGAAATGTTTTGATTGAGTCATAAACGTGGCATTTTTACTTTTAGAAAGCTAATACGAAGTACAATAATTTAAAGTAATAAAAAATGTAGGCAATACGGCGTTTTATTGAGAAATTTTACAATTATTTTAAAAGTTGATGGAAAAAATACCAGATTTTTGTCAAAAAAAAAAAAAAACACCTTAATTCTCAACTGGGGGCAGTTTTTTATTTAACATTTATTTTTATGAGGACGCCCTGTTATTGCCAATCATAACTGAGTTTGTTTCATCGTGATAGATCGTTTAGTTTAAAAGTTATACCGTTTTATTTACACAGAGGTCACAGCAGCGAAAAAGAATTGAAAAAAATGCTATAAAAAGTTTAATTTATTTTCTTGTCAACTGCGTGTCGAATGACAGACGGATGAATTTATCCCAAGAACAAACTTAACATTGTAGTTGAAAAACATGTTCATACATTCCAACTTCAAATGTAAGTTTGTACGCACAATATTTACCATGTGATTAAGACCACAGACTTGTAATCAACTTTCCTGTAGTCTATAAATATAGAACAATTTTCTGTTTTTTATGGAAATGGAGGGGGGGGGGGGGGAATGGTAAATTTTCGTCTATTTTCTTAAATAACTTTAAAACAATTTATTTGAAAATATAAAAAACCGGCCAAGAGCGTGTCGGGCCACGCCTCAGTGTAGGGTTCCATAGTTTCCCGTCCGTCACAATAAGTGCTCCCACTTATGAGTTTAAAGGTGGGTATCCATTATGTTCGCGCTCCAGCAGCGCTCCGCGCTCTTGCAACTGCTCCCGGTAGTGGGTACGTGCGCGAACACGGAGCGTGCAACAAAATGAAAAATGAATTCAAAATGATTTTTCTAGAAAGTCCTTATGAAGTTCTACTTTTCAGACTTTTTTCATATTTTTTAAACTTATGGTTCAAAAGTTAGAGGGGGGACACATTGTTTTTTACTTTTGGAGCGATTATTTCCGAAATTATTGACATTATCAAAAAATGATTTTAGTAAACCCCTATTCATTTTTAAATACCTTTCCAACAATATATCACACGTTAGAGTTGAATTTAAAAAAAAAAAATCACTTCCCACTTTACATATAGGGGGGCTACCCTAATAAAACATTTTTTTCCAATTTTTATTTTACCACTTTGTCGGCGTAATTGATATACATATTGGTACCAAATTTCAGCTTTCTAGTGCTAACGGTCACAGAGATTAAGCGAGGACGGACAGACGGACGGACAGACAGACATGGCGAAACTATAAGGGTTCCTAGTTGACTACGGAACCCTAAAAAAGCTATATGAGAAAAGAGGGAGTTGTCAATTTTCGTCTATTTTTTTTACATTTATTTCGAAAATATAAAAAATAAAATACTTTCATATGTGTACCAAATTTCTACTAAATCGGTCCATTAGATTAGGAGCTAATTGGCTGTGATAGACGGACGGAGACAGACACATGAGTGATCCTATAAATGTTCTAATTTTTGCTTTTGAAGAACGGAACCCTAAAAAGATAAGTTCAAAGTTGAGAGGCAAAATGGGAGAGATGGCAACAAAAATGGCGACTAAACTGCAAAAAATATTTTTTCCTTTTGCTACAACTGCCAGTATCCTAGAACAAGTTTCTTTGGAAACTTGGTGGACTTGTTTTTTCTTTTGTATTCTTAGGCAATAATGTTGGCGCTAATGGAACGTTCGCGAACGTATAAGTTGCTGCCTGTGGTAACAAAACCAGTAGGTATATGCTAACCTGTTATTCTATTGAATCTCCGTCCGCCAGCTCAAGGTAAAAGTATTACCACCAACGTGCGTTCGAATGTACAGCTCGTTCTGTACACCAACATCTTCTCCCAGACTTTTGGCAACTAGCTTGTGGCCCAGGAGCATGAAAATAGCTTCCTCGGGCGGCCATCCTTGCATGGAGGTACGTCCGATGCATCCTGCATCCTAATTGCGTAGCACACCATCAATCGAAATCTGAATCATTTTGTAGCAAATTGCTAATCCATTGTTTCATATGTTCGAAAAATTTGTCTGCTCGCCAACGTAAATAACGCAATGAATGTTGTTGAACTGTCAAAACGAAAGCGATTCCGATTGATAGCGTGTTACGTAATTGCCGCGCAGAACAGCACGTTATCACTATCCTGACTGGTTAAAATGCTATTTATTATTCGATACTAGTTTTAGGCCAAAATCAAAACGATTAATTAGCAATCTAGATACGAATATAAACAGGGTTATTGGTTATATGTCGGCAATCCATTAAGGAGATGTAGGAGTGGTCATTTGCAACCAAATCACCCCTTATGACTCCTATGTAAATGTCAACCATTTTTCCAGAAATATAATAGATCATTTTAGTCAAAAAACCTGCTCAAAATTTTGAAAATTGTAACGGTTTGTAGATCTGATTTAAGAACTATTAAAGATAATTGTCTTTTTATGGACGATTATTATAAAGGTATTGAAGTGCCTTGGTTTTTTTTTAATTATTTTTCAAAGTTTGTTACCGGAGACATCTTCAGAAAAATGTAAAATGTCAAATTACTCGAAACTGGTCGACAATAGGGGTCATATATATTTGGTTGCAAATGACCTCTCCTACATCACCTAAATGGATTGCCGACATATTACAATAACCCTGTATATGAGTGTCTGCCGTCTGCCATCTCTTACCTCCAAAACCCAATATTTAGGTGAGTCAAAGCTTTGGAAAATGACCATCATCATTATCTAGCCTAACCTAACCTAACCTTTTCCCAATTATAAATAAACCATTCTAAAAATGAACGCCCTTCCACAGCGGTTACGCTCACATGCAAATAAGGTGTATAGACGCAATACACATACGTAATTGGTCTTTGTCATTGGTTGCTCAGTCACCAGCGAGACATGAAAAAAGGACCACGCGTCGATTTCACCGCAAAAGTACGGTCAACAACATGTCAACGAAAAAGCACCGTCACGGTCAAGTATTTTTTTTGTTTCAAATTACAAAAAATCACAGATTTTTTTAAGCAAACGGTACCTACCCGACTTGCCCAAACGCCAAACAACCGGATTTGTCAGCCATCTAGTGTATAAATGAAACGAACACACGACAGAGCGAATGTGTCGTTCCATACAAAGCGCCCTACACCCTATCTACCTACCTAGACTGATCGCACGATTGGTTGACCTCTAAGTGCGGCGACGAGTCCATGTCTATAGTAAAGTCGCCGCACGCACACAAGTAAAGCATTGCAATAAGTATTTCCTTTCACACTTTGAAATAATTACATTTTGTGGAGGGGCGTTCATTTTTAGAATGGTTTATCTATACCTATGCTTGGCTCGGCTTGCAGTCTATCCGAATGCAGCTATTACCAGTATTTTATACTTAATAGAACGACTGCATATCTGACCTCCGATATACTCATACTGGGTCACACGGTACCCTTTGGTTAAGACTGTCCGACTTCCGAGTTTCTGACTACTAACGACTTCAACTGTGATTTACGAATCACAACCGAAACAACGTGTTTTTTGAGTTTCGGAGGTAAAACTGCCTACTAGTCATCTAAATTAGATATTTTGTACTAGGTGTTATTTTTGGGGCAGTCAACATTGTCTAGGTAAATCGATTCCAGGAACTTCCGCGCTTAACTGGCGAAATGTCGGTGTAAAACTCTGCCTAACTCTTCGGGGATTACAGGCGTGATGTTTGTTATTAGAAAAACCGGGTAAACTATATCAGGACCCGTTGCACGAATTCCATGTCAAATACGCAATGACGCGTAAAGGTAGGCGGGGATCAACTAAGATTTGAGGTCTGATCTCCGAAGCGTGACCCGATTGAGAGCCGAACACGTCTCGTTTGTCGAGTTAGATGAAAATAGATTCCAAGATATTATCGAGAACTTGGATTAAAATGTGAAGGTGGTGGCAGTATACCTCTAAGAATGTTGCGAACTTTGGAAATATAAGTAAGGTGAGCTTTTTGCAAGCATCAGAGTTAAATATACATCACTTCACACTTTAGAAAAAAGTAGTTTTCAATACATACGTATCCAAGTAAGTAAGTGTAAATAGTGGCAACCTATTAAGAGGTCATTGTAATCATCGTGATGAACAACTTTTACTATGGGACCAAACCTAAAATCGCGAAAAAAATCAGGTGTTCAGTACATTTTGACAAATTATGCGAACATAAATTTACTGAACAGTTGATTTTTTTTTTGCGATTTTGTTTGGTCCCATAGTAAAAGTTTTTCATAACGATGAATACAATGACCCCTTAAAATGTTGCTACTGTTTATACATACACCCTGTATATTACTCAACAACTTTTTATTACTTCTTCAGGAAAACAGGTTTCCTCAAACACCACAATAAAAAAGTTGTTGACAAAGCGCCTTAGGCATAATATTGTAGTTTATGACGACCACTAAAATCCTTTTAGCCGAATTGTCTCACTAATCCCTATTTATTGCGCGAAACGCTTCCTTAGTAAAATACACGTTAGGGTGAAGTAGATAATGGAAGCTGTGAGAACGTGATACAACTTATTTCTTTACTAGCAACCTGCCCCTGCATCGCACGGTGCAGTGTATCGATGTGGCGACATGTCAAAAGATCGAGATTTTTGGACTATACTTATTTATGTTAACGCAAGAATGGGGACGGAGTCGTGGGCAGAAGCTAGTTGCAATATATACCGTACAACGGGGCTATTTGAGTTTTTTTCGAACAAAGATTTCGAACAAAAATATCGATAACTTTCGGTTGGTGTATGTTAGGATTTATTTCATAAATTCTAGCAACACATTAATGGTTTATGTCATATGGTCACCTATCAGTGCCAGTTTAGTTCCAAAGGACATGTCTGGTGGAGCCGAAGACATAGAATGTTATAGACAAATGAATATCTTTGACCGACGAATTACACCGATCGCGTGTAAAGAAATGAATATAAATGAACGATGAGATTATTTGTTTAACGGCGCGTGCCACGTTTTTCAAGGTTAGCACATTACTTTGCTAAACAAAATTTGACAGTTACTTAGCGTGCAGCTAGCTAAGACGACAGTATTCCTATGAAATACAGTTTTTAAGTGCTATAGGTTAATTAATGTATGTTACATTTTGTTGTGAACAATTTAAACTTAGTATTTCAACGTAATGTGGAACAGGATAGTGGAACGAAAATGCAAGACTTGTCTTTTCATTCGAAGTATACCAATCTTTGTTAGTTAGTAGGCTTTCAATAATATTTTATTGTGTTCATACATTGTGTATAATGTACCTATAGACGTATGAGGAACGAGGTGTAAAGTTCACTCATCCTCCATAGAAAAGGGAGGATCCTCCCACCAGACGGGTATTGTGTCTGATGGGCTACTGCCTGACGATTGTTTTTTTTTATAAATAGCACCTCGTAGTTGGCCTAGAGAGGCCGTGACTACTTAACCGGTCAATCCTGTGGCTGCCTTAAGCGAACTCAAAACCTCCAGCCAGGACCTGACGATTGATGTCGGGATGTTGTATATACAGTGTTATAGGTAAAACACCAGAAACGTCTTACCCCCCCTCCTCCCCTCTTATGACCCCTTAAGAGGTTGTTGGTGTTTTACCAATAACCATGTATACTAGTCACGCGGTAAACTCTGATTGCGCAATGCAGGATTTTGCGTGACGTCAGTGTGATGCGTAGTAGCATGTGGCGAGGTAGATACCGCCACATACCCTAGACGTTAATTCATCAATAATAAAAGATTTATCAAAAATCCAATGATGCTGTTTTAGTTTTCATCAAAATCAAGCCCGCAATCAAGCATCTCCTTTGAGTGCTTTTCGCTATTCGTCATAGTTCCGAATTTGGCCATCCACGCCTACTTGAAAAAATCATCCTGTATAAACTCACGCCTTCTTCCCATGAGGGTAGTCAGAAACAACAGCAGGATATCTGCTACGATCCTATCCTGCCATACTCCTTTAGCTTCATTTTACTAAATTTTAAAAGAAAATTATTGAAAGTCACTCATGACTATTAATTAGTAAAGAGCCTGTTCACACGTTACTTTATGTCACTGGTAGCTATGTATTTTTGCTCTACTAACGACTGGTTACTGTAATGGTCCTGGTACTGGTTACTGGTCTTAATTTTCAGTCCCTGATACAATGACAAAGTTAATGAGCGAGTGTTTTTTACTGGCGCGTACTTTGGGGTGTAAATTATTATGATTTTTACGAGGACAACGGAACAGCAAAATGTGTTGCTTGCTATTATTATTTATTTAATTAAATTATGTTTTCCAATTGCTTCGTTTAAAAAAGATTTGTTTTGAAGAAACAGTGGTGTTTTCGTAAACAACTCGAAGTAAGGATTTATATCTCAACAAAATGTACAGGAAACAGACACTTTGTCGCAAGATCTTTGTCTGGTTTTTCCTTATGGTTCACTATTTTGCCTTGGAGTAATTTTTTTAGTTTGCTTTTGTTTATTGAAAATAACGTGGGTTAACTTTGACCTCCATGAAACGATATTGCAATAAGCTTACCTATTAGAATCACTTTTACACCTTTGAGAAGAAATTATATAAAATAATATATATCCGCTAATTACACATGGGATGAAATTCATCCCATTTTTTTATTTAAGTAGTGATTCGTGGGAGTAAAGTCACCCCACGCAAATCTGCTTTTGGTTTGAACCTTGTTCCACCACTATTAAGGAGTCCTTTCTAATTCTACATTACTATAAAGCCGTACTCACTAGCATTCTAAGAAACATTCAACGGTCACAAAATTCCAAGAAGCTACGATGCAAATCGGTTTTGTTTACAAGATTACCGCGGGTGGGGCGCTCAACGGATTTCCCCGCGCGCGGGTGAGCACAGCGGTTCAGCACAGCGGATAAAAGCTAAATGAAATGAAATTGTTTATACTTTAATCAGGATAGGTATCGGAATCACTTTTACACGTCATATTAAAATAAAATATTAAAAAAATAGGCCAAATGTGTGTCGGATCACGCACAATGAAGGTTTCCGTAGTTGGGATGAATTTATCCTAAGAAAAAACTTAACATTGTAGTTGAAAAGCATGTTCTCCCATAAATTCCAACTGCAAATGTATGTTTGTAAGCACACTATTGAGAGATGTACCGTGTAATTTTAAGACCACAGAATTTTTATACATTTTCCGGTTATTTTTAAATATAGAACTACTTTTTGTATTTTTTGCAAAATTTTAGGCTTAGTAGTTTCGGAGAAAAGAGGGTTGTTGTCAATTTTCGTCTATTTTTTACATTTATTTCGAAATTATAAAAAATAAAATACTTGCGACCCTCACAGTATGCCCTTTCATTTGACATGGCACACAGTACAGTTTGCAAAACTTCTTTTTTTTAATTTCTTATTTGCCCGACAAAAGTTACTCCCATATTCAAAATTAATTTATTTACGTTACCCGTCCGTATTTGGACACAAAAATTCATTTGTGTACCAAACTACTTAATCGGTCCATTAGATTCGGAGCTATTTAGCTGTAACTGACGGACGGACAGATAGACAGACAGACAGACACACGAGTGATCCTATAAGGGTTCCGTTTTTCGTTTAACCCTAAAGATAACCTAGATGGAGTCGACATTTCCTATCTGAATACCCCTGAAAAGAAAGAAAGTATATATGTTGTTTAAAAATCGTAACAAACAAATAGACCTTTGAGAAGAAATTACTTTTAAAAGTTAAATGAAATGAAATTACACGTCATATTAAAACATATATTAAAAAATAAGCTAGATGAAGTCGACGTTTCGTATCTGACTACCCCTGAAATGAAAGAAGCTATTAGATATATGTTTACCGGACCAATCATAGCAAACTGATAGACTATCCGGCTTCCATAAAATAACAAAATTATATTTTTAAGTACTTGGGATTGAATTTGTCCCAAAATTGCATGAAATAAAACGTTCAAAACTATGTCAACATAAAAACAAAGGAAAGCTGAGTTGTAAAATAAAAAAGAACTACAAAAACATTCCTGATAGAATACTATTTCCGTATTCCACACGATACTCTAAAAACCGAACACTGACAGACTTTAAAACCGAAAAAATGGCTACTCGAGTGGTCGCCGTCGGTAGTTCCAAATCTTTTTATTGCTCGACGCTTTGTCAAGCGGTGCTTACACGTTCCTGGTGATACGCTCCGCAGTTTACCCACTGAATAAAGAAGAAGTTATCCGTTAGTAAAACATCAAGGGTACATATTTCAGAAGACCTCTCTTTTGTGACTGCGTCATTGGGTCTAGAAGTCTGTTGAGAATTAGGTGCTGGGTTCGATTCCCAGATCGACCAAAATGTTGTTGGGTTTTCCATTAGGAATTTCTCAGTAATAAACCGGAGTCTGGACTTGTGCCTGGTTGATAGCAATAGCACAGTCTAAAAATCATACAGTCGTCCGACGAAGACGTCTAGACAGGGCAATCGTGCGGGGTGTGAGGGGCGAGACGTAGGTAAGCCGATCCCGAACTGCGAACAAAACGATGTTAGTAGTTCGGGATACGTCATTCAGGGCCGACAAGTGTTTATTTTTTATTTAAAATGGTGCATGCAAAGTGTGCTGTGAGTGATTGCAAGTCTTCATCTTACATAAATAAAGATCTGCGGTTTCATCAGCTTCCACGCACAGAAGTAAGGTAAATAAATCTGTTTTGTTATTGTAGAGTACATAAATAATTTTATTTGTAATGTCGTGCCACGTTGATAACGCTAATAAAATGGTCGACCGGCGCACGGTAAAAAAAAATGTTAATAGGTTATCGCACACGGCTTCCATCTGTTTGGAAATCCTACTAATATTATAAATGTGAAAGTGTTTGTTTGTATGTTCCGTGTCAAGATGGTGGACTTTTTTATTATTTACTAAGGGTGAATTTCGAGATGGTAGACCTAATTTTTTATAGTATGATATGGGTGTCAACTTTGAGTCTAATTGGGGTGCTTGTTACGAAAAAGCCATCCTTTTAGAAATCCAAGATGGCGGACGTCATTTTTTTTTATAATTTGATATGGGTGTCAATTTTGAGTATAATTGGGGTGCTTATTAGGAAAAAGCCTTTTTGAAATCCAAGATGGCGGACGTCATTTTGTTATAATAAGATATGGGTGTCAATTTTGAGTATAATTGGGGTGCTTGTTACGAAAAAGTCATCCTTTTTGAAATCCAAGATGGCGGACGTCATTTTGTTATAATTTGATATGGGTGTCAATTTTGAGTATAATTGGGGTGTTTGTTACGAAAAAGAAAAGCCATCCTTTTTGAAATCCAAGATGGCGGACGTCATTTTGTTAGAATTGGATGTGGGTGTCAATTTTGAGTATAATTGGGGTGCTTGTTACGAAAAAGCCATCCGTTTTGAAATCCAAGATGGCGGACAACGTATTTCTTTTATAATTTGATATGGGTGTCAATTTTGAGTATAATTGGGATGCTTGTTACGAAAAACCCTCTTTTTTGAAATCCAAGATGGTGGACGTAATTTTTTTATAATCTGATATGGGTGTCACTTTTGTGTTTAATTAGGGTACTGGTTACGAAAACGCCATCTAAATAACTTAAATCTGTCCCGAGTTGGTCCTGTAGTAAAAGTTGTTCAGTTTGGTGGTCTGGCAAATTCTTTCGTATGTATATGTATGTACTATGTATGTTCCCTTATTGTTAGAATGTAATTATTAAATTGTATTTTATTTTAACATTTCATTAAAAAATTGTTTTCATTATTATATCAATGTGTAATATTGTTTTATTATAATACAACTATCAATATTGATCTGCAATAAATAAATAATTTTGTAAATATTGTTTATTTGTGACAACCCTGGCCAATTTTACACAAGATCAAAGGCGTCGTCCTACTGTATGATTTTTATACTGTGGCAATACGGCTGCCCCATTTCAAAACCTAGTAAGGGACACTTTTTACAAAAATCGTTTTATTGCATAATCTTGCTAACCTAGTAAGTCTCTACCAAATACAAAAACATAGCGTTAAAAACTCACAAAAAAAACAGATATATTTAAGCATCGAAACCTAGTGTGCCCCATTCACTGCCCCGTGACCACTTTACGTTTTTGCGCTCTCCTATAAAATTTCGTTTTAAGTCCTTACTAGGTTTTGATATGGGGCAGCCGAATAGGCTCCTTTCTAATAATAATAATCGTTTATTTTGGAACAAAAACCGATACAATCATAAACATACGAGTAGTTAAACGATGATAACTGCAAAAGTTAGTAACTGTGGCGCAGCTATCAACGCCCGGCTCCTAGTGAGAGGATCCCTTCTAAGTATTAAATGGGACTTAAACATAACTGGCGAAATGTGTTTATTCGCTTCTGCCTAACCCTTCGGAGAAAACATTCGTAGTTATGCACTCTTTTTTAACCGACTTCAAAAAAAGGAGGTGGTTCTCAGTTCATTGGAATCTTTTATTTGTTTTATGTATGTTCCCCGATTACTCGAAGATGGCTGGACCGATTTGGAAAATTCTTTTTTTGTTTGAAAGGGTATACTTTTTAATTATAATCTGATTATGGGATCCTGGAGAAGTCGACGGAACTCTTCAAATATTATAGGCACACCTATAGCAATTTGGGTATTTTTATATTTATTGTTTTTGTTGATTAGTGTTAATAATTAAGTTACAAAAACCTAACCTAACTAAAACTATTAAAAAACTAAAATATGGCGTCGAAAAATTCATCCGCATCGCTGTCGACTGGTAATGTACCCAAGAGACTGGCAGCATTGCCACGTTTAATAGCAATGCTTAGCCCCTGACCAAGATAAAAGCCTGCCCTTGGGTAACGGGAAGTGTCAACCAGCCGTTTATAGATTGCCATTTCGTTGAACAAACCATGAGCACTCGGACCCCACGGCCCGAAGGTTTCAACCAGCTCGAAAATATGCCAGAAAGATGGGATGGCGCAAGAGTATCGACACACGTTGCATCCCACACTAAAGGTCTACGCACCTTCCATGGAAATAAAGACATGCCGTCCGGTCTCTTGCCATCGTCGCGTCCCAAGCCATTAGGTTCTAATACAGCTGGAACTGCGATGATGACAAGGGCTCGTCGGATGATGTCTATAATGTTTGCGTGCTGCGCTAAGCGACCCACACTCCGGCTGCAAGACAGGCCGTGGTGTCCGAGGCTGTTGACAACTTCACCACAGTGACAACGATGAGGAGAACAACAGGGAGCTCCTAGTCGCAGGGAAGCGGGGAGGCGGAAAGTAGTGTCGTCGAACAACGTGCCTATGTTCGACGATGGTAGTACATGGAGCCACCGACCCGATTCCCACTTACCCACAGCCAGAAGGCGAGCACGCTCAGCAGTAGTAGCAGACGTATCAAGTAAATTGTTCTGTACTACTCAGCAGAGCGGCTCATCCCACCGTCTCTGGGAAGATGGGTTGTCGGGTAGGTCTGAATTCATCTTCGGTGAAACAAGGCACGGCAAAATTAACCAGTGTTTTCCTGATTAATTTCTCAGTGCCAAGGACCGAGGATATGAAAGCCGGTAAACTAATACTAGAAAATTTGCGGACGCCGCAGTCTCGCTTAAGGATGGGAAGAGTAGCTTGTGCCAAGCTACCATCCATGGCCGTCTGTCTGTCAGTCTGTCACCAGGCTGTATCTCATGAACCGTAATAGTTAGACAATTGAAAATTTCACAGATGATGTATTTCTATTGCCGCTATAACAGCAAATACTAAAAAACAGAATAAAATATTTTTTTTCTAAGGGGGCTCTCATACAACAAACGTGATTTTTTTGCCGTTTTTATAGAAAATGGTACGGAACACTTCGTGCGCGAGTGTGACTCGCACTTGGCCTGTTTTTTTGGTTTCTGCTAGCAAGATGTCCCTAATAACCGAATTGAAGGCATTCTTTATGTCCACCTTCAGGATGATCTCTCCTTTCCCAGATTTTAGCTAGGTCAATACTAGGTTGATCAAAAAGTAATGATAAAAAAATAAAACTAGTCAAATGAATAACTATTCAATATGAATAACTATTTAAATGAATGTACCTCCCGCGAATTGTGGTCAACCGATTATCATTACTATTTGATCAGCCCTTGTATTTGTAGTTATATTAAATAGGGCCCTGTTGCCGTTTATCCTAATTCCTGAACTTATTCTATATTTAGGGGGTAATCTGAGACAATTACTCGTTCTACAAAACAACATAATTATTTAAATAACATTCATAAATTTCATTTACACTTCACTTAACGATTAACCCACAAAACTTTACTAACATTTCAGGAAACATGATTAGTTTGTTTCAAAATCTCATCCTGTCTCATCTCATCTCAGTAATTAAACTGGATCCCAAATTCCCACTAAAACAGCAATACCTACACTACACATAATTTTATTTGAATGGTTTATATTGGACTTGTTCAAATGGTCATTGACACGTTTCAGGAAACGACTTCAGCTTTAATTAAGATTGAAAACGCTTTACGTGCATCATAGTACGATCTGCGACTAAAGCTCTGTTTGTCCTGAGTGTCTGTTTAGACAGATAGACTAGAACATTGTGCAATATCATTTCATTCTGCCTAGCCTTTTCCCAACTATGTTGGGGTCGGCTTCCAGTCTAACCGGAAGCTGCTGAATACCAGTATTTTACATGGAGCGACTGCCTATCTGACCTCCACAACCCAGTTACTGGGTAATACGATACCCCTTGGTAAGACTGGTTGTCAGACTTTCGGGCTTCTGACGACCCGTAACGACTGTCAAAGATCCTCGAATGATAGCCGGGCCAACGGTTTAACGTGCTTTCCGAGGCACGGAGGAGTCTCGGTATGAAAAGATGGTCACCCATCCACGGACATACCCCGGCAAGCGTAGCTTAACCTGATGGATCGACCCGTGCGGCTGTTATTACTTAGCCACGAGCTCCATAATGAGTAAAGAGCACAAATAATCGACGAAAAACGCTACCAAAAGTGTGTTATACTATTATTTCAAGTAACTTGCAACTAATTTATTTTAGGACTTGGCAGTAACCAGAGCGCAGCATTGTGCTTATGGTTTGTAACCATACAGGTTCAGTCACGCAACGATCTCAACGGGTGCGTCTCATATCATATAAAGTTATTTCGTATATTTTCATTTCAATAACGTTCACAAGATGTAATACACTTGAGATACCAAGTGTTGAAATAATTTCGTTACATATATGCACTCTAAAACCTATTTTATATAACGTTATTGGATATAACGTTTATTTAATCGAAAATCATTAGTTCTATCGTTTAAAATATATTTTTCACAAAGAAATTCGCTGCAAAACTGACTCCACGTAGTCTTTTATGCCCTACCCCTAGAGTGTAATTTAAGCCCGCGTAGGCGCGGTGGGGCGAGGCGGCACGTGAGCTGAGGAGTAGGAGGCTTTATAGGCCGCCGCCGTGGCTGAGGCTGGCCGGCGAAGCCGAAGCCGAAGCTGCGGTGGTGAGCGTCAAAACCCTCTGCGACGATAAGTTCGCATGGGACCACCGGAGCCCCGCAGCGCCGGAGCTGTGGCAGAAACCATGCCTGCTGCATGTTGCATGCCGCATGCTTGCATACTACATGCTTGCTACATGTTGTAAGCTGCATGCTTGCTGCTTGCTTGGTGCATGCTTGCTGCCTGCTTGCTGCATGTTTGCTACATGATTTCTGCATGCTTGCTTGCTGCATGCATGGAGTATGCTTGTTTGCATGTTTTATCTTTGTTTCATGTGACGAGTTGACGCTATGGTTTCTGTTGACATAATTAATGTTTTTAATTACTAGATTTTAACTACGCCTTTTTGTCATATTAGACTAGATAAGTTTTATGTCTTTTGAGTCGTATATCAACCTACCAATACCTATATCAATCGTTTATTATATTAACTAATCATTAAATCAAATAAAATTATAGGTTCAGTTGTTATATCTTGTAAATATTAGAGATTTTGTAATTATATCATATATTACTTACCCGATCTCAACTTTACAATTAATGTAAAAGCTCATGTTCCTGACAACATTTCGTTTCTTCATCCTGAAAGGAAGATTGTTTTTCAGCGTTATCACCACAAACGTCGGATTTAAAATTGGCCGATCTGTCATTTAACACTCCAAACAAAATCGATATTTTGCTAGGAGTAGAAGTGTATTGTCAGGTTTTAATGGAAGGTGTAATCAAAGGCCTGCCTGGGTTTCCTTTAGCTCAAAATACAAAGCTGGGATGGATATCCTCTCTGGTTACATACACTCACCACTAACCAAGGTTCTCTGCAACAAAATAAAATCTTAAACATGCACACTCTGATACTAAATCTGATGATCTGTCAACAAAGTTCAAGGAGAAAGAGGAATCTTCTGGCAACAAAAGCTTTTATCAGAAGAAGAGCAGTCATGTATGTGAAGGCTTGTTTAGAGAAACTGTTAGATGAGATTTAGCATGCCTAATTACACTTTAAATTACATACAGATAGATCATCAGATGAACAAACTTCTCAGTCGCGGGAGTTTTATGCTTCAGAAGTGGTCTTGTTCTAACAATGTTTTATTTTGAGAAGTTGACAAAATCGATCGTCAAAACGATTGATCAATTCGATAGTCACTGGTCTCATTTCAAGTCCGATGAGAACCTAGAAGATTGCATATAGCAGAACGTAAGCTCTACCTCACTTTATTTTCTTGTAGCCACTTAAAGCCTTTTTTCCATACTTCAATTTCGGTAAAGGAGAAAAGAAAAAGAAAAGGGTTTACGACATAAAATCTGAAGCCATTGACATAATTTCAAGTTTTAAGTTTATAAAGAATAATTAGAGGGATTTATTTATTGTAGAAGGTTTCTCAATATGACAAATAGAGAAAACACTCAAACTACAAGTTGGCTAACATCTGAGGAAACAAATGATTCTGTAAATGTGATGATGAAACTCACCTGTATCCAATTATGTCATACGGACGGTTTCCTAAAAAAAATAGAGAGACAAGGTTTAGAAATAAAAGTAGTAAACATACCGCGCTTAATCCATGTCTTGATGGCGGCGGCATCCTTAGAATTAGTGGGCAATTAATATAATTATAATTACAGGAGGCTAACGTTGTAGAAGAAATGAAGCAACCAAAATACTGATTCCTTGTAAATTACAATTCCTTGCAAATCTGATTGTTGCAGATGGCCATGAGCGTACTACGAGTATTCATGGTGGTCCTCAGTATAATATTATGAAATCGAAAAGTTTCATTAGGCAACATGTTCGCAAATGCGTTGTTTGTGGGCGTTATTCAGATAAAACAAATCAACAGTTGATGGGAAAATGCCATCAGCTGGTGTCACTGCTTGCCGCCCTTTTCATCAGAGCGGTGTTGATTACGTAGGAGCTATCGAGGCTAGAACCATAAAGGGACGTGGTTATCACTCCACCAAGGGCTACATTAACAAATATTCAAAGGCTACCTACAGCATGAATGAATGCATGAATGTTATGAAATGTAGTTAACAGTAACATTAAGTTAGATTTTTTATATTATTTTATTGTTGTTGGTAGTAGCTACATTCTGTCATGGTGGGCGGGTTAGTTGTTAAGTAACTCTGTGTGTTATTTTATGGACACTGTCCATGGTGGGCGGAATGTTAAAAGGTCAACATCAAACTGTCATATTTTGAATTTAGTTCCTTCAGCCTCGATAGATGGTATTGTATATATATATTTTTTTTTTTGCTAAATTGCGGTGTTAAGTTTCTCCGTGATTTCATGACTCCCTTGTATATTGTAAATGAATGAGATGGAAACGATTACATACAATCTTGGGCCTGAATGCAACGAGAATAAAGAGTTGTGAATGAATAAATTCCAACTTATCAGTCCTTCGCTGAAAATTCTGTAAATTTTGACGATCTGAGAGCTGTGTTATTGGAGGTTCAGTAAAAGTAAGGTTATGTTGCAATCTTTAACTAACAATTGGTTCCTGAAGTGCAAAAGATGAACGAAAAAAGATGTTCTTTAAACACTAATGTTTATTATATTTATTGAAGAATGTTTGAAAAAATCAGGATGCAAGTAGCTGGTTAGATGAGGTTATAATCTACTTACAGACTGAGCTGTTGCAAGCCATTGCCGAATCACTGACAGATTGTTTCACCGTCTAAAGGTCGTTAGGCTAGTGAATTGCAGTGACTAGTTGCTATTTAAGTTGAATTGCGGGATTTCGCACAGCGATCCATAGTCTCAACAATATCCAATCCACAAGGCGGCGGTAAATTCCAAAAAAAAAAAACAATTCCAAGTCAAATGTGTGGGCGATCGTCGGAGCATAGCGTGAAAGCAAGGATCATACAAGATAGGCATGGTAAGAATCCGTAAAAAACAAAGCAGTGGTCGTTGAAAATGAAAAATAATCGGGAAAAAAAAACACGAAACTAGTGAACAAGCAAGAGCAGTCGGCAATTGTCTAGTGTCAATGTCAGTCAGCCCGTAATGCCAGTGACATAGACTAAAATATGTGTATAAGACTGATTTTAATCGATATGAAATCGATAATAATGTATTGGTATTTCAGTAATTTTAATACGACTTTTTTTACGACGATATTTTTTTAATACGACCGTAATTAAATGCACTTTATTGTATATAAGTATGTTAAATTATTTTGAGTACATTTAATTATTTTGAGTTAATTACCTAGTGCTAGCTAGTGCGAAGGTTTTCTATTTAAAATTGTGTAATCGATTACTCAGTTAATCGATAATCACAAGAAAACTATCTTTCTCATATTTCTCCGTATCCAGATTGAGAATTGAACTGATTTTCGATATTTTAAAATAAAAAAATATGACAAGATTTTTTAGATCATATCTCGAACATCTCTTTTTATCTCGTTCTGAGCTCGGTGTTTTCTTTGGCCAAGCCATAAATACCGTGCAGGCTCCTCACAACTTTTTGGCAATTGTACAGCCCGCTATACCCCAGCAACACAGATCGCGTCGTGTCTAGGTCCAACAAGATTTTTTCCTTTTTCAGTGGCAGTGTACACGAATTCTTGCGTAGGCTCGATGACTTTTCTTAGCGTATACAAGGGGCCTTATAGTAGAATGTTATAAAGCCAACGTCACAATTTTAAACGTACTTTGTTTTTATTGTAGGTTGTTGACATTTTGTTTAAAAAATTTTACATCAACAACTGTATTTTCAAATAAAACGTTCAACACAGGTACTAATTTTCGGTTTTAATTTCCGCGCATTATTTGAGAAAAGTACCATACAAGCCTTAGCCACAACCAGGCATTGATGGATGTACATATGTGTAAAGATAAAGATAAAGATAAAGATATATTTATTGCGTAACTGTGTACATTAAGATGGTATTTATAAACATTACATTTTTAGTTTCAACAGTCTACCCAAGTCGGATATGCAATAGTTTTGATGGAAGTTAGGCATTCACATAAATATTATTTTTTGTCAAAAAACTCATGCAGATTATAAAATACATTGTCAATCAAAAGTTTTTTCAATTTATTTTTAAACATATTTCCATTTAATTGCTTAATGGCTGGCGGTAACTGGTTGTACACACGAATAGCAGTAACATAGGTACTTTTGTAATACATCATATTATTGATAACTGGTAAATTAATGTCATATTTATAATGTTTCCGAATGTTTCTTTTAGAATTTGATTTGAAATTAAAATATTGCATATTGTTTTTAACAAATAAACATAATTCAAGTATAAAAATACCAGTCAGCGTCAGGAAACCCTCCGTTCTGAAGACATCTCTTAATGATTCAGTACTATGCATGTTATATATTGTTCTAAGACATTTTTTCTGGAGAATGAATGTAGATTGTACGTTTGTCGAGTTCCCCCAAACACCATAAGTTAACAGTGGGTACACATTTCCAAAATAAGCATTTCTAGTTACACTTAGATTCGTAGTTTCTGCAAGAACTGACAAGGCGTAACATGCACTAGATATTTTTTTATTAACTTTCTCAATATGTGCCTTCCAGTTTAAGTGTTGGTCTATGGTAACTCCTAAAAAATTTGTATCTTTTACTTCTTCAATCACTGTATCAGAAATGGTTACACTCAATTTACTGTGTTTACTTGTATAACTTCTAAATTGAATTCTTCTCAATTTGGTTTTTAAGGCATTGACTTTTAAATTTATTGATTGCAACCAATCAGTCACCATTATTAATGTTCTATTTATTTCACTTTCGTAAATAATATTATTGGAATATTCATTTGAAATAAATATAGTAGCGTCATCAGCATACATTACACAAAGGTGGTCTATAATATTCGGAAGCTCGTTAATGTACAATAGGAAAAACGGGGGTCCCAATATACTGCCTTGCGGTACGCCTAGTATTACAGTTTCGAATTTAGATTTCACAACCTCCACCATTTTTGTACGTTCATTGTATACATCAATCACAGTGCCCTGCATTCTATTGTTTAAATAATCCTCAATTAAATTAAGAGCTAAACCTCTTATTCCTATTTTTTCTAATTTTTCAAGCAAAATGTCATATTTTACACAGTCAAATGCTTTTGACATATCAATGAAAAGAGCAGCACACTGTTTTTTATCATTGATTTTATCCCAAATAGTATTGAATAGTTTGTATATTGCCAATGATGTAGTTTTATTCTTTTGAAATCCAAATTGGTTAGCATTTAGAATGTTTTTTGCAGTTAAGAACTTTGTGATTCTAGCATAAATAACCTTTTCAAATATCTTCGAGAAATTTGGCAACAGTGCAATTGGTCTATAGTTATTAATGTCGTGCCGTGATCCTTTTTTATAAATTGGCTTTATGAGGGCTATCTTTAAGGTGTCGGGAAATTTACCCGTTTCTAACATAAGGTTTATGATATGTACCAGTGGATCAACAATAAATGGGATGCTTTCTTTTATAACTTTAATAGGTATATTATCGTGTCCGCAACTAGTTTTATTTTTTAATTTTTGAACTATATTTATTATTTCGCTTCTGTCTACTGGATAGAAGAAGATCCTGTTTGAGTTAGAAGTTGATTGTGATTTGTTTGTGAGCGGACTATCCGCTGTCGTAGTGCTGATATTTTGGTTTATATAAAAATTGTTAAAAGTATTGGCCAATTTATTCGGAGATTTAATAACATTGTCATTATGCAGGATGTAGTCTATAGTGGGTTGAAGAACATTTGTAGTTTGGGTTTGTCGTTTTATTAATGCCCATGTTGCCTTAGTTTTATTAGAACTGGAAGAGATGAATTTCGCATTAGAGTTTTTTCTTGATTGTTTTATAACACGCTTCAAGATTTTGCAACACTGTACATATTTCTTTTTATGTTCTTTAGACGTACTACGTTTTGTTTGTAGGTACATTTTTCTTTTGTTTTTACTAGAAATTACGATGCCTTTAGTTTTCCAAGATGTATCTTTTTTATAATGCATTTTTACTTTTTCAATTGGAATACAAATTTCGAATATTAATTTAAATAAGCTGATAAATTCTTCGTAGGCTGTGTTTGCATCCCTATGATGGTACACTTCTTGAAATTTTATTTGAGCCATGTATTTTAAAAATATGTCTATATAATAACTTATGTTACGTCGCATTTTGAACCAGTATTTTTCTCTAAAACTTAAATTACATGGAATTTTTATTGTAGTGTGTGGGTTGCGGGAAGACAATTAAAATGCGAGTGAACGCTACGAGTGCTTTATTACGACTACTGACTTATATCTAATACATCAATGCTTAGGTTAAACATAGGTACTTATACACTACACCACAGGGGTACAAGAAGAAAAAAAAAAAAAAAAAGAAAACATTTTTTTTTTTTTTTACAAATACAAATAGTGATTATGAATTAGTGATATATTTAAAATTTTATTTTGTAATATATTATATTTAAACAGTTATTTTTTAAACAATTTTGTGCGGTTTTTGTGTACAATTTCTGGTTTATTGTTTCTAATAATTTTTACATTGGGTTCCTTATCTTCAATAACAATAAATGGACCATTATACAAAGTATCCAGTTTATTTGCAGTTTCATTTTTTAACAATATTAAATCACCTTTTTCATATCGCACTTGGTTTACGGTTTTATCATACATAGTTTTTCGCATCTGTTTACTTTTTAATAGGTTATTTCGCGCATCTCTGTGTGCTACTTGTAAACGATATCTTAATTCTAAACTATAATTATCTGGGTTATATAAAGGTTCTATACTACTACTTATTCTACTCGGAATCTCACTGGGTTTTCCAAAAACTAATTCATACGGTGCATATTTTGTAGAAGAATGTATAGTGTTATTATTTATTTATTTATTTATTTATTTATTTATAGTTAATTAAAACGGCACAGGTCCAATTACATTAATTAACATAGAATTCTAAAAATTAAAAATAAAATATACATTCAAATATCATACAATACAAAAATTAAATTCATGGATATACAACTAGTGGATAACATAATTAATACTTAATAATTTGAGTAAATGGTTAAAAAAAAAAAAAAAAAATAATAATAATAAAAATAATTAAATACATGACAAACTAACATGTAACAGTGGACACCCTCGCATATTGTCTCTCACAGAACACCAGACAAGCACGCATTACTTTCTTCCATTCATCAGCAAACACATCACATTCAGGGTCGGTCAGGAGGGCGTTTAGCATCCTTAGGGTTCGACATACTGGGGATTCGGCTCTAGCAACAGATCTAGATATCGGTGGTGCGAACAGGTTATGACGGCGGCTTTGACGGTGCCCAATGTATTTGTCGGGCACAAATAGGCGGCAGAAAAGTCCGTGGAGCTCAGGGCAGTCAATACGACCGCTTAGGGTTTTACAGGCAATCGTGAGCTGATCAAAGCCCCTTCTTACCTCCAACGAATTGAAGCCCAATACCCCAAGAAGATAATTCGTTGGGTACATGAATGGGAAGAAATGGTACAGCCTTTGATACAAAAATCTCAGGAAGGTTTTCTGAACTTTCTCAAGCATCAGTGTCTGAGACGCAGTATGTGGATGCCAGACACAGGCGCTGGACTCGAGTTTACTCCGAACCAGAGTGGTGTATAGGAGTTTAATAATACTGGAATTGCGAAAGTCACGAGCGTTCCTCAAGACAAATCCCAGACGCCTGAAGGATTCCTTTGCAAGGGCAGACACGTGGTCTCTAAATGTCAGGCTGCGGTCGAAAGTCACTCCTAAGTCCTTAACGCTGGTGACACGAGTGATCACTGTACCCCCCAAATTATAAACATATTTTATTGGGCTCAACCCTCGACCATAAGTCATAACGCTGCATTTACTAATATTAAACAACAACTTGTTCGCAACGCTCCACTCATAGACGGTATCGATATCTTTTTGTAGGAGTTCGCAATCCACCTCTGTTCTGATCTGCGCAGCTAGTTTTAGATCGTCGGCATATAGTAGACATTTTCCGAATCGAAGCTTACAAATTAGGTCATTGATCATGATCAGAAACAGAGGCGGCCCCAATATGGATCCCTGACTCACGCCCGAGCGAGTGTAATAAGACTTCGACTCAAAGCAGCCATGCCGAACGAACTGTTTGCGATCCCGTAGGTAGTCGGCAAAGAAGTTAAGAAGACCGGATGAGAAGCCCATTGCCCCTAACTTTGCCAAAAGCACATCGTTGTCCACTTTGTCGAACGCCTTCCGGAAATCAAAATACAGAGTATCGACCTGCCTACCGGATTCCAGGCTACTGGATATGAAGTCAACATGAATCAGCAGATTTGAGTTCACGGAGCGACCAGATCGAAAACCATGTTGAGCATCAGAAAGATACATATTGGTTTGTTTACAGATAACAGTGTGAAGTATATGTTCAAACACCTTTGCAATGGTTGATAAAATAGCGATAGGTCTGTGTTCCTCGACAGATATCTTGTCACTGGTTTTAGGGATGGGAGTAACACGTGAAATCTTCCACAGCTCTGGATACACGCCTGACTGAAGAGCTAGATTAAAAACATGACATAAAGGGGCTGCTAATATACTGTTACATCCCTTAACGATATATGCAGGGATGTTGTCTGGGCCAACCGAACTGCAGGGTTTGAGTTTGGAAATACCCGTAACCACGTCAGGAGGGACTAAAACGGGCAGGGGAAAATTACCTCCCTCACTATTCACCGTGTTTGATTTCGGGTCCAATTCTGGTGTGTCCGGCAAAAATACGCTGGAAAAATACTCAGCAAATGCCTCAGCAGCTTTGACACCTGAATAGACCTTGCCATCAAGCACAACGTCTGGCTCAAACCCACCCTTAGATCTCAGGCTTGAAATGTGCTGCCAGAACAGCTTAGGATTTTTGCCTAGGCTGTTTTCCACATTAGAACAATGCAGTCTATATGCCTCCTCGGTTCTCGTTTTTAATTCCGAGCGCAGCGCGCTAAACTGAGCATATGTAGCATCACATCGGAATTGTTTCCATTTATTATGGAGTTTTGATTTACGTCGAGTATCGCTTACGATATCTCTAGTAAACCAGACTGGGTACCGCCTATTACCAGAGGTCCTTCTCGTCTTCTTTGGAATCAAATATATCGTACATTAGTTTATAAAACTTACAAGCAGCGGTGGACGCGTCGTTGCAGCGTAAAACGTCTTGCCATGGAGCAGAGCGAACAAGATCGAACAATAATGTGTAGTCACCTTTACAAAAGTTCCAATCCTTACTACGGTCAATATTGCTAGGGTCAAGCTTTCCATGTACCCTATGCCTTGGGATGGTAACAGCAATATCTAACGGAGGGTGGTACAGATCAATCGGAACCAGTTCCGTACCCTCGACATACTCACAGATTACAGCAGCGCCCTCCCGAGCCAAGACTACATCTAACTTACTGCCACGCATATTCATCACCTCATTCATCTCTACCAGACTACAAAAGCTTAGAAAATAACAATAGTAATTATTAACATTTACTGACGCACTTTTTAGATTAAGGTCGCCTAAAATAATAATAGTTCCCTTCAAACTGTGAATAATGTCCTCGACCTTGCAAAACCACGCCAGGTAATCATCGTCAGTTGCACTAGGTTTGACGTAAACAACACACACATATATATTTAGGCCATAAATTGTGATCTTAGCCCACAAATCTTCGCCGCAGGCCGT
Organism: Dicycla oo; assembly: GCA_948252095.1. Lineage (NCBI taxonomy): Eukaryota > Metazoa > Arthropoda > Insecta > Lepidoptera > Noctuidae > Dicycla > Dicycla oo. The sequence goes on from OX411728.1 coordinate 20,010,296, forward strand.
CTCAAGTTCATGTAGCCTATTCACGGTGACCCCAGGCCGCGCAGCAAGCAGCACACCACCGCCCGTGGTCACTCTGTCTCGTCGAAAAGTACGCCAATCTCCAGCCGATATTTCTGAGTCCTCCACTGAATTGTCCAGGTTTGTTTCGGTCACAGCTATCAAATCATGCTCAGACAGTAATAAGCTTGACCTCCATATGGGTAGCTTGGTTTTGAGCCCACGCACATTCTGGTACAGTAAGCGCAGATAGACGTTGCGATCAGTACAACTACGAGAGGCAGGAGTGGCAAGTGCGCAATAGGGCTTATTGGGTCTCATCGCTTCGGGCACGAAAATTACGGCGCCATGGTTTGACGCAAATATCCTCCGCCCAATTTTCAGGAGCCACAACTTGATCAGCCAATTTTGAGGGCACACCCAGCTTGAAGGATGCGTATTTGCCACGGGATTTGAGGACTTCTACCGTGCAAACATCTGTTCCGCAAATGGTAATTAGGTGATCACGTACCTGACTATCAGATGTGCCTTGCTTAACGTAGAAGAGGTGCAGGTATCTCCATCTTTCAGAGGCTTCTAGATTGGTGGTACCAGGCGCTGCTGTTCCACGCAACACATTACTGAGTGAACGTTGGGAACGTCTGTGTCGAACTTCCGTCCAACCATCTTTTTCTGTGTCGCCCATCGAGATGTCAACAACAGCGGCAGCCACCGGCACGACGACACGGGGTATCGAACAATCCCGCAGATTTGTCTCGGGATTTCCCCGATCAACATCCTCCGTCCCTTTAGACGCGATCTCCAAGGGATCGGTGACCTTTCCGATTACTTTTGGTGTAGCAGCACGACGTTGAGCAACTTCAGTATACGAGCGGGGATATTTTTGTTGCCCATGCTTAATCGCATCCTTCTCACTCGTTTTCACTTGAGGAGTAGCTATGCTAGTTCTAGCCTCGAGCTCCGTTGTGGTTTTTCGGATTGTCGCACATTGGTTTTTAATTACAGAGACATCCTTAACCAAGGCGGATAGCATTTTGTCCTGCTCAGTTTTCCATGCCGACAACTTAAGATCGAAGTCGGCCTTCCAGGAAGCCAACATTTCCAGTATTTCACTCTTCAATTCACGACATGCACAAGAGTTGTGGATAGCGGGGCCGCTGGGAGAGTCGTAGATGCGCGGCCGGTTTTTCCTGAGTGTAACATTACCTCTTTGCCCTAGCGGCCGAACGTTCAAGTTTACGTATGTTTTTGCTCTTTGCTAAAATACTAAAATAATTCAAATCTGGACTCATTTCGCAAACAAAAGTGCACAAAGTGATTGACTATTCTACTTACAAGTGTAATTTTGTCTAAAAGTTGTAATAAGTGTTAATTTGGAACGATTTTGTTGATGTGAACCTGTGTGAACCGTTTGAAATTTTAAATCTGGACTAGTCAAACGGTGAGTGAGTGACAAGACATTTTACGCACATTGCATGCGACCGTCACGGTTACGCGGACCGCATAAGTGTCATATCTGCGCGCGGCTACGCTGAGTGACGTATGCGAGCGCTCGCACCAAAGACTAAGTAACGAAGACGGCGCATTACTTCCTACCTATTTCACACTGCCTCAGAGAGGACGACTTTTGTTTTTGTTTTCCTCTATTTATTTTTCGCCTGCTTTTGCATTATTAATCTCTTGCTCTGTACAACGTAAATTGCCCCCGCTCAGTAACTTGGATATGCCTAAGATGCATCGTACACCGCCTGAAGTAAAAGTAAAACACCAGAAGGGCAGCCAATGGCTCCACGTTTCAGGGAAATTATCGCATTGTATTCTTAAGAATGAGGCCAAATGTTTATGCGTATTTTCTAGTGAACCTATTGATTCGTGGTGATATGAAGTTGAGTTTAATTTTTCAATTCCTAAAAGTGTACAGACTTCTGTCATAGTAGATGACATAAACTCTGTGCCTTTATCTGTTGCTATTGTTTTTGGGATTCCGAACCTTAAAATAAATTGATTAACAAATGCCTTTGCAACGGTGACCGTTTCCTTATTTTGAAGAGGATAAGCCTCAACAAATTTACTTAATTCACACTGCAACGTGAGTATATAATTATTACCGTCTATATCCTTATCTAAGGGTCCTACTAGATCTAAAAATACTTTCTCGAAAGCATATGAAGCTGTGGTTGTTATTACCATCGGCTCCTTGGTTTTTCGCGAATACTTCGATTTTTGACATTTTTCGCATTTATTTACAAAGTCTTTGACGTCTGTTTCCATGCCTGGCCAGAAATATTTCCTCTTAATGTTGTTCATCATTCTTCGCACACCTGCGTGACCGCTGGTTGGTAATAAGTGATAGTCGTTTATAATAAATCTTTTATCTTTTTCATTATCTATTTTTTCTACTCCTCGTAAAATACATATCCGTGGGCCGGTCCACTTTTCTTTAGTTTTAATTTCTTCGATTAGTTCTTTTATGAATAACGCGTTATTATTTTCTTTTATTATACATATTTCGTCGACGTTTATATTTTTACTAAATTTACTTAATTTCTCCACAAAAACGACTCGCGTGTATTGTGCCGTGAAATCAAGATTTATGTATAACATTTTCTTGTTATGGGAAAATGCAAAACACTCGGTTTCTACATCTATATCCATTTGTTTTCTAATCTTATTTAACTCTTTTCCCTTTATTAAAATCATTTCTACTGCACTACTCGGCATCCGCAATAATTCTACGATTCTCGGTTGATCAGGCCGATAGTCTGTGTCATTATTGGTGATCGGAGTGGCGTTATTGTCTTTTGTCTCTTCTAATTGTCTTTTCTGCGCTCTAGTCATTACATTGATTATTTTCTCATTAATACGTTTTAATTCTTCGGAATTTATTGTAATTCTAGACAATGCGTCTGCTATGACGTTTTCTTTTCCTTTTATGTATATAATGTTATAATCGTATTCTTCTAATATTAACCGAAACTTTAATAATCTGCTTGATGGGTCTTTCATTCCAAATAAATACAGCAGTGGTTTGTGGTCTGTCATGATTGTAAATTTCTTGCCTAGAAGATATGGCCTAAAATATTTTATTCCCCATACTATCGCAAGTAACTCCTTTTGTATAGTTGGATAATTCTTTTCGGCTTTATTTAGTGGTCGGCTCGCATAAGCGACTGGACGCATGTCTTTATTACAAAGCACTGCTCCTACAGCAATACCTGAAGCATCAGTTTGTAGTATGAACTCGTTTTCATCTGAAAAGTCTGGGTATTGTAAAACGGGTGGTGATATTAACGCTTTTTTCATTAATTTAAACGATTTTTCGCACTGGTCAGACCATATAAAAGGAACATCTTTACGACATAAGGAATTTAAGGGAATACTTATTTCTGCGAATTGTTTTATAAACTTTCTGTAATAATTGCAAAATGCGACAAAGCGTTTTACTTCTTCTGTACTTTTTGGTGTTGGGTAATTTTCAACTACTTTTATTTTTGCTTTATCTGGACTTATTCCTTCTGCTGACACTGTGTGTCCTAAATATAAAAGCTCCTTTTTTAAAAAATTACATTTATTGGGGTTTAACTTTAGATTAACTTGTCTAAGTCTCTCGAAAACATCTATCAAGTTTTTATTGTGTCCTTCTAAATTACGTCCAAAAATTACAAGGTCATCAAGGTATATGAAACACTTTTCATACGTTAAACCTGACATTGCAACAGTCATTACCCTTGAAAAAGAACTCGGACTGGTTTTAAGACCCATTGGCATCCGTTTCATCTGGTATTGGCCAGTATTAGTTGTAAAGGCAGTTAGTTTTCGTGACTCTGGGTTCAAGGTCACTTGGTAATATGACTGACTAAGGTCTAAATGGGTAAAATAAATTGCACCTGACAGTGACTCTAGAATGTCAGTGATATTTGGTAAGGGGAATTTGTCATCCTGTATAACTTCATTTAATTTACGGTAATCTATTACTAATCTCCATTTTTTGCTATCGTCATTTGATTTCTTGGGCACAAGTAAAATAGGGCTAGACCACTCGCTTTGAGCTTCCTCTATAATATCATCCTGTAACATTTGTTTAATTTGCTTATTTATTTCTGGTTTTTGACTGTTTGGCAACCTATACGGTTTTGTATAAACGGGACTAGTATTCGGCTTTAAATAAATATTATGTTCGTATGATTTAGTAGTAGTAAGCTTATCACCTGGTAGATAAAAGATGTCATTGTACTTAGTACAAATTGCTTCAATCGTTCCACGCTCAGCTGGATGTAAGTGATCTAGTTTTAGTAATCCTAACAAGGTGTTAGCTCTTTCTGCGTTTGACTTACTTTTATTAAACTGACATATTTGGTAATCGTTTAATGAATGTATTTCAGGTTGAAAAATTGGTATAGTAATTGATTCTTCTTTAGTATTTAATATTTTAATGGGAATAACGTTATTTACTGGCTTTACTATTATCGCTGCTAAAAATAAATCATCTTGTAATTGTTTTGGTAATACAACGCATTCTTCATTTAATTTATTATTTAGTGGTATGTAATGAATGGACTCACTTCTTGCAGGAATAGTCAAGTAACTATGTGAAATAGTTGGTGATGCATAAAGTGGTATAATATTTTCGTATTCGTTATATAGGGTTAATGTATCATTTTCTAAATTAATATGAGAATTATATTTTGATAAAAAGTCTAATCCGAGAATTCCATCAGACTTGAACGGTAAGTTATTGAACAAATAAAATGTGTGATTAAAAGTACCATTTTGAGTACATAATGTAAGATTGACATAACCTTGCGAATAGGTTTTACCACCGAAACCATTTATTACAATTCTATCCTCATGCAAAGGAATGTGTTCCGATAACACGTTCTTAGAAACAACGGAAATGGACGCGCCGGTGTCAAGTAACCATGCGCTCCTGGTATTGTTTATGTTAAAATGAACGTACCTAACATTTTTGTTACACGTTAAAATGTTATATGATTTAGGAACGAAAAAACTGATTTTTGTTCTCTGTTTTTCCGTTTTCTGTTTGGGGGTCCTCATTCACTTGGGCTGGAAACATTCTTTGTTGACTATTTCTATCTCGAGTACCCCTACTTCGATAATATTTAGAAGGGTTACGGTTAGTTCCATAGTTTGAATAATTAGTACCTCTTCCGCGTGTATATCTACCACGGGGGTTACCATTAAACCTTTGATGGTAATTATTGTTATTATATCTTCGACCCATACTATAATTTCCGCGGTACTGAAAATCTTGATTATAATAATTATGCCGACTTCCTCTGTTGAAATTATTATTAAACCTGTTGTTTGACTTACCCCTTGCGCTGAAAATACCGTTGGATGTTGAGGGCTGTCCCAGCTCCTCGTCCTCTGCTGCACGCACCGCATCTTTCAACTCTGAGTAGTTCCGTGCTGAAATGATAGTGCTTAAGCGTTTATATCTTAATCCATCTGAAAATCTTTTAATCGCGAGTTTCTCATTTATAGGTCTCAGTATCTCGCTTGCCTTTTCGTTACCGTCAGCTTGGGCAATGGTGAGGTCTATAAACAGTTCTGATAATTTATTTCCATATTCACTGATGGACATATTATTTTGACTCAGATTGTTTAATTGGCAAAGTATAGAATTGGCGGATTTTTTTGTTAGTAGATAAGTTTTTATATCATGTATGAGGCTCGTAATGTTGTCATATTCGCATTTTAATTTTAATTTGGCTGATTTAGTTAGTCTTGTTTTCAAAACAAAAGAAATTAACAATTTTGTTTGTTCAGGGTCCTTGAGACAGCTGTTATATAATTCTACCGCGTCAATGATTTTTTCAGTTGTACCTTCTGAACCATCCATTTCGGGTATTAATGATGTTGCCGTTTTTATATCAAACTTCTCCATGTTCAAGAGATTTGTTTCTACTCCACCTTGAATATTATATGATAAAATCTTATTGTAAACGTTATCTATTTTCTCCTTCAACACTTCGTAAATGTACTCTGCTAATTCTAACGTGCTTTTTTGCTCTGTAAATATACTTATAATAGTTTTATACAATGAATATAACTCTTTTGCTTTTATTATTTTTTCTTCAACCTTGTCTTTATATTGGTACCGTCTACTTGGGCCTAACTTCCTCAAAGTAATTTGAATATCAGTTAATTCACTTAAAATTCTTTCTAAATCTGTTTCCATAGATTAAAAAAAAAAATCAAAACATACCTACCTCCTTTGGATTATATATTACTATAAAAAAAATTATAAAATGAATATACCTTGTATCTTTGTCCTTAGCCGAGTAGTTTATGGTTTATGTCCTATATTTATCCCATGTGACATTCCGATAGAATCAGGCTGTAAGTTGCTGTAAGATATGTATTTATAAAGTTACACTAAATTATAACAAAAGTAATAATTATAGGGCCTTATTATTATACTTAATTGTCCATTTAAGGTTCTTCTTAGTTTAAACGGCACGGCGAAAGTTTTATAAAATCCATATACTGGATGTTCTTGACGGTTGGTTTACTCACTAAATACACTTAAAACACACTTTTCACTGCGCACTGATAATTAATATTATTTTTACACATTTTCATTTCCTTCTTCACGTTCTCGCCTTCCCGACAACCGCAAACGCATTTTTCTTATCAACTCTGATTCGACATGCTTTCTGATCCATTTCTTCTGCTTTTCCTTCAGCTTTTTCCAAATAATTAGGATTGCTGCAATAGCGGTAATTGTCAAGGCCGCCGCCAACAATATAGTATTTATCTGCATGTGTGATTCGACCACAGTATTACTTCCTCCCGATGCATTTTGTGCAATTATCACCTCCTTATCTCCAGTTTTCGAATATGATTTTCCCATATTTCAACCGTAGTACGCGACCAGTTGCGCTGATTGTTCTCGTAGTTTTATTAATTTTTATATCGAGCATATTCAAACCGCTCTAATTCAGTGCACCAAGGCACACAGGAATTCGCTGACTCGCAAAATTCGCCCGCTACGCGATACGCGGCAAGGAACCCGACGCCGCGTCGCTCGCGCATGGCAGGGTCGCCATGTAGTGTGTGGGTTGCGGGAAGACAATTAAAATGCGAGTGAACGCTACGAGTGCTTGATTACGACTACTGACTTATATCTAATACATCAATGCTTAGGTTAAACATAGGTACTTATACACTACATTATTACTTGACATGTATGATCCGATATTCCTAGATCCCATATTTCTGCTCTAAATTTATGATTATTTGTGATTATGTTATCTATGCACGTTGCAGAATGAGATGTTATTCGAGTTGGTCGATTCAGGGTTAGGTGCAAATTGAATTTTTTTAAAGTATTTTTGAATACAGTACTTTTTGTGGTACATTCAAGGGTGTTTATATTAAAGTCACCAAGGATAAATATTTTTTTATTTATGGATCTCATTCTGATTGTTAGTTTAAACAATAATAACTCGAGCTTTTCGATAAATAGATTAAAATTACTATTAGGTGTTCTATAAACACAGACTATATACCAATTAGTCTCTGGAATTATTATACCACAGCATTCAAAGTGAATTTCAACCGATAGTTCAGATAACCAATCAATTTTTTTGTAGTTTATTGAGTTTTTTATATAAATACACACACCGCCTCGAGATTTATTTTGTCGGGAAAAATATGAGCCCATTTTATAATTTGACAACTGTAGTGTTTCCGCTCTTTGGTCACGAAAAAAAGTTTCACTCAGGCAAAGCTGTAGCTCGGCTTCGCATCGGCCCACATTTTCACTTTCACATACGTCCATCAATGTCTCTCTTGGTGGCCGCTGCAGTAATGTACTATCATTTACAAAATATAAAACGATTGCCCTAAGTAGGTTTGGTTAAAAAAAATAAATGCATTATTGCTCCGGATTGCTGGGCAAGAATTCGAATGTTCAATCTCGTCATCAGGCAGCACGCGCGATCTCCGGTTTGTCAATCTCGACTAGCGTGTATTATTGTAATTAAATGTTAAAACTCTGGGAAGGTCCTCTTTATATTTCATGTGCTTTAACATATTACAAATAATATTATATTTATATTATTTTTAACCGACTTCAAAAAGGAGGAGGCTCTCAATTCGTCTGTATGTTTTTTTTTTTGTATGTTTGTTACGCGATTACTCAAAGACGGATGGACCGATTTAGAAAATTCTTTTTTTGTTAGAAAGGGTATACTTCCAAGGTCCCATATAAATTTTATTAATTTTGCTTGGGTAGTTTGAGTTAGCTTCAATAATGCGTATTTTTGCCACTTAGTTTATCTGGATGATGTTTGAATAACTTCCTATCACTGTTATTTACGTAGTAGGTAGTGGTATTCGAATTTGTGTGGAGTAGGTAACACAACTAAAAAGTGAAAAATAAAAACTTCTGAGTAAAAAGTAAAACCGACTTCCAAAACAAAACACTACAAAGTGAAAAATAACTTTAATTTCGGAAGTCGGTGGCATAACACGAAAATGCAAAACCAAAGAGACCGACTACCAAAATTAAAGTTATTTTTCACTTTGTAGTGTTTTGTTTTGGAAGTCGATTTTATTTTTTTCTAAAAAGTTTTTTTGTGTACAATAAACCATATTCTATCTTTCTATATTATCTGATGAATACAATAGTTTGTTCAAGAACCATCGCAAGTTCCGCAGGAAAACTACAACTCCCAATTTGCGACACACTGACTACAGTCAGTGTTTGCACAAAACTTGAACCTAGTTAAATGTCAATCACATTACACCGAAACTAACGATGGTTAAACAGAGCGGTCGTTGGCAAATACTGCGAGTGATATGGTGTACCTAATAAAAAAAAATAAAAAAAATAATGTTTATTCGTATTTCGGGGTTTGAGCCACCTATTTTCTCGCTCAAGAAACATAGAAAAGATTGTATGTAGGTCACGTGTAAATAAAACAGATTAGCAGTTGATCGCTGACTGTTCATAGCGCCAGCGACTACTCGTTGGTCCTAGCGATCAGTGTTGCCGTTTTAGTGACTGTCACCAGATCTAGTGAGTTTTTGCGGTTTATGGTAACTTTTTTATGATTTAGTGACAAAAAATGTCTGGTGATTTTAGCGACTTTTTCATGATCAACACATCAGTTATATATTATGTAATAAGTTGCTAAAAAAAAAAATAAAAGAAACCATCAAAACTTATGTTTTACCTAGTGAAGAAGACTTCAACGGTTTTAACGGTTTTCTTCATTTGGGACAAGAGTCCCATAAGAAAACTGCGCCATCTACTTCCTTCATACAACCACAAGCTTCGACTTCTGCGACGATTTCCACTGCAACTACATTGCAACAATCTTCTTTCACCATGCCGGACGAAGATGATATTGTGATAATAGATGAGGATTTAATTCAACTAATTAATTTTTAAACACACAGTTATTTGATTAATTCAAATTGAAAGGTGTATTTCGTTCATTGATTTTTCATAATAGAATTTGTTCTTAATTACCATTAGGTATAACCAGTAATTTTATTGACGAAGATTGATTAAATAATTTAGTGACTTCTAGTGACTTTTGAATTTATTTTTTCACCCAATCTAGCGACATTTTAGTAAAAGTTTGGTGAGTTTATTTTTTCCTAAGCGGCAACACTTCTAGCGATAAAGCTACCAAAGAGACTTCGCTTGGCGGGGAGGACACACGCTGCTCGTTGCTCGTGCCTAAGGAGAATAAGCATTTTATTCGGTAAACAATAGTTTGGTCGTAGAATATACACTCTTGAAGGTGACGAGTATATGACAAGTATTTTCAATAATATGCGGGTTTTGTAAGTTGTATGCTTGTTTGTACAGACGCCAGCACATCAAGCTACTACAATCTGTCAAATTTCTTTAATAGATTTTCAACTTTATCGCTAAAGCATTAGGTTCAAGGTTGATTGGGAAAATTTGACAGTTTCGGGTAGCTTGACCTGATGGCGTCTGTACAAGTTGCAAAAAACTTGTTATGATGGTTGGTACTTCAGGAATGTGCGACTTGTGTTTGAAACTGACTGTACAACCCCGCTTAAGAGTTAAGTCGGTCAAACGGATAGCTGTTCATTCGGCTACCCTTATAGAGCGTGTAACATCTTGCTAATCCCATGAAACAGAAACCCGAATATAACACAAACACTTTGAATGGGTTATCCTTGTTATTCGGGTAATTGATTGAACGCCTAACCCATTGAAAACTTTAAAACCCTTAGTGACTCGACTGCCGGAAACACGGATCTACGAGAGACACAATAGCTTTTTAATTGATTCTGTAATTACAGCATTCACGGTTGGATGCTGTAATTACAGAAACGCTCCTTTCGAGGCAAAAGTTCACAACGTGTGATTCGGATGAACGGGTAACCAGTTCATAAAAGATAATAAGCCGGTCATAGTTGATCACATATCTAGTGGTTATTCTGAAAACCTTTGCAAAAACCTTATGGAAAAGGGTCGTGCCCGATTGGTAACGCTCCCGTTTGGTAATGCTACATATACTGACCTATAGCGGTGTATCGCATGCACCAGGCACAGTCAGTCAAGTCTAATTTTTAAGGAATGTATATATTTGTTTCAAATAAAATAAGTAATTGTAAACAATATTATTGTTTTTCAGTGCAGTGCAATTACTATTGGATATCGCTGTTTTTGGTGATTCTACGAGAAGTTGCTGTTTTTGTTACAAACGTCTAACGTCAAACAATGAAGCTGATTTGACTGACTTCATTCAAAGTTCCTTTATTTGAATGGATGTTGCTGCCTTTGCTTTTATAAGACTCAACTCTTACTAAGGGATCAACTTCGTTTATACCTTGTATAATACAGGCAGCCCTTTGCCCTGCAGACAACAACAGTTACGCAGGCAGGCAGGAGTGGTATTCATTTTATTAGATTAAAATTTTCAGAAATTAAGTCTTCACAAGAATGGCTGAATTTGGACAGCGCAGGACTAGTCGTTAAGGTCTTCGGGATGAAAATGTACAGCATTACCAGCCATTTTGGCTGAAGTAATGATGATGGTGATTTTCAATGATTCAATTCGCACGATGACATTTAGAAATAGTAATGTAAAAATAATTCAATTCACCCAAGTTTTTACAAAATTTCTTGTTGAGTATTTCTTGTCGACTAGAGTCAACAACATCCCCATAAACAGGCAAGCGCCAAACAACTCCATTACAACCTTTCGCATAGAAAATGATTTCCAACAAAAGGGTTGAACGCTATCTCGTAAACGTCAGTTATTCTACGAGTATTCTGACCCGCAATACACTCAACAACGAGCAGTCACGTGAAATGGCTAAGAAAATTACTGTTTTGGACAGTGTGCACACTAGTGACAAAAATTTTAAGTCTGTAGAGAGAATATTGGGAGGATTTTTTTTCAGAATATAGGCTTTTGATGGTAGCTATCATTTATCATCTGCCTAGCCTTTTCCCAACCATGGTGGGGTCGGCTTCCAGTCTAACTTGTTACAACTGAATACCAGTATTTTACGTGGCGCGACCTCCAGAACTTAGTTACGAGTAACACGATACCGGTAAGACTGGTTATTAGATTTTCAGGCTTTTGTCTACCGGCAAGACCAAAGTTACTTTCATAATTAATATCTTCACCTTGCGCCTCACCTCTTAAAATCTGTACTGTGTGTGAGGATGTTACCATTTCAAAGCTTACGCTCGTACCATGGCCGCTAGCGATCAGGCGCTTCACTCAAATGGATGTTTCTCTCGCATTGACAGCCAAAGACTGACCGTCAGTATTATACTGCCTGTCAGTGGAGCTCTTAAAGATATCCTTGACTTAAGTCTGTACACAGCCTTATGTTTCAGATACTCGTTCATTGAGCGGCTTCGAACGAAACCCGTCTTTGAAGCTTCCGGAGAATAAAGGTTTTTATAAAATCGGCCTGAGTATTCGATAAAATAGCCTTTTGTATCTGAGTTTTTGACATTGACCTTTGTGTTGTGCAACCTGTGTCAAGTTTTATAACGAGTTTGACTTGCGTGATGTGATTATGATAAAAAACCAGTGATTTATTTGTCTTTTTCTTCTCAATAATAATACAGCCAAGATACGTTTCTTTGCACCATTGACCATTTAAAAAGAATACACCATTATATTTTAAGGCATTAGATGTCAACATGAAACCTATCCCGCATTCATAGACGTTACAATAATTTCTGCTCGACATATATCAAATCAACTCCACCATTACAATTCCCAACCTAACTCCAATAAAAGCTTTCTAAAATCACCATAAATAAAATAAAATGAAGTTATATTGACTAAAATCCAAATAAAATTCCTCATAAGGCCCTCCCCTTCACATAAATCTATTTTATCCCGCTACTGGGACTGTCCCCTCTTCGGAGGATGTAGGAGGGCGGAGGAAGGAGGAAGGATCTGCTCCAATGTACCTATACTCGATTACCTGTCAACTTACAACCTACTTATTTAACTTGTTTTTAGTATCTGGCATATAGAAATACTAGCTTATGGCAGTGGCTTTGCCTGTGAGAAATATGTTTTTCTGGAAGGTGAATTTTAAAGTTATTTAACTAATATTATATACAAGTAAAATTATTTGTTTGTTCGTTTGTAATCAATAGAAGTACCGATCCGATTACAAACATTATTTCACTGATAAATATCTACCCTATTGCTAAGTGCCATAGGATATGCTTTATTGTAAAGTAGACTTCCATGCGGACGGAAGTCGTGATCAGAAGCTAGAATAAACCACAGATATAGATATACCTAGATAACGCAAGTATCACGGTCTGTATGAAAACGATGCGTGCCATTTTTTGACTACCTACTATGACGTCACAAGCACTTTTTAGTGACGGGAAAGAAAACCCCAAATCAATTCAAAGTTGCCGCCGCGTGCGGCACCCGTCTCGCCCCACCCAGCGCCAGCGCTCACCCGCTGGGTGGGTACGTGTTGTTTTAATATTTATTAATGCTGTAGACTTACAAATAATAATAATGAATTATTTAACATCGTATGCATTCCTATTTTTTTTTTTATATTTCTTCATAATTAAGGTAATAAAAAGTACCTAAGTAAGGTTCGGATCATGTGGAAAACTAAAAAAATCACGAATTGAGATTATTGGTCTACAACATAAGCACAAAATACAAAATCATTCTTCTGTTTCCGCAATCACTTCTCGAGAATTGATTTATATTGCGTAGAATGGACAGCACTAATCGACAGAAAAATGATAAAAACTCCAGTACCACGAAACTGAAGCGATATACTATAGTATCACATGTTTCGATATTCTTCACCTGTTAACAAAGAATGTCACATCAACCACTCCAAGTACAAGCCGCCATGTATTACGAATATAGACATTTTATATTTTTTGACTGACGTCCGACTAGCGCGGTGGATAGGCGCAGACTGAGCCTACTTAAGCATTTTATGCTTAAGCTGGGCACGCGAAGTAGATTCTATGCTCTTGCGTTAGCTAGGTACGAGTATATCTATAGTCTAAACTATTAATAAAAAGAAAAAAGATTTGATATTTTGTATGCTTGTTTGTTACGTTTTCATGGCTGAATCGATTTTGATGAAATTTGATGTTACCCAGAAATGTGGTGTGAACATACATGAAAAACCTGCTAAGTGCGTGTTGGACCACGCACAATGAAGGTTTTCGTAGTTAAAATGAATTTATCCCAAAGCAAACTTGCCATTGTAGTTGAAAACATATCCTCCCATAAATTGACACGTTACAGTCATTTCTCCAACTGCAAATTTAAGTGAGTAATCCAAAAAAAATAGTGCTAAAATTACAAAAAAACAATTTTTGAACTTTTTCCTTTACTTCTGAGAACTGCGTATAGCCAAATTACATGATTCCCGGTCAGCGGTAACTGCGGTAAGTACGTAAGTATCCTATAGGTTTTGATTTATATATACATAAATTCACTCCTTCTTGTCATGGGGGTAAGTAGAAACTACAGAAATTCACCTGCTACGATAATAACATACTCCTTTTGCCTCGTTTACGTTCATACGTCTGGTCATATAACCACGCTCAAAATATGTCGCATAAATGGCCATATTTTATTATTGCATTAATTTAGAAACTTGATTTTTTTGGAGTTCCAAGGGACTCTAGACCTACTTATTTGATATTAATTTCAACTTGATGCCTCTACGCGTCCTTGAGAAAAAGGTTCTTGACAGACTGACAGACAGACACAGGCAGCTGTACAACGAAGTGATCCTATAAGGGTTCCGTTTTTTCCTCTTGAGGTACGGCACCCTAAAAATACATACATACCTCCTTCTTTGTTGAAGTTGGTACCGCATTAAAATTATAAGAAGGTACTTTGTTCACCCTAAATATGTATTTAAAAATATAATGTTTAAAATAACACAGCAACACATAACAAATCACGCATGTAATCCCGATCCTGTGTCACCTATTATTTTGAAAATAATTCTGAGCTACGAGTAAGGGCAGGTCGTTGGAAATAAGCCGTGTGTACGTAAGTAGGTAGAAGGTGAATCGGGTAATCGCGCAGATACCGACACTCATCCTTCCTGTCCTGACGAGCCCTTATTTCTGCCATCTTTAAATGGTGGCATTTTTAACCGACTTCAAAAAAAGGAGGAGGTTCTCAGTTCGTCGGAATCTTCTTTTTTATATATGTTCCCCGATTACTCGAAGACTGCAAGACCGATTTAGACAATTCTTTTTTGTTTCAAAGGGTATATTTTGTAGTCCCATTGTCATCAGGATCTGATGATGAGATCATGCAGAAATCGATGGAACTCGTGCATTTTCTCACGGAAAGTATTATTTAGTGAAGTGGAACTGATGATGAAGATCATAGATATCTGAGCTACGCAATAACAAGTATTTCACAGGTTGCGGTTCGATTAGAAACTTTAATAATGGTTGCTAAGCAATTTATGCTCGTCACAATACATAATTATGGTGAAATGGAGCTGATGGGGACTTCACCATCAGCTCCAGGTCTCCTGGTACTCACCCTTAACAATTAACGTGATGAGCAGTTGTTATTGGCTATTGTAACTTAGATAAATTACAAACTGACCCACTTAAAAGGGGTTATTCCCAGTTGCCCCCACCGTCGACGTCACCACTGGTGACAAATGGGATTTTTTTTTTCAGAAAAAATCCCATTTGCCACCAGTGGTGGCGTCACCAGGGGTGGCAATTGGGAATAAGCCTTTCACACGAATCTATCGATAGACGAATCTATGGTGACGTACTTTGGTCGTCATTCATCCAAACCATTTGTAGCAAGCCAGTACGCTTTGGATACATAAACTGAATGCTTGCTAGTGCTGACGGCTATTGTTACGCTTTTGATATTTATGCTTTTTTATGTACGCTAATAAATGTCAGTCAGTCGTCAGTTTCTCCTTGTAAATAATAATTATTTAAACCTACTCTTTACCGTTACCTTAAGAGCCCATACTACCTCAAATGGCTTAGCATGATCCCCCGTTATGGCGAAAATAATGCAGCATTAATTTTGAGATAAATATATGGTAAAGTGAGGATTAATGTTAAGTACTATGTTTGACGAAAATACGATTCCATAAAATTTTATCTATAGAACAAAATTCCAAAGTTACCTCTAAACCAAACAATAAACCGCTGGTACCCAAAATATACTTCAAATTAGATCATGAATCTTTGCATACTAACTGAACTAACTATAAAGCAGGTCTTATGTTTTTTTTTCACCGTAAAAAGAAATTGCCTAAACTATCGGCCACTTGAGGTTTGTTGCCTGCCGCCCGAGGCCCGACACCCCCGCTCAGTCTCGCATCGGCTTTCGAACGGGGTAGTTGTGTTGCTTGCGCTCAGAACACACATTACGCAACAGGTAAAATAGGTAGAATAAAGAGTGAGGTGGTGCGGGGGGAAGTGGGGGTGAAATTAAAGTTTGATAAAAGAAAGATGTATATACGCAATACACATAATTGGTCTTTGTCATTGGTTGCTCAGTCACCAGCGAGACATGAAAGTGGGAGCACGCGTTGATTTCACCGTAAAAGTACGGTCAAAAACGTCAATGAAAAAGCATTTTTGCAGTCAAGTAAATATTTTTTTGTTGCAAATTACAAAACATCACTGATTTTTTTTATGCAAACGACACCTATTTGACTGTCGTTTCATACAAAGCGTACACTCCCCGCCTTACAATACTAGTACCTGGACTGAACGCACGATTAGTTGACCTCTAAGTGCGGTGACGAATCTATAATAATAATAATATATAATATACCTACTATACTAATAATAATATATCTATTCTTAGAAACCAGAAGTGAGGACAGTTTTAAACAAAATAACGCACAAGTATTTCCTAAAATTATTTAATTAACAATCAAAATTAATAACCGAAATTACAACAAATGATAATTTAAAACTATGACATCCGAAACTCTAATTACTGCAAATGATATAAATTAATTACGAAAATAACAATATAACGACCGAATATGAAAGTACAAGTGAGGGTAGCGATGTTTAACCGTTGCCGACCGATAATCGAATGAATCCGTTGCTTTTTTTTATGAATGGCATATCGTAGTTGGCCTAGAAAGGCCGTGACTACTTAACCGGACTATCCTGTGGCTGCCTTAAGTGAACTCAAAGCCTCCAGCCAGGGGCACAAACTTACAGACTAAGCGACTACACGCTAAGGGCTCCCCCTGTGGGGAACGGGCCTCGGCTTAGGGCGTCGCTGGGGGGAGGACAGCAAGATTGGACAGCTGGATCAAATTTGAATGATTATTATTGTCAGGGGAGTTTAAAGCTACTGGCTCAGCTACGCCACCAGCTGGCACTTCATACCCGAGCAAGGGACGGGGGGAGGGCGATTATTACGGGGTCGTCGCGAGGGACCTCGGCGGCGAGGTCGGAATGTCGATTTTTGTTTGTTCCTACGGTCCCTACTGCTCTCCTGGAGAAGAGTTATGGGGTCGTCGGGATCTGAGAGGATAAGCCTAGGGCGGCGGACCTTACTAATACAAGAGGGGACATAGCTAGCCGCCTCGACAACCAGAGGGTTGCGATGGTTGGTGGCTGAGTCGAAAGGCTTGCAATTCGCATTTCAAAAACTGGGAGATGGTGGGAATGTCGAGATGTACGTGGAGGATTTCGTTCCAAACGAACCAAGGGGCTCCCGTTGCCTTTCGGAGGAAACGGTTTTGGAGGGCCTGCATCCTATGAATGAGGTGAGGTTTTGCGTGCGCAAATACTGAACCCGCATAGGTCATGATGAGGCGAATGCACGCTGTATAAATGCGCAATTTGCTACGTGCATTCAGAACGGAGTGGAGTCTACCGAGAGCGAAAGCGGCGCGCGAACGCACCTGCTTTATGTGCTCAGCGAAGGAGAGGTGGTGGTCGAGGGTCACACCGAGGTATTTGGCTCGCGTCTCCCAAGGGATCGGCTTGCCGACATCGTGATCGGTCGGGGAATCCGTTGCTAAGCGCGCGCCGTCCTTTATAGCGCACCGCTTCGGCCAGGTCTTGAAGAGGGAGGTTTCGCTAAGACTATAATAATAAAAAAGTACAAGCAAAGAATAAATGAAACCGGATATAAAATACTCAATAAAATCAATAAAACCAACTGTACAAGAGACTCACAAACAAAACAGTCAATTCTGGACCACGTCTCCACAAATTTAAAAAGAGAATATTATAAAATTGCTATAATCAATTCATCTATGTCGGATAACAAGCAAATTTATTTACAAATAAAAAAATGGAAATCTCCTTCAAAAATACGCTTAAATTATGAAACAATAGATTACGAGAAGCTGTATACGACGTTAGAATCACAAGGACTTGAATCCGTGACAAGTATTTACATAACACTAGAATCAAAAATAGTACAACTCTGAGCATTTTCCTGACGGCGTGTATGGGGCAGTGGTGGACGGTTCTTCGCTATCCAGGATGTCGACAAATTCGGGAGAGTGACGAACCTATTAGGATTAAGCGGGGAATATTCCAGGGCAACAGTGTGAGTCTGCATAGATTAAAACATCATCCACATAAACTAAGTGGGAAAAATACGCATTATTGAAGCTAACTCAAAAACTACCCAAGAAAAGTTAATAAATTTATATGGGACCACCTAGGAAATATACCCTTTCAAACAAAGAAAGAATTTTCCAAATCCGTTTATCCGTCTTTGAGTAATTGCGTAACAAACATAAAAAAATATATATAGTGTGATTCAAAATACCCCTGTTATACCGAAAACAGTGTATTGTTTAATACACTATTAGTTATTCTGGAAGGTCGCCATGGTCATATCTCAACTTTAAATAATTTCGGTTTTCTCTTACAAAATACAAATAATATTTTAATTTTGCTATGTCGTAGCCACCCTAGATAGGCGGAGCCAAATTAATCAATGACCGCAGGCCGTAGGTATGTAGGTATTGTCGCGTCCTTTGACCTGGCAAGCTGTTGCCTCATCGCACGAGTGAAATGATCAGTACGGTAATTATTAAGTTTGTACATACCATTTTCCTTTTCAAATCCTGCGCAGCTTTACACACGTAGGTACACGTAAGTACACTCATAGTTTTAGCACATGAACTTATTCACAATAAGGACAACAAACACAAAAGGTACACAGAACTTAGACAGTTGTCTTGCTGCTGCAAGATTACCGTCAGTCGCACCTACACACATTATCATGTCATAATATTCATTGTTCGCATTTTCGGTCATGATTCCTCGCAAAATTCGCGATACTAGACGACATGCATCCAACTCGAAAGAATGAAGTGAACTAGCGAAATAAATGCCTAATTACTTAACTAGCCTACAAAAATAAAAATGTACACAATTTTAGGGATCAATAAGATATTAAGTGAATTCCGATAATAAATAGGTACTATTTTTAAAATAAAATATTGTACCTAGTGATAGCAGTGCACCTACATTTTGCTTACGGTATTTCTGTCCCATGATGTGATAAGCGGCCAGTTAAAATTGTATTATCGAGGTTGACTAGTATTTGTAGCATTAATTACAAATCTTAGTGGTTTACCTATTTTCTGTATTTTTTAAATGATAAAGAAATAAAATACATTGCCATAATTATGAAACAAATCTAATTCCAAAATAATCGAATACAGTATCCAAAAACCCCAAAAAGATCTTTTAGTTATTGTGATCTTATAGTGATGTTGTAGTATAAATAATTAAATTTGTAAAATAAGTTAGGTACAAAATAAAGTAGTATTCATAAAATTCGACTACTATACTGCCGCCGCCGTAACGAAAAAGGACGTCTACAGACGATCTACAGATAATTATATTGAAATGGAGAAAAAATAAAAATAAATTATCCTGTTTAAACTATAACATACAAAGGCAGATGCGTCTTTTAATAGTAAGAATTATTAGGTTTTCGTTAAGTTTACGCCAATTTAAAAATACTGGTTGATGCGTCTTTTTTTGCTGATTAAGAATATGTAAATGACTCTATTTTGAAAAAAATCTCGGATACGTCTTTTTTCCTTATGACGGCAGTATAGGTAGGTAGTAGGTACTCAGTCAGCCTGGAAAAGTAATACGCACGTTACAGTCAAAACTTTTAGTCGGTCAAAACAAGTTTTGACTGGTTTAATTCAAATTGAGTTAAGATGCGTCTTTTCGATTTTGTTTTTAATGTCTCACTAAAAAACCATTCTAACCAATTGTTAAAATAGTTATAAGGTTACAAACGATCATACCTAAGTAGTTTTGACTGATTATGGCCGAGTAGTCTGAAATGACTAAATTTAATTATTGTCTAGTATTCAACTTATCGCTCATCGGCAACGAGTGTCTCAACACATAAAAATGCGATGTTGAGAAAAGTGACGTATTAGAGAAATTTAAAAGTAAAAAATTAATGTAAAATGGAAAAAATATATTAAGATTTTAATCTCCACAAAAATATAATAGAGCATTAAATAGTCTTTTTAAATATATCTTAAGTTCTCCAATATGCACTCTCAGAAATATTGTGTTGTGACACTCGATGCCGATGTGCGTTATGGTCCATTAGTTTGTATCAATATTATAACTATCTTAAAAACATAATCAACTACATAATTATAACACATTTCATACCCTGGTATTTGCTGTATATTGATAAAATATGATGGAACGTAGCTTTTTGAGGCTGACTGTACCTAAGTTAGGTATATTGTAGGTAAGGTAAAAAAGAAGGTGATTGCGTCTAAAAAGTTCAAAACAAGCAACAAGCAGTCTGATGCATTTTTTTGGCAGTTTTTTTAGTTTAATAAAGATTACAAGAAAAATAAAACGATGTCTCTAACCAGCACACTTTTTATATATGATGGTACGGAATCCTCGGTGCGCGAGTCCGACTCGCTCTTGACCGGTTTTTTAAAGTAACAAATGGTTTCAAAAGAGTTTTATGAGCTTTCGGTTAATGTAAATATATTATGAGATTTTACTTATATTTTCTCTTAATTAATTATGAGATTTACATTATAAAATTTAACATTTTGTTAAGATTTTAAATAGTTCCACTAATTAATACGATTTGTTAATCATTATTGCTTGTTAAAGAAGTTATTTAATATTTTTTTAGCATAGTCATCGGTGATTTAAAATGGCTGCAATTTTTGATAATTATACTGAGTAATATTTATAGACTATTAAATACATATTACCGCCAATTTCGGGGGTTTTTGGTGCAACTGCTTGACAGTATAGGACAGACCCTCAGTGGTATCCCATGTCCGTAATATTAAGTTGCTAAAAAGATACTAAGTTAAGATACTAAATTATATTGATAAGGAGAGCACGCTGTATCGCAGATGCTTTGACCAAATTATAAAAGTTGAAACAATGGTGTCGATTCTGTTGTGCACAAACTAAACTTAATCTAAGCTATTGCTATTTTTTTCTCTCTAATAAAACAAGAAAGAGACGGATGTAAATTATGTAGAGCTGTCAAATTTAGTTGAACTAATATTTCCATACAAATTAAACCCGGTGAAGCGCAAGGCGTAAATAATTTTGACATCTCTAGCTTAGTTCGTAGCTATAGCCGTCCTTTTCTCGTGCTACCTGTTAGTAAAATATAGCGATTTTTTAATTTTAGTTACACATGTTCTTTTTCTTTCCATTGATATGTTTGTATAACTTTGACAAATGGTCTAAGAGATTAATTAGAAATATGCGTCATATTTGTATGTATTTTTCTGTTCTTTTCTTCTTGTCTGTTTATATGTATATGTGTATACATACATTGTTAAATAAATATTAATGTGATAGCAATAAAATTTTATAAAATACTTTAAAACAAGCTGCCATGGAGTTTCTTGTCCTTCTTCTCCATGAAGACCTAGTTTTGGAACGGACAACTAGCTATAAACACCTACTTATTGACAAGCCTAATTCGAATAAATGCTTAGTCTTGTCTTCCTGTGCTTTTCTTCATAAAACCCTTTCCCTACACACCATATTCATAGGTACTTTTTAATACACAGTAAATAAGCAGTAACAATTTCGACATTCAAAGCTTGCTTATTAAGTGGATATCAATACCTACACATATAGAAGTTGTAACTTGCATAACGCACAATCTCTTAAAGGGTCATTGTACTCATCATTATGAACAACTTTTACTATGGTACCAAATCTGAAATCGCAAAAAAAATGGTCAATTGTTTCTAACATTTTGACGAGTTAGTGAACATAAAAATAATAATATCCTGGGACATTTCACACACGGTCATCTGATCCCAAACTAAGCAGAGCTTGTACTATGGAAACCAGATATGTGACATACTACATACACTAGTTTTTTTTTTTTTTTTTTTGTAAATACTATCACAATCAGACGAACTCACAGCTGATTTTAATTGTTGTTTTTTTACATTTACACCGACGCGACCCCAGCTTCACAATATCATCATATAATATCGTGTACATATCTCCGTGAAGTCACTTACACAAAATTTTGCACTAGGCAGACTACTAGTTTTTGAGAAAAAAAAAACTAAAATATCAGAAAATTCAACATAATAGAATTGACATTTTACCACCATAGAGCACTATTAGTGGCTCTAACCAACAACGTTTGATAGTTGTCAGTCAACCATTCCAATCAACCATTTAGTCCCATTAGAGGAACTAATAAAATGTATTTTACTTGTATAAAATAGAATAGGTAAGTATTTTAATTATTTATATTAAAGCAATTTTATTATTTTTGTGTCATGGTGGGCTAATTATTTTCCAGGTGACTAACTATTTGCTACTGAAAAAATAACTTGGCAGCGAAAATATTTTCGTCGACATAGGATGCAAGAGCGAGCGAAGGGCACCCCGAGGTTAGTTTTGATTAGGTTAATTCAAACTCTTTACACAAAAATAGGAGCCCAGCGAAGCGGGGCTCCGTTGACATAGGATGCAAGAGAGAACGAAGGGCACCCCTAGGTTAGGTTTGGTTAGGTTACTTTAAACCCTTTACAAAGAAAGAGAAGATGCGGTTCTCAACTTGAGGACAAGTGCAATGACCTGGAGGTAACCTTGAGGTCAAAGTCAATAACCCTAAGGTCAAGGACAGAGGCCTTAGCAAAAAACCAACAAAGTGATTCTTACCAAAAAAAAACATGCTAATATAAAAAAATAAGATTTTTTAAATGGATTTGCGCACTTTGGGGTTATCAAATATATAATAAAAATGGTCTATTCTACCCAAAAAAGCTTTACCAACTGCAGTGATTCCCGGACTTTTGCAGTAATTGACAACTACCATGGACTCCAGGAAGCCCTTGAAGTTATTTAAGAAGACGAGTACTCAGATGCTGAATTTGACCTTGTAGCCAGAACCCACTATCCTCACTGATGAAGAAGGCAATGATGATAATATAAACACCTATGCCAAGAGATATCCCAGAAAATGTCGAGGTTTTTTTACACAGAGACGAAGAGCAATGGGAAAGTTCCGATGAAGAGCCTTTGTATAATACTAACACACTACTGTCACAGCAACAAACTCAAGCTAAGCATACCTAAATGTAACTACCTTACTTTCACCAAAAACAAGCACATCATTAACTTCGCGTATGC
Source organism: Dicycla oo (assembly GCA_948252095.1). Lineage (NCBI taxonomy): Eukaryota > Metazoa > Arthropoda > Insecta > Lepidoptera > Noctuidae > Dicycla > Dicycla oo. The sequence continues at coordinate 20,033,451 of OX411728.1, forward strand.
CCTTTGTCATGTGCCTCTCACAAAGTTATACTCAATTCGCGATCTCGGCGTTATTCTCGATTCCAAACTATGCCTAGATTTACACATAAACAAAATTGTTAGTAAAGCTTACCAATTGTATGGCTTTATCATGCGATCTACCCTGGACTTCAAAAGTACCTCGTCATATCTATGTTTGTATAATGCCCTAGTCCGCTCACAATTGGAGTATGCAGTGTCAGTATGGAACCCCCTCAAAAAATATGCTGAAGTGGTTGTAAATATTCAGTACAAATTTTTGCGTGCCATGCACTATAGATGCGATAACTCCTACTTACCTTACTCTCAGTTACTCAGCAAGTACAGGTTCCTGCATCTTAGCTTACGAAGAAAATACCTTGAAGCCATAATTTCATATAAAATTGTTAGAAATAAATTTAATTGTATAAATCTAAATAATATGATTTGTTATGCTGTGCCAAGAACCTTTCACAGGCAACAGGTAAGCGCAGGTACTCTTTTTGCGGTGAACTCTTGCCGAACTAATTCTGGCAAGCGCTCTTCTGTCCGCCGTATGGTTGACCCATATAATAGAACTTTTGAAAATATTGACATCTTCAATTGTACAATGAGTAGATTCAAAAGCCTCATCCGATCCTCTTAATAAATAAAACCCATGTGTGTACCCTTCCTGAAAATCATCTATCTTACTAAGCTCATATTTTATATTATAACGTAATCCTTGACTATTATTGCAACTACTATACAACTAACTACCGCAAGTACTGCTACTAAAATTCCTCAGCTCTTAGCGATTACACTTGTTTTTCCTTTTAAACTCTTATGTCTACCAATGGTCAGCGTTGTGGTTTATGTTATTACTAATGTTTATTGGTAAATTAGTTGTAAGCTATTATAATGTAACTGTTTGCTGTTCCTTTTAAAAAAGAAATAAAATAAATAAAATAGCCAAGAAACGACGAACCCATCTTGAGCCCTGTTGGTGTAAATGCGAACCTACCTACAGTAATACTATTTTTGATAAGAATAATGTACAGCAGAGACCAGAAAATCTAGATAGTGATCTCAAAAATCAAAGCGCTGTTGCAGTTTTTGAAAGAATAGGCAATCAAGAAGTTATGGATATGATCGTTCAATATTCTAAATTGTATGAAAAGCAAAAAACTAAGCATGATTTTGATATTACTGTTGAAGAACTGAAGACGTTTCTGGGTATTCTCGCTCTAAATGGTTATCACACTTTGCCTCGAGAAGGTCTTTATTGGTCATTAGACGAGGAGTGCAACGTGTCAATTATAACTAGAGTAATGACGAGAAAAGACAAGAAGATGTTTCTACATTTCTGTGACAATGCTGTTGCTGTCGAAACATCAGATAAAAAGTTCAAAGTACGGTCTTTTTCTGACATTCTCATAAAGAATTTTCATGAATCTATCGATAGACGAATCCATGGGGAAGTACTTTGGTCGTCATCCATCTAAACCATTTTAGCAAACCAGTAAGCTTTGGATACATAAACTGGATGCTTGCTAGTGCTGATGGCTATTGTTACGTTTTTGATATTTACTGTGGCAAATCACAGGTTGCCATCAATGAGCCGTTAGGCACAAGAGTGGTGAAAAACCTGTTGAATCAGCTCAATATTAATCCTAAAGACCAGCTACAGTTTCGACGTAGCATTGCTCGTCATTACTCGCGCCAGGATAATGATCAACATTCTCGCCCAACAGCCTCACTAGTACCAAGTTTGCAATTTGCTAACTTTGGTGATTTTCCACAGAAGTTGACAAAACAACTGCGATGCACTATTTGCTGTATGCCGTAGTAAGGCTCGTTGGCAGTGCAAATAATGCATAAAAATATTATGTATCGAGAAACCATGTTTCGAAAAATTTCATACGAATGTGCCCAGTGTCCCCATTTGAGCACGGCATATTTTTTCTAAATAAAAAAAAAAACACTACTTTTTTATGTTTTTTAGGAATAACATTTTTCATACAAACAAAATCCCCTCTTTTTACCCCCTTAAGATAGAATTCCCAAAAAAACCCTTCGTAATGCTCGCCTACATTACAAAAGGAAGCCTTGTGCAAAACCTTTGTAGTCCCAGTAGTTTGGGCTGTGCGCTGATAAATGTCAGTCAGTCAAAATCAAAATCAAAAGTCATTTATTCAAACTAGGCTGAGAATCAGCACTTTTTGAACCTCAAAATTACATAAGACAGTCCCCCAAAACGCCCGCCCTTCACCACTTCCTAGTGCTTTAGCTGGGGAGAAGAAGTGGCGCAAAAAACTCCCTAGCAGCACAGCTGTCTGTTCAGTTAAAAAAATTGAATCTATACAACACTGGTCCATATTTATATAATAAAATGAACAAGCAGCTGTTAATTTATCCTCTTTCTAGGTCAGAGTGCAAGAAAAAAGTTTGCTCGTGGCTTCAAGGCATTGATTACAGTGCAACAGAACGTTTATTAAAACCATTAAGGTAACGTTTGCCAGCATGGAACGATATACAATTAACACACACTTACCCATCACACCATCTCCCATACACACACACCCACACACACACACACACACACACACACACACACACACACACACACACACTCACTCATTCCCAAATCAAACGTTAAGCCATTTTTACTTTAGTTTTTAATTTCCCATATAGTTACACTTCACTTTTGTTATTAATTTGTAATAGTGTTTTATTATGTACAACCTGTATGTTAGGTTAATACAGTCATAGGTCATTCATGAGTTGTCCGATGGCGGTAAGCCTGGTGATCTGTAATACAGGTTTTACCTACAACAGACACCAGTCTCTATTAAGTGTTACCTTGACTTTGTACTGTGTTTGTGATTACGAGAGAAATAAAAGATTATTATTATTATTATTATTATTACTGCGCATAATAATTTAGGTACATTACGCAATACAAAACATTAAATTAAATTATTTGCTATAAGTAAGCTAGCACACGCCAATATACCAAAAAAAAAAGAAAAAAATCGAAAACTATACTCAAGCAGAAATAAAAATACAAAACTAAAAACGAAACCAGAACTTTATCCCACTAATATTATAAATGTGAAAGTTTGTATGTTTGGATGTTTGGTGTTTGTTACTCAATCACGCAAAAACGGCTTAACGGATTTGGATGAAATTTGGTATACAGATAGTTTATAACCTGGATTAAGAGGATTGTGAAGCTGTAAATTTTCATACAAAAAGAGATAACGTTTTTCTCCCCGTAAACATAGTCAAATTTTCATAATTTTTAATAATTACAATTTCAGATTTCTTATTATGATACCTACTTATTATATTTCATTAAACTTTATGGTATGGTATTAAAGTTCAAATTGACTTTTAAGTATTATTACGAATCGATTGTATGGGAGTATAGAAAAGTGTTGTTTTTAGACCTTTTCAGGCACTTTTTTTAAAATGTTTCTCTCCGTAAGAACCATCCTCGTACTTCAAGGAATATTCTAAAAAAAGAATTAGCAAAATCGGTTCAGCAGCTCTCGAGATTTGCGCTTAGCAACACATTCAGCGATTCATTTTTATATTATAGATAGATTATCTACTTATGACGTGATCCCGGTTATGAATCGACATCGATATCATGCTTATACCTTTTTAGTTGGTATTTTTTTTTGGTGTTTTTGTCGAAGTTGACCTTTGTTTTTTTAATAAATTGATTGCATTGTACCGGTTTTTAAATATTTCGAATTTTAGATAATATTTTCCTTGTTCTATTGAGCCATATTATGAAGTATTAATGCCATCATAATTCCAGCCCGAATATGAAGTATTAATGCCATCATGATTCGGGCCCGAAAAAGGGATGGTGCTATCGGTCATGTATAACTCTGTCTCTCTCTCGCACTGGAATCATGACGGCATGAAACTTCATAATTCGGCACCAGTTAGACAATAATAGGAACCTCACTATATGTATAATACACTCGCGGTCAAATAATACGGGTCGATGACGAAAATCCTTGTAACTTGGAAATTAATAATGGTACATGCATGAAACTAACTTTAGATTACAGATAATTTGAAAACCTCAAATGATCTACAACGTAATTACTAAAAGTTAAAATTTTGAAAACTTCGAATTTGGAAATAAACTCAATTCTCGGTTGTTTTACTTTTGCTTTTTTCTCACTTTTGTTTTCATTAAGTCAAATCAAAATGATAAAAGGCGATCATTGTCGTCTTTCACCATAATTATTATTGAATTACTATTAAGTCGCAAACACCAGAATAATGTACACGTATTGTTACTATGTTAGAAGAAGGCAGAAGTCAGCTAAGTACGGCCAAAACAATAGACGTGTCACTTTGTACAGTACAGCGTGTCGTACAATGTTTCCGAGAAACTGGGCAGAACATAAGAAGACCGGGAACTGGCATACCGAGATGTACTGCGGCCCGAGAGGATCGATTTATAGTTAGGATCATAACTGAACGAGAAGCCCTCACCTGATTCCAATTGGACACGCTTGGAATGAGCTTGGAACGTGTGTAAAAAATCGAAACCTCGCCCCAACTACACTTTGGGACCTGTAACATGCGTTTGTGGAAGAATAGACCGATATCCCGTAACATCGCGTAAGAATGTTATTAAACTGCATGCCTAATCGCCTGGCAGCTGTGATTAATATTTTGTAGAGCCTCCACGGGCTCTACAAAATATTAATTAGGATTCCGTACCTCAAACGGAAAAAAACGAAACCATATAGGATCACTCGTGTGTCTGTCTGTCTGTCCGTCACAGCCAATTTGCTCCGAATCTAGTGGACCGATTAAGGTGTTTGGTACACGTAAATAAATGAATTTTGACTAAGGGGGTCAATTTTGGGTGGCAAATAAGATAATAAAAAAAGAAATTTGGCAAACTGTACCGTGTGACATATCAAATGAAAGGGCTATGAGGGTATTTCTTGGGATAAATTCATCCCAATTAAGAAACCCTTCATTGTGCGTGGTCCGACACGCACTTGACCGGTTTGTTGTTTTAAAGTTCGTTTTTGTGTTTTATGTGAGGTACTACCAACCATTATTTTTCAACAAGTTTTTTATGTAATTTTGATACTTAAACTAATAATGTTTCCAACATTTGGTGTTTTTTTTTTTTTTATTAACTGGTAATTTATCTACAACATACATGTTGAAACATGAATGAATTCATGCCGCTATAACTCTATTATTTTTCTCTATTTATTTTAGTTTTTCGTACTGACCCGTATTCGTTGTCTGCGACTGTATTATATGCAAATTGTCCTTTTTTACATAATAATTGACCTATTGATATTTGAGACTAACATTTCGATGCTGTCTGTTTTTACTCTGTACGGTTCACGTACTATTTATTAAACTGCTCACGCAGCAACCTACTTACTTTCTTCATTTATTAAACGTTAAACATATCTTTAAGTTAGTCGACAAATTACTACTATCGCGAGCACTGCGGATTAGCATCCAAACTTTACTTGTAAATCGGGCTACTTAATAAACTTTCGAGTGTTACTAAAATCCCTGGTTTCCGTCAACTCACCTAAACTAACTCTAACTACTTCAAGTGAGCGAACTATAACTTATTGTACAAGTGTAAGGTGCCTGTTACTTCCGGACCTTACATTTAATGGTCCTTCGAGCCTTCGTGTATCTTAGTGTGTGTGTCTCTTGTTACGGTAGCGAATCGGTTCAGCTGGTCTCCCGGAAGAGGGTCGCCCCAGTTGAATTGAGAAGGCGCAAATACCTAGCCAGAGTACAAGCATATTGAGTACCGGAACTAACTACAACTACTGGAAGAGTCTTCATCACCTAGAAGAGCCTTCGGGAACTAGAAGAGCCTTTGACGATAACTAGAAGAGTCTTCAACTACAAGGAAACCCTTCCGGGACCTTTAAGAATAGATATTTTGTGAACTACAAGGAAGCAATCATCTATAGTCAAGATGAGTAAGCTATCGCAACAATCAACATGTTTTGAAAACATCAAAACGTTATGCGCCAACTATAACAAGGATGGCGAAACCAGAAAAACAACGGATTACTTGAACAAGCGGCTGTCCTCGTTAGAAGCTCAATGGATGGATTTCAATGCACGGCATACATTGCTGTTGCTAGAAATTGAATACAGGAACATAAAACTATTTGGTTGAAGATGTCTACAGTAAGACAAATTTATTAATTTACGATTTTTTATTAACTATACCTAGTCTAGTACATAGTCTACAACAACTAGAAGATCCTTCAACAACTAAACTAACTATACCTACTGGAAGAGTCTTCAACAACTAGAAGATCCTTCAACAACTAAACTAACTATACCTACTGGAAAAGTCTTCAACAACTAGAAGATCCTTCAACAACTAAACTAACTATACCTAGACTAGTACATAGTCTACAACAACTAGAAGATCCTTCAACAACTAAACTAACTATACCTACTGGAAGAGTCTTCAACAACTAGAAGATCCTTCAACAACTAAACTAACTATACCTACTGGAAGAGTCTACAACAACTAGAAGATCCTTCAACAACTAAACTAACTATACCTACTAGAAGAGTCTTCAACAACTGGAAGATCCTTCAACAACTAAACTAACTATACCTACTGGAAGAGTCTTCAACCACTAAACTAACTATACCTACTGGAAGAGTCTTCAACAACTAGAAGATCCTTCAACAACTAAACTAACTATACCTACTAGAAGAGTCTTCAATAACTGGAAGATCCTTCAACAACTAAACTAACTATACCTACTGGAAGAGTCTTCAACAACTAGTAGATCCTTCAACAACTAAACTAACTATACCTACTGGAAGAGTCTTCAACAACTAGAAGACCCTTCAACAACTAAACTAACTATACCTACTGGAAGAGTCTTCAACCGCTAAACTAACTATACCTACTGGAAGAGTCTTCAACAACTAAACTAACTATACCTACTGGAAGAGTCTACAACAACTAGAAGATCCTTCAACAACTAAACTAACTATACCTACTAGAAGAGTCTTCAACAACTGGAAGATCCTTCAACAACTAAACTAACTATACCTACTGGAAGAGTCTTCAACCACTAAACTAACTATACCTACTGGAAGAGTCTTCAACAACTAGAAGACCCTTCAACAACTAAACTAACTATACCTACTGGAAGAGTCTTCAACAACTAAACTTACTATACCTACTGGAAGAGTCTTCAACAACTAGAAGATCCTTCAACAACTAAACTAACTAAACCTACTGGAAGAGTCTTCAACAACTAGAAGATCCTTCAACAACTAAACTAACTATACCTACTGGAAGAGTCTACAACAACTAGAAGATCCTTCAACAACTAAACTAACTATATCTACTAGAAGAGTCTTCAACAACTGGAAGATCCTTCAACAACTAAACTAACTATACCTACTGGAAGAGTCTTCAACCACTAAACTAACTATACCTACTGGAAGAGTCTTCAACAACTAGAAGATCCTTCAACAACTAAACTAACTATACCTACTGGAAGAGTCTTCAACAACTAGAAGACCCTTCAACAACTAAACTAATTATACCTACTGGAAGAGTCTTCAACCACTAAACTAACTATACCTACTGGAAGAGTCTTCAACAACTAGAAGATCCTTCAACAACTAAACTATCTATACCTACTGGAAGAGTCTTCAACAACTAGAAGACCCTTCAACAACTAAACTAACTATACCTACTGGAAGAGTCTTCAACACGGAACATAAAAAAAACAGTGGAAGTGGTATGCAACAAAATTACTATAGGAACCGCTGTCGCCAAACTCACACAAATAAACCGATAATCATATAATGCACTACAAACAAACAATTCGTCTGATTTGTCGTTTTAATTTTAGTCAAAGCTAGCGTAAGTCACAGATCCTACATCCAGAAATAAACCTTCATGCATTATGAATAGGATTTATTTTGCTTTAGTCCAGAAAGTATTTACAACGTTTTGTAATCTCAAGTCAAACTAGATTCGATTGACTAGTAAATTCCGCTACTTGACTATAGATGGCAGTATTCTCAGTGATCGCAATTATAAGTCTAATTGCGTTAGACATAAGGTTGACATTCGCGTGATAGGTCGATAACTATTGCTACTCGATCAAAGCCACACCAGTGCAGTAACACATTGAATTTTGAATTACATTATCGATATCGATAGATACCCGATTTCTTGTTTAAATCTAAAAAATAAGTATTGTTGGGAGTTAAGTAAAACTGTAAGAAGAATGAAGTAGTTTTTTTTCTTTTGCTTATATCTCGAAAACGGTGTGTCCTAATCGAAAAAATTATGAAAACTTTTAATCGCGATTAAAAAAAGACATTTAGCTTGATAATCAAAATTTTAGGTTAAAAACATCAAATTCAGAATAGCAAAATTTCCATTTTCACTAAATTAAATAGCTTAGGACCAACTTAGTGCTGTCTAATAATAAAATAATTAAGTTGTGTAACTTTAGTCCATCGTCGTTTGACAGGAATAAACTTTAGTCTAGTGTAGAGACATTTGTGACAAGAGAATCGGCACCATTTTCTTTTATCGATAAAGAAACTGTATTTTAATCCTATAAGGTTAATTTTAACTAGAGGTTCTATTACTTCATTCGTAAATTGAAATTAACTAAGATTTTATTACAAGAAAACAAATTAAATCTTACTTAGTGATGGTACGAAACGCTTCCATTTTTAAGAGTTTTTTCCTACTATCATTTTTGCACTCCAAAATGGAACGAAACGGCATAGCTACGGAAAAATAAATTTGTCGCGAGACTGCAACTCGACGCGATGTTAGAACTCGACTGTGACCATAGTTTAAGATCTGTGGGGACCAAGCAAGCGATACAGCGCTTATTTGTGACACGCGTGCCACGCCTACTTAGCACTTCCACTGTTTTTTATGTTCCGTGGTCTTCAACAACTAGAAACCTTCAACTGTAATGCAACACTAATCGACCTAAATGACTTAAAGACATTCTGGGAAACTGAAGACATCCTCCAAAATGATGAAGATACATCAAGAAATGACTGGTGTGAAACTTACTACAAAACTACCACTGAACGAGATTCCTGCGGAAAATATATTGTGCAAATGCCAATGATCTCTGGTCACGAAGGAAAACTGAAACAATCAAAATCTATAGCAATCTCGCAATTTTTGCAACTGGAAAAGAAATTTGAGAGAAATACCAAACTCGCTTCAATGTACAAAGACTTTACTAGTGAATATATCGAACGGGGTCATATGAAGCTCTCGAACACGATATTTGCCAAAGGTCAAGTTTTCCTGCCACATCATGGGGTACTAAGAGAACACTCAATTACAACTAAACTGAGAGCAGTTTTTAATGCTTCGCAGAAAACCACGGGTGGTTGTAGCCTTAACGATGTCATGGAGGCCCTAACCTGCAAAAAGACATCCAGGCATTAATACTACAATGGCGGGGCTACAAATACGTCTACATAGCGGACATAGAAAAAATGTACCGTTCCATATGGTGCCATCCTGAACAGCAGCACCTACAAAAAATTATCTGGAGAAATCAACCAACAGACATTTTAGAAGAATATCAACTTCAAACATTGACATACGGAACAAAGAGTGCTCCTTGGCTGGCGATGCAAACACTTAAACATCTAGCTTATGATGATGGGCACAAATACCCCAAGGCCGCTGAAATACTGCAAAATCACTTCTAAGTCGATGACCTCATTAGTGGTCACAATTCGATCGAGCAAGCAACGCAAATCCAAACGACTATAATCGAACTACTAAAAGGAGGAGGAATGAACTTGCGCAAGTGGTCAAGCAACGATCCTGAGCTTTTACGACACTTGGATGAAGATCAAATATCAAAGGATATCTTCGACTTCAAAAGATCTGGAACAACGAAAACTTTGGGGCTGAGTTGGAATCCAAAGGAAGACATTTTCTTATTCAACTGGACCTTGGACGACTGCAACAAAAGGTCACTTACTAAAAGAAAACTACTGTCACTAATATCACGACTCTATGATCCCTTGGGTTGGCTAGCACCTATTACTGTGCTAGCTAAACTACTATTCCAAAGGGTGTGGATGACTAAGGTAACCTGGGATGCCGAACTACCAAAACAGTTGCAAAACGAATGGTGGCAGCTAAACAATGACCTGCATTCCATCAAAAACATTAAAATAAACAGATGGATTGGCAGCACGTACAAAACTATACAACTACATGGATTTTGCGACGCAAGAGAGAAAGCATACGCTTGTGTCATATACAGCCGAGCAATAGACGAAAAGGGCAACCCCAGGACAACCTTGTTAGTGTCAAAGACCAGGGTGGTTTCCATTACACAGAAAACTTCGTTACCTAGACTTGAACTATGCGGCGCACTACTTCTAGCTCAACTCATGGATAAGGTGAAGAAATCACTAACGGAACATAACGTATCAGTCTACAGCTGGTGTGACTCTAAGGTCGTCCTAGCTTGGATTCAGGGAGATCTCTCAAGATGGGAAAGATACGTAGCCAATAGAGTGGAAAAGATAAAAGCCGTAATTCTACCTCAACAATGGCGTTACGTACGGTCGGAACTTAATCCTGCTGACTGCGCTTCAAGAGGCTTGTTGCCGAACAGACTAGTGGGATTCAAATTATGGTGGGACGGACCCACTTCATAAGAGACTTCGCAGAGTCAGAAACTCCTCGTAACGAACTCCTCGTAACTACTAATGTTGCGCGCAGAATCGAACCTGAAAACATCAGAGCGCGAACCTACAACACTGAAAACCTTGTTTATAAACTGTAAAATAGACACAGTTCCTTGACACGAATAACAAGAATTGCTGCACGTATATTGCGATATTTTACATCACTAAAGCAAAAGTGCCGACCAAGCACTACACACTTAACAACAAACGACTTAAAATACTCAGCAGAATACATATTGAAATATGTCCAACAAAGCGAGTTTGCGCAAGAATACAAACAATTACGACAAAACCAAACTATTTCGCCTAAAAGCAACATTTATAAATTAAAACCATTACTGGATAAACAGGGAATTATCCGCGTGGGCGGAATTCTTCTGCCTGCTAATATGATAATTCCAGCAATTATACTATGGAAGAGCAGGACATGCATCAATGCACGTCACACGGAGAAGACGAATACACTTGCGTTTCATGTCAGCTAGTGTACAACTTACTTCGCACCCTGCGAAGCCAAAATATTCAGTCAACAAACGTCACTATTATGTATAATAAATGACGTAACATGCACAGAAACTTGGTTTAAATTACATAAACCTAACCTATGGCTGTTTACATTGTGCGACAAACAGCTGATAGGCGTCATATGCACCGATCAAGTTACGTCGGCGGTCATTAACGGTACCGGGGTGAAAGCCTTGAAACCAAAGTGCCTACTACAAAAGAAAGACGCGACAATATTCACATACAACCATTTAGGAAGCAACTTCTACATGAAAGCCGACATTGAAGTACCCATTATTAACTCAACCATCAACAATTTATTCGACATAAGTTGGCAAAACGCACAACTGAATATGACAGAACCGGAAGCATCCGCAACAAATATTCAAAATATAGAAAACCAACTAGCTCGCCAGAAAGAGAATGAAAACCTACCGCCTAAGTCAGAGATTTCAAATCATGACGTTTACCTCTACTCTGTGACTTCTTTGCTGTTGGGAGGATCTGCTTCGTTTGTTCTCTACATCTTCATAAAGAAACGGTGGTTTAAGAAGACTAAGAAGCAACAGCAATCTAAAGAAGGTTTAGACAATCACGTGGACATCGAAATGCGCGAAATACGTAATTCGACAACCTCGGCTAACTCTACACCAGCGGAGCCACTATACAGCGACGTGAGGCCGAAAAAACGATTTCACTTTGAGGAAGTGTCAAATTATAGCTGATATCTTGATACAGACTTGAATACTTGATGTTTACTTCCTTATTTTTATTTAATATTCTTTTATTTCCTTTTTAATATGTTTTTTGTAGGTACTTTTCTTTTACATATTCTCACTTTATGTACTGGATGCTCATCACGCTTCTGCCCTCGGGAGCATGTACGGTTCACGTACAATTTATTAAACTGCACACGCAGCAACCTACTTATTTTCTTCATTTATTAAACGTTAAACATAATATCTTTAAGTTAGTTGAGAAATTGTCGCGAGCACTGCGGATTAGCATCCAATCTTTACTTGTAAATCGGGCTACTTAATAAACTTTCGAGTGTTACTAAAATCCGTGGTTTCCGTCAACTCAACTAAACTAACTCTAACTACTTCAAGTGAGCGAACTATAACTTATTGTACAAGTGTAAGGTGCCTGTTACTTCCGGACCTTACTTTATTTTAAAATTTAAACTGTTGTTAATTTACATACTTATAATAGTGTTTATAATACTGTAATTATACTTTTTTTAGTAAATCACTTCTCATTAAGTATTACTAACAATTTATTTTTTTTATTGTTGATCATAACATCAGGACTCGTTTTCCCAAAGGATTGAGCAGAGGTGGAGTACATATACATTTCGGCAGTTATCTTCAAGTCGTATGTAAAGGGGGCGTGGGGGTATGTATTTATTGACAGCCTTGTTACTTAAATCTTTTTTTTTTATTTGACTTATCATTTTAATATCAGTGTGTCAGCTCCGACCCACGACTGCAGTTTACTCCTTATGTACGAGTACGATTGTCTTTAAATATAATGGATATACTGACCGCTAAAATGAAGACTGGCCGAAAAGAAACAACGAAACACGAAAACGTGACAACGCTTCGCTTGTATTTCACTCCTCATATTTTTCCATACGGGGACCTTATATGAAAATAAAAACAAAAAAAAAAATAATCAATGAAAAAAATTATTGTGGCGAGGGTTTGTATTATATTAGGAATAAGAATAAGAATAAGAATAAATTTATTTTGCTAAGCTAACATTCAAGGGGATTGAATTCCTAGACCTCACACTAGGATTCCCTGTGTTGTGAGATCCAGGCTCCTTCGTTCCGTTAACAATTTTATATAAAAAGGTACATTTTTAGAACTTAACATTAAAATAGGTATAAGTAGTGTATGACATAGTGTATGCATGATGCATTGATTTGTGGCAGTTGTGTTGGTGTTGTAAGAGAGTGTCTGTATGTTATTATGTTAGTGAGTGCGCGTGTATTGTGAATTGTCCATTTGTGTACTTAGAATTTATGCTTATGCTAATAAACTTTCTGTCATGTCGTAGTCCAGTGTAAGAAACCAATTTGTTACCATCACTCTGCATTTTTTTTGTGTTAGTTTTAGTATTTTGTATAGATCATTGAGTTTCGTGTATATGTGTGGTCCAATATACTCGTAGCGGTAAGACCTTCTGCCAATTGTGTTACAGCATTGGATTTTATCCCAATGTACCCTTCGACTTGAAATGACACAAGTGCTCAAGGCAGTTTTATGAAATCGTAGTGTGACAGACAGTATGTACAGCTGTCTTACTCTGAGAACTCCCACTTCTGTATACAGTTTATTCGTGGGGTACCGGTAAGGTCGTCTATAGGCAACTTTTAATAGAGCACGCTGAGCTCGTTCTGCTATGCAGTAATTAAGAACGGATTGACACAGCGAAAAGTAAACCATCTTTAGAACGGAATCATCAGCAATCTTGCCTAGTTGCTTAAATATACGCAGCATTGTTCTAATCCTGCCCTTTAAAGCGCTTTGGTGTGCGGACCATTTCAACCTGTTATCTACAATAACTCCCAGATATTTTATAGAGTCAGTTTGTTCGATGCAAGGGCAAGAACACTGATCGGGACTAATACAAGAGTGCAACCGTAACCTAGCTACTTTGTCAGGGGAAGAACGTGTAGAAATAGCAAAGTTAATTGCCTTGGTCTTATCTACATTCAACGTCAAAAGATTATGTTGTAGCCAGTTCGCAACAGTCTTTATCCCGCCTTCAACAGCGCATTGTACTTCATCCCATGTTTTCCCATGAAAAACTATCGCGGTGTCATTAGCATATGTGAAAATTTTAGCCTGTGGGAGGTTCGTGCTGCATAATCCGTTTATATAAATAATAAAGAGAGTGGGACCCAGAACGCTTCCCTGGGGCACACCGAAATGTGTGGTAGTTAGGCCACTACAATATTCCTTTAGCACAACTCTTTGCGTTCTTTCACACAGATATGAGGTAAACCAGTCCAGAGCAACGCCACGAACTCCCAGAAGTGATAATTTCTTGATCCGAATTTTCCTGGAGATCGTATCAAAGGCCTCTGCAAGGTCCAGAACGATGCCAGTACATGCCTGTAATTGACCTAGGTTCAGGGTTATAAAGTCGGCTAAGTTAGTAACTGCATCCTCCGTGAACCTGCCAACCCGAAAGCCATATTGATTGTCCGACAGTAACTTATTTTTTTCCAGGTACGCAAGTAGTCTCTTGCTGACAACTTTCTCAAGGATTTTTGAGAGAGCTGTCAGCAGAGAGATTGGGCGATAATTTGCGGGAGTTTTTGGATCACCACTTTTGAAAATTGAGCAAATATTTGCAATCTTTATACAGTCGGGTACTACACCCGTATTTAAGCTTAAATTGCATAGGAAGGCAATTGGCCCCACTAAAACATGTGCGCACTGCTTTAGGAAGGCGTTATTAATCCCATCATAACGTTGCTGACGCCTTTTTGAGATGGGTGATAATTGCAAATATTTCTTTTTCATCAGTCGGAGCAAGAAAAAAGGAGTCTGGGCTAGTGTGTAACGTACTATATTGCTCATTGTTACAGGTCAGTTCAGTTTCAGTCATGTCAAGCTGTGTAAGAGTTTTTGATGCAAGGTTTTTGCCTACGGTTGAGAAATAGTCATTAACTTTATTTAGTGTGGGGACTGGGTTGTCACTATCAGTTACGAGTTCAGATTTGCTTGCATTTTTACTTTTAATATTGCCAATTTTCTTAATTTCAAACCATAACTTTTAACAGTCGCCTTTAGTTTCCATTAGTAGTTTGCGGTCATGATCTCGTTTCAGATTGAATACCACATTGTTGCAATAGTTTCGATATTTTTTATACTCTTGTTGAATGACAGGATTATCGCGATTTTCTTCTTTCTTTGCATTGGTGTGCATTAAGTCATGTCGTCTTATACACTTCAGAAGGTTTTTAGTAATCCATAGCTTGATAATAACATCTGAGCTACGGCATACGCGAATGGTGGTGTACTGATTAATTTTACAAGAAAGAGTTTCAATAAATTTTTGGAATGCATTAGTAGCACTTGTAAGTTCAAGAAGTCAATCCCAATTTTCTTTTTCAATATCTTTCTTTAAACTTATATAGTCAATTCGCGTATGACGTTTCTGAACCCTGGTACTAGCTAATTCCCGGTGAATGCCAAAGATAACCGTCTCGTGATCAGTTATGCCAGTATCGCAGACTATAACCGTAGCAGGCTTCTGAGTTTTGAGCATAACATGACCCAAACAGTTACCTCCTCGCGTAGGGAAAGTATGTCCTGGAAAATACCCATATTGGCCAGTCAAGTCTAAGTAGTCGGAGGCGCGTCTGTCGGTGCAACCCGATTTTATATCAATGTTCACATCCCCTAAAATAGCACAGGTGTTTGCCGTACATGTTTCCATTAGTTTTGTTAAGGACTCTCAAAAGTTATTTATATTATAAAATGATGGTGACCTATAGATGGCTATCAGAGATAGTTCATCACTGACATTGACAACCAAACAGTTAAAGTCTTTGCAGGGTGGTTCAACGACAGAAGCCTGGAGAGATGACTTTGTATAAACGACAATTCCATCATTTTGATTTAGGTAAGTTTTGGAACAGTGATAATAGTAGTTATTAATTTTGAAACAAGCATGCCCATCGTCAAGCCAACACTCTGTTAAAATAATTATATCAGGCGTAAATAGCAGCCGGCTCAAGAGGACACTGAATCCATCAAAATTCTTTTTGATACTGCGTATATTTTGCACTACAACTGAGTACTGACTTCCTGTATCACCTAGGTGCAGCTTACATTCATCTATAGAATATAGTTTTAGGCTAGTTGTAAAGGCCGACTGGTCGATTTCATCAATAACTTGTGCTAAATTAGCCATTAGAATACATAAGTTGGTGAATCAATATAATGTCGCGATATGTTATGTAGGTACTGATGTGACGTAATAATTGAGACCGAGTGCGTAGGTGTAAATAAGTTGTTTTATAAATGTGTATTAGGTACAGAGGTGGATAAAGTGTGTACATTTGCGAGTATGATATATAGGACATAATAATTAGAATTGTACGGCGTATTACAAGTATAAAAAATATGAGTACTTTGCATGAAAAAGTTACAAAAAAGTAATTCAATTGACATAATATAAAGAAGTTTGAGAACTTACGTTTTGATTTTTGATTATTGGTTACATATTGATTTAGCAGATAAGCAGATTAATATAATAAGTAGTCATTGGTTCGTATCCAATTGTAGACTGCGTAAAGTTTGTTCGGATCTGACAAGAATTTGTTTTGCTCCTTCAATTTTCCGTAAGAATATGTTTCCATTCGCCGTCCAACAGAACTTGTACTCTTTTTGTTTCGCAAATTCTCTTGCTACATAGAAGAGTTTTCTGGAGCTAGCGGGAAGGTATTCTGTATTACTGGACGGCTATCACCGGGTAAACCAATGCACTGTGTATTCAAACGGTCGTCCTTGGGGTGGATTTTATTGAAGTCACGTACGCTTGTAATGAGTCTGTTCTTAATCGGAACGTTAGTGAATTCCGCGATAATTGGTCTGACAGAGCCTGGTTTTCCGGGTAAACGATATGAGTCGCGTAGTTGAGTGCTATTTAGAGGCACGTCAACTGCTGCACCTATCTTAGTAACTATCGTAGATAAGTCTGACACTGACTCGTTCTCTGTTAAGGGCACACTGCGGATCTCGACACATGACGTCCGGGAAAGCTGTTGAAAGTCTTGAATCTTCATTTCTAAAATATTTATGTTGTCTCTGCAGGCTTGGTTTTCTTTTTTCAGAACATCAACTTGCTTTGCCATGTCATCATACTGCTTACTGATGAATGCCATAGATTTTACGATCTCATCATTGGACTTCTGTATCGCAATATTCTGTAGTTTCATTTCGGCTATTTCGGATACCAACTTAGAGAGACAATATTGTCAACCTTGTTCTTCTATTTTACTTACCATTTCGGTACTTTTTTGCTGCTTCGTTGGTCTCGTGGTCGCAAGCGCGACTGTTGAGCGTGGGGTCCGGGATTCGATTGCCAAGTCGGGCAAAAGGGTGTCTCAGTAAGAGTGCACTTTTTAAAATTGGATTTTTTTTTTCATGCAAGTGGCAACTCTGAAATTTGACAGCTGTTACCTCTGTTTATTCCGATTATTAAAAATGAAGCGCTTTTCGAAAGAACAACGCGTTATAATTGTGAAAACTCATTACAAAAATGGGGAAAGTTACGCTGAAACCGCTCGCAAATTTCGCCAAATTTTCAGCCGAGAAAGTGCACCTAATGTGTCAACCATTCGAAGAGTGGTCAAAAAATTTGAAGAAACTGGGTCGATTATGGATAATAAGAATCTTTTGCGTCAACGGACCGGTCGGTCTCTTGAAAACATTGCTGCTGTAAACGAGAGTGTCGCCGAAAACCAGAAAACATCAATTCGGCATCGTTCTCAACAACTTCAAATTTCACGAAGCACTACGCAGCGAATTTTGACTAAAGACCTCCACCTTCATGCGTATAAGATTGAGCTAACTCAGGAGCTCAAACCAGCAGACCACGGAAAGCGCCGGCAATTCGTTCAATGGGTAGGTAATGGAGCAAAGTCGATGCCAATTTTTCGAAAAAAGTAATTTTCTCCGATGAAGCGCATTTCCATATGAATGGCTTCGTGAATACACAAAATTGTCGAATTTGGGTCTCAGAAAATCCTCATGCAATACATGAGAAACAAATGACCCACAACGAGTAACTATCTGGTGCGGATTTTGGTCAGGCAGCGTGATTGGATTTGGATTGATTGGCGTTTGAAAATGAGGCCGAAATTGCAGTGACTGTGAACGGCATTCGTTACAGGAATATGATAACGGACTTCTTGTGGCCTCAACTGGACGGCATGAATCTGGACAACATGTGGTTTCAGCAGGACGGCGCCACCTGCCACACCGCGCATGAAACAATCGACTTATTGGCAGCAACAATTTCCAGAACACATTATCTCACGAAATTCTGATGTCAACTGGCCACCAAGATCGTGCGATTTAACGCCGTGCGATTTTTTTCTTTGGGTATTTGTGAAATCTCGGGTTTATGCGAATAAACCCGAAACAATTCCTGAGTTCAAATCGGAAATCCAACGCGTCATTGGTGAGATACAGCCACATCTCTGTGCAAAAGCCATGGAAAATTTCATGAAAAGAGTAATGGCCTGTCATCGGAGCCGTTGGGGTCATTTGCCGGATATTTTATTCCATACTTAATCGGAACATGTCTTCTTTACAATACACTAAAAATATCACAACTCTGTCATAAAATACTTGTTTTTATTTTAAAATGAAAAAGTGCACTCTTACTGAGACACCCTTTATTATCGAGATTTCCCAATAGGACCCCAGTGCTTCGGTAAGCACGTAAAGCCGTTGGTCCTGCCTGATCTTTCCCCGGTCGTGTCGGATTGTCGCCCCATCGGACTATCAGAGTAAGGACTTTCGCTACGTTAAGCGTGCGCACGCGGGTGCCCGCCTCGCGTTATTGTATTTAAAGATAATATGAGCAGCGCTCTCTGGTACGGACGCGTGCGACGGTTTTGAACTCGCGGTCTAGTTTTTCAAAATCAGTCGAGTGTCGCTACGTGCTGGTAGTCCATGCGATACAACTGTGCCCGCTGGAGACCAAAATTGTTCTAGCGCCGGTGGATGCAGCGCCGGACGCCCGCCGCGGATCCTAGGCCCGCGTCGAAGATCCGGAGCGGGCGCCCGCTCCGTGCACCCGCCGCGTGCGCAAGCTTAACGTAGCGAGCGCTCTAAAGGAACAGAGGGCACCTGTGCTTGCTCGCTTTTTGTTGTTTTGTTTTTGTGAATGGCATATCGTAGTTGGCCTAGAGAGGCCGTGACTGTTGAGCGTGGGGTCCGGGATTCGATTGCCAGGACGAGTAATAGGGTGTCTCAGTAAGAGTGCACTTTTAAAATTGGAATATTTTTTTTGGAATATATTTTAAAATTGCAAATAAAATTGGCACATTTTGATTTAAAAAAAAAAATATTAGGTTGGGGAAAAAGTCTTTTCGCATTATAGTATGTATGAACTTGTAATAAAATCTCTTTGGCTATACTATTTGTATCTGGCTGGTTTTAGTATCATTGAAAGTTTAAATTTTAAAGAACATAATTCCAAATTCAAATTAGGAAAATGTGTGATTTTCATTTGTTTTTCGTACCGTCAAGATGAGTGAATCTAATGAAGAAATTCGATACATTTTAAAATTTTACTACAAAAAAGGTAAAAATGCAACGCAAGCCGCGAAAAAAATTTGCGATGTTTATGGACCTAGTGTAGTGTCTGTGAGAGTAGCACAAATTTGGTTTAAGCGTTTTCAATCCGGAAATTTTGATGTCAAAGATGCACATCGCTCTGGTGGCCCTATTGCGGATAAAATGGATGCCATTTTTGAAAAAGTGGAGCAAGATCGGCATATCTGTAGTTACGACGTAGCTGAAGAACTGGAAATTGACCACAAAACAGTTTTGACGCATTTGAAAAAAAAAGTGGGTACACAAAAAAGCTCGACATTTGGGTACCTCACGAGCTCACTGAAAGAAACCTAATGAACCGTGTACTCATTTGTGATTCTTTATTACGACGTAATGAAACCGAACCATTTTTGAAGAAGCTGATAACTGGTGATGAAAAGTGGATCACGTATGACAAGAACGTGCGAAAAAGGTCGTGGTCAAAGGCCGGTCAGGCTTCACAGACTGTGGCGAAACCCGGGTTAACTCGCAACAAGGTGATGCTGTGTGTGTGGTGGGATTGGAAGGGCATTATTCATTATGAGCTGTTACCACCAGGCAGGACTCTGAACTCTACTGCGAATAACTGATGAGATTAAAGCAAGAAGTTGAGAGAAAGCGGCCGGAATTAATCCACAGAAAGGGTGTGGTTTTTCATCATGATAACGCTAGACCTCACACATATTTAGCCACTCAGCAAAAATTAAGAGAGTTTGGCTGGGAGGTGTTAATGCATCCACCGTATAGTCCTGACCTTGCACCTTCAGATTTCCACCTGTTTCGGTCTCTTCAGAATTCTTTAGGCAGTGTCAGGTTAACATCACGAGAGGACTGCCAAAACCACTTGTCGCGGTATTTTGACCAGAAGTCCCAAAATTTCTATAGCAATGGGATGATGTCCCTACCTACAAGATGGCAAAAAGTTATTGAACAAAATGGTACCTACATACTTTAGTTAAATGTAAATAAACTATATTAAAAAATGTTTTGAATTTTCTTAAAAAATGCGAAGAAACTTTTTCCCCAACCTATTAATATCTAAATACATCACTCCTGTTCTCCCCGACAGGAAAGGCAGAGCTAGCCATAGTACATCCACATTTCATTAGTTATGTTTCAGTCTTGTGTATTAGGATGAGTTCAATAACACTTTCTCGACCTGGGAATCGAACCCGGCCCTCATGCAGTAGCGCTTGGGACCAGTAACTATATCCATGTGTATTTTGACAATATCAATTAATATTATAAATGTAAATTCTCGATTCAGTTAATTATAGTACACACCTGAATAGGGCAAATATGGTAGGTATGTAATGCTTTTGAGAGGAACCAAAATAAAACGACATCAAAATTAAAAGTCGTTTATTCAAAATAGGCTGAGAATCAGCACATTTCGAACGTCCAAATTACATAAGACAATCCCCCAATACCACCCTTCACCACTTCCTAGTGCTTTAGCGGGGAAGAAGAAGTGGCGCAACAAACTCCCCAGCAGCAACAGCTGGACAATAAGAAAAGCTTGATTCTCAATCAGTCAGCCTTGCCTTTTTCCCAACTATGTTGGGGTCGGCTCCCAGTCTAACCGGATGCAGCTGAATACCAGTATTTTACATGGAGCGACTGCCTATCTGACCTCCACAAGCCAGTTTTTGGGTAATACGACCCGTAACGACTGCCAAAGATCCACGAATGACAGCCGGGACCAACGGCTTAACATGCTTTCCGAGGCACGGAGGCGTCTCGGTTTGTACAGATGGTCACCCATCTTCGGACCAACCCCGGCAAGCGTAGCTTAACCTGATGGATCGACCCGTGCGGCTGTTATTATTTAGCCACGATTCTATAGAATAGCATGCAAAATAATGAACTTTACGCAATCATACATTATCAATATTAAATCATGTTGATGACTGATGTATATTCATTAACATTTGAACAATACCATGCAAAACCTAGATGTGCTATTTCCGACGTAAAATGTGTTACAGACAACAATTACAATAGTTTGTTACGTCACAAGTGCAATGACAAACTTTACCGCAAGCTATTACGTCATGTCGTATCCGGTCACTAGTACGGACCCAGTGTGTTTTCATTGCACGAAATTCATCTTCTGCCTACATGATGTCTGAATCTAATGGAGTACGATGCTCCTACATAAATAACATTGATAGTTTTAGATTACAAAACTCGCTTACTTATAGGTAAAAATTTAACAATTGAATATATTTCAAATTTTATTTCTTTGTTACCCATTAGTCTATAAGTATATTCAATTCATTTATTCATTAAATATAAGCTTACGGTTTACACCGAATTGCTTATATCTATGCTAATTACACTAATATAAATTCCACATTACAATATTAATTAAAAAACTTAAACTAAAAAAACGAACACACACACGATCTAGTAATAATAGCTTTATAAATACGTAGCTTTAAAAACTATGCTAAATGTTGATGCATGACGGTAATATCTTCCGATGAAGTGTTTTCTTCCACCTTTCCAAAAAGAATCCATCCTAGGCGTGTATCTTGTGCACTTGGAGAGCCTAGTGGACCTTTAACCAGACCGCTTTTCAGAATGATGTCATAGATTTGAACACCTAATAAAAGGTCCACTCGCCCTGGTTGATTGTAACTTGGGTCTGCCAGGGTGAGGCCTTGTAAATGCGGCCAGTCAGCAATTTTGTGGGTGAAGTGTCTTGGCGGCAAATTGGAGGTTATATTCTTGGGTATAACGTATGCCTTCAGAGAAATCTTGAAATCATCTTCACACCGCGAGAAAAGATCAAATTCTACGATGTGATTTATGTGTGTCTGTTTACCTCCAACCGTTGTGATTGTTCCTTTAGTTGCTTTGCGTGTTATCTTTAGTATTTGGGCTGCTCCCTCACTGATAAAACTTTCATGTGACCCTTGGTCAATTAATGCACGCAATACTGTCGTTAGTCCATTGTCACCCCTTACATAAACTAGTGCTGTTGCCAGCAAAGCTGTGGACTTCTTCGTGATGAAGTGTGACGCTATTGCAACGTCTTCTTTTGTAGGTCCATTATTTGGTTATTTTCCTTCGATATGTACGTGTGGAGTTTGTGAATTGTCTGACTGCTTGTTGTCACCTCTCTGCTGGTGCAACAGTGAGTGGTGCCGGCGATTGCATCGACGGCAGAATACGAGTACGCGACATTTCCAGGAAGAATGCCCTGGTGCAAGACAATTGTAGCAAAGGTTATTCTTCCATACAAACGCATTTCTCTCCATAGGTTGAAGCTTTATAAAATCTTTACAATGGCATAGGGTGTGATTTTCCTTGCACATTGTACACGTCTTCGCCGGTGTGGTTGCAGAAACATGGCATGACTTATCCTTGATAGTTTTCTCCCTTGATACAGCTGAAGAACTACCAGGTGTCACCAACTCCAATGTACGGAACTTAGACTCCAAAAATATATAAAATTCTTTCAAGGTGGGTAATTTGTTAAACTCCTGAGTGTATGTATTCTCCTCCCAATCCTTATCGGTCTCAGGGTCTAATTTCTGAACCACTAAAAATATAATTAGAGGGTCCCAGTTATCAATAGTTAAATCCTGGTTTTGTAGACTATTCATACATTCAGCTGTAGTGTCTAGCAAGGACTTTATCTGATAAGCAGTTGGTGTCTTGATCGCCTTTTGTCCGGTAAGTCGTTTGAACAGAGTATTGACTATAACTCTTTTATTCCCGAAGCGATTTTTCAATGTATTCCATGCTTGTTCATAGTTATTTTCCGTTACCTTTATATGTTTCAGCAAGGCTTCAACTTCACCGGTGATACTTGATTTCAGGTATTGCAACTTCTTTACTAAACTTAGTGACTTATTGTCATGGACTAGTGATATAAACAAATCATGATAAGTGGGCCAATCGTCGTAATTGCCATTAAACTCGGGTAGCTGGATGGTCGGTAATTTAACTTGAGTTTGGTTAATCGTAGGCATGTTACAACATACTTCTCCTACTGTTGACAATGAAGAAATCATGTCCTTTAAGTCTCCTTGTAAACACAAGAACAAGTCTTGAATAACGTAATAGTCTTAACAAAGTTGTTGTTAACAAAGTACTGGACGTTCGCACGCTGTTCTTTCGGTGTACACTTAACAAGTTCGTCATGTGTTATTTTAAAGGACTGCCAATATTCTTCTTAGATACATTGTAATCTTGCTTGGATGTGACCCTTTGTTAGTCGTGCCTTAGGACATTTCTTCATATTAACTTGGGCTTTCTGCATTTTACCAGCTATTTCTTCTAGAATATTGAGTAATTGACTGCTTGAAGTACTCATTTTCGTAAAAAGGCACTTTTAATCGGTTGTTTTTAAGCCAAATACGCGTATATATTTGTTATGATGCGATGTAATAACTCGTAATTCTAAGAAGTCTTCTTCAAATCAAATCAAATCAAATCATTTATTAAGTGTGTTTTTGGTGAGGTTATATGGTCTTATAAAATACAACATTGTGCTCAAAAAACTACCCATTAGGCTTACACTTTTTTATGAAAATTCGTTCATTACTACTTAAATATATTATATTATTATGCAAAGTACATGAAGCTATATAAAGTAATGTCAGATAAATAAATAATCAAATTGTCAATTAATATTTTTGTCAGAAAGAAATTCAGTAATTGAATAATAGCATTTTTGGATTAATAAATGATATAATTTTCGTTTAAACTGCAATAAATTATAATCTTTAATAGAATTAGGCAATTTGTTATAGATTTTAGGTGCCATGCACAGTATGCTATTGTGCATGCATATGGTTTTAGAAGGCCTTAAGTACAATTCATGACGATAAACTTGTCTTATTGATTTAGGATGATGTTCTGTTTTTTTGCGAAATAGTTCAATATTTTTCTTTACAAAAATTGCGGTTTCATATATATAGAGACATGGTAATGTTAATATTTTGAGCTCAATAAAATATAATAATAATAATATAATAATAATATCCTGGGACATTTCACACACGGTCATCTAATTCCAAACTAAGCAGAGCTTGTTTTGGACTGGATGTTTAAGTGGACTGTATTTTTATGGTTCGGTGCTGGAGATAGTGGGCGGAGGCTGGATGGCGGAATTAAAGTCGTTTTCTCACTTTAAGACGTATATTAAAGACAGCAAAAAGCAACACGTCCTTCTTACAAGCAAATCCATTTTCGAGAGAGTTATTACATTCACTCCATACCGAATGAACGAATTTATTCTAATGTTGTCAAACTTAAAAATAAAATATATTTTATTTAATATTTGTTGGTGATGCCAACATGCTGCCCGCCCACGAGGCAAACTAATATTCTATTCTTTTAACAAAATACAATATGGAAATTGAAGCAATTACTTATTTTCTTAACAACGGAACTGTGTACATTACGTTTAATTAACAAACAAGTCAACTAAAATTGATAATAATAGAACCTTAAATTAGCAATATGAAAATGTTTAACAAAACACAAGTTTTTATTAAAGTAGATAAGCTATAAATTTTGTTCAATACAATGAATAAGTTGACACTTCGTATAACCATAGATATGACTAATAAAAAACAATAGTGTGTGTGGGGCAGGCATTACCGGTGTCACAATGACAGCGTTCATTTGACATTGACAGCTTTCTTCAAACTATGACATAGTGTCATTAATATAAACTTTCCTAACCTCACATATTAGACAAATAACATGAAAAATACGGATGTTACTATATAACAAAAAAACCAGACCACTATCAACAAAAGTCAATCAATTAGTTAATATTGCAGCTAAACAGAGTGTATGAAACATTTGTAAGTAAGATACAGGACACTAACTGAACTCCAATACTCCATGACTAACATTTCTGTAGTGTTCTTGTGTACATTGAATTTATTATACTCATAATCAAAGTTTATACTAGCAAACTTTGCTATATTATAATATTAGGCTAAACAATAGTTAATGGTGTCATTGACACATTTAAAGTGTATTATAACCAAAGCTTATAGAACCAAACATTGGTATAATTACATTAAGTAACAACACAAAAACTTAAGGGTGGAATGTAATGAATTCCGTTCTGCAATAATAAATATCACTTTCATACAACGAAAACTCCATTACCTCGCCAGTGAAACATAGTTGTAAATTATGCATCAAATTCTTAATAACTAATATTATAATAATAATATGATAATAATGTGTTTGTGCACACATTGTTAAGGTACATATATGGACAAAAATAAAGTTAAGGGTAGCAACAATGGTTTTCGCTCTGCTATAATCAAAAAACACACCCCTTAGAGTCCACAACAAGAATCCATTGCAGCGCCAATTAAAAACATTACACTGTATTAAGCAATGAACATGTATGCAAGATCATTCAAACGGTACCACACTCTACTGGCAAGACACAGATACTCGACAAGGATCGAGTATAGATTTTCCCATTTGGAATTTGTAAATTTAACGCTCGAACCTTGCCATCTTTACCAGGAAAAACTTTTACTACTCTTGCCATTGGCCAAAACAATGGTGGACCATTTGGGTCTTTTAAAATGACTAACATTCCTTCAGCTACAATGGGTAAATCATCACGCCACCTAGGCCTATTTTGCAAAGTATTTAAATAATATTTGTGCCATACATTCCAAAATTGTGGAGTTAATTTATTACACAATTGCCAATACTTAAGTCTATTCATAGGCTCATTAGCAGCATTACTTTCAGGATAGGCAACCATAGAGGTTCCTATTAAAAAATGCCCTGGCGTCAGGTAACTAAAATCAGAACTATCAGAGGACATAGGTAGCAAAGGCCTAGAATTTAATACTGCCTCAATTTGAGCCAGGACAGTGTTTAACTGTTCATAACTTAATAACAATTTTAATACAATTCGTTTCAAATGAAATTTCATGCTTTTTACAGCTGCCTCCGCAAGTCCAGCAAACACTGGTGAATAACTTGGTGTAAAATGGAATTTTATGCCTTGTTGAGAAGCATACTCATGTACCAATGTTTGATGACTGGCAGAAGCATGCAGCTTGTACAATTCAGCCAACTGGTTGCTTGCCCCTCTAAAGCACCCGCCATTGTCGGAAAAAACTTCACTGGGTAACCCGCGACGAGAGATAAATCGCTTTAAACAGGCTAAAAACGAGTCAGTTGACAAATCTGAAGCAAGTTCAAGATGGACAGCCTTAGTAACAAAGCAAACAAAAACACAAACGTAACCTTTAGAAATTATGGCGCGTCTTAATCGAGAATTTTTGACATCTACGGGGCCAGCAAAGTCTATTCCAACCCTCTCAAACGGTCGGGCGGCCGTGATACGCTGCTGAGGCAAGGAACCCATCAGCTGCTTTGCAGTGCTGGCCTTTAATCTGAAACACGTAATACATTTATGTGTAATCTTTTTTATTTCTCGTACACCATTTATAATACAATATTTTTGGTTTAGATGAGCCAGCATCAATTTAGGTGCGGCATGTAACAATCTTAAATGCTCATGGCTAATGATAAGGTCAGTTATAAATGAACCTTTCGGTAATATAATTGGATGCCTTTGTGCAAATGAAAAATCTGTATTTTGAAGGCGACCCCCCACTCTAACTAAGCCTTGACTATCTAAGAAAGGATGTAATGGTTTTAAGGAACCTCTGACATTTCCACTATTTTGTAAAACCTTTATTTCATCCTTAAAATAAATATGTTGTTCGTTTTTAATAATTAGCATTAATGCTTGTTGTAATTCAGAACTATGAAGAAATGAATCTAAATTCTTATTATTTCCTGGTCTGAGAGTGCGTGTGAATCTTATTACGTACGCCATTATTCTAATAACCTTATTAAGCTTAGAAAATCTGGTTAAAAATTGGAAACAGTCATAATCACTCTGAACAATCAAAGAAACCGCTGAATCTGGAACAACCTTCAGCTCAGGCAAGTCAACAGGCAGCTCTATATCTACACTCTCTTTTTTAAATGAATAAGTAGGAGAGTGCAAAAATGAGGGCCCCTGCCACCAGAGGGTGCATGAGGACAGTTCACAGGGATCTACTCCTTTACTAATTAAATCAGCCGAATTGTCCTGTGATCTTACATAATGCCAACTCCAAGCTGATGTTTTTTCCTTAATTATTTTTACTCTATTTGCAACGTAAGGTAATAATCTTGTTATTTCTATCTTTAGCCAAGCTAGAACAACCTTAGAATCTGAATATAATATGACGCGGTCAATTTTGACCTTTACCCTTAATGTATTATAGACTCTGTCAATTAATATAGAAAGCAAATGAGCAGCATTCAATTCTAATCTAGGTACAGATAACTTTTTACTTATAGGATTAACTCGTGACTTCGAACAGAGTAACAATACCGTAACCTTGCCTGACACATCAACCACACACACAACATCCATAACCAACGGTGCTGGAAGCATCAGCAAAACCAATCAACTGGACTGAGACAGCTGACTCAGGAACTGGAACATTTCTAGGCAATTCAATGGGATGCATTTTAGTTAAACTTTCAATGAAATGAAGCCAATCCACTCTAATACTTTCAGGTGCAGTGTCATCCCAGCCTATTTTTTCCAACCAAAGTCGCTGTACTATTGCCTTGGCCTTGATAACAATAGGACCAATAAAACCCATGGGATCATAGAAACGTGCTATGTAGCTTAAAATATCCCTTTTTGTAGGTCTATCAGTAATACCTAATGCAGGACAACCAATTTTAAAGCAATCTTGTTTCATGTTAATTGTTAAGCCCAAAGCCTTCATGCTATAATCTTGTTTTTGTAATTCAAGCTCATCAAACTGCCTTTGAGAAATTGGAATATCGTCTAATATTGAGGGTGAGTTTGAAGCCCATTTATGAGTATTAAAATTACCCAAGCTCAGCAATTCTTGTAACTGTTTCCTTGCATCTAACATAGTATTTAGCTTAGAGTCAGCATAAAGCACATCGTCAACATAACAATTGTTGAGTAGTATAGTAGCTCCTAGTGGGTAATCTCTACCAAACCTTATTGCAAGCTCTTTTAGACAACGTGTAGCTAGATAAGCAGAACTTTTCAACCCATAAGTAACAGTTTTTAAACGTAAACATTTTATTTCTTCTTCAGTGTTATTGCGGAAAAGAATATTTTGTAGCGGTGTAAATTTTGGGTTAAGCATCACACATCTGTACATTTTTGAATGTCAGTTGAAAAAGTATATTCTCCAAAGCGAAACAAGAGTACAATGTCAAAAAGCTCCTTTTGCACTGGAGGACCATTCAACATTAAGTCATTAAGAGAAACTTTCTTTTTTGTTTGCATGGAGGCATCAAATACTGCCCTAACTTTAGTTGTTTTACTGCTTTCATTAATGACAGCATGATGTGGT
This sequence comes from Dicycla oo, assembly GCA_948252095.1. Classification (NCBI taxonomy): domain Eukaryota; kingdom Metazoa; phylum Arthropoda; class Insecta; order Lepidoptera; family Noctuidae; genus Dicycla; species Dicycla oo. The sequence goes on from OX411728.1 coordinate 20,062,450, forward strand.
AAAAAATATACAGAATCCTTGTTTAAATTATAAGAGCTAAGCTCCACATATTCAGCATGACCTAATGTTATAAACTCATTAATGAATTTGTTATATTCAGTTTGTAAAATTAAATTTTTTTGTAACTTATGTTCTAAGTTAAGAAACCTACGATATGCAGAATCAAATGAGCTACCAAGTGTATTATTTACATCCTCTATTGGCACCTTCAAAGGCATATCAACATAAAATGTTTTGTTTATAAGTTGAACTGAATCTTGAAAAATACTCTCAGCGAGCTCGTACTCAATTAAATTTTCATTAAATGTTTCTGGGATTTGCTCCACCTTCCAAAAGCGCGATACAGCTTCATTAACATCAGAGTTGCATGTTAAGCAAAGCAAAGAGGTTACCTTAGTTTTAGAGGCCTGCTGCGCAGGCAGCCCTCCCGCTATAACATGTCCAAACCTTGTGTTTATCAATTGTGGTTGTGTTATATTTGCATCATCAGGCGGCAACAAGACCTGAAAAAACACATCCGCACCAATTAACAAATCAATTTCAGATGGTATGTGGTAATTCTCATCCGCCAGCACAGTATTGGCAGGAACTTTTATTTTGGAAGTGTCTATCCTGCTGTGGGGGAGTTTGCACGTTATTTTCTTGACCACCTGACAATTTAATGAAGTTTTATAATTTGATGTTAATGAACACAATTCCACAGGCACAGAAAACATGGAAGTATGTTTTGAGTTCGTGACTCCTATTATATCTAACCTATTTTGAATAGGAGCCAATTTTAACTTCTCCACAACCCTACTGGTAATCATTGATGCTTGGGACGCTGAATCGAGGATAGCCTTCACATGAATTTCAAGGTTATCCTTGCCTACAAGCTTGACCATAGCTGTGGGAAGTAAAATATCATTAGAATTGTTACCTGACATCAGTGTAACCGGTGACGGTAGCGGTTCATAGTGTACGAGTGAGTTGTGGGATTTCTTGCACTCACCGCACTTGAAATGGAACTTACATTTCTTTTCATGTTGATTTAAACATACCTGACATAACCTTTTGTCTTGTACAAATTCAAATCGTTCTTTAGCTGGTAAGCATTTGAACCTTTTACAATTAAACAGTTTGTGATCACTAGACTTACAATATAAACATGGCTTATTACCTGATGAGGTGGACGCTATGTTGACTACCGCTTTCTTGGATGGGACCACAGGTTCAGAATTCTCTAGAGCCAACGCCCTTTTCTCGAGGAACTCCAAAAACTGCTGGACTGAAGGATACGTCCCATCTCGCTCCAATTGGTAGGCCTGCGAAGTGTAGTTATCTAGCTTACGTAATAAAATGCATAACACAATCTCATCCCATGAATCAACTTTAGAGCCTAAGTTTTTCAATGCAGTAAGTGCTTGTTTTATTTGTGATACAAATTCCCGAATATTTTGTGAGGAAGACTTTGACAAAACTTTAATATCCAATAGAGAAAAAATGTGTTCATTGACTATTAAATACCTATTGTTATACCTTTCATCTAGCAACCTCAGGGCTTCTAGATAACTATCACTACTAAGTGGAAGGTTTTTTATCAAGTCGAATGGTTCATTTTTATTTCATGCTACTCGTGCGCACGATTGCGATCGGACGCGCTCGTTACTGACCGGTCGGTGGCTCATAGCTCGAGGGCAATGACCTCTAACACTGTGAAGTGCGTGAACTGTAACATTGTGATTAATGAACTATTAGCATTTTTACGAAATGTGCTGGGATACATGGACGAACAGAGCATACACCAGTTGTGTACTACGTCTTTTACAGCTGATGACATAGTGAAAGCGAAATCAATGTTGTTTGAGGCGCTTCCCAGTGCGAAAAAAAATGCCACTCCGACGAAAGGAAGGAAAAAAGAAGATGTCACGAGATCTGGATGACATCATCAGGCTTATGACTATGACGGACGAAGAGCTGATCCCAATATTCGTAGCGAAGGAACTACATAAGTTGCCGCCTGTAACTTTCGATCACGTAGATGTGACGCGACTCCTAAAGGATATATTAAAACTACAGAACCAGGTTGGTGCATTGGAGGAAAAATTTGTAAAGACTGAAAATTTCGATTTATTAAAACTAGATTTTGAAAAGTTAAAACATACCTCGATGCGGGATAGCGGTTCATCGAATGTGTATGTGAATAAAAGGCGAGGAGCGTGCTTACGAGGTAGCCCTCCCGATAGTGGACCCATAGGTCTTCGATATGTGCCTAATAGTACATCAGAAACAGCTGAGAAGTTCAACGACCGCGCAACATCTGCAAGTCATTCCCCGATAACTGATATTGGCGAGGAACGTCCTATCTCCTTCTCGCAGAAGTTAAAAGATGCGATAGAAGCTCAAGGGCACGTGGAGGCGCGGGCGACGACGCGGGTTTCGAGCGGTGAGAGCGAGAAGGGTCTAGAACGGTTGCAAGGACAGCGCAGAGGTATGAAAATGAGCGAGACGCAAATAGATCAGCGGCGCGTGGAGGCCGAGGCGAGCACCGCGTTGGAACGATCCCCGCCTCCAACCAGCGCCAGTCCGCCAGTAGGCACGGCAGTGGAATGTCATTCTATTTTTAACGCGGAGGTGCCTTCTTGTTCTCAGTTGTCAGCGAGTTGTATGACCGTGTCGGGAGCGCAAGCGGTTAGTAATGAAGAGGTAAGGAATGATAACACGGAATGGACGTTAGTGGCACGGAAAGAGCATAAACGTTATAAATTGATTGGGCAACGAGGTCGCGCAGCTACGTCCCCGGGGGGCAAGTTTAAGGCGGCGGACGTAAAAATACCTCTATTCATATCAAATGTTAGTGTAGAAGCAAGTGAGCAAGATATTATTAGTTATATTAAAGAAAAAACAAATGAAGTTGTATCGCTAAAAATGATAAAAATGAAAAAGTCGAGGAACTATAATGCGTTTAAGTTGTTTGTTTCGAAGAATAAACTAGAACTGTTTTTAAATGACAATTTGTGGCCTAACGGCATAACATTTAGACGCTTTATGCGATTTATGTATAGTAATAAACGCGAATCAGCTATTACAGAATGATAATGATTTTTGTGTGTTAATATCGATTGAAAGTTTGTTATAGTTTAAAAGCCGTATTGTTATGAACAAACACCAAAACAAGTACTCAAAGTTTTTTAGCTTCAATTGTAAATGTATTAAGCGCTCAATTGATAGTGTAAGAGATATTTGTAAGATGTCTGATGTAGTGGCCCTCCAGGAGACATGGCTTCTCCCGCATGACATACCTTTATTAGGAACTATAAGCGACGATTTTGAGTATACCGGTAAGTCGTCTGTAGATACATCTGCGGGTCTACTTGTAGGCAGACCATATGGGGGAGTGGCCATTCTTTGGAGGAGGGGTATGTTTGAAACCGTTTCCGTGTTGGAGTGTGCAAGTTCTCGGTTGGCTGCCATCAGGGCTTCTGTCGGCGGGCGCTCAATTATTGTTATCTCAGTGTATATGCCAACAGATTGTTCTGACAATTTACCTGTTTTTACTGAGGTCTTAGGTGAGATCAGTGCTATTGCCGCTAGCGGGATGTTGAAAGTATATATATCCTGGGTGATTTTAATGCGCACCCTCAACAACTATTTTTTAGGGAATTGTTAAGTTTTTGCGCTGACCAATCGTGGATTTGTGCCGATATAGAAAAGCTAGGGTATGAAGCAGATATATACACTTTTATGAGCGATGCTCATGGGTGTAAAAGATGGCTTGATCACTGTGTTGTGTCACTATCGGCGTGGCAAACCATTGTTGGGGTAGGTATAAAAGAGGACGTATACGTGTCAGATCATCTACCGTTATACGTTGAGTGTGATCTTAACATGGTAAGGCCAAAACTGGCATCACATAACAGTCCGCGCTCTGGAGTAATCTGGGGGGAGAGGGAGGAATCTCAAGTTGTAGAATATCGTAGACTGTGTACTGAGAGATTGCGTGGCCTTGACTTTCCTCAAGAGTTCTCCAGGTGTGCGTATGGGACATGTAATTTAATGGAGCACAGAATTATTTTGGATGATTTATATAGCGAAATTGTTAATACATTGAGCACCGCTGCAGAACAAACACATCAAACGGGTAGACATAGGCCAAAAAAGGGGAAAGTGCTATGTGGCTGGAATAAACATGTGCACGATTCTTACCGAAGGGCCAGGCTTAAATTTGATATATGGGTACGGAATAACCGTCCAACGTCTGGAATATTTTTTGAACAAATGAATGAGGCACGTAAAATATTTAAGGGGCGCCTTAAGTGGTGCCAGAAAAATCAGGATCAGATCAAGATGGACATAATAGCTAAGCAGAGGGCAACCAATAACTTTAGTAAATTTTGGAAATCTACAAAAAGTCTAAATACTCGGCCTGGCCTACCAGTAAGCGTTGGAGGGAAAGGAGATCCAGAGGGGATTGCTAACATGTTTAGGGAGTTGTTTGAGGTGCAGTCTCCCCTTGGTCCCTCAGTTGAGATGTCAGGTGCTGGGTCCGCCAGTCCGGGGGTGCAACCATTAGTATATGTTACAGCTGAACAAGTGAGAAATGTAATTAGAAATATGAAGAGAGGAAAATCCCCCGGGCATGACGGACTCAGCATCGAGCATTTCAAATATGCGGGGGTGCATCTACCGAGGGTCCTGTCTCTATTGTATACAATGTGTATGAGTCATGCCTATCTGCCCGCTGAGCTTATGAGGACAATAGTAGTGCCCATTGTTAAAAATCGAACAGGTGATATCTCTGATAAAGGCAACTATCGTCCTGTCTCTCTCGCAACTACGATTGCCAAAGTTTTGGACAGTATTCTTGATTCATGCTTAAAAGAATACCTGCATATGCATGATGCACAGTTTGGTTTCCAGTCCAAATTGTCGACAGAGAGTGCGATCTTAAGTCTCAAGAATACTGTCCAATACTATACTGACCGCAGAACCACGGTGTATGCCTGTTTCCTGGATCTCTCCAGAGCTTTCGACCTAGTGTCATATGATGTGCTCTGGAGAAAGCTAGGGGACAGGAGTATACCACCGGGAGTTCTCAGAATTATGCAGTATTGGTATGCAAACCAAACAAATATTGTGAAATGGTCAACAACACTCTCTGATCCATATAGGTTGGAGTGCGGTGTGAGACAGGGGGGTCTGACGTCTCCTAGACTCTTCAACCTATATGTGAATGATCTTCTGGTCGAGCTCAGTAGCATGCGAGTCGGATGCCGAGTGGGTGGTGTGACCATTAATAATATCAGTTACGCGGACGACATGGTGCTGCTGGGTCCGACTGCGGGATCGATCAAGGAGATGTTGAGAGTATGCGAGAACTATGCAGCTACACACGGACTCGTTTATAATGTCAAAAAGAGTGAATACATGGTTTTTAGGGCCGCTGGTAAGGCCCCCGATTATGTACCAAGCTTTACTCTGAATGGCTTGAGTATAAGGCGAGTAAATAATTTTAAGTATCTGGGGCATATACTTACCGACGACCTTAAGGACAATGTGGATATAGAGAGGGAGCGCAGGGCACTGGCGGTCAGAGGGAATATGTTGGCGCGCAGGTTCTACCGTTGTACTAATCAGGTTAAAATAACTCTTTTCAAAGCTTACTGTCAGGGTATGTACACGGGGAGTCTGTGGGTCAGCTTTACCAAAAGATCGCTGGAGGTCCTGCGCATCCAATATAATAACGTTTTCAGAATGCTGTTGGGACTGCCCCGTTTTTGTAGCGCATCAGAGATGTTTGCGCTGAATCGAACTGACGACTTTTATGCGGTCATTCGACGAAAAATCTCGTCTTTAATAACAAGACTGCGGGACAGTGACAACAGTATTCTGAGGACAGTGGCGGAGAACATCTACTCTCCTATTCTGAGACGTTTTGTGGGGGTGATGAGTGAGTAAAGTTGTTTACTTTCGCTTGTGTGTCGCCCTCATGAAACGATCTCAAGTAAACATGTTTTTTAAACTATTATTATTATTATTACTTTACTAACATTCGTTAATAAGCCATTTACTAACACAAGGGATCTTATGTTGTCCGAAATAAAGCATTATTATTATTTTTAAGAAATGACCTTAAATAATAAAGTTTTGGCACATTATCCATGTTTACATCCTTATTTATCACAGACTTGAAAAGGTTTATAAACGGTGTGTATTCACTGTACTTACCAGTAAAGGGTGGAATTTGTATTGCAGGTAGACGTATCTTAGCATTATTATTGGACACATTATCCTGTACAACCTGAGTTTGCGTTGTTTTTTTATCGATTTCAACATTTAACACAGAGATGATGTTAAAATACTTTTCCTCAATATCAGTGTAATTCTCTGCATCACTAGGATCCAAAGCTAGAATTGATTTGTTATATTCATCATACTCGGCAAATGCTTTAATTACACGCTCCCTCTTGGCAACTAAACTTTGATAAGTGTCGTCTGCAAAACTTTGAAGAACCAGTCTGGTAATACTGCCCTTCACATTTCCCCTTGAGGAAATTAGCCTTTTTAGCTCAGCCATAGTGTAGCCGTAATTATACAATAATATTTTCACTGCACTACAGCTTAGTATGCTATTAAACACTAAAGTCACTAAACTTTGATCTTGCTTTTTGCAAATTGAAAACTTCACATTAAATAATTTACACTGCTCAAATGGCGACGATGCGACGCCAGAACTCGCTTGCGCAGTAGAGTGAAGTATTGAACGAAATGAACCGTTGAATCGCAGCGAAGACCGCTGATTGGCGTACCGGCTGAACCGACGCTTGCAGAACGAACTGATGACACGCCGCGACGACCGCTGATTGGCGAATCGGGCGAACTTGACGTATGACGGAGACCGACCGGAAATTGACAAACCAAGATTTGTAGCCGCTTCCGCCGCCTCGTGTCAAATTCGTATCTTCTTCTGATATTACTGCAAATGGATGTTACCCTTTCGTTGCAGCTTTATCCTTTTTTGCTTCTCGAACCTCGTGGATGCCGCAGAATTCTGCTTACTTGTTCGTTTGCTGTCCTCGTCTTCTTTATGATGGAGAAAACCACGACGCGTTGCCGCCACACTCGTTGCCACGCCACGCCACTATCCGGCTCGAAGGACCAAATGTTTTGGACTGGATGTTTAAGTGGACTGTATTTTTATGGTTCGGTGCTGGAGATAGTGGGCGGAGGCTGGATGGCGGAATTAAAGTCGTTTTCTCACTTTAAGACGTATATTAAAGACAGCAAAAAGCAACACGTCCTTCTTACAAGCAAATCCATTTTCGAGAGAGTTATTACATTCACTCCATACCGAATGAACGAATTTATTCTAATGTTGTCAAACTTAAAAATAAAATATATTTTATTTAATATTTGTTGGTGATGCCAACAGAGCTTGTACTATGGAAACCAGATAACTGATATACTACATACACTACTTTTTTTTTGTAAATACATACTTATATAAATAATTACACCCAGACTCAGGACAAACAGACATGTTCATGCACACAAATGTTTGTCCTGGGTGGGAATCGAACCCACGGCCTGCGGTATGATAGGCGGTATCTTAACCAACCACGCCAGCTGGCCTGTCAATATGGCTTACAACTATCTATCGATTTCAAACTGCATATGGACCTTAAACAACGTTTTTGTGCCTTGAAAACAGAGGTTTTTACACAGGAGTTGCCCCAAAAAATTATACCATAGCGAAGTATGGAATCAACATAACCAAAATAGGCGGCAACGACTGCTGTTCTATTGGCTACTTTGCTAAGTTTATATAGAACAAATGAATATTTACTAAGTCGTGCTATTAGTAGAGCTGTATGTTCTTTCCAAATCAATTTGTAGTCAATTGTTAGGCCTTGAAACTGCTTCAATTTTTTCCTTATTAAAAATTATATCAGACGCAGTAGAAGCAGTTCTTTGTCGGAAATTTATAATTTTAGTTTTACTTAAATTTAAGATAAGATTATTTTGGTCAAGCCATTCAGTCGATTGTTTCAATGCATTTTTTATTTCTGTCTCGCGGTTATTCTCATCTAGTTGTCTTACTACTAATGTACTGTCATCAGCAAAAATAATGATTGGATGATTCACGTGCCTAGGAAAGTTATTTATATACACAAGGAAAAGCGGAGGGCCTAACACGCTGCCTTGTGGCAGCCTATTGAGCCTTCACTAATGAGCTTGTTATTCACTCTTATCGCTGAGGAATGTGTGAGCCTATTGTATTCGATCGGCCGCAGTTTTTATACACTTTTTAAAAAAACAGTTGTTGAATCCTGCTCGTTGGACCATATGATGTACGCATTAAGGTTCAGTTTGGATTGGCACAGAAATTGGAGTAATCAAGACGTGTGTTTAGTTCAAAGCTTTATTTTCAACTACTTCATCTAATATGACATGCTTGCGGTTAAACGATACACATAACTATAGCTATAGGTTTATAGCTATAGTTATGTGTATAATATATAACTGTATTCTTCCCAACATACCGCCCACCAAAAGATCTTTAAGAACTTTTAAAACAATTAAGTTGTTCACTCATTCTCCATTGAAAAGGGAGACCAGACGGGTATTGTGTCTGGTGGGCTACTGCCCGACGATTAATGTCGGTACGTTGTATACAGGGCGGTGACGACATAACGACATTGAATGAATATACGATCCACACTAGTCAACCAAAACACTTTACCATTACCAAATTAGGTATTACATCAAAATTCAAAAATCTAATTTTTCAAACAAACTAAATGCAAAACTAATCAGAATTTAAAGCAACATCCTTTATAATATTGTCTACTAACCTCATCTGACCTTGTAGGCACTGCACGTGAGAGCGGCAACGTCGCACCCGTTTCGTCCGTTTTAGGCGCAGTTTCATTCATGTAAGTACAATGTACAAAAAAAATGGCGCGCGGCATTTATCCCCGCTCCGCTCACCGCTTGCCGCCTGCCAGCAGGCGCTACTTTTCTATCATTAGGTTCACGTTTTAAATACATTTTAAAAACACTTAATTAAACATTAAATCAAAACTTACTTCAATCATGGTACCTACACTAAATTAAATTTTTATTTGCTGAATTTGTCCACCATTTACTCGTACATGTGACAATGTCTTGTGATATTGTTTCTTACTTTCCTTAACAAGTCACTACTGAAAGCCATTGCTTTTAATTTATTAAAAGCGTCAATAATTCTGTCTAGCAGTTTCTCTACGGTATTCACATCACAACCATAAAACTCATTTTTGATAAATCCCCAAACTTAACTTACAATGAAATAACAGCAAGTAACTATCACACTATTGTTTACACATTAGGTAGGTACCGTAACCTACCAAACTCTACTGCACTTAAAACTTATACACAATCGAATTATCTGTCAATAACACAGCAGTAAAACTATTAAAGCTCTGCACTGTATGAAATTGCAACAAAACAATTTTCAACTTTACACAAAGTCAATAATTATTGTTAATGCGCTAAAACCACTCTTACGAATCGAAATTAAAAAAAAATACACGCTCTCACAAGGGTAGCGCGTCACGCACTAGACAGTGAATGAGTGAACCAGGAGCAAATTCCAGGGAAAACCCTACATGTATTTCTTTCCTTTTCTTAGACAATAAATCTTTTGAATGCGGAAGTGTTTACGAACTATTGTTGTTTAAACAAAAACTTACTTTGTTAAGACAAAAACGTCGAACTGGCAACCTTGCTGTCTTCTTAGTTTTCGAAACGAAATGCGCCTCGGCAATCTTTGTTTGCTTATGATAATAGGAATTTTATCGTCATGGTTATTAGGTCTAAATTCAATCAGCAATACAATACAATATTGTATTATTTCTGAGTAGCGAGCCGCACCATTGCATTTGGTTTTGTTTTAGCAAGTAGGTAAATGAAATTGTTTTGATGTGAAGTGAATGACCTAAATGAAACTTGCGTGGTATTCACATCATGTGTTAAAATTTTCAAAGGAATAACAAATTCCTGCGGCTATACCCGTATAATTTGATAATTTTTGGTATACGTACTACTACCGCGATACTCAATATATTTTTCAATTAATGTCGTATTCTCCCCAACACCCGATATATGCAAGTCGCGCAGTAAACTCTTATTGCGCGATGCAAGATTTTGCGTGACGTCAGTATGATGGGTAGTTCGCATGTGGCGATGTAGATGCCGCCATATCACTCCCTTCCGGAGACCGGAGGCCAAAAGTGGGCTGAGTCGTGTATCTTGCGATGCTTTTCCAGGGCCAGTTGAGGTTCTAGTGAGTCGGAACCGGGTGCCGCATAGTTCACGGTGAGCCGGAACTGTCTGCGGTGATTCCCCAGTGACACGGGGTGGCGCTGCGTTGTGCTCCAGTGAGTCGGATGTTATACAGCGCTGGGTTGAGGCTGAATGCTGGCGTCGACCACGAGAGGGTTGAAGGGCTCTGCTTGTTAACCGGCTAGCGTGAGGTCAGTGTGATGCGTAGTTCGCATGTGGCGATGTAAATGCCGCCACATGTCATAACATCGAGATGTCTGTTCATCTAAGTTATCATTGATGTACATATTATATACATAAAACTTTTTTATTATTTTTATTATTTAAAATGGGTTTGCTCTTGACTCTAGTCTAGGTCGGAGGCGACAGAGACAGAGTCGACGATGGAGTGAACTTACCCAGAAGAAACCTGTTGACTCTCACCCTGAAGAGATTAGGGTTGTCAAGTATGCGCTCGGAAACACAGACGCAGGTAGTGAGTTCCACTTTTTTGCTGTGCACATTATAAAAGACATTTGGAAACGCTTAGTGCGAATTGGTGGAATAGCAACTAAGTAAGGATGGTAACTGGCAGTGCGTCTAGATGTCCGATGGAAGAAGGGGGCCGGCGGAATGAGGTCGTGGAGTTCTTGAGCACACTCACCGAAGTACAATCTGTAGAAGACCGACAAGCAGGCAACCTTGCGGCGATGAGCCAAGCTATGAAGCTTGGCATCCACCAGTTTTACGCCACCAATGAGACTCTTAGCTCTGCGTCCCACCGAGTCAAGCGCGACTAGTTGTTACTTAACGTATCCATCCCAAAGGTGGCTGCTATTGCATCCTGCTTGGAATATTTTCCAAGCAGGATCGGACTTGCGCTTTGTAAAGAGTTAAAAGCTGTCCAGGCGTAAAGTATCGCTTCACCCTATTTAGGATGTCCAGTTTCTTGGCCGCAGTTTGACTTTGTACTCGATGGTGGCGCCAAAGTTGAGACCAGATGTCAACTCCATGCCTAGGAGTAGGTCAGCAACTTATTGTTCAGTACCCTTTCCATAACCTTGCACAGAATGGAGGTAATGGCGATCGGACGGTAATGGGCAGGGTCTGCACGTTGCTCTTTTTGGGCACTGGTTGTATATTTGCAAGCTTCCAGAATTTCGGCACCATTCTTTTTTTAAGAGAGAAGCGGAACAAACGTATCAACACAAGTGACAGTTCAGGCGCACACTGCCTCAACACAGGTCTGCTGGCCTTGTTCACGTCTAAACTGCACAACACTCTTCGGACGTCTTTAATGTGAACTGCGATCTCCGGCATCGTGGAGACACAATGAGGTACCTCATTATGACACCACGATGCCGGAGATCGCGTAGTGGAGTACAGTAGATGGTTGCTTGGAGCGAACCTTCTGAAATAAATTATCTAAATGATGGTGAAAACCGCATCAAAATCAGGTTCTTAGTTTAAAAGAACAACGTGGTCCCACAGAAAGACCCGAAAAGTGACTTGGTTTTATATTATTTATAGATAATACAATTTTATTTATCAAACACCTCTGGCTCGTAAACCTGCTAATGGTCAGGTTTATTAATATTTTTTTCAAGCATGATGATATCATAGTTCCTATGTTTTGTTGACCTTTGATTTAATTTATTTATATAAAATTCATACCATAATTGTCGATTTTTCTTAACAACAACCAAAAAACGTTCAATAACAGTGTAGTAAAAATTTCTAGAAATATCATTAAAAGTGCTGAGAGATGAGGGACTATAAATAGTGTAACATAATAAGACAACATAAAGACGTCGCTCAATATAAATTATATAGAAGCGACGCCAGATGTTAGCAGCTGTTTGTGCGTTTGCGTAACAATTTTGGCAAGGTGAATATACAATAATAATGTACAATATACAGTTAACTAATAAAGGTCAAACTAAAGCTACAATAAGGACGTAATCAATATATGAAATAAATAAATAACGCCACTGTAATTAGTTTCAATAATAAAGGAACACCCCAACCAAAAAGGCTACTTTTAGATATAGAGAATATATCTAAAAGTAGCCTTTTTGGTTGGGTTCTCTCTATTGAAAATTTTAACAAGGTCTGCATAAAACATCATAAATCATAACTAACAACCAGTGGTGTTACTATGTTAAAGTAATAAATTAGAAAGAGAGCTGTCTCTTGAACTAGAAACCATAGTCTTTCGTTGTTGATGTCTTTACTGATTACGTAATCAATAATATTAAAAAGTAAAAAAGTTTGTGAGAGTTGTGTTGAGATACACATAATTTCTGTATTTGCGAAACTTCTTTAATGTCCACCATTAGGCCACTCCGTATACCAACGTAGTCAGGGTCAGCGCAGGCACAACGTACGTACAAAAAAAAAACCGGTCAAATGCGTGTCGGACCACGCACAATGAAGGGTTCCGTAGTTGGGATAAATTTATCCCAATAAAAAAATTAACATTGAAGTAATAAACATGTTCTCCCATACATTCCAACTACAAAAATGTTATGGAGTTAAACAAAAATGTTCCAACCCACATTAGGTGTAATGTGGGTTGGATCTTTTTTGTTTAACTATGGACAAATGTACTTACGATATTGAGATATTTACCATGTTATTTTAAGACCATCAGTAGGATATTATTGGGCATTCTACCCCACCTTCCGTTCCATCGGCTCACTCCGTTCGCCTCGTCACTCTCGGTGGAGTAGAATGCCCAATAATATAAATGAAATCCACTGGTTCGGCGCCTATTCCACCCGATGGAATGATCATCTCCGTCACTCTCGGTGCAGTAAAATGTCTAATACTGGTTCGGCGCCTATTCCACCCGATGAAACGGAAGGTGGAGTATGAATTCCTACATAGTGCAGTAAAATACTGGTTCGGCGCCTATTCCACACCAAAAGTGCGCACCGTGACTTACAGCTTAGTACGGCCGTTATTCTAAGTGCGTACGATGTGGCTATGTAGCCCCCTAGTTATCCTAACGCCCTAGCCTACCATACAAACCACACCAAACGTAGGTTACGTTGGTTTTACGTGAGGGAAGTCTGTTACCAGGAGACCTACGGGAACAGACGGAACTTGGGTAGGAATAGGGGTTTGTGTACGTCGTGCAATGTACACAGGAAATGGTTTTCTCACCGCCGATCCCACAGACTCATAGGATCGATGACGGCTAAAGGTGTCTTGGCCACAGTGAGAGGAACACTTTATTTCTAAAACTCAATATTAACTTACCGCGTTACCGTTATTTTAATTAAGTCATTCAGTCGACACTAGTTTACTTATTAACAAATAAGGGTGCTCGCTACTTGAACTGGTAGCCTAAAATTCAGGACAGATTGTCACATGTCTCTCCACAAAATTAGAGGTAGCTCATAACCTTAATAGGCTACACACTTACTCCGCTTAAGTGACCAGATTGGCTCGAGGATCATCTGAACTTTAAGTTACCCTACATTAAACTAAAATCCAGGACAGATTGCCTCATGTCTCTCCACAAAAGTAAGAAATAGTGCATACCCGGAGGCACCCACACATTCTATTTTCTGTGACCAGATTGGCTCGAGGACATCCAAATTTTAATTTAATTAATTCAAACAGAGAGCACTACCTTGCTCCACTTCCCTACTAACTGTTACTAACTAACAATATATCGCTTTGTAATCGACACCAGCAGTTAGCAAGGTACCTTTACACTCGACGATACCCGCGCCGTTCTCAGTTGCGAACCGCCTGACGGCAGCGTCGGAAACCGTGATCAGTTAGTCAGCCTAATAAAAACAAGTAATACTGTGTATGCTGCGTGTGCAACACGTTTTCACAGTCGTTCTCAAAACAGTACACACGTATTGTCCGGCGTCACCGCACCGTTCTTTATCCTGAACGCTTTCATCAGACAGTTGTAACCACGTAGTGTAAATGGTATTTTATATGTGCAAGGCTGCAATCTTGCAACATGCAGTCTAAGCAGTTTTGAACTTCATTGCATCTTGAGTAGGTATGTGTGTGTGTTAAAAGAATTATAATGTTGAATGTAACATGATCGTCGTTCACGTTGTAGTATTTAATTAAATTTAGGTTTATACAGAATTGTCTAGGTACTTCACATACCTACTATGTCTTACCTAGATTTGTTGTAATCTAGTTTATATAAACTATAATAAAATAATACTTATACCTTCTTATTCTTAATAAATCTTCACTGAATTCGTCTTTTATAGAACTTCCTAAATATTGTTTTCGTATTTATATTTGAAGTTTGTAATCGCTTCTAATTTATTGTGTTTCATTCTTCTAGGTAATAAGATTATATAATCTTATTTATATGAATATTTATATGATATATTTTTTATCAAGTACAACATGTATTATTGGTTGAACCATTACCCACTTCGATCGAGCGCGATTTTAACTTAGATAAAAGAGAACCCTGTGCACAACAAGATTATTTGGGAGCATTATAATAGTACCTATGCTAAAGTTAAACTAAAGTTATTATCGATAAATTAGACAACTATAAAACCATAACTCAGACATGTGTGTTCGATTCCCACACGATACAGTTTCTTGGATTCTTTAATTGTGGGTTTAAGTGATTATTTAATAATACGAATTAAAATTTTATTTGTGAGTATTTTTAAATGAACTTATTCCACAGTAGTATTTTTATGTGATTATAATATTAGTCCCGAGTTTAACTGCAACTTAACATTAACAACCACACGGATTGGTTTGTGCGTATTACAAAATGGTTTATTATCAAAATAGTTACGATTATTTTCAACTACCTACTTACTTCTTGAGTCAACTATGCTCACAAAATTTACTTTCAACGACGCGATCTACCTACGAGTTTCACCTCTCGCATAAACGTAATTGTGATGATAAAAATTCTCAACAAACATACATCAATTATTCAATTAATTATACATATTAATTCAGTATTGAGTCATAAAGAATAACAGGGATCGGGTTCACTTTGTCGGCTTTATTTTGCGGTTCTCATGAACAAATTGCAATTTAGCGAAATTGGTATGCGATCAATATGGTTCAATATGACATAAACGACATATTTTTTTATACAACTGTAAGACATGTACTTAGAGTTTAAAATTGAAACGATCTATTTTATGCTTAAATTGTATTTTTTGTGAATATAAACGAATTAATTTCAATCAATAAATTACATTCGCTCCAGAATCTTCAAAGTGACAAGTAGTACTAGCAGTACTTTAAAATCAACTTTAAAACATGTAAGTGAGTACTTCTTAATTTTAAATTTGTAGTCATAATGCACAGCTACGGACCTGGTTTTTGCCTGCCGGCTGTTGTAATTAACATGTTATATCTATCCATCGTGATTGCTACTCAGCTACGGACCTGGTTTTTGCCTGCCGGCTGTTGTAATTATCATGTTCTATCTATCCATAGTGACTGTTACTTAGCTACGGACCTGGTTTCTGCCTGCCGGCTGATGTAACTGTTCTCATCCTGTCATAAATTGATTATTGTATCTCAAAAAAAGACCTTAAACGGTTATTTGTTTTGTTATATAAAATATTAAGTACTTTTTATCTTGTGTTTTAGGTCTGACTCCGACGTTTCCCGTGTGTCCGACTACATAAAGAGCCCGCCGACTGCTACAAAGGTCGTGCCGAGCAAGAGCCAGCCTACGAAAAAAACAACAAAGCGCAAAGCTTCCTCGGTCGTAGAATTAGGATCAAGGTAGTTTATGACTATTTTTATTTTCTAAGTTATTACTTTCACATATTCTAATATAAAGTAGATTTCAATAGAGAACTTTGATTTGCAAAAATAATTTTAAGTACATACTTATTTTTCTCTCATCATAAGTTTGTATCTAGAAAAGTGTTTCTTCTAGATTATTAAAATAAAATTTAATTTGTTTACAGTAACAAGAAACCAGGGAGCACCGATCTTTTCGGTTTGGAAGACTTAGATGGCCTTCCTCCGCAGTCGGAGTTAGGTTCATCCTTGCTGTCCCGCGTCGCCAACGGGAAGGTACGACGGACAGCGGATCTAAGGGGTGCCTTCTTTGTGGAACTGAAGGTGTACCATAAAGAAGACATCATCTCCACTGCTCCTGAGGAGCGTTGGAAAAAGTCCCAAGTTGCATTAAAACTGCAACTGGATAAAGGTAACTCGCAGTGGAACTCACTACAAAAATTCATGCATAAGGCTCACGAGTTGTTCGATGACTCAGAGCCCGTATTTATAGTGATAAGATACATTTTAAATAAGTTACATTATTCATTTAAAATTTAAATTTGGGGCATCCAAAATAAATCTTTATTTTTAAACTTAGCAAGTAATTAATTACGATAGAATGCCTTTCTGCACTGTTTGTAACATATCTGTTGAGCGCAGTCATTGGACAGGTCATCTACGCAGTACCGATCATAAAAATAAAAATATTTCATACGTTTGCGAAGGTGTTGAATTAATTCATTCTGCATTTCTAAATCGTATAGCTTCTTATAGAATTATTGATACTAATGAAAATTATTCTTTAGATTCGTTTTTTAATAACAGTCAAGAAAAAATCAAGACATTAATAAACAAATCTCTTAAGGATCATATCTGTCTAAAAATTAATTTTGAATATTTTGCTTTGTTTTTGATGGTTAAAAATGATAGTCAGGAGATGAAATCATTTGCTACAAAGAATTATGTAGTACATCAGAATTATGATTATGATTCATTAGCATCTCAGGTTAGAAACACGTTGAAAAAAAAGATAGAAGAATTTCAAGATCGTGACAGTGGGTGGACATTTTTAAACAGTTCGTATTTGGAAGTTAATGTTAACAAATACCAACCTTTGCGCGGCTCAAGCTTTATCGTGTTGCCGACATCAATTAAATCAAAAAAAGCATGTATTAATATTCATAATAAAGATAATTATTGCTTTTTATGGTCAGTTGTTGCTGCTTTATATCCAGCTAAAACTCATCCTGAAAGAGTATCATCTTACCCCCATTTTCAAAGCGTGTTAAATATAAAAGACATTCAATTTCCATTGAGTTTCTCAGATATTGCTCGATTCGAATTAAATAACCCTGAAATTTGTATATATATATATGGCTTTAAAAATAATTCCGTGATTGGACCGTTTTATAAACCAAAATCTTTGAAGAGAAAAGTGATTCATTTACTTTACTTAGAAAAAGATGATTTATCACATTACTGTCTCATTAAGGATTTACCTCGTCTTGTTAAAAATCAAATAACAAGACACCACAGTAAATTATACTTTTGTGATGTTTGTTTAATGTTCTTTGATTCATGTGATGATCTGAATTCACACAGTTGTGGAGGAGTTGCTACTGAACTACCTCCAAAGGGTTCTTTCATTCAGTTTGAAAATTATGGTAGAAAGCAATTTGTGCCATTCGTTATATATGCAGATTTTGAAACAATGCTAGAGCGGTACGACTCCTGCGAACCTGACCCAACTCAGGCGAGCACCGTTACGAGACAGCGCCATGTGCCCATCGCTTTCGCTTATCATATTACATGCACTCTAGATGAAACCTATAATCGTTACGTTTCGTATCGTGGTTTGGATTGCGTTTCGAAATTTGTGAAGTCTATCTATAAAGACGCTAAAAAGCTTTATAGAATTTTAAATAATACCATTCCTATGATTTACACGAATGAGAATGCTCTCGACTTTGAAAACTCTGATACATGTCATATTTGCGAGAATTTCTTGTTTGGTGATAGGGTTCGCGATCATTGTCATTTGACTGGTAAATATCGTGGCGCAGCTCACAGTTACTGTAACCTACAATATAAAATGCCTAAGTTTCTGCCTGTATTTTTTCATAACTTATCGGGTTATGATTGCCACCTTTTCATAAAAGAATTAGGTAAAGCTCCAGGATCTATTAAAGTCATACCTAAAACAAAAGAAAATTATATTTCTTTCACGAAGTATATTCCGATTTCCGATAATGAAAGCATACAGGTACGATTTGTAGATTCTTTCAAGTTTTTAGGAACAAGCTTAGAAAAGTTGGTTAGTACAATGAAAAAACAAGAATTTAAACAATTAAAATTTTATTTTCCCGAAAAAACACAATTCGATCTACTTACCCGTAAAGGAGTTTATCCGTACGACTATATGTCTCAATGGAAACTTTACGAAGATACGTGTTTACCCTCCAAAAAATTTTTTTTAACTCTTTAACTAATGAGTCAATTACTGATGAAGACTATGAACACGCTCAGTCCGTTTGGTCAGTATTTAATATTCGTAACATGGGTATGTATACAGATTTATACCTTAAAACCGACGTTCTTTTGCTTACAGACGTGTTTGAAAGTTTTAGAAAAACATGTAAACGACATTACAATCTGGATCCCGCGTTCTATCTTACAGCACCAAGTCTATCATTCGATGCAATGCTTTTGAAAACTAGAATTAAATTAGAATTGATAAGTGATGTTCAAATTTATAGGATGATACAAACAGGTATTAGAGGAGGTATTTGTATGTGTTCCAGAAGACATGCCCAAGCCAATCATAAATACTTGGATTCTTACGACCCATCCCTTCCGAATTCATTTATTATTTATTTAGATTGTAACAATTTATATGGCTATAGCATGTGTCAATATTTGCCTCATTCGGATTTTAGATTCATGAGTAGACAGGAAATAGATGATTTGCAGTTGAACTTAATAGATATAAGCGATACTGCGGAAAACGGTTATATTCTTGAAGTTGATTTATTATATCCTACAACATTGCACATTGAACATAATGACTTTCCATTTTGCTCAGAAAAATTCGTCCCACCCGGTGGTAAGAATAAAAAATTAATACCGAATTTGTATGACAAATACCACTATATTATTCATTACATACATTTAAAAAAATGCTTGCAACACGGATTGGTATTACGAAGGATTCATCGTGCAATTGTTTTCAAGCAAAGCTGTTTTTTAAAACAATATATTGATATTAACACCCAGTTACGTCAAAAAGCAGAGTCAACGTTTGAGCAAGATTTTTTCAAATTATTGAACAATAGTATTTTTGGAAAGACTCTGGAAAATAATGAGCATCGAATAGATGTTAAGTTAGCAAACAAGTGGTGTGACTTGAACAATAAAACAAAAAAGACTACTTGTGCTGAGAAATTGATCGGCAGTCCATATTTTCATAGCGCCTCAGTATTTTCTGATGATCTAGTGGCAATCCAAATGAAGCCTTCTCGCGTTATTCTTAATAAACCAATATATATAGGATTTACTGTATTGGAATTATCTAAGAGTCACATGTATGACTTCCATTATTCAATCATAAAGCCTTTTTATGGTAACCGAATTGAATTGTGTTATACTGATACGGATAGTTTGGTTTATGATGTAAATACTGATGACATTTATCAAGATATCAATGAACATTTTCTAAAATATTTTGATACCAGCAACTACGACTTAAACAACGAATTTAACTTACCAATTATTAATAAGAAGGTTCCAGGGTTATTTAAAGATGAAATGGGTGGTAAAATTATCAAAGAATTCGTAGGACTGCGCTCAAAGCTTTATTGTATTAAAACTTTAGACAAAACAATAAAGAAAGCAAAAGGTATAAAAAAATGTGTTACGAAAAATTTAAATATGTTAGATTATAAAAACGTTTTGTACAATTGTAACGTCATTCGCAAAAAAAATGTTTTGTTTAAGTCGATAAAACATGAAATTTTCACTCAGGATGTAAATAAAGTAGCACTTTCAAGCAATGATGATAAGCGGTTGTTATCGATTGATAAGGTATCTACTTTAGCTTGGGGTAATGCAACTATATTTAAGTAATGAATTGCCATTATTTTTAATGTAAGTAATTACAGTAGATACATTTTTTACAATGTATTTAGATAACGTTCAAATGTAATGATAATTACCTAAAGTAAGGTCAAATAATGTGTAATGTAATTGTAAAAATTTAAATTTTCTTGGTGCCTCAAATAGATATTATTATTTTAACTGTTACTTATAACAAAATATGTATAAACTTTAGAACTTAGTAAGTACTTAATTAGTTTTAAGAGCATTTACGCGACACAGCATTTCGTAAAATTCCTAAAATATAATCTACTAACTTTTTGTGACGTATCCTGCTTAGACGTATCAAGTTTTATTAAATCATATTATTCATTTCCAAAACTTCGGACTTAAGTTTGTATGAAATGCCATGTCGCTATGTGATAAGTTTTCTTATATTGGTAGTAAATAAATAAATAGTATTTAATGGTTATAATTATATCTGTTTTATTTCCATTCCTGATTGATTACAAAGCACACAGGTTCCAACTTGATAAACATATAATGTTCATTTTTGATGACAAAGGACTCGTGCCTCGAAGTTCGCACGCGCATTGTTTAGAATTGACACCGAACAGGTGCTCGGACATGTTGAAATATGAAATTGATTCACAGCGTATGGTTTTATGGAGTCTAATTACATATTAGTCACGTTCCACAGTAATATTATTGTGTAGAACGTCATTCTATCATTACACAGTCGGCCGGAGCGGTCATATCACGTTGAATAAAAACAAAACAAATTGTAAGTATTGCACAAGCTTATACGTATTTATAAAATTATTTCATAAGCTGTTAAACATAATTGTTATCAATAATTATAACTTTGTTTGTTTCAGATCATCAATAATGTGCGATTCTCCTGATTTTATCTTCTCACAATATGGTCAAGGTTGGCCAACTCCAAGTTTAAGCTGGCATGTTCCAGAGCAACAAAGACCTGAACCAACCAACAAAAAGCCTAGACCAAGACGGGAGGGTTTAAAACGGAAGGCACCTGAACATTCTATAAGTCAATCGTTCGTTATAAACAACGAAAAGAAAAAAGGTTTACGACTGATCCAGATACAAGTATTAGACATCAGTGAGCGACAAGAAGCAAGTGTTGCAAGTTCAAGTGACAATGAGAACGTGGTATTGTTAAGTGCACAATATGTAGTTAGTGAACCGGTGGACAATGTTATGGAAGAGACACAATCATTGATAAATAAAATTTCAAAGAAACTTTGTGGTGATGATTATTATTAGTAAGTAAGTAATGTATCTACCTAGTTTGTATATTCAGTAGAAATAAATAATTAGTTTAATATTGATATTATAAATTCATTTGTTAATCTGTTAGTGTAATAAAATGATTCCACATAGATCATCACAATTTGTAAATAAAAAATAAAATATTAAGAAAACTTTAAGCCCTTAGTTAGGTTCTTAGTTAAGGTTTTTAGTTAATATGTAAGTTTAATGTATAAATAAATGAAATATCTAAGGTGTAAGTTTTATTGTAATTAGAGAGAATAAGTTAGAAGAAATAAAATAATTTATTTGTTAATGTAGTAGTGTATTAAAATTCTCAAAATACATCATAGTTCATAGTAGATAAGTTTCATGTACATACATAAAATATTAAATAATAAGGACAAGTGTATTTAGTTTGTAATTGTAAATAATGTGAAAACTAAATAAATAATATATTTATAATTTAAATTATCTTTTATTGACGTTATAAACATACTCCCACTTTAAATTAGCTCTAAAGAAATGTTCTCATTATAGGTTTTAATTATGTTTTCAATATTTTAAAATTAATAGAATACTTACTCAATTAAATTCATTTTATTAGAGCTAATTTTAAGTTTGTTATGTAGGTTACCCAGATTATATTATTAAATAAAACAACCTTATGTACATAATCATTTTTATTAACTGAACATTACAAAATAATTTAAAATAGATTAAATATAGACATATTATTATCAAGATACCATTTTCTAATACACACCGCATTATTTAATGCACAATTCACTTTATGGTTCACACAATTAAAATCAGTTTTATTTTTACAGAACTTTTTTTTTAATGTCGCAAAATTAGGACACCCTTTCTCACCTATATCAATCACTTCACAGTTTGCACATAACTCTTTAATCCACTTAATCTTTTCCAAACCCTTTGTAATAATTTTTTTATTTTCTAAATACGGTACGATGACATGTTGAAACTCTCTGTAGTCTATAAAGCCCTCACTCCAGAAAATTCCACGATTTCTTTCCAACCACCGCACCTGCTTCTTTTCTTCTTGAGTTAAGTAATAAAACGTATGCGGTGGTTTAACCAAGAACGTCTGTGTGTGCTCATTACTTACGATAGCCACTTCTTTGACAATAAAATTATTGTCTAAATATTTAAATCCTTGGAGTTCAACAATGATAATATCCGCGTTCATGATAACTTCTTCACTGTGTTGCTTAATGGCTTGTATTCAACAATGCAATCGTTAAGAATGAGACAGTATGCTGAAGTTTGATCTGGTATTTCTGAATCACTCTCAATTTCTACCCTTACATCCACAACTGGTCCAGTCTTCAGATTATCGATCTGTCTAGAGCAATCGATAACAAACAACGGTGCTAATTCTTTAAATTGTTTCTCGCTTAATAAAGACTCCGAACAACGGTCGTAATACGACTGCTGAAATCTGATGTATTGCTCGTATAATAAAGCAATTCTGTTATTAGCGAAGTTCACATTGAGGCTTTCATACGGGAAATATGTTGAATTAAGGTACACTCGAACATCACGAACATAGCAGTGATTAAACTGCGACATGTCAGAACTTGCATTATTTTTTCTACTTGTTTGTAGTCCGATTATTACATATCGCGGTTTTTCTATTTGAGATGATGTTTTGATAGACCAGGTGTGCTTTGTAGTTCTAGGTAAAGTGGGATATTCGTATAGATCCCAGTTTCTAAATATCATCTGGAGCGGTCGATCTTTTTCCAACAGTTTTAATAAACTTATTTTTTCTTTGTCCGATACTTTCACATGGGGTACGCGCCATATGATTTTATTGATTTGAATGTCTTCCACTATTTCTCCGGTATTCAATTTTACAGCGTTCAAATTAGTGTTGCTTCGTAACAATATTAGTTCATGTCTACTATTTATTACAACTTTTTTAAAATCTTCTGCGAAACCGATGATATTCCGAAGTGGTATAGACGCAGAAAAACTTCCCCCATTAATATTTTTTATACCATCGATACTCCAACCCCAAGCTCTAGCTACTTTTGATTCATTCTCATTCATTGATATTAACGATTTCATGGTTGTAGTTATACCAGCATTTTTTATTTTATCAATCTCCACTCCGTTTAGTTCGTACCTAATATCTTGGAACAAGAAGAGTAGTCCATTGTTCGTAAAATTAACACTAGTAGCTTTCTCTTTTGAATCTTTTTTGCTAACGATAACGGTTCCTTCCAAATACAGAGTGCTGGCTGATGGTAATATGTAAAGATCCTGTTGGTTGATAGGTATGCGTATTTCATCGTTCCTGTTGAAACTTGTTACATAAGGTTTGTACGAATGAAATTCGATTCCTTCTATACTGTTGTCGTAAGTCGGAGTGGATAAAACGTCTAAGATATTCATTTTAACAATCCGATCGCTTTGAGAAATATCTTATTGTCTTTAGTTAATTTTATTTTGCTCTTAGAACGACGTCTTATTTGGTAGGTAGCTTGAGTAGAACTGGTATTTTTAATTTGATGAGACATATATTTATTGTAGTCAATCATTTTTTCTTCTAAGATGTAAATACAGCTGTACTTCTTCACCACGCAAGTTAATTAAGTGATTGTTTATATCTAGTAGTCGGATATGTATGCAGCTTATGTTGTTTTGATTGATTGGAAAATATATTGCGTTCTTCGGGATTTCTATGATTCTGTAACCAGGTGGTACGTTGAGTGCGAATTCATGAATTATGTGACTTGGTTCACCGTTTATGTAAGAGCCGCTCACAATGTCACATTCGATCCTTACCCCAGTCGTCGGTAAAATGTTGACTGGATGCTGTGACACATGCCATTTATTTGCTTTTAAGACCTGCTTATCAAACCCTAACAGTCTACTGAAAGAGTATTCTTTCTTTAAATTAACGTCTTTTGAACAATATATGGCAGTTTTTAAAGTATTGTTATTGCATTGTAATTTAATTGAGGCATCTTTTATTTCGGATTTTAAATAATCATAAATATCTTGCAATTCATAGGTGCCTTCCGGTATTTCAATAACTTCGTTTGAACCATAATAGAACTTGTTATTACTTTTATCAATATTTGGTATAGAATTAAATGTTGAAAAATGCAATAAAGCACACTCATATTCTTCATTTAGTTGCAACGTATTAGGATAGTACGTAGATAAAATTGATGAGTTTCCAGTTATCGACAAAGTGAGTGACATCTTGCAAATGATTGAAATAAAATAAAATCATTTATTTTATACATTTTTATTCCAAAAAGTCCTCAAATATTTTAAACATAAATGACCACAGTTCACAGTGTTAAATTTTTGATATCTTGTGTAGTTATATGAAACTTTACAATTCTTAAAATATCGTAACAGTTCTAATGGAGGTTTTAAATTTCCATAGCTATCAAAATAATCACAATAGTCATATACTTTTACATAAGCTACCCAATGCGTTCCTTCGTTTTTAGAATCGTCTAAGTTAACAATACCACATTCCATACGTTTCGGCTTCCTTGGCAATTGATCTTTCATATATACTCCTCGGAAATATGGGATGTCTCTTGCGTAGTATTGGATGTCTACATTAGTTAGTGCGCGATTTGGTAGCTTCTTGTTCAGTTTTTTGTTGATTTTATAAACAATCCTTTACCGTTTTTATAAGGTTTTATGTATAAACCCTTACCCACTGCTAAACCCTCCATAGTTCTATTATGTCGTTCCGTCTCTCGCAAGTTTTGTTGAGCAGATTTATAATCATTCACCGTTTTTGCAATTCCAGCTGCACCACCAGCTAAAGCTCCTAAAGCTGATAAGCCAGCAAAAATTGGAATTAAAGGTAGAACTCCACCTGTCTTCGGTATGGGGATCACTCTCGGTACTCTGATTTGGTGTAATTTGGGGCATAACTTTTTTGCAGCTAAGTAAGCCAAGTTTATTAAAGACTTACTATCCTTGGGTTTTAGCTTTTTAATTTTAGATTTTATTTTTGATACTAAACTTTTAAATGTTTTGGCACCAGAACCAGATTTCAATTTGGCTTTCATGACTTTGCTTACTAACCATGAGCTTAATTTTTCACCTTTTCCTGCATCTTTTGATTTTAGTCTCTGTTTAGCCATGTTCAAAAGCTGTAAGTCGGCTTTGTGACGATTAGGTAAATCTGTATGATTTTCATATGCTATATCGTGGTGCATACAAGCTTCGTCTAGTTTATTCACACCTCGATCGCCTCGCAACAAACGTTTATGAAGTTTAGTTCCTGGTCCGCAATAATTGTATCCAGGCAAATGAGCTTCGAACGGTAGATTATTAATTATACTGTTAACTAGTCCACCACCTTGCATTACTTAAATAATAATGATACAAATTTCACAAAGTATTTCTTTTATATCTTAATTTATTAATGAGGATTTATCAATCCAACTGTTTTCATCATTATTGAGACCTAACCATTTAACGAATAGTTTCTTTCCTTTCTTTTTAAGTATTTTTTCTACTAAATAAACACCAGGATAGTTAGATTTTTGAAGTTCTTGCTCGTAAAAAGTTCCTAATATATCTTGCTTTCGTTGATCTTCTATGTGGTATGTTACTGGTATAGTTTTATTAATCTTTTTTATCGTAAAGAGTTCAGTTGACCAATTAGGAGTATAACCTTTCTCGAAATTGTGTTTGTATTTACTGATACGAACACAGTCACCTTTTTTGAACTTAGGCTTCCGCTGGATGGATACATGATTACATATGTTTTTAATATTCTCTTTTACGATGGGTTCATTCGATTTATTAACATCATTCGGTTTAATTTTAATAGTACGATGTTTTGTGTTATTATATGTATTAAATAAATCTTCTAAAGGTGTTCCTAACCACTTATAATTTCCAACGAGATTAAAATATTTGTACAAATTATTTTTAACAGTTGTAGCGCCTTAAACAACTTTTATTGTTCAACCAAATATACTTTTAATTTGAAATTCGTTTTGATTGAAAGTCTGTTCAAATTCAATCATAAAGTTATTAAAAATTAAGCATAGTTCAACCATATTACGCCTTGAAGCATTCAAACTCAAGCTTTGACTGTATCACAACATTATTCTAGAACTACTTGCAACACTACTTTGTCGCCTCCAACCTAGACTAGAGTCAACAGCAAACCCGTCTTAAATAAATAAAAAAAAATAAAAAAGTAATTCTGGTAACTTTACCGTGAGAAATAGTAAATGAAACATTAGCAAATAATAATATCACTAGAATAATTAAAATTTAAAATATCATGTAATATATGAGAATGCTTTCGCGTTCGACTATAAATAACATCGAAGGGTCTATTAAATCTTTGAAAAAGCTTAGTCATTAAACAGTCTTCTTAATAATGTTCGGGTTTTTGTGGTTCCTTATTATAAAATGCTGACAGCTAATACTCTATAGAAAAGGACCCTTTGTTTCCCAAGAGAATAAGGATCCTTGAGTGTACAGCCACGAACACGGACCATTAAATTTATGTTGCAGGGTATACACAACTATACTGCTATTGTAATAAGAACGAGAACAGTTTGCAAAAAGTTTTGTCATTACCAAACTGTGTGGAAGTGTTTCTGACTTCAAAAGATAGCGTTAAACAAGCGATTTTTATGGTATTTTTTTTTAAGTTTGCTAAAAGTCTGTAGGAAGATATTAAAAGTGCAGTTTGAGAGGTCCGTGCTTTTAGCCCGGAAATCTTGCATTTTCTATTTACATTTCTCCTAAATCTAAAAAGCAAAACGGCATATCCTTTGCACAGTCGAGTGGCATCTGATTAAAGGGAGAGAGAGCTTTAAAATATCTTCCCTTTCATTTCCTTTTAGATGAAACAAAAATACATTAATCCCGTGTCGACGACTTGTAAGGAAATCATGCCCAAAGTGCCATCTACTTCGAACTCGAAGTGGCTTTGATTTTTCGCTTTCCATGTCGATTTTCTGGCGATGTTTGTTATACTTGTATGCTCATATTTCGTACTAGTAACAGTTTGCGTCGTAAGTAATAGAAAAAATATACTTAAACAGTTTTTCAGCTGCGAATAATGAAACCAAAAGGCATTTAGTCAAATTAGGCTATGAATCAGAACATTTAGAACATAAAACTTACAAAAATTGCCCCCCAAACACCCATCCTTCATCACTAACCTAGTGTTTAATAAAAACTCAGAAAAAAAATCGGACAACAAACCCTCAAAGTTTTGATTAAGTGAAACCAAGTGTAAATATAATGGAAAAGAAAAAAGGCCCCGGAGAAATCAATTTATCGACAGGACAGGTACTCGTATCCATCAATCAAAGTTACATAGATTTGTATAGATAAAATGTCATGAGAAAAATCCCATAAGAACTTGAGTTATTTGGTGTCGTAATATGCTTGGTCATTGGCAAATAACCAAGAGTATTTTTTGATAAAGGAAAAAGAGGCGGAACCTCAATCTTTGAATTCCTAAAAAGCTTCCTTCATTTTATAACGACCGTCAAGAAGTTTCGTAGCTTTGTAATGAGAAGTGAATTATATCCTATTTTTAAATTATGACATACATACGTACAATTAATTATAGTTTCATAATAGTTTCAAAGCATGCTACTTTTCATATTGAATAAATTGTTGTGCCCGACAGGGTCCATGTCATACTTTATAAATATTATTAAAACCTTCTACAAACATGAGATATGCAATAAAGAATTTTAATTTTAATTTGAAGAAAAATATGTAATTTTTACCAGTATTTGACATGAAGGTGTCAAAAAACGCTCTGTAGGTATTTGGACAGCCGTTATTGTGTGATCTTTCACCGCTTTCTTATGCAATCAAAGCTTTATACAATAACTACATAATAAAGGCGCTGTCAATGTGAAATTGTTACCATAGACGTGAATGAGAGTGTACTATTGACGGAATATTCCGATCTGTCACCCTTTTTTTTTTTTTTGTGGATGGGAAATCATCAAATAACTTCTCCCGCTCTGGGTGGAACGGGAGGGCGTGTCAGACTTCTACTGACTAAAACCCACCCGTGTTCCTTCAGTTGCCTGTGCCAGGGCCACGGTAACTCTTTCGAACAACCCGCAACCCCGGCGGCCATCGGCCCTAGCGGACCCCTTCAGCTAGTGCTGACATCTCTTTGAGGCGCGCGTGGAACACAACGCGCCGTCGACCCGAGCCTGGTCCTTACCGGACGGCGAGCTACCCGTTGCTCGCCATCCGCAAGCCCGCGCCTACGGTGGCCGGGAATCGGCTATCGATTCTCGACGCCCAGGGCGTCTCCTGCGGCGACTAGAGGCGTGAGGGCGCAAAGATTGCCTCTCCCTCACGCGTTCAGCCTCCTCCTTCGCGAGCATTACAGCTTCGCAGAAGAAGGTGACGGCTTCCCATGCACTCTCGCTCCGTACCATGGCCTGTACCAGGGCCGGACGCGAGAGATCGCCGCCGCCGATCACCTCCGCGAGGACGCGGCGGTGCTCTGCCCAAGCCGGGCAGACCTCCACCGTATGCTCCACCGTGTCCTCCGGGCGATCCACATAGTGGTAACACCCGGGCGTTTCCTCCCGCCTTATCCGGAACAGGAACCTCCCGAAGCAACCGTGTCCGGTGAGTACCTGCGTCAGGCGGAAGGTGAGGGTGCCATGACGCCTCTCCAACCACTTTTCAAAGAGGGGACTTATCGCCGCAATTGTGGCGTGCCCAGCACTGGGTTGCGACAGTCGCACTCTCCATGTCACCATGAGATCCCGCCGGAGCTCTGTCCGCTGTGCCATGATTTCTCGCGGCAGCGGAGTAACGCCCCGGCGTTTTGCCTCCTCGCGCCACTCCCATGTATATGCGAGGACTTTTGCTTCCAGATCCCACAGCGGCAATCCGGCAAGGAGGCTCGCCGCCTCACCGGAGACCGTGCGGTATCCCCGAACTAGCCGGATGGCCATGACCCTTTGGGACGCGTTCAACTGGCGGGCTGGTCGCCGCCCCAAGGAACACGCCCACACTGGTGCCCCGTAAAGGGCCATGGACCGCACGACCCCCGCGTAGAGCCTGGAGGCTCTTGGAGGAGGCGTTTGGACCCCTTAGATTGGGCAAGAGCCGCTTCAAGGCAGCCCCGGGCTGCTCCTGTCTGGGAGCTATATGTCGAAAATGCTCCACGAAGTTCCACCGGCTGTCGAGGACGAGTCCTAGGTACTTCATCGTCATCTCGACGCCGATGTGAACCCCTCCTACCGTTATTTGGGAACCCAACGGTGGCGCGTTCCGAGGACCATGAAAACACATGACCTCGGACTTGTGCAGGGCTACCTCGAGTCCCAATCGCCGGATTCTCTCGACGATTATCGCAACCCCGTGTGTCGCTAGCTCGGCCGCCGCCTGGTGTGACCTCCCCTGCGCCAGGACCAGCGTGTCGTCAGCGTAGCATACCACGCTGACGCCACTAGGGAGGTCAGCGCGCAGCACCCAGTCGTACCCGAAATCCCACAGATGTGGCCCTAGGACCGATCCCTGTGGGACACCGCACGACATCTCTCGCCGGTTCCACTCACCCTGATGACCGGGGTAGATGACGGCCCTGTCCGTCAAATAGGCCTCGACCACGCGACAGAGGTACGTCGGCATCCGGTGATACCGGAGTGCCTCCCTAATGCAACTCCAGGGCAGGGTATTGAAGGCATTGGCGATATCTAGAGACACCGCCAAGACGACCCTACCCCGGGCCACAGCATCCCCCGTTGTGAGGGCTCGCACGCACATGATGGCGTCCACCGTAGAGCGCCCCCTGCGGAAACCAAACTGGCACTCCGCCAAATCTGGCCCCACTCGCACCAGCCGCCCGATGAGGCGGTCTGCAATGACTCTTTCAAAGAGCTTGCCCACCTCGTCGAGCAGCACGATGGGCCGGTAAGCGGCCGGAGAGTCCGCAGGGCGCCCCGGCTTTTTAATGACAACCAGTTTCCCCGTCTTCCACCGAAGTGGGAACTGGCCTCTCTCCAAACATGCGCTTAGGAGCCCCCTTAGTCGAAGCTCGAGAGCCTCCAAGGCCAGAACCCAGGCTTTTCCAGGTAAACCGTCGGGTCCTGGGGCGGTATTTTTGGCACTCAGCCTACGTACCGCCACTCTCAGCTCTACCTCGGTCACCTCCGGAGCATCGTCATCGTCATCAGCGGTGTGGTCCGCATCGGGCACTGCAAGAGGCGAAGCCATAGGCGGGGGAGTATGTTCCCCTCGCGAAGGGAACAGAGTGCTCACCACGTCCTCCACGAGCTGGGGCCGGAGACTCTGCGTCAGCGGGGGAGCCCATGGGCGGAGTTTGTCACGCACCATTTTGTAGGGGCGTCCCCACGGGTCCCTGTTCAGAGTCCCCAGCGACTCCTCGCGGGCCAAACCTCTGGCCTGCAGGATCTCTGCTCGGAGGGTGGCCTTCGCCATTCTGTACCCCTCGTACAGCACCGCCTGAATGACTTCCGTATCCGGAGGGCGAATACGGAGCCTGCGGTGCCTGGTGTACCGGCGTCGTGCAGCGACGCATGCCTTTCGCAGAGTCGTCAGCTCCGGTGACCACCAGTACACCTGGCGCCAGGCGCGTCCGGGCTGGACCCGGGGCATTGCCACGTCACAGATTTCGGACATGGCCTCCCGGAACCACTCTGCCTCGTCGTTGATGTCAGCAGGCCTGTCCGGTGATGACACCCAGGCCTGCACGATTGAGGCTTCCAGGAGGAGCTCCCGGTCCAGCTGCTTCAGTGCCCACCGCGGACCACTCGGGGCTACCGGCGCGCTCGAGGTCTGGGCGGAGACGTCAAACCGGATGTACCGGTGGTCGGAATAGGTCTCCACCCCCTCCATTACGCGCCAGTCAACAACATGCTGCGACAGAGCGGGGCTGGCGAACGAAATGTCCACCACTGATTCACCCCGCATCCGCACACACGTGGGGACAGAGCCCCGGTTTAGGACGACCAGGCCTGTCTCCAAAGCCCAGTCCTCCACCATCCTGCCCCGTGTGTCCGTATACCGGGAACCCCAAGCCACATTCTTAGCATTGAAGTCCCCAAGGACGAGCACGGGGAGTGAACCGAATCCGACGACGACGACTCTCAACTCCACAAGGGAGTTGTGGAACTCGGCGAGAGTTCGGTTCGGGGAGAAGTATACTCCTACCACGACAATCTCCCCGAACCGTGCTGCCACGCAACCCCGTCCCCTCTTGACAGCCTCGAGGGATGGGGTACCGGCGGCGGCCGACGAAATTAGGGTCACTGAGCTACTCAGGTCCTCCACCCAGTAATCCCTGGGCGGGACAAAGTACGGCTCAGCGACCACAGCGATGTTAATCGACCACTGCGCCATGCTCTGGAGCAACAAATCCTGAGCGCAGGCGCAGTGGTTGATGTTCGCCTGGAGGAAGCGTAATGGGGCCATTATTGACACTCCATATCAGCCCCCTCCCGAGCCCCCTGTGAGGGCCCTGCCGCGGTAGTTACGACGGCGACGACAGTGGAGCAGTGACTGCTGCGGTCCACCTCCGAGGTGCATTTAACTCCCACGTGGTTGCCCACCTGGCAGCGGAAGCACCTCAGAGGTCTGAGTTCCAGCAGTTTCACCTGCGCGGACACCCAGCTGACCTTGAGCCTGCGGCCCTCCCCGACTATCTTCCGGGCTGCCGACACGGGGCAGCTCACCGTAACGGCTCGCATCCCCGTATAGTCGGGACGGATGGTGCCAACCCTCACCTGCTCGGCAGAGCAACCCCCAGCACCGACGATGGCGGCCACCACCTCTCCCTCCGTCGCAGAGTCGTCCAAGCCCAGGAAGCGCATGTCCGCGCACTTGGTGGGTCTGGACACTCGGGCCTCATCTGCATTTAGGGACGCCCTAAGCCTTTCGGCCAGAGCGTCAGCGGTCGGGCCGCTAGCCGCACCGGGGACTTTCAGCATCCGGGCCCCAGTCGCGGTGACCTTTACTCGGATGCCATTGGCGACGCCGAGCTCCTCGAGGTTCAGCGCCGCCCTCGCCTTGGCGAGCACCTCGCGGTAGGACACGCCCTTCTTTTCCGCTTCCGGCTGTAGTGTGATTACTACAGCTGCGGACTTCTGGGCACGGAGTCTAGCCGCGACGCTTCGCTCCTTGCGCTGCTGCCGCCTCTCTTTTCTTTTGGCTGCCCTTGCTGCTTTACCCGCCTTCCTAATCTCCCCGGCTACCTGCCATTCGGCGTCGGCCGGATTAGATTTAGGAGGTGGGGGCGGCTGACTCACCGCCAGGGCTGGAGCCCTGACATGTACCGGCATGGCCCCGCTTTTTGACTGCCCCGACGATCCCGGTTTGGTCGTGGCAGCCGTGGCGGTTGCAGCCGCGGCGGTGGTAGCCGCAGCAGTGGCAGTCGCGGTGGTGGCAGATGCGGCGGTGGCATACGAGGTTGCCTTCCACTGACCCGAGGCCGGCCGGCTCGCTGCTAGCGGGGGGCGCAGGACAATGGCCTCCAGGGCAGAAAACTGACTCTGGAAGGCAGCCAGCTCCTGCCGCACCAGGGTCAGTACCCGGTCCTCAGCAGGCACGGGCTCGCCCTGCCCATGCCGCGCCCCCCGCTGTGGTACCTCCCGGGGGGCAGCTCCTCGCAGCCGAGCCAGGTCCGCTCGAAGCTCCTCATTCTCCTTTCGGAGAAGCTCCATGGTGGCTGTCAAGCGGGCGACCTCCTCCCGTATTTCGGACATTCCGTCCGACGTAGGCCCGAAGTGAATGGCCTCCGCTGCCGCCATCGATCTGTCACCCTGCTTTGTCCCCATGTGAAAGGCTAAATATGAATGAGCTAACATGAATATATTCATGTCAGCTCATTCATACTAAAAATAGTAACTAATGGCATAACTCATTGATGATTAAACTTTCACATTTAGCCAAAATTCAACCATTAGTTACTAATATTAATCATTGGTTGAGTTAACGGGCCTTAGAGGAACAGATCGGATAAAAGTTTGATCTCTCCCACTGTTAGCAATTTTATTCACTCCTACCTGTCCCAGATAGGAGTGAATAAAGTTCGAACGGTCCTCTCGTTGCTAACAGGGGGACAGATCAATTTTTTTCCGATCTGTCCCTTTATGGGGACAAAGCAGGGCAGCTCGGAATAACCCTATTGTCTTCTTTAGTGGTGGCCCAGTGGAAACGGCCGCGGCTTACGAGTTGTAAGCATTTTGTGTAAGTTGTTTCATCACCACTGCTCTCAAAACGATGAAGGAAACATATCGTGAGGAACCCGGCGTCCGGATGCGTCCGGATGTCCTAGATTCGGAGCCAAAAATTCGGAGACGTGACATCTACCAATCCGCCCGCTTGGTGGATTACGACCCACTCCCTCTCACAGAGGGACACTGTGGGAATATTATAGGCTGAATTATGTACTGACAAGGTGTTTAATTTTATTAAGAACCGTACGATTCAAAACAGGAAGTTGTGTGAAAAAAATCAGTAGGTAAGCTAAGTGATAGATTAAATCTTTATCAACTTGACTGTTCAAATAGGCAAAAACATTTCAATATAGTTACCACATACTTACGATAGACGGGAGAAAGCGAAGCGAACAACATCAAAATCTACTAGGCATCACCTACAGGTCACACCTCGCTCAGTTTAGTTCTATGTCTCGTGTCACATACAAGGTGTAACTTAAATAACGCACAACCTCTTAAGGGGTCATTGTACTCATCATTATGAACAACTTTTACTATGGGACCAAACCAGAAATCGCGAAAAAAAAATCAGCTGTTCAGTACATTTTGACGAATTATGCGAACATAAATGTACTGAACAGCTGATTTTTTTTCGTGATTTCAGGTATGGTCCCATAGTACAAGTTGTTCTTAATGATGAGTACAATGACCCCTTAAGAGGTGGTGCATTATTTAAGTTACACCTTGTATATTGGGTGACTGTTAATTAGTGAGCGATACTTAAACACATTGTTGTACTCATGACAACAAACAACTTTTATTATGGGACCAAACCTGAAGTTGCGAAAAATTCACCTGTTCCCTACATTTTGACGAGTTATGCGAACATAAATGTAGGAAGCAGCTGCTCTTTTTCGCGATTTCATGTTTGGTCCCATAGTAAAAGTTGTTTGTTATCATGAGTACAGTATCGGTCACTAATTACCCGTCACCCTATAAATGACAGGTCGTATTGTGTGCAAAAGAAAATTATTCTTCAAAAAAATATTAAAATAATTAAATTATACATACATTGTGGTATTCCAAACCTCATAGTGATAAATGGACTTAACTACGGTATACTTTCCTTGGTATTATTTAATTTACCGAGTATTTAGATAGATAAGATAATTTTCTTAGTTAAGTCAAAATATGTGATGGTTGATTATCAAAGGTTGGCGTCGTAGCTAGATGGCGTCACTCAGATAATATGTGATCACAGTTTTTCTATGACATAATAGGTTGGGGAAAAAGTTTCTTCGCATTTTTTAAGAAAATTCAAAACATTTTTTAATATAGTTTATTTACATGTAACTAAAGTATGTAGGTACCATTTTGTTCGATAACTTTTTGCCATCTTGTAGGTAGGGACATGATCCCATTGCTATGGAAATTTTAGGACTTCTGGTCAAAATACCGCGACAAGTGGTTTTGGCAGTCCTCTCGTGATGTTAACCTGACACTGCCTAACGAATTCTGAAGAGACCGAAACAGGTGGAAATCTGAAGGTGCAAGGTCAGGACTATACGGCGGATGCATTAACACCTCCCAGCCAAACTCTCTTAATTTTTGCTGAGTGGCTAAAATGTGTGAGGTCTAGCGTTATCATGATGAAAAACCACACCCCTTCTGTTGATTAATTCCGGCCGCTTTTTCTCAACTTCTTGCTTTAATCTCATCAGTTGTTCGCAGTAGAGTTCAGAATCGATGGTCCTGCCTGGTGGTAATAGCTCATAATGAATAATGCCCTTCCAATCCCACCACACACACAGCATCACCTTGTTGCGAGTTAACCCGGGTTTCGCCACAGCCTGACCGGCCTTTGACCACGACCTTTTTCGCACGTTCTTGTCATACGTGATCCACTTTTCATCACCAGTTATCAGCTTCTTCAAAAATGGTTCGGTTTCATTACGTCGTAATAAAGAATCACAAATGAGTACACGGTTCATTAGGTTTCTTTCAGTGAGCTCGTGAGGTACCCAAATGTCGAGCTTTTTTGTGTACCCAGTTTTTTTCAAATGCGCCAAAACTGTTTTGTGGTCAATTTCCAGTTCTTCAGCTACGTCGTAACTACTGATATGCCGATCTTGTTCCACTTTTTCAAAAATGGCATTCGTTTCATTTTATCCGTAATAGGGCAACCAGAGCGACGTGCATCTTTGACATCAAAATTTCCGGATTGAAAACGCTTAAACCAAATTTGTGCTACTCTCACAGACACTACACTAGGTCCATAAACATCGCAAATTTTTTTCGCGGCTTGCGTTGCATTTTTACCCTTTTTGTAGTAAAATTTTAAAATGTATCTAATTTCTTCATTAGATTCACTCATCTTGACGGTACGAAAAACAAATGAAAATCACACATTTTCCTAATTTGAATTTGGAATTATGTTCTTTAAAATTTAACCTTTCAATAATACCAAAACCAGCCAGATACAAATAGTATAGCCAAAGAGATTTTATTGCAAGTTCATACATACTATAATGCGAAAAGACTTTTTCCCCAACCTAATATTTCTTCTGATAGCTCTATAGTATCTCTTTGGTAACTACCATTTTTGTTTTCCTATAATAAAAAATAATAAACATTTTAGGGTCCCGTACCTAAAAAGGAAAAAAAATTAAAAACTGAAAACCCGACTGCAAAAACACATAACTGAAAAGAGAAAAACAAGCATTATAATCTATTGAATTTTGGTACTGCAGGCGGGGACAAACAAAAGTTGCACCATATTTCAGGTTATTGGTTTGTCCCCGCCTGCAGTACCAAAATTTAATTTAATTTAATAATGCTTGTTTTTCTCTTTTCAGTTATGTGATTTTGCAGTCGGGTTTTTTGTTTTTTAAAATATTTTTTTTATTTCAAATTTTTTAGTTTTATTAGTATATATTTGGAATTGACTCATTACTAGTATTCATTTGATACCAATAATGTTAGCAATTTGTTTATAAAAAAAACATTCCCCTCCCTTTTTCATATTTTCAGATGTAATGTATAAATATCATATAGCCTATGTCACTCCCACAATTAAGACGAATCTAACGACACCTCATATGTTAAAATCCATCAAGCCGTTTAGGCTACAGAGCGTGCCAAAGAAATAGACATACATACATACATACATACTCTCGAAAAACATTACCGTCCTTCTGGGGCAGTCGGGTAAAAACGTTACCCTTATAGGATCACTCGTATGTCTGTTTGTTTGTCTGTCTGTCTGTTCATCCGTCTCTCACATCCAATTTGCTCCGAATCTAACGGACCGATTTAGTTGAAATGTGGTACACATATGAATGTCAGTGACCCAAATACGGACGTGTAACGTGAATAAATGAATTTTGAATGTGGGGGTCACTTTTGGAGGCAAATAAGAAAAAATTAAAAAAAAAGTTTTGCGAACCGTACCGTGTGAAATAGTTTTAAATTTATTTAAGAAAATAGACGAAAATTGACCATTCCCTCCCTTATCTCCGAAACTAAAAGCCTAAAATTAAAAACAAAATACAGGAAACAGTTCTATATTTTATAGATTACAGGTAAGTTGATAAGAAGTCTGTTCTTAAAATAACATGGTAAATCCCTCAATTTTGTGCGTACAAACTTACATTTGCAGTTGGAATGTATGGGAGAACATGTTTTTCAACAACAATGTTAAGTTTGTTCTTGTGATAAATTCATCCCAACTACGGAACCCCTCATTGTACGTAGTCCGACACCACTTTGCCGGTTTTTTTTATTATGCCAAGAAAGGTGCTCACAATATTAAGGTTGGAGAAAAGTCACAAAAATTTAACAGACAAGATTCTACAGCTATTTTACTAACTCATCTGCAATGATTTTGCTCGTAAGTGGTCCACGGTTTGAATAATAGGTACCTACTGCTGAACCCGTGTACCTACCCCAATTTTCTCACTTAACGATATTGACCAAGATCAGTACCTATGTCCCTTCGCATCCTAACAGAACCCTTATTTATCTCTGTCCAAATAGTTGGATTGACGCATTTAATAAGAACAGTCTGTGTTTTTTTGTAAGTTTAAAAGAGTGTGTTTATTGAAAAAGCTTTTTATTTTTCAGTGAATAAGTAAACTTGTTTAATCAGAATAACATTATCGAACCTTAAAAACAGGGAATCACTGTTTGTTGAGAAAACTATATTAAGAGATAAATTGGGAAAAAATATACAGTAGTAGAACAAACTATACCATAATAAGTACTCCAAATACAACTCCTAAAGTCATAAATTATTAATTATAATTTTTGTTAGCCTAGTTTGTGTCCCACTGCTGGGCAAAGGCCTCCCCTTTTCCCTTCCATACCTTTCTGTGTTGTGCGATCTCTAGCCATGTTGGCCCTGCAAACATGATCAGATCGTCACACCACCTTCGCCGCGGTCTACCTCGACGGCGATGTCCTCCCTGAGGCGTCCAGTGGGTGACGATCTTTGCCCATCTCTCCGGGTGCATTCGTGCGACGTGGCCAGCCCACTCCCACTTCAGCCTGGCTGTTTTTTCTCCAACATTCGCTACTGAGTTAAGGAGCGCAGGGTGGTGTTTCTAACGCGATCTGTACGCTTTACACCTATTATGCTGCGCTCCATTGCCCGTTGGCTAATCTTGAGTTTGGACTTTCGTTGTTCAGTAAGGGACCAACTTTGTGCACCGTATGTTAGAACGGGTAAGATGCATATGTTGATGAGTTTTCTCTTCAGTGTTATTGGAAGACTACCTTTCATGGCTCTTTAAGGGCCCAGTAGGTTTTCCAAGCATTTCCGACTCGTCTTTCGACTTCCTTGTCTTGTCTATTTTTGAAAGAAACTATCTGGCCCAAGTATATATACTCATCGACATATTGCAATACATGCCCGTCTACCTCGACCCTACGTTTTGTGCTGTTGGTCATGACCTGGGTCTTGGATCTGTTCATTGAAAGTCCAATCTCAAGACTTACTGTGCTCAGATCTTGGAGCATTTCTTCAAGTTCAGAAGGTGATGTGGAGAACAACACAATATCATCAGCAAAGCGGAGGTTTGTTAGCTGGTGGCCGCTAACGTTTACACCTCGTGACTGCCACGAAGCAGGCAACTTGTTGAAAACCTCCTGCTGTGCGCTTGTGAACAGCTTAGGTGAGAGTGGATCGCCTTGTTTGACACCTTTTTTTAATTATAATAAGTAATAAATTATCTGAATAACGATAATAAATAATAAATTGTGTGTTCTTTATAACAAAGCTAATATAATAATTAATCGTGTGTCATAAATGAATAATGCTCAAAATTTTTACCCGACTTGCGACGTGTTTGGTCTGTACAGGAAAGTGACACTCTGTGATGCAGCAACAGTGAGTTATTTCAGTCATAAATCCTTTGATGACTGCATGTTTCGTGAAATTGAGTATGCAGTTAAAACAGCCCGATACAATTTTATACAGAGCTTATCCTACAGATTACTAATACAATTCTTTGATTTCTGAGTGTGGTGAGAGTGGTGGCTGTGAAAATTTTGAATTTTCAATTTTGGGGCTAACATTTGACCTCACTATCGACTTTAGCATCCTCGAAGACCACGAACACGATAACCATGATGAAGAATTTGAAAGAACAATGGCAGGTGCCCATACATCATTTTATTTGAAGTAAAAAAGCTTATTCAATTAATGAAAACTTCCGCAAAATGTTCGTAATAATTCCTAGGCCTATATTAGAAAATATTTCCAACAAAAAACTCCTTTATTAATAAATATTGAGACTTTAGTATTTTGGCGGGACTTTTGAATTTGAAACAGCTTTTATATATGTATTAAGTTTTTGACTATCGTGTGAATTTTTGTTTGGTGTATTAAATGAAAAATAATGAATTATTGAATAAAGAAAGAAATAAAACAAGTAATTTTTAATACAAACATTTATTCGTCATCATCTTCTATAACAATAACTTCATCTAAAAACTGCGCCGGGGCTAAAATACGTTCTTCATGCCTAGCCCACCCCAGATACCATAAAAGCGTCATGACACCAGACAATTACAGCAGTATTTTTTGGTCGCTGTGTTTAACTTAAGACAATGTTTGAATTAGCTTACCTACTGACAGGTTATATGAGTTCATATAATTATTTATTTTCTTTTGACTGTAAAGGTCAATTTATTTTATTTTTATTTATCATTGACATAATCTACTCATTACAATGTTCTTTTTTATGAGTGGTATAGCAATATGTGGTTAGCTAGAGTGCCCTCGACAATTGATCATAATTATTCTTGCATGAGCAACCGGCAGCAAGTTCGTCATGCTCCCTTAGATGTCACTGCTTGCGGTAGCATTGGGGGTCGGGTTGCCTCCTTCCCTCAAATATGGCGAGGGGGGTAATGGCTGATCTTTGCGTTATGCTCGTGAATGGGTGCTGCTTGTGGTGACTGGTCGTCTTGCTGACCTTGGTTTTGTTTTGTTATTAGTAATTTAACTCGTTGTTTATTTTACTTCGATGGTTCTAGATTATCATTTGTGACTTCAAGTTACGACTACATGTACGGCTATATGTAAGTGGGCACGCCCTTTATTACTGGAGGCTTTTATTTAGGTATAAAGTTCTGCTTACGTTTTTAGTTTTGTATTTTTGTTTCTGATTGAGTTTTCGATTTTTCGATTTTTTTTTCTTTTCTTCTTTTTTTGGTATATTGGCGTGTGCTAGCTGACTTATAGCAAATAATTTAATTTAATTTAATGTTTGTGTTGCGTAATGTACTTAGATATATTATTTTGCGCAGTGTTGTATACAATAATATTTATTTTTTTAACTGAACAGACATCTGTGCTGCTGGGGAGTTTTTTGCGCCACTTCTTCTCCTCAACTAAAGCACTAGGAAGTGGTGAAGGGCGGGCGTTTTGGGGGACTGTCTTATGTAATTTTGACGTTCGAAAAGTGCTGATTCTCAGCCTAGTTTGAATAACTGACTTTTGATTTTGATTCGGTTATACCAGTACAACTAGGAATATTGTTTTCAATAATTATATAAACAAAGTAAGTTCGCCTGGTGTCGTGACTTAATTCTACCCCAGCGGATTGCAGAACAAAAACTAAGCTGAGTTAGTTTAGCACACATAACTGGCGTAGTTTTCATACTTGCACCAACAACTATGAAAATTGTTTGCGGTTTGCACACAAGTATGAAAAACTACGCCTATGTGAGCTAAGCTAAAACTTAGCTCAGTTTTTGGTCTGCAACCCGCTTTATCGTATTACCACTGCCCCTAACATTATATTGCTCTGTGTTGATGGGTTCACTACATACAATGGTACCTATATCCGCTATGGGAACGTACATGCTCTCCATAATACGAGCGACCTTTACGTATTTGGTATGTTCCCAGGGTTAATAAAATGAGGTCTTTGTATTCGAGGGCAGGGAAATATAATAAACTCTCTGCATCTCAAATTCGAAAAATATAAACCAGTCTAAGACACACGAAACTCAAACAGCGACAACAACAGCGGCTCGAGAGCATTTGTAACTGTCAATGTTGCTAAGAACGCTGTGTCGCCATTTTTATCATTCTTTCGGACAAATAAAACAAAAAAGATGTTACATCTTTGAAACGACAAAGCATTAAAAATAAATAGGTATGTTGTTTATGTCAATTTATTTATTTAGCACACCACCACCTAGTAGGTATTTCTCAGATATAGATGCGCTGTACAGCAACACTGGCGCCTAAAAGCGTTCAGTTGGCAACATTGTTGTGATTACCCATAATAGTTGTTTTAAAATTCATATTTACCGCAAAAAACCAAAGACTCTCAATATTTATTAATCACGGAGTTTCTTTTTTAATATCTTTTCAATAGTATATTTCGGAATTAGTAACGAACATTTTACAATATTTTTATTTCAGTAACAGGTTTTTTGTTCAAATAATTAGCCGCCATTGTTCTTTTCGCAGCCGCCATCTTAGATTTTCATTTTAACCAAATTCACACTTTCTTTTTCAGAGAAAATCGTATAGAGCGAACATAACGCTTT
Source organism: Dicycla oo (assembly GCA_948252095.1). Classification (NCBI taxonomy): domain Eukaryota; kingdom Metazoa; phylum Arthropoda; class Insecta; order Lepidoptera; family Noctuidae; genus Dicycla; species Dicycla oo. The sequence continues at coordinate 20,104,119 of OX411728.1, forward strand.
TCTGTTACGTGATAATTTCTACAGTTCACTCCTACCGCAAGGTGCTTTAAAGGGGAAGCGCTATAGAAGCCCGCGAAATCCAAATTCTTACGTTTTTTTGCAATTGCATGTCAGTATTAGATTTTATGTTAGTTAAAATATAATATAATTCGCGACCGTAACAACCGTAAACTTACAGAATTATATTCATTAGAATCAATAATACAACTCCATAAGTTAGAAAAGACCTCAAATGTCAAGATTTCAAGAAATCGTCGGTCAATAGAGTAATATGAACTTAGAGAATTGTATTGATGACTTTAATGATTATAATTATGTAAATACGTACTTGTTACGGCCGCGAATCACATTTTGATCAATGTACAACACAATACTGACATGTAAATTGCAAAAAACGTAAGAAGGCTACCCTGACGGTTTCGCCATAAAGAACTTCAAACTTCTTTCCAAAAAATACAATTAGCATTCTAGTCGTGGTCATTTTTTTTTTGGTTTTAATATTAAACAACATCATGTAAATTTATTGAGTAATCACTAGTAAATAGGTCAATGAACCGTGGTGGCGAAGATATTTTAAACATGACGAAGGAAGGCCAGATATTTCAGTTTCAATGGAAGGTTTTCATACTTGATGAGTTATATTTTGTGCCTTAGTACTGAGTGCTAAACTAGGGTACTTGAAAGGAGCTAATTGGATTAGTTATAAGTAAGGAGGTAGACTTAGGTATAAGTAGGTATTTCTTCAAGTTCGTTAAATCTTGACAGGAGGAACACTCAATCAGTTAGACCGGTTTTTGTAACTTAAACACGTCATTTTTTTTTCATTCTGCCTAGCCTTTTCCCAACTACGTTGGGGTCAGCTTCCAGTCTAACCGGATGCAGCTGAATACCAGTATTTTACATGGAGCGACTGCCTATCTGACCTCCAAAACCCAGTTACTGGGTAATACGATACCCCTTGGTAAGACTGGTTGTCAGACTTTCGGGCTTCTGACGACCCGTAATGACTGTCAAAGATCCTCGAATGACAGCCGGGACCAACAGCTTAACGTGCTTTCCGAGGCACGGAGGAGTCTCGGTATGAAAAGAAGGTCGCCCATCCACGGATCAACCCCGGCAAGCGTAGCTTAACCTGATGGATCGACCCGTGCGGCTGTTATTACTTAGCTACGAGCTCTGTAACTTAATCACGTAGAAACAACAAATAAAGTGTGTTTAACAAAACTTTTTAACATAAAATTACGTAAAAGTTTTGAGAGGACGATGCCCACTCAAGGAGTCAATCGAAACCAAAATCAAGTCTAGAGAAATTATGAGGGCCCTCCGAAAATAAAATAAGTATGCGCGGCATTTGCAAATGGCACCCAAGTGGTTTTAGAGATACTTAATGTTGAATAGAAAATGATTTACGGGATGACAGCGTTCTATAAATTTTGTGCTTCATTTTAAAGAAAATGAGCTATTTCAGAGTATATACGTACCATGGTACACCCACATTTCGTGTGTGGTGTATTGCCATCAACACACCAAGACCTCAGGCTACTACTGAAATATCCTCGATGTAAAACGCAATAACACATTGCTCAACCTGGGAATTGAACCCAAGTTCGATTCAATCAGCAGTAGCGCTGGCGGCCACTAGACCTACGAGGCAGTTCTACTTTTAACGTTTTAATTAACCCCTGAACTGTCCGAATTACCCCATAGGTTCATGTCAGCATGTGCTCGAATGTCAACCGAACCCCATAGGTTCACAACTTCTGTAAGCCCACAGTCGCTATTGATGATGATGATGATGGTTTTTTACGATTATATATATATGATATACCTTTATATACCTATTGTATAAAGATTTTTCTTACGTACACATGGTGTACGCGAGACAGCTCAGCATCGTTACTGATATTTCTACGTAGGTTCCCAAAAGTTAAATGGATTGTAAAAGTATACCCTACTAAGAAACTTTTTCCTCTCATAATTTAAAATTTTCTCTGCCCTCAGCTGACAACTACATAAAGATTACTCACAAATGACATTGTCATGGACGAACGACGCCGACTTAACGAGATTCTTTTCCCAACTTTTCATTTTCGTCTCAGTGATTGAAAACTGATTTCATAAAACTACGTAGGGTGTTCTGAAAGTCTTGAGATTAATACTAAGGCGGATGGCCGACGCGAGCACGTCGTTTGATTGTTTATGTTATGATATACGTTAGCGTCAGTTGTCATTTGATTGCATTCATTATTGCTGCAGATCGTGTTCGAACAAATTCTTTATGATAACTTCGTGGACGACTATCGAATATCGCGCAATTTTGCGTTATACATTTTTACGTGGATTAAGTCCAGAAAACTGTTTAGAAGAAATGAAGCCTATACTTGTTGATGACTGTCCCTCTCGTGCAACCGTGTACAGATGGTACAAACAGTTTGAGCGTGGCTGTTTTAACCTAGAAGACGAACCGCGTTCAAGTCAAACGGCGGAAGCAGTTATATAGTTATATAACTAGTTTAGTTTAGTTATACTCCAGAAATAAAATTATTAAAAAATATAATATATTTGAGACCCTCACAGTAAGCCCTTTGATTTGATATATCGCACGGTACAGTTTGCATAACTTTTTTTTATTTTCTTATTTGTCCCCTAAAATTGACCCCCATATTCAAAATTCATTAATTTACATTACACGTCCGTGTTTGACAAATTAGCTGTGACAGACGAAGGACAGACATAAAGACAGACACATATGTGATCCTATAAGGTTTCTCTTTTTTTCTTTTTGAGGTATGGAACCCTAAAAAGCAAGGAAATCGCCTGGCAGCCAAGTAATTCAAACCTCATATAAACTTTATAGAAACTACTGTAATAGTCTAATAAAAAACTTAAAAGGTTATACGAACAAAATGAACTAAGCCAAGCAAAAACGATGATAAAAGACTGTGGAATAAAATCAAAGAAATCACATGCACCAATAAGCATAGCAACTCCCCTTGAGTTACTGAGTATAGTCTCTGATAAAAGCGATGCGGCTAACCTCGTCTGTAAATACTTCACGCACACACAGCCCTCCACATCACATCTCTCCCTTGGCTCCTTGTTCTTCTCGAAGTGGATAATGCTGAAGTGGACTCCATAACCTAGCTAGGAGAGCAGTGAGTACCCACATGTTTGTAGAAATAGTACTTATTTTGTAAAACTGTATTTTTAACGTGTAATCTACAATCAGTAAATGAAATAAATAAATTATCTCAAGCCTAAGACAAGACTGTGCCACTGGCTGTGATGGTTTTCCCGTCAAACTAATAAAACTAGGTTGACGTGTCTTCATACCACTTATTACTCACATAGTAAACTGTTCTATGGCCACAGGTATATTCTCTAATACGTGAAAAAAGCCGTAATCCGTCCAATACTTAAGAATGGTAACAGAGATTGTGTGGATAACTAAAGACCCATTGCTGTACTCCGTTATGTCAAAGATAATGGAGAAAATTATCAATAAACAACTTGTAAACTACCTAAACACATTCAACATAATAACAAAATGTCAGTACAGCTTCAAGAAAGGAATATCTACAGAAGACGCAGTGCTAGATCTAACAGAACTTGTAGCTAGGAAATTAGATAATCAACACAAATGCCTGGATATATTCCTTGACTTAACAAAAACTTTTGACTCAGTCTCTTTTCCCACCCTTCTATCCAAACTGCATAGCATCGGCATGCGAGGCATTGTTCATAATTTCTTCAAGAGTTATCTGATAGACCGAAAAAGCTGTATGAAGATAGAATCACATATTAGTGCTGATGAGATAATGTCATACAAAGTCCCGCAGGGCAGTGTCATCGGCCCAACGTTCTTCCTTATCTACATCAATGACTTGTACAACCTTACTCTGCCATCTGCTAATATATTTACCTCTGCCGATGATACAGGCATCACTAGTATATGGAAAGAACTGGGCTGAGATGAAAAATAATGCTGAAGAATCCCTAGAAATTGTCATGGAATGGCTTCACAAAAATCTACTTACTCTGAACCTAAAAAAAAACAAACTACATCCCGTTTTCTATTCATGCTAGTACGGAACCCCCAAACATATACTCAATTAGAGCTTACACCTGTCTGGACACCTCGACCTGCTCTTGCCTAGCGCTCCCCTCAGTAACATATGTCAAATATTTGGGCGTGATGATCGATGATGGACTGAAGTGGATCCAGAGACTCTAAAAATGGTTTTTACTGCACTTTGCCAGTCCATCATCGGCTATTGTATTCTGGCTTGGGTTGGATCGGCCTAAACTAAATTACTCGAGTTGGAGCGTGCGCAAAGGGCAGTACTTAAGGTTATGTGGCCCTTTCTCTATCCGACTCATCAGCTTTATACCGAGCTCAAACTTTTAACTGTGAAACAGCTATTTGTACTTAAACCACTCTCTGGAAACATAACCAAGTGTCACCCCCAGACTCAAGTAAACGGGGTAAAACACGGAAGAATAGTTTGTCCAACCCCTGGGCATAGAATTACTTTCGCCAGAAGGCAGCGGTATGTGCTGATCACACATATAGAATCACCCACATGGAATGTGGGAAAAAAAAAAATGTTGCACTGACTAGGTTAGTCAGTGCAACATTTTCAGCATTTAATATTACTTATCTTCTGAATTCAATGATGTCAAAAGCTTCAAAAGCAAAAAATTATAAGGTTCATAATAATAAATGCGTTTATGACTTTTTCTCAGAATAACTCTTAACATTTTACTATTTAAATTATAAAAAGTAAAAAAGCTGTAACCGTATTTATTGTTTTTTTAACTATAGGTATAAACTGAAACTAATGTAAGTCATAAGATTATTTATTATGTTATACTGGTATATTTTTTTCAAAATGTGAGAAGATATAAATTTTACAAACTCAATATCTCTGCAGACATTGGACATTGCATTTATTCGGTTTTACCAGTAGATACCGCGTAAAAAATTAGATGTACTGCGTTTTTAACTCGATATAGTAAAAAAATACATTTATCTTGTTTTACCAGTTAACAGACGGTATGTACTTGAAAGGGACTATTTCTGCTCACCCTAATGCTTACATAATCGATGCCAGTAAAAGTCAGCACAAAATTTAAAGTACCAAGGGATAAGAGGATACCTATAAAAGTCCCATCTACAAGTTTTTAGTCATCAGCGTTTCACAAAGGACTTTTCAGGACTTACTCACGCATAGATACAATTACCAACTTCAAAGGACCTTTTGGCTCAGTAATTAGAAGCTAATGTCTAGGTTCTTATAGTCAACAGTTCGTAAAGAAGTCTAAAAAGCTAATAAATTAGACTTAAATATTACATTTGGTTCAAGCTTAGCGAAACAAAATTGGGCACGACATTATTCCTGCCATTTTCAAACCAAAGTTCTATAATTATAACCGGAGGGCAAATTGCTCTAGATTGCTATGTTAGAAGATGCTGGAGGCTTTGGCTGGTTTTGAGGTATAGGTAAGATGAAGAGGCGTGGTAGACTTTTCATGTTGAAAAGGGTAATGTACGAATATTGTTTTTGAAAATACGTTGTAAGGGGATACATACACATCAAAGCGTGGTATAGCTCTGTGTGTAAGCGAGATGGCGTTATGGCTGTCTAGTTTGCCGCGCGACATAGAACACTCTCACGCGCACCGGAACTAAACGCGCTTCGTTTAAATGTAGATTTATAAAAAAAATGCTATACTTAAATAAAGTTTTAGCTTAAAAAGTTCTTAACATATTTAAATACTTTCGATTTAAAGCAAATTTTACTGCACAATAAGAAGCTGTTTTTTTTTTATTTGTGATGGGTTTGCTCTTGACTTTAGTCTAGGTCAGAGGTGACAGAGACAAAGTCTACGATGGAGTGAGCTTACCCAGAAGAAGCCTGTTTACTCTAACTTTGAAGAGATTCGGGTTGTATGCGTTCGCGAACACAGACGCAGGTAGTGAGTTCCACTCTTTTGCCGTGCGCATTATGAAGGATGTTTGGAAGCGCTTAGTGCGAATTGGTGGAATGGCAACTAAGTATGGATGGTAACTTGCAGTGCGTCTAGATGTTCGATGGTAGAAGGGAGCCAGTGGAATGAGGTAGTGGAGTTCCAGAGCACACTTACCGAAGTACAGTCTATAGAAGACCGACAAGCAGGCAACCTTGCGGCGATGAGCCAAGCTGGGAAGCTTGGCATCCACCAGTTTTACGTCGCCAATGAGCCTCTTAGCTCTGCGTTCTACTGAGTCAAGCGCAGCAAGTTGGTATTTAGCTGAGCCATCCCAAAGGTGGCAGCAATACTCCATGCAGGATCGGACTTGCGCTTTATAAATGGTCTTTACGTATAATCGTAGAAAACAGAAAATAGACGGTGCTACTTTGGTGCTATTTTTTTCTATCAAAAAAATTGCAAGTAATCATGTTTCGGTTTTAGTACTGCAGTAGACAATAATTCAACACATGGAGTCAATAACACATGGAAAATCTAAATGATTTAACCATATACATTTGGTTTTATAGGAATTTTAAAAATACAAAATTTAATCGATGTATAAGAGGACTACAGCACCTAAACGCAACTAAACGCAAGCTTTATAATGCCTAAAAGTATATGATCTACTGCAGTAAACAAAATTTTAAAAAATACGATATTCTTCAGGATTTATGCTAGTTAGATAGTGTGTTGAAAACATAATACAATGTATTTGATACGATAGAAAAATTCACGATACTCCCTTTAAAATTTCTTTTCATACTAATATACATGCAATCATTCCGATATGTCAGATTGTTCTACAAGCATCATATTAACGTAATATTGTTTTAATTTTTCAATCTAATCAATAGTTTTGTTATAAATAGACAATTGCTTTATATTTTGCAATAAATTACCAGCATTGTTCATCGCGCTACTCTTTCTTTCCTATGCAGTCCGACAGTGACCGCGCTTTAGGTCCTGTAGTCCCCTTAAGTTACGAATGTTGAGTAACACTACGTAGTGCCCAATAGTAGTGTGCCTGTGTGTATTCGATAAGTCATAGCTCGTATTTGTTTTGACGTAAGTCTGACGTACCTCCATTATTCAATTACTCATAAACGCTGTTGTCTGACACATCTGCCGCATGTCAAACGACCTGTACGATGATAGTCTATACACTTTGCTTACGATGATTGTTCTGTACACTTGTGATGATGGAAACCCGGGGATAAAGAAATAAACCGCCCGTGTTGAGTGTGGTAAAATCACTGATTTATTTTACTTAGCCAGTTCACTAAATGATCGCGCGTATGCAAACGCTGATGTAGCTTAACCTACTTAATGTTATGAAATGTGCGGGTTCACCGTACACGACCAACTGGCCAAACTTACGACCCAATGGGTCTTAATGGCAAGCGACATCGCGGCAGGCCCAGACGGAGATGGCGGGATGAGCTAGACTCCTTTAACATGAACTGGTCCTTAGTAAATTTAGACAGAGAGAAGTGGAAAGAGAGTAGGGAGGCTTTTGTCCTGCAGTGGGACATCACAGGCTTTTAATAATAATACATAATAATAAACGCTGTGTATACAGGGTGGCAGAGACACCGACGCGCAAATCGTAACCATGAATTCGGTAGATGTGTCTAGCGTAGAAATTGTTCCACGGTTATCAAAAAAAAAAAATATCTGTTGTTTTATAGTGGTCCTACGTGGTCAAAATGTATGGATAGGCATTTTTTTTTTAAATAGCCGACCTAAAATTCATAGCCCCTGCTATGAATTTTACGTCGGCTATTTTAAAAAAAATGGGCTTCTGAATCATGTACTGAATCCATGGTAACAGGTTGCACGTAAATGTCTCGGTCACCTTGTATGAAAAACTTATCCACACTTCCATAATAATATTATAAATACGAAATCTGTCTGTGTACCTTTTAACGCACTATCGCCTGAACGAATTTGGATGTTTGGAACTCACGCAGAGAGCATGGATTAGTATCTACATAGGATTTTTTTATACCAGTATTACGTGTCTGTTGGATAATTATCGACTTACACGCGGGCAAAGTCGCGGGAAAAAGCTAGTACCTAGGTACGATCGAGGAAACTTGACATCTGACCAATTTGAAAACAAAATCACGAGCACACGATGACCACATCTGTTAGCAAGCGTTACTATAGCGGCCGAACGCTGCAAGCAAGAATAGTCCTTACGGTGTCTATGTAAGTTTCCTCGTTATCACATCATAAACTGTTTAGTTACGAAGACATACTTATACACAAACTCACGCCTTCTTCCCATGGGGCTAGGCAGAAACTACAGAACGCCACCTACTACGATCCTTCACACTCCTTGACGAAGATGTTATCAATTTATGACCTAAGTTTTCTGTTTTCTTTGCTTGTATTTACTTTACTTATGATAATCTTTAGATATTATAACATGTTGATATAATTTTAGGGGAACACAGTAGGTACTGTAGAGGTTCCATTCAAGCCCCGATCTAAAAAGATCTTGCTGACGGTATTTTGACATTCGTAGGTACGGTCACTGTTCGAGTCCAACGCCTGCTCGATTATGAAGAGCACATCAACGGTGCATGTAATTAGTCTCCAAGTAGTTTATAAGATCTATGTACATATATTTTGCATGTTCACTTCCATCTTTGTTCTCAAGCGATTATACACGTTTGGAGTTTCCTTGAAAAGTCCTTCAATTCCCGAACATTTTGGTCCATTACCGAGCCGGATTGGTAAAAATCAGTGGATTTGGCAATAAAAACACTGGATTGAATAAATCATAATTATCGTGGAGTTTGCCGTGGAGGTTATAAGCCGGCCACGTGATTTTGGACAAAGGAACTTAAGCTTATTTACGGTGTTAAGTATATTTAACGTTCAATATCATCACCCAACACTCTTTCAGGTAGTATTTAGTGACTAATTAAAAAGGTTAGTGTTTTATCTAAATATTGTATAACGTACCTTTACCTATTTGCCTTGTGAATAGTTCCTTATCATTTTTCTTGATGATAATTATTTTGCAAATACGATTATACGTACTTTTTTTATTACAATTAAAAGTACAGTAGATATTTTGCTACATTTATAATTGTATAACTGCATTTCAGTGAAATATTCGAACTTATAAATAGTTATTAGTGCATAGGTACCTAGGTGTTGTTAATATTATGTTGGTGTTAGATAGATTATAATACATATTGTGTCTTTATTTAGTTAAATAAACCGTACTAGTCAATTTAAATTTAGACGCTAGGTAATTAAGTAGGTATCTAGGTTTGAGGAATTTATTGAGATTAAATAGAAGTCTAAATTGAAATCACATTTTGCATTATTCTCAGCAGTACCTAGATAAGGAGTGATTATTTACAGTATTTACATTGTTAGTTAAATTAGTAACTGTAGTAGCTATCGTACCTTAATTAAGTTATATATATTGTATAAATTATACCTAAGTTGTTATTATACAAATTACAGGTTGTTACCACTCGATTCCCAGTATGTCCGAAGAAAGAGAACTAGTTAAGAAACGAGGAAGTTATAAGGGACGCTTAACTGCTTTTATTAACTTCCTTGATGCATCCAGTGACAAGGAGCTCACTAGTTGTGAGGTCAAGGAATTGCAGTTACGGATGGGAAGAATCGAGGCTTTGTACGAGCAATATGATGAGGTACAGGTGCGATTAGAATGTCTGGTAGAAGATGTCAAACCTCAATTTGCTGAGCGTCTTGAATTTGAGTCGCAGTACTACAAAGCACTGTCTAGGTCGCAGGAGTTGTTATGTAAGTACAACAATGATAATGAGTCGATGACTAGCGACAAATGTACTCGCATCAGTCAACGTAAGCCTGTTAAGTTGCCCACGATACAGCTACCTAAGTTTAATGGGATTTATAGCAATTGGTTGGAGTTTCGTGACACTTTTACTAGTCTCATTCACAGCAATGACGAAATCGATCAAATTAACAAATTCCATTACTTGCGAGCCTCTCTGGAAGGATCTGCTGCTGTTGTAATCCAAGCATTTGAGTTTTCCGCAAGCAATTACAATATAGCTTGGAAGCTTGTTTGTGATCGTTTCGATAATAAACGATTATTAGTACAAAATCATGTGTCATCCTTGTTTAACTTAAATACTATTGGAAAGGAGTCCTCTGTTGCCTTGAAAGGTTTGATTGACCTACTTAGTAAAAATCTCCGTGCGTTGGAATCATTAGGTGAGCCCGTCACGTATTGGGACACTTTATTAATTTACATAGTCACTAGGAAACTAGATCAGATAACTTATCGTGAGTGGGAGCAGCATAAAGGTCATATAGATAAAGATAGCACGATAACATTTGATGCATTCATTCAGTTCATTCGCACTCGCGCTGAATTGTTAGAAACATTGGAAATGACACGAAATAACAATAATTCCACTGCCACTAAGTCTAGTTCCAATTCTAATAAGGTGAAATCGATGGTTGTATCACAGGGTTCTGATAATTCCAACACTGAATTGAATAGATTATGCCCGCACTGTAAGGCTGATCACGTTTTAAGTAGTTGTTCACAATTTCTTTCACTAAGTGTAGACGCCCGACTCAAATTAATACCTAACTATAAAGTGTGTTATAACTGTTTTCGTGTAGGTCACTTTGCTAACCGATGCAAGAAGCCGGGATGCAAGATTTGTAAGCGCCGGCATAACGTATTGATACATTCGTCGGAGAACAAAGGTACTGCAAAATCTATGAGTAATGACAACCAATCACATAGTAGCTCGTCTCATTCTGTACCAACGTCATCGCCCACTGACGCCGTGGCTAGCACTGATGCGAGTGCAAATAATTTTACGTTGTCTGCGGATCTCAGTTCATCTTGTGGCGAGCGTAAACAACGCGGCGTGTTATTGTCCACCGCTCTTATCAAGTTATGTGATCAGGATGATCGTGAGCATATAGTGCGAGCCATTCTTGATAGCGGGAGCACATCGAGTTTTATGACGGAACGATTATGTAAACAGCTTAACTTAAATACTAGTCAGATAAATGGTTCGGTCTATGGCATTAATAACGTGAGTTCTTGCGTAGGCAAAACATGTCATGTAAAAATGACGTCATTAAATAATAATTTCACTACCAAGTTTTATTGTTTTGTTTTGCCATCATTAACGACTGTTGTGCCTTGTCGTGAAGTCGACATTTTAGACCTAAATATTCCAGATAATATCTGTTTAGCTGACCCCACTTTTTACAAGCCTTCAGAAGTAGATGTCCTAATAGGTGCTGATCTCTTCTGGGACTTGGTTGGTTCACAGAGAATAAGACTAGGTTTAGGTAAGCCAGTGTTGTGTGAAACGTTGTTAGGCTGGATTGTTTCTGGCCCTGTTACCTATAATAATGGTAAACTAATATCGAATGATATTCTATGTAATTTTACTCAAACCGATTCAAATAATAACGGTGATTTAAATAAAATTCACACCGACTTAGTAAAGTTTTGGAATCTGGAAGAGATTACCTCAAAACCCTCACATTATTTACCTGAGGAGAAGTTGTGTGAGGAGCATTTTCTCAAGAATACGACGCGATTAGAGGACGGTCATTTTTGTGTTCGTATTCCATTAAAGCAAAATCCCTCTATTTTAGGAGAATCTTTACAAAGGGCTTCTAAGTGTCTATATTCTCTAGAACGCAGACTGAAGTCCAAGCCTGAATTCGGTAAGTTATATCGCGACTTCATGTCTGAATATGAGACTTTAGGACACATGACGGAAACAAAGGATAGTGACAGGTCCAATGGATATTTCATACCACACCACGGGGTACTGCGTGAATGTAGCACTACCACCAAGCTTCGTGTAGTTTTTAATGCAAGTTGTGCTACGACTTCAGGTGTATCGTTCAATGATGTGCAGATGGTAGGTCCTACGGTGCAGGACGATCTTATGTCTATACTTCTTCGGTTTCGACAATACAAGTTCGTCTTGTCAGCTGATGTTGCGAAGATGTATAGATGTATATACGTCCACCCATCTGACAGGTACCTGCAACAGGTTCTGTGGCGTGATAATGAATGTGATCCTGTCAAAGTTTTTAAATTGAATACCGTCACATATGGCACGGCTAGTGCACCATATCTTGCCACGCGTTGCCTCAAGCAATTAGGGATGGATTATCAAAACAATGACATTCACACCCCTTTGCGTTCGGTAGGTGATTCATTCTCAGGTAGCAGAGATAGGATTGCTGACGTCATCAAGCATGACTTTTACGTAGATGACCTTCTGACTGGAGCTGATGATATAAATGAGGTTATGTTTATTCGCACAGAGGTCACTAGCGCACTAGCATCTGCTTGCATGCCACTTAGGAAGTGGAGGTCCAACGTCCCTGAATTAGTCACCGGAGATACTCAGTTGTCATTAGATTTAGATAAAGGATCTAATGAACCCAATAAGCTGTTAGGGCTTAACTGGTTCTCTCATTCCGACGAATTTGGGTATTCAAGTTCAATTTCACCTTCTAAGGATTCTGTGACAAAGCGTGACATACTTTCTACAATTTCACGTATTTTTGACCCCCTTGGACTTTTATCTCCTTGCGTAGTCAGAATGAAAATGTTTTTGCAACGTATGTGGTTAGACAAGCTCTCATGGGATGAGCCGCTAGCACCGGCACTCGATGCGAGTTGGAATGTTATTGTCAGGGCATTGCCGCTTATAAATAATTTTCGTGTTCCGCGACTTGTTCTATGTGACTCATATACTACGCTGAAACTACATGTGTTCACTGACGCATCTGAGCGTGCGTATGGCGCGTGCGTTTATGTACGTAGCTCCAATGATCAGGGTGAATACATGGTCCGTTTGTTAGCCGCTAAAAGTCGAGTGGCGCCGATTAAGCCGACCACCATTCCAAGACTGGAATTGTGTGGCGCCGTAGTAGGAGCTCGTTTGTGCGAGAAGGTTGTAAGCTCACTGCGACTAAAGTTCAGTCACATTTATTGCTGGACTGACTCCACCGTTGTGTTGGGGTGGTTGCAGATGTTGCCTTCTAAGCTTCAGCCGTTTGTGCGCAATCGCGTTGCTGAAGTTTTAGATAAGGCGGGGCACTGTACTTGGCGACACATCCCAACCGACAAGAACCCTGCAGACCTAATATCTCGTGGCGTGGATATTAGTGTTCTGCAATCTTTGGACTTGTGGTGGAGTGGTCCCAGTTTTTTAAGGCAAGTTCAGTCTCATTGGCCTTCTCGACATAAACCACTTGAGTTAGACAAGTTGCCTGAAACTCGCCCTGTTGTATTGAGCGCCAGTGTTAATGATAATAATAGTCCATGTGATACAATTATAGATTTTAATCATTTTTCTAGTTATTTAAGGCTTATCCGTAGTGTAGCAACTGTTTTAAGGTTTATTAAACTGTGTAGGAAAATCTCTCCTAATAGTACATTTCTATCACAACCTGAGTTACAGAATGCATTAAATGTTATTATAATTAGAAGCCAAATTGAGACTTTTCCTGAATACAAACTATTATTGAATAATCAGAAATTGCCTCATAAAAGCGCCCTCATGAAATTCAACGTATTCTTAGATGATAATAAAATAATGCGCGTTGGAGGACGTTTAGCAAATTCAACTTTTCCTTTTGATAAAAAGCACCCTATTCTTTTACAGTCCACTCACAAATTTACAAAGTTACTCTTTGAATATGAACATGTAAAGTTGATGCATGCAGGTCCTCAGCTATTGCTGGCTTCAATCAGGGATTCATACTGGCCCATAGGCGGACGACGCTTAGCGAAGAGTTGCTATCGTAGTTGTGTGCGTTGTTGTCGCATGTCGGGTAAAACTGTTTCTCCTTTAATGGGTAATTTGCCGCAGCAGCGCCTTCTTCCAGGCGGTTATGCTTTTGCAAGCACTGGTGTGGATTATGCTGGTCCCATCATGGCTGCTAGTAGGCAAGGTCGCGGATGTAGGCTGGTAAAAGTGTACATTGCTATCTTTGTGTGTTTTACCACCAAGGCTATCCACTTGGAGCTGGTGAGTGACTTAACCAGCAATAATTATTTACTGGCTTTATCCAGATTTATCTCGCGACAGGGAAAACCCATTGACATCTACTCCGACAACGGTACCTCTTTCGTCGGTGCCTGTAACGAAATTTCTAAGTTCCTTAAATCTAATTGCAATTCCTTGAGCGAACAATTGGCTAATGACGGAATTAAATGCCATTTTATCCCCGCGTATACTCCTCATTTAGGCGGACTCTGGGAAGCGGGTGTTAAGTCAACCAAATATCATCTCAGGAGAGTGTTGGGAAATTGTCACCTAACTTTTGAAGAGCTTAACACCACGTTAGTCCAGATCGAGGCAACCTTAAATTCACGTCCACTGACGCCTCTCTCATCTGATCCTGCAGACTGCACCCCACTGACTCCGGGTCATTTTCTTGTTGGCCGACCGTTAACTTCACTTCCTCAGCAAGATCTTCAGGACTACTCCACTTCTTCGTTGACTCGCTTCCAACGGATTGAGCAGCTACGCCAGCATTTTTGGGCTCGTTGAAGCAAGGAGTTCGTGTCTGAGCTGCAACAAAGGACCAAGTGGACTACGTGCAAAGACACACTAAAGTTGAACCCAACCTTGGTCATTGTTAAGGAGGACCATCTTCCTCCTCTTAAATGGAGACTAGGAAGAATCGTCGCCATACATCCAGGGTCAGATGGAATTGTTCGTGTGGCAAACATCAAAACTTCCACTGGTGTCATCAGAAGAGCCTTCAACAGGATCTGCCCACTGCCCGTTGATTCTGCGTCTGGTTGAAAGCACCTCTGCTGCTTCCAACGTCCGGGGGCATGTTCGAGTCCAACGCCTGCTCGATTATGAAGAGCACATCAACGGTGCATGTAATTAGTCTCCAAGTAGTTTATAAGATCTATGTACATATTTGCATGTTCACTTCCATCTTTGTTCTCAAGCTAGAATACACAATTGACTAGAAATTAGCATTTTTGGAGTTTCTTTGAAAAGTCCTTCAATTCCCGAACAGTCACTTTTAGAAGAAGGCGTTTAGAGTTTGATTAGGGAGACGTCAGCTAGACGGGCCCCCTCGGCCAATGTAGGCGCGTTGATTTTAAAAGATATAATATTGAAAAAATACATAAGTTCATACGCGATCATTTCTATTTATTATTAGTATAGATCCCGCGAAAAGTGACGAGCCCTTCGGGTTCATCATAGTACCTACCGCAATCTCTCATTTCTATCATGCCATGTTATTCCATCTTTTGATATCTCCAAGTCTGATTGAAAGCCATTGAAGATCATAGCCATAGATCATCATATCACAGACTTATCTATGCCAATCAAGTGTCAATGGTACTGTGTATAGTATAGCCTTAGGCCTAATTAATCAGAATGAGGGCTCGTGTAGACGGCACCGCCACCGCACCGCCGCCGCACCTCTGAGCTGTGTACACGAGTAGCGTCCGCGCCGCCGCCGCACCTCTTAGCTGTGTACACGAGTAGCGTCCGCGCCGCCGCCGCACCTCTTAGCTGTGTACACGAGTAGCGTCCGCGCCGCCGCCGCACCTCTTAGCTGTGTACACGAGTAGCGTCCGCGCCGCCGCCGCACCTCTCTCAGCTGTGTACACGAGTAGCGTCCGCGCCGCCGCCGCACCTCTCTCAGCTGTGTACACGAGTAGCGTCCGCGCCGCCGCCGCACCTCTCTGAGCTGTGTACACGAGTCGCGTCCGCGCCGCCGCCGCACCTCTCTGAGCTGTGTACACGAGTCGCGTCCGCGCCGCCGCCGCACCTCTCTGAGCTGTGTACACGAGTCGCGTCCGCGCCGCCGCCGCACCTCTCTGAGCTGTGTACACGAGTCGCGTCCGCGCCGCCGCCGCACCTCTTAGCTGTGTACACGAGTAGCGTCCGCGCCGCCGCCGCACCTCTTAGCTGTGTACACGAGTAGCGTCCGCGCCGCCGCCGCACCTCTTAGCTGTGTACACGAGTAGCGTCCGCGCCGCCGCCGCACCTCTCTCAGCTGTGTACACGAGTAGCGTCCGCGCCGCCGCCGCACCTCTCTGAGCTGTGTACACGAGTCGCGTCCGCGCCGCCGCCGCACCTCTCTGAGCTGTGTACACGAGTAGCGTCCGCGCCGCCGCCGCACCTCTCTGAGCTGTGTACACGAGTAGCGTCCGCGCCGCCGCCGCACCTCTCTGAGCTGTGTAAACGAGTCGCGTCCGCGCCGCCGCCGCACCTCTCTGAGCTGTGTACACGAGTCGCGTCCGCGCCGCCGCCGCACCTCTCTGAGCTGTGTACACGAGTCGCGTCCGCGCCACCGCCGCACCTCTCTGAGCTGTGTACACGAGTAGCGTCCGCGCCGCCGCCGCACCACTCTGAGCTGTGTAGACGAGTCGCGTCCGCGCCGCCGCCGCACCTCTCTGAGCTGTGTACACGAGTCGCGTCCGCGCCGCCGCCGCACCTCTCTGAGCTGTGTACACGAGTCGCGTCCGCGCCGCCGCCGCACCTCTCTGAGCTGTGTACACGAGTCGCGTCCGCGCCGCCGCCGCACCTCTCTGAGCTGTGTACACGAGTCGCGTCCGCGCCGTCGCCACGCCGCCACCGCGCCGCCACGAAGATCAAACATGTCAAAAAAAAACACAGCTCAGAGAGGTGCGGCGGCGGCGCGGACGAGACTTATGTACACAGCTCAGAGGCGCGGTGGAGGTGCCGTCTACACGAGCCCTGAAGGGCAACCCTTGCGTGTCTCTCAGTAATTAATTGTCAGTCGCATATTCGTCAGTCGTTTGATAATCTTGATTTGTAATTATCAGGCTAACTGGTTGATAATTGGCTCTGCGGAGGGCGTTTGACAGTGTTTGCAGTTGTGACGAGAAGTTAATTGTATTTGTGTAAGGTCTAAGGTGTGACTTGGTACTTAACGGTTCCATACATATTTTCACATGTCATAGACAAAATGTTCGGAACACCTCACTATTTATTTGCGTTATTTGGGTTTGTTCCATTGTGCAAGTTATTCATAATGATGAGTTAAATTATCCTTTTGAGTTGCAGATACCTATTTCAATTTGGCCTTTTTAAGTTTAACTTTAACGTAAGACATAAGCATTATCTAAACGTATAAAATTGGTACCCAATATCATGACTTGAAAAAGAAAACAAAACTAGCCATTAACATGTCTAATCAAATTGTTGAATCATCATTATAGAGGGACCAACGTTTATGGTAAATATTTCTCAAACGTTTCATGTTTTAGGGACAAACAAATTTCATATTTCTATAGTAGAATAATGTCCATAGTTAAACGAAAAGGATCCAACCCATAGTACACCTAATGTGAGTTGGATCCTTTTGGTTTAACTATTGACTTAAAGTATTGTAATACTATATAGGCAGGATACTCCTCAGACCAGCGTATCCATTAGGTCTTTTGGATTTAGTTAAATAACTACGTATACATTTAGGTATCGTAAATTATTGCATAGGTAGCAAATAGATATTTATGGTATTATACTTTTATGTAGGCTGATTTGAACGCTTATGAGCAAGTCACCAGATTCTCAACTAACCAGACTTGCAACTCACTAGATTCGCAACTCACCAAATGTACAATGAAAGACAAAATCACAAAAAAATAACAAAATCCAAGACTTGATCCCTCCATCTTGACGATAACTTTTCTCCGGGGTATCAAGGATGTGACCACTGAGGGACGCACACACAGCAATAAATCATCGAATTATTATCTAATAATAAAGAGAATTAGGAGAAGTAAGAGCTGGCTAAGTAATAAAAGCCGCACGGGTCGTTCCATCAAGTTAAGCTACGCTTGCCGGGGTTGGTCCGTGGATGGGTGACCGTCGTTACTTACCAAGACTCCTCCGTGCCTCGGAAAGCACGTTAAGCCGTCGGTCCCGGCTGTCATTCGTGGATTTTTGACAGTCGTTACGGGTCATTAGAAGCCCGAAAGTCTGACAACCAGTCTTACCAAGGGGTATCGTATTACCCAGTAACTGGGTAGTGGGGGTAAGATAGGCATAGATCGCTCTATGTAAAATACCCGTTTTCAGCTGCATTCGGTTAGACTGGAAGCTGACTCCAACATAGTTGGGCAAAGTAAGGACAGGAGAATGATTATGGTGATGATAATAAACGACGTCAAGACCGTGTGTAAAATAATTTTCCAGGATAATATTATTATTAATTTATTATAGACTAGCAGCGCCCCGCGGTTTCATCCGCGTAAGTGTACGGACCGAGTGAAAAAGCGTTCAGCGGGGCGTTTAGCGTTGCATGCAAATTCTCCGAGCGCCGCTCGGCCGTCACTAAGGACACTCGCGAGTGTTTGCATGTGTTTAACACGAACGTCGCACGCCCCACCCCGCCGGACGCTCGAGTCGAGCGTGCACTCAGGCCGTACACTAAGGCTGCCTGTCCACTGAAGCGGAGCGAGACTGCGGAGCGGAGAAACGGAGAAATATTAACCAATAGGATCCCGGCTTCTGGAGCGAGCGGAGATTTTATGCAATCCTATTGGTTAATATTTCTACCTTTCTCCGCTCCGCAGCCTCGCTCCGCTTCAGTGGACAGGTAGCCTTAGTCTCGAACCCGTAGGAATGTGGGGGTAAAAAGTATCCTATGTGTTAATAAATGTTTTAAACATCTGTGTGCCAAATTTCATGAATATCTGTTCAGTAGTTTTTGCGTGAAAGAGTAACAAACATCCATCCATCCTCACAAACTTTCACATTTATAATATTAGTATTAAGTATTATTATAGATAATAAATGATTTTTTTAATACTATGAAAACTAGGTACTTAAATGGAATTGTCTCGACAAAGATAGCGATCGCTTTACAACCGAATTCAGTCGCAAAGTCCTAGTGGGGTACCTGGACGGTCAAAATTGCTTGACAAGCATGTGATTTTTTCGTGTTTGTCATGCAATTTTGATCGTCTAGGGATCCTACTAGGACTTTGCGACCGAATTCGGTCGTAAAGCGGTCGCTCTCGATGTCGAGACTGCAGCTCCAAAGTAGTGAATAAGGATGATATTTTAAGGTGTTCTATGCAGTACAAAGAAAGAATGAAGGTAAGTTAGTCACTTTCCAGCGTAGGTATAGTTTTTATGTAGGTAATAAATAATAACTAATATGTTGCGCCGACCCCAAATAGATTGGGATTAGGGAATCCAATCCCGCATCAATATCTCAATCCCGCAAGCCAGCGGGATCGAGGTCATCGATCCCGCTGGTCACCGATCCCGCGCATCAGCGGGATTTGTGGGACAGCAAATAAAATCATACTTTTTGTTGTATTGTTATGTCCATGAATTTATAAAGTGTTATACATACATAAATTATGTAGTTACTATAGCAGTTCACACCACAAATCATTTCACAAAATAGAAAAGAATTTAATGAAAATAAAAGATAAAAGATTATTTTATCTAAATGACATGATTCGCAACATTATAAATAGAAAAATTAACTTCAGTGAGGTATATAAGTTTAGATCTATATCTTAGATCAAACAAGCACACGAAACCCTTACCTATGTTACAAGGTTTTGGGCCGATCCCACCCTTGGTGTTTGCTTGGGGTAAATTGGCACTTAATTAGGCCAGCTCTAGTATTATTTGTCCCAAACCAGTTGATTTATTTGGACGTTACAAAACGCTCTCTACGAAACTGTAGGAAAACGCTTTAATTCAAGTATTGTTTTACTAAGAAAACAATACTGCATTATTGGAATAGTTTCCGAAAGTTTAGGAAAATCAAGGTGAAGACAAATCTGTTTTAGTTGAGAATTTTCGATTAGCTTGGTTACTAAGTAAAATATTTGTTTCTAAGTTTTTGAACGAGAAATAAAAAATGTTATGTTTAATATTTTTTCGTCTATTTTAGCGTTCCCGACCTCAAATGAAAAAAGGAACCCTTATAGGATCACTTCGTTGTCCTGTATTGGTTGTTCTGTCTGTCTGTCAAGACTCTTTTGCTCAGGAACGCATGGAGATATAAATAAATAATAATAATAATACGCCTTCCAAAGGTCCGGGCCCCAGGGTCCCGAGATTATGTCAAGACATTTTTTGTTTTAAATAAGAAGGTGATTGCAAATTGTGTGAAGTCCATGACGCTTATGCTAGGTGGTAACCCGGTGTTACAAGAGCCAGTGCTCTTACCCGGGAGGAAATACTAGTGAAAACTTATGTAATAAGATTAACAAATAAGAAATAAAAAGACTAAAATAATACAAAACAATAAAAAATATTTAGAAAAAGCCTGTAGTTGTGATTGTGTGTATGCGTGTTGTATGCGTGTGTGTGTGGGTATATATGTGTGTGTGTAAATTGAATTAAAGTCCAGGAAAGGTTGATTGGGTTTGCGAGTAAGGGGTGAAGTAGAGTGCCTCTATTATGGTAGAATTGGTGTTACGAAAGAGTTTTAAGAATTGGTTATGTTTCGGCGTAATTGAGGGACAGTAGCCATGGCTTAACCCTTAAATGCATAAAGTTGTAAAACTGCAACATTAATTGTGTTCGCAGCAGATGCAAAATGCCTGGATGCAAGGGATACACGTAAACAAGGTGTGAGAAGTGTGGAGTAGCTCTTTGTCTTACCACGACCAAAAATTGTTTTAAAAATTTTCATATGTAGTTATTGTCTAGTGAGTGTATGGTGTTGTAGTTCTGCAACATATGGTTTTTAATAAAAATAGCTATGAAAAAAATATTTACGATTTTTTTTATTATTTTTCCCTGAATCAGCATATTCATGGCTCCAAAATATTTTTTTTCTCGGTCTAAAAATAAAATCATGCATTTAAGGGTTAAGACTCAGATTGACCTTATGCAGAGTAAGATTATAAATTCATATTTTCTTGCTGATTTTATTATACATTAGGAAGCATACACCAAGGGCAAGGGCAAGGGTATCAAGTTGAAATTATATCAAATACGTAGGTCTACGGTCCCTTGGAGTTCAAAAAATTCAAGCTTCAATGAAATAAAAACATACGGTCACTTATGCGACATATTTTGTACTCGCAAATAAATCAAACCTATAGGGTACTTCCTGTTGACCTAGAATCATAAAATTTGGCAAAAAACAAGGTCCACAGCAAAAGAAAAGGAAAAAACCCGAAAATATTAATTTGTAGTTCTTTTAATCACTTTTATAGGGTTCCGTACCTCAAAAGGAAAAAGGAATCCTTATAGGATCACTTTGTTGTCCGTCTGTCTGTCTGTATGTCTGTCTGTGTGGCAAGACCCCTTTGCTTAGGAACGCGTAGAGGTATTAAGTTGAAATTTATATCAAATACTAGGCTCTATGATCACTTTCAGGTGCGAAAAAAACAAACTTGTAAGTCAACGCGATCGAAAGATATGACCGATTATGTCGCATATTTTGCGATTTCACAAGGGAATTAAAACCTATAGGGTACCTACTCCCGTTGACCTAGCATCAATGATATTATAAGTAAAAAGACGTAGATACGTTACCTACCCAACATTCGATGTTCAAAAACGGCACAACGTCGAACTATTAGATGACACGTGGAAATAGGACGGCATGTCGTAATTATCGGGAGCGAAAAAGAGACAAGACGACGAAAATGTGGCTAATTAGCCACATTTTGACGTACCACTTTCGGAGCGTGTATAACCTATCTACGACTTTTTACTTATAATATCATTGCCTAGCATCATGAAATTTGGCAAGAAGCAAGATCTCACAGCACAAGTAAAGGAAAAAAATATCCGAAAATCGTTAATTTGTAATGTTATCACATAACAATTTTTTTTGGGGTTTACAAACTTAAATTTGCAGTGGGAAAATTGACTGTGACGTATATCAATGTATGGGAGAACATGTTTTTCAACTACAATGTTAAGTTTGTTTTTGGGGTAAATTCTTTTCAACTACGGAACCCTCCATTGTGCGTAGTCCGACACGCACTTGGCCGTTTTTTTGCAATTACATTTTTAGTTGGAGAATTGACCATATCGATGTATGCAGAGAACATTATTTCAACTACAAAATTGTGTTCTTGGAATAAATTTATCCCAACTATAGGTAATTCATTTTGCGTGGTTCAACGCACTTGGCCGTTTTTTTTTTTCTTTTAAAGATCTTTCTTAAAACTTGTATACATTACATTAAAATACATTACAAAACACACAACTTACATTTGAAAACAGAATATTTGAATAGCTCGAAAGATTTGCAGTTCTGTAATGTACAGTCACGAACCGGGATTCTTGAGCGACTAGCTTATTCAACTTAACTTGGTTGTGTTACACGAATGTCGCCCGTTTTTCATTATTGAGATGTCACATGTCAAATTTCACGGGCGGCATTCGCGTAACGCAACCAAGTTAAGATGATAAGCCAGTGGCTCAACAATCCCGGTCCATGACTGTACTTACACATAAAAGCAAAAATATTAAGGAGGAAGCGTCAGGGTAGCCCGCGAAATTCAAATTGTCTTACTTTTTTTTTTCAATTTGCAAGTCAGTATTAAGTTGTATGTTAAATAAATACTTTATTTCTAATTTTTAATTATAATCATTAGAATCAGTAATACAACTCCTTAAGTTAGTATAATCCTAAAATGTCAAGATTTCATGAAATAGTCATTTTTTGGGATTACCTGGTCTTAAAGAGCTGTATTGATCACTTTAATGATTCTAATTATGTAAATAGATACTTGTTGCGACCGCAAATTATAATTTGATCAACGTACAATATAATACCGACTTGTAAATTGCAAAAAACGTAAGAAAATTTGAATTTCGCGAGCTACCCTGACGCTTCCCCCTTAAGAGAGAGAAATCTCAAAAAATTGCGCCTAACAACAACTACACCACAACAACAACTTATATTTTTTCTACACTTTACGATAAAAGTAATATTTTACACACACAGCACAGCTAATAATACAATACAATTATCGACAAAAAAAGATGTGTGGCGACTTAGGTACCACAGAACAGAAAAAGACCTCTTTTATCTGTTCTGTGTTAGGTACAGCCGCTGCCGCTTTTTGAACGTGTCGATTCAAAACGAAACGAAAATTGAATTTGCATTATTCCCTCAGAAGAAACTCGATAAGTATTCTATTCGGAAAACTTTTTCCTTATAACAAGTGACAAATTCACACGTGTTCGTTATCTAAGTTAAAGATTCAGCTGACTGAATCGGAATTGAATTTTAAGTGATAATCGACTTATGTCGGTGACCGTGGTAGGTACCTACACTCACCGTACATTTTTTTTTTTTTGTTCATTTGAGCAAAAAATGCCAAACTGAGAAACCATGAAAAGAATTGCACTTAAAACAAAAAACTTTCCACTTAGCAAACTAAGTAAAAGCTCTTTGTAAACGAAGATGCTATAAAAGTATAAATCACAGTTGATTTTGGCGAACATTTACTTAATCTGAAACTTAAAGGTTTATAACAAGTTCTAATATTACAATTCAAAGTTATAAGAAAAAAAAAATGTTATTTTTGAGGCAATTTGAGCTGTTTTACCCACACGAAAATTTCCAAAAACAAACGAGAAAAGTTTTTGCAAATAAGGGTACTTAAAAATTTTCGCGAATTTTTATTGCATTTTTACTTTATTTTATTATAATTATAAGTGGTAGATTCGTACATAACTAAACTAAACTGGATTTGGCAGTAAACATGCCTACGTAAACCTAAAAATAGAGAATAAAAATATTATTATAATAGATCTATAAAAGGTAATTGAGAAAATATCTTAATAAATATCCTATTAAAAATTAGGTTTAGGGTAGGCTAGAAAATATAACAGAATCTAGCTCATAAAACAATCATAAATCATATTTTTAGAATCGATTTTCAAACTTTTCGATTTCGAATCCAATTACACTTTTCGAAATTGAAATTTTCCACAATCTATTCTCATAGGAAGAAAAGCTTTCTAGTACTTATCTTATTAACTGATAGTATTTGTAACTAGCAATAACAGTAATTATTCACTTAAATACCTCAGGAACCATTCATACTCTCATCACTCTATTCTGTAGAATTTTCATCCTAGGTGAAGTGAGTTCCACCCAATGCTAGGGATTGATACCAGGGGGCTGAAAAGTTTTGAGCCACTTCCACCAGAACTTCAAGTGTCATTATTGTCTCGCGCTGGATATTACTAATTTGCGAATACCCTCTTTAGTATAAACACAGAGTTCCATATCGTTAGCATCATTACGCTTTTAATAATTAATCCCTAAACATCATCATATATCAGTCATCCGCCGCCCATCCTTAAGCTCAAAATTTTTCAGCCCCCTGGTACTGTGGTAAACCGGATATACAACACACACACCGGATATATAATACTCTTAAGAACGTTACTGTAGCTCAGACTTGTTATAGGGCTTAAAAAACTCAGCGTACCGGGGGGCTGAAAAGTGTTGAGCCAGGAATGGGCCATCCAGACTGGCCTTTTGAGGTACGTGCCTAAGTACCAGAAACAGTTTTAGTAAACCTGTCCCAATAGTGTGTTAAAAAGATTATGTCACGGTATATTGCCATAGTAGGTCTTTATATAAAACCATGCGTTGGTTCGCTATGAGTGGCTATGAGAATGTTACTTAGCACGCAGCGTAGCACTAAGAACTAAGCGAAGCACCTAATTGTAGCCGTGTGGCTTTAACCTGAGTAAAAATAGTAAATTTTTATGCAAGTGTGTAAATTTTGTCACTACACTCAAGGCAGGATTGTAGTCCGAGCCGAGAGTGCTATGACAAATGCACACGAGTATCAAAGGACTTTTTCAACATACATGTAAACGAAAACTAAAAAAAAAATATGCTATTCTTTTACCTTTTTCCATCTCCCTGCTGTTCAGGATAAACTCCGCAGCCGCACGGGTCGATCGAAGGTAAGCTACGATTGCCGAAGGTCGGTTCGTGGATCGATCCAATCAAAGACTATATAATCCAATACATATCGAGTCCCCTCCGTGCCTCAGTCATACCAAGGAACATCGTGTTACCCAGTAACTAAGTTGTAGAGGTCAGATAGGCTATATATGTAAAATACTGATATTGAGCTGCATCCGGTTAGACTGCAAACTGACCTCAACACAACATGTTGGTAAAAGGCTACGCAGTTTTTTTTAATTGTTCAGGATAAACTTGAGGAGCTCGTGGCTAAATAATAACAGCCGCAAGGGTCGATCCATCAGGTTAAGCTACGCTTGCCGGGGTAGGTCCGAAGATGGGTGACCATCTGTACATAACGAGACTCCTCCGTGCCTCGGAAAGCACATTAAGCCGTTGGTCCCGGCTGCCATTCATGGATCTTTGGCAGTCGTTACAGGTCGTTAGAACGGGGCTCGGATACCGGTATATTTTTCGAAACGGTTTCGTCTTAAATACCTAAGAAACGATTTGTTTCGGTTACGTTCGAACGGAACGTTATAAATAACGTTTTTGAAGAAGAACAAAATTTTAATCGTTTTTGATTAATAAAACGTTTTTATCCGTTTTTATTGCATATTTTGGGTTTTTCGATACGAAACTTCTACGAGTATTATGAATTTCATTTAGTTGGTATTTCACGGCCGAGCGGCTTAGTTTCGTCGTTTCACAAGTCGTCCCTTAGCTTACAACACCGCTCAAGTCGAAAATTGGCGGTTTTCACATTTTAATGCCTTTAGATGGAGCTGTTCATTGCGCGTCTAACCATTGGTCACATGATATAGATTTCAGCCAATCAGAAGCCGTAATTTCAAATTAAAATTAATTAATTAATTTTAAATTCCACCAATTTTTTAAAATAGACAAGTTTTTTCGTCTCCTGTAAAGTTGGTAAAAATGACTTATGCGGTGTTGTTGGCTAAGGGACGAAGTACTAAGTATTATCTGTGACTCTGTGAGTACGAGTAGGTAAATAGTGTGTGGTAGGGCAGCCGGGTAGGCAACTATCGAACTGGAGATCCCTGGTGTCAACAACAGCCCTCAGTAGCTCGACGCAGTAGACGTTAGAGTGTCCAGGCAGGTCAAGTGCGCAGATCTGCGTATAATGCACCTGGGGGACTCTGCAACTTCGGAAGAGGTCGCAGCTGCTGTTGCAAAGGCCGGAGAATGCCCGCTAGACCAAGTTAAGGTGGAAACAATTCGTCCGGGCTTCTCCAACCTGCGGACAGTACTGGTCAGCTGTCCCGTCGCGGCAGCTCGAAAATTAAAAGATGGTCCCAGACTGGTGGTGGGCTGCAATTTGGCACGGGTCAGGCTTCTGGCAAATAAGCCCCTCAATGCTATAGGTGCATGAGAGAGGGACACGTTGGAGTTCGATTCACCTCAGAGGTCGATTGCTGCGGTCTTTGTCGCTGTGATCAGCTCGGTCACAAGGCCAGCTCTTGCGATGACGCGCCACACTGTGTAGCCAGCACACACCTCGAATGGCCCGGCCACAAGCGGCCCCAACTGGCCCCAACCGGGGTTGAGGATGGCTCGCGATGGGCGCTCAAGCAACTAAACCGGAAGCCCTTCTGGTTGCCTCAATCGTGAAGGCCTGGTTGGACTCACCAGTCAGGCCCGTCGATATTGAGGCAGGATGGTTCCGGGAGGCCATGACACAAATCTGTGAAGCTGCGATGTTCAGTTCAGTCTCCATCTGCCAGGCGTCAGGTGTATTGGTGATCGCCAGACATTACGCATTTGCGCATCGCATGCGTGGCGGCGCGACGCCCGTACACCAGCCAGCGATGAAGGCGCAGACGAACACCAGAAGCTATGGTAAGAGAGGCGGAACTGTACGAGGTGTGTAGAGTGGCGAAGAAGGCTCTTCAGCTGGAAATAATAGGCTTGGGCCCAGGCCCATAAAGAATTGCTGGCAATTCTAGAACGTGATCCGTGGGGGCGTCCTTACCGTTTGGTTAGGCGCAAACTTGGCTCATGGGTGTCTCCACTCTCCCGTAGCCTCCACCCGCAACTGCTAGAGAGAGTAGTGAGCGCTTTATTCTCCTCACAAGGGGACCACACACCACCGCATATGGTTCCGCCTACTATGGTGCCCAACTCGGAAAATGACGATGGCGACGCACCTGAAGTGACCCAGGTAGAACTAAAAGCGGCAGTACAAAGGCTTCAGGCCAAAAACTCTGCTCCAGGAACTGACGGCATTCTTGGCCGTGCATGGGTTCTGGCTTTTAGGGATCTCTGGTCCCGATTAGTGGGACTCTTGAGCGCATGTTTGGAGAGACTGGAAAGCAGGTCATGTTGAAAATGGAAGGGCGTCTTGCGGACTCACCATCCGCTTACCGGCCCATTGTGTTGTTGGGTGAGGTGGGTAAACTCTTCGAGAGAATTATTGCAGACCGCCTTATCCAACACATGACAAGAGAGGGGCCGGATCTGGCAGATAACCAGTTTGGTTTCCGTCGGGGACGCTCTACAATAGACGCGATCATGCGCGTGAAAGTCCTGGCGGAGGAAGCAATGGGCCAGGGTGAGGTCGTCTTGGCAGTGTCTTTGGATATTGCCAATGCCTTCAACACCTTTCCCTGGAGTAACATTAGGGAGTCACACTGATATCATAGGGTGCCAAACTACCTCCGCCGCATTATCGGGGCTTATCTGATGGACAGATATGTCATCAACCCGGATCGAGATAGATGTGGTCGGCGACAGATGTCGTGTGGTGTTCCACAGGGTTCGATTTCGGGGCCACTCCTGTGGAACATCGGATACGTCTGGGTGCTGCGCGGTGCACTCCTCTGTGGCGTCGGCGTCATCTGTTACGCCGATGACACGCTGGTAATGGCACGGGGGAAGACGCTCCGGCAGGGGACTGTCTTAGCAGCTGGGGTTGCGCAAGTCGTAGGCAGGATCCGGCGGTTGGGTCTCCAGGTGGCACTGCATAAATCGGAAGCCATTTGTTTTCACGGGCCCCGGAAAGCGCCACCCTCAGGATCCAACGTCATAGTAGGAGGTATTCACATCGGTATCAAGTCGACGATGAAGTACCTAAGACTCGTCCTCGATATCCGGTGGAACTTCGGGCCGCATTTTCAGCGGTTGGCTCCCTGATTGATGGGCACCGCGAATGCACTCTCGCGATAGCTGCCTAATCTGGGGGGGCCAAATACTTCTTGCCGGAGGCTCTGTGTTGGGATCGAACGGTCAAATCAAATCAAATCAACCACGTCAATCAATCAATTTCAAGTCTAGAAAATAAATACTTTCGGAAATATAAAATATCAAACTTTGATAATATAACCTCAACTTTTGCACTATTTTGTTGTTTTGACGTAATTTTGACAGTAGGTGTTGCTATTTTATGGAGTTTTAATAATGCGTTTTGATTTTGCAAATAATAGGTTGACGCACATTTTTTTTTTTAAATTAGCATTATTTTGCGTTACCTTATTTGGGTTTAACAATTTCAGAGTGATTCGAGTTTTTTTTTTTTTTTTTGGTGAATAACTACGAACATTTTGATTTTGTGACAATCTCAAGTTATTATTTTTATCCTGATGGTATCTGCTAGAGGTGAAACGAAACACAATATCTATAATTTGCAGCCATTCTTCATCTATCTTTAAAATAGGTCGAATTTGTTCCAAAACTGAGTCAGGGCACCTCGACTCTACGTAGTCTTTTGGCTGCTACCCCTAGTGTATATAAAAATCAGGAGGCGCGACAGGAGCAGCCCCCACCCGCTGTAACAAAGCATAGGCACCGGTGCGGGCCGTAGCAGCTGCGGAGGTGAGCATGGGTTTCTATCCTTTGTTACGCAAGAGCGAAGAGGCTGCACTTCCCGCAGCGCCGGAGACGTTGCAGAAGCTGCTTTAAAGTGTTTTGAAGTTAGGTTACAATCATTTGTTATTCTCAAGAAGGGGTGCGTTATCTTTCGGGGTGAGTGGTGCCAGGTGAGAGGTTGCAACCCCCTACCCCCACTCCCTCCTCCTGCCAAACGATACTAAATTTTTACCAAAAACTTAACATCACATAAACTAAGATTTTTAAAAATTTATAAAAAAAACTATGCATTCCTAAACTTCCGCCATGGAGGGAGGGGATCTCCACCCCTCCCTGCATATATATAAAAGAGCCTTTATTCAGACAAAATACTTAAATTTTTATATGCACAATTATTATTTCATTTGATTAATTATTTAATATGTTTAAACAATAGTATTAATATTAATTTAATTACAATATTTTCCTTCATAAATTCATTTTTGAATTAGTTAAAATTATAATCATTGTTGTCTGTTTGTCTATTATAGACAACCCTGCATATATATACCCTTATATAAAACTCCTTCCAAATACATAATTATGTGCTTTAGTTTTTAGCCCACGTTCGCACGGACGTAAAATTATTGCGGCGGGATTTTATCGCGCGGCTGCGTCCTGCGGAATAAACCGGTTTTTGAAAACGTTCTCATATCGTCTATGTTCCGAACAAAATGTAGTAAAAAGAACTGTTAGAAACGATTTAAAAACGTTATTTTAAATAACGTTTCCGAGCCCTGCGTCAGAAGCCCGAAAGTCTGACAACCAGTCTTACCAAGGGGTATCGTATTATCCAATAACTGGGTTGTGGAGGTCAGATAGGCAGTCGCTCCATGTAAAATACTGGTATTCAGATGCATCCGGTTAGGCTGGAAGCCGACCCCAACATAGTTGGGAAAAGGCTAGGCAGATTCGTTCAGGATAAACTCAAAATCTCATAACTGGATTTGTGACTGTATTTAGGTACTGCCCATTGCATTGACTTATAAATTACTGATCAATGGCAAATTGCCAATAAAACGGTTCGATCAAATAATTCAATTTAACTTAGAATTGATTCTATGAATTTAATGTACCTATCGTATTAAAGGCGAAAAGTTAGCCTGTTTATTTTATTGTTCAAGTTTTTCGTTATTGGATGAAGGCCATCGTAAACCAGTAATATTACATCTCATAATAGTTCTTAAGTAGGTACCTAGGCGACCGAACTCGAATCTGCTCTGATGAAAATAGAGAAAACGAATTATCCCAGATGAGACCTAGCTAGATCGATTTTTCGCCCCCGTAAACCCCTATAATGCAACTTTCATCGAAATTGTTAGAGCCATTTTCGAGAACGTGATTACAAATTATATAGATGTATAGGGTGACTGGTAATTAGTGACCGGTACTTAAACACATTATTGTACTCATGATAACAAACAACTTTTACTATGTGACCAAACCCGAAATCGCGAAAAAAAATCAGCTGCGCCCTACATTTTGGCGAGTTATGCGAACACGAATGTATGGGACAGCTGTTTTTTCTTTTTTTTTTGCGAAATAACTAATTCACTACTTAAATGTACAAATATTGCTCATATAAAGTATAGGAACAATTGGGCTACTTGTACAAAGTAGCCCAATTTATTTAATATTTAATTGTATTATAATAATAATAATAATAAGTACTAAGGAGCTACTCCTCATTGATATGACCATTAGTCAACAGGTTCGTCGTTCCCGAAAGGATCTGTCGACATGTTGGATAGATTATAAGAAGGCCTATGACTCAGTACCACATACATGGCTCATGAGGGTGCTGGAGTTGTATAAAGTAGATGCAACTCTACGCACCTTCCTGATGTCGTGTATGAGGCAGTGGAGGACGGTCCTTCGCTATCCAGGATGTCGAAATATCCAGAGGAATAGCGAACCGATAAGGATCGAGCGAGGCATATTTCAGGGCGATAGTTTGAGTCCGCTTTGGTTCTGCTTAGCCTTGAATCCTCTAAGCACACTGCTGGAGGATTCAGGTCTAGGCTATCGGCTGAGGAGAGGTGGTCAGGTTATATCTCACCTCCTTTACATGGATGACCTAAAACTCTTTGCCCCCAACAATTTGCAACTGATGGAGCTAATGAAAGTAACCGAAACTTTTAGTAGCGCCATCAGGATGGAATTTGGTGTGGACAAATGTGCAGTCATGCATGTAAAGCGTGGAGAGATTGTGGAATCCGTGGGAACCCAACTCTCGGATTCCATAAACCTTAGAGCCCTCTCCGCATCCGAAACCTATAAGTATTTGGGTATGTCGGAAGCCTTGGGCATCAATGTTACTGACATGAAGCAATCGTTGAAGGAGCGCTTCTTTGGCCGCCTGAAGAAAGTATTAAATAGTCTTTTATCAGGCGGTAACAAGGTGCGTGCCTTCAACGGTTGGGTCATGCCGGTTCTAATGTACTCTTTCGGCGTACTCAAATGGACTCAGACTGAACTAGACGCCCTGGATAGGAGGGTCCGTACGCTGCTGACTACATATCGAATGCACCACCCACGATCATCGGTAATGAGACTGTATATCCCGCGAAAGTGTGGAGGTCGAGGCTTTTTAAACGCTAAAACCCTCCACAATCGTGAGATATGCAGTCTCAGGGAATATTTCCTAGAAACCGACGTGGGCATGCATCGAGATGTGGTCGCGGTGGACAAGGGCCTCACCCCGCTCTCCTTGGCTAAAGAGAACTGGTGCAAGCCTGTAGTGCTTGACACTAACGATCGCAGGGAGGTATGGCAGAGTAAGGAGCTTCACGGACGCTTTTTCCGGGCCCTGCATGGACCCGATGTAGATCTACTAGCGTCCGTAGCCTGGTTGCGTTCCGGTGACCTCTTTGGGGAAACCGAAGGTTTTGTCTGTGCAATTATGGACGAAGTTATCATGACGAACAATTACCGGAGATTTATTGTGAAGGACGGAACGGTTGACATCTGTCGGGCATGCCACCGTCCAGGAGAATCAATCCGACACATTATCTCCGGGTGTTCTCGTCTAGCTAACGAAGAGTATTTGCATAGACACAACCTTGTAGCCAGGATTATCCATCAGCAACTTGCTCTGAAATACAGCCTTGTAAAATCGGAAGTGCAGTACTACAGGTATGTGCCCGACCCAGTTCTCGAAAATGGAAATATCACATTGTACTGGGATCGATCCATCATCACTGACAGGACTATTGTTGCCAATAAGCCTGACATAGTGGTGGTGGATCGAATAGAGCGGCGCGCAATGATTATTGACATAACGGTCCCGCATGACGGGAACCTCGTGAAAGCCGAGAAAGATAAACAAATCAAGTATCTTGACTTGGCTCGCGAGGTTGTCGACATGTGGGATGTAGACTCAGCGATCATTGTGCCGATAGTCGTATCAGCCAATGGCTTAATTGCCAAGAGCCTCGACCAACACCTGAGGAGGCTCTCGTTGGGCAGCTGGATCAAGGGTTTGATTCAGAGAGCGGTACTTCTGGACACGGCTCGCATTGTTAGAAGGTTCCTCTCTTTGGAGCCCTGACCGCCGGTAGCTTGGACTCTGTTCCCGATACCGGTGGGCTACTATATATTTTTATATTTTTAAATGTTTTTATATTTTTTTATTCTAATATTTAAAAATATAATTTATATATGTATTAACTATTGAATAAAGGAAATAATAATAATAAATGTTTATTGATAATTTACAAGTATTGCAGTACAGTATGGGTATTATAAATGGTAAAATTACAAATTTGCTACAATTATAGTGGTTGCAGTTCTGATCTCCTAACTAGGTTACTGTATAACCTGTATGAAGGAGTGACAGTTCCGTTACCCCGTGGATTACAAGCATAGGTTTTTTATTTTATATTTACGAACATTTGTATTTTACTGCTACAAAAATAAATAAGTTCTAACTAAATGTAAGTATAGAAAAATAAAATATAAAAATAATAATAAAAAACTAACTAACTGAGAATTTGAAAAAAAAGATGACTAAAAATTATTTCATGTGTGTGTGTGTGTGTGACTTACCCTCAAATAAGAATTTTTTCTGTTTCTTCATATGTATACTCTAAAAGAAATGAGTAGACCATTTTCTTACAGTTATAGTATGTTAAGCCGTATACTAGACAGTGTTTATTTATTTTATTATATAAAGAAGGGCCAAGAAAATAAAAGAATCTTTTGATGAAAGCGGAACGTGCATGTGGGAGAGTACAAATTATTTCTTTTCTACGCTTATCGATTGTCCTATAAGGCGTTCTTTTGTGTTGTAGGAGAACTGCTTGCATGATAAACTGTTGTCTTACGTTTAGAATATTCCACTCACGGTATAATTCATTAGTAGGAAATATGATAGGCCGAAAGGTAGCTACTTTTAATACTGCTCTGTGTGCTATCTCTAATGGCTTTAAAATCGTTTTAGCAGCACCACCCCAACATGAAATGCAATATGTGACAATAGATTGGCATAAGGCAAAATAGACATTTCGTATAACAGTTTCATTAGCAATTTTCCGAAGTGTTTTAAATATGAATATAAGTTTCCGGACCCTACCTGTGAGAATGTTTATATGGGACTTAAAGTTTAGAGTTTTGTCCAATGTCACACCCAGATATTTAATTTGGTCAACAGAGGTTAATGATGGACAGTTGCAAGGAGTTTGTGGTTGATTATAGCAAGAATGAGCTATTAAAGTTATTGGGGTGTGTGGTTGAGAGGCTGCACTGATTGAATATGTAAGGAAGTTGGTTTTGGAAGTATTGAGTGTTGAATGCGAGTTGCGCTCTGACTTCTAGTTGAGACCATGTTTCAGCCACAACAGTTATCGCAGTATCATCCGCGAATGATATTATGTTACCATTCTCGATATTGAGGTTGCAAAGCTCATTGATGAAGATAAGAAAAAGGGTTGGCCCAAGTATACTTCCCTGGGGCACACCATAATAAATAGGAAGTTCATTACTACTGTTATTATTTATACGGACAATTTGCGATCGATTTGATAGGTAGCTCTTGAATATATCTAATTGAACACCTCTGACACCCAATCTCTCAAGTTTTAATAAGAGAGTAGAGACGGGAACCGTGTCGAACGCTTTTGCGAGGTCTAAGAATATGGTAAGGACTTTTATATTATTATTTATACTATGTACCACGTGATTAGTTAATTCATGGACAGCGTCACATGTTGATTGATAAGTTTCTGCGAAAACCAAATTGATGTGATGATATTAGCTTATAGTGTTCCAAGTAATTAACCAATCTCTTGTTGATTAAACGTTCGAGCACCTTAGATAACGCACTTAGAACTGCTATGGGTCGGTAATTATTAGGTAAAGTCCCGTCCCCTCCCTTGAAAATTGGATGAATAATTGCCTTTTTAAATGAAGTAGGGAAGACAGCAGTGTCGAAACAAAGATTAAATATATGGCATATATATTGATATTTATTTTTACAAATCAGCTTGCTGATAAGTAGTAGTACCACAGTATTACAATATTTCCTACAGTAGCGCGACGAATTACTTGCTCAGAGCAACGGAGGGGAACTCGCGGGGTGTCGGGCAGCGCGGGCCGCGTACCGCAAACACGCTTAGTTTGCGGTACCGAGCGCGAAGGGCAGACGCGGGAATTAAGTAAACGACAACGGAAGTAGTTAAAAAAATAACTTTATTTCGACAGCGTTACAGCGAAACAGTAATTAATGAATTCTAATAAAATATTGGTCTTATATACTATATTTATTGCTAACGTAGTACATGGTACAGCGTGGTCGACGCATGCCCTAGATAATTATTAATGCTGATCAATCAATGGAATATTCTGGAAAGAACTGTATCTAATAAATACTTATTAGCTGACGAAGCTAATATTGGTAGGTTGGGGTTCCTTAACTCCTCCCTCCCTAAGAGAGAAATTATCCGAAGGTGTCGCAGACGGTTTCGGAGAATTTCGACAAAATTTTATAATCTGAAATTTATACATTATAAAGATAATAACTGCTATTAAAATAATCATATATTCGATAATGGACCATACACTAATTTCTATTGTCACTGTTTGAGTTGTATCGTCTATTTCACTAATTTTTGCACTTTGTAACACTTCTTTCACATCACTAAAGTCCACATTTCTTAGATCTACTTTCTTTACTCTTCTCTGGATATCCTGTTGTAGCTCTGGCATATGGATCAATGGTAGCTGGAGACTGGAAACTGTAGTGTTTGTGGTAGCGGCAACGACGACTTCGCCTATTTGCGTCTCGCATTGCTGGCTCGGGGTCACGATGTAGGTCCCACGAATAGTGTGTTTCAGACTTTCTGTATTGCAATTCTCGGTGATGATGAGGTTTTCTTCTGAGTAAACCAACCATTGGTTGTCGGTTACTTTTTGTACCTTAGTTTTCTCTATTTCAATATGGTTCTGTATGCAGCTTTTGTAGTTATTCTTCATCAGCATTATTTGTTCAATGCAGGTCTCAGTTGGATACTGGGCAAAATTGGTTTCAGCGCAGAGAAATTTATTATTTTCAATTTCAGCACATGGGCTTACCACGGGCATGTATTTCAATCTATTCACCATCAGGTAAGGGTATTTGGGTATAATAGTGAAGGTGTTTGGAGGATGGAATATAGGAATGGGTATAACCTTGTAATAATTATATGTTTCGTTATCTATTAGGGGAACTTCTAAAACAAAAACTAACTTGTTGTTATTTATATATGATTTGAGTATAATATTACGTTCTAATTTAATTAAATTACGTTTACTTACTGGATATATTGTTCTAGCATGTTTAGCAATTATTTCTAACGTATTGTATAATTCTGTGCTATTTATAATGGATTGATGTAAAGTATTTAATTTACTAAAGGCAATGGCCGTCTCAATCTCTTGTATGTTTTCGTAACAAGTTCGAAAGTTACTTAAAATTTGGTACATAGTATTCCATATTTGGAAAAGTTTGTTAAACCTAAACTCATGTTCAACTAATTTATCCATTCCATTAGTATGTAAACCCAAGTTTTTAATATTTAAATTTATTATTTCAGAGTCATTTATTAATTTATCAAAAGCCTTTTGCATTGATGATACTTTACGTTCGACTACATGTTCTCTATTCTGTATCATTTGAATTTCCTTATCATATTTAATTGCATCATCTTCATCTAAATTTCCAGTAATAGCTTTTACCAGTGAGCCTAATGGATTGAACAAGGCTCGTTTATTTCTATAATGAAAAGGTAAGATTTGAAAAAAATTTTCCTTTGTTAGTTTAACTACATATTCTATTTGAATTTCTATTCCTATGGTTTCATTACTTAATCTATTTTCCTTAACTTTCGTTTTTAAATTACTAAAATCCCCAATGTTAGTATCTATTTGTAAGCCTAATGGTTCTAAATCTACAGTTTTATATATAGTCCAATAGCTATTCCTCTTCACTGCTACTCCCCGTTTCAGCGCTGCTATCCCCGGATTCTGACCGAGGTTTTGGAGGTCCAGCGTGAATGTTGACGCTACTAGTACCAGAAGTACCAGCCCCGATCTGTGGAGGACGTTTTACATTCTTTAACGCTACTCTAGTTGTTCTTTTCTTTAATTCTACTGGTACTATATTTCTTTCAATTTCACCAATTACTTTTGCTTTTTCGTATCGCGGTTTTTCTTTAGCTTTTCTAATCCTAGTATCTTTCATATAAATATTATCGTCTGTCTTAAGAACCGGTGTCGTTTCACCACCTTTTTTATTTATTACTTTAATTTTATCCGTTTCTATTTTTTCTGTTAAGAATTCATAAAGTACTTTAAGGCGTTTTCTATGATCTAACAATAGTTTCTGAGTTAAATTCTTTTCTCTATCTACGTTAAATACATTATCTGAACAAGTGTGACCAAATACTAATTCAAAAGGCGTAAAATCTGTTGCTGAATGGATGGTGTTGTTATAAGCCATGATAGCATAAGTCATGACGGATGCTGCATCTAAATCGCTTTTATCGTATTTTGCTATACGGTAAATCTCAACAATGGTGGAATGAAACCTTTCTACTATTGCCATTGAACTGGGATTATTTGGAGTCCCTATGTGAAGTTCAATTTTATGTAAGCTTAACATTTCTTTTATCAAAGCGTTATTGAATTCTGTACCTGAATCACAACTAATTTTCCTAGGCAGACCATACATACTAAAGTACTTAATTAATGCCCTAACTATCTCTGGTGTACTCCTATTCGGTACCTCTATGGCTTGTGCTATTTTACTAAATGCATCTACTATAGTTAAATAATATTTCCCTTCTATATATAATAAATCCATAAAAGCTTCTTGAAAAGGACTATCCTGTGTTTGTGTTAACTGAATATGGGGTTTTATCGGTTTCCTATCATACTTCATGCGTTTACATGTTTCACAGGCGTTTATGATTGCCGCAACTGTTTCTTTCATATTTGCCCACCAGTAATGTCTTTTAAGCTTGGTTAAAGTTTCTTTAATGCCTCTATGGCACGTTTTTCCCTCGTGATATTTAAGAATAACTTCCTTTTGATCTCCTTCCGATTCTGTCAAATTTACAACTCTTTCTGTACACTCTGTTAACTTAACTGAATCTTTTTTAAATAACTTAAGTACCATGTTTGAAAAAGTTTTTCTAAAAGTGGGATGTTCAAAGTGTATATAGTATTTATTTTTTGGATCTATATATTCTTTCAAGAAGTTTTTAACTAATGTGTCATTATTCGTCGGTAAGTGAACTTCAAGAATTCTTTGTTTGGTATTAGAAATATCTTTTACGGCTAATTTATTCTTTTGCCATGAATGTACTAAAATTTGTTTAGGTTTAATATCGACGGCTTCGTTTAAAATAGGGATACCTTCGTGTTCTCTATTTGAAACTGAATTGGCTGTGACCCCATCATCAGAATCTGAAAGTTCTATCGTTTCTATTGGGGTTTCAAGATCTTGTAATTCGTTTTCTATTATTTTTCTTATTCGTTCCTGCCTATCTCCTACATTTACAAATATTGAATCTAAGTCATCGTCAATTGCATGAATCTTAATTCTAGATAAAGCATCTGCATTAGTGTTTTGAGGACCCTTTTTATACTTAATTTAGAAATCGTACTCTTCTAGCCTTAACCGCCATCGCGTGAGTTTACTATTAGGCTCTTTCAATGAATACAGCCATGCTAATGGTCTATGGTCTGTAAATATAGTAAACTTATTACCATACAAATACGGTCTGAAGTGCTTAACTGCCCATATTATGGCTAACAGTTCCTTCTCGATAGTGCTATATTTTACTTCTGTGTCACTCAAGGTCCTACTAGCATATGCAACAGGCTTATCTGAGCCTATTGTTCCTTGTGACAATACGGCACCGATTGCAAAATTGGATGCATCAGTGGTTAAGATAAAAGCTTTACTAAAATCGGGAAATTGTAGCAAAGGTGCATTTGTTAAAAGCTTTTTACATGTCTCAAAACATTCTCTATATTCTTCATTAATAATAATTTTGCGACCTTTCTTTAGACAGGCTGTTAATGGTCTAGTTATCTTAGCAAAATCTTTGATGAATTTTCTATAATATCCGATAAGTCCTAAAAAGCTTTTAATCTGTGTAGTAGTTTCTGGAATGGGATACCTCAGAACAGCATCTATTTTGTCATTATTTGGCTTCAAACCCTCACTCGTAATAGTATGCCCTAAATAAAGTACTTCTTTTCTAAGAAAATGTGATTTATCTAGTTGAACTTTCAGATTTGTTTGACGAAAGCGGTCAAAAACTGCTCTAAGTTTATCTACATGCTCAGGCAAACTTTTTGAAAAAATGATGACGTCATCAAGATATACTAGGCAATGTAAGCCCTGAAGGCCTCGTAAGACGTTATCCATCGCTCGTTAAAATGTTGCAGGTGCTGTCTTTAACCCAAATGGCATTCTGTTAAATTCGTAATGCCCTGAGGGTGTGCTAAACGCGGTTTTAGCTCGATCCTGCTCCTGGACTTTCAATTGATGGTATCCACTAGCTAAATCAAGGGTTGTGAAGTAAGTACTTTTACCTAACATGTCAAATAAATCGTTAATGTTGGGCAAAGGGTATTTATCATCAATTGTCATTTCATTGAGCCGTCTATAGTCAACTACCATTCTCCATTTTTGTTGGCCTGATGCGCCTAACTTTTTAGGCACCAAATGTACGGGAGCACTCCAGGGAGTGCTCCCGTACATTAATCTAATCTATATGCCTTTATGTTTATTGGGTCTTCATTTTTTGTTCTTATTCTATGTTTAACCTGATTTGTGAAGGTTAATGGGATATTTTCGCAATAAAAGATATCTTTGTATTCCGTACAAAGTCCCTCAATAACCATACGTTCTTCTGAATTCATATGATCTAACTGTATTTTTTCTAAATTCTTTGTTAGTAATCTGTCCACTTCTGTATTATTATCCATAAAATTTACACTAATAGATGGGTTCTGTATATATGGCTCGACTTGAAAAGGCCCTGTAACCACTAAAGTTCTACTTTGATTGCTGTAATTCTGAATAACGGTTGTTGCATAACCTTTAACACATGTAACTAATGCGGCGGGCATTCGAATCCCTTCCGTAAATTGTTTGAAGTCTAACACAGCTTCCCCGTCCAATAAGTTGACCGGAAGTCTTACTCTAAGTTCACTACGAGGTGGTAGATTATATACCTCTCTCATAGGTGGAGAATATACTATGGGAATATCAGTATTTTTTAAATGTAATATCTGACTTTCCATGTTAATCTTTGCCTGTAATTGCTTCAGTAAGTTGCTATCTATTAACCCATCATACCTATCGTCTACACTGTATACATAAAATTTGTGGAACTCTTTGCTACCAAAGGTAACCGGTAATGGAATAATTGCCGTTTCACTATGATCGCTCGATGCGTGAGTGCTAACAACTTCGAAGGGTTCATACTGTAAATAATTTTTAAAATATTTATTTGCTATGTACGGGCTTATAAACGACCTAACACTCCCCGTATCTATCATGAAAACTGCTTTTAATTCTGGAATAACTATATGTGGTAAATTTAAGCGTTTATTACAGTTTATTTTTATTCGTTCCCTAGTGTAGAGGCCATCATGCAAAAATTTCCCGCCCCGGGGGCTTCAGGGGAAAATTCCTGGCACTCGTATGCATTACTTGAACTCTGTTCGTTTTCACTAGAATTGTTTATGTAATTAACACGTCGCGAGCTCGCAGTACGCATGGTGACATCAGTATTCGAACCTGACGTAGATGCTTGCGCTGCAAAATTCGCCGTGCCTGGTGCATGTGCCGCGTACTGTTGTGCAACCGGAACAGATGACCTACTTGACTGCGGTGACGAATTATTATTGTTGTTTGTACGATTATAACTATCCTTGATTCTTTTGAATATTATTATGTTGTTTAAAATGCCTGTACTGATGCGATTTGTTCGGTGTAAATGTGCTATTTGTAGCGTTATTCGGTACATGTGTACTCGATACGTTATGCGAATCTTTATCTTGACTATTATAATCAGATACGTTTTGGTTATTAATTGAATTGGGTCTGTTAGTTTTATTTAAATTACGTCTATCGTTTGTTCTAGACTCATAG
Source organism: Dicycla oo (assembly GCA_948252095.1). NCBI lineage: Eukaryota > Metazoa > Arthropoda > Insecta > Lepidoptera > Noctuidae > Dicycla > Dicycla oo. The sequence continues at coordinate 20,144,587 of OX411728.1, forward strand.
ACTGCCTGGAAGTTTTGTTCTTCTAAAACAGTTTTTAACGCATCCTCTAATGTTGTAACGTCGCGCAAACGAACTAATCTGACTAGAAATGGCGGTAAATTATACAACAAAACATTCATTGCTCTGTTACTATAAATTATTTGTTTTGCCTGACGTAAAGAGTCATCAATGATAGTTTCTGAAATTATAGCGAATAAAACGCTTCTCATTCGCTGAATTCTATGGCAGAAATCTAAATAACTTTCGCCCTTATTAATTCTACAAGATTCTAACTCCATCGCTAAACAATCCTCTGTGCGTGGGTCACCGAAGTGTTGGTTTAACAACTTCTTCAGGTCATCCTACGTATTTATAGCATCTCTTTCGCCTACCAAATTGGCTGCTTCGCCTGATAACCTACTCGTTAATACATGAAATAAATATTCATTTTGAGCTACGGTTCCTTGGAACGTAGACAAAATATATTCACATTTTTTTTATAAATAAAGGTAAGGTTCTAGCGTCGCCACTGAATATTGGTATGATGTTAACCATTTCCTGTGGGACACGGGTTACGTTTTCCATTGTGAAAAGTTATAAAAGTAACACGAGTAAAGAGAAAAAATCACACTAATGTACTACTAAAATATCACTACTATAAAAATATTATTACAACTAAAATCTATGCAAATATTACTACGGCGTTGTCCAATCCCTAACAATACACGCACATAGACTTATTACAAGGTTGGGATGCAGATGGAAGAGCTGAGAGGAAGGTGAAAAAGATTTACTCACAATTCCGCAGCTAGCTTCATGCTCCCTGAATTACTGCTGTGGCTGGTCCTCTTCCGTGATTCCTTAATGAATTTATTTGTTCGGCGATCTCTGCTTAACCGTAGACACGGACATCGGCTGCTTCTCGTAGAATTGTATACACGGCAGACTGACTACAGAGATCCTACCGGCTGCGCCAATTAAGTAAACGACAACGGAAGTAGTTAAAAAAATAACTTTATTTCGACAGCGTTACAGCGAAACAGTAATTAATTAATTCTAATAAAATATTGGTCTTATATACTATATTTATTGCTAACGTAGTACATGGTACAGCGTGGTCGGATACGACGCATGTCCTAGATAATTATTAATGCTGATCAATCAATGGAATATTCTGGACAGAACTGTATCTAATAAATACTTATTAGCTGACGAAGCTAATATTGGTAGGTTGGGGTTCCTTAACTCGGGCGTGTTTTTTGTGTAATTATTTTATTATAGGTACTTACATATTCTATAATGGTGCGCACAAACTGTTCTGTATATGGATGTAAATCGACATCGAAATCCCAGAAGGACTTAAAGTTTCATAGATTTCCCCGCGACGAGAGGTAGGTTTACTCATTTGTGTACCATAGACTTATGGAATATTCCAGACACCCCACCGCCGCCGCTAAGACAAAACTGACTTGTGCACACTATTTTGGCCACTTTTCGTTATATTTTTATGTCTGATAATTATAATTGTATAGGTATGTGTTTGTTTATTGAATTTATAGGTACCTACTTACTTTCCAGGCGCGAGTTAACAATTAAAACAGTTGAACCATTATATAACATGTACGTATGTGGTTTACACTTTGAAAGATGGATGTATATGAAAACAAAATTAAAAAGAACTGCTATTCCCGTATCAAACTTACCGTCTGCTTCACTACACCCTATGAGTACACTAACTGAGACTACAAAAATAGAGATTATAAAAGATTTGACAAACAGAGGTGTTCAACAACAGATCGACATTGCTTCCGTAGGCGTCTCAGTTGTGGCATCCACTAGTGCCCAAGCATCGCAGACTACAAAAAAAATTGATGGATCATACTCCAAGAAAAAGAAAACTTCTAAAACAAGTTACAAGTTATAGCAAAAAGTTGAAGTTGATGGAAGAAGCTAAGTCGACGGACGTCACCTATGAACAGTTCTTACAAGGATGTGACAAGTTCTTATCACCTAATCTAAGTAAAATTGTCAAAGCAAGCCTGTTTTAGACAAAATTTCCACTCGTTTGTTGGAAACAATATTTTAAATAGATTATTTGAAATACTAAGTACTTACTGTAGAATTTAAATCACAGCCATGTTCATGTTTTCCTCATTCTTTTCTTATTAGATTGTTCGTCCGAATGCGATTACATTATGTAGTTAAATTTTATAATAGACAATTAAGAACATCCTAAAATAAAGTGTCACGTAAATATTTAGCAGTGCAACATATGTAAATATATATTTATGAATAAATAATTACATTCGTTTTAATAATCACAATTATTTTGAATGCACATATAAATAAATTATTACATCATAATAGTAATAATCAAAATTGTTTTATTTCCCATTTGGTGACAACCCTAGCATATTTGCATGTGACAGCGTAAGTACCTACACTGGCGGTGTCATCGCGCGACATCAAAGGCGTTGCGCTACTGTAGGAAATATTGTAATACTGTCGTAGTACGGTAAACCGGGGTTACTTTGATACTACGGGGTTACTTTGATATCGACTTTCGACTTATGAAAAACATATTTTTGTAATATCTACAACGCCTTACTATCAGTAGTTGGCACTTCTGATAGTTTCTTTTTTAATAAGGCGTTGTAGATATTACAAAAATATGTTTTTCATAAGTCGAAAGTCGATATCAAAGTAACCCCGTAGTATCAAAATAACCCCGGTTTACGGTACTACACGGACTCACCATCATAACTGTCAATACAGCATTATATTCACAGTGACATCTCTGCTTTTAGCCTAGAACTAATATAAACAGATACATACGGTAATCTACGCCAGGTGGCATTAATGAACACAGTGACATCTCTGCTTTTAGCCTAAAACTAATACAAACAGATACATACGGTAATCTACGCCAGGTGGCATTAATGGTTGCTTTGATGATGGGTTTCAAGTTCATTTGGCAAACTAAATATTTGGTATTTATTACTTACGACATTAATAATTTGTTACTTCTTTAAACAAACTGCTCCCAGTATTACGCCAGTTTAAGTATCTAAATGATTTTCATCAGACCAATTAGAAAATTAGTAGAAAACGGTAGGTAGGTAGGCATGTCTCAACTAGAACAAATTATAATTAGTCTTGAAAAAAATTCATAGATGGCAGCATAGGTAACACTTATGAAATTAACAATCACTAAAAAGCGTTATACGGCAGATTTTGTTGAAGTAAGATTAGTAAAAATAAAAACTTACTTGTTTAATGTTGATTTATCTATTTACACTCATAAATCACGTATTTTCAACGAAACAATAAATTAAGCCTTTTACTTCAATCCGATACTATGTATGTATGTATGAATCATATGAATGCAGTTCAAAGTAGCCTTCTGTCAAGCATTTTTAGACCATTTTTTTTTTAGAGCTGTGTAATAGATGGCGTTTTATTGAACTTGTCATCACTTTTACCATCACGGAATAGAAAAACCCAACCCGCCCAAGTGCGTGTCGGATCACGTACAGTCAAAGAGTAAAGTAGTCATATATTTAGAGAAAGAGTAGCACCTCTGTGGTAAAATTTGCATGTACCGTAAAACGGGGTGAATAGATAGGTCCTCGAACTTTGGTAACGATTTTCGTAACGTTGCAGAATTGATACCCATTTTTTAAAGCATGTATTTACTGAGTCTTAGGCCAAACTATTGAAATATATTTGATTCTATTCGGATATGTTTGTAGTTAATAAAAAAAGACACAAAATATACGTGATTTCTAATTACCACCCATCAGGGGACAATAAACACACCTAAGGGGTGATTAGATAAATTTCGTAGGGCTGCCTCTTTGTAGTTTCCCTATATATTTATTTAGGATAAAGGCAAGCAAACTCGTAAAATCTTTAATTTTTAGTTTAAAGTAAATTTATAATTTCAAATAGAAATCATCAATGATAATGATAAAAATGTAATAAATTTAGAGTGTATCACGAAAAGAAGACTAAAAAAAATGCACTTGACTTTAGAATAATAAACTTTATATTAAATCAAACAGGAATTTCAATCAGGAATTATAATCAATATCATTCAAAATCAACAATTATTCATAATAATTCACCCCTTTCGTGTATCTAATCACCCCGAAAAATTCAAGAAAACAAGTCTTACGAAATAAGAACAATTTAATATAATAATGCATATTTTAACCTTAATTATTATAGCACAATATATTTATAACTGCACTCTCCGTAACTTGAAGATAATTTTAAACTATTATGACCAAAATTCACCGAAATACGGACGTTCAAACTCGCACGCACCTAACGACTTATTTTGTTGTCGACTTTGACATTAAGTTTTGACGTTTTTAGCGATGTTGCCACAAATAAAAAGTTGCCAGACTAAGAAAAATTACACCAACAAATTATTAAAGTTGCGGGTTTTTTACTGGGGATAACGAGTTTGCCATAAAAAACGTTAGAAATTATCCCAAGATTTTTCTCTATTCCCCCCGTCAGTCCTATTCACCCCGTTTTACGGTATGGAAAGTGCTGCTACCTCTAGTTTGGTGGGTGAATTAAGGCTATAATTATACTATATACACCTACCTATAGGTATGCATACTTACTATGAGTAGCGAACGAGTCCTTTCTACCTATTTATTACCTATTTTTCTTGGTTATAATAAAGGTTTGGTAATAAACACTTACATAAAGCATCACAACGAAAAATACAATATCTTCTTGGGAGTTCACTCATGTTAACAAAACAACAAAAATTACAAACGAAAAACAAAGTAGTAACAATATTATGAACTAGAAACAAAACAAAACAAATAACAGTAACGAGAAACAATTTTCAACAGAATTGCGCATCAACGTCGGGAAAGCCGGAGTTGACAATGGCGGCGTCATGACATTTATTTGACCAAAACAAGATGGCTGCCAAGTTTTTTTATCCCACCATAGTGCAGATGTCGCTGTCGTCTATGGAAGTCATCGATCACTAATTAGTGATCGATGATGGAAATTGATGACAGTGTTTTAAGTGTACCCCCCTGCACACAGTGAAGGGTTGCGTAGTTGGGATGAATTTATCCCAAGAACAAACTTAACATTGTAGTTGAAAAACATGTGCTTCCATACACCACATACACAACAGCAAATGTAAGTTTGTACGCACAATATTGAGAGATTTGTCATGATTTTTTATTACCATAGACTCTTATAAATTTTCCTGTAATCTATTAAGTGTGACAGAACTACTTTCAGAATTTTTTTTTTAAATTTTAGGCTCTGTTGTTTCGGAGATAAGGAGGAATGGTCAATTTTCGTCTATTTTCTTAAATTACTTAAAAAGAAATATATATATATATATATATATTTGAGACCCTCACAGTAAGCCCTTTAATTTGATATTTCACACGATACAGTTTGCAAAACTTTATTATTTTATTTTCTTATTTGCCCCCAAAATTGACCCCATATTCAAAATTCATTTATTTACGTTATACGTTCGTATTTGGGTCACAGAAATTCATTCGTGCATTTACCGAATTGCAACTTAATCGGTCCAATGGGATTCGGAGAAAATCGGCCAAAATAGACATTTCAAATAACAAAAATTCCGACAGAGCCAAATTTTGGTGGAGACCTTTAGAAATAAAGTTTCAAAAGTCCCTATCGGTCCCATGTGTGCTAAAAAAAATATTCGGGTCAAAGGTCAAAATTTAAGGTTTTTCGGATTTTTTTCAAAGTCAAAGTCAAAGTTTTTTTATTTGTAAAACATAGGTGGGTGCAAAAAACAGGTGTTGTAAATATAACATGTATGGGTACACTATGTTTTGCCGCTGACGGCGTACAAATATTTATAAAGTGGTTCTTATAAAAAATTACACTTACTTATGTAAAAGTTGTACAAAATTACACTTGTGTAAAAATTACACTTATTCAATTAAAATTAAATAACGAAAATTATCCGCAGTAAATTACATAAAACTAATCCTACAATAAAATAAAAAGTTAACAGTTCTGCGGACAAAAATTTTAAAATTTAAATTATGAAACTAAAATAATGACAGTATTTAATTACCTCTAACCCTTAGTGCACATATTTATCCACATACTTTGTATTATCGTCTAGGTATTCAGTAACTGTATAGTACGCCTTTTGCACTAAGAAGTTGCTTAAATATTTTTTAAAATCAATCAATTCTCGTTTGTCTCTAATGGGTTTCGGTATTTTATTATACAATCTGGGTGCCATGCCTAGAAAACTTTTTGTGTAGAATGCTGTGTTGTGTGTATTAGGGCAAATCTCATTGTTGCGACGTTTTGACTTCAGTGTTTCAAATAGATGTAGGTTTGATTTCACGAATACTGCTGTCTCATAAATATATAAACATGGTAGGGTTAGCAACTTATACTTTTTAAAAAATGGCAAGCAACTGTCAGTAGATTGTAGCTTGAAAACAGATCGTAAACATTTCTTCTGCGCCTTGAATGCGATGAGTTTATCTATAGAATTTCCCCAGTATATAATTCCATAACGGAGAGTTGATGTTACGTAGGCATTGTAGGCTACTAGGACGGCGGACTCATTCACAATTTTTTTCAAGTTATATAATGCATAGGAGTATTGATTTAACTTTTTGCAGATAATTTCGATGTGAGATTTCCAAGATAGATGACTATTTAAATGCAGTCCCAAGAAGCTGGCATTATTGATGTCAGCTATTCTTGTGTTTTTTTGGATGACATTCAAATTTGGTCGATTTGTCCGTTGATAAAATGACATTATTTTAGTTTTATCTAAGTTTATTTTTAATTTATTTATTTTTAACCAATTAATTATAGATTGTAGGGAACTGTTTATATCATTTTCATATGTGTTTATATCTGTACATGGAATGATTACTGTGCTGTCATCGGCATATAAAATAGTTTGACGTTCAGTGCATTTTGGCAAATCGTTTATATACATAATGAATAGCAGGGGCCCAAGGACACTTCCTTGAGGAACCCCACATATTGTTAATCTTATTGAAGACATGTACTCGGTTTCTATTTTCGTCTTTGGACAAAGCCTATGTATGACAGTCACTTGTTTTCTGCCAGTTAAGTATGATTCAATAAATTTTAAGATGTTGCCTCTAATCCCATAGAGTTCTAGCTTACTTAACAATATATTATGGTCTACATGATCAAATGCTTTTGACATGTCCATTAGTAGTGCCGCAATAGGTATTTTTTTGTCAACATTCAGAACAATTTTTGAGAATAGCTCATAAACTGCTTTGTTTATAGTTCTATTTTTTCGAAATCCATACTGTTCCTCTGTAAGTATATTATTTGATTCAAGAAAAGAATATAGGGAATTATAGATTACCTTTTCAAACACTTTAGACAGTTGGAATTAAAGCTATTGGGCGGTAATTTGAAATGGTTGTTTTTTCGCCTTTCTTGTGTAGTGGTTTAATTAATGACATTTTTAGCTTACTTGGGAAGTGTCCATTTTCTATACATAAATTTACTATAAAGCTAAGCACTGGAGCAATATTGTTTGCTACAAGTTTTAATATTTTAGTTGTAATGCCGTCGTAACCGGCGCTATTTGTGTTTTTCAATGAATTAATAACTTTGAATATTTCGACAACGGTAAGGTTTACGAGTATCTAAAAGTAGCCCAAACAAAAATTAAAGATCTCAAAATTATCTACAAAAATGGTCCTTATACTTTTTTTCTGAGATGTTGCTATTCTAAAAGTTGAAGGAGTCACGTTCTATATGTATGCACACATTTCCACACCATCTGTGAAGTAGTGTACTTTGGCGCGTTTTTCTTAATTTGGTTTCCTAATCAAGTCACGCATACAATCAAATTGCTGTCACTAACCAAGACAATTACCAGTGGTCAGTGTGATTTTGACAGTTGAGATAGAAAACTATCTTCGAAATAGTCTACATAAAAAAGGACTTAGACAAAGATCGCTAGAAACAAAAGACAAAATGACAAATTGTAGAAGGATTTCTACGGTGCGAGGTCAAAAACGGAGAAACTAAATGTAACTTTGTATAGAAAGAAATGCCTACTCTTCGTAGAGATAGAATGTGGTCATGCCAAGCCCACTGGGTTCGGTTGATTGACTAGCCATATCTAAACTTGATAGTATACTCGATACAAGTGTCGATTAGCAGAAGTCGATGTTGTAGAAGATAGTTATTCTTGTTTCGTGTATTTTTACAAAAGTTAAATATCTATAAAAAAAAAGTTTTTACTGTTTCTCAATTGTTCTACAGCACAAAATTGAGGCAGCCCCGGTAAGTTATAAGGATCTATATTTATATAAACAATAAATTTTTTTGGAGCTCCTTAAAAAGCAAGGAGAGAGCGAATTCCTTTTGTGATTATTGTTTGTGGTGAAGAATCAATTTCTGTAAATACTTTACCGCAATCATTTTTTTTTTCAAATACTATTAATACTGATGTTTCACCCCTTCTGAGCATTGCTGATGTAGTATCGCAGTAGATTATCGCTTGTAAAAATAAAATAGGTATGGTTTTGGCATTTTGGATAAGCAGATAAACTTTTTGAAGAATATGTTTCTGTTCGCTCTTGAGCCTTTCCAGGTTTTAAAATGTATATAATTTTATCAATTGGAGTCCTTGCAGTCAATCAATCAATCGATTGATTGATTGGAGTCATTGCAGTGAATAGTATTAATAAATCATACATATTCACCAACTACAATAGTTGTATTTGTTGCATTAAATTGGTCTATTGATGTTTCAATTATGAGGACATCTGCGTCATTTTGAGTTTGTTTCACTGCAATATTTTCAGTTATCAATTTGTCACTTAACGTGGAAATGAAACGAAATTTATTATGAATGATAGCGAAACATTGTTGTTGGTGTGCTGGAACTGTCATAAATTCATCAAAGATAAATAAAAAAATTATCATAAATCTAAATTATCATAAATTAAATATAAATTCTTTTGAATGTTTATGCTCAGAATAATATAGTTTATAGATAGAAGAGACAAAGTATAGGCTTCTAGCGACCGGTAACGACTGCCAAAGATCCACGAATGACAGCCGGGACCAACGGCTTAACGTGCTTTCCGAGGCACAGAGGAGTCTCGGTATGTAAAGATGGTTACCCATCCACGGACCAACCCCGGATGATGATAGATAGAAGAGACAAAGGCATTTTACTTGTATTAAGTCCCAGTACGTGGCATATTTGTGCATATCATGGAGATCGTGACCCCTTTAACTTTTAGGATCGCGATAGCTCAGGAATGGTAATTCTCAGAAAACAAATATCAATCTGCCTAGCCTTTTCCCAACTATGTTGGGGTCGGCTTCCAGTCTAACCGGATGCAGCTGAATACCAGTATATTACATGGAGCGACTGCCTATATGACCTCCACAACCCAGTGGCTGGGTAATACGATACCCCTTGGTAAGACTGGTTGTCAGACTTTCGGGCTTCTGAAAACCCGTAACGACTGTCAAAGATCCACGAATGACAGCCGGGACCAATGGCTTAATGTGCTTTCCGAGGCACTGAGGAGTCTCGGTATGAATAGATGGTCACCCACCCACAGACCAACCCCGGCAAGCGTAGCTTAACCTGATGGATCGACCCATGCGGCTGTTATTACTTAGCCACGAGCTCCTCAGAAAAAATGTATGAGGACCATTTTTGTACATAATTTTAAGATCTTTAATTTTTGTTTTGGCTACTTTTTGATAAAACTTACCGTTTTCGAAAAAAAATCAAAAAACCTCAAATTTTGACACACATGAGATCGATGGCTCTCCACCAAAATTTAGCTCTGTCGGAATTTATGTTATTTGATCACTATTTTTATGTCTAATTTGACCGGACTATAACAACTCAGCGACGCGACGCGCATTTAAGGAGCACGCTTATGTCTTTATATGCAGCAGGACTCTATGTTTAATAGGATTGAAAGCTAAAACGTAAACGTTAACGTGTGTAGTATATGTAAAATGCTGAAAGAAATATGACTGTCTGGGCTGAAAGCGTCAAAACAAAATAGGGTCCTGCTGGCATGGTGAAAGTTTTGCAGGTGCATTCCTCATAAAATAATAATTATTTTAAAATAAAACTAAGGTATTTTTAACGTACTAATACACCGCTATACGGGACCATATAAGATTTGTCTGAAGACCTTCAAACAGCGGAGGGGCCTGCTGGAAAATAATTTAAAATTTCGCTGTAGCAATTAAGGTACTACTTTTTACTTTTACGATTCGGAAGGTACTAAATACTACGCACGTTAAACTTTAGCTTTCAATCGGATTAAACGTAGGGTCCTGATGCGTATACAGACATGGCGCTCTCCCCGAAATTACACCACACAAAGGGCACCCTCCTGCCTAGACTGTTTGTGATACAGAGGTCCGGTTTATTTTAAATGTAGGCCAACTCGATACCCCGAGGGTTTCTTTTTTAATTTTTTCGATATCGCATTTAATTTTTGAGATATAGTTGATTTTATGACAAAACACCGTAAAAAATTGATCGAATTTTTCACATTTTTGCGAATTTCAAGAAAAGTTTCTGACTTTAAATTTTTTCACCGTTCGTAGCCCTTGTTGATACGCGTCTTTTGAAATTTCAACCATTCATGTAATTTTAAAACTACACACACTCTGAGCACACTAACACTTTGAGCGAAAATAGGGGCTATACTGAAGCGATCGAAAAAATATTTTCAATTTTAAAACAGCTGTTAACTACATTTATGTTAGCATGAATTCAATTTCCTCCTGTATTTACAATTCCTAGTCCTGGAAAAATCTTCACAATTTCACAAATAACATAATACACAATATTTCAATTTCATTACCATGTGTCACTGAAGTGCTGTTGACCGCTGCCATTAAGACACGAAATTCCAACACCTCACTCTTCAGAGTCAGAACGGCTGTGCTATTATCATAGCCTAGCATTTTCCCAACTATGTTGGGGTTGGCTACCAGTCTAACCGAATGCAGCCGAATACCAGTATTTTGCATGGACCGACCACTGCTTATCTGACCTCCACAACCAGTAACTGGGTACCTACCCTGTAGCATAATTAGTCGATTTCCTAAAAAGTATCTGTAGGAGTGTCAAATAGTCTATGACATTACCACTTTCACTCCTCTATGTAAAAGCTTCTAGATGTAATTGCCTATAAATAGACTGGTTGGGAGCATATCTGTCCTTTTCTACGGCAAGCTGCGGTAGCGTAAATAGTTCCCCGAAATTGAGTGAGTACTATAACTGTGTCTTATCTTGTGTGCATTCTACATGATTATTCTTATCTTGTAAACCACTGTGATGCTGAGTTTCCTCGCCTTTGACCTTTTCTTTGTCTTGGGGCTACGGTCCAACCCAGGGCAGTACCTCACCTATTCAGTGACTCGTGAAAGAACCTTAAAGACTTTAGAACCTACCCCCTAGATCTCCCACTTTCTAAATAAACGCTATAAGAGTGGCTACTAGTCTTATTTAATCTACCTATAAGCCCACTACGCCACAACCCTTTGGTGAGACTGGTTGTCAGACTTTCGGGCTTCTGACGACCCGAAACGACTGTTCACAAATGACAGCCAGGATTGGTCCCGGCTTAACGTGTTTTCCGAGGCATGGAGGAGTCTTAGTATGTAAAGATGGTCACCCATCCACGGACCAACCCCGGCAAGCGTAACATAACCTGATAGATCGACCCGTGCGGCTGTTAAGTACTCTAATATTACCGAATCATTCTTTTAACGATGATTAGTTTGTTGATAGATGTCTTTGCCATCAGTTAGGCGTTTTTCTTTTTTATAAACCGATGTTTTAGACTTAATACTTATATGCTTTATTTATGCTTTATGTTGCTACCAGCCGATCGAGTTCGAAAATCCCGATTAATTTCCAACGTGTTTCGGAGATTTAGGCTTTAGTGCGAACACGAAGCACTCCGCTCGGATTATTTTATACACTGCAACGTTAATCCGGCTTAACTGGTATTTCAGTTTGAAAATTACTGGAATTTTTAATGGTTTCCAATCCCGATGAGTTTTCAGCTAACCGATGATTTAATCTGTTATGTATTTATTTTTTGCTGTGCGTAAAGCCTTACATACCTTTACCTTTGTGACAAACATAAATTCGATTCTTATGATCGAATTTGTGTTTGTCACAAACATTTTCAGAGCACAGTGCTTTAAAAGTAGCTAAATTTACACAAATAGACAAGATTTGGTATCTACTAAGGTGTTTATCTAAAAAGCACAGAATTGCACTTTATATGTTTCACTTGCCAAAAAGCTGAGTCAAGCCAAGTAGCCAAGTAGGTAACACTCGAACTCAAAGGCACATCTAAAGAATTCACATGTTGACATGTTAAAGTTATGATATTCTAAAAGTAAAATACCTAACTACTCCGCGAAAAAAACAGAGCTTCATAATCTCATAATAGGTTGCCACTTTTTTCCATACTCTAGGTATGGAAAAAAGTGGCAATTAGACTTGCGACTGTCGTAACGAAACCACGAAAGTCGCATTTTTGGCAGAAAACTGTTATGTACACACAAAACATAAAAGGATCTAACTTATTTTGACAACCAAACCTTAGAAAACAATAAATAATTACCTAATATCTTTCAGGATAACAATACGAAAAACAACTAAAAACCCTTTCACTACGGTACGCCATTTTATTTAAAAGCTTTTCCTGATACTCCCGACAGATGGCGCGATATGTCGTGTCTATCAAAGCTTTCATGACGTCGAAACTACGCAGTTACGGTGCAAAAAGCAATATCTATTCTGGTTCATTGTTTAATATGTCTGGATCCCTCTAATTGATCCGTTTTAATTACGTCATAGGGAGGTGTTTTGTGAAGAACAGATTAATGTTTTTTTTTAAGTTGTGTTTAATTTTTTTGACTATTTATTTATTTTTTCAGTTAGTGACAGAATGTGTTTTTGATATTTGCAATTATATTTTCTATGAAAACCAATGATTTCAATTTCCCGACCCAGCAACTAACCACCTCGTAAATTCTCTATAAACCTTTAGGCCTAAACAAAATGATCATTCTATAATTGATACTTAACAATGATGGAATTGTAGGCACCTACATTACTGTCGCGACCTGCAAAAGGTGCATTGATGGACGAACGTGAAAATACGTGGGTACATCAATCTCATTAATGCCTGGTTGCGGCCAAGGTTTGTATCTGTAAAGGTTCCATGCAATGGACCTTAGCCTTATATTGTACTGGCTGACATTGTATCACTTACGCTGTTTTATAGAACTGCCTTTTAAAAATAAATAAAAAAGGTAGTTCGTCTTTTGTTTGAGGCCCCACTTCGGCTTTCGCTAGGGTGTTAGGCGGTGTAATTTTAAGAAGTGTGCGATTTTATCCGAAAATTGTATTGATTTCCTTTGGATTATAGTCAAACTATTATTCTGCTTCTTCTACTTCCATAAAGCTCCTATCATTTTGTAGACTAGTTACTCTCAGTGGAATCAAAACTTCCAAATAGGTGGAGTCTGAACTGCCACTGCAACTGGAAATTCAAAATTCAAACTAAATTAATTATAAATTCCAGATTCAATGACGAACAACGATAATTGGGCCGTGTTATGCAGAAAGCAGTCATGTCGGAAAAAGTACAAACAGAGATATAAGTAAGCATTTTTTCTGTCGATGGCTGCATAATGAATGCATGGACATGTCTGCATTTGACGGCTCATATCTCCGTGATAAATAGAGATATCGACATGGCTGTTTTTGCAAAAAAATCTTGTATGTCGAAATTAGTATGGCTGCGTTTATAATTCATTTTTGGAAAAGTGCCATGTGGCTGCTTTCTGCATAACTGGGTCCAATTTATCGGTGTTCGTCATATAAATTTTCACGCGCCTATAGTGTATTTTTTTACTTGAAACAGCTCTATTTACAAGCCAAATCGAAAGTTAAATAAATCTTTGTTATGTCCTTGGTTGCCATGTGTCGAGGTGAAATGTTCGTTCCATTTTTAAATTGTACGACAGAATTGAGCTTTCATAGTAATTTTTCGGCCGCTAAACACGACAGACACGGCAGGCTTATTACGTACCTTGCAGAAGCCTAGCCATAGCAAAATTGCTTGTCTATTGCGCAATAAGTGCTTTTCAATCGCTTGTCAATCGCAAATCAGTATCACGTATCGAAGATACATAATACCGATTTGCGATTGAAAAGTAATTATTGCGCAATTGACAAGCAATTTTGTTATCGCTAGGCTTCTGCAAGATACGTAATAACCCTGCGTATTTTCATACTAACATTACCAGCCGCTTGCTCGCATGTATTTGATGAAAGTTGTCAAAATAATGCTCGAATTTCCAAGCATGATTGAGAAAAAGTAAAGCATGTATGGGACTGGTACTAACATAAGCTACCGAAGAGCTTATGTTAATCCGATTGAAAGGCGTTGTAGAAATACGAAACACTGAAAGCTTCTCTTATGTTCTCGAATCTCTTAGGGTGATTTCAACCAATGAAACTAAATGCGTTCAGCACATCGCACCTTTATTTCTAAACCGTTACTAAACGAAATTCTCAAGAAAATTACTTTTAGTAAAAAAAAAATTAGGAAAATATTAAATTATACGACTACACACCTTAAAAAGAAACCAATAATTTAACAAATACTCACAGAAATATCTCTTATGAGTTCATCAATTTTTATGATCAGGTAAATAATAAATAATGCAAAAATCGTAAATTACTTTTTAAAATTTAGTTTTTTGTTTAGTAACGTAATTTGGTCCTACTTTGCTCCAATATTTGCTCCAAATGTTGAAAATTATGATTATTTTTAGAAAATCAACTATACAATTTACTTAATGTATTATTTTATGGATATATAGCTTATTTGACAAGTATTTATATATGGAAATAGATATTATGAAGTATATTATGAATTTATTTTTGACAAATAATACTGAGCAAAATTACCCATGGTGTTGGGTATCTTTGCTCCTAGATATAGTTTCTATGTAATCTCCATTGTTAAAGCTGTTGGAGCAAATTAATGCTTTCCTAATTCAAACTCTGCTCCAGTTATAATATGTTTTGCTATTTTTGGATGATATAAATTGGTGAGATATGGGTAAAAACGAAAAAATGGATAAAAACGGATGTGTTCATAATTTAATTAATTGTTGCAAAATTTTTAACGTAGAATAGGCGAAAACATTTTACAGAACAGGAGCATAATTACACGTAGAGGAGCAAAGTAGGACCAAATTACCAGTAACGGTTTCGAGATAAAGGTGTGACATAATATATAAACTGCGTCAAGAGTTGTCAGTGTCAAGATTCCCATACAATGGTGACACTGACAGCTCTTGAACGCAGTTTAGATGTGCTGATAGTGTTCAGTTTCATTGGTGAAATCAGCCCTTAAAAGTTTTAAAGGACGTCGCTTTTCGTGTCTGTTAAGTGCTTTCCGTGTGTCCCTTTCGCGTGCGACTTCTTATTAGAAAGAAGTTATCAACATTAGGTTGTTTAAAAAAAAACCGGTCAAAAGCAAGTCGGACTCGCACACCGAGGGTTCCGTACCAACATATATAAAAAACTGCTCAACGCCTGGCTGATTTCTTGAAGGTTCATTAATTCACATCCTGTATAAACCAGACTATCGCCCATAAAAGCAGCTGAACGTAATCTATCAGTACCATAATTTATTTATTAGATATATATTATTATTTTTATATTATATTATATTTATTAATTTAGTAACCGGGAGCTTCATTCGTATAGGTACCTAAATACACTGGACAGCAAATAAACCGAGCCACCCGCTACCTAGGCACTCTAATTCGATTTTCTCAAAAACTAAAAAACCTACAATTATTAAAGTTGTACCTACAGAAAGTGCGTTTCATGGTGATTAAAATGAAAGGAAACTCATTGGGTTTAATCAATATTTCAGTGTTTATTAAGGATTTTACAAAGAAGAGTCGTTTTCCAGTCGTGACAATCGTTAGTAATGATAAAGTGAAAAAAAAAAATTAAAGCCAAAAACAAAGATAAAATCAAAAAAAAAGTTTTTGATCAATATTCCGTATTCCCTCCCCTTGCTCAGATAACTGCCAGCATCCTTGTATTCATCGACCTTACGAGCCTGACGATAAAATCTTGAGGAATTGTATTCCACTCCTCTTCAATTGCGATTCGCAGCTCTGGAAGCCTTGTTGGAGCAGGTACCCGGGCTCGAACCCGACGTTTCAGCTCATCCCATAAGTGTTCTATCGGATTCAAGTCCGGGCTTCGAGCTGGCCAGTCTATCGTACGAATGCTGACGTCGCGTAGATACTGGGTCACCACATGAGCAACATGAGGCCGTGCATTATCATGCATCAATTGCATATCCTGTCCGATATATCCTGCGTAAGGTACCACATGGTCTGCGAGGATTTCAGTAATGTAGCGATGAGAAGTCAGTCCATGTGTATGGCCTGTCGGTTCGATGAAAACTAACGCTGTATGTGCTGTTAACGAGATGCCGCCCCAGACCATTACAGATCCTCCTCCATAAGCAACAGTTTCCTCGACGCAACACTGAGAATAACGTTCTCCAGGGCGACGATATACTCTCTGACGTCGATCACTTCCATGTAGACTCACCCTGGTCTCATCAGTGAAGAGTACATTACTCCACTGCTCTAATGTCCAATCCCTATGCTCTCGAGCAAATTCAAGTCGTGCTCGACGGTGTGCTACCGTTAATGCTGGGCCTGTTGCAGCTCTTTTTGGGGTCAGGTTCCGTTCAGTAAGTCTCCTTCTGACGGTATCTGAACTTATGACCACTTGGCGTTCGTCACGCCGACTTTGTTGGACTTGAACTGCGTTGAGGTGGCGATTTCGCAGAACAGTAAGGTGGATATAACGATCATCTGCTGCTGATGTAGCCCTAGGTCTGCCCGTACCTGGACGGCGATCGAATGCTCCAGTCTCTAGGTATCATCTGTAAACTCGTTGCACCGAAGATCTGCTGATTCGAAGCCTTCGAGCGACTTCACGTTGCGCAATGCCTGCTTGAAGTAATGCTACAGCTTGAGCTGCTTCCTGAGGTGTTGTATCCATTATTAATCGAAAAAAGTAGCAAAAACACACGCGTCTGAGCAAACGATGGACAAAAACTAAAGAAATGATAAGAAATATCCGACTACCCTCATTGTAGAGAAAAAGAACGCTAATTTCAAACTCTGGTGAAAACAGAGCAAATCGTTAGCATTGTGTTTGTTGCTTGATTACAATGTGAGTTGACGGTACTTTCGAATTAATTTGTAGTCATTTTAATCACCATGAAACGCACTTTTTGTAGGTATAACTTTGATAGTTGTAAGTTTTATACTTTTTGAGAAAATCGAATCAGAGTTCCTAAGTAGCGGGTGGCTCGGTTTATTTGCTGACCAGTGTAGTTCTGTGCCCAGAAAAAACTACAACTGTGTTCCCAAAGCACTGATTAACAGTTCCCGCACTCCGCAAAATCATTTAAATAAAAAGCGACTCTTGCTACGACACAATAAACTGCAATTCAGGTGGCACAACGCTTATTACCTACAAGTTATATTCACCTATAAGTTGCCTCTCTTTCAATCGCGTAACTCTTATTCCTTCTGACCACGTTTGAGCAGTTAGGGTTGCCTGCGAAAGGTGCACAAAATAAAAAATAAATTAAAAACGACGCGTTCGTGTCTCGCTGAGCGCGTATAGACCCTAGTGAACACTGTGTTGTCGCGAGCTCTAGGTACTTATCTCGAGCGGAATGTACCAGTGCAATGACACTGCCCAAAGCAACCTGCGAGTAGGTAAGAAGGAGGACATTTTGGTTGTGAAATGTGAAATGTTAGACAGCGGTGTCCCGTAGTACCTACAGCAGGTATACCCACATTACACTATTATAAAGTCCCATGTAGGTACGTATAGTAAAGGAAGTTTTTTTTTTAAATGCAGAGAACTTTAAATTGAAATAAAACACAGAAAAATGTTTTTAATATCAATGAAGTTGAAATTTTATGGCATTAATGTTTGAATATGATTTCGGGTATGTTGTCACCGGGGCTGGTGGTGTAATCAGGAGGTAAAATTTTAACACACACTTCGCAGTAAATCTGGCTGTATTTCGGCAATAATGCGTCGAATGTTCGCATCCAAGTGCTCAATTGTTTCTGGTCTATCGGCGTAGACATGCGACTTTACATATGTAATGGCGTCAAGAACAGTCCATTCGTGAAACTAGTCTTTCGTCACATGTTTTTTTATGAAAAATGAGCCAATAAAAAATTTGTCTTTCAATAAATTAGGCCTTGGCGACAGCCGCGGTGGTCACATGTCAGAAATTATACTCAAATTTATGGCTGTGTTTGTTACTCATGAAATCTGACGTATCTTTAAAATATCTAGTATTCGTTTTTTCTAGAATACAAACAGAACAGACACAGACAGATATAGAGACGGGGGCTTATAGAGGGACCCGTCATTACCTGTAAGCTGATGCTAAATAGACTAATGTCTATTTCTATCTACGAAGCAGTCTGTTTCTATCTACGAGTAAATTTTCTGCTATAAATACCATGTCATCTTGCAGTATTTTTTTCCGGTGGGCTCTGGCAACCCGTCCAAGTACGCACTTCAAAACTGAACCTCTAGTGGCATGGCTTAAGTCCCGTCTCCTGTCCTTCTCGGAGATTCTGAATTCCTAGCGATACGGCTTAAGTCACTGCCACCTTCTCTATTGTCCTCTTTGGACAAGAGGATCTCTAAAATCTCTCTAACAGAGTGATAAGGCAATTGCCGACAGATGCTACTCCTCCTTGGAGTAAGGCGCTGCAGCCTCATCTTCATTCCTGCTCTACTGCCTGTGGATATGTATATGGTGCTACTGCGCGCGTCTAGCGCAACAGACCTGATTTCCTGCTGATCCTGTCCTCGAAGACTGAAGCTATTACCTCTACCTTGTTTCTTACTGATCTCCTGTATTTTCGGCCTCGGCTATTTGTTACGTTACACCACCCAGTAATAGGACTCGCCCATCACGGAGCACTGTCCCAAATTAGAGGCATTATACATACATTAAAAGGTATTATATTAAAACACGAATAATAAAAGATAAATAATTAAATTATCTTTAAAATGGTGAAGGTTTCATAACAATACATTTGATAGTTTTCGCGTGATTCTCAGTTTTTTATCCGCGTTAGACATAACTTTACTTTACATTCGTAATTTAATGAATACATTATGTAATATTAACATAATCTAAAATATTCACATAATAATATAAAGTTATTAAAATAATTTAATATAAGTATTATTTTTCCAAATAATTAACACTACTCGTTTAGACACGATCTTCAGTTTAAAATCAATATGATTTAGCTATTAATAGCTCACTTCAAGCTCACTTTATCGAAATATTCACGGCGAGATTTTTTATAACAGGTTGGGACAAAAGTAATGAGACACTTGGTTTACGTTTTATATTTTTTATTATTATTACAATACAAAAAGCTTAGTCAATGATGTAATCACCATTAGCATCTAAGACTTCTTGCCAACGATACGGCAAAGTTTTGATGCCTTTCGCCCAGAACTTTAGAAAAAGTTGCTCAACTCCGCCTCTACATCAGAGAAATCATTAAATTGGTTACCCCGCAAATGTTGTTTCAGGGCTCTAACCAAAGTCTGATGTGGCGAGGTTTGGGGAATAAGGTGGGTGGAGTATCTTCTCCCAGCCCAAGTTCTCCAACTGTTGGCGAACGGCAGACGCGACATGAGGTCGAGCGCTATTATGTAGTAAAACTACATTGACTCCTCCTCGTCGTTTGTTCTTAATAGCAGCAGATAGTTTGGTGAGCTGGTTTGAATATTTGTCAGCGTTTATAGTTTCATTGTGTTCATAAAACAGCATACCTTGCGCGTCCCAGAAACAGCAAAGCAGAACTTTTAAGCGGTTCTTTTGACTCAGCTTCTGTTGAGTTGGTGGTGTTTCTTCTGGAGGCAGCTAAAAAGCACGACGTGTGTCGTTCTCGTAATGAATCCATGATTTATCTTCAGTAACCAGATCAGACAAAAACTCTTTACGTCGGGGTCGCAGCAAAAGTGATTGACAGATAGCGACACGAACTGCACGACTGGCATCTGTAAGGATGTGCGGTACCCACCGAGTCATAACTTTTAGATACTCAAGCTCATGCAGATGGTTTTTCAAGGCGTGGTGACTGTCCGCTAATTCACGAGTGGTAGCGTCCGGATTCGACTGCAGTTCGCGGCGTAAATCGTCATCATTCACTGCAGGTGGTCGTCCAGAGCGTAACTGTCTTTCAAGGCTCCTGTCTCCTGATTTAAAACGGTCAAACCATCGGGACACCGTCACATGGCTTGTACTTTCAGCGCCCAATGCAGTGTTGATATTGTGGCCTAACAAGTACTCGTAAAAGGGTTGCATATTAGAAAATCAAAACTTTCTCGAGCAAATTTCAAAAGAACAATAAACGAAATAACAAAATTTAAATGACCAAATGTTTTATTTAGAAAAAATTTTAAATCCCAATGTATGTGACATCAAATGAACGACTGATCAAAATTTGCTAGATGTAATTTTAAAATATCAAATCATTACTAATCAAATTACATAATCTATCATAAAATTATTTACAATTGTACGTACTGGTAACTGATTACCACCTGCGCTTAGATAGGTTGACGGAGCCCCGCTTGGCGGGGCTCCTATTTCTGGGTGGTTTAAAAAAAAATAACTTAGCGCAGGTGGTAATCAGTTACTAGTACGTACAATTGTAAATAATTTTATGATAGATTATGTAATTTGATTAGTTACGATTTGATATTTTAAATTCTAACCTAACCTATCCGACTCGGGGTACTCTGAGTCGGGGTGTTAACCATAATGATGTTTTTTTTATATATCGCACTGATAATACAATACTGTTGTAACTCAAAATGTGACTTTTTTCAGAATCGACGAAAAATTGATTATTCACTTCCTGATAAAGATTATAAAAAAATAATACTTTATTATGTTTATTGATACGGTACCGTACGGTTTTTTAACGGTATTATTGACGCGTAGGGAACTGAATTTTACGTTTGAATTAATGATTATGTCATACACACATTTCATAGACATTTTGAGTTACAGCAGTATTGTACTATCAGTGCGATATATTATCCAGTAATCCATTTTCACCTTTAAACGATTTGGTCAATAGTGTAATAAATAATTTAAACATTGATATTCCAGACTTTGGTTAGCTGAACTTTTGATCAAATGACCGTCGTTATTTTAAACTTTGTTGATTTGTAATCATGTGTTTGAGTATCGGTCACTAATTACCAGACACCCGTATTTACTGTGAAATTAACTTAAAGAATTCTATTACAAAATGAACATTATATCTACGTGCAATAATATAATAATAATGATAATCTAGCTGGAGAACAAAGGAAAATAAACTTTATTGTTCAGAGATATGTTTGAAACTTGAGTGCTCGAAATTGTAATGGGAGATGAATCCGTTGCGTAGGTAGTCCATGTTAGAAGTTTAAAAGGAAATATTTCCAGTCATGTAACATGAAACACATAAACGTTAAATGCATGATAATTTCAGCTGAAATGAAAGCAATAAAGCCTTTTAGGAAATAATGATGATACATTTCTGAGTAAAACACACAGTAAAGTATACATGAAAATGTAAATTAAAATTTTCGCTGAAAACGTGGGATTAATATTCATAATAGTTGTAGTGAAAATAACTGCGGGCGGAGTATCGATCGTGGCTTAAAACGAGGCATGTACACACGACTACATAATATCAAGCTATACATTTCTAGTATAAGTGGAACTCGCATTGTATGAGATTTCCGTGCAATGAGAGGGCAACTCATACGGGAAATATATAGCTCGATATGTAGCAGTACTGTTGTATACCTGTGAGCCTTTGATAGGAAGTACGCGATATTTTAAATAAACTCTGGCTTCAATTTATGACGGAACAAAGGGTAGTTTATGAAAGCGTGTTATTATGTATGTAGTACATACCAGCTCATTATCTACGGCTTCAAAATTAAATCCAAACGTGATCGTTACAAGCCAAGCGTGGTCTGGACAGCACAATAAAACCGTTGGATTCTAAATTCAAATTGTAATTCACAATCGTTTATTTGCAAATATGGGTAAAGGATCAAACTGCCTAGCCTTTTCCCATCTATGTTGGGGTCGGCTACTAGCCTAACTGGATGCAGCTGAATACCAGTATTTTTCATGGAGCGACTGCCTATCTGACCTCCACAACCCAGTTACTGGGTGATACTGGTTCTCAGACTTTCGGGCTTCTGACGACCCGTAACGGCAGTCAAAGATCCACGAATGACAGCCGGGACCAATGGCTTAACGTGCTTTTCCGAGGCACGGAGGAGTCTCAGTATGCAAAGATGGTCACCCATCTACGGACCAACCCCGGCAAGCGTACCTTATCCTGATGGATCGACCCGTGCGACTCTTATTACTTATCCACGAGCTCCTCTAATATGGGTAAATATGGGTAAACGATGTGCAGATGTTTTACATTCATGTAATATTGTGTAACACAGTCTTTGTTTTCACCATATTTTAGCTTTCAGCATGCAAAGTACATAAGAATACATAACCCTCACTTGGTAGTCGGGTAAAAAGAAAACACAAGAAATTTTGAAACTAAACATAATAAGATTAACAATGAGATCAAATAAACTAGTTTCAAAATAAAGTACTTATAAAAATAAAATCCTTTAGTTTATCCTGCAACAATTCAGCTAAGTACCTACACTTAGCTCCAGTAAAAGTAGGTTTCAGACGAGGTCACTCCTCGCTAGATGCTCTCACTAGATTAGTTTCATACATCTGTCCAGATTGGATTGGAACAAATTGTGACACGCTGTCCTGTTTTTTGGACATAGAATGTGAATGCCCACAATAATGTTTTAATACAATAGATAAAGTTGTCACTATACTTGATGGTTTGTCTGTGGGTACTCGGGTCTGTAAGTATTTATGGGAATTTCTCAGTGAAAGGAGACTAAAAATTAAATGTGAAAATGATAATACTTTTATTGAAAGGTATACAAACTACATCCTATGTCGCCATTACTGTTTAATATTATAACCCATAACATCTGTAAAGTCATTAGAAATGTAACTGTTTCTCAAAAAAATATTGATGATACTGGCAGGACCTACTTGGGGAGTACACCCAAAACATTTACTTAGATTATACATAGCCTTGATTCGTACCAGGGGCTGCAGTCTTCATACAGATAACGATCGCTTTACGATCGAATTCGGTCGCAAAGTTCTAGTGGGGTACTTAGACTGTCAAAATTGCTTCACAAACACGAAAAAATGTTTGTCAAGCAATTTTGACCGTCTAGGTAGTCCACTAGGACTTTGCGACCGAATCCGGTCGTAAAGCGATCGCTATCTATGTCGAGACTGCAGGCCCAGGATAGATTACGCATCTTGTTTATATGACAATAGTGCCGAAAGTCATATTTCTAAGTTAAACTTGCTCCAAAATCATGCCCTTAGAATTATTGGCGGATTTATAAAAACAACTCCTATACTCCTTATGGAGTGTAAAATCTCCATACCGCCATTATTTATGAGAAGGCAATATATTGCCTATAAATATTGTTTTAAAACTCGCTCTTTTTAGAATAATCCCACCATAATTTTGTTAGAAAAACTCCAAACCCTATGTGATTATTATAGATACTGACAAAATAAAAAGAAACCACTATTACCTTTTCTATACATAGATATTATACACGAGAAAGTATTTGTGTCTTCCCCTCTAGTGATGTTTAATTTGGTTATATGGGCTTCTAAAATAAAATTAGTGAAGTAATTTCAACCAATCTGGATTGCGTTAAAGCGTCCAAGGATTCGTATACTGTACCTCATTGTTACTCGTCGATGCCGGAGATCGCAGTTCACATTAAAGAGGTCCGAAGAGTATTGGGCAGTCTAGACGTGAACAAGGCCAGCGGGCCTGACGACCAGCGAGGGTGTTGAGGCAGTGTGTGCCTGAACTCGTTTGTTCCGCCTCTCTCTTGATAAAAGAACGGTGCCGAAATCCTGGAAGCTTGCAAATGTACAACCAGTGCATAAAAAGGGTGACCGTGCAGACCCTGCCCATTACCGTCTGATCGCCATTACCTCCATTCTATGCAAGGTTATGAATAATAAGTTGCTAACAAGGATACTGAATAATAAGTTGCTAACTTACCTTGAAGACTCCTCAGTGACTGTCAATATGGCTTTTGCAGGGGACAGTCAACTAGCGATCTTCTTGTGTATGTTACGCACTGCTGTCGCGATGCCATCGAGAAACATGGCAAAGCACTTGCTGTATCGCTTGACTTGACGCTTGTCTTGAAGGCCTTTGACAAAGTCTGGCACGCTGCTTTGCTCAGCAAGCTTCCTGGCATGGCATCCCAGCTGAATTTTGTAGCTGGATATCAGATTTCCTTAGTGAACAGTCAATAAGAGTAGTCGTTGCTTCTCTGACCTTATGGCTATTGATGCCGCAGTTCCTCAGGGGTCTGATCTCTCTGCAACTCTTTTCCTGCTGCACATAAATGACCTGCTTCAGCCTGGTATTGTTGGGTACACAGATGACAGTACCTACAGTTTCAGAGAGATACTTGTCCAGCACAAAAACCAGCGGGGCCGAAAGTCGTTCCTTGAGAGAGGCCATAGTAGAGCGGACAGATTAGACCTTAAACCTTGCCTTCCATTGGGGTGATGATAATCTGGTCTCTTTTAACGCCACCAAAACACAGGCGTGTCTTTTTACTGCTAAAAGGAGGCGTTTCGCCCAAACTCCTACTTTTCGGGGTTCCTATAACTGATCGCCTTGAGCTCCTAGGCATGGAATTGACATACGGTCTCAACATCGGCTCCACCATCGAGTAGAAATCCCAAACAGCGGCTAAGAATCTGGGCATCCTAAATAGGGTGAAGCGATACTTTACGCCTGGACAGCTTTTAACCCTTTACAAAGCGCAAGTCCGATCCTGTGTGGAGTATTGCAGCCACCTTCGGGATGGATCAGCTAAGTACCAACTAGTTACGCTTGACTCGGTGTAACGCAGAGCTAAGAGGCTCATTGGCGACGTAGAACTGGTGAACAAATATATAAGTAAATATACAAACATTTCTCATTTAATAGTATAGGAAATAACGTATTGAACATAAAAATCACATAATAAAGATATTTATTTAAATAACTTATCGATAGGTCGTTGCCGATTGGCACGTAATTGATACATCCCTATCAGTCTGTCATTCACTCATCCATATATACGTATGTGTCTATAGCTCATTTGCCTACGATGCGTACTAAGCATTTCGTGTAATGTGCTCCATTTATACTACTGTATAATATATACTCTAAGGTTGCGCCCTTCTTCCCAGCTAAAGCACTAGGAAGTGGTGAAGAGCGGGTGTTTTGGGAGACTGTCTTATGTAATTTTACACGTTCGAAAAGTGCCGATTCTCAGCCTAGTTCCAATAAATGACTTTTGATTTTGTCATGTCCTCTGATAGTTACAGGCACATTTCAGATTCATTGGATGCAAGCATCCCATGAATCTGAAATGGTTGTCACTCAATATCACCTGACATTGTGTTGATGAAGCCTCTCATACATTTGTATGTATGTATGATATCTATCGTTCTATATCATGCACTACAACTGCGAAAAGTTGAAGTAAAATAATAAATATTCTCTGTTTGTTGACACTTCTATCTTTGACGTTGGTAAAGTGGTAAGGTATAAGGATAACAGGTGCAGCAGAAGTGATCTTCGTCAGAAGAATAACAACCCTTTTTGTGTATCGGTACAATCCTATCAAGATAGATCCCAACCTACACAAAAAATGTAAAAGCTTTTATTTATTATATGATTCTTTCTTTAACATATTATCTCGGGACCCTAAGTTCCTTTGGAAGGCATACGAGGGCCCAAAGCCAACTGGCAGAGGCCCCTTGGACAATTCTAAATGATGGGACCAACCGACGATTACCCTATATGCACTATGCAAATGCAGCCAAGGACAACCCGCTTGGTGCAGGATTATTGCAGAACGGGGAAACAAAACAATGTGATTTATTATTAATGCAAATTTCACACCAATCCGCGACTTTATTCCATTAATTTATTTGGAATTTATTCAGTAACAGGCGAAAGGTTATTGCTACACTTCGTTGTAGAAAAGCTTCCTTCATTTTGAAGGCATGGAATACATACCTTAAGAACCTGAAAGAATGAAGAATAGGTACGTTATTGTGACTGTTCTAAAACATTACTTCGGAATTTCTTGATATCAGTGCGGTTCTGCTCAGTGTGGTCTTTAGCTTACCTTGAGATGCACATTTATCCTGTCAAACGATAAATGTTCAAATTCAGCTGTCCCATATATATATTCATGTTCGCCTAACTCGTCAGAATGTAGGGAGAAGTTGTTTTTTTTTTGCGATTTCAGTTTTGGTCCCTAAGTAAAAGTAGTTCATAATGATGAGTACAATGACCCCTTTAAGAGGATATCGGTAATTAAAATTACACCCAGTTTCCTTAAGTATGTTTTCTTTTTTGTATATTGGCACCTTGTTTATATACATATAATATATTCATGTAATTTGTTATCATTTAATTGTGCTTTTGTGTTTTGTGTGCACTAAATAAATGTTTTATCTATCTATCTACCTTTACTTCTACTCTGTGCCAAAGAAAACCTTCTCTCAAAATGTATAGACTAAAATTCCCTTAAAACTTGCGATATAATTTTAAACTTTCACTAGGACAAATCCTCAAATTCCCCTCAACATATCCACCTGAGCAAGGACATATAGATCACCAAAGCATTCCTGACGTAATCGCAGCGCAGACGACGCATCAATCTCAGTAAGATTGCGTACGTGACTCCGGTGATCCTTCATTCTGCCAGTTACAGCCTCATAGTAGCCGTGTCTATCTTGTTATTGTAGTTAGATCCTGACTAACATGAAAACCCTGATTTAGAAAGGGAGAACATATTTTGTGCCTATTGGGTTGGCACAAAAGTAATGAGACACTACAAAACTCTATACATTTCCTTTTTCAAGTTAATTGTTTTCGATAATATTCTAGAATGTTGTAGAACATTGTAGGTACTTGTGATAAAGCCGCCCTCGCGATCGATTTAGTCAGTTTGAAGAAAAATGGACGAGCGACACTGTACTGTACTTTTACGGGTTGCATATTAGAAAATCAAAACTTTCCTGAGCAAATTTCAAAAGAACAACGTATATGATAACAAACAACTTTTACTATGGGACCAAACCTGAAATCGCAAAAAAAAAAATCAGCTGCTCCTTACATTTTGACGAGTTATGCGAACATAATGTATAGAACAGCTGATTTTTTTTCGCGATTTTATGTTTGGTGCCATAGTAAAAGTTGTTTGTTACGATTATGTGTTTCATCAAATTACTATTTCTTATAAAAATTGACATTATAGACAATATTGTCAATTTTTATGAGTAAATACCAAAATAACTGTAAAAAATAGCTTAAATACTTATAAACACCAACGATCTAGATAGTCTATTAAAACAAATAAGGAACTCCACAACCTCATTCCACCGGCCCCCTTCTACCATCGAACATCTAGACGCACTGCAAGTTACCATCCATACCTAGTTGCCATTCCACCAATTCGCACTAAGCGCTTCCAAACATCCTTCATAATGCGCACGGCAAAAGAGTGGAACTCACTACCTGCGTCTGTGTTCCCGAACGCATACAACCCGAATCTCTTCAAAGTTAGAGTAAACAGGCTTCTTCTGGGTAAACTCACTCCATCATCGAGATTTTGTCTCTGTCACCTCTGACCTAGACCAAAGTCAAGAGCAAACCCATCACAAATAAAAAAAAAAGTAATTTGATTTAAATGTATTAAAATAATCACGAAAAACCTGTAGAAATGCGACGTTGC
This sequence comes from Dicycla oo, assembly GCA_948252095.1. Lineage (NCBI taxonomy): Eukaryota > Metazoa > Arthropoda > Insecta > Lepidoptera > Noctuidae > Dicycla > Dicycla oo. Next base: position 20,172,686 of record OX411728.1, read on the forward strand.
CAGCCCACGCGGGATAAATAGGTCACTAATTACCAGTCACCCTATATAATTGTGAGTTTGTTAAATTCCGTGAAGAGAAAAGCAATTTGCGTAATTAAATGTGTTGTCTCATATCTGCATACTTGTCACTCACAAAGAATTCAAAGGAAGTACGGGACGAGGTACTTTTCTATGCCATTTAATTAGCTTTCCACTTTTTTTATTTCTGTCCAGTCTAACCGTTGGCAACATAAAAGGGAAGCTTTGTTTGAGAGAAAGCAAAAACTTCTCTTTTTACATCAGGCTCTACCTTTGTGTGGCATGGCTTATTAGGTAAAAAAGGACAATGCAACTACCAGATCACCATTTTTAGGGTCCGTAGTCAACAAAAAACCCTTATACTTTCGCCATGTCCGTCTGTCTGTCTGTCCGCAGCTCAGCTCAGACTCTTTGTACTAGAAAGCTGTAATTTGGCATGGGTATACATATTAATCACGTCGACAAAGTGTTAAAATAAAATCTAGATTTTTTTTTTGTACGTAAAGTGAGTATGATGTTTTTTTCTCGTTTATTCCATGGTGTGGAGTATCGTTGGATAGGCCGCATTTTTCGATTAAGCTTCAAAGTGCAAATTTTTGTTAAAGTCAAGTGCTCAACCAGCTAAATGGTTCTTTTAAGATGAAAAAAATCACGGCAGTAGTATAAAAAAACGGTCAAGAGCGTGTCGGACCACGCACAATGAAGGGTTCCGTAGTTGGGATGAATTTATCCCAAGAAAAACATTGTAGTTGAAAAACATGTTCTCCCATACATTCCAACTACAAATGGACGTAGTTAAGCTGAAAGGACCTAATCCACTGTTTGGTCGGAATTGAGTTAAGTATGCCATCATACTTCTGAGGGTCGAATCTATCATACAGTGAAGACTTTATTTTCGAAATGTATATAGAAACTATTTTTTTTACTACCCCGACTCATCCCACATGTATGAAGAGCACGAAAAAAAAATTTGCTGAACGAACCCAACCTGCTTGAATTGTTTCTGAGTAATGCAATTTCTATGTACGTATTCTTAAAGATAATTTATCAGATAAAACTCAAACAGTTTGGGTCCTTTCTGAGAATTAAATTTGCCTAACAATTTAATCTTGAAAATCACTGAAACGACTTAAACAATTTGGGTCGTTTCTGTGTTTTAGGTTTACTGCAAACGAACTTCTGTTTTTGTTTATTAGAAACGACTCAAAACACTTAGGCTATTTCAGAAAAAAGGTTTTATATGAAACATCCATACAATTCTTAATAACCTAAAGTGACTCAAGAAGGTTAAGTCGTTTATAAGAAAAAGATTTAGTGATTGACTCATACACTTATATTTTAACTGAAACGACTTTCGTATTTATATTTGGACGTAGTTAAGCAGAAAGGACCTAATCCACATCAAGTCACTTTTGAGTAATGGGCGTTTGAAGTTTCAGCTGTAATTGCTCTAAGAGGAACATTCTTTTTTTTTCAGAATGTTTTTTTTTTATTCTAGTAGTCTAATATTGTAATTATTAACGTAATATAAACATTATTTTTTTCAGTAGGTTTTGAGATATTAAGCAAAGTGTGGGTTGAGTCCTTACAAAGAAAAGCTATTTTTAAAGAAGTCGTAAAAAGTTTTAATTCCTCAGAAAAAACTCAAGCCACAAAATAATTTATTAAAAATTAAATTAAATATTTATTAAAAAATAATGTATTCAATCAGCTTCATTATGCTCTCTTTGACAAAGAAAAAAATAAAATAAACTTAAAAATGGTACAGACATGGGCATAGAGAACTTCATTATTCTTCCTCCAAATCAAAATCCAATGTTGGTCCATATCCATCTACATCTTCGTTTATGTCCGTTCCTGTGAGGTTATTATAAAACGCGTGGCAATCTTCGGGTATCAAATTATACATAGATTTGAGATCTGCTAGCTTTGCTTCGGCAATAGCCTTTCCTTGAGGCCACAGGATTTCGAAATCTTCTTCTGAAAATTTGATCAAAACACCTTTGATCTTTTTCGATACATCTAAGGTTTGAATCTCTCCACTATCTGATATCATGGTAATTAAGTAGGGATCATCTTTTTTCAAAATATTTATGCACTTGTTACAAATTGTAACAAGTGCAATTGTAAAGAGAGCATAATTTTACAAATTGTAACAAGTGCATAAATATTTTGAAAAAAGATGATCCCTACTTAATTACCATGATATCAGACAGTGGAGAGATTCAAACCTTAGATGTATCGAAAAAGATCAAAGGTGTTTTGATCAAATTTTCAGAAGAAGATTTCGAAATCCTGTGGCCTCAAGGAAAGGCTATTGCCGAAGCAAAGCTAGCAGATCTCAAATCTATGTATAATTTGATACCCGAAGATTGCCACGCGTTTTATAATAACCTCACAGGAACGGACATAAACGAAGATGTAGATGGATATGGACCAACATTGGATTTTGATTTGGAGGAAGAATAATGAAGTTCTCTATGCCCATGTCTGTACCGTTTTTAAGTTTATTTTATTTTTTTCTGTGTCAAAGAGAGCATAATGAAGCTGATTGAATACATTATTTTTTAATAAATATTTAATTTTATTTTTAATAAATTATTTTGTGGCTTGAGTTTTTCCTGAGGAATTAAAATTTTTTACGACTTCTTTAAAAATAGCTTTTCTTTGTAAGGACTCAACCCACACTTTGCTTAATATCTCAAAACCTACTGAAAAAAATAATGTTTATATTACGTTAACAATTACAATATTAGACTACTAGAATAAAAAAAAAACATTCTGAAAAAAAAGAATGTTCCTCTTAGAGCAATTACAGCTGAAACTTCAAACGCCCATTACTCAAAAGTGACTTGATGTGGATTAGGTCCTTTCTGCTTAACTACGTCCAAATGTCCTTAGATAAACGAAAAGAATCCAACCCACATTACACCTAATGTGGGTTGGATTCTTTTTGTTTAGCTATGGACAAATGTAAGTTTGTACGCACAATATTGAGAGATTTACCATGTTGTTTTAAGACCATCGACTTCTTATAGGTTTTCCTGTAATGTGTAGGTATTGAACTATTTTCTATATTTTTTCAAAATTTTATGCTCAGTAGTTTCGGAGATAAAGGGGGGAATGGTCAATTTTCGTCTATTTTATTAAATAACTTTAAAATGATTTATTTTAAAATTATTAAAAAAATATATAATTGAGACTCTTACAGTAAGCCCTTTCATTAATGTATTTATTTACGTTACACGTCCGTGTTTGGGTCACAGAAATAATACATATGTGTACCAAATTTCAACTTAATCGGTCCATTAGATTCGGAGCAAATTGACTGTGACAGACGGACAGATAGACAGACAGACAGACACACGAGTGATTCTATAAGGGTTCCGTTTTTTTCCTATTGATGTACGGAACCCTAAAAACGCAGTTAAAATGAAAACTATCACAGTTAAGTAGGTTTTACAAGTAAACGAGTAATAGTCGACCAACTTACATTTGCAGTTGGAATGTATTGGAGGACACGTTTTTTAACTACGATGTTAAGTTTGTTCTTGGGATAAATTTATCCCAACTACGGAACGCATCATTGTGCGTGGCCCAACAGGCATTTGGCCGGTTTTGTATTCAGTTTTAAGGGTTCCGTACCAAAGTGGTAAAAAGGAGCCCTTATGGTGCGACTCAGTCTGAGATAAGATGGTACGGACCCCTCGGTGCGCGAGTCCGACTCGCTCTTGACTGGTTTTATTTATTATTTTTTTAGCTCAACAACATCAAAGTTACAATATTATCTCCATTTGTCAAAGTTACACGTAACAAGCCTTCGACTTCGGACTTCGGAGCTTACAGACTGCGATCATGTTTTATGACCATACGTCATTCAGTGTAAGCTCTTGTACCCACCGACGATTTTTATCGCCGCATTTTTTTATCACGCACTTGATTTTTAAGGCACGACTCAGCGCCGAGAGTTAAAATCCAACAGTGTATTTTTTTGACAAGCTGGGTTGCTTTCTAATGGGTTCTTAATGCTCGGCTGAACACCGACCGTGAAAAACCAGCGCCTGATGAAAAATCGTCGCGGAAAAAAATCGTCCGTGCGTAGCTGGTTATCACACATCATGTTTTGCCTTCTCTTTTATCTTTATGTAGCTTGGTCAAATCACTCATACATTGCTCGGCGTAGCGGCTACGCTGTCGTAGCATGATAGATTACGAGTATCAGCTACGATAATTCGTAGCAGAGTTGGTAAAATGTCAACAATTTTATGTTTTTTTTTTATTCTTTTGTTAGTACCTAGTTTTGATTGAACAATAATGCTTGTATTATCAATACACATTTTTGTAGAACAGTAACATTTTATAAGTACACTAGCTTTTACCCGCGACTTCGCCCCGAACGTAATATATATGTGGAGAACATAGGGTCGTCCGATATAACTGACGACGCTGGAACCAGAGTGATCTAGGGCACAAAAGTTTCTGAGTTTTCTCAGAAACATACTTTTCATTTTTGAAGGAAATGTATTAAGCGTTGTTGTTGAGCATTTTATGGAAGAATTAACACTGGATGGATGAAATGGCGGCAGGTCACGGGAACAATCTGCGACTCCCGCATTCCCCTTAAACTCAAGGGGAAGATTTATAAAACAATGGTTAGACCTGCTGTCTTGTATGGATCAGAATGTTGGGCCATAAAAAGAATGAATGAAAGGCAATTGCATGCAGCCGAGATGAGAATGCTAAGAGGGATGTGTGGTATTACGCGAATAGATAGAATAAGAAATAAGTATGTAAGAGGAAGTCTGAAAGTGACACCGGTGACTGAAAAGTTGTGTGGAAATCGGTTGTCATGGTATGGACATGTGATGCGGAGGAATGAGGAAAATGTCGTCAGGAAAGTGTTGAGTATGAACGTGGAGGGCTATACGAGTAAGGGAAGACCAAAGAAACGATGGATGAACTGTGTGAAAGATGATATGGCCAGAAAGGGAGTGACTACCGAGATGACGACTAATAGAGAAGTATGGAAGAAAAAGACATGTTGCGCCGACCCCAAATAAATTGGGACAAGGGCAGGAGAATGATGCATTTTATGATCCCTCAAGGAAAAGGTACTGGGAAGCACTTAGATCAGTGTGGCCTGAAAGAATTATGATTTTTCTATGCCATTGTGTAACAAAAACATTATTGGTAAATATATCACTTAGATCACTCTGGTTCCAGCGCCAGCGTCGTCAACTGTGCAAACTCAAATCGCTACGATATTTTGTTGCCCTGTATGGTCAGCTTAAAGCTCCCAGTAGGCACGATTTTACCGAAATCTTCAACAATCATCGTCATATTTCACACAAAACCTTAATTCATTATACACCGAAACCTTCCTCATGAATCACACCGTCCATTGGTGAAAACCGTATGAGATTTTTTTTTCGGTAGTTTTTACAAACAGACAGACGCGGCGGAGGGAAGTTAAATGTATTATGCACGTCGTCGCCGTCCATGCACTAATAACAAATAACTTTTGACCGAGTGTGCACTCGTTTAAAAGTTATTTGATGAAATTATTTCGTCGTAAAAACGTCGATTTTTATGAAATAATGACTAATTTTTTCCTCAAGATACGAACTATTACTACATTTCCAATCCCTTATATCTCTTAAAAAGAGGTAGTTACACAAAAGTTTGCATATTATTTGTGATTTTGTAAAATCTACCTTTATCTAACCCCCGGAGGTGATTTTTCAAAAACGCTGTACCACAAATTTCTTTATTTACCACCAAAAGCACCTTACTGGAATACATCCTTCCTCCGAGCACGTTTGCTCTTCCAAATCTCGACGCAAGCCGGCTTATAAGAGCAAGAAAGAGGTGAGAGCTCTGTTCCTCGTCAGTGTTCACTCCAGCCGGCCAATAAAGGCAAGCCAGGGGTGAAGAACAAGACTTCTCCCGGGAGATAGTGTCTGTGGGATCGCTACTGCCCAATAGCTCGCCACATACTGCCCTGCGGGTTTATGGATCTCTCTTGGTCTAGCTTCTCACCCTAAACCTACTCTAGGTCTGTGCTGGTAGAGTTTGCTTTGCTTCTGCTTGTAACTTAGATAAAATAGAAAGTGACCCACTAAAAATAAACTTCTTTACCAAAAAAAAAAAACCCATTTCTAAAAAAACACTACAAAGTGAAAAATAACTTTAATTTCGGAAGTCGGTGGCAATAACGCTAAAATACAGATCCAAAGACACCGACTTCTGAAATTAAACTTATTTTTCACTTTGCAGTGTTTTTTTTTTTTTGGAAGTCGGTGGTTTATTTTTGTAAAAAAGCTTTTAATACTTTTGTATTCTTATTTCTGCTTGAGTATAGTTTCCGATTTTTTTTTTTGGTATATTGACGAGTGCTAGCTGACTTATGCAAATACACTTACGTTCCTATATCTTTCGTCACCCTGTTTGTTTACCGTAACTATGGCTTATCCACTGTTTTATTTTTTGTCAAGTGGGTACTTACTAATAAATTAAACACTTTAAACACATACACTTATTTCATTTTATAAATTTGTATCAGCGTAGCGTTTTTGGAATTTTGTCGTTGTTTGACATTGTTGCCGCTGCAACAATGTTTGTTAACATTTGCTGTTTTTTTTTGGCCATAGTGTGTGAATATTATTTAATTTGACTTTTAGTGTTTGTTTATAGTTTGTGACTCTAAACAATGCCACTCGATGCAACTGGTGCAGCTAGGGCAGTGTCTCTACCTGAGGTGTGTAACGTTTGATATAATAACAAAAGTTCTAATGATCATAAGACCTAATTTCATTTAATATACAAGGTGTTTGGCAGAACGTTGAACGTACGAAAATGGTGGGTAGGTGGGGTCATCTGCTACTTACTCAGCCCTAATTTATTTAGCCCTGGCCCCCGGGATATTTTTTTTGCTTTCTTCTTGTTACACTACTTTCTTAACTTTAAAGTCTAATTTTTATTAAAAATGGGTAAAACAGGCAACATTTTGTTTTTTTTTTTTTAATTAATGTATTCAGATTCTTATAAAACTATTGCTTTATTCAGAAGTTAGCTAGAAAAAAAGTTATAAGTCCTCAAACTTACAGAAAGATGTAAAAAATACTTAAATCTTAATTTCAACTAGCATTCAAAAAAAAAAAAACAAAAATGATTGAGGAGTTCCAATTCTAGCAAAACATCCCTAGTGTGTGACCTTTCTAATGGTATGTAATTTGCTTTTATTTCATAATTTTATCAAGTAGGAAATTTTTGACGAAACTACCTTTACGGAAAGTGAAATGTTTTGCGAAATTTAATACTGCAAGGTTGGTAAAAATTAAATGATTGACGATCGAAAAATTTTTGGCTGAGTAAGTAGCAGATGACCCCACCTATCCACCATTTTCGTATGTTCAACGTTCTGCCAAACACCCTGTATATTTTTTTAATATAACGATCAAATTTTATAATGAATTATTGATATAATTTCATTTTACCTAATTTCATAAATGGTATAATGAACAATTTAAATAATGCACATTGGAAATAATATTCAGTTAATATAATATTCAGTTGCAATAATGTTCAAAATCTGTAAGTAACGTTCAATATAATTTGGAAATGTCTACCTTTATTTTTGCAAAACTGATTACATTTTAGACGCCTGCCACTTTCGTGCTAGCAAAAACAAGTGGTGCTTGTTTTTGCTAGCACGTAAATAACTGGCGTTGTTATCGTTGTTACAAGGAACTTAGTTAGCTTTTATGAGGGTGGACGGATATTTTTGATTTTTGTTTCTGTCATACAGGTTAAATATTTATATACATTTTTTTTAAAGTCTACGATATGGCGACAACATAATTATGTTGGATTGGAATTTGTATACGGGTTCCTAAACGCAACCTAAAACGACAATGTGTGACATGACATGTGTCATTCGAGTTTCGATGTCTTCTGTCTAGAGGTTTAGTAGTGTCTAATGGGTGTTCTTTGCACAGAGTACTTTTTGTTATTTGTTATTGATAGCCATCTTCAAATTGTAATCGTTGTCACGAATAAATCCCATGAAATCTCCGCTTAAATGTTTTTATTTCAGCCGAAATATCCAACAAATTATACACCGGCTTGTAGTTAATAGGTTGAATCTGTTCCAAAACCGAATCGGGGCACCCCCACTTTACGTAGTCTTTTGGCTCCTACCCTAGAGTGTATATAAAAACCGGAGGCTTCCGTGCGAGCCGTAGCGGCTGAGGCTGGTCGCCTGGGGCGACCAGCAAGCCGAAGCTGCGGAGGTGAGCATGGGTGCCTATCCTTTGTTACGTAAGGGCGAAGGGGATGCACTTCCCGCAGCGCCGGAAACGATCCAGAAACAACTTTAATGTTTCGAGGTTACGTTACAATATAATTTGCTTTTCTCAAGAACGATGCGTTACCTTAGAAAATTAATATGAAAGTTAGGTCAAAAGAACATTATATAAAAAGAGCATTATACAATTTGAAAATTATATGAAATGAACGTTAAGATATGAAATGAAACTTATATGAAATATAACATTAGATCATAAAATGTTTTTATAGCATATGAAAATTATATCATCATTTGATATAATTTTCATATGCTATAAAAACATTGAATGAATTATGTCAAATGAAATCAGACTATCTGTTATTATACAGACATTACTACGGTGCTGTGGGAGCAGTTGTGGGGCGCGAGCTGGACATAAAAGCACTCAGATTAAATTTCTGCCAGTCTTCTTCTAATCGTACGTTCGTTCACACTGACATTTCTTGCGTCAAAAAGCGGCGTACGAGCTTCAGTAGCGGTGCAAAAGCGATTTCTCAACAAGTTGCTGACAACGAAGCGGTCATCTCGGGTTGGATTGCATCGATGTCGGCCTTGACCTGGCCTCCGGGTGTATGAACCAGTCACCCGAAATCGTCTGATGACATCCCGTACCGTGGTTCGAGGTACACAGAGTGTACGAGCGATGCGATGTTGGCTGTACCCAGCGTCAGCTAAAACGACTGCCCTAGCTGCACCAGTTGCATCAAGTAGCATTTTCTAGATTCACAAACAATAAACGAACACTACAAAGTCAAATTAAACAATATTCACACACTATGGCAGAAAATAAATGAAAATGTTAACAGACATTGTTGCGGCGGCAACAATGTAAAAAATCGACTAAATTCCACACAATTTTATAAACGAAATAAGAGTTTAAGTCTTTAATTTATTACTAAAGTGCCCACTTGACAAAAAATAAAACAGTGGATAAGCCATAGTTACTGTAAACAAACAGAATGACGAAAGATATAGGTGGCCGGTTAATTTTGCACGTGAGTGTAGTTTAATTTAATTTAAGGTTTTTGTTGCGTAATGTACCTAAATTATTTTGCGTACTATTGTATAGAATCATTTTTTTTTTACTGAACAGACAGTTATGCTGCTGAGAAGTTTGTTGCGCCACTTCTTCCCAGCTAAAACACTAGGAAGTGGAGAAGGGCGGGCGTTTTGGGGGACTGTCTTATATAATTTTGATGTTCGAAAAGTGCTGAATCTCAGCCTAGTTTGAATAATTGATTTCTGATTTGATTTGACATATCTATGGGTGATATTTATATACTTGTTGTTCTTGTCGCAAAAAAATCAAACAAAATGCTATAGGATAGTGCAAGTGGTATTATATTTTCGATTCAAAAGTCTTTCATATTTACGTTATGTTTACACTGCGTGTTCATGCTAGGGCCTCAGTTAACACTGCGTGTGATAGCTAGGGCCTCAGTTTACACTGCGTGTTCGTGCTAGGCCTCAGTTTACGAAGCGTGTTCGTGCTATTGCCTCAGTTTGCCGCGGAAGTTAACAATGGCTTTGCTTAATCAAAGTGTGGAGATGTTTCGTGTTATAACATCCACTAGTCGTAATATTTCACTAACGCGCGTTGATCATTGCAATTTATACCTTATAACAATGACTTAAGAGACATAAATGACGCGTGCTTGTTATTTGCCTTTAGATACCTAGACCCTATATAAAGCTATAACAGTTGGCTGTGTCGTAGAATAGACACCTATATAGGTATAGTATTTGGCTATGTGTAGTTTTGAAATAGGAGATAGAATTTGAGAAGGTCGATTCTCAAGTCAATGTGCATTTCTTGTCAGAACTATAGAGGTTTTAACCGGGTTGGCTTTCTTATCCAACCTCCACGAATGTTATAAGTTAATGGCATAATTATTTATGATATTAACACTATTTCATTTTTAGAAGAAGAGAAAAGAAGTGAGCGTCAGCCCCGACAGCTGACAGCAGCGTTTCTATATCGACGCTTGAAAGGCAATCCTCACTAAGCGACATTGAGTAAAATTAACAGGAGAGCGATTTAAAGTTCAAATATAAAAGAAATCTTAAAAATTCATGTAATTTTTCAAATGATGACATCGTTTTAATCGAACAATTAGGTGAATTTTTATGATTTTTTTTTTTTTGACTATTTGATCTTTAAATCACTCTCCCGAAAGTTTATGTGTGTATAATATACACTCATTTTGACATGACGTTTTCCCATCCGTGTGTATCAGGACGGGTCGCTAGCTAGAACATAGATATGTAATTGCAAGTCTATATGTGTTACCCTTTATGTAGTTTAAACCCCGGACCTAACAGAATATTACCAAAGAAGTTTGGTCTATCGATGAAAAAACACTGCTTTCATTAGCGGTAATCTGATCAAAGACGAGTGAAGTTAGTCAAATAAAAATATTTTTTGCTAAATTATTTACATACATAAACTCACGCTTTCTTCCCATAGGAGTAGGCAGAAACTACATAACGCTACCTGCTACGATCATATACTCCTTTTGCTTCATTTATGTTCATACATCTGATCATACACGCACGCCGGTTGCGAGTACTACGCACCTGACCTTTCTGAAGAACATCACCAAAATAGGTAAGGTTATTATGTTGGTTTGTTTTATGGTTGTTATGTTATTATGGTTTTGTGGGTATTTATGTCCCTCTAGGGCGCCCCCTGCCGGCGCACAGTGTGAAATATGTCGTATCTAGCGTCACTTTATTCAATACGTCATTTTTTTTTCTATCTCGAAGCGTAGTTAATATATTAAATTTAAATTTTAAACTGTTAACATTGCCCTGCCTATGTATATTTTCGAGACGGCAGTATTTGTCAAATCTAACATCCATCTGTTTGAAACATTGAGGTCTAAAAGACGCAACAGAGATAATTATATGCGCTGAGCCACATACCACTGCTCTTTATACAAAAAGTTTTTTTAGGAATGGCACCTAAGATCCCTAGGCGAATTAAAGAAATAAATAACATACAAGATTTTAAAAAGGCTTTACTGAAAATATTATATGAAAAAACATATTATACGGTGAATGAATACTTAACTGACACATTATAATTACTTTTTTTATATATTTTTAGGTTGTTTTATCTATATTATGATATTTTTTTTTTTAAATTATTGATTGACAATTTATTATTATTATATTTTATTGGAATGTTTTTTTTTATTGTGCTGACAATTTGAAATTTAATGTGTGACAATTGTGTAATAATTTATTGTAATCAGCATGTGTGTTCCTTAATGATATTTGTACGCCGATGACGGCTAGACATAGCGTTGTTTAATAATTAGGCAACATAACCTACCTTTATTCAACAAATAAAGAATATTTGTATTTGTATTAAACTGAAACTTTTTTTTTTTTTACTTAGTGAAGGGTGTCAGCTAAGCACTTGTATATTGTATAAAAAAACTGTTTTTTTTTTTAAAGAAAATTATACTTATTTATTTTTTACCATTAATTGCGTATTAACGATAGAAAATAAAAATTAGTATTAGTTAATTAATTATTTTAAAATGTTTTTTTTTAGATTACTATCATCATCCGAGTCATTTATATTTTCTTCTCCACAGAGTAGTTGACATCTTCTTCTTCATCCGAGTTCTCTAGACTGACAATTTCTGCAGCCCTTAGGAGTGTTATCGTTTCCTGTTTCCTGAGGAAGTATTACGCCAAACTTAAAAATAGCAAGTTTCTTCATTTTGTCCACCTAACGAGAAAAAAAATAGCTTTGTATAACATGTGCAAATAGGTGCACGGGAATAGAACTGATTCCTGTAAAGCACGAGTCAGGGAAGAAGAAAAAAAAATGTTTCATCTCGGATACACGCGGATACATTTTCTAATGTCTTAACATATGCATAATTAAAAATGTAAACATAACAAAAACAAACATGTATAATTATTACATCTCTAACTTTCAAACTTACCTTCTAAGATAACTAAAACACTGTAGGTGATAATACAACTGCGCTTCTGTATGCCTATCTAAAATTTCACCCGTGAAACATCTTCAATCAATCACTTTAAAAGGCGAATAAACGTTGATTACAAAATCCACATCACGTGTCAATTTCACGATGAAAAATATCGACACCAACCCGCAAATTATTATCAAATCATACAGTTCACTTATCTGTACGTAGCTATCGTGTAAAAATATTGTATCGTTGAATATTGCATGTTCAAATTTTGGATAAAGTGACGCTAGATACGGATAATTTCATAGTGTGCGGCGTTGACACTCACGTCTACCCCGTCAATTCCTTATCCATTAATTAGAACCGTTTATTATCAACGTTGAATCAATGAAATGTGAAATAAAGATGTATCTACCCGTTTTGCAGCCCCAAAATAAACTCGCGTAGGCGTGCACTTGTATGTCCACAGTAATAGCTTTGGATCAATAACAGTTGGTACAAAGATTGAATGATTGTGAACTGATGCTGCTGCCCTAATTGATGTTGTTTTTATTTTAAAACCAATCATTATTCTGTCTTATTTGACACCTTTTCTCAACCAGACTGTCTGACCCTTTTCACGCTTCAACAGCTGAACGGATTTCGATGTGGTACACAGATAGACCATAACCTGGGTTGGGACATAGGATACTTTTAACCCAAAATCCCGAGTGATAATTTCCGAATTCCACATGGCCGAAACCGCGGGCTAAAGCTAGTTTTTGATAAGCATAGGACAAAGGTTTTGTTTTCACTCCAAAATTATTTAATAACCGCACTGAGTATTTGTAGAACATTCAAATAAAGGTATCTACACAATCTCAACTTTTACAAATCGTTTCCGTTATCTTGTTGGGCATCGATGAAATCGTATAAAAGGGACCGCTTTTATCTCATTTTATCTCACATTTGAAAATGTCCGTCCAATCCTTTTGGTTTCATTATTGCTACGGCTATACACAGACACAGTTTGGATTTCAAATCGAATTTTCTCTGTGTGGAAGGGACTCGAAAAATGGTTTAAGGCTTTTTAAGATTTTTTTGGGATTACCTACAGTGATAGAGGATAAACTAATCAACTAAGAAGTTATAATTTCATAGAGTCATGCTTTGTTGCAGATTAAAAATAAAACATTCTGGATATTGTAGGTATATCGTATCCTATTAAATGTATTACGCGTTTATTTTTTACTAGCTGTAGGCCTGTGCAAATTCGTTCAGCCGTTTTAACGTGAAAGCGTAACAAACAAATAAACAAACTCACTTACGCATTTATAATATTATAATTAGGAATATTACTAGACTAGATGACTCGGTGAACTTCATACCACGTGAGACAAAACTTAGAGTTTTACGATTTTTCGGCTGTTGCTTTTTGTTTTTCCTAAACCAGTATGGAAGCACATAAAACAAAAAAAAAAAAATATCAAATCGGTCGTGCCATTTTCGAGGTCTTGGGAAACTAACGCACGGCAATTGATTTTAATATAATATATAAAAAAACCGGCCAAGTGCGTGTCGGACCACGCACAACGAAGGGTTCCGTAGTTGGGACGAATGTGTCCCAAGATCAAACTTTAACATTGTAGTTGAAAAACTGGTTTTCCCATACATCCCAACTGCAAATGTAAGTTTGTGCGCACAATATTGAGAGATTTACCATGTTATTTTAAGACCATAGACTTCTTATAGGTTTTCCTGTAATCTATAGGTACCTATAGAACTTTTTCTGTATTTGTTTAAAAATTTTAGGCTCAGTACTTTCGGAGATAAGGGAGAATGGTCAATTTTCGTCTATTTTCTTAAATAACTTCAAAATAATTTATTTCAAAATTATAAAAAAAATATATGAGACCCTCACAGTAAGCCCTTTCATTTGATATGCCACATGGTACAGTTTGTAAAACTTTTTTTTTAAATTTTGTTATTAATTGTCCCCCAAAATTGACTCCCATATTCAAAATTAATTTATTAACGTTACACGTCCGTGTTTGGGTCACAGAAAATCATAATATGTGTGCCAAATTTCAGCTTAATCAGTCCAGCAGATTTGGAGCAAATCGGCCGTGACAGACGGACAGACAGACACACGAGTGATCATTCCGCTCCTTTTTTTTTACTTTTGAGGTACGGAACCCTAAAAGAAGAAAAAGAAGATTTAAAGAATGTAATAATAAGACCTTTGAAAACACTATACTGATATACGCAATAAGCTGATTTCGGCAAAAATACGAGTGTCAAAATAAAAACCAGTCGATAAGTCGAACTAAAACTTAAACAGACTTTTCGCAAATTTGGAAAGAGATTTCTTAGTACTATTGGATACATTACTGAGAAATCTCTTTCCAAACTTGCATAAAACTCCAGAAATAACTAGAAAATCTCATCAGTAAATCTTGCAAAGTTCTGAAACCTTACTAATACAAATTGAATTTTCTCGACAACTGCGAAGCCTGAGCTATGAAGACGTGGTTCTAGGAATATCGTCTAACTTTTAATAGGTATTTCCAGTGAACGTAATTTGTCGAGCTCCTAAGAAAATTGCCGTTTACTTAGAAGAGTGTTCATTGAAAATATTAATTGGTAAGCTTTGAAGGTATACTTCTTGTTAGTACTTAATTTTAATTTACTTTTAATTTTTATTTACTTAATTTTAAGGAGCTCGTGGCTAAGTAATAACAGCCGCACGGGTCGATCCATCAGGTTAAGCTACGCTTACCGGGGTTGGTCTGTGGATGGGTGACCATATTTTCATACCGAGGTTCCTCCGTGCCTCGGAAAGCACGTTAAGCCGTTGGTCCCGGCTGTCATTCGTGGATCTTTGACAGTCTTTACGGGTTTTGAAAATCTATCCCTAACAAGGTACCTACTAATTATACAGGGTTACTGGTAACTCGACGTATTCCTTGCAGGCAGTCATAGTAGGGTTAAAATGCAACAAATTAAGCCACCAAATGTTTTACAGAAATTCAGTAGTTTTTGAGTTAATTAGATTTTTAGTTTTTTTAAGAAAAATCCGGGATTAAATCATTTGAAGCCAATTTAAATATTATTTACGGCGTGACTATACTGGAAATTATGTTATTATCATAGCTGATGCTATAGCAGATCTGTGGTAATAAATAAAAGTTGAAAAATTCCTAAAACTTTGGCATAGAAGCCCGAAAGTCTGACAACCAGTCTTACCAAGGGGTATCGTATTACCCAGTTACTGGGTTCGGGAGGTCAGATAGGCAGTCGCTCCATGTAAAATACTGGTATTCAGCTGCATCCGGTTAGACTGGAAGCCGACCAAAACATAGTTGAGAAAAGGCTAGGCAGATTGACTTAATTTTAATTTTAATCTATACATATTTTTATACACACATCAAAATGTCTAAGCAACATGTACGGTTTTGAACTTTGGAACGATTTTTACAATTGTAATATCATCATTATATAAATAATAGTAATATCATTTATTATATAAATAATAACTAAGCATTTTTTGATAAGTGAATGAAGGATTTTGTTGCTTTAGTTACTAATGCATAGTGACCAAAGCAAAAAAATCCTTCTTTCACTTGTCCTGACTGATTGATTCTAAACACTGGGGCTACAAACTTGAAATTTTAGCAGTTGATGTTTTTTTATGTTGTAAGCATCCACTTAAGGAAAGATTTTTGGTAATTAGACTTTAAAGGGGGTGAAAAAGGGGGTATTTTATTTGTATGAAAAATCTTATTTCATGAATTAATAAACTTGAATCTTGTCACGAATACTTATCTAAGTAAGTTAAGAAGTACATATAGGTACAGTAGCGGTCAGAACTCCAATGCCAGTATTACAAAACTATCGCATCGTTACCCGTCGCACTTGAGACCTTCTTCTCTTTAGGCATTTCACACACACGTACACACCCGTATATTGCACTCTTTCATCACGAACCAAACAGAAAAAGCGCAGTATAAAGTCTTTTTCTGATTATGGTAATGAGAAAAAGACAGCGAATATTTTAAACTAGTCACATAAAAGTTGAGGGTAGATTTGAAACAAAATAAATTTTGTCTGTAGTTATAATGGGTATGACGTTGTTGGTTGGTGAACTTAGTTACGAGCGTTTGTGTTATTGATATTAGAGTTGTTGAGTTTGAAGATTTTTATTGAAAATGCAAGCAAATATAAATATTGAAGCCAGGGCGAGCATTGTAGCCTTGCATAACAATGGGTGTATTCTATCTGAAATATCCAATGAAACCGGATTTTGTGTAAGTTATTTTATTGTTTTTAATTTTATTTGTTCTCATAAGTGACGCTTCAAAATATGTAATAATATTTTTTTTTTTAGAGAGATACTGTGAGACGTTGGGTGAAGAGATTTGAGGAAGAGGGGAGTCTTGAGAGCCGTGTAAGAAGTGGTAGGCTGCCACTTATTAACCAGTCTCAGCGACGCTTTGTAGTTGGTGAATATGAAACGAATGATTTCATACCTACAAGACGACTTCATTTGTGGCGCAGAGATAATACACGTTGGTCTGACAGAAATATTATAAATAATACGGAGTCAGGAATAATTAGTGTGAATATGTGGAGGTGGATTAGTGTTGAAGGGCCGGGTGAGTTGGCATTGATACAGACGCGGGCCAACAGCTCCAATTACGTCGAGGTTTTGAGCGATATGATGCTACCTACTCTTCGAAATGTTTACCCAGTGGATGAAATTGGTGACTTTTGTTTGGTTCAAGATAATTGTCCGATACATCGTGCCAGTATTATTCGTGACTGAGCATTCGGATGTTAAAGTTATTCCGTGGCCAGCGCGATCCTCCGATTTAAACCCTATGTATGGGGCTTAATGGTGCAAAGATGGGAAGCGCGAGACGAAATATGTCTCGAATAGCTGAAGTCCCATTGCATGGAGTTGTGGGATAGTTTACGTGACACAGACATTTGCAGTAATATTGTGGCCTCCACACTAAATATTAATAAAAAAATATTATATTATTAAATGTTATCAGGGAAATTCAGGGGATACTGGCCATAATAGTAATAAGTTAGTGATCGTAAGATTGTAAGATTAAGGTTTAGTTTCAATCTTCTTTTCCTTATGAAAACGAATAAATTAAGCTATAACCTCAATAAACCAAAAACATCATATTTTAGTAACAGCCAAAAATGATTTACGAACAAATTAGGTATTTTATTTATTTCAAAGTTCGGAATATGTTTATGTTTTTAAGGTTATTATCAATATCTCAATAAATGTTCCTATGAACAATAGTGTTTTTAAATTAAAGTGCCTATTATACTCTATTTTTACCCTCTCTATTGTCATTGATTAACGAAACTCAATAAATAATTGAACTCTGAAACAAAAACGAAAAAACAAAAAGAGTCGAATGGGCGCACCGAGGTTCAAACCTTCTCCACTTTACGCACACACAATAACAGCCAGCCGCTCATGTGAACCTGCCATCGCTGCTTGTAATTTTCACTTCGAATTTTAGCATTGCTTTTAAATAAGCACTATGGCTGATAATTTATTAAAAAAAAAAAACAAGTATTTAAGTAGGTAACAAGTAGTTGTAGGTATCTTTATTTAGTGTTGCCCACACATGCATCTGACCAACCAACAACGCGCTTTCGTAGTTATACTGTGTGCGCGTTACTGTCTGCATTAAAACATCACACGCACAGAGATATGCACAGATATGGCGTACAGGCCAAAATGATCATTCCGGTGGCAGTCCACTTATGAGCGTTGATTGTACGTGTCATTTTTGTGTTGTCTAAACTACCCCCTAAACGGGCATTGGGAGGTGTCAACGTTTGTATGGAAGAATTTTAACGGGCGGTTCGATTATCTCGAAACTCACAGCCTGGAGTCTGGATTTGTGCCCGGTTGATGGCAATAGGCTCGGTCCGTGGGTGTACTATAGGTCCATCTCTGCCTGACTCATCGGGGACTACAGGCGTGATGTTATGTTATGGTGTTACTGTAATTTCACTCTTTAAAGTTCATTTTGAGCTGAACGCATAGTTCGAAAGCAAATCATTTGTTTTCGAAAGTTAATCATCGCGATTTCCCCATCTATCTCTACTGACGTCAATCGAGTTTGTAATTGTGTGTGATATTTCGAGAATAGCTAGTTCCCCTGTGACCTTTTACCGTATGAAACTGATTTCCGGCTAATGTGAATGTTTGTGGAGATGTTTAGGTGTTTGTTGATCAATCCTACTACCCTACTTAATATTAGGTCTTTACCTATGAAATCGCCGATATACGTAAGTACAGACGCCAGCACATCAAGCTACTACAATCTGTCAGATTTCTTTAATAGATTTTCGACTTTATTGCTAAAGCATTAGGTTCAATGTTGATTGGAAAAATCTGACAGTTTCGGGTAGGTTGACCTGCTGGCGTCTCGCGTCTGTACATAGAACAAAAAAACAAAATTAAAAGAAATATTGTCGATGCACTTTTGCTATTTTAATGAAAGTTCGTTGATGCCTCCGCTATAGATATCCTGGGAACGGGAATCGATCAATTCTTTAAAGGCGTTTTACACCGCCTCGTTGGAATTGAAATTTTCCCCGGGGCTCATTGTTGAGATCAAAATTTCCAGAAGGGAAGCGATCAATCCAAAAACGCAGCGTGCGTTCTCTTGGTTGGCGCTTACCAAGGCTGTAATATTGAGGAAGAGAGTCAGGCGAAGTTTTTAGGTATAGTGATTGACAGCAAACTCACTTGGAAACCTCATGTTGAGGCTGTGTGCAAAAAGCTTAGCAAATCCGCGTATGCTCTCCATCAACTCTCTAAAAAAGTCAACCGTCAGGCTCTTTTATCAGCGTACCATGGACTGGTTGCCTCGGTTTTGCGGTATGGCATTATTTTTTGGGGGCAGTCTACCGATAGAGAACTAGTATTTAGAATGCAGAAGCGATGTATAAGGTCAATGTGCGGTCTTAAAACAACAGATAGCAGTCTTTCTTTTTTTCAGTCTTTAAAAATTTTAACATTTCCTTCTTTACCTATACATTTTGGAAACAGCTCTATTTGTAAAAACCAATCCTCAATTATTTGAAAAACTTTCAGCAGTTCGGATAAACCCGATACGGACTCAATATGTAAATAAACTATGTCAAGTGAAATGTAAAACCGCACTTATGCAGAAAAGTTTTTTTGGTATTGCACCACGCATTTATAACAAAGTACCTACCTGATGTGATAAAAAATGTGACTGTAATAAAGTTTAAAAGGGAACTAAACCAAATATTAATTCATAAAAGCTATTACACAATTGACGACTTCCTTATTGATAAGTTGATTGATTAACTATTATTATGATTCCATACATGATTATTATTCTGACACTTTTTATTCTGGTGGACACTGACATACTTAATTATTTTTTGACATTACTGTAAAAATGTTATTATTAGTTATTAGTCTGTTTTTTTTTTAATATTTTTGTAAGTAATTCTAATGATTTGACATTAATATTTATTCGGTTTTAATAAAATTTCTGTTTAATTTTGGAATTAAATATTATTTGCATGCCCATGAGACGGTAGAATATGGAGGACTATATTTTAGAAAACATCTGTGTAACAATTGCAATTGCTGCAAACATGGGTTACCCATGTTTGCAAAAATAAATGATTTGGTTTGATTTGATTTGATTTGTAAGACCTATAATAAATGTAAAAGTTTGGATGGATGAATGGATGGATGTTTGTTACTCAATCACGCTACAACAGATGAATGGATCTGGATGAAATTTGGCACAGATATAGCCTATAGTCTGGTATATCACATAGAATACTTTTTATCGCGGAAAAAAATACGGTTCCTGTGAGATAATTTCCAACATCCACGAGGGCGAAGCCACTCGTACAAGCTAGTAACGCATAAATACTTGAACAGATTTGCAAGCGCATTGGTCACATGGATAAACCATGCCCGGAATTACACACATTTTATCCGGGTACTTACATAAAGAAATTGCCAGAAGTGACACTGCAGGCAACAGATACATTTATACAATAAACCAATATTGCTTTTCGTGATTGTCTCTGAGACCGCTTAGTTAGACCTTCTAAACTCTACAATGGATGTTTTATGCTGTTTTTACCATCATTAATGGCTGGTTTACATATGCGTGTGTTTAGACAGCTGCTCGTGTACTCGCATATCAGTAGCTCGGCTTGCCTTGGCTGTTTTCATTATGAGAGTAGCTGCCTAGTCTCTTGCGAGTTGTGTGCTTGCAACTAACTGGCGAGCTACTGCTTAAAGCGTTCGAACGCTGCGAGTGATGTGCAAGCTGCTGGCAAGCGACTGAAAACAAAAAAATGTTGATGTTACTCGGCTGTGAGCTACTGTCCAACTAGCAAGTGCGAGTAACTCGTATGAGACGTCCACACAGTGGAAGTTGTTGCACTGCAGCTACTCGGTAGACCGACTCGCACTCTAGCTCGCACTGTGTAAAGCTAGCCATTAAAAGCACAAAAATCTCGATTTTTTGACATTTATTTATTTATTTGTCCAACTTACACCTATAATTACAGGGTAAACCTATTGCGATCTCTAAAACACCATTGGACCTGTGCGAAGCAGGGGCGGGTCATTAGTAATATAATAAAGAACACCTTTATCAAGTCACCTTATTCTTCTATTTTTGCTTTCATCTTGAAAGCAAAAATAAAAGAATAAGGTGACTTAGTTGTTCACTCAATTTTGTAATTAAAGTAAACGTTTCCTTATTTCTCACCAACTTCACAACATCCATCAGATAGTCTTGTTCGTATCACGTATCTACCTGATTAGCCATCCACCAAGTGTTCAAGTCAGTTGTGCAGTGACATAATAGATGACCCCGGCATGATAGCTCATCCCATTGACGATTACAAATAGGGGTATTCAGGTATACTTAATATAGTGACAATATTGGTAGTAGTAATTAGGGGTGAACGGAAATTCTTTGTTCTTTTTACGCGACTGCCAAGGAAGGGTGGTTTCTCGCGCGTATCTTGTATATTTGTAAATTTCTTTATTACCTCGTATCTTTCAAACGGCTGGACCGAGTTCGACAGTTAAGGTATTGTTATATTCGTCTTAAAACCCAAGTGTCCTTAGAGAGGTGTTTGAAAAAAAAACAAAATGGCGGATTTTTGACGCGAATTAGTGATACGTTAATAAAAAAAAATAACGATACCTATCGAGTTGGATATCAAAATTAAGGAAATTAAAAGCGGATTACAATAATATATATAAGTTATATGTTTAAATATAATTAGGAATAATAAAATTGTTAATTGGTTAATTCAGTAATTGATAAATATCCGTAACCCAATCATTTTTAAATTGTGTAAGTATGTAATATGGGTATTATGTTAATAAAACTAAAAAGTTTGAAATAAAAAAAAAAATAAAAATTAAAAAAACCCGCCTGCACAAACACATAACTGAAAAGAAAAAAACAAGCATTACCAATAATTAGAAATATGGTGTAACTTTTGTTTGTCCCGCCTGCGATACCAAAATTCAATAGATTATATACGTAATGCTTGTTTTTCTCTTTTCAGTTATGTGTTTGTGCATGCGCGTTTTTTGTTTTTTTTTTCCTGTATATTTTTGTAAGCGATGATGGGACGAGATCGACGTAACGTTTGAAAAACAAAGACTTTATGTCCCAATAGTAGAACGTTACAGTAAAGTCCCATTTTAAGAAAGCTTTTTCTTTACATAAGTACAAAAACCGAAAGACATGCCCCGTGCGTGGTGGAGATTGCAGGCTCTATGTAAAAGCTTTCCTCACAATATTTTCTTTCATCATCAGTCAGTGACAGCTTAAATTAATTAAATTAAGCATGAATATTCCTTTAATTTGATACCATACCTACATGCTTTACATTTTATATTTTTATTTCAAGATGGTGGTCAAAAAAACGCATTTTGCACATTCAGAATTTTCTAGACTTTTAGTATGTCAAAAAAAATACCATCTTGGAACTAAAAAATTCAAACACCGTCTTTATGAGAATTAGGTCTACCCCAAAAACCTATATCTACTCTACTAAGGGTGTAGTGGTGCGGGCTGGGAGACGCATATGTCTAGCACTGACTTGATTGTTGACTGACTCACGAAAAGTGGCTGTATAAGTGGCTATACAGGGTTATTGGTAAAACACCAGCAACCTCTTAAGGGGTCATTGTACTCATCATTATGAACAACTTTTACTATGGGACCAAACCTGAAATCGCGAAAAAAAAATCAGCTGTTCACCTACATTTATGTTTGCATAATTCGTCAAAATGTACTGAACAGCTGATTTTTTTTCGCGATTTCAGGTTTGGTTCCATAGTAAAAGTTGTTCATAATGATGAGTACAATGACCCCTTAAGAGGTTGCTGGTGTTTTACAAATAACCCTGTATAATATACAAACACCACTTTCTAACGTTCAAAATACAGGTGCGATTTTACGCAATGTTCCTAAATTTCGCCCGCGCACATTTTCCTGACGTGTGTCACTATTCCCATCGCTCATGCCATTGGTCGCCATCCCTATATTAATTGATCGAATCATTTCCCAGTAAGGCTGTGATACTATTAGCAATTCTCGTTAGTTATCTACTGCCTTGGCTAGATCACTTTGACACTAATCGGATAACGCGTTAGCGAGCATGTATGTGCGTGCATGACCTACCTATGTATAATATATGCCAACATGCTAAAGCTAACAAGCTTACCGTCTCAATCTGCTACTGTCTGATAAAGTGACCATGGTCAAGGAATGATTGACCATGGTCACTTTAATAATAATAATAATAATAACCCCACCGCTGTATCTCTACGTTGACGTCGTGGTGGGGCTTGTGCGCTTCAAACTTTAGGTCTGTGCCGGTAGAGTTTACTTTGCCGGAACGGGTCTAGGATGAGGAGCCAGACCAAGAGAGATACAGAAACCCGCAGGGCAGCATGTGGCGAGCTGTTGGGCAGTAGCGGCCCCACGGACCCCCTATCTCCCGAGAGAAATCTTGTCCTCATCTCTGGCTTGCCTTTATTGGCCGGCTGGAGTGAACACTGACGAGGAACAGAGCTCCCACCTCTTTCTTGCCTTTATTGGCCGGATTGAGTGGAGATTCGCAAGAGCAAACGTGCTCGGAGGAAGGAAGTATTCCAGTAAGGTGCTGGTAGGGATCTTGACCGTACTTCCGGGATTGTCCTGATAGCCGTGGAATACCTCTCCACTCCTCGAGCATCTCAGGAAGTGTTGCCCCCTTGTCGCTACGTCACTATGTGCTAGCGGCCGTTTCCGGGGGCCCATTATTGAGTGTGCAAGTCACCCCCTGCCATTTTATCCGTGTATAATATATAACATTGGTCAGGCAGAGGACATAGTTCTTCCATAGTTCAAGTAACCCAATCCACTTTAGCCACCCAGACCCATAGCCCAATATGTTTTGTTTCCACACACAACAATAGTCCTGCACCAACCGGGCGTTGTCCTTGGGCGCACTTGCATAGTGCATATAGGGATATAACGGTCGGTTGGTGCCTCCTTATCATTTAAAATTATTTAAGGGGCCTCTGCGAGTTGGCTTCTGCTCCTTGTACGCCTTCCAAAGGTCCCGAGTCCCGGTCCCCAGGGTCCCGAGAAATGTAAAAATAATAATAATAATAATAATAATAATAACCTGGGACATTATTCACACACGGTCATCTGATCCCAAACTAAGCAGAGCTTGTACTATGGAAACCAGATAACTACATATACTACTTTTTTTTTTTGTAAATACATACTTATATAGATAATTACACCCAGACTCAGAACAAACAGACATGTTCATGCACACAAATGTTTGTCCTGGATGGGAATCGAACCCACGACCTGCGGCGTGATAGGTGGTATCTTAACCAACCACGCCAACTGGCCTGTCGAATCAGAACTTTATCAGACCCAAGGCAAAAAATAAAAGCGAACATTTTAAAAGTAAAAAATAATACCAATCGTTGAGCGAACAAATTCGATCGAGTATATGTATATTTTAATTATAGAAATTGATGGATGACAAGATAAGATTTGCTCATTGAAATGGCGCTATAATGTCGCGGCGAAATAGCTAAAATAGGGAGATTGAAAACTCATAACGCTCCAAGACTTGACAATTGAACACCAAATGTAACTAGATTTGCAACATAAATTTGATCGTATCGAAGCAAGTTGGTCGGAAATGCTAGTAAATTAACAAAGGGTCTGAAGGGACTGTCTAAGAGTGTACACTGTCTACGAGTGTATACACTGTCTAAGAGTGTATACTTTATCTAAGAGTATATAGGTAGGTACACTGTCTACTTATCTGTCGTCTCGAAAAAATAAACAGTAACTCACGTAGGATTTATTGTGATTTGTGTCTAGATAACAATTTATATAAATAATATAATCAGGTTTCGACTTGAAAAAAAATAAACATAATTATTAAGTAGTTAAGAAAAAAGCGGTAAGTATTCCTGTCATACTTCACCCATTACTAAAAACATTTATCATCATCATTTCATCGGCCGACATAGGCCTAGGACAAACAGCCGACATAGGACAAAGGCCAAGTATCGCCACTTCGATCGGTTCTGTGCTTCTCGCATCCAGCGGATTCATGCGAGCTTCACAAGGTCATCAGTCCATCTAGTGGGAGGCCTGCAAAAACTTTTCAAATCCGAATAAACAATGGCAGTGGCAACCATTGGCAAATTGTTTTTATTTTAAATAGATCAGAGTGATAGAGTGCTACATGACTGATCCTGGGTGCTATTCCGTGACTGGCGACATAAAAGCTTTCAGGAGCTTGAAAGCCAATCAGTCAACGATCGACATATAGCCGATATTTGGCATAGCATATTAATTTTCCCATTGCTGTCTGAGTGAACAAATTGCGGATTGGTGGATGTCACGGTTTTGTTTTCGAATTCTTGGTTCTAGGAAATACCAATTTCCTCACGATGTTTCCCTTCACCGTTTTAAGAACAAAATCAATCTGCCTAGCCTTTTCCCAACTATGTTGGGGTCGGTTTCCAGTCTATCCGCTTCAGCTGAATTTAAATGCTGCATCCGGTTGGCTTTCGGCGGATGACGTTTTGATGCTGCCTATCTGACCTCCACAACCCAGTGACTGCGTAATACGATACCCCTTGGTAAGACTGGTTGTCAGACTTTCCGGCTTTTGATGACCCGTAACGACTGCCAAAGATCCACGAATAATAGCAGGGACCAACCGCTTAACGTGCTTTCCGAGGTACGGAGGAGGTCTCGGTATGTAACGATGGTCACCCATCTACGGACCAACCCCGGCAAGCGTGGCTTAACCTGATGGATCGACCCGTGCGGCGGTTATTACTTAGCCACGAGCTCCACCATTTTGAGAACAGTGGTGATGATATCAACAGTGCTTCTGAAACCATTTAACTAACTCTCAGTTCCTGTTCCTAAATTTTGACCATACTATACCTGCTAATGACATTATTTGCCCATACTATACCTGCATATATACATATTCCCATACTATACATATTCAGACCTATATCGTCATCATTAACATAGCCTTTTCCCAACTATGTTGGGTTTGGCTTCCAATCTAACCACATGCAGCTGAATACGAGTATTAAACATGGAGCGATTGCCGGTCTGACCTCCACAACCCAGCTACTGGGTGATACGATACCCCTTGGTAAGACTGGTTGTCAGACTCGGGCTTCTAACAACCCGTGTCGACTGTCAAAGATCCAGGAATGACAGCTGAGACCAACGGATTAACGTGCTTTCCGAGGCACAGAGGTCTCGGTATGTAAAGATCACCCATCCACGAGCCAACCGTGGCAAGCGTAGCTCAACCTGATTGATCGACCCGTGCGGCTATTATTATTTAGGCACAAGCCCCTCGGCTAACAAACAATAAATAGGTATATTCAGACCTATACAAGGTGTAACTTAAATAATGCACAACCTCTTAAGGGGTCATTGTACTCATCATTATGAACAACTTTTACAGAAACAGCCGATATTTTTAGTCAGCAAAAAAGTCTGCTGTTTCCTAGATTTATGTTGAACAGCTGATTCCTTTTCGCGATTTCAGGTTTGCTCCCTTATTAAAAGTTGTTCATAATGATGAGTACAATGACCCCGTAAGAGGTTGTGCGTTATTTAAGTTACACCGTGTAAATGTTCCATGCAATGGACCGTAACCTTATGTTAAACTATTTGCCACAGTATAAAGCTATCTCTTTTTAAATAATTAAAAAGATCAATCAATCTGGCTAGCCTTTTCCCAACTATGTTGGGGTCGGCTTCCAGTCTAACCGGATGCAGCTGAATACCAGTATTTTACATGGAGCGATTGCCTATCTGACCTCCACAACCCAGTTACTGGATAATATGATACCCCTTGATAAGACTGGTTGTCAGACTTTCGGGCTTCTGACAACCCGTAACGACCGTCAAAGATCCACGAATGACAGCCGGGACCAACGGCTTAACGTGCTTTCCGAGGCACGAAGGAGTCTCGGTATGAAAAGATGGTCACCCATCCACAGACCAACCCCGGCAAGCGTAGCTTAACCTGATGGATCGACCCGAGCGGCTGTTATTACTTAGCCACGAGCTCCTCAAATAATTAAAAAGAGATAGTTCGAATAGTTTTGCCTGACGGCACTTCGATTTTAGCTAGGCCATGAGTTGGGACAATTTTAAAAAGTATGTTATTGTATTCGCCTAATTTCATTAAATATACCTCTCATTGTGGTTTAATTGAGTATTATTTACTATCTGACTACACACCCCTGTAGAAACTCAGAACTTCCACATAATTGGACTATCCAAACATACATCTGACCGATTTGAAAACAAAATCCCTTGCACACGATGACCACATCCTGTTACAAGCGTTACTATAGCGGCCGAGCGCTGCCAGTAAGAATAGTCCTTACGGTGTATAGATGTTCGTTCTTCGATGGTACCTATGTGGCTATCTTTTTGCAAATTAATTGATTTAATTTAACTGCTCCGATAATCATTTATTTTCTACATTGGTTTTTAGAGGTGGGAACCCAATAAGTACACAATGTAGTCACAATTTCCACACTCAGAGACGACACAAAATAACCAATTAAACACCACCAAACATGAAATGTTTTTAAACTATCATATTTCGCACAGGTCAGGGCTTCAGGGTTCCGCGCGGAGGCACTCATACATTATTAAAGTTAATTCCAATACACTATAAAATGTCCTAGATTGATAGTAGCTTGTCGACCTGTATTTTCCCCACAACATCGACTCCGACTAGAGACTCCTTAGGAGCGCTGCGGAATATTCACTTAAATTATGTCAATTACGGAACCCCCCGATGTATCAGTATCTTGATCAACCGCCCACGTTGGGAATATCATTAGTTAGACGCGCGTTTTAAAGTGGATTTCTAAGTTAAATGGAAATAAAGAACCTTACGGTAGCCTTGCTATTTCTATATTTATTTTTTACAATCTTTTGTTTACTTTTAATTACATAATGTAGGCATGTGTAGATCGATTCTTGGAAAATATTTTTTTAAAACTTCCTCTTGGCCAATCTTTATACATATATATGGCCGTTTAAAAAAATACAAAAATATATATCCCAAAGATACCTTTTTTTTTTTTGTGGATGGGAAATCATCAAATAACTTCTCCCACTCTGGGTGGAGCGGAAGGGCGTGTCAGACTTTTACTGACTAAAACCCACCCGTGTTCCTTCAGTTGCCTATGCCAGGGCCACGGTATCTTTTTCAAACAACCCGCGACCCCAGCGGCATCGGCCCTATTGGACCCCATCTTTTGCTGACATCTCTTTGAGGCGCGCGTGGAACACAACGCGCCGTCGACCCGGGCCTGGTCCTCACCGGACGGCGAGCTACCCACTACTCACCGTCCGCAAGCCCGCGCCTACGGTGGCCGGGAATCGGCTATCGATTCCCGCCGCCCAGGGCGTCTCCTGCGGCGACTGAGGGCGTGAGGCTGCCTCTCCCTCACGCGTTCCGCCTCCTCCTTCGCGAGCATTACCGCTTCGCAGAAGGAGGTGACGGCCTCCCATGCACTCTCGCTCCGCACCATGGCCTGGACCAGGCTCGGACGCGAGAGATCGCCGCCGCCGATCGCCTCCGTGAGAACACGGCGGTGCTCTGCCCAAGCCGGGCAGACCTCCACTGTATGCTCCACCGTGTCCTCTGGGCGATCCACACAATGGTGACACCCGGGCGTTTCCTCCCGCCTTATCCCAAAGATACCTAAGATACGATTTTTGATTTTTTTTTTTTTTTTTTAAATACTGGGCAATTTCTAGTCACACTATTTACTGCCTCCTGAGCATAGTCAACGTACAATATTATAACAACAAAGAACCGATAGAATTCATTCATTTGTGGTCGTGGTGAAGACGAATATAAAAAAGTAAAAAAAAATTCTAAAAAAATCTTATGTAAGTACATACTCTCTGGAACAGGTGAATTTTTCAAGTGGGCGTGGATGGCCAAATCCGAAACTAAGAAGTCTCGAGCTCGTATTTGATGAAAACCAAAACTGTATCATTGGATTTTTGAAAAATCAATATTAAGGTGTAATAGAAAAGTAGGTAACATAAGAAAAAAAAATATTTTGTCAAAAATGAGCTCTTTCCTTTAGTTTGCCGTATGTCATTACTTCCCAGAGTTCGATCCTTATAAGCGAACTTATCGAATGGTGTAATTATACAGTGTGTGTTTTTTTGTTTTCAAAATCAACGGGTTCGATTCCTGGCTAGAAATGTTGATTTTTCATAAATCTAATGATGCAGTTTTAGTTTTCATTAAAATCGAGCCCGCGACTCTTTTCACTACTTTTTGCTATTCCTCATAGTTTCGGATTTGGCCATCCACGCCCACTTGAAAAATTCAGCCTGTAAGTATATCTTTTTGTATTTTTTTTAGAACGGCCGTAAGGTCGCTAAATTATATGCTATTGCAAGGTTATCCATTCTTTACCGGACACCCTGTATATATATTTTTTCTGTACGTGTGTATGTCTCTGAACTCCTATTAAACGGCTGGACCGATTTTGATGAAATTTTTTGTGTGTGTGAGTGGGCAGGATGGATGGAGAGGGTACCCTGGAGAGTTTAAGATTCATAATTGAACCCGGTTGGTGGCGCTGCAATCGAGTTCTCTGAAACAGGACAACGTTTGTCCGGTCAGCTAGTCTATACTAATATTATGAAGAGAAAAGATGTTTTTGTTTGTTTGTACAGAATAAGCTCCAAAACTGCTGGACCGATTTTAACCATTCTTTTACCAATAGAAAGCTAAATTATCAGGAAGTAACATAGGTTATAATTTATTTAAAAAAACAAATGAGAATGAGTAAGGTATCCCGCGCGGCTCAGACGCGTCGGAATGAAATACCTCTGTAACCTTACAAAAAGTACTAGGATTGCATTAATTCAAGATAGTAGGTATATATATATCAATTCAAGATACGATACGTTGTGCACAATTTCTGAGTAGTAAACCTAACAAAAAGTACTAGGTTTGCATGAATTAACGATAATATTTGAATCATTAGTTATGCTTCTAATAGGATTTAAATGAAATTTGGCACACATGAAAGTTTATAACATGGATTAACACATAGAATTACTTTTAATTTTTTTTTTTTTTCCGTGGAGAAATGCTCATGCATACTGCACTACCACGGGGAGATAGTGCAGTTATGTGGGACTCCAACCACTAAAACTCCACGGTGCCCTCCTCTGCCGCTTGTGGCGGGAACACGGGCACGCGTTAGCAGTCACCGCGAACCCGCCGCGGCTGTCCGTGACCGGACCCTCCTCTGGGCAGCACCCCCCATCACCGGCGCACAAGAACACTTTGTGCACCGTGACCACCCCATGGACCAAACCAGCACATGGGCGCCAGACGACCCCGTGTTTAGTCTCCCTTGGTCCCCCTGCGACCGGTCGGGTCAGTGGCCCGGCCGCCTACCACTTTTGGTTATCCTGTCCGGTTTTAATGACCGACTTCCATGCGAACGAAGCCGCTGGCAAAAGCTAGTCTATTATAAGACGATGTGTATAGCTACCCGCGACTTCGTCTGAGTGTATTTTGTATTTCATATTTTTTTATCCTGTTTTCGTTATCCTGTCCGGTTTTAATGTCCGACTTCCATGCGAACGAAGCCGCTGGCAAAAGCTAGTCTATTATAAGACGATGTGTATAGCTACCCGCGACTTCGTCTGAGTGTATTTTGTATTTCATATTTTTTTATCCTGTTTTCGTTATCCTGTCCGGTTTTAATGTCCGACTTCCATGCGAACGAAGCCGCTGGCAAAAGCTAGTCTATTATAAGACGATGTGTATAGCTACCCGCGACTTCGTCTGAGTGTATTTTGTATTTCATATTTTTTTAATCCAACTATACAGGGTGATTTTTAAAGCATGCGACAAAATTTAAGGGGGTGTTCTACCCATCAATATGAACAACTTTTACTATGGGACCAACTAAGAATTCGAAAAAAAAAAATTACCTTCTCATGTAAAAGCACATACCCGATTGGACCATTTTGTATAAAAAGGTAGAAATTTTTTTGCGAATTCCGAGTTGGTCCCATAGTAAAAGTTGTTCATATTGATGGGTAGAACACCCCCTTCAATTTTGTCGCATGTTTTAAAAATCATCCTGTATATAGGATAAAAGTAACCTACTCGTATGTTCTTCTCCACGTCCTGGGCTACTTAGCTGTTATGCTATCATATAGTTCGTACATAACTAAGGAAGAGCTCGTGGCAAAGTAATAACAGCCACACGGGTCGATCGATCAGGTTAAGCTACGTTTGCCGGGGTTGGTCCGTGGATGGGTGACCGAGACTCCTCCGTGCCTCGGAAAGCACGTTACGCCGTTAGTCTCGGCTGTCATACGTAAATCTTTGACAGTCGTTACGGGTCTTCAGAAGCCCGAAAGTCTGACAACCAGTCTTACTAAGGGGTATCGTATTACCCAGTAACTGGGCTGTGGAGGTCAGATAGGCAGTCACTCCATGTAAAATACTGGTATTCAGCTGCATCCGGTTAGACTGGAAGCCGACTCCAACATAGTTGGGATAAGGATAGGCAGATTGATTGACATGACTAAGGACTGCCTTAAAGGATGAAAACGCCAATGCTAAGGAGTTCTAGGTTCGATACTTAAGATCGTCGATTTCAAAATAGTACCTAGCTCAAACTTCTGAAATTATAGACACGTTGCTAAGTACAAAAGTGTTGCCCATTCAATTAAGGCTTTTCAAATGGACCTACTTTCATTATTTAGATGAACATCTTTTAAGAGGGCTGTTTCATTTTGTCACCTCTCTCGCTCACACGTGACCGAAGTTTTAAGAATGTTAAATAAAAAGATGCTTTTTTGAAAAATGTAATCAATTAGCGAACTAGTAAATAATATTAATTTATATGGCGTTATGGGTTAAAACACTTTTTAAGATCCTATCATTTGCTTACCTATGTACAGTAGTCAATCTACGAGCTCGAAAAAATGCACTCGCGCATTTTATGAAAAACTTGGTTCAGAATTTTGGCATTATTTATATAGATAAGAAAAAATGCGAAAAGCGAGGCCGCTATGAACTACTTATACTAATAACTATTCTCCACCGCTCAATAACTCAAAGTTATCGAAGTCTTTCAGTTTCTCAGAAAAGAAATCCAAAATTGGCCAATTTACGCAAAAATCACGATCGAAATGTAATTATACCTACCAACCTCTGTTTTTAAATTAAGAATTCTTCACTGAGCATCGCAAAGCATCAATAAAGGATACTGTAGCTGTTCATACTCGTCTCCAAAATACTTCGCATAGTTTCGGAGCAAGCAACCGCCCGGTACAAGCAAGTGCACACGCTCGGTATCCACTCAAGTTTCCATTGTGTAACCTGCCAGTGCATCTTGCAACCTGCATGCACACACAATGGGAACTCGCCTTTATTTTGAGACGACGGGATCCAACTTTGAAGCGGATTATCGGAAATCTCATACAGCTAGGTAGCCTGTAGGTGTACATACATGCTATGTACACTGAACACACACTACATGGATAGCGGTATATCTGTTAGTAGTTGATACATACGACCGTCGACAGCTCGTTTCCGGTAGTATATAAACCTGAGTATTGATTTTTACATTTTACATAGATGCCTATGTATTTACATTCGAGCATGAACTGTCCGTAAAACGATGAGCCACGAAACTGTTTCATTTTTCAGTTCGTAAATGGAACTGTAAAATGAAAGAGCCACAGTCTATATTCCAGTTTTTGTTCGGATGAAATAACCTATTACGCTTGTCGGGGCTTTAAGTCGAGTATGTTACTGGAATTTGCTTTATTAAAACTATCATTGTTCCTACATTCAAATTTTATCCGGTCGTTCACGACCGCTTTGTTGCAATCTCTTTGTTTACCTTACATATCCTAGCGCATAATATGTAGGTCATATCAAGTGCAATTACAGATTAGGAGCTAAGATGTGTGCGCGTCTATCCTATCTAATTCGAGAGACTGCAGGACATTGATTAAGCGCGTTAGACGTATTTATTGTTTTGTTTACATTCGAGCCGTTCTATAGCTTAATTACATGACGTCGGCACCTTGAGACGAGGCATGTAGCTCCACCTGAGCGGCAGATGGGTCGCAGCTGCCGGCCGGGCCAGTCATCTCGCCCCGCGCCCGCCGCGCCCCCGCCCCCGGTCTCCCGCGGTCCGCGCAATCGCGGCTAACAGTTTTATTTCCCCGAATAAACTTTATCAAACAAAGCGTGCGTGCCCCGCGCCCTGCATCTGCTCGCCCAGCTGTTCCCGCCGCAGCTGACCTTGCCGTCTCGCTCTAACGCACGCTCCGCCCCACCGCTAGAAAAGGACAGCAAGTCTCGCTGTAATCGCGAAGCCCTTCTGCTCCCAGTGCATAGCCCATTCGCAGTTTGTGTTTCGATGCCGTCGGGCAAGCTGATAATGATGAACAAACGTAAGCGCGAGGATACACCCGCCGCCGCCGCCGCCGCCGGTGACAATCGCGACCGGCGCGCTAGACGACAGCGTGTTCAAAAGCGTTCTCAGAGCGAGCCGCTGAGGAATAATACGGTGCCTGCAGTAAAACGGCAGGCTCTGAGGCGTATGTTTGGAAGAATTCCCGCCGTCAATCTTCATCCAGCCTCGGAACCGGAGGAGGAGTTGAATAACGACAACTTGCTGACGGAGGAAGATGAGAACTCTCTGGTGGAGGACGTCCCGGCTCACATGGATCCGGAGCAACTTGGATTCTTGGTGTGCGCGCAGGAGACTCTGCGCTTCTTGAACAGGTTCGGCGTCTCGTACCAGCACCCGGTGTTCAATTTTCTCCGCCTGCACCTGCTGCAGGGGATCAACGAGATTGGTGTTGCCTGAGTAATGCTGGGCCCTGAGCCCACCCGCAACTAAACCTCTCCTGCTGATCTCTTCGTTTCGGACCACCTCGTTTCGGATTCCTCGTGTGTTTCTTTAACCCTGTGACCCCCGTGACGTTTCTTATCTGGAGTGGTTTCTACCTTCTTGTTCAGGAGATGGCTAAAGCCAGTCAAAATAAAGACTCTATGCATATTGTGGCGTTTCAAAGCAACAGGTGTCCCGCTTGGGAATTCTAGTCACTATCTAGTCAAATTTTATGTTAAGAAAATTTTAATCTATGAATGTCTAACGATTGAAATAAATCGTCCTATATAAAATTGGTGTTAATTTATTTCTCTCCTCTACTTATATGTTCGTTTGTGCAAGTGCGAAAATTGTTACTTAACTTATTTACACAAACACTCTTTGTTCTAATTTCAAAATCAGCATATTATTTTTTTTCTTTTTTATTACACTCCTTTGTTTCATACCTTAGCAAATAAAAAAATATCCGAGTTCACTTTGGTTTCAGAAATTCATTTCATACAACACACTTATATTATTTGACTGGCCTGTTGGTCTAGTGGTTAGTGGCCCTGACTGCTATGCCGGAGGTTGTGGGTTCGATTCCCACCCAGGACAAATGTTTGTGTGATGAGCATGATCATTTGTTCTGTGTCTGGGTGTAATTTATCTATATATGTATATATTTAGAAATATATAAGTATGTTTATCAGTTGTCTAGTACTCATAACACAAGCTCTGCTTAGCTTGAGGCTAGACGGCGTTGTGTGATAGTTGTGGAATATTATTATTATTATTATTATAAAGCCTGGCATAATGAATAGTTGCTTAGCAGCTGAGCGAATAACATGAATGCTTCTTATTTTATGAAATTCACCGCGCGCCGTTGAAACACTAGCTGCATTTTAAATTCTCTTTACTTCTAATTAAAAAAGCATATTCCTTTCAAACATGATAGTATATTTTTACGGAGATAAATAAAATAAAAACTCAGTGAGAATAAAAACTTTATCTAGTAAAAAAGTAAATGTTTGTTACTTTTATTATTAATTGGGTGACTCCTTATCATAGGGACGGGAACCTAATAGGTACTGTTATTATAAAGCTGAGGGTGCACGGTAGCAACTGATCAACCCACCAACCATATTAAGTGACGGTTTACTGAAGTTTAATAAATTTTGCAAGTTTCTCTTTTGCTTTGACTTCTCGAAAGTTGACTTAGTTGGAGGGAAGCTCCAGGTAGCCCGCGAAATTCAAGTTTTCTTACGTATTTTGCAATTTGCAAGTCAGTAGGTATTAGATTGTATGTTGACTAAAGTATGATTCGCGACCGAAATGTATTTACAAAATTTTTATAATTTTGGAAATACATTTAAGTTTCGGTTACGTTAGAATCAGTAATACTATTCCTTAAGGCGATGTGTAAAAAGCTAACTGAGTGGTAATAAGAAAGTGACAGAGTCAATTATTTCCACATGCAAAAAAAAAGAGAGCGCAACAATGCGCTGGAACCAAAATAAAAGCGCCAAACCAAATAAAAATTGTTTAAAAATAAATTAAGCTACGAGTATCTATCAAAAATATGTTCAGCCAGAGTTTTCAATTACCTAATACACACATTTTGAATGCAATTTTGCAATGAAATTACTTTAAATTTTAGAATTACAGAAAAAAATATCAAAAAGTACATGTATTTTCGGAATTAAATTCTATGGAGGATATTTAACCCAATCGTGTTTTCCTTCAGTCAGAGTATTGATCAAATAGTCAATAAATAAAATATCTAAAAATTAAATCCATAAATTCTGTAACAGTGAAATAAATGGTTACGAAAAAGCCCCCAACCCCAAGTTAGTATAATCCTAAGTGTCAAGATTTCATGAAATAGCAATTCATTAGGATTATATGAACTTGGAGAGTTGTATTGATGATTTTAATGAAAACAATTCTATAAATACAAATTTGTTACGGTCGCGAATCATATTCAGGTAAACATTCAACCTGATACTGACCTGCAAATTCCAAAAAAAAAAAAACGTAAGAAAATTTTAATTTCGCGGGCTACCTGCAGCTTTTGCCTTTAAGGCAGTATATGCAAAGGAGCTAGGCTGTGAAAGCAGCTTTAACTGAGTAGCTATACCTAATGTTCGAGTAAGTATATAGATAAAGAAGTAAGTATCAATAGGACTTCACATTCTTTCAAATCTGACTTAACACTGGATTGGATATGACAACAATGGAATGATAAAAGTAAGGGCTTTCACATTACATTTTAAATAAACATTATACAAGACTTTAAAGTTATTTTACTTCGTAATAACCGAATAAATTTCCTATCATATAATAGCATCTACAACAGGCAATAACATTTGTTAACATAGTTCAAGGCGCTTTTCAGACAGAGGGAATAAAGTTTTAAACATACAATCCATTCTAATATTATAAATTCTAAAGTAACTGTCTGTCTGTCTGTCTGTATGTGACCTTTTCACGCTTATGCTGCTGAACGAATTTCGATAAAATTTGGCAAGGAGGTAGATGGCATCCTGGGGACGGACATATACTACATTTTTTTCTTAAAAATAATCCTACAGGGGATGAAAATTTGAATGGGAATCCCATGATTTCTGAAGTTAGGCATATGAAAATTCAAAAGAGTTACATGTTTTAGCGGCTTTGTAAAATAACCCCTTAAGGGGGGTAAAATAGGGGATGATTTTAAAACTCACATGTAGGTAAGTAGGTAATACTAAAAAATTTTGTGTACCTCTTTTTTCTGAGATTTAAGTGATTGGAAATATTGGCATAGTCCGTATCTTTGAGGTAACATTTACTCTTTGTTTAATTAAAATCAGGCCACTCGGTCAACAATTTAAATTAAGAAAATAACTTGGCTGACACGTACTCTTTCGTCACACATGTGTGGTCAAGGGCGGCGTTAGAGTATTTGAAATCGATGTTGATAATATTAATTAAAATACATACAATCATGTATAAACTCACGCTTTCTTCCCACGGAGCCGCGAGGGTAGAAAGAACTACAGAAAAGAATATTAAAATAATTAATATTATTTTTAAATTAGACATCAATATCATAAAAAACTGTTATTTTTTATTTTCATAATATTGTGCAAAAAATCTAAATTTTAAGGGGGAAACGTTAAGGTAGCCCGCGAAATTGAAATATTCTTACGTTTTTTGAAATTTGTAGGTCAGTATTAATTTTGGTGATGTTTCAAATATAATTCGCGACCGTAACCATCATATATTTACAGAATAATAATCATTAGAATCAGTAATACAACTTCATAAGTTAGAAAAGACAAGATTTCATAAAATAGTCAGTCAATAGAGTTATATGAACTTGAAGAATGATGTTGTTAACCGAATTACCAACCGCTAATTTTCATTTGACATAAAAACACACTTTTTTTATTTAAGATGGGCAATGCATTATAATCTGTCAAAAAAATCACAGTTTACCTACATTTTTTAATAAGCTTTTATTAGCTTGGTCTTTATCCATGAAACGGATTCTTTGAACGTGATTTTCACCCACTTCAACACGTCGGATTGAATTGAAACTTTGTATCTGTATGTAGTGCGGATGATAATACTGTGATTTGGTACCTTGGAGCTGATCTGATGATGGAGCCAGGAAGTGGATAGTGCAACTCTTCAGTGGCTACTAGTAACCCTCTCGAGTTTGGACTTATATGACTTGGTTTGATGAATCCAATATATTTCATTTAGAATCGAGGGTTTGATGATGGAGCCAGGAGGTGGATAGTGGAACTCTTCAGCGGCTATTAGTAAACCCTTCCAGTTTCGGGTCATATGATTAGTTTTGATGAGTACCTACAATAGATTGCACTTGGTGTCGAGGGTCTGATGATGCAGCCAGGAGGAGGATAGAGGAACTCTTTAATGGCTACTAGTAAATCCGTCGAGTTTGGGCTCAAATGATTTGTTTTGATGAATCCAATATATTGCACTTAGAGTCGAGGGTCTGATGATGGAGCCAAGAAGTGGATTGAGGAATTCTTCAGTGGCTTGTCGCCTCTTTTATATCCAATTATTAATTAAAAAAGCGTGGAGCGCCTAGTTTAAATTAATTAAAGTACACACAACTAAAAAGCTCTCCACGTTTTTTTAATGAATCATCCTACTAATATTATAAATGTGAAAGTTTGGATGTTTGGATGTTTGTTACTCAATCACGCAAAAACGGCTGAACGGATTTGGATGAAATTTGGTATACAGATAGTTTATAACCTGGATTAAGAGATAGGATACTTTTCGTCCCGGTAGAAGGTTCCCGTGGGATAATTTCTGACATACACGCGGGCTAAGCCGCTGGCAAAAGCTAGTTGGATATAAAAGAGGTGACAAGCTACATTGGTAGTTATACACCTTAACTAATACTAATTATTATATCATTTTAATGTGTGATAAAATTGTTTTTTTTTTTTTTTAACTAAGTACATATTTTATTTGACATTAATTATCGCTGAGAAAGTCAACTGAATTGTTACTGAAGACAAAATGTATGTCCGACGACCTTAAGATGGTGGTAGGCTGGATGCGGAAGACGGAGGACAATGTGTTGTGGCGCAGCCTGGGCGAGGAATGTGTCCAGCAGCGGACTGCGATAGGCTGAGTTGATTGTTTGATTGAAATGTATGTACGTGTAAAAATAAATGTCTTCATTCATTAATTTGAAATGAGATCGCAACTTAAATTTGATGGTGCTTTCATAGGCTTCATTAATTAAGTAGGAACGAGAATAGGCCTTCGGGTTTCTGAAAAGGCTAATCAATCACACACACACACACACGCGCACAATTCCACACACATACTTCCACACACAATATCAATCAATCTGCCTAGCCTTTTCCCAACTATGTTGGGGTCGGCTTCCAGTCTAACCGGATGCAGCTGAATACCAGTATTTTACATGGAGCGACTGCCTATCTGACCTCTACAACCCAGTTACAGGGTAATACGATACCCCTTGGTAAGACTGGTTGTCAGACTTTCGGGCTTCTGACGACCCGTAACGACTGTCAAAGATCCACGAAAGACAGCCGGGACCAACGGCTTAACGGGCTTTCCGAGGCACGGAGGAGTCTCGGTATGAAAAGATGGTCACCCATCCACAGACCAACCCCGGCAAGCGTAGCTTAACCTGATGGATCGACCCGTGCGGCTGTTATTACTTAGCCACGAGCTCCTCCACACACAAATACCATAATTAACAAAAGTTTATTGCAAAAATTTCCACTCGAGCGATCTTTGTACAATGTTCATTTTATTTTTTATTTTTTTATATTTTAGGTTGTCAGTGTACAAGTACACATAAAAATAAAATGTATGTTTTTAGTAAAATGGCGGAGACTTGGTGTCCTGAAATACAGGCCTAGTGATTAGTTTAGGCGCCACTCTCCCGCAAAATTAAATGTTATAATGTTAAATGGTAAATAAATATAATATTATATTAATACAATAATTAGCTGACAGATTGTCAAACTTGTTACGGTACGACAACGACGTTCAAAAGTTCAATCGTTTCTTTTCGGAAAAAACCGAACTTTGCCGAATTAAATGCGACTGGTCCAATACGGGAGTGACGGAATTATGGCCGATACCTATAATTTACGGAGCGTTATTGGTTAAAATTAAAACTCTTGTATCTTTACCAATATGAAGTAGGTAAAGACCTCATTCATACCTTTGGCATATGGAAGTAGTTATCAGACAGGTAAAATTAGCTTACAAATCTATTTAAATATGCCCAGTTTGCAAAAAAAACTGCTACCTCTGGTATGCAAAACGCTTCATTTTTAGGGTTCCGTACCAAAATGGTAAAAAGGAACCCTTATGGTGCGACTCAGTCTGTCTGTCTGTCCGTCTGTCACAGCTGATATCTCAAGAACTACTAATGCTATCAACTTGATATTTAGAATAGTTTTCGATGACATTTGCCCAACTATTTTGCAAATAAGAAAGAAATAAAAATATTTATTATATTGTTTTTGCAACAGAAACTGAAAGGGGGTCTAAAAACTCGAAGTGGGGCTACTAAGGCATGTCAGCGCTGTTTGCACTTTTTCAAACTAGTTTTCTTTTTTCTGTATGCCTCATAGTTTTCGACTTTTGATGAAAAATGTAATATAGAAGTTTACGTAAAGATTACAGGAAAAATAAAAAGATTTCTCTAAATGGCCCACTTTTTCAGAAATCACGGAACCCTCGGTGCGCCAGTCCGACTCGCTCTTGACCGGTTTTTTTTTGTTTATAGGAACCGAGCATTAGTGCGTCAATCTATAATAATTTAGGTGGGAATATAAATCTATTTCTATTGGTCGATGGTCACATTTTATTCGCTATATTTCAGTTTTTCCGAAGATAAATGATGGAACCTTTGAATGTGGTCGTATTGTACAAGCGATTTGTTACTACAGTCATAACAGATAACATGAGTGTCATAGTCACAGTCAGTTAGATAATTGGAGCTAGGTATGGAGAAAGCAGCCATATGGCACTTTTCCAAAAATGAGTTACAAACACAGTTATACTAATTTCGACATACAAGATTTTTTGCAAAAACGACCATGTCGATATCTCTATTTATCACGGAGATATAAGCTGTCAAATGCAGCCTTGTCCATACATTCATAATGCAACCATCGACAGAAAAATGCTTATAACTATGTTTGTCCTTTTCCCCACATAGCTGCTTTCTGCATAACACGGTCCAATTAATCTGTTGACTAGGCTATTAGGACCCAGAAAACACTTTCAAATAAAGGATTTCATCAAAACCGACAGCAGGATTTTCGCATCAACCGATGTAGTTTCCAAAACCCGAATTAGGTACACTAAAATACTAAATTTTTAAAACAAATAATCCTCTTCAGCTTCAGCCCAATTTCAGATAATAGGTTGAGAAAATAACATACACGGGAGAGGTAACTAAATTCAGACAACGCTTGGACCGGCCGTATAAGCTCCAAATTAGCCTGAGTATTGAGCTAGACAACATTTGGAGCCGAATTAAATCTGTTGAATTGAAACAATAGAGGTTGGAAAGATTATGGTTTGGATTGTTCTGCTATTTATCGGCTGAGTACAGGATGTGCTACGGTATAAACATTTGCTGGTAGGTACATTTATAGTTGCATTTTTGCTAAAAAAGTTATTCGGGGTCGAAGGTCAAAATTTGAGGTTTTTTGGATTTTTTTCGAAAACGAGTTTTATCAAAAAGTAGCCCAAACAAAAATTAAAGATCTTAAAATTATGTACAAAAACGGTCCTCATATATTTTTTCTGAGGAGCTCGTGGCTAAGTAATAACAGTCGCACGGGTCGATCCATCAGGTTAAGCTGCGCTTGCCGGGGTTGGTCCGTGGATGGGTGACCATCTTTACATACCGAGACGGCTGTCATTCGTGGATCTTTGACAGTCGTTACGGGTCGTCAGAAGTCCGAAAGTCTGGCAACCAGTCTTACCAAGGGGTATCGTATTACCCAGTAACTGGGTTGTGGAGGTCAGATAGGCAGTCGCTGTATATAAAATACAGAATACTAGTATTCAGCTGCATCCGGTTAGACTGGAAACCGACCCCAATATAGTTAGGAAAAGGCTAGGCAGATTGATTAATTTGCTTATATCCTCTCTTCGTTGTGACTTTCGTATAAGAACAACGATACTTAAGATTAGGTTATTTTTATGAAATATCATATTGAAGTAGTGAGAAGGCCTAAGTGGGTGACAATCGCTTTCAAAGCGTTTCGTATTTTCTACGGCACTTCTCATTTTCAACGATGCTTTTCGATAGCTTACACCAGTTCCAAACATTTCTGACTTTCATTGTCGTTATAGCTGATAGAATGTCAGTTATTC
Source organism: Dicycla oo (assembly GCA_948252095.1). Taxonomy (NCBI): domain Eukaryota; kingdom Metazoa; phylum Arthropoda; class Insecta; order Lepidoptera; family Noctuidae; genus Dicycla; species Dicycla oo. Next base: position 20,214,420 of record OX411728.1, read on the forward strand.
TAGTCCTTCTGATGAGAAGCTGAGACACAGCTTACACGAGACTTATCACATCGAAGAAAACTCAAAGAAAATTAACAAAGAAACTAAGTATAGTTTCTTTTGGAGTTAACTCCTTAAGAATCGATTTTCATATAAGGCTCCGGTATGGAAATTTTATGAGGACGGAAATAATACAAGCGTTAACTTAAAAGCGTTACGTTTTGCTATGCAACGTAAAACAAAACGAAAGTATTACTCCTTAAAGTTGCTTTTTGTATCTGATTAATTGAAGAAACCCTGCCCCTGTGGTCCTTTGTTTTTGTACAACAATAGAAAGTCAGAACGGCACAAAAACAGGAGTTGACTCCAGTGTCGTGGGTCGGAGCCGGAGCAGACACACATACCCACACTTTTTTTTTTAGTTAAGAGAGTGGTCTTTCTTTTTGCTCCCGTATTGTTTGCTAAAATCTCGAAGTTCACATGCTTTACTCCAATTAATTATATATTTGAGCAAGACCAGAGATGTAGCAACCGCATTCAAAGTGTATTTACAACTACTTTCAACAGGACTGAGCAGCTCGGGTTTTTATGTCAATCCGATACATTTTTGAATTTTACGTCATCGTTTTCGCTGATAGAATGTCACTTTGTCTATCTATTTATACTAAAGCCAACGATGAGATTAAAAACTTAATGGCGTATGGTTCAGTTTCCATTGCAATTAAAATTATTTTATGACGTTTATCAATTGATTTTTCATAAAAAAAAACGGTCAAGTGCGTGTCTGGCCACACACAATTAAGGGTTCCGTAGTTGGGAAGAATTTATTCCAAGAACAAACTTAACATTGTAGCTGGAAAACATGTTCTCCCTTACATTCCAACTACAAATGTCAATAGTTAAACGAAAAGGATCCAACCCACAATTTTTTTTCAATCTGCCTAGCCTTTTCCCAACTATGTTGGGGTCGGCTTCCAGTCTAACCGGATGTAGCTGAATACCAGTATTTTACATGGAGCGACTGCCTATCTGACTTCCACAACCCAGTTACTGGGTAAAACGATACGCCTTGGTAAGACTGATCAGACTTTCGGGCTTCTGACGACCCGTAACGACTGTCAAAGATCCACGAATGACAGCCGGGACCAACAGCTTAACGTGCTTTCCGAGGCACGGAGGTGTCTCGGTATGTAAAGATGGTCCAAGATGGACCAACCCCGGCAAGCGTACCTGATGGATCGACCCATGCGGCTGTTATTACTTAGCCACGAGCTCCAAAAGGATCCAACCTACATTACACCTAATATGAGTTGGATCCTTTTCGTTTAACTATGGACAAATGTAAGTTTGTACGCACAATATTGAGAGATTTTCCATGTTATTTTAAGACCATAGACTACTTTCCTGTAATCTATAGCTATAGAATTATTTTCTGTATTTTTTCAAAATTTTACGCTCAGTAGTTTCGGAGATAAAGGGGGGAATGGTCAATTTTCGTTTATTTTCTTAAATAACTTTAAAATAGTTTAATTTAAAATTTAGAAACAAATATATTTGAGACCGTCAGAGTAAGCCCTTTCATTTGATATATCGTACGGTACAGTTCACAATTTTGGTTTTTTAATTTTCTTATTTACCTCCAAAATTGACCCCCATATTCAAAATTCATTAATTTACATTACACGTCCGTGTTTGGGTCACAGAAATACATACGTGTACCAAATTTCAACTTAATCGGCCCATTATATTCAGAGCAAATTGGCTGTGACAGACGGACAGACAGACAGACACATGAGATCCTATAAGGGTTCCGTTTTTTTCCTTTTTAGGTACGGAACCCTAAAAATCAACAAAGATTACTTGGGTTTAAGAACTTACCGAAGTCACAGATGTCAAGTAAGCGCATCAAAAGAAGTCGTAATTTTCGCGTAAAACGCCGCCGCGTGGTGCAGTCTTAAAATACTCGAAAAAATCGCAAGTACAAGTCGTGCCCTGCCGCCGAGTAACTTCAGTCTTGATAACAACGCCTCGAACATGCCATTAGCTTGGAGAAACTTCAAAACTAGTCTCAGTATATTATATATTATTATACGTGTATATGATCGCCAATAGTTTGGAGAACGAATTGTACAAAAATGATGTATCCATCATGTTACAAACCATTGGCCCAGACGCTCTTCAGATATCTCGTTCAATATGGAAATAGACAAGATCACCTACAAGGATCTACTTGTCAAATTTGAAGAATATTTTACGCCATGTGTAAATATCTCCGTCGAAAGGCATAAGTTGTTCAACAGAAAACAAGGTACAGATGAAGATATTGAGACGAATGCCACTGATCTAAAAAATCTAAGTATCCAATGCAATTTTAAAGGCCTTGTTAAGGACATATTATCATGAAACCTAATTTTATCTTGCTCCTACATCAGACAACGTATCCTGATCGAGAAACCATTCTCATTTGATGCCGCCGTCAGTCTCGCCAAAACACTAAGAAACACTAGGTTAGAGGCTAAAACCTTATCAAGACATTGAGTGTCGTCGTCAGTCATCAATCGCTTCACGGTCAAAGAAATCATAGCGTCAAGAAACTCAGTCATCAGTCTCAAAGAAAGCAAAGTCGTCAAGAATCAAGTAAAGCATCGATCGTCCAACCAACGTCAAAGAAGTTACAGCCGTCAAGAATCTAGTAAAGCATCATCTAGTCGAGAACCTCAATCCAAACAGTCTTCCAAGATCTGCTCCAGATGTAGTCAAGTTCACCAAACAAAATGTCCAGCCATCGGAGTCATCTGTAACAACAGCCAAAATCCCAACCACTTTCTATGTAGTCTGTTAGTTCCTAGGTAACAGACTACTGTTTGACTACTACAGACTACTACAGAAAAATTTTTTAGGGTACTTAGAAACTACACCACTAGGTGTAGTTTCTAAGTACCCTAAAAAATTTTTTTTTCATGATTTTATTTTATCACTTTGTCGACGTGATTAATATGTATATCGATGCCAAATAGCTTTCTAGTACTAAGAGTCTCTGAGCTAAGCTGCGGACGGACGGACCAACGGACATGGCGAAACTATAAGGGTTCCTTGTTGACAACGGAACCCTAAAAATGGTAAACTACGCCTGTGCATTGATCCAAAACTTAATAGAGCTATCATAAATCCCCGAAGATTTTAGTAGTTTTAAGTCTAGATTAAGTTCTTATTTGTATTTAGTTTTAATTTCATTATATAAATGCATTGTTTTCCAAACTATGTCTAACCTGATTTTGTTTTGTTTATAGCTGTCAAAACTCAGTCAAGTCAATTTGATAGACGTCACTGTCACAGAACTGTCAAAATTGAAATAGGTATTCAGTCATCTTATCACGAAGACATGTTCCTTTTTATTTAGTTGTTACGTATGTATCCGAATTTATAAATATCTAAGGTATTTTCGCCTTTCTTGTGCCTGCCGTCAAAGTACACCGTGCGTCGTGGCTGAATACAATAGTCTGGTCGTCTTTATAATACCACCAAAAACCAGTCCACGCATCATAACACTGCGGTATTGACATTACAATACAATGCTAAGCGCAGAGTACTTTACACTATGAAGCCAACTTTCCACTATGGGATATAATATATATTACGAGTATATCCCGCGATTGGCCTTCACACTGTGATTATCTTTCTCCAGTTTGCGTTCGTCATTGGATCACGATTCACGCCGCACGCGTCGTTCACAAACAAAATCGATCTCCAAATAAAATGGACATTGTTTTGATAGATAGCCTCAACATTACAAACAAATACAGTAGGTTTGCGAATGAGTATACGGACAAGGTCACTCAATGATAGACACGAACTGAGGGTAGCGACAGCGCGCGGCGCGGAATGGTGTGCGGGGGGACAGGAGGCGAAATATATTAATATGAAAGTATCGCTCGGTCGATCAAAAACTATTTATAGTTTGAGATGTAATATATGTATATTACATCTCAGTGGAAATGGTTCCTTATTATTAATGGTACGGTGAGCGATATTAATCTATATCTCGAGATGTAATATAAGTTATATTATATCCCATAGTGGAAAGTGGGCTTGATGCTGAGTCGGTAAGCTGTGACTGACAATAGTGCCGATTCTCTTGTTCACTTACTAAACTACAGTTAGAGAATCGCTATCTTATACTAACAGGCAGCGCAAGAAAAGGACGGCTATAGCTATGAACTAAGTTAGAGATGTCAAACTAGTTTACGCCTTGGGCTTCACCGTGTTTTTAATCGACATGTTTTACGTGTAGTCTAAATTTGTGTGGAAATATTAGTTCAACTAAAATTGACAGCTCTTATTTACGTCCGTTTCTGACTTGTTTTTTATTAGAGAGAAAAAGTTAGCAATAGCCTAAATTAAGTTTAGTTAGTGCACAACAGAATCGGCACCAATGTTTTACAGAATATTAGTTCTCTAATATTACCGGTACGGAACATACTTAGTTCCGGGACAAAATTCTGGATAATGCGAGCTAAAATCTGGCTAGAACTTTGTTTTTACGTCCTTTGAGTTTAAATTCGGCTTAAATTGCCGATTACACTGTTGCATAGAAGATGAAAAGAAAGATTAGAGTAGCATTTTGAAGTGCAGTTTTTTCGGATAGTAAGGCTTGCTATCTTTGTTCTTTTGGGGATTGCAGAGTTTGAGATTTAGTGACCACAGGGTTTCCGTTCTGTTTCCAGATTGGGTCATTATTATGTCATTTCACGAAGTTTTGAGTAGCAGGTTTCGGTAGCCGGAAAATGGTGTGGGTCAGAATGACGGGTGTATTGTTACAGAAATGAATATGTTATACATATATAAAAGGAATGTACCAGCAATGTACTTGAATGTACCTTTAATGAAATTCGATGTACCTCCATGAAACAAGAACAATTATAATAACAAAGTGAGCCGCAGTCCTGACAGTCAAAATGACGGATGAATGACTGTAATAGATATATATAATGAATGTAATAGATATCTTATGGTTACCTAATATTTACCAGAGGAATTACCTCATAAAAATATAATCCGAAAATGTAATGCGATGAATAATGAGAAAATCAAGAAAACAAGTAAATAAAACGAGTATAGTTTTATTTGCTCGTATTGAGAATTTAACATGATTATGAGAGGATTATTTGCATTGTTAAACCTTTAATAAAGGTAATACAAAGGAAAATCGTGTGAAAATGATTTAAAAATAACCAAGATTTTTCCTTTCAAGAATATAATCATTAAAGTGACAATTTAAATGTAAATAATCCTCTCATAATCACGTTAAATTCTCAATACGAGCAAATAAATCTATACTCATATTGCTATGAACAAAAGGGTTAGGCATCTAAAATTTGTTTTGATGATTTTCTCGATAATTACTCGTCACATATTATTTTCAGATTATATTTTTATGAGTTACGTTGTAGGTACATTCCTCCGGTAAATATTAGCTAACTATAAGATATCTATTACATTCATTATAAGTATTCACCCGTCATTCTGACTGGCAGGACTGCGGCTCACTTTATTATTATAATTGTTCTTGTTTCATGGAGGTACTTACAATGAATTTCATTAAAAGTACTTTCAAGTACATTGCTGGTACATTCCTTTCATAAATAACATATTCATTTCTGCAACAATACACCCGTCATTCTGACCCTCGCAAAAAATCTTATTGAAAGGAAGGAAGGGAGATAACAATTAGTGATGTTATAATGTCTTTTACAGCCGATACCTTTGCATTAATTTCATTACTTCCTATAATGGTCCTATATGGCAATAGCATTATAGAATTTTTTTTAGCATATTTCTTATAGCTCAAAATGTTTAAGGACTACCTATCAGACAGGAGGCAAAGGGTTAGGGTGGGAGAACACGTCAGTTGTGGTGCAAATGTTACATTCGGAGTCCCACAGGGAGGTGTGCTGGGCCCTACATTGTTCTTGCTCTACATCAACGACCTCTGAAACCTTAAAATCAACGATGCTAAAGTGTTTTCTTACGCCGACGACACAGCTGTAGTCTTTTCTGGGAATTCTTGACATGATGTTGCCAGAAGTGCTGAAGCTGGTATGACCCAAATAGCTGAATGGCTTAAAAATAACCTGCTCACACTTAACACAACTAAAACTAATTACATATGTTTCAGTACAGAACACAACCAAATACAGATTTTAACATAAGAGTACATTCGTGCGATGATGCAAATAATTTGTGCAATACTAGTCAAAGTGTGACAAACTAAATATCTTGTTGTTATTGTTGACCAGAGGCTATCGTGGTACTCTCATCTTGAACAGGTCACTAACAGAATCAGAAAACTGAGCTGGATATTTAAAACGCTGAGGTATATTGTCCCAAAAAAAGCACCCACGAGCACAAATACTCCCAGAAACCTACTCAACGAAATATGCATAGCTTTAGTACAGTCCGTCTTAGTATACTGCATCCCCATTTGGGAGGGTGCGGCTAAGACTAAATTCATAAACCTTGAACGGGGACAACGGGCTTTGATAAAATTAATGTACTTTAAGAACCTTAGATATCCCACACAAACTCTTTACCAATTAAGCGATTTACTCTCTGTGCGGAAACTATATATAACTAAAACTGTTCTAAAGAAACACAAAACTCTTCCTTTTGTCCCCAGCTTAACCTTGAAAAGGAGAAAAGATATAGTAGCGGAGGTTCCTCAAACAAAAACTAAGTTCACCCGTATACAATACATTAAACGATCAGCTCAGCTATACAATAAACTTAACAAAGAGATTCACGTATATAATAAAAAACAGCGATTGTAAAAAAAAATGTAACTAATTGGATAAAACCACTAACCTATGACGAAACGGAGGCGCTGCTGGAATAAAATATAACCTTACACCTATTGCTTGCACCATTGATTAACTCACGCATACACTCTTATTCATTCACAATCACATCACACACCCTCGCACTGACACTCATACACACCCTCACTCTGACACTCACTGACATACTCGCATGCCTCCAAATGGGCTGCGTTTTTATTTAATTTTTTATTTTATATGTTTGGTTTTTAATTCTCATTTCTTTATATTAGTACTATTATTTCAAATGTATAGTATCAAAAATAAAACAAGTAAATTGTACTTATTGATATTGGAAGAGCGGAGTCTCCTAATACAGGCTCATTTGCTTAAAAGGAGGCTTCGATCACTACTTGTTAGGATATTTACTTGTCGTAGTAATAATAAACCATTTTTCGTTTTCTTTTTTTCATATTTTGTCTATTTCATCTTGTTTTCAGTTGGTGTTTCTGCAGTGGGATATTTTTACTGCGTACTGAATATATTAGTAAAGAGTTGTTGTCGTAATCAGTCGTTATTGTCCCTCAGCATAATTTTAGCACTCACGTTTCCCTTTCACGCTGGCGAGCGTGCTTCTAATTCCGACTATTTCTTAATGAAGGCATTCTTTTCTAGTGATGCGTTGGCGTTATCATAAGAATTCTAGTGAACGAAGCTACGTCTCTGCCTTCTGTATTAAAGGTACCTCTAATACATTGTTCCTACCCACATTATTCTCGTTTTAGAACTTTCTCGTGGCTACTAGGTAAAATAGAAAACATATTTTCTTGTTTCCACTTAAAAGATAAATAAAATCCAAGCAATTTCTAAAGGAATAACACGGGGTCAGGTATCACTACGCGCCATGTTTACGTGGGAAGATGGTACGAAAATAAAGACTCTTACGCACTAGTGATTTTTGGTAAGCTGATTATCTGGGATGAGCAGGACTCCTTCAACAAGAAGTGGTCCTTAGCAGCTTCAAATAGAGAGAAGTGAAAAGAGAGTAGGGAGGTCTTTGCGCTGGAGTGGGACATCACAGGCTTTTAAAAATAACGTAACTCTACGTTGACGTCGTGGTGAGGCTTGCGCGCTTCTGAACTCTAGGTCTGTGTCAGTAGAGTTTACTTTGCCGAAACAGGTCTGGTCAGGAGCCAGACATACATTAACCCGCAGGGCCGCATGTAGCGAGCTGTTGGGCAGTAGCGACCCCAAGGAGGGTCCATCTCTTGCTTGCCTTTATTGGCCGGCCTGAGTGAACACTGACTAAGAACAGAGCTCCCACCTCTTTCATGCCTTTATTGGCCTTCTATAGTGGAGATTCGCAAGAGCAAACGTGCTCGGGGGAAGTATTCCAGTAAAATACTGGTAGGGATCTTGACCGTATTTCCGAGATTGCCCTGATAGCCGTGGAATACCTCGCCACTCCTCAAGTAACTCGGGACATGTTGCCCTCTTGTCGCTACGTAACTATGCGTCTCATCGCTTGTCATAGACTATAGACAATATTCTATAGCATAGACAAGCGAGGTTGGAGCGTCTGGCGTCGGTAGTGATTCGACTAATGAATACACTATTTATGGTTATTAGTTTATATTTTATTTTTTTTTATTTTTTTTTTCTCTAAATTATAGATATTCTATTGTGTGTATTTTATTATCTTTTTATTCCCCTATTGGATTTGTAGATGTCCGTAGGTGTGTCCGTGGCATCACATGGGCCCTATCAGAATACCAGCGCTGTGGTATTTATTTAAATATTGCAGCTTTATGCTGAGATAGGAGCCTTTTTGGCCTCGCACAGGTATTTTTAATTGTTATATTTTGTATTTTTTTTTCATTTTTTTTTTTCATGTTAATTTTGTTAGTTTACTATGCTCTTTTTTACTGTTTGTATTTCCTGTGCGTGTCCCAAATAAAATATTTTTCATTCTTCTTTTTTTCTATGTGCTAGTGACCGTATCCGTCACCACCTGCCATTTTATCCGTGTAAAATTGGTCAGAAAGGGGACATAGTTCTTCTATAGTTTAAGTTACCGCATCCACTATAGCCACCCAAACCCTTAGTTAGCGCAATATGTTTCATTTCCATGTTTTGCAATAGTCCTGCACTAACCGGAGGTTGTCCTTGGGTGCGCTTGCATAATGCATATAGGGCTAATCGTCGTTTGGTGCCTCCTCATCATTTAAAATTGTCTAAGGGGCCGCTGCGAGTTGGCATCGGCCCCTCGTACGCCTTTCAAAGGTCCGGAGCCCCAGGGTCCCGATATATGTCAAAGATATTTTTAAAATAATAATGATTATCCAAAGTTTTCGTTTAGTTACACACCATACCACTCATATGCTTTGTCATGACTTTTTGGCAGCGATGCTTCTTTGTTATTTGTTAGTTTGCTAAGTTCTCTGTAATATTTGAGATTTTTAATGCGTTTGCCGCGTTCGCCCTTATAGCGGTGCTATTCTGTAAAAAGTTCACCGTGAAAACTTAGGTGAGCTTAAAGTGAGCTGTCATTGCACCTGATGCTAGGGATTGCCACTATTGAGAGAACACACTCAAGCTTAATTCACCAATGTTTTCACGGTGAGATTTTTACAGAATACGAGTAGTACCACTATTGGGGTGAACGTGACAAACGCGTTTAAAAATCGCAAGTACTTCGGAGACCTTAGTAGTGGCAGTGTAACAAAATAACAAAGAAGCATCGCTGACAATCGAAAGCAACTGTAGTAGGGATTTTCTCGATATTATCGGTTGCCTGACAACGCGCCTTCGTTTTATTCCGTTTGAAAGTAAGAAAACATCTCCGAGATTGATACTGTGTAGGTATGTAAACTTACTATGAAAAGACATGTTTGCAGGAGTAATGATCTGACTTAAGCTTAAGGGATTTTTTTATAAGTGACGTACTTTGTGTTATCTTTTACAAGTTACGTGAAGGCAATATAAAGTAAAATATCTTATATTCGTAATATGGTTGACCATCCCGTAAACTCCCGCGGGAGCTCAAAATCTAAATATAAATATTTCCGTATTATTCCTTAGCTGTTACTCGTAGATTTCACGGAATTTTCCATACTTTCGCACTGTTTGTTTAGAGGTGTTATAGGAATGTTTATTATTTGGTATAAATTCGGCATTTTTTGACTTTACGCTTACATTACGTTTTATTTTCCTTATTACGGGTCCCCCGTGGCTAAGTAACAATAGCCGCACGGGTCGATCGATCAGGTTAAGCTAGTCTTGCCGTGGTCGATCCGTGGATGGGTGACCATATTTACATACCGAGACTCCTCCGTGCCTCGGTAAGCACGTTAAGCCGTTGGTCCCTGCTGTCATTCTTGGATCTACGGGTTGTCAGAAGCCCGAAAGTCTGACAACCACTCTTACCAAATGGTATCGTATTACCCAGATACTGGGTTGTGGAGGTCAGATAAGCAGTCGCTCAATGTTAAATACTGGTATTCAGCTGCATCTGGCTAGACGGGAAGCCGACCCGATCATAGTTGGGAAAAGGCTAGGCAGATTGATTTCAGTGCTGCGTACAGAGAATGTAATTTTACATTGAAATAATATTAACTGAAAAAAAGATAATCAATCAATCTGCCTAGCCTTTTCCCAACTTTGTTGGGGTCGGCGTCCAGTCTAACCGGTTGCAGCTGAATACCAGTATTTTACATGGAAGGACTGCCTATCTGACTTCCACAAACCAGTTACTGGGTAATACGATACCCCTTGGTAAGACTCTTGGTCAGACTTTCGGGCTTCTGACGATCCGTAACGACTGTCAAAGATCCACGAATGACAGCCGGGACCAACGTTTTAACCTGCTTTCCGAGGCACTGAGGAGTCTCGGTATGAACATATGGTCACCCATCCACAGACCAACCCCGGCAAACGTAGCTTAACCTGATGGATCGACCTGTGCGGCTGTTATTACTTAGAAAAAAGATAATAAAAATGGAAATTTGTCTGACAAAATATCAGGAGCTGAATGCACCCTGTTTGTTTGCCGAGGGTTGTCCCTTAACCTACATTACCTACAGTACAGTTTATTACAATAGACACTTTATACGGTCGCAAATTATGTGTCCATCCTCACATAACAAAAAAGAAAACAATACAATTATCGACACACATTCCACATTCAAAGGACAGTAATGTACATGACAGGAACTCGGCCCTGTATCGTGAAACACAAACCGGGAGTGAAATCGAAACGAACAGATTTCTGAGAATTGATGAAGTAAATGGGTTACCGAGGGGACTATAATGGAAAGGACATAAAGCTTGGAAAATGTAGCTTTATGTACAGTCAAATAATGAGGTAAGCAGGTAGGTATGCAGGCAGTTAATATGACACTACTTTTAAACAGTGTGTCTTAAGCGTGAAAAGTTATTATGCTCATAATTAAAAGTTTAGGCATTTCACTGTAGCAGCCTGGAGCCTGGATTAATGCCCAGTTGATGGCAATAGGCGGAATTAATACTGGATGGATGAAATGGCGGCAGGTCACGGGAACAATCTGCGACTCCCGCACTCCCCTTAAACTCAAGGGGAAGATTTATAAAACAATGGTTAGACCTGCTGTCTTGTATGGATCAGAATGTTGGGCCATAAAAAGAATGAATGAAAGGCAATTGCATGCAGCCAAGATGAGAATGCTAAGAGGGATGTGTGATATTACGCGAATGGATAGAATAAGAAATGAGTATGTAAGAGGAAATGTGAAAGTGACACCGGTGACTGAAAAGTTGTGTGGAAATCGCTTGTCATGGTATGGGCATGTGATGCGGAGGAATGAGGAAAATGTTGTTAGGAAAGTGTTGAGTATGAACGTGGAGGGCTATACGAGTAAGGGAAGACCAAAGAAACGATGGATGGACTGTGTGAAAGATGATATGGCCAGAAAGGAATGACTACCGAGATGACGACTAATAGAGAAGTATTTAATAATAATAATATTAAATAAAATAATATATTTAATAAAAATGTTTTCAAAAATTATACATTTAGCCAGTTATTAGTAAATTTCCAATACAATAAATTAAAGAGCCTAATAATAAACTAATGCTTAAATATATGTTTAGTTACAGGTGCAAGTAAAGATAGTTTGGAATTAGAATGTTAGGTAGCGACCCACCCGACCTAGGTTTATTCAAACCTGTGTTTCAGGCCATGCATCGCTTTACATTTCAATTACATCGGGACATTAAAATTTTAAGTAGAACTGATATAAAAAAAAAAATCTTTTAACAACTATGAGAAGAAGCATAATTGGTACATTAATACCTAAAACTAGTAAATACTTACGAGGGAATAAATTATCCTTATGACAAAATTTCTAGTAGATTTTCTGTGTCTGTGTAATTGAGTATCGATAAATATTCTGATAACATCATACTACATTTTTTTTAAACTTTCCCTATAGAGGTTTAGTACCTTGTTGAGTCTATTATACAAAAAAGGTCCTAAAAATACATAAAATCGATTAGCAAACGCATGTTTAGTTTGAGGCTTTATGCAAACGAAGTCCTTCCTTCGCTTGTCAGACGGTACTGGGTCAAAAGGTAGTGCAGCGTGCTGGTGTAGTATTATGCTCACAACGAATAATTGTCGCACTGTTAGTACATTACATGCTATGTAGAGCTGGTGCGTAGGAAATCTGAAAGGGCGAGAGGTAGCAACCTTCAGAATTGCTCTTTGCGCGCGCTCTAAAGGGAGTAAAATGGTTTTTGCAGCACCACCCCAAGAAGTTATGCAATAGGTAAGAATGGATTGACACAAAGCTAAATAAACCTGTTTAATTATAGTCGGCTACATTCCGTAAAATTTTAAAAACATATATTATTTTGCGCACATAGTAAATCGATATGTTTACGGAAATATAGATTTGAGTCAATAGTGACACCTAGATATTTCAAATGGTCAGCTTTAGTTAAACTGGGGCAAGAACATGCACTGTCAGCATACGTGCTACAATTATGTGCGTAAATGTTTAGATTAGTAAGCGGTATGTTAGTATTTCTCATTGTAAATAAAATGTATTGGGTTTTATCTGCATTTAATGTTAGGAGATTATTATGGAGCCTATCAGACACGATGTTAAAACCGATCTAAGCATTTTCATAGACGTCAACTCTTGACTTTGCTGAGAACAATAGAGCGGTGTCATCCGCATAAGACATTATGATTCCATTTTGGAGAGCCAGGCTGCACAGTTCATTTATATAGATTAAAAATAACGTTGGGCCCAAAATGCTGCCTTGTGGAATTCCAAAACAACTATTTTTAAGTTCAGAACTTGTGTACGAACCTATTTTCACACATTAATGACAATCGCTGAGATAATCAGAAATAAGTAGAAGTTGTGCTCCTCTTATCCCAATTGTTTCTAGCTTGCGTAAAAGTAAAGTACAAGAAATCGTGTCGAAGGCCTTGGCAAGATCTAGAAAAATCCCAATTGTGTGCATACCATTATCCAAGTTGGTAGTAATATAATTAGTTAATTTGTGTACTGCTTGGTTAGTTGATCTTTTGGGCCTAAAACCAAATTTACTACCTGAAAGTAGTCTGTTTTCTTCCAGATATTTTATCAATCTACTATTCAAGATTTTTTCTAAAAATTTTGAGAGGCCTGTTAAAACTGAAATGGGTCTGTAGTTATTAACACAGGTTTTGCCTCCAGACTTGAATCCAGGTGTGACCACAGCTTTTTTAAGCAGCTTAGGGTATATTCCTTTAGATAAACATAGTTGAAAAATGTGGGTTAGCGTAGGTGCAAGTAGGTATTTAAACCCTTATAAGTATATTATTAGGTATGTCATCCCACCCAGTAGCACAAACAACTTTTAACCCGTTTATAATTCTGAGTACTTTGTCAACGTCGGTATCTAATAAAACAAAAGAATTTATTTTAGAGAATGTCGTAGTTGGGTTTTGAGAGGAAAAATTACTAGAATGTAAAGATTTTTCAGCCAAGTTTTTACCAACGTTAGCAAAATACTTGTTTATTTTATTAATCGCATCGGATGGGTTTATCTCTGTTGATAGTAAATCTAGTGGAGGTTCCGGACTTTTCGATCTAAATGAATTAGTTTTTATAAATTTCCAGACCAGTTTACTATTTTTCCCCGCATTTTATAATTCATTTTTATCATATTGATTTTTTAGTTTTTTCAAAAGATTATTACAGAAGTTTCGATACCTTTTATAAGTAACAGAAAGTACTTTGTTATCAGGTGCGAGTTTCAATTTTAGGTGAAGTTTATCTCTATGTCTTATACAACGAATGGAAGAAAAACGTATGGAACGAAAAAACGTATGGAAGAAAAAGACATGTTGCGCCGACCCCAAATAAATTGGGACAAGGGCAGGAGAATGATGAGGATGGCAATAGGCGACAGCTGCGAAGTGCGCACATACCCTTGTATGTATGACTGGTAATTAGTGATCGATACTTAAACACATGATTGTACTCAGGATAACAAACAAGTTTTACTATGGAACCAAACCTGTAATCGCGAAAAAAAATCTGCTGTCTCGTACATTCATGTTCGCATAATTCGTCAAAATGTCAATGTCGTCAATGTGTTCAGCAAATTTTTTTTCGCGATTTCAGGTTTGGTCCCATAATAAAATTGTTTGTAATGATGAGTACAATGACCCCTTAAGATATGAATAGATAATATAATAATAATCAGCTTCATCAGTCCCTCAGTTCCCTCAACCTGCCACCTAACACCTACCACCTGCTGCAGAAGGTAGTGATTCTTAATACAGGGTCCGCCAGATAACTTTTTTTTTTGAAAATGCTATAAAAAAAAACTACTGAATATTTTCTCAAATTTCTTTTTTTATTTGAAAGTACAATCCTTCCGGTTAATAATGAAAAATAATTTCATTCAAATGGCTGCCTCGGCTGGCCATGGAGTAGCCTACACGATCGGTCCAATTTTTAAGCACATTATCGATTGTGTGCAGCTGTATTTCACCAATGGCTTTACGAATATTGTCCTTTAAAGCGTCAATTGTCTCTGGCTTGTCGGCGTAACACTTATCTTTGACGGCACCCCACAAATAATAGTCCAACGGTGTCAAATCGCAGCTCCGAGGTGGCCAAACGACATCAGCTCTGCGGCTGATAATGCGATCTTCAAAAACAGGGCGCAAAACATCGAGTGTAGCTTCGGCTGTGTGGCATGTAGCGCCGTCCTGTTGAAACCAAATGTTGCCAATATCCTCCTCTTCAATTTTTGTGAACAAAAATTCATTCAACATGGCCCGATAACGATCGCCATTGACTGTAACGGCCACTCCTTGCTCATTTTCGAAAAAAAATGGCCCAATTATGCCTCTGGACCAAAATCCGCACCAAACAGCGACTCGTTTTGGGTGCGTCGGCTTTTCAATGTATTCGTGCGGGTTTTCTGTGCCCCAAATGCGACAATTTTGCTTGTTTACATACCCGCCAAGATCAAAATGAGCTTCATCTGAAAAGATATTTTTTTTGGCAAAATCGGCATCTTCTGTAAGTCGATCGCAGGCCCACTTAGCGAAGCGAAAACGCATTGGATGGTCAGTTGGCTTCAACTCCTGAACCAATTGGACTTTGTATGGCGTCATACCAAGGTCTTTATGCAAAATTCGTCTCAAAGATGTCTCCGAAATGTTCAATTGTTGAGAACGACGGTGAATTGATGTTGATGGCGCTTCACGCACACTTTCTGCCACAGCAGCAATATTCTCGGGTGTACGCACTATTTTTGGCTTTTCACGCTTTGGTTTATCGATAAGGATGCCAGTTTCTTTAACTTTTCACGAGATAACGAACATACGGAGCTGACGGTGCTTCTCTTCTTCCAAAATCCGTACGCAATTTTCGCACACATTCTGCAACCATGATTTTCAAAGTAATGTCGCAATATTTCCCAGCGTTGTTCAAGCGTATACACAACCATATTCGTTCAGCGGAAGGATAAAACTAATTATCTGTCAAATCAGACATGAGCTAAGTGTTACCATTCACGAAATAAGCACTAGGTGGAAAAAAAAAACGTTAGATGGCGGACCCGTTACATGTAGACTAGTAAGAAAATTCCTCCAGTGTGAGTCGGAAAAATAATAATAATAATAATAACCTAGGACATTTATCACACACGGTCATCTGATCCCAAACTAAGCAGAGCTTGTACTATGGAAACCAGGTAACTGATATACTACATACACTACTTTTTTTTTGTAAATACATACTTGTATAGATAATTACACCCAGACACACCTTATATTTTAGAATAGAATAGAATTTTTATTTTATTTTCTTCTTGTTTATTGTATTACTAGCTTTTGCCCGATGTCAGAAATTATTCCACGGGAAAGTACTACCGGGATCACAAGTACTTTATGTGTTAATCCAGCTTATAAACTTACTATCTGTGCGCCAAATTTCAGCCAAATCCATTCAGTCGTTTTTGCGCCAATCCGGAACACACATCCAGACAAACAAACGGACAAATATTCTTCGTTACTATTTTATTACAATATGTACCTATAGATTTTTATTATATTTTCTTCTTGGTTATTCTTTAGCTGGAAAGGTAAAAAACAAGCACCAAAGTATACACGTCTCATTGAAGAAATCAATGGAAAACTCAACATAATTGGTTGAACCCCTATTACATCGGATTTAAACATAACTGGCGAGATGTGGTTGCACTTAGAGAAATATAGGTGTGATGTTATTTTTATGTAAAATAATAATATTGGCCGTGTAATAATAGGAAAGATACCTAAATATTTTTGCTGCTACACAGTGGTTATCACATTAATTAAAATCACGTAATCAGTATATGATTCTAGACCACCCTTTTTTTGGGTAGGAAATCAACTTCTCTCGCTCTGGGCGGAGCGGGAAGGCGTGTCAGACTTTTCAATTAATGTGATCACACTAATCGAGACTGTATAGCAATCTCTTTGTTCGACTGTGTAAGTACATCTTTGTCACAGTACCTGCAATTTTATTGGACCGTTGGACCGTGTTATGCAGAAGGCAGCCATGTCAGGAAAAGTACAAACAGAGTTATAAGCATTTTCCTGTCGATGGTTGCATTATGGATACATGGACATGGCTGCATTTGCCGGCTCATATCTCCGTGATAAATAAAGATATCGACATGGCTGGTTTTGCCAAAAAGATTGTTTGTCGAAATTAATATGGCTGTGTTTATAACTAATTTTTGGGAAAAAGTGCCATATGGCTGCTTTCTGCATAACTAGGTCAAGTTGAGCTCGCCTTATTAAAAGCCGCTCAGAGAGCTATGCTCGGAGTTTCTATGAACGTTCAGAACGTCGCTGAAATATTCGGTAGGCTTTGTGGTATTGCCGTCTTAGCCGGCTGTCAAAGAATTGAAATAAGGGACAATAATTATACTAAACAATTTTATTAAATAAATATTTTATCCTTATTTCTTCATATTTTACATATTATAATTATGTATTGTGGAAGCTATCCTACTAAATAATAGACGGTAGAGAAGAGCATTATACGGTTTATATATAAAAGAAATCAATACAAAATCTTCGGAAAATTCGCGCACTTCTAATATCTACACCGCCTAACTCGCTAGGAGTCAAGCCGAACTGCGGCCTAAAACAAAAACACGAACTACCTTTCTTATTTTTTTAAAAAAGGCAGTTCTATATCTGCGTGAGCGATTGAATGTCAGCCAGTACATATATAAGGTTGCCCATTGAATGGAACTACACTTTACAGTATCTGGGGGCACCAAAGTGCCCCCGCCAAGTCGAGCAAAATAAAGGCACGGCCGTGCCATCCTTTTCTCGAAGCCATTCGGGCCATTTCCGACCCCCTCGCCCCCCAGTAACTTCGTTGTGGAGAAAACTAGAAGGCTAAATTTTTCAGTGTCCTAGAGGCAATGATATTATACACAAGATGTGTTACGTTCATAGTAACCAACGTTTAAAATCTGGTCGTGCTCAATGTCCCAAAAAAAAGAGGGTCTTTTACTATTATTATGCCTTGCTTGACACGGACTAAAGACAATGTGCCCCAATTGGCTCATTTTAATATAATATCATTGCCAAGAGGGCATACATCTATAGATATATTTTCAAATTACGTTAAGAGGATTGTGAAGCTGTAAATTTTCATACAAAAAGAGATAACGTTTTTCTCCCTGTAAACTTAATCTAATTTTCAAAAGTTTTAGAAATAATGTGGGTATAATGAAAAACTAGGTCCGTACGTTTTTATTATAAAGAAATATTGCATACGATATACGTTATTAGCATCTAAATATCTATATTTTTGACATAAAACATCATCGAGCATTTTTATTTTTTTAAATTAAATTAAATTGAATTACTAAAAACGAAAAACGTACAGACCTAGATTAAAGTGTACTGAATGTAATGAGACCAAAATTGTCTCATTTTGTAAAGGTTTAGGGGAGTAAAAACGTTATCGCCCGAAACAATATTTATGTAAATAATTGTATGAAATAGGTAATTGCCTCCAGAAATCGCGCCGCGTATCGGCACTTCACAATCCTCTTAAAGGAGATGGCTAAATGACTGCCCCAAGCATGCCTCTGACATTATCTCGTGATATTTAAGTATTCATTCATTAAATACTTAGTGTTTAATAATTACCTAGAACTTTCGTGAACTGTGAAACATAAAAAAGTATCTTAATTGCTTTTTAAGCTTTATTTGTTTGACATGACAAGGTCAAGGGGAAATAATACAGTACTGCAAGCTAGGGAGGGTGTCATATCGCTTTTCCAGAATGTCAAATCGAAACTGTACTTATTTCGATTTTGGATAACAGGTATCTTAACGATTTATTTTCGGAAAATACGAAGTGGCAATCAGAGTTTTGGCGGGAATCGATGGCGTTCAATTCAGTGTCCTGTTTAGTTGCTTGTTATTGTGTTTTCGATTCGGAAAATGGGGTTGTTTTTAAAGTAACAATCGACTCTTAATCAATTCCACTTTATTCTAACCAAAATCAAATAAATATAAACGAAAGCTTCGGAATGTGCTTTTTCGTTTAATCTTACTACCTATTTTGTGTCCTAAAATATTCACTGAATAGTGGTCGACAAAAACTAATACCATTTTTATTTCTTTCAACCCTTTTGATTATTTCATCGATTCTGTTACACTTGAAGTTCAATCTCAACTCTATGAAAAAAAAAAAAAACAACCGTCAGTCAGACGTCTTTGATCGCTCTCGCTCTGCCATTGCTTGTTTTTTTTTGAATGTTCATTTTCACCTACCGTCATCTCGCTACTCGATACTGACTTGACTTGCTATCAATTCATCATGCGATGCATAAACTGCGTTGTAGCCACGCAAAGACTTCATTGCCTGCTGTTCTACTCACTATCCTAGCACGATGGTTAACAATTGAGGTAGGTATCAGGTTAAACAAGCCCGCAGGCTCATTAGGTATCTTGCCTAAGAAAAATTTTCGCAATAATTGATATTCAATCGCAAATCGGTATTATGTATCAGCGATACGTCATCGCAAAAAAAATTATTGCGCAAATTTTGCTATCGCTACGTTTCTGCAAAATACGTACCTAATAAGCCTGCCGGTCATACTACGGAAAGCATATAAGAGCAAATGCTGTTTATGACATCGAAGTAATAATAATAATAACCCCACCGCTGTATCTCTACGTTGACGTCGGGGTGGGGCTTGCGCGCTCCGAACTTTTGGTCTGTGCCGGTAGAATTTACTTTGCCGGAACGGGTCTAAGATGAGGTGCCAGACCAAGAGAGGCACAGAAACCCGCAGGGCAGCATGTGGCGAGCTGTTGGGTAGTAGCGACCCCACGGACCCTATCTCCCGGGAGAAATCTTGTCCTCATCTCTGGCTTGCCTTTATTGGCCGGCAGGAGTGAACACTGACGAGGAACAGAACTCCCACCTCTTTCTTGCCTTTATTGGCCGGTTTGAGTGGAAATTGGCAAGAACAAACGGGCCCGGAGGAAGGAAGTATTCCAGTAAGGTGCTGGTAGGGATCTTGACCGTATTTCCGGGATTGTCCTAATAGCCGGGGAATACCTTTCCACTCCTCAAGCACCTCAGGAAGTATTGCCCCCTTGTTACTACGTCACTATGTGCTAGCGGCCGTTTCCGGGGGCCCATTATTGAGTGCGCAAGTCAGCCCCTGCCATTTTATCCGTGTATAATATTTTATATATTATACACGGATAAAATGGAGAACTATGTTCCCTGCCTGACCAATGATAACATTGGTCAGGCAGGGGATGATAACAATGATAACATTGATAGTTCTTTCATAGTTCAAATTACCCAATCCACTTTAGCCACCCAAACCCATAGCCCAATATGTTTCGTTTCCACGTACAACAATAGTCCTGCACCAACCGGGGGGTGTCCATATAGGGATAATCGTCGGTTGGTGCCTCCTCATCATTTAAAATTGTCTAAGGAGCCTCTGCGAGTTGGCTTCGGCCTCTTGTCCGCCTTCCAAAGGTCTGGGACCCCAGGGCCCCAAGATATGTCAAAAAATAATAATAATATGATAATAATGATGTTTATTTCCAATAATTTGTTAACAAAGGTTACATACAAGTACAGTAATATGATACAACATAATGTACATAAAGTAGCTCCTGGCTCCCAAACTGGGTTTACAGCCTGTGACTTGGGGACCAGTGATTTCATCAGGGTTCAAAATCTGTTTACACCAGTAACATAACAATATAATGATTACTTATGTGTATAAAAAGAAGAAAAAGAAATTAATAATAATAATTGTAAGAGTTTGAGTGGGTCGTGGTAAGCGTAGTATGTGGTGTATGTGTGAGTAAATATGAAATTGTGGAGTATGTATGTGTGTGATATAAATACTTGAAATGAGGGGAGGCCAGTCTTAGGCATGTGGGAAGAACAATTTTTCGGTCTCGTCATACGAATTCTCAATCAGCCCTTTTTTAACTGTGTTTTTGCATTGGTGATAATTTAAACTATGAATAAGGAGAAACTTATTGATTTTATTATGTAAAAAATAGCTGTGATGGAAGGTGGATTGGTATTGCATATTTTTTTATATTTTTCTGTTTCACTCCAATCCTTGCCATGAAAAAGTAGGGCTGTATCATCAGCGTAGGTAAATATGGAGCAGTTTGTTAAAGGAACTGAACACAGATCGTTAATGTAAGTAGATGAGACATAGGTAAGTCTGGGCGTAAAATGCTTCCTTGTGGGATGCCATATTCTATTCTAGCTTTATAGGGATAAAGCTAGAATAGAATAATATTACCTCATCCAATTGAACATGTTGGAAACGATTCTCCAGATAACTAGAAAAAATGTCAAGTCCAGGACCACGAATTCCCAAGCGTTCCAGATTTGACAGAAGTATCAGAAGCTTTTGAAATATCTAGAAATATACCATAACACCGCTGCTTCTTATCTATGAGTTATTATTATATTTTTTATAAAAATCATGATGTTATTATTATTTTTTTAATATTCTTTTGTTTTTATCTTTAGTTTAGTTTGTGATTTTCCTGTGTGAGTCCCAATAAACACTTTTTTTATTTTTTTAACGAGCAAATAGACGGTCCATCCAAATGGACTGAAAATCAGGTGCTATTAGGTATTTACTCAGGCAGCAGTAATATGGCATTTTTGCTGAACCACGCTTTTTTGGCGCAGCCATGAGGCACACATTCCTGTTTTTTTTTTAAACGGAATACACTTTTTTTGTTTTATTTTGCAGCATATGTTGTATTGTGTACCTTTTAGTCTATGCTAAATAAATGCATATTTTTTCTTTTTTTCTTCACTCTAGCAAGTCACGCGATAAAAATGGGAACTCACTTATATTTAAAATAGTTTTAAATAGATGTTTAAAGTTTAGGTGAGTTTATGGTTGCTATGAGCACTGCTCTATTTATCATAGATTCGCTTTTAGTTAAGAAATTTTATCTCATGAACTCACTACAATTATGTATTGTGTATTTAATAACTAAGTTATTATTAAGGACATTTTTAATACAGATGTGAGTGAAAACGTCAAGTTGGGACGCGCAGTGGAACGAGTGTTTGGGAGAGGTAGAACGTAGGCCTTTCCGAGAAAAAAAGTCTAATTTTGAAAAACGAATAATGCCACCGTATTTAGTTATCAAATGCATTTTTAAAAAATCAGCTGCTCCCTATATTTGTTTGCATAACTCGTCAAAATGTAAGGAACAGCTGATTTTTTCTCGCGTACTCAGGTTTGGTCCCATAGTAAAAGTTGTTTGTTATCATGAGTACAATTAAGTGTTTAAGTATCGGTCACTATAACCAATCACCCTATATATCAGAAAGTGTAGGTTTGGCGCACCATGTGTCTTAGCACTAAATACTACTATTCGTATGTGTATTATGATAGTAAAGACCACAACTTAAAACAGGACTAGATTCAGGAGGCAGATAGCTCAATTCAGAAAAAACACATCACCTTATATGTATTGATATATAGAAGACGCACGTATGGCGTACCATGTGTCTTAACAGTAAGTGTAGCTATAACTATGCGCTTTATGGTAGTAAAGACCACAACTTCACCACACAGAATCAGGCGGCAGAGAGCTCAATACAGTCATTTTCATAGTAAAATTTCACATTTTCTGAATTAATTCCCGAAATATGAGAGATAGAAAGAAATTTTGCAGAACTAATTTTGAAGGCATTTCATAGTACATACGATGGTATTATTTGTTTTTCAAAATTAGAATATTTTTTTCTCGGAAATGCTCATGACCAACCTCTCCCATACATTCGTTCCACTGTGGACGTCCTAAAGAATATACTATTATACTGTCCTTGTTGGTGATGTTCTTCAGAAAGGTCTGGTGCATAGTACTCGCAACCGGTGTGCATTATGAACAGGTGACATGTATAAATGTAAACGAAACAAAAGGAGTGTGTAAGGTGTGTAAGGACGCCACGTGGCGTTCTGTACGTAGTTTCCACCTACCCCCAAGGGAAGAAGGTGTGAGTTTATGTATGTATGTATTTATAATACGTACTACTTAAGGGGACTACAGGACCTAAAGCGCGGGCACTGTCGGACTGCATAGAAAAGAAAGGGAAGCGCGATGACACAACGCTGGTAATTTATTGCAATATGAAACAATTATCTATTTACAAAAAAATCTGTTGATTGGAATAAAAAAAAAATTGTAGAATAATCTGACAAAAAATCAGAACAATTGTATGTACGAGTATACGTATATTATTAAAGTTTTTAATCGTTAAAAGAAATTTTTAGAGGTATCTTCGTTTTTTTTTCTTTCGTATCAAATTAATATGTTTTCAACACACTATTTAAGTAGCATATAACCTAAAGATATCATACAGTTTTCTGATTTTTAACCGACTTCAAAAAGGAGGAGGTTCTCAATTCGTCTGTATGTTTTTTTTTTTGTATGTTTGTTACGCGATTACTCAAAGACGGATGAACCGATTTGAAAAATACTTTTTTTGTTTGACTTCCGAGGGGAAGAAAAGTTAATAAAATTTATATGGGACCACCCATATAAATTTTATTAACTTTTCTTGGGAAGTTTTTGAGTTAGCTTCAATAATGCGTATATTTCCTACTTATTTTATGTGGATGATGTGATGATGTTTTACTAACTTCCTATCACTGTTACAATAGTACAATTATTGTGGTCGATTATGTATTCGATTTTGTGTGGGGTAGGTTCCACAACAAAAAAGTGAAAAATAAAAACATTTTAGCAAAAAATAAAACCGACTTCCAAAACAAAACTCTACAAAGTGAAAAATAACTTTAATTTCGGAAGTCGGTGGCAAAAAACGAAAATACAAAACCAAAGGCACCGACTACCGAAATTAAACTTATTTTTCACTTTGTAGTGGATTGTTTTGGAAGTCGGTTTTATTTTTTGCTAAAAAGTTTTTTGTTTACTGCAGTAGATCATTATACTTTTAGGCATTATAAAACTTGCGTTTTTAGTAGTATCCTTAAATCAATCCTATGCATTAGCGCAGCGAATTAAAGCAGCGAATATCGTTAAAATAACATGCCGTAACAGAGCATTAAAATAATCTACTTTTCCTCCGCTACGAAAATCCGGATGTCAATCTACTCAACTTTTTCACGTCGCGTCGTCACAATGTTCATCGCGAGATAAAATAGCTTCGATATTTAAATTCTGCGACCGGACGTTAAAATCAATACAGGAACTAGGCTAGCAACAATTCAATCTCTGTAACATAGTATCAACTTTTTTTAATGCGAAAATAAATATTTCAGTCTGTCTGTTTCAAACGTTTGACTACTCGACTCAATTTTAATTATACTTATGTGCAGAGGGGTCGTGGCTAAATGATAATGATAATGCTTGCCGCGGTTGGTTCTTGGATGGGTGTCCATTCAATAACATCGTCGAGACCCCTCCGTGCCTCGGAAAGCACGATAAGCCGTTGGTCCCGGCTGTCTTTCGAAGATCTTTGACCGTTGTTATGGGAAGCCAGAAGCGCAAAAGTCTGACAATCAGTCTTACCAAGGCGTATCGTATTACCCAGTAACTGGGTTGTGGAGGTCAGATATACAGTCGCTCCATGTTAAATACTGGTAATCAGCTGCATCCTGTTAGACTGGAAGTTGACTCCAACGTGGTCGGGAAATGGCTTAATAAAAATAATTCATTTTATATAGGGTGACTGGTAATTAGTCGCCGATATTTAAAAAGAATCAGCTGTTCCCTGCATTTTGACGAGTTATGCGAACATATTTATGTTCGCATAACTCGTCAAAATGCAGGGAACAGCTGATTTTTTTCGCGATTTCTGATTTGGTCCCATAGTAAAAGGTATTTGTTATCATGAGTATAATCATGTGTTTAAAGTATCAATCACTAATTACCAGTCACCTTGTATGCAGAAGCAGATAGGTAATAGAGAATGATACATTTTGTGTGGATACGTTTAATCCCTCTGCAATAAAAACCAACGTGTTGAAGGAACTACAGAATAGAATCCACCAATTAATATTTTGTTTAACTTCCATTAAGCTCCAAAATAAAAACAGAAGAATACCTATAGGTATTCTTCTGTTTTTGTAACCAATACGTTTAAGCGAGAGATACACTCAAAAAACTTTCAACAAACAGACTCATAACAGCAGAAATAATAAAGCTCAGTTACAAAAACGAACATAGTAAAAGCAAACGAAAACATTTGACTGACCATTTAAATTGTTTCTGAACATAGCTTATCTCCGTACGAGTGCTTAGTGTAGCCTGAGCCGTTTTCCTAGAACTCCAGGGGGAATTTTCCGATAGGTAGCGGGAGAGGGTTAGTTGCCTAGCAACGACAATTGAGCTTCCTACTCCCGACCAGTAGCGATAATTATATTTCTAGTTTTATACAGGGTCAAATTAAATTAGCGAGCGAAACTCCGCAGACGTAATGGTTATCGTTATCTGCCTGGAGCAGTGGAGGGTTTGTTACAGACAATTAGCTCAACAGGGTTTGTAGTACGGTATTCACTTGGTGATAAACGAGGATTTGATTGGACTGTGATTGTAATAAAAGTGATTGGAGTACTTTTGTAGAGAAACGGTTTTATTTGGATTAAAGAGAACTATCATAGTGTTTGTAATGGGTATAACATAAGTGGGTTTGGAAACTTATTATTGTAACAATGTAATTGTCTAGGTATTTAACATTATGCTTTGATTACACGATCCAAGTACAGAGGCGAAGCAGTGCCACGCCCAGACAGACGCGACGCGACGCTGCGACGCGATTCTGGTAAAACAACTTCTATGAAGTTTTCATTGAATTTGTTATACTAGAGTCCCGTCGTAGCGCTATCGCATCGCGCCTGGCTGCGGGAGCCTTTATGCCTTAATTACATGATTATACAGGGTTATTGGTAAAACACCAACAACCTCTTAAGGGGTCATTGTACTCATCATTATGAACAACTTTTACTAGGGGACCAAACCTGAAATCGCAAAAAAAATCAGCTGTTCAGTACATTTTGATGAATTATGCGAACATAAATGTACTGAACAGCTGATTTTTTTGACATACGTAAGTCTCTACGGAGTTAAATCAAATAGCCTTTAAGAGGATTGTGAAGCTGTAAATTTTCATACAAAAAGAGATAACGTTTTTCTCCCCGTAAACATAATCTAATTTTCATAATTTTTGGAAATGTTTTAGGTATAAGGAAAAACTAGGTCCGTCCGTTTTTATTATACAGTAATATTGTATACAATATAAGTTATTAGCATCTAAATATCTATATTTTTGACATAAAAACATCCTCGAGCATTTTTATTTTTTTAAATTAAATTAAATTGAATTACTAAAAACAAAAAACGTACAAACCTAGATTAAAGTATACTAAATGTAATTGAAATCAAAGTTGTCTCATTTCGTAAGGGTTTAGGGGAGTAAAACGTTATCGCCCGAAACAATATTTATGTAATTGTATGAAATGTAGGTAATTGCCTCCAAAAATCGCGCGGTGTATCGGCACTTTACAATCCTCTTAAGTGACAAGTTCACTGTAATAATTATACACTCCTTTGCAAAAAAACGGGCACCTTACAGTCATTGGCTTTTCTATGGATAATATTAATATTTTTAGTATGTCATTTGTATAAATGACTAGAATTTCTTATTATCAATGAGAATATAGTTTTTAACACTTAAATCCTGGAATCGGTGTTTTATTCAATATAAACAGAGAGCCATGTTAAAATGGACACTTTTATGGGTATAATCAAATTAAGACTTCGAGTATTTTTTATGGTATTTTAATAAAAAAAGACATTAAAAAAATAATAATAACGAGTATGACATCCCCTTGCAGAGATCGGCATAAAAGCGTCTTGGCATGCTTTCCACCAGGCTTTTGATGGTGTCTGTGGAATGTGTTCCCACTCAGCCGAGATCACACGTTTAAGCCCCCTCATGTTTTGTGGAAGTGGTTGGACAGATCGTACTCGCCTTTTTAGGAGGTCCCAGACGTGCTTAATGGGGTAAGGTCGGGGCTCCGCGCTGGCCAATCGAAACGACGAATACCGACCTCTTGCATAAGCATCTACGTCGCCAGAACGGTGGGCCCGAGCATTATCGTCCATTTAAATGGTATCTTCAGCAATTACAGTCACTGCGGGTTGTGCATGTTGACAAAGGATTTCTGTTATGTGCCTTTGCGCATTTAGTGAGCCATTTTCAATGAAGGATACAATATGATACGATAGCTGGAAGTTACGCCCGCCCAAAACATATAACGGACCCGCCACCATAAGGGGTGATTTCTCCAAAACACACATCGGCATAGCGTTCTCCTGGTCTTCGCAACACTCGCCGACAGCGGTGCTCACCATTCAGACAAATTCGAGCCCCATCGGAGAAGAGTACGTTAATCCAGTTACCTAGTGTCCAAGATGGGCAATTTATAGCGAACCTCAATCGAGCAATCGGTGCGCACGGAGTAACTTAGGAGCCCGCGCTGGTAGTCGACTGCGTATATCAGCCTCTAAAAGCCTCCTCCTCACGTAGGCCAATTTTCCATAGGCTAATTTGTGCTGCTCGTACCTCTACAAGGTTTCTTTTGAGGACGCATTTGCGGTTCCTCAGCATCTGAGTCACTAAAAAGCGGTCGTCTCGTGGTTGTGTGCAACGTTTTTCCCAGAACCTTGCCTTTTCTGAACGGAACCGGTCTCTTGGTATCGAGTCCAGGTTCTTTGGCATGTTGAACGACTCACGTTTAACCGCTGTAACACATAACATTGGCCACACCCCTCTTCCAGCAGCGCTATAATTTTACTAGGTCTTATTGCTTTTTCTGCCATTACAATCAATACAAATATATCTGTTTTAACATACATACATAAATTATTCTACTAAAAATAACGAGAACCGTAAAAAGTCACAAACTGAAAACGGATTATTATTTTTAAAAACAAAAGTTTCTAATTTGGAATTAACTTTTGTCATAGTAATATAGTTTGGCTATTAAAACCTCTTTAGGACTAAATAATTACCAATAATGTAGAAAAATCAAAACCGACCCGTTTTTTTGCAAGGAGTGTATATTAAGACTAAGTTTATGTACAGACGCCAGCACATCAAGCTACTACAATGTGTCAGATTTCTTTAATAGATTTTCGACTTTATTGCTAAAGCATTAGGTTCAAGGTTGATTGGAAAAATCTGACAGTTTCGGGTAGGTTGACCTGCTGGCGTCTGTACATGTTTTTGTGAATTAGTCATTGCAGTGCCATCTGTTTTCCGAAATCAAACCAATCCGGAGAAAATCTAACTTAGAGCGATTTTGATTTTTATGGTTAAAATAATTTTAACCATAAAAATCAAAATCGCTCTAAGTAAATACATATTTTTATATTGCCGCGAATCATATTTTGATCAAGATACAACTTTACACTAACCTGCAAATTGCAAAAAACGCAAGAAAATTTGAATTTTGTTTTTTAACCTTATATTAAATGTAAAACATGTTGTAAGATCAATAGAAAATAACTGAAATGTTAAGAACATAAATGAGTATTAACTTTGGTTAACATTGACTTAAGAACTAGGATTATAAAATAATAATAAAAATATAATAAGAGTATTATGTAATTAACTTAATTCCATTATATTTGGTATCGTTACAGATCTTAGGATTGCACTTGCAACTATACATTTTAATTAAACATGAGAGATACATATTCTTAGTTTCACTAGGTATTATTATGAAAATGTAGGCGTATGAAACAAAATAACTTTAAGTATTTAATACCTAAAAGCGTTTCAAAATTTCTGTTATAATAATACTGAATAATTAGGTTTCACAAAACAGCGCTTTCGGTATACCTTTTCTTTCTACGGCTAGGATTTTCAAAAGAGTTGGTACAGTTGATGCAAGTGTGCAAAGTTTGTCATTGCACTCGAAGTAGGATTGCTCGAAGCTAAATGAAGCCGAGAGCGCAATGACAAAAATGCTTACGCGTATCAATCGACGAACACATAATTACGTATTCACAATTAGGTACAAAAAGGCATGAAAGTTCTTTATCTGTTCAGTTCTTTATTTGTAAGTTATCTGGCATACTTTCCTGCACTAGTGTGGGAATGGAAAGTAAAAAGCACGGGTGTTCAATACACCGCAATGTGAACCAAAAAACGGTGCCAGTAAGAACCACTTTTCGAGCAAGTGTGTTGAAAAAGGACTTTCTGAACGCCTGATTCTATAAATAATTCTAAGTTACTACAATTAATTGTACTAATAAATAATTATCTATTTATATTGTAACCATACGTATTTCAACTATTTAGTAGGACTTTTATATCTTATATCACAACCTCTATATGCAAACTCTTGGAGCAGCTTGTTAATTTCCTCTTCAGTCATAGATTCAGACCAACCATCTTTGTTCACTAAAACATTTCGTATTGCTTTGTGAAACTCGTGGGCTGCCATCTTGGTCGGCTTCGGCAAGACTTGACCTTTTCGTACGTCACTGTCGGGCTCTGGAATCATTCTGGAATCAAAGAGAGGGAATTATTTTAGTACCTGTGTTCAGGAAGGTTTCATATTTAGATTCAATAATGTATGTTAATTCAATATACGTCGTACGTTGGAATAATATTATAGAATAATATTATTGTGCAATAGTGGAACAACATAGGTTAAAAAATATATAGTACCTACGTGAAGTGTAGTGTTATTCTCTAAACTTTTCTTTGAAATTCTAGAATGTAGCCTCTAAGAATAAAGAGACGCTCGGACGCGTCTCTTTAGAAATGCCGTAAGGTTACACTAGGTTTTGATATCAATATCATTTTTGGTCTTAGGTACACCAAAGCGAGCTGGGGCTTGTTTATTTGCCATTTCATTGAAGTAAGCCAAAACTACGTTCTCCGAAAATGACTGGAAATTTTTGCTCTTTTTCAACTGTATGAAAGTTTCATAGTCCACCAGGTATTTCTGTATTGCTCTACTTCCCTACGTGAAGTCGACATTTAAACAGCCCTTATAGGGTTATTGGTAAAACACTAACAACATCTTAAGGGGTTATTGTACAGACGCCAGCAGGTAAAGCTACCCGAAACTGTCAAACTTTCCTAATCAACCTTGAACCTAATGCTTTAGCGATAAAGTTGAAAATCTATTAAAGAAATTTGACAGATTGTAGTAGCTTGATGTGCTGGCGTCGGTACTCATCATTATGAACAATAAAGTATTGTCACCAACCGACGTTGAAAAGTTTTTAAACGAAGCTCTGGATAGTCAGGTACTATCCAGAGCTTCGTTTAAAAACAACAAAGGTCAGTTGAACTTTATAAATCTAATAATAATAGAATAATATTATTGTGCAATAGTGGAACAACACAGGTTAAAAAATATATAGTACGTGAAGTGTAGTGTTATTCTTTAAACTTTTCTTTGAAATTTAGAATGTAGCCTCTAAGAATAGAGAGACGCTCGGACGCGTCTCTTTAGAAATGGTTAAATTAAATGCATCATCTCTATAAATACGTAATTGTAGTATATGTTCTTAGAACTAAGTATTTGATCGCTTTGCAGGTTGCGTTAATATTCGGTGTTATTAGTGCGTGTAGACGTCAAAAGCTTAATGATATTACAACAAAGGATGTAGAAACCCACGGTGAAATGCTTCTCGTAAAAATTATCAATACTAAAAACAAGATGCCCGTTTTATGAAATAGTAAAGAAATATTAAGCTCTCCGTTCAACAAATGCAAAAAATTACCGCTGTTTCCAGACCTTTCAAAAAGGTAAATGGCTCAACCCATTGGTATCAACAAGCAATGCCAAGAGAAATTGCAAAGGCCGATTCTTACACTGGGCACAGTTTTAGGAGAACTTCGGCTACACTGCTGGCTGATTCGGAAGCCGATAATTAACTTTAAAGTATCATGGCGGATGGCGATCTGACGCAGTCGCTGATCATATGTCGAAGATTCTATTCATAACAAGACAAACTTTAGTGCTAAAATAACACGTGCAATTAATTTGGAGCCTCAGACGAAGAAGTTTTACCCTGAGCCGCGACAATCTACGAGTACTTCTCGTGACACTGGTTATTTAGTACCTCCTGCTCACACTAATGAGCCATTATATTACAACGTTCATCCAACTCCAATGAATATATTTCAGCAACGCCGCCATTTACGCAAGAAAATGAAAAAACCGAAATTATTAACAATACCAATACCACATACCAATATCAATAGCACAAACCGTAGAAATGCCAAAAAAAGCTGTTCGGTATCATTTCGCGAATTGTACTTTCTCTAAATGTTAATTGAAAGTTAATAACAATACAAGTCTGCATTTTTCCTCACAAGTGTGTTGAAAAACGTCGTATGAAATGCGTGTGCAATGATCTTTCATTACACACTTGTATCATAATGTACAGTCACGATCACGAACCGGGATTGTTGAGCCACTAGCTTATCATCTTAACTTGGTTGTGTTACACGAATGCTGCCCATTTTTCGTTATTGAAATGGCACATGTCAAATTTCACGGGCGGCATTCGTGTAACACAACCAAGTTAAAATGATAAAAGCTAGTGGCTTAACAATCCCGGTTCGTGACTGTACGATAAAGCCTTCAGTGCAGATACACTACTTTATACCTCAATCGATAGAAAACTTCTAGTACGCGGTACCTCTTAGTTTAATGCAATTACAGTTGATTCCACTCTCAGGAAAGGTAACTACAAAGAACCAATTCTAGATAAGCAATTATCTTGTTCATCTAGGAGATACAAATACTGGGAAGGTAGCCTTTTGTGAAGCCTTAGTTAATAAGTGATGTTGTTTAGTAATAAGCTTTGAAAAGCAATGATTATTGTTTCTATTTCGCTACACTATATAATGTTATTTTAGTTTCTTGGGAGATCGATAGATATTGCAGTGATAAATATCATGGGTTTCTTGGAAAATCGAAAACAACTATGTTGCAACGTACACAGAAATCTGGTTTTATTTCTGATAGTTTGTATACAAAATGAGCTCCTGGCTAAGTAATAACAGCCGCACGGGTCGATCCATCAGGTTATGCTACGCTTGCCGGGGTTGGTCCCGTATATAGGTGACCATCTTTCCATACCGAGACTCCTGCGTGCCTCGGAAAACCCGTTAAGCCGTTGGTCCCAGGTGTCATTCGTATATCTGTGACAGTCGTTACGGGTTGTCAGAAACCCGAAAGTCTGACAACCAGTCTTACCAATGGGTATCGAATTACCCAGTAATTGGATTGTGGAGTTCAGATAGGCAGTTGCTCCATGTAAAATACTGGTATTCAGCTGCATCCGGTTAGACAGGAAGCCGACCCCAACATAGTTGGGAAAAGTCTAGACAGATTGATTGTCTATGTACAATCACTATGCGAAAACTGATAATATTTTTCGCATAATTATTCTTATTTTTTTCAAAGTCAAAGTCAAAGTTTTTTATTTGTAAAACATATGTAGGTGGGTGTAAAAACTGGTGTTGTAAATATAACGAGTACAAAATATAAATAAAGTGGTTCTTATCTAAAATTACACTTAACTAACAGAATTAAATTTAATTAAAATTAAATAACAAAAATCTATCCACGGTAAATTACATAAAACATATCCTAAAATAAAACAAAGTTAACAGTTCTGCGTGCAAAAATTATAAAATTTAAATTATTAAAGTAAAATAACGTTTCTCCTACATTTTAAAATATTATAATACATACATTCTAAAATGTTTAATACAATATATATTACATATATTTTAAAATATGTAATATTTAAAGGGTGACAAATATAATATTCTTGGTGACCAGAAGCGTAATATATTAAAAAAAAAAAAACAAATCCCTAAATAACCTAGAAAGTTATATTTCTTACAAATTATTTTTAATTAGCAACAAGCTCTCAGGTACTTAAATAATGCCTCAAAGAGATGTCAGCACTAGCTGAAGGGGTCTCCTAGGGCCGATGCCCGCCAGGGTTGCGGGTTGTTCGAAAGAGTTGCCGTGGCCCTGGCACAGGCAACTGAAGGAACACGGGTGGGTTTTAGTCAGTAGAAGCCTGACACGCCCTCCCGCTCCGCCCAGAGTGGGAGAAGTTATTTGATGATTTCCCATCAACAAAAAAAGGTACTTAAATAATAAGTACATAAGAATTATATAACACGACCCTAATCAACACTGTAACGTCCCGAGAACAAGTCCGTTGCATCCGAAAACCAAGCAGACAAAAAGCCCGTTGACTTTTTTTTATTTTTATGTAATGCCATGTCGTAGTTGGCCTAGAGAGGCCGTCACTGCTTAACCGGTCAATGCTGGGTGCCTTAAGCGAACTCAAAGCCTCCAGCCAGGGCTTACAAGACTAAGCGACTACACGCTAAGGGTTCCCCCTGTGGGGAACGAACCCCGGCTTAGGGCGTCGCTGGGGGGAAGACAGCAAGATGGGACAGACTGCATCAAATCAGGGTAATTATTATTGTCAGGGGAATTTAAAGCTACTGGCTCAGCTATGCCACCAGCTGGCACTTCATCACCGAGCAAGGGACGCGGGGGAGGACGATTACTTCGGGGTCGTCGCTAGGGACCTCGGCGGCGAGGTCGGAATGTCGATTTGTTTTTATTCCTACGGTCCCTACTGCTCTCCTGGAGAAGAGTTATGGGGTCGTCGGGATCTGAGAGGACAAGCCTTGGGCGGCGGACCTTACTAATACGGGAGGGGACATAGCTAGCCGCTTCGACAACCAGAGGGTTGCGATGGTTGGTGGCTGAGTCGAAGAAACGCTTGGAAATGCGTTTCAAGAACTGGGAGATGGTGGGAATATCATATGGCAATTTTTGTTAAACGTAACATGCATCTTTTTACTACAGTATCACAAACTAGTAAGAGACCAGTCAGAAGGCAGTACAAAAATCCTTTACGAGTTGAGAGTTGCAATACTGCTTTACATTTTTTTAAAAAGTTATTAGTATGGGCCCTAAAATATATAACAAAATACCTGACATAATAAAAGATGACACAATATGCAATTTTAACAGCATTATTGTTTGAAAAATGTTACTACCTACTCGATTAACGATTTTCTAAAAGACTATGACTTAAATTTAGCCTAAATAATGTAAATTTCTAATCTAATTATAATATTTCTATGCAATGTAACGACATACCCACTTATTTAATTGTAACCTATTTTGAACTGTAATTCGTAATTTTTTTTTGACACTATACTTTTGTGATTACCTACTCGTGTACTTCATTCATTAATGTTTGCATGCCTAGTTTAAGGTAGATTGTACAAGGATCACAATTATAATTGTTTATTTAATAATTTAAGTCGTAATGCCTTTGATTATGACACTTCATTGTGTTAGTAACGAATTATTTGTCGTTAGTAATTCGTCTGCTCAACAACAATATTAGTAATATCCTTCAAACTGATCGTCTGATGGGAAGCGTGCAATGGTGATTAATAATGATAATTCTGACAACTGATTTTGGGAATGACCTACAAAAAAGCACATGCTCGGCTGCAGGTAAATTCACGCGTGTACTCTGCAAAAAGTAATTAGATTTCACAGCACAGAACATTTTAAAACCAGCAAATTAATTCGATTAACTTCGCAGAACGTTGCCAACGTCAAAAGGTTAATTGAATATTTTATCGAACTCTGCGCTCGAACCATTTCGGCTGCCCCATTTCAAAAACTAGTAAGGAACACTTTTTACAAAAATCGTTTCATTGCATAATCTTGCTAACCTAGTAAGTCGTTACCAAATACGCTGTGTTTTTACACAGCGTTAATAAAAACTTACAAATAAGCAGATATATAAACATCCTCCATTCACTGCCCCGGGTCCCCTTTACGTTTTTGCGCTCTCCTGTTAAATGTCCTTACTAGGTTTTAAAATGGGGCAGTCGGTTTACCTATGAGAACAAAGAGTTGCACTCTTAAACACACAAAATATTTTTACTTATTATTGCAAAGCTTAATTGAAATTCTATAGAATCCGCTACTTCGTTTGCATGAAAATAACCCATAAGTGGGTTTTAGTCAGCATTCACCCCCCAAGAGGGTTCAGAATTAAGGCTCTTCACGAAGACTTGTAGATTTGTTACTATCATTGTATTGGTATTGGTGTCAATATGACAAGACTTCAAGAAAAGTCTATGATTACTTTTTTTTAATTTTCCGGATATTTGGTAGTATTTCTCTTTCATTACAAAGTTAATCTACCTAGTAGCAGAGTTACGAGCTAAGTAAGCCACAGGCAACGAAAACTTCTGTGTTTAATAGGGAAATACTTCACCAAAGTACTAGGGACACAGCCCTGTGTAGGTAACCGCCTGTCGCTTGCAGTGACGACGTTTTCCTGCATCTCTCTTGCTTCGCGGTCGAGTTTGTCTACCTATTTGTGTATAGGGTACTTTGTTTGGCTTTTAGCCACAGAGCGTACAGTAGACCGTGTATGGCGTCTATTTTGAGGAAATCCTGCTTCCCTGGGCGCCTTTGATAACGTGTTATGTAGAGAATGCAGAAATGTATAGGCACAGATTATTCTGTAAACAAGTTATATTTTCTCATAAAAACTTTTAGACTTTATTGCCCGCGACTTCGTCTGCGACTTAGGATGAAAAGTAGCCTATGGCCCTGTCCAGGTTCCAGGCTAACTATCTGTCAAATTTCATCCAAATCCGTTCAGCCGTTTTAGCGTGAAAGTGTAACAAACAAACAAACTCACTGAATAATATTAGTTAGGATTAACGTGATTGTGTTATTTAATCACTAGCTTTTGCATACGGCTCCGCCCGCGCGGATGTCGGAAAATATCCCACGGGACCGTACTACCGGGATTAAAATGTAGGTACCCTATGTTAATCCAGGTTATAAACTACCTGTGTACCAAACATTTAAATCCATTCAGCCATAATTGCGGCAATCCGGAACATACATCCTGATAAACAGACAAACGGACAAGAATTCTAAAAACTATATTTTCGGCATCAGACTCGTTCCCACACCTCGTAGCAATTACTTTTTTTTTTTCAAAAATATTCAATGTATATTATAGTTTTGACTTCGTTACACTACGGCCGACGTATCTTGGCGAGTCGGAACACAGGCTCTCCGAACTTCCGCGCATGTTCTCTCACTCACACTCGCCGCATGTCACCATTTGGTTCCTAAAAAATGTTATTGCGCAACCTTCTGCGCGAAGTTCGGACTCGCCAAGATACGTCGGCCGCATTGTACATGTATAGATTTTGTTCAGCTCATGACCTCGCCGCGCGATGAGTAAGAACCTAGGCTGGCTGGAAAAATACTGTTCTACTTTCGGCAAATCCTTTCCCAACTATATTGGGGTCGGCTTCCAATCAAACCGGATGCAGCTGAAAACCAGTATTTTACATGGAGCGCCTGCCTATTTGACCTCCAGAACCCAGTTACTGGGTAATACGTGAACATTCGGGCTTCTGATAACCTGTAACGACTGTCAAAGATCCACGAA
The DNA here is from genome assembly GCA_948252095.1 of Dicycla oo. Lineage (NCBI taxonomy): Eukaryota > Metazoa > Arthropoda > Insecta > Lepidoptera > Noctuidae > Dicycla > Dicycla oo. The sequence continues at coordinate 20,250,831 of OX411728.1, forward strand.
TGATAGCTGGGAGCAACGGCTTAAAGGGCTTAAAGATGGTCACCCATCCGCGGATCAACCACGGCAAGCGTAGCTTAACCTGATCGATCAACCCATGCGGCTGTTATTACTTAGCCGCAAGCCTCTCTTTTGGCAAATCTAACAATAACTACATAATGTTAAAAAATATAAATAATAATGTGTAAACGGCTTGAAGGATTTTGCAGTGCGAGGTGTCTTTAGCCAACTATCCATTGCTAAGCATTGGCTGCGCTACATACCTTCTCATGTCCATATACGTCATGAGAACTACCTAGTGCTTACAGAAAAAAATGCGATCGATCATGGGAATGAGACCGCTGCACTGTAGATCCTATAATTTGCACAGTCGTGCCAATTATGGTGGACAGCACAGACTGGTCGCCCACAGTGACATTACAAAAGGAATTAGTAATTAAAGTAAGTAGTTACTGTTACTAGTATTTGTACCGTTTATATAATACTGATATAAGTACCTATTGTTTCTTGTTTGATTTCCCGACAAACGATGACGGCGGTGGAGTGGAGTAAGTTGGAGATGGATCCATCAGACAGTCTCCGCTACCTCCACTGTACTGTCCTTACTACTGTCCTTATTATGAACTACTAGCTGACCCGGGGAACTTCGTACCGCCTTAGCAGCGCTACCTACCGGGTCCAATTGTGTTTGTAAACCATCCAGGAACCCATTGAAATATACACACAAAACTTCATCTAAATCGGTCTAACCGTTTAGGAGGAGTTAGGTGACAAACACACGTACAGAAGAATTATACAGGGTGATTTTTAAAACATGCGACAAAATTTAAGGGGGTGTTCTACCCATCAATATGAACAACTTATACTATGGGACCATCTCGGAATTCGCAAAAAAATTTCGACCTTTTTATACAAAATGGTCCAATCGGGTATGTGCTTTTACATGGGAAGGTATTTTTTTTTTGCGAATTCTTAGTAAAAGTTGTTCATATTGATGGGTAGAACACCCCCTTAAATTTTGTCGCATGTTTTAAAAATCACCCTGTATATATAAGGATAATTCAATCATAATTCGAAAGACACGTAGCGCCATCTATTGATCATAAGAACCTTATTGTTGTTTTCCTCGGGAACAGTGCTTTTTTCGTGATGAAATGTACCCTATGTCCGTTTCTATACACGCGACAATGTATATGCAAAATTTCAAGATGATCGGTTCAGTGGTTTAGGCGTGAAAAGGTAACAAACAAACAACCAAACTCAGTTTCTCATTTATAATATTAGTTAGGATTAACGCCATCACGATTCCGTTGCGAAAAAGTGATGGTGCTATAGGTCATGTATAGCTCCGTCTCTCTCTGGCACTGGAAAAATGATGGCATTAATTGTTCATAATACGGCCCCTGGTCGTCGTGTCAATCAGCGTCATGTGCTAACAGCTGCTCGTTTCAGCTAGGCGATGTGGGTGGTATGGTGTCTTCGTCGTTGGCCTTTGCTTGGGTCATGACCTACTCCAGTTGGGCTATGTCCGTGTCGTTTGTCACGTTCGTCACAACTAACATCGACACAGTCGGTGTCGGTTGTGTCGTAGTCGAGTGTATATTGTCGGTCTGAGTGTCAGAAAGTTGGGTCGTGGGCCAGAAGCATACGTATATCGACCCGAGTAGGTACGAGTACAAGACACTTGTATTTTAAACTTTATGGGGTTTACCCATTTTACCCGCTGATGTATCCTACACTGTTTGCACTGGGTATGGTGGGGTATAGTTGCCGGCACGAAACTTGAATGCTGACTTAAAATTACTTTAAGTGATTTTGGACCTTACTCCTGAGACAATACGTATGCGCAAACAACCCCCACCACTCCACTGAGCGCTCAAGATTCGTGCCGGCAGGTATACAACGAACTCAGAGTGCGCCGGGAATTTACACTTGCGGCGTATGCGCTAAAGCTCCTGCGTGGAGTAGCTCATAACCCGGGTGTGCTGCGTCACCTGAAGCTGTGCGTGCCAGACCGGTACGTGTGGAGGCGGCGGCGACCGCCACTGCTGGCCGTGCCTGCTGCCAAAAACACCCCTCACCCGCACAATATGTGTACTAAACGAAGTGCATGAGAGAATTGACATATTTTAGTGCAACCTGAGTGAATTCGCAAGAGTTTTGTTGAACTTTGTTAATTATATTATGTGTTAAGTCTGATATTATATTTATGGTTACGATTTTATAGCATATAATTCTGTAGTCTGGCTTCAGATTGTATATTTAATAGAGTTTAGTGTGCTTCGTATTTTTAACCGACTTCCAAAAGGAGGAGGTTATCAATTCGTCTGTATGTTTTTTTTTTTCGTATGTTTTTTACGCGATTACTCAAAGACGCATGGACCGATTTAGAAAATTCTTTTTTTGTTTGATAGGGTATACTTCCGAGGTGGTCCCATATAAATTTTATTAACTTTGCTTAGGAAGTTTTTGAGTTAGCTTCAATAATGCGTATATTTCCCACTTATTTTATGTGGATGATGTGATGGTGTTTTAATAACTTCCTATCACTGTTATTTACATGGCTATACCTACAATTATTGTGCTCAATTATGTATCCGAATTAGTGTGGGGTAGGTTCCACAACTAAAAAGTGAAAAATAAAAACTTTTTAGCAAAAAATAAAACCGACTTCCAAAACTAAACACTACAAAGTGAAAAATAACCGGAATTAACCGGAATTATTTAATTTCGGAAGTCGGTGGCAAAAAACGAAAATACAAAACCCAAGACACCGACTACCGAAATTAAAGTTATTTTTCACTTTGTAGTGTTTAGTTTTGGAAGTCGGTTTTATTTTTTGCTAAAAAGTTTTTTAAAGTTTAGATTTTTAAGTAATAGCCGTAAGTTGCTTTGCTTGCTGTATTGGGGTCATCCTGTAAAGATAGTGTGTAAGTTTAAATAAATAAATACGATATATGTCGCTCCCCTGGCACTGGCAATTGAAGGAACACGGGTGGGTTTTCGTCAGTAAAAGTCTGACACATCCTCGCGCTCCGCCCAGAGCGGGAGAAGTTATTTGATTTCCCAACCAAAAAAAAAAAAGGCCAAGACTCTTTCAGCTTCCTCCGGTGGCACACCCAGGGACCGATAGTTGCCCTGTACAAGTGACGTCACATTCAATTCTCTCCTCTACTTTAATTATGCGTAGGTACAACCAAAGTATGGAACCTTTGCCAGTCTTCCTATATACCGCATAATTAGCCTATGTTCCCACTGCTGGGAAGCAGACCTCTCTGTGAAAGGGAGTGGGCCGTAATCCACCACGCAAGCCCAGTGCGGGTTGGTGGGTGTCACATAATTATGTCTTCGAATTTTTAGTTCTAGAACATGCTGGTGTCCTCACGATGTTTTACTTTTGAGAGCAATTGTGATGAAATAATTTACACAAAGTAAAGTAAGACCCTGCTTGGGTCTTTGTCGCGGCCGTTTTTACCCGACTGTGGCGAAGCTCAAAAGGAGGGTAATGTGTTTGACCTGTGTGTTTGTATGTCCGTTTCTTTGTTCCCTCGTAACTCCCTAACGAAAGAACGGAATTAGATAAATTATACGTCTTTAGATTTGGTAGGCTACTTTAAAATTAAAAACAAGGTAAAATGGCGGATTTGGGGTACCATATTGTGGAGTTCGAAATTTTTATTTTCTTCTAATACCATCGAGTGGGATATCAAAATGAAGGGTTTTAAAAGGTGATTACACACAAGTTATATAGATAAAATTAATTCGAAGAGACAAATCGTAAAAAAATATTTTAAGATGATTTATTTCTTGTAAAGGTTTAACGACCAAAACTCCTTGCAAGAAATAAATCATCTTTGAAATCTTTCACATTTGTTAACTAAAAAGATTGAAATAAAAAAAGTAATTAAAAAAACTAAAAAACCCGGCTGCGGTAAAACTGAAAAGTTAAAAACAAGCCCATTATATATTAAGTAAAAGTTGGAAGCAGGACCCATTCCATTTTTATATTTTCAAACTGAAATGGGTCCCGCCTGCTTCTAACTTTTGTTTAATATAAAATGGGCTTGTTTTTAACTTTTCAGTTTTACCGCAGCCGGGTTTTTTAGTTTTTTTAATTACATACTTCTTGTGCTGCTTGATCTTTTCATTCGCCGACTGTTCACCAACTTCTAATATAATTATCATTCGGCATGTATTTAACGCGGCGACAAATTAATCTGAATTTGGGATTAAAAAATAATTAAAGTGGGTAGCAAAAATAATAGGTTGGCAGCTACAACCGGCGGATAAAAAGTAGAAAATGGGCATTCTTAAATTATACAATGAGGTTGTATATAAAGTTAACTGAGATGAGAAGTAAATATGAACAAGGTCACCAAACCTAACCTCGGGGTGTCCTTCGCTCGCTCTAGCACCCTATGTCGACGGAGCCCCGCTTCACGGGGCTCCTGTTTCTGTGTAAAGGGTTTAAAGTAACCTAATCAAACCTAACCTCGGGGTGCCCTACGCTCGCTCTTGCATCCTATGTCGACGGAAATATTTTCGCTGCCAAGTCATTATTTTCGCAGCCAAGTTATTTTTTTTAGTAGCAAATAGTTAGTCGCCCTTTAAGTTGTTAGTCGCTTGGAAAATAATTATCCTTATCATTCACCACCACCTTGCGAAGGTGAGATACATCGATACGTTAGTACTATTGTCTTAAAGTGTCAATCGCACTCACATACGTATCAGAACATTAGCGTGTCAAGATAAGAAATCTATCAACTTTTGAGTATGTAAAGGAAAATAACAGTTCTTCAAATCCAATACTTTCTAAAAAATTGAGGTTACAAAATTAACCTCAAATGTCAAATGAAAGAATTAGAATTTAGGGTTTTAAGTATTTCAGTAATAAAATCAAACACTCAATTTATAAGTGGCATTACAAACTGGCCTCATCATGTAGGTACGTTTTCTGATCCATATTTTCATCAGATACTTTTAGTACAAACCATACATAGGTGTTGTCTGGACGTACGAATCAATTCTGCTATAGAAATACAGAATCGGAATTTTCAATTTACTCATCTCTCTTTCAAAATGCAGCCCACAAACAGTCTTGGAATAAATACATTCAGTCAACTGAGCTACGTAAACCTGAGCGATCAAGTGTGTTTTTATATTTATTTACCCTTGCCTCACCGTATTTTTGCATCGAAAGATAATTTTTCGCTCATGACTGAACGCACACTACCGGCAAAGGAGAAATGTTCAAAACTCATGTTTGTACTTTCATAATAAACACGCTAATTTCGAAATTGAACTATAAACGCTTTAACTCAAAGTATAATTTCGCACAACGATTATTTCAACATAAATGAGGATGACACGAGCACTGAAAATGAGGATATGACATCGGTAGGATTACCTACCGATGTCATATCCTCATTTTCAGTACTCGTGGCATCCTTGATGTGAGTTAATGTCACAAGTATTAACTTGTAACATAAATTTCAATAATTCACAAAGGGAAGTTTAAATGAAAAGTAGTTTAGAAATAACGCTTACGAAACAATTTAGTCGAACAAACTCGTATAAAAGAAGGAAACCTGCTAACGAAAACATATGTTATTCAATGACTCACTTGTCGTCACAGCCGGGGTTCCAAAGAAAAAAAGAGCACCTTGCCACCGGCGCCCCTCGGCGATATCTTGCGCAAACCTTACGATTACACCTTTAAAATTACAAGAAAAAACACGCCACACGGAGCTTTCAATCGCAGCCGAACTGTCGACAAAATGCCGAGGAAAGACCGTCAGAGTCATTCAAGTCCACCTTTTTTTTCCAACAAGCCCGTGTTTACATCAGCCAAGATAAAATCCACCTTGTTCGGTGGTTTTACGGTTTATTTTTGTGTGGGGTGGTTTATTTAGGGGTGCATCTGGTAGCCGGCTGGCCCCATTTGTGTGATTTACCCCGGCATGTGGCGAGCCCGTCGGATCCGCTCTAAACGGGAATGACGCGTACTCGAGCTTCAAAAACGAATGATATTGCAACGAATATCACAAAATAGATTCCTTTTTACTTACTTTATCAGGATTTCTTGTTTCTAGAGGAGCTCTAATGTATTGGTTGGCTAATTAGAGGAAATGCATCGCAATACTTTTTCTGTTTGTTTTATATGGAACGGTTGTTTACTTAATCAAGTTTTTATACGTATTCAAATTTCTAAATAAGAGGCTGGAATACATCCTGAGCTTTTATAAAATACTAAGAATTCTTTAGATCCCGTATCCAATTTAGTCACGTTCAAAAATAACTGTACAATAGGTAGTCAAATGATTCCAAAAAAATAACCCTTTTGCACTACGTCATCGTTCTAAAATTGAACTTTGTTTCAAAAAATCTCGTGCAAATTATAACTGTACAAAAGTCACATAATTCCAAAAAAGAACAATTTATGCACGTCATCATTCAAAAATAGAACATTGTTAAAAAATAAACCGTTGGAACAAAGAAAAAAGTCAAAAAGGGTACCCTCGAATAGTCACGAACGTCGGATAAAAATATCAACTAGGACACGTGGTTCGAACGCGCATGCAAGGATTCTGTCCATATCGTTGCCATGAAGGATTTGCATAACAAGCCCATAGACCCGTGGCTAACTATTGTAACTACCCTGACTATATATTAGAAAAAAACGAGTTCTATTTTATAGGGCGTTGTTTAGAACAGCGTTAAATCCTGTGTTGAATTTAATGTATTATTGTTGATAAAAGAGAGTACAAGGGTGCACCGAACCCAGGTGGCACGTACAGTCGAGTAATAAATTTATATTAAATACAGATAAAAACTCCTTAAGATTAATTAAAGGAGTCGTTTCGCCCAAACTCCTACTTTTCGGGGTACATCTGTTCCTGTAGCTGATCGGCTTGAGCTCCTCGGCATGGAGTTGACATCTGGTCTTAACTTTGGCGCCACCATCGAGTACAAAGCCCAAACAGCGGCCAAGAAGCTGGGCATCCTAAATAGGGTGAAGCGATAGTTTACGCCTGGACAGCTTTTAACCCTTTACAAACCGCAAGTCCGATCCTGCATGGAGTATTGCAGCCACCTTTGGGATGGATCAGCTAAGTACCAACTAGCTGCGCTTGACTCGGTGGAACGCAGAGCTAAGAGGCTCATTAGCGACGTAAAACTGGTGGATGCCAAGCTTCACAGCTTGGTTCATCGCCGCAAGGTTGCCTGCTTGTCGGTCTTCTACAGATTGTACTTCGGTGAGTGTGCCCAAGAACTCCACGACCTGATTCCACCATCGGACATCTAGACGCACTGCCAGTTACCATCCCTACCTGGTTGATATTCCACCAATTCGCACTAAGCGCTTCCAAATGTCTTTTATAATGCGCACTGCAAAAGAGTGGATCTCACTACCTGCGTCTGTGTTTCCGAGCGCATACAACCCTAATCTCTTCAAAGTGAGAGTGAACAGGCTTCTTCTGGGTAAGCTCTCTCCATCGTCGACTTTGTCTCTGTCACCTCTGACCTAGACTAGAGTCAAGAGCAAACCCATCTCAAATAATAAAAATAATAATAATTAAGATGTAGATTTGTAGACCATTTTCTATTTTGTTAAGTACCTGGTATTTGTTGACAGGCCGACGCTGTCCTCCCATACCTATTAATAACCTACTGTAATTTGAACACATTGTAAAAGCGAATTATTTTTAAAAGAGTAACCGTGGCGTTTCTTGCCAGCTCTTCTCTTTTTTTTATGTTTATTTAAGGAGTTTGGTTAACAACACTGCTCTTTTCCATATTCTGTAACGACCAATTGGAAACGTGCACCTAGCTTCTGACGTTTCATATGTGCCCATGTAGGTTTATGTGAAATAAACCAATAATCATCATTATCATATGACAAGGTGCAACCGAGACCATTGCGTATCAAGGAGTAGACTGGGGGGCGTGATAATTTTTATTTTTATTTTATTTTATTTGGGAAACAAACAGATGCAATAACAAATATATGTATACAAATAGTTCAACACAATCCAGAAACAGTTTCCACAGATTACTATACAACTAAATTATAAGTACCTAAGTGTAACAACAACCAGAAGTTCACACCGTTAAAATTTTACAGAGTTTAGAATTTAATATTATATAACATACAACAATAATACTATTTAAATTTCGATGCCAAAATATTTCTTATATAAAATTTGAATTTGGGTAGAGAAAGGTGAAAAATACGAGTATCTAAATCTTGATTTGCTTTTAATGAAATTGTGTCGTTGTACAGACGACATGCTCTTTTAATAAAAGTATTCTTACCATAATTGGTTCGGGAGAAACCAATTTGGAAGAGAGTTCTTTTGCGTGCATTTAAGCGTGGACATCCAAAACTTATTTTGCTGAGAAGATAAGGGGAGTCCAATTGGCCTCTAATAATTTTATATAAATAAACTAGATCTCGCTCTGCACGACATTCCTCCAATTTCTGAAGTCCAGTTGTATGATCAGTTCCAAAGCTAAATCGCCAATTCAAGTGCTTAGTAAATTTATTTAGCAATTTTTGGATTTGTTCAATATAAACTGCATACTGGGGATTCCACGCCACTGAAGCATATTCAAGAATCGACCTAACAAGTGTCTTATAAAGAAGTATCAATGTTGACTTATGTTTGAAATCCTTACTAACTCTCAGTACGAATCCCAACATGCGAAATGCCTTGTTGGTCATAGTGGTAATTTGAGAGTTAAATATGAGTTTACTATCAAGTTGGACCCCAAGGTCCCGCACCTCGGTCACTCTATTAATAGGATCATTATTGATCTCATAGTTGTATTTTATCGAGTTCGTCTTTCTAGAAAATGTTATAATATTGCATTTTTTTACGTTAAGGAACAAACAATTATTTTTACAGTAATCACACAGGTAGTTAATATCATTTTGTAGTTCTAGACAATCTTCTGGTTTAGTAATAGTTTTATAAATTTTCTTATCATCTGCATAAAGAATAAATTCAGAATGTTTAAATATATTGAATACGTCATTTATGTATAAATTAAATAGTAAAGGTCCGAGGTGCGAGCCCTGGGGCACGCCAGACGTAACAGGCATAAAGGATGAGACGACGAGATGTAGGGGAGACGTGCCCTTAGGTCAAACTCTCAAACTCAAACCATTTATTTCAATTAAACTAATTACAGGCACTTCTGAATTGTCTACGAGTCGGTCAGTTAGTCAGAAAGTTAAAGCTCATTCCAAAACGTCATTCCAAAACGCCATTTCAAATTATTACGTACATATATCGCCACAGAGCATGTTTAATCTTTTCAGTTCTTTTCACACCATTTATACATATTACCAGATTTCACAAAGAAGGCCGATATTTCTACAGGATTATTTTTAATTGGCTAGCTTAACTCCGCAGATGCGATGGGTATCGATATCTAACTAAACATGATAAAGCAAAAAAAAAACAGACCAAGTGCGTGTCGGACCACGCATAATGAAGGGTTCCGTAGTTGGATGAATTTATCCCAACAACAAACTTAACATTGTAGTTGAAAAACATGTTCTCTCATACATTCCAACTGCAAATGTCCATAGAAAATAGACTTCTTATAAGTTTTCCTGTAATCTATAGGTATAGAACTATTTTCTGTATTTTTTTTTATGTTAAAATTTTAGGCTCAGTACTTTCGGAGATAAGGGGGGAATCGACAATTTTCGTCTATTTTCTTAAATAACTTTAAAACAATTTATTTAAAAAATATTTAATTCTTTTAATTACGAGTATTTAGACCCTCACAGTGAGCCATTTCATTTGATATGTCACACGGTTGGTACAGTTTGGAAAACTATTTTTTAATTTTTATATTTGCCCCGCATATTCAATATTCATTTATTTACGTTACATGTCCATGTTTGGGTCACAGAAATGAATACGTGTACCAAATTTCAATTTACTCGGTCCATTAGATTCGGAGCAAATTGGCTGTGACAGAAGCACAGACAGGCAGACAGACAGACCAGACAGACAGACACACGAGTGTTCCTATAAGGGTGCCGTTTTTTCCTTTTGAGGTACGGAACCCTAAAAATTATGATTTTGGCTGGGGTCATCGACCGCATTGTAGCCATCCATTGCGTCTACGGAGTTCAGCTAGGCAATTTAAAATAACCCTATAGCAAATGTGTATAAATCTCCCTCTATCAATTAGGTAACGTTGAACTCTGGCCGTGTAACCAGTTTGATTACCTACGTACTTTTTTGATATTCTTTAATGTCCGAAGTGGTGTACTTAATTGACTTGTATTTATCGATAACCATTTTAAATTGAACTAGACTCCACAGAACTTAGAAAATTAGGTTTTACATTGTGGGCAGGTGTCACTACGTGTTGACTAGATCACTAGACAGAGGTCGTTCCCCAAAGAGAGATCAGATAATAATGTCCAAGTCACAAGGTTACGTGATGACAAGTTAACAATGCAATTCTGTTTATTAAGAGAATCTAATCTCAGTGCAAATGAAAATGAGTTATTCAACACCGTTAAACAATAAAATATAATAAACTTCTTATCACAAAACGTAATAAATATTTACAATATAGATATTGTAACGAAATACACGCAATTATAACCCATAAACCATTCACAGACGTACTAAAATAGTTTGAAACCAAATCACATTAAACTAGTTTCCTAAAATATATGAGGAAATAACTTAATGAAGTAAAAACTTGTAATATACCATTAAGTGCTGTGCGACCTTGGAGTAAGGACGATATTGGCGTGAGCTGTTTCGATAAGGTGTAAACTTTAGTTGTGTGGTGTACATGACAATGGTCGCACGTTGTCTGAGGCATACGTTTACAAACTGAGACAAACGACAGTCGCGTACGCATGCCTTTGGCGAAGAAAACTCATGATATAAGCAACCAGTGAATAAAGACGTTGAAAATTGGAAATCAATGGTGTATCATGCGAACAGTTTTCAAGGAAAATTCAAACAGGACAGGAAATAAAATAGTGCTAGTGTTTTGGATTACATAAATGTAAGATTTCTTTACTATTATTTACAACAAAATGTCAACGTATTCAGTCTGATTTTCTGTGTCATGCCATCGTCACCGCAGCATTTCCTTGTGTACGTTTCGACGGTTTTCCTGTCTAACTGAACACCCATATGACTATCAGCATATTTATAACGGAAACTAAATATTTTCTAGTTTTCACCACTATTTACATCGTTTTCCAATTGAATTGTTCCTATATCTTGCTGACAGTTGTTCGTTTGCAATATGTTTCATCAAATGTTCTATAATTCGTGAAAATTACGTTGTGAAATCTTCATGGAATACTTAGTAGTCGGCATTCTATAATATAGTAATAAGCGTTTACAGGCTTACATAATTGAATCGGGCCGTATTAGCCTTTAGTAATACACGCCGGCCGGTCACTACTACTCTAAAGAAACCAAAACAATAACACAGATTGATAATCCGTCTAACAACGATACAAATTGGTAATTTAATACGATCATAAAACAGAGTATACACTAGAAACAAAACAATTTTGTTTATCGTAGACGTTCCGTCTAGTTAGTAGGTAGGCCTAGGCAAATGACATTCGCTTCGTAGCGAGTATATTTCTACAATCGTTATCGCCGCATCTCTATGGAAGTCATAGTCGGACGCTGTCAATTTCGATGACCTATGATCACGTGACATTTCGATAGCTTATGTCAACGTCATACATTTTTGGCTTTTCTACTAGCGTCATCGCTATTTGAATGTTACTTTGTCAATGCCCGCAGTACTCCAATTTGAATGATTTTCAAGCATATTGCTTATCCATTGCTTCATTGTTTGAAACATTCGTCTCATTGACAACGTAAGTAACGCAATCTATATTGTTAAATTGTCAAAATACCACATGCGTAACATTTTGACTAGGAATGAAACTGTTTTGTCACCGCACACTATTTCCATTTCAATTTTATTTTATTTATTCAAGTACCTAACCAATCAATCTGCTTAGCCTTTTCCCAACTATGTTGGGGTCGGCTTCCAGTCAAACCAGATGCAGCTGAATACCAGTATTTTACATGGAGCGACTGTCTATCTGACCTCCACAACCCAGTTACTGGGTAATACGATATCTCTTGGTAAGACTGGTTGTCAGACTTTTCGGGCTTTTGACGATCCGTAACAACAGTCAAAGATCCACGAATGATAGCCGGGACCAACGGTAGTCTCGGTATGTAAAGATGGTCACCCATCTGCGGACCAACCCCGGCAAGCGTAGCTTAACCTGATAGAGCGACCCGTGCGGCTGTTATTACTTACCTACGAGCTCCTCATTCAAGTACCTAACCATGACCCATAAAAAAAAAAACTTATCCTATTTTGTTGTGGATGGGAAATCATCAAATAATTTCTCCCGCTCTGGGTGGAGCGGGAGGACGTGTCAGACTTCTACTGACTAAAACCCACCCGTGTTCCTTCACTTGCCTGTGCCAGGGCCATGGTAACTCTTTCGAATAACCCGCAACCCTGGCGGGCATCGGCCCTAGGGGACCCCTTCAGCTAGTGCTGACATCTCTTTGAGGCGCGCGTGAAACACAACGCGCCGTCGACCCGGGCCTGGTCCTTACCGGACGGCGAGCTACCCATTGCTCGCCATCCGCAAGCCCGCGCCTACGGTGGCCGGGAATCGGCTATCGATTCCCGACGCCCAGCGCGTCTCCCGCGGCGACTAGGGGCGTGAGGCCGCAAAGATTGCCTCTCCCTCACGCGTTCAGCCTCCTCCTTCGCATTTTCGCAATCATTACTGCTTCGCAAAAAAAAAAACTTATCCTATGTTAGTATTAATTTAATTTTAACTGCATCGCAAATACCCGTAGTGGCGTCCGCCGGCTGCACCGCGGCTGCACCATTCCATGGGAAATGGTGCGATTCACGTACGGACAGTCCAGCCTGCTCGAAATTAGAGACAGGATACTGTTGCCCCACACCCCACGCACCAGGGATGCATAGCGCTTGCACATTGTGGCAAAGAAACAATCCACATGTGCGTCCGCGAACATCCCTGATGAACTGCAGTGTAGCGGGGCAACCCCAACAGCACCCTGAGCCCTGAACGCGTTGTTGTACTGCACACGAAGAGCATTGTACGATATTTTTATCATGTTAACATTGTTTTCACTATCAATAGACTGTATTAGTATGTACACAGCCTGTGACATCTACGCAATAATAATAATAATAATAATAGCTGTTGGAAACTGATTGACTTTCAAGTCACAAGCTTGCAATTGTATACACGGCTACATATTTCCAGTATAAGCTGACCTCTCATTGTACTGATATCCCATACAATGCGAGATCAGCTTATACCAATATATTCTTGATAAGTAGCCGTGTGTAACTACTATACGAACTATTTCTAAGTTTTGAATAAGACTAGTCTTTCTCATGTGTTAAAAATGATCAATAAAGTTCGTATCACGCCTGTTTTCCTCGTAGGGGGTAGGCAGAGATGTTTTAACCCTTTACTTTAAAAGTCCTTTTAGAGACATTCGGGTCTTTTGTCATTATATTTTTTTTTTTTAAATAAATAAATATATTTTTTTTTATAGGTATCTGGGTACAATACAGACACTGCTGCTACTGATAAATTTTCTATTGAATAAACACATTACAAATATGTATACAGGGTTATTGGTAAAACACCAACAACCTCTTAAGGGGTCATTGTTGTTTCAAAGTTGTTTATAACGATGAGTATCGTTATAAACAACTTTTACAATGGGACCAACTTGAAATCGTAAAAAACAATCAGCTATTCAGTACATTTTGACGAATTATGCGAACATAAATGTACTGAACAGCTGATTTTTTTCGCGATTTCAGGTTTGGTCCCATAGTAAAAGTTGTTCATAATGATGAGTACAATGACCCCTTAAGACGTTGCTGGTGTTTTACCAATAACCCCGTACTACATACGGCGCGGCAATAAGTACAATAAAAAAAAAATCAATCTGCCTAGCCTTTTCCCAACTATGTTGAGGTCGGCTTCCAGTCTAACCGGATGCAGCTGAATACCAGTATTTTACAAGGAGGGACTGCCTATCTGACCTGCACAACCCAGTTACTGGGAAATACGATACCGATTGGCAAGACTTGTTGTCATACTTTCGGGCTTCTGACGACCCGTAACGACTGTCAAAGATCCACAAATGACAGCCGGTACCAGCGGCAACGGCGAGGCACGGAGTCTCAGACTAATAATCTGAGCACGGAGTAGTCTCGGTATGTAAAGATGGATCGACGCGTGCGGCTGTTATTACTTAGCCACGACGAGCTCCTCCAATACAATAAAGATTAAAATGATACCAACGCGCAGTTACTCAAATCATAATATTTATTATTCTTTGGATCCGTTTACACCTACCGTTGTTAATGTTCGATTCCTATAAACAAAAAAACCGGTCAAGAGCGAATCAAACTCGCGCACCGAGGGTTCCGTACTATCATATATACATTCTGGTTGTGAAACGTAAAAGTTTTAAATTTTCATCGGCGAGGCCTATAATCGTCAGAGAATTTTAACACTGCGGTACAGAATTTTACAGTTTTAGGTCAGCGCCATCTCTTGACTGATAGTCGAACTAATGTAATTTGTGATTTTTGAAAAAGTGTGAGATTTATGATTTTTGAAAAAGTGTGCTAGTTAAAGATATCGTTTTATTTATCCAGTAATATTTACATAAACTTCTATCACGTAAAAAAATTTCATATTTTTCTCTATGCAAACTTCGGCGATAAGGGGCAGGGATGGTTTTTTTTACATTTTTCATCAAAAGTCGAAAACATTTTTAAGACCCTTTCAGACCTTGCTGCAAAAAATATATTTCTTTCTTATTTGAAAAATAGTTGGGCAAACGTCATCTAAAACTATTCTAAATTTCAAGTTGATAGCATTAGTAGTTCTTGAGATATTCAGCTGTGACAGACGGACAGACAGACTGAGTCGCAAGATAAGGGTTCCTTTTTACCATTTTGGTACGGAACCCTAAAAACGAATCGTTTTGCTTACCAGTGGTAGCTATTTTTATTGCAAAACTGGGTATCTATATACGTAGGGTGTTCTGAAAGTCTTGAGATACTTAATAATAGTAAGGCGGATGGCCGACGCGAGCACGTAGTTCGATTGTTTATGTTATGATATACGTTAGCGTCAGTTGTCATTTGATTGCATTAATTATTGCCGCAGATCGTGTTCGAACAAGTTCACTATAATGACTTCGTGGACGACTATCGAATATCGCGCAATTTTGCGTTATAACTTTTTACGTGGATTAAGTCCAGAAAACTGTTAAGAAGAAATGAAGCCTATACTTGGTGCTGACTGTCCCTCTCGTGCAACCGTGTTCAGATGGTACAAACAGTTTGAGCGTGGCTGTTTTAACCTAGAAGACGATTCGCGTTCAGGACGACCGGCGGAAGCAGTTACTCCAGATATCTGCAGTTAAAAATTTAATTGAAACTGACCGGCGAACCTACCGGCAAATAGAGTCCTTACTGCAGATTGGCTCAGCAGCGTTACATTCAATTATTCACCATCATTTAGGTTATAGAAAAGTTAGTACTCTTTGGATTCCACATAAACTTACCGATGAACAAAAGGAAAAAAGCGTGTTGGACCCCGCACAATTAAGAGTTCCGTAGTTGGGATGAATTTATCCCCAGAAAAACTTTACATTGTAGTTGAAAAACATGTTCTCCCATACATTCCGACTACAAATGTCCATAGTTAAACGAAATAGATCCAACCCACATTACACCTTATGTGGGTTGGATCCTTTTTGTTTAACTATGGACAAATGTAAGTTTGTACGCACAATATTGAGAGATTTACTATGTTGTTTTAAGATCATCGACTTCTTTTAGGTTTTCTTATAATTTATAGGTATTGAACTGTTTTCTATATTTTTTTCACAATTTTAGGCTCAGTACTTTCGGAGATAAAAGGGGGGAATTGTCAATTTTCGTCTATTTTCTTAAATAACTATAAAGCAGTTAATTTTAAAATTATAAAAAAAATATATTTGAGATCCTCACAGTAAGCCCTTTCATTTGATACCTATGTCCATTCGATTCGGAGCAAATTGGCTGTGACAGACGGGCAGACAGACAGGCACACGAATGACCCATGATGGGTTCCATTTTTCCTTTTGAGCTATGAAACCCAAATAATTTCTTTCTTTTAACGGACATGATAATTACAAGGAAACTTCGCGTAGTCCTTCCCATGCGGTATAAAAGGGATAATCATAATGTAGTTTGTATTCTTAAAACATAAGCAAAGTTTATTATCGAGAGAGAATCTAGTCGGGCAAATAGAAGCACTCTAATAGCGGCTACAACTATGTAAGCTGAGACTGCCGTTGCCATGGAAACATCGGTGGAGCGCACTCTCTTCTCTAAGGATAATCCCTTTTCCTTCATTTTCTTGGATACTACGTTCAGGGGAGGTTGAGCAGAAACTGTTTGCTAATTAAAAAGTCGTTCGTGACAAAAACTGTGAAAGACTCGGGCGTCGTAAAAAATAAAAAGTATAAAATTAATTTAGCGCGAATGGTCTGCGATGTAAGTTTTTATTCAGACGACACAAAGGAGTTTTGTAGCATTTTTGCAGAGAAAAGAAGCAAATCTAAATCTGGAATGAAAATCATATTGAGAGCTATTTCTGGAATTATTGAAGGTTCTGCTTTTATCTGTACTGATTTTCAAGCACTGTTAGGTGTTCTGATTTGAAATGGTTGATCCAAATAAAGGCAGATTTATTTAATACTAGCTTCTGCTCGCGACTTCGTTCACGTGGAAGTCGATAAAATACAGCCCATGTTTCTAGCTTTATATAGGTGAAAGAATTTTTTAAATCGCTTAAGTATTTTTTGAGTTTATCCAATACAAACAAACATAGGTAAAAAAAAAAAAAATATTTTTACAATATTAGTTTAGATTCCAATCAGCGTCTACTTTACATAATCTTACCTGAAAATTAACAAATTAACAAAAGTAGAAATCCAAATCCCTTTTTAATAACTACCGATAACTTGTGTTTTGTTCACCGATTTGTTCACGTTTCCATTAAACCGTTACATAATAAAACCGCGCACACACACGTACATAACAGCACCTACATACAAAAACTGTAGTACATTATGTACAGTCGAACACAGATGCAAACTACGTCATCATCCAAAATCAATAACCACGGAGCTTCATTAAAATATCATTTTATCCAGCGAAATGAAACCGAATTAATTGAAGCATCATTATTTTCAGGAGTGATCGCGACTGTATCAATGTGGACCTACTCTAATGTGGACATACCTGGCCCTCACATCAGCCGAACTGAACGGATCAAGATCTATCTCTCAGAATGTATTGTGTGTTTCTGCATAGTATTTTTCATCCTCTGTGTAGGATTACTCCTGTATTTATTCTTCCACTTGTATAGCACGGTGACGACAGCTGGAAAACTTGCGGGTACTCTCGCAGAGAGTTGAAGTTTTACTCAGTATTATAGTCAAGACTGAGATTGTAGTGTTTGCGAACAAAATGTATGTGATAATTTAGTTTATAATTTAGATAACAAAGTTACAGAGAGACTGTCGGGAAAAATTGAGAATCATTTAGAAGCACTTAAAAAATTGAGGATGAATATAGTTGATAAGGAGAAAATTATGGATAACTTATGTAATCGGGTGGGACCAAGTAGTATATATCGGCAAACTGTGTGAAAAGTTTTCAATGCTTACTGAGAAATGGTTCCCAAAGTTGCACCTCCTCCAAGCCATCTTATGAGCTTATCAAGGCAAAATTTCAGGTCTTTATCGACCATCTTTGCATGGCAGATTAACTGTTCTTCTGTATAAGGCTTACCTTGACTTTCAGTGGTGGCTTCAGTAGGCTCTTTACACAATGGCAATCATCTTACGTTCAGTATGTCATGGCTTCAATTATATGGCTATTTATACAATGGTCCATGTTAGACACGCCTTATAGACTGTTCACTGAAGAAGGTCTGACTTTGACAAACAGTGATACAATGTCTGTTGTATTCTGTTCTTCGAAAGATTTTAACTATAATGTTTCCAAAGAACAGCACTATAAAACGAATATTTAGTTTACAAAAATGTTGATATACAAAGAGTCTAATCCTCTAGAAATCTATCAAAAGATCCTTCTGAACTTATCATTTATATAGGTACATTGTGTTATAATACTTATAAGGCAACATTAGTAACATTGTATCAGATAATCACTACTTAATCATAGATTTAAAGCGAGAAGTGTACGTATATACGTATATAAGAGGAGTAGGAAATAATAATTAATCAATACAACAACCTAAATCCCAAAATCGACAAGCTAAGGATCAAAATCTAACAGTTTCATATTAAAAACTCACCTCTTTCAGCAAAATGCTGACAAAATTACCATTAGCTAGACTAATAGGGTCCGTTTGTGGTCCCGTCTCATTGGTGACAGCTTTGTGGTCGGGTATCAATAGGACCACAACATGATTTGACCACTATTTTGTTAAACCACAATTTTGTGTTCGCTGTTTTCCAGTTGATTTAGCGTTTGCAGATTTGGGATTTAAATTTTATGTTTATCAGACATTAAACACACTTACATACAATTTTGTGCCTCGCTCTCGTTTGTACTTACGTATGCTATCGTTTAATTATGAACTTCGTTAGTTTATAATCTATCGGTTTTATTTCTGTTAGATTGTAAACTGTCGAAAAATTTAGAACTGCAACAAACCATTTACAATTTAACGCATTATTTTTCGATAGTTTAAAGTCTATCCATAGAAAACCGACAAATTGTGAACTGGTATCAAACTTGCTTACGGCGTAACGACTAGCTGCGAGCAACTTGGAAGTAGTGCTCGCCGGCCACTGCCCCGCGGTGCCGCTCGCTTCGCTTGCTCGACTCGCGCGTAATAGGTCACAGTTCTAACCTAACCGAGGCTCATTGGCGACGTAAAACTGGTGGATGCCAAGCTTCATAGCTTGGTTCATCGCCGCAAGGTTGCCTGCTTGTCGGTCTTCTACAGATTGTACTTCGGAGAGTGTGCCCGAGAACTCCACGACCTCATTCCACCGGCCCCCTTCTACCACCGAACATCTAGACGCACTGCCAGTTACCATCCCTACCTGGTTGCTATTCCACCAATTCGCACTAAGCGCTTCCAAATGTCTTTTATAATGCGCACAGCAAAAGAGTGGAACTCACTACCTGCGTCTGTGTTTCCGAACGTATACAACCCTAATCTCTTCAAAGTGAGAGTGAACAGGCTTCTTCTGGGTAAGCTTACTCCATCGTCGACTTTGTCTCTGTCACCTCTGACCTAGACTAGAGTCAAGAGCAAACCCATCACAAATAAAAAAAAAACCTAACCCAGTTCACAATTTTTCTACAGTTTATAATCTAACTGAAATAATGCCGATAGATTATAAACTCTCCGTCCTCACTATCTTAAAGTGACATGTATATTGAAATGAATGAGTTCAGTTTATTTCTATGTGATAATCGTCTCGAGTCTTTAACTATTTACTTGTGTAAAATTAAGATTAACTACTTATTTAGAATCGATGGTGGTATAATACGATTCCAAAACTATCTGATTAACGTGTAAACAAACCCTGTTCAGCGGGGCAATTACGTAACACACAATCGATCGGAGTCAGTTTCATTTTGACAGTTCAACAACATTCATTGCGTTATTCCCGTTCTCGCGCAGACAAATTTTTCGAACTTAAGAAGTAATAGATTAGCAATTTGCTTCAAAATGGTTCAGATTCCGATTTATAGTATGTTACGCAATTAGGGCGCAGGTAAAATTCTTACGCAATCGATAACTAAATGGAATTAGTAACACAAAACACATTCATATGTTTTTGTAGGTTTCAACCGCTCTCTCACCGGAGCATTCGCTGGTAATGGAACAATACAAGATTCGATTTTGAGCAATACGTTACAACACTGCTTCACTGACAGACAAGCAAACGCCTGTAATGAAACAATCCAAAATACGATAAGCTCAATTCGAATTGCATCACAGGTGCTGCTACTCCAAAAAAAAAAAAAAGATTTTATTTTACCATTTTGTCGGCGTGATTAAATTTACATGCCAAATTACAGCTTTCTAGTGCTAAGGATCTCTGAGCGGACTGACAGACAGACGGACATGACGAAACTGTAAGGGTTCCTTGTTGACTACGGAACCCTAAAAAGAGACTGATTAATAGGCTGAGCTGGATTAGTTCTATGTACATTACCAAATCTAACCTGGGCCCTATTACCACAAAACTTTACAAGTCTACAATTTAGCAAAATTGTACAATTTTCCACAGAAAGCTATCAATTTTGTCAAATTGTATGCTTGTAAACTGTTCTGATATAGGGCTCTGAACCTAGTGCTTGTATCATACTCCAAAATTACGCAAGCAAAGTATTATACTTTAAAGTGTGCAAGTTACAAGTCGTTCGTACATTACTTACGACAATTTATTATATTAAAAGGCTCTGAATGTAATTTGTATTTTAATTAAAGCAAAGCATGTATTTTGTCCAGTCCTGCCTACTCATTACTGTTACATTTCAGGCGAATGGTCTCGGTGAATGTAAAGTTACAAATTGTATAATTACAAGTTGCGTACTGTAATGCTCAGTTCTCCGCACTCACTGATGTAATGCTCGAGTTTGAACTGCTACATTACAGGCGAATGCTCCCGGTGAGGGAGCGCCTTTACACCACTTTTCCACCAATTTATTTTTGAATAACATTATCAAATTGTAATTGAAAAATCATCGGCAAATTGTTTTTGTTTACATTTTCATCGAATTCTTTTGGATCATACTATAGTTAACTCTATCACGAATTTGCGACTGGTTCGTTAGTTACTTTTGTCAGGTTCTAGGAATTGTAAGAATTGTGTTAAAAATACCAGTGGTCATATTCTGTCTTCTGTACCTACTTACTTTTGTAAATAATGTTTACGCAGATTGCATTGTTCTCGAATTAAGTAAATATAGTACTTATAAATAGAAGATATTCCAAAGTAACTGTGGCTGTTATATGCTTACGTTGTAAATCTATTGAATAAACAATATTGTTTTCTTGTTTATCGCAGTTTTATATTTAATGTCAGCCCGGAAATATTTCGTAAGTTTATCTAAACAAAGTTAACACGGTTTTCAATTGTTTTGTTTATTTTTTTTTTGGTTCTATAGGAATTGTCATCCAATCAGTTTCATAAAGCGAAGAATTGAACTATCTAATCAGGTTCAATTACGAATTTACTTAATATTTCAACTTAAGGGGACATACATATCAGTATAATTATTTCATGACCTTGTTAATAACTCATAAACATAATGATCAATCGTTTACGTCACCCATCCATTAAAACAAGCAAGTAAGCGTAAAACCATTATTTGGTACTCAACTAATACTTATGGTCGCACGTCAGCTGGTATAAGCTGGCCTCATAATCTATTGAAACTCCGCACTACGCTAGGTCAAAATGTCATCAGCGACGCGCGGTCGACTGTACCTATAGGTCGCGTCCTATTTAAAAGAGATCGTCGCGCAGACAGGCGCGACGCGACTATAAAAGAATTTTTTTATGAAAACTTCATTGAAATTGTTCGACCAGAGTAGCGTCGCGCCGTTGCGTCGCGCCTGTCTGCACGAGCCTTTACGAGCTATCTATGAAGCTGTGAGGATCACAGTCATTGACACAGTGTGATAGGAAATAAAAGAATTTCACAAGAATGGCTGTGGACTTAGGAAAATAACTAACTTTATTGGTCCTTAAGAATCGGTTTTCATATATTCCATATGGGGTATGGAAATTTTATGAGGAGTGAAATAATACAAGCGTTAACTCAAATGCGTTACGTTTTTTTGTGCAACGTAAACCAAACGAACGCTTTTACACCTTAAAGTATATTTTTGTATAGCACTGATTCATTGAAAAAACATATATGCCCCTATGGTCTTTTGTTTTCGTCCGACAATAGGAAGTCGGAATGGCACAAAAAACAGGAATAAACTCCATTCGTGCGTCGGAGCTGACACTCACACTTTTTTTTTTGCATCAGGTTCTCATTCTCCAGCAAGACGGGGCTCCGGCTCATAACAGTTCGAGGACAAGGGATTTTCTTTATGAACATTTTCCTTCCTGGATCGGTACTCATGGACAAATCAGATGACATCCAAGATCCGCAGATCTAACCCCGTTAGATTTTTTTTATTGGGTTATGTAAAACATTTAGTATAAAGGAACCAGTATGAGAGTGTACAGGAGATACAAACCACTTAAAAATATTATTTTAAACATTCACCATTAAAAAAAAATCAATGGGAAGCGAAATTATTAAAAGAGTTACAATTTGTATATTTTGAAGGGAAGGGATATTTTGACCATTTAATAAATTAAATTGATTGTAAGTCGCAGTTAAACTTACCTTATTATTTTCAATAAATGTTTAATTTCATGGTCTTACTTTTATTTTAGATGCTATGTTATTTAGAAGAAATAAATGTATATGATTGAGCCTTTCGATCGGTATAGTTAAATTACAGGTTATTTAAAATATTAGATTATTTTAAATTCTTTGTATGCTGGTCGTATTGTTTAAAAAAAAATGAAGTTTTTTATCTACACTATTTAAGGTACCTTACTTTTACTCCATGTGGCAAAGTCGTGGGACGCCCTATAATATATATATGTACCTACTTATACAAATATACATATGCCTCTTTCGAAAAATTTGCAGAGCAGAGCTTTAAAAATTAGCAGTGCTTATTAGCTTAGAAATTAGCAGAGCTTGGTCAACCAGATAAATATACCATAAGTTTTTGACTTAGTTCTGTCTTGAAAGCCCAATCCTGTGTCTGATGGTTGTTGTTAAACCTAAGATGTTATTTGGTTGACCGATGTGTGATGACTACTGAACCGTGCCTCAGAAAATTTTAAAGGTATAAACTGTAAGGAAGAAATCAATTAAACAAATACCTCCAGATACAAAACTAAGTTTATTCTAGAAATACAACAATATAGGTACACAAACACCTTTATGTGGGTGATAATTAACTTTTACACGGACTCTTCCCTTACATAAAGATAGGTATTGGCCCTAACTCAACTCGTTTCCGTAACGGGTTGATTTAAGGCAAATACATGAGACTATAAAAAAGGATTTTCAAGATCGCTGTTGAGGATTCGCGAGGTGAAAACTGAATAACTCTTTAGCTCTGATTCGGTAAATTGACAAACGGTAGCGCTCATAAAAGGAATTTAAATCTTAACAAATTTAACCCGAGACGCTACTGTTCACATGATTATTATAATAACTGGGTCGATTCCCTAGTTCTCTACATAAGGCCTAAATCCCTATCAGGACCTTTACTAAATATTAAGTATAAAAAAGTTATAATAAACAATCTCTCTCTCTCTCTCTCACACCCGAGATGGGTGTAAAACTTTTAGGATGAAGCGACTCTTAGGGCTCTTAGATAAGCAACCTGAGATGGAATAACCACAATTAACAGAGTCACTATAACCTCTCAACCAGTCTCTCAATTAGACTATAAATTAGCTATCAATTAAACTCTCAACTAACAGAGTTCTATATATAGTCTAGTAACCGAAGTGCTGACTGCCTGTCTATTAATGGCAACATAATAAAATCAGACTCACAAGTTGCCGCGGCCTTTGAAAATTTATTTTCAGATATTCTCGTTTCAACTACTAAATCCTTAAACTCATTAACTTCTGTTGCTGAGTCATTGCTTAAGGAAAATGTTAATGCTTGCGATTCGGAATTTAATTTTGAATATATTACCTGTACAGATATAATTAAAACCTTTCACACTTTAAATGTAAAAAAGACAGCAGATCTGCGGCGTAATTCTGTAGAAGTTGCTAAGTCTATTATTGACATTGTAGCACCTACTTTAGTTCTTATCTTTAATAACTATATCGACTGTGGGGAGTTTCCTGACCTTATGAAATATAGTAAAATTATGCATAGTAAATCAGGTAGTACATCTGACCCCACAAATTATAGACCTATTTCAGTACTACCTACGATTAGTAAAATTTTTGAGAAATTAATTTTAGACCAATTGCAAAGATTTTTTATTAAACATAAATTATTACATAACAAACAGTTCGGTTTTACAAGGGGTCGTTCAACCACTGATTGTGTTGAACTTTTAGGACATATTTATAATGTATGAGAAGGTAAATGCGAAGCCTTGGGCATCTTTTGTGATTTGTCCAAGGCATTCGCTAGCGTTCTTCATGAAACGTTAATCAGGAAACTCCGCCACGACGAGATCCGGAACACCGCTCTGGATCTTCTTACTTCATACTTGAGTAATAGGATTCAGAGCGTTGACGTTAATGGAAAAAGATCACCCGGATCTGTAGTAACAATGGGAGTCCCACAGGGCTCAATTCTAGGCCCTTTCTTGTTTCTTATTTATATTAACGACTTGCCCTACCTCATAAAGGGTAATCATGATATATTTTTGTTTGCGGATGATACTTCACTTTTGTTTAAACTTAAACGTCAGCAGCTGATAACTGACGATGTAAACAGAGTGATCTCAAAAGTAGTTCACTGGTTCAATGTTAATAATTTACTTCTTAATGAAAAAAAAAAACCGAATGCAATAAGTTTACGCTACCTCACGTTAGACAGGTGAAAACTAACGTATTGATAAAGGGCGAAGAATTGAATCCTGAAGATAGCACAGTATTCTTGGGCTTAACTTTGGATGCTAAGCTTCAGTCGGGCCCACATATAGATAAATTGCCAAAAAAAACTAAGCTCCGCAACATACGCTGTTAGGAAAATTCGTAACTTAACTACCATAGAGACAGCCCTTTTAGTGTACTTTAGCTATTTTCATAGTGTGATGTCGTACGGTATTCTGTTGCGAGGAAATGCAGCCGAAATTCAGACGTTATTTGTTTTGCAGAATAGAGCTTAGAGTTCGATCCATTTATAAATTAAGTCCGAGACAATTTCTCTGAGAGAAATTTAAGGAGATTAATATAATGACTGTGCCTTCTCAGTACATTTTTGAAAATCTTCTATATGCCCATAAAAATATTAAATTGTTTAAAAAATAAAGTGATATCCACAATATAAATACTAGGAACAAACACAAATTTGTTGTACCTCAAACAAGGCTCAAGAAAATAGGTCGCTCATTCAGGTATCAATGTGCTTTTATAATAAACTTCCAAGCCACGTTCAAGATCTAAGCCTTAATAAATTCAAATCATTCATTAAACACAAGTTGTGTCAGAAAGCTATACCGTTAAAGATTATATTGAGGACAAAAAGGCGTGGGATTGAGCTGCTCCAAATTTTCTTTTTTCTCTTTTTATTTTTGCATACTGAATGTTGACATGAATATTTCCTTTTTATAGTATTACATTATTTTAATTATTGTGAATGTGAAGACTATGTAGGTCATTGCTTTTTTGTTTGTTTTATTTTTCTCTCAGTTATTTTTAATCATGGTCTGGCAGTTTGAGTAATTTATGCGGCCTACCCAAATGTCCTTTCTTTGGTATTGTTCGTTGAATCGTTGAGCTCCTTAAGTTCTGAGTTGAGCTGCGCGATTACTGACAAATGCGTACACTGACTGGACAGGTCCTCTCAATCTGTGTGGTTCTTTCCTCAAAAGACCATTTCAGACACCAATCTACATGAACAGACCAAGATTATGTCTGGACTTTATAAGAGACTGTGATCTCCGAGTTTGTTTCGGTCTTTCTTCTCAGAGTAGTCAGATAGGAAACGCCAACCTCATCTAGTTTAAAAAAAACATGATTGACTTGTAAAAGTATTTATACAAACCTACTCGTACTTACAGAAATAAAATCATTAATCATTTATTTATTAATGTACTTTTTCAACTCTTATCGTCACTCTCTGTAAATAACGATTCACGCCACATGTCTGTCAGTTTGATAGATCCGTTATTGTCACTTGTCAGTTCGTATTTATTTTTATAAATACAAAATGGGCAACGAGATGAAACGAAAAACTAGTAAATCTTGCGGGGTTTTAAAAATATGATAAGTATATCAATCTACTCCTGGTGATGTATTTTGAACATTGGAACATATTTTGAACCCTCTAAATGAATTTTTTTTTGTACAAATTAATGTTAGGATCTCGCCACGATTCTTTATGTATATTTGCTTCTCCGCACAACTTTATTTAAAATATTAACCGACTTCAAAAAAAAAACGGAGGTTATCAATTTGACACGTATGTACGTAATGTAATATTATTGGAACTGCAATATATTCACATATGATATTCTATTAGGGCTTCTCAACAAATATACAAAATTGTATAGATGTATGTATGTTTGTATGGGTATTGTGTTCCCTAACTTTTTTATCCTTAATCTAAAGTGCCATATTTTTTTGTCCTAATCATCATTTATCCGAATGCAAGCAAGCATGCAGCATGCCGCATGCAACATTCAGCAGGCATGGTTTCTGTCACGGCACCGGCGCTGCGGGTCTCCGGCGGTCCCACGCGTGCTTGTCGTCGCAGACGGCTTTGATTCACCACCGCAGCTTCGGCTTGCTGGCCGGCCACAGCCGCGGCGACTCGCTCGCAGCCTACTGCTCCTCAGTCCGCGGGCCGCCTCTCCCCTACGCGCCTACGCGATTTTAAATTACACAGTAGGGGTAGGGCAGACGACTGCGTGGAGTCGGATTTACAGCGATTCGTTTCTTACACTAAAACCTAACTTTTAGCAAATGTTTTAGGGCTAACAATTTTATTATAAATGAATATTCGAAATAATACACATTATATCATACAATACTTAGGACATATGACTTTATTTCATGCAAAATTAGGAGATTCAATTATTATAGTAGTTAGTTTTTCAAAATCTGTTCAGTAGTTTTCAAGATATTGGACTAATACGTATAAGTGTGACGGCCTGGCTTATTGATACGAGCTACGGGTGTGGAAAGGGTGGCAAAGGGAAAACATCTC
The DNA here is from genome assembly GCA_948252095.1 of Dicycla oo. Classification (NCBI taxonomy): domain Eukaryota; kingdom Metazoa; phylum Arthropoda; class Insecta; order Lepidoptera; family Noctuidae; genus Dicycla; species Dicycla oo. The sequence continues at coordinate 20,277,960 of OX411728.1, forward strand.
AAAACCTTGGTAAAATTCTAGTGCAATATTTATAACAAAACTATTAACTACTTATTACAAAAGAATATTCCAGGTTTTACTAAAAACTAAAAATTCGAAATAAAAAATAATTTCAAAAAATTAAATCGACTTCAAAAAGAAATTAACTCAAAATTATGAAATAACTTTAATTTCGGAAGACGGTGGCAAAGAACTAATATACAAATCCCAAGACACCGACTTCCGAAATTAAAGTTATTTCATAATTTTGAGTTAATTTCTTTTTGAAGTCGATTTAATCATTTATTTTAAATTACTTTTCGAATTCTATTATTAGTTTGATTGCATAGTTTTGGCAATGCTGTGATATTCCTGTTTCGTATACGAGTTCCTTTCCTATATGTTTTTGAGTAAGGTCAGTTTTTCAATACTTCATAATATTTTATTTATTTTCAAGACTATTAAAAACTTAAGCTGGAAGTAAACGTTGTCACAGCAATTAATATAAATCTATCACTCATATTACGTATATAAGGCGTTTTGTTCTGCAGCAATTATTTGACTTAGATTGACGTAATATTGGTAAGTAAATATCTTAAAATTAAACAAACTTACATACAAAAATAGATGTGATAAGATAATATATACATTTTTATTAAAATACCGCATCATTGTTATCTACGTGAGCAAAGGACAACTTAGACAACGTATGATTACTTATGGACAGTCATGGAAAATACCTCCCTATCATTATTTTCTCTCTATGATGTCATGCAAACTCCATTAAACACTATAATATAACTTAAACAAAAGGCATTCATAATATTTAATTGTATCTTAATAATAAATCAAACATACGTCTGTGTTTTTGTCATTTGTGACATATTTACTCTTTAAGGCACATCGTTTGATAATTTCTTTTTAGTAAATAAATCTTGACAGATAACGGGGTGAACCAAGTAAGGTATAACAAAGACATTTATTAGGGTTCCGTACCAAAATAGTAAAAAGGAACCCTTATGGTGTGTGTGACTCAGTATGTTTGTCTGTCACAGCTGGATATCTCAAGAACTACTAATGCTATCAACTTGAACTTTGGAATAGTTTTAGATGACATTTGCCCAACTATTTTTCAAATAAGAAAGATTTTTTTTTTTTGAAATAGTGCCTGAAAGGAGTCTTAACAATTCTAAGTGGGGCTACTAGGGCATGTGGGGTATCATATGTATAGCGCTGTTTGCACATTTTCAAACATTTTTTACTTTTTAGGCTTAATACTTTTCGACTTATGATGAAAAATGTAAAAAAAATAACGTTTCCCCCCCACCCCCCTTATCTCCGAAGTTTGCACAGAGAAAAATCTGAAATTATTGTATGAGATAGAAGTTTATGTAAAGATTACAGGAAAATAAAACGATGTCTCTAAATAGCACACTTTTTTATGGTACGGAACCCTCGGACTCGCTCCTGGCCGGTTTTTTTTTTTTAATAACGTAAATCTGGTAGGACGGTTAAGGCGAGTATTGTCGTGAAATGGTCGTTTTTGAGAGCCTATTGCTTTTAAATGAACCAACAGAAAATTCCAGAAAATATATATATGAAACTTTCATATGTATACTTCCATCTGAGTATTTCAAAATTTTAAGCAACATTAAAAACCATGCAAAAAATATATTGAAATGAGGTTGTTTTCAACTTTAAATTCGCTACTGTTTTTAAACTACAAGTAATATTTTCACGGCTTAGCGATGATAATATTGGTAAATCACTTATCTTACAACCGTGCATTTTTTATTTAAATGATAATTAATTTTTACAAAACGCAATTTTAACAGCGGAAAATAAATATTGACTAGCGTGTCCGTGCGACGACTGTCGACGACTATACTCGTACTCACCTTAACTTTTTTCTGTTTACGCTGGAACCTGCATCTGACTGCAGTGTAATAGAAAAAGTTTACGGTGTTCAAATAGCACACATAACATTGTTGTTGAGTATTTTTGCCACAATCTAACTACAATTATGTTATGATTTTAAGAACATGTGGAAAAGAAAAAAATTGATTTTCCCTTAAAATATGTACTTTGAACGAACGCGTACCTGCTAGCTTGGGTCTACGGCCAATTTACAGATATAAGGTACTAAAGGTAGGTACGTAAAAACACTACTCACTTTTCTTAGTCTGAGTGCTGATTTTTATGTATGTTTTACAGAATATAATAATTCATAATCAATACTGCCAAAGACTTCCCGTCAGCGGTAATTTCGGCTAGATGCTTTAAAGGTAGCAAAAAATGACGTTGTGTAGTCCGAGTCAAATAGATGTTCTGCTATACAGACATGGACATTTTGCTAATTAGACTTACAGCTCATTAGACGTCTCGCGCTGTTGGACATTCAGCTACTTAGACCAGGACTCAGGATCCAGCTACTTAGATCAGGAGGGTAATTTTTATATATGATACTCCGGGAACTATTTCAATACTATTTGTAAGCAGCCAGACCAATCGGTCAAACATCTCTCATACACAATTTCAAGGTCGCTGTGACTATGAACACAACCGTGACAAGCCAAGTTCAATATTAAAAATACGTATGGTTATAGATATCTAAATGGGTATATAAAATTTCTTGTCTGTACTTTGTACCGTTTAGGAGTTCCCTCGTCTGGAGCCAATCCTAGGTGCAGCAACCAGGACATGGTGAACGGACTTTAGAATGGACTAACATAATAGGGATGATGACTAAATTTTTTTTGTCCGTCATGTAGATTATTAAAATATATTGGACACATATTTTTTCTTTTTCCACGTAATCAAAAGATTACGGCGATACATTGAGTTAAAATGTGGCATGACGTCACACCTTGGTAGATTTTATACGTAGAAGTGACGTAGCAAGCCCCCACTCCCGAACTTTAATGCGTGTTATCTAAGTGATTTTTTTTATTAATATTATATGTTATAGCTAAAAATACGTATCTAATATTTTTTTTACTATTTGACTGACGGACTAAATAGAATTTCTTTTTTTTACCCAGGCATCATCCCTATCAAAGCGTATTTAAAATTTAGTGTCTGTACTGTTGACTGTTGAAGAGTCCCCGTCTGAAGACAATCCTATGTGCAGCAACCAGGTCATGGTGTCTTTCGGCCGAAATGATGATGAATAGGTAATCTCTGGAATTATCTACTAATACGATACAATTAAAAAACCGCTTTCACTGATAGAAACACTACTGCAGAATGCTGTTTTATGGTTTAATAAAATTGACTTCCACGCCGACGGAGGTCGCCGGCAGAAGCTATTTTGCAGTTTATTACATGTCGTTATAAATAACTATTAAAAAAATAAAATACGGCGTCGAAAAATTCCTCCGCATCGCTGTCGACTGGTAATGTACCCAAGAGACTGGCGGCATTGCCACGTTGTATGGCAATGCTTAGCCTCTGGCCATGGTAAATGCCAGCCCTTGGATCACAGGAAGTGTCAAACAGCCGTTAGGAGATTTCTTTGAACAAACCATGAGCACCATATTTTTGTTTTTTAATAGTTTTAGTTAGGTTAGAATATTATATTTTTAACTTAATTAGTTATATTTGTTATTGTTAAAATATTTATTGAATAAAAAATGAGATCAATGAGATGTTATAAAGCAACGGTTTTCTAGAAGAGCGGTAGCCGCCGCATAACGGCCGCAGTGATGGCCTTCATGAAAATGATGGCACCGGGGTTTGGCATTACGGTGTGTAAAGACGCTCTCTAGGGAAACACACCAATTTACTATCATAAATAACGTTTCAGTGACGTCATTCAGAACCCTATCTAAAAGATGCAGTTCCAAATGGCCAGTATAAAACTGTCAAAAAAAACCCAAAACTTCTTCAATAAAAACAAAAGACGGTACGATATCCCAGTTTTGAAAATAGAAAATTCAGAAATAAAAACAGTTGCAGTTGTGCTTTGGTCTCAAACAGGCAACCTTAGATTAGGATTCCCAGGCTTTTAGGACCCAAACACGAACAAACATATAGACTCCAGACTCATCTGTATCCTGTAGTACGAGTAGGCGGACGCTTCTACAGTATTTGTTCCGATACGAGACGGACGCGTTTAGCTGGACGAGATTTATCCAGAAAGGCTTCGCGACTAAGCAATATAAAGTAAGAAACGAAAAAAAGTTATGGAAATAATGACAAGAAAACCAAAATAGCCTGAAAAGTAAGGAAAACTATTATGTACAGTTTCAACATTAGAATGTAATTTATTCTGATTCTATGCAATCTTTTGCATAGATCACAATCATTCGAAAGCACAACAATAGCAACCCTTCACAGGCAAACCTGCTCATCTCACCCCTGCCATTTCAATAATGTATATTATTTCATAATTCAACATCGTTCACCACTTTCCGAGTGACGTGAGCATCGATAACGCTTCAACGATTTCAAAGTGACGTCACAATAACACATGAGTTCTGACGTCACATCGAAACTCGCGAGGTCAAAGTAGTGCCTAATAAAAATGCAGTTTAAATTAAGTTACGGCGTCCTAGAAGAGGGGTGGCGGCTACATAACGGCCATCAGGAAAATTATGGGTTTGACTTTAGGGTGTCAAAAAACGCTCTCTAGAAAATCACACCTACATATAGTTCGCGTCAAATGACTGTGCAGTAGTCAATATCTATACGAAAATAGCAATGCGCTATGCCATGCGCATCGGAAAGCCTGGTTTCAGAGCAGCAAACTTACGTGACGCGAACTATACTTTTATAAATAACATTTCAGTGACGTCATGGGACGGTAAATTGCTGACGCTATGTGGCGCAGCCGCAGTCTTAGAAAACCCTAGGTAAATGCTTCAACGATTTCGAAGTGACGACGAAACACCACATCATTTCTGACGTCACATGACACTTGCGAATTTTACTGGTCAAAGTAATAAAATAAAAAATACCAATATAAATACAGTTGAAGAAAGTTGGTGATTTCGTAAAAGACGAGAAGTTTAAGAAGTTAGGCAATCTATTGCCAGTGGAAGAATTCTAAGTTCGAAACATTGGGCAGAGTTGTCCAACTCTATGCCCAACTTCGGCATCGAAATTCAAAATTGCTTGTGCAACACACGGAACATAAAAAACAGTGGAAGTGCTAAGTAGGCGTGGCACGCGTGTCACAAATAAGCGCTGTATCGCTTGCTTGGTCCCCACAGATCTTAAACTATGGTCACAGTCGAGTTCTAACATCGCGTCGAGTTGCAGTCTCGCGACAAATTTATTTTTCCGTAGCTATGCCGTTTTGTTCCATTTTGGAGTGCAAAAATGATAGTAGGAAAAAACTCTTAAAAATGGAGGTGTTTCGTACCATCGCTAAGTAAGATTTAATTTGTTTTCTAATAAAATCTTAGTTAATTTCAATTTACGAATGAAGTAATAGAACCTCTAGTTAAAATCAACCTTATAGGATTAAAATACAGTTTCTTTTGGATTGATTGTATTCTCTGGTATTTCTTATTTCGTTCTCGAAAGTACTTCGCTACTCAATTAGTGATGTGGTCGGGTCGGATGTTAGTTTTATCGATAAAAGAAAATGGTGCCGATTCTCTTGTCACAAATGTCTCTACACTAGACTAAAAATCATCTAAATTTAGTTTATTCCTGTCACATGACGATGGACTAAAGTTACACAACTTAATTATTTTATTGTTAGACAGCACTAAGTTGGTTCTAAGCTATTTAATTTAGTGAAAATGGAAATTTTGCTATTCTGAATTTGATGTTTTTAACCTAAAATTTTGATTATCAAACTAAATGTCTTTTTTTAATCGCGATTAAAAGTTTTCATAATTTTTTCGATTAGGACACACCGTTTTCGACATATAAGCAAAAGCTAAAAAATAAATGACACCTCAACTGGACGAACTTTTCACTTTTTGTATGGAAAATATGAAAAATTTCAAAATTTTTATTATTGAGTATTACCAACATGTAGAGTTTTAGGGAGTTACGGGTAGCAAAGGGGGGCAAAATTTTCATTATTTTTTCGATAGGACACACCGTTTTCGAGATATAAGCAAAAGAAAAAAAAACACTACTTCATTCTTCTTACAGTTTTACTTAACTCCCAACAATACTTATTTATTCGATTTAAACAAGAAATCGGGTATCTATCGATATCGATAATTTAATTCAAAATTCAATGTGTTACTGCACTGGTGTGGCATTGATCGAGTAGCAATAGTTATCGACCTATCACGCGAATGTCAACCTTATAACTAACGCAATTAGACTTATAATTGCGATCACTGAGAATACTGCCATCTATGGTCAAGTAGCGGAATTTACTCGTCAATCGAATCTAGTTTGACTTGAGATTACAAAACGTTGTAAATACTTTCTGGACTAAAGCAAAATAAATCCTATTCATAATGCATGAAGGTTTATTTGTGGATGTAGGATCTGTGACTTACGCTAGTTTTGACTAAAATTAAAACGACAAATCAGACGAATTCTTTGTTTGTAGTGCATTATATGATTATCGCTTTATTTGTGTGAGTTTGGCGACAGCGGTTCCTATAGTAATTTTGTTGCATACCACTTCCACTGTTTTTTTATGTTCCGTGGTGCAACACTATAAATTGGACAAGCTATCGGCAAGCCGTACATCTTGTCCAATGCAAGATGTACGGCTCAATAATATAATAAAAAACCACCACATTACTTTTACGTCGCCTAAAAACAGATATTTTCCTTATAAAAAACAAAATATAAAAAAATCCGCCTGCAGAAACCGAAAAGAGAAAAACAAGCATGAAAATCCATAGAATGTTGGTATCGCACGCGGGCATAAACCAATAATCTGAAATATGGTGTACTTTTGTTTGTCCTGCGATACCAAAATTCTATGGATTGTAATGCTTGTTTTTCTCTTTTCAGTTGTGTTTCTGCACGCGTGCTTTTATTTTTTTTTTTTTAATAATTTGTTTTACAAATACAATGTTTATTTCTGTACCAAGTTGTTTACATTAGTTTATGATTGGAGCCTCCTTTTAAGCACGATGACGCCTGAGCTGTGTTAGGAAACTCCGCTCTTCCAAAGCTTTGGCTGTTTGTACAACTTACAATTTATTTATTTTTTTGAGTTACATTTCTACCTTATAATTAGGCTAATATATTTTTCTCGCAGCGCGTGTTGCGCGCTTTATTGCTATTTACATATAGTATCTATATAAGTATATATAAAAACAATTGATGTTCGTTTGTCTCGCTAAAACTCGAGAATCGCTGGACCGATTTGGCTAATTTTCATCTTGAAATATTTGTGGAAGTTCAGAGAAGGTTTAAACGGTGAGAAACATAAATAATAAGTAACGGAAAATACTAAAAACGACAATTTAATTTTCGAATACAAAATGTTCCTATCTGTGAAAGATTTAATGACTTATCTTTTCAAAAAAAAAAAAAATTGTCACTTGGTTGTTAAATATTTATAGGTGTAGTATGAGGTCCGATCTCTTTGGACTGTTTTATTAGAATACAAAACAGTTGTGTTTCAGAAATAAAAAAGTGTAAAAGTGTCAGTTGATTGTCGAAAAAATAAAATAAATAAATCAATTTCATGACGGTTAATTATTAAACTCTATCATCAGTTTGTCAGTGCGCGAGAACTTTATTTGCTGTTATTGTTTTAAAATGCCAAGGAGAAGACGACTTGACTTAGGTCAAATGTTTCTACTCTGTAAAAGAATATTTAGTCTAGCTTAAAATAAGGATTTTATATAATAATAAACATTATAATTTGTATGTTCTACTACCTGAAAGTATGACATTAATATTGCTATTATAATTGTATTCAATTCATTATTATTGACATAACTATAATTTCTCTATTTAATTGTAATATTATAGAAGAAAATAATTAAATAATAATAATAATTTTTAATGTTTAATGCATGCCAATTTAGAATGATATTATACTATTGTTGTGCTTGTAAAAGGCTGCTAAGTCAAAAGAACTAACCTAATATAACACCAAGCTTTGACTTTGAAGTCAATCAAATGTGCGACGAGCTACCTCAAGTGCAAACCGTACTGACGACCAGCGAGAGAGAGATAATGATAACAATCGTATTGGTATGGCAGAATTGCGGTACACAGTAAATAACAACAATGATGTAGATAGGCTTAGAATGGAACGAGTTCGGGCACACCAAACCAGGATATTTAGTCTGAGCACCAAACACAACAACAGCAAGCACGACACAATGAAATAAGCGATTCCGCAGACGCAGTGTTCCTGTAAACCTAGAACGAGTAGCATTCCACTACGACCCGGAAATAGATTATTAGTAGTAACAATTGGGTTTTACACAAATATATGTAGGGGGTACGAAATTCACCGGGTCATCTAGTAATTATTATGCTCATTAATTGAACAGAATGAATACATGAATGTGGGTGTGTTGGGTGTGCAGAGTGTGTGATGTGTGCGGAGTGTATGTGGTATGTGTGGTATGAGAGGTGTGTGAGTGGTGTGGATGTGTGTATGAGAGGGGATGTACGTGTGGTTGTGGCGGTGCATGTATGAGTAATTTCCACTTATTGTAATAATAATTCTGCATCCGCGCATGATTTTAACCATCCTATTAGCATTTTCTTACCTTCATGAAGTGTATATACGTATGTCTTTATTTATTTTACTATATAACCGTGCTGATTGCTTATTATATTATATTGTGTAACAGCAAAATTGGTTTTAGATTGTGGGACTTGCGCAATAATATCCTTTCTTCTTGTAATATTATGTTTCTATCATACGTAAGTCTCTTATGCTTTTTAAAGATCGTGACACAGATATATAATTTCCTAACAAATAGTAGGCCACTGATTTCATAAAGACTTTCAGTAGGGAATCTCCGTTTCTTAGAATACATTATTTTTATCAGACCTCTTTGCGCTCGTTCTACGCCTATAAATTCTGATTTCGCTGCCCCACCCCATACAGGTATACAGTAGAGTATCACAGATTGTGCAAGGGCTATGTAGGTTTCATTTAGATGATTTCAAAAAAAGAAAGAAAAGAAAGAATGAAAATACGTTTATTTGCGATAAACATGACGCAAAGAAATATAACAATAAAATTAAATAATAAAAGAACAAGTTTGGGGAAAACATGCGTCACATTCACGCAAAACGGCCGTCACTCAGCATAATTCCGCGACCCCATACGAGATAGTGCCCCAGCGCTGGTTTTCAGCGACAGCCGGCGTTGATTTCTATTAGCGCCCACTTTTGTGGCTATACTTGCAGGGACCGCAATCTCAATGATTTAAATATCCATCCCAATTTTCGTATTATTTCAGCAACGTGTTCGAGGTGGGAGTACCAACTTAAATGTTGGTCAATTATTTGTTATATATAAGTCAATACTTATATATTTACAATACTTATAATTAACAAAGTAACACAAACAATTTTGTGTTACTTTGTTAATTATAGGACATGTACAGGCATAATTCATGTCTCGTTTACAATCATGTATTTTGATTTTTAAATCTTGATCTGGTTGTGAACGATTTCTAAATGTAAATTGGTTTTGGTTCCGTTTTTAACTTAAGGAGATTTTCATTAAGTCAATTAGCAATTTGAGCCATACATATTTCAGCTTTGAGCATTACTTGGGACCAGTTATTCCCACAAAAGACAGACAGTATTTCCTAATACGCTTGCTTGAGGTACGCCGAATGATACCTCCACGTAATTACTGATGTAAAGCCCTATCTTAACTCTCTGTTTTCTGTCCGATAAAATAATAATCTTTACACAACCTAAGAGGGTTCCCCTTATTCCAATTCTTTCTAGCTTGGACACAAGGGTTGGAACAAAAACGGTGTTAAAGGCTTTTGTAGATCAAGGAATACAGCCAGACATGTTTTCCTTAAATCAACATAATCAGTTACCAGCGAGCTGAGTGCAGTAACTGCATCCTCTGGGGATGCCTAGAACCAAAGAGTCTTATATTAATTATTTTTTCTGAAACCTTGGATAAACCAGGTAAGACAGAAGTTGATCTGTAGTTATTGACATCGCCACTGTTCCCTCCCTTGTAAACCGGAATTTTTGTCAAGCTTTTTAGTTTTATTAATATAATATTTATATTTAGACAGAACTCATTTCAAGCTTTTATTTGATATCAATATTGTTGAAATTTATTTTAAAAAAACATTTCCCTCCCATTTTTTGTATTTGCAGATGCAATATACAAAGTGGTTATGATAATACGACAATAAATTAAACTTCGCATACCTCAAGACATTCTCAGACTACATATAAAAAATCATTTGAATATATCCAGTAGTTTAGTCACAGGAAATTATTTTTCATTTTTAACATTTGCTACACGATGTATGTATTAATAGGGAAGTACTGACAGGTTAACGACCCCCGCATCGGTATGCATAACAAAAGATTAAAGACACATTTCCAACCAGCACCATAATAGTTTTTACATTTGATTCAGTGCAAATTATACCTTAGGCCTAAATTGTAAGAGTCATAAAGCTAGTGAACCATTTATAAATGGTGTTCTATTTTCTTTCCACTTTTATGTCATTTGTTTGAAATTTTAATTTTTTTAATTTTGTTGTTAGGGTTTTTTTGATAGCTTACAATTATTCATATGAACTAGTATTGTCAATGTTTTCATTTATTGTCGTATTATCATAACCACTTTGTATAAATATTATATAGCCGTTATCACTCCCACAATTAAGAAGAATCTAACGACACCTCATATGTTCAAATCCATCAAGCCGTTTGGGCTACAGAGCGTGCCAAAGAAGTACACATATACATACATACATAGTCTCGAAAAACATTACCCTCCTTCTGGGGCGTCGGGTAAAAAGGAGGAAAAGATCTAATGTGGTTGTATGTGGCGCAAAAGTAATTACCTAACCGGAACATGCTGTCATTTTTGCAAATAGCTTTTTAATACATCGCGTCTTTCATATTTGTCGAGAAGGCAGATATAAAATTCCAACAAGCCATGAAGTGAGGACGAAAATGTGATCGAACACGGTAAATTTTGTCACAGGAGAAAATCTGTGTAAAAGTATGATATGCTTGCAAGTTCAAGAATACAAAATATACTATGTGTAGACATGATAGTAGTCTATGATGTCTGTAGGTAATCATAATTAATAGACTTACAGTAATTTACACTTACAATTGATCCAAATCAGCTTAGATTAAATTATATTTTAATTTAAATTGTAATTTAAATTGTTGACATTAAAACCAATAAAGGGTCCGCCAGATAACTTTTTTATTTTGAAAATGCTATAAAAAAAACTACTGAATATTTTCTCAAATTTCTTTTTTTATTTGAAAGTACAATGCTTCCGGTTAGTAATGAAAAATAATTTCATTCAATTGGCTGCCTCGGCTGGCCATGCAGTAGCCTACACGATCGGTCCAATTTTTAAGCACATTATCGATTGTGTGCAGCTGTATTTCACCAATGGCTTCACGAATATTGTCCATTAAAGCGTCAATTGTCTCTGGCTTGTCGGCGTACCACTTATCTTTGACGGCACCCCACAAATAATAGTCCAACGGTGTCAAATCGCAGCTCCGAGGTGGCCAAACGACATCAGCTCTGCAGCTGATAATGCGATCTTCAAAAACAGGGCGCAAAACATCGAGTGTATAGCTTCGGCTGTGTGGCATGTAGCGCCGTTCTGTTGAAACCAAATGTTGCCAATATCCTCCTCTTCAATTTTTGTGAACAAAAATTCGTTGAACATGGCCCGATAACGATCGCCATTGACTGTAACGGCCACTCCTTGCTCATTTTCGAAAAAAAATGGCCCAATTATGCCTCTGGACCAAAATCCGCACCAAACAGTGACTCGTTTTGGGTGCGTCGGCTTTTCAATGTATTCGTGCGGGTTTTCTGTGCCCCAAATGCGACAATTTTGCTTGTTTACATACCCGCCAAGATCAAAATGAGCTTCATCTGAAAAGATGATTTTTTTGGCAAAATCGGCATCTTCTGTAAGTCGATCGCAGGCCCACTTAGCGAAGCGAAAACGCATTGGATGGTCAGTTGGCTTCAACTCCTGAACCAATTGGACTTTGTATGGCGTCATACCAAGGTCTTTATGCAAAATTCGTCTCAATGATGTCTCCGAAATGTTCAATTGTTGAGAACAACGGTGAATTGATGTTGATGGCGCTTCACGCACACTTTCTGCCACAGCAGCAATATTCTCGGGTGTACGCACTGTTTTTGGCTTTTCACGCTTTGGTTTATCGATGAGGATGCCAGTTTCTTTCACTTTTTTCACGAGATAACGAAAATACGGAGCTGACGTTGCTTCTCTTCTTCCAAAATCCGTACGCAATTTTCGCACACATTCTGCAACATTACCATGATTTTCAAAGTAATGTCGCAATATTTCCCAGCGTTGTTCAAGCGTATACACAACCATATTCGTTCAGCGGAAGGATAAAACTAATTATCTGTCAAATCAGACATGAGCTAAGTGTTACCATTCACGAAATAAGCACTAGGTGGAAAAAAAATGTTAGATGGCGGACCCGTTATTATTACCAATAGATAATGTCTTTTTAAAGTACGTAGTAAAAGTTTGACACTGACAGCAACTTATGTCATAGTAGTAAGGGCTATTTTGGTAGTGCAAATGTTTTCACTGATGTGCAGTTGAATGCACCTTTTTTTGCGTGGAGGAATGCTCATGCATACTGCACTATCACGGGGAGATAGTGCAGTTATGTGGGACTCAACCCACTAAAACTCCACGGTGTCCTCCTCTGCCGCTTGTGGCGGGTACACGGGCACGCGTTAGCACTCACCGCGAACCTGCCGCAGCTGTCCGTCACCGGACCCTCCTCTGGGGAGCACCTCACATCACCGGCGCACCAAAACACAATGCACACCGTGACCACCCCAGGGACCAAACTAGCATATGGGCGCTAGACGACCCCGTGTCTAGGCACCCTTGGTCCCCCTGCGACCGGTCAGGTCAGTGGCTCGGCCGCCTACCACTTTTCGGCCGCAGAGGATAGGGAGAGCGGCCAACGAAATACCGACACTCCTCCTCCCCTGCGGCCCCACCACATCCGCTATCAGACTGTGGCGATCCCGTCAAGGCCGCGGAAGGTAGGGAGAGCAGCGCACCGTAACACCGGCACTCCTTTCCCACCGCGGCGTCCAACCCTCAGCCGCGATGCCTCCCATACGACAACGCGGCCCGCCTCAGTTGCGATGTCGCCCAAGCGGCACCGCAACCAACTTTTTGGCCGCTACATCGTCGGCTTCCTGGGAAAAGCCCTGACAAGCGGCCCCTCCTCGGGTTCCTCTTCGCTTCACCGTGTGTTACCAAGCCACGGCTACTGAGCCCCCCCGCCTCGACAATGCGGGAACTCACCGGGGGACGATGTAACAGCCAATAACTATTATCATCTCGACTTACGGTTTGCGGTACGCCAATTAACACTCTATTACTGACATAATAAGTTCGATCAATACAGGTACGTACATGTCAATTTACGTTATAGGCAAAAATGTAAGTACGTGTTATGGTATTGTTAGAGGATAATATATTATTTTATTTTTTTTAATAAATAAATTTACCTGTTGTTTCCGGTAAAGAAACCACAAATTAGAAAACAATGAAGCTCCCAATAGAACAAGAAAATAAGATCAGTATTTTTCTGTCCCAAAACCCAAAAATCCTAGTGAAGAATTTTCATCGAGAATATTTTTATTCAGGCATAAGAAATCCTGTGTGAAAATTCCATTAGATATACCGCGCGAAAAAAAATCGACCGTCACGTCCCGAATTTTTTTGCGAATATTTCGCAAAATATTACTTTAAATGATAAATGATAAATGATTTTTATTTCTGTAAGTAGGTTTGTACAAACACTTTTACAAGTCAATATTTTTTTTTTAAACTAGATGAGGTCGGCGTTTCCTATCTGACTACTCTGAGAAGAAAGGCCGAAACAAACTCAGAGGTCACAGTCTCTTATAAAGTCCAGACATAATCTTGGTCACTTCATGTGAAGACCATGTAGATTGGTGTCTGAAATGATCTTTTGAGGAAAGAACCACACAGATTGAGAGGACCTGTCCAGTCAGTGCACGCATTTGTCAGTAATCGCGCAGCTCAACTAGCTCAACGATTCGACGAACAATACCAAAGAAAGGACATTGGGGTAGGCCGCATAGATTACTCAAACTGCCAGACCATGATTAAAAATAACTGAGAGAAAAAATAAAACAAACAAAAAAAAAAAGCAATGACCTACATAGTCTTCACATTCACAATAAAGTAAAATAATATAATACTTACAAAGTAAATATTAATGTCAACATTCAGTATGCAAAAATAAAAATAATATAAAATAAAATTGGAGCAGTTCAATCCCAAGCCTTTTTGTCCTCAATATAATCTTTAACGGTATAAAAAGCTTTCTGACACAACTTTTAGTTTAATGAATGGTTTGAATTTATTAAGACTCAGATCTTGAACGTGGCTTGGAAGTTTATTATAAAAGCGTATACATTGACACCTGAATGACCCACCTATTTTCTTGAGCCTTGTTGGAGGTACAACAAATTTGTGTTTGTTCCTAGTATTTATATTGTGGATATCTCTGTATTTTTTAAACAATTTAATGTTTTTATGGGCATATAAAAGATTTTCAAAAATGTACTGAGAAGGCAAAGTCAGTATATTAATCTCCTTAAATTTCTCTCTGAGAGATTGTCTCGGACTTAATTTATAAATGCATCGAACAGCTCTTTTCTGCAAAACAAAGATAGTCTGAATGTCGGCTGCATTTCCCCACAACAGAATACCGTACGACATTATACTATGAAAATAGCTAAAGTACACTAAACGGGCTGTCTCTATGTTGGTTAAATTACGAATTTTCCTAACAGCGTATGCTGCGGAGCTTAGCTTTTTTGACAATTTATCTATATGTGGGCCCTACTGAAGCTTAGCATCCAAAGTTAAGCCCAAGAATACTGTGCTATCTTCAGGATTCAACTCTTCGCCCTTTATCAACACGTTAGTTTTCACCTGCCTAACGTGAGGTAGTGTAAACTTAATGAATTTGGTTTTTTTTTTCATTAAGGAGTAAATTATTAACACTGAACCAGTGAACTACTTTTGAGATCGCTCTGTTTACATCGTCAGTAACCAGCTGCTGACGTTTAAGTTTAAACAAAAGTGAAGTATCATCCGCAAACAAAACTATATCATGATTATCCTTAATGAGGTAAGGCAAATCGTTAATATAAATAAGAAATAAGAAAGGACCAAGAATCGAGCCCTGTGGGACCCCCATTGTTACTATAGATCCGGGCGATCTTTTTCCATTAACGTCAACGCTCTGAATCCTATTACTCAAGTATGAAGTAAGAAGATCCAGAGCGGTGTTCCGGATACCCTAAATGGCGGAGTTTCCTGATTAACGTTTCATGAAGAACGCAATCGAATGCCTTGGACAAATCACAAAAGATGCCCAAGGCATCGCATTTGTCTTCCCATGCACTATAAATATGTCCTAAAAGTTCAACACCGGCATCAGTAGTTGAACGACCCTTTGTAAAACCGAACTGCTTGTTATGTAATAATTTATGTTTATTAAAAAATCTTTGCAATTGGTCTAAAATTAATTTCTCAAAAATTTTACTAAACGTAGGTAGTACTGAAATAGGTCTATAATTTGTGGGGTCTGATGTACTACCTGATTTAAACAAAGGTATTATTTTACTATATTTCATGAGGTCAGGAAACTCCCCACAGTCGATACAGTTATTAAAGATAAGAGCTAAAGTAGGTGCTACAATGTCAATAATAGACTTAGCAACTTCTACAGAATTACCCCACAGATCTGCTGTCTTTTTTACATTTAAAGTGTGAAAGGTTTTAATTATGTCTCTACAGGTAATTTGTTCAAAATTAAATTCCGAATCGCAAGCATTAACATTTTCCTTAAGCAAAGACTCAGCAACAGAAGTTGATGAGTTTAGGGATTTAGTAGTTGAAACGGGAATATCTGAAAAGAAATTTTCAAAGGCCGCGGCGACTTGTGAGTCTGATTTTATTATATTGTCATTAATAGACAGGCTGTAGTCAGCACTTCGGTTATTAGACCTTCCCGTTTCACTATTAATAATATTCCAAGTCGTTTTAATTACATTACTACTGTTTTTAATCTTCGAACTCAAATAACGCGACTTGGCCATACAACAAACTTTTTTAAATAATTTTGAATAGTTTCTAACATATAAATTAAATTCAGCAGTGTTTACAAAAGACCTTTCATTATATAGTTCATAAAGCCGTGTTCTACTTTTATGAATACCAATGGTAGCCCAATCACTGAAAGACGCGTTACTATTAACCGAGATAGTCTTGGGAATAAAGATGAGATTAAATTGTTGGCAGTACATATTAAAAAAATCATCATACAGATCATTAGGATCAGTATGATTAGCCAAAACTGTTAATTTATTAATGAGTTTAACTTTAAAAGCTTCCAAGCGACTTGTAGTTTTGGGGTTAACAATGATATCCTTTTTAGCCACTTTTTTGTTTTGGTTTTGGATAGTAATCCTTTGCCCGCAATGATCAGAATCTAGTAAATTTATAATTTCTTTATGGCTTGGAATAACATCTGTATAAATATTATCTAGGCATGTGGCACTAGTAGGGGTTATTCTTGTGGGCTCCAAAAATAGGTTTACAAGATTGTATGACTGAAAAAGACTTATTATTTTACTACAAGAACCTGACTTTTCTAATAAATTAACATTAAAATCACCACAAATGATAATAGATTTATTTGAGTTACATATCTTGTGTAACACTTCATCCATTACCTTTTCAAAGCAGTCATACAATCCTGAAGGGAGCCTGTACACACTTAATACAATAAATTGCTCCAATTACCTGGTGCATCAAAATTTAACGTCAATTTATGTCAAAATTAGATTCTTCCTTAGTAAATTCTGAATAATAGATTCTCGGAGGACAAGATTTGTCTTTAATTTAATTTATTTTTCTGGGCTACAATGACAGTGTTGTCAGATTTTCGGGCTTCTGACGACCCGTAACGACAGTCAAAGATCCACCAATAACAGCCCGGACCAACAGCTTAACGTGCTTTTCGAGGCAAGGCGGGGTCTTGGTACGTAAAGATGATCACTTATCCACGGACTAACTGCGGCAAGCGTAGCTTAACCTGATCGATCAACCCTTACGGCTGTTATTACTTAGCCACAGGCCCCTTATGCTGAAGATAATTATTATAAGAAAATACCAGATTCTGTGGTGATATGGAGTAGATTGTAAATGTGGGTAGCGGGCCTCACTCCGCCAGGGTTGCGGGTTGTTCGAAAGAGTTACCGTGGCCCTGGCACAGGCAACTGAAGGAACACGGGTGGGTTTTAGTAGAAGTCTGACACGCCCTCCCGCTCCATCCAGAGCGGGAGAAGTTATTTGATGATTTCCCATCCACAAACAAAAGGCCTATTCAGAGGGCCAGGACAAGTGGCAATAGCTTTCGAAGCATTTCGTATTTGAACAACGACTTTCAACTGCAGGATTAAAATATCGTCGCTACACAATACTGCGCAAATTAAATTTGATAAGTTTACAGAACGCACAGTATGACCACCATAGAAACGGGTTTTGCCGACGGAAAAATAGACACATCACGATGCTTAGACGTTAAAAATCTTTCTACAATCTGTAATTTTGTCTATTCTTCCGTCGAAAAGACCGGCAGATTTAGTACGTAGGTATCTTGCAGAAGCCTAGCGATAGCAAAATATGCGCAATAATTGCTTTTCAATGGCTTGTCAATCGCAAATCAGTATGACGTATTGCTGAGACATAATACCTACTTGCGATTGAAAAGCAAATTTTGCTATCGCTAGGCTTCTGCAAGGTACGTAATACGGGTATCATTTCTATATGCTACCCGTGCTGAATACTTTATAAATTTAACTTGCGTGGTATTGGTGCCGATTCTGTTGTACAGCAACTAAAGTTAATTTAGACTATTGCTAACTTTTTTTCTGTATTAAAACAAGAAAGAGACGGACGTAAATTATTATGGAACTAATATTTCTATACAAATTCAGACGACACGTAAAAACATGTCGACTAAAAACACGGTGAAGCGCAAGGCGTAAACTAGTTTGACATCTCTACCTTAGTTCATAGCTATAGCCGTCATTTTCTCGCGCTGCCTGTTAATAAAAGATAGCGACTCTCTAATTTAAGTTCAGTTATTGAACAAGAGAATCGGCACCATTGTCCCCTAAGCAACGATATGTTAATCCTATTGAAAGTCGTTCGGTAGAATGTATGTCTTCATACCGTTTTTGACGTTTCAATACGTAGTTATGGTACGGTTTCGGATTTGTGAACTTCGTCGATAACATGGACGTTCGATACGGCAGGAAAGCGTATCGTACCTTTTGAGTAGCTATGCAAAAGCGACCAATTCACGTTTTGTAATAAGACGAAAATAGCACTATCGAAAGCCACAATGAACATTAAAAAAAATGTTGAAAATTAAGCATTGTGGACACCGACAACTAGGATGTGGCACAGTGTAACAAATACTGCTCAGATTCAACTTGATAGGATCGTTTTGTTGTCCGTCTGTCTGTATGTTAGTCTGTCAAGACCCTTTTTCTCAGGAACGCGTGGAGGGATCAAGTTGAAATTAATATCAAATACTTACGTATTAGGTCTACAGTCCCTACGAGCTCTAAAAAAAATCAAGCTTCTAAGTCAACGCAAAAAAAATACGGCCATTTTTGCGACATATTTTGATGTATCTGGGGGCACGGTAGTGCCCCCGCCAAGACGTGCCAAGCGAAGCGCAAGGGCACTACTTACCTTTTCTAGAAGCACTTCGTCGTTTTTTGAACCCTCATAACTTGGGTTTGGATTATACGAGATAAACCAAATTCTCGGGATATGGTGTTAATAGTGAACTTATTAAATTCTCTTATGCTTTAGATTATATTGTTAAAACCGATTTCGTCACTGACTGATACAAAAAATTTCTAAAATTTAGAACGTTTACCCCTTAAACTAGGGGATGGAAGTTTGTATGAGACTTCCGCAAATTTTGATGCTAGAGGTCTGAAAATTGATATAGGGACTCCTTGTTTTAAATAATAAAATATATATCTGCATGCTAGGCTAGGCCCATCTGTTATGTGCAGGTTAGCGCAAATGCTTCACTCAGATTCTTTTAAAACAAAATTGTTTATAAACAGGGTCGTTCAAATAGTGACGTCCAAAAGAAAAATCTGTATTCGTCATACCCTGGGTTATTCGAAAATACCCCATATTCCGCAATTTTTTGTAGTTTTCCAGTTTTTGTTTTTGCAATCATTTACAGTTTTCTGCCAGTTGAGCTTCAAAAATTCATATCTTTTTTGTAGGGGTATTTTTCAGATAATTTTTTGTGACATGATCGTCTTGAATGTTACTTTCATGTCAAAAAAAAAACTGAAAAATACATACTACAAAAAAGATATGATTTTTTTTAAATCCACCGGCAGTAACTTTAAATAATTAAAAAAAAATATATATCTGGAAAACTACAAAAAATCGCGGAACATACATGGGGTATTTTTAAATCTGAATTCCTCATACCCGGCGGGGTATTTCTTTTGGACGTCACTATTTGTTGCACACTGTATAACATAGATACTATAGTTTGACCAACCCCGCTGTACCGCGCCTTAGGAATGCGTGGCGAGGCGGGGTGCAGGGGTCAAACTATATCTAAATGTGTCATAGCCACAGAAATCAGATAATCATTTAGATTTCTTTAGCTTTTGAATTTGTAGAATAGAACAAAGAAGATTGGCTTAGAGGCTTTTCTTCGACACATGTCTTCAAGGATTTATGCGTGCCCGTTACGTATTTTTATAATTAAAACGATACGTATGTACATAACTAGGGAATTATGAAGTCTACTAACCTAAAAAGTAAATAAACAATGTAACCAGTCACTTAAATTAAAAGATATTTCTTCATTGCTTTATATTTTAAGATAATTATGTGTGTAAATAATGTATAGGTATTTTAAGATAATTGTGTATATATCTATTAATATAGAACGGCGGCAGGTCAACGTCTCGGCCTAGAGGAAATGATAATGTCTGGTAACAACGATTGATGACACTGTGACGTAGCATCCAAGATGTTTATTTATTGGCGTACACACGGCAAAATAATAAAGCAAACAGCCTCACAACCAACATATCTTCCTGGTGAAGGTCGAGGGAGTCCACTGAATGCGAGAGGTAGAGGACTGGTCGTGTAGGTGATAAGCATCACCTACACGAAGCCTTATGCCCGGCAGTGAACGTCTTTCGGCTGAAAATTGTTCCACAGTGAATGGCAAGCCCTCTCACTAAGAAGAATTATAGGAACCACAGTACTTTAAGACCGGCGCGTTTTGATAGCAGCATTTTTTTTTTAGAATATACTCTTTTTAGTGTATTTTTGAAAACTTCAAAGTGCGCAAAACAAGGTGGTGAGAAAAAAGTTTCTTTTGGGATTGCTGGGGATAGATGGAAACACGTGATCTTTCCCACCCTTAATACTCCCAGTACCAAAGTGGGTTGCAGACCAAAAAAACTGGCCAAGTGCGAGTCGGTCTACGCACAATGAAGGGTTCCGTAGTTGGAATTAATTTATCCCAAGAACAAACTTAACATTGTAGTTAAAAACATGATCTCCTATACATTCCAACTGCAAATATAAGTTTGTACGCACAATATTGAGAGATTTACCATCTTATTTTAAGACCATAGACTTCTTATAAGTTTTTCTGTAATGTACAGGTAATTTTTTCAAAATTTTAGCATCAGCAGTCTCGGAGATAAAGGGGGCGAATTGTCAATTTTCATCTATTTTCTTAAATAACTTTGAAAGAAATTATTTTAAAATTATAAAAACATATATATTTGAGACCTGAGGGGCTCAAATATATGTTTAAGTAAGCTTTTTAATTTGATATATCACACGGTACAGTTTGTAAAACTTTTTTATTTTCTTATTTGCCCCCCAAAATTGACTCCGTATTTGGATCACATAAATTCATAAGTGTTCCAAATTTCAACTTAATTTGTCCATTAGATTCGGAGCAAATTGGCTGTGACTGACGGACAGACAGACAGACACACGAGTGATCCTATAAGTGTTCCGTTTTTCCTTTCGAGGTACGGAACCCTAAAAACTAAGCTAAGTTAGTTTAGCTTATCTCAAATAGCTGGCGTAGTTTTTCATACTACTATGCAGACCGCAAATTATGCAAACAAGCTGTGTAAACTAATTGAAATATATGAAGTAAAGTCAGTTGTACATACCGATCCGGAGCTACGTGAGCTATGCTAAGCACCCTCCGCCCGCCAGTTATGTGAGCTAAGCTAAACTATCTTAGTTTTCGGTCTGCAACCACCTTAAGTGTGGATAAAATCACGTGTTTCAAAACAATAATAAGGCAATGTCGACGAAACCCCGCTGAGCGGGGCTCCTATTTCTGAAGGGTTAAAAAAATAACCGCGGAGGAGACGGCGCGGGGTCTTTTCTTTGTTCGCTCGCTCACTAGACCCTGGAATCCCATTCGAACCTAACCTGTCTGTGTCGGGGTGCCCTAAGTCCCGAGCTCGCTTCGCTCGCTCATGCATCCTAAGTTCTGTTGGTAACAGTAGTAGTTAGTAACATTGCCTTCTGTTATGTACAGATGAGTGAGAACTGTCACAAGTTAGCGTCGAATCACGGTAATTTACATTAGATTATGGTTCGTTACCCACGACCATTTAAGAGTAGAAATAACATTTTGTTCTTTTTATCTCGTGAATTATATTGTTTCATAATTGAGTTCATTGCGGTAGCAGCTAATTAAAAATGAATTAAAGTTAAAAACTTACAATATTTAAACTAAAAACCATTAAAATCCGCAGTCACTTTGTCTGAACGTAAAACGGAACAACCTAGGAGTCAAATTTGTACATTATCTGTGGTAAAATGTCAATTTTATTAAGTAAAAAGTTGAATTTTTGAAGCTTCGCATGCGCGGTTGTTACGAGTAAAGTACAGTAGAGCTGAAGAATATACAAAGAAGGAAAGAGCATTTATCATCACGTTTCCTTGGCTTGGCAAAAGCGATGGCCCAAAAAAAACCCAGGTCCGGCGCAAAAGTTTTGTATCTCAGATTTTAGAGAATATTTAAAAATAATATTTAAAACTATCACTATCTCTCTAAAGGGTGGCTAACATTCTTTTCTCTTTTGCTCGAAATGTTTTGTAGGCGTTCTTATTAAAAACTCATTTACCGACCAAAATATTTATTATGCTATAGTTCGTTAATTGTTTACAAACAAGCATACTGATACAAAACCTATAATAAGCATAGGTACAGGTTATTATTATAATCTAACTCTTTAGTCATAGTATAGTACATAACGTAAAGTCTTAACCGATGAAGCGTTGGTAACTTGACACGTACAGAATTCGCGCGGTATTTAATTTTCATAACGTCATTTTTTTCGTCATTTTTTACTTTTTTTTCAAGTTTGATTTCTTTTCAGCCACCAATTAATTATTATTACAGTCGCATGTCGTCAGGGTATACAATATATGTTCTTGTCGTCAGGGTATACAATATGTTCTATGTCGCAGTCATCCGCTAGCGTTTGATGTATACTTTGCTGTGTATTAGAATTTCATCTAATTGATTTTGATCTATTTTGATCAATTTAATACTTATATTACTTTGTTTATGTATGCCTACCCCTGTGGTTTTGAGATAATCTTGAATGCGATTGCGATTACACAATAATTGCAAATAATTATACATATTTTGGTTCACACAAATGAGATTTTAATAGGAACGCCTACAAAACTTCTCGAGCGAAAAAATTAATGTTAGCCACCCGATACAGGGATAGTGATATTATGGAATATTATTTTTAAATATCCTCTAAAATCTGGAACACAAAACTTTTGCGCCGGGCCTGGGTATTTTTTGTATGGGGCTTGGGCCAGCTCCTTTAGTTAAGGTTTCCGAAGTTTCCTTAGATTTTTCCACTGTCTGGTAGTGGTGTCTTAAAATCACCATACTCTTAAAGTGGATTCATTTTTGAACCATCAAGACACATCCATGATTCCTGAGGCTTGAGGTTACAAAATAGACACTACGAGATACCGAAACACTAAATGTCGCTATTTAGGAATCGAAATACTCCACTAAATATCGCTATTGTAGGTCGGATACCACCGATCCACCGATTCTGTCAGCGGCTGTCTGCGACCTCCGTCCGTCGTACGACGCCCGCTATTGAACCGGAGACGCGTCGGAAATATCACAGTTTGTTTTAAAGAGCTACTTTTTGAAGTGATTATTTTTTGGTGGAATGTGCAAGCGTTACCTATTTTTTCACAGTATATTTGAGAATCATGTGTCTATACTTTTGCAATTAATAAGTACCCAGATAAAATCCAACGTACTCTTTGAAGATAGTGAACCTAAAATTCATCTAATTACCATCTTGTTATCAATATTGATCCTGCACTAATTCACTCTACTTATTTAGGAACATGCAAAATAATAAAAGTTGCAGCGTAGCCTTTTCCCAACAATGTTGGGGTCAGCTTTCAGTCTAACAGGATGCAGCTGAGCAGCTGAGTACCAGCTGTTTGTACAAACCTACTTACAAAAATAAAATCATCATCCGCCTAGCCTTTTCTCAACTATGTTGGGGTCGGCTTTTTGTCTAATCGGATATCAGAAGAGTATTTTGCATGGAGCGACTGCCTATCTGACCTCCACAACTTAAATACTGGGTAACACGATACCCCTTGGTAAGACTGGTTGTCAAACTTGTGACTTATCTGACGGGTAGTCACGGGTAGTAACGACTGTCACAGTCGGGACCAACAAACTTAACTTTAACGTGCTTTCCAAGGCATAGAGGGGTCTCGATATGTAATGGATGGTACCTAACCCATCCACGAAACGACCGTGGCAGGCGTAGCTTAACCTACAAACGACCCGTGCGGCTGTTATTCTTTAGCCACGAGCCACTGTCAAAATAATAAAAGTAAGCAATTATCATAAGTTAGTATAGTAAGTAAGGTTAATTATTTCCTAGAAAATATCCCCAAAGAAATATTCCAACTCAGTATTCTATTCAAAAGAGACACGATAATATTCCGACAGTTGCAGTGAAAATGTTGAAGTACGGACTGTACTAAGTATCGCAAGTTACACAAAGCAACATCTACTAAGCTTTTCAGCAAGCAAGTTCCAGTGAAACTTTCTCTTCATTTTAATTATTTTGCTTTGTGAGGATTTAACTAGGGATTTTACACGGGATTTTCATTCAAAAGTTTAATTAAAATAAGGGAAGTCAACAAGAGACACAAGTAACTACAGGAAATACATATCTTTGTAAGTACCTACCTACTAAGTACTCAAATAAAAATTACCTCTGTTCCATAAATTTTGATCGTCAAGGCGATCAACAAAATCTGCTGTGCATGTTTGCAAAGAAAAGTACGTATATGAAATATAGGGTGACTGGTAATTTAATTACTGACCGATACTTAAACACATGATTGTACTCATGACAACAAACAACTTTTACTATGGAACCAAACATGAATACGCGAGAAAAAATCAGCTGTTCCTTACATTTTGACGAGTTATGCGAACAAATATAGCAAATAAAAACTAATCAAATAAATTAATCAAAGCAAATAAATCAAATATAGCAGCTGATTTTATTTTTAATGCATTTGATAACTAAATACAATGGTCGACTATACATTCGCAGTTTAATTTTTAGGCATACAGGGTTATTGGTAAAACACCAACAACCTCTTAAGAGGTCATTGTACTCATCATTATGAACAACTTTTACTATGGGACCAAACCTGAAATCGTGAAAAAAAATCAGCCGTTCTCTACATTTTAACGAGTTATGCGAACATAAACATAAGGAAGAGCTGATGTTTTCGCGATTTCAGGTTTGGTCCCATAGTAAAAGGTGTTTGTTATCATGAGTACAATCATATGTTTAAGTATCGGTCAACTAATTACCAGTCACCTTATATAAAGTGTTAAAAAATTAACTCTGCAACCTTCAAGGAGTGTTGTAGACCATCGAACTGAATAGCTTTTACTATGAGACCAACTTTGAACTCGACAAAATTATCAGCTGTCTCTCACAGTTTAGAATAGTATCTAGGTATTAAACTTTAGTATAAAATACCAGTTATTTTTTCGCGACTTCAAAGTTGGCCCCATAGTAAAAGTTATTCAGTTCGCACTGCTTAAAGTTTGTAAAGTTATTTTTATAACACCTTATCATCATACATAGTCTGAGTAGGTACAGACGCCAGCTGGTCAAGCTACCCGAAAGTGTAAAATTTTCCCAATCAACCTTGAACCTAATGCTTTAGCGGTAAAGTTGAAAATCTATTAAAGAAATTTGACATATTGTAGTAGCTTGATGTGCTGACGTCTGTACTACACTTCCTGGAATTATGTCCCTTCTTTGATCTGCCATACTGCATATACGGAAACTGATGCTCAATCCTTGTTCAACCATTGCTCGACTATTAGTGCCCGTATAGGTATTATTTACAATGATAATTGGTGGATCCTTAAAAAACAGTCTAACTTAGGTATTACAGTAAAAATTAATTGTAAAGCAAATTGACACCCTACCTGAATATACGGACGATTTAAGTTGGTACTCGTCAATTTGCTTAACAATTTATAATTTCCTGATTTTATCTAGTTTATTTACCGAATAGAAGCTGAAGTCAAAGGTATAAGTTACAATTATCCCTGAAAAGGTTTGACCTGACCTTTGAGTCTAATAAAAGCAATCTAGCCTATCATCGCGGTAAAGTTTAAGAGGGAACCAGATAAAGAAATCGGATTTGAAAGCGTAGATTTTATATTAAAAAAAAATGTGAAACTGTGAAAACGTTCGCAACCAGAGACCGTCTCACTTGGGCATTTATATCAATTAAGGCTTCTCCTCCGTAAAATACGGCGAAACTAAGTAACTTTGTGTCCATCTTTTACAGTAACTATAGCAACTTTTTGATAGGAAAACATACACAGTAATCTATAGGTACAATACATAAGAAGTGATTTCAGGACAAATATATTTAATCATATAAAATAATAATAAAAAAAAAACTATATCCAGGTCTATTTTTTCTAGTTTTTACCATACAGTTCTAGAATACAAAGTTTTTGGATACAGTTAAGAAATTATTGCATTTCCTAATCAATAGATTTTTTGTAAATAGATAATTGCTTCATAGTTTGCAATACCAGCATTGTGTCATCGCGCTTCTCTTTCTTTTCTATGCAAAGAAAAGAAAGAGAAGTCTATGCAGTCCGACAGTGACCGTGATTTTACGGGAGTATGCCTTAAGGGGGAAGCGTCAGGGTAGCCCGCGAAATTCAAATTTTCTTACGCTTTTTGCAATTTACAAGTCGGTATTATATTGTACGTTGATCAAATTATAATTTGCGGTCGTAACAAGTATCCTATTTACATAATTAGAATCATTAAAGTGATCAATACAACTCTTTAAGACCAGGTAATCCTAATAAATGACTATTTCATGAAATCTTGACATTTCAGGATTATACTAACTTAAGGAGTTGTATTACTGATTCTAATGTACATAATTCTGTAAATACATATTTGGTACGGCCGCAAATCATACTTTATTTAACATACAACTTAATACTGACTTACATATTGCCAAAAATGTAAGCAAAATTGAATTTCGCGGGCTACCCTGACGCTTCCTCCTTAAGTATGTAGTTCAATCTATCTGAATATTCGATTTGAACTATACAAAACATTAAGCAGCTGTGTAAACCCAACCAATACGTTTACAATTTTCGAAAACAGTTAAACAACAAAGAAACAACGTCAAACCAAACTATCGCTTAAAAAAAAAATCAACAAAGAGCAAGGTTTAACACGTTCGGTCTGGAGGTCATAACAAAATATTCGACTGATTTTACATCGAATCGTTCACTCCGAAATTTTCTCGAACTCTTAACAACCTGCCGCTCAACGTAGTTCAGAAAGCCTGCAAACTATAATAGAGAAACTTTTCGACGATGTCAGTAACAGGAATAACGGAGGCAGGAGCTAGTTATTTTAGCCAGTTCAGAACTTTACCTGGATGTCATCGTGTTCAGGGAAACTACACGGACTTGTTGTATGCAGGAAATTAATATGCTAAATGTAACGCGCGGTGTTACCAGGGCCTGCAGTCTCGACATACTCGTAAAAAACTTTTTAGCAAAAAATAAAACCGACTTCCAAAACAAAACACTACAAAGTGAAAAATAACTTTAATTTCGGTAGTCGGTGTCTTTGGTTTTGTATTTTCGTTTTTTGCCACCGACTTCCGAAATTAAAGTTATTTTTCACTTTGTAGTGTTTTGTTTTGGAAGTCGGTTTTATTTTTTGCTAAAAAGCTTTTATTTTTCACTTTTTAGTGGTGGAACCTACCCCACACAAATTGGAATACATAATTGAGCATAATAATTGTAGATATATAGCCATGTAAATAACAGTGATAGGAAGTTATTTAAACATCATCACATCATCCACATAAAATAAGTGGGAAATATACGCATTATTGAAGCTAACTCAAAAACTCCCCCAGCAAAGTTCATAAAATTTATATGGGACCACCTCGGAAGTATACCCTTTTAAACAAAAAAAGAATTTTCCAAATCGGTCCATCCGTCTTTGAGTAATCGCGTAACAAACATACAAAAAAAAACAGACGAATTGAGAACCTCCTCCTTTTGGAAGTCGGTTAAAAATAACTTCTACGGCAGGTACACCGCACCTTTCACAATTCTCAATGTATTGTCCTTTAGAGACTAGAGAATCTAAGAATAGAAAAAAAAAATAAGCGTTAACTGAAAGAACATTACATCAACTCAATTACAGATCCAACCGTTAATATTGTACAGGGTGTAAGTGCAACCTTTTAAGGAGCCATTGTACTCATCATTATGAACAAGTTTTACTATGGGACCAAACCTGAAATCGCGAAAAAAAAATTTGCTGTTCAGTATATTTATGTTCGCATAATTCGTCAAAATGTACGGAACAGCTGTTTGTTTTTCGCGATTTCAGGTTTGGTCCCATAGTGAAAGTTGTTCATAATGATGAGTACCCGCACATACAGGGTTATCCATTAATTACGCTACATCCTGTATATGCCCAGATTGGCAATAAAAATGCTACCGTTGGTAAGCAAAACGATTCGTTTTTATTTATAGGAACAGCATTAGACGGTTCCTTTATTTTACAAAAATGCAGTCAACGCAGTAATTCAGATATTGTTGTTCCGCAACGAACAGTCGGGAAGTTCCTAGCAAGGAACTAAAAACTGGAGCCTCATTGCACATTCTCACCCGCCAGGCACATAGTAAACACGAACGACTGTAGCTAACTCGATTTCTGTATACAGAAAGTTTGTATTTTACCACTTTTTTCTGAAACTATAAATGATAAATTATTTTATTTTTGTGGCTAAGTAATAACAGCCATACGATCGATCGATTAAGTTAGGTTACGTTTGCCGCGGTTGGTCTGTGGATGGGTGACCATCTTTACATACCAATACCCCTCCGTGCCTCGGAAAGCACGTTAAGCCGTTGGTCCCGGCCGGTATTTGTGGACCTTTGACAGTCGTTACGGGTCGTCAGAAGCCCGAAAGTCTGATAATCAGTGTTACCAAGGGGTATCGTATTACCCAGTAACTGGGTTGTGGAGGTCAGATAGGCAGTCGCTCCATGCAAAATACTCTTCTGATATCCGATTAGACAAAAAGCCGACCCCAACATAGTTGGGAAAAGGCTAGGCGGATGATGATTTTATTTTTGTAAGTAGGTTTGTACAAACACTTTTAAACGTCAATCATATTTTAAGAACTAGATGAGGTCGACGTTCCCAATCAGCCTACTCTGAGAAGAAAAGCCGAAACGAACTCATACTCTCTTTAAAAGTCCAGACTTAATCTTGGTCAGATCATGTGAGGATCATGTAGATTAGTGTCTGAAATGGTCTTTTGAGAAAAGAACCACACAGATTTGAGTGGAACTGCCCAGTGAGTGCAAGCATTTGTCAGTAGTCGTGTAGCTCAAATTTACTCAGAACTTAGCGCTCAACCACTCGACGATCAATACCATGAAAGGATATTTCAGTAGGCCGTATAAAGTGCTCAAACTGCCAGACCATCATTAAAACTAACTGAGAAAGAAAAAAATGACCCAGATAGTCCTCATATTCACATTCATCATAGAGGTCATTGATAGTTGTTTGAAAATGATTAATCTTTCCTCTCCCGTACTGTTTTCACTGTGTACCTATTTATAACCATGTAATCATGTAATTTTTTTACGACATTTCAACTTATATCAGCTGAACTATTGTACATATCAAGCTATTTCCAAAATAAGCTGATTTTGCATTGTATAGGATTTCCGTATAATGAGAGGTCAGGTTATACTGGCATGTATAGTTTAATTCGTGTGTTCAGAACACATGACACAGCCTGAATACATAGCATACAACTCAACAGTTTTATTTTATTTTATTTATTTATTCAAATACAGAGCTCTGGGGTCTGTCTTAGCATGCCATGGCCTGTGATTTAGTCAACGCGCTATATATGGTGTAAGTGTAAACAGTGGCAACCTTTTAAGGGGTCATTGTACTCATCATTATGAACAACTTTTACTATGGGACCAAACCTGAAATCGCGAAAAAAAATCAGCTGTTCAGTACATTTATGTTCGCATAATTCGTCAAAATGTAGGGAACAGCTGATTTTGTTTTCGTGATTTCAGGTTATGAATATTGTGAAGGTATTCGTAAGCTAATTTTACGTTTAATAGCAGCTGCCATATGGGAGGGTCTACTATGCAAAGCTCTTGAGGAGGTCTTTGCGTCATTATTGGTAAAGATACAGGTCTTAATTTTAAGCAATAACGGACCGTAAAATAGGAATCGGTCTAGGGATCGTGCCTATTTTACACATTCTCGCCGGCCAGGCATATAGTCACCCCGAACGACGGTACTTGTTTTCAAGCCTGAGCAGCCGAATTGTGGTTGAGAATTTTAAAAAAGATTTAGAACTAACTATGAATCTGTGATAGATGTTTTGTGCAACACTCGGTATGCCTCCTCAGAAACATCATTTAAAAGATTCGAAAGCTTTTTAATTCATTTTCTTTATCTGCAGAAGCAACAACAAAAATCTATAAAAAAGTTAGTAAATTAAAACATGAGCAAAATAAGGGATTTTTTTTAAATTATGCTTTAATCTCGGTGTGCAATTTTCAGAATAAATAGCTAGAATATAAATCAATCAAGGAAAATGTGCACGTAGGTATATGTGCATACAAAGCAATAATCCAAGCGTCATCCTAGAATAAATCTTCCCGTCGGAACTGCAACTTATATTTAATCAAAGGAAAAAGGGGAAGCAAAGGAAATAAAGCTCCAGTCCTGCAATGTGAGGACAGCAAAAGAAAAAGATGAAGATACTTGTTTGGAAGAAAAGCAACGTCCGACGTAATTTACTCCGAAGGCATGTTTACAAGTACTAACTTGTAAACATGCCTTCGGAGTAAATTAAAGGAATCTGTTGTTTACTTTTGATGTGCAGTCTTGAAGATACTGATTAAAAATGTTCTTTACTCCTTTAGATACGTGTTTTCATTGAATTTATGCTGTGGCCAAACGAACGTAATTTATTGAGCTGTGAGTCGTATTTTGCTTCGCCGTGTGGCACAAATAGGACT
Source organism: Dicycla oo (assembly GCA_948252095.1). Lineage (NCBI taxonomy): Eukaryota > Metazoa > Arthropoda > Insecta > Lepidoptera > Noctuidae > Dicycla > Dicycla oo. Next base: position 20,308,896 of record OX411728.1, read on the forward strand.
TCAGTATGAAACGGAATGCAGCGTAAATTCCGCGACTCATTTTACGCGACTCACTGCTCAAAAAATTACGTTCGTTTGGCCTTAGCCTTAGTCTTACTTTAAGTCAAAGAAAATGCACTAATTAAACAGGACTTATAAATATTTTTCCTATATTTTTATTTTTCTGTCTGATAAGGTTGGTATATAGCCTTTACGGTTTTTGGCAGCCATACAATTTAATTTATTTTATTTTATTTAACCATTTATGTACACATACATAAACATACAAGAATAAAGGAACAGAAAAATACTTACAAAGGTGATGTTTATTTCTAGAGAACTCAGCATACCTGCGATAGGTCAGAGGATAAAAAGAGATGTAGACACCGTGTGTAAAACAGAAGAGAAAATAAAATACATAAAATCTAAAAAACAATTCACTTAGCGAATAAAACATATAATAAAGACTTAAATAATTAATATACTTCTAGAATAAATATCACTAAAATAACTAAGAACTATGACGAAATGGAAAGATAGTGTTCTTTCACTCTTCTTTTGAATACGGCAATAGTTTGGCAGTCCCTAATGTCAGGTGAAAGTGAATTCTATAACCGAACTGCATGCACATTGGAGGAGCAGGAGTAGAAGTCAGTGTAATGGGAAGGAAATTTAAGGAGGTTTCTAAGATGCGACCTGCACAGCACATCAAAAGGACGGGCGTAGGAAAAGCGTTCCTGTAAATAGGAAGGTGTTTAGGTTTGTGACGGATGTTAAATAGCAGACACAATAGGCGAGAGTTCCTGCGAAGTCGAATAGGGAGCCACTTGAGTATCTTGCGAAAGTTAGATACGTGATCATACTTTTTAAGGTTAAAAACAAAACGAATACAGATATTTTGCAAACGCTCAAGTTTGGGATCAGATGACTGTGTGTGAAATGTCTCAGGATATTATTATTATTATTATTATTCAAAAGCTCCTCGGTGGCATTCAAATAAAAGACATCATCGTAGCCAATAATGGGCTGAATGAGAGTTTGAGCAAGAGAGATTTTGGTGTTCAGGGGCAAGAACCTCTGGAGGCTTTTCAAGGAATGGAACGTGTAGTACACTTTACGACTGACTTGAGCAACATGGGCAGTCCAAGATAAGTAGGAGTCCAAAGTCACCCCAGGTTTTTAAACGTATTTGCGTATTTAATCTGAACTCCATTCAGACAGAGTGGAGTCAGCTATGCAACTTCGAGCCTATTCCGCATATACATGCCGCTGATAATTTGCAGATTTGTGTTGATTTGCAGTCCGAAGGACCGCGACCACTCGCTATTCAAATCCAGGTCTCTGTTCATGGCACACACAGCGGCTTCCGCATCTTCCCTTAATAAATGGTTGTATAGCTGCAGATCGTCGGCATAGAGATGAAAGTAGGAAGAGATGACACTGGTGACAGAGTTGATGAAAATGGAAAAGAAAATAGGAGAGAGAACGCCACCCTGAGGTACCCCTGCAGTAAGAGAGCACCAATCAAAAGAAGACTCGTCGAGGCCGGCCTTTGAGATCGGAGTTGAACCAACCAATAAGAGAAAATGAGAGATTTAGGGATCCCTAAAAGGATGTCGAAATTAACAGAGTTAAAGGCACTGCTAAAGTCCAGAAGTACATGTAAAGTAAGAGATTTGTGTGTCCATAGCCCAGCGGATGTCATCAGTAACCTTCAAAAGAGCTGTGACCGTGCTTTGACCAGGTAGAAAACCAGATTGAAAAGTACTAAGAAGGTCATTCGTAGCTAGAAAGACAAAAAGTTACTATTGAACAATGTGCTCAAGAACTAAAGGAGGATAGAAATGGGTAACCATGGTTAACGTGGTTTAACAATGTTACAGAATATTTTTTTTTTACATAAAGCAACTGTAGACATAGGAAAAGGTGTTAGACAAGGAGATCCCCTTCCCCATAAGAATTCTCGGCTGTATTGGAATCAATTTTCAGACAACTCAATTGGGAAAATTTCGGGATCAATATAAACGGCACATCACTGACGCATTTAAGATTCGCTGATGACATAGTGCTATACGCAAAAACACTTGAAGCCATCAATAAAATGAGAGAAGACCTAGCGATCGCAAGTGAGAGCGTAGGATTACAACTTAACCCAGAAAAGACTAGAGTGATGACAAATGGAAAGAAAACCACGATACAGATAAGAAACACTGAAATCAACTACACGGATGAATACATCTATCTGGGACAACTCATAACCCAAAAAGAACCTATACCCGAGGAAGTAAAGAGAAGAATAAACGAACAGCTGCAGAAGATATTGGAGCTTGATAGAGGTTATGAAAGACAAACAACTTCATGTAAATATCAAAAGCAAACTATTTAACACCTGCATACTACCCGTCGTTATACTCGTATGAATGCCAATCATGGACTTTCACTCAGGAAATGACAAACCGATTAGCAACTTGCCAATACGCTATGGAGAGGAGCATGCTGAATGTTAAGAGATCAGACAGACTGGAAAATCATGTCATCAGGAACAAAACAAGAACCATAGATGTAGTACGGAAAATTAAAAGACTCAAATGGTGATGGGCAGGGCACACAACAAATGGAGTAAAAAGGTGACAAGGTGGTATCCCTGGGAAGGTAAAAGGAAAAGAGGCAGACCGCAGAAAAGGTGGGACGATGATATCAGAGAAGTGGCAGGAGTGATGTGGAACAGAGTGGCTCAAGAAAGATCAGAATGGAAGAGGTTGGAGGAGGCCTTTGCCGATTGGCAAACAGATCTACAGAAAATAAAAAAGCAGCAAATACTAGCATAAGTTTTATGTTTGTTTTTAGAATATTGTTAATAGGTAAAGTTGATCTGAATAAAGGCTATTATTATTAATACTTTAGACATATAACTAATAGCAATCATGCATCACTAGATGGCATGTAATACAGGTTTCCCAGTTTTCATTTTTATCGGTAAACCGCTCACTTTGATGGTTAGTAAATTACCGGTAAAAACAAATCAAACCGGTAATTTATCGATGTATGAAATACCAGCTTCTGCGCGCGATTTCGTCCGCGTCTTTCTTGTTTGAACATAAAATATATCCTACTAACTTTTGCCCGTAGCTTCGCCCGCGCGGTGTGTCCCAATCTAGGTCATGGTCTACCCATGTGCCAAATTTCATACAAATTCGTTCAGCCGTTTTAGCGTGAAAGCGTAACAAACAAACTTTCGCATTCATTATAGTTATGATATCTATGCCCCGTTAGTTCATTTTCGGTTAGCGTTCTTTCTTATTCCTCGACTCCTCAGGGTTGTAGCGTGATGTTAAATAGCTTATAACCTTCCTCAAGAATAGGGCAAAAAGATTTTTTCAAATCCGATTGGTAGTTCCAGAGATTAGTTCTTTCAAACAAACAAACAAATTCTTCAGCTTTATTATATCATATTATAGTACTTATATATTTATTTTTGTCTCTAAATATTATTTTCGTTACAAATCGAAATGGCTTTGTTTGATAATGGCGGCTTTACCGACAGTATTGTTCCCACGTTAGTAGAAGCCGAAAGAGCTTTTTCAGTCGCAAGAGCATTGTGTATGTACCAGAGTGAGAGCCTCTCTTAATGAACATTTTTGGATGCATTATGTTTCCATATAAGCCATTTCAGAGAAAAGAAAAACTAAAACTGCTAGTCTTTAGGTTTTTCTTTATATCTAATAATTTAATAAAACGATGAGTTGACGATTACCTACATAGAAACAAAAGTCTGATAATTTTATGACATAGGGTGTGTTGATTGTTAATTACTATTTGATCTCATTTTATAACTCTTCATGCTGCATAATCTACATATAATATACAATTTATAAGAATATTGTTACAAAGGCTTATTATTTATTTGAAAATAATATATTTGAAATCTGAAGCTGAGCTGTTCATTAAATTTCTGAAGATAATTTAGAAAAATACAATAATTTGTCATTCGTGCATCTTTGACAGTCATTATGGGTCCTCAGAAGCCCGAAAGTCTGACAACCAATCTTACCAAGGGGTATCGTATTATCCAGTAACTGGGTTGCCGCTTCAAGTATATTTTACTGGTATTTAGCTACATCCGGTTAGACTGGTAGCCGGCCCCAACATAGTTGGGAAAAGGCTAGAGGCATATGATGATTTATTCTATTGATAAAAAAAAAGTTTTTGTATTAAAAACAACCACTGTTTTTAATACAAAAAACGTTTTATAATTATTGTTTGTTTTTCTAAAATAAATAATTACGTTTACATCAAAGCTTGTTTATTCCTTTTCTCATTTTAGGCTACTGAGTCAGTTTATTTATTATTAAAGTGAATTTAAAAAGTACATCCATTACCGGTTTACCGGTAAAAAATTTTTTTTAAGTAATTGCAAGCCCTAATCACAACCGTGTATAGGGTAGGTATAATACCTAAAGTAATTGTAAACCCTAATCACAACCGTGTATAGGGTAGGTATAATATAGTAATTGCAAGCCCTAATCACAACCGTGTATAGGGTAGGTACAGTAAAGTAATTGCAAGCCCTAATCACAACAGCGTATAGGGTAGGTATATTAAAGTAATTGCAAGCCCTAATCACTACCGAGTATAGGGTAGATGTAATAAAGTAATTGCAAGCCCTAATCACAACCGTGTATAGGGAAGGTATAATAAAGTAATTGCAAGCCCTAATCACAACCGTGTATAGGGTAGGTATAATAAAGTAATTGCAAGCCCTAATCTCAACCGTGTATAGGGTAGGTATATTAAAGATGATGACTAGGTACATACAAAAGACTGTGATTTTTTTATGTGACGACTTCTTTAGGCGCGTAGAGTGATTTTTGGTAGGGCTCTTAGGCGCAGGCCACAAATATACAAATGGCGTAGGGCGCGGACACGGGACGCCGCATGGCTTCGTCGTGCGTCATAACCACGTCCGAGCATCGACATACCGAGTGTCCTAAATTGCGCTTTATTTCCATGCATTTTGTATGAAATTTGAATGGAATAGGAAGCCATGTCCGCGCCCGATGCCATTTATGTGTAGCCCGAGGCTTACGGGTTCGCGTCACCGCGTCACCGCGGCACTTCGACACCGCGACATGCTATGTATAGTTTTACGTTTAAGTTTTCACTCATTGAGGTAATATGTACTAACGTAGTACAATTACCTCAATGTTTTTATTTCAGATTCAGACGGCACTCAGAGTCACCAAGACTGCCAATTTTTTTCAAAAATAATTAAATGTTATTAAACATAGTTCTTTATATCGTATATTATAAAAATGCATTATTACTACTTGCTTAAACCACAAACCAAACCAAAATCAACTACCTATAACTGTTAAACGCCTTATTAAATCTGCTTCAATATTGCAGATCGTCAATTTGCTATTAAATTATATCAGGCGTTCGAATCTCTGCGGTACCGTTTGGTAATGCTAATGGGAAATCTGCTTCAACAAACTGAGCTAATTAATGATATTTTGATTGGTAATCTATATTTATATTTGCTCATGAACATGATTGAAACAGGTAATGGATATTTTCCTACCGATTGATCAATAACTATGCTGCCTTTTTTAGGTAAGTACTTATTACTTTTTTAGATAAAAAGTGCACCTCTCCATATATCGAATAGATTAACTCTCCGATCAATCAGCACCAGTCTGCCCACCACGATGAATAATTCATTAACGAGACATTTTTGACACAAAGAGTACGTTGACAATGAGGCTGAAACTGATAAAAGTGACTGAAAAAGTGCTTTTACCTACCATAAAAAATAGATAAAACTTCACATGATAACAGGATATTTAAATTATTCGCCAATAACACGGTCCTCTCTACAAAAAAAAAAAAAGTTTGTTAAACCCTGTTACGTAACGTCACGTGTCTCGTTGGTTTTTTTTGCGATCGGCCCGATCGTTCACCCTGAGCACTGTGCAGATTGACACGACAGAAATAGCTCTGCGTGCACAGTGGGACAAACGAAACGTTCTAACAATAAAGTAATCAGTAGTTGACAGAAACATGGTTCTATTGTAATCTAGGTGCTCTGTGAAGGCCGCGACTGATCATTGTAACTATCTTTTAAAAGGATTTACAACGTAATTAATATTAATAGAACTCGTGATCAACTCGTAATCGTTGCTAAGTATGTTTCTTCATAGACAATATCCTCTAAATAATGAAAGGTTTTATTATACCTTTAAGGTGAAAGCGTCAGGGTAGCCTGCGAAATCCAAATTTTCTTAACTTTTTTGCAATTTACAAGTCAGTATTAGGTTGTAGGTTGATGAAAATGTAAGTAATTCACGGCCGTAACAAATATGTATTTACATAATTACAAAACCATCATAAAGTTCGCGGCAACAGACAAAAATTAAAATTTTGTAAACTAGTGTAATCATTAAAGTGATCAATACAAACTCTTTAAGACCAGCAGTGCTATTCTGTACAAATCTCACCGTGAAAACTTAGGTGAGGTGTGTGTCAATCCCTAGCATCAGGTGGAATGACCGCTCACTTCAAGCTCACTTACCTACGTTTTCACGGTGAGATTTTTACAGAATAGACCGGCAGGTAGTCCTAATGAGTGATTATTTCATGAAATCTTGATATTTGAGGATTATACTAAACTAAGGAGTTGTATTACTGATTCTAATGATTATAATTTTGTAAATACATATTTGTTACGGCCGCGGATTATGCCTTATTTCACATACAACTTGATACTGACTTGCAAATTGCACAAGACGTAAGAAAATTTGAATTTTGCGGGCTACCTGGAGCTTCCCTCTTAAGGGGAAAAGTCTGAATTTGGTTGTCATGTTAGTATTCGCGACCGTAACATTTAAGTAGGTATTTACATAATTATAATCATTAGAATCAGTAATACAACTCCTTAAGTTAGTATAATCCTAAATGTCAAGGTTTCATGAAATAATCATTAATTGCTACAGGGTGCAAAATTTATAAAAATATAAAGATGGGTAGTGGCGAATACCTACTGGCACCAAGGTTGGAGGATTAATCTTGAAAAACATTCTCGAAATTTAGCAGAAAGCACTTCTCTAAGTCATTAATCATCATTTGCCTAGCCATTTCCCAACTATGTTTGGTCGGCGTCCAGTCTTGGATGCAGTTGAATACCAGTATTTTGTGGAGTGGAGCGACTGCCTATCTAACACACTTCTCTAATTATTAATGTACATTTAGACGGACCACCAACGTATAAAAGCTGTAAAGTCGGGTTTTTCTGGCGGTTTTTGCATAACACACTCCACATTTTGTAAAAACTCTAAAACTATTTATTTATTCATACTGATAAGTATAACATCTTACAGACAAAATTCCAACACGATGTTATACACACTTATTAAACTATACATCTCATACACATTAAACTATCTTTATCTTATAAAATACGTATACATAACATAAAATTCAAACAATAAACATAACTATAATCAGTCAAATATGTATCTCTCCTTCAATGCTCCTTTGCGCTCCTGATACCCGCAGGCTATCAGACACCGGCGGCGGCGATCTCTCGCGTCCGAGCCTGGTCCAGGCCATGGTGCGGAGCGAGAGTGCATGGGAGGCCGTCACCTCCTTCTGCGAAGCGGTAATGCTCGCGAAGGAGGAGGCGGAACGCGTGAGGGAGAGGCAGCCTCACGCCCTCCGTCGCCGCAGGAGACGCCCTGGGCGGCGGGAATCGATAGCCGATTCCCGGCCACCGTAGGCGCGGGCTTGCGGACGGTGAGTAGTGGGTAGCTCGCCGTCCGGTGAGGACCAGGCCCGGGTCGACGGCGCGTTGTGTTCCACGCGCGCCTCAAAGAGATGTCAGCAAAAGATGGGGTCCAATAGGGCCGATGCCGCTGGGGTCGCGGGTTGTTTGAAAAAGATACCGTGGCCCTGGCATAGGCAAGTGAAGGAACACGGGTGGGTTTTAGTCAGTAGAAGTCTGACACGCCCTTCCGCTTCACCCAGAGCGGGAGAAGTTATTTGATGATTTCCCAGCCACAAAAAAAAAAAAAGGCTATCAGACACATCTTCCGATGGCATGTCATTTAGGGCGTTCGCTACGTTAAGCGTGCGCATGCAGCGGGTGCCCGCCTCGTGTTTTTTGTTTTGAAAGATAATAGGAGCAGCCACTCTGGCGCGGACGTGTGCGACGGGTTTGTACACGCGCAGCGGGTGGCGGGCGAGCGGCGCGAGCGCATACGGTGGCCGCACGCTCGCTGACTTGTTTTTCGAAATCAGTTGAGTGTCGCTAGGTGCTGGTAGTCCATCCGATACAACTGTACCCGCTGGAGACCAAAATTGTTCTAGCGCCGCTGGATTCAGAGTCGGGCGCTCGCCGCGGATCCTAGACCCACGTCGGCGGTCCGGAGCGAGCCCCCGCTCCGTGCACCCGCCGCGTGCGCACGCAACGCCCTTAGAGTGCGTGCGGCCCTAGACAAAGGTTACATGTTTCGTTAGAGTACGAAAAGAATATATCAAATTCAAATTCAAATTCAAATATTCTTTATTGTGGTACATAGGTAAGCAATAAGTTGTTACATTTATATATAACGTTATATATATATATATATATATATATATATATATATATTACATATATCGTTTACAAATATTAAGTTTTATTGACAACCATAAGTTAACCATAAGAGCTGAAACTCTTGTACAGGACGAACTGGACTATAGAAAGTAAAATTAACCTATTAACAGCCTCAAGCTTTTCTCTATAGCCAAAATATGTTGGTGTTAAAAAATAAACTATTCGATCTTATCGCCATTTTCATGCTTAATAAAAAAATGGCTGCGATATTGCCGTGATTTTTTTTTTAAATCGGTCATTTAGGTCGCAAGAGGTAACAAAAAACGTCTTGCAACTATATTATGTATTTACTTTATGAGTTTTCTAGTTTATTTAGGCTTTCTAAAAACAATTAAAACAGAATTCTATTATTGTGTATCTTCAATACTTATAATACAAATAAATACAAATAAAACAAAGTTCGCCGCCGCGTCTGTTTGTGTGTCGCGATGATCTCAAAAACTTCTGAACGGATTTTAATGCGGTTTTTATCAATAGACCGAGTGATTCAAGATGTCGAAGACGTCGAAGATGTAGATGGATGAAGTCGCGGGCAAAAGCTAGTTTAAAATATTTAAAATAGAGCGAGTGCGTTTGTTTTACGACAGGTTTTTCACTATCTTTCACCATGTGTATAAATAAAACTGCACGTCCATTCGCGCTTAGCAAACGTTAACACATTGCAAGAAAAAGTAAGGATTAATAAATTAATCGAATATCGCTATTATGCAAAAATATTTTTTTTTTAGTTTTTATTGTACGCCATTATACCACACACATTAAAAGAATTGTATCTTGTTCATTATGATTTATAGTTCCTTTGGTTTTAAAATTGCATTATGAAGAACAGCTATCATGTCCTTAATCTATATTACTTCTAGCTTTTTTTACTTCTAGATAGTTTTTAGACTATTCTAAAAACTATCTAGAAGTAAAAAAAGCTCTTAAAATAATTATTTTGTAGCATTCTAGAATGCTTACTTGAGTAAGAAGATACGAAAAAGGCGCTACCTGTAGTGTCAACCCTAGCTATACGCATTATCCTAAGTCAATCTTGTGAGCCACTAATAATGTTGTGCCTATTTTTACCATATACGTAGTTTATCTACAAGCATTCGTGAAGATATCTTGAGGGATACTTTTACTCATAAAATAGACAATCGTCATAGTAATCATATAGTCATTTTTAGGGTTCCGTACCTCAAAAGGAAAAAACGGAACCCTTAAAGGATCACTCCTGTGTCTGTCCGTCTATCACAGCCACTTTGCTCTGAATCTAATAGACCGATTAAGTTGAAATTTGGTACACGTATGTATTTCTGTGACCCAAAGTCGAACGTGTCACGTAAATTTGAATATGGAGGTCAATTTTGGGGGGCAAATAAGAAAAGTAAAAAAAGTTTTAAAACTCTACCGTGTGACATATTAAATGAAATGGCTTACTGTAAGGTCTCAAATATATATATCTTTTTTTTTATAATTTTCAAATAAACTGATTAAAAGTTATTTAAGAAAATAGATGAAAATTGACCATTCCGCCCGCTTATCTCCAAAACTACTAAGCCAAAAATTGTGAAAAAAAAAATAAAGAAAATAGTTCTATATCTATAGATTACAGGAAAATTTATTAGAAGTCTATGTTCTTAAGTCGGAGTCTGGTCGTAGACCCTGTTGTTTACGGTCGTGTTAAGTTGAACCTACTAACGATTTCTAAAGCTTGAACAGTGTTTGTCGAAGTTTAGAGTTGTTGCTGTTTATTGACTTGAACGGATTTGTTTACATACCAGTACGCAATGGAGGGAGCACGAATGTGTGGAGCCTGTGACGAACCTATGTCGGACGGAGTGCCTTGCACGGTATGTGGTCGTGAGTTGCACTTTCAATGTGCAGGCATTACAGAGGCCGGTTACCGGAAACTTGGTGATAGAAAACTCAGTTGGCGATGCATGAATTGTAAGCAGACAGGAGCTGTTCGGCCGCCTGACGCAGTTGCAGTTACTGTCAATCCGACTGGCGAACCTAGATCACCTATGATATTTGAACCGGAATTGCCAAGACTGAACCCGGAATCCGCAGTCTTACAAGAGATACGAGCGTTGGCTGCGAAACTTGCTCCTTTGGATGGTCTAAAAGAGGAGATTTTGGCACTAAGAACTGAATTCGCTGAACTAAAATCGTCTTTACACCAGCAGTTTGAAGAGTCGGTCAATGAGTTTAGGCATAAAATCTGCGAATTGGAACAGCGTGTAGTCGTGATGGAAACAGTTAAGGAGCAGGTGAATCGATTTCAAGATCGTCTGGACAAGTTGGAAGAAGAATATGATATTAAGGATCAATGGTCGCGATTGAATAACGTTGAAATAAAAGGGTTGCCACAAGTGAATAATGAAAACCTATTTGAAATTATTACCAAAATTGGAGCCAAAATAAATTATCCCATTACCAAGGCACAAATCAACTTTGTTACCAGGGTGCCGGCGAGAGAAAAAGATCGCACGAAGCCAATAATAGTTTGTTTCTGTAGCCGCTACGTGAAGGAGGATTTTGTCGCTGCTGCGAGATACGTTCTCAAGACTTCGGCCATAACAGCAAGCACATTTGGACTATCTGGGAATCAAAGAGTATTCATTAATGACCACCTTACAACGAAGAATAAGCTTTTGTTGTCAAAAACCAAGAAAACGGCGGCGGAAATGGATTTTCAATACGTATGGGTCAAGCACGCAAAAATCCACGCGAGGAAAATGGACACTTCTCCGGTAATATTTGTCAAATCGGAAAAGGATCTCACGAAGATTGCGTAACTCAGCTAGACAACTTCATAAAATACATAAAATACTTAAAACTTATTTCCTTGCATATAAAGTTTGAGAACCACATAAAGCTGTGTGCTATGAGTGTTTTCCTAATGACATTGTGTCATTGCATATTGCTAAAAAGTAAGTCTTTTAAATATTATTTTTACTCAAACAATTTGTTCCAATGTAATTACGATCTTTTGTTCACTCCGTTACGGCACAATTTTGAATGCAACATCGTGTTTGTTAATGCCATCTGCCCCGAGCGTTTCTTATCTTATTTTCGTTCGTCACCTATTGTTTCTATTCATAAGTCGATGGGCGTACACTTCCTTAACTTATTATTTGTCGTACACTGTGCATTACAGTGCCTATTATTACATTATCGCGAGTTATTAGCTTCTACCTTCGTAGTTTACTTACTTCTTATGGTAAAAACTTCTTTTGCGCTATCACTATACAATTTAATTGTTTTTTATTTTATCTATTTTATTATAGTTAGATTGAGAAATGGTTAGTCTTAAGATATATTATCAGAACGTACGTGGCCTGCGTACGAAAACGAACAATATCTTCCGTAAAATACTACTTAATTCATATGATGTTATTGTTTTTACCGAGACGTGGCTGGTAGATGATATATTCAGCAGTGAGATGTTTGATGGTCGATACATGGTGATGAGGCGAGATCGTGATTACTCTCGTACTGCTCAGCAGCGCGGTGGGGGTGTTCTGATAGCGGTGAGAAGCGAGCTTGCTGTAGTCGAGAGACGTGATTGGTGTAGTTCTGCTGAGGACATTTGGGTTTCGATTGCTCTCAAGAGGTCTCGGCCGGCTACTACTTATAAGTTGCACATTTGCGCCCTTTATCTTTGTAAGCAGAATCTTGGCAATTCCTATAACATTCAGTTAAATAATTTCACTGATAAAATGACACACTTAATTTTAACACATCCATTGGACAAGTTCATAATATTGGGTGATTTTAACTTCGGCAATAGTGTGGACTGGATAGCGAGTGCCGACGCTGGTAGCAATGAATTAATTTTGCAAAACGTTACGTGTCAACACTTGAGTAATTTTTTCGATGCCATTCTTACATCTAACTTGTCTCAGTACAACGGTGAGAGGAATATCAACGGAAGGGTATTGGACTTAGCTTTTTCTAATGACTCTCTGAGTGTTAGTGAATGTCATGATCCATTAGCCTTGCCAGTAGATTTGCATCACAAACCATTATCGATTCGTGCTGATTTTGTTGAAATTCATAAATTAGAGGACAACATAACACGTCGACATGTGTTTTCTAAGGGTGACTATGTGGCCATTAGGTCTGAATTAGACAAAATAAACTGGACTGGTCTTTTAAATTCGGAGTCAATGGACAGCGCAGTTGAAATTTTTTACAGTAAATTATATGAACTTAGGGACAAGTACATCCCGCTTAAATGTGTTAAAAAATCTTCCTATCCACTATGGTATAGTTCTGCTCTAATAAAACTATTGAGAGAGAAATATAAGTATCATCGTAAGTATAAAACGTATGGTAACATCTCTGATTTTCATTCTTTCTCTCTCTTACGGAGTAGAGCTATTAACTTGGAAAAGACATGTTTTAATATATACATGGATAAAATAGAATCATCGATAGTCAAAAATCCAAAATCTTTCTGGTCTTACATGAAAAGTAAGAGAATCTCAAATGCAATTCCTAAGTTCATGCAGTATGGTGACGTCACCGCAAGTAGTGGTGAGGATATCAGCAATTTATTTGCGGCGTACTTCCACTCCACTTTCCAGGAACCTGTTCCAGTCCCTGGTACATCTTCGCAGACTTATAGTGGTGCTATGAGTGTCGATAGTGTTGCATTCATCAGTACGTTAGAAATAATTCCTTCTAGAGTGTTGAAATTGCTGAAGTCCTTGGACCTTTCTAAATCAGGTGGCCCGGACCTCATACCCCCCGTGTTTATAGTACAATGTGCTGATAGTTTGGTTGACCCATTGTGTATCTTATTTAATCGATCTATCTCTGAGGGTATAGTTCCTAAAATTTGGAAATCAGCATTCATCACTCCTATTCACAAGAAAGGAAACAAATCTGATGTTGCGAACTATCGCCCGATATCTAAGTTATGTCTATTTTCTAAGATCCTTGAGCGTATGGTATATAACGATGTATATGCGGCTATGAAAAGTAACTTCGGGGAGGAACAACATGGTTTTCTCAAAAAGCGATCTACTACGTCTAACTTGGTGTTATCGCATGACTTTATATCGGGTGGTATGGAACAAGGCGCGCAGGTGGATGTAATTTATACCGACTACAGCAAGTGCTTCGACCGTATTGATCATCGTCTGCTGCTGGAGAAGTTACTCAAAGCCGGTATACATGGGGACCTATATAGATGGTTTTCGTCTTATATTGAGAATCGGAGTCAGGCTGTGGTTCTACAAGGTTACACTTCGGGTTGGACCTCGGTCCCCTCGGGTGTACCACAGGGTTCGGTTTTGGGGAGTTTACTTTTCACTCTGTTTATTGCTGATGTTGTAAATTGCTTCAAGCATTCTTACGTGTTGCTATACGCTGATGACATGAAAGTTCATAAGATTATTCGTGATAACTCTGATACTCACCAGTTGCAAGATGATCTTAATAGATTTGAAGAATATTGCACACATAATTTGCTCCAATTGAATACCTCTAAATGTTTTCAAATGACCTTCACGCGCCAGAAGTCTATAATAAATTCAATGTATAGCCTCAACCGACTTACCTTGGGCAAAGTTAACAGCATTAGGGATTTAGGTATTATACAGGATAGCAAATTATTATTTGATCAACACATTGACAGTATCGTGAGTAGGGCCTCGAAAGCACTAGGTTTTGTAATCAGAGCCTCAGCCTGTTTCCGTTCTCTGAAGCCGATCAAGGTTTTGTACTGTTCGTTCGTGCGCAGCCACTTGGAGTATGCATCGCAAGTCTGGAACCCTCAATATGGGATCTATAAATTGCGCATTGAGGGTATCCAGAAGAAGTTCCTGAGATATCTAGATTATAAGGCACACCAAGTATCCATAGATTACACTCACCGTTGCAAGAGGTACCACTTTCTGCCATTGGATCGTAGACGAATCATTAATGATGTGTGTTTTTTGATCAGCATAGCGAATGGCTCGATTGACTGCCCTGAACTGTTAGCAAAGTTAGCATTTCGCACCAACACCATTAGATTACGTAAAAGGCCGCTTCTAGGTGTGCCTTCTGCCACTACTAATTATAGGCGTAATGCTTTTCTTATAAGAAGCGCTCGAAGCTTTAATGATGTATCCTCGGAACATGATGTTGACTTATTTTGTACTAAGATAAGCACAGTAAGGACGCTCTTAGCCGAATCATTTTTTGTGAATGACGCGCTGTTAGTGGTTCTTCAACTTGTATGTAGCAACTTAGATCATAAATACAACTAAGCCATTTAAACGTGTGTACACCATGAACATTAACTGTTCGACTTTAAGTAATCGATATGTTATACATATATCTGTGGAGGCTTGTTATTAGCAACCTGATTATGTGTTGTTGTTACCTATTTTATTTGTAATTAGTCTGTAAGCCTTCTTAAAAGTAATAAAAATAAAAAAAAAAAATAAAAATTAAAATACCATGCTAAATCTCTCAATATTGTGCGTACAATACATTACATTTGCAGTTGGAATGTATGGGAGAACATGTTTTTAACTACAATGTTAAGTTTGTTCTTGGGATAAATTCATCCCAATTACGGAACCCTTCATTGTGCGTGGTCCGACATGCACTTGGCCGATTTTTTTTTTATAAAGACGGTTTCAGAAAATTCAAAAATCCGCATTGGGCCAACTTGGGCATCCAACGTGGTGGATATGCTCGTCCAACTCATGGTCAACGTGCTACTAGTGACTAGTGACGTGCGGTATACTGTACATAATGTCGGACACGGAAATTAATCCTATTGTCACAAAAGGACGATGAATATTAAGTAACCTGAAACTTGATTTACATTGTGTTAAGCAACACCTATAAAATTGATTTATGGTTGATCAGAACTGATGATAAATAACAATGAAATAGGATTCATGCCCGTTTTCACTAACACTAAGCGACACCATGCTTAATAAAAGCGCACTGTTGGGTTTTCAACAGACGGCTCAGTGCTGAGAGTTGAAAATCCGAGAGTGCGCTTTTACTAGGAATTACTTTGTTAGGAATGTTAGGTATGACGTAGTCGACTAGATTGCGCCGATGATGCCAAGGTTTAATATTCTAAAAAAATAAATGAAAATGGAACTTCCCAATTTCAGCCTGTTGTTGGAGTAGACGTGTATTTAGTGGAGATCTCGAATCAGTAAACCTAGGGTTGGACGCCCTTATTAAGCAAGAGTTGTACCTCTAAAGTTGCGACTATTCTCCAAAGTACCTGTTCACCTACCGGCTTAAACATCGGCAAGTTCCGGCTTACCAACACCGAGCTCAACTCGAGAATATTGGAGGCATTCGAACGCTGAGTTCCAAGCCACAAACTTCCAGCATCCGGGCATCATCGGGCTCCACGCCGGGCACATATTTTACACGCGTGGCCGCGTCTAGGCCACTACGGTCCAGGCGAGACCAACCGCCGACCGTCACCACTCCTGGCGTCTGCAGCGTGGCACACCCGCTGCGGTCTTCGTCACACCAGGCTGAGCTAGAAGAGTACTGAGCTACTCCCCAGAGGAATTAAGGAATTTGAGACCATAATGCTATCTACCCTGTTTCTGTTCATTTTTAGGTTTCCGTGCCTCAAACGGAAAAAAACGGAACCCTTATAGGACTCATGTGTCTGTCTGTCATCTGTCACAGACAATTTGCTGCGATAATGGACCGATTAAGTTGAAATTTGGTAAACGTATGTATTTCTGTGACCCAAACACGGACGTGTAATGTAAATTAATGAATTTTGAATATGGGGGTATCGTGCGATATATCAAATGAAAAGGCATACTGTGAGGGTCTCAAATATATTTTTTTTTATAATTTAAAAATGTACTGTTTTAAAGTTATTTAAGAAAATAGACGAAAATTGACGAATGGTCAATTTTCGTCTATTTTCTATGTCCTATGAGATGTTGATGATGAATCTCAGTTCATTTTGAATAACAGATTTCCACTACTACGTACTTAACTATGAGCATGTGGGGACGACAATATAATTTATTAAATGAACTGGCAAAACTAATGCAGCCTAACAGGATGCAGCTGAATACCAGTATTTTACATGGAGCGACTGCCTATCTGACCTCCACAACCCAGTTACCGGGTAACACGATACCAATTGGTAAGACTGGTTGTCACACTTTTGGGCTTCTGACTACCCGTACCGACTGTCAAAGATCAACAAATGATAGCCGGGACCAACGGGCCGTGCTTTCCGAGTCACGGAGAGGTCTTGATATGTAATGGATGGTCATCCATCTATGTGTGACCCGTGTGGCTGTTATTATTTAGCCACGAGCCCCATTGGATATTATGTACAATATTGGTTTGTATTTTTCTTTGTACAGGGAACGTCATTAGTTAGATAGACCCCAGCCGTACTCTGTTTGTCAAAGTCCAACGCGACCATAGCCTTGACCTTTTGCAGTTGACTGGAGTATATTAATAAAGCTTTCCTGTAATCCTGTCTCTGAGAAAATACTTAGTTCAACTCCTTTTCAACAACCACTTTTTATCCTCAGTTATCCTAACGTTCAGTCTTGTAACTTATGTAATTAGCAAATACCTCCTCGTGAGCGAAATGTATCTCCTCTGGCCCGATACTGAGGTTGCGATCCGACTCCGATAGACACGAGTAAAGTCGCTTATTGGAAACTTTAAGCAACTTTTAGCACCAAAAAAGAGATTTAAGATACTATAGAGAGAGAGAGGCTATCAGGAGAAATTACATAGAAAAACTATGATCCCATGTCTCAATGATAGCGTAATATAGCAAAATTACCTTTACTACTTTTGATTACCAACCGTCGGATGGTTTGACACATCCACCACAAATCTGAGAATATTATTTATTTATTTTTAGGGCTCCGTACCTCAAAAAGAAAAAACGGAAGCCTTATAAGATCGCTCCTGTGTCTGTCCGTCTGTCGCAGCCAATTTGCTCCGATTCTAATGGACCGATTAAGTTGAAATTTGGTACACATATGAATTGCTGTAACCCAGACACGGGCGTGTAACGTAAATAAATGAATTTTGAATATGAAATATAATTTTTTTTATCCCAAAATTGCCCCAATTTTGGGAGACAAATAAGAAAATTTTATAAAAAAGTTTTGCAAACTGTACCGTGTGAGTGTGACATATCAAATGAAAGGGCTTACTGTGTGAGTCAAAAATAGATATTTTTAAATAATTTTGAAATAAATAGTTTTAAAGTTATTTAACAAAATAGACGAAAATTGACCATTTCCTCCCTTATCTCTGAAACTACTAACCCTAAAATTTTGAAAATACCGGCCAAGTGTGTGTCGGACTACGCACAATAAAGGGTTCCGTAATTGGGATAAATCTCAAGAACAAACTTAACATTGTAGTTGAAAAACGCGTTCTCTCATACATTCCAACTGCAAATGTAAGTTTGTATGCACAATATTGAGAGATTTACCATGTTGTTTTAAGACCATAGACTTCTTATATGTTTTCCTGTAATCTATAGGTTTTGACCTATTTTTTGTATTTTTTTTTTCATTTTAGACAGTACTTTCGAAGATAAGGGGGAATGGTCAAATTTCGTCTATATTCTTAAATAACTTTATAATGAATTATTTTAAAATTATAAAAAAATATATATTTGAGACCCTCACAGAAAGCCCTTTCATTTAATATGTCACACAGTACAGTTTACAAAACTCTTTTTATATTTTCTTATTTGCCCCCATATTAATTGAGCCCCATATTAAAAATTCATTTATTTACGTTACACGTCCGTGTTTGGGTCACAGAAATACATATATGTACCAAATTGCAACTTAATCGGTCCATTAGATTCGGAGCAAATCGGCTTGACAGACGGACAGACAGACAGACAAACGAGTGATCCTATAAGGGTTCCGTTTTTCCTTTTGAGGTATGGAACCCTAAAAATACAGAAAATAGTTACTTTACAGGAAAACTTATAAGAATTCTATGGTCTTAAAATCTTAAATTATACGGTAAATCTCTCAAAATTGTGCGTACACACTTACATTTGCAGTTGGAATGTATGGGAGAACATGTTTTTGAACTATAATGTTAAGTTTGTTCTTGGGATAACTTCATCCCAACTACTGAATCCTTTATTGTGCGTGATCCTACACGTACTTAGCCGGTTTTTTAAAATAAATTAATTAATTAACCTACATCAAAAAACGAGGAGGTTCTCAGTTCGTCGGAATCTTTTTTTTTTTAATGTACCTATATGTTCCTCGATTACTCAAAGACGGCTGGACCAATTCGGAAAATTCTTTTTT
This sequence comes from Dicycla oo, assembly GCA_948252095.1. NCBI lineage: Eukaryota > Metazoa > Arthropoda > Insecta > Lepidoptera > Noctuidae > Dicycla > Dicycla oo. The sequence goes on from OX411728.1 coordinate 20,327,823, forward strand.
TTTTGTTTTTTGTTCTAGTTGGTCCCATTGTCATCAAGCTACGATCTGATGATGCGATCCTGAAGAAATCGATGGGATTCTTCAAATATTATGGGCACATTTATAGCGATTTGGGTATATTTTTTATATTAACTCGGAAACATAGCGAAGTGGAACTGATGATGAAGATGGCCACACAGATAAGTAGTTCCTACTCAAAAACAAGTATTTGACGGGTTGCGATTCGATTAGGTACTTTAAGAGGATTGTGAAGTGCCGATACGCGGCGCGATTTTTGGAGGCAATTACCTACATTTCATACAATTCTTTACATAAATATTGTTTCGGGCGATAACGTTTTTACTCCCCTAAACCGAAATGAGACAACTTTGATTTCATTATATGTACTATACTGTAATCTAGGTCTGTACCTACGTTTTTCGTTTTTAGTAATTCAATTTAATTTAATTTTAAAAAATAAAAATGCTCGAGGATGTTTTTATGTCAAAAATATAGATATTTAGATGCTAATAACTTATATTGTATACAATATTTCTTTATAATAAAAACGTACGGACCTAGTTTTTCATTATACCTACAACATTTCCAAAAAATATGAAAATTAGACTATGTTTACGGGGAGAAAAACGTTATCTCTTTTTGTATGAAAATTTACAGCTTCACAATCCTCTTAATAATGGTTGCTAAGCAGTTTATGCTCGTCACAATGCTTAAGGTGAAGTGGAGCTGATGGTGATTTCACCATAAGCTCCAGTTCTCCTGGTAGTTACCAGGAGAATTTCTTAACAATTAACGTCAATGTAACGGGAAAGGCAATATTTTGTAAAACGGTGATGAGCAGTTGACATTAGACTATTGTAACTTAGATACGTTAGAAACTAACCCATCAAAAAGAGAAAAATAAATACTTTTTTCCAAAAAACACTACAAAGTCAAAAATAACTTTAATTTCGGAAGTCAGTGGAAAGAGAAACTAAAATACAGATACAAACACATCGGCTTCCGCAATAAAATTTATTTTTCACTTTGTAGTGCTTTTTTTTTGGAAAAGTTAGAAGTTAGAAGACTGTGTAAATGTTAAAATATTAACGAAAATAAACTGTAGTTTAGTCTAGTTGTATTATCACTCTCTACAGATTTGCAATACCACAATGTGCAATTTGGAAAGGTTTCTTAGAGTAATTTTCTTCTAGTGAGAATCGAGAGATACAACTAGACTGAACGATATTTGACTATCAAAATCAAAAGTCGTTTATTCAAACTAGGCTGAGAATCAACACTTTTCGAACGTCAAAATTACATAAGATAGTCCCCCAAAACGCCCGCCCTTCTCCACTTCCTAGTGCTTTAGCTGGGGAGAAGTGGTGCAACAAACTCCCCAGCAGCACAGGTGTCTGTTCAGTTAAAAAAATTGATACTGTGCAACACTGCGCAAAATAATATAAGTACATTACGCAACACAAATCATTAAATTTAATTATTTGCCATCAGTGAGCTAACACACGCCAAAATACAAAAAAAAATCGAAAACTACAGAAATAAAAATACAAAACTAAAAACGTAAGCAGAACTTTATACTTAAATAAAAACCTCTAGTAATAAAGGGCCTGCCCACTTACATATAGCCGTATATGTAGCCGTAACTCGAATTCACAAATGATAAACTAGGACCACTGAAGTAAAATAAACAAAGAGTTAATTACTAATAACCAAACAAAACCAAGGTCAGCAAGACGACTTATCACCACAAGCAGCACCCGTTCACAAGCATAACGTAAAGATCAGCAATTACCTCCCTAGCCATATTTGAGGGAAGGAGGCAACCCAACCCCCGACGCTACCGCAAGCAGTGACATCTAAGTGAGCATGACGAACTTGCTGCCGGTTGCTCAGGCAAGAATACTATGATCAATTGTCGAGATCACTAGGTCACTACATATTGCAATACCACACATAAAAAAAAAAATTGAAATAAGTAGATTATGTCAATGACAAATAAAAATAAAATTATTACCTTTACAGTCAAAGAAAATAAATAATTATAGTGGGTTACGATTGCAATTACGATTACAAGTAGATTACAATTCTGTTCGCTTTGTCCCGTCTGCATAATCAGCCTATAATGTTCCCACTGCTGGTGTAATGCAGGTTGGATCCTTTTCATTTAACTATGGACATTTGTAGTTGGAATGTATGGTAGAACATGATTTTAAACTACAATGTTAAGTTTGTTCTGGGGATAAATTCATCCCAACTACGGAACCCTTCAGTGTGGGTGGTCCGACACGCACTTGACCGGTTTTTTTGATATTCATTAACGATATTACTTCGAAAATTCAATTTTGTAATTACTCCTTGTACGCCGATGATCTGAAGATTTATAAAACATTTAAATCCCTTGATGATGCAACTCAAATACAAAATGATCTTGAAAATATTAACCGCTGGTGTACCGATAACTTAATGATCCTTAACGCCACTAAATGCCATTAAATCACGTTTACTCGAAAAAATCCTTTGATATTTGAATATACTCTTAACAACACCAAACTAGAGTCAGTAAGTGAAATCAAAGACCTAAGAGTTACAATAGACAGTAAACTGCTTGGTTTCCTTAAACGTAACGCCAACTGTTTCAGGCGACCCCAAACTATCTTGCTTCTATTCAAAACACTAGTAAGAAGTAACTTAGAATACGCATCAGCATGGAGCCCGTCTTATGCTGTTCACTCACAACGCATTGAACGTATACAACGTATTATCACACGCTCCTTGGCGTTAGCACTCGTGGTATTTCTCATAGATGCCCATATAACCAGGGAGTTTCTTTCATCAAAATGACTTCTCTCCGTGACCATCGAGTAATGCTTAGTATTTCATTTTTGCACAAAATTGTTAACGGAAAGATTGATTGTAGTCACCTCCTAGCAGAGGTTTCCATCACAGTTCCACATAAGAGACCCCGCGCTGTCCTAACTAACACATTTTGTCCTCCATTCTGTCGTACCAATATCGGTGCCCGTGGTCCGCTCATAAGAACTATTATCCATTACAATGTGCTCAACAAAAACTTAATTCAACTAAATTCAAAAATGGACATATTTCACGACTGGTGGTGGGTGGTCTTCGGAAAAAAAATACTGGACAATTATCATGTAGTCACATAATTTCTGTTAGTAGATAATAGGTTGGGGAAAAAGTTTCTTCGCATTTTTTAAGAAAATTCAAAACATTTTTTAATATAGTTTATTTAAATTTAACTAAAGTATGTAGGTACCATTTGGTTCGATAACTTTTTGCCATCTTGTAGGTAGGGACATGATCCCATTGCTATAGAAATTTTGGGACTTCTGGTCAAAATACCGCGACAAGTGGTTTTGGCAGTCCTCTCGTGATGTTAACCTGACACTGCCTAAAGAATTCTGAAGAGACCGAAACAGGTGGAAATCTGAAGGTGCAAGGTCAGGACTATACGGCGGATGCATTAACACCTCCCAGCCAAACTCTCTTAATTTTTACTGAGTGGCTAAAGATGTGTGAGGTTTAGCGTTGTCATGATGAAAAACCACTCCCCTTCTGTTGATTAATTCCGGCCGCTTTCTCTCAACTTCTTGCTTTAATCTCATCAGTTGTTCGCAGTAGAGTTCAGAATCGATGGTCCTGCCTGGTGGTAACAGCTCATAATGAATAATGCCCTTCCAATCCCACCACACACACAGCATCACCTTGTTGCGAGTTAACCCGGGTTTCGCCACAGTCTATGAAGCCTGACCGGCCTTTGACCACGACCTTCTTCGCACGTTCTTGTCATACGTGATCCACTTTTCATCACCAGTTATCAGCTTCTTCAAAAATGGTTCGGTTTCATTACGTCGTAATAAAGAATCACAAATGAGTACACGGTTCATTAGGTTTCTTTCAGTGAGCTCGTGAGGTACCCAAATGCCGAGCTTTTTTGTGTACCCAGTTTTTTTTCAAATGCGCCAAAACTGTTTTGTGGTCAATTTCCAGTTCTCCAGCTACGTCGTAACTACTGATATGCCGATCTTGCTCCACTTTTTCAAAAATGGCATCCATTTTATCCGTAATAGGGCGACCAGAGCGACGTGCATTTTTGACATCAAAATTTCCGGATTGAAAACGCTTAAACCAAATTTGTGCTACTCTCACAGACACTACACTAGCTCCACAAACATCGCAAATTTTTTTCGCGGCTTGCGTTGCATTTTTACTTTTTTTGTAGTAAAATTTTAAAATGTATCGAATTTCTTCATTAGATTCACTCATCTTGACGGTACGAAAAACAAATGAAAATCACACATTTTCCTAATTTGAATTTGGAATTATGTTCTTTAAAATTTAAACTTTCAATGATACCAAAACCAGCCAGATACAAACAGTATAGCCAAAGAGATTTTATTACAAGTTCATACATACTATAATGCGAAAAGACTTTTTCCCCAACCTAATATATGTATCTGAATTATTATGTGTTATGTTCATGCCCTTCATTAACTTGTTTTATGTTGTATTCAATTTTGTTAAAGTTAAATAACTTTGTTTAAATTTTTAATTTTACTTTTACTTTATAAGCAGCTTCTGTCCGATGTCTTTTTTTTTGTCTTTAAATATTATGTACACCTATAATTTGTGTATACATTAGCAGTTCATTTCTTTCTTTCTTAAATACTCATGTAAACCAATGTTGAATGTATGCTGTTGGTGTTTTTAATAGATATATAAAATAATCGTTTTTGCATACATCTGCCTACAGATTTTGTTTCCATAATAAGGTGTCTCTTCCGTTTATTTTTCAAAATATCTGATTTTCACCGCAAAATGGCCATTGTAGATAGCCCGCTCCACAGCGCGCTGAGCGCTGTTTCGGCACCGTAAGTCATAACGGGCAGGAGTCCTGCCCGTTATGACTTACGGTGCCGAATAAAGTCGAAGAATAAAGTCTTCGACCAGTTAGTCCTGCCGCAGGACTAACTGGTCGAAGACTTTATTCTTCACACATTGTGAATAGGCGACGAGAAGACTTGATGACGTATTCCAATCGCTGCCCAACGCAACTGGATTCTTCTATCGACTTCTTACCCGGGTACTTACTTGTTCTTAATATAATAGTAATGTGTCTATTAACCTTGACAAATTTTAAATATATGTGGCATTTGGCCCACTTTCCCTAGAATATGAGAATATTATTTTTGTACTATTGATTTTGGCGTATTGACAATCTAATAAAATGACTGAGTACCTACCTACAAAACTGTACTTTTGCCAAGAGGAAAAGACTATTCAAATGAAAGCTTAGTTATTATTTATATGAGATGAAGTTTCGTTTTATGAATGAGTCGTCAAACACCTATATAGATTATGTTTTTTTTTTTCAAGCACATTGGCAAGTTAATAAATAAATATATAAGTAGGTAGGTACCTACATTTAGTTTTCATACAGCAAAAATTACAAAGGTTCGAAAGCTTTGGCGCGCACGTGTTTCCCGTGTTTTTGATTGAAAATTAAGTGTTTTCGTGTCTAATCGATGGTAAGTGAATGAATATTCATTTATGTAGTTAAGGCGATACGTAAAAAGCTAACTGAGCGGTAATAAGAAAGTGACAGAGTCAATTACATCCACACGCGAAAAAAAGAGAGCGCAACAATGCTGGAACCAAAATAAAAGCGCCAAACCAAATAAAATTGTTTTAAAATAAATTAAGCTATCTATCAAAAATATGTTCAGCCAGAGTTTTCCATTACGCACATTTTGAATGCAATTTTGTAATAAAATTACTTAGGATTTTAGAATTACACAAAAAAATATTAAAAAGTAGAGGTATTTTCGGAATTAAATTCTATCGAGGAAATTTAACCCGATCGTGTTTCCCTTCAGGCAGAGTATTGATCAAATAGTCATAAATATATATTCAAAAATTCTATAATAGTGAAATAAATAATTACGAAAAAGCCCCCAACTTATTTTGGTATCGCCTTAATACAATATTACCATAAATACTTTTTTGGGTAAATAAATTACGTAAACAAACACACTTTCGGCCAGTTCTCTGATATGGTCATATTTTGTTTATAAATACAACTCTCGTAATACGAATATTGTTCACATTTTATAAAAAAAGAATTAAAGAACACAAGGTGTCGAAAAATTTTAGTGGACCATTTTTTATGAGCGGGGTCATGATGCCGCGCGCAGATAGCGGCTCGGTACGTGACCCTGGTTGACGTCACAAGTGATGGGGGTCTTAACGGAACCGAGTTTGAACATCGTGTAAAATAAACAATAGGAAATGAAGGAGTTCGCAATCAGTCAGTGTTAACTCCGAACTAATCAGATATAATTATACTAAAAATAAACTATTGATAATTATGTTTATCTAAACATTTAACGGTATACCAGGTAATTTGGCACAATTAGTTCCAAACTCCTAGCGAGTCGGAGTTAAAGATGGCATGACCTTAACATTTTCCATTCTAATTGCGTACTAAGAGCTGGCGGCTAGGGCTGTCAAACACCGCAACGTGTTAAAGTAGGAAAAGAATAAGTAGGTAGGTACCTACATCTACCCGCTGTAATAATAGATCAAGCTTTAGAAATGTCAAACATATATCTTAAAAAAAAACACTTTTTCTTTCCAAAAACGTGTGACATCCACCAACCCCACTGGGCCCGCGTGCTGGATAATGGCCCACTCCCTGTCACCGAGAGGAGACCTGTGTCCCAGCCGTGGGAATATTATAGGCTGATTATGTATGCGTAGAGCTTTATAAAGACACCGTCACACAGGCAAATTACAAACAAAGCCGATCATTTCTTTATTTATTAAAAAAAAATCCTTTCTAAAATTTCGTACCATATTCATTGAAAGGATTATTTCCGATTCAAAATTCACCTAGATTCAGCCAGGGAAGTTAATTGTTTATCGAATTGACATACTACGTCAATTTGCTGTGTTATATAGACATTTCATACAACTGTCTAAAAATTACAGTTGGTAATAGAATATACGGACCATTTAAGTTGGTACTTAATTTGGTAAACAATGAATTGCCCTGATTTTACATCAACGATAGATTTTACGTTACTATACAACGTGTTTTTTTTTTATATAGCATATCCCTAGGGTATTAATGAGACTATCATTTTGAACAACTTTTACTATGGGACCAAACCAGAAATCGCGAAAAAAAATCAGCTGTTTCCTACATTTTGACGAGTACACACACAACACATAAATGTATGGGACAGTTGATTTTTTTTTTCGCGATTTCAGGTTTGGTCCCATAGTAACAGTTGTTCAAAATGATAGTCTCATTAATACCCTTATGAGTTATGGTATATAAAAAAAACACGTTGTAATATATATACGAAAAAACATGTTTGGCTGATCGTTGGCTCTTTGGGCAGAAATCGAGAAGTACATGAAATATTTACTTAAAATGACCGATCAACAGATAACTTTATTTGAAGCCGCCACCAATATGTTCCTGCCCCTGGCTATTTAACTTACCGCTCTATATTGGCCGGGACTGTAAACTACGGCTGTACATTTTACTAGGTACTAAGTACAGCTGCGGATTACTGCGTTTTATCAACCAAATAAATACACTTGTAGATAATACACGTGGACTTATATATCGGGTTGGCTAATAAGTAATGAGCGTTTTAGTTTATAATTTCTAGAATTTTCGGAAAGGTTCGAGAACGTTCTGTAGCAGAGGGTATATAAAGAGCGAGTCGCGCTCATACGCGTTATTGATAGTTTGGCTGTTAGTGCATTAAAGTTCACAAAGAAATGAGTGATATTAAAACCCACGTACGACATTGTTTATTATATGAGTTTCAATCTGGGCATTCTGCTGCAGGAGCTACACGTAATATATGTCAAAGGATAGCTCACGATGCAGTCTCCGAAGCAACAGCAAAGCGCTGGTTCCAACGGTTCCGCAATAACGATTTTTCCTTAACCGATCAACCAAGGTCTGGGCGCCCCGTGGAAATAGATATCGATAAATTAAAACTATTAATCGAAGAAGATCCTCGAAGAACTACACTACACATTAATTGGTTAGATCATCTTGTCACTGGAGATGAAAAGTGGGTTCTCTATGTTAATCACACACGCAAGCACCAGTGGCTGGGATGTAAAGAACAGGGAAAATCAACGTCAAAAGGTGATCTTCATCCTCGCAAGGTAATGCTTTCTGTCTGGTGGGATATACATGGAGTAATAAGCTGGGAATTCCTTCCTACTAATACTACGATTACAGCAACAGTATATTGTGATCAACTCGAAAAACTGAAGCTTGACATCCATCGCAAACGTCCACAACACGACAAAATATTTTTCCTGCACGACAATGTCCGGCCGCATATTGCTAAGAGTACCAGGCTAAAACTATTGGAGCTTAATTGGGAAATAATACCCCACCCTCCATATTCGCCGGACTTGGCACCAACTGATTTCAGCTTGTTCCGATCACTTAGTAATAATTTACGGGAAAAAAACTTTGACGATGAACCACACTTGAAACAATACATAGATGAATTCTTCAATTCAAAACCAACGAAGTTCTATGCGGACGCCATTCACTCTTTGCCAGATCGATGGGGAATGGTAGTAGAAAACGACGGTGAATATATTATTAATGATTAACAATTATTCATTTAATAAATAAATACAAATAAAATAGTTGTATGTCGCTCATTACTTATTAGCCAACCCAATATTAAATGCTACTAGTAGTAATATAACTGATGAAGTCATGACAGTAAACACCAGGCGCTTTATTCTGTATGAATATAACCATGAAAACCTAAGTGAAGTGAGCTGTCATTCCACCTGATGCTATAGTATCCGCCAGATAACAAAAAAAAATAAAAGTCGTTGACCCGACTTGTACCAAAAAGTCTCGAAACTTATTCGTTAGAGATCGCTCGTCATAAAAACTGTCGCTAATACTGCTTCAAGGACGCCCCATACCACGATACGTTTGTTTTGATAGTGTTAGCGACACTGCCTTTACAAATTTTTCGTATCGTTTTGAAATATTGGAATACATTGGTAGACGGGTGTTAACGACTTTTATTTTATTTATTTATTTATTTTTTATCTGGCGGAGACTATAGGGATCGCTAGGGTCCCACTTCACCTGAGTTTTCACGGTGAGATTTTTACAGAATAGACCGGCAGTAGGTACTGTTGTAGGTACCATCGCGGACATTTCCGGTGAACCGCTTTTCAACCTTATTACCGTAAGGTCACATTGTCTCAAAAATATTGTTTATTGCTTGAAACAAAGAAATATTGGCATACTAATAAGTGATCATCAGAGTATGTTAGAAGCTGTTGCTCCCACGGTTAGAACTACTTTGTCGGCTGCAATGTTCGAGTAATAAAATAATAATCTTCAAACGTAGTCTTTGCTAGATTCAGTTCGTCATCATCATTTCAGCCAAAAGACTTCCACTGCTAGACATAGGAGACCCGAAGCACCGGCACTTTGCCCGGTTCTTTGCTTCCCGCATCCAGCGTATACCTGCGGCCTCCACGAGGTCATCGGTCCACCTTCCAACACTAAATTCAAAATCCAGTGAACCATGTGGAAAATATTACAAAGACTCAAAAAAAGTGATAAAAGAAAGAACATTATTTTGTCAGCCTTGCACGACGCGCGATTACCTACTTCCAGCCAAACTTAAGACGATGAGAAGAAATTGTTTATATATGCTGCTAAAGAGAAGAATTCAGAAGGGCAATTACCGTATCTTTAAGAACGGTAACATTTCAGTCTCAATCTGTCTGTCTGTCAAAAAATCTTGATTGTCGCTGAGATAAGATTGCGATTTGAATTTTAATGTTTTTGAGTACGAGAATTGGCTTTCAGTTCATCTCAATATAAAAATTAAAATTAAATTTTCATATAATCAGGAAAGACCCATATTACAAAAAATTAAATTACAATTTCACAATACTGCTATATATTATTAAGAGAGTTTGGCTGGGAGGTGTTAATGCATCCGCCGTATAGTCCTGACCTTGCACCTTCAGATTTCCACCTGTTTCGGTCTCTTCAGAATTCTTTAGGCAGTGTCAGGTTAACATCACGAGAGGGCTGCCAAAACCACTTGTCGCGGTATTTTGACCAGAAGTCCCAAAATTTCTATAGCAATGGGATCATGTCCCTACCTACAAGATGGCAAAAAGTTATCGAACAAAATGGTACCTACATACTTTAGTTAAATGTAAATAAACTATATTAAAAAATGTTTTCAATTTTCTTAAAAAATGCGAAGAAACTTTTTCCCCAACCTATTAGATCAGAAAATATCAATACAATTAAAATAAATGATTGAGTAGGTATAAATTAAAAAGTTCACAGAATAAAAATAAAATAAACAAAGATTAAAAGATACAAATTGTCACGGAATTCTAAAATTAAAATGGTTGATGATGGTGTTACCACCAACCCTAGCGTAACTTTAGATTCATGGCAGCCGTCGTCGTAGCGCGCGATCCCTTCCTCCTCGGCCAGACAATGCGGCTTCATTTCAACCAACCGTTCGATCCTATTCAGTAGCTTGATGACAGTGGGACAACTATTTGAGGGTTCCCAAAATCCCGACTAAACATTGAATTTGTTGTTGGTAACGAGCGTGCAGCTGTCTTAGCTTCGCCTAATTTAGGAGTACTTGTCATACCACAAACACTGGGGTTTTATCATTCTCCTGCCCTTACCCCAATTTAATTACTTTTTCTTCCATACTTCTCTATTAGTCGTCATCTCGGTAATCACTTCCTTTCTAGCCATATTATCATTTCACACAGTCCATCCATCGTTTCCCCTACTATCGGTCTTCTCCTACTCGTATAGCCATCTACATTCATTCTCAAAACTATCCCGACGTCATTTTCGTCATTCTTCCGCATCACATGCCAATACCATGACAACCGATTTCCACACAACTTTTCGATCACCGATGTCACTTTCAGACTTCTTCTCACGCCACAGTGGGTTTATTTATATTATTTATACTATTTTCGTCGTCACTGAGTTGCAAAACTTACAAACAAGGAGCAGACGGCTCTACTGATGCTCAGTGGGTACCGACACCTATGGCCATTTGCAAAAGGTACCAGAGGCATCACAGGTACGTCGTCACCGATCGAATTAACCTACGCTAAAGCTAGGAAGCTAAAGCTATGTTTGCTTCGGTCGGCTCGTAGATGTGTGACCATCCATTACACATCGAGACCTCTCCGTGCCTCGTCGCGGCTGTCGTTCGTAGATCTTTGCCAGTCGTACTTTGGTCGTCAGAAATCCGAAAGTCTGACAACCAGTCTTGCTTGGTATCGTGTTACCCAGTAACCGGGTTGTGGGGGTCTAATAGGTAGTCGTTCCTTCTAAAATACTGGTACTCAGCTGCATCCGGTAAGACTGGAAGCCGACCTCTACATAGTTTGGAAAAGGTTTTTTTAACCGACTTCCAAAAGGAGGAGGTTATCAATTCGTATGTATGTTTTTTTTTTTTTGTATGTTTGTTACGCGATTACTCAAAGACGGATGGACCGATTTGGAAAATTCTTTTTTTGTTTGAAAGGGTATACTTCCGAGGTGGTCCCATATAAATTTTATTAACTTTGCTCGAGGAGTTTTTGAGTTAGCTTCAATAATGCGTATATTTCCCACTTATTTTATATGGATGTTGTGATGGTGTTTTAATAACTTCCTATCACTGTTATTTACATGGCTATATCTACAATTATTGTGCTCAGTTATGTATTCGAATTTGTGTGGGGTAGGTTCCACAACTAAAAAGTGAAAAATAAAAACTTTTTAGCAAAAAATAAAACCGACTTCTAAAACAAAACACTACAAAGTGAAAAATAACTTTAATTTCGGAAGTCGGTGGCAAAAAACGAAAATACAAAACCAAAGACACCGACTTCCGAAATTAAAGTTATTTTTCACTTTGTAGTGTTTTGTTTTAGAAGTCGGTTTTATTTTTTGCTAAAAAGTTTTTTGAATTATACAAAACCGTGACGTTATCCTCAATCTTCAGAAGGATAAATAATAAGGACAAAGTAAAGTAAATCTAGCCACTGTTATAGTGTTTTCAAGTCCCTACAATCAATATACGACCTTTTTACTCAAAAGTATTGACATTTCAGTATCTAAAGGTCGTATTCATTGGATAAGGAAAAAAAACAAATTTATCAGAAGCCAACAACCAACAAGCTGATTGGCCTCATAGTTTTCGTGACTGTTTTCCTCAATTACATCTCTTAATTTAGATCAGGGTAATGTGAAGAAGAATTTATCACAAGCATAGCATAAGACTATTGTCTAATAAACAGCTAATAGCGAAATGATAACAGCCCATATTACGCTGCGCTTGCCGCGGTCGGTTCGTGTGTGGGTGACCATAAATTACATATCGAGACTCCTCTGTGCTTGGTCCCGGCGTCATTCGTTGATCTTTACAGACGTTACGGGTAGTCAGAAGGGCAAAAGTATGTCAACCAGTCTTACCACTGGGTTGTGATCAGATAGGCTCCATGCAAAATATTGGTATTCAACTGCATCCGCTTTGACTGGAAGCCGACCCTAACATATTTGGGAAAAGGCAGGCAGATGATGAGGAATTATGAATCGACGATCATATAAATAGGACAGACTAATTGAGGCTCATAATTATATCCAGGAGGAGGCTGCTATGGACTTAAATTATTAAATTAATTTTATAATAGGTCTGTAGTTGTCAGGACTCGTGGCTAAGTGATAACAGCCGCACGAGTGGATCTAAGTTTAAGCTACTCTTGCTGCAGTCGATTCGTGGATGGGTGACCATCTTTACATAACGACACCCCTCCGTGCGAGGAGGAGTCTCAATCCCCTTCGTGAATCTTTGACAGTCGTTGCGGGTTGTCAGAAGCCCGAAGCATCCGGTTAGACTGCAAAGCATGTTGAGGCAGATCGATTGTCTACACTGAACCAGCGTCAGGCACTAGTTGTCTGGCATTTTTGCTGAACTGGGCCGTTTTTGGCGCAGCCGTGAGTTTTATCAGTATTGCAATCTGCTGTGTATTATTTTTGTGTGCCTTTTAGTCCGTGCTAAATAAATGTATTTATTCCTTTATTTTCTTTTTGATTTTACATTTACTAATTACATATAAGCATGTGATGCGGAGGAATGAGGAAAATGTCGTGAGGAAAGTTTTGAGTATAAATATAAATGGCTATAAGCGTAGAGGAAAACCTAAGAAACGATCGCTGGACTGTGTAAAAGATGATATGGCTAGAAGGGAGGTGAATACCGAGATGACGATTACGACTAATAGATAAGTATGGAAGAAACGGACACGTTGCGTCGACCCCAAATAAATTGGGATAACGGCAGGAGAAATAATTACGTACGTATTCAGAATTATACATAAAATATTATCTCTCCATTTTTCATTTAAACTTAAGTAAACATATAGTTACCTATATATTTATTTATGTACCTAAACGCAGAATAAAAAAATATGTCAGTAAGTTGTTCTAATCTATTAAAATCTAGCCTGATCCAAAGTAAGTAATGATAAAAAATAAAACTATTCAAATGAATGTACCTCCCGGGAATTGTGGTCTATTTATATGATTTTATTATGCTGACTTGGTGGGTAAATAAGCAAGCAAAAAAAAAATTAAAAATATATATTATTATCATTACTTTTGTATCAGCCCTTATATTGAGAAATTTTATTTGATGTAATATGGGTTTTACCTGGATTAAACGATTTTTATAAATTTAAATTAAACCCATATAATTTAAATTATACCTAGCTGTAGTTTTAAAAGTAAGGCACTAGGATTTTATTGTATAGGTAATGTTGTAGATACTTATAAAGAATGAAGGAAAGAAGGAAGGAATGCTAAAACAAAATGAAAGATTACTCTTCGTAAATAACTTTATGTCATTTTTGTCATTACTATAAAGCTGCACTTCTAAAAGTTCCAGTTCGTAAAAAAAGACATAAGATATTAAAGACATATTTATTGATCCTAAATTCAGTCCGTAACGGATTAATTGATTTAAGTACTAGCTTTAACTCGCGACTTCATTCCCGTGGAAGTCGACGGTACTATCTGGTACTATCCTACTAATATTATAAATGTGAAAGTTTGTGAAGATGTTTGTTACTCAATTACGCCAGAACGGCTGAACGGATCTGGATGAAATTTAGCACAGACGTAGATTATAGTCTGGAATAGCACAGGATACTTTTTATCCCGGAAAAATGTACAGTTCCCGTGGGATAAATTCCAACATCCACGCGGGCGAAGCCGCTGGCAAAAGCCAGTAAAACATATTCTATGGCACTCATCAATAGCGTAGCTTTCTATCGTATTGGAATAATTTTAAAATCGGATCAGTACTTCCTGAGATTATCTCTTACTAACAAACAAACAAGTTTATCTTTATGTAATACTAGCTTCTGCCCGCGACTTCTTCCGCGTAGAAGAAACATAGGTATCATAGAACACTCAGGGATAATGTAGCTTCCCATTACTGAAAGAATTTTCGGAATCGGATCAGTAGTTCCGTATACCCCCTACATACAAACTCAGAAATGTTTGAATATTAGTATAGGATTAGTTTAGATCGTTTTCGGTAACAATAATAGTTTCTCTCTCAATGCCTTTGAGGTCGCTTTTAGGACAACTGACCATTTTAGACACACGATGGACCAACGTCAACGTGGTAACCTTCATCCAGCTATTTGCATACTTTGGAGACCTTGGCCTAAAAACAAGACAGCGATCGATTGTTGTGATTGTGACACATTTAACGCTAAACGTAATTAAATAGATAATCATAATACACAAAATGCTTGAGATGAAGAAAACGAGAAAGATTTAGATGTTTAGCACACAGAATCAACTATATCCATTGGGCTTTTTTTTGCGAATAACTTTGGTGCTAAATGCATAGGTGCTCAAAAGGGAATACTCCATTTTTCGTGATTATTTTAAAACATTTAAAACAAAAAGACAAAGTCGACGATGGAGTGAGCTTACCCAGAAGAAGCCTGTTCACTCTCACTTTGAAGAGATTAGGGTTATATGCGCTCGGAAACACAGATGCAGGTAGTGAGTTCCCCTCGTTTGCTGTGTGCATTGTAAAAGACATTTGAAAACGCTTAGTGCGAATTGGTGGAATAGCAACTAGGTAGGGATGGTAACTGGCAGTGCGTATTGATGTCCGATGGTAGAAGGAGGCCGGTGGAATCAGGTCGTGGAGTTCTTGGGCACATATTACATTATACGTAGAATATTGTCAATTTTTATGGGTAAGGTATGGGTAAGAAAAATGGTAATTTGATTTAAATGTATTAAAATAATCACGAAAAACCTGTAGAAATGCGACGTTGCCAGCCCGCGCGGAATAAACGCTCTTAATTTTAATATGAATGCCTATACATATAAACCTTCCGGAATAAATTATGAAAACCGCATCCAAATCCATTGTGTAGTATAGAAGAACTGAGCAGTCACACCATCCTAACTTACTATTTTTTTTTTTTAACATTTCTCGGGACCCTGGGGTCTCGGACCTTTGGAAGGCGTACGAGGGGCCGATGCTAACTCGCAGAGGCCCCTTAGACAATTTTAAATTATGAGGAGGCACCAACCGACGATTATCCCTATCTGCACTATGCAAGTGCACCCAAGAACAACCCCCGGTTGGTGCAGGACTATTGTTGTACGTGGAAACAAAACATATTGGGCTATGGGTTTGGGTGGCTAAAGTGGATTGGCTAACTTGAACTATGGAAGAACTATGTCCCCTGCCTGACCAATGTTATATATTATACACGGATAAAATGGCAGGGGGTGACTTGCACACTCAATAATGGGCCCCCGGAAACGGCCGCTAGCACATAGTGACGTAGCGACAAGGGGGCAACAATTCCTGGGGTGCTTGAGGAGTGGAGAGGTATTCCACGGCTTTCAAGACAATCCCGGAAGTACGGTCAAGATCCCTACCAGCACCTTACTGGAATACTTCCTTCCTCCGAGCACGTTTGCTCTTGCGAATTTCAATTCAAGCCGGCCAATAAAAGCAAGAAAGAGGTGGGAGCTCTGTTCCTCGTCAGTGTTCACTCCATCCGGTCAATAAAGGCAAGCCAGAGATGAGGACAAGATTCCTCCCGGGAGATAGGGTCCGTGGGGTCGCTACTGCCCAACAGCTCGCCACATGCTGCCCTGCGGGTTTATGTATCTCTCTTGGTTTGGCTCCTCATCCTAGACCCGTTCCGGCAAAGTAAACTCTACCGGCACAGACCTAAAGTTCGGAGCGCGCAAGACCCACCACGACGTCAACGTAGAGATACAGCGGTGGGGGTATTATTATTATAAATGCGAAAGTGAGTTTATTTGTTTGTTACGCTTTCATGCTAAAACGACTGAATGGATTTGGATGAAATATGGCACATGGGTAGACCTAGATTAGGATATAGAATACTTTGTTCCCCTGGGATAATTTCCAACCTCCACGCGACCGAAGCCGCGGGCAAAAGCTAGTAGAAATATAAAAACCAGCCAAGTGTGTGTCGGACCACGCACAATGAAAGGTTCCGTAGTTGGGTTGAATTTATCCCAAAAACAAACTTAACATTGTGGTTGAATAAGTAATATTTCAATGGAATTTGTACTAAATGTTTACTTTTCCAAGTACATTTTATAAGTTGGTCGACTTTTACTCGTAAACTTGTAAAGTCTGCTTAGCTGTGATAGTTTTCCTTTTAATTGCTTTATACTGGTAATTTTGTGACCGTAACTTAACCTTTTGAGCGCCAAGCGGTACCGAATGCAATGTCCCCCCCCCCCCCCCCAGCGCCAAGCTAAATGTATAACGTGTCTATAGTAAACCATAGTGATGAGGGTAATTGTATTATCTATAAATGTTACTTACAGGTTTTTATTTTAAATAAAAGATACCAGTGGGCTTTCTATACAAAGTGACATTTCGTTTCTCAGTTTTTGACATCGCACCGCAGAAATCCTTCTACTATTTGTCATTTTGCCTTTCGTTTCTAGCGATCTTTGTGAAGGTCTTTTTTTACGTAGATTATTTCGGAAGAAAGTTTTCAATACCAAACTGTTCAGTGTGGCGGTAGGCTTGCACCAGGGGTTGGCTTTAAGTCTTTACATCTTCCTGTTGATTATGGATGCTCTGACGGCGGACATACAGGAAGAGGCACCCTGGTGCATGCTATTTGCCGACGACATCGTTCTTGTCGGTGAAGATGGACCTGAGATCCAGAGCAGATTGGAGAAATGGCAACGGAAACTGGAGAATGTCGGCTTGAAAATCAGCAGAACCAAGACCGAGTATGTGTTCTGCGATTTTGGCGGTCTCTTCAGTTCTGGTCTGGAGCCATAGCGCTTGATGGTGCGCTTCTTCCGGTCTGCTCCGACTTCCGGTATCTTGGTTCACTTGTGCAAAGCGATGGCTAAGTAGATCGGACTGTTAAGCACAGAATTAACACTGGATGGATGAAATGGCGACAGGTCACGGGAAAAATCTGCGACTCCTGTATTCCCCTTAAACTCAAGGGGAAAATTTATAAAACAATGGTTAGACCTGCCCTCTTGTATGGATCAGAATGTTGGGCCATAAAAAGAATGAATAAAAGGCAATTGCGTGCAGCTGAGATGAGACTGCTAAGAGGGATGTGTGGTGTTACGCGAATGGATAGAATAAGAAATGAGTATGTAAGAGGAAGTCTGAAAGTGACACCGGTGACTGAAAAGATGTGTGGAAATCGGTTGTCATGGTATAGGCATGTGATGCGGAGGAATGAGGAAAATGTCGTCAGAAAAGTGTTGAGTATGAACGTGGATGGCTGACCAAATAGATGGCGTTGGTGGAAGACCAAAGAAACGATGGATGGACTGTGTGAAAGACGATATGGCCAGAAAGGGAGTGACTACCGAGATGACGACTAATAGAGAAGTATGGAAGAAAAAGACACGATGCGCCGACCCCAAATAAATTGGGACAAGGGCAGGAGAATGATGCAGTAAAATGCTCCCCTTAAAAATTTAATACCCTTTCTTTACCCCTTCAGGGATCAACTTTCGGAAAACCCAAAAACTTATTATTGTTTATTTTCTGTCAAAAGTATAAATACTGAGTTTCGAACTAATCGGACAGCGCTTTAAAATTCTTCCATCCATTCACATTCATTCCATACATTCAAACTTTAACATCTCTTACCCACCTTTGAGGGGTAGTTTTGAAAACTAATAATAACAAACTTTATTACTTACTTAGGAAAGTATTTAATTTTGTGCCAAGTTTCAAGTTAATTAACCAAATTAATAAGATTTTTCATATAAATATACTGTATTCCCTGTTTTCCAAATACAAACGATTTTTGAAAACTGGGTGGAAAACCCACAGGGGTGGATTAAAAAAAATCGTTTGGGATATTTCCGTAATTTGACTGAAAGATTATTTTCGAGTTAATCAAGCCCCGCAATAAAATCTCACTGTAAAATTGATTTCCCCTTTTTACCCCGTTAGGGGTTGATTTTCGAAAAGCCCTGTTACACGTTATTTTTTATGTTTGGTCTCGAGTATAAATACTGAGTTTCGAAGTTTCGAGTTAAGGCGATATGGTAAAAGCTAACTGAGCGGCAATAAGAAAGTGACAGAGTCAATTACATCCACATGCGAAAAAAAGAGAGCGCAACAATGCGCTGGAACCAAAATAAAAGCGCCAAACCAAATAAAAATTGTTTAAAAATAAATTAAGCTATCTATCAAAAATATGTTCAGCCAGAGTTTTCAATTATCTAATACGCACATTTTCGTTCATAAATCAATCAGTCAATCCAATCAGTCAGTCAGTCAGCCATACAGCTAGTCTGGCCATAAATACTGTTACAATTAAAAATAATAAAGATATTACATTTGAATTTGGAATCTGTCATTTTTATACGATTGTTCATTGAGTTTTCTAATTTTGGCGCCAATACATTGTACAATATTTTGCGATATTAAAATGGAGTGGGGTGATAAAGAGAACCGAATCGCTGTTCAATTTTTAAAACTCTCCATACGCTTGGTGTTAGTCAAATGTTTGTGTACCGGGCTATTAATAGGTACAATGAGACCTCCTCTGTTTGTGACAGAAAAAGATCTTGCCATCCACGTAGTCTACGTAAGAAAAAGGTGGTCAAAGCAGTAAGGGAAAGAATTCGAAGAAATCCTGTCCGAAAGCAAAAGATTTTATCTCGGGAGATCAAGATAGCACCCAGAACCATGTCGCGTATTTTAACTTGACTATGACTTAGGACTTGCAGCCTATAAGAGACGCACTGGTCATTTTTTAACTGATAATTAAAAAAAGAATAGGGTGGTAAAATCGAAACAACTACTGAAGCGGTACGCAAAGGGAGGTCACAGAAAAATTTTGTTTACGGATGAGAAAATCTTTACAATTGAGCAACATTTTAACAAATAAAATGACCGTATTTATGCTCAAAGCTCTAAGGAAGCTTCTCAATTAGTCGACAGAGTGCAACGTGGGCGTTATCCAACTTCAGTGATGGTTAGGTGGGGTGTTAGCTATGAAGGAGTGACTGAGCCATATTTTTGTGAAAAAGGTATCAAAACATCGGCACAAGTGTATCAAGATACCATTCTTGAGAAGGTAGTTAAGCCCCTTAACAACACCATGTTCAATAACCAAGTATGGTCCTTCCAACAAGACTCGGCGCCGGGTCATAAAGCTCGGTCCACGCAGTCTTGGTTGGAAGTGAACGTTTCGGACTTCATCAGAGCTGAAGACTGGCCGTCGACGTCGTCTAGTCCCGATCTTAATCCGCTGGATTATGATTTATGGTCAGTTTTAGAGAGTACGGTTTGCTCTAAAAGCCATGATAATTTGGAGTCCCTAAAACAATCCATACGATTGGCAGTGAAGAATTTTCGCATGGAAAGAGTGCGTGCTTCTATTGATAACTGGCCTCAACGTTAAAAGGACTGTATTGCAGCCAATGGAGACCACTTCGAATAAGCTTTTTATATTTTAAATTGTTTTATATTTATGTATTAAACTAACACTCTGTAGTCAGCTCAGTTTGAAAAACCGAAAGATTTCGATTTTTCAAACTGATCGCACATTCATTGGCATTCTCCCTGGGGGAAGTACTCATGAATATGAACAACTGCTACTATGGGTTGAACCTTGAAATAGCGGTATTTTTAGTTCATTTTTTTTTCATTTCTTTGCTTTTTTGTATAAAACGGAAGCAGAAGTGTCGTTTATTGTTCTATCGTCGTTATTGTTTTATACATCTACAAGGTAATGCCATATTATGAATGTGCCATCATTTTTTCAAATGACGTCATAATTGTGATCTGACAGTTAGGGCCCGACCACGTGTACCACAATCACACCACAACGACAACACGTGGACGAGCGCGCTTTTGTATGAATATTAATAGTTTATTCACAAGAACCACTTTTTGCTGTCAAAATCACCCGTGTGGGCCAACCGACCACATCAAAGCCACGTCGTTGCAGCCACAACGCAACCACCAGCGAGACCGCGCATTAGCGGCCGGCCACACTGCAAACACAACGAACTGTCTGCAAACACTAGCCACAACGTAACCACATAGCAACTACTAGCGACAACGCAACTATTGTTGTGATTGTGGCACGTGTGATTGGGCCCTCACACGTAACCACTGCTTGCCCACATTTTGTCGCTGCTACGTGGTGAGGTTGTGGTACGTGTGATCGGGCCCTCACACGTAACCACTGCTCGCCCACATTTTGTCGCTGCTATGTGGTGTGGTTGTGGCACGTGTGATCGGGCCCTCACACGTAACCACTGCTCGCCCACATTTTATCGCTGCTATGTGGCGTGGTTGTGGCACGTGTGATCGGGCCCTCACACGTAACCACTGCTCGCCCACATTTTGTCGCTGCTATGTGGTGTGGTTGTGGTACGTGTGATCGGGCCCTCACACGTAACCACTGTTCGCCCACATTTAGTCGCTGCTATGTGGTGTGGTTGTGGTACGTGTGATTGGGCCCTCACACGTAACCACTGCTGGCCCACATTTTGTCGCTGCTATGCGGTGTGGTTGTGGTACGTGTCATCGAGCCCTCACACGTAACCACTTCTCGCCCACATTTTGTCGCTGCTATGTAGTGTGGTTGTGGTACGTGTGATCGCGCCCTCACGCGTAACCACTGCTCGCCCACATTTTTTCGCTGCTATGTGGTGTGGTTGTGGTACGTGTGATCGGGCCCTCACACGTAACCACTGCTCGCCCACATTTTGTAGCTGCTATGTAGTGTGGTTGTGGTACGTGTGATCGAGCACTCACGCGTAACCACTGCTCGCCCACATTTTTTCGCTGCTATGTGGTGTTGTTGTGGTACGTGTGATCGGGCCCTCACACGTAACCACTGCTCGCTCACATTTTGTCGCTGCTATGTGGTGTATAGAGAATTAGTTGAATATGCAATGGAGTGATACAAACATCTCAGGCAACGATGGAGATTTTGAAACACCAATTTCCGGGACGTGTGATCTCCCGTTTTGGCGATTTGAACTGGCCGGCCAGATTGCCAGATCTGACGACGCCAGATTACTTCCTTTGTGGATTTTTGAAACCTCGCGTTTACCACGACAAACCACAAACCTTGCAAGTCTTGAAAGTCAACATTATAGAAGAAATCACCCATTTTGGAGCAACAATAAAATTCTACTTGCCGTTAAACGATTACAAAATAATGTGCATCAACTCAGTAATTTGACCGTTATCATTTCTTCGACTTATCGTCATCCATTATATACCTATACATAAACTTTCCGTGATAACAGATCCCAATTTTTTTTTTTTGCAACGAAACGGCACATTAAGAGGACATTCAGACATTACTTTTGCCCTACCTTGGATTTCTACCTGAGTATTCTTCATCTTTGCCTCATACGTCATAAATGGATGCTGTAAGTTTATTGATGATGATGAAATAATTGATGGTTAAACGAACTTACCTTAAGTGATGTTCGACCATAATTATACGAGACGTTACATCCGAAAGATTAATTTGATTCACTTGGTAGTTCACTTTCTAATGTACTAGGCATCGCACAATTTTTAGAGCTAAAAAATAAAATATATTAAAAGTATGTAAGTTGACTACGAAGTGGTACCTTCCCCTACTATGTTACTTGCGCCCGCGCCGCCATAACTCTTGTCATTGTTTTCAGAGAGGAAGAGCCTATTTCACGACATAATTTGGGGAGATTTATGATTGATCTTGCAATGATAGGGTTTGGGTGGGTTATAAATCTTTCGGATGTGACGTCTCGTATAATTATGGTCGAACATCACTTAAGGTAAGTTCGTTTAACCATCAATTATACTACGACGTCACATCCTTTAGATTTATTTGATTCACTTGGTAGATGTTTAGAACCTGGAGTGAAATAGGTGAAGCATAAAGGAGGAGCGTGGAAGAGATTTGAAATAAAAACTCTCCGTAATGTTTTCAAATCAACGATATTATTAATTAACAATTAGCTTCACTCACTATAACCTATGACAGTAATTAGGTAGGTAATACATATGTCTTTATATTAATAATATATCTTCTTTATATAAGATTGTTTGGCAGATCAATTACAAACGGCCGTTGCAAAAATCTGTCGGCGTCTGTCGTAGAACTTTGCAAAAGTTAGTGAGTTCCCAGACCAACCAGCTGACTTCTTAATAAGGTCTACAGAAATGCCTTTTCTTTTAGCCACCGAGGTAGACGCATGGCGTGTACTATGCGCGGAAAATATGGTTGTATCTACCCCGCTTTCAGTAAGTACCAGTTTAATCCAGCGGCTAATAGAAGAAGCACTCGCGTTGTGTATAGGTTTTTTAATAAGTATGAGTTTATCAGTCTGTGAAGAATGTCTAAAGTTTTGAGTTGCTTCCAGATATGAGGACAAAGTCTTACCAGGGCAAATTTCTACTTTATGAGGGAAAAAAGGTATGATTAATCGTGGCATGTTTCGCCCCGGTGCTGAAGTTTTAGTAAGGTCAGTAATAATTATTTCAAAGTTAGAGTCATTGGCTCTAAAATTACACAAGCGAATTAATGATAGCCTCTGCACACGTTGTGCAGTCGACAACGCAAGCAGAGCCACCAGTTCTTTAGTAAGTTTCTCTAGTGGCAAGTCATCCTTTGGATACCAGTTTGAGACATAATCAAGGACGATATTTGGGTTCCAAGTTGCCTGATATTTAGGGAAAATAGGGTTCATTTTTAAATACTCCCTTAAAGAAACGGGAAGCTCGGTCATCGTCACTTAACTGCCTGCCTAATATCAGAGCCAACGCTGAACGAATGGAATTCAGAGTGAAATAGCTTGCCCCCTCTTCGAGTTCCACCGTTAGGAACTTTAGTATAAGTGGAATATTTGCACTGTAGCAGCTTATATTATTATTGGTACAAAAATGCCACCATTTTTTATAAGCGCAGCTGTATTGTTTCGGGTGTTAAGTCTTGTCTTGCATATTCAAGACAAGACTTAACACCCGAAACAATCCCTGATAATAGGGATGACACCTGGGTAAGTCGTGTCCCCCCCCGGGGGGGGGGGGGGGGGGTTCCCGCATTGTCGAGGCGGGGGGGCTCAGTAGCCGTGGCTTGCTCACCCACGGTGAAGCGAAGAGGAACCCGAGGAGGGGCCGCTCGTCAGGGCTTTTTCCAGGAAGTCGACGACGTAGCGGCCAACAGGTAGATTGCGGTGCCGCTTGGGCGACATCGCAACTGAGGCGGGCCGCGATGTCGTATGGGAGGCATCGCGGCTGAGGGTTGGAGGCCGCGGCGGGAGAGGAGTGCCGGTATTGCGGTGCGCCGATCTCCCTACCTTCCGCGGCCTTGATGGGGTCGCCACCGTCTGATGGCGGACGCGGTGGGGCCGCAGGGGAGGAGGAGTGTCGGTATTTCGTTGGCCGCTCTCCCTATCCTCTGCGGCCGAAAAGTGGTAGGCGGCCGGGCCACTGACCTGACCGGTCGCAGGGGGACCAAGGGTGATTAGACACGGGGTCGTCTGGCGCCCATGCGCTGGTTTGGTCCATGGGGTGGTCACGGTGCACAATGTGTTCTTGTGCGCCGGTGATGGGGGGTTGTCCCCAGAGGAGGGTCCGGTGACGGACAGCCGCGGCGGGTTCGCGGTGAGTGCTAACGCGTGCCCGTGTTCCCGCCACAAGCGGCAGAAGAGGACACCGTGGAATTTTAGTGAGTTGGAGTCCCACATAACTGCACTATCTCCCCGTGGTAGTGCAGTATGCATGAGCATTTCTCCACGGAAAAAAAAAGGGTAAGTCGTGTCCAGAGTGGGTGTCTGGTTCTGAAAGGAGACAGTAGTAGATTAGGATCAGGTTTAAAGTAAACGAGATCGCTTTGTGATAACTTCAAAAAGAGTGGGTACCAAGGCTGACTAGGCCAATATGGTACTACCATTATTCCCGTAGCTTTATCATTGATTATTTTTCATAGACATCTTAAAATCAATGAAAACGGAGGGAACGAGTAGAAGAAGAAATCACCCCAATCTACCGTGAACGGGTCAATGTTGAACGCTTCCGGGTCTCGTTTCCATGAGATATACCTGTCACACTTGACGTTTACTCTAGTAGCAAATAAGTCGACTTCAGGACAACCTAACTTATGAACGGCTTTATTAAAAGCTAACGAGGACAGACTCCATTCAGTATCGATATTCTTTCGTCTCGATTCTTCGTCTGCCTCAACATTGTCTTTAGACTTTATATATGACGCGAATACATGCAATTGCCTTCTTTCGCACCATTGCCAGATTTCGCGAGCTAATTCATTTAGATCTGAATATTGTACTCCACCATATCTATTTATATAAGATATTGCTGTTGTATTGTCGATGCGTAGCAGTATCTCTTTATTACGTTGTTGTTTGGCGAAGCACTTAAGCCCATTAAAGGCAGCTTTCAATTCTAACAAATTTATGTGATAATTGATTTCTGTATTATTCCAGAACCCGCTTGTCCTTTCACCGTTACAGAATACGCCCCAGCCTGTCAGAGAAGCGTCCGAAAATATTTCTAATTCATAACGTCCTTTGCGTATTAGACTTTTTGTACGCATTATATTGTCTGTCCACTATAACAAGTCTGGTTTTAGGCTAATGGGTAACATCATAGTTTTATCGTTATCATTGTCAGAGTTTCTCAAAGCTAAGAACTTTTCGCGTTCAAAGAGTTTAGTATAGACCCAGCCGTAAGAGACTGCCGGACATGCAGAACAAATTATACCAAGGAATTTAGCAAAATCTCTAATACATATTCGTTTTTGTTTAGAAATATTTTCGACACACTTCTGAACTTTGACTCGTTTGTCCCACGGTAATTTTAAACAATACTCGAATGCGAATGCAGCTCGAAACCAAGAAAAGTTTGAGATTGTTTCGGTTCTAATTTACTTTTGGCAAAATTTATGACGAAACCCAAATATTCCAATAATACCTTTGTGTGAATTATGAAGAATGCCTTAAATGTGTTACCACACATTTAAGGCATTCTTCATAATTATTACCGATACAAATAATATCATCTAAATAAATAGCCAGTATCAAGCCTCTATTTCTTAGTGTGGCAACCACCGGTTTCAAAAATTTAGTGAAAATACACGGTGCTAGGGACAAACCGAATGGTAAACATTGAAATTCAAAAATCTCACCTTCGAACATGAATCATAAATACTTTTTACTAGTTTTTTCGATTTTTATTAAAAATTACGCTTCTTGAAGGTCTATAGTAGCCATAAAGCATTTTTTTGTAATTAGTTTTGTAACCGTTCTACGAGTAATATCCTCCATTTGAAAATGTGGTGTAGTAATAAAATTATTTAAATTCTTTAAATTAAGGATAAATCGGAATGAGCCATCACTTTTGTTGGCCAGAAATATTTTTGACAAAAATTAGTCAGGCACGGCCGCACGCTTAACGACAGCACCGGAAGACTGTAATTTTGATATCTCGGCGCTTATATTGGTTATTTCGGAATTACTAAAATTTCGATTTTCGGGTCTAACTGTATGAACGACTGGGTTTGTGAAGGGGATTTTGAAACCCTTTACGTAACTTAAAACGGCAGGATCGTTGGTTATATTACACCAGTTATCAAAAAAATAGCTTAGTCTACCATGAGGTACAGTTACCTCGTTTAAGGTTTGTGTGTTCTGAAGTTGGTCTTCGATGGCGGTGTCTGGCGATGTGCAGCTGACGTTATCCGTTTGTTCGTTTGAACATGGAAGCGAGGTCTTTGTCCACCCTGTCTGCGTGCTTGTTGACCTTGAGATCTGGATAGGCCCCGCCAGTTTCCCTGCTGTGTGTACCTCCGGGTTGTTTGTGCAGAGTCACTACGTTTTATCTGGAGTCCAGATCTTTCGGCAGTTTTTGATGCCTTTATTTTCTCGCCTAGATTGGCTCCAAAAAGGTAAGTGTCCCTTTTTATGTCGGTAATCAGCTGTGTGAAATTTTTATCTAGGGATGTAATGACTAGTTTTCTTCTAGTTTTTGTATTTTCATAATGCAGATCTAACAGTATCTTATTGATATCCGATATTTTCTTTAAAAGTTCTATTTTATCCGTATCCCCATCAATAATGGAGCATGTCAGATTAGTTAATCCTGCAATTCCATAACCAAGATGGTTTTGTACCTTTTCCAGTAATTTGTCTCTGTTTTTTACCGAGTCACTTAGGACCGGCATGTTTTCTGGGTTTAACAGAGGTGCTTTGGCAAGCTTGAAGTTTTCTGGTACTAGTGACTTTTCCAAACCTTCCTGCTTCTGTTCTCTCGTCAGGCCATCGGTTAGAATACACCCCCAACGTTTAGCAATCTCGGCAGGAATCGGTGGTCCAAAGACTTCGTCCTTTCCCTTCGATTCGCCGAGCGCTTCTAATATCTCCTGGGGTAAGGATTCCTGGGTAGTGGTAGCAATAACAGTATCTTTACTAGTGCTGGGACCTGGTTCTGAGAGTGGCGTTGGGACACCGATTTGTGTTTCGTGATTCGCATTTTCTAATAAAAAACCAGGAGCTACCGCGGACCTGATAAGTTGTGCTGGCACATCCGAATCGTCCGATTCTGAGAGGTCCACCCGAATTTGTTCATACGGCGGTGAGGCGCCTGGTGATAATGGCCGTGAGTCACCTGGTGATAATGGCCAGGGTTCGGAGTCTGCAAAGAACAACGCGGACGTTGTTTTTTAAATCACACGAAACAATCGTATACTGCAATTTGCAGTTGTGTATTTTAGAGTCATTGGTTATAATCACGTTACAACACGAGACTGTTTAGTTATCAGCCATGGTCACGTCATGGTGAATAACAGTATCACCTCATTAACTACAATGCCGCCTTATTTATCTGTTGCGATCGCATCGCAAAGAATAACCAGCGGGTAGGTAGAGAAAAAAAAGAAATCTATCAGCCGCGATCGCGTCGCAGAGAATAGCATGAGTAAATAAATAATAATACAGTCTTAACTATATTTTTAACGTATGCCATAACGTTAACTAGGTACCTGAAGATAGAATACACACACGAAAAGAAAAGAAAAAATTATCACAATAAATTAATTATTGACGGTAGATTGTGATAGCATGTTTTTTAAACATCTGGTAAAAAATCTATCGGTCGATGCATGAATTATACGTAAAAGTAATTAGGTATAGTTCTTAAATAACGTAAACAAGTATGACTCACCTTCGCTCGTTTCCGAGAGGTGGATAAGTTGCTTTTGTAACCGTCTTATTTTCTTCCGAATGCGCGATTCCTTATCTCCGTGTTTTCGTTTACCCATTATAGTAAACCTGAACCACAGTTTTCACTAAATCACACGCGAGTTGTACGCGAAATATTACAGATGTTGCGATGCCCGCACAAAAAAAAAGCGAATGACAAGAGTAAGAGACAAGTAACATCGTAGGGGAAGGTACCACATCGTAGTCAACTTACATACTTTTAATATCTTTTATTTTTTAGCTCTAAAAATTGTGCGATGCCTAGTACCTACATTAGAAAGTGAACTACCAAGTGAATCAAATAAATCTGAAGGATGTGACGTCGTAGTATAATAATAATAATATCCTGGACATTTCATACACGTCATCTGATCCCAAACTAAGCAGTGCTTGTACTATGGAAACCAAGATAACTGATATACTACATGCACTACTTTTTTTTGTAAATACTTACTTATATAGATAATTACACCCAGACTCAGGACAAACAGTCAGAAAGATGGGAATCGAACCCACGACCTGCGACACGATAGGCGGTATCTTAACCAACCACGCCAGCTGGCCTGCCAAATATTTACTAATCAAGAGTTTACCTGTTACAATATGTATATTCTTTCTTTACCGAGAAACATCACCGAGGTTTAACATTCTACAAACCTACATAAAGTGATAAAACATTGCAATGCGAGTTGTATCTCAATAAAATCTATAGTAGGTAGTCAAGACGGCAGCTGATTGAGTAGCGCCAATTATACGATCAGCGTTATCATTTCGTCATAAACATTATCAATGAAATTGCGCGGGCGCATATATTTTGTCCGTAGAATGCACGCTTTCGTCTTGTAGTTGCGCTCCAGCCGCCGCGAGAGCCGCACGTCTTTCCGCGCTCCTGTTTCTAAGAAATCGTGGTTAGAACTCGTGTTAACAATCATGGTGAGTGCTTCTCTTATAATATCGCGTGCAATTCCCATTATGTGGTCGTGACTTATCCATTTTACAACTGTAAACCTTGTTACAAATTTCTTATTATGACTGAAACTGTCGTTCCACGTGTCGAATGGAGACATGAAAATATTACTAATCATGTTAATTTTTCACGGTGATATTTTATGGAGCATTTATTGAATACAAATAGCTAAAGAATTTCAAAAAATAATTGTAAATAATTCACTTGGACATGCTTGCTTCAAATTCTAATTAGAAAACAAATGAAAAAAATTATTCGAATGATTTAAAGTGTTTGTAGAGTAGCATCGTTTTTCATATAGAATACCTATTATGCAATGCAAAGTAAACACGCAAATAAGCCGTTGTGTAAGTACCTAAACGCCGACATGTGCTTAAAACACTAACTATCGCGTACGTAGTGCTGTAAACAACGAAAGAACAGGTTTTATTGAAGGTAAAAAAGTGCAAAGTACTTAATTAATCACGAGGTCAGGATGATCAGTTACTTGTAAGTTTTAATTTGAGCATGATTTCCTTATCTACTTATGTACCTATAAACAATAACGTAGCCCACCCGTAACATCACCGTTCATTGAAGTATCCGAAAATAGTCCTACCTTACATACGTATAGTGATGTCTACAGGGAAGTGTGAAATTGAAGAAAAAACCCTCTACTCAAGTCAGTGACCGAAAACTGACTACATATACTTTTGGCATTTGCCCATATTCAAATATGGAACATACCAAGATTATTATCTAGGTGGCCACTACACTAACACTAATGAACATTCGGTGAGTGCGGCGGCGGTAGCAAAAAAGGGGAGATCATTAAAACATGTAAATTCACTGCTGAAGTAAGGTTATATATAATATTTATAGTCCCTGGTACAACAACGTTCAAAGGTTCCATCGTTTATCTTCGGAAAAATCGAAACATAGCGAATAAAATGTGACTATCGACCAATAGAAATTGATTTATATTCCCACCTGAATTATTATAGATTGACGCCCTAATTCCGTCACTCCCTTATTGGACCAGTCACATTTAATTCGGCAAAGTTCGGTTTTTCCGAAGATCAACGATGGAACTTGTTAACGTTGTTGTACTGTATGTATTGCAATAATCACGTGCCACCAATATTCTAGATAGTTGCAATTAAACAATTAGGACAATTCTAGAATAGCCCGAACTGTACCATTTCACGGAGAGGCCTCATCTCTTACAGAGAACGATTCTTTACGGTGTCTTTGTTTCAGACCACCAAGTTCAGGTTTCCTTATTCTAGGCTTTTTGCATTTGGATATAAGTCAAATAAGTAACGAGCTTAGGGCCGGTTTTTTTTATTCGTAATTAACTCAACCAATTGTTATACATAGTAACGAATGGTTGAATTTTGGCTAAATGTGAAAGGCTAAACGTGAATGAAATAACATGGATGTATTTATGTTAAGTGATTCATTTTAAAAATGACATTTTAGCAAACACATTTAGCCAAAATTCAACCATAAGTTACTATGCCTTTAAATACCTTTGGTTGAGTTAATACGAATCAAAAAACCAGCCCTCAGTTTGAAAACTGTCAAGTTTATAAATAGAACGTGATTCCAGTTGTCTCTACTTTACTTCTTAACTGTCAATTTCCTTGAAACTTGACGTCACATCACAATGAAAAACTGACCATTTTGGACTGACACTAGGACTCTGGCTACTTGAACTCGCTACCTACTTAATTAAGGTGGTATGTAATTATATTGTAAAAGGCGAACCGAGCCGGAATAAGAAAGTGACAACAATACGCTGGAACCAACACAAAAGCGCCAACTCAAATAAAATATAAATATTTAAAAATAAATTAAGCTATCTTTTAAAAATATTTTCAGCCAGAGTTTTCAATTACCTAATAAGCACATTTTGAATGCAATTTGACAATGAAATTACTTAGGATTTTAGAATTACAGAAAAAATATATAAAAAATAGTTGAAGTCTTTTAGGAATTCAGTTCTATTATTTAATCCAATGCGTTTTCCTTCAATCAGAGTATTAATGAAATAGTCAAAAAACATATCGTTCACCTAGTAATATATTGGCACATCTACGTTTTTCACATTTTACAGAAACGAGGATCAAACATTTTATAAATGTTTGAAATTAATTGATGGGTTAATTTTACTCGTACGTTTTTTTTTTTACGGATTGTTGTGGTTGGTTACTAGGTATATACGTCAATACATATTTTAGATTATGCACTTGTGCTGTATACTGAACACGTATGCTTTATAAACTAAATTTCGCATTTTTTGCAGACGTGCCAATAAATTACTAGGTGAGCGATGTAATGATATATCCAAAAATTAAATCCATACGAATCCAGTGAAATAAATGGTTACGAAAAAGCCCCCAATTTATTTTGATAAATATGTTACGGGTAATGTTAGATGATTGAGTAAACCTAGGTTTACCCAAGCATTTTGGGTAAAGTCCGAATAATAATTCAAATAAATTTTAATTCCCCATACAGGTCGACTCAGGTAATGCTAGAATGATTAAACTTAGGTGTAGGCTGAAAGGTAGGTTAGGTTAGGTTAGAACTGTGACCACACAACGCACGAGATTATTCAGACTTTACCCAAAATGCTTGGGTAAACCTAGCATTACCCGTAACAAATACACTATACAGCTATAGCAGTATTAACAATAAAACTTCTATTGTGTCTCGTTCAGTGTCCTTCAAAGCGTTAACTAATGCAAATGTAAATCAGCCACAACTTTAACTTAGAATCTACTTAAATCTCTAGTCCACTTCCCTAATGAATATACTCATTGAAATCCTAATCCTAATATTATATACGTAAAATGCGAAACTGAGTTTGTTTGTTTGTTTGTTACGCTTTCACGCTAAAACGGTTGAACGGATTTGGATGCTTGGTATACATGTAGACCATGACCTGGGTTAGGACACAGGATACTTTTATCCCGGTAGTTCATTCCCGTGGGATAATTTCCGAACTCCATGCGGGCGAAGTCGCGGGCATACCCTTGTATTAATATAAATTATAAGTAACAGCGTTATTACTTATTACAATCTAATCAACTGAGTCATTGTATTAAGTCTGAAAAAAAAACTTTACGAGTATGTGCATGAAAAATTATATTTACTAGCCACTTGTCCCACCGTCAACGATGAGCGAGAAACTAGAAACGAGTTGGCGAGCAGCGAGAAGCGTGTCTGTAGTTCCGATAGTTTTAGTCGCTGAGCTATAAGCGAGTGTGCAAGTGCGACGGGCGATTACTCGCACCACTAGCGAACATCGCTGAGCGAGTATTATCTTTGATAGCTCTGGTCGCTCAGCGACAAACTAGTGGAGCGAGTCCTCGCCAGCAGTGAAACAGTCAGCTTTTAACTATTAATATATGCATCTCTTTTGATCACACGGATTTTTTTGCACGTTCCTTGAGCGAGAAAATAGCCGATAGTTAGTCGCTTCCTCGCCGGCGCGGTGTTGCGACAACGCTAATCCTAGTATGTTTGGCATCACTTATCAATTCGTGTTTTTACTAGTCAACCTTAACATAGTTTCCATTTTTTTAGTGTTTGACCTTTTATAGTTAGTACGTTTGTATACCAATAACGATAAAACTGTGAACTACTTTTGATGCACAATTTTTTATAAGTATTACCCGTGAGCCAAGCCATATTTATTTCTCGAAAAGGACCAACCAATAGGCATACGGTGAATTTATCAACTGCATGTGACTGAAGATCTGGATGACGCTCGCACAGATCAGGGAAGCATGGCACAAAAGGGACCCCGCCCTTTCATCATGATAATTCATAGGATCATGTCAATATGTGCTCGAATGTCAAGAACCCCATAGGTTCAAACTACTGTAAGCCCGTGGTCGCCATTTGATGATGTTTTTTTATGTTTATATACTAGATAACTTTTTTTTCCGTCTTGAAAAAATAGGGTACAATAAGTGAACGCAGTAGAAGCCTATGGCATATCTAGTTTCTTTTTTTTTTTTGTTTCTGTTTTCAATAGCTTAGACAGAATTTGCTCTATCAATAAACACTACCTACACATTTGAAGTAACCTAGAACAATAAAAACAGAAATTTTGTAAAAACTTTCTAGATCGTTAAAAAATATCTAAATTCAAATCATACGCACTACGCACTCTGCGCAGTGCGTATGATTTGAATTTCGATATAAAAACTAGGTAGCCATACTCTACTCCGTTCACCTATTACATCCTATTTTTTTCAAGACGGTAAAAAAAAGTCATCCAGTATATAATATGTAACAAAAACCCTACTGTTCTTTTTAAGCACAACATTGATGAATTTAAAAAATTAAGCATTGGCTAGTCGAGAGGTCAAAGTTAAATAACTATTAAAATCGAAAAAAAATGTTTAGAGTATCTCAATTTACTAGTACATCGGGGCGCACGGGACCCGGGGTGATACCACGTGCCTACCTACCCCTTTACCCCACCACCCGCCGGCCTGCGGCTTATTAAGCCCGCTTTTCACTATAGGATATAATATATATTATATCCCTAGATATACAGGGTTATTGGTAAAACACCAACAACTTCTTAAGGGCTCATTGTACTCCTCAATATGAACAACTTTTACTATGGGACCAAACCTGAAATCGCGAATATCTTTCTCCAGTTTGCGTTCGTCGATCACGCCGCACGCGTCGTTCACACACAAAATCGATCTTCAAACAAAATGGGTATTGTTTTGCTAGATATCCTCAACAGTACAAACAAATACAATAGGTTTGCGAATGAGAATACGGACAAGGTCACTAAGTGATAGATACGAACGAAGCGACAGCGCGCGGCGCGGAATGGTGTACTGGACAGGAGGCGAAATATTATAATATGAAAGTATCGCTCGGTCGGTCGAAAAAATATTTGTAGTTTGAGATACGTACATATATATTACATCTCAATGAAAATGGTTCCATTTAAAAGTACGGTGAGCGATATTAATTGAGGAGCTCCGGAACAAAAACCGATAAATCCACAAAATGCTCAATTTAAAAAAAAAATATTTTACTAAAATAGTGGGTAAACTATCAACAATAGATTTTTTTAATCTTACCTATTTGAATGCCCTTGCTTGAAGCCAAATTGACGTTGAATTAGTTTAACAAACGACATAATCATTCATACGTAGGAAATCATTCTTTTGTATTTCCAGTAAAAATACGAAGAATGAATTTATCGGCTTTTGTTTCGGAGCTCCTCAATTTATATCTCGAGATGTAATATAAGTTACATTAGCGGGAGACTAAAGCCAAGTTTATTATGGGATATCCCATAGTGAAAACTGAGCTTTAGTCTCCCGCGCAGCGATAGTGCGCAGCGATGAAGCGACTTCTGTTCGAAAGATTTATACCGATTCTTAAAACGTAGGTAGAAGAAACAACAGGGTTTTTGTTACATATTGTATATGATATACGTTTATATACATATTTATCAAGTTTTTGTTCTTATGCACACATGGGTATAGGACATAATAATATGCAAAATATGTACTTAGTCAACTGCTAGCACTGAGATAACATTAGTTATCAGTATTTATACATAATACGAGTATATCACACACATCATAAATATCTTAGGTTGGGGAAAAAGTCTTTTCGCATTATAGTAAGTATGAACTTGTAATAAAATCTCTTTGGCTATACTATTTGTATCTGGCTGGTTTTGGTATCATTGAAAGTTTAAATTTTAAAGAACATAATTCCAAATTTAAATTAGGAAAATGTGTGATTTTCATTTGTTTTTCGTACCGTCAAGATGAGTGAATCTAATGAAGAAATTCGATACATTTTAAAATTTTACTACAAAAAAGGTAAAAATGCAACGCAAGCCGCGAAAAAAATTTGCGATGTTTATGGACCTAGTGTAGTGTCTGTGAGAGTAGCACAAATTTGGTTTAAGCGTTTTCAATCCGGAAATTTTGATGTCAAAGATGCACGTCGCTCTGGTCGCCCTATTACGGATAAAATGGATGCCATTTTTGAAAAAGTGGAGCAAGATGGGCATATCAGTAGTTACGACGTAGCTGAAGAACTGGAAATTGACCACAAAACAGTTTTGGCGCATTTGAAAAAAACTGGGCACACAAAAAAGCTCGACATTTGGGTACCTCACGAGCTTGCTGAAAGAAACCTAATGAACCGTGTACTCATTTGTGATTTTTTATTACGACGTAATGAAACCGAACCATTTTTGAAGAAGCTGATAACTGGTGATGAAAAGTGGATCACGTATGACAAGAACGTGCGAAAAAGGTCGTGGTCAAAGGCCGGTCAGGCTTCACATACTGTGGCGAATCCCGGGTTAACTCACAACAAGATGATGCTGTGTGTGTGGTGGGATTAGAAGGGCATTATTCATTATGAGCTGTTACCACCAGGCAGGACCATCGATTCTGAACTCTACTGCGAACAACTGATGAGATTAAAGCAAGAAGTTGAGAGAAAGCGGCCGGAATTAATCAACAGAAGGGGTGTGGTTTTTCATCATGATAACGCTAGACCTCACACATCTTTAGCCACTCAGCAAAAATTAAGAGACTTTGGCTGGGAGGTGTTAATGCATCCGCCGTATAGTCCTGACCTTGCACCTTCAGATTTCCACCTGTTTCGGTCTCTTCAGAATTCTTTAGGCAGTGTCAGGTTAACATCACGAGAGGACTGCCAAAAACCACTTGTCGCGGTATTTTGACCAGAAGTCCCAAAATTTCTATAGCAATGGGATCATGTCCCTATCTACAAGATGGCAAAAAGTTATCGAACAAAATGGTATCTACACATACTTTAGTTAAATGTAAATAAACTATATTAAAAAATGTTTTGAATTTTCTTAAAAAATGCGAAGAAACTTTTTCCCCAACCTATTATAAAAATTATAATATGTATGCAAATTAAGGTATTCAAGCGGAATGGGAAAAAAATACAATCTATTAATCAGTCGAGATCGGAAGCTTGTAGATAAGTTTTATTTATTTTGTCGCGTGCCAATGAGGTAGGTACCTGCCTCACGAATTTTCTTTTACTGGTTTATAATGAGAATAGTCAGATTTAGTCTCAAAACACGCCGAAATAAAAGTGGCCGGCAGCAGTCGGCAGCTTCTCGTTTTCACGTTCGGCAAGACTTCTCTCGGCGACGCAAGCGGAGGCGCGACCTGTTCCAGCCATTCAAGCAATACTATGTCTACGGCAGCGTCGTAGCTAGAGGCTGTCAAAAGAAAAGCTAAGTAAATCTCAGACGGGGTGATGTTCGAGAGTTAACATCCTACTTTTAAAAAAAAATTAAGATTGGGTTGCTCTTGACTCTAGTCTAGGTCAGAGGTGACAGAGAAGAAGCCTGTTCACTCTCACTTTGAAACTAGATTAGGGTTGTATGCGCTCGGAAACACAGACGTAGGTAGTGAGTTCTACTCTTCTGCTGTGCGCATTATAAAAGACATTTGGAAGCGCTTATTGCGAATTGGTGGAATAGCAACTAGGTAGGGATGGTAACTGGCAGTACTTCTAGATGTCCGATGGTAGAAGGGGGCCGGTGGAATGAGGTCGTGGAGTTCTTGAGCACACTCACCGAAGTACAATCTGTAGAAGACCGACAAGCAGGCAACCTTGCGGCGATCAGCCAAGCTGTGAAGCTTGGCATCCACCAGTTTTACGTCGCCAATAAGCCTCTTAGCTCTGCGTTTCCGAGTCAATCGCGGCTAGTTGGTACTTTGTAAAGAGTTACGAGTTGTCCAGGCGTAAAGTACCGCTTCACCCTATTTAGGATGCCCAGTTTCTTGGCCGCAGTTTGGGCTTTGTACTCGATGGTGGCGCCAAAGTTGAGACCAGATGTCAATTCCATGCCTAGGAGCTTAAGCCGATCAGTTACAAGAACAGATGTACCCGAAAAGTAGGAGTTTGAGCGAAACGACTCTGTTTAGCGGTAAAAAGACACGCCTGTGTTTTGGTGGCGTTAAAAGAGACCAGTTTATCATCACCCCACTGGGAGACAAGGTTTCAAAGGAAGGTCAAATTTGTCCGCTCTACCATGGCCTCTCTCAAAGAACGAACTTCGGCCCCGCTGGTTTTTGCGCTGGACAAGTATCTCTCTGAAACTGTACTGTCATCTGCGTACCCAACAATACCAGGCTGAAGCAGGTCATTGATGTGCAGCAGGAAAAGAGTTGCAGAGAGAACAGACCCCTGAGGAACTTCGGCTTCAATAGCCATAAGGTCAGAGGAGCAGCCATCCACGACTACTCTGATCGACCGTCCACTAAGGAAATCTGATATTCAGCTACAAAAATCAGCTGGGATGCCATAAGCAGGAAAATTGCTGAGCAGAGCAGCATGCCAGACCCTGTCAAAGGCCTTCGAGATGTCGACTTTTTCTTAGTTCCCAAACTTTTCTGTATAAGTCGACAAAGTAATTTGTTAAAGCACGATGGGATTGACATCGTCGCATATGTGTACAAAAATTCCTTAAATAAATTAAGATTTAAAAAAAGTCGACAAAGTAACTACTATTTCTGTATAAACGGTCACAAGAAATCTTTACCTATCCGAGACCCCATGCTATAAATTTCGAGCTATAATTTCGCTCTTGCATCCTGCATTCTCCATGTCCTAAAATGCCCAGGGCCTCCAATAGATTAAAGACGGCCCTGGATAAAGTTAAAATGCTTTGAAACTGAAACTGCTCGCCGCTGCCCTGCCGGCCACTGTTCTTCCGGTGTGTTTTGACTTTTAAGCCTTACCTATGGTGAGCAACGATTGACCACCTCGATTTTGATTTAATTTTTAAGCTTTCACAAAATGTGTATTGTAGCTCTAATAAACATTTTTTAGAATGAAATAATTAAAGTTGCATTTTTGTGTTAAAACAAGAATATTTTTTTTTAATGATTTGAATTTAATCAATCATCGTTACTAATCACTTTTCAGTCTATCTTCAGGAAATATTAATGTCTTTATAACATTCAAAAGATAAGTAACTGAATAGCAATACAAAAGTAGATAAAAACTTAAAATTCTTAATTCCATAGAAAACGATACCAATGAACATCTAATCATAGCTACTAAAATACTGATTACAACGGAAGATAAAAGATATCAATCGATAATGTAATTAGAACGTCTTCAAACGAATTGATTACTTACATCATCTGTCTAGCCTTTTCTCACCTATGGTGGGGTCAGCTTGCAGTCTAACCGGATGCAGCCGAATAACAATATTTTACATAAATTAATAAAGACCATCATCATTCTCCTGTCTTTATCCCAATTTATTTGGGATCGGCGCAAGATGTCCCTTTTACCATACATCTCTATTAGTCGTCATCTCGGTAGTCACTCCCTTTCTAGCCATATCATCTTTCACACAGTCCATCCATCGTTTCTTTGGTCTTCTTTGGGTTTCTTTTCTCTTATAGCCATCGGCATTCATAGTCAAAACTTTCTTCACAACATTTTCCTCATTCCTCCGCATCACATGCCCGTACCATGACAACCGATTTCCGCACAACTTTTCAGTCACCGTGACACACTTTTAAACTTCCTATTATGTACTCATTTCTTATTCTATCCATTCGCGTAACAACACACATCCGTCTTAGCATTTCCTTCACGAAAAACCACTTTATCTGAGTAAAATTCAAAATAAGCTTGAAGGTTAGTTGATAAATAAAACAATTTAAGTAATATACATACATTATAATTATTATTTTAAACTGGAAAATAGCACGAAGTTAATCGAACTCAGGTGCGTGCAAATAATATATTGGGTGTAGACACCCTTACCGTCCCTTATTTTACGATGTTTTCGAAACAATAGAGATGCACGACGAACGCACGGGTGCCGCGCGCCGCACTCGAAGAAAGTTATGTAAATTGTATGGACGCGCATACGCGCCGTCAAGCACATGGTGAATGTCCAAAAACGCGCATGCGCGTCGGCCGCGCCCAATGAATTAAGTACTTTTTTGTATTGGGACATTTCATAATTCTATTATATGATACATATGTATTCATATTACCACAAATCGGCAAGAATCCAAAAAAACCAAATCATAATTTTATTATCAGTTAATCCTAATCCTAACTATAATATTATTAATGCGAAAGTAAGTTTGTTTGTACCTTTTCACGCCTAAACCACTGAACCGATCATCTTGAAATTTTGCATATACGTTGTCAGGTGTACAGAAACGGACATAGGGTACCTTTCATCCCGAAAAGAACTACTGTACCCGAGAAAAACAACAATAACTTATGATGGCGCCACATGTTTTTTGAATCAAGTTTTTTTTTAATTATTGTTTTACGTACCTAATACATTTTGTGAGTCTAGAGTGTCGATAGCCCGGCTAACTATCCTAACTAATATTATAAATGCAAAAGTTTTTGTTTGTTGATAACGATTTCACGCTAAAACTGCTTAACGGATTTGTATGAAATTTGGCACTAGGGTAGACCATGACCTGGAGAAGGCATCGCAGAAGAAAACGCGGGCAACAGCTAGTATAGTATAATTTCCGAATACAAAATATCCATACACACACAGATATATCAGTACCGATTCATATAAATGATATATATACACGCATTATACGGCTCACGGGTCATCATCAGTCATCAATCAACATTATACCTATTGTCATATAATACGACGGTGTTGTATAGTGACATGTTACAACGTGACACCTGAGCATCTCGGAACTTTATTCAATCGATTACGGTCTTGGCCTTGAGTCTTTAAACTGATACTTGTATTAAATTGATTGGAAGTAATCGCCGTGAAGTTCGGATCAATCTATTTGAAACGTTGGTTGATTTAAATCATTATTACCAACTATAATACAACGAAAAAATAAAATATGTTACACTATTTATTGAGCATAGGAAAATATCAACAATTATATGAACAATGGTCAGAATGCAAATATGAGCAATGTAAAATAATATATATTATAACAATTAAATTTTCAAATTGTAAAAATGTGTCACAATAATCAACATTTATAAATAAAAAAATAAAGGAACAATTTCAATGTTTAAACGTGTTCAATATATGCAATACATGAGTCTACAATATTAATAGGACATTGGCGCCGATTCCCTTGTTCACAAACTAAACTAAATTTAAGTTCAGTGCATATATTTCTTTCTATTTCATGAAGAAAAGGACAGACGATAAATATTAGTTTAGTCCTGTCAAATTAAGATACCCCCATAGACAAGTTTAGACGTGATTAAAATATTGGCTACTAAAAATACGTCAATTTACGTCAGGTGCTGACTAATTTGACAGGACTAAACTAATATTTATCTTCTGTCCTTTTCTTCATGAAATAGAATGAAAAATATACATTGCACTAAAAAAAAATGTTTAGTTTGTGAACAAGGTAACTTTTATCTTTTTTTAGAAAAAACCATTAACAATTTCGAAGAAAAAACAAAAAGCCTGACTTTTTTTAAGTAAAACATCATAACATGACGCCAGTTCTCCTCGAAGGGATTTATTTATTTTTTAGGTGTTGTACAATTTGACCTAGATGCGCAGAAAGCAGCCATATGGCACTTTTCCAAAAATGAATTATAAACACAGTCATACTAATTTCGACATACAAGATTTTTTACAAAAACAGCCATGTCGATATCTCTATTTATCACGGAGATATGAGCCGGCAAATGCAGCCATGGTCATGCATCCATAATGCAACCATCGACAGAAAAACGCTTATAACTCTGTTTGTACTTTTCCCGACATGCCTGCTTTCTGCATAACACGGTCCAGTTACATTGGTGCCGATTCTGTTGTACACAAACTAAACTGAATTTAGGCTATTGCTAACTTTTTCTCTCTAGTAAAACAAGAAAGAGACTGATGTAAATTAGAGCTGTCAAAATTAATTGGAACTAATATTTCTATACAAATTCAGGCGACACGTAAAACATATCAACTATAAACACGGTGAAGCGCAAGGCGTAAACTAGTTTGACATCTCTAACTTAGTTCATAGCTATAGCCATCCTTTTCTCGCGCTGCCTATTACTAAAAATAGCGATTCTCTAATTTTAGTTTAGTTATTGAACAAGAGAATCGGCAAATCGACACCAATAATTAACATAGAAACAATTATTACGTTGACAATAATTATGTTGGGCTAGTATTTAAACGATCGAATGTAAATTCAAACTAAGTTTAGAAATACTACGTTAGCGAAAGGACGAGGGCGAACACAAATATTGAAAATGGCGACTTAAAAATTCGAATTTGAAGTACGAGGTATTCAGAACGATTAGTGTAATAATTCTTAACCCTAGATAGCTAACCTTCTTGTGTACCCTATTTAAGCTAACCATCCGTCGATACGACGGGTATTTGAAAAACTATTTTTTTACCATAAAATGTAAACTTAATCATCCTGTTGTTTTAATTGAAAGTTAATGCATAGGTTTAGCAATAAAAATACGTTATCCAAATTGACCTTATTTATTTACTTTTATTACTACAGTAACTTTTCATAGAACTTAAAAAAAAAGGAACATTTTATAATTAAAAACTTTAACATGCAAAATCAATAAAAAAATGTAACAACGTTCAGTCTAATTGTTATATATATGGCACTTAGGAATATAATAAGTAATTATAATATAAAAATAATTATTTATCTTTGGCACATGTGACACAAAAATCAATTTTATGTTCACCGCATATCGCTACCTTACAATTTGCGCAAATACTTTTAGTCATACGCTTTTTCTTGTAGTGGCACTTCCCACACGTCTTTCTTTTCCGATTTTCTCCTCTTGAAGAAGGTGATGACTCTTCTTCATCAAGAGAAGCTTGGCCTGATGGCTGCTGGTCTTGACTGGTAGTTGGTGGCTGCAATGAAAGAACGCTCCTGATTTTTTCTTTTACTTGCGTTGGCATCGTTGTTTTGGCCAGCCTTGTCTTTAGCCAAGGCTCGACTAGTTGAAAATGAAGTGTTTTCATAAAATTCCTACGTGGAACTACTTTTTGCCCTGCCGTTAATAAATTGTGAGACTGTATAATGTAGCTATTGATTGAAGCTATATTGATCATTCCGTAGAAGATACACATTGGCCATCTACTAGTTTTTCGGCTACTCGACATATTAGAGCACATCTGATCGAAAGTATCAACACCTCCTTTAGTCGAGTTATAAAATTCGATCATGTGTGGTTTTTTAGAGGATGTGTTTATAGTGCCCTCCTCATCGCAAGACGACAACAAGTAAATAACTTTCGAAGGCTTTGGCTTGAAGGACAGCAAAGTAAGTGGTCCGTCGTAACAGAATATTGAAGAGTTAACTTGCCTGGTTCTATTATTTTTTAATTCTTCGGGAATCTCTCTTTTATTCGCTCTAAGTGTACCAACTATTGTCAATTTATACGGCTCAAGTTGTAGACTTTTTGCTAAAGGAATTGATGTAAACCAGTTATCGGTTGTCACATTCCTGTTTGAACCATGAATTGTGTGCGTCAATTCTTTCACAAAATATTCACCTAAAGGTAAATCTCCAGTATTAGTACCTTTTCCCAAGTATGGTATTGCATCGATCATATAATAGGTCCCACTGTCGCACATCATTTCAATTTTGATTCCATATTTCGCGGGTTTATTTGGTATGTACATACGAAATTTGCATCTGCCTCGAAAGCCCAGTAATTGCTCGTCTATTGTCACATTAGTTCCGGGAATATAATTATTGCGACATTGTGTTATAAGCATATCCCATATTATTCTAATGGGTGTAAGTAGATCGCTCTGGGACCTTTGCAGTCGCAGATCTCTGTCATCAAACCGTAAACATCTTAGGAGAAAATCAAATCTTTCGCGGCTCATAACTGCAACGTATCCAGCTCCACAATAATTCGGATTGAATAACTCGTCTGAAGTTAAATGGTTATCTTTTAGAGCAGCACTCAAAATGAGAAGCCCCACTAGCGCCTTTATTTCTAAAATATTTGTTTCACTTTGTGTTGAGGTCACAGTCTGATACATAGATCTTTTCACAGATATTTCGACGTTCGTCCATTTGACAATCTCCTCGTAAATTTCATTTGTAAAAAACATATCAAAGCAAGATAGTTCACCTGTTAATCCTCTACATGAACGGCTAGGTCCCCTTGAAGTACGCACGATGTTCCTCGCTGAGGTTCTAGTTGAAGTGTTCCCTTTACTCGTAGACCAAACGTACCGATTTTTACCTCGTATGTTTCTTTGGGGCAGTTGTATGATACAGGTTTGTGAGGTTTCTGGAGGGGCAGTATCTGAGCTACTCGACATAACTCGTTCCATGGTTAACGGTACGTCATGTGGTGGACTTACATTTCTTTCTTCGGTATCTGATGGTTCATAATTTTCATCACTTTGGACATCATCTTCCACCACAAAGTCTTCGGTCTCACTGGCAGAACCATCATCAACAACATCGTCACTAAGCTCTTGGTTTAGCAGGTTTAATATTCTATCTTCATTTAGTGAAGACATGGTTACTACAATCTAAAATAAAAAGAAACACAACACACGTCAAAAATATAAATGCACACTCAAATCAAAAAGCTAACGGTAAAGCTAACCATCCGTCGAAACGACGGG
Source organism: Dicycla oo (assembly GCA_948252095.1). Taxonomy (NCBI): domain Eukaryota; kingdom Metazoa; phylum Arthropoda; class Insecta; order Lepidoptera; family Noctuidae; genus Dicycla; species Dicycla oo. Next base: position 20,371,317 of record OX411728.1, read on the forward strand.
TAAAAGTTACGTATCTCAAAAACTGCGGTACTTACCAGTTTGATGCGTGCGCCACTGCAACGAACTCACCGGCGACTGAGTTGACTAAAAGAGCCAAGGCGCTCGGACACGTCGTTAAAAAGAGACAGCGATATTTCTTTGCGCTACCCGTCGATTCGACGGAGGTTAGCTATCTAGGGTTAAGGGAACAAATTTCTATTTGAGTAACTATTTTGCATATATTTTATTCCAAGAGTTCTGTCTTATATCCTAATCGAAGTGTTTCATATAATATCATGTTGAGCAATGAACCAAAGACTCACAATAAAACCTTAAACTAACTTATAAAATAACAGATTGGTTAACTAACACAGCAGATTAAGCTTCACAATACGGTATGAAAAATTACTCAAAAAAAAAAGTAATAACGAATCCTGTGTTCTATTTTCACAAGAATAATATGCTAGAACAGAAAAAATATTAACTCAAATAGTATTACACTATTTAACGATATTATTACCGCAGCTCAGAAACACATCCTAAAACGGTATTTTTTGAAGCACTTTATGTACTAACTCAAATGGGGTATATAGCCACTCACTTATTGTTAGTATTATTTTAGCCCACTCAATATTTTTTTCGCCTAATTCGGACACTTGGAATTTTAGTTGCTAGCTTAGATTGACTGTTTCCTACTGCTAGTAGCTCATTTTACAAATTTTAATCATTCTTAATTATCGTCAGTTAAGTAAATTTTTCGCAAATATAATTTAACGCCGCTCGGTTTAGTATTAAAGTATCTCATGAGTCATCCATATATTATGTATTCGCCCGGTTAATTATTCCCCATTATGTTGTATATAATTTAATTGAAAACTAACATGGAACAGTGGACTCTCTTGCATACTTTCTCTCACAGAACACCAGACATACGCACAAATATACGCATAATTTTACTCCATTCATCCGCAAACACATCACATTCAGGGTGTGCAGTCAGAACGTTTTATCTTTAGAGTAGGATAGATAGGGGAGAGTAGGGGATTCGGCTCTGGCTACAGTTTTGGTTGGCAGTTGCGCAAACAGATTGTGCCGGCGGCTCTGACGGAGTCCGATGTATTTAACGGGCACAAATCGGCAGAAAATGCTATGGAGCTCTGGGAAATCGATACGTCCGTCCCCGTAAGGCCTTACAGGCTACCGTAAGCTGGGTGCCGTGGGATGAGGCGTGATGCTATGTTTTATTAATACTTATAAAAAAACTGATTAATAAAATAAATAAAAACTAACGTCATGATATCAAAAAAAGAAATTAATTTGATATTGTTTTTTGTGGGGTCATCGACCGCAGTTGAAATAACAGTTTTAAAAAAATCAGTTGTTTTTATAACTTCACAGACGTAATGGCTATCGATATCTAAACACGAGAAAACAAAATAAAACAGATTTTCTCAACTTCAAGTAACAACACTAACTGCAGTCTTTGTCCCTCAAAATAAAACATGAAATCTTTTTGTTTTTCCTTTATCGTCGTTAGATATCCACCCATCACATCTGCAGAGTTTCGCTAGCTTAATTAATTTTACCATGTACTATAACAGCAAAAATGTATTTTATGAAGACCTCCAACAAAAGAAGTACTATCGTCAAAACTTAAGCATGCTCAGTTTAAAACAAAAAATCTGCGGAAGTGCAGCTAGTGACAGACCACACCTCTACCTAGTTACGCATAATTAGAGACAATATGCATTTGTGTGAGTACAGGACGTGTAACAAAAAATAACAACAAACATTACCAACATCATCATCATCATCATCATTTAAGCCAAAAGACGTCCACTGCCTCCCCCAAGCACCGCCACTTCGACCGGTGCTGTGCTTAGCAACAAATCAAATAAAAAACAAACGCGCATCCTACTGATCAAAACGCATAAATAGGGCGATCGAGTCGTGAGTGAGATACGCTTATCGCCTTAAAGGTGAGCATGCGAAAATTTTGCCGATAGTAACTACCTAAAAAATCACAATTTATAAATATTATATATTAAGTTTTTATCTAGTGCACTCTTTTAATTACAGGAGGCCACAGTATGCTAAAGTTGCATTTTAGTTTTTAGTTAATATAGTCGATAACATTTAACCTATTTATAGTCCAGCAACAAAAAATCAGAAACACCAAAACCAGTTGTTAAGAGACTCGGTAAGCTATTTACATTTAATGATGACCTTAAATAATAAAATAAAAACTAATCTTTAATGTTTATCGATCAACAGCGATCATTGTCGATGAGTTGATATTGATAAAAACCAACCATAGTTATATTAAACGTTCAGATATCTCTTGGTACAGTAAAACCACTGTAAGTATACACTGGCCTCGCATTCTATTGAAACTCCGTACTTTGTTAAGTCAGCTCAAGGTCGAAATGAAACCACCGATGGCGGTCAACTGTACCTCTATTGATGCTGGGGCCAAACCGCGTCTATCGTCTCGAAGCAATGCCTGCTAAAGAGTTGTATGTATTGTTTACAAAAAAGGTATCGTGCTATATTCGTTAGCGGCTTCATAATTCTTTGAAATGCATCCACCCGCGCGATAACTAGGATGCAGTTCAATTTTTCGCTGCGATAGCTGATAATGGTTCCGCTCAGTAGCTATGTAAAACTGTAATAGATTAATAACTGCGAGGGCTCTGGTACCCTTAACACAAGATAAATCTTAATTTGGGTACCAGAGTTCAACAAAACTAGCATTTAAATAGTCTTCTTTGTAATGCATGTGTTTTTCTCTGTGTATTTAACTGCAATAAATAAATAAATAATATTATTACTATTTATTTTTTGGGACCCTGGGGTCCCGGACCTTCGGAAGGCGTACGAGATGCCGAAGTCAACTCGCAGAGGCCCCTTAGATAATTTTAAATGATGAGGAGGCACCAACCGACGATTACCCCTGCATGCACTATGCAAGTGCACCCAAGGACAACCCCCGGTTGGTACAGGACTATTGTTGTACGTGGAAACAAAACATATTGGGCTATGGGTTTGGGTGGCTAAAGTGGATTGGGTAACTTGAACTATGGAAGAACTATGTCCCCTGCCTGACCAATGTTATATATTATACACGGATAAAATGGCAGGGGGTGACTTGCACACTCAATAATGAGCCCCCGGAAATGGCCGCTAGCACATAATGACGTAGCGACAAGGGCGCAACACTTCCTGAGGTGCTTGAGGAGTGGAGAGGTATTCCACGGCTATCAGGACAATCCCGGAAGTACGGTCAAGATCTCTACCAGCACTTTACTGGAATACTTCCTTCCTCCGAGCACGTTTGCTCTTGCGAATCTCCACTCAAGCCGGCCAATAAAGGCAAGCCAGAGATGAGGACAAGATTTCTCTCGGAAGATAAGGTTATTATTATTAATGGTACCTGCTTGTAAGTTTTGTAACGAGAAATGTTGGCAACACCAACAAACAATACTCTATAGTTTTTGAGTTCATTCCCGATTCCGTCAGTGAGATCGGTTTTCAAGTCTATTCAATGTAAACAAAGACAAAAATTCCATTCATTGTGTGTGCAAAAGCTTGTTTTTTTATGACGCTCCATCGCCTACTACCACGAACCACAACTACTTCCACCAACATCAGATGGTCCTTCGAGCCGGATCTGAACCACTGAACTATTTCCACCAACAACAGATGCAATTGTAGCTGCTTTAGCCCCGCAGACCGCTCATTTAGTGGAACTAAATGGAATTCCAACAAAAAATGTTAACAATTGATTTTCAAAGAACTGTGGCGCGTCAGTAATGAAATTGAAAATGCAGTTCGTGCATAACAATTTTTTTTTTATATTACACTAAAATCTCATTAAAAAGAATTCCATCACAAATTAAAGGACTTATTTCTATTCTAATTACCGATAAAAATGATGATAATTATTATTCTAATAATATTCGAGAGCAGGTAAACCTTATTGAAAACATTAAAACAGCTGCTGATGCGCGTGAGGTTTTGGGTTAGATAGGTACTCAAGTCACGCGTTGTGATTCTAAACTAGATCATAAAGAATTTTGAAGCAGTAGCCCGGAGACAAGTTAGCATTAAGCTCGGGAAAACACAACTGGTGTATAATATACTTTATACCTCTAGCTATCCCTTCGTGGAATACAAGCGTGAAGTTTTGTCATTGTAAGGGGAACTTTCAAACAATTCCGCTGACTATTAGACTAGCATACCTAGTCAGTACTAGTGAAGTTAAAGATTCGACAGACGGTGCAAGCTATATTTAAAACAATTGAATGCTAAGAAAAGGAATACGTCGCGTCGCCTCGCCTACAAACTGTCTGCCATCCCGATTTGCAATGCGTTTGCCCACGTTCGTGCGAGCGCTTTTTTAATGACACGTTTTTAAAATCTAGGCGTTACCATAGAATAGAATATCTTTATTTTATAAATATAAATAGTTCCACATATTTTGCTTACGTTTTCAGCATGCAAAAAACCTTAAAATAAAATTGTAAACAAAAAAAAAATACATTTGTTGAGCCGAGCGCTGAGAATCGTAAGGGGCCGCTCCACGAGCGAGAGAATCTCCACTAAGGGCGTTTGTGCACTACAAGGAATTTTACTGTCCATAATGGTATATACATTTATGGCGCGCCATATCGGACCGTAAAAAGTCGGACTCCCGGACAGTAAAACTCCTTGTAGTGCACAAACGCCCTTAGTGGAGATTCTCTCGCTCGTGGAGCGCCCCCTTTAACAAATGGCTCAAAGGCTTAACAAATGTTTTGTTTTATTGTTTATAATTTTATTTTAAGGTGTTTTTTGCATGCCGAAAACGTAAGCAAAATATGTATACTAGTTTGTCCACTATACGTAATTTTACCGTCCGACATTTTACTTTTCTCCATTCCGGACCGTACTCATCGTAGCGTGTTGTTTCAAAGAGAGCTACCCTGAACTGCACCGCACCGATCCGAGTAAAGACGGACAAGTGCACAAGGCAATCATCCGTTTTTTTCATGCCTCATCGGACCGTAAAAATCGGACTGCCGGACAGTAAAATTCCTTGTAGTGCACAAACGCCCTATCGAGCTATTATTCCGCCAACGTATCGTCGCGACTCGTAGCGGAATCGGGAGTGTATAGAAATACCTGGCACAACCATAATATCGTCGCGATTCTCTCGCTCGTGGAGACGGCCCCTAAAGATCGCGCATCCCTAGCGCGCTGAAAATACGTCGCGTTATAAAAGCGCCCGTGCGTACGTGGGATTACTGTGAGGTTACTGTGTACTTACGTTATTATTATCTTGCAGTAAAGTTACCGTTATGCTTCTTCTTCTTAGCAGGCAATGGCAAAAATAATGCGAAAAGATTTGTTGACGCACTGACGCAACAAATCTTTTCGTAATCAAATCAAAATCAAAAATCATTTATTCAAACTAGGCTGAGAATCAGCACTTTTCGAATGTCAAAATTACATATTTTACTTCCTAGTGCTTTAGCTGGGAAGAAGAATTGGCGCAACAAACTCCCCAGCAGCACAACTATCTGTTCAGTTAAAAAGAAATTGATTCTATACAATAGTACGCAAAATAATTTAAGTACATAACGCAACACAAAACATTAAATTAAATTAAATTATTTCCCATATGTTAGCTAGCACACGTCAATATACCAACAAAAAAAAACGAAAACTATACTCAAGCAGAAATAAAAATACAATACTAAAAAAATAAACAGAACTTTATACCTAAATAAAAGCCTCCAGACATATAGGGCGTACCCACGTACATATAGTTATATGTAGCCGTAACTCGAAGTCAGATATCATAAACGAAGTAAATAAATAAAAAGTTAGTTACTAATAATAATAACAAAACATCCAGTCATCAAGACATCCAGTCACCACAAGCAGCACCCGTTCTTGAGCATAACGCAAAGATCAGCCATTACCCCCCTCGCCATATTTGAGGGAAGGAGGCAACATGACCGGTGCGAGATGGGAGGTGAGCCATTGTCCGTTATACTAAACTATATTATAAAATAAAACGTAAAAATCAAGGTCTATTAACTATAATCCATTAAAATAATGTTATATACCTACCTATTACTAATAGTGTTGCTTCTACTGGTTGCTAAATACCGGTTATAAATTCCGCTACTTAACAAATATTGGTATTCAGCTACATCCGGTTAGACTGGAAGCCGACCCCAACATAGTTGAGAAAAGGTTGATTGATTATTGGACAATGTGGCTGTGCATTTATATCTAATCGTATACCTGAGTGATTTTTTTCTTTATAATCATTATCAATTAATAAGCATGCTGATTATAGTGAGTTGACCCCTCTGTGGCCCTTAATTTAAGCGTTTATTAAGAAGCCCGTGTTTGGCAATAAACGTTTAAGATCTCAATGATGTTGATGAAGTCTCTCATTAATGATATTGGACAATTGATTAAATAGTTTCAAGATTACAACATTGAACCGGGGTTGTCCTTGGGTGCACTTGCATAGTGCTTACAGGGGTAATCGTCGGTTGGTGCTTCCATTCATTAAAAGCATCTTACGAGCCCCTCGTAAGCCTTCCAAAGGTCTGGGACCCTAGGGTCCCGAGGTATGTCATAAATCATTCTGTTGAGCATAACTATCAACATAATTGGCGTATATTCAGTATATGGGTGACTTTTTGTAGGTTGACTAAGTATATGGGTAACATTTTGTAGGTTGACTCAAATAATGATAGGTAACATTTTTTTTTTTTTTTGGGTGGGAAATCATCAAATAACTTCTCCCGCTCTGAGTGGAGTGGGAGGGCGTGTCAGACTTCTACTGACTAAAAGCCACCCGTGTTCCTTCAGTTGCCTGTGCCAGGGCCACGGTAACTCTTTCGAACAACCCGCAACCCTGGCGGGATATGCAACATTTGGGATTATTTTTGCAGTAGAGTAGAAAATGAAAAATAAAGTAATTTTTGTGTAAAATTTTGTACTTAATTTCTTTTTTTTTTTTTTTGCTCTTTTTGCTTATTATTCAGGAAAATTTATATAAATGTAGTTATTCGATATTCTCGACGTTAATAGTAATGCGATAAGGTCATTTGCACGTCTGTAGGTTTCTTATATTCAAAGATATTAATTAGCATTTTATTGAAAATACCCTATTTCAGCCGATAAAAAAATAAGATGGCTGCTATTCCCGGAGTGTTAGGTTAGGAGTACTTATAAAAGTGAATTGGTCGATAAAAAATAGTATTTAATATGTCCTTAAGTATCAGTAACCGTTCTCGAAACACAATGTATAAACGGAATGTTGCCATTTTGTAGACAGGTTGATAAGCCGAAGGCAGCGCTCTACTTTACTTTATTTGCATATTTACAATTACAAACATACACCTGTGCTATATAGATATGTGGAAATATAAACTGATATTATTTTAATTAGATGAATGCATAAATAAGGCTACCTAAAACCAAATCTTTTTATTGTGGGCATAGGTTTTAAATAGGAAAATTACAGTTTCATTATGTCCTGTCTACAATAATTATGTCAACATGGAATATAAAAAAATTCATTGGTATCACTTATAAAGCAAAGCTTACAAAATAAGAATTAGGTGTATGGTGACTGATTAAAGTAGGTACTAATTATTAAGAAAATCTTGGGTCGTGCGGTAAGCTTTGTCAATAAAAAAAAATAAAAAAAACCAGTCAAGAGCGAGTCGGACTCGCGCACCGAGGGTTCCGTACCATCCTACTATATATTAATATTATTATTATATATATTATTATATTATATATATTATTATTATATTACTATATATTAATATTATTATTATATATATTATTATATTATATATATTATTATTATATTACTATATATTAATATTATACTAGATATTTTAAGTAGAAACTTATCCTACTTCCTACTGATCCTACTTATCCTACTATCTTACTAATATTATGCGAAAGTTTGTGAGCATGGACGGATGTTTGTTACTCTTTCACGCAAAAAGCTGGACGGATATTCATGAACTTTGGCACACAGATAGTTTATAACCTGGATTGACACATAGGATACTTTTGATTTCGATATTCTTACGGGTTCGAGACTTACGCGGGTGAAACTGCGGGGCGCTGCTAGTCATATATAAAAGAAAGTGTGCTATTTACAGACATCGTATTATTTTTCCTGTAATCTTTATATAAACGTCTATCACACAGAATAGTTTCAGATTTTTTTTCTATGCAAACTTCAGAGATAAGGGGGGGGGGGCGGTATTTTTATTTACATTTTTTATCAAAAGATGACCACTATGCGGCCTAAAAAAAATGAAATTTATTTGAGAATATGCAAACATTGCTCTTTCATATAATAAAATAAATAATAATAAAAAGTTTATTGATTCATAAACAAATGTTACATTATAGGTATGGCACTGGACCCCTCACTAGGATGCCCTGTGTCGCAGGATATGATACCCCACATGCCTTAATCGCCCCACATCGAATTTTTAAGACCCTCTTTCAGTCCCTGTTGCAAAATAAATATACAGGGTTATTTGTAAAACACCAGCAACCTCTTAAGGGGTCATTGTACTCATCATTATGAACAACTTTTACTATGGGACCAAACCTGAAATCGCGAAAACACACGTACATTTTAAATGTACTGAACAGCTGATTTTTTTTCGCGATTTCAGGTTTGGTCCCATAGTAAAAGTTGTTCATAATGATGAGTACAATGACCCCTTAAGAGGTTGTTGGTGTTTTACCAATAACCCTGTATACAGATTGGATTGGGTTATCACATTAATTGAAACTACATATTCAGGACTTGACTGTGGACCCCTGCGTTGAAATTTTTTGCCGGTTATTATAAAAAAAAAATTGCTATTCCATACATTTGACCACGTAGGTATTGCACTTTTGTAGGAAACAACAGTTTTTTTTTTTATAATAACCAACGAAAAATTTCAACACAGTGGGTTCCAGAATCATGTACTGAATACGTGGCTTCAATCAATGTGATAACCTAATCGCCACTTTGTATATAAGACAGTCCCCCGAAAAGCCCGCCCTTTATCACTTCCTAGTCCTTTAGCTTGGAAGTAGAAGTAGCGCAAGAAACTTCTCAAAAAATAAAAATTCTTACTCTCCAAAAATTCTTCCAACGTAGTAGGTACTATATATACAGGGCTATTTTTAAATCATTAACTAAACTTTCACAGGGTGTTCTACCCATGAATATGAACAACTTTTACTATGGGACCAAACCTGAAATCGCAAAAAAAAAATCAGCTGTTCAGTACATTTATGTTCGCTTATTTGGTCAAAATGTACTGAACAGCTGATTTTTTTTTGCGATTTCAGAGTTGGTCCCATAGTGAAAGTTGTTCATATTCATGGGTAGAACACCCTGTGAAAGTTTAGTTAATGATTTAAAAATAGCCCTGTATATATATATATATATATATATTATTATTTTAATTTATTGTGAATGTGAAGACTATGTAGGTCATTGCTTTTTTTTGTTTGTTTTATTTTTTCTCTCAGTTATTTTTAATCATCGTCTGGCAGTTTGAGTAATCTATGCGGCCCACCCCAATGTCCTTTCTTTGGTATTGTTCGTCGAATCGTTGAGCTCCTTAAGTTCTGAGTTGAGCTGCGCGATTACTGACAAATGCGTACACTGACTGGACAGGTCCTCTCAATCTGTGTGGTTCTTTCCTCAAAAGACCATTTCAGTCACCAATCTACATGGTCTTCACATGAAGTGACCAAGATTATGTCTGGACTTTATAAGAGACTGTGACCTCTGAGTTTGTTTCGGCCTTTCTTCTCAGAGTAGTCAGATAGGAAACGCCGACCTCGTCTAGTCTAAAAAAAAAAAAATATTGACTTGTAAAAGTGTTTGTACAAACCTACTTACAGAAATAAAAATCATTTATCATTAACTAAAATTACAGACTACTTCGCAAAAAGTGACGTAGCAACACGTGACATGTCCATACAACAACATCGTCAAGAATATTGCGTTCCTTACTCGAACGTTGGTAGCCAACATAAACCGTAGATCAAATCCAAGATATTCCCCCATCAATTCTCATACGCACACACACCGACTAACATACAAGCAGTAGGTCTATCTCCTATACATATGTAGCGTCCTCCAATTACACAGTTCAGTTTGTAACATCTTCCGACATCATTACATACACGGACAACATAAATACACAGACGCCTATGTACATAGACATCGGCTAGCTATTATTGTATGCCTGAAAATGTCTAGTCTAGTGCAAAATATGGTCTGTTCGAAGACAGTTATCGTGATTAATAATTCGATAATAATGTAATCATAACGATTGGCTCACATACCTTATTAACCTCTTAAGTGTCGATGATATACCACTAGATCTTAAGAAAAAACCTTTATATAATAATAATATGGTCCAAATAGTGACGTCAAAAAGAAAAATCTGAATTCCTCATACCCTAAAATACCCCATATAAGTTCCGCGATTTTTTGTTGTTTTCGAGTTATTTTTGCTTTTGTAATTATTTAGTTTTCTGCCGGTGGAGCTTCAAAAATTTATATCGTTTTGTTTTTTTGTAGTGTGTATTTTTCAGACATTTATTTGTGACATGATCGTCTTGCATGTTACTTTCTAGATTAGCTAAATAACAATACAAAGTCAGAATTAGGCACTTATAAAGCACTTTTAAATGTCAATATTTATTTATTTACTAAGGCACCAAGTCCCAATATACGCGTCCCAAAAACATAAAATAAAAATAAAATTTACTACATAAAATTCATAACATCATTAAATAAAACGAATCAACATTTATAAGAAAATATAATTGATTCTACTTGCTCCATCCAAAAGGTAGTTCCGTATGGAGAAGAATGGGCAGGAAACTCCATACTTACTCTTTTAAAATGTTTTACAATATTTTGTATATATCAATTATATAAGTATATTGTGAAGACGATGTACCTGGAAGAAAACTACTATACTTCAATATTGTAATGAAAAGCTCGTGGCTAAATAATAACAGCCGCACGGGTCGATCCGTCGGGTTAAGCCACGCTTGCCGGGGTTAGTCTGTGGATGGGTGACCATCTTTTCATACCGAGACTCCTCTGTGCCTCGGAAAGCACGTTAAGCCGTTGGTCCCAGCTGTCATTCGTGGATCTTTGACAGTCGTTACGGGTCGTCAGAAGCCCAAACTCTGAGAATCAGTCTTACCAAGGGGTATCGTATTACCCAGTAACTAGGTTGTGGAGGTCAGATAGGCAGTCGCTCCATGTAAAATACTGGTATTCAGCTGCATCCCGTTAGACTGGAAGCCGATCCCAACGTTGTTGGGAAAAGGCTAGGCAGATTGACTACAATATTGTATTGGTCATTCACATAGGTTTGCAAAATCAACTCAATCGGATGCAAAAAATAACGTTATATTATATCATCTGTTATATAATATAACAGATATGTTATGCATCTCACGTAGCTCACCCAGTTAACTAGGTTACTAACTTGTCGCTCCGACTTCCAACCGGTCGCCTAATGCTACTTCAAGATGACATCGATTTTAAATTGAAATCGACCGAAATGAGGTTTAGACGAATAATTTATTTAATGTAATGTTGCAAAATTTTCGAATTGAATTCTAGAGATGATTTCCATAAGAATATTACCCGTATTTTTGCCTTTATGGACAAATTCATAATTCTCCTGCCCTTATCGCAATTTATTTGGGGTCGGCGCAACATGTCTCTTTTTTCCATAATTCTCAATAGTCTTCATCTTGGTAGTCACTCGCTTTCTAGCGATATCATCTTTCACACAGTCCATCCATCGTTTCTTTGGTCTTCCAACTCTCTTTATTCATACTCAAAATTGTCCTCACGACATTTTCCTCATTCCTCCGCATCGCATGCCCATACCTTTCCGTACAGCTTTTCAGTCACCTGTCCAACTTGCAGACGTCCTCTTATGTACTAATTTCTTATTTTATCCATTCGTGTAACACCACACATCCCTCTTAGCATTCTCATCTCAGCTGCATGCAATTGCCTTTCATTCATCCCTTTTGTGGCCCAACATTTTTTTATTAGATTTTTTATGAAAAATAGTCAAATGTTATTATTGTAAACCAATGTTAATCATAATTAATTAATGTGTTATGAAAAAATAACTACATACCTTAAAAGATAAAGCTTCAAATTATAATGCTATAGGTACTACAACAGTCAGAAGTCGACTAGCAATCTCACAAAACTATGGCATAGTAATATTAGTTGTACTTATGACCTTCTTCTTTTGACATTACTACACATTGGCAACTTTGGCAGCCGGTATAGCGCAGGCGATAATGGTCATTGCGGTGTAAGTGGACTTCTAGACGTTGACTGTACCTAACTACCCTTCTATGCCTGCACAACTCACAAAACATGCAAAATATTAATCACCTTGTAAACCAATATAACCTATTAGTCTATATTTAAAACTATCAATCACAATCTCAAATTTTTTTCATCTGAAACCCATTCAAGAGCTCACCGACACATTTGAGATTCTGATCTTGTGAACAGTGTCACGTTTATTATTTAATCCAATTTCATTGGACCGCAATCAATCTGACTTCTTGCTGACTTTCCTCAGTAGAAATGAGAATGAAGCTGGCGATATCTTTCTGCTCGAGGACTCAGAAGCGGCTACTGTCTTGTTACATAGGACTTCATTGGCTTTGAGTTTAAAGTTATACAGGGTCAGATTAAATTAGCTAGCGAAACTCTGCAGACGTGATAGGTATCGATATTTAAACACGATAAAATAAAATGAAAAAAAAAATGATATTTTGGGGGCGGGGCGACTTCTAGTAGTGTTGTTACTTGAAGAAAGTACTTTTTTTAAGTACTTGTTAGTTGAGAAAATCTGTTTTACTTTGTTTTATCGTGTTGAGATATCGATACCCATCACGTCTGTGAAGTTTACACAAAAAAAGTGATTTTTTAAACTGATATTTCAAGTGACTTCACTAACTGCAGCCGATGACCTCATTTTTTATGGGGTCATCGAATTAATTTCTTTTTATTTTTTCATGTTTACATATCGATTTCCGTCGAGAGAATGTTGAGTTGGGTTTCTTACTTTGAATCATATAAGTATTCCATTTCTGCAAGTATAAAATTTCTGCCATATGAATGTATGGTATATATTCTGTATTTTGTTATACAAAAGAAGATACGTACTGTATGTTTTATATAATTATACTGCTTTATGTTTTTGCTAGATACATTGACATTCGAGTTTCTATTGTTCAAATTCAAACAATAAATTCAAACTCATACATAAATCGATCTGTTTTAGGGTTCCGTACAAGGAAAAAACGGAATCACACATGTGTCAGTAAGGAAAAACGAGTACGCAAAATTAAAAATTGTGTTGCATAATAAAATGGCTGCCCACATGTACCTACAAAGTATCTACACCGTACTGGATTTAATAATGAACTTAATAACGGATAATTGAACCAGACTTTAATTATAAAATGGTGGTTCAACGTAGTTCTGCGAGTTTATTCCAACATTTCCAATAGGTACTCGAATTAAGCCTTCAGGGAAAATGGCTTTTAAAAAATAAACCCGATTTTACCTGCGTTTCGTTCAATAAAAGGTTTTAATAAACAAAGCTTGCTATCGACATTTGTCGGCGAATCATTCCGTTTTCCGCTGACCTGGTTAAAACAAAATATTGGAAAATCAGTACCAGGCTTAATCCGGGTTTTGTGTTACAAATGAAATTGAAAATGTGCTTTAATTATGTACCTGGACACAGCCACGCCCCGCGGGCTCGCGTTTCTACTTCCAGGAACTAAAAGAAAGATACATAGGTATTTTCTACTTTACTTTTTAAGTAATTAAGTACTAAAATTTATCTCTTTGTTCTCCTAATACCTATGTGTGTGGCAGCTCATTCGTGGTAATGTATAAAATTATAATTGTAGTTCTGCGAACAGTAGACTTCGCGAGCACAAACTTTTTTGCAAAAATAAGATATCACTAAAATTATTTAAGGTATTTACCATGATTTTTTTTATCAGATCTTCTCCAAATTTTTATGAGACCAACTTAAAGTTTTTTCAAATAAAAAAGAACTATCGAAATCGGATCTCATAAGGCGGAGATATTAAGTAGCCCACTTTTTGCCCCTTTTTGAAGGAAGTGCCCTTCCAATCAAAAATCCCCGACGACAAAAATTCTATAAAGTCGTAAAACCTGTATACCAAGTTTCGTCCAGATCGGTTGTAAAATACGACCTATAGAGGAGTAGCAACAAGCTGACAGACGAAAGCAAATTTTGCCAGACTTGATTTTGCTCGCTTCGCTCGCTCGGTCAACAAAGACTGTCTTCCTTATTTGTTATAAAAATACAAGTGTCTTTGGTTTTGTATTTTCGTTCTTTGCCACCGACTTCCGAAATTAAAGTTATTTTTCACTTTGTAGTGTTTTGTCTTGGAAGTCGCTTTTATTTTTTGCTAAAAAGTTTTTATTTTTCACTTTTTAGTTGTGGAACCTACCCCACACAAATTCGAATACGATTCAAATTCGAATTACATAATTGTACACAATAATTGTAGATATAGCCATGTAAATAACAGTGATAGGAAGTTATAAAAAAACCATCACATCATCCACATAAAATAAGTGGGAAATATACTCATTATTGAAGCTAACTCAAAAACTCCCCAAGCATAGTTAATAAAATTTATATGGGACCACCTCGGAAGTATACCCTTTCAAACAAAAAAAGAATTTCCCAAATCGGTCCATCCGTCTTTGAGTAATCGCGTAACAAACATACAAAAAAAAACATACAGACGAATTGAGAACCTCCTCCTTTTTGAAGTCGGTTAAAAATGAACATGTATACGCGTTCCTTAGAGCATTTAATGCTGTGCCCGCGGGGCGTGGCTGCTGCCAGGTACATAATTAAAGCATATTTCAATTTCTTACATATCTTAATTTTCTAAGATATCTTGAATATCGAGCGTTTGTCTTGTATAAGATATCTTGATATGTAGTAGGTATATCACAGAAATAAAAATGACATATTTTTGCAGGACCAAAATACAAATCCAATACTATTAAATGAGCAATATTTGTATATAATATAAATATATAAATCACATTCTCAACGGTTTTAACGATTTCGCTGAAAGTTGCAATATAGAGGTTTACGGAGGCGAAAAGTCGATCTAGCTAGGACTCATATCTGGGAAAATTCGTTTTCTCTATTTTCAAAAGAGCAGAGCTCGGTCGCCCATCCAGGTACTGTAATAATGTGATATAGCCGTAAGTAGGTCAGGTATTTCAGTCTAGATAATTTATAGAATTAAGAGTTTGAACTCTACTCCGTTTTTATCTACAGTAAGCAAATATCATGTTAATCAATGTATGTTTGAGTGTAAGTGTTTTTGGGTGAATATTCGACCTTTTAACCGCCGTCATTACCTTCCGCCAAAAGTTGATGAAAGAGAATATATATTTAATGAAATATTTCAGCAATTCCTGATTCTGGTCCTTAAGCAGATTCTGGGAATTGATGAAATATTTCATTAACGATATTCTCCTTCATCAACTTTTGGCGGAAGGTAATGACGGCGGTTAAAAGGTCGAATATTCACCCTTGTATATGTTTGTAGTTAAGGCGGAAGCATCAGGGTAGCCCGCAAAATTGAAATTTTCTTACATTTTTTGCAATTATCATGTCAGCATTACCTTGTATGTTGATTAAAGTAAGATTCGCGACCGTAACAAATATCTATTTACAGAATTATAATCATTAGAATCAGTAATACAACTCCTTAGTAGTTAGTATAATCCTCAAATGTCAAGATTTCATGAAATAGTCTGTCATTAGGATTACCTGGTCTTAAAGAGTGGTGTTGATAATTTTAATGATTATAATTCTGTAAATTCATACTTGTTACGGTTGCGAATCATATTTTGATCAACATACAACCTGAACTGACTTGCAAATTGCAAAAAACCGGTCAAGAGCAAGTCGGACTCGCGCACCGAGGGTTCCGTACCATCATATATAAAAAATTGTGCTATTTAGAGCCTTCCTTTTATTTTTCCTGTAATATTTACATAAACTTCTCTCACACAGAAAAATCTTACGATAATTACGGTAAACGGTATTTTTTTTACATTTTTCATCAAAAGTCAAAAACTATGCAGCCTAAAAAAAAAGAAAAATATTTGAGAATGTACAAACAGCGCTTTTTCATAATATATGATACCCCACATGCCCTAGTGGTCCCATTTCGAATTTTTAAGACCCCCTTTCAGTCCCTGTCGCAAAAAAATTATATATATTTTTATTTCTTTCTTCTCTGCAAAATAGTAAAACTATTCCAAAATTCAAGTTGATAGCATTAGTAGTTCTTGAGATATCCAGCTGTGACCGACAGACAGACTGAGTCGCACTATAAGGGTTCCTTTTTACCATTTTGGTACGGAACCCTAAAAACTTAAGAGAATTTGAATTTCGCGAGTTACCCTGGCGCTTTCGCCTCAAGGCTAATCAAATTACACTAAACTAATACTATTTAACATTTTATTTTAATGTTGCCGAGCTGAAATTACATGGGTAGCTATAAAATTCAGGTTCAGCGAATCAAAAGACACATTCACAGTACGAGTAAGAAGAAGCACTTAATTTTGATGTACTGTTTTATTTATCTAAAAAATAGTGCACTGCTGGCTCTCGGGCATCCTTCTGTGAGAGTGAGCAGGCTGTACCTAATCCACTACGAGGACCCACACGATGTCACAGGTTTTTGAGTTTCTGGTTCTAGGACATACCTACATACCAGTTTCTTCACAATATGTTTTTCTAAAAATAATGCCCTTAACACTTTCGCTGTCAGCTCCGCGAATTAGCGGGCTGCGGGGTGAGCGCGGGGTGCCGGCCCCGCTAATATGCGGAGTAGCGCCGCTCGGTTTCTATGTATTAGTACGCGCCTGGCACTGTGCTTGGCAACACGTTTGTAGGCTGGCACTGAACCTGTTAATAAATCCATGAATGAGAAAATACAACAACAAAAAATGCACTCTTAAGCTTAACATGACAAAAAAGACTGCATGCTACTCGTATAGATTCAACGGAAACGTATTGCCGTTATAATTAAATTATAACTTACGTCATGCAAATTCTTACCTAAAAGCGGAATGCACACGAAACTAATATTGGCATAAGTAAGACTAAGTCAGACTGTAGGTAGAAGTTCAGAAGGTCAATAATAAATTGTGCTTTGTGCAAATAAGTATTTGTTTAAATAAAGTTAAATCATGGTTGAAATCTAATAACGAGATGAGGATGGACCCAGGATGTGAACAATCTCGAACTGTCAGTGAAGATACAATCAATCTGATTAAAGCTTAATTGCTGATTGTAGATCGAGGAATAACAATAGTGTTTCTAAGGGCCTAGACAAGTTGCAATCAAAATCAAAAGTCATTTCTTCAAACTAGGCTGAAAATCAGCACTTTTCGAACGTCAAAATTACATAAGACAGTCCTCCAAAACGCCGGCCCTTCAACCACATCCTAGTGCTTTAGCTGGGAAGAAGAAGTGGCGCAACAAACTCCCCAGCAGCACAACTATCTGTTCAGTTAAAAACAAATTATTCTATACAATAGTAAGTAAAATAATTTAGGTATATTAACGCGACACAGAACGTTACTATTAAATTATTTGCCAAAAGTCACACGCCAATATACCAATGAAAAAAAAATAATAATAATAAAAACAAAATCGAAAACTATACTCAAGTAGAAATAAGAATACGAACTAAAAACGTAAACAGAACATTATACCTAAATAAAAGCCTCCAGGCTTATAGGGCGTGCCCACTTACGTATAGCTATGTAGCCGTAACTCGATTTCAAAGCGTTTCGTTTTTCTTGAACGACTTTCAACAAGATTGACAAAAGCTTTTCGGTAGCTGTCAGTCACTCCCTTACATTTTTAACTTTTCCATCATCGTTACCGGTGATAGAATTCCACTTTGTCTATGCCCTCAAATTATTTGAGCCGTCTGTTTTTGATGCTGATTGTCCCTCAGAAGAATGGAATCTAAACATAACTGGCTTCACGTCTAACCAATAAAAGGATGTTCAAAACTTCTCCATCCCGCCTGTGCGGTAGACTCCCGAGGTTTATACATATTATGGTCTATTCCAAAAGTATTGTTATGGCAACTGTCACTTACAAATGGAGTGTTTTGATTGAGGTATTCCACTCAGAGCAGTGATTTCAACAGCACTTGACCGAACCGTACCTGAGCTCTTCCACTAACGGCACTGAAACAATTTTTAAAGTAAAATACATTGTGTAAAGTGCTCATTAATTACGTTCCCTTTACTGTGCGTGGTTCGACGCACTTACCGTATCGATATGTTATAGTTGGTAATGTCCTGAACAAAGAATACATACATCCTATTACTACAAACTGTATTCAGGTGCCGTAAGGGGACTAAAAATAAACTGTTCTACCGAACCACACTTTACACAAAATTTTGTTTCAATGCGGTTAGTGATAGTGCTCAGGTGCGGTTCAGTCAAGTGCTGTTGAAATCAGTGCTCCGAGTGGAATACCTCCGTAGATTTGAATATTTGAATTCGTAAACCCGAAATTATAATTTTAAATCACCGTAATAAGGTGTTTTCATTTGACAAAGGATCAGTCTTTTATTTGTTAAACATAAGTGTAAAAATAGGTGTTATAAATAAAATAGGTACAGGAACCTAGTTATGTAGAAAGCAGCCATGTGACACTTTTTCCAAAAATGAGTTGTAAACACAGTCATAGGTACTAATTTCGACATACAAGATTTTTTGCAAAAAGAGCCATGTCAATATCTCTATTTGCAACGGAGATATGAGCCGTCAAATGCAGACATGTGTAATATATCCGTGATGCAACCATCGACAGAAAAATGCTTATAGCTCAGTTTGTACTTTTCCCGACATGGCTGCCTTCTGCATAACACAGTCCAATTGAGGTTACTTTTATGACCTCAATTTTTGTCGATGATTTTTCAATTAAAATTTAATACTTGAATGTTAATTAATATTCGTGTTATTCAAAGATAACTTTGGATAGTGGGTGAGATGTAAAGTTGTCACCTTCTAAATACAGATGAACGTGTTACGTAAGAATTATATTTTAGTGGGTATTCTGTCCTTCCCAACTTCGTGGCATATTGCAGTGTCTTTGACTTGTATCAGGTAGAATAGAGCTATAACTAAGCTAGACGACCGAGCTTAGCCAGTACCGACTTGAGTCTCCGAGATGAAATTTCGCTCAATCGATTTTCCGTGCTGGTAATACTCGTCGGGGAAAAAAGGAACAGGCTGTCGTTGCTTATGCTAGCCATGAAGTTTGTAATGGAAAATGTACTGCGAAATGTACCTTTTCTTGTTATAACAAAATATCACGCTTGTGTTCTTTAAAGGGGTAAACAGAGCAATCAGGCAGTTGCTTATAAAGTTATAAGCGTGATGCAACATCATTTACTTTTAACTCATGATGATTCCTATGAAGGAAAGTTCTGCTTCGCATTATATTTTGTGATAAAAGCTGTAAAAAAGCTGAAAGGAGGAAAATGTTATCCATCATCCCATACCATACCCAAGTATACAGGATAAATTTTTCAAGTGGGCGTGGATGGCCAAATCCTAAGCTATAGCGAAAAGTAGGTACTCAATGAAGTCTCGGGCTTGATTTTGAAGAAAACTAAAACTGCATCATTGGATTTTTGAAAATCAATATTAAGGTTTAATATTAGCAAAAAATAAAACCGACTTCCAAAACAAAACACTACAAAGTGAAAAATAACTTTAATTTCGGTAGTCGGTGTCTTGGGTTTTGTATTTTTGTTTTTTGCCACCGACTTCCGAAATTAAAGTTATTTTTCACTTTGTAGTGTTTTCTTTTGGAAGTCGGTTTTATTTTTTGCTAAAAAGTTTTTATTTTTCACTTTTTAGTTGAGGAACCTACCCCACACAAATTCGAATACATAATTGAGCACAATAATTGTAGATATAGCCATGAAAATAAAAGTGATAGGAAGTTATTAAAACACCATCACATCATCCACATAAAATACGTGGGAAATATACGCATTATTGAAGCTAACTCAAAAACTCCCCAAGCAAAGTTAATAAAATTTATATGAGACCACCTCGGAAGTATACCCTATCAAACAAAAAAAGAATTTTCTAAATCGGTCCATCCGTCTTTAAGTAATCGCGTAACAAAAAAAAAAAAAAAAAACAGACGAATTGAGAACCTCCTCCTTTTGGAAGTCGGTTAAAAAGTACTTTGTTAAAAATGAGCTCTTTACTTACAAGCGACACTATCGAATGGTGTAATAATACAGTGTGTTTTTTTTTTCAAAGTCAACGGGTTCAATCCCCGGCTAGAAATATTGATTTTTCAAAAATCCAATGATGCAGTTTTAGTTTTCATCTAAATCGAGCCCAAGACTCCTTCAAGTACTTTTCGCTATTCCTTATAGTTTTGCATTTGTCCATCCACGCCCACTTGAAAAATTCACTCTGTATAGACATATAGAGTGATTGGTAATTAGTGACCGATACTACTACATGATTGTACTCATGATAACAAACAACTTTTACTATGGGACAAAACCTGAATTTTCGCGAAATAAATACCGGCTGTCCCATACCATGAATGTATGGGACAGCTGATATTTGTTTCGCATAACTCGTCAAAATGTAGGGAGCAGCTGATTTTTTTTATTCTTGATTTCAGGTTTGGTCCCATAGTAAAAGTTGTTTCCTATTATGAGTACAAGTATCGGTCACTAATTACCAGTAACTGGGGTAGGGTATTGGTAAAGGTAATGCGGATGGCGTGCATTTGTAGGTAAGGTAAAAAATAAAAATCGAAACGTACATTTTTGGCAAACCTTTTAAAAACTTTATTTTCCATAGTTTAGCAAAACTGTTTCTAAATACCTCTCTTGACAAAAACATGGCAGCTAAAATGATGTACCAAAACCTACCAATTCAGGTACCTAGTGCTTTTATAATAATATCTTTTTTTCCTAACTTGACGATGATTTTTTTTATTTTTATGTTACATTTCTTGTTAAATCCATTGTTCGACACAAATGTAAATTTGTTGAAGAATAAATAAATAAATAAATATCGATAATATTTCTCAAGACGGGCACATCCCTAACCGAAAGCGACGAGACGAAGCATCGTAACGACGTGGCTGTATCGATTACTCACACAAGGAAGCTCTTATGTCATTGAAATTGTATTGGAACTGTACTTAATGGACTGTAACTATAACACACTGTGATAAGTTAGTGTATATTTGTGCATATTATTATACTAGTCTAACTTGACAGCGATGCGGATGAGTTTTTAGATGCCCTATGATTGTTTTCACTCTTTTTAGGGTTAAAGGAAAACGGAACCCTTATAGGATGTGTGTGTCTGTCTATCTGTCTGTCCGTCTGTCACAGCCAATTTGCTCCGAATCTAATATACCGATTAAGTTGAAATTTGGTACACGTATGAATTTCTGTGACCCAAACATGGACGTGTAACGTAAATAAATTAATTTTGAATATGGAATTCTATTTTGGGAGCGTAAATAAGAAAATAAAAAAAAAAAGTTTCGCAAACTGTGACACACGTGACATATCAAATGAAAGGGCTTACTGTGAGGGCCTCAAATATATTTTTTTATGATTTTGTAATAAATTGTTCTTAAGTTATTTAAGAAAATAGACGCAAATCGACTATTCCACCTTATCTCCGAAACTACTGAGCCTAAAATTTTGAAAAAAAAAAAAAAACAGAAAATGGCACCGAGTTCAGGAGAACGCAAGGCCCACCACGATGTCAAAGTAGAGATACGGCGGTAGGATATCATTATTACTATTTTTAAGTCTGTTAGCTTACATATTATGTAAATATTATATTTATTTATTTATTCAATTGGTCTTACGAGCTAACAGATTTAACATCCAAAACGCTCGTACGATTAATTTTCTTACAATTCGTTTATGGCTGGCTTAATATATTACACATGCTCTTCACCTTATACAATAGATTTTATAAAAATAGCAATAATGTCCAAGTCTATAAATAATTATAAATATAAATTACAACGATGAATTAATACTTAGAATAAAATGTCAGTTTAGTGTCAATCAAGTAATAGTAATCAATTTAATTCAATTCAGTTATTATTTATTAAGTACCGAAATAAAATGAATTGACTATACTAGTCTGACACTCATGGCTCGCAGACTTAAAAAAAGGTAGGTGACAGATGTCAACTTGACAAGGGATTGACTGGCTCTGGTTATTTCAGTCAGTAATCACAGAAGTCCGGGACGACACGCAATAGAAATTTTATTGACATCCCGTCTATGGGCCCGTCTATCTGTAAAGTGTTAACATGGCTACGGCCGCAAGGTTGCCTGCTTGTCGGTCTTCTACAGATTGTACTTCGGAGAGTGTGCCCGAGAACTCCACGACCTCATTCCACCGGCCCCCTTCTACCACCGGACCGGACATCTAGACGCACTGCCAGTTACCATCCCTACCTGGTTGCTGTTCCACCAATTCGCACTAAGCGCTTCCAAATGTCTTTTATAATGCGCACAGCAGAAGAGTGGAACTCGCTACCTGCGTCTGTGTTTCCGAACGTATACAACCCTAATCTCTTCAAAGTGAGAGTGAACAGGCTTCTTCTGGGTAAGCTCACTCCATCGTCGACTTTGTCTCTGTGACCTAGACTAGAGTCAAGAGCAAACCCATCACAAATAAAAATTAAAAAAATTAAAAAAAAATCTCTCAGAAAATCCTTTATTGGTCTTACAGAAACCGGATGGAAATACAGTGTAAACTCTATTTAGCGCCACTCGATTTATCGACAAACTCCCTAAAACGTCGAAATTACTAGAGTTTAGTTGATTTACCTTGTTGTCTATACAATGATACTCATTATTAAGCAATAAACGGTACCTACTTTTTTTTTTACTTTGAGGAGCTCGTGGCTAAGTAATAACAGCCGCACGGATCGATCGGGTTAAGCTACGCTTGCCGCGGTTGGTCCGTAGATGGGTGACCATCTTTACATACCGAGACTCCTCCGTGCCTCGGAAAGCACATTAAGCCGTTGGTCCCGGCTGTCATTCGTGGATCTTTGGCAAGTCGTTACGGCTCGTAAGAAGCCCGAAAGTCTGACAACCAGTCTTACCAAGGGGTATCGTATTACCCAATAACTGGGTTGTGGAGGTCAGATAGGCAGTCGCTCCATGTAAAATACTGGTATTCAGCTGCATCCGGTTAGACTGGAAGCCGACCCCAACATACTTGGGAAAAGGCTAGGCAGATTGATTTAGTACCTACTTTCTAAGTTGTCGAACTGCTGTGTATGCTTTTGTTTGTTATTTTGTTGCTTTATTGTCTAGCACGTATTTACCTCGACTGGTGGCACCATACGTACCGAAGATAAATTGTTAGTGTGTTAGTTATAAAATTGTACCTAAAATTATGTTAGTGCCTAAACCTAACTGATGCCTCTGGCTGTCCTCATCCAATGATTTTGTAAAGGACAGTCAAAACAGGCAGCAATATCATTTAAAACGCCGTTACTATATTGCTTTGCAGACGGTGCATAAGGAGTTTGCTTTCTTGAGCACGATGGCTCGAAAGCCATCCGTACGCGCTTCTGCAATATTACTTTAGCGCTAGCTGCTCCTATAATATTACTTCCGGACTGACCACAGACTCCCAAACTTCCAAGTTGATCAGCCGATCTATTCTGTAAACAAATGTGAAGTGAGCTTAAAGTGAGCTGTCAATAATGTCAATCCCTAGTATGAAGTGTAATGACAGCTCTCAGTCACCCTAATTACGTAACACACTATCGATCGGAATCTGAATCATTTTGAAGCAAATTGCTAATCCATTGCTTCATATGTTCGATTTGTGTGCTCAACAACGTAAATAATGTAATGAATATTGTTGAACTGTCAAAATGAAACCGATTCCGATTGATAGTGTATAACGCCATTAGGGTGCTTATCTAAGTTTTCACGGATCTTTACAATATTGAGATCTTTACAGAATATACATAGGTACCGGCAGATATATTCTGCTCTGTTTCCTAAAGTTGTCCAAGATATTGTAAAGTACGGTAAGATAGTTAGGTTTATAATTATTATGAGATAGTATAAAATGTGTACCCTTTAATTGTCATAACACACGATGTTTCATTGTGGAATCGATATATTATTATGTTTTCATGCCATACTAACTCAAGTAAAAGTGTGAAGTAATAACACTATTATAGTGTTACCTACCTGTTAAATAGAAAAAAGCGAATAATTATAGTGAACGAATGAATATACAAATAATATACGTGGTATTGAATCCAATGTTATTTTACCACTGAACGAGTTTGACGTCAATACCATTGTCAGTAGAGACCGTGAAATTATGGTACAATTGCACCTGAACTTCTTACCGATACACACTTCTTAGGCATCATAAATAAAATGAAATAAACGGTGAATTATGGATAACTGTAACTACGTAGTATAAATGAAGGACGAAACGATGACGACACTGTTCAAGACAGTGTGAAAGATGACAATGACTATATATATATATATATATATATATTTGGAATTGACTCATTACTAACTTTTCTTTGATAACAAAACTGTTGTAATTTATTTAAAAAAATACGTTCCCCTCCCTTTTTTGTATTTCCAGATACAATATCAATCTGCCTAGCCTTTTCAGCAGCCTTTGCAGCTGAATACATGTATTACATGGAGCGACTGCCTATCTGACCTCCACAGCCCAGTTACTGGGGGGTAATACGATACCCCTTGGTATGGTTGGTATACTGGTTGTCAGACTTTCGGGCTTCTGACAACCCGTAACGACTGTCAAAGATCCTCGAATGACAGCCGGGACCAACGGCTTAACGTGCTTTCCGAAGCACGGAGGAGTCTCGGTATGAAAAGATGGTCACCTATCAACAGACCAACCCCGGCAAGCGTAGCTTAACCTGATGGATCGACCCGTGCGGCTGTTATTACCGATATATAAATATTATATATCCTATGTCACTCCCACAATTTAGACGAATCTAACGACACCTCAATGTCCATCAATCCATCAAGCCGTTTAGTTTTTAAAGAACGTGACAAAGAAATAGACACATTTATACGTATATACATACATACTCTGGAAAAACATTACCCTCCTTATGGGGCAGTCGGGTAAAAAATAGACATATTATATGGGTGGTCAATTGGTCATAATAATTAAGGAAACTGAAAGGAAAGAAAACTGTACAGCTCTCTCCATGGGACCAACATCATAATCGCGAAAAAATAATCAGCTGTCCCATACAAAACTTCAATACCTACTCGTCCCAAATGTATGGGACAGCTGATTATTTTTTCGGGATAACGATGTTGGTCCCTTAGAGAAAGTTGTTCACTTTGATGGTCTCTACCACCCCCTTAAATATGACCACATACCTCTGATGCACGCTGTAACTGTGACTGCGCAAACACGCACCCTAATTGTGTAACACACTATCAATCGGAATCGATTTCATTTTGACAGTTCAACATCATTCATTGCGTTATTTACGTTGTCGAGCAGACAAATTTTTTGAACATAATATGAAGCAATGGATTAGCAATTTGCTTGTAAATGATTCAGATTCTGAATGATTGTGTGTTACGTAATTAGGGTGCCGAAATTGGAGTAATTTGAATGGTAAGACATACCTATACACATATTGTAAGTACATACATGAAGACCATTAGAGTTGTTAATTTACATACATAATTCTAATTCCGCTTGATCGACTGAGTAAAATTTCATGGTTAGAAAATGCATGAGAGTCAAAATGGAAAATCATCAGTTCTATTTCTATCAATAACAACTACTAGTAATTAGCAAATAGTTCATTCTAATATAGTTAACAGATTGGGATAAGATCAGGAAAATGATGATGACGATGAGAGTTAACAAACAAGCCAAATTGTGAAACGTAATTTCGCCTTAGTAATTAAGGGCGGATTTCACCAATGAAATTGAAGCCAATGAAGCACATCTAAACCGCGTTCAAGAGCTGTCAGTGCCATCAATGTTATGCAATATTGACACTGACAGCTCTTGAACGCAGTTTAGATGTGCTGATCGCGTTCAGTTTCATTGATGAAAATGGCACTAAGTAGTTCGAAAAATGATTTGAATTTGACTGTTATACGCTGTACCTACATAATTGGCCCATTAGAGGCAATACGTATTAATTTGCACAACCCAATATGTAGCGGAAGGTGATAATTTCATAGCTGAATTCAGAAGGACAAAGTTTCTCCTATTATTATGAAATTTGATGGAGGTTTTTTTAGGGTTCCGTACCAAAATGGTAAAAAGAAACCCTTATGGTGCGACTCAGTATGTCTCTGTCTGTCTGTCACAGCTGGATATCTCAAGAATCACTAATGCTATCAACTTGAAATTTGGAATAGTTTTAGATGACGTTTGCCCAACTATTTTTCAAATAATAAAGAAATAAAAATGTATATATATTTTTTGCAACAGGGACTGATATGGGGTCTTAAAAATTCGAAGTGGGGCTACTAGGGCATCATATAAAAGAGCGCTGGTTGCACATTCTCAAACATTTTTTCTTTTTTTTACGCCGCATAGTTTTTAACTTTGATAAAAAAATGTAAAAAAAATACCGTTCCCCCCCTTATCTCTGAAGTTTGCATAGAGAAAAATCTGAAATTATTCTGTGTGATAGGAGTTTATGTGAAGATTACAGGAAAGATAAAACGATGTCTCTAAATAGCACAGTTTTTTTTTTTTATAGATATTATGGTACGGAAGCCTCGGTGCGCGAGTCCGACTCGCTATAGAAAGATCCTGACGCTTGTCGTTCCACAGGGATCTATTGTGGGTATACATATTTGTACGTACTAAGGGCTCATTTACTGAGACGCGGCGCGTCGTGCGACGCGTGACGTCTCGCGGCGCGTTGAACGATTTTTCCGTTTATGGAGAAGCGACACGTGCAGTGGCCCGCGTTATCACACGCGCAAATACAAGCATATAGCAATGTACGATGTTCTTTACGAAGACGCGGGGCGTGCGATGCCGCGGGCCCCGCCGCGGGTGTCGCTACGTTTTACCGAGAACGAAGAATTGCAGGAATAGCTAGCCTCAACGTGCGTGCGCCGCCACGATAAACGTCGCGTCGCGGCGATGCCATCCGCGGGCTCCGCCTGCATTTCAAGCAAACGCGTATAAAATCGCTTCTCCGTAAACGCTCTCTTACAACGCCATATATTTCAATTTAGTGCGGGCCGCGCCGCCCAACGCGACGCGCGACGCCCCGCATCTCCGTAAATGAGGCCTTACGGCGGTTTTGAACCTAACTAAATTACGATGTTAAAAAGTTCGTACGTACAGTCACGAACCGGGATTGTTGAGCCACTAGCTTATCATCTTAACTTGGTTGTGTTAAACGAATGCCACCCGTGAAATTTGACATGTGCCATTTCAATAACGAAAAACGAGCGGCATTCGTGTAACACAACCGAGTTAAGATGATAAGCTAGTGGCTCAGCAATCCCGGTTCGTGTCTGTACATAGGTACACGTTATACGTAGATAATAATGAGTTAATAATTGTGTCCGATGGATAGTAGCTAACAATCTGTCAGTAAGTAATTAATTAATTAATTAATTTTGCGATATGGTATTATTTTTTGGGGCAATTCTACTGATAAAGATATCGTTTTTAAGGCACAAAAAAGATGCATAAGATCAAAAGGGGGTCTGAAAATTGATGATAGCTGTGTACCATTCTTTAAATCGCTGCAAATACTTACCTTACCCTCATTATATATTTTTGAAATTTGTGTTTTCGTCAAAACAAACATGAGGTTATTTGAAAAAGTGTCAACGTTACGAGATGTTGCGATTCGTAGCCAATACGCAAACTCTTTAAGCAATCAGCGTTGTAAGACTGCCTTAGTGAGAAAGAGCGTTTTGGGCATGGCACCGCGCATTTACAATAAATTACCAGATGCCATAAAGAGTTTGAATGTTATACAATTAAAAAAAAAATTAAAACTCTACTAGTTGACAAATGTTACTATACGACTGATGAATTTTTAAATGATATATTAATCTAGGCTTATTTGCTTATTTCACTGGAGAAACAATTTTTAATTGAATAATGTGACTAATTGTAATTTATGATTATTTATTTATGCATTGACTGTAGAAACTATTCCATTTTGTGACATCTATATTTTCTGTTTTTATTATTTATCATCATTATATAATTTCACCATACCTACCAAATAATTTACCTCCCGCATGACCAATATTTTATTTCGCATGCAACCATATTTGTACGCCTCTTGGCATAACATAGCGACCTATGAACTCTGTTATAAGAACTGTATTGACTACCTATGCTATACAAATAATAAATGATTATTGATTATTATTGATAATGATAGTGCCAACTGTCCTTATAGGATTTTGTTCAACGATATTCCTAGTCCAATATTATTCACACATCAAAAAAATATAGGTATTACTTTTTTGATTTGCGAATACCTAGTCGTTTCGAAAGTATATCTACGTTTTCAAATAATTATTGATGAAGATGGCCACATTATGGTCTGCGTTGATTATTAAACTATTGAGTCTGCTTCGCGGATAGTGGACATTAATTGTGTTCAATAAATATAAAAAAGTCTTGCTTTAATAAGTCTCTTGCAAAGTCTAGGTTTATCCATTCGATGCATACTGACGTCATATTTATTTATTTTACAATCAAACCCATAAATAAACATCCATCCACCTTATCTAAAACAATATTTTTAAAAAATCACATTCAACAAATAATAATATAATAATACAACAATAATTGTCTAAGGGGCCTCTGCGAGTTGGCTTCGGCCCCTCGTAAGCCTTCCAAAGGTCCAGGACCCCAGGGTCCCACGATATGTCAAAATAATACAATACAAAATTCTATTCAATTCGTTTTTCGTCGTAGATTACCGCATTTTTCTAGGGCTTAACCTGCTTAGTCTAGTGTTGTCCACGTCACGGCTGTCAAGCTGTCTTTCCCATCACTATTCGATCTACCGTTACCCAGAAAGGCTATCGGAATGTCTATCATCGTTCAGCCGTCGGAAAGGATCGGTTTTGCGTACTTACCTATTTGGTGCTGTGCTGTACTGTTAGTATTAGTATCACGTAGTGTAAGGCTCAATTTACATTGGAGCGGAACGGAGTGGAAGCGGGTTTTTGTAACGATATTGTACAGAGCAAATTGAACTTTATGTCAATGGTCTAACGTAGTAGATAGAGCGTTACTGCAGGAATTCTCGAGAATCCGGGAGAATTCTTCAGCAGACGCGCGATCTGTTATTTGGTTCGTATCTAGTTTGTGCGTTACACTATTGACATAAAGTGCATTATGCTTTGCACAAAAAAAAATCGCTTCAAATTGAGCCTAAAGGGATCTTTAGTAGGCTGGACTTGTATGACATCGTTAATAGTTTTGCAATACCTAGGATTTAACATGTGTAGTCGACCTCGTAAATGCTTTATTACCTTAAGGTCGAATGTTACTTGCACGTCATAAAAGGATATGGAATTTTTTTGGCTATGACAGATAGATAGTTTCAACCTTAGTAAATTCATATCGTAATTACAGTTCAACAATAAAAAAGCCATAGTGTCTGACCCTATGGGGTTCATACAACACGCAAAGACTCAACTGTGAATTGTTGACCAAAATGTTAAGGCATTACGAGGTCGACTATACATTCGCAGTTTAACTTATAGGCATACAGGGTTATTTGTAAAACACCAACAACCTCTTAAGGGGTCATTGTACTCATCATTATGAACAACTTTTACTATGGGACCAAACCTGAAAACAGAAGAATCAGTTGTTCAGTACATTTATGTTAGCATAATTCGTCAAAATGTACTGAACAGCAGATTTTTTTTTTCGCGATTTCAGGTTTGGTCCCATAGTAAAAGTTGTTCATAATGATTAATACAATGACCCCTTAAGAGGTTGTTGGTGTTTTACTAATAACCCTGTATATCGTTTGTCGGATATTTCAAAACGATTGTGTTTATTCTTTTGCATGACATACAATGTTTCAGAATCTGAGTATCGTAGTTTTGGCTAATATTTTGATTCACAAATTCGTAAATCTGTCGACTAACCCAAGTAAAGTTTACCCAAATACGAGTAAAGGTGATGAAATGAAATAATGAAAACAGCTAAATCTACATATTTCGCCACAAGGTTGCCTGCTTGTCGGTCTTCTATAGACTGTACTTCGGTGAGTGTACTCAGAAGCTCCACAACCTCATTCCACCGGCCCCCTTCCACCATCGAACATCTAGACGTACTGCAAGTTACCATCCATACCTAGTTGCCATTCCACCAATTCGCACTAAGCGCTTCCAAACATCCTTCATAATGCGCACGGCAAAAGAGTGAAACTCACTACCTGCGTCTGTGTTCCCGAACGCATACAACGCGAATCTCTTCAAAGTTAGAGTGAACAGGCTTCTTCTGGGTAAGCTCACTCCATCGTCGACTTTGTCTCTGTCACCTCTCACCTAGACTAAAGTCAAGAGCAAACCCGTCACAAACAAAAAAAAAACAAAATAAATAAATAAAAGCCTTGGAAAATATTAAAAAGGCTTTTTTCTTTGTTTCGGATAAGACACGTAAACCCTTAAAAATCTACAATATACCAAAACGGGATTCTCCGAAGTCGAAACAGATGGAAAACATTGAATCACGTTCACAATAAGGTAAAATGAAAAATCTTGCAGCGCCACAGACTAAGGAAATGACATCCTCCAGCGTTCGTAAACAGGAAAAGCACTGCAGACACACTTTCACAAATTGCATATTGATTTTATGCTGTGGCTTGTAAGTGAATGGAACGACAAATGCAGTCAGGAAATGGTACAGGAAATCAAAAACTGCATCTGGAAAAGTTTGTTGCAAGAAGCAATTTAAATTGTAGTGACAAGCTATTGCTGCTTGAGTTGTGCGTATAGGTTTTCAACAAATACGAATATCGAATCAACATCGCCATAAAAATACAATAATATAACCATACAACGTGGCAATGCTGCCATCCTTTTGGGCACTTTTCCTGTTGGCAGCGATGCGGACGAATTTTAGATGCCCTGTGATTCTTTCTCTTTTTTTATGTGCATATACCATATTATTATTTTAAGTCTGTTTGCTTATAATTTTGCAAATATTATATTCTGAAATATAATTATAAAAAATGTTCACCAATAAAAAAAATATCCTTACAAGGTCAAATTAAATTAGCTAGCGAAACTCCGTCAATGACCGCTGGCAGTGTGGTTACTTGAAGGGTGAGTTGATAAAATCGATTTTATCGTGTTGAGATATCGATACCCATCACGTCTGAGTAGTTTAGTAAAAAAGAAAAACTGATTTTCCGACCCCAAAAAAAACATCATCAACTTATGTTTTTTTTTTATTTTATTATGTTTAGATATCGATACCCATCCCGCCTGCGGAGTTTCGCCAGCTAATTTAATTTGACCCTATATATTAATATGAATCATAAAAAACCGGCCAAGTGCGAGTCGGACTCGCGCACGAAGGGTTCCGTACCATTATCTATAAAAACGGCAAAAAAATCATGTTTGTTGTATGGGAGCCCTCTTAAATATTTATTTTATTCTGTTTTTATAGCGTATTTGTTGTTATAGCGGCAACAGAAATACATCATCTGTGAAAATTTCAACTGTCTAACTATCACGGTTCATGAGATACAGCCTGGTGACAGACGGACAGACAGACGGACAGCGGAGTCTTAGTAATAGGGTCCCGTTTTACCTTTTGGGTACAGCACCCTAAAAATGAGTTTTAATTAATTTTGAGTAGGTAAGCTGTTAACCAATCTAACCTTACAACGAGAAGTACGTTGTTAGTCGCTCAATCAATCTGCCTATCCTTTTCCCAACTATGTTGGGGTCGGCTTCCAGTCTAACCGGATGCAGCTGAATACCAGTATTTTACATGGAGCGACTGCCTATCTGACCTCCACAACCCAGTTATTGGGTAATACGATACTCCTTGGTAAGACTGTCAGACTTTCGGGTTACTGACGACCCGTTACGACTGTCAAAGACCCACGAATGACAGCTGGGACCAACGGCTTAACGTGCTTTCCGAGGGACGGAGGAGTCTCGGTATGTAAAGATGGTCACCCATCTAAGGACCAACCCCGGCAAGCGTAGCTTATCCTGATGGATCGACCCGTGCGGCTGTTATTACTTAGCCACGAGCTCCTCTACGTAGTTAGTCGCTAGAGATACAAATAAAACAAAAAAAATATTTGAACAGACCGGAAACCTTTTAGATCAACATAAAACATTCCTACATTTCGTTTGCTTGATGTACACACATACAATCGGCAACAAAAGTCGTTTAGCACATCAGTTTCTGATGCCAATCAAACTTATTGATCGAACAGATTCGGCGCAAGATTAATTTGGGAAGCTCTTCAAAAAAAGTAAAAACATTTCTATAAACATTTTACTATTTCTGATTGATTTTATTCTTGTTCGATGAATTGATAGCAGTGATTATCTGATATCTATCATTGACAGGTCGAGGGAATAAACTTATTAATGTTAAAAAGATTTTCTCAATTTGTTCTAAGGTCAGGTCAGCGATTCGTATTAAAAGTAAAAAAAGGTTAGCCATGTTGTTATTATTATGTGTTCAACGACTTGTGTGGTCGACAGTATTAAAATAATGTAGCAAGTGTTCATAATAATACATAATCTCGTTATCAGTTGATAACATCGCTGTTTCAAAGTGGAGGCAAAGTCATTATGAATTTATCATACGTATTTAACTGTCGGGAACATGGTGATTTACTAAACATACAGTAGGTACTAAATAAAAGGTATTTAAGTTTATAATACAATGTATTTTTACGCTTGCACAAACATTACAACGACCACTGTACTTCGTTGAACCATCATAATCATACCATTGTTTTTTTCTTGGTTGCGAAATCATCAAATAACTTCTCCCGCTCCGGCGTGTCAGACTTTTACTAAAACCCACGCGTGTTCCTTCAATTACCTGTGCCAGTTCCACGGTAACTTTCAAATAACCCGCGACCCTTTTTTCGCGTGGAAAAATGCTCATGCATACTGCACTACCACGGAGAGATAGAGCAGTTATGTAGGACCCCAACTAAAACTCCACGGTGTCCTCTGCCGCTCGTGGCGGGAACACGGGCACGCGTTAGCACTCACCGCGAACCCGATACCTCCTCTGGGGAGTATCCCCCGTCACCGGGACTCCCCAGGGAGCAAACCGCACATGGGCGCTAGACGACCCCGTGTCTAGACACCCTTGGTCCCCCTACGACCGATCAAGTCAGTGGCCCGGCCGCCCACCAATTTTCGGCCGCAGAGGATAAGCAGAGCGGCCAACGAAAAACCGAAACTCCTCCTCCCCTGTGGCCCCACCGCGTCCGCCATCAGACCAGCCACGGCTACTGAGCCCCCTGCCTCGACAATGCGGGAACCCACCGGGGGGCGAACCCGCGACCCTGGCAGGATCATAATCATACTATGTGAAGTTGAAAAGTTTTGATCTTCGAGACTCATTATTGTCTCGCGCTGCATATTACTAATTTGCGAATACCCTCTTTTTTCATGAGTTTCATGTAATTAGCATGCGCTTTTAGTAAACAACAATTCTCATTTAGGTATTATATATTTTTTTTTTGTACTTTTTTTCCTTTTTGTTTTTAATTAATCCGTAAACATCATCATGTCACAGTCATCCGCGGCCCATCCCTAGGCTCAAAACTTTTCAGCCCCCGGTACGCGAAGTTTTTAAGCCCTATAGCAAACCTGAGCAACAGTAGCGCTCTTAGGCCCTTAGCACACCTCCGCCGCGAAACCATAGCATCGAAACCGCAGTAGGTAGTTCAATTCAACTGACTCGCATGTTGTCCCGCTACTTGAGTAGCGGAACATCAGCGAAACATCACGCGGTTTTGCTGTTTCACGATTTCGCGGCAGAGACGTGCTTAGGCCCTTAAGAGTATTACATCCGGTGTAACTACGACCTACAACTTGTAAGTCGGGGCCGTTACCACTGGGCCACCACTGCTCCCCGGTGTGTTCAGCCCTCAGGCAATATTGCTCTGTTTCAGTTCGAAGAGTATAAAAAAATAAGTGGCCAATTAAAACCCTCTTCCTCTCTCCTACCTACCTAGGAGAGACAATACATAATGATCATGAGTTTGTAAACCTACCACCCACTCCGGCTGTCGAGAGAATGCGTTCTTGACACCTGTCAGTTTCATACTAACGAATATGTTTTGCGAATTTAGTCCTTATTTCTACTAGAAATTATCCAACTTACAGGTGTCAGGAACGCATTCTCTCGACGGACGGCCGGAGTGTGTAAGTTCACATTATGGAATGCAATAAATATATTGAGTATAATGATATTAATAAAGTTTTCTTCTGGGGACATTCACAGTTTTTCACACAGACTGCCTGACTGCCATTCCTCCACAAGTGCCAATTAAAATGAAAGCATTATACGTGAGTTTTCATCTATACAGGGTTATTTTAAATTGCCTTACTAAATTCCGCAGACGCGATGTGTCAATACCCATCGCGTCTGCGGAATTTAGCAAGCCAACAAAAAAACCTAAATCATCATTTTTTTCGGGGTCATTGACCGCAGCTGTTCTGCCGCCGTAAGGATGAAAGGACGAAGGTATCTACAGAAATATTGAAATGGAGAAAAATATATTTTGTCCTGTTTGAAATACAAGATACAAAGGCAGATACGTTTTTTAATAGTAAGAATTATTACGTTTTCGTTAAGTTTATGCCAATATAAAAATACTGGGAGATGCGTCTTTTTTGCTAATTCCGAATATGTAAATAACTCTATTTCGGAAACAATGTCAGATACGTCTTTTAGGGTTCCGTGGTTCTGACAAGGAACCCTTATAGTTTCATCATGTCCGTCTGTCTGTCTTTTTTAAGGGTAGCTCCCCTACATGTGAAGTGGGTATAAATATTTTTTTCGTCGTCTACCCCATCGTGTGGGGTATCGTTGAATAGGTCTTCTACGTAAAATGACTTGGGGGTTGCTAAAATTATTTTTAGATTTAATGCTCCATTTACGAAATATTAAACTTTAAAGTGCAAATTTTTGTTCCACCATGATGGTGCATTTCATGAACTTCAAAACTTCAAAGAAAATTATAGCGGTTAAGATAACTTTATTAGTTTAGCAGTAATAGTCGTTGAACTTGGGTGTTGGATAATTTTGTACCAAATACAAAATCCTTAGCATTAATCCTTTAAGTGACTACGATGAAGTAGTTGCTTGTTTATAACGGGTAAAGACTTGCATTGAAAAACAAAATATGAAATAATAAAAAAACATAATAAATTATCATAAGTTTCACAATAATGCCGCTAGATGGCGCTGTACCAACGGGTTACGTTTTCATTAGAGTACCTATAGAAGTCACAAACGAACTTTGTTTAATTTTCGAATTACAATTTTGTGAATTGAAATAATAACTTGGCAGCAATCGTACTCTTATTTTTTAGCTTTAGCAGGAAGAAAGTGGTTATTATTAGTTAATGTCTAATCTGTTTAAATAATTATCTTCGAAAACCAACATTTTGTCATTAGTTTAGTATCGCTATTCGATAACACATGGCATTGTGCCGTGACGTCACTTTTGTAGATCGCGGTGTTAAGATTTTCTTGCAAGGTATGACGTCCGTGGTTACGTTATGTGTTAAAGTTTTGTTTTACTCTGGACACCCTTGTCATATATTTTTGTTGTTATTATAAGCATTAACTCCTAATATCTTTACCATTACTTACATTCAGAATAAAGAACAAAAGAATCGTACTATATTGTGATATAGGGCTACTACGGAACTCTACACTGTGCGTGGCCCGCCACGCACTTTGCCGGCTTTTTCCTTATGACCAGTCTAAAAAATCCGTGTGTTTTTCATGTAAACTTCACAGACGTGATGGGTATCGATATCTAAACACGATAAATCATAAGAAATAGTTTTTCTCAACTCATACTTCAAGTAATAACACTAACAGCGGTCGTTGCCTCCCAAAAAGAAACAAAACATCAAATCTTTTTATATTTTTTTATTTTATCGTGTTTAGATATAAAAAATAACGTTTATTTGTCACTAAAAGAAATATACATTAAAAAGACATTAGGATAGACACTCAGAGGCACAATCTTTCAAGAAATGTATTGCACAGAATATTGTCCCTAACACCCAAACTAGGCCTAGGCCTGAATTTTTGAGGTCAGTATTCAGTCATGGGACTCATTAAAAACAAGATATCGATACTCATTGCGTCTGCGGAGTTTAGCTAGCCATTTTAAAATAACCCTGTATTTTGAAAATCAATAATAGCACATCAGCAAAACGACGGTGAAGTGCCAATACCAGGAGGTAACTGAAATTTTTCGACCAATTCACTTTTTTATTGTTTTGACTTTAAAGATGTTATTCGCAGTTTGATTTAATGCTGTTGCAACTAAATATACTTAGGAGATTTCACTAAAACATGCCAATAAGGCCTTTACATTCAAAACGATGCCTTCTACCATCGAACATCTAGTCCAGACGCACAGCAAGTTACCATCCATACCTAGTTGTCAATCCACCAATTCGCACTAAGCGCTTCCAAACATCCTTCATAAATTAATAATGCGCACGGCAAAAGAATGGAACCTACTACCTGCGTCTGTGTTCCCGAACGCATACAACCCGAATCTCTTCAAATTTAGAATGAACAGGCTTCTTCTGGGTAAGCTTACTCCATCGTAGACTTTGTCTCCGTCACCTCTGACCTAGGCTAAAGTCAAGAGCAAACCCATCTCAAATAATAAAAAAATAAAAACGATGAAAAAGTAAATTTCTCGAAAAATTTCTGGAGGTACTGGCACTTCACCGTCGAAAAGTAAAATGTCCATAGACTGAGGTACTGGTTGTAAGTATAAACAGATCTTGAGGCTGAGGCCAAACGAAACGACCGTAATTTTTAAGCTGTGAGTCGCGTATTTTGTGAGTTGGGAATTTACGCTGCATTCGGATTCATACTAAAGTCCTGTACCCTAATTGCGTAACACACTATCATACGGAATCGGTTTCATTGTGACAGTTCAACAACAATCATTGCGTGACTTACATAGTCGAGTAGAAAAATTTTTCGAACATATGAAGCAATGGATTAGCAAATTGTTTCAAAATGATTCAGATTCCAATTAACAGTATGTTACGCAATTAAGGTGCTGTTTGTGCCACACGGCGACGCAAAATGAGTTAATCTCATTTTATAAAAAAAAAATCCGCGACTCATTTTGCGCGACTCACGGCTCAAAAAATTACGTTCGTTTGGCCTAAGCCTTAAACACGTATTTTTTCAATTGAAAGTCACATAGTCTCGTTCATTGAACAAGACTAATACGTAATAGGCAAAATAATATAACTTTAGAATTTCCTTTAGCCATTATTTACTCTACAATTTTCCGAAGCAAGGAAAAGCCGAGCTTCAGAATCTTATTCTACCTTATTAGCTTAGGTTCACAACATTAGTTCGGAAAATTCAATTTTGATATAGACTGGCGTTGGCAGGAAGCTAACAAATTACGTTACTCGGTACGAACAAGTCTACAGCGTTTGCTATAGGTATAAATAGATACATACAGACAGGGTAAGTTTCTAAGCAGTGCGCAAATTTTCACAGGCTGTTCTACTCATGAATATGAATAACTTTCACTATGGGACAAACCCTGAAATCACGAAAAAAAAATCTGATATTTCGTACATTTTGGTCGAGTAGGTATTGAACTTTTATATAGGGTAGTACAACCGGTGAAAATTTGCGCAGTGCTTAAAAACATGTCCTGTACCTAATAGGTCTAATAGGTTCTTTGGACTCAAAATGACGCGATTACTCTTAGTTAATTACACATATTGATAAATGATAAATGATAAATGATAAATGATTTTTATTTCTGTAAGTAGGTTTGTACAAACACTTTTACAAGTCAATATTTTTTTTTAAACTAGATGAGGTCGGCGTTTCCTATCTGACTACTCTGAGAAGAAAGGCCGAAACAAACTCAGAGGTCACAGTCTCTTATAAAGTCCAGACATAATCTTGGTCACTTCATGTGAAGACCATGTAGATTGGTGTCTGAAATGGTCTTTTGAGGAAAGAACCACACAGATTGAGAGGACCTGTCCAGTCAGTGCACGCATTTGTCAGTAATCGCGCAGCTCAACTAGCTCAACGATTCGACGAACAATACCAAAGAAAGGACATTGGGGTAGGCCGCATAGATTACTCAAACTGCCAGACCATGATTAAAAATAACTGAGAGAAAAAATAAAACAAACAAAAAAAAAAAAAGCAATGACCTACATAGTCTTCACATTCACAATAAAGTAAAATAATATAATACTTACAAAGTAAATATTAATGTCAACATTCAGTATGCAAAAATAAAAATAATATAAAATAAAATTGGAGCAGTTCAATCCCAAGCCTTTTTGTCCTCAATATAATCTTTAACGGTATAAAAAGCTTTCTGACACAACTTGCGTTTAATGAATGATTTGAATTTATTAAGACTCAGATCTTGAACGTGGCTTGGAAGTTTATTATAAAAGCGTATACATTGACACCTGAATGACCCACCTATTTTCTTGAGCCTTGTTGGAGGTACAACAAATTTGTGTTTGTTCCTAGTATTTATATTGTGGATATCACTGTATTTTTTAAACAATTTAATGTTTTTATGGGCATATAAAAGATTTTCAAAAATGTACTGAGAAGGCAAAGTCAGTATATTAATCTCCTTAAATTTCTCTCTGAGAGATTGTCTCGGACTTAATTTATAAATGCATCGAACAGCTCTTTTCTGCAAAACAAAGATAGTCTGAATGTCGGCTGCATTTCCCCACAACAGAATACCGTACGACATTATACTATGAAAATAGCTAAAGTACACTAAACGGGCTGTCTCTATGTTGGTTAAATTACGAATTTTCCTAACAGCGTATGCTGCGGAGCTTAGCTTTTTTGACAATTTATCTATATGTGGGCCCCACTGAAGCTTAGCATCCAAAGTTAAGCCCAAGAATACTGTGCTATCTTCAGGATTCAACTCTTCGCCCTTTATCAACACGTTAGTTTTCACCTGCCTAACGTGAGGTAGTGTAAACTTAATGAATTTGGTTTTTTTTTCATTAAGGAGTAAATTATTAACACTGAACCAGTGAACTACTTTTGAGATCGCTCTGTTTACATCGTCAGTAACCAGCTGCTGACGTTTAAGTTTAAACAAAAGTGAAGTATCATCCGCAAACAAAACTATATCATAATTATCCTTAATGAGGTAGGGCAAATCGTTAATATAAATAAGAAATAAGAAAGGACCAAGAATCGAGCCCTGTGGGACCCCCATTGTTACTATAGATCCGGGCGATCTTTTTCCATTAACGTCAACGCTCTGAATCCTATTACTCAAGTATGAAGTAAGAAGATCCAGAGCGGTGTTCCGGATCCCGTAATGGCGGAGTTTCCTGATTAACGTTTCATGAAGAACGCAATCGAATGCCTTGGACAAATCACAAAAGATTCCCAAGGCATCGCATTTGTCTTCCCATGCATTATAAATATGTCCTAAAAGTTCAACACCGGCATCAGTAGTTGAACGACCCTTTGTAAAACCGAACTGCTTGTTATGTAATAATTTATGTTTATTAAAAAATCTTTGCAATTGGTCTAAAATTAATTTCTCAAAAATTTTACTAAACGTAGGTAGTACTGAAATAGGTCTATAATTTGTGGGGTCTGATGTACTACCTGATTTAAACAAAGGTATTATTTTACTATATTTCATGAGGTCAGGAAACTCCCCACAGTCGATACAGTTATTAAAGATAAGAGCTAAAGTAGGTGCTACAATGTCAATAATAGACTTAGCAACTTCTACAGAATTACCCCACAGATCTGCTGTCTTTTTTACATTTAAAGTGTGAAAGGTTTTAATTATGTCTCTACAGGTAATTTGTTCAAAATTAAATTCCGAATCGCAAGCATTAACATTTTCCTTAAGCAAAGACTCAGCAACAGAAGTTGATGAGTTTAGGGATTTAGTAGTTGAAACGGGAATATCTGAAAAGAAATTTTCAAAGGCCGCGGCGACTTGTGAGTCTGATTTTATTATATTGTCATTAATAGACAGGCTGTAGTCAGCACTTCGGTTATTAGACCTTCCCGTTTCACTATTAATAATATTCCAAGTCGTTTTAATTACATTACTACTGTTTTTAATCTTCGAACTCAAATAACGCGACTTGGCCATACAACAAACTTTTTTAAATAATTTTGAATAGTTTCTAACATATAAATTAAATTCAGCAGTGTTTACAAAAGACCTTTCATTATATAGTTCATAAAGCCGAGTTCTACTTTTATGAATACCAATGGTAGCCCAATCACTGAAAGACGCGTTACTATTAACCGAGATAGTCTTGGGAATAAAGATGAGATTAAATTGTTGGCAGTACATATTAAAAAAATCATCATACAGATCATTAGGATCAGTATGATTAGCCAAAACTGTTAATTTATTAATGAGTTTAACTTTAAAAGCTTCCAAGCGACTTGTAGTTTTGGGGTTAACAATGATATCCTTTTTAGCCACTTTTTTGTTTTGGTTTTGGATAGTAATCCTTTGCCCGCAATGATCAGAATCTAGTAAATTTATAATTTCTTTATGGCTTGGAATAACATCTGTATAAATATTATCTAGGCATGTGGCACTAGTAGGGGTTATTCTTGTGGGCTCCAAAAATAGGTTTACAAGATTGTATGACTGAAAAAGACTTATTATTTTACTACAAGAACCTGACTTTTCTAATAAATTAACATTAAAATCACCACAAATGATAATAGATTTATTTGAGTTACATATCTTGTGTAACACTTCATCCATTACCTTTTCAAAGCAGTCATACAATCCTGAAGGGGGCCTGTACACACTTAATACAATAAATTGCTCCAATTCTATACAAGCTATTTCAACTGTCCGCTCAACAGATAGGCTCACAATATCCTTACGGTCTTTAAATTTCAGCTGACGTTATTCCTAAACAACATTTGTCTACACTATAATCTGTATTCATATTAGAAAGAGTTAAAGTTTGTATATAAGGTCTATCTATTCATACACGAAATCTCTTAACGGGTCATTGTACTCATCATTATTAACAACTTTTACTATGGGACCAAAGCTGCAATCGTGAAAAAAAAATCTGCTGTTCTGTACACTTTGACGAGTTATGCCAACATCAAAAACAGCTGATTCTTTTTTCGCGATTTCAGGTTTGGTCCCATAGTAAAAGTTGTTCATAATCATGAGTACAATGATGACCCCTTAAGAGATTTCGTGTATATCTGCCTAGCCTTTTCCCAACTATGTTGGGGTCGGCTTCCAGTCTAACCGGATGCAGCTGAATATCAGTATTTTACATGGAGCGACTGCCTATCTGACCTCCACAATCCAGTTACTAGGTAATACGATACCCCTTGGTAAAACTGGTTGTCAGACTTTCGGGCTTCTGACGACCCGTAACGACTGTCAAAGATCCACAAATGACAGCCGTGAACAACGGCTTAACGTGCTTTCCGAGGCATGGAGGAGTCTCGGTATGAAAAGATGGTCACCCATCCACAGACCAGCCCCGACAAGCGTAGCTTAACCTGATGGATCGACCCGTGCAGCTGTTATTATTTAGATATATAGACCTTATATAAAGGGCAATCTCTGGAACTACTAATTCTCTAATTCGCCTCGCAAAACTAGGTACTGTACCTAAAGACCTGAGGGGCTTTCACTTCCTTTGGGATCTAAAACTAAATAAATAATAAACTTTTTTGGCTGGCCTGTTGGTCTAGTGGTTAGTGGCCCTGACTGCTATGCCGGAGGTCGTGGGTTCGATTCCCACCCAGGACAAATGTTTGTGTGATGAGCATGATCATTTGTTCTGTGTCTGGGTGTAATTTATCTAAATAATAGGTTGGGGAAAAAGTTTTTTCGCATTTTTTAAGAAAATTCAAAACATTTTTTAATATACTTTATTTACATTTAACTAAAGTATGTAGGTACCATTTTGTTCGATAACTTTTTGCCATCTTGTAGGTAGGGACATGATCCCATTGCTATAGAAATTTTGGGACTTCTGGTCAAAATACCACGACAAGTGGTTTTGGCAGTCCTCTCGTGATGTTAACCTGACACTGCCTAAAGAATTCTGAAGAGACCGAAACAGGTGGAAATCTGAAGGTGCAAGGTCAGGACTATACGGCGGATGCATTAACACCTCCCAGCCAAACTCTCTTAATTTTTGCTGAGTGGCTAAAGATGTGTGAGGTCTAGCGTTATCATGATGAAAAACCACACCCCTTCTGTTGATTAATTCCGGCCGCTTTCTCTCAACTTCTTGCTTTAACCTCATCAGTTGTTCGCAGTAGAGTTCAGAATCGATGGTCCTGCCTGGTGGTAACAGCTCACAATGGATAATGCCCTGCCAATCCCACCACACACACAGCATCACCTTGTTGCGAGTTAACCCGGGTTTCGCCACAGTCTGTGAAGGCTGACCGGCCTTTGACCACGACCTTTTTCGCACGTTCTTGTCATACGTGATCCACTTTTCATCACCAGTTATCAGCTTCTTCAAAAATGGTTCGGTTTCATTACGTCGTAATAAAGAATCACAAATGAGTACACGGTTCATTAGGTTTCTTTCAGTGAGCTCGTGAGGTACCCAAATGTCGAGCTTTTTTGTGTACCCAGTTTTTTTTCAAATGCGCCAAAACTGTTTTTTGGTCAATTTCCAGTTCTTCAGCTACGTCGTAACTACTGATATGCCGATCTTGCTCCACTTTTTAAAAATGGCATCCATTTTATCCGTAATAGGGCGACCAGAGCGACGTGCATCTTTGACATCAAAATTTCCAGATTGAAAACGCTTAAACCAAATTTGTGCTACTCTCACAGACACTACACTAGGACCATAAACATCGCAAATTTTTTTCGCGGCTTGCGTTGCATTTTTACCGTAATTTTTGTAGTAAAATTTTAAAATGTATCGAATTTCTTCATTAGATTCACTCATCTTGACGGTACGAAAAACAAATGAAAATCACACATTTTCCTAATTTGAATTTGGAATTATGTTCTTTAAAATTTAAACTTTCAATGATACCAAAACCAGCCAGATACAAATAGTATAGCCAAAGAGATTTTATTACAAGTTCATACATACTATAATGCGAAAAGACTTTTTCCCCAACCTAATATGTATGTATTTAGAAATATATAAGTATGTTTATCAGTTGTCTAGTACTCATAACACAAAATATTTACGTGACCCTAAAGTTGACTGACGTTCCTTAGGTAACTTAATCTGCCTAGTCTTTACCCAACTATGTTGGGGTCGGCTTCCAGTCAGTCTAACTGGATGCAGCTGAATACCAGTATTTTACATGGAGCGACTGCCTATTCAGATAGGCAGTAGGTTGTGGAGGTCAGCCTCCACAACCCAGTTACTGGGTAACGACTGTCAAAATCCACGAATGACAGCCGAGACCACCGGCTTAACGTGTTTTCTGAGGCACGGTGTAGTCTCGGTATGTAAAGATGGTCACCCATCCACGGACCAACCTCGGCAAGTGTTGCTTAACCTGAAGGATTGACCCGTGTGGCTGTTATTACTCAGCCACGAGCTGCCCGACCATCTGCATTGTACATAGAAAACCATAAACAAATAAACGGTCTCTTCTATAGAACACCGGAAGTATTTAGTCTACGTACAAACCATAGATCACATTCCTCTAAGTAGAGTAAGAATTTAATTAATAGACAAGCACTACAGCGTAGAGCTTAAATACATAGTCTAGCTAGAAGCGAGACCACGACCACAGAGTCCTGCAAACACTCCACTTACGAATAATATAATACGAAAAACTATTGCACTACTGAAGGATTGAGAACTCTCTCTCAGCATAATTAAAGTCAAAAATTCAATAACAGTGAATAAATCAGAGTCTTTAATTTGTACCAAAGAACATTCCACAGTTTCAGAGGAACAATTTTTCAGCTTTGAAGCGGTTACTCGTGATGCCCCTGAGATTCTTTCAACTTGATTGCACTTAGCATAGCACTGCTACGGTTTATCGCAGACTGTATAATGGA
Organism: Dicycla oo; assembly: GCA_948252095.1. Classification (NCBI taxonomy): domain Eukaryota; kingdom Metazoa; phylum Arthropoda; class Insecta; order Lepidoptera; family Noctuidae; genus Dicycla; species Dicycla oo. Next base: position 20,415,837 of record OX411728.1, read on the forward strand.
ACGCTTGAATCGAGAGATTTTTAGAATTCCTAGCGTGTGCACTTTCAAATGAAAACTACTAATTTGCAGTAGGTACAAAGTTTTTTCGCATCGTCGTTTTCAAACCAAAATCTGCTAAGTGCACTTTTTAACCTTTGTGTATAGGTCACTGCCCCCTCTACCGTATAAAAAAAAACTGCTAAGTGCCTAAGATCAATGATAATATTTAAGGCTTTCAGTTAAAAAAATATAGATATTACTCCTTGACTGTCGGGCGCACACCAAGTGTGCATAAGAATTTTTTTTTTTAAATCTTTGCATAATAGTTATATAAACGTATATCTTAAACATATAAACGTAAATAAAAATCATCCTAGGGTTTGGCTGACATTCGACATGACCTTGACTTAATGTATGGGGATTTTCAGACGCTTGAGGGGTTAAAATATCCTACTTCCTATTAATATTATAAATGCGAAAATTTGTGAGGATCGATGCATGTTTGTTACTCTTTCACGCAAAAACTACTGAACAGATTTTGATGAAATTTGGCATGCAGATAGTTTATAACCTGGATTAACACATAAGATACTTTTTATCCCCATATTCCTACGAGTTCGAGACTTAGGCGGATAACTTTTTTTTTTCAATATTTCAAAAGTATAATTTTTGCACTTAGCAGATTTTAGTTTGACAACGACAACATGTTGCAAGCGCTATTACTGAGCATGAGGTCTTGTATTCGATTCGGTCGGGCTGTGTTATTGGATTTTTGCATCAGGAATTTCTCAGTAGCAGCTCAGTCTCGATTTGTGCCCGGTTGATGGCAATAGGCTTTCCCCCTGTTACATGGGACTTAAACATAACTGGCGATCTGTGGGTGTCTAAAGATGGTTACCCATCCACAGACCAACCCCGGCAAGTGTAGCTTAACCTGATGGATCTTCCCATGAGGCTGCTGCGTACCCACTAATTATAATGCCAACAGGGCTTCTTCAAAACAGTAGGTATATCATAGTGTTGCCTACTTCGTAACATAAGTTTCTACTTGTTAATCATGACTAGGAAAATCCAGTACTACCAAATATAGGAGGTATAGATCTGTATCTATTCAAAAACTCAAATCAATATTCTACGCAAATTCATTATCTGCCGATCTATCTCGGGATCTATCCATTGATTGTTCCGAAGACATTAAGAATTCAGGAAGTGTCATCGCCAGGATATGTCCCGGAATGGGTTTATTTTAAGCTGTTATACTGCTGATCGGCACGTCGTCGTTAAAGAACAATGCCCACCTTCCATACATTTAAAAACCTGATGATGAAAGTATATGTATAGTTATAAGATATAGTAGAAATACTTCCCGTAAGTTTAGAAAGTAATGTCTAATAGTCATTTCGGCAATTTAAACGCCACGAAGTTCAAAAAATATGAATGTTTCTTTTTAGGTTAGGATTTGCCGTCACCAGTATAGTTGCAAAACTTCCGAAAAATTCTGAATAATTCCGGAATACTTCTGGGAAAGTTTCTTTAAATCAGAATTATTCAAAATGAATTTAATTAAGATTTTTATTTTTTTTGCTGAAAAATCATTTTTGCATCGAGCGTCGATCGCCGCCGCCGCTGCCCCTCTGTGCGCCGGCCGCGCACGCCCGACTGGCGACTGCCACGAGTCGTGCGTGCAGGCGATGGCGGTGTGGGGTGCGGTAAGAGGGGAGATGCTCCCCGGAGAAGTTTTCCCCCCCGCGAGAAACATTCGTACCCCGCAATCGAATGTTTCCGCCGAATATTTCGCCCGAATAATTCAATGGGAATAAACGTTGAAATATTCCCAAAGTTTCGGAATATTTCGGAATACTTCCGAAATATTCGACGGGAATGATTCGGAATTTTTCCCGCCAGCATCTATAGTCACCAGAATTAATGAAACAAACGTGCATGAAATAATTAATAACGCTCGTAGTTTACTCTAAAATAGGAATATTTAGCTAACTATGGTCTAAAACATCTTTTTTACTCAGTTAATTCCTTGAAACTAACTGCCCCTGGCTAAGTCAATGCTAAGACTCCATGATTGTCACTATAAAATGAGTGTCGAGTTGAAAACTGCATTCTCCAGTACTTACTTACAAATTATTTATTTTCTAAGACTAACATTTGGTTACCTACCTACCTGCTGGCTAACACCACATAATATGTACAATTTGTGGTTAAATAAGTACATTGTTATCACACTAATAATTGCTTTTAATTTAATTAAGTATATACCTAGGTATATACTAACTAGATTAATTTATTTATCTTCTCAGTATAATATAACATTACAGTATATTATATAACTTCCCAGTGGCGTTCTAATGGATAATAACACAGCAGTATAAAATAGTAGCAGGTACCTTCTCATAAGTACTTACTAACGTATATTTTATTTTTAGTACCTATAAAAACGACACCTTATCTAGTCAGATAGTTTCTATATATACCTAGCTCTAAAATGCCTAACTTAATTCATGTTTTCAAAAATGATCACTTATTTACCAACCTACATACCTGTTGAATGAAACGGGGAAAATAAATAAAACACTATGTTACAGTGGAATAGTTTATTGATATTCATCATTTTCATCCAAATCTCTTACAACTACGTCATCCAGAAATTCTGCTGGAGCAGATATATTGTTTTCGTACCTAGCCCATCCAAGGTACCACACTACCGTCATCACGTGAGCGCAACATCCGATAGTTCGTCGACCTACCAAACAATTGCAACAATATTCAACTATCCCGTTTCTGCCAGGCACATTATTTTCTACTAAAATATAAACATAATATTGTTTTCTTGAAATGTGCCTGGACTTGATTTTTCCTCTTATTAGAGTTTTATCACCACTTCCTCTAAGATTATATTGAGAAAAGTCTTGTGTATCCCTACATACTTCTATTCGATATGATCCGTGAAATCTTATATGTTCTCCATAATATGACCTTGCTTGTCTTATTTGGTAAGTACCTAGAGCAAATAATATTAATTCACTATAACTTAATCTAGGAAACAAAAATAAATTATCTCGGTCAGCAGTAATACTCTGAAAAGCAGTTGATCTTCTATTCATGTTTAGTTGTTCAACTAATCTGGCTAAATTATTTTCAAAATTAATTCTCTCTCTAATAATTGTCACTATTTCATTAGCATCATTTCTATCCTGAAAACGAACACCAAATCTGTTTAGTAAACTGGCAGCTATTTGAAAATTCTGCATCATGTTCGGGACTGATTTATTAAAATAGTCTTGCCTCAGGAGCTTAAAGTCCCTTTTAAAGTGTCCATTTACTGCCTCAACTACCCAACGACATATTGTTACACAGCGGCTCCGGTTGGCCTGCTGTGTTGTTAGCTGGTGTTCGCCTTCTAATAGAGATTCAGGCATGTATGGCCGGTAATTGCAACCTTCCAGCATTCTTATGGAATCACGGAATCCCCTATCCAATATGAACACATCGTTTTCTTGAAAATATAATCTAAGAGGAGCGTTTTCATAATCAAAGAGGGAAATCATTATATCGGCATCGGATGTGGTAGCCTTGTATGGACCGAAACAATCGAGGATGTAACCATCACATGCCACAAATAAAAATGGCTTTAATAGATTTTTATACTTATGTAATGAATATGTATCCTTTTGGAAGGAGTAATTGGAACTTTTATTTATATTTATGTATGTACCGTCACAAATAATAATAGCATTTGTGAAGTTTTCATTGTATATACCATTTGGTATTGTCAGATTATGATCCATTAGACTTTCTCTCGATATGTGAGTAATACCCAGGTGCATAGGTACAAAATCTTGAACCAGGATTTCCCTGCTTTTGTTCATTAGCCTTTCTAATGTACTACGTGGTACATCCAATAATGTAGCCAAGCGAACATCTGATTCACCGGTCCTCATTTTGATTAATAATGCAGCTAATCCCAAAAGGCCATTGTGCATTCCTTGTATGCGAGGAACTTCATTAATCAGAGTGAAAAAATCTTGTTTAGACCTTCCAGTCCAAAAGAAAAATATGTTATCTTCAATTTCTTGGATAGCTTCTGCATTTGTAAGGCTTGAAAGCATTGACAAATGAAAAAATATGTTCCACTTGTTGTAAAGTAAATGTTCTAATGCTATTACTCGAATCATAGAGATTGCTCCACTGGTTACTCAGTCTATGTTCTGTACAAACACGGCTGTGCACAGGGATATAATATTTATATGTACTGAATATTGTAGCCCTAAATGAATCTGACAAATTGTGCAGATTAATATTAGTACATTGAGGAAAAAGGCAGTGAGAAGCAGTATTTGCTGCCCGTCTATAATTTTCCATTGTCATTTCACTTGATGCAACAGTAGGCACTTCAAGACTTTCATGAACTTGTTCAGCAGTGTATGGCTCAGAGTCACCTGTTTCAATTTCAACTTCTTCAGTAGTAGAAACTCCACGGGCATCATCAGCATGCTCAATACGTGTGGCAGCACGCTTGCAGCTCATCCAGCATGCATGGCATATTTTATCAGATGATGATATCTATGAAAGAAAACATTGAATTAATATTTATTTATTTATTTATTTATTAAAACTTTATGCACAAGTAAAAACAAATACCGTACAAAGGCGGACTTAATGCCTGAGGCATTTTCTACCAGTCATAATAACCCAGTAATATCAGGTATCATTGGTATTATTTTTAAAGGATAAAAAGACATATCACTACATTCAAGGTCAAAAAAACAATAATATTATGTACCTATTATTTTCATGTTAAAAGTATTATAATTATGTACCTACATAATAATTTTTTTATGGTGAAAAGTGTTAAAGCATAGTAGATCCATCACTATCAGGTATAATTATTGATATCCAGAAGAAATATGATAATAAACAATATAGAAACATAACTACCTGACGTGGTGCAATTCTTGTTTGTATAACAGCATTAATCTGTCTTTGCTCTTCTGAAGGATTGTCAATAACAATAGCATGGCTCTGACGATTAAGTGTAGACCGTCCACAAATACTGCACACTTATCTACGTCCTGGTTGAGATGACCCGGAAGCTTGAGCACCATCTGTTAATTGCTGGTTTACTGTTCTCATGAGGAGTTCATTACAAGGTTCACAAATGTAATCTTCCTCAGTAATCTGAAACAGGAAACTCAATATAAACTTCTTTTGATTACAAAATATTCAATAGCTCATTACCAGGAGGTTATGTTGAAGAAATAGTTCCACATAACAATAAACAACAGGTTCAAAACTAAGATTATTGTAAATAATCATTGTATAAACACATTTTTCAAACAGTTGTATGTGTTATGTTACACATTGTTTAAGATCTTTGTGTAATTCTTATACATAATATGATTTTTAGATTAAAAATAGGTAATGAGCATAAAATACTTACGATTACTGGTGATATCCACTCGCTAAGTAATGAAATAACTCTTGTATTCAGCTCATGAACGAGATAACGTCGAAACGTATTTATGCAGACATTGCAGTTTATGCAAAGTATACGTCGACTTGTTGCTGATGGCGGCATTGTCAACAGAACGGATTTACAACGGTATCAGGTATGGTAAGCAAAGGTCGTCAGATGAGGAAGATATCGGGGTCCAGGGGCGGTAAATAGGGTCGTAATAAGAAGAAACACATACAAAATGGCACAGTACACAACGAGACGCAAGCGCAACAACAAAGGACTGCGCCGATGCAAAATATGCAAATCACAGAACTGTCAAATGTCAAAAAAATCCATTTCACTTGCGCACACTCAATGAAACACTGAATGATTAATTTAATTCAATTATTGTGCTATTTTTTAATTATTTACTTTATCCCATTACTAATAAAAAAATAGTTACTGGTCGAATTAAACGTAAAATAATTATAAAACTAAGGAACAAAGTTAAATATGGTCAACCAGCAATTTGTAAAATGGAACGTTTTAAAGAATTGATGGTTTGGATGCGTTCAAAATATGATAATACGTTTAGAATTAGCTTAAATAAATGTAAAAATATCTTTTTTTCCTGCGTTTCTTTTAACATTGTGATAAGCGTAATTAATATACAATTCAATAAGCTATATTTTAAGATTTATTTCATTTCTATACACAGTCAGGTCAAATATGAACATTCTTCTTTGCGTTTTTAACTTAAATACTTAGGTACAGACATTGATGTCATGTGAGGATGACGACTTTACATATAATGGCACCGATTTCCTTGTTCACAATCCAAACTAAACTAAATATAAGTTCAGTGCATCTTTTTCTTTCTATTTCATTAAGAAAAGGACAGAAGATAAATATTAGCATAGTCCTGAATAGTCAGCGCCTGACGTAAATTGACGTATTTTTAGTAGACAATTTTTTAATCACTCTAAACTTCTAATAGGGAGTATTTTAATTTGACAGGACTAAACTAATATTTATCGTCTGTCCTTTTCTTAATGATATAGAAAGAAAAAGATGCACTGAACTTAAATTTAGTTTAGTTTGTGAAAAAGGAAATCGGTGCCATTATAATAGGTTGGGGAAAAAGTTTCTTCGCATTTTTTAAGAAAATTCAAAACATTTTTTAATATAGTTTATTTACATTTAACTAAAGTATGTAGGTACCATTTTGTTCGATAACTTTTTGCCATCTCATGTTCTCACGCCTCTTACTGCCACACTCAGAGACGTTCGTTAAGAGGATGTGCTAAGGTAGTCCACGAAATCTTGCGTTTATTGTAATTTGCAGGTCAGTGTCAGGTCGTGGTCTTAATCAAATCAGGCCCATCCGGAGCAATCTAACTTAGAGAAGTGTATTGATGATTCTTATGGTTATAATTATGTAAATACATATTTCTTATTGTCGCGAATCATATTTTGATCAAGATACAACCTTCTGAACTGCGGGTTATACCGCAATCACCTTAACCGTACGCGACCTCTGCTTTGGGCCGAGAGTTCAAAATCCAACAGTGTGTATTTTCGACGCGCTGGGATGCACTCTGTTGGGTTCTCAATGCTCGGCTCAACGCCGAGAGTTGAATATCCAGTGCGCACTGCACGATGAAATCGCACCTCGATATGTTTACGTCCGTGCGAACGTGGGCTTAGCGTCAGCCTATTTGAATTTACTCTCTAAATATCCAGTGCGCACTGCACGATGAAATCGCACCTCGATATGTTTACGTCCGTGCGAACGTGGGCTTAGCGTCAGCCTATTTGAATTTACTCTCTAAATATCCAGTGCGCACTGCACGATGAAATCGCACCTCGATATGTTTACGTCCGTGCGAACGTGGGCTTAGCGTCAGCCTATTTGAATTTACTCTCTAAATATCCAGTGCGCACTGCATGATGAAATCGCACCTCGATATGTTTACGTCCGTGCGAACGTGGGCTTAGCGTCAGCCTATTTGAATTTACTCTCTAAATCATCATCTTCATCTGCCTAACCTTTTCGCAACTACATTGGGGTCAGCTTCCAGTCTAACCGGATGCAGCTATTTATTCTCTAAACTACCTATGAATATTATTTTCAAGATGACTAAACAACAAAATCTCATAACAACGAAATGTTTGGGGCCCGCCTGTTTCCAAGGGCTTACACTGGAACTTTGCCAGATCGTTAGCGACATATTTACCTACAAATATTATGGACTAGTGATTACCCGCTGCAATTATTGGTTACAGTGTGTTTGTTTTTGTCAGTGCTAAACTCCGAAACAACTGCACAGAATTTAGAATTTGTTGAAATTTTCGTCACTAACTACTGCACACTGAAAAGCCACTTTAAAATAATCAATACACATAATTAACTTTTCCGTCCCAGCCAGCCCGCCATGCTAGGAAGATAGGATGGCGCGGGGGTGTCGACACTAGGTTGCACTTTCAAGGCATTAAGGTTATTCCTTCTGGGCTCTTACCATCGTCGCGTGCCAAGCCGTTAGGTTCTAAAATACCTGGCATCCCGGCGATGACAATAACCCGACAGATGATGTCATTAATGCTGGCGTGCCATCCGTCAACTTTAATTAACCAGCATAATAATATCTTAGCATAATTATTATGGCAACAAAATTTAAATGTTCTTAATCTGTGATATGTTTACGTACCTACTTACAGCATTCAATAAGAAGTAAAATAATGTTTGATTATTTTTGAGTGATGACTCAGAGTGCGGCAGTAAATATGTCTAAAATCAAATCTCTGGCTGCTATTGTCACAAAATGCCACACTTAATTTGATTAATTTCAACGTTTTATTTTGAATTATAACATCGAATTGCATTCTTATCAAAAGTAGTCATATCAAACCGATTACAACATCGATTTTAATTACTTATTCTGACTTCTGCGTTGTATAGGTATAAGTGTGATATGCATTATTTGACAGCTGATTACAATTATCAGCTCCTTATCATTCTGTGGATTTAAATATTTTTTGCCTAATCTACATTGCAGATTATACACATACCTACCCGTTCACACCTCCTTTTGTTTGTATTTAGGCTGAGGTCAAACGAACGTAATTTTTAGAGTTGTGAGTCACGTAAAATGAGTCGCGGGATTTAAGCTGCATTCGGTTTCATACTAAAGTCCTGTTTGTGCTACACGGGGACGCAAAATGAGTTCATCTCATTTTATTTTATTTTTTCAATACCTCCTATAAAATCCCGGAATGATAAACATGACAATGAAATCGCGGTATTTAAGAAATTGCGAATTATTTATTATTTACTATAAATATTTAATTTGCTACTAATGTATTCAAAATGAAATACCTAAATAATTCGCAACTTCTTATTTCCCGGGATTTAAAAATTTCGAATTATTTATTATTTTATTATAAATATTTATTTTTTTACGAATATATTCAAAGTACAATAAATAATTCACAATTTCTAAAATCCCGAGATTTAATCGTCATGTTTATCATTCCGGGATTTTATAGGTGGTATTATCCACTGTTGTTACTTGTTTCCTCGAAGTTTAGGTATTTATGCTCTACCTATTCCGATCTCTGATAATAACTTCCAAAGCTAGATAGAACACGTTGGAGTCAGCAGTCTCAATAACAATTTATACTGCCCAATTAAGCTACTTACTAAGAAAGAATATCAAAGAGCAATGTTTAGACCTCCTTGAACATAGAACGGTTACCACACTTTCGAGGGCACCTGTAACTGCTATGTCCATGCTAATATCATTAATTTTCATTTCCGGATCACACGTAGACCATGCCACTAAACAATGAAATTAATTCAATACGGATAAGATATCAAATCTTTATCAAACAAATTGTTAGTTAAGTATAGAAATCAATCTACTAATTCTAACAATATCTGACGTCTATGACATTATCGGAATAGCAAGCCTTCCGCCTGATACACTGATGATGATGAAATGTTTGTTGGCCTGTAATATAGCAAGACTTTATAAGGCACCTTCTAAAAATAAGCGATCGGGAGCCCGTAACAGCCACACACGGTACGGGTTTCGTTCAGATCTGACGGATCTGAAGGAAGAGGTGACCATTAATGTAGCCTTTAGTCTTAGAAGCTCATGCAGTGACCCGCGTGCTCTGTGGGCCTGAATGTGACAGGCCCGAAACACAGGGCCATCTTGTTTCTGGCATTATAAATCTGCCAAACTTAATTCTCGAAAAATATCATATTTGAAGGTTATCCTACTGGTTGTAACTTTACTCCACGCTTATTCATAAAAGGACTGAGTGTACGACCCGAGTGAAAAAGCGTCCAGCGGGGCGTTCAGCGTTGCGTGCAAGCGGCGAAGAGCGTTCACCGTTTGCCACTCGGACGGCACTCGGGACACTAGCGAGTGTTTCGAACGTCGCACGCTCCGCCCCGCAGGACGCTCGAGTCGAGCGTGCACTCAGGCCGTACACTAATGTTTACAGCAAGCTTAAAGTAACAAGCATTTGAAGATTAAAAAACGGCTGTTTCATAATACATCAAGTAAAAAAGACCTTTAGGACAGCTAAGGCACTATCGTAAGGGATAGATGTAGAATCTTTTTGATGATTCTACGTTCATAAGTATCTTATAGAAATAGTTTATTGTCCAGGTAATACAGTAAGCAGGTTTAAAGGTTAAGAATTAATTCTTCCGAGTCATCATAACCAGAGTTTTGCAACATTATCTTTATAATTTTTTTACAAGTGTCATTCACTAGTATTTTTAATTTCACCGAGTTTGCAGACTTTATTGTACGTATTAATGAGAGAGTAAGCTGGGGAGCGTCTAGCTAGCAATTAGGTGTTGTCAGGTGTTGCGATTTTATAGTTTCATTTGCTTATGATTGATGCGGTCTGCTTTTAATAGTTTTACGAGTTTTGATCCAAGCAGAAGGAATGAAAAGCTGGCGGACTCTGAGAACTCTCGTTTCAAGATAGATTTATTTTGTTGCCCCATAAGTCATTTCCCCTTCTCAATCAGCTGTTTCTGCAAAGATAAGCAACTAGCAAGCAAATTTATTTCAATGACTAAAGAATCTACCTGATAGTGTTGAAAAATACTTAAAGGCTAACGAACAAGATGTTCGATATCTTTAGTATTTCCCCAATCTACGATGGTTATCGTTCACAGTATGATTACAACTGCCGAAAAATTAAGTATTTAAGCTGATACAATACAATTTATTGTTCTACTTATCTTAGAAGGTTAATTAAGAAATTAAAGCTCCAATAAATATTGATATACCTAATAATACCGAATGCGTAGACGCGTGCTGCTGAAATTATTGATTACGTGAAATTCGTCGTAGAAATTAATATTTTTACAATTAATATTATAAAATATTTCTTTTTCCTGATCAGTAAGGGCCGGTTTTTTGATCCGTAGTTAACTGAACCAATGGTTAAACATGGTAACTAATGGTTGAATTTTGGCTAAATGTGAAAGGCTAAACATGAATGTATTCTTATATATATTAGCTCATTCATATTAAAAAATAATTAGCAATGGCATAACTCATTCATGTTTAGCCTTTCACATTTAAATTCAATTATTAGTTCCATTGGTTGGGTTAACTACGGATCAAAAAACCGGCCCTTAGTCAACTATTACGAATTAGAATTTCAGGGAGCTATTCAGACGGTCATCTTCTTATCATTTCTTTTTATGGACTAGTTTTTGGGTTTCAAGATTCTTTATTTATTCTAAAAGAACACATTGTTCACTTATTAAGCGAATAAATACTTAATACATAACTAAGTGTAGTCCAGTGCCTAACTGCTTTTTTTTTACTTTTTTTTCAATGTAGGTAGTTGCAAGACTAGATTACGTTAGTCAGCGTTGTTAGTGACGTACTTTTTGAATTTAGCTTTGAATATGTTAAAAATATATTTTTCTGCCATATTGCGTCCGCGGGGGCGTGTCTGTATTTGGTTGGGGTTTCTTTGGCTATATTTGAATGTTTTTACGTTAAATAATAATTGTGTGTGTATGGTTTTGTTAAGAATTTTCATAATGAGAATGCAGGAATTGAATTTTTGCCCGCGGCATCGCCCGCATGGATGTCGGTTTACCGGGATAAAAAGAGGTTATAAACTATCTCTGTGCCGAATTTCATCAAAATCCGTTCAGTTGTTTTTGTGTGATTGAGTATAAACAACCAAACATAAAAAGTTAAATAAAATAAAAAAGTTTCAATTAAACTATAAGTTTTTTTTAACATATGTACCTATAATACAACCGTTATCAAAACTCCACAGTAAGTACTCTCTACATCACCGATGACCGCTCTTGATTCTCACAAAATTACGCTCGGCCATGAGACGAGACATTGCACAAAAAAGCCGTCTGACGTTCATTGAACTGCGGAATAAAAGTTTAGTTGATTGTATAGGATGCCTTCACGCAACCTACCTGAGATTCTCAGAAACTTGTTAACTCAGTGCGAGATAAAAAATTGGACCACAGCCTACAGAAGGATCATTATCAGTATAACAAGGCAAACATTGACGCACAACAAAAAAAAAACCGGTCAAGTGCGTGTCGGCCCACACACAATGAAGGGTTCCGTAGTTGGTTGAATTAAAAAAAATAAGAGAAGAGAAAGAAGTATTATCCCAAGAACAAACTTAAAATTGTAGTTGAAAAACATGTTCTCCCATACATTCCAACTGCAAATGTAAGTTTGTACGCACAATATTAAGAGATTTACCATGTTATTTCAAGACTTCTTATAATTCTGTTCTTAGATTTTCCTGTAATCTATAAGTATAGAACTATTTTCTTAAATAACTTTATTTTAAAATTATTAACAAAATCTATTTGAGACCCTCACAGTAAGCCCTTTCATTTGATATGTCACACGGTACAGTTTACAAAACTTTTTATTTTTTATTATCTTATTGCCCCCCCAGAAGTGACCCCATATTCAAAATTAATTTATTAACGTTACAGATACGGATCTGAATTTCTGTGACCCAAATACGGATTTGTGACACAGAAATTCTTATCAACTTAATCGGTTCATTAGATTCGGAACAAATTGGCTGTGACTTTGTGACAGACAGACAGACCGACACACGAGTGATCCTACAAGGTTTCGGTTTTTTTCCTTTTGTGGTCCGGAACCCTAATAGCACATGCAACCTGTGATTGATGTTTTGAGTTTATTACGGTCAACTGCAAGACGGTACCTAGTAAGATTACAACTAAGAAAAACCGGTGGACGTCATAATATTGCAACAGCTGTCATGAAAATCTGTCATTTTCATCAGTAAAAACGCTGTGTATTTGGACCACAATTTGGACAATCATTATTGTGTTCACCGTTTTCTTAGGAAGCCAAATAGCTTTACTGCTACAAAATTAATTGGAGCTATCAAAGTTAAATTGTTAACATGGAATGGACGTGTGGTAGACGCGTCCATTCTATGACGTACGATTATACGGTGTGTTTTATCGTGCATTCTTCGTAATAAATCATCTGTCTCCGTCTTTACCTACTCAACGAAAAAATCTAAATCAAAAGTCATTTATTCAAACTAGGCTGAGAATCAGCACTTTTTGAACGTCAAAATTACATAAGACAGTCCCCCAAAACGCCCGCCCTTCACCACTTCCTAGTGCTATAGCTGGGGAGAAGAAGTAAACCAATCTGTAACCATTGAGAGTGCACTGTTTACGTCGTCAAAATCTTGTCTATTCCTATCTACTTTAAAGATAAGAGAAGTGTCATCTGCAAACAGTACAACGTCACAGATACCCTTTAAATAGAATGGTAAGTCATTGATATACACTAAGAACAAGAATGGACCCAGTATTGAACCTTGAGGTACACCTAACTGAACTGGTAGCCCGGAAGATTTCACACCATTTACATTGAAACCTATTATGTAAATATGAATTTATTACTTTAAGAGCTTCTTTTTGTACACCGTAATGATGTAGTTTACGCAAAAGCGTGTCATGGTGCACGCAATCAAAGGCTTTGGAAAGGTCACAGAAAATTCCAATAGCATTTTGCGAGTTCTCCAAAATAAATGTATGAATGTGCAAAGGAAATCCATTCAAAATTAACTATTTTTTTATTAAAGTCGACGTCACTGCTCTATTTTTGTTGCGTCTTTTAGATTTTAGATAACGTCACACAAAAAGTCAAGGTTTTTTTTTAAGGTGTATTAGTACTGCAATGTAGCTATTCTATTGAGGAAGAATTAATTATGTTGTTAAATATATTCGAGACAATTTACTACAACAGTAATAAATTGTCTCGAATATATTTATCTACATATCTAACAAAAATGCACTCTGCAAGAAACATCTTGGTGAGTGCATTTTTGTCGGCTAGGTAGAGAGAAATTAATAACCTTTGGCGTAGGTAAAAGGTAAACCACGTGGGTAAAGCCACGTGGAATTACACAATCGATTGTTAATATTGTTGCAAATTCTTATCTATCCTGTTATTTATTCTAGTGAAAATCAATTCTATCCTGTTATTTATTCTAGTGAAAATCAATAAATACTAGGTGGTACCGAAAGTGGTTTGAACCGAATACGAACTTCGGCCGAACATTCGGCGAAAATAAAACGTTCGGCCGCACTTCGGTTATTTTCACTGCGCTTTCTCGAGAGTGACACGTCGAATCTTATTTACGCGCACGTATATTTTTATCACCTATGGTAGCTCTAATAAAAACGGAACAGATTCCTGCCAAATAATGCACAAACCTTAGTGTTTTTGCACCTTAACCAGCGGGGCAAAATGTGTTTGCCAAAATGCCATTGTTACTATTTTTAACATAACTGAGTTAACATGAATACATTCATGTTAAAATAAAACCGGTCAAGAGCGAGTCGGACTTGCGCACCGAGGGTTCCGTACCATCCTACTTCCTACTTATCCTACTTCCTGTCCTAGTATCCTACTAATACTATAAATGCGAAAGTTTGTGAGGATGGATGGATGTTTGTTACTCTTTCACGCAAAAACGACTTAACGGATATTCATGAAATTTGGCGCACAGATAGTTTATAACCCGGATTAACACATAAGATACTTTTTATCCCGATATTCTTACGCGTTCGAGACTTACGCGAGTAAAACCGCGGGGCGCTGCTAGTAATATATAAAAAAGTGTACTATTTACAGACATCGCTTTATTTTTCCTGTAATCTTTACATAAACTTTTATCACAAAGAATAATTTCAGATTTTTCTCTATGTAAACTTCGGAGATAAGGGGGGGACGGTATTTTTATTTACATTTTTCATCAAGTCGAAATCTATGCGACATAAAAAATGTTTGAGAATGTGCAAACAGCGCTCTTTCATATGATACCCCACATGCCACATGGTCATGGACTCCTTTTCAGTCCCTGTTGCAAAATATATATAAATATATATTTATTTCTTTCTTATTTTCAAAATAGTTGGGCAAATGTCATCTAAAACTATTCCAAAATTCAAGTTGATAGCATAAGTAGTTCTCGAGATATCCAGCTGTGACAGACAGACAGACTGAGTCGCACCATAAGGGTTCCTTTTTACCATTTTGGTACGGAACTCTAAAAAATATGTTTACCCTTTTACATTTAGCCAAAATTCAACCACTAGTTACTATGTGTAACCATTGGTTGAGTTAACTACGGACCAAAAACCGGCCCTAATATCACTGTGATGCAAAATCAGTGCTACAAAGGACTGCAAACGCTGAGTGCTAAAAAGAACACGTGTTTTACTAATTTGAACTTTATTCGTTTCTAATCGTGTCCAACTGACAGGAACGCATTCTCTCGGCCAGAATACAAGTAGAACTTAAAAGCAGACTATAGTTAGTATGAATAATAGAACTGAGCACAATGAGAGCTATTTGAACAATTTCCTTTGACTGACTCTTAAAATAACAGAGGGTCGAATGTGGGCCGATACACGGCTAGGACAATTGCTTCAATTGCATAACAACAGAGCTCATAATCTTTATTGTATTTTTA
The DNA here is from genome assembly GCA_948252095.1 of Dicycla oo. Taxonomy (NCBI): domain Eukaryota; kingdom Metazoa; phylum Arthropoda; class Insecta; order Lepidoptera; family Noctuidae; genus Dicycla; species Dicycla oo. The sequence continues at coordinate 20,431,321 of OX411728.1, forward strand.
TTTATAGTTATATTTTTTTTCGAAGTTCTTGGGCTATTTCATCATCTTTAATAAGTGCCTGTGAACTTTACTTATTATCAAAATACATAATCTCATTCCCCTGCCCTTATCCCAATTTATTTGGGGTCGGCGCAACACTGTGTATTCATCTTAACGTGTGTATGTGTTTTTGACACACACACATAACTAAACGGTTACTATTATAGTTCGGGCAGTACCTATGTCAATTCATTTCATACAATATTATTAATGTATTATTTAACTAGCAGCGCCCCGCGGTTTCACCCGCGTAAGTCTCGAACCCGTAGGAATATGGGGATAATAAGTATCCTATGTGTTAATCTAGGTTTTAATCATGTTCATAACTTTATTTACTTTTGACTTTATAAACTATCTGTGTGCCAAATTTTATCAAAAGTTCAGTAGTTTTTGCGTGAAAGAGTAACAAACATCTATCCATCCTCACAAACTTTCGCATCTATACAGGGTGATTTTTAAAACATGCGACAAAAAAGGGGGTGTTCTACCCATCAATATGAACAACTTTTACTATGGGACCAACTCGGAATTCGCAAAAAAAAATCGACCTTTTTATACAAAATGGTCCAATCGGGTATGTGCCTGGGAAGGTAATTTTTTCTTTTTTTGCGAATTCTTAGTTGGTCCCATAGTAAAAGTTGTTCATATTGATGGGTAGAACACCCCCTTAAATTTTGTCGCATGTTTTAAAAATCACCCTGTATAAATAAAAATCAATCGCCCGCGCCGAATGTATATTATGTACGCGCATCACTTCAGAACGGTTGCACCTATTTAGCTAATTCTTTTTTGATGTGTCTGGATAAGGCTTGTATGAAAGAAAATGTTTGAAAAGTTGCCGGGAAAATTGGAAAATTCGCGAAAACTGAAAGTGCAATTTCTATGAGAATTTTGTATGAATTATTGAAATTTTGACAGGAGAACGTTTGTTGGGTCAGCTAGTTTATAATATTAGTAAGAAGTAGGATTAGTAGGATGTCTTGTAGGTAAGCTCTGTGAAATGGTTAAAGTGTTAAACAAAAGTTTGGTTTACAAACTTGTGATATTTAGCATGTTTTGTTGCCTGTTCAATTGGCAAAAAAAAATTAGATTATTTATAAAATCTTGTCTAGATGGTGCTTCACTTGGCCCGACAAATATAGGGCTGCGTTCTCTCTTTCCTTCAATCTTAGTTCTGAGCCTATTAAAAATAGTTGTGTAAACAAGCTTCTTCTGGGTAAGCTCACTCCATCGTCGACTTTGTCTCTGTCGCCTCCAAGAGCAAATCCATCTCAAATAAAAAATTTGCCTAGGAAGTGTAAAATGACAGGGTGGAAAAATGAGCTAAATGTAATAGTCAGTGTTGTCCTCATCATTACCTTTGTATGTACTTTCGTAACAAATTTTATGAAAGTATGTAGGTAAGATCAATGTAAATTGGCCTTTATGAACAATAATTTGTATGAAAGTTGTTACACTAGCTAAGTACATCTGATTGAACAGACATAATCTCAATGCAAGGTCACTTGACAAGTGAAACGTTCAGCTCAACGCGAATTCATAAATGGAATGTTTTCATAGGTAACTTTATTGTCTTTTTAATGGCATGCACGTCATACGTTCAGCCTAAATCACCATCATTCTCCTGCCCTCATACCAATTGATTTGGGGACCGCGCAAAACCCTTTTTTCCATACTTCTCTATTAGTTATGGCCTTAAATCTCAAGCACTATTGCTGAGCGTGAGGTCCTGGTTCGATTACCAGATGGGCATTGGGTTTTCCATCAGGAATTTTTTTCAGAAATTTGTGCCCAGTTTATAGCGATAGGCTTGCTCCCTAATACATGGACCTTATATCTGGCCAGTATAACTGGCGAATTTGTGGTGTACGTACTATAAGGTACATCAGGGAATACAATACCTACAACCTGGCAATGCCGTTAGTCTTTTGGGTCCATTACCAGTCGACTGCGATGCGAAGGAATTTTTCGATGCCATATATTATTTTAGTTTGTTAATACTTTTAGTTAGGCCAGGTTATTCTTATTAATATTTTAATTTTAATTTAATCATTTGTTACATAATTTGGTACTTAGTAAAATACAAAGTATTGCTACCTAAAGCGTTATATTATGTTATGTTATGTTTGAAGAAGGAAAATAAAGATTTCATATTTAAAAAAAGAAATTAGAACTGGAATACCTTGGTCGAATAGAAAACCCATCACGATATTTAACTAATATTTACGCTATAGACACTATGTAGTTCATTAGTATATACGTATACCTACCTACAACATAAAAAATAAAATAATAATAATAATAGCGAAGGCTTTTGTAACATTCAATGATAGAGATCGAGAACGTTATGGACACGACAACTTGGTATTTTACTAAACCGCTGGGAATGCCAGCCAATGATTGAGTGATACAGCTGTGTGTCGTTTAGGCGGTTCTTTAAAGTACATAGGTACTTACATAAAAATGTAATAACTATTAAAAATTTTCATACAATAATTTGTTTATGCTCATTAAAATAGCGCCTAATCTTTTTATGTATGTTACATGTCGTAACGCCGCAATATTTTGCTATATAGAACCGACAGGCGCGCAGCCAGTAAAATGTGTCGAAAAACAAAACAATACAAACAAAATAACGTCACGCCTTGCCTCAAAACCCATTCCGCGCGGGCTGGCAACGTCGCATTTCTACAGGGTTTTCGTGATTATTTTAATACATTTAAATCAAATTACCTACAATTTTTAATAGAGTGTATTAAAAAAATGTAAGGTAGGTCTGTCGAATTTCGCCTAGAAGTTAATTACGCCTATGCTAAATAACTCAGGTTAAATACTAGATACAATCAAACTTACTACCTACGCATCAAGGTTCATACATCCCTAAACAGCCCCGAGTCGCGCCCGCAGCGCTCCCCACCCCGCGAGCTAGTAGTCGACTGACGTCCGTAGTGAGTAGTCGCTGTGCCATTTTTAAGAACAGAGAGCGGGAATTTCGAGGTAAGTTTTGATAAAATTTGTAAGTTTAGTAGTAAACTATAAGGCTTATTTGTTAGTATGATTATTCTATCGTTCATAACCAGTTTTTCTGTAGTATTAAGTAGTCGATTTTCCATTATATTTAAAACTTATTATAAGTGTCCTCGACGGTAATTACGCCTAGGCGTTATTACCCATACCAAATGCTACCATAGGCGCTTTTATCCATCACGTGAGCTTGTCATGAAAGGAATTTATTTGCACATTATGAAAATTAATTGATTGATGCGCGAAATGTAATTCATTATAGGTAGGTATGTAAAAAGTTTAAAATATAGTAATAAGTAAGTACCTATGTAATTTTTGTGCAAAAGTAAAGTAAAATAAATAATAAGTTCATTGTTTTAGGTTACAAAATATGTCAACTGCAAAGAAAAAGCGTGCCTCATGGACACAAAGTGATTTAGAAGCTGCTGTTACTGCTGTTCAGACAAACAGTTTATCTAGTTATAAAGCAGCTAGTAGTTATAACATCCCTAGAAGAACATTACGAGATTATTTAAAGAGTGGAATGTCCAAACTAAATTTAGGTAGAAGATCAATATTTACTAGCGAACAGGAACAAGATTTTGTGAAAAGGATAATTAGATTTGCAGATTTGGGGATCCCGTTAACGCCAAAGATGATACGCAAACAAGCATTTGTGTTTTGTGAGGCATATAACATTACTAACAATTTTAACAAGCAATTAGGTATTGCCGGACGAGACTGGCTCAAGCTATTCCTAAAGAGAAATAGCAATGTAGCAAAACGCAAAGCCCAATTTCTAAATCAAGCCAGAGGCCAAAAACTCAACAAAGCAATCGTTTCACATCATTTTAAAGAAGTGGAAAAATTATATGACGAATCAGGAATACGTTACAATCCAGAGAGGCTTCACAATATGGATGAAAAAGGTTGCCGTTTAACGATGCATAAACAACCTACAGTCATCGCTCAGAAAGGATCAAAAAGAGTTCATTTACAAGCATCTGAACATGGCGAAAATGTCACGATCGTGGGTTGTGCTAATGCGTTGGGGAATTCAATACCGCCGATGATTATATTTAAAGGCGTTCGAAGGAAGCCAGAATTCGAATTAAATCTGCCTCCAGGTTCAACTGTAAGAATGGCTCCGAAGGGAAGCATGACTTCAGAGCTTTTTATTGACTTCTTAAGACATTTCGCCAGATACAAGACCTCGGGAAACTGCCTTCTTATATTTGACGGGGCAAAGTGTCATTTAGATTACAGAATTGCTGAAGAAGCGGATATACTTGGTATCACTCTATACTGTCTACCCTCAAATACGACCCATGAATTGCAACCGCTGGATAAAGCCTGCTACAAACCTTTCGAGAGTTACTGGGATCAAGAAGTTCTTCAACATTTTTACAAAACCCATGCACAAAAATTAACTCGCCCAGATTTTAATAAGATTTTATCGAACATTTGGTCAAAATGTATGACACATGAAAACATCACTAGTGGCTTCCGAGCAACAGGGTTATATCCCTTTAATCCAGATGTTTTGCCTGAAAGCGCTTTCGCACCCTCAGTGTTAACGGAACTACAGGCACCTATAAGTGAAGACAGAAGTGAATCTTGCGATATGTTTCCAATGGCAGATAACAATGAAGAGCTCGAAAGTTTGGTGAATGTTCGGCAGGCAACCCCTACTACTGCATACGTAACACAAGACATCTCACTCTCACAATCTCTAATTGAAAGTTTGAACACTGTTGACATTGAATTTTCTGCTCTACAAAACATTCCACCGCGTGCACTGATTGAGTGTCCATCTCCAAATGTCACTCCACCGCGTTCAACAGTTGTTTGGCGCGCTCCAGAACACACTCCACAGCATTCTATTATTATGAGTCCAACTCCACGAGTTACTTCTCCAGACTCACACATCAAACCACATTCTTCAAGTCAAACCTGTTACAGATCGCCGGTTGCTTCTACAAGTGGCTTGCAAAATTTAAAGAGACTTGTATGTTATAGCTCATCTACTGATGCTACCGACTCTGATCATACTTCTGACAACGAAATGATTACCAAATTTATCACAAGACCACTTATTCAACAATGCAAATATGCTTCTGATGGTGAAGATAGTTCCGACAGTGAAATTATGACATGGTTCATCACAAGATCACGTAAAGAGCAATCGTTACGTATTTATTCATCTGACTCGGATTCTGAAGCAAATCTTGAAGACGACGACGTACCGTTGGCTCAGTTATCGCAAAAATCGCAGTTTCAACAATTTATGCCCACACCAAACTATGCAATCACCAAAAAAAGACCCCGTCGAAAGGCTTTGAATTACAAAGGCCAAAGAATAAGTAAAAATCTATTTAATGACCCGAAAGACATAAAAAAGAAAGCGGATAAAAGTGAAGTAGCCAAACTAGCCAAAGGTAAAACTAAACCAAAAGAAATAAAAAAGAAGGCTGACGATAAAGACAAAACAGCTAACAAGAGAAAATTAGGAGAGCACAATGTTATAAAACCAAAGAAGCAAAAAAAAAAGAGATTATAGCACATACTAGTGGGGAAAAAAAAGAACTCGGCAAAAAGAAGGGTAAAGAAAACAAAAGTGGGGAATGGTATTGTTACGCTTGTTATGAGGATCGTATTGCCGACATGAGATCATGTATGAATTGTACAAAATGGTACCACGAGGAGTGTATCGGATTAACAAAAAAAGACAGAGAAGAATTTAGATGTCCTGATGGCTGTGATTAATCACATCTAAATTCTTCTAAATCTACGTAGAGAGAATTAATTCTAGCTACTTAGATTTAGATAGGCGTTACTACCTCAACCGTAGATTTAGATAGGCGTTACTACCTCAACTGGATGTAATAACGCCTACAACAGTTTTTTTTTTAGAATTTATTTTTGTTTGATGATGTTTTATACAGACTATTTTGATTATGTTTAAACTATGTGCCATTGAAAAAAATAATAATTTGTGTTATTATCTTAGTAATTTTAGTTTTTTTTTACCCGATTGTATAACTGTGAAAACATGTTGTAAAACTTAAAAGAACTGATGATTAAGATCTCCTGCATAAACTGATTATGTTCCTAATTAAAGAAAATTGTGATAATGCTTTAATAAAAAGTAATTTTAAGTAAACTGTCGTAGGCGAAATTTAACTTCAGTAGTTTAATTGCGCCAAAACGATTATGTTTAAATTCTGATTTTTTTTCATTATTTTAATAAACAAACCAATAATATTTTGTGTTTTATTTATATAATAATAAACATACACCCCATGGAAACATTCTGTTCGTCATTTTCATTTATTATATTAGAGAAATTTACGTTTTTCTTTAAGTAGGCGTAATTCGACAGACCTACCTTAGTTTGATTTAAATGTACATATTAAAATAATCACGAAAAACCTGTAAAAATGCGACGCTGCCAGCCTGCGCGGAATAAACGCTCTTAAAAGATAAACAGAGTAAAAATAATTAAATCATTCAGTCCGCCATTCACTCATTCATTTTGCTCAGTCCGTGCGGGCTAATGTGCGAGGCTAACCAGCGGGCTTGGAATTAGTAAGTAGGTAGTACTATAGGTATAGATAGGTGCACATACATAGGTAGGTACAAACAGTGCCATAATCCCTTAATAAGCGACTTTATTACTCTAACTATTTACAAATTTATAATAATTCCATCATTTCGCTCACCTAGTAATATAATGGCACATCTGCAAAAATTGCGAAATTGGATTTATACGGTAGGTAGGTATACATGTTCAAAAGTGCATAATCAAAAATGTATTGACGTCTATGCTAGTAACGAAACCCATAACATCTGTAAAAAAAAAAACGTAAAATGAACCCATAAATTAATTTCAAACATTTATAAAATCTGATCCTAGTTTCTAAAATCTTGTTTGTAAAATGTGAGACGCCAATATATTACTAGATGAGCGATTTTTGAATATTAGTTTTATATATTACTAGCTGACCCGACAGACGTTGTCCTGTCCAAATTTGATGCATGAGAAAATTAATTTTCTTCATAATTTTTTTTTCGTGTATTTTCTGATGTTTTAATAGTTATTCTGCTATTTGGGACGGAGATAAATTCAACAAATCAAAAACCATGAAAATCGGTCCAGCCGTTCTTGAGTTATAAGTGTTCGAACAAACCCGACTTTGTTTTATATATTTAGATTTATACATCTAGAACCGTCGGGGGGCTGTTAATCTCAACATGTTCACGAACAATTCCTTCGTGCATGTTGATATCGTGATCTCTATTTCTTGCCGATAACAACCTTTTCAACCATTTCAACAACAACGTATCAAATAGCGAAGCTCATATACTTACGTGGGTACCTACTAGTTACATTATAATTGACTATCTTACGGTTATTGACTTTAAGGTTTCCATTGTGTTATAGTTTTTAGTTATCATTAAAGTGGATTCCGAGGAGTGCACCCAAGCCCAGTTGAGGAAGTCCCTCAACTGGGCTTGGGTGCTCTCCTCGGAATCCACTTTTGACCATTAACGTCAACTACACAATGTCGAACTTGTGGCAACACCTACAACGCCACATGCGTACTACGCATTAAAGACCTGCGGTCATGATAATCCTGCATCGCGCAAGTAAGGTTATCCGCGCGAATAGCATATAATACAACATTCCCATATCAACCGTAGGCCAGTAGCTCACCAGATACAACACTAGTCGGAGGATACTTCCTATTCTATGGAGGATGAAGTTACTATGAGACGAACAAGCCTCTAAAAAGTGACTTAGCCCGTATCTATACTCAATCTCAATTAGAGTCAAATTGAGATTGAGTATAGATACGGGATCGAACCCAATGTTTCGATTATTATACAATCTACCAGTTTTGTATCGAGATTCATCTACAGCATCGTTAAAGACTGGCACCTTACGAGTCTTAGCCCGTATCTATACTCAATCTCAATTAGAGTCAATACTCAAATTGAGATTGAGTATAGATACTGGATCGAAACCAATGTTTCGATTATTATACAATCTACCAGTTTTGTATCGAGATTCATCTTACAGCATCGTTAAAGACTGGCGCCTTACGAGTCCGGGTCAAAATAATAAATAAGAGCAGAATCTGCTTCCAAAAACAGGTCTAAAAAATTTTCATCTTTTGTTTTTCAGAAAGTCCTACTAACAGCAGTGCTGACTGTGGCGGCGTTGTCTTCGGGCAGCGTGGTAAAAGCGCCTGGAGAGACCTTCGAACTCCTCATCTTGCACAACAATGACATGCACGCGAGGTTCGAGCAGACCTCCCAGCTGAGTGGAACCTGCACAACTGCTGATCGAGAGGCTGGCAAATGCTACGGTGGTTTCCCGAGAGTAGCTCATGTGTAAGTTTGCAAATATACATAATTATACAATATACCCTATCGAAATCATTTTCAGGGCAGTTTAAGTTCAGAATAAGCCAAGGTGACTGTCAATAGTAGCAATTGACATACAAGATCGTTTAACACTTGATGTCTAGTATTGACCTGCTATGAGTGTCATTCTGATTGAGTGAATGCGTCGCTTTGTTTTAGCGTTAATTTTGAAGTCTTGGGAAGCTGGCTACTCCTACTACCAAGTAACTGAACAAGTGTGATTCTGAAAATAATAATCGAATTGTTATTTCTTCTCTGTATCTGTACTTGTCATAAGAACAGCAATGCTATTCTGTAGAAATCTCACCGTGAAAACTTAGGTGAGGTGAGAGTGGAGTAAACTGTTAATAGTGTCAATCTCTAGCATCAGGTGGAATGACAGCTCACTTCAAGCTCACTTCACCTAAGTTTTCACGATGAGATTTTTACAGAACAGACTTCCTGCTCATACTATGTTAAAATCTCCAGGTAGCGAGGTGATAGTGGAGCTAACTGCCCATGATACGCTGGAGAAAGGAGGCCTAATCTTTGTTAACAAATACTTATAAGCCAATTGAATCTCTGTTTGACTTTAAACTCTCTCAATTTCAGTGTAAAGGAAGCTCGTAAAGCGGCCCATTCTGGGCAGGGTCCTCCCGTCCTTTACCTCAACGCGGGCGACACTTATACCGGCACAGCATGGTTCACCATATACAAATGGAAGATCGCCGCAGAATTCGTCAACGCCTTGCAACCAGACGCTGTTGTGAGTACCAAAAAAAACGTTTTAAAAAAGAACTTTGTACCGTTTTTTGTCCGCCAATGTCATCAACGCGTTTTTCCGTCCGTTAATTATTCGTGCTGCTGTGAGCGTTCCGTCGGCTTTAAACGTTGATTTCCATCAAAGTTTCGACACTCATTATTTTTATGGCTTCAATTGCTTCTGTTTTGTTTACGTCAAAATGAATTAAGGTCAGTGGTGCAAGATTATCGTGCGGTTATTAAAGTGTTTTATGTAATTATAAGAAAATTCCGAGGTACTTCAAGGTTTCGTTATGTGCCTATAATTTCACTACATACTCGTAACTCCTTGTGATGTGTGCATTCATTCGCATCTTATGTGAACATGACCTTAGAAGGCTTAGTAATAACGTACCTAGGTGCATGAGAGACTGAAATCACCACTGAGCTACCTGCTAGGCAAGTTGTACAAAAAAATGGTGTAGCAAAAAGGAAAAGCAAAATTACAACACGTGCGCATTAACATGGCACCTGGCTCGAATGAATGACGTTTAAAGTACTGAGTGCAAAAAAAAATTAAATTTTATTTTAGTTTTTTGAATATCGTCCAAACGTAACTATTATAACAAAAACCAATAACAAATAAAACGTCCAAACGTAACAATAACAAAAACTCCACAAAAATCCGATAACAAATAACAGCAAACAAATTATTCCGAAACTCAAACGGAAGGATACGTACAACGGTAACAGTGATGCTAACGCTACTTGTCTCACACGACGAGAGCGGGGCCCCGCGCGAGGATGCGGGAGGAGGGTTGTTTTCGAGTCAGGTGCCATGTTAATGCGCAAGGGTTTGTAGTGTTCGATAGATTACACTACACTACAGTAACATTGATAACAGGCCAGCGGCAGCGGCCAGAGTCCATTGCTTCAAATACCGAACTGGACAATGATGTTATATACAATAAAGAAAATACCTTTATAATATCATTGGAATTGGAACTTTAATGGACCAACAATTCAAAATGCAAAACAAGTCACTCTTTGCTTTTACGTCATTCGTATTATTGTAGATATAGGTTGGTAGGAATTTCGTTGGTGACTGTGACTTCTGACTTAGCCCTTCGTATAAAACGCAGATCCACGCGATACACAATGGCTTGTTAATTGTTACAGTAATTACGGCATACGAAAGGTTACTCAATTCCAATGCATAGTCTCGAAACTCCGATTCAGATCTAAAGCCGCGATCTATAAACGTACTTTGGCTAAGCGTTATTCCCGTCACTGTCGCACAACTGTCGAACTACAAGTGCAAGATAGAGACAGGGACATATATAAGTCAAAGCTTGTGCGAATAACGTTTATAGATCTCGGCGTAAGCTCCCATACGGAATAAAATCTTAAAGAAAACTGCTGTACTATTTGTGTTGTAAATCGTATGTTGTCTGCATTTTATTATCATACCATTTTGTTGTTTTTCTTTCTTTTCTCATGCCTGCATGTTCGTATATTCTCTAAAGGTCCACAAAAGGACAACGAAGTGGAATTCAACTGTTGATTAGAAAAATATATTAATAGCCTTCCCAACAAGAGTTTTAGTGGCTCTCACTTCTTGAATTTATTTTTCTCTGTTGTGGTTGTCAGCCACTAGGTTTTTATAAACTTTGGATTACTTACCTGATACTTAATTACCAACTTGATTTTCCTAATTGTTCACAAGTGCTTCAATAGAACCTGCATCAATAAAATGAAGGTTTGAAAAAATCTTTGGTTATCGAAATGGATTTAAAGCAATGAAGATGATACTCGTACCTTAATGGTATTAGAAACCAAATTAATAAAATTAAAAACGAAAATTTGAACCAGATCATGAAACAATATTGTAAGTACTTTTTAATATGAAACAAGTTACTAACATACGAGTCTAACTTAGGACTAAGATCCTTACTAACCAAAATTAAAAACATTAATAATTTTAGGGATATGTGTCTCTTTGTGTACAGCATTCATAACCCTGCTTTGGTGATGGTAATTTGGTATTGGGAGGACTTAAGTATATATAACACCCAAATTCTTGAATTTCTGTAATATTTCTATATGTTATAACTGCTAACTAATAAGACTAATTCCTAAAACTACTAATAAACTGTTAGCACTAATTTCGACATGTATTTTTTCCTTTCAGTCACTCGGTAACAACGAAGTCAACAAGAAAACATTGGAGATATCACCTTTCCTTGAAAACTTAGAAACCTTTATTCTAGCCAGCAATGTAAACATTAAATCAGCTGAAGGAAAAGCCAATATTAAAAAATCCATCGTATTTGATGTACAAGGTGTTAAAGTCGGAATTGTAGGCTACTTGACACCCGAAAACAGTATGTTGGATAGCTTTGGTAACGTTGAATATATCGATGAAGTTCTAGCACTTACAGAGGAAGTAGAAAAACTGCAAGCTTCAAAAGTCAACATCATAATCGCTTTAGGTCATTCGACTCTTGAAAAAGAGAAAGAAATAGCTAAAGAAGTCGCTGGTATCGATATGGTCATTGCCGGTTATAGAAATAGATTCAACTGGAATGGCGAGTCTGCTTCAGATGTACATCAGCCCATAGTTGTGACTCAGCTGTCAGGAAAGCAAGTACCAATAATTCCATCAACAGCCTATGACAAATACCTTGGTAGCATTAAAGCCAAATTCGATAAAAATGGAGACATATTAGACTACAGCGCCGATCCCATTCTCCTTGATTCGTCTGTCCCTCAAGATTCAGCATCACTGGAGATAGGCAAAACTTATTACTCAGATGTCGTTTCAAGAAACACAGAAGTCATTGGAAATACCTCAGTCGTCTTGGATGGCGAATCTTGCTATAAAGAGGAATGCAATTTCGGCAATTTCGTCGTTGATGCCATTATGTATTATTATTCTACAAGGTTTGAGGGTGAAAGATGGACAGATGCCCCTATAGCTATCATCCACAGCGGCGCTATTACAGGCTCAATCGCACCATCCAATCGACCTGCTGATGTAACAAGAGGTGACTTACTTTCCGCTTTGCGTTTAGAAAGTAATCTTGTGGCTGTTACTATGAATGGTATAGTCCTCAAATCGGTTCTGGAACAATCTGTCAGAGATTACGATATAGAAAGTTCAAGAGGACAATTCCTGCAGTTTTCTGGAATACGTGCAGTTTATGATTTAGAACGACAACCAGGATCTAGGTTAATAAGCGCCGTCGCTCGTTGCTGGCAATGCTTTGTTCCCGAATTTTATGAAATCGAAGATGGTAGGAACTACAAAGTACTGATGCCTTCGGCATTGGCAGACGGAGAGTTTGGATACTCTTTTCTGACTCAACTAACAAAAGATGTACTTGAATATGATGCGGTGACGTGCACAGAAGAATTCATAAATTTGAGAAGTCCATTATACCCAGAAGTGGCAGGGCGCATATTCTTTCAACCACGGAGCGGCGCCGGTTCTGCTGCACTAAGTTCCTCTCTACTTCTTGTTGCTCTAATATCCTTTGCTTTGAATTAACAGCTGATTTAATTAGAATTCATTTGAAATGAGCCGTTGCATGTACATAAATGGGTGTTTCCAAATATTTTATGTTTTATAAATATACATTTTAAAACAAACATATACCTATTCATTTTACCTGGAGAAATCGTAAAAGTAAGTTATAATGCATTTTGATGATAACGAATGAAATTGCCTACGTAAAATTCTAAGTCTTAAGTATTTAGCAAAAGCATGACTTTCTGCCGGATTATATTTGTATTGAAAATGGCATGTCCCGCACCGTGGTAATTATTGTATAATATACACCTACACATGAGATGACATAATACTGAATCAGGAATCTACGGAGTGATAATGAACCTATAATTTATTATTGTGTAGCTTTACCTGCAAATGTAGCAGAAAGCCTAACGCATGTAGTTCATTTTAAACTCTCAGAATAAAAAGATAAGTGTTGTCAAATAGTATTTTAATACGTGTCTGTGAATTTCATTGTTACTAATATGCACGATTTGATATTTTACCCGAACCATCTAATTCATACTTGGTGGTATTGACAAGTTTGTAAAAAATATATTGATTAAGTGAACTGACCATACCTACTTGTTTTAATATTAACCTGTGTATCTACTATAATGGACGTTTTTTTATAATTTCTAACGCGACGATATTAGCTTTGACGTCCACGGCATCACGATATACAGGGAAGCAAAATATATGGAAGTATATGAAGACACTTTTATAATTCCGTCCACGATAACGTTGTAACGTGCACATATTTCCATACATATTACGGACGTGGACATGGACGTCCACGATAATAAAAAAGAATAAGAAATTATAAAAGTGCACATTCGCGCACCAACTGTGACCGCGCAACCGCTTTTTGTTTGGTTAAAAATGGCGACAAAGGAAATGCGCGAACATGATTGGTGCGTGAAAATAGTAGATACCCTTTATACTGCGATTATTAAAACTTGTGCTAACCAATTTTGATTGCTTGATTGATTGAAGCTGGCATGACCCCTGACTAAAACTAGATGGAGGCCTTTGGAGCCTTAATTTATACATATCCCGTAAAAGTAAATGTTGGCTAAAGTACAACGATCACAGCTTTTGTCATAGCGCCATAATGTTATGTTGCAATAATCTCAAACGAACATTTCAGAATACTGGCTTCAACTTTTTAGAAATTGGGAAATCAATTTCAATATGTTTTTTAATACAATACGTGAATGTCTGTATGTTTGCATGATGGTCACCCGTTAACTATGTACTGCATTTATTCATTCTTTGTTTCAGTCCCTGGGAAACCACGATTTCGATTACGGCGTACCTGGACTCACTCCTTTTATTAGAAACCTTACATGCCCCGTTCTAGCTGCCAATCTTATTCTCACAGAAGAGCCAGAGTTACAAGCTGAGACTAATTTACTGAAGTCAATTGTCTTTGAAATCAATAACACTCAAATTGGTGTCATAGGATACCTAACACCCGACACTAAATTCCTAGCTATAAGAAACGATATTGATTACATAGATGAGGTCACAGCTATACGAAAAGAAGCAGCTATGCTAAAAAGTAAAGGAGTGCAAATACTCATTGCTCTTGGTCACTCAGGTTTTATAAAGGATTTAGAAATTGCCAGAGAAGTAGAAGATATTGATCTTGTAATAGGTGCTCATACGAACACTTTTTTATGGAACGGGGGTAGACCCGATGTGGAAGATCCCGAAGGACCTTATCCGACTATAGTTGAACAAGAATCTGGCAGATTGGTTCCTGCAGTGCAAGCTTACGCATATACAAAATATCTTGGAAAATTACACATCAAATTCAATTATGACGGTGAAATTGTCAGTTTTAATGGAAATCCCATACTTTTGGATAATACGATACCACAAGACCGGAAAGTTTTAAAACTTGTAAATTATTATCATGAAAATGTCTTTAACATTACTGAACAGATTTTAGGCAATACTTCAGTGTTTGTAGATGGCCACACATGTCGAGTAAGAGAATGTAATATGGGAAATTTTATAACAGATGCGATGATACATAAGTATGCTTCTACCTATAGAGGCCACGGTTGGACTGATGCTCCTATTGCTATTATTCACAGTGGTGGCATAAGATCTTCATTTAGACAAGTAGATTTACCGGTTAACATCACAAAAGGAGATCTTTTGAGAGTAATGCCATTTGATGGTATCATAGTTAAAGTAACAATAGATGGACATGGTATATTGAAAATGCTGGAATATTCTGTACACAAGTATGACCCATTGTACCCCACGGGACAGTTTTTACAAATGTCAGGAATGAGAGTAAAATACGACTTAAGACAACCTCCTAAAACAAGGGTCAAGAAGGTATCTTTAAGATGTGGCAAATGCTTATATCCTGAATATTTTGCCCTAAATACGACAAAAGAGTACAAAATATTGATGCCTGCATTTTTGGCGAATGGAGGCGATGGTTTCTTCATGTCCGATGACCTACGCGTAACTCATATAGATATTGATGAAATCCAATCTACAGAGGCATATATAAAAAGTCATAGTCCTCTGTATTCTGCTGTGGAAGGACGAATCATATTACAAAACATGGAAGACATGAAAGTGGTAGACAGTTAATTTAAGCCGACTAATAATGAGTTTTACTTTTTACAATAATGTAAGTTAAGATCTTAAGTGAAGCTTTTCCAGCTTTTTTTTTCATTACGGAATCTACCTGTGGCTTTTTCTGAACGGTGGAACTATGTGAAAAGAAGCTAAGAATGTGACTCATTTTTGCAATAAATCAAACAAGTCCTACAATTTTAATCCTACAAGACTGATTTCAAGTCAGTCTCACTTGACAAGATATAGCCCACTTTATTATATCCACGTGGCCACGTCACAATAATGCAGAAATGGAACTTTCGCATGGGCATTAGTTACATAATATTATAACTAGTGGTGAAGAGAGGAGTTACAAAAAACTATGTTTAATGACAAAAAACGGGCTATTCCTGAAGATATGACACACTAACAGTACCAGTAGTATGATGATACATGTAACAGTATGAACACAATAAAGTAATTTTGTAATAATAAAAAAAATATTCGGCATGGAAACGTATTTCTTATTTAATTTTAAGTAACTGTACGTATACATACCTCTTAAATAATATACGCAATAAAACATGGCAAGACGTTTTCTCTTTTATTTATATATTATTTTATACTTAATACTACTTCCACATTAAAAAAATGTGATGTATTATTTAGTTTATTATTTTAAATTATTGTGTGTGGTAACATTTATTTTTTCATATACACGCTAGGAAAATAAACTACAGCTACATACCTACACCTTATTATACTCCGTAAAAACTAATTTCTTCCCTTCTTAATAAATTATTAGAGAACAATACAATTTAGCAATCATGGACGATATAGACAAAAAGATTTTAGCGGATTATTAGTAAGTATTTATATTTTAGTAGGCATGATTTTTATGAGTAACTTGGAATAAAACTGCATCAAATTCTCTGCACGTAATATTATAAATAACTTTCAATTTGACCTGCTCTTCTTCAGTTATTTTTACCAATAACTTTAGGTGTACCAATAATCTTTATGTTGCTTATACATATTTTTACTAACTAACATTTGTAGTTTGTTGCACTAACCAAACTTTACTATAATAATTGTTGCATGTATTATTTATTACTATAAAAAATATATCTGTACCTACTTAGACTTTTGCATCATTCTTGACAATATCTTATCAGCATGCTACATTATTATTCTTTGTTACAGTCCCTGGGAAACCACGAATTTGATAACGGAATATCGGGCTTAACACCTTTCATTGGGAACCTCACATGTCCAGTCCTTGCTGCCAATCTTATCCTCACTAAAGAACCAGAGTTACAAGCCCAAAAAAACTTGATGGACTCTGTTGTATTCAATATAAATGGCACTAAGATTGGCGTCATTGGCTACTTAACTCCTGACACTAAAGTATTAGCTATAAGGAATGACGTAGAATACGTTGAAGAAGTGATAGCAATTCAAAAAGAAGCTGCCAGACTTAAGAGTATAGGAGTGAATATTCTTATTGCTCTTGGACATTCTGGTTTCACGAAAGATTTGGAAATAGCCGAAAAAGTAGAAGATATCGATTTAGTCATAGGTGGACATACTAACACGTTTTTATGGAACGGGACCAGTCCTGACGTTGAAAAACCCGAAGGACCATATCCAACATTAGTTAAACAAAAATATGGTAGATTAGTTCCCGCGGTACAAGCCTACGCATACACCAAATATCTAGGTAAATTACACATCGTATTTGATTCGGATGGCGAAATCATCAGTTCTGATGGAAATCCTGTACTGTTGAATAATTCGATACCACAAGAGCCTGCTGTGCTAGCGATTGTGAATCGTTATCGCGAAAGTATGCTGCAAATAACGGATCAGACTGTTGGCAATACTTCGGTAATATTAGATGGACAGACTTGTCGTTTGAGAGAATGTAATATGGGGAATCTGATAGCTGATGCGATGGTACATAAATACGCTTCAGGATACAGAGGATTTGGTTGGAGTGACGCTCCTGTTGCAATCATACAAGGTGGTGGAGTCAGAGCTTCTATTACTCATATAAATTCACCATCAAACATAACAAAAGGGGACTTGTTACGTGTGATGCCTTTTGATGGTAACATTGTAAAAGTAACAATAAATGGCAGTGATGTGTGGAAGATGCTGGAACACTCTGTTTGGAGGTACAACCCGACTCGTGCTCCGGGACAGTTTCTACAAATGTCCGGAATGATGGTTCAATATGATTTTCGTCAGTCGCCAGGGAAGAGAGTCAGAAAAGTTTACATGCGATGTGGTGAATGCTTGAACCCTGAATATTCCGCCCTAAATAAGACGGAGAAGTACAAAATATTGATGCCAGCATTTTTGTCGATGGGAGGTGATGGCTTCTCAGTGTTCGATGGTCTACCTTCAGCTCCTCTAAGTTACGATGTGTTAAGTTCTACAATCGAATATATTGAGAATCACAGCCCAGTGTACCCCGCTGTTGAAGGACGGATCATCATCGAAAACCTTGTGAAATTGCGCAACTCAGCAACATATTTGAAATTGTCCATTGTATCAGTAATTATTATGCTCGCTTATACTTTGGTTCTATAAAATAATCTTTATCTTTGTAACGCGATACGTAGATTTTGAAATTAAGATTCAATTTCGTAGATACACATTAGTCATTTATTTTCTGACCTGTTATCATCTTAGTTTCAGCTCCGAAACTTTCAATGAATACAAAAGTATGTATAGGTAGAATAAGGTAGGTTATAGGGGTAGGTAAAAATTTTAATATTACACTAAAAGTCATTCCCTTTTCGCATTTTCCAGATCAGTATTATTTTTATAATGTTACGAGATTTAGTAGAAGTCGAGTATTATTTTTGTGATCTTTATGTATACATATAAGTATAATTACCTACTTGACTGACTGACTGATGGATTCATCAACGCAGAGCCTAAACCGCTGGGCCTACGAACTTGAAATTTTGCACACTCTGGTTTTTATAATGTAAGGGAGCACTAAGAAGGGGTTTTTGGAAATTCGACACCTCATCTTCCTACCCTTATCCCATATTCGACATCTAAGGGGGTGAAAATGAGGGATTTTATTTGTATGAAAAATTTTATTTCTTTAGTCGATAAATTATAAAGTTTGTAATTTTTTTTCCTATCTACCCCCTAAAGGGGGACTGCGGGGTGTCAGTTTGCATGGGAGAATTTTAGCGTACGGTCTGATTAACTCGAAACTTAGTATTTATATACTTAAGATAGAAAATAAAAATAAAGTATATCAGGGTTTTTTTTGAAAATCTACCTCGAACGGGGTGAAAGGGGGTAGTTAATTTTACAAGGGATGATTTTACTACATGGCTTGATTAACTTGAAAATTAGTATAAATACACATAATCTAAGTCAAATACAGGAAACTTCACAAGACTTTTCAAAAATTATCTTCTTTGGGGGTGAAAAGAGAGGAAACAGTTTATATGAAAAATCCTATTCCTTTGATTTAAAAACTTGAAACTTAGCCCAAATGCCTATCTAAATAAATAATAAAGATCTTCATTAATTTTCAAAAACTACCTTTTACAGGGGGCGGATTGGGTTTTAAATACCTAATAATAATAATAAAATAATTTAGAGGATAGTATGAAATCTACGCGGACGAAGTCACGTGGGATTTGCTAGTGTAGTTTATAAGTTGAAACGAAGTGCAATATTATTTGTTAGTGTATTTCATATGTGTTTATTGTTGTGTTTTTAATGTTGTTATTTGTTTATTTTAAATAATATAAAACACAAATGTATCTATGATGTAATATAATACCTAATATTTATAATCATATTTCTTTATTTTCTCACCACAATATCCCTATAAAATAAAAACAAAAACAATATTGTCCAGACATGGGGTAAAGAAAAATATTGTGGAAGACTGGTGCCTAAGCTAAGCCGAAGCCTGTATTTCAGGTTACCAGATCTCCGCCCCAAGTACATAATTATGGTTTCCCGAAAACTAAAACTAGACAATCATTTCCATTTTACTCATAGGAAGGAGAGTTCGTGTGGAGTGTATGGTTTCGTATAGCAAAATTAATATCTTTTGTTTTTTCTGCATTCTGGGTAAGGACGTTGTCATGCAAACATTTTGACAGCTTTTTTCAGGCCAGATTGATTACTTTCAAACACTTCGCCACGTGGTAGAATTCAATATTAGGGCAGTGTCATTAGCGAATGTGAAGATTTTGCCTTTGTCGAGATTGAGCGCACACAGATCGTTAATATAAATTAAAATAGAGTAGGCGACGAACAAACTGACTTGTGGAACTCCGTGTGTAATAAATTTCTATGAACTTATATGATTCTTTATCTTAACGGTCTGTGTAAGGTCTTTAAGGTAGTCTTTGAAAAGCTTTAATTGCATTCCTCTTAAACCCATGCTCTCTATCTTCTCTATAAGGATGGAAGTAGAGGTGTTAAAGGCTTTTGCCAAATCGAGGAAAATACCTAAAATCGTCTGCCCACCATCCAAGTTCCTAACGATATGGTCTATTAAGTCATGGACTGCATTAGAAGTTGATTTACTGGGGCGTAAACCATATTGGTATGGAGATAGGAGCTTTTTGTTTTCTAGATAAGTTATTAGCCTCTTGTTCATAATGTGCTCGAGGATCTTGGATAACGTAGGTAGAACAACAATTTAGTCTTTCGTTACGCGGTCTCTATCCTACGCTTATAAACAGGAATAATTACTGATTTATTCTCACTTCAGCTCTGATGAAGTCCGAAACGTTCACTTCCAACTAAGACTGCGTGGACCGAGCCCGGCGTCGAGTCTTGTTGGAAGGACCATACTTGGTTATTGAATATGGTGTTGTTAAGGGGCTTAACTACCTTCTCAAGAATGGTATCTTGATACACTTGTGCCGATGTTTTGAACCTTTTTCACAAAAATATGGCTGTCACTCCTTCATAGCTAACACCCTACCTAACCATCACTGAAGTCGGATAATGCCCACCTTGCACTTTGTCGACTAATTGGGAAGCTTCCTTAGAGCTTTAAGCATAAATACGGTCATTTTGTTTGTTAAAATGTTGCTCATTTGTAAAGATTTTGTCATCCGTAAACAAAATTATTATGTGACCTCCCTTTGCGTACCGCTTCAGTAGTTGTTTCGATTCATTATTAATTATTATTAATTATTTATTATTATTACACCCTATTCTTTTTTAAATTATCAGTTAAAAAATTACCAGTACGTCTCTTATAGGCTGCAAGTCCTAAGTCATCTTTTAAAATACGCGACATGGTTCTGGGTGCTATCTTCATCTCCCGAGATAAAATCTTTTGCTTTCGGACAGGATTTCTTCGAATTCATTCCCTTACTGCTTTGACCACCTTTTTTAACCACCATTAATAGCCCGGTACACAAACATTTTACTAATACCAAGCGTATGGAGAGTTTTAAAAATTGCATTTGGCTCCATACCTACCAACTTTGTGTAATGCAATCACAGCGATTCGGTTCTCTTTATCACCCCAGTCACATACAATGTAGTGGCGCCAAAATTAGGAAACTCAATGAACAATCGTATAAAAATGACAGATTCCAAATTCAAATGTAATATCTTTCTTATTTTTAATTGTAACAGTATTTATGGCCAGACTGTGTATTATACCACCCCAAACCACAGCACAGCTTGGTACGTAGGAACATTATTAGTCGTTCAACCTTATGCACGTCAGGAAGAACCAGTCACGTCACGTCACGTCAGCACCAGTGTGGGCACAAATAACGGTGGGTGTCGCTTTGGCGAACGGTCAGGCGCGGATGAAACTGTGAGCAACTGTGTTGGGGGTTCTTTAATTTTAGTTCTATTCGTGATTTTGTTGTTTGTCTCCCAGAGTTCTTTACTATTTTGGTTAGTGATTTTATCTGGTTCTGTTCGTGTACGATTTTTTTGCGGTTACGGGTTTTGACACTTTTGGTGTTTCGCTCGTAAATCGAGTGTATTTAGGTCTGAATATAGTTGATCGTAATTTATTCGCGTAGTTGTGTTGGAGGTCCTTGATTTTTGTGTTACTTAGTGTAAAAAGAGAATTACTGTTTCGTGGTCGGTTTATTTTATTTTATTTGAGATGGGTTTGCTCTTGACTCTAGTCTAGGTCAGAGGTGACAGGGACAAAGTCGACGATGGAGTGAACTTACCCAGAAGAAGCCTGTTCACTCTCACTTTGAAGAGATTAGGGTATGCACTCGGAAACACAGACGCAGGTAGTGAGTTCCACTCTTTTGCTGTTAAACGCTTAGTGCGAATTCGTGGAATAGCAACTAGGTAGGGATGGTAACTGGCAGTGCGTCTAGATGCCCGATGGTAGAAGCGGGCCGATGGAATCAGGTCGTGGAGTTCTTGGGCACACTCACCGAAGTATAATCTGTAGAAGACCGACAAGCAGGCAACCTTGCGGCGATGAACCAAGCTGTGAAGCTTGGCATCCACTAGTTCTACGTCGCCAATGAGCCTCTGAGCTCTGCGTTCCATAGAGTCAAGCGCCGCTAGTTGGTACTTAGCTGATCCATCCCAGAGGTGGCTGTAATACTCCATGCAGGGTCGGACTTTCGATTTGTATAGGGTTAGAAGCTGTCCAGGCGTAAAGTATCGCCTCACCCTATTTAGGATGCCCAGCTTCTTGGCCGCTGTTTGGGCTTTGTTGGTGGCGCCGAAGTTGAGACCAGATGTCAACTCCATGCCTAGGAGCTCAAACCAATCTGTTACAGGAACAGATGTACCCCAAAAAGTAGGAGCTTGGGCGAAACGACTCCATTGCATAAGCCAATAATTTGGTCTGCTTTTACACCGGCGAGGCGAGGCAAGGATGGGATGGCCGAGAACTGAAATCACGCTTACCCTTTTACACCGAAAGATGTCCATCGCTATACCGCGCCGTCTTGCGATGGCCAGCGCTGACTCGCGCCGGCCATCGCTACCTCGCGCTGTCACGCGCCGCCCATGTAAGTAGAGCGATCGCGAGACATCGCGAGTCAGCGCTTGACGGAGAAAGACCGTGCGGGTCCTTGATGGCCGGTGAGAGATTTGTATGTCCGTTTTACAAAGTAAATAAATACTCTATTCTTAGAGCAATAAAGTTCAATATTGTACCAACAAATATTTCACTTCTCGCCTCGCATATCCACGCGCATCTAGACCTTTTACACCAAAGATGGACAGGGCGTGGACAGAAATTTGGCCATACAAATTTCAATTCTCGCTGGTGTATAACCACCTTTACACATAATACAAGCAATTTCCCTGTCTGGTAGTGAACGTATCAGCTGAAAAAAGACCAAAAGTAGCTAGTAATGAATGTTAGGTAGTTATTTTTGTTCGGGTCCAGTGACTCCTCGCTGGTATTTATGGTGATATCTCCTGTAAGTATAATGATCTGGTTTTGTCTCTGCAGGCGACGGGTTAGCGGTATATTGCTAAAATAACTGTTGTTTTAAATTACCTATGTATTTGTAAACAATTTGAGTCGACGTTTAGATTCCTCCACCACGATGACGTGACATCTAGATTTTTGTGAGTATAGACAAGTACCCCTTCATTTTATATGTACCTACGTGTACATGTGTACATACGTATTGTTGGGTATGAGTTGTATCCATAAATAAAGAGATGGAATACTTTCGTTTACGTTGATCGTAGTATTAACCAGCACCCCTAAGAACGATCACGTTCCAGTCCACTTTGGCTCTTGCGAGGATAGTTTCAAAACCGGATATGTTTTTATGTAAACTAGGGATGTTCTGATTAATAATTTTAAGGCAATTGTTAGGGTTATAGCTAGGCGGTACACATTGCTCAAAGTCGCTAATGAAGGAGTCTACCACTGACATAGAATCTACATAGTAGGAGTTAGCGGTGCACGGTGTACTATCAGACTCATACATACAGGTACTTTGTACTTGTATATAAATGCTCGGTGTTGAATAGATAGGTAGCTCTGTAATTAATAAAACTTAGGGTGTAAATGACATTACGAGGCTATAGATTGAATTGATTGATTGTGTGTGTTGTGGTGCGTAATGTGAGGAGTTGGTGGTAGATGTGATGAGAATAATGAACAGAGGTGAAATTAAGTAGTTATGTGTTATTCGGTGCTGGAGTCACAACATCTAGACTTATGAATTAAATTTAATAAAATATTAGCATGCATGTTATACTTACAGAAATAATCAAGTAGTGTTTAAAATTGCAATTATTACTTAACAATAAAAAAAAAACGAAATATTGATTGTTCAAATCAAATACAATTATCAATAACATTATTAGTTTAGGTTAACAATTACAATAATACAGGCAAGTCACGGCAGTCACGCATTATTTCTTAAAGTATCGAGGTCTGCTTCGGATTTACGCGGATTTGCGGATCATTCACCTGTTTGCGCCGGTAGACTACGCCATGAGTCGTCAGCAGAATGAGTAGTCCGAAAGTATCGTGCTAGTAAATATAATTTTTGTGTTTTATGTGACAATGTCTCAGCTATATACCTGTATCGGTTAAACCGGTTGCTTCAAGTTTAATTGGGAAGTATTAAGCTTTTCACTATTAGTTTTCACACCGTCAACAAATTTTACTTTTCTGCAAGACCGTGTTGATTTTTACAATAACAGGGCTGGAGTTATCTTTGTAATTTACTCTAAAGACGTCTTATATTTGATGTAGGTATTTGTATTCATAAAATTTAAATGTTTTATGCTTTATCTACCTTCACGAAGGTGACCACTTGTAAGAAATACTTTTTCACAAGGATCATTTAATAGTTACTTAGGTTGCAAAGACAAAAACGACATTCATCATAGAGCCTCCATATCTACCTACGATAAAAAACTACACAGACAGCTCACAGCGAGCTATTTATAAATTCGCCAGTCCGCGGACGCGTAACAAAAATCGTTACCCGACAGTACATAGGCTGTAGGTACATACGTTCTATGTACTACCTACAGTAATACACCGCATCGCCAATCAATAAAACTGCAATTGAGCTCCGATACAAAATATGTCCGAACAAAGTAATCACGATGATTGAATGATGTTGCACTGCATACATACACGCTCGCGTATGAAACAGGCTAACCACCCCGTGTTTCAAACTTTCAATGGATTCACAAGCGGTGAATTTTCTCTTTGAACCTCGAATTTTGAACCTATCTACCTATGTATATACCTATTGAATTCTGACGTTGGCGTATTCAAACAAAGAGTGACCGGAAAAACAGGCGCGAGTTTATTACGCAGGCGTATACTGACCCTAATAAGTAGAGATCTATTTGTCTGGGTACCTACGTATTACGTTTATGATTTTTTTATTATTATTAAAATGTGCATGTAATAAGTAAGTTGAATTCTTATTACATTACACGTTTTTGTTTCAGTCTCTCGGAAATCACGAGTTCGACCACGGAGTCAGCGGGCTCACACCCTTCATCGAAAATCTGACATGTCCAGTATTAGCTGCTAATCTTGTTCTAAATAAAGTACCAGAACTTGCCAAAGAAAATAATCTTAAAAAGTCTGTAGTAATTAATGTTGCCGGTCACAAAATAGGTATAGTAGGCTACTTGACTCCCGAAACCAAGTTTTTAGCTGTACCAAATGATGTCGAGTATTCCGATGAAATCGAAGCACTCAACGAAGAAGTGAAGAGTCTACAATCCGAAGGAATTAACGTTATTATCGCTCTCGGACATTCTGGATTCCGCAGGGACCTGGAGATAGCAAAAGGAGTAGAAGGTCTTGATTTAGTTATTGGTGGACACACAAACACGTTCCTCTGGAATGGCACAAGCCCAGATTCAGAACAATCAGAAGGCCCCTATCCCACATACGTGAAACAAGCTTCTGGAAGACTCGTTCCTGTTGTTCAGGCGTATGCTTATACAAAATACTTGGGAAAATTGCATTTAGTATTTGATTATTTAGGTGAACTTATCAGTGCAGACGGGGCTCCAATTCTTTTAGATCAGAATGTACCACAAGACCAAGAAGTACTCAAAATCTTGAACCGGTACAGAGACAATGTCCTTAATATTACAGAGGAAGTAATCGGATCCACAGCTGTTGTGTTAGATGAGAGACCATGCTCAACTGAAGAGTGCAACATAGGTAACTTGATCACCGATGCGATGGTATATAAGTACGCCTCGGAATACACTGGCGAGCACTGGACAGATGCTCCGATTGCTCTTATTCAAGCAGGCGGTATAAGGACATCCATAGTGCGTACAAAAATGCCAACAAATATAACCAAAGGTGATTTACTCGCAGTAATGCCTTTTGATGGCAAAGCAGTAGCGGTAACAGTGAACGGCAGCGTCCTTTTACACACAATGGAACAATCAGTAGCTCATTTTAACAATTTGGCAGCACACGGAGAGTTCCTTCAGTACTCCGGTATTAAAGTTATATACGACCTTAGTAAACCAAGTGGATCTAGGATTATCAGTGCTAAAGCCAGATGTTGGGCTTGCGACATCCCAAAATATTCAAAAATATTAGCTAAAGATATTTACAAAGTTTTGATGCCTAATTTCATTGCTACGGGTGGGGACGGTTTCGATATGTTCATCGATTTACCTACAGAAGCCTTAGATTACGATGAATTAATGTCTACTGAATATTACATTTCTCATCATAGTCCAATTTACCCTCAAATCGAGGGACGGATCACCTTTGTCAGTGAAAATGAAAGTAAAAGTTCGTCGTCTGTTGTAAAAGTCTCAGTCGTATCAATTCTGATAGGTTTTCTTACTATATTTGTAGGTTAAGCTTTG
Source organism: Dicycla oo (assembly GCA_948252095.1). Taxonomy (NCBI): domain Eukaryota; kingdom Metazoa; phylum Arthropoda; class Insecta; order Lepidoptera; family Noctuidae; genus Dicycla; species Dicycla oo. Next base: position 20,457,482 of record OX411728.1, read on the forward strand.
TTATGTAGTACAAATTGAGTAGTCGTAAATAATTAATTAAATTCGTATTAATAACGACTGAAATGTTTTTGAATGTTGTGTTACTGCTTAAATAGAGCACTAAGTATTATTACCTACTAAATGACTGACTACAATGTGTCCTAAACTTGTTTTTGTAGAATAAATATTTTATACTTAGTATTACGGTTGGTTTTATTTTCTTTTAGTTAATGCATAGAATATTTCCTAATTCTGCACTAGCTCGGCACATCCCTTTTAATTGTAAATTTGAATAGTTAGACATAGTTACCTAAAACTGCATATGAATCACAGGTACACCCAAGGAGAAATATTCTCCTTAGAATTTCACAATATTATCACCATCCTTTTACGCGTGACTGTACAGAGCGATAACTAGACTGCGATAGTAGCAAAACAGTTTTTTGTATCCTAACCCAATCTAATCCAAGCATTGAACTAATAAGTTAATAGGTATGGATATACCGGGTGTTAATGTTAATGTTATTTTTGCTTTTAGTAAGTACTACCCAAATACATACATGTGTTTATTAATGTACTAACACACATTGAAATAATCAAGTTTTCTGGAGGGGCGTTCATTTTTAGAATGGTTTATCTCTATACCTATAAGTATAAAAAATTTAAGAAGGTATTATAATATGGATACTGTATATTTTATATTTATAATTCGTTAATCCTGTAAGTGTTTGTTTTTTTCATAGTTATGAACAAAACAAACACTTACAGGATTAACTACCCATGTTTGAGAATGCTAGACTGCCAAAGTTAGACGTCTTAGTTCAAAATGTCAACATTATGAGTACGTGTATTAGGCATGTACCTATGTACAGTGCTACAAGAATCTTTCGGCGCCTGAACGCATTGCTGGTGTAGTAAACATTTGTGAAATGGGGGGAAAACTATCAAATTAGTTCCGCGCGTGTAGATGGCGCTAAGAGTTTGTTACTATTATTCAGCTGTCAATGGCTTTCATTTTAACTACCTTGTTAAAAACTGCCGCGAGATGCCGATGGCGCTGTTTTTTTCTTGTCGCAGATTGGTCATTTTGTCTTCCAGATGACTTTGACAAGCGAAAAACACACAGCGCTCTCTTGCGGCGAAGCTTCCGGGATACAACAACCCCATTGCCACAGAAATTGTATTGACAAGATGGCGGCGTTAGTTCCAATTTTGGCCAAGCTCAAAAAAGAACCTTGTAGTGTTGTATGTATAGTGCCTTAGATACATATTAGTTATGTATGTAGGTATTATGTATGTCAAGAGTATGGAATGTATGAACATGCCCAGTAATTAATACATGGCATTAATATACAGGGTATATGGTCATTTGCTCAACATTTTTGGTAATCGTACGGTGTGGCGCATTAGTACTAGGAGGGCTGACCCTAAATAAATTGAGATACTAGCCAAGAGAAAGAAGAATAAGAAGATGCAGGAACGCAGCGTGTTCAATAATTCACTAAAAAAGAAAAACTTCGCAAGCAATGGAAAATTGCTACTAAAGGATGCGGATGTCGGCCTCAGGACGAGTTAGTTCTCACACGGACAACTGGGGGCCAACCACCACCTCTTAAAGCAGTATTACTTTAATGTTATAGATATACAGGACGTCTATAGCTCCATGTCTTTCCCACACTCGATAAGATTAAAATAATATTGCTTTAAGAGGTGGTGATTTAGCTCCTGTACGTCGCTTGCTCCCGCGTCACCAGTCCTGACTCTATATTTTGGCTCCTGAGACCAAAACTACTAACGAGGTATACAGGGAAGCTTTATAAAAATGTGGCTGTTATTTTAGTGCCTATATTGTGGTGTCTTACGACTTCCACAGTTTATGATAAAAAGTATTTTTCTGCATTTTTTTTATTTACATTTTATCTTAAGCAAACTGATATTCGAATGAAGTACCTATCTACAAAATCAAATGTCCTATGGTCGTCAATTTAACAGCCAAGAATATAAAAATACACCGCCTAATTCTGAAAGCATATCCAATTCCGGAATTCTGAAGAACGTTTATCGAATCCCAACCCTTCAAGCAGGGTTGTAGGTACATCACTGGCTGAGCGAGATGTTACATGGGAAGTGACAGGGGCGTCTCTTCCCGCGTTTTTATGCTACTGGGCGATTTGGTTATCAATGGTGTAATAAGTGAAGATATTAAAGTAATCGGTAATTAACACAATTACAGTCTAACAGTAGGTACTAGGTACCTATTTAAATTAGCGAATAATATTTAATTCAACTAGTTAGGTACCGCCGACATTAGCAGCAGATTTAGGTACTTATCAGAGTCAATCTGCGCACCACGTTGTTTTTTTAAGGTAACTACTTAACTACCTTCAAAAACTATGAGGTACGTAAGTAAGGATATATACCTACCTATATATCCTCAGCAAGTATACTTACACCATCTCCCATCTAGGTTAGGTATTTACTAAGTAGCTGTGCAGAAACCATCAACACTAAACACAAAACCCTTAAAAAGCCTACATTTTTTAGTCATCTTTTGAGTTCGCAGTAATAGTAAATCAATGAACAATTTAAGTTGTATGACATCAATGATTAATTTAATTTTAATGAAATCAATGTACCTATTACTTAATTTTTTTATCTGACTTTTTGAATGAACTAGTAGAAGAGGCAAAAATGTAAGGGGTTGACATAAGCTATCGAAATGTCACGTGATCATAGATAAGCATTTCCATAGTGATGCGCTTCGATAGCGATTGTAGAAATAGAATCGAGAAGCGAATTCCATTTGGCTAGGCCTACAGGTCCTTACGGTAATAGAAACGAGGAATGGCTGTAGAATGCAGATGATGACATCGCAGACGCAAGAGATTAGGAAAATAAAAGTAACAAATATATGATGATTTTAGATTTTTAGGTGAATTAGGTCAACCTATCCACCAAATAAATATTTTTATACTTATATCCTGAGTTTTATTTCTCTCCCTATATGGAACCTATCTGCACTTTACTAATATACACTTTACTGGAGATAAAAGATGTTAAAAAAAAACACGTACTCTTTTAACTTAGATGGAATTTCTATAGCGAATAACTATAGCCATTTTGTGAATTTTGACATAGTGTCTATAAAGGCCAAGCCAAATTAAACTTTAAATAAATAATTGCAGGTAGCATTAAAAAGTGAAAAACGTAAAAAACTGAGATAGACACTATTGATTCTTAACCGTCGCTATATTTTTAATGTCCTGTTAATTTGCTACGTTACACAGCAGCGTAAAGGTACAGTCACGCGTAAAAAGCTAAGAATGATGAAAACTTGATTTTTATAGCATCCTTAAACCCTTTAAAATGATCTAAAATCTTATAGTGGAGACAGACTAGATCTGTATTGTATTAAAAATATAACATAACACTAACTTTTTCTTTCAGTCTCTCGGCAACCACGAGTTCGATGAAGCTGTGGATGGAGTAGTACCGTTTATTAGAAACTTGAGCTCGCCTGTCGTAGCAGCTAACCTCATCTTAGACAAAGTTCCCGAACTGCAGAACGAAAAGAACTTATTTAAATCAATTGTAATTGTCAAAGACCATGTCAAAATTGGTATTATAGGATATCTTACGCCAAACACAAAAGATCTCGCTCCTAGAAATGATGTTGAATACGAAGATGAAATTCCAGCAATTAGAAAAGAAGTAAAAAAACTAAAAGAACAAAATGTTAATATTTTGATTGCTTTAGGACATTCCGGATTTGTGACAGACTTGGAAATTGCGAGACAAGTCGAAGATATTGACTTGGTAATCGGAGGCCATTCCAATACATTCCTTTCGAACGCTGATATTACTGTCGAGAAACCTGAAGTCTCTGAGGGACCATACCCCACAGAAGTAGAACAGGCAGACGGTAGAATAGTGAGAGTCGTGCAAGCTTATGCTTACACTAAATATATGGGAAAATTACATTTAGTTTTCGACTCAGCGGGCGAAATTATAAAATGCGAAGGAACTCCCATATTGTTAAACCAGGAAGTACCAAGGGATCCGGAACTTTTACAAACGGTTAATAAATATCGTAAAGACATGGATCGTATTAACAACGAAGCTGTTGGAAGTTCACTAGTCTTTTTGAATGAAAATGGCTGTCGACTAAGAGAATGCAATTTAGGTGACTTGATTGCTGATACCATGTTGAACTATACCAGGGAGGAATACCACGAACAGTATCCCGATGTGAATATAGCAATAGTGCAAGGGGGACGGATACGAACATCAATTTACCATGAAGGAATACCTTTCACTTTAACTAGAGGCGACTGGATTAGTGTGCTACCATTTTCGGACTCGTTAGCGATAGTTACAATGAACGGAAAGATACTCAAGCAGAGTCTAGAACATTCTGTGTCTACATGGCGCACTATAGATAGTACTGGACAATTCCAACAATTTTCTGGAATGGAAGTCACTTACGACTTAGCGAGACCAGTAGGTTCTCGTGTTGTTAACGCTAAAGCAGTGTGCTCAAACTGTGGATTTTACGAGTTGCAGGATATAAAAGATGATAATGAATACAAATTGATGATGCCAACTTTTCTAGCTGACGGTGGGGATGGATATAGTATGTTTGTAGAGCTCCCTAGAAAAACGCTTTCATATAATGAAATAGACAGTGTTTTATACTATTTGAGAAAGTACAGTCCAGTGGATACGCAAGTCGACGGTCGAATTAAAGTACTCAACGAAGACAAAGCTACAGAATATATATCTGGTATTAAAACTGAAAGCCGGAAGGTGCATTCAAACGGAGCAGCAATTATGTATAATATAAACTGGTATTATGTACTTACGGCCTTATTTTTATGCAAATACTCATTCGAATGAATGTAGACATTTATATATAAATTACCTACTTATTTCATACCTATTAGTTTAGGTAGGTATGCAACTTTAGTGTAAAATTTTAAGGGTGATAAACCAATGTTGATACCATACATTGAATAAGTGATAATTATTAGATGATAGTTTATTTGTCCAATCTAAGCGCAGCGAAGTATGAACAACGTCAAATCGAAAATGTATGTTGGAAATTGCCATATTACATGTGGAAGAATCACAATTCGACGTATTCCTTGTATGTTTGACCACATGATAGGTTTGTTACAAGTCAACTTCCTAAATGGCTTATGTAAAAAGATAAGTTATTAAAAGATTAAATTTCTCACGACGTAGGTATTAAGTGTTTTTTTCGTAATAGGTAGGTATTATCACGTACTAAATACATTTAGTACGTGATATAATCATTTGATATTAATTTGTTGGAGTTATTTTGTTTTTATTTGAACAATGTTCGAAGTATTTATGTTAATTGCATGACAACTTGAATCCATTTTTATTACTACCTCTTTTTAAGTACAACCATAAAAATACATATAAGTAGACACAATGTTGGTTTATATTTTAGTCCATTTATACAGGGTTATTGGTAAACGGGCTGTTCAGTACATTTATGTTCGCATAATTCGTCAAAATGTAATGAAGAGCTGATTTTTTTTTTCGCGATTTCCGGTTTGGTCCCATAGTAAAAGTTGTTCATAATGATGAGTACAATGACCCCTTAAGAGGTTGTTGGTGTTTTACCAATAACCCTGTATATTGTGTATTTTTTATTAATAATTTAATGCATTTTATTAAAGCATTTATTCAGTTAAAAACTGATATTCTTTATTGAAGTTTTTGAAATCTTTTGGTCATTAAACGAGAAATTGAAAAACTTATATTTTTCACACATTTATTCAGAAAAAAGTAAAATGAAATACGTAGGTAGGTACATTCAGTACACAGGCAGCAAGTATTAGGTACAAGATTAATAGATTATTGTTATACAGACAGCTGCCGCAGCTTTCAGAAAATCAATTTCAGTTAGACACGAAATGTAATTGCATTTAAAAGTTTTAATGTTTTAACAAAGTAAGGCTTTTAGTAACCTTTTTTTATTTAATGATTGTTTCATTTACTGTTGAATGTTTTATTTTAAATTTATTCCTAAAACCAGACGGATATGCAGACTTTTTGCTTTTATTGTACCTACTTACTACTAAACAAAGACACACTGCAGAACTCAACAGGAGTAATGATATCAAAGGATCATCAAACAATATTAGTAGTAAATTAACTTAATTGACTACTTCGTTTACAAGATAATACAATGTCAAATACAGTAGGAACCATCTTTAATGACAACTGAGGAATAGAAATTAATTCAAAATTACTTAATTTTAGTTTACACATTATTGGTTGTCATCGTTTAATCACAGAAATACAAAAATAGACAGCAGTGTGATAAATGAAAAATAATGCGAGTTAGTTGAGAAGTCTAATACTCAAGTATAAAATAATGAGAACAGCCAATATAATTACGCGTCCACTGGGTCCGCATTTACAAAATGCCGATAATTCGTCCACCGCATTCGGATTTTACATCGGCAATATCAACCAGTGTTTCCACTTTTAGGGATATCTCCCTTTTTTAGGGTAAAATGATCAATATTATGCATGGCTTAGGGCTATTTTATTTTGACGGGGATTTATATGTACAGTTGATTTTATTTCCCAATCAACCTTGAACCTAATGCTTTAGCGATAAAGTTGAAAATCTATTAAAGAAATTTGAGAGATTGCAGTAGCTTGATGTGCTGGCGTCTGTCCCCCCCTTTACCATGTAGCTGGTTACACTGATCGCGTTCACTACAGATGACGTCATCGCATCGCCATCGCAGATTTGCCGATCCAGTGCACGAAGTACCATACAAAGTAACAAATCCGTACGGTGCGGCCGCTCCGATTCCGACCCAGTGGACGCGAAACTTTAACACGTTCTGTGCGGCCGACACGTATGTGCGATTTTCGAACCTTCACCAAGTGCTACCGTCGCATATGCGTGTCCATACAATTTATGTACTTCCTTCGAATGCGGCGCTCCGCACCTGTGGGTTTTTTGTGGGTTTTTTGTAGCAGTGAATGTGTTAATGTATGGCTGTCCTATTCTAAAATACTCTTAAAATCTAAGTACAAAACGTCAAAAATACTTATAGATCGCCCAGAAAAACTATGCGCTTCGGCAATCATCTTCGGAAAAACAAGCGCCCGATGATGAAAATCTAATGGGGAATGTTCGTTCTTTTTTTTAATGGTTGACTGTCACGTAAATAAGTTGTTTTCAAGTGTCGTCATGAATCGTCTAGCTCGAAGACTCGACGTGTTTCAGCCACCGGAACAGGCTGGCTTTCGAAGAGGATACAGCACCATATACCACATCCACACAGCGCGACAAATTAAGGAGCTGGCGAACAAATCCGGACTTGTCCACACACTCCATTCTTCATTCTTATATTCACTCTTATATTTACTAAAGAAATATTGTCAATCAAAACTGGCTCTAAATGCCTTAAAAAAAATGTTAAAAACGGTGTTTTCAGAAAACGTCTCGTAGCTGTCGAAAAAATTTTTAAAAAAAAGTTGGGTTAGGCTTTCTATTAAACTAAAGCCAGATCCGCGCTCAAATTTTGATACACTATTCAATTACTAAAGCTTAAAAATCTAGCTAATTAACTTTAGCTTATTTTAGTTTTTGACCTCTACTGTAAAAAAAAACAATTACAGGACAAGTCCGGATTTATTCGCCAGCTCCTCAATTATACAGAAGTCCAATTGCCTTGGTGCAATGATTGTGGGATGGTAAGTGTGCCCCGTTACACACCGAAAAATATTTAAGGATTCAGCCAAAAATGTACGACGCGACGGCTAAATGATTGTGGTCTTCTTAGAGCGAACCGGAAACACGAAGATTTCCGAAACGCATACTTTTTCTGGTTTACCGGTATTACTAAGATACAGTCAAACGCACAGATCTGAAAAGACAATATTATTTCGTAGCCATTTAAGATTATATTGTATTCATATACTTACTATACTACTGTGTATGTTATTTGAGATTAAAAGATGCCACTTTTTGTTTGAGTTTCTCCTAGAAAACCCTTTTGTTAATATTAAAAAAAAAACCAATCTACGATCATAACACTCCCTTCATTCCTAATTCCAGTCTTTTTCGTTCATTCACACAACTTCCTATTCATTACCTACTCATCTTTAATAAGACAGATAGGCGCCTACTCATATCCTACCTACTCATAGCAGCTCCCTTCTAGGGTACGCAAAAAGCACCGAAAACTTAACATCTACGATGTCAAAACCTTATAATTTAGACCCAATTCTGTAGTAGGCTCATTTTTGTGCAACCAGACCATGTTTCAAACCCAGAAGACGGCCTAAATCTCCACGCAGACAGAAATGCCCAGAGCAGAAGATTTTCTGGTGTCATTGAATAAAAATCCTTGTAATCAGTGTCATTAAATACAAAGTTGTACGAACGTAGAAATCAAAAGGTCTTCGGGCGTCCCCAAGCACCTAACTCACGGGATTTGTTTTGCACTATAAGACGTCGATAATAAAGTTTATTATTCTAAGTCATTACGAAACCCGCTACTCTACACTCCTTTCGATCAATGCTGAGCCTTGGAATGCATGTTCAAACCAAGCTTTTCCGAATTTTAGGATTCTTAGCAGGTCCGAAACAACTTATAAAACGACCACATACGAACAAATCACTTAATAGCAAACACCTGAGTACAAATCGTCACAATATGTGACACGAAATCACTTGCAGTGACAACCTCTTCATTCCAAAATCAAAATTTAAAACAACCACATACGAACAAATCACTTAAAATAATAGCAAACACCTGAGTACAAATCGTCACAATATATGTGACACGAAATCACTTGCAGTGACAACCTCTTCATTCCAAAATCAAAATTTAAAACAACCACATACGAACAAATGCAAACACCTGAGTACAAATCGTCACAATATATGTGACACGAAATCACTTACAGTGACAACCTCTTCATTCCAAAATCAAAATTTAAAACGACCACATACGAACAAATCACTTAAAATAATAGCAAACACCTGAGTACAAATCGCCACAATATATGTGACACGAAATCACTTGCAGTGACAACCTCTTCATTCCAAAATCAAAATTTAAAACCTGTTAGTAGATTGGACACAAATAACACACACGTTCTTAAATACTAGTTAAGACTTACATAAATACTTAAAAATTACTGAACATTAGAAAACTTACCACTATATTACCAGTATCAGTTTGCATAAAGTTAAGAGGACTTCAGGCCGCAGCAGACATGACACGCCCGACGCCACCCCACGCGTGCTCATTAGTGACATGACAAACAGTGGCTAAACGAGATGAAAATGTGGCCAATGAGCACACTTCATTAACGTTCTTACACACCGTCACCGGCAGAGGCAACTGCACGCATCGAAGGCGGCCGTCGATGCGCCGACGACCGCCGCCGACCTAAAGCAAAGTTTGCAATAATTGTAGCGTGTCGCGTCCATTCTGTCACTCCTGAACTATTTGCAATCAACTGACCGCCTCTGCCGTTGACACCCGTTGCTCGTGTGTAAAAACTCTCAGCATGGCGTGTTATAGTCTCAGCCTTTAGAGAGCCTCCCCGAGCGACCGACGGTTCTATTCAGCACCACTACTGTAATGCCGACAGGCTTATCTCTAAGATACTCTATGAGCTACTTTCATATTACAAAATAGCTCATAGTGACATGAGAAAAAAAAAGTAAGTACTGTTCATTATAAATGATGCCATGACCAAACCATTCATAAGATCGTCACTACGATACGTTTGGCCGATAGCGACTGCGTCAAGGGTAGTATAACAATTTGGATATGTTCCCAGGACAGACGTGGCCGGAAATCGCAAACGAGTTAGAGATTTGGATACCTACAGGGGAAGCCTTTGTCCAGCATTGAGACAATGTTAGCTAACAAAAAATTACTGTCTATGGTGCGAATCGTGGTCGGTGTTTTTTATAGGATAAGATCTGGAATAGAATTATCCAGAAAAGAAGCGGAAGGCGGAGAACAGGGTGTTGTCACGCAACTTGGGAGGCTATGACCAGCAGTTGGTTTCGATAGGCTGAATTGATTGTGTATGTTCCAACGCACTCGTGGCACATTCTTTTGTTGATACAAAATCTGATCTGAATCGGATGTTTGTTCAATTCTTAGATGGTAAGTTTCCGTTTTCCAAAATTCATCAAAATATGCTCATAGAAATAACTTATTTTCAAACATAGAACATGCTACTAATTAGCAGATATAGAAAACACGTTAATTATATAAACGTTGACTACGACATAATATACACACACGACATATTATATTGTTAAACGACATATTATAACTACTTGGCTCAAGTAGGTAAGCAAGATGATATATCAAGCTATATAATACATTTCTAGTAGAATCTGACCTCTTATTGTACGGAAGCCAATGCGAGGTGAGGTCAGTTTATACAAGAAACGTAAAGCAAAGCTTACCTTAGCTACTTCAAGCCGGTTTTTTGATCCATAGTTAACTCAACCAATGGTTAAACATAGTAACTAATGGTTGAATTTTGGCTAATTGTGAAAGACTAAACATATTTTATTAACATGAATGTATTCATGTTAACTCAGGCATGTTAAAAATTAATAATAATGTCATTTTGGCAAAATTCAACCATTAGTTACTATGTTTAACCATTGGTTAACTACGGATCAAAAAACCGGCCCTAAATCATTATTAGCAAGAAATCAAGGTCAAATGTCAAACACTCCCAGAAGTCGTTCAGTGGTAATAAGACCCATTTTTATTCCCCTCTCAACTGGCTACAGAAGGCAATACTGTTTCTTTTATACAACGTGGTTTTCTTTTATATACCATAACTCTAGGGTATTAATGAGACCATCATTTTGAACAACTTTTACTATGGTACCAAACCTGAAATCGCGAAAAACTGTCCCATACATTTATGTTCGCAAAACTCGTCAAAATTTTTTTGATATAACCTTGAGTTATGGTATATCAAAAAAAACATGTTGTTTAATTATGGCCAGTTATCGAGCCGATTGTATAACAATAATAATTATGATCAAATCGCTAATCAAAGACACTTTGAATAACAAAAATTGGCAACAGCACTTATAGTTGAGATCGTGAATGCACACAAGAACAATTCACACAAGAAAAATACGTAATGCGTACGTAATACACAATTGTTCTTGCGTGCAAATAATACATTTCCGCACATGGGGTTATTTTTCTCATAGTTTTACTATTGATCCGTTTTCATACCCTATAAGAGTAGGCAAAGCTCTCATAATATCATAATGTGATTACATCCCTGACACATCCAATAGTCTTATCATTTTCATCCAAATAAATAGGTACTCAAATGTTCAATATTTAAACTTATTCTAATAATATTATACCATTGGGGACTAGAATCGTGTAACTAAACCAAGACATTTTGGTGTTTGCATTAAACTAAGTCAAGTAATTATCATTTTTAATCACAAAAAGCATAATACATTCTACTTTTACTAAGTATGGTACTGTATTTTGTAGGAAACTGAAAAACTAAAATAATAGGTACATTTTATATTTTAAAACGGTTTTTAGCCATAATGACTGCTTAACTGCCTGCATAATGTAAGCATAAAACATAAAAAGGCAGCTTTGGAACTACGTGGGCGAAGTATCAATATTCTTGGGAATAACTGCCAGCCGGCTTCAAAATACGTCAAAAGGAAACTGTCAAATCGCATTGCTGATTAAGAGTACCTCTAGAATTCTACAGTCATAAAACGCAAAGCAATAGTTAAAAGCAAAGTTTACAAAATTTTGAATTCAAAAAATTAAACATAATTATTAATTATTGAAAACAATGGTCTGAACTGTCTTCAATATGTTTAATTTTTTTAATTGTCAGGAATGTCAAGTACACCAACCCCAACATAGAATTTCGAAGAAATGGGCGGCCCTGGCCTTCTGGGTCCAGGGACTGACCACTCAGCATAATCGGTAAAGCCGTTAGCGAGAACACCTGAAAGTATGGCTAGACACTGTTTCAATGCCTCCTGACAATCAGCCGCCTCCTTGCAAGGAATATAAGGCTCTAAAGCCGTGGCTAACTCACATAAGGGCTTGAAAAGCTTCAGTGCACGCTTTTTATCGGCTTTCTGCAGCGCCTCAAAGACATTTCCATTCAAATACTCATTCATTTTCTGAGCTATAGCGACCGGTAGATGCGGGATAGTATCCAAGCCGAGGTATAGCGGCCAGTCCTCAGTGCATGCCTCGCAGACACAGGTGAATTTGTACTGAGATCGTAGGATGGCTTGCCGATCATCCCTGGTGTGTACAGCATGATGAGCTCTAAAAACCAAATAGTAGATGGTGTTAGTATTTTTGTAACATTTAAAAAGCTGGTAACGCCTCGTCTGACCTAAATACTACCTAACTAAATCAGTCAAAATATGGAGACTGATATCAACTCATATAACAGCAATAAATACAATGATATCAAGGGTATGTTACTGTGCTTTACTAGCACTGCGAAAGTTTGACTGGTCCTCAGTCGCCTCTTTTATCACCCACAGGATATCAGATGGCGTATACTTAATCGGCCAGGCTAAAATACACAGCGCGACAACATCATACCATCGTCTCATCTCGCGCCGAAACGAAACATGTACAGTACGGCCGATTTATCTTGGCAAGTCACGGTTTTTAGGAACCAAATGTTGACATGAGGCGAGTGTGAGAGAACATGCGTGAAAGTTCTTAGTGCATACTTGCCAAGATATTTCGCCCGTAGTGTACGTATGTGTGCGCATTGTCACGTCTGGCTATGCCGCGAGACAATGCGAAGACAATAACTAGTCGCGCGCGCATTTTTACCCGGCTGGTCCTCCTGTACTAGCATGCTTAGTTAGATCAAGCGACATTTTAGGCTCTAGACTCTATTTATGTTTCCAAAAATATGTCTAGGTACTGTTTAGTGATGCCGCATGCCGCCATCGCAGCGCACACGGCGCGTTCATTTGGTGCGATCTGGTTGATCCCATCCGTCTCCATCTCCTCATCTCGAATCAGCTCGACGTACCTATTGTTAATTAGACAAGCATTTGTTTGTTAAAAGGCATTGTTTTCATACATGTTGGTCAGTGGGTCGTCTTAGAGATGCATTTATATGAGACATGCAACTCATTATGTTAGTAGATTGAAAACATGCACCTGGAATCCTCATTGTTCAATCAATTGATATTTGAACATAGAAAAGTGCTCATGGACCTCAAAACTATTTCATAAGTCAAACAACAATGTGATTGAACCAAATGGCTGGAAAAAACGTCTATGTATATTATACTGAAATATCATTACAATGTTGTTAAAAACTTACCCATAATTATCGAAGATTTGCATTCCTTTTTTAATAGGTCGTAGAGCAACCAAAGTCATTTGTGTAGTGCCCAGTCTGGAATAGCGCACCACATTTGGTGCACATGAATGATTGATCAAACTCAGGAAAGGATATGCGCCGGCACCTATATTATATTCATCTACATAATTGCCTTCATCATCCTCTACATTAGCAGTTATGCCATGCATATTTGTGGGAGCTGTCATCAAATGATGCATCAGTGTATCTGCAGTGAATTTCTTAATTCTTTTTTTTAATACAGGGTCATCTGTTGTTATGAAATTTTTCATAGCCAAGTAGTGCAAGAGGACAGCAGCACTGACTGTCTTTTGAAATATATCCGATATATCTCTTTTTCCAAAATTTGTGGCTAAAGAATGAATCGATTCATAATTTTCTGAAGTATAAACCAAGTTGCCGTTTTCCATCTGCTGACATCCTAAATCATCAACATTAGTGCATGCTTCCACTTTTTCCACAGTGTTTAATACATTTTCCCATGTTTTATGGTCAGTCCTAGCTTTAATTGTGGTTCTCAAAGCAAGCAGTTCCAGTTTAGTGAACTTGTTATCCAATAAACTTGCAAGAAAAGGACATTCATAAAAGTGATACTCTTCCCAAGCTGTTGTGGCACATTTGATGCTGCAGTACAAGGCCATACAACAATATGGACAAGGGAACAGATTAAAATTCCTTGAAAAACAATGTGCACAAGTGATCATGATTTGATTTCTTAAGAGCACGCTCACATATGGATCTTCTTGTACTACTATTTCACCAACTGCAATGTCCTCCACTGCAACTACATGTCTACCCATTTCTGGAGTATGCTTAACTGTCAACTTTGAGCTTGCATCTACATATTTTTCATGTTTGGAACCCTTCAAAGTAAATATATCCTCTATGTGTTCATTGTCATCATCAAAATCCCGATCTTGGGCTTCTTGTAAAGCTTCTAAGCAAATGCGTTTTCTTTTAATAAGTTTATCCCTTATTGACAATGGGCAGCGTGAAAAGAATAAAATATTAATATCTTGTAAACATGCCTCATATTGTTTTAAACCGGCAAGCACTGCTGATCTATTAGAAATAGCTAAAGCATAACATTCAGAACATACAGGTGCATACATTAATGCCAAGTTATAATATTGCCATGCCTTATACAGATTTTTCCTGTTATACAGCATGTTGCCAAGGTTACGATAGTGCAAAGACGTATATTCACATTTGTCTTCTTTAAGAACAAGTGGTATGAGTTCGTAGCTTTTTAAGAGACCACACACATACAATACTCTCTTATGAGTCTCTCCTATAGCTGAAAAATGTCTAGAAATATCTTGCGTTTTGCCATCGTTACTTATTTTCTCCAACAGTTTATGGTAAACAGAATCAACTGTCAAGTTGAGGTTATCAAATGGAAACATTATTGATTATTTCAGTGTTCCATGGATGTTACTGAGAGCAGTGCTATTAAAATGTCACACTTTGCGACGCCGTTTCTCGCTGTTAATCTGGGATGTGAGATGGTCTTTGTAATAGACCAGAGGCTGAAAGCTCAGAATATTCCACTGGACAAATCTGAAAAAGGTAAGTTGTAGATACATTCAAAAAAAAATACTTGGGAGCACTATTTTGCCTAATAATTGACTACATTCTTTTTAAAGATATTTGAACTAGTTTATTATTGATTTCTTTCAGTACTCACCGAAATGGCGACTGTATTACTTCATCCTAGACTACTCGACGAGTTATTTACACCGCAGCCGGTGGCCGCTCACACTCTCGTAAAACAACTACTTCAAGATGTTTCCACCTCTTCAATCATGAAACTAGACGATTATTCCATGAGCAAATTATGGGATCTCATGACTATGATCTTCAAATGGCAATTATCTGTAGCAACGAATCAAAATATTTTCGACATCACTCGCCGCCATCTGAGAAGTGTTGCCATGCTAATGCCACAATTTTTCCCTAAAAGTATTATTGAACAGGTTATGAGACGATTTGAGAGTTTATCTCATCAATTCACTGACGACGATTATAAATGTCTGAACAATACCCTTATAATTTGGTTTTCAGAGTATCACACTAAAATTTCTGTTCTAATGCGATTGGGGCTGCAAAGAAAAGACGGAACTTTTAATTTACCTTCTACAATAAGTACAAACCTTTTGCATAACCTAGGGGAAAATATTTATAAGTACGATAACAAGAAAAATCCTATTGAAGAGTTTGAAAACCGATGTGCTGATACGAATGAAATAAACTGTCTTTTAGCTACAATAGAAAATGTTCATTCCAAGAACAAAGTTGAGTTACAGTTGCCTATTGAATTCGGAGCTAAAGGTTCAATAAAAAAAACTTTAGAAATAACTACAGACGTTCAATTTGAAGCGGTAGACACAAGTGTCAAAATAAAGAACACTGAACTTACTTTCATTCCAGATATTCCAAAATCTCCACAAGAGGACTTATTGGAAATGTTAGGAACAATAGGAGATTCAATGTAGGTAAATATAAAAATGTGGAGTGGTGATTTCTTAAAACTTTTCTTAGTTTCTCGATCTAATGGGACACTTAAACAAGATACGGCTAGCAACACTGATATTTTTACTCGACTTCCCTAAAATGGTGTAATGTTAACCTGAGTCAAAACCAAAATTTTGGACCATTTTATAACAATTTCATGTCCACCGAACTTTCATGATTCCTAAAAAAAATCTGTAATAGTGATTCTATTAAAAAAAAAAAATGATTTTGTAGCGGAATACTACCTTGAATTCAATATTTAATTTATATTAATATTATTAGAATATTTATATGAAAATAATAAAATGGAATGGAAAATAACATATATTATTCTCCTTCAAAAAACCTGTGCCCAACTATCGATTTCAATGTATCAAACCGAAAAAAAACTTCGAAAGGGGTTTTATTTATTCAATAAAGTATTTATGATCACCAGCGTAGTGAAGTGTGCGTAAAATCACTCAATATCTAGGCAAATTATGTATATTAATAATTAAAAAAAAAAACAATACGTCTCAAAACGAGTTCATTTATGTTATTCCATTTATGTAACGCATTATTTTCTAGTAAAATACTTTTGTTTAACCCTTGACAAGCACACTGGGTACAAAGTACCCACCCCAAAATTTTATTTCTTTATAATTCTCATGTATTTTACAAAGGGCTTTCCTCTCCGGCGATATTTTGTTGAGATCTTGAGGAATCGTGTTCAGTAGCCATTGGTAAGATTCAGTTGTTACGACGCAGTGAGCGCGGAACGTTGGGGTAGTTTTAACCCAGTTTGCCAGTTACGTGTAGTCAGTCGTGTTCAAGAGTTTTTTCTCGATCTTGTCTTTTTTTTTTTTTTATTTACATCAGGTAATCAATTTTTATTACAATATTGTAACACAAAATATTTATAAGCTTATGAAATTTATGTACCTATTTGTATGCATGTATATGTCATATATTGTATATTGATTTATATAAAATATTTTTAGAGACGTTTTAAAATAGTTTTGTTAATTGTAATATTTATTTTAGATGAATAAACGAAGGAGAAATTCTACTGTGCTTATTAACGATGAAACAACTGATGACGAGATTACTGATGAAGACCACGGGGCAAGAGAAGGTGAAAATTATAAAATTTCGTCTTTGTCAGACAGTGAAGATGATGATGATCCGGACTACGATATTTACCAGATAATTGGTTCACGTCAATGAGTTTATTTCAAATACTTCTTGATGAATATAATTTAAAAGCAATAGGTACAGACGCCAGCAGGTCAACCTACCCGAAACTGTCAGATTTTCCCAATCAACCACGAACCTAATGCTATAGTAATAAAGTCGAAAATCTATTAAAGAAATCTGACAGGTTGTAGTAGCTTGATGTGCTGGCGTCTGTACATACTATTCGTAAAAATAAAAAATAAATTCCACGTAGTTTTACAGAAAAAGTTGTTGATGGTGATGCCATCAACAACTAAATACTGTTTCGCAAATAATCAAACTTTACTATCTTATGCTCTAAAACGAAATAAAATAGTTTTGATACTTTGCAACTGTACAAATACCGACATTGATCCAGAAACAAAAAAAAAACAAAATTAATATTACATTATAATCAACACAAAGGTGGAACAGATTCATTCGATCAAGCTTGCAATTTATATACTATTGCACGTCAGACAAGAAGGTGGCTATTAAAAGTTTTTTTACGGAATACTAAATACAGCTAATGTTAATTCAACAATTTTATATAATTTAAATCATGTAGAGGATAAAAGACCAGATT
This sequence comes from Dicycla oo, assembly GCA_948252095.1. Taxonomy (NCBI): domain Eukaryota; kingdom Metazoa; phylum Arthropoda; class Insecta; order Lepidoptera; family Noctuidae; genus Dicycla; species Dicycla oo. The sequence goes on from OX411728.1 coordinate 20,475,195, forward strand.
GACTATGATGAAAGACTTGTCATTTGAACTGATAAAGCCTTTACTAATTAGGCGGTATGGGATTCCACAGCTACGAAGAAACATTAAAACTGCAATAGCTTAACTTCCTAACTACGAAACACCTACGAGATGTTCATATTGTCATTACTGTACTCATTGGGAGTTGAAACAACAATAATTTGTCCGCAGTGTGAAACACCTATGTGTAAAAGTGTCGATGCCCTATGTGCGTAGAGTGTTGTAACAAAAATTGTACTTAAAATATGTGTATATGTTTTGTGTTTATTTGTATTTTCGTGCTTGAAAATAAAGATTACAATGAATAATAGATCACTGATTTCTTTAAAAACCCGTCCTGTACCTACTATTTAGTATACGCCACTTCAATGCATTCAAGTCGTAAAATAAATATACTTTTAAAAGCGGATGTCACCATCTTTTAGAGCACTTTTTAAGCTTTCCAAAACACTTTATTTTTTCTATTTTAGCCCATTAGAATTAAAGATACGGCACGAAATCAAAAAAAATCTCAAAATGGCACTTTTTTCAGCTTCGATGATATTTTTATCAATTTCAATTGACACCAATCAATTTAACATTGTATCAATTTTATGCAGAATTGTTTTAGCTTTAATACAAAATAAATCTTTAACTTTATTAGGGACCAAGATATTTAAAAATGAATTGTGTTGGGTACTTTTCACCCTCAATGCTTAAAGAGGTATACCGTTTAGATGTGTGCTTGTCAGGGGTTAAACATACTACGGGCAAGTTGCTCGTAGTATGTTTAAATATTAATTTAATTATTTAAATATTAATGCCCGGGACAACATTGACGGAAATGTCACGCCGTTACACCACCAATCACTGTATCTATTAAGTATTTATTTAATCTGAGTTACTCTTTAGTATTACATATAAAAAGTACTCTGTGCTTTACTCCACAGAGTACTTTTTACATTGAGTAGGACATTCGAATTCGACCGACAACGACAATCGCTTGCTTTGACAAACATTTTATTGGATTTTCCTTGATAATTCCTATAAAAATAACATGTAAGTAAGTATGTTTGATGCAAATCTTATTATCGGAAAACTATATTGTTTGTGCTATTCAGTTGCTTACGAGCTGTAATCATTCAAGTGAATAGTGTGTCTTGAATTGAAATGAAACACTTCAAAAACGTCGTCCATGTTTCCGTTATATTTTTATTTTATTTTTTTCTTTTGGCTTCGCACGGTTTGTGCATTTAGCCAATGTCAAGTTTAGAAAAAGTTAGGGAAACGAAAATATTACTATGATTAAATTTACTATAACGGGATTTAGGATAGGACGGATGTAGGATCAGTATATTTATAAAGGTGATGAAAGTGAATAATGAGCAAATTACAATGAGGAAAATTCACAACTTAATATTATTTAAAGTAATGAATGTGACTATACATCTATTTTGTTCAAAGTAAAGAAAGTATTAAGGTAGGAAAAGGAATATGGAGGGACATGAGGCTACTAAGAAAAGAAGAACGGTCATAAAAGGGACAGGAGAAATAAATGTGATATAGGTCGCCTACGTCTGTGCCACACAAGCACATGGGGTCGTCGATGATGTGAAGTTTGGCAAGATGGGCTGGAGAGGACAGCAAACATGACCCAGTCTCATCCGTATTAAAACGGAGGTCTTCATTTTGCCAAGCTTTGCCCTGCCAAACCACGGTTTTTCCGAAACGATTTATGTTACATTTTTGAGTGCGTTACTCCAGCAAGAAAATGTCTCCTAGAGTGATATGAGTGGTACCTATAATTAGTGCGTAATCTGCTGTAAATGTGCGCCGAAAATATAATTTCTTTCTTAAAATAAAATATAATAAATGTAATTTTTGCTTTAATGTCTTCAGGTGTTCGAGATATTGCGTTTCCTGCTGGAAAAACGTTTTGCAGAATCGTGTATCTCTAAAACCATTGTACGAGTATGTGCGCCTGTAGAATAAACATCCACGAGTAGCTCTTAATTTGTGACATAATTAGATTTGAAAAAATATTTATAATCTTCAAGTAATCGCGCTTTTTTAAAAAAAAAAACCCGAAAAAATATCGCAGCGCCTAAATGAGAAAACGTATAAGCTCGCTGAAAACTGTATTCTGTCCTTCTTGACGCGTGTAATAGCCATAAAAACTTTCAAAAGTGTACGTGCATGCTTTATTGAATAATATTGCTAAAAGTCAAAACGATGGTGTCATAACTTTGACGGCAAAATACAAGAAACCGGCTCAACCCAAGACGTGGAGATTTACCCAAAAATTTGTGCGTATAATCAAAAATATATTGTGAAAATATTCAGTTTGGAATGTTTCGCATTAAGTAGATATAAACAAAAAACTAAACATGTCAACAACGGCTGGTTATCCGACCAAATTCGAATGACTACAAAAAAAGCGACGGATTCGTACATACGGAACACCTTAACTTTCCTCACGAACTGGTTGAAACATGTTGTGCCTGAGTACACTGAAGTAGAAAAGAAGTAAATAATAAACTTGTTATTGGATTATAATATTCTACTAGCTGTTTCCGTGACTTTGCATATGATTAATTCCAAGGTATAAGCTATCTTCTTCGTTCCGAATTTCATTACTTACCTAAAATACATTCAGTATTTTGTGTGTGAACGAAGGCCATACGTCCAGACATTTGCATTTATAATATTCTATCATACGTATATTCTATCTCGTTATTTTAAGCGCTAAAAGTACACTTGATTACATTTTATTGCAGCTTTTGACATTATTGTATTTAGTGTATATGTATAGTGTATAGTCAACCGCACAAATATGCCTTTAATTTGCCACGTGTTACCATTATATGAAGTATTACGTAGAGATGTGGAATATATAACCTACGTACTTTATATTAAAGCTGATTATGTCGTGTCGTATAATTTTGATTTGGTGGCATTTTACATATTTAAGTATATATTCCACAGTCAGATGATAATGTTGTTACGTATATGGGATAAATAAGTTGTTTGTTATTATTTTTATATATCGGCCAAATACTATCAGGGGGCCGATTCTACTAATTTGCAACGTTACACGTTCAATTGTGTTTCAATAACAGTTCAGTTTCGATCGCCGTTCGATAGTTACCAAAAAAGTCATTCTACTATTCTATAAGCAAAATAGAATCTAAACTTAAACCGAATCGTAACGGGAACGTACAAAGCGGGTAACCTGTGTGACCAACATTCCAAATAGTATGTTTTAATAATACCACAGAAAAAAAAGTTGAATCTAATAATATTACTAAATACGAATAAGTGTTACTAAAAGTATTTTTAATACAAAAACATATCTAGACCATACTTATACTTTAGGCCTGTATATTTTTTGTAAAATTTCAACTTTATAAATAATAAAAAACTCAGAAGAACGTTTCGTTTTCGGCCCCAGTTTGCGAAATCTGTGAAACGAAACGTTTCAATTATGTCAAAAAGATAATGATGCGACTAAACGTCACGCTCATGTTCGGTTTTGTTAGCAGAATAGCTTTTGAGATTGTTTCGATCGATCGGTGACTGAACTGAAACGTAACCGCAGTTGGATCGTTGTTACATTAGTGGAATGCGAAAACGCTCAAAAGCCGTGGTTCAGCTGCCATTCAACTGTGATTTTTTAACAATTTTGTTAGTAGAATCGGCCCCCAGATAATTTGTGCATATTCGATGATTGAATCTTTATGCGGTTTTATGTTTTTTTTATCTGTTATTTTAAATAATAATTACTTCACAAAGTACAAATAATTTGATTGAACTATTTGTGTTATAATATTTATAGATAGGTAATTTGATGCCATAATTTACGACAAATAACTTAGTTCTCAATGCCAAGAAAACGAAATGTATAAAGTTTGCCTTACCGAATGTGAGAAATTTAGGACCCAACATCGTCTTAGATAAAGAGGTGCTTGAAACTGTAGACTCGGCAGTTTTGCTGGGCATAACAGTAGATGCCAAACTTCAGTGGGGCCCTCGTATATCAAGCCTAGCGGGAAGGCTTAGTTCAGCCGCTTACGCCGTCAGGAAAGTAAGACAATACACTGACGTTGATACAGCTCGGTTAGTCTATTTTAGTTATTTTCATAGCGTTATTTCCTACGGTATTCTGCTCTGGGGCAAAGCCGCTGAAGTTCAAAATATATTTGTATTTCAAAAACGAGCCGTTCGAGCAATTTACCAGCTCGGTGCTAGAGTTTTTTTAAACATATTGGTATTCTCACGGAGGCATCACAATTCATCTTCGCCAACATCTTATATATTAGACAAAATATACATTTATACACTAAAAACAGTGATATCCACAATGTTAACACCAGAAATAAGGACAAATTACGTGCTCCGTTTCACCGGCTTCATACGAGTAACTCATTTGTTGGGCTTGGTATATCCTTTTATAACAAGTTACCATCTTCTTTGCTAGATTTGCCCTTCAATGCGTTTAAAGCTAAAGTAAATTCTAACCTTTGTTCGAAGGCATACTACGGTAAACCGGGGTTACTTTGATATCGACTTTCGACTTATGAAAAACATATTTTTGTAATATCTACAACGTCTTACTATCAGTAGTTGGCACTTCTGATAGTTTCTTTTTTAATAAGGCGTTGTAGATATTACAAAAATATGTTTTTCATAAGTCGAAAGTCGATATCAAAGTAACCCCGTAGTATCAAAGTAACCCCAGTTTACGGTATTCTATCAACGACTACTTAAACGATAAGAATAGTTGGTTGCTGTGATTAACTCAAGACAATGTTTATGTCTTTCTCCAGAATTAGCTATCTTCTGACAGGTTATATGAGTTCATATAATTATTTATTTTCTTTGACTGTAAAAGTCAATTTATTTTATTTTTATTTATCATTTTCATAATCTACTCATTACAACGTTTTTTTATGAGTAGTATTGCAATATGTTGTTAGCTAGTGACCTCGACAATTGATCATATTATTCTTGCCTGAGCAACCGGCAGCAAGTTCGTCATGCTCCCTTAGATGTCACTGCTTGCGGTAGCGTCGGGGGTCGGGTTGCCTCCTTCCCTCAAATATGGCGAGGGGGGTGATGGCTGAACTCTGCGTTATGCTCGTGGACGGGTGCTGCTTGTGGTGACTGGTCGTCTTGCTGTCCTTGGTTTTGTTTTGTTATTAGTAATTAACTTTGTTTATATTACTTCGATGGTCCTAGTTTATCATTTGTGACTTCGACTTTCAGCTTCATATACAATCTTAATATATATAAGTGGGCACATCCTTTATTACTGGAGGCCTTTATTTAGGTATAAAGTTCTGCTTACGTTTTTAGTATTGTATTTTTATTTCTGCTTGAGTATAGTTTTCGTTTTTTTTTTTGGTATATTGGCGTGTGCTAGCTTACTTATAGCAAATAATTTAATTTAATGTTTTGTGTTGCGTAATTTACCTAAATTATTATGTGCAGTGTTGTATAGATTCATTTTTTTTTTTAACTGAACAGACAGCTGTGCTGCTGGGGAGTTTTTTGCGCCACTTCTTCTCCTCAGCTAAAGCACTAGGAAGTGGTGAAGGGAGGGCGTTTTGGGGGACTGTCTTATGAAATTTTGACGTTCAAAAAGTGCCGATTTGAATAAATGACTTTTGATTATTTTTTTTAATTACTTTAAGAATCAAAATTAAGAGAATAAAAACAATAACTACCACATCAAGAAGCTCTTTCATTTGATATTTATTTATTATATTTTTAATTAGCCACCAAAATTAGGTCATATCATTGCCAACAAACGTTTGAACGCGACTGTACCGACAACAGCTTAGGTTTAATACGTTCAATAAAGAAGGTCATTCGTATGTACGAATCCGTCGCTTTTTGTAGTCATTCGAATTTGGTCGGATAACCAGATGTTTAGTTTTTTGTTTATATCTACTTAATGATATGTTTAATGTTATGTTTCCAAACTGAATATTTTCACAATATATTTTTGATTATACGCACTAATTTTTGGGTAAATCTCCACGTCTTGGGTTGAGCCGGCTTCTTGTATTTTGCCGTCAAAGTTATGACACCATCGTTTTGACTTTTAGCAATATTATTCAATAATGCATGCACGTACACTTTTGAAACTTTTTATGGCTATTACACGCGTCAAGAAGGACAGAATACAGTTTTCAGCGAGCTTATACGTTTACTCATTTAGGCGCTGCGATATTTTTCGGGTTTTTTAAAAAAGCACGATTACTTGAAAATTATAAATATTTTCTTAAATCTAATTCTGTCACAAATACTTACAAATTAAGAGCTACTTGTGGATGTTTATTCTACAGGCGCACATACAATGGTTTTAGAGATACACGATTCTGCAAAACGTTACTCCAGCAGGAAACGCAATATCTCGAAAACCTGAAGAAATTAAAGAAAAAAATTACATTTATTATATTCTATTTTAAGAAAGAAATTATATTTTCGGCGCACATTTACAGCAGATTACGCACTAATTATAGGTACCACTCATATCACTCTAAGAGACATTTTCTTGCTGGAGTAACGCACTCAAAAATGTAACATAAATCGTTTCGGAAAAACCGTGGTTAGCCAGGGCGAAGTTTGGCAAAATGGAGACCTCCGTTTTAATACGGATGAGACTGGGTCATGTTTGCTCTCCAGCCCATCTTGCCAAACTTCACATCATCGACGACCCCATGTGCTTGTGTCGCACAGACGTAGGTAGGCGACCTAAATCACATTTTTTTCTCCTGTCCCTTGGGTATATGACCGATCTTCTTTTCTTAGTAGCCTCATGTCCGTCCATATTCTTACCTTAATACTTTCTTTACTTTGCACAAATAGCTTTCCTGTATACAGGGTGACTCAGAAGACCTCTTTTGATCCAGCGGCCCCATATTCTGTTGTGCATTATTAATCATTAGATGAAGTTCCCAACAATGTTCATTAAAGTTTTTGAATGCTTTCGACATGTCAAAGTTTTCTTCATATTTTTGATGGAGTCAACCCTAAATTTGGTTGACCTCTATTCTCTCTTCTTTGATATAGGGATGAATGCGTCAGATAAGACACTTAACACATAATAGTAAAAAGCCTATAATTTTCTTGCATCAGATAGGCAAGTTGATTTTTTTTTTCAAGATTGAATTAAGTCTTGAATACCAGTATGATATGCGAAATACCTACGCAGAGTAGAAGTAGACGTAGCTACATACATCTGCATAAAACTGCAGTTTAAACCCAACTACAAGGTTTTTATAAAATACAAATACCTAGTAAAAAGTTTAATAAAAAAAATATTAGCTCCCTATGAAAATTAATTCCATTTGTTTAACAGGTATCTATCCTCAAAAGTAAGATATCGAACGACCTAACTGTTTTCGTTACTCTTGGTGAAATACATTTTTATAAGAATTAATTGCAGTTTTAATCCTCCGATTGGTAGAAATGCCACCAATATCTTGCAATTTCCTACACTATACTGCACGCCCATTGCTTCCGGCTTTCTTATTGGATATCGGCATCGGTTGAAGAATGCTTCAAATCCGAAAGATTTTTTAAACTGAAATGATTTTGAATGTTATTTAATCATAAAAATAAGATTCAAAATCATTTCAGCTTACAAAAATCTTTTGGCGTGCCGCCGTGCCGCCGCGCGCGGCCTTTGAGTTTGCCGCCACCTCGGAAAGAAAATCACTAAAAGATTCCGTACATGTGTAATAATAACGCGATTCTATTCTAAGACCGGGCAATCTTTTTGGGGTTTTTGGATACTGTATTCGATTATTTTGGAATTAGATTTGTTTCATAATTATGGCAATGTATTTTATTTCTTTATCATTTAAAAAATACAGAAAATAGGTAAACCACTAAGATTTGTAATTAATGCTACAAATACTAGTCAACCTCGATAATACAATTTTAACTGGCCGCTTATCACATCATGGGACAGAAATACCGTAAGCAAAATGTAGGTGCACTGCTATCACTAGGTACAATATTTTATTTTAAAAATAGTACCTATTTATTATCGGAATTCACTTAATATCTTATTGATCCCTAAAATTGTGTACATTTTTATTATTGTAGGCTAGTTAAGTAATTAGGCATTTATTTCGCTAGTTCACTTCATTCTTTCGAGCTGGATGCTCGTCGTCTAGTGTCGCGTTGGATTGCAGTGAATTTTGCGAGGAATCATGACCGAATATGCGAACAATGAATATTATGACATGATAATGTGTGTAGGTGCGACTGACGGTAATCTTGCAGCAGCAAGACAACTGTCTAAGTTCTGTGTACCTTTTGTGTTTGTTGTCCTTATTGTGAAAAATATGTTCATGTGCTAAAACTATGAGTGTACTTACGTGTACCTACGTGTGTAAAGCTGCGCAGGATTTGAAAAGGAAAATGGTATGTACAAACTTAATAATTACCGTACTGATCATTTCACTCGCGCGATGAGGCAACAGCTGGCCAGGTCAAAGGACGCGACAATACCTACATACCTACGGCCTGCGGTCATTGATTTATTTGGCTCCGCCTATCTAGGGTTGCTACGACATAGCAAAATGAAAATATTATTTGTATTTTGTAAGAGAAAACCGAAATTATTTAAAGTTGAGATATGACCATGGCGACCTTCCAGAATAACTAATAGTGTATTAAACAATACACTGTTTTCGGTATAACAGGGGTATTTTGAATCACACTGTATAGATGTATAGTCTCATTCATTACTTTAAGTAATATTAAGTTGTAAATTTTCCTCATTGTAATGATAGCCGGGACCAATGGCTTAACGTGCTTTCCGGGGCACGGAGGAGTCTTGGTATGTAAAGATGGTCACCCATCCACGGACCAACCTGGACCACGGACCTGTGCGGCTGTCATATATTACTTAGCTACGAGTTCCATTAAAATACTGTTATTCAGCTGCATCTAGACTGGAAGCCCACCCTAACATTATAACGTACCTACTTAGTTGGGAAAAGGTTAGCCAGATTGAATAATAGCCGCCTACGTTCCCTTGTCTTGGGCGAGCATCCACATCCATTCGATTACACCGGCTTTTAGGGGTAGGTACCTGAGATTGTCTCGATTCTTCACGACACGTGTCTGGATTCTGTAAAGACGGTTACATTGATATGAAAACAGTGAAATACAGGCTGGTCTAAATAGTGACATAAAAAAAATCTGAATTCCTCATACCCAGTCACTACAGTATACTTACTTAAGGTTGTTAAACAGGCAGTCGTGTTTTTTTTTATATTTTTTTTTCACACGGAAAAAAATACTGAAAATATCAACATGATATGTATTTATCGAGATATCCTTCTAGGCAAAGTTGTGTCTTTTACCTAAAACTTTGACTACGACTTTGGATGCTTTTCATTCGGAAAAACAGCAAGTTTTAAAAATACGAGTATTTGGCAAGACATAAGGTCTGTTTACCATGTGAAACTTATTAAAAGCTGTAATATTATATAGGTTCAGAGATACGAACAAAAAACGTCAAAATCCAGGCAAAGAAAGTTTTTCTTTTTACGGTTCAATTCATTTTTATTGTGGAAAAGTACATAGTGGAAAGTGTACCTACATAATACAACTGGTGTTAATTTAGTGCTTTGCGAACAGCTATGTCCTGCCCTTAGGGCGTACAATAAATGTAGGTACATACAGGGAGTTTACACGCATGTCTACAATAATATTATAACAATACATTACAAATTTTAGACCGTTAAATATTAAAAACAAAAACCCACAAAACGCATCATGACCTAGGTAGATTGTAATCTAACAGTGATTTGTGGGCATAGAAGTCTTTCACAGACAAAGACATTAAATTATTATAATTTTAATCTCTTTGTTCACAGAGTAATAACATTTGTTTACTAACAGTTCATGGAGATTCTAAGATAAGTTAAGATACCACCTACCACGTCGCAGGTCGTGGGTTCGATTCCCATCCAGGACAAACATTTGTCTGCATGAATATGTCTGTTTGTCCTGAGTCTGGGTGTAATTATCTATATAAGTATGTATTTACAAAAAAAAAGTAGTATATGTAGTATATCAGTTATCTGGTTTCCATAGTACAAGCTCCGCTTAGTTTGGGACCAGATGACCGTGTATGAAAATGTCCCAGGAATATTATATTATTATTATATTATTCTTTTTAAATCATTTTATTTCAGTAGGTAATTGCTCTTATAGGCTTTGGAATGAAAACACTGGTGTAGGAAATACGTCTTACCAGCCACCATGTCTTGCTTGTCCTGATGTCGTATACGCGTTCGGTATTTAAATAGATCAGTATTATTTTTAACAAAAACTGCGACCTCAAAAATATACCTAGTCTTGCCATAAATATTGTCACGAAGAAAAAAAATTTTTTTTTTATTGCAAATAATATTTATTACTTTTACAGTGTGTTAGTTTAAAACATAAATATAAAACAATTTAAAATATAAAAAGCTTATTCGAAGTGGTCTCCATTTGTTGTTGCAATACAGTCATTTAAACGTTGAGGCCAGTTATCAATAGAAGCACGCACTCTTTCCATGGGAAAATTCTTCACTGCCAATCGTATAGATTCTTTTAGGGACTCCAAATTATCATGGCGTTTAGAGCAAGCCGTACGCTCTAAAACTGACCATAAATCATAATCCAGCGGATTAAGATCGTGACTAGACGACGGCCAGTTTTCAGCTCTGATGAAGTCCGAAACGTTGACTTCCAACCAAGACTGCGTGGACCGAGCTTTATGACCCGACGCCGAGTCTTGTTGGAAGGACCATACTTGGTTATTGAACATGGTGTTATTAAGGGGCTTAACTACCTTCTCAAGAATGGTATCTTGATACACTTGTGCCGATGTTTTGATACCTTTTTCACAAAAATATGGCTCAGTCACTCCTTCATAGCTAACACCCCACCAAACCATCACTGAAGTCGGATAATGCCCACGTTGCACTCTGTCGACTAATTGGGAAGCATCCTTAGAGCTTTGAGCATAAATACGGTCACTTTATTTGTTAAAATGTTGCTCAATTGTAAAGATTTTCTCATCCGTAAACAAAATTTTTCTGTGACCTCCCTTTGGTACCGCTTCAGTAGTTGTTTCGATTTTACCACCCTATTCTTTTTTAAATTATCTGTTAAATAATGACCAGTGCGTCTCTTATAGGCTGCAAGTCCTAAGTCATCTTTTAAAATACGCGACATGGTTCTGGGTGCTATCTTCATCTCCCGAGATAAAATCTTTTTTATCCTGTCCGAAAGACAGGATTTCTTCGAATTCTTTTCCTTACTGCTTTGACCACCTTTTTCGTACGAACACTACGTGGACGGCCAGATCTTTTTCTGTCACAAACGGTGGAGGTCTCATTGTACCTATTAATAGCCCGGTACACAAACATTTGACTAATACCAAGCATATGGAGAGTTTTAAAAATTGCATTTGGCTCCATACCAACTTTGTGTAATGCAATCACAGCGATTCGGTTCTCTTTATCACCCCACTCCATTTTAATATCGCAAAATATTGTACAATGTATTGGCGCCAAAATTAGAAAACTCAATGAACAATCGTATAAAAATGACAGATTCCTAATTCAAATGTAATATCTTTCTTATTTTTAATTGTAACAGTATTTATTGCCAGACTGTGTATAGACACGTTAATGTTAATATGTTCATCTTTTTAAAAAATGGTTCACAGGATTCAGTTTTTTGTAGGTCGAAAATTGCCCTGACACAACGTTTCTGTGCAATGAACGCGCGTTCTTTATCAACACTATTGCCCCAGAATGTTAGAATATTATAGAATATTAGACCGTATCTGTGCGCGGCGAGACGGGGGCAGTGCAGGCCGCTCATTCGCCAGCGCTGCACCCCGCCTCGCCGCACATTCCTAAGGCGCGGTACAGCGGTCTTGGTCAAACTATATAACCACGTGATTTAGGGAAAGTGTTTACGCCGCAATAGCTTTGAGGCGTTGAGAAGAGAGGCTAGCAGTTTAGGAATAAAGTTATAGTAGATAAAGTAACTGTTTATCATATTATACTATCAAATGAGCAATATTATAAAATCACATTCTCGAAAACGACTCTCAACGAGTTCAATGAAAGTTACAATATAGGGGTTTACGAGAGTGCACAATTGATCTAGCTATGTCTCTTATCTGGGAAAATTCGTTTTCTCTATTTTCATCCGAGCCTGATAGTTTATCGACACAATTTGTTAACACACTGTCAGGTGATTTTATTGTCTGTATAAAAAAACGTAAGAAAGTATGAATTTCGCGAGCTACCTTGGCGGATCCACCTTAAACAGTAGCGTTTTAAAATCTGAAATAGGAATATGAATATTATGTAAATTGCCGAGTATAAATAAAAAATATAAATTAGCTCGTGGCTAAGTACTAACAGCCGCACGGGTCGATCCATCAGGTTAAGCTACGCTTGCCGGGGTTGGTCTGTGGATGGGTGACCATCTTTTCATACCGAGATTCCTCCGTGCCTCGGAAAGCACGTTAAGCCGTTGGTCCCGGCTGTCATTCGAGGATCTTTGATAGTCGTTACGGGTCGTCAGAAGCCCGAAAGTCTGACAACTAGTCTTACCAAGGGGTATCGTATTACCCAGTAACTGGGTTGTGGAGGTCAGATAGGCAGTCGCTCCATGTAAAATACTGGTATTCAGCTGCATCCGGTTAGACTGTAAGCCGACCCCAACATAGTTGGGAAAAGGTTAGGCAGATGATGCCGAGTATTGAATAAAAGGATGATTAAGTTTACAAAAATACTTTATTTAACACATCACAAGTTCCGAAACCCCATACCAAGTACAGGTTACAAACACATCTTTTTATTTATTTAAACAAACATTGACTTTTAAAAATGACTTAGGATTCATTATAAAAAAATATGTTTGTATTTTCATTACCTACGTCACAAAAAGTTGTTGCATTGAAATGCGAATACAATCATATAAAACAACTAATTCTAGTTCTTTGAGATCTTATTTACAAAATTGTAGTTATTTATCACTAGAGTAAGCAGAAAAAATACGATTTGGACTACAAGTTCAGATTTTCTGTCGTCATTTGAATGTTAGACTTCTAATGTTATAACCGCGTCAAAATACTTTACTAAGTTTAGTTAAATTTTAACAAAATTCTCCTTGGTTCTAAAAGCGAAGCGAATTAACCATAATACCTACTATAATCAACCAATTATCCATAGTTCGCGTCACGTAAGTTTGCCGCTCTGAGGCACTTGTCCCACCGCCAACGATGAGCGAGCAGTGAGAAGCGAGTGTGTAGTTCCGATTGTTTTGTCGCTAGGCTATAAGCGAGAGTGCGAGTGCGACGGGCGTTACTCGCACCACTCGCAAATGCTATTATAAATACATCATCGTCGTCGTCTGAACTAGACAACAATGATATTTCTAGTAATTGTTTTAAATTCATAATAATATGCACTCAGATCCGCAATCTACGTAGAAATGACCGCTGGTTGGTCTCTCGGCGTGAATTCTGACTGCCAGACGAGCATCTCTGAGCATTATATCACTGAGTGAGTATTATCATCGATAGCTCAGATCGACAAAACTAGTGTATCGAGTCCTCGCCGGCAGTATAAACAGTCTACGATCAACTATTAATATATGCATCTCTTTTGTTTACACGGAATTTATAACTATTGTACGTTTCTTGAGCGAGAAAATAGCCGATAGTTAGTCGCTTCCTCGCCGGCGGTGGGACAACTACCTAAAACCAGGTTTACCAATGCGCGTGGCATGGCGCGATAGATATTGACTACTGCGCAGTCATTTGCAGCCTACTTCAGAGCGGCAAACTTACATGATGCGAACCAATGATATTATAAGTAAAAAGAGAGATAGGTTCTACACTCTCCGAGTGGCACGTCAAAATGTGGCTAATTAGCCACATTTTCGTCGTCTTGTCTCTTTTTCGCTTCCTTTAATTACGACATGCCGTCCTACTTCCACGTATGATCTAATAGTTCGACATTTGTGCCGTTTTTGAACATCGAATGTTGGGTAGGTAACTTATCTACGTCTTTTTACTTATAATATCATTGACGCGAACTATACAACAATTTTTAACCATTATAATAACATCAAACATCATGAATTCATGAAACTTCGGTATCTTATTGAGTATAACGTTTTCTTTTTGATGTAACCATTAAGATAAGTGCACAACTTTGTTAATGTCATGACAGAAATAAAAGCAAATACGTAAATTGTTGGTATTTTCATTAGTTTCCCTAAAATTCCTGCTACTTTCTAATACATAGAGGGGTCTAAGTGCAAATCCGCCTCTGTTCATTAAAAAATAAATTCCCCACTATCCACTTTTCAATTTAATATTACGCATAAGATAATAATGCTAGTTTTATTAAATTTATTAAGAGCTGTAAAAAAACTATTTGTTATAAACCCAAAAGATTTCTCCAAAAATTGGAAGATTTATTAAGCCACGGAACGTTTTTTAACTGCTGTGAACATTTTCAGAAACTGGATAGACGCGGATTTGCACTTACGACCACTCATATATTTTATATATTGTAATACTAATTCTGGAATTGGTTTTATAGCCTGACACTTATAGCATTGTACAAAAGTGGCTCACCAAGGCACGTACTCTCAACAAAACGGACGCCTTTAATCTTAACGTTGCTTTTTGTATATGTCGTAGGATGATTTTATAATACGAATTTTCGCGAAAACGCGGAAAAAATAAAATCCCCACTATCCACTTTTCAATTTAATATTACGCATAAGATAATAATGCTAGCTTTATTAAATTTATTAAGAGCTGTAAAAAACTGTATTTGTTATAAACCCAGAAGATTTCGCTGTTAGGAAAATTCGTAATTTAACCAACATAGAGACAGCCCGTTTAGTGTACTTTAGCTATTTTCATAGTATAATGTCGTACGGTATTCTGTTGTGGGGAAATGCAGCCGACATTCAGACTATCTTTGTTTTGCAGAAAAGAGCTGTTCGATGCATTTATAAATTAAGTCCGAGACAATCTCTCAGAGAGAAATTTAAGGAGATTAATATACTGACTTTGCCTTCTCAGTACATTTTTGAAAATCTTTTATATGCCCATAAAAACATTAAATTGTTTAAAAAATACAGTGATATCCACAATATAAATACTAGGAACAAACACAAATTTGTTGTACCTCCAACAAGGCTCAAGAAAATAGGTGGGTCATTCAGGTGTCAATGTATACGCTTTTATAATAAACTTCCAAGCCACGTTCAAGATCTGAGTCTTAATAAATTCAAATCATTCATTAAACGCAAGTTGTGTCAGAAAGCTTTTTATACCGTTAAAGATTATATTGAGGACAAAAAGGCTTGGGATTGAACTGCTCCAATTTTATTTTATATTATTTTTATTTTTGCATACTGAATGTTGACATTAATATTTACTTTGTAAGTATTATATTATTTTACTTTATTGTGAATGTGAAGACTATGTAGGTCATTGCTTTTTTTTTTTGTTTGTTTTATTTTTTCTCTCAGTTATTTTTAATCATGGTCTGGCAGTTTGAGTAATCTATGCGGCCTACCCCAATGTCCTTTCTTTGGTATTGTTCGTCGAATCGTTGAGCTAGTTGAGCTGCGCGATTACTGACAAATGCGTGCACTGACTGGACAGGTCCTCTCAATCTGTGTGGTTCTTTCCTCAAAAGACCATTTCAGACACCAATCTACATGGTCTTCACATGAAGTGACCAAGATTATGTCTGGACTTTATAAGAGACTGTGACCTCTGAGTTTGTTTCGGCCTTTCTTCTCAGAGTAGTCAGATAGGAAACGCCGACCTCATCTAGTTTAAAAAAAAAAATATTGACTTGTAAAAGTGTTTGTACAAACCTACTTACAGAAATAAAAATCATTTATCATTTATCATTTATCATTCTCCTAAAATTGGAAGATTTATTAAGCCACGGAACGTTTTTTAACTGCTGTGAACATTTTCAGAAACTGAATAGAGGCGGATTTGCACTTACGACCCCTCATATATTTTATATATTGTAATACTAATTCTGGAATTGGTTTTAATAGCCTGACACTATAGCATTGGACAAAAGTGGCTCACCAAGGCACGTACTCTCGACAAAACGGACGCCTTTAATCTTAAAGTTGCTTTTTGTATATGTCGTAGGATGATTTGATAATACGAATTTTCGCGAAAACTTTAGGGATATTGCAAAAGATAGGGTTTTTGCAAAAACACGAGTTGCTTTAGTAACATTGAATATCCTTAACTTTGATTGGCTAGATTTTGGCTTACTGACCTAATCTTATTCCGATTGGTTCCTGGCTTTACCCTGTGAGCTTTGAAGTATTACAAAAAATAACTTAAATAACACAACAAACAACTTTTCCCAAGGAACCATATTGTGTT
Source organism: Dicycla oo (assembly GCA_948252095.1). Lineage (NCBI taxonomy): Eukaryota > Metazoa > Arthropoda > Insecta > Lepidoptera > Noctuidae > Dicycla > Dicycla oo. The sequence continues at coordinate 20,491,675 of OX411728.1, forward strand.
GGAATTGAGAAAAATTTTGACCTTTTCATTCAAAGTGGTTATCAGCTGATCGGATTATTTGTATAAGAGGTTTTTATCGTTTCCGACATTCTATTTCCTTGGAAAAAGTTGTTCGTTTCCATGAACTGAGTAATTATTTTAAGTTTCGCACGCTATTTATCGTGTTTTGTAGAATCATTATTTTTCTATCAGAAAAAAAAATGCGTGAATGATTGACATTTAAAACGTTGCGCTCTGACCGGCGTTGGGCGTTCTTATTTCATAACAGCTAACGGTTCGTTTCGCAATATTACTAGAGCGACTTGTGTTTATGCAAAAATCCTATTTTTTTCCAGTAAGATTGAGAAATGTTTCCACCATTGCTTATCCGTGTTTTCGCAATATCCCTAGGGTTTTCACGAAAATTCTAATTATCAAATCATCCTACGACATATATACACTAAAGTGGGTTGCAGACCAAAAACTAAGAAGAACAATCGTTATAAAATTGGAAAGGCCTGGCTTTTGTCGATGGTCGATGGTACATGTATAATCATTATATCTTTTGAACCATTTCTTAAAGTATTTTTACACAATCATGTTGGCTGTTAAGATTCAAGTATTATACTGTGTGTGTTGAAGGTATACTGACATTTTGGTGACATTTTTTTGTTTATAAGCCCCCTATCCATATAAATAGGTATTACCGTGCGACGTCATTTTGAAAAATAAACAAGATGGCGAACCGAGACTAGGCCCAAAAGGTTCAAACCGCTTTGAAAAATTCTTTTCGCATTCGATAGCTTAATTCCTGAGGAAAATTATAGGCTATTTAAGAGCGTTCATCCCACGCGGGCTGGCAACGTCACGTAGATTGTTTTCGTGATTATTATGTTAAATTTAAATTAAAGAACATTTTTTTTCGTACAAGCACTAGCTCGTTGTATTTTATAATTAGTTTTAATAGCTTGACGCAGAACTTCACTTTCGCATAATGCCATCGTGAAAAATTTGGTCACTTTCGCAAAACGTCATTTTCGCACAATGTCATTTTCGCAAAACGTCATTTTCGCAGAATGTCATTTGATCCATTTTTTCTCAGGACTAACACTGCCGAATCGGGTAAGTATATTATTAAAAATATACAAAAAATCATCAATCAAATTTTTATTACCCTAACTACTTAAAAACAGTACTTATTTAATATTAATTCTACGTACCTATGTATTCACATACATATTGGCTTGATTGTTAAATTTTGTTAAAAGATGATTGAGGTTTTCTATAAGTTGTGTTCATTATTATTGTGTTGTATTGATATGTATTTATATTAATAAAAAAAATAATAATATTATTGTAATATTTTATATTTTTACTGCTCTAATATAATATACATATCAAGACTACCTGGGTGAATATTTAACCTTTTAACCGCCGTCATTACCTTCCGCCAAAAGTTGATGAAGGAGAATATCGTTAATGAAATATTTCATCAATTCCCAGAATCTGAATCAGGAATTGCTGAAATATTTCATTAAATATATTCTCTTTCATCAACTTTTGGCGGAAGGTAATGACGGGCGGTTAAAAGGTCAAATATTCACCCACCTACATATGTTTGTTATTAAGTTATTCTAAGAGTTAACTTAAAGTTGATTTTATCATTAAATGGCAAATTCTGACGTCATTCAATAACCAGTTACATGATAGATGATTTTAAGTACATTTTTTTGTGGAGGGCTGTCCCTTACACCCTGTATGTAGTTATGTATGTAATAAAAAAATGATTGATGATTTATTGCATATTTTTAATAAATTACTTACCCGATTCTGCAGTTAGTATTAGCTCTCCTGAGAAAAAAATGGCTTGAATGACATTCTGCGAAAAAGAGGTTTTAATTAGTCAGCGCCCGACGTAAATTGACGTATTTTTAGTAGGCAACGTTTTAATCACGTATAAACTTGTCTATGGAGTATCTTAATTTGACAGGACTAAACTAATATTTATCATCTGTCCGTTTCTTAATGAAATAGAAAAAAAGATGCACTGAACTTAAATTAAGTTTACTTGTGAGAGAACTTAAATTAAGTTTACAAGAGAATCGGCGCCATTATGTAATTTTTTATGAATAAAACCAACATAACTGTAAAAAAAATAGCATACTATAGTGCTTGGCCGACGAAAAATAATACTTAGGTACTTTGATTAAATTTATTAAAATAATCACGAAAAGCTCTAGAAATGCGACGTTGCCAGCCCGCGCGGGATGTACGCTCTTAAAAATACGTTGAGACCCTCGGGAGCCGAGCCAAAAGAAAAAGTCGAGTAATAGAGGGGCGGGCGATTCGATGCGACGCGGTGGGTCGGACGCCGAAATTTCACGAGGAAGAAATCGCGGGCAGAAGCTAGTTAAATTATAATTGAAAAATCATACGAGAATTCTTACCGAGGTTATAAAATTAACCTCAATTATTAAATAAAAGGCATCTTTAATGTGATTTAAAATTACAATTTCGGGTTTAAGTATTCAAATAAACAAATCAAAGACCTCGATATGTCAGTAGCACTACAAAAGGCATCGAGTTTTCCGATTAATTTATTTACATTTTTTAACCGACTTCAAAAAAGGAGGTTAATTTATTTTCTCAAAAACTAATAAAAATAAGCTAAAAATTTTACAAATCCCCAACGCAAAAAAGAAAAGCAAACATTTAAAAAGTCAAAAATAATACCTATCGTTGAGACATCAAATTCAATCGAGTAACACATATATATGTATATTTTAATTATATAAATTGATGGATGGCACGATAGGTTTGCTCATTGAAATGGCGCTATAATTTCGCCGCGGGGTACTTCAACTAAGATTGAAAAAAAACTTTTAAAAAGTAAAAACCGACTTCAAAAACCTAAAACAAAAAAAATTACTTTCTTAAAAAGCTCAACAGCTTCTGAAGTCGGTGTCTTCAATTCTTCAATGCACCTTAGCTTGGCACCGACTTCAGAAGTTGTTAAGTTTTTTAAGAAAGTTATTTTATTTGTTTTAGGTTTTAAGTCGGTTTTTACTTTTTAAAAGTATTTTTTTACTAGTTATTTTATAAATTTTAGGTTTTTGTAGTCGGTTTTTACTTTTTTAAAAGTAAATTTTTGTTAAATTTATTTTATACGGGTTAGATTTTTGAAGTCGGTTTTTACTTTTTTCTTCAGATACTTTTGGAATAGAGCATAGAAGTATGTTGTAGATTGAATCATGAATTTATGACTATATTTTTTTAATAATGTTACTTACTTAAACCTCAATTTACAAATGATCTTGTTACCTAAACCTAGAACTATGAAAACTGTACTGTAAAGCGCTTATTACACTATTCAATTTGTAGGAAATTTAATAACAATTTAGGAAGCAGAGCGGTCGGAATCCAACTTCGATTACATCTATTATTACAAATTGAATAGTGTAATAAGCGCTTAAACGTGCGTAACAATTGGCGTTCGATGACTAAACGAAAATGGACGAATCCAACTCGCATTGGCCAATGTGTACGGTCACACACACGGAATAGAAAAAACTAGTGGGAGTGCCCACGCAGCTATCCGGCGTGTCTCACAATTATGCTGAAAATATGTAAAATAATAACAACCTTCGTCAGTTGTAATAAGTCTTAATTTTGTATGAACAACAAATAAGCTTTTCGTAAAGTTGAATTTGTTGTTCGTTCAAAATTAAGACTTATTACAACTGACGAAGGTTGTTATTATTTTACATTTTTTCCGCATAATTGTGACACACGCCGGATAGCTGCGTGGGTACTCCACTTAATTTTTCTATTCCGTGGTCTCACACAACCATACTTTCTTCTGACGTCACCTTATTAACTATTTAACATTACAATACACCGATACGGCGAAACAATATCCTTGTAGGGTTGCCAGATCAGAAGAAGTCGCGACAGATTTGACGTTATCAATGTTACAGATTTTCTTGACTGGTTATTATTTAGTAGCCCTATATATTCATCAAGGTAATGCTGAACACGCTCAGTCTGACATAATTAGCCGCACAAAAATTTAAGTCGAAACGTTTTTACTTTAGTAACGCAGTAGCGAAGTTTATGGGTATCTGGGTAAGAAATCTTTCACAAGTACCGGCACAATTTACCCGGCTTACCCATACATATGCTACCGGTTACTTGATGCAGTAGGAGCTTGTCAGAGAGGTCTTCATCTCATAAACCAAATACAAAAATCTCTAAAATCCGTAATCAAAAGTCTAAAAAACCGCCATACATATTGGGCGAGCCCTCTTCCCCTAGCAACCCATTCCCTTTCCAACTGCTATAGGAATACAGAGTTTCTCGACGCGTTTGGCGAGAAGCTCTGTTCAGGTAACATGCTCGCATCGCCGTATACTGGCGCTGTTGGCCCACTCGACGCGAATGGACTTCGAGACCAAGTTCTGGACCGATTGAGTACGGTAGGCGAATCTGGAGGCAATACTGTCTCGCTTGGATCCATTGGCATACGGATTTGAGCCTTGCGCTGCATTCTTTGTTGTACTGTGGAGGAAATTGTTGGTTAAGAATTTTATTGATAAACGTGGAATGTGTTAGCAGGGGTGGAAAGTGGTAAATACCAAAGGAGGTCGAGTATAGGCACTATGTTTCAGACAAAATTTAATATTGGCTGAAACAGAGCGCCTATTACTTCAATTAAAAATACACTCTGCAGTGTATTTTAAACTGACACATGTCAAGTGTCACTTTGTAAAGTAATATGGTCATGTTTTAGACTTAACAATAATTATAAAAATTATTTTACATATTTTATACTTAGTATAAATATATTAAACTAACTAAACTACCACTATTACAATCAATATTTGAAATAATATGGTTACATATTATTTCAAAATGACAACAACCTCAGTTTACCTCAGTGAATTGGTAAATATCAGGTTGGCGGAAAATGTCTTGCACCAAGATATGACTTAATGAATTTATTGATAACTTTGTTATTTACAGTAATTAATCAGTAATGTAATCCCCAAATAACTCTATTACTCTGGCCCATCTAGTTGGTAGATTGTTGATGCCCTGCGCCCAAAATTCCGGAGGCTGTGCAGAAAAGAAATTGTCCACTGCCATTTTGAGGTCTTTGTAGTTTTGAAAATTTTTCTCACGCAAATAAAGCTTTAGTGGTCGGAACAAGTGATAGGCGGATGACGCGAGATCCGGTGAGTACGGTGGGTGGGCAACCGGGTGCCATCCAAGCTCTACGATTTTTTGTCGAGTCTCCGAACCGACATGAGGTCGCGCATTATCATGGAGTAAGTCACGAATGCCAACCGGGAGTAACAACTATACGTGCTTTCAGAGGCACGGAGGGTTAGATCCTACTAAATACAATAATAATATGTTTTAGATTACTTACTGTATAAATACGCTAAAGTAGCCGCAGCAACTGTCACTATAGTCGAGATATATGGCTTGATGAGAGAGAACAGAGCGCCTAACAACGTCCCACAAGCGACCTCACAATCTCTTTGCACGTCAACGCGTAGTTCTTGCGCGGTCAACTTTGATCGCACGGTCACCCAGCCGTGACCGCAGGTTGATGCTTCGTTTGTTATTGTTACGAGCATTTCACCTGCGAAATATGAAACAAAAATAATTGAGTTAATAGCGAATAAGGGTGAGGCCAAACGGGCGTAATTTTTTGAGCTGTGAGTCGCGAAAAATGAGTCGAAGAATTTACGCTGCATTCGGTTTCATACTAAAGTCCTGTTTGTACCACACGGCGAAGCAAAATGAGTTGTCTGCTGACTCATACGCATTATTTCAACCGAGTTGCGCTCGGGGTGAAGGAGGGCAGTGAGGCAAGCGTCAGTTAGTTACAAAATGCGCGAAAGTCGACAAGCACCCCGTACAAACGTTGGATAGCAATTGAAGTTACGTCCGTTCGTCTGGCAGCCTAACCTAGCCTCAAGGATTTCTGTTGAACGTAAATTGCGGTACTCAAAATAAGCTAATGACATCTCACAAAATAACGCTCGTTTGGCCTCGCCCAGGTAGGCGTTTACAGAAAACAAAAGATTTTTTCTGCATAGAACTTTAACTGTTTTCCACATTTTTTCCCAGTGAAACAACATTGGTTTTTCCCGACAGCTCAAGCTACATCATATTTAAACCCGATAATTGGTTTACCAAAGTCAGACAGCTTCGCATCATAAATACAGAAATTCTATTGACCATCTTGATATATCAGTATAATGACTAACACATTACAGTATTTTTATCTCACGAAGCGACAAGCGCTATACTTGTGGTTACCAAGTATACAAACACGCTGTGAATGTGTGTTTAAGAGGGCAGTTTCGTTTCGTCACCTCTCTCGCTCACACGGGAGCAAAATTTTAAGATTATTAAATGAAAGGATGCCTTTTTGAAAAATGTAATCAATTAGCGAACTAGTAAATAATATTAATTTAATAGGTAATTATTAAAAACACAAATATCTATTGTGTTGTCTAATGAAATTAGCTCAAAAAGTATTATGATATGGTTTTGATGTTTTTGAAATAAATGACACAATTAAAATGTGTTTCTAATAATTACCTATTAAATTAATATTATTTACTAGTTCGCCAATTGATTACATTTTTCAAAAAGGCATCTTTTCATTTAACATTCTTGAAAATTTGGTCACGTGGGAGTGAGAGAGGTGACAAAACGAAACAGCCCTCTTAAGCGCAGGAGCTCTGGGTACCGGCAGAGACAATGGCGAAGTCGAAAGTGAGTGCGTGCGTATGTGTGTTATGTGCTGACGCTACTCGTCGTCACGCACACATTCACAGCATGTTTGTACACTTGATTAAACACAAGTAAAGCGCATGTCGCTTTGTGAGATAAAAGTACTATACCAAATAATTATATAATATAATAATATAATATCCTGGGACATTTTCACACACGGTCATCTGGTCCCAAACTAAGCAGAGCTTGTACTATGGAAACCCGATAACTGATATACTACATATACTACTTTTTTTTTGTAAATACATACTTATATAGATAATTAGACCCAGACTCAGGACAAACAGACATGTTCATGCACACAAATGTTTGTCCTGGATGGGAATCGAACCCACGACCTGCGGCGTGATAGGTGGTATCTTAACCAACCACGCCAACTGGCCTGTCGAAAGGACAAAGTATGTAAAAGTCGGTAGCATGTGACGTTCTGTAGTTTCTGACTTTCCATGTGGAAAAGGCGTGAATTTATATGTTTTTATGACAGTCACATACCATTGTCAACATAAGTTTCCAGCTTCAATCCGGGCGACGGGGTCAACCTAACTAGCTTCAACGCCTGCGGATGACCGGACACAGTGAACATTGTAGGAGGGGTCAGTAGCGACACTTTGCTTGCTGACAGTCGGATCTGAGGCAGTAACAACACTTTAGTACATGCTCTGTATGCTCCCCATTCGGCGCATAGTTCCACTTCTGAAGCCTCTATGACTGGATTAGCTGGGATTATTTTGCAGCCCATTTGTCCTGGAAAAGAATGAAATGTTATAAGGTGAATTTTTGAGAGATGACGCGGAAAGGGGAGGGAAGTTGCAAACGGCTAAATGTTTATTCACATCAAGGGAAAAGGAGCAAAAAGGTTTTTTTTTTTTGTTGACACAAGATTCGTCAGTAGGTAACTAGGATAATTCGACATAGTTACGACTTGCAGTTCCAAAACTGAGGCAGTTTGGGTATTTTGACGTTTAAACTGTCAAATTAGTTCCACGTAGAATGCGCTAAGTGTTTGTTACTTTCATTCAGCTGTCAATGGCTTTCAGTCAGGTACCTTGTTAAAAAATTTGCCGCGAGATGACGCTAGATGCTTTTTCTTGCCGCCGATTGGTCACTTTGTCTTCAAGATGACTTTGACAAGTGACAAACACACAGTGCTCTCTCGCGGCGAAGCTTCCGGGAAACAACCCCATTACTATTGTGAATACCATATTTTTGATTTTTGTTGTTTGTTATATACAGCAGTTCACAAATAAGTTCCATGAACTTTGAACCTAATTTTCAATCACGTTCCTTACCAGTAATAACATTTAACACAGGCTCGGCAGTGTGCGGCGCCTTAGTCCTGCAGCTGTAGGGTAGCTCGATGTCGGCGCCCTCTAGCGCGTAGCGTTGTTGTTCCGTACACAACAGGGGACCCGATGTCAGGCCAGATGCGGTGAAGGAGAGAGGGACTAACGCTGATGGCCACTCGCCGGGAAGGAACTCCATCTGGGTGGTAAAATTGATGTTTGATAAAATATTTTATATAGCGATATTGAAAGCGAAAAATGTGTGTAAAAGAGAGCATAAATTATTATAGTGCGACAGGGATCATTGTGAACGTGGCAAACTAAAGAACTACCATGATAAAAAGGAAACGAAAATTCTAAATATTCACGTTACTTTCGTCATACAAAATATACATTATACCACAGGTTAATACAGATAGGACATTCCGCAGTTTAGGTATGAAGCTACAAGTACGCGGCGGGCCCAAGCCACTAGGCAAATTCAGTAGGACTGTCGCGCTCGCGCGCCGCCGGGTCGCATGTCAATTCAATACTCACGCGCCGCGTCGCGTCGTCCCGTCGAAAACGAAATGATTAAAATGAAGGCAAAACTATATTGTATCGCAAATGTAAAAAACAGTCACAGCGCATTCGCGCGCGAGCCACGCAGTCGTCGCTCACGCGCGAATGTGAGCGTACGTGCTACTAGCGTACTTGTATTTATTTATTTATATAATACTTTAAGCACACAAAATGTACAGAGGCGGACTTAATGCCATAGGCATTTTCTACCAGTCGACCTTTGGGTGATGCAGAGACAAACAGTGCAATAGCGGGAAATAAATATTTATTTAATTATAAAGATACATATATATGGAAACATTACCGTTGTGATGATTTATTTAATGAAGGTTCACCAACAGTTGTTACAGATATACTACAGATAAGAAAATACAAGTAATTGTGTCTTAAATCTAAATGCACAACCAATTATATGCAAACACCACATGCAAAGTGTGTTTGTATCGACAACTGTTGTATAATTTTTAAGACTATTTATATGTATTTAAATTCTAGATAAATGATACTGCCAGCTTCTTGCGAATGTGCTCGCGAACTTTAACTTTAAAGGATAATTGGTTGGTTGCCATCCCGATTTCCTGGGGGAGCGCATACCAGATAGACTGAACAAAGAAGGAAGAGTGAATGAAGTCTGTGCGGTGAGTGGGACATTGAAGAATACGATTGTGAGATGAAACGATTGGCGCAAATGTATTGAAAATGGGGGGCTAGATAACTAGTGGAAGAGCGAGAGTCAAGAAATAAAAACAAAGTCGTCAGCGCCCTTTGTTGTCTGCGCTGGCGTATAGGCAACTACTGTAGAAGCGACATGATCATATTTTCCCAGATTGAAAACGAATCGAATGCAGTTATTGAGAAGACGGTCAAGTTTGTCGAGGAGATCTGCATTCAGGTCATAATAACAAACATCACCATACTCGTGATAGAGAAAATTAAGGACTGTACAAGCTTTGTCTTAGTAGTCGATGGTAATAAATTTTTCAACCGGTACAGAGCCCGCAGCGTTCCAGTAACCTTCTGGCTTACCCTAGCGACTGGAGTACGCCAATTCAGAGTACTATTAATGTGTAAGACTAGGTCCTTCACGTCAGTGCTAAAAGGAACGATCGTGTCATTGAAGAGAACTGTTGGCAAGGTTATACCCACCACCTTGCTAATACCACGAGGACTGCCAATGATGATCGCCTGACACTTCGTATGGTTTACAGCCAGGTTTTTATAGCTATCAAGTCCCTATTTAATTTGTCGATAGCATCAGGTAATTCATCAACATTCCCTTGACAGTACAACTGCAAGTCATCTGCATACAGATGATACGCACACTGAAGTTCGGATGTTAGAAGATTAATAAAACTAGAAAACTGAAGAGGAGAAAGTACTTAATCTCGGTGCAATACAGCAGGTAAATGAACAATGCAGTACCCCTACTGCGCGCTCTATTCTCATTAACTCGAACGGTACCACTAATATCTCGCCTGCACCGCAAGGTAATGAGCGTAAGTCGATGGCAGATGTACTGAAGGCGAGTAACAAGTGTAAAGAAATAGTACGAGTCCTCATCTCGTGGAAAAATAGGAAAAGCGTATGTAGGTCCAGAGGGGAAATTTAAGGCAGCTATCATCAAGGTACCATTTGTACATATCAAATGTGTGTAAAACCACGAATGAGAGTGATATTATTGCTTATATTAAAGACAGCACACAAGAAGATGTAACTCTGTTTAAAATTAACAGAAAAACAGAAAGGAGGTACAACTCCTATAAATTGTATGTCCCCAAGACGAAACTGGAACTATTTCTAGATAATGTCATGGCCCGACGGAATTACTTTTAGACGTTTTGTAAATGAACCTTACAAGACAAAGACTGGCATAATTAAGCAAACATTAACACAATAAATAATGGATAGTAGCAAATATCAGACGAGTAAATTTGCAAGTTTTAACAGCAAATCGGTGAAGCGATCTGTTGAGGTCGTTCATTTTCTGTGTCAGTCAGCTGACATAGTTGCCCTCCAGGAAACATGGCTGCTTCCTCATGATATAACCCTATCTTGGACAAATTCATAATATTCATTCAAGTACACAGGAAAATCAGTTGACACCTCAGCAGGAATATTGTGAGGGCGACCGTATATGGTGGTGTTGCGATCCTGTGGCGTAAGCGAGCCTTTGAATCAGTAACGGTAATCAGTTGTATCAGTGCGCGTTTAGCGGCGATTAAAGTTTCACTCGGGGACAGATGCATAATAGTATTCAGTGTTTATACGCCGACTGATTCGAGTGAAAATCTGACAGAATTCAGAGAATGTCTAAGTGAAGCGAGTGCGATTGTCGAAGCTAGTAACGTTGAAACAGTTTACAGTTTAACCCTAACGTGGTTAGAAGGTATAAAAGTTACGCGATAGAAAGCGAGTCAACTTGTAGGTGAATATAACTGTGGGTAATAAGTGTTGTGCGACCTGAATAGCACTTTATTGTGTCGTAGCAAGAGTCGCTTTATATCTAAATGATTTCCCATCTGTATTAATCTGTGCTTATACTGAATGAAATTAAGTTAATTTTGTATTAACAAAATAACGTGAATATTTGCGCAAATACTTCAATTAATACTAGATAGCATAAAATATACTGGATTACACATCTTTTTAGAAACCACACCGCTATTACATTCCAGAAATGTTTGTCGGACGCATCTCATATTCCTTGTCTAACTGTAGCTGATGCACAGCATGAACACGTTGTGCGGTCGGTCTAGCCGCAGCACGTGGGTGGCGACTGCGAGTACCATACACCTCACATACCTTATCTAACTGCAGCTGATGCAGCGTGAACACGTTGTGCGGCCGGTCTAGCCTCAGCACGTGCGTGGCAGGCGCGTCGTGCGTGACGATCGCGAGGGACACGTCACTTCCGGCGAACACTGACACGCCGGGTGGAGATTTCCAGCCCACACCTTCTAGGCAGACACCCCAGCTGCCTGTCACTAGAAAGATAAGTATTGATGTTAAAAGTATGTTTATGCTGAGAGTATGGAAGAACGCAAACGCTCGTAAAAATAGTCAGTGAAAATAGAACATTATGACATTCATTATCGTATTCATTCATTACATTCATACAAGCTAAGAAACCGGGCTTATTCAGGCCTTAACACCTTCAATAAAAGTAATGGCAACAACACGATGCGTTTTGCAATGTAACTTTTAATACAAAAGTAGGCGTAACTTCTCCCTATCAAACAAAGTTGTATAGTCATCCTTCACTTGCCTAATAACCACCTTTTTTACAATAAATATATTTGCAATTCTTGGGACTTTAATTGGCACCATTATATCCTATAAAGACATAACAGGGCTTGCTGTAATAACATCACGACAACATCTATCAAACAGTGGACAGACGCCCGCTTTGAGTTAAAGCGCCGTTTGGAACACTCGACTAGTTATTCCTGACGGGACATGAATTTCAGTAGCTCCTGATATTTGTGGACGAACCTAAACCTATTACTATACCTACACGATAAATTTTTGTTTACCGTTAACCTGAAATGGAGTCAGTGTATTGAATAGTGGAGCAAACCCTGAAATCGCGACAAAAAAATCTACTGCTCCGTGCATTTTGTCAATTTATGTGACCACAATACAAATGCATATATATACTATTTTTTTTTTTTAAATATACTTTGCAACTTTCATATGAAATTAGTTCAGTACTTACCAACAACTCTGTCAGCTCGCAGATCAGTCCCGGTAACCCAGACTTCGTCTTTGACTGTAACTCCACTCACAGACCCTTGGAAGGTCATGAATGCTCCCGACGTATCCAGGTTTGGTATCAACAGCTCGGTTCCGAGGACACTGGGAAATATAATTTTTAATTAGTATTATGAGTGTAGTAGTGGAGTACTTCAATCAATCTGCCTAGCCTTTCCTCAACGACGTAAAGTCGGCTTCCAGGCTAACCGGATGCAGCTGAATACCAGTATTTTACATGGAGCGACTGCCTATCTGACCTCCACAACCCAGTAACTGGGTAATACGATACCCCATGGTAATATTGGTTGTCAGTTTTGGGCTTCTAACGACCCGCAACGACTGTCAAAGATCCACAAATGACAGCGGGAACCAACGGCTTAACATGCTTATTTCTTTAAAATTCTTCTGGGTAAATTCACTCCATCGTCGACTTTGTCTCTGTCACCTCTGACCTAGACTAGAGTCAAGAGCAAACCCATCTCAAATAAAAAAAAAATTAAGTTCAGAAGGCCGCTTCCATACAACTAACGAAAACATTCGCATGCATAAAAATACGCATATCACAGTGTAGTTATAGTTGACGAGCACAACATGTATACACTTAGCAACTTTTTGAAAGTGATTTTCTCATACTGCTTCGTTTGTTATTTAATGTTGTAATAAATACAGTATTATTATGATATAGGTCTTATCTTAAAGTTACAATCGTTATTCCACGAGAAAATTGCTTTTGAATTTTCCCAAGTGTTGTATTTTTTTTTCCATGTCACAGTAAGATGGTTGAAGCCGTAACAGTTATAAGAAAGCGAAATGTCAGTGTCCTAATTTTGTTACTGTGACCAATTTTGACGTAACGCTCATCTGCCACGGCACCGCTCGCTTGGCTATCGCGTAGTTGGTCACAGTGACCGTGACTGACCTACTTGGTCAGAGTGCCCTAATAGTTATATTTCTAGATCGTGCTCGTATCATAGTAGGTCCTATGAAACAGCCGATTTTTGATATCGGCTAGCGTGAAGAATCTTTCATACTATTTAGAATTCCAAATTCAAATTAATTCTATAATATAGGTTGACATTTTTATTTCAAAATTAGTATTTCATTTGTTTTCTCGCCGTTCGATTTTTCTTTGATATTGATGTTGTTGTAACCATGGAAAAATCGAAATTGCGCGCTATTTTCGAATACGAGTTCTGCCGTGGCCCCAACGCCAACAGACAACACGCAATATTAAATCACCGCAAGGTGCCGCAAGTGAACACACGGTGCGTTTTTGGTTTCATTGCGTTCATTCTGGTGATCTCAACAATGAGCCCTGAAGAAAAATTTCAAATCCGACGAGGCGGTGAAAAACGCCTTAAAAAGTTTTTCCATTCCCGTACCCAGGATTTCTATAGCAGAGGCATCAACGAACTTCCAATAAAATGGCAAAAATGCATCGACAATATTTCTTTTGTTTTTTTTATACGTAAAACGACAATTTCATAGGTAGACAGTTATTCCTAGTAAGACAGTTATGAACCGCTTTCATATAACTATATTACGGTATATAGCTATATCATGGATTCAACCATCTTACTGCGACATACACATTATAATAATAGTACTCGTGACTGTAAGGCGATCTCGTCAAACTATTCCAAAGAATTCCAGTCGCAAGTGCGCCTGTACTCGCTGTACGTAGACGCATTCTACATCATGCACCTCCTCTGCGTGCGTTTCCTCTCGTTGTATGGCTTCGACCTTTTGTACATAAATCTATTTTAAGATGGGAGGTACTGGAAGGTATTATTCACTATGCTGGTTCAGTAGATATTCCTTCGTAAGATTTGTCTTCGCATAGGTTTTACGTTTTGTTTACCTGTCGCCAGAGGGCGCGGGTCGCGAGTGCGAAGCTAGCGGTGCTACCGCGGACACGTTCGCGTGCGGCGCCAGTAGTGCGCGTCCTACAGAGTTCCTCATCACCAGTCGGACGCTGGTCTCGTGTGGCTCGCCTGATGGTTCCGCTGTGCAGTATGTTGGTACTGACACTTCTACGTGAATCGCCTGTAATGACAAACATAAAGTCGGGATGTGTCGTAAGACACCAGATTGGAACGAAGTTCCTTTCACTGTATATTAATACAGAGCCATCTTGTTTTTTGAAGCTAACTTATACTATACGGCTCTGTATTAAGTAATATTTATTTAAAAATAGTATTACCTGTATCCAAAATTTGTATGCCTATTAGATTAAACATAGCGATCCTAACATTAGAATTAGATCATATTATATTGTACCTATGTTTTTATAAATAATTTGAATTTGAATTAAAAAACCAAAACCTTTTGACACTTGAAACTTGAGACCTTGAAACTGACTTGTTCGGGCATAACGCTTTTTCGTTACGTGACGATTTCTACCAGTCAACTCCTATCGCAAGCCGCGTTAACAAACTTAGTTCCAAAAAGAAAAGGCATTAAAAAAAATTTCTATTGTCTTTTCGACAACAGAACATGTGTCAAAAACTTTAAAGGTACGGCCGGCCACGCTTCTAGGACGCCGGGCGTTCGGTGTCCAAAGTGCTCAGTTGTTTAACACATTCACTGCTGAATTATTTGGCGAACTTGCTCCAAGTGCTGCTTTATGATACACTAAACCCTGTGCGGCAAACACTCATACGCGCCCAAAAAATACTTCGTGTGGTGCTATGAGCGCGCAGGCGCGATTGAAGAAACTCTACCCAGTGCGGCTGGGCACATATGTGCGCCGTTACAAACTTATCCCAAGTGCGGCAGACGCGTAGGTGTGTTTGAAAATTTTCCCATTTTTTATGAGTCATAAAACAATTACGCCAAGAACAATAGAGATGCACAAAAAACCCACAGGTGCGGCGCGCCGCATTCGAAGGAAGTACATAAATTGTGTGTCCATACAATTTATGTACTTCCTTATGCGACGGTAGCACTTGGTGAACGTTCGAAAATCGCACATACGTGTCGGCCGCACAGAACGTGTTAATATGAACTTGGAAGGCACCGGTCCACACCAGGCGTGTCCTGTATCGTCCCAATCACTAGAACTCGTTTAATTTATTGAACGCAGTCAGGAGGCCGGAAGCCGACGTCATAGCGGATTGGCCGTACCTTTATTGAAATGAACAGAAATTGAATATAACCGTGCTTTCAAATAGTTCATCAACAACAAAATTGATAACAATTGAACTTTACAAAAATCTTTTTTTTTTTTTATCGACAATCTAATTTGGTACATTTAGTAAACATAACTAAACACAAAACTCACCGTCTCTCTATAAATATTATTCCGTTCATCCTTATGCTGTACCACAATAACTCCATACCCTGACCTCACAGCGGTTACTTCACCACCAGCGCTTATAGACAACGCACCATCCCCATATGCCTTCCAACTTCCTCTAGGCAAAGACTTCAACTTGACGACAGAGCTGACTGCTAAGGCAAGCCGGTCTCCTGAAGATAACTCCTTGGATCGACCGTCGAGTGAAATCCGGATGTCGGATAGACCTAGGATCTCGATTGTGCTGTCCCAGGAACGGGTTTCTGCGGCCTGTGAGAATAAAATAGTTTTCAGCAAAGGAAAATCATAGAAAAAATAATTGTCATACCGAACAAAAAATTCGACTATAAGCCGAATCCTAACTAATATTATAAATGCGAAAGTAAGTTTGTTTGTTACCTTTTCACGCCTACCACTGAACCGATCATCTTAAAATTTTGCATATACGTTGTCAGGTGTAAGAAACGGACATAGGTTACTTTTCATCCCGAAAAAAAGTACTGTTCCTGAAGAAAGCAACAATAACGTTCTTATGATAATAGATGGCGCCACCTGTCTTTCGAATCATGATCGAATTATATTATTATAGAAACTTTTGTAGTGTGCTAAGTTTTTTTTTTTTTTTATTTGAATACCTAATACATTTTTTGAGTCGTAGATCGGTTTTTCATCCTCCTAACTACAATATTATAGATGCGAAAGTAAGTCTGTTTGCTTGATATCTTTCACACCCTAAACCGTTATTCTAAATTAACGCGAGGGAAGCCGCTGGCAAAAGCTGGTATTATATAAATAAGGTTTTTTAATCAGATCTCACTTCGTCTTCCTCCTAGTTTATAGGACTTCATCTGTAAAATTGTTTGATGAAAGTTTGTCATACAAAAACAACGTTATGTTTCGTTTGGTGCAGCTGCTGACTATTTCTGTTTTGTGCTCGTGATTATACAAGGTGTAACTTAAATATCGCACAACCTCTTAAGGGGTCATTGTACTCATCATTGTGAACAACTTTTACTGTGGGACCAAACCTGAAACTACAAAATAAATTATCTGCTGATTCCTACATTTATGTTCGCATGACTCGTCAAAATGTCAGGAACAGCAGATTTATTTTTCGCGATTTCAGATTTGGTCCCATAGTAAAAGTTGTTCATAATAATGAGTACAAGGACCCCTTAAGAGGTTGTGCGTTAATTAAGTTACACCTACTTAATAGTTAGTTGTAGATCAACTTTGTTTAATTTTTTCGATTACTCTTATCTTTTTGTATGCATATATTTTTGTGACTAATAAACCTATTTTTCTTTCTTTATTATATTACTTACATTTTTTTGAAATATATTCTTGTTTATTACTATCAAATTCGAAAGGAGCCAAATAAATACGTGAGTAAGAACGTAATAACATAATAACATCCCTATCTATACGCCATCGAATATTATAAATACACAGGATGTAAGTGTAAAGAGTGTCAACCTTTTAAGGGGTCAAACTTGAAATTGCGAATAAAAAAACCAACTGTTCAGAACATTTTGACGAATTATGCGAACATAAATGTACTGAACAACTAATTTTTTGTTCGCGATTTCAAGTTTGGTCCCATAGTAAAAGTTGTTCAAAATGATGAGTACAATGACACCTTTTAAGGTTTGGAAAATTCACGATACCTATTTATAATCTTTCCAACCAATTATTTTACTTAAGCGTCCATTAATTATCGCATTTGTTCGTCTATGGTTGCCTGTCAATAAATAAGGAACTTAACACACGTGCTAATGTGAAAGGTAAAATAAATGATTAGAAAAAGAAATGTATTAAAACCGCATCTAATCAAAACAAATGAACTCACTTGTCCCATGTTCCTCACTCTTACATCAATAGTAATGACTCCTGGCTTCAACGGTACTACTCGCACGGATAGACCCTCGGCAACCGATCTCTCGAGCATATCTGTAAACAGTATCCAAATCCAAATGTTACAGTAGCCACCAAACAAGTTGACAAAAAAGTGGGAATGCGCAGTATGGAAACCCGTTGTGTGATTGGTCGCTTCAGGTATGCGACCAATCACGCAAGAGGATACGGCAAAAAGTGGGGACGCGAAGTAGCGCATCCCTACTTTTTAGCAACTTCTTGGCGAAGACTGTCCACATTTGATACGCCGAGTACAGTTCTCCAATCTTTTTGGCCGGGTTGAACGTAGGCACGAGCTGAGGCGCAAAATGCGCAAGATGGGCAAGAGTCGCGTTCACATCAGCCCGGTCAAAAATATTGAAGTTTACTGTACTAGCTTAGCTGCACAAAAATCTGGATTTTGGGGCGAAATCTCGCGAGATGCGAGAACATGATTGCAAATATATACTTACTTATACAAATATTGCTCATTTAATAGTACAAGATTCAGACTAAAGACGTCCATATTACAAGCAGTGATAGCCCGATCGACGAGGCTTTTGTAACCCAAAAGATTCCTCTGCCAGTGAGAGTAGGTAGTGTGATAAGTTAGTTAATACAGATTATAGGTGTACAAATAAGCCAACAAATTATGTTACGAGAAGTTAGGTATTTTTACCATGAAATTCGCTTATAACTCTCTGTGAATATTTCCTCAGACTGAATACTTTATACGTACGTATGTACTAGTTAGAGTAAGTATGTAAAGGTATCCAACATTTTTTTCAATTTGAAAGATACTCCATATTTAAGTTTTAACTTTTGTGCTATAACTTCTGCTGAAAAATTGCTCTGCAAATTTTTATTTTTTAATATGGTTTTATTTTCTTAAATAAATAGCTTTGTTAAGTTATCCAAAAGATTTTCCTTTCCTTTTTCTTATTTTTACGTAATTACGTCAATTCTCAATTCTTTATTGCGTTATTGTCATGTGAATAATTGCTCAGAATAAGAGGCCCCCGGAGCATGCGTAGCTCATACAAACGAAATACCGAAAAAAATTGTAAATCAAACATCTTCTTAAGGTAGTGTGTATTTATTCCGATTGGATTACACAATATTTAGGTTCCCAAACATATATTTTGAAAGGACACTAATTTGAATACGAGATATTATTATGAGGAATTTCAAAGTTCTATAGATAACTTATTTTTCTCATATTTCATGATTAAATCAATGTTCTTATTTAATATATAACCTAGATATTTTGTAGTCCAATAGGAATAAATACACACTACCTTTAGAATATGTTTGATTTACAAATTATCTAACTACTACGCATGCTTCGCGGGCCTCTTAATTCAATACGTTTACGTAACATACTGTCAGTCGGAATCGGTTTCATTTTGACAGTTCAACAACCTTCATTGCGTTATTTACGTTGTCGAGCTGACAAATTGAACATTATGAAGCAATGGATTAGCAATTTGTTTCATCGAAATCGTGCGAAATCTCTTGCACGTCAGGAGCTATGTGCCGCCGTGCTCATGTCTAAATTGGTTAAACGATTTCGATGAAAGTTGCGTGATGGGGGTTTACGGGGCGAAAAATCAATCTAACTAGAAAATTCGTTTTCTCTATGTTCACCCGAGCAGAGCTCGGTCGACCAGCACCCTAATTGTAACACATTATCAATCGGAATCTGAATCATTTTGAAACAAATTGCTAATCCATTGCTTCATAATGTTCAAAAAATTTGTCAGCTCGACAACGTAAATAACGCAATGAATGTTGTTGATCTGTCAAAATGAAACCGATTCCGACTGACAGTGTGTTACGCAATTGCCCCGCATGTATAGATAAACCATTCTAAAAATGAACGCCCCTCCACAGCGGTTACATGCAAAGAAGGTGTATCGACACAATACACATAATTGGTCTGTCTCTTTGGTTGCTCAGTCACCGGCGAGACATGAAAGTGGGACCACGCGTCGATTTCGCAAAAGTACGGTCAACATGTCAACGCAAAAAACTACGTGTCTACAAAAAATGTTAAACAAAACTTAATGTCTATAATGGCTCTAATAAAGGAAAGAATTGAAATTATTGATTGTACTGTGTAGGAAAATACATGTAGACGTGTGGTATCGAAAAACAATATATGCAAAATTTTGACATGGATTTTGAATTCATTATTAATGTTGAGTCTGATGAAAGTGATTAGGTATAAGTATTGATAAATGAATAATTTGTTAATTAATACATTAGGCGCGGCAGACGCACATGCGCGTTTTCGGCCGTTCACCAGTTGCTTGACGGCGCGTATGCGCGTCCATACAATTTACATAACTTTCTTCGAGAGCGGCGCGCCGCACCTGTGCGTTCGTTGTGCATCTCTATTGTTTCGAAAACATCGTAAAATAAGGGTCGGTAAGGGTGTAGCATAAAGAAGCGTTTGCATAAAGAATTAAGCAGACAATGTGTTAATACTCTATTTCATAATGTTTGTTTGTATTGCATAATGTTTTATTACGCATTGCATTATAATATTAGTAATAAGTCAATAAATGCATGAAATAATAATAATTTCATCATTCATTTTGAGGCAAGAATTCACATAATACATGCAGTAGGTATACAGTAAATGAAATGACCCATATTAAATAAATACCTTACAAACATAGGTACAGACGCCGGCAGGTCAAGCTACCAGAAACTGTAAAATTTTCCCGATCAACCTTGAACCTAATGCTTTAGCGGTAAAGTTGAAAATCTATTAAAGAAATTTGACAGATTGTAGTAGCTTGATGTGCTGGCGTGTGTACATAAAAATTTAAACATAACACTGATTTTTTTATGCAAACGGTACCTACCAACTGACCAAACACCGAACAGTTTGATCATTGACAGATTTGTTGGCCAACTAGTGTATAAATGAAACGAACGCGTAACAGAGCGAACATGTTGTGCCATACAAAGCGCACGCTTCCCGCCGTACACTGCAGGTTCCTCGACTGATCGCACGATTAGTTGACCTCTAAGGCACTTCGCACGCGAATCGTAAACGTAGTCGTATCGTAAGCATATTGTAATACGCGCGTAGGACGAAAGCCATACGAGAACGTACATGTTCAAACTTCTCCGCATACGAAGCGGTGCTGCAGCGCTGATTTTCGCGCCAATGCAGCATGACGATACGCTTACGAGGCGACTACGCTTACGATCCGTGTGCGAAGGGCCTAAATGCGGCGACGAGTCCATGTTTACTGTAAAATCGTCGCACGCACACAAGTAGTGTTGTAATAAACATTTCCTCTCACACATTAGTATTGTCGAGGGGCGTTCATTTTTAGAATGGTTTATCTATACTAATGATTAAATGCACATTTAAACAATTAATTTAACTGTCATTGCTTCATTTTGAATTCTTTTTACCTATTTTATTCTAGAATGCATCGTCTTCACACAATGATATAATTAATGTATACAAAATTTTGTAAAACAATTTCAAAAGAATACCCGATGGAGTTTCTTGCCCATTCTTCTCCAATTCTCCATACGAAACTAACTTTTGGAAAGGGCGACTAGAACCAATTCATTTCTTTTTATACATTTTATGTTCAAAAGTGCCTTTTATGTGCCTATTGAAATAAATGATTTGACTTGTGACTTTGAAATCTGTAATTTTGTGCTCTTGTCTGACGTTAAGAGCTGAATTAACCAACATCAGCTATCTTTTATCCATAGAAAAAATTTACGTCTCGACAGTTTTTGTGTCGATAAACTGTCATATATTCAAAATTTCCTCATATAAAGATACCTGGCGTTAGTAGTATCAGCGCTTAGAGTTTCTAGGAAGATAAGGAATTTTTGTAAGGTTTTCATCATTTACCATCAGCATGTGTAGTATAGAGCCTGGCGCCAGCCGGGTCGCGCAGGGTCCACGTGACGCGTGGCGGCGGTTGCAGCGCGGCCAGTGCACCTGCGCTGAGTGCTCCAGCTTCTACCCATATTGGGCCAGGAGACCCTACTAGCAAGGTTTGTGTCGCTGCCTTTACGCGGACGCCTGATATCGGTATCACCTGCAAACGTTTTGATAGGTAAACTATAAAAGTTTCGCTTACACTAGGAGTTTCTCGAGAGTCGAGAGAGGCGAGGATGTCACCAAACCAAATCAAAGTCCAAGGTGGCGGCCAAAAATCCCGATCCAGATTGATGTAATTTTCGACATTGACGTTGTTTCCTAGGTTTTCTGGGTTGCTATTGCCTAAATCAAAGTCTATTCAAAGACCATCAAGGTGGAAATTGTGTGAGTGTTTTGTAATATAATATTTATATCTCAAGCGATTTACTTGATTAACCAAGAATACAAACACACTGTGAATGTGTGCGTGAAGACGAGTAGCGTCAGCACATAACACACACGAACTTCCGACTTCACCATTGTCTCGGACGGTACCGGGAGCTCCTACGCTTACACACACATTCACAGCGTGTTTGTACACTTAGTAACCACATCACGCTTTGTGAAATAAAAATACTTTAGTAATGATTGTAATGAAATAGAAATCCATTTCATGGTTTTTAGGGGACGATAATGTAGGAAATGTCGGACGATTCTGAAATTCGGCGGTCATTTTAAAGTGCGTTTTCATTGTCATACATGCATCTGGGCTCATAGAACCTTACTGGCATAGCAACGGTGTTGTTTTTTTTTTTAAACTGCGCCGTTCTATGTAACTGATTTACTGACACTTTGGGGCAACATAATATTACTAGACATCTTTTGCTCGTTTAAATATTCTCAATAACCACTAAAAAGCCATTGTGTCACAGAGTTAAATCTACAGATTTAAATAGATATTGGTGCCGATTCTATTGTGCACAAACTAAACTTAATTTAGGATATTGTTAACTTTTTCTCTCTAATAAAACAAGAAAGAGACGGACGTAAATTAGAGCGGAACTAATATTTTCATACAAATTCAGACGACACGTAAAAACATCTCAGCTAAAAACAGGGTGAAGCTCAAGGCGTAAACTAGTTTGACATCTGTAACTTAGTTCATAGCTATAGCCGTTTTTTTCTCGTGCTGCCTATTAGTAAAAGATAGCGATTCTATAATTTTAGTTTAGTTATTGAACAAGAGAATCGGCACCAATAATTATCTTTCTACACTCCTAAATAAATGCCAATCAAAAATAATAAATCTACATTACCTCAACTTCAGATTCAGCGCTTGCCATCTCAACATTAGCGATGTCGGTAGCCACGAGCTTGATGCGGGAAGTGCCGATTGATAAGCCGTGTACGGAACCTGACGATGTCACCTGTAAAGGGAAAATATTTTAAGTCATTTTATAAAACCACTCGTCATCATCTCTCTATCTCATCTGCCTAGCCTTTTCCCAACTATAATGGGGTCGGTTTCCAGTCTAACCGGATGCAACTGAATACCAGTATTTTACATGAAGCTGCCTATCTTACCTCCATTATTAACCACTCCTATCTGTCGGTAATTACAGAAACAAAGAGCCTTTGTGTCTCGCGTAGATCTGCGTTTTGATACGAAGGATTAAAAGTAAGCTGGGCAGTCGACTAATGACGGGGACAAGGCACAGTCATTTGTGAGTTTCCTATTAATTTCTGATATTGAATTACTATGGTAAGACATAATATTTTCTTTATGGCACCGCGAAGAAACAAAATCACAGCCAAGGAAAATGGCAGTCTAACCGCAATATAACCTTAGGACGGATATTTATAATGCTGAGATCCCTTCTGGTGAATGTATAACGCCAAAATACTTAATACGCTTTTTCCGGACACTTTTTGGATGGTCGACGGATTTTATAATAATAATAATAAGCGTTTATTTCGAGCAACAAGGGATCATAGTAAGCACAACATTAAAAACATATAATTAAAAAAACTTCACACAAACATATTACAAACTCCAATGGCTCAGTACGTGAACCATTCAGCAATGGGTCAGGTACTGACAAGCGCACGTCTGCGCGAATGCCCCCAGGATGCCACTGGATGATGGTAACTTTACATCGCGTGTTGAAACCGGGCCATCATATCATACCTGGCAGTTTACCCACTAAAACTCAGCGGTGTTCCCTCATCGCCTTGATGTGGGGGTCATGGGAATCCAGCTCAGCCTTTGCGTCCACAACTCCCCTGGCGCATGCCCGCCTAGCTGGCGGGCCCCGCATGTCCCCCTTGCTGGGGGGCTATGGGAATGGCCGGGAACACCTAGCCATTCCCGTCCGGCACTGGTGGAAGCCTGTGCAATACAGGCGAGGGTGAAACCCCCGCACCCGTCGCCTGCTGGCTTCCACCTGGGAGGAGTCGGAGATAACTGTCATACTGACGTCTTCTTCGACCCCTCCTCCGCCTTCGGAGCGGCGCCGTGAGAGGGTCTTCCTCCCGCGCGCGCTCCGCCGCCTCCTTCCGGGACATGACAACACTCCTTGTGTTCACAGAAGGTGGCGACTGCCGCCCAGGACCCCTCATCCCCCAGCATGGCGTTGACCAAGCCGGGGAGCGAAAGGTCCGTTCCGATCGCCGCGGTGAGACTGCGGCGCGGCCCGGACCACGACGGGCACACCTCGAGAATCATAGCATACATACCTCAACATGGCTAAGTCCTGATGTAGCTTTGTATTGTAACGCGGCAAGGTGAGGTGGGGGCCCTCCTTGGTGACGCAGTTGTAGTCTCGCACCCGGCGGCACGCGGGCCGTTGATGGTACCACTTCTAGGGGCGGGAATACTAGCACCTACAAAATTAAGTAGAAGTCTCAGGAAAAAGAGGAATAAATTATTGTCAAAAAGGTTAGTAAGATTTGCACAAATCATTTTCAATGTAAAAACTTCTGTAACATCGGGCAAGTGACGACTCTTCGTCCATACTCATTTTATATTTCGACAACATGCTGGCTCGCTACATAAGTATGAAATCGAATAGTTTTAAAGTGAGATTCATGGATGCACATCTGTTCTCATTTGGGCCTAAAACTTTAAATTGGATAGAACAGAATAGTTGCAGTGAGTTGCAAGTAATTTATTTGGGAATAAGACTTGCTAAGAGACTTTTCTTGGACTGTCCACCACAGTTGGTTTGCACCCTTATGTTCATCGATTGTTTTGGACGATAAATATCGACTCTTTGACGTCCATCGACTGCCGTCTATACTCTGATTTTTAATTTGCTAGACCAAAATGACAGCTGCCATCGATATTTATTTTTTATTTTGGCATTTTAGTCTACCAAATCAAATAAAAGTATAGTTCCATTTTTATGACGGATATAGTATAAACCTCAATTATAACTACAGGTGAAGACTTGTAATTGGCTTCCTGTTGTCTATGGTTTCCTTATAATTAAGTTTTTTTGGCTGTAAGTCATGTTTCAATAAATAAATAACTCTTACCTCAACCTCAGAGCTCCAAACACCTGCGAACAGTGCCCTAACTCTCCCCGTGCCCTCTTTCACCCCGCACATGTGGCCGTCTTTGACAGTCACATAGCCCGTGGCCCGCCACTCAGGCGCACGGCCCGCGGACAGGTACCGGTGTGACACGCCTTTTACGAGAGCTGAGATAGGCACGCACGCGCCCACGCCTACAGCGCGTGATGTTGATACCTCCACGCTTAGAACTTCTTCGATGTGGACCTGTTGGAAGATAGATTAAGAATAACATAAGAGCTGGTTTCCCCGAAGGGTTAGGCAGAGTACACCCATCTTTCACCAGTTTCATGGCTTGAATTTGATAAAAGCAGTGGTGGCCCAGTGGTAACGGCCGCGACATAGGAGTCGCGGCCGTCGTAGGTTCGACCCCAGTCAGGCGCTTTACTGTGTGTAAATTATTTCATGACCACTGCTCTCAAAACGGTGAAGGAAAACATTGTCAGAAAACCGGCATGTCCTAGAATCAAAGATTGTAAGACATGTGACAGAGCTAGCAACCCCCCGCACTGGGCCCGCGTGGTGTATTACGGCCTACTCCCTCCGGTTGAGGTCCGGTTCCTCCAGAATGAGGAAAATCTCGTCAGGATAGTTTTGAGTATGAATATGGATGGCTATAAGAGTAGAGGTAGATCAAGGTTGGATGGACTGTGTGAAAGATGATATGGCTATAAAGGGGGTGACTACCGAGACGACGACTACCTAATAGCGAAATGTGGAGAATGATTGAATGAGTTTTATAAAAAAAAAAAAAACTCGATTTTGTAGTGTCGTCTTTATCACTCTTCAACAACACTGATGTTACCTAGGCTACGTTTTTTGGTAAATAAATGATTACTTACGTAAGTAAGCAAAGTTTTCTTCAATCAAATCAAAGAACCTTTATCAGAGGAACCTATTTTAATCTATTTATGATTCATAAATAGATATAACCATATTTAACTACAATCGTTCCAACCATTTATTTTACTTTGACAGCTCTAGTAGTAAAGAAAAAAAAGAAAACACATTTGCGGTAAACATAACCTTTTCACTCCATCGTCGACTCTGTCTCTATCGCCTCCGACCTAGACTAGAGTCAAGAGCAAACCCATCTCAAATAAAAAAATAAAAAAAACTACTATACAGAATTTGATTAAATTTTTCCATCTTGAAAGCATATCAGTTGTAATTAAGATATCAAAAAATGCAAATAAAAATAGAAGTTTAGTAGGCGCAATTCGAGTCCGAGCCGTCGTTTGTTTTCGTGAAAACATAATTATTATTGAAATTTTACTACGGTTTCCAATACTGCCAATAGCCATTGTATTGTATTTGCTCGAAACTAGATTTAGTAGGCTTATTGCATTCCTTATAAAGTAAGCTTTTACCGATTATAATATTTTTCATTTCTGAGCAGATTTACGGCCGATATGAGACGACATCTGACATTATTTTGCTATTGTCAACTTCATATTCATTTTTAACCCTAATTTGGGCAATATTTCTATTGTTGCTCTTTAGGTCCTGGTAGTGCTTTGTCAACTCTTGACAAAGACACCAGAATAACTGATCTAGCTAAACACGTTTTTGCGCTACACGAATTGATATTTCGACACATAGTGAAAAGTAGAGGGTCGCGCGCAGTGTGACGTCATAGGCAAATTACATCTGGCGTTAAAATTGTTATAAATATGACCTATCTTTTGAATGCTCAACCATTACTCTAGCATTAACGTCTTGTAGTTATTAGCGGTTGAAATCTTACGTTTTTGTCGGTCACAAATATTGAACTTACCACCAGAATACCGAGAGAAAAGACGTTTTCACATCGCAACAAAGAACATGACGCAAAGAAGTAACACTAACATAAAAAAGAACAAGTTGGAATAACACTACGTTAATACTAATCAATTAGTGATGTCCTAATGCGTTACCGATTCGATTTCTAATAACAATGGACTTTATTTTAAAGAAAAATGTAAATAAAAAACAGTGTCTATAAAGTATTGCATCTTTTCGTTTATGGTTGGTTGCCCATCAATAAATAAGGAACTTCATAGGCGTGCTTATGTCAAAAGTAAAATAAATGGTTGGAATGATTATATAAACATACCTCAATCAACTGTTTCTCGCCCTGAACGCACATATCAGTGACCAGCAGGTCATACGACCCCGGCCCAGGCACTGTGGCTGTGAGTGTTCCACCCTCGATCTCTGCTGACACCCCTTTGGGCGCGTCCACAGCGTAACGACCGCTGCCGCCTGTGATGCTTGCTATGTTGCTTACTGTCTCGCTTTCCCAGGCTATGTTCACCTAGAAAAAATAAACAAAAATATAGGTATTTTTCACTTCACAAACATAATCAGTTTTTCCTTCTTTTCATTACTTCAAAGGACCTTGAGTCTAATGGTACACATATTATGTGAAACGTAACATGAAATGTAACAATACTCGTACGTTGAAACGAACATGAGTGTTTTTTTTTTATCAACTTAAATACAGAGAGTTAATCCTAACCGCATACGTATCCCAACATCACTTATTACAGAGTACTGAAAAAGTGAAAATCCATATTATGAATACTTTTTCACTGTAACCATAGTGAAAATCCATATTATGAATACTTTTTCACTGTAACCATGTCGTGGCTAGATCTTAGAATTGATCATCAAGTGTTTGGACATTTCATGAAATGGCCAGCTAAAATTGGCCATATCGTTTAAAAGTCAACGTTTAATGAGAGTCAGTCGACGTTTGGCCATATTGTGACGAAAACAACCTATTTATCGACATTCCCAGTTACGTATCGCAAAGTAGTTACATTTCACGCCGCTAGAGCACCCGGACAAAATGCGTTAGGTTAGGTTAGAACTGTGACTATCCGCGCGCGAGCCGAGCGAGCGCTATCCAAGTTGGTCGCAGTTACTTGGCTATTTAGTATTTTTAGGACCGATGCACAACAAAAACAAAGCGACATCAACGCCTGAACACTTCATGTAATGATGAGTTCTAAGATCTGGCTACGATATCCATCATCATCATCTGCCTAGCCTTTTCTCAACAATGTTGGGGTCGGCTTCCAGTCTAACCGGATGCAGGTGAATACCAGTATTTTACATGGAGCGAAGGCCTATCTGACCTCAGTTACTGGGTAATACGATACCCCTTGGTAAGACTGACAGACTTTCGGGATTCTGACGACCCCTTACGACTGTCAAAGATCCACGAATGCGCTTTCCGAGGCACAGAGGGGTCTTGGTATGTAAAGACCACGGTTAGTCCGTGGACGGGTGACCAACCCGTCCACTGACCAACCGCGGCAAGCGTAGCTTAACCTGACCGATCGACCCGTGTGGTTGTTATTACTTTGCCACAAGCCCCTATAAGCACTAATAACAGCCAAAAATAAAATGGAACAGAATTTCTACCAAATTATATGCCAGGTAAGTTATAACTTATCCAAAAGTGATGAAACAGGCAATAAGGATTGACATTGAATGACTTACCTTGATTGGATCGCATTTCAACGGAGCGACGACTCTAGCTTGAATAGATGCAGTCGCGTCAGGAATGCTCGCTTTCAACACACCAGTCCATCCGATAGCTAGGTCATCAGCTAATACTACCTGAAAACAAAACACAATTAATAGCAGGAAAGACGCATTTATTTTCTACTTTATATCAAGACTACTTTATGCAATGTAGATTAGTGAAAACCACGCGGCGTTATGTGCTGGCCCAAAGAGTTGAAATTAAGACGCAAATATGCCAATGGCCTTGAGTGGTTAGCTTGCGTGTTCTGTGCAGAGCTCACGCAACGAATCGTACGTCCAGCCAGTAATAGGACTCGCCCATCAAGGAGCGCTGTCCCAAATTAGACGCATTATTAATTTATTATATCATACATAATACATAACGTATTATAGTAAATCACATAAACTAAAAGATAAATAAATAAATAATCTTTAAAATGGTGAAGGTTTCATAAAAATACGCTTGATAGTTTTTGCGTGATTCTCAGTTTATTATCCGCGTTAGACATAACTTTACAAATTAATAATAGTATTGTAATATAACATAATCTAAAAGATTCACATATTAAATTATTAAGAAAATGCTTTTTTTTAACATACAGGGTTATTGGTAAAACACCAACAACCTCTTAAGGGGTCATTGTACTCATCATTATGAACAACTTTTACTATGGGACCAAACCTGAAATCGCGAAACAAGTCAGCTGGTCAGTACATTTATGTTCGCATAATTCGTCAAAATGTACTAAAAAGCAGATTTTTTTTGCGATTTCAGGTTTGGTCCCATAATAAAAGTTGTTCATAATAATGAGTACAATGACCCCTTAAGAGGTTGTTGGTGTTTTACCAATAACCTGTTCATTTTGTAAGACTCACTTTCACCACACATCACTAAACGCGTATAACGCTAAATATAGTTAAAACATAATTCTGTCTGTGTCATTTTCAAATGGTTGAAAGAAACGGAGCGATGTTTTAACTCGTTTAGCGTTAAACGCGTTTAGTGATGTGTGATGAAAATGAGCCTTAATCATTAACACTACTCGTTTAGACACGATCTTCAGTTTAAAATCATTAAAAGTCGGTTATCGTCGCCTTAATATGAAGATCATTAAACATTGCCGACACAGCCTTTGTATTCCAAACAAACATGGGCCAATATCCTAGCATAATTATTACTATGGCAAATCGCTGTCCTCTGTCATACATACATGTGTGATAGTCTCGTTATAAAGCTTGGTTTTTCATATTTATTTACATACTAGCTTTTGCCCGCGGCTTCTCCCGCGTGGTGGTCGGAAATCATCCCAGGGGTACGTGCTACCGGGATAAAAGTATTCTCATCCAAGTCACGAACTACCCATGTGCCAAACTTCATTCACATCCGTTCAGCCGTATTAGTGTGAAAGCGAAACAAACAAACAAACAAACTCAGTTTCGCATTTATAATACACACATCAAAAAAGTCTAAGCAACACGCATCATTTACAGAAACTGCATGTTTTATTAATTGATACTTTATTTTTTTATGAGTCGTGAGCACAAATTCAACTTTTAAACCTTACAAATATTTTTTCCTATTACGGCGATTCGTACACGAGCAGGGGCAATGAGGTTAATATAAGATCAAGCTTATTTATGCACAGGTAGAAAACAGAATACAAGAGCCC
The DNA here is from genome assembly GCA_948252095.1 of Dicycla oo. NCBI lineage: Eukaryota > Metazoa > Arthropoda > Insecta > Lepidoptera > Noctuidae > Dicycla > Dicycla oo. The sequence continues at coordinate 20,521,918 of OX411728.1, forward strand.
GTTGACGATGGCAACAACATTTCATTTGGGATTTGCGCTCACGACTCGTGCCGCCAACTATAGATTGGTATACAATCTTTTTGTTCTCGGAAATATATATAGTCATGTATTGTACCTATGGACACTTTTACCTTTGGACATTGATTATAATAAACAAAACTGGCAGTACTAAAAATATAATATTGCAACACTGTGGTGGCATTTTTATTTTCTAGCAACACCAGTGAGTGGCGTGACGCTATCGGTGATGCGTGCAGTGTGAGGCCATTTTGGAGATAGTCTGTACAATACATGACCCTACTGACTGATAAATAGAAACTAGAAACTTTTCGATTGTGTTTTGTTTTCATTAAAATAAAAGCTATTTATTTTTCCCCGAGTTCGTGTTTTCGTTGCTGAGTGGATTAGGATGGGTATTTTTAGAGCGAGTTTAATAAATGCACTGAATTATGAATTTTGTATGCAACTTGATCTAGTGTTGTCTAAATATTATATTTTCTGTATAATTACATTATCATGTTATACTTACTTGATAATACTTATACGGCACAGGTACAGGCACGTACTCAGGGTGCGGTTCAACAAACAATCTGTTAGTAGCCTTGTACTGTAAGCCGGGGTGATGAGGTTCAATTTCCCATGACATCTTAGGACCATTCTCGTCGAGAAGTTCGCGACCTATCGCATCTAAGAGAGTTACTTTCACTGATAACTCTTGACCAGGACGAAGCCAGATTCTGTAAGAAAATAGTGGTTTTATTATTTTTCACTATTAAAACTGGATGCTGTACCAAGTTTCTCAGTACTTACATTCTATTTAATAAAAAAAAACCCGTTATTGGAACGAAGTTTTCTAACGCGGCTTGTGGTAGGACTAAACTGGCAGAAAATGTGACGTCACGAAAAAGCGTTAAGCCGTCGATTTCAAGTGTCAAAAATTTTTTGCCAGATGGCTCTGTATTAATACATAATGTACAACGTAAGGAACTTCGTTCCAACCGGCATGACACCTTCCAACTTTTTTTTTAATTATTTGTCGGTGTTTTGTTTTTCGTGGGTTTTATCAGTGCGTTTTTTTTTTTTTTTTTTTGTCAGTAATACTGTCCCTCGGCTGGACAAAGGTGTCTTCCATACTTCCATTTGAAAGAGTAAATGACTTTTCATCTTTTATCTTTTAATGGTGTGATGCCAATCGACAATAGTTGCACTACAACAAATTATTGTTATCGATAAAAGCACTTCCCATCCACTTATTGGCCTTATGAACATACTTGTCTGCTCATAAAGCTCGCAAGTGTGAGAGAGCGTGCATTATTAGCCGTCATAAAAGGTTTTTAACTTGGTAAGGTGAACATTATACATACTTAGGGGGTATAGAACAGTTTCCAGGAGTTTCCGGAGGTTCGAGTCGTACTCTTGACACGTGTGGAGCGCAGCTAGCGTCAAGCGACACTGACTCGCGTTCTTCGTCCGTTTCCGATGTAAGCTCTAGACGGGCTTCGCCTTTCTGTTTAAGAATACATAGTTGTCTTATGATAGTATTGTAAACAGCTACAGCATGAACGAATTTATATAACGCGAAACTATTTCCAACCGCTCCCGCCACAATCCGAGCGCTTCTGGCGGAAACATCTCTCGTACCCACCCGTTCGGCTAATATGGGCGAGTCGAAGCTTCTAGAACATTCTAGAAGCTACCTTAAAAACAGACGACGCGCCGCCGTCGGTACGTAACAAGTTAAAATAAATAAAATACTTTCAAAGGAAACATTTGCAGGAAACAGCTCGAAATTCATGAAGCACCCATGTTAACATAATAAAAATAAAATATGTTCGTTGGCATTTGAGAGCGGCTGGATAGACTTGTTTTTTTTTTTTTAATGTTCCTTCCTTTTCCTCTTCTTCATTAGTGCTATGATATTTGGATGCATATTTACCTAAAGTTGAGGTTGTTGGCTTTTATGAAATGCACTTTTGTATCGAATAAATTCTGGGATTCCAGGATCGACAAATTTAGAGTTCTGATTATAGAATCAAATGTATATTTACGTTTTAATTACGTTCAGGTGTTGGCTAATATTGAAAACACTTTTGTATCTATCGTAAGAATCTCGCGATTCCGGATAATTTTTAAAAATCGAATGCTAGCTAATGTTGTAAAGTAGGTTGTTGTAAGGTAGGTTGCATCGGGGGTTCAAAATGAATTTCAAGTAACCATGCATACAAATAGTTATGTGATCTTGGTGTCCTAGCATGTTTTAAATAAATAATACCACATGTTTAAAAAGTCGTTTCCATACCATGTATCTGATTAGTTGTGCATTCCCAGCTTTTCTGGAATCACGGGATTTATATAAGGAAAAAAAAATAATAAGAAGCCGCTTCCATTATTTCTTAGCCAAAAATTAACTTTAGGTAAATATGCATCAGACTATCCTGTCTCTGCTCATTATAGTCCGAATAAGGTTTTTAGGTACTTAAAGAAAAACACGAATTTTCCAATTTTCCGGAAAATTGGAAAATTCGTGAAAAACTGAAAGTGCTTTTTTCTATGGGATTTTTGAATGAAATATTGAAATTTGGACACGAGTACGTCTGTCGGGTCACTAGTATCTATATATTGTATGTAGTAAACAAAAACATACCCTACGACACTTGAAGGTGAACAGTTGAACTTCGGGGTATCTGTGTGGCGGTGGTCCGTCAAGTGCGGTGATCTCGGCCACTCGAGTGTCGTGGGACTGTGGGATTAGCGCTTCGCCTTCCGCTAGAATCTGTGGAAAATAATGTTGATTTAAAGGTTGTTATAAGACAGTCAGTAAGACGAGTCGGTTTCATGAATGAAGAATACACCTGAGAGACGTGAACATCAGTGATCGAATTAAGGCGCCTCAAACAATATCATTAGTATGGATAATCCCACAGAAATCACATAATGTCGGAATTTTTAAGATTTTTTTTTTTTAATATATGAAAAAAGTTTTTTTTACAAGCTGTTATTTAATACGCCTTGCATGTTCGATGATATAAAGAAGATATACAGCTGTACTTATAGCTGAAGACTCAGGAAATACCGCACAGTGGTGTGGAAGGCAAAGAACTGCAAGTGATATCGCCGATAATTACGTCCGCGAGTCGTAGCCACGTCTGCGAGACGTAGACACGACCGCGAGACGTAGACACGTCCACGAGACGTAGATACGTGCGCGAGACGTAGACATGTCCATGAGACGTAGACACGACCGCGAGACATAGACACGTCCACGAGACGTAAACACGACCGCGAGACGTAGACACGTCCACGAGACGTAGACACGTCCGCGAGACGTAGTCCCATTCAGCGAGACTAACCGGTAGTGTAGCGCCCCGCAACGCAGCGGTGTTAAGTGGCCACAGCAGGCTAGGGGCCGCGCACACTGCCTACGCGAGTGGTGTCGCCCACACGGCCGCCAGACGTAGTCACATCCGCGAGACTTACCGCTAGTGTAGCGCCCAGCAACGCAGCGGTGTTAAGTGGCCACAGCAGGCTAGGGGCCGCGCACACTGCCGCGCGAGTGGTGTCGCCCACACGGCCGCCAGACGTAGTCACATCCGCGAGACTTACCGGTAGTGTAGCACCCAGCAACGCAGCAGCGTTAAGTGGCCACAGCAGGCTAGGGGCCGCGCGCACTGCCACGCGAGTGGTGTCGCCCACACGTCCGTGAGACGTAGTCACATCCGCGAGACTTACCGGTAGTGTAGCACCCAGCAACGCAGCGGCGTTAAGTGGCCACAGCAGGCTAGGGGCCGCGCACACTGCCGCGCGAGTGGTGTCGCCCACACGGCCGCCAGACGTAGTCACATCCGCGAGACTTACCGGTAGTGTAGCACCCAGCAACGCAGCGGCGTTAAGTGGCCACAGCAGGCTAGGGGCCGCGCACACTGCCGCGCGAGTGGTGTCGCCCACACGGCCGCCAGACGTAGTCACATCCGCGAGACTTACCGGTAGTGTAGCGCCCAGCAACGCAGCGGCGTTAAGTGGCCACAGCAGGCTAGGGGCCGCGCGCACTGCCACGCGAGTGGTGTCGCCCACACGGCCGCCAGACGTAGTCACATCCGCGAGACTTACCGGTAGTGTAGCGCCCAGCAACGCAGCGGCGTTAAGTGGCCACAGCAGGCTAGGGGCCGCGCGCACTGCCACGCGAGTGGTGTCGCCCATACGGCCGCCAGACGTAGTCACATCCGCGAGACTTACCGGTAGTGTAGCGCCCAGCAACGCAGCGGCGTTAAGTGGCCACAGCAGGCTAGGGGCCGCGCGCACTGCCACGCGAGTGGTGTCGCCCACACGGCCGCCAGACGTAGTCACATCCGCGAGACTTACCGGTAGTGTAGCGCCCAGCAACGCAGCGGCGTTAAGTGGCCACAGCAGGCTAGGGGCCGCGCGCACTGCCACGCGAGTGGTGTCGCCCACACGGCCGCCAGACGTAGTCACATCCGCGAGACTTACCGGTAGTGTAGCGCCCAGCAACGCAGCGGCGTTAAGTGGCCACAGCAGGCTAGGGGCCGCGCGCACTGCCACGCGAGTGGTGTCGCCCACACGTCCGCGAGACACGCGCACTGTGGACACACCGCGAGTACTCCATGCACATTCTAGTACGCAGCATGCACCATCTGCAGTAAAAAAAAAAACAAATTTAAATAGAGCGTCGATAAGAAACTGGACTTCACTACTCTACCACACTGCATAAAATTTAACCAATATACACTGCCTCAAATTAAGTCACAGATACGTCTGAGAAACGTAGAGAAATGTCATACGAACCCATAGGTTGCATCCAGTTTGCTACAGTGACATTCTGTGGTTCCGGACCCTCCAGTAAGGTTACAGCGAAGGATCCACAATTGCATCTGCGAAAAATACAAGTGAAAACTTACGTCATTTATATATTTGGTTTCATAGGCTACAGTTTAATGTCCAGCGAGTTAGTATAGTCGTAGCGTTTCGCGAAGGCGACTCATTCATTGTAATTTAAACCTTATGTCTAATGAGGACGACGATACGACTCACAAAAAGCGGGCTCGTGATTTAAAACGGCTATTGTATTGTTATTTCACTTACGTATGAAAGTTGAACAGTTCTCCAGTGTCGGGGTTTGTTGCTGTGACCGCTATATGTAGGTGATGCGGTTTTCCAACGCGAGCGTAGCCTGAACTTGACACTTGAAGCATCTCGAACGGTGTTGACAATACTCTGTAAAAGATATCGTAATGAAAGCACTACAGCGAATTGTCTGGTGAACATGATTTGGATGTATTCAAAACCAGTGTTTCTCAGCTTAAGCATTTGTTGGTCTAAATGATTTTTAGTTTGCCTTACTCGATCGTGTGATTTCCTAATTTAGGTGTTATCGACCGCCGGTAGTCACTTAAATTATCAGTTTAAATTTTTTTGTGTCAACTTTACAGACGTAATGGGTATCGATATCTTAACACAATAAAACAGATTTTATCAACTCACACCTCAAGTAAAAACACTAGCAGCGGTCAGTTGCCCTACCTCATTAAGGATAATCATGATATAGTTTTGTTTGCGGATGATACTTCACTTTTGTTTAAACTTAAACGTAAGCAGCTGGTTACTGACGATGTAAACAGAGCGATCTCAAAAGTAGTTCACTGGTTCAATGTTAATAATTTACTCCTTAATGAAAAAAAAACCAAATGCATTAAATTTACGCTACCTCACGTTAGGCAGGTGAAAACTAACGTGTTGATAAAGGGCGAAGAATTGAATCCTGAAGATAGCACAGTATTCTTGGGCTTAACTTTGGATGCTAAGCTTCAGTGGGGCCCACATATAGATAAATTGTCAAAAAAGCTAAGCTCCGCAGCATACGCTGTTAGGAAAATTCGTAATTTAACTAACATAGAGACAGCCCGTTTAGTGTACTTTAGCTATTTTCATAGTGTAATGTCGTACGGTATTCTGTTGTGGGGAAATGCAGCCGACATTCAGACTATCTTTGTTTTGCAGAAAAGAGCTGTTCGATGCATTTATAAATTAAGTCCGAGACAATCTCTCAGAGAGAAATTTAAGGAGATTAATATAATGACTTTGCCTTCTCAGTACATTTTTGAAAATCTTTTATATGCCCATAAAAACATTAAATTGTTTAAAAAATACAGTGATATCCACAATATAAATACTAGGAACAAACACAAATTTGTTGTACCTCCAACAAGGCTCACGAAAATAGGTCGCTCATTCAGGTGTCAATGTATACGCTTTTATAATAAACTTCCAAGCCATGTTCAAGATCTGAGCCTTAATAAATTCAAATCATTCATTAAACGCAAGTTGTGTCAGAAAGCTTATTATACCGTTAAAGATTATATTGAGGACAAAAAGGCTTGGGATTGAACTGCTCCAAATTTTATTTTATTCTTTTATTTTTGCATACTTAATGTTGACATGACTATTTACTTTGTACAGTATTTATATTATTTTAATTTATTGTGAATGTGAAGACTATGTAGGTCATTGCTTTTTTTTGTTTGTTTTATTTTTTCTCTCAGTTATTTTTAAGCATCGTCTGGCAGTTTGAGTAATTTATGCGGCCTACCCCAATGTCCTTTCTTTGGTATTGTTCGTCGAATCGTTGAGCTCCTTAAGTTCTGAGTTGAGCGGCGCGATTACTGACAAATGCGTGCACTGACTGGACAGGTCCTCTCAATCTGTGTGGTTCTTTCCTCAAAAGACCATTTCAGACACCAATCTACAGGGTCTTCACATGAAGTGACCAAGATTATGTCTGGACTTTATAAGAGACTGTGACCTCTGAGTTTGTTTCGGCCTTTCTTCTCAGAGTAGTCAGATAGGAAACGCCGACCTCATCTAGTTTAAAAAAAAAACATGATTGACTTGTAAAAGTGTTTGTACAAACCTACTTACAGAAATAAAAATCATTTATCATTTATCATTTATCATTATCACTGTCCTAAAAAAAAAAAAGTCATCAAATCATTTTTATTTAGTCATATTCGATACCCGTCAAAATTTAATTTGACCCTGTATTATGACGGCGCAGCAAGTGGTGCCGCCTCGTTTTGTCACGAAGTTACTGGAATCACCGAAGAGGTTGGATAAGAGTGACACTTCCTCGTAACAGTCAATCTAGCCGAGCGTCGCATTTATGATTGCGTGGCGGCTGTGATGACAGATATGATGTACACGACGAACTGCTATACTCCGGCACAATCCTGATTGTATTGAAACTGCTAAGCCACTAATACGACGACTACTTCTTGTAAAGGCTATCCTGCGCCGTTATACATGTATACGTTAAATTTCGAGAAACATATTCAGACGATTATAAATTATCAACATAGGAGATATAAAAGTTAATACGTCAGAAGTTCATACATCAAAACGCTGCCATATATATATATATTTTTTTTTTGTTAGCCTATTTTGTGTCCCATTGCTGGGCAAAGGCCTCGCCTTTTCCCTTCCAAACCTTTCTGTCTTGTGCGATCTCTGGCCATGTTGGCCCTACAAACATAATCAGATCGTCACACCTTCTTTACCGCCATTAATATTCATGAAAAATATTAACCAACATGATCAGCTTACCTTCCAATAGCCTTAACATGTGGATACTTCTTCAATTGCACTCGTACGCCGATCTCGCCGGTCCCTCGGATCGTCACAACGCCGTCGGACGTTAGAGAGAGAGGTCCTGGTGCTATCTCGCTCTCTATCTCCGACCACACGACCGGCTCGTCACCTCCACCGATGTGTTTGAGATTGATTTCCCTGGAAACAAAATCAATATTAACTTTTGTACTTAAATAATATAACACACTTTGTATTAATCATAAGTGTCAAGCAGAGGTGTATGGTAAACCGATAATTTGCCAGTTATGTTAAAGTGGAACGAGCCTTTAATTAGACAGCTACTGATAAATTCTTAGTGAAAAACCCATTAACATGTTGCCTGACCTGCACATGAAACCCAGGATCTCTCGCTCAGCAGTCTCACAACTTGCAACCACCAGACGAACAAAAGCGCCAAATAATTATGATAAAGATGTTAATAATATAGAAGTAATTACTTACTGCACTGTGTCTGTCCATGCTACATTGATATGTGGTGGTACAATTTCTAACGGGTCTACTGCAACAGCAGTGACTTGACCTTCCACCTGCGAGAAAAATTACAATTTTAGAATCACTTCTAATTATAATTGTATGTAATGAATATACACAGCAAGACAGCTATAAAATTAGTAAGAAAAGTGTTTCATAATAATTCAATTATGTTTTCCTCTTAATATTGACGTCATCCATACAACCCAATCTCTTTCTCTATTCGTCCATTAGTGAGCTTATCGACGAACTCGAGAATATTTTGTCATTTGATTGTCATTTAATTCATTTCTATGAATGTTCTGTGGCTAGGTGAGTAGCACAGCTAATAAAATATAGGTGTTTAATGTCATACCTTTCTTGAAATTGTCCTCCCAGCAATAGAATACAACCGCGCAGTAATAGTCAAGGAGCCAGCATTCTGTGCAACCGCATCAGTCAAGGTCCCATTTTCGGTCGACCGCAACAGATCAACATTAGCTTCTCCTTCCACCGCCAACCTTATCAGGATCTGGTCACCAGCCGTCAACGCATGTCCTTTATCATCTAACACTACACAGTGTACTACAAACGGCTCTCCTTTTATGAGTAAGCTTGAGGGACGTAAGGTTACTCGAATGCTGTGTGCCTCTGAAACGGAGAGTGTTGCTGTGGCAACCTCAGTAGCTCCCGACATGAGGTATACGTTCGTAGTGCCTATCTCTGTGCCTCTGACTAGGCTGATCGTGTCTTCTAGTTGAGCTATGCTGGTGTCTGGCACTTTTAAGTAGTACATAGTGTCTGCAATGTCTTGAACTGTGAGGCGCCCGGCGCGTGCTCGTACGACCCTGAAAAAAAATTTTTTTTAATACTTTATCTAGCTAGACAAGTGGGTAACACACTTCATTATCTAATATTCAATTATCTGATCCCACAGAGAAACAGAAAACTGTTTTGAGGGGCTTTGTATTTATCATACATCATACATCCATGTTGTGCTTGTGTGCTTACATCGAGTTTATGTTATCTGTTTACCCACATTTTTTCTTTTTTTTTTAATATTTTGTTTTATTATTTTATATACGTACTGTGCGCTCTAATTACACTAGTTTACATGGTTCTTGTCCTTGAAATGAAAAGTATTTTTTTCTTAACAACTAAGGTGCACTGAGCCTAAAAAAATATTGAAAAAATATAACACGTCACATTTCTAAAGTATTTATTGTTTTTAAATTACAAAAAAAAATCTTACAAAAATATTTTTAAAATAACAAATTAATTGACTTGGCTTTTATCTTGTATTTATTTGTATCTGTGCCTCTTATAATCAGTGATCGGAATAGGTAGTGCTAATTTACCTAAAGTTCGAGGAACATAGACGAAAGTCAGGGACTTCCTTATGACTATATTTTTTTACGGGACAACGGTCCCGGAATTCGGGACATCACCTAAGAACATAAAAAATAATGGTATTAATACAGTTATTGATTGTATTCCTTCTTTTGTATCCCAAAAAAATCAGCAGACATGCAGATTGAATGTCTTCTGTATTATTATCTTAGTGTGTAAGAAAACTCGAAAGCTAATATAATATGTTTATAAAGGTAAAATATCAGCAATAATAAAGTAACTAATATGTACAGTACATACTACACATTATACAAATAATTATTTATTTGAATGCACAAAACCTCAGACCCCCCAACTTATTTTATTGTAAAAAATATATGGATATACATTATTAGATTTCATTTTTGCGAACTATTTATTAAGATAGTTGATTTTTTTTAGTTTCTGGCATTTCTAGCAAATTAGTAACTTTACGTAAATACTCTCCGATGTTGCCGTACGCGCATGCAGATTTCGCGAAAAAAATAACACGTGCTCCCGTGATGCACCGTTCTAAGTAATTTTAAAAGCATAACTAAAAATGTTTATTTTTTTATATACAAAATGTGACCCATATTTTCTTATTAGTGGAATGGATTCTGCTATTGATTCTGAACAAAACATTTTCAGGTTTTGCGCATTCATATTAACACGTTGTATATATACGTATAGCAAGGCAAAAGTTAAGAAAAACAAGAGTGATACATGAATAGATTTAGACACCGCGCTGCGACTTGCTGTGTAACTGTGAGAGAGATGAATAAACTTTTGTCTAGTACCTCTTACAATGCGGCCGAAGTATGTTGACGAGTCCAAACTTCGCGCAGAAGGCTGCGCAGTAACGGTTTTTAGGAACCAAATGGTGACATGAGGCGAGTGTGAGTGAGAGAACATGCGCGGAAGTTCGGAGAGCCTGTGTTCAGACTCGCCAAGATACGTCGGCCGTAGTGTATTTACGCTTACGTTCATATGGCTTTTGTATTTTTCTTCCTAGAATACGCATTCGTCGCCTAATGTTTCGGTTATGTGCACGGGTGTTTCGTTGTTTTCGAGTGATATTTTTGACGACTGAGCTTTTGTTTTATGGATTTTGATTTGCATTGTGATCGGAACGGAGTTCTTACTTGGAACGACGACTTTTAGCTACACTTTATGGACTCTGATATCACCTGTGATATACGGATTTATTCTCTTGGACTTTGAGCGCAAGGTAAATTAAAATTTTATTCTAATACATAATCACTTTTTTATTTAATAAAAAAATGCTAAGCTGATGTTAATCAACATACTAATTTATTAATGTTTTTTATTGTGTCTCTACATTTATTTTATTTAAAAGCCACAGAAAATACTTAAGCAAAATATTAGGAATCGACTCACCGAAAACAAAATTGCGGGCAAAAGCTGTTTTTTTTATTATAATATATGGCATACTAAAGGTAGCTTTGTCTCATTGTTTGCAATTATTTTGCTGCCTCAATGCAGCTAGCAATCAAATAGCGACTAAACCTTCCGAAGGGGTTGTGCAGTCGCGGATCAAAGATCATCCTGAATGACACCACGATCCCGCTAGCAACACAATATTCTGTTCGAAATGTGAGAGCAGCATTACAAGCAAAAAAAAGCAGTGTCAAGAGGCACATAGAAGGACCGAAACACCAAGAGCATAAGAAAGTGAATGAAGAATTTTATTTTGATTTGATACAGTTTTTTATATTGTGCAACATACCTTGGTCACGAGTAAACCAACCATTTTATAAAAAGTTTTTACAGAAATATATCTGTCGTAATTGTTCTACAAATCTTAAAATAATTACTGACGAATCTATACTGAGGAAAGTTTATTTGGACATTGTTTAAAAAAAACTGCTTCAATCCATGACAATATTCGATATAATGGTCAATATACAGTGATACAATGGTCGATATGTTGTGCATTTTCTTGTCAAACCTTTAAATGAGGTAACAAATAAACCATTTTTGATAGCGTGCAAAATGTTAGAAGTTGTAAATGGTGATACAATAGCTCAATTTGTGATTGGTTGCTTAGAAAATATGTGGGGAGATTCTTATGAATCAGTAGGAGATGTTTTAGTCTTGGTTTCTGACAGCGTAGCATATGTGTTAAAAGCAGGACGAATTTTAAAGAATTATTTAACAAATATGAAACATGTCACATGTTTAGCACACGCTCTTAACCATGTTGCAGAACAAATCCGTGCAGAGTATTCGGATGTTGAAAAATATTTTATAAAGCTCCTAACAGAGCAAAACTGTTAAGGGAAAAGTTTCCCAACATCCCAATGCCACGGAACCAGTCATCACAAGGTGGGGTACATGGCTAGAAGCAGCTTCTTATTATGCCAAATATTATCAAGAAATTAAAACAATTATTGGATCAGGCATGCTAAATCGGTATTGAACAAAGACAATTTAAAAACTGATTTAGATTATAGTGACGAATACTATAAAATAATTCAAATTTCATTAAAGACTTTACAAAAATCTAATTTAACTTTGACTGAATCTTTCCATATATTTGATGAAGCAAGAACTATTCTAAGCTGGTGTTCGTCTGAGCCAGTCCAAATAAAATTAGAAAACGTGATAGCGAGAAACCCCGATTTAGATGTATTAAGAGACATTTGCGAAGAGATGGAAAAAGGATTAAATGAAAATCAATTGTCATACTACAAATATGTACCTCTAACTTCTGTTGATGTCGAAAGGACTTTCTCTACATATAAATGGATATTAAGTTTAAAAAGAAATCGATTAAAAATTAAAAATATAGAAAAATCATCGTACTTTATTTTAATTCTGTGGATGAAGATAAAGCATGTGAAGATTCAGAGTAAGGTTCAACTTTTCAATATCAACGCATTTGTTCTGAATGAATTTAAGTATGAGTGACAAGTTTGTTTCTTATTGAGATTAATTTCTGTTCACGTTGTATCTTACTTTTAAAATAATTGTACGAAAGGAATAAATGGTATTTTAAGACATATACATGATGAACTTCTTTTTCTTAACCTTTGCATTGCTATAATAAATATATTAATTATTTCATTAATGCTGGTAATTTAACTTTATAAAACAGTTTATATTAGCTTTCAAGTTTTCTTACAAACTCAGATAATAAAAAGAATACATTACAAGATTGTCTTTTATTTTTGAAAATCACAAAAAAAACATGTCTACTAACTTTTCTGGGATACAAAATAAGTAAAACAAATAATAACTGTATTAATAACATTATCTTTTAATTTTCTTAGGCGATGTCCCGAATTCCGGGACCGTTGTCCCGTAAAAAAATATAGCCCTAACGAAGTCTCCGACTTTCGTCTATGTTCCTCGAACTTAGGTAAATTAGCACTACCTAATCCGATCACTGCTTATAAAAGACTAGCGATGGTCACCTAACATGGCCTGGTCCCAATATCCTTGATAATTTTGCTCAAACAATTTAAGGTCCTGGTGAAAATACTCTCCATGTTCGTCACTGACGTGTTCAAGGTTTTCAGGAAAGAAATCGAGGTGCGAGTGTAGGAAGTGCACTTTGAGAGACATGTTGGCACCCATTTGTTGAAAATTATGTAATAAATTAGTAACTAACTGTCGGTAATTTTCTTTGAGTGATTCCGCTATGGATGTCCTTTCTTAAAATTAAAGAATTCACCACAAAGGTAACAAAAACGGTCAGGATTTACTTTACACAATCTTTTTGACATTTTGAAAACGGATATTTAAACTGAACACTACACTGCATTAAAATTTTATAATTAATTTAAAATCAACTTGTAGGTGGTTTGAAAATAAAATGTGATAACTTTGGTTTTGACGTGATAAAAAAGAACACATATGTTTTTCCGTTTAGTTATTGCAACTAAATAAAATTATATAAAATTCACTGGCAGGACATTTTTTATTTTGTAAACTAGTGATTATTAATCATAGTTTTAGATATTGTTTCACAGTAAGTGAATTATCTATGTAATTCTTATGAGAAATAAAGTTGTTTTTAAACCTTATGTTTAAGAATAAATTGTAAACTTTTAATAAATAAAGATTCATACATACAACAAGCTACCATAAGGGACTAAAGAAGAATACTGAAGGATATGATGCAGTTGAGGATTAAAAATTGGATCACATCTAAAACATCGCCACAATTTTTTCAGTTATTTTAGGGACCTAGAATAGTTGTGAACCCTTCCTATAGAAATAATTAACATAAACTTACCTATATCTCAGCGTATCACCAGGCGCGATGCTTGCCGTAGCAGGCATCAGCACGACACTGGCAATGACTTGTAGGTTGAAATCCGTGCATATGTGATTAAGGCACGCAGTTACTCGAGACTCGCCCATAGCCTGACCGTATAGCAGGACAGAGTGGGAACGAAGTCCTCGGGCTTCAAGTTCAGTGACCCCGCGAGGAGCTTCGTAGTCTGTGTCCCGCCATCTGACTAGCCTGGAGTGTTAGAAAAGTATTGTTATAGGTTGAAGTAATGGATACATTCTTATAGCAACAGTGATTTACTTGATTATAAGCAGTTCTGAGAACAGCAAATACTGGGCTAAGTTCTTTGGTAACTGACATACTCGTTAAGAGTACAAATTCCCACACTCAAGCAAAATACGCGGACAGTTGTGGAGTTGCGATTTTATTATTTAAAAACATTTTACTTATAAAATGGTTTTATAATAACAACTAGCGATCCGCTCCTGCTTCGTACGCTTTTTACGACTTGACAAAACATTGACATTTCATTATGATAATTATGCAAGTGTATATACTTAATTATATTGCTTCATATGTTGGAAAAAATTGTCTGCTCGATAACATATATATATAACGCAATGAATGTTGTTGAACTGTCAAAATGAAACTGATTCTGATTGATATAGTGTGTTACGCAATTAGGGTGCTGGAAGGAATACGTCAATTACAAATCAACCTGTATAGATATAGATTAGGTTATGTTAAACTAGAGACATCAGACATATTTTAAACTAGTTGCAATGATGTCTTGAGGAAAAGTCAAGATAACAAATAAAAATTGTGGCGCAATGCCAGAAAAAATTTAAAATGAAACAAAATATGGTGTACAAGACTTACGTAACCAGAAGATCTTCACCAACATTCCTGCCAAGATTCTCAATAGTCCAAGTGAAGCTTATCCCTTCCAGAGTTGAAAATGTGTTTCCTAGAAATATGAAAAAGTATATTTGTCAAATTACTTTAAAAAAAAAAAAGAATCATTTTATATCACTGTATAATATTATTTACTTATTTTAGATGTCTTTAATAACTGATATTAGTAAACACTACTGAACACATAACCCTACTACTTTTAAACCTATGATCACTATAATTTCCTTTGACCAATACAACTAACAGTCACAGAAAAAAAAATATTCTACCAACACTAAACATGGCAAATGGATGGTGGATTGTTTTTATTTTACAGACAGACCAGCAAGAATAGCCTTGCTTGTTTTATTAGGTATCCTTTCTAGAACAAATTAAATAGTCTTCTTATTCTTTTTACTCTCTCCCTATTTTTAAAAAGTTTTCTCTTATAGTAAAGTTTTTAAGTTTTTAGAACCCTAAAAAGGATACCTAAATGCAGATGAATCAGTTTCCTCTAATATTATATAGAACAAACCTTGATCATCATAGGCAACAACTTCAAAGGCCTCTGGTGCTTCCTCCAGAAACAGGTTCCATGTTGTACTCACCACTTTAAGAGACCTTATCATGTCTATGTCTACATCTCCTCGGAGAATCTGGACAAAAGAAATATATTGACTCCCATAAAGCTATTATGAAAGCTACTCATGATTTGTCAAAATAGGGTACAATAGGTGAAAGGAGTAGAAGCCTATGGCAAACCTAGTTTTTTTGTTTTTGTTTTTTCACTAGCTTAGACAGAGATTGCTCTATCAATAAACAGTACACATTTGAAGTAAACTAGAACAATAAAACAGAAATTTTGAAAAATTTTATATTGTTAAAATATTAAAAAAAAAAAAACAAGGTATGCCATAGGCTTCTACTCCATTCACCTATTATACCCTATTTCTTTTTCAAGGCAGTAAAAAAGGTCACCCAGTATAATTATTCATTCATAATTATTAACTATCAATAATAAAGCTGATGTTCTTTTTTTTTTTGTTTGTTTGTATGTGCTAACCTCTGGAACTAGCAGTCCAATTTGAAAAAATCTTTTTGCATTTGATAGCCCAATTCTTGAGGAAGGGGCTAATTAACATCACGCTAGGACCCTCAGGGGCCGAGCACAAACAAAAAAAGTCAGAAGGAAAGCTAAGCAACAAAAACAAAGTACTAGTGCGAGAAGGCGATGCTAGGCATTGGGGCACAAACAAGCCACCGGTGACCCAATGACAAGCAGTTCACATGCTTTTTCATATGTTTTGTATGGATTTGTAGCACATGTGTGGCCAGTGGTGGCCACCCTCTACAGCAATACTCAACACCGCAGCAAGAGGCAACAGCCACTGGTAGTTGTGGCTGGTGGCTCGTGTGCGCTTACCCTAAGTTGTAATGCCTGGTACTTCAAAATATCAAACATAACATTGAATGACATAAGCATCACTTCACGATTATCAGGTGTTTGCAATTCATAAACATTAAAATATTATCTACAAACATGTCTGATAAGGTGATAATTCAATTAACTCGGATAAATAATAGTTTTCAATGAAAATAGGATGCAGTTTCCCGCCCTTTCGCGAGGCTCCACTATACCTCGCCTGTGTTGACTTCCTCGGCGAGAATTATCACTGAGCCAGGTGGTACACATGACTTGGAGACTGAGACGCGCGCCGCTCGTGAACAGTGGCCTATAGCATCATCGTACAGCGGCTCCAAATCTATGATGTCATCGCGAGACAAACTCCTGCAAATAAAACACTTTACGTAATCTTTCTGGACAACAAACTGAACATGAAATCAACTATGTTATCTACTAAAACTTACCATGTGTAACAACCTCCCTCAATGATTTCAAAGGTAAAATTGATATACAAATCTTCAAACCAAGGCAACAACACCCTTGGAGTGTTTATTTTAGCTCCATCACATGTGCACCCAAGTAAACACAGTAGCGATAAGAAAACAGCAGTCTTCCTAGTCTCCATGATATTGTTTTAGTAAATACATCAATACGAGCAAGTTAATTTATCTCTATTTTGAAAATATAACCTATTCTTTCTTGGATCGGCAAAACGCGCTTTCATTCAAACTTTTGAGTTTTGACAGTTGTCTTACTTTGTCTGTAGAGAAGTAAAGATTCTAGATGACCGATTTTAGTTTTTAGAGTGGAACCACTAGACATCAACTATTGTCTATAGACCATTAATCGAATGGAGCTGCCAAGTGAAAGCTGATCTCAGATGGCGCCACTACTGTACGAACCAAACATTTACACGCTTCGGATTTCTTATTTGCGTTGATTTCTTGACAATTTTACAATTTAGAACATGTATTCCACTTGGAAAATATGTGAGTTAAGGGGGAAGCGTCAGGGTAGCCCGCGAAATTCAAATTTTCTTAAGTTTTTTGCAATTTACAAGTCGGTATTATATTGTACGTTGATCAAATTATAATTTGTATCTATTTACATAATTAGAATCATTAAAGTGATCAATACAACTCTTTAAGATCAGGTAATCCTAAAAAATTACTATTTCATAAAATCTTGACATTTTAGGATTATACTAACTTAAGGAGTTGTATTACTGATTCTATTGTATATAATTCTGTAAAAACATTTATTTGTTACGGCCGTAAATCATATTATTATTTAACATACAACTTAATACTGACTTG
The DNA here is from genome assembly GCA_948252095.1 of Dicycla oo. Lineage (NCBI taxonomy): Eukaryota > Metazoa > Arthropoda > Insecta > Lepidoptera > Noctuidae > Dicycla > Dicycla oo. Next base: position 20,539,271 of record OX411728.1, read on the forward strand.
CAAATTGCAAAAAACGTAAAAAATAAAAAAGGTATTTCGCGGGCTATTCTAACGCTTCCTACTTAAAAGAAGAGTTAAGAAAAAGAGGCGCCTCTTTACTTGGAAGGAAAGCAGACTTAATTGAAACATTATTTGTTGTTCCTAAATTCCTTTATATTTGTACAATTTCATGGTTTTTAAACTTGCTTCATGGTATATTTTATTTTATTTGTATTTATTAGGGGCGAAAAACAGTTACATGTTAAGGCGATACAATAAGATTCTTAAGATAAATAGGTAAACATATATAACCCACACTATTGTCCACGGATTATTCAAATAAGTAAAAACGGAAGCTGATTTTATTTTGAAGAATATTGTTATAAGTTATTTGAATAAAGTGCAAAATTAAAAATTTGAAGCTAATGAAGCTATAGCGTAGTTTTTATTAGAAACAAAGAAAATGGCAATGACCATGAAGTGTGCGTTATAAGTTTCCACAAGTCGTCGAAGAGGTGCCCCAGCATTAGTCTTACATACGTTTGCATGGAATAGTCGGGGCATACAAGCCCCACGGCTGATTACATTTCTGGGTACCGTGTAACGTACTTTATTTGTAATCTCAGTGCAGTCAAATCTATTGTGGCACAGACCATGTAGCATCATTGCATCAAAAAATAATCGTCTAGATTACAGACATAGAACGTTGTACTTACGTAATAAGTGTGTGTAGGGAATCTTAGAATGATAACGTTTATAATTTATGCTATGCAAGATTTTTTCTGCACCATTTATAATTTGCTATTGTATTTAAGGTAATATGGATTTCAGATAGACACAGCGTATTCCAATTGACAGCGTATTAGACACCTATACAACATAAAAAAGTAGAGGGTCGCACAAAGTCCCTTGATCTCATGACGAAGCCATACATTTAAAAAGTCTCATATTATCAATGTGCAGGTTGAAATACAAACACGAGCCCATAATAACATCTAGATCATGAACAGAATCTACTACATTTAAGCAATAATTATTGATGTAGTAAATAAAATTAATTTTATTCTTATTATTTGTAAATGATACCCTATAACATTAAGGGAAGCTAAGAAAGAGCTTGTTCTCTATACAATAGTTATTAAGTCTGGTAAGATCGTCTTGGAGGAGTTTACAATCTTGGATATTTTTGCATGATTTATATATCTTTATATCATCTGTATACACCAAAAAACGAGCATTAACGAAACACGTTTTAATGTCATTTATGTATATAATAAAAGAAAAGGTGGAACTCCAGAGTTTACAATAGCGGTTTCAGATTAATAGCCAATAATAACGACTTTTTGAGTCCTGTTAAAAAAATGGGAGACAAACCAACGCAGCAAGTTCCACGAATTCCTTTAATAGCCAGCTTTTCCAAAAGAAGCATGTGATCCACCTTATCGATAGCCTTCTGAAAATCAGTGTATACGGCCTCAACTTGGCCACGTCGATCCATGTTTTCAAATAGGCAGTTGGTAAATATCATGAGATTAGTAGTTGTAGAACGCCGTTTAACAAAACCATGTTGGTCGGGTATAATCAATCGATGAAATGGGCATTGTTCATATTTTTTTATGTGTTGTAATTGAAAAACCATTTCGAGGAATAGCGCTACTGATCATTAAGGACTAATTAATCATGAAAAATATTCATATTTTATTAATATTTTCGATAAAATACGATTGACCTTGTTTGCCCTTCAAATTGTGTTAGCTTTGGCCATACAGTTTTGTTTCGTTGCCTCAGAAAATAAAAAAGTAAGTGGCAAGTATTGTCTATAGTCTGTCGTGTCAAAGTCAAAAATATAAACAAATTATTTACATTAAAATCTTTTACAATATTTTAATATTCTTGCGACTTGCCTCATAATCTCGTAATATCTCAACACATATTGGAAAAGAGTTATGGAATACAGGTAGTGCTTTGTTCCAACTTGCAGCAATAATAGTAATAATAGTGCAAACAAAATGTTAGTTCGTATTAGAGAAGACTCGTATTAAGAAGACAAGAAAAGTGGTGTCGTGATGTAGGCGTGGAATATTACAAGGTATTATTGTTGCGAAGATTACATCTTCCAAAACCACTTTCCGTTTAAAACTTGCTACTGTTTCGGACGAAATTTCGAAAAATAAGATTGTATTTGTGAATAAGAAAACCGGTCAAGAGCGAGTCGGACTCGCACACCGTGGGTTCCGTATCATATATTAAATAAAAATGTGCTATTTGGAGACATCGTTTTATTTTTCCTGAAATCTTTACACAAATTTCTAGGGGGGCGGGGGGTCGGTATTTTTTTTTTACGTTTTTCATCAAAAGTCGAAAATTGTGCGGCCTAAAAAATAAAGAAAAAATGTTAGAGAATGTGCAAACGGCACTCTTTCATATGATGCCCCACATGCCCTAGTAGCCCCACTTTGAATTCTTAAGACCCCCTTTCAGTCCCTGTATTTTTATTTCTTTCTTATTTTGAAATAGTTGGGCAAACGTCATCGACCGAGCCAAGGGAGGCACTTTTTAAGGTTTCGACAACCCGTACAAACTTATTAAAGTTTGCACCGGTGATTCGGGCAGTAAGAATCCTTAATAGTGTCTCTCAGCGTTTGGACATATTTTCTTGCTATTTGGCGGAATTCCATGAGATATCCAGCTGTGACAGACTGAGTCGCACCATAAGGGTTCCTTTATAATTTTGGTACGGAACCCTAATAACATTGATTCGATTTTGTCGTCTTGACGTCTATTGACACTTTGACAGATGTGAGATGGATGATGTTGTGTTGACAGATTTAAATGTTTAATTATGTACTAGTGAGGCAACAGCACATACTTTTGTGCACTCTGATGGCGTCACCTACCTGGAAAATATAAAATATTTAAATATTTTTTTTAAAGTAACTATTGAGCCAATCATCAAAATATTCAAATTAGTTTCTCAAAATGCTCTAAATTTTCAAAAAATAAAATAAAATGTGATGGTGAAAAATTTTAGACAATACCCATTGAGGTTATAAAGTACCCAATTGTACGGAGGCGGGAACCCACCATTTTTCAAAGGACTCTTTAATTCAAAAAACTGTGGTTGAAATCAATAAAACGTGTTCATTTTGAACCTAAAAGCCAATCAAGGCTATGTAGAAAATATTTCAAGGAGAGTGACTACAAAAATTCAGTAAATATACAAGTAAATAATATTCTCTTAAGGTACGATGTTTGAGTAATCTTGCTACTTAAGTGTTTCACCTTAAAAGTATTTATTTTATTTATTTAACAGGGGTAGAACATCTCACACAAATTAAAAAATGTCTGCCATCCCTTCTGTTCTCATGAAATGAAAAGCTGCTTCAATACAGGCTTTATCCAGAGAAGAACGTCTTAGAGCTCGCATTGCAGAAAAAGTTTGTTTCAAGAAAACCTTCAATCAATCAATCTGCCTAGCCTTTTCCTAACTATGTTGGGGTCGGCATCTAGTCTAACCGGATGCAGCTGAATACCAGTATTTTACATTGAGCGACTGCCTATCTGACCTCCACAACTCTGTTATTGGGTAATACGATACCCCTTGGACTGGTTGTCAGACTTTCGGGCTTTTCGTAAGCCCTTTCATTTGATATGTCTTACGGTACAGTTTGCAATTTTTTTTAAATTTTCTTATTTGCCCCCCAAAGTTGACCCCCATATTTAAAATTTATTTCTTTACGTTACATGTCCGTGTTTTGGTTCCAGAAATACATATGTGTACCAAAAGCGATGGCCCAAAGTGAATATTTTAATATTAAAAAAAAATAAAAACCATTTTGTTTTCGAATGGTAATATTTTTTTTAGCATGTATGGATGCTATACTATTGCGGGTTAACGGGAACGCCCTCTGTTGGTTAACATACTGTATATATATATATACACACTACCTATATATATATAAATAAATAACATATACATATATACACTTCTTTGCAAAAAACGGGCGGTTATGATTTTACTACATTTTTAGTAATCGTTTAGTTCTAAAGAGGTTTTAATAGCCGAACTATGTTACTGGCACTTAGGTAGTGTGCAGCATTTAGTTAACTTTAAAACTTGTGCTATCAGCTTTACTGATTTGTTTTTGTTCTAAGCAGTTGATTTTATTTGAAAATTTATGTTGATTGAAGATTTAAAAGATTTTTTACTTCGTTTTATTTGAAATCAATATTTTATCTTCAATGGTATTGATGACGAAGCCAATTAAATAATATTAAGACATTATTTATTTTTTACCCGGTATATTTTATTAATACCCGGTAAAAAAAGGTATTTTTTCTTCTTCTTTTTAACTTTTTCTTACCCTTCCTTCCAATTTTTACCTTCCCATTTTTTACCCACCCACTCATCTCTAGCTGTGACAGCCAGACAGATAAATACAAGAGTGATCCTATAAGGGTTCCATTTTATTCCTTTTGAGGTACGAAATCCTAAAAAAACGGCTTAACGTGCTTTCCGAGGCACGGAGGAATCTCGGTATGTACAGATGGTCACCCATCTACGGACCAACCCCGGCAAGCATAACTTAACCTGATGGATCGACCCGTGCAGCTATTATTACTTAGCCACGAGCTTCTTCCAAGAAAAACCTTCAACGTCACAAAGACTAGGTGATGTTGTACTACTGCAGGTTCACCATGAGGAATCTACTGATGCTAATGTCTCTGCAAATGTAGAAAGTCATGTGTGATAAAATTTAGAATCCACATCAGCTGATTCATTGGTAACCAAAACATATCGCGAGCAACACAAACATCAAATATTTTGAGATTGTTCTCTACAGAGCTGATGTTAACTGATAATGAATCAGTAAATCTTTATATATTATATTTATATCATTAGTAAATACTATCGTAAAGAAGCGAATCCAAAAGGATGCGCCTTACCTTTCGATCGTCAGTTTTCCTGCCTCGTAAAGAGGCGCCGGGTTTTTTCAACTCTTCCTTTAACTCACTGCCTCGCCATGTGTGATACATTATTAAAGGCACTATTTTTATATATGTATACTGTAATACATAAAGCGTAAAAATAAAAACGCTGATGCAAGCATACGTAAGGACAAAGTCTATGACAAGGGACCTACGTATGGCAGCGCCATCTATGATTACCTTTTACCGGCCGGCCCCAATATCCCTCAATAACATTGGTTAATCTCGCATGTGAGCATAATCGACTACTGTAAACACCAACATTTAGTTTCTCTGTGCTGGTGGCACTCTATTGTAGAAAAAAAAAACAATGAAATGTCAATAGGTTAAATATGGCTGCTGTGTATTCGTCATGTTTTGTGTCTTATTTTACATGAATTTTATAAATAAATGGCAAAATGAGTACGATTAGTAATTAAAGTGAGACAATAGTAACCCTCCTAGGCAATTAAAAACTACTGGAATATCGCGCAAGTGTCAGAAATCATCATGTCTTCAGACAAGGCTACTGAATTAAAAGGCAACGAGATCGATAAAAGCAAACGTCGTCATAAAACTGACGACACTGTTATTGCGACAGCGGCAACAAACGGCGTTCAAGATACAGTGCAATTCGCGAAGATGGAGTGCGCGGCCGAAAGCGCGGGCAAGCCCACAGAGCTGTGCCTTCAAGGCAACACTCACTTGATTTCTAGTACAACGAGTAGTTTGGCCGATACGCCTGGTGATTCTGGTGTTTTGTGTTTAGATAGTGAGGCCTCGGAGGCCACGAGCCAAGCGCTCATGTCGCACAGTCTCATAGGGGCCGAGGAATTAGCGTGTGACAGTGTTTACGACGCGCCGCCGTCATGCTCTCAGGACATGATCAAGAGTACCACCAGCAGTATAATGACCCGCAGTGATATCGACAATCAGAACATTGGTGTGCCTGATGACGTTGTACCAGAACTAATCATTGAGACACACAAGAAACCCTATGAAAATTTGCCAGATTTAGTATTAAAAGCATTAGAAAGTGAGAAAGGTGCTGAAGAATCTCGAAAGCCTGCTTTGAGGAATGAACCAAAGAAGTCTCTCTCTGAGGATATTGTTTATAGAAGAAGATGTCGGAAAAAGTCACAAAGTGGACCAAGCTCTCAGAAGAAAAGAGTTTCATTCCATGAAGATATATTAAACAACACAAAAACAGATAACATTCACATTGAAAGAGGTTTTGTATCATATGGACCTGATAGTTCTTACTGTGATAGATTTAGGCAAAAGAATAACATTGTAACAGACAGGTTCTCATGGTGTGCATCAGGGGACAGAACACCAAAGTATGCAGCTGATGTAGCTCAACAGACTATGTCTGATATCCTGACTTATGGTGACTCTAAAAATGACCGAAGTGGTATATTTGAATACTGTCAGAATTATCAACCAGAAAACCGGGACAATAATAATGATAAAGACAACAATAATGAACCCAGGCCTACTGGGAAGCTTTATGGATGCGACTCAAACAGCTCAGATTCTAATTTCAGCTGTGACTCTGAAACTTCATCCAGTGACTCATCTTCATCACATTCAAATAAAACTGAAACTTCTTTGTTGCACAGGAAATGTGACAAGGCTCAGAAATCCTACTCCTGTGATGCATTTGAGAACAATGGACATGTTGCATTTATGAGGAAAACATATTTTTCTGAAGCTGATATTGATCAATCCACTGATAGAATGAAAATGCCTCTTGAAGTTTCACATAGTCCAAACACAGTGAAATCTGTATTGAAGAAGAAACGCTACATAACTACTAGTATTGTTGAGGAAAGAAAATCACATAACAAAGTATTGAATCTGCTGGATGCTAACAATATCATAGATTCTTTGAAGAATTTTTACAAAAATTTCAACTTCAATTTTGCTCCAGAAAAAGGTTTGCCTGAAAACAGTTTGGAATTGAACAATGTTGTTGAAGCTTTACCTTGTGATATCAATCACAATAAAAAACTGTCTAAAAGTTTAGACTCAGGTTTCCAGGCTGAAGATGAAGATGACTTTGTTGAAATTAATCTAAATGGCCAGCCATTAGACACTTCAAAATCTAAAGAAATTACAACACCATCAAAAACCACAGTGGCTGGTGATAGAACTCCCAATGAAGGATCCCCAAGGCATAAGCTTACACTGAATATGAAATCTCAACTTGATAAGAAACCTAACAAAGCCGATCTCCCACCACTCAGCAAATATGTTGTAAACTGTGAAAGTACTGTCTATGAACACAAGGGAGTCTCCTACAGTTATGTCCATGATACATTCCAAACTGCTTTTGATGCACCCAAAGAGACTTTTGTTCCTATCCCTGAGACAACACCAGTGAAAGAGCTAGTCACTAGCACAAGTAAAGTTGACCTTAATAAATCTGCCGATACTGACTCTTCAAGCAAGACTTCAACCCCCAAGAGACAATTCAACAGAAATATCCAAGATGAGACTGAACATAAAAATGGCATTTCCAAGCATTTGTCTTCACCTAAGAAGCAAAATGTAAACAGGTACAGTCGTAAATCGGCGTCAACAGTGCAGAAAGTAAACGACGAGCCGCCACCGCAAGTGAATAGCGACAACTGTTCAAACACCGATAATTCAACCTTGAAGGGAGCCGAAGACTTTAATGACGACTTTTTCGACAGTCCCGGGAATCAAAAGCTACAATCTAACAAGTCGGCGCTATTGAACCGATATTTGAAGAATGTGTGTCAAAGGAAAGACCTTGAACTCAAAATCAAGAACAATAAATTCTTTCAATTCAAACTTAGAATGGAGAAACATTTTCCGAGCATAATATTTCCACTGAAAGAGGTATCTGATACATTCCAAGTGTCAGCTAACAGGATGTCGAGGCTCATAGACAAAGAGGTGATAGAGAACAAAAGGTTGTCTGTGAGGCTGCTGACAGCGGACGAGCCGTCCTACTTCGATAGTTTCGAAGATAACGTAGCCATTGAGTGCAATGAAAAGCTCAGGCTACAAATATTCTCGTATCCAAATGAAACTTTAAATAGGGTAATTATGTTTGATTACTAAATCATACGGCAATTTCATTCACCGTAATACGACCTTGATTACGCGATGTTTTGTACAAGGTACTAATTTGGCAAAAAAGTTTTGAAAACCATTTTAATCATTGGTCGAAAGGTTGATTTTACGGTTGAAATGTATTCATAAGGTTTTTAGCCTATTTCTTTCGGCCTTCATTTATTTTTGATGCTCTTTCAGATGATGAAAGTAAAATCACCATACAGCATGGAGGACGGGTCTTGGACACCTTTGCTAGTTTTCATCACGGACTACGCGCTGTATGTCGCGAGCGTGAAGCCTGGGGGTACAGAGTACGAAATGTTGTGCCGGCTACCTCATAATGAACTGGATGCTATTGTCGTAAGCAGTTTATTTTATTACAAGCTTTTATTTAACTTGCCTTGTTAGCTAGTTAGTTAGTAGGTATGGGTCAAATCTTGCAAGCTGAATTAAAACCAATTCTTCTTATCCTACTGAGTTGAATTTTTGTATTGTTTTGGGGTGGCTTACAACTATCAATACAGAAGTTTATATAATAGTGAGGTAATTCATGAGAAACCATTTACAAACCTCCACAGTTAGCAATAGAGAATTATTGTACAAGTTTAGTAACTGATTAACTATACATTAAGCATAACACCAACTAAGTATAACATTAAATTAACTAATAAATGAAGTACCCGCATAGCCAGAGATGCATTGCATGCATTGTTAGAATGCATCAGAAACAATATAGTGTTTAGATAAAACAGTAGGCACTAATGGACGCTAAGCTGCTTGCAAACAAATTGATTTATTTATTTGATTTATTTGTTTATTTATTATTAACCAACTTATATTTACAGTTTGCACCACACGTACAAGTTATAGGTCCTTATTAGTAATACACAATCATAAAATTATATTAAAATACATAAAAACAAAACAAGATGACAAATTAAACAAAATAAGATAAAATTAGATAAGATTACACAAAGTTAGTAAAAATTAGACAAAATTATACAGATATGGGAAAAAATTGGAATAAAATTATTAATAACAAAATACTCAAAAAATTAGAATTAATTTAATTTATTTACTCCAAGGAGATTGTACTGGGAGTGGTAATGGACTCCAGGTATCGAGTAGCAGTGTTCAGGAATCTCAGTTCAGTACTCGCGAAGACATCTGAGGATTGGTCATATAGCATAATGTGGTTAATGAGGGCTAGGTTGGATGGACTGGTCTTAAGGGTTATGGGTACTGGTTTGAGGTATTGAGAATAGGGGTCGTTGGCGAGGGCGAAGTGTGTGACTAATGGGTAGTGGGATGTAAAAAGAGATGTATTGTAGTAAGGAGGAATTGATGTGGGTACCACGAATTAGGCGGATGAAATATTTTACCAGACTAAGATTACTCCTTAAACTTACTAACATTTGGTATCCCACCATACCTAGCACAAATGGTGTTGGGTACATGTAGGGGTAATATCCATAAAGTTTTAAGTAGAGGTAGCGGACAAAAGACTTCTGAACCTTTTCGCTGACCAGTGTATACACTTTTCATGGGGTTCCAGATTGAACTGTTAGTCTCTAGCAAACTGCCGATAAAGGAGTTGTACAGTATGGTTATGGCTTGACGATTATTGAATATTTTGACCTGGCGCAAGACAAAACCTAAGTTTTTTCGGGATTTGTTGCAGGTCTGTATTATGTGCTGGTTATATGTAAGGTGTGGCTCAAAGTGAGTACCCAGATCGCGTTCGGTTGAAACGCGTTTCAGGGGCTCATTGTTCATAGTGTAGACGTTGTGTATAGGTTGTGTAGCTTTAGAGTAGGTCATGACCGCGCACTTACTGATGTTTAGGTTGAGGTTGTTTATGGTGCTCCAAATGTGAATGTTGTCGATGTCGAGTTGAAGTGCGGCCGTATCGCTAGAGTTAGCAACTGGAAGAGCAACTTTGACATCATCAGCATACATTATGACTGAGGAGTGTTTTACATATGTGGGAAGATCGTTAACTACTATTATAAAAAGAAGGGGTCCGAGGTTAGTGCCCTGCCCTATACCAGAAGTGACAGAGTAGCGCTCCGAATTGGCATTTTTGTATGTTACAAATTGCTTGCGGTCGCGCAGATAGTTCGCAAAGAATTTCAGAGATGTCACAGAGAAACCTGCCAGTGCCAGTTTACTTAGAAGTATGTCGTTGTCGACCCGGTCAAAGGCCTTCTGGAAGTCAAAAATGATTGAGGCCCTTAGCACACCTCAGCCGCGAAACCATACCTAGCAGCGAAACCGCAGTAGTTAAATTCAACTGACTCGGCGGAGATGTGCCTAAGGGGTGTTCATCCCCTTAACAATTTCAGAATCATATAAGAATTGTTATGGTAAACTGTGCGAGCGTAAGGAGCATAAAGTTCTCTTCATGCTCCTTACGCTTGCACAGTTTACCGAGTTTCCCAAACGAGAATGTCGAGGTGGAATATTCAGAGACAGCTTAGAAAGAAGTTGAGGACATTCAATCCTTGATTGCACTATTTTCACTAGGAAACGTATGTCACATATATTTCACCGAGTTACAAGTGGAAATAAGTGGAATCGAGTTCGACTATGTTTTTTTTTTTTTTCTTGGTCTTGTTTGAGGAATGCTGCTTTTCGGCGTATCGGATTCGGGATTGACGATTTGCAGGAAAAACTTAAGAGCTCTGAAGATATTTCTTAATTTGCAGAAACAGGTCATAGTAAATGCATATCAGAACCATTACACTTCTCTATATGTATGTAATTATGTATCTAAACCTTGAGAAATGTAGATGTAGACATAACTAAAGCTGGGTCAACAATATCAATGATTTCAATGACTCATTAAACTAACGATTCGATAATATTCCAGACGCATTAGCTCATCATCATCATCATCATCATTTATTGCATTCATGTAGTTTACAAGTTGTTACAGGTATATAGGTTTCATACATGACCCTGCTAGGGCACAGCAATATAAATATAATAGTTTAAAGTGCTACAGTGTCACAATAATATACAAACCACTGTGCTTAACAAAAATACTATTTTTAAAATGTTTCAGGTAATATAGGATAGGGTGAGAACAATTTATTAGTCATAATTTCCCTTCACAAATTAAAATAAGATAAAAAATTTAAATTAAAACAAATAGCGATAACAATAATAATCATAAAATAACATAACATAGGTCAATTTGGTAGTAAGTCAAAAGTTTAGGTGCTGTGTGTATTGTGTACCTACAGGTGTGAATTTCAATGTCAAAATTTATTTATCGTCAAAGAATTCCTTTAGAGTGTAATAAGATTTTAATAATAGGTATTTTTGGAGACTGGTTTTAAATTTATTTTCGTATTCAATGTCCTTAATTGAATTTGGAAGCTTATTATATATTTTCACGCACATGGCTAAAGGTCCTGAATGGAACATAGTTAATTTTGAGCTTGGTAAGGCTAATTCGTTTTTTTTCTGGCGTCTAACACTGCGATGTTGTGGACGAAGGTCCTTAGTGAATGGAAATAGTGACTGGTGTTTTCTTACAAATTTGCTAACTTCTAAAATGTAGATACCAGTTAGTGTAAGAACCTTGTATTTTACAAAAAATGGCTTGCAGCTTTCTGTGTTATCTATATTGGCAAGAATGCGTATACATTTCTTTTGTAGAATAAAAAGTCTATCTTTGTCTACACCATTTCCCCACACCACGATTCCATAATTTAGCCAGGAGTATGCGTAGGCATAGTATGCTGTTAGGGCAGTTTTAAAATCGGTAGCTCTTTTAAGCTCCTGCAAGGCATATATAAAGCTGGCTAGTTTGTTTGCCAGTGTATCTATATGGGCTTTCCAGTTTATATTGGTATCTACAGTCAAACCTAACAGTTTAAACTCGTTTATGCATTAGCTCATCATAGTGTATCATAATATTAACGTCCTAATGATACGCAAAGCTGTTTATAATAATATATTCAAATCAATGCCCCTTATTATGCAGAGATAAGTGCACATTAATTTATAAAGTCTATTGTCTTTTATTATTATATTTATTTTGCTTTTGACCGAATCGATCGTCACAGGGCTGGGAATGAAATCATAACCATACCACATATTTCACAGATGTTCTGAACAGACCAGAAGCCATGACCAACTTCTGGAGGGAGGTGGACTGGTTGGAATAATCACCGAAGGCCGCCATGGTTCACGTACAATGGTCCACTTGAAGGACTAATGCCCGGCTTCTGAGGTTTTAAACGGAGTTTATCCTTTCAATAGTGATTATTGGTTCGAAATCATGTTTCTGAACACTTCGTTAAAGAAGAATTTAGCTTAAATGACGAGTGAAGGAATTCGCTTAAATAGATGATTTTGTAGAATCAATAGCTATCAAGAGTTTAAACTCCATTTAAGAATTCTTCAGAAACCGGGCATAAGTACGGCAACATAGAATCATAGCCATGCATTGTCAGACAATCGTTATGGCAATCGCTATGAGAACTCAGTAGCCCGAAAGTCTGTCTATGTATAATGCCACATCCCCTGAAAATAATATGTATTGTCTGTCTACTAAAAGATTCTCCCAATAGGTGATCCTGCGCAGCGCAATTTTACAGGTGACATTTAGGTATTTCGCGGGGCTTTTAACGCGTGTATTAAACTTTTCTTAATTTTGGCTTGTGGCTAACTAATAACAGCCGCAAGTGTCAATCGATCAGGTAAAGCCAGGCTTGGTGCGATAGGTCCGTGGATGGGTGACCACATTTACATACCAAGAAACCTCAGTGCCTCGGAAAGCACGTTAAGCTATTGGTCCCGGCTGTCATTCGTAGATCTTTGACAGTCGTTAAGGGTCTTCAGAAGTCCGAAAGTCTGACAACCAGTCTTACCGACGGGGTATCGTATTACCCAGTAACTGGATTGTGGAGGACAGATAGGCTGTCGCTGTATGTAAAATACTGGTATTCGGCTGTATCCGATTAGATTAGAAGCCAACCCCAAAAAAATTCAAATCTAGACGCACTGTAAGTTACCATCCATACCTAGTTGCCATTCCACCAATTCGCACTAAGCGCTTCCAAACATCCTTCATAATGCGCATGGCAAAAGAGTGGATCTCACTACCTGCGTCTGTGTTCCCGAACGCATACAACCCGAATCTCTTCAAAGTTAGAGTGAACAGGCTTCTTCTGGGTAAGCTCACTCCATCGTAGACTTTGTCTCTGTCACCTCTGACCTAGACTTAATAGTTCAAGAGCAAACCCACTTCAAATAAGAAAATAAAATAAAAAATTGAAAAGGCTAGGCAGATGATCGCGGATGATCAAACTTTTCTTAATTATCAATCAATCGACTAGACTATCGCAGTACACCAGTTGATGTACCATCTTATACTTGTACCTACATTGTTGGCAAATAAATAAATCAGAATCGACAGATAGACACAGGCCTCCTAATTAATGGCTCAACACCCGGTGCAATTCACATTCAGCCAATCCCAGCCGCCGTTTTATGGTTGTCGGTCCATATAGCTGATTTTCGCGCTACGCTTGCCGATTTCTTACTAACAATATTCTTAACGCCAACAGGTTGGCCCAGAAGCGCAGTACATCCAAATCCTTGACATCGCGGGTAACATAGCCTGCTCCATCATCACCGGGGAGGCTACACTCGGGGCTAGATTCGCATCTTCCCTCGAGTGGAGTGCACGGACGTCACCGCTACGTATCCAGCGACCGCCGGCCATGATCCCGCTTGGATGTAGGGAGCTGGCAGCCGCCGTGGCTAGGCAGAGGCATGAGATGCGGGTACGTATCTAAACTATAAATGGGACCAGGAACCGAAAAGTATAGTAAGCATAGTATTATTAATGGCAAGAATCGTACTTGTCAGCATAGCCTTACTTACTGCAAATGTTACTTTGTACGCACAATATTGAGAGATTTACCGTGTTATTTTAAGACTATTATAGACTTCTTATAGGTTTTCCTGTAATCTATAGGTATAGACTATTTTCTGTTTTGTTTTTTTTCGAAATTCTCAGTATTTTCGGAGATAAGGGGGGGGGGGGGGGGGAATGGTCAATTTTCGTCTTTTTAAAACAATTTATTTTAAAATTATAAACAAAAAGTATATATTTGAGACCCTGGCAGTAAGCCCTTTCATTTGACATGTCACAGGGTGCAGTTTGCATTTTTTTTAAATTTTCTTTATTGCCCCCCCCCCCCCCCCCCCCCCTCCCAATGACCCGCATATTCAAAGTTCATTTATTTACATTACTCATCCGTGTTTGGGTCACAGGAATACATAGGTGTACCTTTCAACTTAATCGGTCCATTAGATTCGGAGCAAATTGGCTGTGACAGACGGACAGACAGACAAACACACGGGTGATCCTATAAGGGTTCCGCTGTTTCCTTTTGGGGTACGGAAACTTAGAAGAGGTGGATAGGTTGGTTATAGATAAACCATTCTGAAAATGAACGCCCCTCCACAGCGGTTATGCCGATGCGCACATGCAAAGAAGGTGTATCGACGCAATACACATAATTTCGCAAAAGTACGGTCAACATGTCAACGCAAAAAACTACGTGTCTACAAAAAATGTTGAACAAAACACATATATTAGGTTGGGGAAAAAGTCTTTTCGCATTATAGTATGTTTGAACTTGTAATAAAATCTCTTATACTTATATATACAGGGTGTCCCAGAACTCAACGTCAAGCCGAAACGGGGCGACAGGTTTGATTGTAAACATCATGAGAAAAATCTGAAAAAAAATCTATCCCATGCAGTTTGAAAATTATGGGCATTTAAGAAAAACCTAAAAATTTGGTCAAACTGTAACCACTTTTCGGTTATTGTGGTTATTTTTTATTATTTTTGTTCATTTAAACTTTGGAACCGTAATCCTAAATAACATTTCTAAGAATCACAGTCAAAAATAATGTCACAATTGCCCCAAGTTTCCTAGAATTAAGACTTAGTTAAACTATGAATTCAAAATTTTCAAAATTTGTCGACTTTGAAAAGCCCCACCTTTAAAAAAAATGTACTAGAGTGCCTTGGCAAGTGCCATTAAAAGTTGGCGCATTTAATCAAGATTGTAAAATGGTACAATACTTGTTAGCTTCATACTAAAAAAAACGAGTAAAAAAATAAAAACCTCAAGTAACCCGATTTATGCTAACCCATTTTACTCAGTTAAAATGTGTTTTATTCGCACAAGCTCTTGGTAGGTTCTTAATTTTACGGCAAAATAATGAGAGAGATGGATAGTGGACATGTTTGCCATGAGTGAGAGAGACAGATAGTGACGCCACGCAGTGAGACGAAGATGCGTCGTTTAAACGAGTGCGAATGAAACAGATACAGACGCCATACCAAGCAAATGGCTACGCTACCAGTCTGACACCAGTTAGTACGTTTCGCTCATTCGTCTACTGCGCACCTTTCCGTATTCGCTTGTGTTGATTTAGTACTGACAACTTTGGCTTCTCTTTGTGGACTTGGATTTTTGTGAATTGGAACTTGTTGATTACATACCGGCAACTTTGGCTTCTCTCTTTTGGAATTGGACTTTTGTGTTGGCATCCTTGTTATCTGCCATGCCTATAAGAATATGCGAAAATGCACCTCATTTATGGGGAATGCAGATGCAACGCAAGTGGCGGCACTTGCGTTGCATCTGCTAGACTTTATCGTGAAAGATTTAAGAAGAAGTTTGGAGCGCTATCCGGATCACCGCGAGTTTGTTAATGTGCACCGTTCCCCAGATTTAAATCCCCTGGATTTTTTTTATTGGGGCGTTCTCAAAGAAAAAGTTTATTCAAAGCCCATTGAGAGCGTAGCCGAGCTGCGTGAACGAATTTCTCAAGCTGCTGAGGACATCAACTCTCGAGGATATGCCCAGCTAATAAGTAGATCTTTTTTAAGAAGATGTAGGGTATGTATTGAGGCTGATGGTAAACAATTTGAACATTTGTTGTAATAAAAAATGTTATTTCCCTATCTGACTTTTATTCCAATAAACCTAAACTAAACTAGGTCAAGATTTTTCATTATTTTATTAATTTTACTTACTTTTGTTGACTCTGGTAAAAGTGGCGTCACTATCTGTCTCTCTCACTCATAGCAAACATGTCCACTATCCACCTCTCTCATCATTTTGCCGTAAAATTAAGAACCTACCAAGAGCTTGTGCGAATAAAAAACATTTTAACTGAGTAATTTTACTCAGTTAAAATGTTTTTTGGGTTAGCAAAAATCGGGTTACTTGAGATTTTTATTTTTTTACTCTTTTTTTTAGTATGAAACTGACAAGTATTGCACCATTTTACAATCCTGATTAAATGCGCCAACTTTTAATGGCACCTGCCAAGGCACTCTAGTACATTTTTTTAAAGGAGGGCCTTTCAAAGTCGACAAATTTTGAAAATTTTAAATTCATAGTTTAACAAAGTCTTAATTCTAGGAAACTTGGGGCAATTGTGTCATTATTTTTGACTGTGATTCTTAGAAATGTTATTTAGGGTTACGGTTCCAAAGTTTAAATGAACAAAAATAATAAAAATTAACCGCAATAACCGAAAAATGTTTACAGTTTGACCAAATTTTTAGGTTTTTCTTAAATGCCCATAATTTTCAAACTGCATGGGATAGATTTTTTTTCTGATTTTTCTCATGATGTTTAAAATCAATCCTGTCGCCCCGTTTCGGCTTGACGTTGAGTTCTGGGACACCCTGTATACTTATTTCATAATTAATTTTAAGGCAGGAATTCACATAATATATGCAGTAGGTATACAGTAAATGAAATGATCCAATCAATCTCCCTAGCCTTTTCCCAACTATGTAGGGGTCGGCTTCCAGTCTAACCGGATGCCGCTGAATACCAGTATTTTACATGGAGCGACTGCCTATCTGACCTCCACAACCTAGTTATTGGGTAATACAATACCCCTTGGTAAGACTGGTTGTCAGACTTTCGGGCTTCTGACGACCCGTAATGACTGTCAAAGATCCACGAATGACAGCCGGGACCAACGGCTTAAGGGGGAAGCGTCAGGGTAGCCCGCGAAATTCAAATTTTCTTAAGTTGTTTGCAATTTACAAGTCGGTATTATATTGTACGTTGATGAAATTATAATTTGCGGTCGTAACAAGTATCTATTTACATAATTAGAATCATTAAAATGATCAATACAACTCTTTAAGACCAGGTAATCCTAAAAATGACTTTTTCATGAAATCTTGACATTTTAGGATTATACTAACTTATGGAGTTGTATTACTGATTCTATTGTATATAATTCTGTAAATACATATTTGTTACGGCCGCAAATCATACTTTATTTAACATACAACTTAATACTGACTTGCAAATTGCAAAAAAACGTAAGAAAATTTGAATTTCGCGGGCAAGGCCTTACGCTACCTCCTTAACGTGCTTCCCGAGGCACGGAGGAGTCTCGGTATGAAAAGATCCATCCACAGACCAACCCCGGCAAGCGTAGCTTAACCTGATGGATCGACCCGTGCGGCTGTTATTACTTAGCCACGAACTCCTCAGTAAATGAAATGATCCATATTAAATAAATACCTTACAAACATAGGTACATAAAAATATAAATAACACTGATTTTTTTATGCAAACGGTACCTAACAACTGACCAAACGCCGAACAGCCGGATTTGTTGGCCGAAATGAAACGAACGCGCAACAGAGCGAACGTGTCGTGCCATACAAAGCGCACGCTCCCCGCCATACAACGATAGTACCTGGACTGATCGCACGATTAGTTGACCTCTAAGTGCGGCGACGAGTCCATGTTTACAGTAAAATCATCGCACGCACACAAGTAAAGTGTTGGAATAAATATTTCCTCTCACACATTGAAGTAATCAAGTTTTGTGGAGGGGCGTTCGTTTTTAGAATGGTTTATCTATACCTACCCAACATTTGGTCTTCAAAAACGGCACAATGTCACTTTATTACAAGACACGTGGAAGTAGGACGGCATGTCGTAATTACCGGGAGCGAGAAAGAGACAAGACGAAGAAAACTTGACTAATTAGCCAAGTTTTGATGTGTCACTTGCGAAACGCGTTCAACCTATCTGTTAGTTTTTACAAATATAATATCATTGGCTAGACCTATAATCCGACCTTTCGGGTGTCTGTTATTTACAACAATAACAGCTTTAATTAGAGATACCTATTAAAACAATGTGTTCGAAATAGTATGATTACAAATATTATTCAATTGAACTCTTCTTCTTCATCAACATTGAGTTTTTGGGGTACTCGACCTGATAAACCTTATTAATTATGAACTTTATTTTTGCTTGACCTTGCTCTAGAAACAATAACAATATGATATAAACCGTTATCACTACATGTAAGAGAATGGACAACGTGTTTTTACGGATTTATTGCTTGTATGTTCGTAATGATCCTAGCCTAATAAATAGATAAGGGATGCCAATAAAGTTGTTTCCAGTCAGTACCTTTTGGTGAAAGAAGAATATTACGATATCGTGGTTTCTTTACGCCCGTTAAATGTTACAAATAGTAAACTGAAATAGAGCAAGAAGTAATAATTTTCACCTTTCTTTCTCCTCACACAAAATAGAGTCATATATTGGCTTGGTATTAGGCAAATCTTTCACTTTGGCAATAGGCGGTTTTCGCCTAATAAAGAAAGTCAATATTGATGTGAACTTCTATTATGATCTTAATGCGACTCTCAATACGGTGTATAGTAGCTTTTTAAAGATGAAATCACGAACATTGGGTAAGAGAGGTAAAGGAAACTATTTTATTTATATTTTATATTATTTCAGATACCGCAAATCCTATTCTACGGCCGCGTATGTTCAGGCGACGCGGGCGACCGTCTCATTGAAGCGCCCGGCGCTTTTGCGCCGCCACTTGAAGGGTATCTCATGTGCAGGACGGACAGGAGTCGGCGGTTCGAGCCTTGTTACTTCTTGCTCAGGTGAATAGCTTTTTGTTTGATGTTATATTAAAATTATACATTGTTGAAATAGTCTGCAAGATATACTATAGGAACCTTCGGAAAGCCATTATTTATAAAAGTTTAAGAGTTAGTGTGAGATTGACAGTACCGGGCTTTAAATATCACGTTTTAGAAATAGACTGTCCCTAAGGTATCTGCGGCAGATAGGACACTCTACAAAACAATTTTTGGAACAAAGTTCTTTAACGCGGCTTGTGGTAGGAGTAAACTAGCAGAAATTGTGACGAAATGAAAAAGCGTTATGCTGTCAGTTTCAAGTGTCAACTTTTTTTTTTAATGCTTAGCCAATTTTTTGGCACTTGAAACTTGAGACCATACTAGATAGCTCTGTATCATCATAATATACAGCGAAAGGAACTTTGTTCCAACCGGCACCCTAATTGCGTAACGCATAGTGCAATTGGAATCTGAATCATTTTGAAACAAATTGCTAATACATTGCTACATATGTTCGAAAAATTTGTCTGCTCAACAACGTAGATAACGCAATGAATGTTCTTAACTGTCAAAATAAAAATGATTCCAATCGATAGTGTGTTACGCAATTAGGGTGCGGGTGTCCCGCGATTGCCATATTAACGGCCAAGTAGTGGACCTATAATTGTACAGAATTGTACCATCATATTAAAATCATTAGATATCCTTCTGCTTTCCAGTATGTTGACATTTTCCATATTCTAAACCTGCAAAAAAAATACAGCACCTACAAAACTACACATCTAACTTTTTCTCTCTCCAGGGCCGGCGTACTACACTGGGGACCCCATTCCTCAGACGGCACATCTCCCCTGCCGCACAACATCGCCCTCCGCTCGGTATTAGGAGTCAGAAGACACCTGGACTCTTCGCGGAGGCCGCATTGCTTCGAGATCGCCTTAGCGGACCACAGTAGGCTACTGCTAGCGGCTCCAGACGATGCCACCGCGTCCTCGTGGCTGCAGAGCTTGTTGTTACATGCTGCACAGGTAATATTATTTTCAAACCACCTTCTTGATAATGACAAATTGTATGTCATGCAACCCTAACCTAAATCATTATAACCCTATGGTTTAGCAAGGCAATAATATTATACTGAATTTCATTATAACCTGCTCGTCAATAATGTGATTTGAATTTTGGAACCTCAACTGAAAACTATGAAAAAAAATTTACGAATGGCTTTGGATTATCTCGGAGAAGCTGTGAAAAATAGAGTATTTTTCTCGAGGTTAAAGGTGTCTTTCCGTTGGTAAGACTGGTTGTCAGACTTTCGGGCTTCTGACGCCCTGTAACGACTGGCAAAGAACCGGGGAGCAGTGGAGGCCCTGTGGTAACGGAACCGACTTACCGAGTTGTAGGTCGTGTTCGAACCCAGGCAGGCGCATTACTTTGTGTAATTTATTTCATCACCGCTGCTCTCAAAACGGTGAAGGGAAATATCGTGAGGAAACCGGCATGTCCTAGAACCAAAAAATTCGAAGACGTGACATCTACCAACCCGCACTGGGTCCGCGTGGTGGATTACGGCCCACTCCCTCTCACAGAGTGGAGGTCTGGGTCCCATCAGTAGGAACGTCATAGGCTAATTACGCATAATATCTTCACGGGCTATTTGTATTAAGCGACATCCTGGCCGATATTGAAGTTATTATCATATCTACCTGAATTAAAAAGTGAAAAACGTAAAAAAAACGGACATAGACACTATTGATTCTTAACCGTCGATAGGCCACTTCTTCGTAAAAAATATTGATACTTTTTTTACAATGTTCTTTTTTCCGAATAATGAAACTTTGAAATGCTCTCCTGTAAAGTTCCAGACGTGTCGCTTAATACAAATAGCCCGTGAACCCTCGATGTTATTATGGTATGACGTAACACAGGTCACAGTGTATCCGTGTCATCCAAATCCATTCAGCCGTTAATATTAGTATTGAGGACTAACTTTCTCGTTCTCTATTTTACAGGCTCTCGAAGAAAAGGACGGTGCTAAGAAGTCTTGTGAGCGGCCCGGGCCTCCGCCCGCGTGCACAGTACTGGTGACGCCGCACGAGGTCATCAGTGTGCGAGATACCCTTGACCTTGCCTTTGTGACTGGAGCTGCTGCTTATCTGAAGGATAGGGGCTCTGAGGCGCTACTCAAAGGTAGGTTAACACCGCAATTTAAAGTTTAAAAAATATTGATGGATTTATTTATGCGGCGATGAGCCAAGCTGTGAAGCTTGGCATCCACCAGTTCTACATCGCCAATAAGCTCTGCGTTCCACCGAGTCAAGCGCGGCTAGTTGGTATTTAGCTGAGGCATCCCAAAGGTGGCAGCAGTACTCCATGCAGGATCGGACTGGCGCTTTGTAAAGAGTTAAAAGCTGTCCGGGCGTAAAATATCGCTTCACCCTATTAATACAACAATGCATTCAGGGTGTTGATGGGGTTGCCACGCTACTGCAGTGCGTCTGAGATGTTTGCAGGAGCAGGCATAGATGGCTTTCACGCCATCATGCGCAAGCGATGCGCTTCCATCATGCGCAGGGTGCGTGGCAGCCCCAACAGCATCCTGCATACCATTGCAGACAGGTGGGACAGTCCCATACTGGGGCATTGGATACGCCTACATGCCACTGTGGCGTAAAATCATTAATTGTTTCCTTTTAGATGTAAGTACTAACACTAGTTTCTAAGTTTTGTGTTGTACTAACCAAATGGACTTTCTGTCTGAAGTAAAAGCATTTTATTATTATTTTTATTTATTATTATTTATTAAGGATGTCCAGTTTCTTGGCCGCAGATTAGGCTTTGTACTCGATGGTGGCGCCGAAGTTGAGACCAGATGTCAACTCCATGCCTAGGAGCTCGAGCCGATCTGTTACAGGAACAGATGTAGGGAAAGTTGATTTTTATGGTAGTGGATAGTAGGGAAAATATATAGCAAAAAAAAAAATACACTACGAAACATACAATGTGCGGCCTTATCACTTTCTGCGATCTCTTCCAGGCAACCTTGGAATGGATAGTGATCGCGTGGACATGAAAGTGGTGTTGCCATTGGTGCAAAATAATAGTATAATAGATACATAGTTTGTGTGAAAGATATGGTTAGAAAAACAGTGGATTCCGAGATGCCGGCAGGGATGTTTTTAGAAAAAGACCTGTTACGCCGACTGCAAATAATGGTTAAAGAGATTTATTTCTCAATAAGAAATTACAAACATTTCACTTACTTGAGAACATTTTTAAACTTAAAATATAGTGAGCAATAATATTAACTTTCACACGCTAACTAAGCAGCTAATAGTAAATCGTATACATTTCATTTACAACAACATTTAATTTCGTACAAACAAGATTTGAATTAATTTGAGTATTGCGAATACGCACGAGGGGGTCGTGGTTAAGTAATATCAGCCGCACGGGTCGATCGATCAGGTTAAGCTACGCTTGCCGCGGTCTGTCCGTGGATGGGTGATTCTTTACATACCGAGACCCCGGTGCCTCGGCAAGCACGTTAAGCCGTTGGTTCTGGCGGTCATTCGTGGATCTTTCTTTAACAGTCGTTACGGGTCGTCCGAAGCCCGAATGTCTGACAACCAGTCTTACCAAGGGGTATCGTATTACCCAGTAACTGGATTGTGGAGGTCAGATAGGCAGTCGCTCCATGTAAAATACTGGTATTCAGCTGCATCTGGTTAGATTGGAAGCCTGCCTACCCCAACGTACTCGTAGTCGGGAGAAGGCTATTTTTTTATAAATTCAAATCGCAGTGAGCTCGCCCACTAAGTTTGAGTAAATGGTGCGTATGCGTGCGTCTCATATCAAATATAACTTGTTCACTAATATCGCATGGAATTGTAATCAAGTTAATTATTCATGTAAATGACTTGTTTCTTCAGAATACATAGAAGAGATGCGGACAGATATCGAGATACTAGCGTGTGGGTCCATCAAGAACTTGACTGCGTTTAAAATACCAGATACTGATGAAAACTGGTGCTGTTTGGTAAGTTTTGAATCCAGAATTCGTTCTATCAACATAAAAATAAAGAAAAGACAAATTCAACACCAACAAATGTGCAATAAGCATTTTTTTGGAACCAAGTTCTTTAATGCGGCTTGCGGTAGGAGTAAACTGCTAGAAATCGACTTTGTCTCTCTCACCTCCGACCTAGACTAGATGAGAGGCACAAACAAAGCCATCTCAAAAAAAAAAAGTTAGGTAACGAAAAAGCGTTATGCCCGAAAAAGTCTGTTTAACAAGCTAAAAACTTATACTAGGTCACCCATTTTTTAGCTAAATGACAGTAAGAAGGGTCGTTTTACTGCAACTTATTAAAAGTCCTATAATACATAATATGCAGCGAAAGGAAATTCATTCTAATCGGGTGTCCTATGACACCATTCGACTTTTTGTCTGCATCTTTTTGTAATCAACTGACTAACTAGACAGTCACTATGCAGTCAAGTCTGAAACACGACGAGTTTAAAAAGAAAACGGATAAATGAATAGACCGTCAAGTGAAAAGATACAGAGTCTAATATCAGTGATCGGAGCAGGTAGACCTATTTTGGTTCAGTGACTGCAAACGTTGATGTTAATATGGGCATTTCCCGGGATTCTAACTGAAACTCCGGGATACGAGAAAATAAATTGATTGTTTTATTAACAAGGATAAAAGAAAACTTATGTATTGGCAGTGAGCGCACGACGTTGTCAAACTAACATCAGTGTAGTTTGATAATTTCCAATGAGCACACGTGCTATGTTGCCGCTCAGATAGAACGCGCGATGTTGCCGCTCAAATGTAACGCGCGACACGACTAGTGGAAACAAAAGAATACAATAGCGGGCTACGCCCGGACAAAAACAGGTGCGTTGCTCTAGCAACGCACCTGTTTTTGTCTCTTTCTACAGCATTTAAATTGTTTTTCGACAATCATTTGTTGACTCACTCCATAACTTCGGTTCCCCTCGGGGGGGTGGAGGGATATGTGTTCGTTCATAATTCCTTAAGACAAAAGCTATTCATATAGCTTTTTACAAAGTAATTTCTAATTTATTTAATAATATAAGTATATATCAAATCCCGGGATTCCGGGAGTGTCCATATTAAGGCAACATAACGCAAGTAAAAAAAAATAGCTCTATCTACTGCGGTCACTGATAATAATACAATCGAAAAAAAAAATGGATATTCATCACACCGAGTTTAAGGACGGAGTATTCCCGGGAATCAGCACGGTGTGCCTTAGCTAAGGTCAGGTGGTGTGTATTGGTCAATGGTCTGATGGCTCAATATTGTAAACATTCCTCATGTTTTATTCAGGAGTGGAGCGTGTGCGAGGCGCGCGAGCGCGGCGCTGGGCTGGCGCTGGTGCTGGCCAGCAGTGCCGAGCTCGAGAGGTTCATAGCGGCCGTCGAGCAGGCCTTCTGTGCGCTCACTGTAAGTCAACATCATTTTATCAAACATACCGTCACCGTCAACCGCACTTTGATTTTGACAGCGCCCAGTAAAGTTGATTTTCGTAGGTCATGTATTATTACCAGAGATCGGATAATCGGATTCATATTTACCTAAAGCTAATTTTTCACTAAGAAATTATGGAAACAAATTCCCAATTTTTTTAATTTTTTCTATTAATATAAATCCCAGGATTTCAGAAAATCCGAGAATGCACAACTAATCGGATACATGGTATGGGGACGGCTGCTTAAATATGTGGTATTATTTATTTAAAAAATACTGGGACACCGGGATCACATGACTTTCAAGTAAACCAGCATACGAATGTATGCTGGTTTACTTGAAAGTAATGTTAAAATTACTTATCCTGACGTTTGCTATGCCAGTTTGGCAACCTATTCTATGGTCAAACAGTACTAAATTTATCAGTTCAATCGCGAGATTTTTACGATCGTTACAAAAGTGCATTCCATATTACCCAATACCTTTACGTAAGTAATTAGACATACGATTCTATAATCAGAACAATAAATTTGTCGATCTTGGAATCCCGGGATTTTTTTGATACAAAAGTGCATTCCATAATAGGCAACACTTTGAGGTGTTGCCTATTATAGCTAGGCATTATAGGCAACACCTCAACTTTAGATAAATATGTATCCGAATATCCGATCTATAGTTATTACTGACCTATTAATTCAAACTGAAAAGAGCTTTAGCCCAAAAATACAAGGTTCTGTAAAGTAGTAGTTGTTTAATTTCACGAATGTGTGTCATTCATTGCATTTCAAGCCTTATATCAATACCTATAAAGTCACAGAACGCATGTTCGTTATTCGCAGCAACTATCTATACTAATAATAAAGCTGAAGAGTTTATTTGTATGTAACGCGCTAAACTCTGGAACGTCCAGTTGGTCAGTTCTTGAGGAAGGCTATAGGCTATTTAACATCACGCTAGGGCCATTAGAACACTAAGCGAAAACGAACTAATAACGCGGGCAGGCGATGCGATGCGATGCGATGGGTCGTGGGAACAAGAAATTTCACGCGGACGAAGTCGCGAGCAGTAGCTAGTTATAAAATATACCAGTCCAATGAACCTGATATAAAAGGTAAACCTTCTAGAAAAAAATCCTAGTCTACTTGTGGAGGCATTGATTTGATTGATTTTATTATTTTTTCTCATATTTCTTATTTAAACATAAAGATTTAACCAGAACCAGGTGTAATTTTAAAGTAATCATCATTCTCCTGCCCGTATCTCAATTTATTTGGGGTCGGCGCAACATTTCCCTTTTTCCATAATTCTATATTAGTCGTCATCTCGGTAGTCACCCCTTTCTAGCCATATCATCTTTCACACAGTCCATCCATCGTTTCTTTAGTCTTCCCCTACTCTTTTAACCATCAACATTCATACTCAAAACTTTCCTCACGACGCTTCTCATTCCTCCGCATCACATGCCCATACCATGACATACATGACTTCCTCTTATGTACTAATTTCTTACTCTATCTATTCGTGTAACACCACACATCCCTCTTAGCATTCTCATCTCAGCTGCATGCAATTGCCTTTCATTCATTCTTTTTGTGGCCCAACATTCTGATCCATACAAGACAGCAGGTCTAACCATTGTTTTATATATCTTATATTCTAGGAAATGGAATTTTAAAGTAACATGCCTACAAATTTTGCATAATCATGTTGCTGATTAGCATCCGCTAGTTATCCACACAAAGTTATTGCATCGAGCTTATCGACCCACTACATGACTGCATACTCAAGTTCATGCTCTTCAGAATTAATATTACCTCTCAAACACAGGACAGTACGCAAATACAGATGTTTCATTAAAATTTCTCGAACGCCCGTCAATTGTTCCAATATATACCTTAACGCGATGATATAAGAGTCACATTATCTATATCTACTTCACATTTTATCTTTCAGTGCGAACCATTCCCGCTATCCGTGGTCGAGGCCACGAAATCCGCGTGCAGTTCAGCGCACACAAAATACGAGGCAGCCTGGTCGCATATGTTACCACAACAGTAATGCGACCATATAATATGAAGCTACAACACTAGTGGTAAGATTTCAATACTAGGAATGAGCTAGGGATGTATGAATGGTATCGATATCGATAAAAATGGAATGTGTAATGGGTAAAAATTGTTTGTATGTACTTATTTTGTGTTTGTGAGAAAGCAATATTATTAAGGTAAATCCAGTAAAAATATTGTTGTTGAAATTTCGATGTATTATATGTAGGTACAAGTATTAAAATGAGGCTTTTAAGTATAAAATTGAAGTACAGAGATGCAAATATTTCCTGGTTATCGAATCTTACCACTAGTTTGTAGGTAGGGCAGTTTAAACTTAACAATAATAGGAAATGTGAATTTTAGTTGTTAGTTATAAGCGCTTTTTTGCCTCGTTCTACTCAACATAGACCTAATGAACTACATAATAATTATTATCTATCAACTTTAACAACACCATATAAGTGGGTCCTAGCTATCAAAACATACACTTAAAACATTATCACTAAGACCTTATTAATCCCAGCTACTGAAAGCCTTTTCAAAATATTTTCAAATCTTATGATGATTGGCTCTTATTATATTTTGATCTACCAATCACAGGAAACTACTTACTAAGGGCTGATTTTTCAATAGTCGGAGAACTTTTATTTGAGCAATAAATATTTCGTTTTGACAGCTTCTATATTGTGGAAAATATGCTAACTGTCATAAATATTCTTCTGATTAAAATTATCTGACTTTTGAAAAATCAGCCCTAAGACTGTTTGTCCACCGCACCGGGAACATGACGTCAACGAGAAACGAAATTATTCCGCCATAGTAAATGTACTGTCGCTACTTTGGCGCCGTCATCTGTTTTCTCATTGACATCCCGATTCCGTTGCGGTGAACAAACAGTGTAAGACCGGTTTCTGAGTAGCTGGCAGTTGAAGACGTTCTAAATCTGAAAGTGCCAGCTAGAATGTTGAGGCAATACAGAGTAAGGTCCCGAGTTGCCATACTACAGCTCGGGACATTACCATAGTATCTTCTATTCTCCTGTATTTTTCGTGACTTAATATATGGTGTTGTTAAAGTATCGAAAGAATAAATACTCAGTTTTAGCTTAATAACAATAAATTTCCTCTGTGAGACAGAAAAAGCGTCCTGCGAGCACAATTTAGTTAAATAGTAATGTATAATTATGTTTCCACATTGAAAGTTTTCGCTCGTGTATAACTAATTTCGTTGATTTTGGAAGCAAACGACGTAAATCGATATATAACATTTCTTGCACATAGAAAAGTAGCATTTTTCTTTTAAAATAAAATGACATTCCAAACATTTCCTAGCTTCAATGGCTTACCAAAGACAATTGAAAGATGTGTATTAATTATTTTTTATTTTTAACAAGCTTTTATTAGTCTGAATATCATCTAGGACTAGTCCTTGTCTAGACGAATCAAACGAGCCCAAACTCGATAGGGTTGCGTCGTTTTATTACCGAGTTCCCATGGCCACCTTCAGGCTTCATTATCAGATCAGCTCCATGTCATAATAATATTGCATTGTCATCCAATTTGCTTATGCGTGTAAAATTTCTACTGAATCGGAAACTGGGATGTGGGTTAAATTTAACTTGCAAGATTCGATTACAGACACACCGGGACAGGTGAAACTAAATAAAAGCTTCTAAAATGTCGTACTTTCGTCGTTTGCTTCAAATACAAGTCAATAATAAGTATTATTTGCCGTTATTGTTTATATATGATTATTATTAAGTATGTATTTTTATGATAATATTATTATGAATGTATCGATTCCAGTTTGTATACTGCTATTACGTAGTTACACGTTCTGACGTTTAATAGTAATAATAGGTCACAATACTCCACTATG
The DNA here is from genome assembly GCA_948252095.1 of Dicycla oo. Classification (NCBI taxonomy): domain Eukaryota; kingdom Metazoa; phylum Arthropoda; class Insecta; order Lepidoptera; family Noctuidae; genus Dicycla; species Dicycla oo. The sequence goes on from OX411728.1 coordinate 20,567,704, forward strand.
ATATTAATGTCGTGTTTATATTAATGCTATAAATAATATGTGTCTCAACCCTAAAATTACTATCAAGTTCAAAAGTGAGATAGCAGAAGATACTTTTCAAAATGTCGTGTGAATCTTGCCTTTCTCTTAATGTTATATTAACTGTGCATTTTATTTATTACGGATTCCATTTTCTTGACTGTACAGACTGTCTTGGTTTAGATGATGAATTCAGACTTTGTGGCATTAATGTAAACACGAAAAAATAATTATGTCAAAACGAATATTATAAAAAATGTATAATAAATATTTAGCTCATAAATGAAAGAATAATAATCATTATATTTTAGAATCGGCCAGAGTTAATCGTTAAAGCGCTGATACATTGAAAATTATATTAAAATAATATTATTTATATTTTTTCTGGTCACATTTTCCAAATGTATATTATGTAATTATATTTTGTGGTATCTATTTCTTGTATACTTGTTTAGAAGAAGCACTAAAATTAATTTTTAGTGTTGTCCGAACAGAGTGTGTTCTTATTAGTATTATATAAAGGGAACAGTGAGGGAAGAGAGATTTGGCTAAGTGTACTGTGAATTTGCGCTATTCTGAAACTTGGTCTGCGAAAATATATCCTAACCAGTGATCGACTACTCGGTAATCGTTACAAAAGGATATCGATTTACAAGTTTATAGAATGAGTATGCTTCGTGTGACGGCTTAGTAGATTTTGTATGGGGAAAATTATAGTTTTTTTTTATTACAAACCTTTTTTAGCTTTATTATTTTTAAAGCTAATTTTAACGGTTTTGTTTTAAAAATTGTCGTGTTTTTTTTTTTTTTCAAAAAAGGAACGTTCCCGGGGTTGGATATAGTGTTATAAGCTTTAATATTTCGTTGATAAAGGTCTCAAAAACTTATTTATGCTATAGTTTGACCGATACCGCTGTACCGCGGGGCGGAGATGAGCGGCCTGCACAGCGGTATAGCGGTATCGGTTAATCTTATTAGAACAATTTTCTGACGGTTGTCCGCTCATTACCAAATATATCAATCGTATATCATTTCGTTTGTGTATTAGGCCGCTATAAGGCCGTGTGATATTAATGTATATTTAGGGTAGGTATTAGCGCATCGTGAACTGTGACGTCACGTATTTTATTATCTGTATGACACATTGAGCTATAAAACTGTGACGTTTTGCGGTTTTATACATTAAAATCGGTTTCCTGGTAATTAAATGCAATAATCAAAACCGCAATAGAGCATTCCATATACAGGATTTATTCGATAATTAAACAATACAATATTGGTTTTATTACATACGCCGTTATCAATGCAAAATGTATCATAGAGGTAAAATTACGAGGCATTATGCAACATAATAATGTAACTGCAAATTAAAATTCCTTAATAATATACTTTACCATAAGTATCCGATTACATAAATAATAATAGATATGAATACATATTATATACTCTTCGGCACTTTTATTTATATTTTTATATGTATTTGTGTACACATTTATTTCTTGTAGGTATTGTATTTTATTGCTTTGTTTATAATATTTCTCGATATGTAAACTTTTTCCTGTATCTTTGTTGTGTGTATGTGATTGCGCTTATACTAAGGCTATTTTTACTTTAAATTAGAGTAATAACATCAATGCTAATCGCACAAACTTTGCCCGCCGGTTCTTTACCAAAGAGAATATTTCTCTTAGCTATGGTGCTGGCACCGGAACTCCGTTTGAATGTCGAACTAACCATGAACTGTTAATATTCAAGTCAAATTAAATGAAGTGGCGAAACTTAACAGGCATACTTGGTATCGATTTCTAAACACGATAAAAGTAAATGTAAAGATTTTCTCAACTCGTAATTTCAACTAACTACAGCTGATTACGGGGTTAACGGCAGCGGGTAGTGTAGTAACTTGTAACTTGCATAAAACCATCGAGCCAGTTATTGTATTTTGAACTTTATTCCGAGCACGGTGAAGATCTTATAACATAATGGACAACTTAGACTTCGGTTTTGATGTCAGTTAAAATATCAAAAATGGCTCCATGGTTTGGGTCTAAATTTAATATAGACATTGTTTTGTAATAAGGTCGTACGAGTTTACAAAAACATGTTGTTTTGTTTTATCGTTTTGAGATGATGATACGCATCACGTCTGTGAAGTTTTGCTAGTTAATTTTAATTGGCCTTGTATATCAAAAATACATAGAACCGACTAAATAAATAAAAAACTGTGCCAAAACCACAGTTTTTTTTTTACCGAGTCGGTTCTTTGTGCTTAGACCTCTTTGATATTATTCTCGTTTATGTAAAGATAGCCTGCACTCTATTTGTTACGTATCTGTGATTTGTGTTGTTTATCATTAAGTTTGTTGTTTATGCATAATATTAGATCAATGTTTTTAGCTTTTAGTATTAGATAATTATAATTATTTGAATATTATACAAGGATTAATCAATAAACTTACTCGAAGACTATTATAATAGAATAGATAAATAAACACACATATTCGATCATTTCGTGATAAACACAAATTCGATTTATTTGACCAATTTACTGTTGCGCTGTTGAAACAATTGTAACGAGCGTGATATTATTAATTTTGTTTTAATACGATTATAAAACCTTTAACGAATTGCAATTACCCGCAGTAAAAAATACAAAATAATTACTACAACCAAATCAAAAATCTCGTTTCTTTTTTGTCGATGTTAATAATAATATGAATTGGCTATGATTGTTATTTATTTTGTTAAATTATATTTTTTTTATTGAAATCACGACTGTATCTTCCGTTCTATTATATAAACAATGTCTAAATTGTAGTATAGATAGACGATGTTATTTGCTTGTAGTAAACTTATCTGGTCTTTGTGATTGTTCTGTACAGTCAAATAGGTATTTCGGTGAGGTCTCTCGTAAAACGCGCTCTTTTTACAGACACATCAAGCTACTCGAAACTTTCAAATTTTCCCAATGAACCTTGAACCTAATGTTTTAGCGATAAAGCTGACAAATTGTAGTAGCTTGATGTGCTGGCGTCTTAACTTTATGGCGAAAATAGATGAAGATCATATCTTACGCTATGTCAGTTTGGCCGAAATGAGTGACTTGTCAAAATAATGAGGGTTTTCATGAAAATTCACGCCACCAGTTGGCGCTACTTTGACAAGAGGTCTTCCGTTTTGACAATGTATATAAAATCTATGATGGCGTTCATCATTCAATCATGACTAAAAAAAAATGACACTTGACAGGTGACCGGACCTGACGTCTCTGTGCTGCCACCTAGTGAACGTAATTTTAGAAAACCCTCATTGCGCACACGCTATCAGTATTTTGACAATACAGACCGTTCACAGTTATTTTACCTCTGACAGCTCTGACAGCAACAACCCAATAGCAACTTTATTGTAACGAAAATAAAGATCACTGTGATTATGACAGACTTGTCAATGGTAGCAACAATAAGGACGATTGTGATTTTGACAATGATGCTAATTCAGATGTAGGTAAAATAAATGTGAACGGTCTGTAGTCATGTTCTTCTTCATCGTGTCGATGGAAAGACAGTCAATTATATTTTGTTGGTTCAAAACTTCGCCGCTATCAATAGTAATATTACATTTTATTTTATTTTGAAGAAAAAAACAACATTACATCTATAACTTATCAGTAAGATTTAACAACATTTTCCACATATTAACAAAGAGGTATACTATGATGAGGATTTATCACTTGTTTGAAAAAAATTGTAAATCCATATTTATTAGCGATTTTATTTTGACGTGTTCCTACTAAATTGTTTAATGATTACAAGACTTTATGTTAATAAATGAGAGCGAATGAAACAGAATGTAAGTGGGTATATTAAGCCCACCTATTCAGTAAGCCCACGTTCGAACGGCTGTAAAAATTTCGCGGCCGGATTTTATCGGGCACTGAATTTTCAACTCGCAGTGTTGAGCCCGAGCATTGAGGATCTCAGAGTGCATTCCAGCGCGTCGAAAAAACACTGTTGGATTTACAACTCTCGGCGCTAAGCAGAGCGTTGGAAATCCTGTGTGCGAAAAAAAATCGATCCCTGGTCTAATAAGGATGCCTGAATCACAAAGGTCAGATGCGTTCTAACAGCAATATATAATACCTATCCACTTCCGGTAGATACACTAAGTATTATTAAGAACAATAATAATATTAACGCTGTATAATGTAGAAGCTATTTTACTATTGTAATGTAATTTGTGTCATTACCTACCCTTGTCAAAGGCGAGTGTCTCTTCAAAGAGTTTCTTGTTTGCCAATCTTGCCAGAATTATGTAGGTATTCAATGCTATTTATACTTTGCGTTATTTATCTAAATATTTACTTATAAGGTGTTAAAAAATTAACTTTACAAACTTTAAGAGGTGCTTTAGATTTAGACCATCAAACTGAATAACTTTTTATGGGACCACCTTTGAAATCGCGAAAAAAATCATCTGTTCCATACTTAAGGGGGAAGCGTCAGGGTAGCCCGCGAAATTCAAATTTTCTTACGTTTTTTTTTGCAATTTACAAGTCGGTATTATATTGTACGTTGATCAAATTATAATTTGCGGTCGTAACAAGTATCTATTTACATAATTAGAATCATTAAAGTGTTCAATACAACTCTTTAAGACCAGGTAATCCCAAAAATGACTATTTCATGAAATCTTGACATTTTAGGATTATACTAACTTAAGGAGTTGTATTACTGATTCTATTGTATATAATTCTGTAAAAACATATTTGTTACGGCCGCAAATCATACTTTATTTAACATACAACTTAATACTGACTTGCGAATTGCAAAAAACGTAAGAAAATTTGAATTTCGCGGGCTACCCTGACGCTTCCTCCTTAAGTTTTAATTAATTCGAAGCTGTAAGGTAGCAAATGTTTTTTTTTTTTCGCAATTTCAAAGTTGGTCCTATTGCAAAAGTTATTCAGTTCGATGGTATAAAGCACCTCTTAAGTTTTTAAAGTTATTTTTTTAATGCCTTATATGTATAACTAAACATGGCCTGATTCACCACCTCCGGATAACTACCTACCGGTAGTATTATTAGCGGATAATTTCATACAAATTACTTTTTAGTTTTGAATTTATATTGTAGATAGTTCCTTCCAAATAGGCCATTAAATCTCTTTTTTGTATTATTGGAATTACAATTCTCTTAATAAAATATTGTCTGGTTTATTTCCACGACCCATCTCACCTCACGAATGATTCGTGAGATGGATAAATAATATCGCTGGCGATAAATGAGAAAGTAAACGATGGGCCTTACATATTATTTACCTACATACAATTTAATTAATCCTAAAGAACTTAAAAATCTCATTTTGTAGATATTTCTCGTAATCTTTGAAGAGACACGTCGCAACATAAGTATTGTAGTATATCAGCATTGTAATTTCCTAAACTCGGTAAAAATAGGCAATTCGAATTTAATATCGCTTGACATTATTGTTCATATAAACAATATTATAATAAATATTTGCGGAAGTAAATTATAATATTTTATTTTGGTATGATCTCCTGCGTCTAAAGGGTTTAGCCGTCCTTCCATAGGCAAACTGCCCCCGATAGGAACCTATATCGTAACCTATGCTATATTGTAGAGGGTACTAATAGTAGTTCATCGAGTAGATATTAGCTCTATATCTTAGTTAATAGAGGAGCTATTTGAAAAAAAGTGTCCGGAGACGACTTTTTTTCAAAGTGATATATCTCTGATGATTTTAAAGCTAGAAAAATAAAACCAATTCCAGTGTTTATGGTACACTCTACAGTTTATTTTATATAAATTTCCATGAGCCAAGCCTAAATAAAAAAAATGCAAATAAATTATTTTTTTTATTGATTTCTATCAGATCGAATTGAATTACCACTTTGAAAAAAATATATAATAATTGTCTATACCTTGCCTAACAGCATGCCAAGTTTCATTAAAATCCATAAGGTGCAACATGTTGAAAAAAAATAATGAAAGTAAGTGGACCACCTTATGACCACTTTGATGACGCTTTTAACTTTCAATTTTTTAATAATACAGTACTTAATTAAATTGTATTACATATTTGATTTTTCAATATTGGGCATGAAAGGTTCAAAAGAAAAGGAATGAGTCTTTCTCAGTGATAGTTGAATCCATACTAATAAAAAATAGCTTTTATTAGTCATCGTCACTATTTTCATTAATTACAACGTGATCGTTATTTATAGAAAAAACACTGGACGAACTATATGAGATTTATATCTTGCATTTGATAAATAATATATAATGGCCGCTACGTGGGAGCAACACCCAACTGTTCGATTTCCATTTGCACAGTTACAGCAATAACGCCGAATATCTTCGTGGCTTTTTCCATTGGGACGACCATGCACGACTATGCACTGTGGTCATGAAGGAACATGCACGCGCGGGTACTTTGATAATCTACTCACTATAAAAGTAGACAAAATATTGTAATAGACTAGTGACACTACCAACCATTAATGTACTTTATATAAACTGTCAAAACGCTATTTTGTTAAAGATTATTAAAATCTAATACAATTTGAAAGCGTCCACTGTAAATCAAAGTGTTTTTGTGATTAAAGCGTTTGAGCGTTTCAATGTTAAACTCCATATTAAGCAAACTATAGAACTTTAAAACGGGCACCAGTGATTAAAAATTGAGCATCAAAAATGCTATAGTTTGCTTATGGAGTTCAACATTGCAAACACTAAAGCGCTTTATTATTAAGCGTTTTTAGCATTTTGTTATTAATTACTTGAATTTACAGTGTCAACAAGGTGGTCCACTTATAATAATAATAATAATATTCCACAACTATCACACAACGCCGTCTAGCCTCAAGCTAAGCAGAGCTTGTGTTATGAGTACTAGACAACTGATAAACATACTTATATATTTCTAAATACATACATATATAGATAAATTACACCCAGACACAGAACAAATGATCATGCTCATCACACAAACATTTGTCCTGGGTGGGAATCGAACCCACAACCTCCGGCATAGCAGTCAGGGCCACTAACCACTAGACCAACAGGCCAGTCAATTCTTACTCTCATTTTTTTTTTTTCAACATGTTGCACCTTATGGATTTTAATGAAACTTGGCATGCTGTTAGGCAAGGTATAGACAATTATTATATATTTTTTTCAAAGTGGTAATTCAATTCGATCTGATAGAAATCAATAAAAAAATAATTTATTTTCATTTTTTTAATATTTTTATTTAGGCTTGGCTCATGGAAATTTATATAAAATAAACTGTAGAGTGTACCATAAACACTGGAGTTGGTTTTATTTTTCTAGCTTTAAAATCAACAGAGATATATCACTTTGAAAAAAAGTCATCTCCGGACACTTTTTTTCAAATAGCTCCTCAATTAACTAAGATATAGAGCTAATATCTACTCGATGAACTACTATTAGTACCCTCTACAATATAGCATAGGTTACGATATAGGTTCCTATCGGGGGCAGTTTGCCTATGGAAGGACGGCTAAACCCTTTGCATCCACAGCGAGGTTAAGGCTCCCGCAGACAGGCGCAACGCGGTGGTGCGACGAGATTCTGGTGGAACATCGTAGAAATTGTTCTACTGGAGTCGCGTCGCGCCTGCCTGCGGGAGCCTTTACTATTTTGTGGAGCAAAGTCTGCAAACAACAATGTATGAGAAAAAGTAAAAGACATGTTGCAAAATGTTGCTCTACAAAAAGTAACTTCGGTGTGGATGCACCTTATGACCTACCTACCTATATCAATCTTAACTTTTCCTGGTTTAAAACTGCCAAATAAATCCCGCGTAGATGGCGCTAAGTGTTTGTTACTTCCATGTAGTTGCCAATGGAGTTCCATGCTGAAAACATTGCCGCGAGGTTGCGCTAAGTGTTTTTCTTGTCGCCGATTGGTCGCTGTCTTTTTTGTTGATTGGTGTTTGACTTTGACAAGTGACAAACACACAACGCTCTCTCGCGGCGAAGTTTCCAGGAAACAACCCCATTCCTACATAAAACGAGGAATTGTGTCGTAAATATATGGCTCACAGATGGCTAGTAAGCTAGTTTTTCCGGCTCGGAGTATTAGTACCTACTTAGGGTACCTACTTGTTCGATTCGGCAGTATTTATTAAACAACAAAGCCGACCTGATGCAAATACTATGTAGATTCACATATTCGGCTTTCATTCGTTTCGTGCTGATCGGCAAACTCCGTTCGGTTCTGTGAATCATGTTCAGGTTACCTCGAAGCAGTTCGTGCTAAGCCTAGTTTTTTTCCAAATTCGAGGAAGAAGATGTTCTACCATCTACATACAGATTATGGATTTTGCCGCCCGGCAGTACCAAATCATGATGACTTGAACAAGTTTTTTTTTCGTGTGGTTAGTGACTAACTTGCACCCTAATTGCGTAACGCACTATCAATCGGAATCTAAATAATTTTGAAGCAAATTGCTAATCCATTGCTTCGTATGTTCGAATAATTTGCCTGCTCAACAAGGCAGATAATGCAATGAATGTTGTTGAACTGTCAAAACTTTTTAGCAAAAAATAAAACCGACTTCCAAAACAAAACAAAGTGAAAAATAACTTTAATTTCGGTAGTCGGTGTCATTGGTTTTGTATTTTTGTTTTTTTCAATCACTTCGCATAGTGCTCAATGAAAAAAATCATTAAGAAAACTAGCAAAGCTATCAATTTTTTTTTTTCAAAACTTTGTAGAAAAGTGGGCCTTTCCTGTGGTAATACTTTTACGCAGCTAGAAAACATACGTTCAATAAGAAAAAACTACCAAAAGAAAGGCCCACTTTTCTACAACGTTTTGGAAAAAAAAAATAATAGCCCTGATAGTTTTTTTTTATGATTTTTTTCATTGAAGTGATTGAAAAAAACAAAAATTGGTCATAACTTTTGAACCGTAAAAAAATTGTACCAACATTCTCAGAGTATAAAAGTTTGAAAATGACCTTGCCTACACTCCTATTCGATTTGATCCATACTTCCAGGGCCATCCTGTATAGTCAAGAGCAAACCCATCACAAATAAAATAAAAAATCTCAGGCATGCCGGTTTCCTCACGATGTTTTCCTTCGCCGTTTTTTACTTGAACAAGTGTGTCCGCCGTAGCACACCTTACATTACATATTTGAGCCTTTGAACGTAGGTAGGGTCAGCAACTTACTTACTTTTTAGTTTTACATATCATCTAATTCAAATTCTTAGCAACTTACTCGTAAAATTGCATTTTTTCTTATAAAATACCTATATTATACCACATTAAGCAATATTTAATTATGTATGTATATATACAATGTTTTTCTCGCTTCCATAAAACGGAATTGACAAGCAGCTTAGAATGGAATGAAACCAGTTATTTTAATATTATCCTATACCGGTATACACACCTCCGTGGACCGATATTATTAAAGCACTCGCTAAGATATTACCTAATACTGTGACGCAGTTGTTATTGGAGTATTGATTGCTATTTAGTAACTTAGTGCCGGCGCAGACTGAGTATAGAAGGAGTTTTCCCTGCCAATAAAATATCAACTTTGCAATAGAAGTTGAAAATAATGTTCATAGTCCGAGAGAGCGTCAACGCGGACAAGGTATTTTCGACTTAATTTAAAAAAAAACGCAATGTTGATATTTGTTTGGTAGCGAAAACCGCGACTTAGGAACTGCATTTCGCCAGATCTCTGCGCCGGCCGGCCCTTATTCGAATATAAATTAGCTAGCGAAACTCCGTAAGCGTGATGGGTTATCTATACATGATAAAACAAAAAAAGTAAGTATTTAAAAAAAAACTAAAAAACCCGACTGCGATATGAAACTTAAGTTTAAAACAACTGAAAAGCTAAAAACAAGCCCATTTTAAATTAAATAAAAGTTGGAAGCAGGCAGGACAGGACCCATTTGAGTTTGTAAATATAAAAATGGAATGAGTCCCACCTGATTCCAACTTTTATTTAATTTAAAATGGGCTTGTTTTTAGCTTTTCAGTTTTATTAAGCTTAAGTTTTATATCGCATTCAGGTTTTTTGTTTTTTTTTTAATTACTTTTTCCAGCGTTTTAGTTTACAAATGTGAAAGATTTCATAGACGATTTAATTCTTGCAAGGAGTTTTGGTTTTGGTATTTTATTGTACGTGTTTTTTGCGATTTGTCACTTCGAATTACTTTTAACCATATAAGTTTTATATATTTTTATAATCACCCTTTAAAACCCTTCAATTTAATTCCTACTCGATGGAACTTCACAATATGGCACCCCAAATCCGCCATTTTACTTTGTTTTTTATTTTAATATAGCCAGTGACACGCGCTACCAAGACAAATCTAAAGACGTATAATTTATCAAAATCCGTTCATTCGTTTAGGAGTTACGAGGGGACAAAGAAACGGACATACATACATACATTCAGGTCAAACACACAACCCTCCTTTTGGGCTTCGCCGCAGTCGGGTAAAAAAAGAAATTAATTGGATGATCTTTTTTTTTTGGGTCATTAACCACCGAAAAAAAAGGCAAATATCAGTGTAAAAATCAGTTTTTTTTTAGCAGTTTTTTTTTTTTCACAGAGATACCTATCACGGTATCGAATATCGTGATGGGTATCAACACGATAAAATAGATTTTCCAACCCACACTTCTAGTAACAACACTACCAGCGTAATTGACCCAAAAAAATCAAATCTTTTTTATTTTGTCTCGTGTTTTGGTATCAATACCCATCACGTATGCGGAGTTTTGCTAGCTAATTTAATTTGACCCTGTATAGTGAGCGAAATGTGGGTGAACTTTACATACACAGCTGCAAACCTTTAGGGACTACAGGCCTAATGTCATATCTAGACCTCGTTATCTTCGGGGCATAAAGAACTCGTAGACTAATTAAACCGAAGTGTCAATCAAACAAACACAGACTTTCCGATATGTACTAGTTTTTACCTACATGATAATGATCATGCAGGTTAGATAGCTGTTGTTCATTATTTTAATTTTGTAGGTAATGGCCTACAAAATGAAAATAATGAACCAATGAACCAATTACCATGTTGTTTTATTAATAAATACATAAGTGTACCTACTTATAATAACTAGTCGGACATGTTTTCCAATGAGCTGTCGCCACCGTAGGAATCCTTTTGTGGTCTTCTGAATTAGTGTACATATCACATTTCGTAGTGTTCCAATTCAAAACAGGTAACTGTCACATGTTACTGTTTATGTCAAAAATGTGAATAAAGTTTTTATTTCTTATGTTCATAAAGCACGTCTCTGGGAGTGTATAATTTGATAGGCACGAAATTTGAAAATAGCTAGGTATATGTGTCACGTATTCTTTGTTTTGCCCCGACGATAACGAGGTCTGGTCATACGAGTATCATCAGTCTGGTTATGTTAAATATATAATTATATATATAATGTTAAAATTGAAGGATTTAGGCATACGAGGAAAAGCTTCTACACATGTTGACCGTAGGTATCTTTTGCAGACTTTGATTTTCGAATATCTCTACTGTCTATAGAATAGTATAGTAGTCATGTAATAGTACCTACTCTAATAAACAACATACTCAGGTATCTAACTACTTATTCAATAAACTGTTGTTGATGTAGTGTTTTCCTGCGTAAATAATTGGCACTTCTATTAATTATCAACAAGCCAAGAGACACGCCCCATAAAGGCGTGCCTGAGTCCATGTTATTGTCAATTTCTCCAAATATTAGTCCTGCGGTTCTAAACAAAAGACATTTATGGTTAGGTTAGGTTAGGTTAGGTTTTTTTACCAAGTACCTAGACGTAAATAAGATGCGTAAGCATTTATTTTTATTTTTTGTAAAATGTTTTCCCTAGTTTGAATTCGTCTGGTGTAAAAAAAAAAATGTATGGAATCCTAGCTGCCCATATTTTTATAAACTTGCCCCTTAATGCAGATTCTAAAATAGTATGTCAATATTGTAAAAAAAATCACTTTACAAAGATACAAAGTGATTTTTTGTACAGAAACACAATCTTTTCACTTTAAGTTTAAAAAAAAGTCCCATCAATCTAGCCTAGCCTTTTCCCAACTATGTTGTCGGCTTCCAGTCTAACCGGATGCAGATGAATACCAGTATTTTAAATGGAGCGACTGCCTATCTGACCTCCACAACCCAGTTAGTGGGTAATACGATATCCCCTTGGTAAGACTGGTTGTCAGACTTTCGGGTTTCTGACGACTCGAAACGACTGTCAAAGATCTACGAAAGACAGCCGGTACCAACGGCTTAACGTGCTTTCCGAGGCACGGAGGAGTCTCGGTATGAAAAGATGGTCACCCATCCACAGACCAACCCCGGCAAACGTAGCTTAACCTGATGGATCGACCCGTGCGGCTGTTATTACTTAGCCATTACCTCCTCAAAGCCACATGAGGTACTCTAAAACTGTAATACACATTTTATAGCACGTTTAAAAATATTATGCAGAAATCAGATAGTGAAAATTCCTTCATTTGTGAACACGGAGGACGTGACCAAAGGTGGCAATATTTCAAAATAAAAAAATGCGTATACCCATCGACTCCGGGGTTTGACAATTTTTTTTTATATTATAGGGATACGGGTCCCCACCCGCACATACAGAGTTATCCATTAATTACTCTACACCCTGTATGCATACAACAACATGTCCCGGAATCAACGCACTACCTCATAAGGGGACGAGTTACATTTTGACGAGTTATGCGAACATAAATGTATGGACCAGCTAATGTTTTTTCGCGTTTTCAGGTTTGGTCCCATAGTAAAAGTGGTTCATAATGATGAGTACAATGACCCCTTGAGAGGTGGTGCTTGAAATAAGTTCGAATGGTTGGTCCTAACTCCAAACCGAGTTATACCTATTAGGTTCGTTTATACAGGCAGAATTTTTGAGATACGGCTGACTCGAGTTTCGAATATTGCACTGAAGGATGAAATCTGAAACTATGGGCAGCAGGACTTCGTGAGCAGCTAATGTGGCTCGAGGGTCCTACGCGACAATTTGGTGCAGTCGTTCGGAAGTTATGCGCGTATATATACACTTCGGCGATTCATTTTTATATATAGATAATTTGTCTGTCAAAAAAAAATTGAGTTCTGGGAATAAAACTACCTACATATTTTTCGAGGCCAGTCTGGTCAATTAATTGTCTCTAGGGCCAATCAGAATAGGTGCTTATTTGGGTAGGACTTGTGCTGTAACACCGTTCACAAGGCGTGTTTTTGACCAGATTACAAATTATCACAAAATAATATTATTGAGCAAGTTATCTGTATCTCAACACCTATACATAAATGCTATTCTTTATCATAAACAAACCGGCTACATTTGCATAGAGCAGCCGCTAGTAAACATCGTGACTTCTACATGGTGGCCTAGTCTGAACTCACAGTTGAATCAAACATCTCGTCTCTTATTCAAGATGGAGGAACTTAAGGTAAGTTTACATTTATATTTTTGTCTTTTATGTAATCGAAGAAAGAGAGAAATACATAAAACAATTTTAATGCAAAAACGTATGAGAGAACTATTAAAAGACATGTTTAAAGTAAAATTTTGTCAGAAACCAGTTCTGTGAGACTAGTTTCTAGTAGGCTTTGAGTAAAAATAGAATATTGTAAGTAAGTAGTTATCTTAGTGATTTACTTTATGAGATAAATAATACCATTGACAACGAATCTTCAAAAAACTGACAAGAGGGCCCGGCGAAATATGTATGTGTAGGTTGGTAATGACTACCTACCTACCCATAATCTAAAAACCTTATTGAATCTCTAGGTAAAGGTAGGTAGTTACCTTGTTTTTCTGGTTCTGGTCACATGATATACTTATGGTGCCTTCGTGGAAGTAAATAAGCTCGTGGAAGCCAACCCGGACTGCGATCTGTTCACTAATAAATTCGCCAATTTAATGGTTATGTGTCTACGATTTTGTGAGAAAATTTGTAGGTACTTGTTGTTATTAGTTTGTTTTTGTTGATACTTCGTGATTTATATACTTAATTGTTTTTTTAAGGCGTGTAAATCAAATAATTAAATAAATGGTACCTATTCAAGTCGCTACACAAGGCGCAGATCTAGATTTTCGCTCAAGGGGGGCAAATATTTCTTTCTGAGGAAGGGGGGATTTCTCAAGCCGAGATTTAGAGTTTTAGGCTCAGTTTGGCTGAAGCCCGGGGGGGAGGCAACTCAGACAAGTTGGTGTATTCCTGTTCGTCCCCCTGCCGTCGTCCCACTGGTGAAACGAATGGGAATAAATGATAAATTTAATATATTTTTTTTAATTCCTGTTCGTGCCACCTGTGTGACGGCATGGATAGAAGTGTAAGTTACAAGACGTACAACATAAAGCACTATGTGCCTTATTTTTATATTGCTTTATTCATATACCTAATCAACATTATCATGTTCAGCTTCAGCGAACATCAAGTAGGTATATCTCGATCTGAATGGGTCTTTAAGCTTCTATGGCTAGCATAAAGACTTAAAGACCCATTCAGATCGAGATATACCTACTTGATATTCTCTGAAGCTGAACATGATAATGTTGATTAGGTATATGAATAAAGCAATATAAAAATAAGGCACATAGTGCTTATATTTGAGTTCGGTTACAGAGATCACTATCGGAGGTCATAAAGGCTCCCGCAGACGCAGACTCTAGCAGAAGAATTTGCATGAAATCTTCATGGTAATTGTTCCACCTTGTTGCCTGTCTGCGGGAGCCTTCACAGTATAGAACTTTTGTTGGGACGTGATTTAGGTTCTATGAAATTAAATGTTCATTCAGTGGTACACAATGAATTTAATAATAATGATACTAAAACTAAACAAGGTTTATAAACAATAACTAATATTAGGCTAATTATGAAATGACGCGGAATGACGCGAGCCACGGATTGGTAATCGGCTGTGTTGTGTACGAGTATTGTCGTGACGTCGACTGTATTCGAACTTAGCAGACGTGCGAAGTCATAGGCACTTAAGCTCATGGTGCATGTGTGGGTTCCATTCCACTACAACGGTCTCAACACTTGTGCTGTCCATCCATCATCCACTATTCACTAGTGATGTTCCTACTTACTATACATATTTATTACAGTACCTCTCGGGCTTTGGCTCTGAGTTCACTTCAGAGGATCCTCGCAGGCCGGGCGCCCTGCCTGAAGGGCAGAACAATCCTCAGCGCTGCCCCTACGGACTGTATGCTGAGCAACTCTCCGGAACTGCTTTCACTGCGCCCAGACATGAGAACAAACGGTCTTGGCTGTACAGGTATACGGAAGTTCCGTAAATCCAGCTATCTACCTTACACTTCGCAAGATTGAAAAGCGATTTTCTCCTCAAGTCTTCATAATATGATGTTACAAACATATGTATGTAGCTATTATTTTCGAAACCATGGTTGTAGGTATTCACTAATAAGTATGAAATAGGTTTTTTTCTCAAAGTCGCAAGAAAATCGCTTTTGAATATTGCGTATTAATTTATGCTCGTAAGTATAGATACAACCATACAACTAATGCAAAAATATAAAAACGTGCAATGGTATACTACATACCTAGGTACTAAAGTATGTATAAGCGGTATTGTGAGTAGCACATAAACATATCAACTCGGAAACGGATCGTAACCGTATCAACTCGAGCCGTTTAGTATTCTTTGTATGAAACTCCCTAATGAAAAGCATACTAATCGGAATCGTAACGTAAACGATTTGCCTCGGGACATGCTCACGAACCGCGGTGTGGCGCGTGGTCAACCAGCGGTCCCCGTGCTTATGGCTCGTCGTCCCCGCGCTTACGACTCTCCGTCGCCGCAGCTTCGTCTCTTCGTTCACCCTGGCCCCTCACCTCTCCCGCAGGCGGTCTGTCTGCAGCACACTATTCTCACAGAGTACATTTTTATGTAGAGTATAGAGACGTCACTCGCGTCATTTTGCGGGATGTATGGCGTATGGCGCCATCTGGTGCTACACTTCACGTTCGGATTCAAACTGCTCTGGTGCCAGCCAGGTCAACCAGCGGTCGGCGAGCCGTAAGCGCGGCGTCGCCTAGCTGGAGCCGAGTCAACGTATCGGAGCTGCTGGTCCGCTTTGGTTACGTGCTTACGTTATGTTGACGCCTGTTTGACGGCGAGGCGAAAGGCGACATTTAACGGTACGCAAGCGGTTATATAAAATCAGATTTTTTTTTTATATTTCAGAATTCGTCCTTCCGTGATTCACAAGCCTTTCCAGAAGTTAGAAGTCGCAAAGCATCTTACTCACAAGTGGGATGAACAGGAACCAGATCCTAACCAGGTACGATTTTACCACACAACGACCAGCAACTCCGCACACGTGATCGGTATCTGGATCTAATATCGATATATAAGCACGATAAAACAAAAAAGAAATGATGTTCTTTTTTTGGGGGTCAACGCAGTAGTGCAGTTACTTGAAGTATGAGGTGAGAAAATCAGTTCCGTCCAGTTAAAGTCTAATAATTTATTTCAAATAGGTAGGTACATAAAAGGCACTATAGAATGTCAAAATTTACAAAAAAGAAAAATAAAATTCATTCTAGTCTCCTTTCCAAAAGATACTTCGTATGGAGAAGAATGGGCAAGAAACTCCACAGTTAACTACCCTTTTACTCTTTTACGTCTTACAATATTTTGTATACCTACATTAATTATACACACAATAGTTCATGCTTACATGATACTAATAAAAATATGAACAAAAAAAATACTGATAACTAACACACAGAACCATATCGAAAATTTCCCGAAAAGTCTGGCAACGTCCACGCACCCTTGCACTAGCGATTGGGAAACATCTCTCGGTACAATTAATGGTTCCTAGTATCATTAGATAACGCGTAGGCACGAACCATCCCATCCATCCATCCAACCATCCATCTCCATTGGAATATTGATAAGAAGTCATTTTTGTTTATTCAACAACACGTTTACTTGGTGCAGGACCTAAAGAATAGCTCCATCCCATTTCTTCCCGTGGGTGTCGTAAAAGGCGACTAAGGGAACTTGAGACCTAGTGCATACAATTTAAGCACTTTGGGTCACCCGCGCGGTGGCGGGTAAACCGCCAACAAAAGCATTCCCAAGGAGGGTTGGTGTCAGGCGGGCGGCCGACTGTATAAACTTAGCCGAAACTATATGCAACATGGTAGGTAATATGAGAATGCGCGATAGGGCTAGGGCGTACCCCACAGGCGACCCGCAGGGGCAGCACCCGGCTCCTGTGGGAAATGGACAAGGGTTGTCGCATCAGAACGAGCGGGTGCGACGTAAGACGCAAGTTCGGAGTGTGAGAGAAGTAAGATTGAGGTGCGCGAGCCGGAATGTAGGTACGATGACTGGAAGAGGAAGAGAATTAGCAGATGTCCTAAAAAGGCGACGACTGAATACAGCGTGTCTGCAAGAGACGAAATGGAAGGGTGCGAAGGCTAGAGAGATAGGAGAAGGATATAAGTTCTTTTACTGTGGAAGCGATGGCAAGCGAAATGGTGTGGGTATAGTTTTGGATAGGGAATTGAAAGAATGTGTGGTGGATGTTAAAAGAGTGAGTGATAGAGTGATAGCTGTGAAAGTAATTATGGAAAGTTTAGTGTTAAATATAGTTAGTGTGTATGCACCCCAGTCAGGATGTGAGGATAGTGTAAAAGAGAAGTTTTGGGAGGATTTCGATCGTGTGATGATGGATGTGCCAGAGAGTGAAGAAGTGTATGTGGGTGGTGACTTTAACGGGCATGTAGGAAGACAGAAGGATGGGTATGAGAGAGTGCATGGCGGTTGGGGATACGGAACCCGTAACACTGATGGCGAGACACTGTTGCAAGCTGCTTCTGCTTTGGACCTGGCAATAACAAATACGTGGTTTAAAAAGCAAAACGAACACCTTATTAACAAATTGATTTCTTGCTGGTAAGACGGAACAGTCTAAAATGTGTTAAAAATTGTAAAGTGCTGCCAGGCGAAGGCTTAGTCACACAACAGAGACTAATAATAATGGAAGTAAAAGTCAGTGTCTCGTCCAGTAAGTACAAAGAACGGCCCCCACCAAAAACCAGGTGGCTTATAATAGAAATAGAGGAATGTGCAAGTATGTTTAAGAGTCAAGTGGTAGACAAAATGATCGAAATGAAGGATATGGAAGGAAAAACTGTGAATGAAATTTGGAAAGAGATGGCGGATTGTATAAGGAGAGTAGCAAAAGACGTGTTTGGAGAATCGAAAGGGAAAGGCATGATAGAAAAGGATACATGGTGGTGGAATGAAGAAGTGCAAAAGATGCTTAAAGAAAAGAAAGTTGCGTTTAAAGAATGGCAGGGTGTAGAAAACGGGAATGATAGTCTGAAAGAAGATAAGAAGAGAATTTATAAAGAATGGAAGAGGAAGGCAAAAAGGCGGTAGCAGTTTCCAGGGCTAAGGCGCAGGAGAAGTTGTATGACTCACTGGACAGCCCAAGAGGCCAGAAGGAGCTATACCGGATTACAAAAGCAAGAGAAAGGAGAACGAGAGATATAATTTATATTAAGTGTATGAAAGATGAAGCCGGTAAGGTTCTGTCCCAAGATGACGAGATAAAAGAACGATGGAAGTTTTATTTTGAAAAGCTAATGAACGAAGAGAATAAATGGAATGGTGTGCTCAAAGAGGTACAAACAAATATGGGTTTGGTGAGGGAAACTAGCATGGATGAAGTAAGGAAGGCAGTTCAAAGTATGAAAAATGGAAAGGCCATGGGCCCAGATGACATACCAGTAAAAGTATGGAAGTGTTTAAAAGAAGATGGATGTATGTGGCTTACTTTATTCTTCAATAAGTTGTTGCATGAAGAAGCGATCCCACAAGAATGGTGCAATAGTTCGTTAGTGCCCATCTTCAAGAATAAAGGTGACGTGCAGGACTGCAACAACTATCGAGGGATAAAGCTTATGTCCCATAGTATGAAGGTATGGGAGAAAATAATAGAGAAAAGATTGCGAGAGGAGAGTGAGATTACCCCAAACCAGTTTGGGTTTATGCCAGGTCGAGGAACAGTGGACGCCACTTTTGCACTCCGCCAATTGTGCGAGAAGTACAGACGTGCACACAATAACTTGCACGTGGTGTTCATTGATCTGGAAAAAGCGTATGATAGGGTACCTCGGGATGTCTTGTGGTGGGCCTTGAAAGAGAAAGGTTTGCCCGGGAAGTATGTAGAGTTAATTCGTGCTATGTACAGTCAATCTTGTACCTACGTCCGGTCGGCTGCTGGCAACACCGACGAGTTCAGTGTGGCGGTAGGCTTGCACCAGGGGTCAGCTTTAAGTCCTTACATCTTCCTGTTAATTATGGACGCTCTGACAGCGGACATACAGGAAGAGGCACCCTGGTGCATGCTATTTGCCGACGACATCGTTCTTGTCGGTGAAGATGGACCTGAGATCCAGAGCAGATTGGAGAAATGGCAACGGAAACTGGAGAATGTCGGCTTGAAAATCAGCAGAACCAAGACCGAGTATATGTTTTGCGATTTCGGCGGTCTCTCCAGTGCTGGAGCCATAGCGCTTGATGGCGCGCTTCTCGCGGTCTGCTCCGACTTCCGGTATCTTGGTTTACTTGTGCAAAGCGATGGCGAAGTAGACCGGACGGTTAAGCACAGAATTAACACTGGATGGATGAAATGGCGGCAGGTCACGGGAACAATCTGCGACTCCCGCATTCCCCTAAACTCAAGGGGAAGATTTATAAAACAATGGTTATACCTGCTGTCTTGTATGGATCAGAATGTTGGGCCATAAAAAGAATGAATGAAAGGCAATTGCATGCAGCCGAGATGAGAATGCTAAGAGGGATGTGTGGTATTACGCGAATGGATAGAATAAGAAATGAGTACGTAAGAGGAAGTCTGAAAGTGACACCGGTGACTGAAAAGTTGTGTGGAAATCGGTTGTCATGGTATGGGCATGTGATGCGGAGGAATGAGGAAAATGTCGTCAAGAAAGTGTTGAGTATGAACGTGGAGGGCTATACGAGTAAGGGAAGACCAAAGAAACGATGGGTGGACTGTGTGAAAGATGATATGGCCAGAAAGGGAGTGACTACCGAGATGACGACTAATAGAGAAGTATGGAAGAAAAAGACATGTTGCGCCGACCCCAAATACATTGGGACAAGGGCAGGACAATGATGATGTTTACAGGACACATTTATCGCGAAGTAATCGGGGTTGTTTAAGAGATACGCGGAAGGGCAATTAGGCTTCGTTTACGGAGACGCGGAGCGTCGCGCGTCGCGTGCGGGGTGGCGTCTCGCGTCTCTCTCGCTCTCATGCAACGACATATAATGTTTGACCACAGAACAGATAACTTTTTTACCTGTACATCATTATCATAAATGAAATGATCTTTCATGTTGTGCATTAAAACTTATATAAATACAGTATTTTAACTGTAAAATCACGTAAGTCGACAAAATTTCGTATAGGTACGGCCTTTTAACACAGTACCCCACAAAATATCATTTGTCTCTGTATTTGTAATCCTGAAAACATTTACTATTGTGTCGCAGTCCCGCTGGCTTCCATTCGACATTCCATCTTCAAGCCAATCTGTGGATTTCGTGGCTGGTCTCCACACCGTCTGCGGGGCCGGAGACCCTCGCTCCCGCAATGGACTCGCCATCCACGTCTACTTGTGTAACACATCCATGGACAAGAGCGCTTTCTACAGCAGCGATGGAGATCTGCTTATTGGTAAGTGTTTCATGTGTCTACTGTCTGCTAATCTTGGGGTGATTAAAAGAAAAACAACATCTTGACAAATGCATTATAATAACACTCCCTAGCACTGATCCGGTTTTTAGTTGATGAGTAATTATTAAGTATTAAGTAGTTAAGTTATTAAGTAGTTTTTCCGAGGGGTATCATGTTACCTGGTATTACCCAGTAATACCTACTTGTATTCAGCTTCTTCCGGTTAGACAAGGCATAGGCAAGTAATCTATATTCAGGGTTATTTGTAATATGTCTGCAATCCTTTAAGGGGATGTAGGATAGGTCATTTGTGTTATTACGAACTATCTGAACAGAGCAGATTAGTCAGCAAAGCTAATTAATCTAAGGTGTAGTCGTGCAGAGTTGCTACGGGCAGAGTGGGATGCGGTGAGATTAAAACACCAAATCTGCAAGTAACTATTCGTGTATTCCTTGATCATCAAGTTGTCATGAATCACAATCACAAACTATTCTAAATATAGAGTATCTAACATAAAACATGTAAAAGAAGAGAAATAGGCACAATTTAGAAATGAATGTGTTCTCACCGTGATGACGTTTTGACAAGAGGAAGAGGATGAATAAATTGTCTTTGTGTAAAGTAAGAACCAGCGTTGTCTATAATCTATGAACTAATCATTAAAGCGTACCATGCATGTTTCATCAATTTGTAACCAAATTACCCCTTACGACCCTCATGCAAATGTCAACCATTTTCGAGTAATTTGCCATTTTGTATTTTTTGAAGATGAGGAGCTTGTGGCTAAGTAATAACAGCCGCACGGGTTGATCCATCAGGTTAAGCTACGCCTGCCGGGGTTGGTCCTTAGATGGGTGACCATCTTTACATACCAAGACTCCTCCGTGCCTCGGAAAGCACGTTAAGCCGTTGGTCCCGGCTGTCATTCGTGGATCTTTGACAGTCGTTACGGGTCGTCAGAAGCCCGAAAGTCTGACAATCAGTCTTACCAAGGGGTATCGTATTACCCAATAACTGGGTTGTAGAGGTCAGATAGGCAGTCGCTCCATGTAAAATACTGGTATTCAGCTGCATCCGGTTAGACTGGAAGCCGACCCCAACATAGTTGGGAAAAGGCTAGGCAGAATGATGTATTTTTTGAAGATATTTGCGGTAGGGGAAGTACGTACAAAATGACATATGGTTTTGTTTTTGAATCATAACTCTTTATTATCAAATCACAGCACGTTCGTATTGTACTCTAGTAATCTTTGGTTTTATACCGATGAATTATAATAGCCATTTAAAAGATAAACAAACTAGAAAAAATATAAAAAAATATTAAACTGAGATCAACGAAAATCCATTTTGTCCATACCATATGGACAAAATGGCATAACACATATGGACTAAATGGCATACACGACGAAACTATAAAATTAAAGGCAAAGTTCGCAAATGAATCGCTTGGTTCGTTTAGACACGTCCGCGCAAGAAGCGTGGGCCCAATGCGAACAACTTAAACACCGCAACCAGTCTTCTCCAGGTCTTGACCGGGAAAAAAGATCATTGCAATATATGCAAGCGCAATCCTCTTCGTCATCTTGATCGTTGCTTGGCAAATTTTCTTCATCACTGTCTTCTTCGAATAGAGATTTGGTAACGTTTCGTCTCTTCTTCTCTGGAGGAGCTTTAGGTTCATTTTTTGACTTGATTTCGTTCATGTTTGGAGTAGAAGTCAAAATCAAAGCGGTTTGTCGTTTCTTTGGCTTACGCTTTCCTTGGCCACTTATGTAACGTCCTTTTGGAACCGGAGATAAATTCTCAATAGGCACTGCTAGAGTATGGGATGAAGGACGATTTCTACTACCGTACAAAACGACATACGTATGTCATTTTGTCCGTTACCTATATGTGTCATTTTGTCCATAAAGCGTTATAAAAATCAAAATTCAACAATAAATGTAAAATCAATATTATTTAAGGTAAAAGTTATTTAAATGCAACAATAAGTAGTTAAGGGGTGCAATAAATGTGCACACAAGGTAAAACCATGAAAAATCTAACATTAAAACAAGAAACTCCTTCCTATAAGAAAAAAACTCGAAACTTACCAATATTTGTCTTCGGCCATAGCACCCGAACGAAAGACTGGCGCGAGTTCACGTTTTGACAGGTTGGTATGAGCCGGTAGGGTCACGTGATATAGTTGTCAATGGCGGGCTAGACGCGGCAGAATTTGAAATATGACGGATGTGTCGTTTTGTCCGTATATGTCATTTTGTACGTACTTCCCCTACCTACCTACAAAAAAAAATTTATAAAAGAAACCAATGCATATTTTTTTTTATTATCTGCTTGCTAACACTTCAATACATAATAATCAACCCCTTTTTTTTTTTTTTTTTTTTTTTTTTTTTTTTTTTTTTGTGGATGGGAAATCATCAAATAACTTCTCCCGCTCTGGGTGGAGCGGAAGGGCGTGTCAGACTTTTACTGACTAAAACCCACCCGTGTTCCTTCAGTTGCCTATGCCAGGGCCACGGTATCTTTTTCAAACAACCCGCGACCCCAGCGGCATAATAATCAACCCTAAAATGACAATATTATCTTCAAAAGTTTTTAAATCAGAGCTACAAATCGTTACAATTTTCGTAATTTTGAGCAGGTTTTTTGACTAAAATGTACGATTGCTGCAAAAAAATTTGTTGCATAGTAATCATAAGGGGTCATTTGGTTGCAAATGACCGATCCTATATCCCCTAATGGATTGCCGACATATTACCAATAACCCTGTTTATAAAAATCATTTGCCGTGCTTTAGTCTCGCAAAAACGCAAAAATGGCTCGACCCATTGTGATGATACTTTGGTAAGTTGTAGTGTGTGCGCCGGACAAGGTCCCTAACGAAAAAAAATGGGATTGCAATGCTGGGCATTAGCTAGTTTCTGATAAAAATTACGGGAGGTTACACAGACAGAATGGCCATAGGAGAAATCTCTTAAGCTCGACATCAAATCCTCTACTCTTTTGACTAGCATTCTTCCTAGTTTACCTATAACTTCTACTTTGGTCTCATTG
Organism: Dicycla oo; assembly: GCA_948252095.1. Lineage (NCBI taxonomy): Eukaryota > Metazoa > Arthropoda > Insecta > Lepidoptera > Noctuidae > Dicycla > Dicycla oo. Next base: position 20,591,601 of record OX411728.1, read on the forward strand.
AATCTTGATTTATAAACGATCTGCTTTTTTCCAGTTCCCCAACAAGGTACACTGAAGATCAAGACGGAGTTCGGTATCATGACGGTGGCTCCGAACGAGATAGCGGTCGTGCAGCTTGGTATGAGGTTCGCAGTGGCTGTGGATGGTCCTACACGGTAAACTTTAGGCTTCATTGATATACCTACTCGTAGGGTAGGATAGAATAGAATATACCCACAATGTAAGCCCGGAATTGGCAGTTACAGATGTTTGTAGGTAAACCTAAGATGTTAAAACCTAAGATTGGTTTATTTATGTGAGACTACACTTAACCATGCCTAAGTAACATTTATAAGGTATAAACTGTAAGGAAGAAATCAATTAAACAAATACCTCTAGATAAAATACAAAGATTATTCTAGAAATACTCAAATAGAGGTTCACAACCACCTTTATGTGGGCGGTCAAACTATACACTAACTCTTCTTTAAAGATAGGTATTGGCCCTAACACCCCTGTCTCCGTAAATAGGTCGTGTGAAGGCAAATACCGACACGAGACTATAATACTCGTTTACTCAAGATCGCTTTTGAGGGTCCGAGAGGTGACAACTAAATAACTTCTAGCTCAGATCAGGTAATAGACAAACTGTTGGTAGCGCTCATAAAAGGAATTTAAATCTTAACAAAGTTAACTCGAGACGCTACCATGCATATGAATATTATAATAACTGGTTCGATTTCCAAGTTCTGTACATATGGCCTAATTCCCTATCCGGACCTTAACAAAATATTCAGTATAAAAATTATAATAATCAATCTCTCTCTCACCCGTGATGAGTGCAAAACATTAATGATGAAGCGCCTCTAGGGCTCATAGATAGGCAACCTGAGATGGAATAACCACAATTAACAGAGTCACCTCTCAATGAGCAGAACAAAAACCCTTGGCATGGAAGCCCAATATGAAACTGGGATTCCCACGTTGCTAGCGCGGCCTACGGGCTAGGAGTTCGACGAGTACGTTGACGTTTGTCATACCTGGAGCCAAGACGGCTTTCTGGCACGAAGACCCGTACAGGTAAAGCTTTCCTGTCATACGGAACGCCCTCTAACAACCACGTGTCAGATCCAACCTGTATTCTGCTCATTCAAAGGTCCTACATCGCGAATCCACGGCTGTCCTTCAACCTGAAGCTTCAGGCTAGATATAATCAGCCACAGCTTAATTCGCCATAACAAATAATATGAATTTCATTTGGATTAACTGCACACCGTCTAGAATAACACCGGGGCAATAATATCTCTTAGCAACAAGTCCAAGAAAAATCCATCTCCACCCACGCATCGTGGCGTGGCCGTGGTCACGATGAAAAAATGTCTTCTTCTCTGAGTCTAATCGATATCCGAAATCGATCAAAACAATAGTTTTTCTCAACCAGCTCTACAATTAGATGTTGGTAATAACTTTGGGATAATTATTAACTAATTATAAAACAATTAATACCAGAATATTAATTGTAAAAACTAATATTGAAAGTATTGAACCTAACGCCATCTCTACTGCCGTAATGGAACTTAGGACAACGATCGATGACGATAGCTTCGTTTTAATACCAACAGACGTCGCTGGCAACCATGCAAATTTTGCAACGTCACAACAAACTGTATTTATTTATTTAACAGTTTATTTACACACAAACAGACAAGTAGGATGGGATAGAAAAATACGAATGGTGATGCTTATTTTTAAAGAAATGTCTTCTAGCATACATGCGATAGATAGGAAAGTAGATAAAGAGATGTAGACATCGTGTGTAAGAGTAGAACAGAAAACAAAATACGTAAAATAAAAAAACCGGCCAAGAGCGTGTCGGGCCACGCTCAGTGTAGGGTTCCGTAGTTTCCCGTCCGTCATGATAAGTGTTCCCACTTATGAGTTTAAAGGTGGGTATCCATTATGTTCGCGCTCCAGCAGCGCTCCGCGCTCCTGCAACTGCTCCCGGTATCTATCGAACCATTTATGAACTGGTTTTTACCTTAACATTTTGATGGCGTTAAAAAAATGAATTTTAGTTTTGTTCTAAATTGCCTTAGCATGTTCCTGATAGAAGTTTTATGTAGTTATAAGATACCGCCAATGCCAAGGAGAGACCAACCGAACAATTCGATAATACCCGACGCAATGTAATAAGTACCTACAGCGTCATCTCTCGGGGAATTGGGTTACTAATTAATAAATAGACGTGCCAGAAGTTTTCGGTGGTCATTTTGGATTGCGAGAACCGATTTTAATAATTCTTTTTTTGTTTGAAAAAAGATACGTTCAGGATAATAAAATATGTAAACGAAGTTAAAAAAGATGCTTGCATATACGATTATACTACAAACTTAGTCCAGAAATTATTTTGTACAATTTTTGTCTTTTTTGTACAAAAACTGTTGTTTCCATAAAGTTCAAAATGATTTTCCTAGAAAGTCCTTATAAAGTTCTACTTTTCAGATTTTTCTCATATTTTCTAAACTTATGGTTCAAAAGTTAGAGGGGGGGACACATTGTTTTTTACTTTTGGAGCGATTATTTCCGAAATTATTGACATTATCAAAAAATGATTTTATTAAACCCCTATTCATTTTTAAATACCTTTCCAACAATATATCACACGTTAGGGTTGAAATTTAAAAAAAAATCACTTCCCACTTTACATATAGGGGGGCTACCCTAATAAAACATTTTTTTCCAATTTTTATTTTACCACTTTGTCGGCGTGATTGATATACATATTGGTACCAAATTTCAGCTTTCTAGTGCTAACCGTCACAGAGATTAAGCGAGGACGGACAGACGGACGGACAGACAGACATGGCGAAACTATAAGGGTTCCTAGTTGACTACGGAACCCTAAAATTGAAACTATTCACAAATTTAAATATCAAATCAAATCAAAAGTCATTTATTTAAACTAGGCTGAGAATCAGCACTTTTGAACATCAAAATTACATAAGACAGTGCCCCAAAACGCCCGCCCTTTACCACTTCCTAGTGCTTTAGCTGGGGAGAAGAAGTGACGCAACAAACTCCCCCGCAGCATAGCTGTCTGTTCAGTTGAAAAAATGAATCGCATAATAATTTAGGTACAATACGCAACACAAAACATTAAATTAAATTATTTGCTATAAGTAAGCTAGCACACGCCAATATACCAAAAAAGAATCGAAAACTATACTCAAGCAGAAACAAAATTCAAAACTAAAAACGTAAGCAGAACTTTATACCTAAATAAAAGCCTTCAGTAATAAAGGGCGTGCCCACTTACATATAGCCGTTAGTCGTAACTCGAAGTCACAGATGATAAACTAGAACCATCGAAGTAAAATAAACAACTAGTTAAATTACTAATAACAAAACAAAACCAAGGTCAGCAAGACGACCAGTCACCACAAGCAGCACCCGTTCACGAGCATAACGCAAAGATCAGCCATTACCCCCCTCGCCAGATTTGAGGGAAGGAGACAACCCGACCCCCAGCTCTACCACAAGCAGTGACATCTAAGGGAGCATGACGAACTTGCTGCCGGTTGCTCAGGCAAGAAAACTATATCAACTGTCGAGGTCACTAGCTAACCACGAATTGCAATACCACTCATAAAAAAAAAACATTGAAATGAGTAGATTATGTCAATCCTACTAATATTATAAATGTGAAAGTTTGTATGTTTGGATGTTTGTTACTCAATCACGCAAAAACGGCTGAACGGATTTGGATGAAATTTAGTATACAGATAGTTTATAACCTGGATTAAGACATATGCTACTTTTCATCCCGGTAGAAGGTTCCCGTGGGATAATGCTAGTACATTATAAGCATGTATTTTATTATTAAGGTACACCATATCTAGGTGTTTTCTGAATGATTAGTGGCGGCAATTTTGCCTTTTCACAGAAGCGAAAACTACTGCTGCGAATATTCAAAGCCTGGCGTTTACCATATTGTTTAGAAAGAAACCATGTTATACATATTAAAAACTAGAAAAGTTTATGTAGGTAATTAAGACAGCAAAACGGGACATTATTTTATCCTATTTGATTTCAGAGGATACATTCTCGAAGTGTTTGATGGGCACTTCAAGCTACCAGACCTTGGACCTATCGGAGCTAATGGGCTCGCCAATCCAAGAGATTTCCTCACACCTGTTGCACGCTACTTCGATCAGGAAATACCTGGTAAGATGGTTATTACGGATTTATTTTCCTCTTGACATACAGCACGCCTATGAGGTTCCTTATCAGGCAACCTTAGACGAAAAAATACGATACTTCATGGACGCTATAAAGTTCCTTATTTATTAACAGGCAACCATAGACGAAAAATGTAACACTTCATGGACGCTATTATGTTCCACATTTATTGACATGCAACCATAGACAAAAAATGCAATACTTCATGGACGCTATGACGTTCCCTATTTATTGTCAGGCAACCATAGACGATAAATGCAATAGGTACTTCATGGACGCTAAAGTAAAATAAATGGTGGGAAAGATTTATAATCTATCAATACCTTCCCCCAGGCTTCAAGATATTGAACAAGTACCAAGGATCGCTATTCGTAGCCGAACAGAACCACTCTCCCTTCGACGTGGTGGCGTGGCACGGGAACTATGTGCCCTACAAGTATGATCTCAGCAAGTTCATGGTTATCAACGCGGTGCTCTATGATCATTGTGTGAGTTTATTTTATAACTAGCTATTGCCCGCGGCTTCGCTCGCGTGGATGTCAATACTACCCTGTTTGAATCGGATTTTGATCACAATTCCATGGGTTTTAATTTTTTTGCGCGGTACCCTAATAAATTATTTTTATACTAAAATAAAAATAACCTAAGTTACTCCTTATAACATCAGCTATCTGCCAGTGAAACCGTAGCTTTTCACGGCAAGAAAAACGTATATGTACAAAGGGCTTTAACATTGATACTGTGACACTACTTACGTGATGTCTTTCTTTCTCGTATGGACACGAGCCTTGTAAGTGAAGACGAACCCACCAGAATGAGCCGAAGTATCCTTATGTTGTGCCTAAAACTTTCTACTCATTTCGCGTATTCGTGAAGTGAAGTTTAGTCTGCAAAGTTAATATCGACGCTGACTGTCAAGCATGCGCCACTAGATATAGGTACTTGGGTACTTGCCTATAATAAACACAATATAAGAAGCCAGATTTGACGTTTCTCATTATATATTATATGCCACACGCCACGATAACTTTGTATAAACGTCTACGTAAGAAACCGAAAAATCAAATTCATAATCCTAATTAATTATTATGTTATCTAGGAGCTTGTAGCTAAGTAATAAAAGCCGCACGGGTCGATTCATCAGGTTAAGCTACGCTACGCTATGGGTGACCATCTTTACATACCGAGACTCCGCCGTGCCTTGGAAAGCACGTTAAGCCGTTTGTCCCGGCTGTCATTCGTAGATCTTTGACAGTAGTTACGGGTTGTCAGAAGCCCGAAATCCTAACAACCAGTCATACCAAGGGGTATCGTATTACCCAGTAACTGAGTTGTGGAGGTCAGATAGGCAGTCGCTCCATGTAAAATACTGGTATTCAGCTGCATCCGATAAGACTGGAAGCCGACCTCAACATGGGAAAAGGCTAGGCAGGTTGATTGTTATCTAAACAATATAGCAGATCCATACACTACTGTATAACAGTGAGTATCATTTGTTAGCACCAAGTTTCACTTTATATTGGAAAAATGCACTCAAAAACACGAAATAATCGTTGATTATTCAGACAGGAAGTTATTACAATGTGTTGTGACCGTTCTAAGCCGTTTTAGGACCGAATAAAATCGATGTTCTGAAAAATCGAATTTTACAAACGTTAATTTAGAACGCCAAAAAAGAGAGAAACGTATAACTACTGTAGGTACGTATTATTAAATGTTTAAACATATTATATAAACAAAATCTGATCACATATATTTTAGCTTAAACTACAATAATACAAACAACAATAGATACATACACAATGTTTAGGTACGTAACCTTCCAGAAGAAATTAGTGCTTATATCAAGTTTTAGTTTAGGTCTTGGTTTGATTTTGAAACTCGCCCTTTAAAATTTGTTGGGATTTATGTAATAACTGTTAAATATTACAAACTCGTACGTGTAATATAACGATATGCCTCGAGAATCAGTTATAGGCAATGTAGATAAATACTCTAGGTATGATAAATCGATATGTCTCGAGAATCGGTTTTGAAAGCAACTGATTTTTTTCCCCATCACTACACAAAGTATTTCGATAGCTGTCAAATCGGACCTCTTATATTGCGTTGATTTTAATGGCTCCTAAGTATCGTCACTTGTTTAACCTCTCGAATGTCGGAGACTAAATTGACTTGACTGAAATTGTCAAGCTGTATTAGGATTACATTACCACATTATCATAAAGGTCATTTTAATATTTTCACTTGTCAATTTAGTGTAACTGTCCGACTTAAGACACTTGGAGCATTTTTTCTTATGTCGAACTGTGTAACATAAGACATTCGAGAGGTTAAGTATCCAGGCTAGAATCGTGACCCCTAGCCTACTTGTTCTTGGCCACAACTTCATGATGCAAGCCATAACATCCTAAGAAAATTGACTTCTATGAAATCATATTGTTTGTCTAATAAATGTTGCAACACTATTATTGTTCCTGTCTTATGTAGGTAATGTGTTATTAATCTTGTAGTATTTGTAATTTTGACGATACATAAGGGGGAAGCGCCAGGGTAGCCCGCAAAATTCAAATCTTACGTTTTTTGCTATTTACATACCTACCTACGTACATAAACTCACGCCTTCTTCCCATGGGGGTAGGCATAAACTACAGAACGTCACCTGCGATCCTTACATACCGTAACAAATAGAATCAGTAATACAGCTCCTTAAGTTAGTATAACCCTCAAATGTCGGGATTTAATGAAACAGTCATGCATTACTAACTATTTACTTATTAGATTGGATTAGTAATTTTGGATATTTTGGATTTTGGATTGGATTAGTGATAAAGAGTTGTATTGATGATTATAATTCGGTAAATACATGCTTGTTACGATCGCGAATCGTATTTTGATTAACGTACAACCTAATAGTGATTTGCAAATTGCAAAAGACGTAAGCCAATTTGAATTTCGCGGGCTACCCTGGCGCTTTCGCCTTAATGCAATTAATAAATTAATTTTCGAAAAACTACGGTACTCTTCACAATAAGCATCTCCAATTGCAGGACCCATCAATATTTACGGTGCTGACGTGCCCGTCGACGAAGCCCGGTGTTGCCATCGCTGACTTCGTCATCTTTCCCCCGAGATGGTCGGTTCAGGAGAACACCTTCCGACCACCCTATTATCATAGTAAGTTAATGTTTATTGTAAAAAAAATAGAGTTGGTTAGAAAGATAAGACAGATGAGAATAATTTGGATTTTTGAAGTGATAACTTCTTTAGGCGCGTTGAGCGATTTTGGTAGGGGGAAAACTCACGGCTTCGCGTCACCGCGTCACCGCGACACCGCGTTTAAATTTTCACTTCTGTGGGCAGTCCCTATGACTGCCTTTTTTTGGTACAAAATGACTCGTACTAAAGGAAGGCTAAAGCAGATAGAGGCGAACCGCACCGCAACGCAACGCATAGCAAAAATCCTCTTTCATCAATTCCGTATTTTTTCTATGAGCTGCGTTGGTTCATAAAAAATGTACGAAATTGATGAAGGACTTCAGGCGGGCCACACCGCACTTTTTTGTATGAAAGTGCGTTGTGCTAAGATATATGCCAATGACCTTGAGTGGTTAGCTTGCGTGTTCTGTGCAGAGCTCACGCAACCCGTCGTACGTCCAGTCAGTAATAGGACTCGCCCATCAAGGAGCGCTGTCCCAAATTAGATGCATTATTAATTTATTATACATTAAAAAAAAAAGTTTTTTTAATAAAACACATAAATACTAAAAGATAAATAATTAAAATATATTTAAAATGGTGAAGGTTTCATAAAATACGCTTGATAGTTTTTGCGTGATTCTCAGTTGTTTTATCCGCGTTAGACGTAACTTTACAAATTAATTACACTATGTAATATAAACATAATCTAAAATATTCACATATTATGTTAATAGGAAAATGCTCTAATTTGACATATTTTTTTGTCCAAGTCATTAACGCTACTCGTTTAGACGTTATCTTTAGTTTGAAATCATTAAAAGTCGGTTATCGTCGCCTTAACCTAACAAGTAAAAAAACTTTTTAAGAACATTTTAAATCGCGCAGCAGAAAGAACCGAAGGACTTTGGTTATCATAAAACTGAAAAAAAACATTATGTAGGTAATCTTTATAGGCAAAGTACAGTAAAAGCCTTTAGTATACCTACTTAATGTGTTAACGATAATTCTTAAATGGTTTTTGAATGTGTTAAAAAATATCTCGCTGAGGACAGGATTCGAACCTGCGCGGGTATAACCCATTGGATTTCAAGTCCAACTCCTTAACCACTCGGACACCTCAGCTACGAACACTTGTCTTCAATTTGTTAATGTTATCCATTGAGATACTATGTACGTACGTTAGTACATAGTATCTCAATGATGTTATCGTAAGTTTTAGCACCTATATATGGGTACAGTCACGAGCCTTACAGCTACGCAAAATTCAAAAGCGTAAGTATTCGCGTAAAATAAAAATATTAACATTGAGAAAAGAGCTATTTCATAGTAACTAGTATGTACATACCTACTTAGAGGCGTTCATTAATTACGTGAGGCATTTAAGGGGAAGGGGGTCGAGCCGAATTTCACGTGGAGGAGAGGGACGGGGGGTCCCTCGGCAAATATCAAGTAACTTTTTTTCGCATCAAAATTAAAAATTCAAGAAAAGTGGGTAATTATTGTAAAAAATAGGTACCTATTGTAAAAAAAAAAAACAATTAAGCAAATTATGTTTATTTAAATAATCCAACTCTATCAAGCACAGATAACCGTATTTACAGAAACTAAATCACAGATCTCGTGCTCTACACGACCTTTGGGTACATTGAAAATGCAGTTAGGCAGGCTTTTCATTTTATACGATGCCTAATTTAATAGAATTAGACCGAATAAATTTTGTATCGTCTTCAAAGTATTAGAGCTCAAATGCACGAAGTAAAAAATCCGTAAGGTAAAAATTACGCCATACAATTTTGAACTTTAATTCTCAGGACCATTTTTGAAAGAAAATATTTTTTTGTTTAACACAACAACAACGAAGCGATACAAAATAGCTATGAACATAGAATTAATAATTTTAGTCTCAAATATAAAGTTCTAATTAGTAATAGGTATTAAGTCTATTCAAATAATCGCAAAACAAAATTAATTTTAAAAAATAATTTAAATTAACATCATTATAAAATTTAATTAAAATACGTATTTATTTACAAATAAATACAAATACATTTCACGATCAAACCCTTAAACACTCCCATAACATCTCGGCGACGCAACGCGCATCTAAGGAGCGCGCTTCCTGAAATTACGCCACAGAAAGGGCACCCTCCTGCCTAGACTATTAGTGATACAGAATTACAGAGGCCGGTTTTTTTAAATGTAGTCCAACTCAATACCCCGAGGGTTTTTTTTTTTTTTCATTTTTTCGATATCGCATTTAGTTTTCGCGACCCTAAAAAATTGATCGAATTTTTCACATTTTTGTGATTTTCAAGAGCAGTTTTTGGTTTTTTCATTTCTTTTTCACCTGATTGTAGCCTTTGTTGATACGCGTATTTTGAGACCTCAACCTTTCATGTAGCCCTAAAACTCGCGATACCAAGGCGATCTCACACTCTGAGTGAAAATGGAGCCCCCATTTTCACTCAGAGTGTGAGATACTGAAGCGATCAAAAAATATTTTCAATGTTAAAATATGCATTTTGGAAAAGAGGAGGGAGGGGAGGACCTAAATCTCACGGCATGTCATCGAGGCGGGTGGGGGGTCAACAAATCACCAAAATCGTTTACGTAATTTTACCTATGTATGGTTTCGATAATACCTACTTACTATGTTCGTAACACCACAAAATGTCTATCAATACTTTGTGCCGGTGCATCGTCGATTACTCTATCTTTATAATAATCAAAACCTTATACAGACGCCAGCAGGTCAAGCTACCCGAAACTGTCAAATTTTCCCAATCAACCTTGAACCTAATGCTTTAGCGATGAAGTTGAAAATCTATTAAAGAAGTTTCACAGATTGTAGTAGCTTGATGTGCTGGCGTCTGTACATTGTGTTTTTCTTTATGATAGATGACTTGTAATTCAATGAGTTGTAATTTATTACTTTAGGTAAAAATCGCTTTTGTATCTTGCGTAAATAAGTATAAGTATTTTATGCTCGTGACTGTACCATACTTTACTTACTATTTACACAACTGTGCGGAAATTATCTAAGTAGGAACATGCAATGTGGTGAATACCTACCTACGAAAAGAGTCAGATAGAAGACTTATTCACTTTATAGACATAAATAATTAGGTACTTACCTACATAAATATACTCACTCGTTTTTCCCTGCGGGCGTAGGCATAAAATACAAAACTCCTTTTGCTTTTATACAGGCGCGATGAAACGACGACGGTGCGACGCGATTCAGGTAGAACAAATTCCATGAAGTTGTGATAGAAATTGTTCTACTAGAGTCGCGTCGCGTCTGTTGTAACAGGCTCCCCTTTAACTAGCTACCCGCCGCTGCTTCGCACGTATTATAAAGTTGCTTTTCGTGTCTGTCTTTGACTGCCTTGTTCATCTAACCTTCGCAACGGATTCTGATGCGGTTTTTACCATTATTTAGAGAATTTGTTCTGGAAAGTCCAAACATTCCAAAATCTTAGTGTCTAAAAAATCCACCTCGCTGAGGACAGGATTCGAACCTGCGCGGGTATAACCCATTGGATTTCAAGTCCAACTCCTTAACCACTCGGACACCTCAGCTGTGAACACTTGTCTCCAATTTGTTAATGTTATCATATGTATGCACAGCTAGATACTTGATCTACTATTTACACAACTGTTCAGAGATATAAGAGGTATCTATGTGCATGTAAAGCCTCAACTTCATTTCAAATACATAAATAAACTCCCGAGGTTTTCCCATCGGGCGTAGGCGTAAGGAATTTCCTTCTCTGAACTTTATTATAATTTTCTTATATAGAACCCCAGATAGTAACATAAATTCATTCTATGACAAACTTGAATTACTTACTACTAATCTGTAATAAACCTAACAAAAAAAAAAAAATCTAACAGGTGTTCTAAATATAGGGTGACTGGTAATTAGTGACCGATTCTTAAACACATGATTGTACACATGATAACAGATAACTTTTACTTTGGGACCACAAACCTGAAATCGCGAAAAAAACAGCTGTTCCCTACATTTTGACGAGTTATGCGAACATAAATTAATATACTGTCATTTATTTAAGTATCGGTCACTAACACTGCGTTACACGATTTTGGTACCCTCTTAACTGATAGCTGGAATGAATAGGTAATGAGTCACAGATGAAATGTTCCAAACATATATGTGGTATCCATCACGTCTAGTTTTCGAGGTACAGTCAATTATATCGTAGGAATACCTTTACTTTGGAAAAGTTGTTTGTTTTTATCTCCTTTATTAAAATATGATGTAAAAAAAAATTATAACTACCCTGTTACCGCTTTCGATGTATTGTACTTTTTAAATATTTTGTTTTGTTTAGTAATCGTTTCCATTCGATAACGTCGACATCTTTGTGCATATTTTACTTGAAAATACAAAATGAATACTGGACTAAGTGGTCGTCGCAACTGCTCAAATGCACCAAATAAGTTTTGTTACGTTTGCGGACAGTATATTGTGAAATCACAAACGAAAAATGTTTCCGAAAAAGTGAGAAGTGCATATTTACTATATTTTGGACGTGCTATTAATCAAGATAAACCATGGATACCAAAGTTTTTTTGTGTTTCGTGCTATGCTACTCTCATATCTTGGTTCAATGGGAACAAGACATCAATGCCATTTGCCATACCAGCTTTATGGCGGGAACCTAGTAATCATTTTAATGATTGCTACTTTTGCATGACTGACATACGTGGTTTTACAAAGAAAATCAAGCACAACATCAAGTATCCTGACGTTCCTTCAATGTCGAAACCAGTACCTCACAGTGAAGAAATGCCTCCTCCTTTACCTCCCTCCAAAAATGAAATTGAGGTTCCAGAAGAACCAGATTTGCCAAATGTTGTAGAATACAGTGAAGAAAGCAGCGAAGACCCCGAGTTTTTACCTTCAACAAGTTCTCTTGGCCGTCCACATCTGATAAATCAAAATGAATTGAATGATTTGATACGAGACTTAGATTTATCAATTAGGCAAGCTGAATTACTAGGATCTAGATTAAAAGAGTGGAATTTGTTGGCTCCTAACACAAATGTATCTGTGCAACGAAAACGTAATAAGAAACTGGCTTCATTTTATTCAAATTTTGAAAACATATGTTACTGTAACGATATCGAAACTTTGATGAGTGAGTTGAACATTCCTTACCAAACACAAGACTGGCGTTTATTTATTGATGGTTCAAAAACAAGTCTGAAAGCGGTATTGCTTCACAATGGCAACAAGTATGCATCAGTACCAATAGCATATTCAACTGTTTTAAAAGAAACATATGAAAATATGAAATCAATATTAAATTTAATAAAATACAAAGATTACGGCTGGAAAATATGCGCTGATCTCAAAGTTATAGCTATTTTGCTCGGATTACAGGGTGGATTTACTAAATACTGTTGTTTTCTTTGTATGTGGGACAGCAGAGCCACAGAAAAGCACTATACTACAAAAATATGGCCAGAAAGGTCAGAGTTTGTTTGCGGAAAATCTAATGTGAAACATATACCATTGATAGATCCTAAAAATGTCATTTTACCTCCCCTCCACATAAAACTTGGTTTGATGAAAAATTTTGTGAAGGCTATGAATAAAGAGGGAGATGGATTTTTATATTTAAAGACAGTATTTTCAAAATTAAGTGATGCAAAACTCAAGGAAGGGATATTTGTGGGACCGCAAATACGCACATTGATGAAAGACCCAAATTTCGACAAAAAGCTTACTAATAAGGAACTTGACGCCTGGTTATCACTTAAAGCAGTTATAAAAGGGTTTTTAGGGAACCACAGAGCCGAAATTGCGGAACAGCTGGTTAACGACATGTTAAAGGCATACGAAAAGTTGGGTTGCAGAATGTCATTAAAAATTCACTTTCTTCATTCTCATTTTTCTTTCTTTCCATCTAATCTTGGTGCGGTCAGTGATGAGCAGGGTGAGAGGTTCCACCAGGATGTAAAGAAGCTTGAGGAACGATTTCAAGGTCGTTGGGACACAACCATGCTAGGTGATTACTGTTGGCATTTAAAACGAGAAGATCATTCAGAGCACAAAAGAAAAAGTTAAATTTTCATGATATTTTGTATTAAAATTTTATAAAATGGCTTTTTTTGAGTTTTTTTTACCTAAATGATAAAATTAAACTTGATGAATGTAAAAAATTCTGGTTGATTTTATTAGATTTCTTTAAAATATGTTTTTGCCTTTTAATTTTTAATATAAATTGGCACATTCTTACAGAAGAAAAATGAGACGTGATGAAAAGAAAATTTGTATGTATGTTTAATAAGCGATAGGTATAAATAAGAAAACATGACATTTCAAAGCGGGTACTCAAAATTTTTTTTAATTTGTAACGCAGTGTAATTACCAATCACCCAATACAGACACACTTAAAAACAATAAAATAGCATCGTACGCACGTCTAAGACACTAGTAAAGGAGATTGGCAGAAACCCATGTATTTTCAGTATTGTATGTGATACTGAAAATACATGGGTTTCTGCCAATCTCCTTTTGGCTTACCGTTTCATAGAATGAATATATGGATTTGAATGCTACAATAGAGTGTAACAAAATATGTAATGGTAAGACATACATTAGACTAGGGGATATTAAATTACATAACCTCAAAATGGACCACCAAAATTAATACTTAAAGGTAGGTACCTTCCTACTTATGTAACTCAAGGAGTCAAGGCAGACCCTTATAAATCATACAATATAATACATTTCACTCAGATAAAGTTAATAGATTGTACTTTAATAACTATAGAAGGATTTTTGTGTTACTAGTAAGATTTTAAAGTAGGGTGTTTTAAGTTGAGATAAGAAAACGGCAATTATAGACGAACGAACATTGTGCGTTACAAAAACAAAAATAAGTATGACGAATATGACGATTTACATATTTTTTTGTATTTGACATAAATGACAGCTGTGTTGCCAAATATTGATTAACAAATCGAATCGGTTAAAATCATCGAATCGTATCATGAATATTATACGTTGTTTAAAGTGAGCACCTATTCTCGAATCAAATCGATGTACTTTCTTTTTATTTAATGAACAATATTTGCTCGAAAGATACTTTCCAAAACATACATAATACGTTTTGAAAATGAATCGGGTTCGTCTATTTAATATCAATTTTCTTATTTTTTTATGTGTGACCTTTCAACATAACATTCTCTAACTTTTTTATCTCACCCCACTACCCGTAAAATACTTATCATTCAAGAGTCACTACGTGTGATTCACGTAGTTTTATTTTTTTATCTAGTATATTTTCTAAGTTTGCACATAATTCCATTTATTGCACATATTTTATTGAATAAACGACGTTTTCTTCTTCACTAAAGTGATTAACTCATTTTTTCGCTAGATCTAATCGTATTATATCGATTTGGGTTTATTGTATGGCAACACTGACGCAATACGTTTATTTGGCTCTATTTTATTCGTTTTGTTTCTGTAACGGGGCTGCACCTAAAATCATGGGTTTTTAATTACTCCCAACAACTATTAAAACATTTTAACTTGGAAAATAACTACGGATATAAGACCTATAATTTGCATATAAGTAGGTTTGGAAACGTTTGGAATTTGATGAGGTACCCAACTTGCCAATATTCTTTAAGTAACATTAAAGATGCGAATGGCAAAGTGGCAAAGTTCACGAATTTTTTTTCCGACTACAATACAGGTTAACTTTAATATTCCCCATTAATAATAAACCTTGTCTTACTGGTTTATTATTAATGGGGAAATTTAAAGTTAACATAACCAAAATTAATTAATTAACCAAACTTAGATAAATTCATAAAGTGTTTATCAACAGTAAGTTGGTCGGAAGTTTATGACCAAGAAAACGTAAATAAATTCAGCTTTTAATATATTTTATTTTATGTTTATTTTACAACCTTTGCTTTCCGATCAACAAAGTAAGAAAAAATTTAAACTGTAAGTCACCAAGGTGAATCACAACAGGAATTAGAAAATCAAGTAAACAAAAAGAAAACTAAGGTATCGCCAATACCTACATGTCCAAATCTGAACACGATACCTCAAATTGTACCAAATCAGTTCTAAAATAATCTCATCAGCAAAAAATAAAGACAAAGCAGCATGGCAGATTAGACATCAAAAACTAAACTGATCATGTAAACACTAAAACAATTATTTATACTATTATAATCGACAATAATCATATAAACAAAGCTAAAGAAATTGCTGAAGCTCAACGAATTTTTCATTTCATTTTCATTTATTTATTGCCAAAGGATTTCATAACAAAAAAAAAACCTGACTGCACAAACACCTAAACGAAAAAAGAAAAACAAGCATTATAATGTATGGAATTTTGGTATCGCAGGTGGGACAAGCAAAAGTTACACCATATTTTTATTGGTTTGTCCCGCGCCTCCGATACCAAAATTCAATCGAAAATAATGCTTGTTTTTTAACCCCGTCTTCATCACCCCATCTTTGTGCAAATCTAATTAAAACCAAATGCATAAATTTTAAAACATAAAAAAGCATTTAAGGGGGAAGCGCCAGGGTAGACCGCGAAATTCATATTTTCTTACGTTTTTTGCAATTTGCAAGTCGGTATTAGAATGTAATTTAATGTACTTTATTCAACATGAATAAAGTATGATTCGCGACCGTAACAAATATGTATTTATAGAATTATAATCAGTGACCGGATAATCGGGCGCTTATATACCTAAACTTCTTCCCATGAAAGAATAATGTGGACATTTCTTTCTGAATAAATAAGTAATCGCGGGATTGAACAATTTTGTAAATTATGTAATTTTGTAAAAACAACTATAACAAACTTAGTAGTAGTAGTGGTTATTTTGATTTAGTATCTTTATTTTATTCAAAACCAATGGAATATCAATAAAAAATGATAATATGCACGTAGTAGTGGAAATTGATTTATCTATTTAACAGATTAGTGATCGAATCGACTAATTTATTGTATTTTATACGAACAGAAGGGATCTTAAAAGCATGTTGGTATTATTCTTTCGTGGGAATAAAAACGATGTTTAGGTATATTAGCGCCCGATTATCTGATCACTGATTATAATAATTAAAATCAGTAATACAACTCCATATTTTTGTTAGTATAATCCTCAAATGTCAAGATTTCATGAAATAGTCATTCATTAGGATTACCTGGTCTTAAAGAGTTGTATTGATTACTTTAATGATTATAATAATATAAATACATATTTGTTACGGAAATCATACTTTATTCAACATACAACCTAATACTGACTTGCAAATTGCAAAAAACTTTAGAAATTTTAAATTTCCCGGGTTTCCCTGACGCTTTCGTCTTAAAGTTAATTGTCAATTACAACAAAATAACGAAGTTAGTGCATACAAATATCTTGGACTTAGTCTAGACCAGCACTGTAACTGGAAATTAGATATATACGTAGAGCACGTCTGCAAAAAACTAAACCAATTTGTTTTTGCTGATGTACCGCGAGTGAAGCTGTTGCACTTACTGCTTACCACGGATATATTTCCTCTTTACTCAGGTATGGGTTCCTACTATGGGGCAACTCGACGAACATAAATGTTGCCTTCCTATTGCAGAAAAGATACCTAAGAGCAATCTGCGGTATCAGTCCTTTTAACATCCTGCAGACCTCTCTATAAAAAAAAATAAAAAAAATAACCTTAATAGGTCTTCTCATAATGCAAGCTGGTGTATTTGTGACAGTGCCCTAAAACGTAGAGCACATTTTAGGGTTCCGTACCTCAAAAGGAAAAACGGAACCCTTATAGGATCACTCGTGTGTCTGTCTGTCCGTCTGTCACAGACAATTTGCTCCGAAACTAATGGACCGTTTAAGTTGAAATTTGGTACACATATGTATTTTTGTAACATGGACGTGTGCCGTAAATAAATGAATTTTGAATATAGAGGTCAACTTTGGGGGCAAATAAGAAAATTAAAAAAAAAAGTTTTTCAAACTGTACCGTGTCAAATGAAAGTATCAAACACAGTACAGTATCAAATGAAAGGGCTTACTGTGAGGGTCTCAGATGTATTTTTTAAATATTTTTACAGTTATTTAAGAAAATAGACGAACGTTGTCCATTCGTCCCCTTATTTCCAAAACTACTGAACCTAAAATTTTGAAAAGATACAGGAAATAGTTATATACATATAGATTACAGGAATACCTATAATAAGTCTATGGTCTTGGTAAATCTACATGGTAAATCTCTGAATATTGTGCGTACAAAATTACATTTGCAGTAGGAATGTATGGGCGAACATGATTTTCAAGTACAATGTTAAGTTTGTTCTTGGGATAAACTCATCCCTACTACAGAACCCTTCATTGTGCGTAGTCCGACACGCACTAGGCCGGTTTTTTTTTTTATAACATGTGACGCATTCAAAATATACCCGTCGAGACCTAACACGGTTAACAATTCCTTCACATCAAAGCACATTATGTCATAAAAATAGCTTTATCACAGCAATTAAAATCTCCAATAATATTCCAAAAAAAAAAAAAGGAAATTCCCTCTTAAACACTTTAAATCCATAGTAGACAAATGGCTTACTGATAATTGTTTTTATAGTGTAAAGATTTTTTATGTGCGTATGGATTGAGGTGCCACTTCAGATTTTAAAAGCAAACTCACCCCCTTATTTAGTAGGAAAGCAAATAATTTTGTAGGCCAAATTGTAATAAATTTGTAGTAAAATATATCCAAAGTTATACCAATGTAAAAGTGGCTCCTCAATCTAAACATCTGAATTGAGGAACCACCTGGAACACGGAAAGTATTTAATTAATATTTTTGAAAATTTTGTATCATTTAGTAGTAATTGTGTGCCTACTAAAAATCTGAGTCCAGTACTAGACTAAGACTAAGAATATACAATACTTTTAACGTGGCTCCTCAATCTATACATATGAGCGTGAATTTCCATGAAAGTAATTGGTCAATTTATATTAGTTCCACTCCAAAAACATTTAGTAGAAAGTGCTTCGATCAATAATTGCTATTATTGATCGAAGAGTAAGTGTGTTCGAATTTGTAGGACAAAGTAGTAAAACGGAGTGAATTTAGTAACTAAACGCATTTTATTTGGCTCCTCAATCCTGACGTTACTGTAGCTACCTGAGATCACAACGGAAGTAAAAACCAGAGACACTAGTAACATTTAACATAAATGTCTACTAAATACTTAAGTACAGATCAACATTGTATATATTCGCTATCTGAAAAACATATTACTTTTTGATATTCCTTAAGAATTCGCTATTAATGGTGACCATGTTATATGAATGAAACCAGGAGGACTAATTTTTCAAATTTAATTTTTAAACAAATCGACAATATCGAAATATGGGTGTGTACAGAGATTCCTTATATGTTTTAGGTATTTAGTAGTCAATTTCGGCATAAGTTAAATAATGAATTAATATTGGTTGGTCGGTGCTTTTACGAATTTTACAGTGATACCTAATCATAGTCGTCGTAACAAAACATCTCATTCTTCGATAAATTTATAACGCCTGTTAATGTATATATCATGTATAATATAATGTATATAATAATTTATACACATTAATAGGCGTTATAAAATTTATCTCTGCAATAATTGACGCTGACATGGACCACTATTATTTAGGGTTCCGTATCAAAATGGTAAAAAGGAACCCTTATGGTGCCCTCAGTCTGTCTGTCTGTCCGTTTGTCATAGCAGGATATCTCAAGAACTACTAATGCTAGTTTCAGAATGTGGCCTACAAAATTATTTGCTTTCCTACTAAATAAGGGGGTGAGTTTCCTTTTAAAATCTGAAGTGGTTCCTCAATCCATACGGACATGATTTTTTTTTACTTAAATGTAACAGATAAAGAATATAAGATATGAGTTTTAATTATATTACTTTATGTATTGTAACGTGTTCAAATAGATACGAAACCCTAATAACCAATGTTATTTATTAGTCATGTTATAATAATAATATTAATAACTAAATGTGTTGTATAAAATTTATACATATATTTAAATATTTGTATGCCAGTTCATGGTGAAACATGTGCGATCATAACATAAATATATTCAATCCTATTCTATAAAATACAGAACGCCTCGTAGGTACTGCGATTCTTACGTACTCCTTATGCTCCGTCCACGTTCATATACGTACATCCAATAAGTTCTTAAACGATCTAATATACCAACGATATAAAATCAAAGTGACTAAAAAGTCCACCTCGCTGAGGACAGGATTCGAACCTGCGCGGGCAGTGCCCATTGGATTTCGAGTCCAACTCCTTAACCACTCGGACACCTCAGCTGATTATTACGATGGTTAAATAAGCTTATGAAAGCCTTTTCCCAACAGACGGACAGTAGATATATTAAAAAAAAGGAAGATCGTGACCTAAGTCAACGATCAAGATAAGTTGTTTTACCCGTCTGCTCTCTGGGGCAAATGTAATGTTTTTCGAGAGTATGCTGCCTCCGTAAGGAAAAAGGATGTATCTACCAGAAATATTGAAATTGAGAATAATAATATTTTGTCCTGTTTAAGTACAAGATACAAAGGCAGATGCGTTTTTTAATAGTAAGAATTATTAGGTTTTCGTTAAGTTTACGCCAATATAAAAAAATACTGGTAGATGCGTCTTTTTTTGGCGATTCCGAATATGTAAATAACTCCATTTCGAAAAAAATGCCAGATACGTCTTTTTTTCTTATGACGGCGATGTATGTATGTCTATTTCTTTGGCACGTTCTATGGCCTAAACCAGGGATGGCGAACCTCTATACATCTACGTGCCATTTTTTTCCAAACAAAACAATGATTGTGGCCATGCCATGCCCTCAAATAATCTTGACTTAGTGACTACCAAAGAGTATAACTAATCTGAAAAAAAAAACTATAAAAGGTCTATCTTTTTACATACGAAATTTGTACTCAACATTATGAACAACTTTTATTATGGGACTAAACCTGAAATCGCGAAAAAAATCTGCAGTTCCGTATATTTTCACGAGTTATCCTAAGTAATATTATAAATGCGAAAATAGGTTTGTTTGTTTGTTACCTTTTCACGCCTAAACCACTGAACCGATCTTCCTGAAATTTTGCATATACGTTGTCACTTGTACAGAAACGGACATAGGGTACCTTTCATCCCAAAAAAGTACTGTTCCCGAGGAAAACAACAATAACGTCATTTATGATAATAGATGGCGCCACGTGTCTTACGAGTCATGATTGAGTTATATTATTGTAGAAACTTAAATAGTATGTACAGTTTTTAAAATTATTTAAGTACCTAATACATTTTGTGAGTCTAGAGTGTCAATAGACCGGTTTTCATTTCATTCATAATACTTACTTAATACTATAAATTCGAAAGTGAGTTTGTTTGTTTGTTACGCTTTCACGCTGAAACCGGTGAACGGATTTGGATGAAATTTGGCACATGGGTAGACTATAACCTGGATTAGGACATATAATACTTTTGATCCCGGTAGTGCCTTCCCGTGGGATAATTTCCGACAACCACGCAAAAGCTAGTGCGAACGTAAAATGTGATTCTTTTGAGGGAACAGCTGATTCTTTTTTCGCGATTTCAGGTTTGGTCCCATATTAAAAGTTGTTCATAAGCATGAGTACAATGACTCCTTAAGAGATTTCATGTATAAATTTTCCACCTACGGGGTGGCCCGTTTACAGTTGTCCAAAAATTTTTTTTTAGCTAGAAGGCCTCGTAAAAACAATAGTTCCGCGAAAATCGATAGTATAGATTGTATAGAAGTTGTTCGTAAATTTTGGAAATTTATTAAGTCTGTTCATAAAAACCACTCTGGTGTAAAAACTGTTCAATTAAACCAATTGAATCTTGGCATAGTGTAGGCCTGTAGCTAGCATTTAATAACCCATACTCGCGTGTATTCTTAAGCTCATATGCCATTCATTCATAATTCAATTGGTTTAGTTGAATAGGTGTCACACCAGAGTGGTTTTTATGAACAGACTAGATTAATTTACAGAATTTACAAAAAAAAAATCATAACTTCTGTACTATAGACTTTCGCGGAACTAATGTTGTTCCTAAACGATAACTTACGATGCCTTTTAGCTAAAAAAAAAATTTTGGACCACTGTAAACAGGCCGCCCTGTATATACCTTATATTATTCACAATAATACCCAGTTTTATATTTATTTAAATGAAGGAATAAATTAGTGCGACTTCTGCTTTTGTAAACTAATTGAATAGGTAGGTAGGTACCTAAATGCCTGAAATGATGCCGTGCCCTAATTGTTTTGTTACGTGCCACCAATGGCACGCGTGCCATTGGCTCGCCATCCCTGACCGGATTGATGGATTTTAACATATGAGGTGTCGTTAGATCCGGCTTAATTGTGGGAGTGACATAGGGTACATAGGCTATATATTGAATCTGGAAATACAGAAAAAAAAGGAGGGATGTTTTTTAAAATAAATTACAACAATATTGGTATCAAATAAAAGCTGGTAATGAGTCAATTTCAAATATATATATATTTATTTTTAAATAAAACTAAAAAGCTTCAAATAAAAAAAATATAAAATTAGTATAATTCGAGTAACAAGACTCATATAAAAACAATATATATTATGTATATATAGCAGAATATACAGACAGGATAACAAGCACAGACAAAAAACGAACACTCACAAGGTAACAATATGTCCGCTGCAGCATTGCCGTATGTAAGGGCAATCCAGTCTGTTGGCGATCATCGCCAGGGCGGTGTTGGCGCTGCCGCGCACTCTGCGCACCAGAGACGCGCACCGCTTGCGCATCGTCGCGTGAAAGCAATCGGTGCGCGCCTCCGCGAACATGGCCGAGGCGCTGCAGTGGCGGGGCAGCCCCAACACCGCCCTGAACGCATTATTGAACTGGACGCGGAGGGCGCTATATGACGCACGAGTATACTTTGCCCACAGGCTGCACACAAAAAAAAAAAACAAATTATAAAATAATTATAAAAAAAAAACAAATTATAAAATAATTTGTTAAATATGTCATTCAAGTTATATCACGCTGCCGATAACAAATAAAAATGGTTCTAAGACTTCTAAGTAAATAGTAGTTACTTAACAATAAACTCTTGTTCCTGATCATTGCAACACATTGTTCTATTCTGAAGTTTACTTGTTTTAAATACCACAATAACTCATAATGTTCACAGCCGAGGTGTCCGAGTGGTTCAGGAGTTGGACTTGAAATCCAATGGGCATCCCGCGCAGGTTCGAATCCTGTCCAGGCTAGGCAGATGATGATCTCTGGGCAAAACAAATAATTCAAATCCCATACCTGAGGTACCCGGCTTTTCCCGGCTTGTTTTTATTTAATTTAGTACGGGCTGCTTTGTCTAGGTGTGTACATACAAACCTAAATGCCAGAAACATAATACATAATAAATTACCATAATATAATGTCTTTACAACATAATAATAACTAACGTGATCTACGTCTTAGGAAGGTTTTAGTATATAATACATTAGGGAATTATCCTTATGTATGAAGTTATATGCATAAATGTACTGTATCTCCGGCATTTCTAAGCGGATTTTATGAGTCTGCTTTTCGTTTGTTCTGGGTTTATGTAATTGTATATTAAACTAAAAATGGAATAAAAACTTTTTTCCAAAAAAATCAACCGACATCCAAGAAAACACCACAAAGTGAAAAAATAACTTTTATTTCGGAAGTCGGTGTCTTTGGATCTATTCTAGTTTTTGCCACCGACATCCGAAAATAAAGTTATTTTTCACTTTGTGGTGTTTTTTTGGAAGTCGGTTGATTTTTTTGGAAAAAAGAGTTTGAAATACCTACTTATTATTGAGTAGTTCCGGTGGCCATCTGTGATCTTCATCATAAGCTCCACTTCACTAAATGGTGGTTTGCAAGAACAAATGCACGAGTTACTATAAAATAATACCCAAAACGCTATAGGTGTGCCTATTATATTTGAAGAGTTCCGTCGATTTTTCCAGGATCCCATCATCAGATCCTGACCTGATGACAATGTGACCAACTAGAAAGTATACCCTTTCAAACAAAAAAAGAATTTTCCAAATCGGTCCAGCCGTCTTCGAGTAATCGGGGAAGATATATAAAAAAAAATCCGAGATGTTTTCTGACACCACAACCGTAGCTCGTATCAATAAACCAGGCCATCACACTTACACGTATTAGTCCATTATCATCAAAACTACTGAACTGATTTTGATGAAACTTGCACTGTTCCATGAGTTGAAGTAAATGTCCGATTCGATTAATCATTTCGGAGAAATGCGTGGACAAACATTCATACAAACATATTTATTTATTTATTTAATACTTTATGCACACAAATGTACAGAGGCGGTCTTAATGCCATAGGCATTTTCTATTAGTCAACCTTTGGGTGATGCAGAGACATACAGTGGTAGGAGCAATAGCGAGTGATATGGAATACATATTTATTTAAATATAAAGATATACATATCAATATAATATATACACATAATTATAATAAATAAAAAATATAAATTAGCTCGTGGCTAAGTAATAACAGCCGCACGGGTCGATCCATCAGGTTAAACTACGCGTGCCGGGGTTGGTCCGTGGATGGGTGACCATCTTTTCATACCGAGACTCCTCCGTGCCTCGGAAAGCACGTTAAGCCGTTGGTCCCGGCTGTCATTCGAGGATCTTTGACAGTCGTTACGGGTCGTCAGAAGCCCGAAAGTGTGACAACCAGTCTTACCAAGGGGTATCGTATTACCCAGTAACTGGGTTGTGGAGGTCAGATAGGCAGTCGCTTACCATGTAAAATACTGGTATTCAGCTGCATTCGGTTAGACTGGAAGTCACAAAGACAAGACAGTTCCAATCATAATACATATATACGTGTCGAATTGATAACCTCCTTTTTTTGAAGTCGGTTTAAAAAGGCAAGGCAGATAAATAATAATAAAAAAACTCAAAGATCCAAAATCATACTTAGTTGATCAAAAATTTATATACCTATAACCTACCTAAGTACTATTTGTTAATTTGGCAAACAAATATAAAAAATATCTCGCTGAGGACAGGATTCGAACCTGCGCGGGTATAACCCATTGGATTTCAAGTCCAACTCCTTAACCACTCGGACACCTCAGCTGTGAACATTTTGAGTGAATCTAATGTGATATTGTAATTAAAAACTTTTCTATTGTAGGCATAAGCACGAACAATGTGAAGTAATGAGTAACATATGTTTATTATTTATAAACATTTTCATTTTCAAACGGCTCAAGTAACAATTAAATTGATGAGCAAAGAGTTACGACCGGTTTCTGGTACGAAAATCAACACAAAAAATTTACTTTAAAATAAGTGAAAACGGACTTCAAAAACCTAAAAGGAATAAAATTATTTTCATAAAAACATAGCTAAGGTGCATTGAAGAAATCTATTTCATAATTTTGAGTTATTACTCTAAGTCGGTTTAATTTTTTAATTTTTTTTTTCCATTAATGTTGGGGTCGGCTTCCAGTCTAACCGAATGCAGCTGAATACCAGTATTTTACATGGAGTGACTACATCTGACCTCCACAACCCAGTTACTGGGTAAATTATACGATACGATACTACGATACCCCTTGGCAATACTGGTTGTCAGACTCTCGGGCTTCTGACTACCCCGTAACGACTTTTTTGATTTTATTGTTTACTAGCTTCTGCCCACGGATGCGCCCGCGTGGTCGTCGGAAATTATTCTACTATGACGTGCTACCGGGATAAAAAGTATCCTATATCCTAACCCAGATCACGGCCTATCATCTAAATCCAGCCGTTAAAGCGTCAAAAGATAACAGATAGATAATAAATGCACGATCTTTTTTTAATAAGTACAGATTTTTATTAGGTATTCTAAATGTCTAACTTAAAAATAATAATACTTATTTCATTCAAACACCATTAATTTGAAACACTAGCGCCGCCATTGAGGACCACGTAGTACCTAGTACGTACATACCTACATATTGTATTTTATAACTTTAAATAGAATAGAATAGACGAGGTTTTTCTTGAAAGTTCACGCCACCATTTGGCGCCACTTTGATAAGAGGTCTTCCAATTGGACAATTAATTAAATATACGATAACGTTGATCATTCGTTTATCACGTCATCAGTCACGAGTCACGGTTAAAGAAAATATAGGCGCTTTGATACCTTTGACAGGTGCCCGGACCTGTCGCCTCAATGCTTGCACCTAGTGAACGTCATATCAGAAAACCCTCATTGTAATAACGCACCTTTAATCAAAAACCGAAATAACTCAAAATTTCTATTTTGTGGGAAAACGCATTAAAAGTTTGACATTGTCTACCTTAATGGCATCAATTTATCACAAAAAAATAAAGAAATCTCTGTCATTTTCATCGTTATCACTACAAACACTACAAACGAACGCACGACTCGTTATTGTTTTGAACGCATCCGACATAGAAATTTTGATCTAGAAAAATGAACCCCGTGGTCACCCGAAATCTAAAGTCAGCAACGACGAATTAAAGGCGATAATGCAGGCTGACGATACTCAATCTACGGCTGAGTTGGCAGCAGCTTTCAACGTTAGCATCAAAACAATATTGATCCATTTGCGTCAAATTGGCTAGGTAAAAAAACTTGATAAGTGGGTGCCGCACGAACTGAACGATCGCTAACGCGCCGAACGCGTTGAGGTATGCCTTGCGTTGCTTAACACGAACGAAACGAAGGGATTTTGAACCGCATTGTCACTTACGATGAAAAATGGATTCTTTTTGATAATCTTAAGCGATCATCATGTTGGTTAGACCTTGGTTCAGCGCCTAAGCAATGCCCCAAACGAAAACTTACCCCTAAAAAGTCATGGTCACTGTTTGGTGGTCTAGTGCTGGTATAATTCATCACATCTTCTTACCAAATGGCACCATCATTACTGCTGATGTGTACTGTGAGGAACTGGACACAATGATGGAGAAGCTCGCAAGTCTCCGGCCAGCTGAGTCTTGGTTAATCTGTCGTCCCCGCTGCTCCTACACGACAACACTCGATCTCTTATGGCACAACAGACGGTCTCTAAACTACAAGAGCTAGGATTGGAAGTTTTGCGTCATCTACCGTACTCACCAGACTTTGCGCCGACAGACTTCTACTTTTTCCAAAACTGGCAGGGAAAAATTTAGTACCCGGAGAAGCAGTACAAAATGCCTTTGAAGAGTTTGTTGCCTCCCGCACACCTGACTTCTTCAAGAAGGACATTGAAAAATTACCACTGCGCTGGCAGAGATGCATCGATAGCATGGGTGCATATTTTGATTGATAGAAATAAAAAATATTTATATAAAAATGACTTTAACTTTCTGCATACTAAACGGCTATTTCATAGGTAAAGACTTTTTTTGACCCTTTTAAAAAGCGTTATAACTCCGGTCTAACTCGGGTGTAAGTCTTTATTAGTAAGGCTACTATAGGATAAAACATCGCTCAATAAGTATATCGGAGCCGATCGACCTCTAGGAGGCGCCTCGACTCCTAGGGGTCGGTCGACAGACGAGCGGAAATTTGTAAATATAGTCAGGCAAAAGCATTCTTATCATATAAACAAATTTCCAGGAAATTGCATGAGCGAGTTCATGGGCCTTATTCTGGGCGCATACGAGGCGAAGGAAGGAGGTTTCCTGCCTGGAGGCGCGTCTCTTCACTCCATGATGACACCGCATGGGCCCGATGACAAGTGCTTCAATAGTGCTTCTTATGGAGAGCTGGTTCCCCAGAAAATTGCTGTGAATACGCAGGTACGAGGTCAAAACCTACATATAGTGTCGGTCAAACAAGTTTCCCATAGCATATCCGTGGGTGTCTTAAAAGGTGATTAACGGCGCACCGAGCTTTTTATACACACAAACACGATTTTATAACCCTTGTTTTATAACAATTAAATTAAAATCTAGGGAAATATATTTATTATTATTGGGAATATATACTAGGCAGTATACACGATGGAAACACGATTTGATAAAGTTCGTTCAATGATAAAATTCGCAAAGTTACCTCTTTTCGAGTAATTTTTTCCTCTATTTCCCTACTTCTTTAGCGTTTATACACGATAGATTTTTTATTTAAGAGCAATGTGATGAAAATTAAAAAAATGCAAAAGTGTGGTTATTTTCTTTACACGCAAAGAAAAAGACAGAGACAAAGGCAAACGCCCGCGCGGTATTCGGGACGCCACTGTGTGCGTAGATTGTTTTATATAAGTCATCATCTAGTGAACATCTCCATACGAATTTCCCCTTCCCCCGCTGGATACTCCTCAGTTTATCCAGATCTTCAGATTGCACTAGTCGGCGGCTCGAATACGTTGGTGGCCTAGCTAATATGCTATTTAGTTTTATTTATTTAGTATTTGTTTAATTGGTTTTTATTTATTTACTGAAATAGACGATGATTTATAACAAAAACGAGCGCGTAAGTTTTCATAAACGGGCCTTTGGGCGTATAGATATTATGAAAAATATAGATATAATATTATCAAAATAAAGTTATTTGAATTCTTGAATAAATTATAATTATTATCCTAGTACGGTAACAATTTTGCCATTTTCATACTCCGGCAGCTATTTATTTACGCCCAAAGATGCGTTAAAATTATTGTTGAAATATAAATATTACATCACCATGTTCTACCATAATAATGTAGTTACATAACTTTATATATCTTGATTGTTACTATTTTTAAGTTTTGTTTTTCTCATCATCTGTACTTTCAAGATCAATAAACAATTTATTTATTTATTTTATTTATTTATAACATCCAAACCAATATTTTTCCGATTCTGCTTTCACACAGGGCTAGATAATGACGAGACAAATTAATATAATTTTTAGCTTTGAACTTACACCGTCAAACAAACGAGTAATCACCGTACTACGATAGTATGTAAGAATGATCGATTAGCGTAACCTTAAGGGATATGGAATCGCTTAAATGACTCTTAAGGAAGAGGCAAAAGAGCAAAATTGAGAATATGTGCCCTATTATATTTTAATACTTACATAACAATTATAAATAACAATAAACACCATTAAATAATGGTTATTATTGTTATTTTTTGTTGTTCAAATAGTTGACAGAACTTCGGTTGTCCTTTGCCTTTCCTGGTAAAATTAATACTCCATGTAGGAATTCTCTATAATATAACAATTGATCATACTTCATATATTTCTTTCAATGCCTGTTCCTTTTGCTCGAAGGGGTTGGCAGAGATGTATCATGTTCGTGGAATATGGGACCAAACCTGAAATCGCGAAAAGAAAATTAGCTGTTTCCTACATTTATGTTCGCATTTAACTTGTCAAAATGTAGAAAACAGCTGACTTTTTTCGCGATTTTAGGATTGGTCCCATAGTAAAAGTTGTTCATAATGATGGAGATTTCGTGTATGAATAGATAGACCTTATATGTATAGGTTACACAAAGAATTAATTATACAAAGAATTAATTTGAATGTTATAAATTTCATATATACCTAGTCTTGCCATAAATATTGTCACGATTAAAAAAAAAAAAAATTATTGCAAATAAGTAATATTTATTACTTTTACAGTGTGTTTTCCAGTTTAATACATAAATATAAAACAATTTAAAATATAAAAAGCTTATTCGAAGTGGTCTCCATTGGCTGCAATACAGTCCTTTAAACGTTGAGACCACTAGACCACCAATAGAAGCACGCACTCTTTCCATGGGAAAATTCTTCACTGCCTATCGTATGGATTGTTTTAGAGACTCCAAATTATCATGGCGTTTAGAGCAAGCCGTACTCTCTAAAACTGACCATAAATCATAATCCAGCGGATTAAGATCGGGACTAGACGACGGCCAGTCTTCAGCTCTGACGAAGTCCGAAACGTTCACTTCCAACCAAGACTGCGTGGACCGAACTTTATGACCGGGTACACAAACATTTGACTAATACCAAGCGTATGGAGAGTTTTAAAAATTGCATTTGGCTCCATACCAACTTTGTGTAATGCAATCACAGCGATTCGGTTCTCTTTATCACCCCACTCCATTTTAATATTTCAAAATATTGTACAATGTATTGGCGCCAAAATTAGAAAACTCAATGAACAATCGTATAAAAATGACAGATTCCAAATTCAAATGTAATATATAATATCTTTCTTATTTTTAATTGTAACAGTATTTATGGCCAGACTAAGTATTAATGTATGTTCTTTCCTTCTTTTTTTGTATTGAATATGGGTCTTTACCTGAAATAAATTAATTTTAATTTAATTTTAAAGTATGGGGGCGTTTATATTCATTACGTGAGGTGATTTTTATTTTTTGTAATAATTACCCAGTTTTCTCGCATATTTACACTATTTCAAGCGAAAAAGAAAATTACGTGATTTTACCGAGAACCCCCTCTCCCCCACGTGAGATTGGGTGAGATTCCGCTCGACCCCCTCCTGCCCCCTAAACGCATCACGTAATTAATGAACACCCCCTAATGATTAAACAGGATCAAAGAACTCTGCTCTTGTTTCATCATAATATTATGAACGCATGTTTTAAACTTATTCTACTTACGTCTTTTTCCAGGCGTTTATGTTCGAGTCTTCACTAAGCTTAGCCATAACGAAGTGGGGAGCAGAGACTTGTCAGAAACTGGACGCGAAATACTACGAGTGCTGGCAAAACTTGCCGAAACTATTCTCAGAAAATATCAATGTTTAATTAATTTAAGTTTTATCCTACTGTGGAAAACTAAAACAGGAATATTTTATCAGACTTATACTCGTTACCTGTAGTTACTATGTTATGTATCTGATTGTGAACATGGTCGAACATTTTTCTATTCTTGCACTAAAAGACATTTAATACCTAAAGACATTTTGAATAAGAGTTTTATTTTACGCTGAAAACCAGCGCCGTGGATTCGTGCCTTCGTGCACGGGCCGCGGCATTATGCTGAGCGTGCAGCCGTTTCGCGGGGTAGTGACGCACATTTCCAAAAACTTTATTGTGTGTACTTATGTTTTTTGTTTTGTGTGGTTTGTTATGTTTTATTATTTTGTGTTTCGCTTTTCTTGTATAGTTTGTGTGCGTCATTTTCACGCGAATAAACTGTTTTTCTTTCTTTCTTTCTTTATTTGCACTAATAGGTAAGCATACTTGGGTTAAAGAATAAATCTATTTTCATTATTTCTGTACCTACATTCTTCATACCTAAATTTAATTTGAAACATACAAATATGGCCTAATATGACCTAATATGCGCTGACACGTGAATCTGTTACTGCGCAGCGACGACGCGACGCATGTTCCGAGCCGCCATAAAGTTTGGTGGTACAGGGCGAATTTTTCAATAATGACAGGTACAACCTTAATCATTGTAAGCTACAGGAAAACGTTCTTAGGATACTGTCCTTAACTTTTTGAGTAATTACCAATTGCTTTTACAGATTATGCAAAATTAGTACAGTCAGCTAGAAGAACGACAATTCTCACGTTTCTTTTTTATGATGCCAATCGATTCAGTTTCATATAAGGATTAAAAGAGTGTTAGAACGATCATAGGTACAAACTTTTTCCATACATTACATAATATACTTTTGTTTTTCGCTCTCCTTCAAGGCAGTAGTAGGTAAACAGTTTAACAATAAGCTAAAAAAAATTAAGAATGGCAGATGCGCGAAATCCAGTTTGTTACCACGAGTCGAAAAGCCTAGTCGGCTACGCTTGCTGCATGCAAGGGTAGGTGTTAGAGTTCGTCTTCTACATCATGGCCCGCTTCGTGATCTTCTTGAATGTTCTCTTCATCATAAGCCCGGTAATTGCCAATTGGTAGTTACAGATATTTGTGGATAAACCTAAAATGTTATCGTTTATTATGTTAGACTACTCCTAACTGTGCCTAAGTAAATTTATTAGGTATAAGCTGTAGGGAAGAAATAAACAAGTACCTATCTCCTGATACGTTACAAAGTTTATTATAGTAAAACTAGAGGTAAGCAACCACCAAATGTGGGCAATCATTAACTTTTACACAAAATCTTCCCGTATTTAAAAGTAGGCTCTGACATACCCCGACTCCGTAACGGGATATGCCAGGGCACATACTAGCATCAGACAATACAAAGAAAACTCAAGATCGCTTTTGGGGGTCCGGCAGGTGAACACTTAATAACTTTTAGCTCAAAACTTTAGGTTGCGCTCATAAAAGAAATTTAAATATTTAGAAAGTTGAAAACGCTACCATTCACATGAATATTACGAGGGCTGCACTAAAAGTATCGGGAATGGAATATTTCCATTGTTCGTGTCATATTAAAATCTTTTTAATTGAAAACTCCTTGGTTTTAAAAATCGAATACCATTTATTTATTTTAAAAAAGATTCTCGGTCTTGTCACAAGGTTTTGTCAAACTTGTTTAGTCGTTGAGAAAATGGAATTGACTCGAGAAAATTCAAGAGCGATGATTTATTATGACTTTCGAAGTGGTTTAACACAAAAACAGTGTGTTGACCGGATGATTTCTGCATTTGGTGATGAAGCCCCATCCAAAACCACAATTTACCGCTGGTTTGCTGAATTTCAACGTGGACGTGTCAAGCTCAGTGATGATCCCCGTCAAGGTCGTCCAAAAACTGCAGTCACTCAAGAAAACGTTGATGCTGTGCGTAAGCTGATTGAGCAAGATCGACATGTGACATACCGCGAAATTCAGGCAACTTTAGACATTGGCATGAGTCAAATACAAATAATCTTGCATGAACAATTAGGTGTAAAAAAGTTGTGTTCCCGATGGATACCGCATTCGCTCTGTGAAGAGCAAAAAGCGGCTCGCGTTACTTGGTGCGTCAGAACTCTCGAAAGATTCCACGCAGGATCCTCAAATGCTGTAGGTATACAACATCGTATCAGGTGACGAATCCTGGATATACGCGTACGAACCCGAAACAAAAAACCAGTCACGAGTTTGGGTGTTCGAAAATGAGTTAAAGCCAACAAAAATTGTTCGTTCACGGAGTGTTGCAAAAAAAATGGTGGCCACGTTTGTCTCCAAAACCGGCCATGTTGCGACTATTCCTCTTGAGGGACAAAGAACGGTTAATGCAGAATGGTATGCTAGCATTTGTTTGCCACAGGTCGTTTCTGAACTCCGTAAAGAGAACTGCAACCGCCGCATCATCCTCCATCACGACAATGCGAGTTCTCACACCGCGCACAGAACAAAAGAGTTTTTAGAGCAAGAAAACATAGAATTATTAGACCATCCGCCGTACAGCCCCGACCTAAGCCCTAATGATTTCTATACTTTCCCTAAAATAAAGAATAAATTGCGTGGTCAGAGATTTTCATCACCTGAAGAAGCTGTGGACGCCTACAAAACGGCCATTTTGGAGACCCCAACTTCCGAATGGAATGGTTGCTTCAATGATTGGTTCCATCGTATGGAAAAATGTGTCAAATTTCGCGGAGAATACTTCGAAAAGCAATAAATACATTTTTAAATACCTAGTAATGTTGTGTCACTTCCTTGATTCCCGAAATTTTCAGTGCCGCCTTCGTATATCGGTTAGCACAAAAGTAATGAGACACTACAATACTCTATACATTTCCTTTTTCAAGTTAATTGTTTTCGATAATATTCTAGAATGTTGTAGAACATTCTAGGTAACTACTTGTAATTTGGGGGTTATATAAAGCGATCGGTTTAGTCAGTGAGTGTCAATTGTCACAAGTGAGCTGCATGTAGACTGAGAGCGACTCACTCGGAAGTCCAGTCCGGTGATGGGGTCAGTCGTCCGCAACTAGGTCGCGGGGCAAGGGTCTCCTCGCGTCTGGGGGGCGCGTATGCCAGGGCGCTATCTGCTTGACATGGGGCCAAGCGGATGCGTCGGCACGCGTGCCACGCGCGAACATTCCCTTCGCGATTGTCATATCAACTCAAATGAGTTCATATGACATTGCGCCATAGAATCGAACTTTAGGCAAGCGCTAATTTTATCGGCTCTCGTTCTTCGGGGTATTATCGGGAGTGTCTGCCTAAAATGATCACAAAAATGCACCGTAATGCCTCCTATCGGCCGGTCATTTTGCCTTATTATATTTCCCGCAAAGTTCGGTCTACTACTTCCACAGCATTGCGGTTTGCCATCGTGAACTCGTCCCAAATTATTATGACACAATCGCGTAAAACCCGAGCTGTATCGCTATCGCGTGAATCTTTGCAAACCGGGCTTTCTGTTCGTTCCAAGTCAATGGGGATTCTGAACATTGTATGTGTGGTTTTTCCTCCGGGCAACAATGTGGCTGCTGTTCTTGCTCAAAAAATCTTCAGCAAAATTATTTTGATATTTTTGCCATAAAGGCCCAGCATCCGCTAATCCACAAAAGGTCAGTAAGATGGCAAACAGATGACGCAAACGATATGGACTATCGCTGACGCATTCTTCGGCTAAAGCATCATCCCAATGCTGATCTCTATCTAATAAATGACGTGCGCGGCAAGCAGCCTGGTATGTGGGATATTCAACATCATCGAATCTACTTTACGGAGCTCAGTAAAAGAAGTAGGTCCTTGTACTACGTGCGGAAGGAGACGTAAATAGTAACACTCTGAATTATTCGGGTGCACAGTGTACAATCGTCCAATCACGTGTTCCTTGAAAACTCCAGGCTCACCTTCCAGAGCAGTTCCACGTCTTTTACGGTTAAAAATACCTTGCTGCTTGTTGTACGTGTAATAACATGGAACCTCGTTATATAGAAGGGATTTCGCGTAATTATCTGTTTGGCAGAGGCGAAAGAATGCCATCAAGGTGGTTCGTCTAGAATTGTCTAACCTTTTGGTGACATTTTCAGATTGAAAATATACTCGTTGCCCGCCCTTAAGGTGTACATCGAGATGGATGACTGGTGGAGGTCTCTCATGAATTGGGAAACTTGAAATACGCCAAACTGCCTCCGAGGAGGTTATGTAACGGTTAGATTGATATCTCGTGACTTCGTCATAAATTCATTGCGATTTCTCAGCGCGATGATCACATCTTGGTCACTCACTACATTTATTAATATATAAACAACGAATTGGAAACCTTTAATTAGCCTAACTTTTGATTGAATCATTGGGAGTTATATTATATAATAATAATAATATATTATTCCACGTACAACAATAGTCTTGCACCAACCGGGGGTTGTCCTTGGGTGCACTTGCATAGTGCATACAAGGATAATAGTCGGTTGGTGCCTCCTCATCATTTAAAATTATGTAAGGGGCCTCTGCGAGTTGGCTTCGGCTCCTCGTACGCCTTCCAAAGGTCCGGGACCACAGGGTCCCGAGAAATATCAAAATAATAAGAATAAGAGTGTGCAAGTCACCCCCTGCCATTTTATGTGTGTATAATTATATAACATTGGTCAGGCAGGGGACATAGTTCACGTTAGCCTATCCACTTTAGCCACCCAGACCCATAGCCCAATATGTTTTGTGTCCACGTACAACAATAGTCCTACGCCAACCGGGGGTTGTCCTTGGGTGCACTTGCATAGTGCATACAAGGATAATCGTCGGCTGGTGCCTCCTCATCATTTAACATTATCTAAGGGGCCTCTGTGAGTTGGCTTCGGCTCCTCGTAAGCCTTCCAAAGGTCCGAGACCCCAGGATGCCGAAAAATGTTTAAAATAAAATAATAATATTAATAACCTGGGAGATTTCAGACACGGTCATCTGAATCCCAAACTAAGCAACGCTTGTACTATGGAAACCAGATAACTGATCATCTGGTGGGCCACGCCCAACAGATGTTAACGGATGTTGTTGGGTTTATTAACCAATTTTGAGGATTATGTACAGGGCCTTAATTCCACTAATTTAAAAACGTTTAGTGGTCTCTCGATTGTGTTTTTGACACATTTTGTAGCCAATCTTTTAAAAACACACAATCAACACACCTGGGACACGTTTGGAAATAAGCGGAATCTAAGGTCCTAGCACGATCGAGACATAAAAGTAACATTAATCTACAAGTTAAAAGTTAAATAAAAAAAAAAAACCCTCCGACACATATATCTCCCTCATTTAATTTTGCTACTCCATCATCAGACACAGACTGCCTGTATTTATTTATAACCTATTCATTGAGACCATACCGATGAGCCGAAACACGATACCTTTGCTGTAAGTTAGCGAGGTAGTTGGGTAACCTGCAAATTCCAGGTAATCCTGCAGCATCAGTTCAAGGTTACCATGTTATTCTAATATCATTGAAGTAACAGAATACCAAACGACTCGATCAGAAGATGCTCTCATCCATTCATCAAATATAAAAGATCTGATAATCTTCAAACGGCTGAATATATTTTCTTGAATCATAGCTACGAACACTCTGTTAACTCACCTTTCAAACAAAACAAAAAAAATCGAAGTATGTTCAGTCGTTTGAGAACTACGATGCCACAGACACACAGATACCACACGTTAAACTTTTGTCACCCCTCTGTTTCCATTGAGGGTTAAAAATAGTTAGATTACGTTAGGTACCGATCAACCTTTATCTCTAGCATTGCTCCAGTGTACTTTGATGAGGAGCGTGTGACATAAAAAGCACGACCTCATATTTCTTTTAAATTATTATAAGCCATTGGCTTGTTGCATAGCCGAGATTTGATTCATTCCAAGTCTTAGACTTCGTATACCTACCAAATTTTAACATCCTCAAATGTGACAGTTGTGATGGCTATGGAGGGTCGCCTCTCTTTGTCAACAATCGGGTCCCAATTTTGCCCTTTGCTTTACCTACACTCACGAGTCATATTAGCATTGCTGCAGGAAGGGTTGGGGGCATCACAGTGTGCTAAACCTCCCCTGGCCCTAAGTGGGCAGTATCTGGCTCCACGTTTTCTGGCTAGGTCTCTAGATCTTCTCATCCCCTTTTAGCAACATTGAATGCAAACGCTCAAAGAGTGCTAGCAGTGCAAACCCACTACGTACTACCTGCTTCATATAACCGAAGATATTATAAGAGTCAAAGAACAACGGGATACATTATTATTATTTTTATTGCTTAGCCTATTATGTCCTACTGCTGGGCAAAGGCCACTCCCAAGTCCTTCCAGGAACCCTTTTCCTTTAGGATAATAAAGCTACTGATCCATGAAGACGCTAATGAAGGATGATCTGCCGATCTCCCTGAAGCGCAAACTCATCGATATGTGTATCCTGCCCGTCCTAACCTATGGTGCTCAGACTTGCACGCTTAGCACAAGAACCGTAGAGAAGCATCTTGTCGACGTAAGAGTAGACAAAATGACGGTACCGTGTAGACAGTACGACGGCAACAAAGTAGAAAGAGTCAAATGCATTTTTACGAAATTCACTTTTTTACATAAACTCGACTCAGAATTCTTTGTTTTTTCTTACGATTTTTTTCCATTTAATTCTCAATTTTTACAAATATTAAGTCGCGCATATAAGTACAACTGTGGAGGCGAGCCCGTGGCGCCGGAGAAGATGCAATACTCAACGTGTTTTATATGGAATTTTTCACTTTTTGTATCGAAAATATGAAAAATTATTACCTACATGTAAAGTTTTAGAAAATTTAGGGGCTAAATTTTCATTATTTTTGCGATAGGATACACCGTTTTCGAGATATAAGCAAAAGAAGAGAAACAAAAATGATTTTATAGATAACCGTACCTATACTATATCTACTTTGCGGCCGTCGAGTAGAAAGTTTCTACTGTGTTTAGCATGGCGATTACAAAATCCAATTGTCTTCACTACCCTAGACAACTTTTTTCCGAAATTGTCTACATAAAAAAAGACAAATATCGCTAGGAACGAAAGACAAAATGACAAATTATAATAGGATTTCTACGGTGCGATGTCAAAAACGGAGAAACGAAATGTCACATTGTATATAAAAGGTTGTCTACTCTTCGTAGAGATAGACAAGTGGTCATGCTAAGCCCACTGGTCGCTCAGTCTCTTTGGCAGACTCCAAGGCGGAACTTCTGCAAGGCGGAACAGAGCATCCTAGGCGTAAAAAGGCAGGACAGAATTCTGAACACCACGCTGCGTTCTAAAACGGGTATGATGAATATAGGCAAGAAGGCTGCCAGGCTCAAATGGGAATTGGGCGAGTCATGTCAGCCGCATGCTCGATGACCGCTGGGCAAAAGTCTCCACTCAACAGGTATCTGAAGATGCAACGTCGCCGCCGAGGCCGACCCAGAAAGGGGTGGCGAGATGACCTCGTTTAATTATCTATATATGTATGTATTTACAAAAAAAAAAGTAGTATATGTGATATATCAGTTATCTGGTTTCCATAGTACAAGCTCTGCTTAGTTTGGGATCAGATGACCGTGTGTGAATAATGTCCCAGGTTATTATTATTATTATTCATTAGAACGGAAAAAAATATGTGCGGTGTTATCGCTAAAAGCCAAAACGTGGGCATCTGCTGCACACACGTTTTGAACTTTTGCCAAAAAATTTGCCGCCACTTGTTTCAAATTGGTCGACCATAAACTCTCTATTTTGATACTGTCGTTAGAAACGTAATCTTGCGACTTTCTAAACGGACGGAGTCGTTTTTCATTTTTATAGTGAGTAAAAATAGTTATAAATGATAAATGATTTTATTTCTGTTTCTGTTCTGTTTGTACAAACACTTTTACACGTCAATCATGTTTTTAAAAATAAAAACTAGATGAGGTCGGCGTTTCTGACTACTCCGAGATGAAAGGCCAAAACAAACTCGAAGATCACAGTCTCTTCATAATCTTGCCCCGTTCATGTGAAGACCATTTGGATTGGTGTCTGAAATGGTATTTTGAGGAAAGAACCACACGGATTGAGAGGACTGTCCAGTCAGAGGACGCATTTGTCTGTAGTCTCGCAGCTCAAATCAGAACTTAACGAGCTCAACGATTCGACGAACAATACCAAAGAAAAGACATTTGGGTAGGCCGCATAAATTACTGAAACTGCCAGACCATGATTAAAATAACTGAGAAAAAAAAAAACAAAAAACTATAACCCATATAGTCTTCACATTCACAATAATTAAAATACTTTACAAAGTAAATTTTCATGTAATTTCAACATTCAGTATGTGAAATGATGTGTAAAAAAGTGAAAAAAGAAAAATTGGAGCAGCTCTTCTTTTTTATTTAGACTGCGTACACCAGTAAGTATCTAAGTACTAGACGAAAACTTAGCTAAGCTTACGTCTAGTACTTAGATACCTACACACATACATAGTTATTTCATATACATATTTAGCTATAACTTAGGATAGGCCATATCTTTGCGGTGGTCTTCTATTTCTAACAGGGCGAGTTTCACCAGCAGTCGGGAGCGATCGACTATCTAACTGCTTAGACCCGCTCGATGCGGTCGACTCCTGCTCTGGGCCCGCCTCAGCCCTACTGCGCCCCAAGCCTCCCACACCAACTCCTGAACACACCTCATTTGGTATTTCCGTAACCGGTATGGTCGGACAAACAACTACACTACGTAACTGCCGATTAGAATTTTGCGACGCTGCCTTTGTGCTATCACGCCATCTGTAGATTGCGATTGACCCTGAATAATAGCTTTTTAATTACTCTTTTGCACTGTCTGACTGCGTTTTCCACCTTAAATTATTTTCTAAAAATGAATGAAACTCATCATCATTCTCCTGCCCTTGTCCCAATTTATTTGGGGTCGGCGCAACATGTCTTTTTCTTCCATACTTCTCTATTAGTCGTTATCTCGGTAGTCACTCCCTTTCTGGCCATATCATCTTTCACACAGTCCATCCATCGTTTCTTTGGTCTTCCCTTACACGTATAGCCCTCCACGTTCATACTCAACCCTTTCCTGACGACATTTACCTCATTCCTCCGCATCACATGCCCATACCATGACAACCGATTTCCACACAACTTTTCAGTCACCGGTATCACTTTCAGACTTCCTCTTACGTACTCATTTCTTATTCTATCCATTCGCGTAATACCACACATCCCTCTCAGCATTCTCTCGGCTGCATGCAATTGCCTTTAATTCATTCTTTTTATGGCCCAACATTCTGATCCATACAAGACAGCAGGTCTAACCATTGTTTTATAAATCTTCCCCTTGAATTTAAAGGGAATGCGGGAGTCGCAGACTGTTCCCGTGACCTGCCGCCATTTCATCCATCCAGTGTTAATTCTGTGCTTAACAGTCCGGTCTACTTCGCCAACGCTTTGCACAAGTGAACCAATATACCGGAAGTCGGAGCAGACCGGGAGAAGCGCGCCATCAAGCGCTATGGCTCCAGCAATGGAGAGACCGTCGAAATCGCAGAACATATACTCGGTCTTGGTTCTGCTGATTTTCAAGCCGACATTCTCCAGTTTCCGTTGCCATTTCTCCAATCTGCTCTGCATCTTAGGTCCATCGTCACCGACAAGAACGATGTCGTCGGCAAATAGCATGCACCAGGGTGTTTTTCCAGATCAATGAACACCATTTGCAAGTTATTGTGTGCACGTCTGTACTTCTCGCACAATTGGCGGAGTGCAAAAGTGGCGTCCACTGTTCCTCGACCTGGCATAAGCCCAAACTAGTTTGGGGTAATCTCACTCTCCTCTCGCAATCTTTTCTCTATTATTTTCTCCCATACCTTCATACTATGGGACATAAGCTTTATCCCTCGATAGTTGTTGCAGTCCTGTACGTCACCTTTATTCTTGAAGATGGGCACTAGCGAAGTATTCCATCATTCTTATGGGATCGCTTTTTCATGCAACAACTTATTGAAGAATAAAGTCAGCCACATACATCCATCTTCTTTTAAACACTTCCATACTTCTACTGGTATGTCATCTGGGCCCATGGCCTTTCCTTTTTCATACTTTGAACTGACTTCCTTACTTCATCCATGCTAATTTCCCTCACCAAACTCATATTTGTTTGTACCTCTTTGAGCACACCATTCCATTTATTCTCTTCGTTCATTAGCTTTTCAAAATAAAACTTCTTTTATCTCGTCATCTTGGGACAGAACCTTACCGGTTTCATCTTACATACACTTAATAAATGAATTATATCTCTCGTTCTCCTTTCTCTTGCTTTTGTAATCCGGTATAGCTCCTTCTGGCCTCTTGGGTTGTCCAGTGAGTCATACAACTTCTCCTGCGCCTTAGCCCTGGAAACTGCTACCACCTTTTTTGCCTTCCTCTTCCATTCTTTATAAATTCTCTTCTTATCTTCTTTCAGACTATCATTCCCGTTTTCTACACCCTGCCAATCTTTAAACGCAACTTTCTTTTCTTTAAGCATCTTTTGCACTTCTTCATTCCACCACCATGTATCCTTTTCTATCATGCCTTTCCCTTTAGATTCTCCAAACACGTCTTTTGCTGCTCTCCTTATACAATCCGCCATCTCTTTCGAACTTTCATTCAGAGTTTTTCCTTCCATATCCTTCATTTCGATCATTTTGTCTACCACTTGACTCTTAAACATACTTGCACATTCCTCTTTTTCTATCATACGCCACCTGGTTTTTGGTGGGAGCCGTTCTTTGTACTTACACTTTACAATTGTTGACACATTTTAGGCTGTTCCGTCTTACCAGCAAGAAATCAATTTGTGTCGCGTGGCGGCCACTTTTGTAAGTAATAAGGTGTTCATTTTGCTTTTTAAACCACGTATTTGTTATTGCCAGGTCGAAAGCAGAAGCAGCTTGCAACAGTGTCTCGCCATCAGTGTTACGGGCTCCGTATCCCCAACCGCCATGCACTCTCTCATACCCATCCTTCTGTCTTCCTACATGCCCGTTAAAGTCACCCCCCACATACACTTCTTCACTCTCTGGCACATCCATCATCACACGATCGAAATCCTCCCAAAACTTCTCTTTTACACTATCCTCACATCCTGACTGGGGTGCATACACACTTACTATATTTAACACTAAACTTTCCATAATTACTTTCACAGCTATCACTCTATCACTCACTCTTTTAACATCCACCACACATTCTTTCAATTCCCTATCCAAAACTATACCCACACCATTTCGCTTGCCATCGCTTCCACAGTAAAAGAACTTATATCCTTCTCCTATCTCTCTAGCCTTCGCACCCTTCCATTTCGTCTCTTGCAGACACGCTATATTCAGTCGTCGCCTTTTTAAGACATCTGCTAATTCTCTTCCTCTTCCAGTCATCGTACTTATATTCCAGCTCGCGTACCTCAATCTTACTTCTCTCACTCTCCGAGCTTGCGTCTTACGTCGCACCCGCTCGTTCTGATGCGACAACCCTTGTCCATTTCCCACAGGAGCCGGGTACCTCCGAAACTCTTCACTACTAAAGGGAGGGCCGTTATCGGAGACTAATTGTTTGGGTATTCCGAAACGTGACCAAAGGGTTTAGCCGTCCTTCCATAGGCAAACTGCCCCCGATAGGAACCTATATCGTAACCTATGCTATATTGTAGAGGGTACTAATAGTAGTTCATCGAGTAGATATTAGCTCTATATCTTAGTTAATTGAGGAGCTATTTGAAAAAAAGTGTCCGGAGATGACTTTTTTTCAAAGTGATATATCTCTGTTGATTTTAAAGCTAGAAAAATAAAACCAATTCCAGTGTTTATGGTACACTCTACAGTTTATTTTATATAAATTTTCATGAGCCAAGCCTAAATAAAAATATTTAAAAAATGCAAATAAATAATTTTTTTATTGATTACTATCAGATCGAATTGAATTACCACTTTGAAAAAAATATATAATAATTGTCTATACCTTGCCTAACAGCATGCCAAGTTTAATTAAAATCCATAAGGTGCAACATGTTGAAAAAAAATAATGAAAGTAAGTGGACCATCTTGTTGACACTGTAAATTCAAGTAATTAATAACGAAATGCTAAAAACGCTTAATAATAAAGCGCTTTAGTGTTTGCAATGTTGAACTCCATAAGCAAACTATATCATTTTTGATGCTCAATTTTTTATCACTTGTGTCCGTTTTAAAGTTCTATAGTTTGCTTATGGAGTTTAACATTTAAACGCTCAAACGCTTTAATCACAAAAACACTTTGATTTACAG
The DNA here is from genome assembly GCA_948252095.1 of Dicycla oo. Taxonomy (NCBI): domain Eukaryota; kingdom Metazoa; phylum Arthropoda; class Insecta; order Lepidoptera; family Noctuidae; genus Dicycla; species Dicycla oo. The sequence continues at coordinate 20,634,258 of OX411728.1, forward strand.
TGGACGCTTTCAAATTGTATTAGATTTTAATAATCTTTAACAAAATAGCGTTTTGACAGTTTATAAAAAGTACATTAACGGTTGGTAGTGTCACTAGTCTATTACAATATTTTGTCGGTCTACTTTTATAGTGAGTAGATTATCAAAGTACCCGCGCGTGCATGTTCCTACATGATCACAGTGCATAGTCGTGGTACGCTTTCGCTGTTATTATTTTCGCAGTTTTACAAATTCCTAATTCAGAAACGTATTGTTTGTTCATGTTTAAAAATATATATAATAACCAGTGAATAAAGCAGTGACCTAAAAATATATCGACTATGTCTGGGAAATGTAATAATTGTGGCTTTATATTGCGGAAGACTGGAAAACGAAAGAAAACATTGCAAACCGAAGATGAAGTGCGTAAATACAGTGTTCCTCAAATGAAGCTACTTAAAGTTGGAGATGTTCTGTGTCATAAATGTCGATTAATTCCGTATGCTAAATCACCGGCTACTGACGACACATGCCCAGGACCTTCCCATATTGATATAGAAACAGAAAGACGTGATATTTTACAATTTGAATCAGCGGACGAAGAAGAGGATTATTATGATGATAATGATGAAGATGAAGACTTTTGTACACGTCACAGTTCTGATGAAGACACCATGATATTGCCGTTAAAAAGAGTAATTTCAACTCATAAGTATTGTATTTTGTGTAGCTCAAAATCTAATATTAAAACAATACCAATAGAAGCCCGATATCAAGCTTTTGTTAAACGAAGAATTTTCATTCCGAATGGAGATCGTTGTTGCTCACAACATTTAATAAAAAACAAGTTTTTTGAAGATGATTTCACTCCAATTACAGTGTTTTATCTGCAAAAGAAGTCTCAATATTTTTAGATTTACTTTCAGAAAAAGTTGAATCTACTCTGTTTAAACAAATAGGTGATTCTACCATGCCTGAAGAAAAACTAAAAGTATATACTGGACTAAGTTGGGAAAACATCATGGAACTGTCGAATCTTTTAACATCATTTAAGTCTTCTTCTTCGCGCAATGTTATTCAAGCATTAGTGATTTTTTTAATGAAATTACGATTAGGTATTTCAAATAAAATGATATCTTCAATATTACAATTGGAACGAGAGCAACAAGTTTCAGATTATTGCAAGCAAATAATACGAAGTTTCGAAGAAGATATTTTACCATTCCATTTTGGTATCAATTCAGTCTCAAGACAACAGCTAATTCAAAATCATACCACCAATATTTCGAAGGCTTTATTTAACACTACTGATGATCAATTGATAATTATTTGTGATGGCACATATATTTTTCATGAAAAAAGCACAAACAACGAATACCAACGCAAATCTTACTCGGGACAAAAGAAATCGCATTTATGTAAGCCATTTACTATTTGCGCTACTGATGGATACATAATAGATTTCGCAGGTCCCTATTATGGAACACAAAACGATGCTACAATAATGAAAATCGTATTAGACGATTCTCTTGGTTTGCAAACTCTTTTGCATCAAAACGATCTTATAATTGCAGACCGTGGATTTAGAGACGTTGAGTCATACATAACCAAGAAAGGCTACAAACTGCTTATGCCAGCACTAAAAGGAAAACGAGATCAACTTACAACTTCTGAAGTCTAGGAAAGTGACAAAAGTAAGATGGGTTGTCGAAGCGGTCCACGGCGCAATTTCGCAAAAGTTCCGGCTCTTAGATAATGTTTTAGACAACAAAATATTACCGAACGTAAGGTCTTTTTGTCGCATTGCTGCGTTCCTACAAAATAAATATGGTAAGAGACATATTTCTGACATAGATTTACATGATAAAATAATTAAAAATATGAAAGACAGACAAACTATGAAAAACACACTTGTCGACGAGGTACTGCTTCACAACTGGGATCGGCGTAAACAACCCTTTCAACGACTTCTAGCTTCAGAAGTTCAGGACTTCCCTGAGCTTTCTGAAGAAGAGTTAAAAATACTTTTTACTGGCACCTACGAGCTTTCACAAGCCATTTCTTATTTAGCTGAACTCATGGGGATAGACAATAATTTTCATGTACTCGTCAAAAATGAAACTAACATTTTAAAAGTGCAAGTACAATCGCGACACATTAATAGCAAAACCTACAGATGTTACATTGACTACAACCCCAATGGAAAAAGCCACGAAGATATTCGGCGTTATTGCTGTAACTGTGCAAATGGAAATCGAACAGTTGGGTGTTGCTCCCACGTAGCGGCAATTATATATTATTTATCAAATGCAAGATATAAATCTCATATAGTTCGCCCAGCAGAAATATTATCCAGTGTTTTTTCTATAAATAACGATCACGTTGTAATTAATGAAAATAGTGACGATGACTAAAAGCTATTTTTTATTAATATGGATTCAACTATTACTGAGAAAAGATCATTCCATTTTCTTTTGAACCTTTCATGCCCAATATTGAAAAATCAAATATGTAATACAATTTAATTAAGTACTATATTATTGAAAAATTGAAAGTTAAAAGCGTCATCAAAGTGGTCATAAGGTGGTCCACTTACTTTCATTATTTTTTTTCAACATGTTGCACCTTATGGATTTTAATGAAACTTGGCATGCTGTTAGGCAAGGTATAGACAATTATTATATATTTTTTTCAAAGTGGTAATTCAATTCGATCTGATAGAAATTAATAAAAAAATAATTTATTTGCATTTTTTAAATATTTTTATTTAGGCTTGGCTCATGAAAATTTATATAAAATAAACTGTAGAGTGTACCATAAACACTGGAATTGGTTTTATTTTTCTAGCTTAAAAATCAACAGAGATATATCACTTTGAAAAAAAGTCGTCTCCGGACACTTTTTTTCAAATAGCTCCTGAATTAACTAAGATATAGAGCTAATATCTACTCGATGAACTACTATTAGTACCCTCTACAATATAGCATAGGTTACGATATAGGTTCCTATCGGGGGCAGCTTGCCTATGGAAGGACGGCTAAACCCTTTCCCTAATTTTACGTATGATTGCTTGTGCCATAGTCGAAACGACCGGACACGCTTCTATCCATTTTGACGTAGCATCAACCATTATTAAAAACTTAAACTTATAGCTATTGATCAATAAAAGATGAGTAATGAAGAAATAGTAACAAAATGTGTTTTTCAATAATTAATTGTATCATATCATACATATAATCATTCGTACTAAGTAGGATTTAATAATTAATAACCATTTAATAATACTTATAAAAGCCGTAATGGAAAAATATATAATCCTAAGATTACACTATGGAAAAATATATAATCCTAAGATTACACTTTAACTAAGGCAACATCTAAACTGTCTAAGCGGCAAGTTTTAAATAAATATTTACATTTTACTGGTCAATAAAATCCATGTCAATAAAAATCTTGAAGTTGTACTTGAGTTCTCCTAGTCTAGATTCGAGTTGTATTAAATTTCACAAACTTTGGTTAGTTAATATTCCAATTCTGATCAAACTTCACATGTATAGAGTAGGTATATTCGAGGGAAACTCTTGTATCATTTTATTTTCACAGTCAATAAAATCTTTAGGAAAAGAGCAGATAATATAGGTAGATGAATTTCATCTATATTTTTCTAAGATTACACCACTTAACATCACTAATTGCGCATGTGTGTTTATTCTGAGACCGTAGCTACAGGTAGATGCGCCGCCCTCTTTTTGCGTGTGTTTTATTACTGAGTTTATTAGTGTTGCTGTAAGTTTCTTTGTGTGCGGGAGAAATATGAGCTCGTGTGCCGTTCTTATAGTTTTTGCTTTTGTGTTAGTAAATTAAGTGGGGGAATATCACTATTTTTTAAACACTTATATTTTTATGCTCATATAAAAGATTTTCAAAAATATACTGAGAAGGCACAGTCATTAAGTAGGTACCTAAAATTTCTCTCCGAGTGTCTCGGACTTTATTTATAAATTGATTGAACAACTCTTTTCTACAAAACAAAGAGACTCAGAATACCGTACATTTCACTATGAAAATAGCTAAAGTACACTAAACGGGCGTTGTGTGTTCAATGTAAACAAAAATCTATTTTTAGTCAAATCAAATCAAATCAAAAGTCATTTATTCAAACTAGGCTGAGAATCAGCACTTTTTGAACATCAAAATTACATAAGACAGTCCCCCAAAAACGCCCGCCCTTCACCACTTCCTAGTGCTTTAGCTGGGGAGAAGAAGTGGCGCAACAAACTCCCCAGCAGCACAGCTGTCTGTTCAGTTAAAAAAATGATTCTATATAATACTGCGCATAATAATTTAGGTACATTACGCAACACAAAACATTAAATTAAATTATTTGCTATAAGTAAGCTAGCACACGCCAATATACCAAAAAAAAAAAAAAAAACGAAAACAATACTCAAGCAGAAACAAAATACAAAACTAAAAACGTAAGCAGAACTTTATACCTAAATAAAAGCCTCCAGTAATAAAGGGCGTGCCCACTTACATATAGCCGTACATGTAGTCGTAACTCACAAGTCACAGATAGGGATAAACTAGGACCATCGAAGTAAAATCAACAACGAGTTAAATTACTAATAACAAAACAAAACCAAGGTCAGCAAGACGACCTGTCACCACAAGCAGCACCCGTTCACGAGTATAACGCAAAGATCAGCCATTACCCCCCTCGCCATATTTGAGGGAAGGAGACAACCCGACCCCCGACGCTACCGCAAGCAGTGACATCTAAGGGAGCATGACGAACTTGCTGCCGGTTGCTCGGGCAAGAAAAACTATGATCAATTGTCGAGGTCACTAGCTAACCACATATTGCAATACCACTCATAAAAAATAAATAAACATTGAAATGAGTAGATTATGTCAATAATAAATAAAAATAAAATTAAAATAAATTGACCTTGAGAGTCAAAGAAAATAAATAATTATATGAACTCATATAACCTGTCAGTAGCTATGCTAATTCTGGAGAAAGAACATAAACATTGTCTTAAGCTAAACACAGCGACCAACTATTCTTATCGTTTAAGTAATCGTTGATAGAATAGTATGCCTTTGAACAAAGGTTAGATTTTACTTTAGCTTTGAACGCATTAAAGGGCAAATCTAGCAAACAAGAGGGTAGCTTGTTATAAAAAGTTATACCAAGCCCAACAACTAGTTTTATTCCTAATTATAAAAAGTCTCGGCGTCTTTTATGTAGAGTCGTTACAGACAGTTTACACTTATCCCACTTTACGATCAATTAAAAAAATACAAACTATAAAGTACAGTTTAATTAATTTACACTTAATATCTTAGTAAACATATTATCAGGAAATTAAATATTAACATCTTAAGGGGCGTCACACATAGTGCAACACTTCGATATAGTGAGCTACGCGCGTACTCTTGCAAAAGTCCACAATCCACAGGTTTCCGTAATGCAGTGGTATCTCTAAAAGTTCTGATCATGTAACAAGTCATGCCCGGTGTCACCGCTATAGAGGGCCCCTTCACTTTCAGCGCGTCCTGTACAGTGTTACTCGTCACCGACACTGTTGTTACTGAAGAATTGCCAGTTCCGTTAACAGTCTGTGTCACTGTCACCTTCGTTGTGTTCTGCACAACATGTTGCTCGTTCCGTGTAGCGCTCGTCGTGTCCTCCCAAATAAAACTCGACATCAGATTGCAGTCGATGCGCGTCTCCTCGTACTCGCCGGTTCGTCTACTGATGCCCAGCTTGCATATCTCTCCCGGGGTGCCGCTGTACTGTCTCTCGGAGCTGTAATGATGAGAGTGACTGTTGCGGCCCAAGTTGTACAGCGCTAGTCCTGTCAGCAAGTTATCGAACCTGCTGCCAGAGTCTCGGTACTCGTACACGTAGACGGGCGGGTGTCCTTGATACACAGGGTGGAAGGTGGACCCATAGTTTATCTGCTGCGGCGGACTGTAGTGGTAGTGGTGATGAACTTCTGATCTCGGGCTGTAGTTGTTTTGGACCACATTGTGTTGTTGATGGTATGTCTGCCGCACGTTGCCGTTGTTTGTGTTACCAGACATTCCTGTCGAGGCCGGGTATGAGTGTGCACCGCCTGAACCATATCCTGAGTGTCCGGTAGACGCGGGATAGTGGTGCGAGCCTCCGTGTCTAGAATGGCCATGGCTGCGTCCCGAGACTGGGGACGTGGCGAGAAACAACAATATAAAAATAAGTCTCATGTTATCGTCGCGAGTGACTGGATGGGACTAAATTAGTGTCGACTGTGTGGTCACTCCCCGTCACAAAACAATCACATTAAGCGTGACGCAGTGGGCGCGGTGTGTACACGACACGCAGGGGTCGCGACCTACCCAGATATCCCGACTCCGTCGTGTTTCGCAGAATGCTGTCGGGACAAACATGATACCGTCGTATTACGTGAACTTATGTATTAATAGCGTAGGACTTTTGCCAGGTATATAAAAACAACAAAGATTATTACGATACTTTTAATCATAATAGTTAATTAATTAGCAGAGCTTAAAATTATTCCATTACTGCATTAACATTATAAAATACCATCGGTCAGTCGCGTCACCAGTGTAAGAGCATCTTTCACTTTGTGCTATTACAGAATATATGATACATTAAACATTGAATATGCATGTTACATCGAGTTACTACAATTCGATAGCTCAGCATATCATTACTATCGAAGTGTTGAATTGTTTATATATAAACTATGACAGCTAAGCTATCAAATGCTACTTACTACGCGTTTTTAACTGGAAATTGTATCAATTACATCTAATTATACATTATATGTAATAAAATAAAGAATACTTATTTGGCTGTGAAAGAGGCCCTTAATATAATAATAATGACAGTTACAACAGAAACACATCCTTGTGACTTATTGGAGAAACAATAAATTAAAATGGAATTAACATGTCGCGGCTAGCCAGGTGTCTCTGTAGAGTGAGTAGTGTGTGTTACAGGATGCTGGCTTTCAAATTTCACACCAGCTGCACTTCAGTGGTCTGTACGCACATTTATTTTAGAACAAAACAAAATAGAATATTTCACTTTTAAATATATAAAAAAATATTTTCCAAAATTCATTTTTAAACTGAAAGTGTTTGAGATTCTTGTGCATACAAACCACATATAATTGGACCCTTACCATGTTAATCAGTCCAAAGGCAGAAACGAGCTCAATTAGTATATCAGTAGTTTTTTTTTTTTTTTTTATAGATAACCCTCTGAAGTTCGTGTTTTAATCCCAGATAGTAATTTGACATTTCAAATATTCCATGTATCATTTTTTCATTTCATAGTTTGACATTTGCATCTGCCAACTATCTGCGATTAAGATACTGACTATAGTTTGTCTTTTGGCGATCAGGATGGGATCAAATTAGGTGGTTAATCACTTTAGGCATAAACCTCGCAAGGTAGCTTAGCTAGTTTATCATTTTTAATTTCTATAATACAACTGGCAGGCTACCAAATATGTTAAGGTATTTTTAAAGAACCATAGTACCTCAACATACTTATCCATAGAATCTTGAGCTTAGTTTAAAATTATGTTTACAAGAGATTTTTTTGATATTTCCGTCTGCAACGAGATCTGTTTTTACAAAAGACGGGAAGAGGGTTAAATCAACACAGAAATTAAATCGTAATTATTGCAGCTAGTTTCTACCGATGGACTCAGTCACATGAGCAACTAAACTGTATAATTTAAAATACTAAATATGGACTCAAAAATAATATAATAATAATTTTCAGATTATGCAAAAATATTCAATTTCTTTTTCATATCAACAACAAAGTCACCGCAAACAATGATTGCAGTACATTTACTTCTTAACTCCTAATATCGTACAGTTTATGTACTTGTTGACCGTACCAATAATTTTTACATCTATTTTATACGACATAAGATCCCAATTAAAATGCATTTAGAGCTCTTTCATTTTCTCTTTAATAGGTTTAGGTTTCCAAATGAAACTTACGTTCATTATTATTACTTTTTCGCATAGATAACACTTAAAACATTAATTTTCGCTAAATTGTAACTACTATGTATTGCAGAATTATGTCCAGAATTTATTTTGTGATTAGTATGGAGAACGAAATAAGACGTCATATCTCGAAGTGACAAGATAGACTCGCAATACTTTACGTGACCCAATTAGAAGTAACGAAATATGGCGTGCTAATTGATAAGTGTGTCTGAGACCTTCAAAACAATTGACTGAGCCACACATGACAGTTGATTAAAATAGCATACCACAGACTATTAAAACTAGATAAAACATATAAACCATCACTAACATCACAAACAGATAAAATACGAACATGAAAGAGCTCATTACTAGAATAGTCCATAATTGAAATCAGAGGCGCAATTCTCGTATTTTTAAGAATGTTTGCATTCTAATCTCACTCTTAATCTGTCAAAAAAAGTTCTCTTAATTTCGCTGCATTTATGATGAAGATTTTTTTTAATTGTTTGTCGCTGAGAAGTTTGACTTGAATTCGAACGTGTGAAAATATACGAGAATTGATCTTCTGAAAGTTGTATTGGAAAGTTGTAGCCGGTGCTAACTAGTGACGTAGTAAGTATATAGTCCGTGTCACAGTACTGCACTCACAGGGGCAGCTGGGTGCGGCGGGCGGGGCGCTAGCCGTGGTTCACATTGACTCCGGACTCCAACTCCGACGCAGGCGTCTCTGGCTCTTCATCATTGTAGATATTCTCAGCCATTTGCCATACCTACAAGTACATACATACATACAATTTTTTTTATTTCTTTTTTTTTATTCTTTATTAATAAGGGGTTTTTATCCACACGGATACGTCAACCCCATTGTACCTTATACTCTATTTACACACAAGTATACACCTGAAATTATACTATATATTACTACACCACTATCCACCACAACTATACATAATATTATGAAAATAGAAAAGAGAATCATTGCCTAGACTTTTGCATTAAACCACAAATTATGCGTTTAGTCCTTTCTGATTTAGGGTATGCTAAAATATTTTGGATAAGTCCAACATCCCACATGTTTAGTTTAAACTACCTAGCCAAAGATTCCCTTTCGTCCTAATTCTTAGCACATACATACATACATACAAGTCGAAAGTCATTACAAACTCCTCCTAAAGGGCTGGACCTGATGCAAATTGTTGTGTGTTTGAGTCAAATTATGAATCCAAACCCTCCAGGGACCGTCCCTGGCTGGTTTGGATTCACAAAATGACCCGGTAGATGGCGCTGTTCGGGCAGGGCAACGACTGTCGTGTCCACTAGTTTACTTGTATAATTTATTTCAAATAATGTTGAGTTATCGGGTTTTCCCACAGAGCACGGAATCGTCGCGTCGGCAGCGAGCGGCAAAGTCCATTCAGCGCTAAACTTCTGTCATTTTCGCCACTCAAAGCCGTCGTCACTTTCTATAGGTCATTAGTGTCGTAGTACCAGTACCCGTTTACCCATTTGCCGCGCTTGGCTTGGCTTGTATGGAAAGTGTTGACAGCGCCGCATCCAAAGTCCGGTCGCGAAGCAAAAAGAATTTCGTACGCGCTCGCATATTAGAAGACCTTCTAATGGGCGAGCGCGACAGCAATACATCTGTGCGCGAGCAATAGAGATGTAATAAGGGGTCATTGTACGAAATACTTTCTGCTTTGCGACCGCCTTCTGGAATTTCCCATTAGCAGCCTGGAGTCTGGACTTGTTTCCGATTAACACATTCCCTGCTTAATTCTTTATGCAAACGCTTCTTTATGCTACACCCTTACCGACCCTTTTTTTACGATGTTTTCGAAACAATAGAGATGCACAACGAACGCACATGTGCGGCGCGCCGCACTCGAAGAAAGTTATGAAAACGCGCATGTGTGTCTGCCGCGCCTAATGTATTAATAGCTTGCATTATATGGGCCTTAAACATTATTGACGAAATATGGGTGTAATACACATAACTCTGCCGAATCCTTCGGGGAATTCAAGCGTAATGACGTCATGTGTGTAACAATAATGGATGGGTTCTAGCAAGACTAGACTAATCGTTCTAAATAACGGCAGGTTACCTGTGGGATACGACTGGCTTTATTGCCAAAATGTAATCCCATATTATTTTTTTTTATTCCTCTCTCGCATGAGTGGCGTTTTATAAATCAACATACCTGCATAATATTATCCTCTGAGACGGAGCAGATGACCCACGGCTCGTTGGGGTTCCATGAGAAGTCTGATATCTTGGCGGTATGCCCTCCATGGATGAACAGTAGCTCTGGTGGGCCATCCTCGGCATCTTCAGCCGTCTGCTCCTCGCCTATCTTTGACAAATCCCACACGTGAAGCCTGCAACAATATTCGTTACTTATCAAATTTCAGTTTGGTAGGTTCTTGTGGGTTTGTACAGTCAGTTATAGTAGTTAGCTGACCCAGCTTTGCATGAACGGTTGAGGTTTTTTAGAATACGAATCGATATAATTTTATAATTCTTTTATATTTTATTTAAAAACGTTAATTAAATAAAATATAAAAAAATTATGTATATTATATTATTATAGTAATTAAAAATAAAATAATTACTGACTGTACATATTTCAGGGATCAGTAAGGTCAAGTTATGACTGTAGTTAAAACCAAGTCATTTATTCAAACTAGGCTGAGAATCAGCACTTTAACGCGGATGTCTAAACCAGCACCAAGTCTCTGCACAGCTTCAGCAAATGCAACACAAGACCCTATTTAGCATTAGACACTTTGTATGCACATATTTTAGGCAGTTTCTATGCAACATATAAATGTATCTTTCTTTGTTTTTTGTTGTTTTGTGTATTACCTCCTGTCGGTGCCACTGCTGGCGAGGATGGTCTCGTTGTGCGGCGACCACTGCACCTGGAAGATCTCGTCCTTGTGCGACTCGAACGAGTGCAGCTTTAGCTTCAGGTTGCGGAGGTCCCATAGCGCCACCTAGAGTTTAGATGTGTGTTGTTATCTTAATATTGTAAGTTATTGTATACATATTGTATATAAAAGCCACAATCAATCATTGTTCTTAAACGCCAATCTCCTAAACCACCCAAGTTCACCCTAACAATTTCAATGAAGTGATTTGAATGTGTATGGTTCGTTCCAACTTGAAGGTTAGGACAGTTTTGGACCCGATAGGTGTGGCGCTCCGTGCAAAGCAGGAGTGGGTCGCTAGTACAGTAATCCTCAGTCTTTTTGGCCGGGCCGAAGTGAGCGCGACCGCCATAATGATTGATACCTTGATTTTGCATTCTGCGTATCGGCTCGCGCCTACGTTCAACCTGGCCAAAAAGATTGGGGACTAAAATCAAATCAAAAGTCAAGTCATTTATTCAAACTAGGTTGAGAATCAGCACTTTTCGAACGTCAAATTTACCAGCATTATAACCGGCGGACGATCAAGATGCTTCCAACGATACCTCCTTTGTCAAATTATGATAAGAAGTTTAGAAGTTATGAGGGAACAGATGAACATACATACATACATACCGGTCAAAATCATAACCCTCCTTTTTACTTCACCGTAGCCGGGTAAAAATTGACTTGTATTAGTTACTATATTGACCCTATGCAGCTTGTCAACTTCTTTTATATCCAATGTTTAATTTAAAAATCGTGGAGTGCTTTTTAGTTGTGTGTACTTTTAATTAATTTAAACAACTCGCTCCACGCTTTTTGAATTATTCATTGGATATATAAAAGTAACAAGCTGCATAATTATGTACCTTTACTAATACACCCTTGTTACCAAGCTCAATCTACAGGACTCGTCAAAACGAATCATATGAGCCCAAACGCGAGGGATTTACTAGTAGCCACACTAGCCACTGAAGAGTTCCACTATCCACCTCCAGGCTCCATCATTTGATAGGCCAGTTGGCGTGGTTGGTTAAGATACCACCTATCACGCCGCAGGTCGTGGGTTCGATTCCCATCCAGGACAAACATTTGTGTGCATGAACATGTCTGTTTGTTCTGAGTCTGGGTGTAATTATCTATATAAGTATGTATTTACAAAAAAAAAGTATATGTAGTATATCATTTAGCTGGTTTCCATAGTACAAACTCTGCTTAGTTTGGGATCAGATGACCGTGTGTGAATAATGTCCCAGGTTATTATATCATCAGATCGGCTCCAAGATAGCAAATTATAGTATTGCCATCCAAACTACATATGTATACAAAGTTTCATCAAAACAAATCGTATGACCCCAAACTCTAGAGAATTACTAGTAGCCACTGAAGAATTCCACAATACATCTCCTGGCTCCATCATCAGACCTTCGTTACCAAGCCCAATCTATTGGTCTTGTCAAACCGAATCATAAGAGCCCAAACTAAAAAGGTTTACTTCCACCTCCTAGCTCCATCATCAGATCAGCTCAAAGATACCAAATTATAGTATTGTCATCCAAACTACATATACATACAACGTTTTGATACGACAATAAATTGTAGGTTAAAATCTACTTCCAAGATTTTTTTACATTGTTAGTTATGACAAGTGAAGCTATTGGTGCCGATTCTGTTGTACACAAACTAAACTTAATGTAGGCTATTGCTAACAAAAATACATAAATTAGAGCTGTCAAATTTAGTTGGAACTAATATTGCCAAACAAATTTAGACTACAAGTAAAAACAAGTCTAATAAAACACGGTGAAGCGCAAGGCGTAAACTAGTTTGACATCTCTAACTTAGTTCATAGTTATAGCCGTCTTTCTTCTGCCTGTTAATAAAAGATAGCGATTCTCTAATTTTAGTTTAGTTATTGAACAAGAGAATCGGCACCATTATTAAAGCGAGATAAAAAAAACAAACATCATCATCTGCCTAGCCTCTTCCCACTGATGTTGGAGTCGACTTCCAGTCTATACCAGTATACAGCTGAATATCAGTACTTTTACATGGAGTGATTGCCTATTTGACCCGTTCAAGGGCAAAATGTTCAATTGTCAAAATGTCTAATTGTCAAAATGTCCACTTCCCAAAATGTCCAATCTTTGAGAATGTAGCAAATTTGTTCAAAAACTCATCAAAGCGCTTTTTCAATACTTATGAGAAACAATAAATACAAAAAAGAAATATTGAAAGAATCACAATATGCATTATTTATAAGTAACAAATTAAGACCAGAGAAGACTACCCGAATGAGTGCCATTATACCTTTAGTTCCGGAAAATGAAATACCAGCGCGAAATGGGATAAGTTTCGTAGGTACTTAGTCCACATGGTACCTAAAAAAGTCGCCAGCTTTATTGAGCTGTGCTGGACAGCGTCATAGAACTAGAAGCAAGCATAAAGCGTAAAGCATAAGAAAAATGGCACAGACGATTAAATAGTTTAGTACTTTTTATACTAAATTGAAAAATTAAAGTAAATATTGGGACAATCATTTAGAAGATTCGCTGTTAACAACATATTTAACAAAATTACGAAACACATTACAACAAATTTTGGAAAAAAAAAATATTTTTCAGACTTAGCTTGTTTAAAAAGTAAAACGTAAGGTGGTATATTATTATTACATAAATCATAAAAATAATTATGTTGATTATTAACATATTAATAACAAACACATTAAAACATTCTTGTTGATTATAAATAAAAATTATATTGATTATTAGTTGCTTGACTAAGCAAGGTAGGACATAAAGTATTTTTATGTCTTATCTTGGTTATATAAAACTATGTATATTTATAATTATAAAAATAATGATGTTGATTATTGTATTTTTTTATATTAATTACACTATGAGAAAAATAGTGATTTCGGGCATGTTGTAGTCTTCTCTGGTCTTAATTTGTTACTTATAAATAATACATATTTTGTTCTTTCAGTATTTTGTATTTATTGTTTGTCATAAGTATTAAAAAAGCGCTTTGATGAATTATTGAACAAATTTGCTACATTTTCAAAGATTGGACATTTAGGGAGTGGGGACATTTTGCCCCTGAATGTCATTTTTTCGTGTGGTTAGTGACTAACGTGGTGTGAGGTTTTATGCCGCCCATGGACCTCTGACTTGGCTTTTACAACCCAGTTAGTAGGTAATACGATACCCCTTGGTAAAACTGATTGTCACACTTTCAGACTTCTGACGACTCGTAACGACTGTCCACGAATTACAACAGGGACAAACAGCTTATTTTAATAACTCTTTGTTCTAGGACATGCCCATTTTCCTCACGTTCTCCTGACGCAAATAGATAATTACCGTTTTATCAGCACTGCCAGTGGCTAGTATGAACTCGGAGTAAGGGTTGAAGCTGAGGCAGTTGACTTCAGCGGTATGCGCGTCTACTGTATGCGACGGCTTTGAAGTGTTGTTACATCTGTGAATAATGAAACATGTATGATATTACATAGTTTGAAATTGTGTTACTGGAGCTGTCTGGCATTCAGTAAATTGATACTTCATGTCACTTGCGCCCCCAGTAGGTGGCCACAATACGTAAATGACCCCAAAAAAAAAATCGGCCAAGTGCGTGTCGGACTACGCATAGTGAAGGGTTCCGTAGTTGGTATGAATTTATCCCAAGAACAAACTTGAACAAAATACATTCCAACTGGAAATGTAAGTTTGTACGCACAATATTCAGAGATTTACCATGTTATTTTAAGACCTTCTTATAAGTTATCCTGTAATCTATAGGTATAGAATATTTTTTATATTTTTTTTCAAAATTTTTGGCTCCATAGTTTCGGAGATAGGGGAGGGGAATGGTCAATTTTGTCTATTTTCTTAAATAACTTAAAAATAATTTATTTTAAAATTATAAAAAATATTATATATTTGAGGCTCTCAGAGTAAGCCCTTTCATTTGATATGTAACACAGTACAGTTTGAAAAACTTTTTTTTTAAATTTTTCTAATTTGCCCCCTAAAAGTGACCCCCATATTCAAAATTCATTTATTTACGTCAAATGTTCGTGTACGGATCACAGAAATTCATGTGTACCAAATCTCAACTTAATCGGTCCATTAGATTCGGAGCAAATTGGGTGTGACCACAGATCTTACAAACACAGGAGATATGCCATTCATCCACAACCATCGACAAGTTGGTACAGATAGATACCATAACGCACAAAAATATTTCAACAGCGTTCTTACCTGGTATCCCATATCATAAGCTTCTGGTCATCAGCGACCGAGCCGAAGAGTGACTCGTGCAGCAGATGCCACGCGACGTCCTCTACGACGGCCGTATGTCCCGTGAACACCGACTTGGCTTCGATGACACGCCCCTCCTTGGGCGTCGCGTTTATGTCCCACAAGCAGATTGTGTGGTCATCACTGATATTAGGAAATATTGTTACTAAGATATTGAGTCTTTGTTAATTGTTAAATAAAAATAAATAAGAATGTGTTATGAATAAATGTCAATTTAGTTCATAACTTAGTTTTTTAACATTATAGCAATGCACTATGCTAGCTGAGTCTATGACCATTTATAGACTGCTAACATAGTGTGAAACAAGATAAAGCCTTAAATAATATCTACATGACTCAAAGCTTGAGATTGCACTCGCCATAGCGTAGTTAAAAAGAAGTTTACTAAGCTAAACCAGTTACTCAGTCAGCTATCAGATGATCCGTTTAGACAATCATGATGGTTGTGGGCTCAGAACAGAAGGCAGAAACACTGTAGCCTCAACATCTTTAATTGAAAACATAACATACAACACTAACCTTGCTGACAGAAGATAGCCATTTAGGTTGGGATTCCAGGATAAACCATAGCCTTCTTTTTGGTGACCACGTAACCTGTGGATAATAATGAATGTTATATATATAGTTTAATTTTGTTTAGTTCAACAACATAATTACTATTATATTTCACGTTGAATAAAATCTTAAGCAATGGATATTGAAACATAGAAATCCACAGTCAATTCGGCATCCCCGGAGAATAAAATGATAATTACAAAAACGCAAGGAAAAATATAAAACATGTTTTCGTTGTTTTCTCCTTAAATACTGGATATAGACAGATCAATTTCAGCTTTGAAAAAAAAGTGATTTTTTGTATGTCCGAAATGTTGTAGTGAAACACGACGAAGTATCAAAACAGATATATTATGATTTAAAAATAATAAGTTAGTCAAAATCAATCATCGTCGATTATCATTTTATTCTCTGGGGAGGGTAAATTAGTTAATTAAGTCAAACTAATCCAATATTTCAATGTGGTATACACGAGTGATCCTAATAAGGGTTCCGTTTTTTCTTTTTGAGGTATGGAACCCTAAAAAGCATGTGCTGCTATAATAGTCCTGTCTATGAGGAATCGTAAAAAAAAATCCTGAAGAAGTTGGTAAAAAGTGGCAAATGAAAAGAGAATTCTACACACACTTAAATTTACTGAATGAGATAAGAGAGACAGGAGAAGAAGATGGCTATGCCTATATTATCGAATGAAAAAGTCTGTTTTGTTCATTTGTTGCAAATGGTAAAACCATACCTAACTAAAAAGACATCTGCATGAGGAAGACAATCAGCCCAGAAAATAAAGAAGAAAATACTCGGCGTGCGACTCCATCGCTGTCTAAGCGATGACTGACAGCAGACTGATAGCAAGTAAACACACATTCAGTTTATCATCAATCTGAGCAGATTGACAAAATATTTAAATAACCATCAATCCGGATCGAAAATCAATTTACGTGTACACGATCAGTTTCCTGTCATTCTGATAACAATCACGGATTGAACTGATGCCAAACTGAATGTGTAACCTCTGTCTAAAACAGCTCTAGATTTTGTGATACAGCTATTGGTCATATTTTGTACTAGTAACACATCGCTGCTTTGCATGAATACCCGCACAAACCAAAATTTTGAAATTAGTGGTTTATAACACAGCCAAATGCAAAATAGTCCTTATTTCATGGTCAGTAAGACTCACATTCATAACGGCAAAACCGCCGATTATACCGTCATGAATGTGAGTCTTACTGACCATGAAATAAGGACTATTTTGCATTGAGCTGTGTTATAAACCACTAATTTCAAAATTTTGGGTAGTTCGGGTATTCATGCAAAGCAGCGACGTATCTTTCATAAAATTGGTCCTTTTTTTGCAATGTCCTACATTGAGAAATATCTGTAGAAACGTTGCCAACTATTTCTGTAACATCTGTGGTGTGGTGTAACATTCAAAAATTGTAGACTAAGTGTGTCGGAGTTTGTAAAACAGGTGTATTTTGTTTACTTTGGATTTCCTTTGGACACCCGAGAAAAGTACTGGGTGCCTTATAAGGTATGTAAGACAAGCAAGAAAATCTTATAAAAGAAAAATAATAATAATAATAATATCCTGGGACATTTTTAAACTAAGCAGAGCTTGTCCTATGGAAACCAGATAACTGATATACTACACATACACTACTTTTTTTTTTGTAAATACAAACTTATATAGATAGTTACACCTAGACTCAGAACAAACAGACATGTTCATGCACACAAATGTTTGTCCTGGATGGGAATCGAACCCACGACCTGCGACATGATAAGTGGTATCTTAACCAACCACGCCAACTGGCCCGTTGGCGTGACATCTTTGATAAGTGATGAGTGGTTGTTTTTCTAATTTTTTTTATTAAAATATTTTTTTCTTGAAAATAATGTTTTCATTATATCTCAAAAACTAAAGCTGATACATAAAATCTGACTTCAGATCTAAAATCAGCACCCTGAAAATGTATAATATTTCTTGCAACAAAAATGCTGTTCCCTTGTCTAATCTATAGTAACTTGGCATACCTGAGGTCTGGATGGCATTCACCAGAAGGTTCAGGCTTTGATGGATGCTTAGTGTAGTCGAAGACCAGCACATCGGAGGAAGGGGTCTTAGTGGCGATGACACAAGGGTTCTGCGGCATGTATCGTGCCCTGTTCACCTCACCTTCATGGTTGATCTTGATTTCAATGTCGATTTTACCTGACACTGAGCCAAAGCCACCAAATTCTGGAATGTTAACAAAGTTGTTTCACATGATGCTTTGTATTTGTTGAAATAGTTTAAAATCATATTTTCTTTTAAGTAATTTCCATTGATGAGAAGTTAAGACTTTAGTTTTTGTATTTAGTCTTTCCTGTTGGAGAATATCCACGTTATGCTTGCAAAAATGCTAAACATACAGGAAGCTCAGACTAAATAAAAAACCCATACAGTGAAGCATGCAAAACTACACCTCATGCTACATGCTCACATGCACACAATTACATGAACTACAGCTCATTACGTGCACATGTTTATGAAACCCAAAATGTGGGGTGTCACTTCACTGTTGACAGTGCTATATCTTGGTTTTTTTTATTTAGTCTGAGACAGGAAGAGCATAATATGAAAAAAAAACACTTTATTTCCTAACTTGTTGCCTTTACTAGTTTTGCAGAACACAATGCTTACCAAGTCTGGTGGATTGTGTTTTGTTTTAGAAGGATCTAAAATCACATAAACAACCAAAATGAGAACTTTCCTTTGAAATGCTTACAATGCCTCTACATAGAAAACTATGTAAATGGATCTGGAAGTTATATTATTGTCAAGAGATAACATTAATGTTGCTACAACTGCATTTCTATGCATTTGTTTTACACAAGACATATCTTATTGGAACATTATTACAAACAATTAATAGTGCTTATGATGGTTTTATTATTGGCTCTTGTGATACAGCAACTCCTAGAAGAGCCAGGGCTACACAGATAATTGTAATTATATTCATTATAGGCAGGTCCTATCCTAGACTGTGTTGAAGTTATTTAGGCTGAAGTTTTCTGAGTAACAAAATGTGTGGAGTATTACTATACTTTATCTTCTGAGTAACAAATTGTGGGATAGAGACTACTGTCTCTATCCCACAATTTGTTACTTAGAAAATAAGGAAGGTCTGGTGGCCCTGGGATCTTGGACTATTAACTTAACAGATTCGACAAAGTATAACAGATATTTTAAAAATGTATTGTAGTAATTATACAAATTATAAGCTCTCAGTACATACCTCCCTTATCATTGTCATAATGACTCGCATCAAATTGTGCATCTTCATTGGGCAGCTGGACACTGGCGATCAGCAGGTGATTCTGCTCATCTGACGTGTGTGTGCCCAAGATCAACCTACATAAATAAATAAAAAAAAAATTAAAAAACTATTGACTATTGGAGTATCTCACAGTATTATAGGGTCAACTACCCACGTCCAAACTAACAACAAGAAGAGAGAACAAAAGAAGTTGTAAGTAAGACCTTTGTTCTAAATATTTTTAGGACAAGCAAATGCAACCGGAAATTATTGTTAAATGTAAGCAATGAAGATAACAAGTGTATTATTGACATGACTTTCCTCAAAATGATGTGCCAAGGAGTATCATCAAGAATCAAGCATAAACAGAGTATTCGAAATATGAAGAAGGTTACCGCACCTATGAACCGAGTAGTCCTTTCCTTCAGGCCGGGTCACGTCTGGAAGCCACTGGGCAGTTAGCGACGGCCACTCCAGAGCGTGTGTCATCACCAAATCATACAAAAACGGAGTGTTTTTCTTCCATATTTTGTATTCCTCATTGATCACTCTCTCTTCAACCGCATCATCAAAGGTTTCTACAAACGGCAGAAATTACAGATTTTAGAAGTCTTTTTTGATAACCAAAAAATCACTGGCTGTCAAGCTCAAGCGTCAGCAAAGAACAGCAATACCACTAGGTGGAACATTGATTTTGAGTACAATTACCTCCGTCACCTTTGTCAGCCATTATATTAAACAGAAACTTGTATTTGTTTGATGTAAATGATGAATTTAACAGTAAAACCGACCGGCCCGTAAAGGCGCCAAACAAAAGTCCTTGGCGTTACTGGTAACAGACAACACGCTAACTTCCGGTTGCCAAATAATAGTGTTTATAATACAGGAACCAGTAGAAATAGTATTCTACGGTCCATTTGTATTATGTATATGTAGGATTTTAATTAAGTCTGTAACTTAATTGGAAATATTTTTAATCTTTTGAAGACTTCTTTTGTTTTTACAATCCAGTGTACCGGTTTTTCAGTGCAGCGATTTTAGGCGATTTTAGTCACCAGCGACCACAGACTAATAGGTTCCAGCGACCTTAGAGTATAATCACTAAGCCAGCGACTCGCTCGCTACACAGATAACTGAATAGTGGAAACGAGGAAAGTGACAAAAAAGTAATAAAACGGGTATAACGGGTATATCAGCTTACTGGCTACAGTCATACCAACTTATCTGTGAACTGAAAGAGGACGGCACCGTCGATTCAGTGTTGCTAATTAATATAAGGTGCCCAAAATTGAGTAAGTTTTCAAGAAGGAAATTTCACATTAGACATAATTGTTTAATAAGAATTACAGTTTTTACAAATAAAAAAACAGCGATACCTATATAAAAATAATAAAATAAATAAAAAGAATTTGATAATTTATTTGAAACGCTAACAGTTTAGTCTCTCAGCAATAAACAATGGCTTTATCGAAAAAGTAATCCAATGAAGTGGAAATTCAGCACATAAAATGTTCTACGGGTGAGATACAACTTTCATTTAATGCGAAGTTAAGTAGGTACCTACCCTGCAAGAGGTACCTGGATGTCTAGCATTTAGTTATGACCGTACCTAACTCCTAACACTAGATTAGACTAATTATAATTAGCAGTGAGTGGTACGTAGTGGTAGTGTAGTGTAATAAAAAAAAAACAAATTGCTTTACAATGATTTATTGAAAACCAGGTGTACAGTAATTGTGATCTCTAGATGAACCTGCATACACAACTTCATCCTAGTTGTGAGGCCATACTCCGCTTATTTCCGTATCACTATCGCTTTCGGTTTCAGTGTCGGTTACCACTTCTATAATAAAAGGTTTATCTAAATACAAATCATGTTTTAAGTATTCTCCTTCTAACCTGCGAACGTGTTTACAATGCTGTGCCCACTCATGAACTGTAATAGCGTCAAAAGCTTCTCTAACTAGGCGGGAATTTCAGCATTTTTGTGCTCAATATTTACATCAGCAACTTTTGTTTTCATTGTGCTCCATATGAGTTCAATGGGATTGAGATCACAGTGACAAGGTGGTAAATATAAGCATTTGTGTCTTCTAATTTTTTTTTCAATCTCATATACAGGTTCAGGCTTGTTTCTCTTAATTAATTCTAAAAGCTGAGGTTTAGTCAAATTCTCTCCATAGTCAATTTTATTTTGGGTCAACCATAATTGCATATCTTTTTTAAGGAATTCGTATTTGGGACTTTATTCACACAAATACGGTGATAAGGAGCATTATCCATCACTATTATGGATGGCTCTCGTAAATTAGGCACAAGTTTTTCAATAACCCACTTTTTAAAGTTGGTACTATTCATCTCGTCATGATGATCACCACTTTTTTTGTTTGATTTAAACACAAGTAGTGCATTTGTAACAAATCCAGTATCTCCTCCCGCATGAACAATAATATATCTTTGCCCTTTCGATACAGGCTCCAATACTCCGTCTTCACCCTCTCCTTGCCAACATTTACCCAATGTATGCGAAGAGTGAATATAGGTCTCATCTAAATAAATTATGGGCCGGGGCTGGGGAGATTTATTATTTTTATCCACTGCATGCAAGTACTTAGCTCTCCAAGCTGATATTTCATTACGCTCCATAAGAACCTTCCGATTGGATTGAGATTTTTTAAAAACGAAATCCCACCTTGTAAATCAGCTTTCGCAGACTCTCTCGCTGTCCTATGTAATTTATTTCTGTCTTTAAGACGTCTAGAAGCTTTTTAACAGTAAGGACCTCTTTTTTAGCAGAATAAAATTCATGTACTTTCCTCCGTATAACTCCCATGTCAAAATCATCAACATGCACAAATCCACTTTTACGTTTTCTCTCCTTGCCTGGTGTCCGAATTTTTGTACCAGTTTCTTCTGCTGCGTGCCCTTCCTTAACTATTTTTGAAATTAGTCCTTGACTCACACCTGAAATATAAGATAATAAAATCAATGTTAGTAGAAATTTGAAATCTAGCAGGTTAGTTTGCTCACTCACTTAGCAGGTTACCTATTAGATGTACGTTAACGTTACGCTAACCTGCAGCAAGAATAGTATCGAATATTTCGTGGACTTAAATAATTAGTTAAGTATCGGGTAATTTATAACAAGAAAGTTGACAACACTAACCTGTCGCTGCCGAAATTCGTTTTTATATTTGATTAAATGGAATAATCGGAGACACCGCCCGGGATTCTTCTTCAAAAAAGGTTTTAACCTTTAGAATAAAGTTCCGAGCATCACTTTTAATAGCTTTTGGCATATTTAACTTTATAAATTCAGCAATTTCACGACAAAGCAACCAGGGAACCCGAATGTGGTAGACACTGACAATCGAATGACATTTCAACATGACGGCCGTAGTTCCAATTTTCGCCATTTCACAGATAAGTTGGTACGAGTTTATTTCAAAATCTGACGTCCACACAGACACAGATTTATCGCTAGCGGTAGCGTAGTAGCGATTTCTGAAATCGCCAGCTTCGCTGCGTGTGTACTTTGCATTACTTAGGATAATGACAAAAATCACGGTTTATTCATATTTATTCCTAAAAATTCGAAAGAAATTGAAAGAAAGTAGATAATTTTGCTACTAAGAATAATTAGTTTACATTTTTTTTCGGCTTTCGATTTCCTAGCTGGCATTGCTGGCAATAATAAATGAAATGTCATTTGATTAATGTCAACATGGCTGATGCTGCAGCAGCTCGTCGCGAAGCTCGTAGAAAGAGAATATTAGAAAATTCTCACAATAGACTTCAACTTATATCCGGGAAATGTGGGGACGAGAGTCCCAGAGGTATTACAAATACTTTATTTTATACTAGTGCCACATCGTAGCATACGTGAACTAGGCTTTGCTTATCACATTGTTTCCTTTTCAGAATCTCCGGTCATAAAGATTATTCCTGATCCGATTCCGGAGATTTCGCTTCTTTCGGACAATAGCAGTAGCAAGACTTCGCTCAACAATGGTATGATCATCGCTGAACCAGATTCTTTTGAGTTGTTATCATCACTCAATCATGACATCGCGGCGGGCGATGGAGAGGTACTCGGTGATTTGGCACCTTTTGTAACACCGGCACCAGAACTTGTGCCTACGCCATCCCCCTGGGAGAAACTCACTAATAACAAATACGACGTAGTTTTGTTATCACTTCTAATTCAATTACTGTACAGTTTGTCATTGATCACATTTGAAGGTACTTACTTTTTCTTACCAGTACTCATCTATGCTATAACAAAATTGATATGGTTTCCGTCACAAAGAAGTAATTCTAAATTTGCCAATGCATTGCAACTCTTGCATATTGTGTCTTCTCATAGAGTGCAGAAACTTATTTACTTGACACAATGTATGGGTGTAATATCATGTGACATTTGTGTATTTTTATTTACCACAATTTGCATACAATCACTACTGATCACCTTGAAGGATGGTTTAATTACATAGTAATTAGTTCATTTGCACCCAAGCTGAGGGCATTAAATTGACTGAGCAGTTTTAACAATAGCTGGCTAGAATAAATTGGGGTAGTATTCAAAATTCAACTCAAGTTTGGTAAAAATCTCAATGTGTTGTGTATGTTAACTATAATGTTGAATTTTGAAGGTGCTCCACAATGTTCCATACATAATATTTTGATTGCTTGTGCCTTTATTCATAAGTGAGAAGATGTGACATGTGTGCGTTTTAGTCACATATTGCCATTTTTAGTTTTAAATTAGAATCAATTTTGTATATAGCAACAGAAACAAGTTTTAGTTATGTTCATATTTTATTTTTGCTCAATGCATTCATTTTGTATATAATATTTGTGTAATTAGATTATTTTATTACACTCTTTCAATTAAATTATATTTATTACAGTAAATCATGCAAAGGCAACAAATATTGTATCTATTATACTTGAGAATGTCAAACAATGAGAAGAATGTTCAATAGTATGCCAAATTAAAACTATTTTCATGCTTTTTACTTGTAAAATATAATATTTTGATAAAGGAATATAATCCTTTGAATTATAATGGCCTGTATAACCAATTTCAATGGCCTGAACTTGTGAGTATATTTTATAATCTTGAAATTTAATACTATGTCTACGAGTATCTAGTTGTTAAATCAAATATACTAACCACTTTCATGTATGGCAGTCTGTGACTTGTAGACCCTTTTGTAGATATTTTGGTTTTTATTTAATTGGTTTTGTTAAACCTTTTTAATTCTAAGGGCGTTCGCTACGATAGTGTACGACCCAAGTGAAAAAGCGTCCAGCGGGGCGTTCAGTGTTGCGTGCAAGCGACGAATAGCGTTCACCGGGCGCCGCGCCGTTCGGCGGTCACTCGCGAGTGTTTGCATGTGTTTAACACGAACGTCACACGCCCTGCTCAGCCGGACGCTCGAGTCGAGCGTGCACTCAGGTGCACTTAAGCGTGCGCATGCGGCGGGTGCACACACCGGGCGCCCGCTCCGCACCATGTGTGTGTCAAACCCATTGCACGCGTCCGCGCCGGAGTGCTGTTCATATTATCTTTCAATACGAGGTCGGTACCCGCCGCGTGCGCACCCTTAACGTAGCGAGCGCCCTAATCTTTTTATATCAATTTATTAAAAAAATATAAATGTTAGGTAAGTAGGTATATTACTATTTACCCAATAAAACTGACCCCAATATAATATCAAATTAATTGCTTAATTGTTATATCCTAATGTCCCAAAAATGTATCATCCTCTACCTAATACTTGTGAATTGGTTTCTTTGGTAATGGAATAGTTATTTTTTAACTACAATTCGATATTAAGCTGGTATGGTAATACCAAAGATATTAATATAATTTAATCTTCGCTCTGCCAAACTTCTGTCTTCAAAATCTAATTAAAGATTTTATTGTTAGCTTAATTAAAGCAGGCTGTAAATATACATTGTTGAACATAGACCTTCGACTTGCATGATGTCTTTGAACATTGCCACTTGTCAGTCACCACTACCCACTAAAATAGGTAAATTGTTACAAAATGTCTTCCCTCTATTTGTACTTCTGTTAAAATAACATTACATCGTTCTCTTCGTTTCACTTATTTTTTCGTAAATAAAATATGGCACTTGCATGCGAATGAAATATTATACGTGCATACAATTTTATAAAATAGTTATTTCTTGTTGTATCTCAATCTGTACCTCGGAACTAGATAATATTCTGCTTAAAATACATGTGAATAATTTAGTGTATCAGCTTAATTCATATTGTAAATAAAGGTCAAACAACTATAAATAAATAAAAGTTTAATTATATTTTGTAACATCTTTGAATTAAAAAATGGTTATGAATTATATTTTGTTTTTCTTTCAGTGATCGCCCCAAAGGCGTCGAAAATAGGCTGAAATAAAGTTCATTTGATTATTTACTAGTACCTATATATATCATAATTATTGTGAGGTAGTAAGGTAGTACACATTGCATCAATAAAAAAAAAACGTTTATACATAATGTATTATTATATTATATAGACAGGCCAGTTGGCGTGGTTGGTTAAGATACCACCTATCATGCCGCAGGTCGTGGGTTCGATTCCCATCCAGGACAAACATTTTTGTGCATGAACATGTCTGTTTGTCCTGAGTCTGGGTGTAATTATCTATATAAGTATGTATTTACAATAAAAAAAGTAGTGTATGTAGTATATCAG
Organism: Dicycla oo; assembly: GCA_948252095.1. NCBI lineage: Eukaryota > Metazoa > Arthropoda > Insecta > Lepidoptera > Noctuidae > Dicycla > Dicycla oo. Next base: position 20,660,079 of record OX411728.1, read on the forward strand.
TTATCTGGTTTCCATAGTACAAGCTCTGCTTATTTGGGATCAGATGACCGTGTGTGAAATGTCCCGAGATATTATTATTATATTTTCGTTTTTTTTCCTAAACCACTTTTTAGATATTATCTAAAAAGTGGTTTAGGAGTAAATAATGTGAATGTGAGATGAGTAAAGTAAGCATCCATTAATGTGGTTTACAAAATATACCATAAAGCTCAGTTGAGACAGAGCAGTAAAATGCTGGAGCATGTTATTTGCAGCATTTTGCTGGTCTGTCTGTGCCAACCCTAACATTATGAACTTACTGTCACTGTGGGATGTCAACTAATGAAAATAAAAAACGTAATTAAGTATCAAGTCATAAACTATATTCTATTATGAAACTAATAAAACTGAAAAAAAAAACATTACAACAAATGCATGATGTGAAGTCAAGGTCTACAAAACTAAACTTAACTTATAAAAAAGTTTTTAATACTACTGAAGATATTCTTATTCTTACTTTCATTTGGTTGGCCACTTTGTACAGACGCTTTATCTGGAGTGGCTACATCACCCGTGCTCTGATGATCTGACTCTGTAGAAGAAACAACTTGAGGAACTATGTTTTCTTTAATCAACATATCTGGACTAGTGGAAGTATGTTTATCAAAACTTTGTACAATTATATCCTTATCGCTACTTTTAGGGTAAGAGTCAGCTGGTTCATCAGAGCACCCGATTTCCTATTGTTTTGTTGCAACTGTCTTTGTCTTCTTCTCTCGTAAAGGTTTGCTGCGCACAAGATCGGCGCGTCCCATTGAAATCATTTTAAGTTCCCATGTATCTAATTCTTTCCTGAAAGCAAAAGAAAATACACTTTAAACTTTTCGTATTTTAACGATGATGATCAGAGATCGGAATAGGTAGAGCATTACTCCATAAACTGCGAATTATTTATTATTTACTATAAATATTTAATTTGTCATTCGTAACAAATATTCAAAGTGAAATAAATAATTCGCAATTTCTTATTTCCCGGGAAATTCCCGGGATTTAGAAATTGCGAATTATTTATTATTTTATTATGAATATTTACCTTGTTACAAATGTATTCAAAGTACAATAAATAATTCACAATTTCATAAATCCCGACATATAGTTGTCATGTTTTCCACTCTTGTTACTTCTTTCCTCCAAGCTTAGGTACATATTTAGGATCTACCTATTCCAATCTCTGATGATGATGGACTGACGGATGTGGCTTTTCATAGCACTAAAGACCCAAAGCTCTCCTCGACTAGTAGCAAAGTTGATTAAACAATGGATTACCAATAGTAAATGGGGCTTAGAATAATATTTATGTATAACTGGGGAAATGTAGTATTTTCAACTTTTCCTAGAGTTTTCAAAAACGTACCTGTATTTAGCCATTAGGTCCGCGGCCTCTTTATCCAACTTAGCTTTTTCAGTAACACTTAGAGCTAGCCATTCTTTCTTAACTTGTTCTTGAAATTGTTTCAAGTCTTTGCCTTTGAATCCTTCCTTTCTAGATTGCATGAAGAGGAAATATGAAGACATTGGCTTTTTTGGACGTCCAAGCTCTTTGTATTCCTGTAAAATAAAATTTACTTTTTTTAAAGTAGTATTTTTAAGGAAAATTTAGCGGTTGATATCATATGCTGCTTATGACTAGCCATTTTCCTATGACAGGGTTGGCTTCCAGTTTACCCCTTGGTAAGACTGGCTGTAAAACATATGGGCTTTAGAAACATAGTGGAAATAAACTTAAAAAAAAATAAACTGAGTTTGCATGAAAGCCTAAAAAACAAGACACATTTGTTTCAGGATTTCTACAAGTATCATTATTATTACAGGTACCTACAAGGCAAGTACCAATGTGACTTTTTAATCCATATGTACAGACGCCAGCACATCAAGCTACTACAATCTGTCAGATTTCTTTAATAGATTTTCGACTCTATTGCTAAAGCATTAGGTTCAAGGTTGATTGGGAAAATCTGACAGTTTCGGGTAGGTTGACCTGCTGGCGTCTGTACATTGTGAGTTTATCTTGGATAAAAAGGTTAATAATTTTATATTGGTGAAGCAAAAACATCATGGGAAATCTAGACTTATCTATCTCTGGAACTACCAGTCGGATTTAAAAAAATATTTTTGCAGTTGATAGCCCAATTCTTGAGGAAGGCTATATAGGCTATTTAATATCACGCTGACGAAGTTGCAGGCAGAAGTTAGTATAATATAAAAATGAATCCCTGTTTCCCTTGGTCACGCCATAACTTGAGACCGGCTAGAACGATTTGGCTAATTTTGGTTTTAAAATATTTGTAATAATTGGAATTAGGTTCTTTCGGAAAAAAAAAATCGGAAAAAATTGAACAATTTTTTGTATGAATTATTGAAATTTGGACAGGACAACGTCTTCTGTGAGGTCATCTAGTACTTAATATAAGTGAAATCGCCCACCTGTCTTGAGCAAGTGTCGTGTCTTCTCCGAAAGAGAAGAGGCCTTTGCCCTGCAGTTGGACAATTATTAACAAGCTGGTATTATTTGTTATTTTATCATTATTACTTACAGCTTTTAGTTTTCTTTTTTCCTTAGCCTCAGCCAACTCAAGTTTCACCCTTTTAATGTCTTCTTTTTGTTGATCTGTGAGTGAAGACTCATACATTGCCTTTATTTTCTTGTAGTCTTCCAAATCCTTTTCATATTCCTTTCCCATCTGAGTTTTGGTCTAAAAAATTGATCAGATAATTTTAAAGTTTAAGTTGGTCTAGTTGTTGCAAGTAGTGTTGTCAGGTCGGGGCAGAAGAATTAGGGTTGTAGATCGGGACAATAAAAAAATAAAACCGACTTCCAAAACAGAACACTACAAAGTGAAAAATAACTTTAATTTCGGTAGTCGGTGTCTTGGGTTTTGTATTTTCGTTTTTTGCCACCGACTTCCGAAATTAAAGTTATTTTTCACTTTGTAGTGTTTTGTTTTGGAAGTCGGTTTTATTTTTTGCTAAAAAGTTTTTATTTTTCACTTTTTAGTTGCGGAACCTACCCCACACTAATTCGAATACATAGTTGTAGATATAGCCATGTAAATAACAGTGATAGGAAGTTATTAAAACACCATCACATCATCCACATAAAATAAGTGGGAAATATACGCACTATTGAAGCTAACTCAAAACCTCCCCAAGCAAAGTTAACCCATTCATTGTCACTTATATTTTAAAAACATCACCTGGGTGCCACTTAATATTTTTAATGATTACAATAGAGAATACGAAATTTAATGTGTTTATAAATTAAAAAAAAACCCTAAATAAAAAAAACCCACCCAAAAATGGTAACTTCTTAGAGTACACTCAACGCATATGGTACGTTGGTGGCATGACGTAGAAATCTCGATCAACGCAAATGGTGCGTTGGTAGCAACGAATGGGTTAATAAAATTTATATGGGACCACCTCAGAAGTATACCCTATCAAACAAAAAAAGAATTTTCTAAATCGGTCCATCCGTCTTTGAGTAGGTAATCGCGTAACAAACATACAAAAAAAGAAAAACAGACGAATTGCGAACCTCCTCCTTTTGGAACTCGGTTACAAAAACAGTTTTTTTTAAATAAGGTTTAATTCATTGAGTTTCACAACTAATATTACTAGTAAATCTGAATTAGTAGTGAAACTTACAATAATAGCCAGACTTGCTGGTCTAGTAGAAATTGTTTATGAGTATGTAAGGCTTATCAAGTACTTCAACATACAGGGTTATTGGTAAAACACCAACAACCTCTTAAGGGGTCATTGTACTCTTCATTATGAACAACTTACTATGGGACCAAACCTGAAATCACGAAAAAAAATCAGCTGTTCAGTACATTTATGTTCGCATAATTTGTCAAAATGTACTGAACAGTTGATTTTTTTTCACGATTTCAGGTGTGGTCCCAGAGTACAATGACCCCTTAAGAGGTTGTTGGTGTTTTACCAATAACCCTGTATATTTATTTGGTGATTGTAAGTCACTGAGAACACTTAAAATGAAAGATAAAATATTTATTTATTATTTATTGATACATGCAATTATTTAAATAATCTAAAAAAAAATAAAGAATAGTCTCTTTAACGGTACCTACAACCTCTTTTTGAATTTATCTCTCTAGCTTAATTTGTTTTTGAGATATGGCTCTTTTAATGATAATTATACATACACCCATATCTCCATATTAAAGCAGAATACAGCAGAAAAATACATATAAATTGCATTTGTACAATGAGTCGATACTATAACATGGATTTAGATAGCAGTTGTCATTGGGGATCAAATCATAATACTTATCCTGCTATACCCTTTGTCGTAAGTCATCTCTCTCTCTTAGGGGCACCTAAGAATATGCAAGCTGAAGATCGACAGACAGAAATATTTTTTATTTTTTTAAATATATTTCGTGGATTCTTTTTACATCAACTCATGGTTTTCGACTAGAGCAGCAATTTCTTTCCAGAAAAGATTTTCATCTGAGCTACCAATTTGGAAATATAACAGCGTTTATAGTAAAATAAAATTCTGAAGCCCATAATTCGGAAACAGTGCGTCGTGGGACCATGCTTCTCAGAACCTAAATGGGTTCTAAGGTCAAGGTCAACCCGATTCTGCAAAAAAATTGGTACATTTCCGAAAAAAAAATTAAGAAAATTTCATCCCAAAAATTTTTTTAACCAAAAAAAAATTTTTTGGTTTTCTTTGCTGCTCATAGTGCCCCTAAGCGTATACTCCAAATCCTAAAACTCCGCCCCTAAGACGAGCCACTGACCGGCAGTAGTTTTTCAATCAGGAATTTCTGTGTAGAAGTCCTCGAGTCTGGATTCGTGGCCAGTTAAGGACAATAGGCTTGCCCCTACTATATGGGGCTTAAACATTACAAGGTGTAGGTACTAATATAACAGACATCTCTGTCTAGCTCTTCAGAGAATACAAGCAAGCAATGTTGTTGTTTTGACAAAGATTCTTTAAAGCTCGTTAGCTAGAATCTAGCCTACCTCTAAATCCAACTGCTGCCAGTGTTTAGATGTCCAAGAAATGGCCTCTTTGGAAGAAATGCCGGGGTTTTTAGCCAGGAGTGCTGGCCTCATCTGTGTCATAAACTTGAAGAATGGAGTCAGAGGTCGCTTTGGCTTCTCTAAGCCCAGCCTTTCTTCTGCAGATTTCTTCGTGTAGTTGCATGCTTGAACAAGGGCCGGCCAGTTAGTTCTGCAACAGTAAAGTGAAAGGTTTATCTCAGGTTCAGAAACAATTTGTTTACCAATCAATTGTATATTTGAAATATAAACATTAACTCAAACTTTAATAGGTAAAGTGGATACTCTCACATAGAAATTTCGATAAAAAAGAGAAAAAGATAAATAGCTACAGACTTCTAAAATAAACAATAACCCAAGCGTCATAACCTCAATCTTACCTCCCATGTAGAACGTTTTTATAACTTCCCAAAAAGTAATTACTCAATCGACAAATCTGGGTAAAAGAGGACATTATCAAATATACTCGTTTGGTCGATATATCATAGAAATATGAAGGAATAACGCCAGTTTTTCAAAAATAAAGCCAGAGATTTCAGCTTGGTTACATCCATCTGTCAACTGTCAAAGTCAGTCAAAGTCAACAACAGTCAGTGCCCGTTATATAAAAATACGCTGTGGTCAGTTGACAGTACCTAAAATAAATGTACTCTGTAAGACGTCACTCAACTCATCAACACAGAACATAATGTACCCTGACCAATATGTCATCAACCGTAGATACACTCCTACCAACTTATCTGTGAAATGGCGAAAATTGGAACTACGGCTGTCACTCCAATCGAAACTAATGTAAACGAGTTGGTACAGAAATAAACATTTTTATTATTATTTTATTATTATTATTATTATTATCATGTTGAAATGTCATTCGATTGTCAGTGTCTACCACATCGGGTTCTCTGGTTGTTTTGTCGTGATATTGCTGAATTTATAAAGTTAAATATGCCGAAAGCTATTAAAAGTGATGCTCGAAACATTATTCTAAAGATTAAAACCTTTTTTGAAGAAGAAGCTCGGGCGGGGTCTTCGATTATTCCATGCAATCAAATATACAAACGAATTTCGGCAGCGACAGGTTAGTGTTGTCAACTTTCTTGTTATAAATTACCCGATACTTAACTAATTATTTAAGTCCACGAAATATTCGTTTCTATTCTTGCTGCAGGTTAGCGTAACGTTAACGTACATCTAATAGGTAACCTGCTAAGTGAGTGAGCAAACTAACCTGCCAGATTTCAAATTTCTACTAACATTTATTTTATTATCTTATATTTCAGGTGTGAGTCAAGGACTAATTTCAAAAATAGTTAAGGAAGGGCACGCATCAGAAGAAACTGGTACAAAATTCGGACACCAGGCAAGGAGAGAAAACGTATAAGTGGATTTGTGCATGTTGATGATTTTGACATGGGAGTTATACGGAGGAAAGTACATGAATTTTATTGTGCTAAAAAAGAGGTCTTAAAGACAGAAAAAAAACTACACATGACAGCGAGAGAGTCTGCGAAAGCTGCTTCACAAGGTGGGATTTCGTTTTAAAAATCTCAATCCAATCGGAAGGTTATTATGGAGCGTAATGAAATATCAACTTGCATCCAATGGATAAAAATAATAAATCTCCCCAGCCCCGGCCCATAATTTATTTAGATGAGACCTGTATTCACTCTTCGCATACATCAGGTAAATGTTGGCAAGAAGAGGGTGAAGACGGAGTATTGGAGCCTGTATCGAAAAGGCAAAGATATATTATTGTTCATGTGGGAGGAGATACTGGATTTGTTACAAATACACGACTTGTGTTTAAATCAAACACAAAAAGTGGTGATTATCATGACGAGATGAATAGTACCAACTTTAAAAAGTGGGTTATTGAAAAACTTGTGTCTAATTTACGAGAGCCATCCATAATAGTGATGGATAATGCTCCTTATCACCGTATTTGTGTGAATAAAGTCCCAAATACGAATTCCTTAAAAAAAGATATGCAATTATAGTTGACCGAAAATAAAATTGACTACGGAGAGAATTTGACTAAACTTTAGCTTTTAGAAATAATTAAGAGAAACAAGCCTGAACCTGAACCACTAATGCTTATATTTACCACCTTATCACTGTGATCTCAATCCCATTGAACTCATATGGAGCACAATGAAAAGAAAAGATGCTGATGTAAATATTGAGCACAAAAATGCTGAAATTCCCCGCCTAGTTAGAGATGCTTTTGACGCTTATACAGTTCATGAGTGGGCACAGCATTGTAAACACTTTCGCAGGTTAGAAGGAGAATACTTAAAACATGATTTGTATTTAGATAAACCTTTTATTATAGAAGTGGTAAGTGACACTGAAACTGAAAGCGATAGTGATAATGATGATAGTGGTACGGAAATAAGCGGAGTATGGCCTCATAACCAGGATGAAGTTGTGTATGCAGGTTCATCTAGAGATCACAATTGAGGAGGTTAGGAACAAAAGGTGTCATTTACGTATTTGGCTATTCTTGTTTTTTTTTTTAATCCGGCTCAAAAGGTTGATTTTTATCCAAATCTGCAATGATAAAGATCAAAAAGAGCACGTTTTTCATAGAAAAATCAACCCGAAAAGCTTCTTCCGGAACAAAATGTAACATTTTTATTCAACCACGAATCAACCCGAAAAGCTTCTTCCAGAACAAAATGTAACATTTTTATTCAACCACGAGTTCAATATCAAAAAGTGTTATTTTTCTTATTAAATACGTCCGATGGCATTAGGTCGGATCTAAACGTATACATTTTACTAAAAAAATCTAATTTCAATTGTTTTGTGACGATTACATCGATATTAGTAGCATAAACATACAAAAAAAATTGTGAAAAATAGGGCTGAAATAGTAATCAAAACTTTTTCAAACTTTAGATTTGAAAGTGTCGAAGAACTAAAGGGGTAAAATCAATTAAAGCAAAAAACCAATTTGACCAATGTCAAATTAGTTGAGAAAGAATTGGGGCATTTTATCAAATGTACAATGAAAAAGTTTGTGGAGAATCTGCTCATCAAACAGTTTGGAGAAGAGTGGAAAAATGAACCTGCCTTAAAATGGTACTGTGACATTTTATATGAAAGCAATATCAGTGAAAACAATGTTGCTGAGTGTGACTGTTTGGAGCCTGACTGTGGAGAGTTACATTACATTAAAAAAAATTGTTTGAATATCTAAATTTTTAATTTTAAACTTGCCAAATTTGTTTCATAAGGTAACATTTTTTTGAAACTCAAAAGGTGACATATTACATTGCTATTACGCTTATTTATAGTAGTTTATTTCCACAAAACGGCACGGGAGTGCATACTTCGAAGACGAACATCGGAGGCGTCGGCGTCGGTGCGCTATCTTCGACGGAGACACCATGGCTTGTCTACGTGAAGTGGCGAACACGGGAGCTACTAGCAAATCTTCGTACAGCAAGTGTAGATCGTGATGCAAGGGCAGCAGCACCCACCGCAGCAGCCACCACCACCACCACCCACCACAGCAGCCACAGCCTCCGCACATTTTTCCTATGAAAGGTAAAGAGTACTTGACGAGCCTAAAATGGGTCGAAATTAGACCAAAGTTGTGGAAAGTCACTATTTTAATCATTTTTAGAATGATTTTGAAGGTTCTTTTTTTGGGACTTTCTATTATATATATGTATTACGCAAAGGATTTGATTGTACTAAAAAAATAACTATACTACTACTTTTATTGTATCAAATGGTGACATTTACATGGTATTGGATCAAAAGGCGTCATTTTATAAATACTTTGTAGCATATTGGCATAATTTTAAAACTTACACAAATACTTAAAGTAGATTATAATCTACAATATAATTGACACCATTATGGCAAATAAAAATTAAATAATAATATTACAGACCAACTAAAAATTGTATTTTCCCAATTTATTCAAAAAACTAAATTGTGTAAATGTTACTTGTTGTTCCTAACCTCCTCAATTACTGTAAACCTGGTTTTAAATAAATCATTGTAAAGCAATTTGATTTTTTTTATTACACTATAAGTACTACCATTAGGTACCACTGCTAATTATAATTAGTCAAATCTGGTGTTAGGGAGTTAGGTACGGTCATAACTAAATGCTAGACATCCAAGTACCTTTTTCAGGGTAGGTACCTACTTAACTTCGCATTAAATGAAAGTTGTTCCCCCCTGTGGAACATTTTATCTGTTGAATTTCCACTTCATTGGATTACTTTTTAGATAAAGCCATTGTTTATTGCTGAGAGACTAAACTGTAAAAATAATTTGATAATTTACAGTTACGTAGGTACGTAACTGTAAATTATCAAATTATTTTTATTTATTTTATATAAATATCATTGTTTTTAATTTGTAAAAACTGTAATTCTTATTAAACGATTATGTCTAATGTGAAATTTCCTTCTTATAAACATACCTACTCAATTTTGGGCACCTTATATTAATTAGCAACACTGAATCGGTGCCGTCCTCTTTCAGTTCACAGATAAGTTGGTAGGACTGTACATCAACTGACCCTAGGACCAAGACTTGGTCCTAGAACTGACCACTGTTCAAGAAAATGTGACATTCTTTAGTATATCTTATCTGAGTGAGACAGACAGGTATGTAGCATTCTCTGTCTACGTGTATAGGCGTTGGGCGCTATTTAGATCGTCACCAGGCATTCCCAAAGAGTATGGGCATTCCGATGTGCATGCCATGGTGCGCTTATAGACATGTAAATCCTATCTCAATGGGTGCGCTGCTGTTTTAGAACAGATACTGACTACTGTACAGTCATTTGTAGCCTACTTTAGACTGGCAAAGTTACATGACGCGATCTTATACATACTTCGTTTACTTTCAAGAGAACGGCAACCAAAAACGGATGCTACCTATCAGCTAAAATTACTTAATAAATAACAAAACGCTTGTTTTTTTTGACATGGTAAACTAGTAACGCCAGCGTTAAAAATTGTCATTGAAGATAAGAAGAAAATCACTGGCCAAGATCTCATTTTAAAATATTTTTAACTAAAAATTACGTAAAGGAGAGTTAAAAGTCGATTTTTCTTTTATTCACGTCAATGGGCTGCCCTCAGCAGCAGCATCATCCTTGGAATCGTAAGGCAATCTAATTCCAACAGCTAATCCGCAGCGAAGTTTGTTTGTCCATTTAGATATAGGGCCCAACACACCGGTGCGTTAAAACGGACGCACTGATTACCTGCCCGCCAGGCGCCAAGCTGTTCCGTTCAACAACATTTCAAACATCGCGTGCGAGTAGGCTCTGAGGTGGCCTGGGCTGGGAGGACTAAGTACCTATCTACTTACCATAACAATACGCCAGTATTCCCCGAAGGATTTAGGCTGAGGTCTGCCCATAGTACGCTTACCTTGCGCCACTTAGGCTGAGGCCAAACGAACGTATTTTTTTTGAGCTGTGAGTCGCGTAATTTGTGAGGGGAAATTACGCTGCATTCGGTTTCATACTAAAGTCCTGTTTCTGCCACACGGCGATGCAAAATGAGATCATCTCATTTTATAAAAAAAACCGCTGCTCATTTTGCGCGACTCACAGCTCAAAAAATTACGTTCGTTTGGCCTTAGCCTTATGTTTAAGTCACATTTATAATGTGGGGCAGGCCCCCTATTTATTAGTTATACTCTTTGGGCGTGCCTATTTATCATCAACTGAGCTTAAATTAAATCCAGACTCAGGGCTGCTTTACAGAAATTCCAGATGGAAAACCTAATAACACAGCCCGACCCAAGAATCGAAACCAAGACCTCATGCATGCAAAGTATTCATGTCAGAGACTCCGTGACCTCCGTGATACTATAACCGTTTGCAGAGCTGTTTACAGGGTAGGTCAACGTCAAACGACAATAAGTAGGACCTCAAGTAGGATAAGTCCGTTCGGCTCCAGACCAACCTAAGCAAAAGCATCTGCCCGCGGTTTCACCCACGTGGAGGTTGGATACAATTTCCAACTTCGTAATATCAAAATCCGTTCAATAGTTAAAAAGTAAGAGCTTAGATATACAGGCATGAGTTAGTTTCCTGCACTTTTTCTGCAACTACATTAGTGTGTTTCGTAGGTACCTTTTGCAGAGGTTGTTGGACGGTTGCGGTTGGAAGAAAAGGTATTTCAAGTATTTAAAGTGAAGAAGAGCGCAGTGGTGGTGGTCGTAGGTTCGAACCCTGACAGGCGTTTTAATAATAATAATAATAATATAACCCTACCGCGCGCCGTATCTCTACGTTGACGTCGTGGTGGGGCTTGCGCGCTTCTGAACTCTAGATCTGTGCCGGTAGAGTTTACTTTGCCGAAATAGGTCTAGGTTGAGGAACCAGACCAAGAGAGATGAATAAACCCGCAGGGCAGCATATGGCGAGCTGTTGGGCAGTAGCGACCCCATGGTCCCTATTTCCCGGGAGGTCTTGTTCTTCACCCCTGGCGTGCCTTTATTGGCCGGCGGGAGTGAAAACTGATGAGAAACGGAGCTTCCTTGTCTTTATTGGCCGGCTTGAGTGAATATTCGCAAGAGCAAACGCGCTCGGAGGAAGATAGTATTTCAGTAAGGTGCTGGTAGAGATCTTGATCGTACTTCCTGGATTATCCTGAATTCCTGATAGCAGTGGATTACCTGTCCACTCCTCAAGCCGCCCAGGAAGTGTTGCCCCCTTGTCGCTACATCACTATGTGCTAGCGACCGTGTCCGGGGTCCCATTATTGAGTGTGCAAATCACCCCCTGCCATTTTTCCGTGTATAAATTAATTATATGACATTGGTCAGGCATGGGACATAGTTCAAGTTACCCAATCCACTTTAGCCACCCAAACCCATAGTCGAATATATTTTGTTTCCACGTTCTGTAATAGTTCACCAACCGGGGGTTGTCCTTGGGTGCACTTGCATATAGGGATAATCGTCGGTTGGTGCCTCCTCATCATTTAAAATTGTCTAAGAGGTCTCTGCGAGTTAGCTTCGACCCCTCGTACGCCTTCCTAAGGTTCGGGACCCCAGGGTCCCGAGATTAAAAGAAAAAATACCAGCCTATTACTGTCCTACTGCAGAGCAAAGGCCTCTTCTCATACAGAGAAGTTACGAGCATTGATCACCACGCTTGCTTAAGGTAGATTGGCGATTTCTAACTTATAATAACTATAAGTCAAGGTTGTCTCACGATGTTTTCTTTCACCGATGTCAGTTATGTCTAAGATAAACTCGGAAACTACATAATATGAATTGAAAAAGTCACATTGGTGGGATTTGAACCCACAACCTCATGCATGGGGTGGGCCATCACGACAGGCGCTTTAATTTGTGTAAACGATTTCATCACCACTGCTCTCAAAACGGTGAAGGAAGATATCGTGAAGAAACCGGCATGTCCTAGCACCAAAAATTCGAGTGACTCTACCAACCCGCACTAGGCCCGCGTGATTGATTTCGGCCCACTCCCTCTCACCGCGAGGAGGGCTGTGTCCCAGCAGTGGGAACATTATAGGCTGATTACGTAAAGTGAAACAAAAACGTTTTAATAATATTTTATTGTAAACCTACTCATTAGCCACTATGTTCTATTAGGTACTTACAATAATTACTTACATAAATATAACTTATTTACACAATCAAATATTTTCAGTCATTATTTACATTATATACTTAAATCATATTTTGGCAATAAGGAGGTGGGTTTTCTCGCTGTAGATTACTTATTTTAGCTTTTTTTTTAAACAGTAGTAGACAATCCAGTACCCAACAACACTGCTGAGACGCGAAATAGCTACCTATACCCTGAGTCTTTAATTCAGATAATTTTTGTAAACAAAGAAACGTCAAGAAATGTCACTGTCAAAATGACAGTGGTACAAAACATTTTATCATAAAATTTAACACAAGAAAGACAAGGAAACAACAAGTAACACGATGATAATAACACAACAACACAACAAAATTAACAAGCACGTAACGAAAAACTTGATCGGGGAAAAGAAAACGAATGAATTGAAAATACCACGGGAAAAGACGCAACTTAGACGTGCTGTCAAACGAAATTTGAAAATGTTAGGAACTCCTGCAGTGTTACCTGTATCATAAAATATTTCATACCAGAAAATCTCCACTTATTAATAACTTTGTTTAAAACCGAAAAATTCTAAAAATAATTACGGTATGATAATTATTTCTAAAATCAGTAGGTACTTAAAACAAAAACTAACCTTCTTTTCTGCCATTTTTTGGGAATTACCAATAAGAAGATATTTTTTTGGTCTGTTATCTTATCACCTTTGTTAAAAAAAATGATTTGAATTAGAGACTCGGGGTATACACTACCTACGGCCGGAATATCTTGGCAAGTCTGAACGTAGGCACTAAGAACTTTCACGCATGTTCTCTAACTCACACTCGCCTCATGTCACCATTTGGTTCCTAAAATACGTTACTGCGCACCCTTCTGCGCTAAGTTCGGACTTGCCAAGATAAATTTGGTCGTAGCCGTACTATATATTGGCTCCGCCTTGGGGGGAAACAAGCGTGATGTTTTTGTTATAAAATCCGTTAAAAACGAAAGTCAGTCATTATATTATAACTTGTGATGATTCCAATAAAATAGTTATATCAGGAAGATGTTTTTACTGACGAAGTGGTTAGCGAAACCCCGCGGACGTGCTGTGACGTCTGCAGTTTCGCTAGCTAATTTAATGTGACCCTGAATAGTTACTTACTATCTACAGTAAGTACCATGATTCCAATAAAATAGTAAGTGTATCAGGAGGATGTTTTTACTGACTATAGGTACAGGGTCAAATTAAATTAGCTAGCGAAACTCCGTAGACGTGCTGTGACGTCTATAGTTTCACTAGATAATTTAATTTGACCCTGAATATTTACCTACTACCTACGGTAAGTACCTACTATACAAACTTGAAATCCAGGAAGAAAGAAATGTACTTAACAGAAAGTTATTATTTTATAAAACGTAAGAATAAAATGAGGGTGTATAATAATAATACTTAGCTCTTAAAACGTTACCATTAGTATTTACAATTCAATTATACCTATTCATTTAACTTATTTACATTTTGTTTAGTAGTTAAATAAACTGTATTTACAAAAAAACAAAGTTATCTTATTTCTGCTATAGGCAATTTTCTCGGACTAACCCTTTTTTATCTACTATATTAATTTTCATAAAGAAAGACAACCACTAACCACTTGGTTTTGTAGGTAAGTACCAACAGATACTTTCACGGTAATTTATTGATCCTATTTCATTTATACAGGGCTCAGAATACTGAACAAACCAGAAGCCGTGAGCGCGCCTAATACTGAAGCGACAAAAACTACTCTTATATAGAGTAGTTTGACGCGCAGCCGATCAGTTACTCTGTGCATAGATTATACACCATATTATACAGGGTTCTTGGTAAAACACCAACAACATCTTAAGATGTTGTTGGTGTTTTCAGAAAAATCAGCTGTTCTGTACATTTATGTTCGCATAATTTGTCAAAATGTACTGAACAGCTGATTTTTTTTTTGCAATTTCAGGTTTGGTCCCATAATAAAAGTTGTTCATAATGATGAGTACAATGACCCCTTAAGAGGTTGTTGGTGTTTTACCAATAACCCTGTATAGACTCTGTGAACGTCGTGTCGCGTAATGTGTTTTACCGGTGTCTAATTTAGTTAAATTATGCTGTCTTGTGTCGTTCCTACCTGAAAAATGCAGCGGGGCTAAAAAAAAAAAACAGGACGGGATCACATTTCACGTATAAGTAGCGCATTCACTCACATATCGTCTTATTGACAGGCCAATTGGCGCGGTTGGTTAAGATACCACCTATCGAGCCGCAGGTCGTGGGTTCGATTCCCTTCCAGGACAAACATTTGTGTGCATGAACATGTCTGTTTGTTCTGAGTCTGGGTGTAATTATCTATATAAGTATGTATTTACAAAAAAAAAAGTAGTGTACCTATGTAGTATATCAGTTATCTGGGGGCCGATTCTACTAATTTGCAACGTTACACGTTCAATTATGTTTCAACAACAGTTCAGTTTTGATCGCCGTTCGATAGTTACCAAAAAAGTCATTCTACTATTCTATAAGCAAAATGGAAACTAAACTTAAACCGAATCGTAACGGGAACGTAACAGCGGGTAACCTGTGTGACCAACATTCCAAATAGTATGTTTTAATAATACCACAGAAAAAAAAAGTTGAATCTAATAATATTACTAAATACGAATAAGTGCTACTAAAAGTATTTTTAATACAAAAACATATCTAGACCATAGTTATACTTTTAGCCTGTATATTTTTTTTGTAACATTTCAACTTTATAAATAATAAAAACTTCTGAGTTTTTATTATTACGTTTACGTTACGTATTAGAACGTTTCGTTTTCGGCCCCAGCTTGCGAAATCTGTGAAACGAAACGTTTCAATTATGTCAAAAAGATGCAACTAAACGTCACGCTCATGTTCGGTTTTGTTAGCAGAATAGCTTTTGAGATTGATTCGATCGATCGGTGACTGAACTGAAACGTAACCGCAGTTGGATCGTTGTTACATTAGTGGAATGCGAAAACGCTCAAAAGCAGTGGTTCAGCTGCCACTCAATTGCGATTTTTTAACAATTTTGTTAGTAGAACCGGCCCCCTGGTTTCCATAGTACAAGCTCTGCTTAGTTTGGGATCAGATGACCGTGTGTGAAATGTCCCAGGATATTATTATATTATTTAATTACCGAATAAATTGTTCAGTTTGTAATTGTCATAGAGAATGATGCATCCATCTTGTTAGTGTTGCCAATATAAGAGTTTTGATTTTCCCTTCCTTTTATTACCTACTGAGGGCTTTAACTCGTTGTAATATAAATAAAAATTTAAATATATAAATACTTGAAAAAATATATTTTAACCAACTTGGAAAAAAGAAAGGTTACCAATGCGACCCGTATGTACCTATATATATGACATTATTAGAATTACATAACATTCATAATAGGTACTATGTTAGTCTATTAGAATTTCTTAACAATTTATCTTACCCCAAAAGCGGTAATGTCATGGTGCACTGGTAACACTACGCGGGTGGGTGAGGTTATTTTGGACACTATGCGCTGCGTACAAAAGTGATTGAACACACTTTCTGGTTTGTTCAGTATTCTGAGATACAGGCTGTCCGGTAAAGAATAAATAACCTTGAAATAGCATATAATACCAAGATGTTAAGGCCGTTCTAAAAAAAAAATACAAAAACAATATGTATATCCCAGGAAGTACCATCACATTTTTTTTTTAATTTGTAACTTTTTTACATTCTTCTTCACCAAGACCAAATTAATGAAATCCATCGGCTACTTGTTGTTACAATATTGTACGTTGACTATGCCGACAGGAGGCAGTAAATAGTGTGACTAGAAATTGCAGTTTTTTTTTTCAAAAAAATCGTATCTTAGGTTTAGTAGGATTTTTTAGAGCGGCTATAAGGTCTATTAGATGCTATTTCAAGGTTATCCATTCTTTACCAGAAATCCTGGTGACTGGAAATAGTGACCGATTCTTAAACACATGATTATTGTACTCATAATAACAAACAACTTTTACTATGGGACCAAACCTGAAATCACGATAAAAAATCAGCTGTGCCGTACATTTTGACGAGTTATGCGAACATAAATGTGGGGAGCAGCTGGTTTTTATCATAAGGACAATCATGTGTTTAGGTATCGGTCACTAATTACCAGTCACCCACCCTAGGTACGTTCATAGCGATATATTTACTTCATTACTCACGTTGTAGGCACATACATAGGTATAGATTCATAAGTTACAACAACCAAATGTATAGCTTGACACTTTTCATATAGCAAACAACTAACCATTCTTCATTAATTATGCATCATTCATCATAACACTATAAACATACTTAATTACAATTATAAATACTTAAATTGCTATTATTAAAGGCCATATCACCCTGACCTCAGCTAATTACAAAACTAATGGCACTTGAATATTAGTTCATCCATACACACAAATCTTACAAATAAATGCAGCAAAGGAGAAAATTGTCTTTGAACCGTCTTTGAACGTTAGTAAAAATGTTATGCTTTTGACCCATTATGCTCAGTCAGAGAATAGTTTCACCGGCCGAGTAATGATAGTGTCTAGGCTTCCTATACGAATGCGTTTGTGGAGGCCTGTACGTAGCATACTTGTGTGGATGTCTCGTTAGGCTGTGTGGATGTGTCGCGTAACAGTGCAGAGTCAGCGGCGTGGGCGGTGGACCCGGCGGACACTTCGCCATAGGCGGCTTCCTCGGCCCAGCGATCCTCCTCCATAAAGCCTTTAAACTTGGCGTAGCGATCCACACCGCAACCATGACACCGAGAATCTGTGTCGCAAATATTCGAAATAGGAACACCCAGAACGCTGGTTTTGGATGCGTTGAAGGTTCTGTTGAAGGCACTGGAGCAGCGAGCCACTCGTCTCTCCATGCGTACTCGTACACCCACGTTGCAAGTATGCATGCTGAGGGCACGGCATACAGTGCCGCAAACGCTCCTAATCTCAGTACACTTTGGTCCTGATGCGGCTGAGGTGGCGAGTTCAGTAGCACAGATGGGGCTGGCACGGGTGCTGGACGACGAAGGACAGCACGGAACCCTGATGAGAGGAACACGGAGCCAAGCAGCAGACAGATCGCTTCGGGAATTATAACCAGCGCCAGTAACGACTTACTGGATTGGTTACCCACGAAGCATGTCCCTGTAACAAACAGAAAGAAAAAAGACCTTTAGTAAACGACATCAGTGGTGTAGAGGTTAGTGGATACCGAATTCTTTTTCGAGTGCTCTTTATAGATGTGAATAACATTCCAATTTCCACTAAAGCTGCTCTCAAAGCGAACACCTACACAGACATACGGCGAGAAAAAAAGACTTGCATTAATAAGGCGGTTAAAAGGGCCGATTTAAAATTGAAATACGAGCGTGCGAGGAGGAAAGGTGTCGTATTTAACGGCTCGAATAATGGTCGAGCATTTCTTTCGGCCGCCATAATGGAAGTGGAATGGAAATAATAAAAATAAAAGCACAATACTCGTGGCATGATTGAAACTGCAATATGCCTGAGAATCGAACCGCGTGGCACTTCGCTCGCACTTCACATATTGGCGATAAAAATAAATGTAAGAGGATTTTAAAATATATCCACGGGTCGAGATAAACAGATAGCGGACCAACATAGAAACCCGTACATCAGGTAGACTAATAAATTGTATTCGCAAATGAGAAACTTTTGAAGCGCACAGATTAATGGCTAGATGACCACGGGTACTTTTTGGAAGCAGGAATGAAAAATGCGACGCCAAATTCAGAAATGCAAATATAGATATCCCAAAAGAAGGTCCACGAAAACTTATTAAAATAAATATTGGTGGTTCCATGTGGGACAGTAACGATACGGACATTAGCATGATATAATAAACCTTTCAGTTTTTACCGATCACGAATTTATTACAGCTGACATGTCGGACGGGGCCAAGAGATTTATGTCCAAAAGTGTATTTATACAGCCAGTAAAATATTTTTAAGTATATGTCCTCTTAATTCAGCTTGATAAGTGATGATTGGCTCATTGTTCTCTGTCATTCGATAAAATGATTCTTGGAAAAGGAGGAGAATGAAATAAAATGGGAATTTAGATAAGTAATATGAAGAAGTAAAGAGTGTTGTTGTATCCTAATACCTTAGCCGATTAGTGTAAGAAAGGAAATAATGGGTATTATATTAAACATACTAAACAAAAGGCAGTGTTTGTAGTGTGATAGTGTCATTAAAAGAGAGTGAAGAGCAATTTTTGTATAGATAAGTCCATGAGAAATATTTAAAAAAAAGAATGCATATTATCAAGTCTCCTATTTTCCAACTCCATGGACTATCTATAAAGATTCGGAAAAGACGGTTGTGAAGGGATGGGACCCGTAGAAATCTTAATGTGAGCATTATAATCTCGCCACTTTCAAAGAAGAGTCTTTGTCGGCACTGCATCTTAGTATCACGCAAAACCACAATCGCCGTCTTCTGATCCAAGAATTACCGACTACCCGATTACGATAAAAAATCTTTTTAGTTTTTACTAAACGTTATCGTTTCGCTGCGGTGTTTCTATATCGTTCCCTTGTCCCTAGCTTAAATGATAAGAGGATTTTTTGATAACTAATGTTTTCTGCCGCTACACTGTTAAAAAATTTTAATATCTAAAGCTACTGTTCCTGTATCTAGTGTTCCAGTCTTTCATGTTACCGCTTCAACTGTTTCTTTTATCTCTCATGTTTAGACGCTTCCAGCAAAGAGACACGTGTACCTACTTCGCTATGTAAGTATTACAATTTGGATGTAAAAAGCCGCTTGTAACGTGGTCTGATTGTAAAACACCAAACAGCGGCACATCGTACGATACGACGACAAATCTCGGGATTTACTGATACCGATACAGTGTATCTTTCCGAAAACCCCGGCTCTAGGTCAACAGATAGGGCAAGCCGCGGCGGCGGTTTCTTTTAAAATATTAAATTAATATTTACAAGAAATTATGAGATATGCTTCCTTACTGTTCTAATCTGAAGTTGTCCCTTCGGTTGCTACAAACAAAACTGCAGAAGTTTTCTTATGCACGCCGCCTAATGCAGCTACATTAGAATCGGGAATAAGTAGACAAGCCCTGCATTATATATTGTCATACAGTAATCTCCACATATCCTCTAATGGCACAAACCCAGTCAGAATCTCGTTTAGCACACGAACAACATTACAATGAGCCGGTACTTCCATACAAACCACTCAATACCATTACAGCATGAATACGTGCTCCCGCGCACTCGTACCAGATTTAATCGCTTTGAAAAATGCCGCCGATCAAACAAGAAAGGACTATTAAAACAGGAACGTTTCTTGCATTTGTGTTGTTTCGCTACGGACGTGTATTAGGACCTGATTGATTGATTCGGAAACAAACAATGGGACTCTGAGAATATTGTGTGCTGTTCCTGCCAGCCAAGTCATTAAGATTCCTTTTTTTAGGTCTTGCGTATATGATTATTAAATCCCTTTACCTTCTTTCGACATAAACGGTGCGTGCCTGATTATGCAAAGTTAGAAAAGTAGTTAAAATCAAAACATAACGGACATTTAAAATACTTTCCAATGTAGTTCCATTTGATCAATCAATGCTAGAGGATATGGAATCCAATAAATAACTTCCAATATGGAGAATCACCTGTTTAATAGAGAAGCCTCCTTGGCAGCGTTAAACTTCTAACATGCCCAAATCGACTCGTGATCGACTGCCTATTCGATATGGTCAGGTTATATAGGAGTTGGTATAAAGATTTTGTCAGACCGACTAGCTACAACAAACTTATCATGAATTTATCTTTCCTGAAGAAAAAGTTGCTTAACTGAATGAATTACAATATAATTTCCATTCTTTAGTTCATTAGACATTTTGTTAGTCTGATACATGCAGCAACCTGCCTCATCTGTGGTCAACTAACCACTCGCTAACTATCAAACCGGTCTCTAACTACCACAGTTGGTGGACCCAGTTACTGAGAAACGAGGTGTTATAAAACATTATGATGGAGTCCACTGTCACATGAATGTGTGTAAAACTCATGTGTATATCGAAATTGTAAATCGTAAATTAAAATTCTAGGTATAAGTAAGAAAAGTTGATTTTTTTTTTATTTTGTCGCTTAGCGACCACATCGCCCAGTGCAGAAAAGTACAAAATTGTTATTTTCTACCTAATGACTAACTTGTACAATTGTTTAGCCTTACCGGACACTGGAAAAGCAAGGATTGTATTACAGGGGCTGCAGTCTCGACCTAGATAGCGAACGCTTTACGACCGCATTCGGTCGCAAAGTCTTAGTGGCGTCCCTAGACGGGCAAAATTGCATGACAAACACGAAAAAATCACATGCTTGTCAAGCAATTTTGACTGTCTAGGTACCCCACTAGGACTTTGCGACGGAATTCGGTCATATAGCGATCGCTATCTATGTCGAGAGTCGAGACTGCAGCCCCAGGAGCCAATGTTATACCTTTTATATCGTCCGAAAACATTAATTCTGGTATTTTCATTACGGACACACTCCATCAGAATATGAGAGACATCATCAACCACTCCACAGACATCACAATTTAGAGACAAAGCCTTCCTCATTAAGTAATAAAACTTATTTGGTGGAATATGTCCGGAACGAAGTCTTAAGGCTATAGTAATTAGGTTTTTATTGAGGTCACAATCAATCCACGGAACCCAAGAAATCTCTGGCTGGATAGTTCGATACCATATCCCTTTTCTTTTGTTCTTTCATCAAAATATTCCTGCCAAAGATCTAAACACTTACTTTTAGCCTTTCCAAAAAAGTTGATCTTAATTGTCCATAGTTAAACGAAAAGAATCCAACCGACATTACATCTAATGGGGGTTGGATCCTTTTCGTTTAACTATGGACAATTAAGTGTCAAATGTTCGTTACATTTATTTACATCGAAAAAGATAAATATTACCTTTTTAAAAAGATGTGATGACTCCTAATAAGTTCTAGTGATGACTAATTGATTTGATATTAACAAACAGGAATTGTGTCTCATTAATTAGTTCGCCAACTGTCAATAACAATCAACATTGTTATGGATGTCACTCACAGGAATAGGAGTTGACATTCCTACAAGTTAGTAACCACAGAGTACTTTTTACATATACGTTAGTAACCTGCTACGCTATTGCTTGATACTCTTGTTGACTAATGCTCGGTTCCTATAAACGAAAACGAATAGTTTTGCTTACCAATGGTAGCATCTTTTAATTCCAATCTAGGCATATAAATAGATTCGTAAGCTAATTTTACCTGTGAATGAAAGCTACTTCCATATGGGAGGGTCTACTATGCAAAGCTATGAGGTCTTTGCTTCGTTATTGGTAAAGATACAAGAGTCTTAATTTTAACCAATATCGGTCCGTAAATTATAGGAAACGATCATTTGTTGTTAATTAATTCAGTTAAAAACCGGCCAAGTGCATGTCGGACTATGCACAATAAAGGGTTCCGTAGTTGTGATGAATTTATCTCAAGAACAAACTTAACATTTTAGTTGAAAAACATACATTCCAATTGCAAATATAAGTTTGTACGCACAATATTGAGAGATTTACCATGTTATTTTAAGACCATAGACTTATACGTTTTCCTGTATTCTATAGATATAGAAATATTTTCTGTATTTTTTCAAAATTTTTGGCTCAGTAGTTTCGGATATAAGGGGGAATGGTCAATTTTCGTCTATTTTCTTAAATAACTTTAAGACAATTTATTCCAAAATCATAAAAAATATATATATTTGAGACTCTGACAGTACCTAAGCCCATTCATTTGATATGAAACACGGTACAGTTTGCGAAACTTTTTTTTTTAATTTTCTTATTTGCCGCCAAAATTGACCTCCACATTCAAAATTCATTTATTTACGTTACACGTCCGTGTTTGGGTCACAAAAATTCATTCGTGTACCAAATTTAGATTCGGAGCAAATTGGCTGTGACAGACGTACAGACACATGTGTGATCTTATTATGCTTCCGTTTTTTTCCCTTTGAGGTACGGAACCCTAAAAAAGTAGGAATTATATTAATTAACTACTAGCTAAGCTAAGTTCTGCTCGCGACTTTGTCCGCCTGAAATTTCGTATTCTCCAACCCACCGCGTTGCATCGCATCGCCCGCCCGTGCTATTACTTCGTTTACCGCTTTTTTTTCTTTATACACGGCTCCTTAGGGTCATAGCGTGATATTAAATAGCCTATAACCTTCTTCAAGCATTGCGCTATCAAATGCATAAAGATTTTTTTTAATCCAACTGGAAGTTGCAGAGATTACCCCACAGATCTTGTTTAAGATCTGTGGGGATTACTCCCTGCAACAGATAATATAATACTATACGTACCCCTACATACTCGTACAAACAAATTTTACCTCTATATAATATTATTATTACAGTTTATGATTTATGTTCTTAGTTCTTATAATGAAAACAAATGAAGAGCTAAGGCTAAGGCTAAGGCTACATACAGGTTTTATTTGAACTGTATTAATTTAGTGACCACAATGATCTTGCATCTATCTTGGTTGCGATTACGACTGCGGATGCCTCAAGGAACCGTTTTGGACCCACAAAATATGCGTTTAGTACATAAATGTTCCGAGGTTTCTATCCCCAAATGAATCCTTATGAAACATTCTAGCAATGACATAGATCATCTACGTATCACGTCACGACCTGGTATAAGTTTTTACCTACCTTTGCATACGATTTTGTTTAAAAACCAAACTATGATCTAAGAAGAAACTCTACAGTACTACATATTTCCGAATCCCTATAGAAACATAATAAAAGGAGGAGTGCAAAGAAGCTTACCCGTAAGCTCATCAGCATCGACATCCCTGGTGACGAGCACAGCGGCAGCGAGGGCGGCTGGCACGCCCCACGCTGCCAGCTGCAGGAGTGAGGAGTGACGGTTGTTGCGGGTGCCCGCTGCAGGTGTGGGGGGACGCATCACGCTCGCACGCCAGGCTCCCGCTACTACCACCCACCTGAAAAAAGAGAAAAAGTAGGTTTAGAAGAATAGTCAAACATTTCGGTGACGTGCTCACCTGGGAAATATGGGAAGTGTAAGGTTTGGATGCAGTCTCGTAAAATGTAGGTTTTCATTTCGAATATCAAACTAAAATGTATTTTGATACCCTGTAGCATACGCGATCACCATTCCCGCGCATGGGCTTGACTCGGTGGTATTAGTATTTAGTGGAGTTAGTAATAGTAGCAGTAGTAGAAATGCTGCGGTGCTGCTGAAAGATTTCGAAGAATTGTTCTGGTCATCCCTGCATTCACTTCTTACGATTGTTAATGGATTGGTCCAGCAAACGACTTTTGATATACGATACACGACGATAGAGCAGCCCGTAGTCCACAAACAACTGCTAGTTGTGAAAAAGCGAGTTTTACTTTTAAAGATGTTCCTTTAAAAGTAAAACTATCACGTTATCCATGATTACTTTAA
Source organism: Dicycla oo (assembly GCA_948252095.1). Classification (NCBI taxonomy): domain Eukaryota; kingdom Metazoa; phylum Arthropoda; class Insecta; order Lepidoptera; family Noctuidae; genus Dicycla; species Dicycla oo. The sequence continues at coordinate 20,684,309 of OX411728.1, forward strand.
AGTACCAACTAGCCGCGCTTGACTCGGTGGAACACAGAACTAAGAGGCTCATTGGCGACGCAAAAGTGGTGGATGCCAAGCTTCACAGCTTGGCTCATCGCCGCAAGGTTGCCTGCTTGACTGTCTTCTACAGATTGTACTTCGGTGAGTGTGCCCAAGAACTCCACGACCTCCTTCTACCATCGGACATTTATACGCACTGCAAGTTACCATCCCTACCTCGTTGCTATTCCACCTATTCATACTAAGCGTTTCCAAATGTCATTTATAATACGCACAGCAAGAGTGGAACTCTCTACCTGCGTCTGTGATTCCGAACGCAATTGGCGTACAACCCTAATCTCTTCAAAGTGAGAGTGAACAGGCTTCTTCTGGGTAAGCTCACTCCTTCGTCGACTTAGTCTCTGTCACCTCCGACCTGGACTAGAGTCAAGAGCAAACGCATCTCAAAAAAAAAAAAGTACCTACATAATATTTTATATATGGGTAAGGTCGTAAAAAAATGTAATATAACGCAATGGAAGAAATAACACACAATAACACTGGAATATTTTGTGAATTATTTTTTATAGGTGAATGTTAACTTTGTTACACGTTGAGAAAAATCACAACTAGGTACGTCAGAATAACATTACCCTGTATTTGATTTTGCCGCAATCGGTAAAGCTGTTTGTACAGTCTGCTTTATAAAATTTTAGTGTGTGACATACATAACATACACCATAACAGACCTTGTTCCAGTTCGTTATATGTGTGACACACTCGAAAATTCTAACTTACCGGACACCAATTTAAGTGAGATTTCTTTATTAAAACTCGAGTTACTCTGTTCAATGTCTATACATTTCGAATTAGGAACCCAGTCAATACTATCTTTGTACTTACGGCGTAGAATTCGCAGATTAACTAAAGTACTCTGTGAATTAACTGTTTGAAATATGAGCACTAAAATGAGAAATTTATGAAATAAAAATGTCAAAAGTGATGTTTGACAGTTGCGCTAAGGTATTTGCCAAATCAAAATGACTTAAACAACGTTGCCTACTGTGGTAAACAAATCTACCGCCGTAAGGAAAAAGGACGTATGATCTACAGAAATATTGAAATGGAGAAAAAAAATATTTGGTCCTGTTTAAAATACAAAGGCAGATTAAGAATTATTAGGTTTTCGTTAAGTTTACGCTAATATAAAAATACTGGTAGATGCGTCTTTTTTGCTGATTCCGAATATGTAAATAACTATTTTTCGAAAGAAATGTCAGATACGTCTTATTCTTTTTAGGGTTCTGTAATTCTGACAAGGAACCCTTATAGTTTCGTCATGTCCGTCTGTCTGTCTGTCCGTGGTTTTGCTAAGAGACCGTGTTACTACTAGAAATCTGTAATTTTGTAGGAGAATTAATATCAATTAAACAAAACTTTATTTAACAACAAAGTGGTAAAATAAAGTTTAGGAATTTTTTTTAGGGTAGCTCCCCTACATGTTAATTGGGGATGATTATTTTTTTGTCGTCTACCCCATCGTGTGGGGTATCGTTGAATAGGTCTTCTAAAATGACTTGGAGGTTGCTAAAATTATTTTTCGATTTAATGCTCCATATACATTAAAACTTTAAAGTGCAAATTTTGGTTCCAGTAGGGCGTCCCCCCCCCCCCCTCTAAAATAAACTGCTGGCCTGAAAAATCTGGAAAAATTCACGATTATAGTGCATTTCATGAACTTTAAAGGAAAATTATAGCGGTTAAGATAACTTTATTAGTTTAGCAGTACTAGTCGTTGAACTTGGGTGTTGGATAATTTTGTACCAAATATAAAATCCTTTAAAGTGACTAAGATGAAGTTGTTGCTTGTTTATAACGGGTAAAGACTTGTACTGACAAACAAAATATGAAATAAAAAAACCATAATAAATTATCATACGTTTTACAATACTGGCGCTGTACCCACAGTTTACGTTTTCAAAGAACTTTGTTTAATTTTCGAATTATAATTTTGTGAATTGAAATAATACCTTGGCAGCAATCGTACTGTTATTTTTTAGCTTTAGCAGGAAGAAAGTGATTATTATTAGTTAATGTCTAATCTGTTTAAATCATTTTCTTCAAAAATCAACATTTTGTCATTAGTTTCGATAACAGATGGTGTTCTACTGTGACGTCACTTTTGTAGATCGCGGTGTTAAGAGGGTTGTGAAGCTGTAAATTTTCATACAAAAAGAGATAACGTTTTTCTCCCCGTAAACATAGTTTAATTTTCATAATTTTTGGAAATGTTGTAGGTATAATGAAAAACTAGGTCCGTACGTTTTTATTATAAAGAAATATTGTATACAATATAAGTGTTTAGCATCTAAATATCTATATTTTTGACATAAAAACATCCTCGAGCATTTTTATTTTTTTTTAATTAAACTAAATTGAATTACTAAAAACGAAAAACGTACAGACCTAGATTAAAGTGTACTGAATGTAATGAAATTAAAATTGTCTCATTTCGTAAAGGTTTAGGGGAGTAAAAACGTTATCGCCCGAAACAATATTTATGTAAATAATTGTATGAAATGTAGGCAATTGCCTCTAAAAATCGCGCCTCGTATCGGCACTTCACAATCCTCTTAAGATTTTCTTTTTCATGTTGATTTTTTTCCGTGGTTACATTATGTGTTAAAGCTTTGTTTTACTCTGGACACCCTTGTCATATATTTTTGTTGTTATTATAAGCAATAACTCCTAATATCTTTAGCGTTACTTATATTCAGAATAAAGAACAACAGAATCGTACTATATTGTGATAACGGGCTACTACGGAACCCTACACTGTGCGTGGCCTGACACGCACTTGGCCGGTTTTTTTTTCCCTTATGACGGCAGAAATAATCTACCTCATATCGAATCAGAATAACACACTGGAAATCTTTTGGAGACACTAACTCGAGTAGTTTTTTTCGGTCACTAGCATTATGTTATTATAATAATTTATACATTATTAGACGGCATTTTTATCGCCGTATAGGTAAACAACAGATTTAAAACCATAACGCTACATATTTATTCAATGCATTTTTTTCGTTCCCTGGGTCGATAGGTGACAAATAATTTATGTAGGCAGCTTTATTTTGTCGATTCAAAAAGCATTTTTTTTATTTTTTAAAGTTGATTTCACTCGATTGTTCTGGTTATTTCTACATGATTCTAAGCATATTATCAATATATTCTAACATAATAATATTAATGTAATGCATGGAATTCCTAACCAAACATGGGTTCATCTCAAAACTTTAAATAGTACATTTTTTTACGACCTTACCCTTATGATCTAGCTATAAATTGATGGTCATCGCACTTGGCGCCAGTTCAGCATACTAGTCGACCCGGTCGTGTTACCCGCCATTACCGTTGATCTAGATCTGACGAGTAGAGGTATACGTGTGAATGCGCGCTACTGCCACTCACGCGCAGGTTTGGAGTTCACATGTCGTAACACTCGTAATGCACATACATATATGATGTAAAATGATGAGTTAGACTGACTGGAAAGCTTTATGATGTTGGACTTATTTTAAATAATTTTCGTTATTTTCTTTATACTGATTAGGAGTTGCTTTTTGAACTCTTTGATTATAATACCTGCATAGATATATTTGTTATGTTGGTTATGGAGGAGAGCAGTGGTGACCCAGTGTTAAGAGTACGAGTGGTAAGGTACGAGTAAGGTCGTAGGTTCGAACCCTCACAGGAGCCTTAGTGTAAATAATTTCATCACCACTGCTCTCAAAACTGTGAAGGAAAACATCGCGAGGAATCCGTCATGTCTTAGAACCAATAATTCGAAGCCATGCGACATCTAGCAACCCACGCTGGGGCCGCGTGGCGAATTATGGCCAAACCCCCCTCACAGAGAGGAGGCCTTTGTCCCAGCAGTGGGCATATTTTAGGCTGATTATGAAGGTAGGTAGGCAAACCAATGGATCATAAAATAATAATAATTACCCCACCGCGGTGGGGCTGGCGTGCTCCGAACTTTAGGTCTGTGCCGGTAAAGTTTACTTTGCCGGAACAGGTCTAGGATGAGCAGCCAGACCAAGAGAGATCCATAAACCCACAGCGCAGCATGTAGCGAGCTGTTGGGCAGTAGCGACCCCATGGACCCTATCTCCCGAGAGAAGTTTTGTTCTTCACCCCTGGCTTGCCTCTGGGTAACCAATCCACTATAAACACCCAAACCATAGCCCAATATGTTTTGTTTCTATGTCCTGCAATAGTACTGCACCAACCAGGGGTTGTCGTTGCGTCCTCATTATTTAAAATTGTCTTAGGGGCCTCTGCGAGCTGGCTTCGGCCCCTCGTACGCCTTCCAAAGGTTCGGCACCCCAGGATCCCGAGAAATGTCAAAAATAATAATAATAATAATATTTATTGACACAAAAATTTTAAAGTAAATAGGACAAGCTTTCACTAAAAACAATAATTAAAACTTCCATAAAACGTAAAGTAAAAAATACTCGACTCGACCAACTAAGCAAGATCAATGATGGTTCACCAAGTAATTAAGATAATTAAACAGTCATTGGACAAGGTCCAGTAAACAGCTGTAGTAAGCAGGTGTCTTCCATTACACGAACTGCGGAGGTCTACGATAACAGTGGAATTACTATCAAGATTATATTCAGCAGGTACGATGACGAGATCGGTTGTAATTTGTAAAATATAGATCGTGTTGGATTAGCTTATCGATATTTTGCGATATCGACTATCCAATTTTTTTATATATTTGTATTTTTACGATGTCAACAACGTTTAACATGTGCTTGATGTAGACAGCGTGTCTACATGTTAGTATTGTTCTTGGATAGATTTACTGCAAAAACCGTTTAGCTAGGTAGAGTAAGCGCTAATCAAATTAATGCTTATTAATAATAAATATAATACAATGTTTATTTCGGAACAAGACGAAGTACATACAACAAGTAAAACGAATATAGCTGCAAAAGTATAAACAACGCCCTTCTCCAGATACAGAATGGAATGAATGTTCAATGCAAAAAAGTGCATAAACAGGTAATTAAATTATTTTAGATTCAGTTAGTGATAATAAAAACAACAAATAAGATTAAAATTATTTGGGATGTATTTAGACGTTAATGTGGTGAGTGTAGAGTGAAAGTGTGTGTGCGAGGGGTGTTTGTGGTGTTTGTCACAAGAGTGTTGTGTGTGGTTTTGTTGGGGTGTGTGAGGGAGTGATGAGTATTTGACACTTCCATGATTTTCTCTGTTTCAACATAATTTTGTGATTAAGTTTCATTTTGTTTGTTTAATTTTGTTCTATTGATTTTTGAACTGTGTATGTTTGTAATGACGTCTTGCAGCTACGGTTCTACAAGACTCAGTGGTACAAACCTTTTTCGAGCGGCGTGTAGAAGAGCATAGGATGAAAGGTAAGTTGGCTGTGTTTGCGAAAATATAAATGGCCCTTTAGAAAACTTAAAATAAGGCCTCGAATTCGGATGATGATGAAGCATTTTAATTAATAAGTAAGTTTATCGTTTTTAGTTTTAAACAATCATTTGAATAAGTATCGTGGGAGATGCTGCAGGAATGACTGCAATTCTACTGTCCAAAAGCGAATTTTCCACAAAAGCTTTATCTTTTGCACGTGTTAGAATTGCAATTACATGAGTAATTAAGAAAATATTCGGAAAACAAGTTCTGTTTGAAAAACAATACAAAAACCTGTTTGTTTTATGCGTGTCCAAATTCTAAATAACACAAATTATTCACACTAAAAGGGCAATTAGAACCTGACACCAGTTTTGTGGATATGGTGTTGCTAATGTTTCTGTGCACGCTTTTTGTGAAGAATTCTTGGTTTATCTGCCTTTGATTTGCTCTTGTTACTTAGGTACCTACTTAATAAAAAAGTTATACAGGGTGTACGGTAAAGAATGGATAACCTTGAAATAGCATATAATAGACCTTATGGACGTTCTAAAAAAAAAATAAAAAAAAATTATATTCCACGTAGATACACACCTAAGATACGGTTTTTTTTTTAAATGCTGTGCAAATTCTAGTCACACTATTTACTGCCTCCTATAGTCAACGTACAATATTATAAGAACAATTAATAACCGATGGAATTCATTCGTTTGGTCGTGGTGAAGAAGAATGTAAAGAAGTTACAATTTTTTTCTAAAAATCTTATGTAGGTACTTCCTGGGATATATTATATATACACTATCGAAGTGATTGGATATTCGGGCGCTAATATACCTAAACTTCACTTTTATTCCCACGAAAGAATAATACGGACATGCCTTTCTGAATCCCGGAATCGTTTGGAATTCCTGAGATTGCTAAAATGTTAAGTGTGGGCTTAATATGTCTATCTCTACGAAGAGTAGACAACCTTTTCTATACAATGTGACATTTCGTTTCTCCGTTTTTGACATCGCACCGTAGAAATCCTTCTACAATTTGTAATTTTGTCTTTCATTTCTAGCGATCTTTGTTTAGGTCCTTTTTTGTGTAGACTATTTCGGAAAAAAAATGTCTAGGGTAGTGAAGACAATTTGATTTTGAAATCGCCATGCTAAAGACAGTAGAAAACTTCCTACTCGATGGCCGCCAAGTATAAACGGATAATTACAAAATCATTTATTTTTTCTCTTCTTTTGCTTATATCTCGAAAACGGTGTGTCCTATCGCAAAAATAATGAAAGTTTTGCCCCCCTTTACAATATGCATAACTCCCTAAAACTCTACAAGTAGGTAATAATTTTTCATATTTTTCATACAAAAAGTGAAAAATTCCTTAAATTTCATATAAAACACGTTGAGAGTGGCATCTTCTCCGGGGCTACGGGCGCGCCTCCGCAGCTACGGGCGCGCCTCCGCAGTTGGATTCATATGCGTCACTTAATATTTGTAAAAATTGAGAATTAAACAGAAAAAAAATCCTATGAAAAAACCAAGAATTTTGAGTCGAATTATGTAAAAAAAAGAATTTCGTAAAAGTGCAGTTGACTCTTTCTACGTTGTTGCCGTCGTGCTGTCTACACTGTAACGTCATTTTTGCCTACTCTTCCGTCGACAAGGCGCTTCTCTACGGTTCTCGTGCTAAGAGCCCGTGCAGAAAACTGACTCGCGCAAGATTAGGCATTTTCATGTTCGTGTGCACGTTTACGCACACATGGCTGCGATTAAAGCTTAGAGATCGCGTAAACAATTTTGATCCTTTAGTGGACAATTAAAATGTATTGTTATGTTTAGTAAAATGCATTTTGATTTTTGTTATATACTAGTAAGGTATATTTGGTAAGTTTGTCTACATTCAAAATGGTAAATTATTAAGACAATAGGCTGAAAATAAAAAGTATCAACGATAAAATTAAATAGAGAAACCGAAATGGTAAAAAGTATTTATTGACTATGTATCATCTTTAGAAACGTAATAACATGTTTTTCTTATAAACGCTTAATATATAGAATATAAAACATCTATTCAACACAGACAATATAATAGCAACGAACAAAAATCGGTAACCCTGGCAACGTAAACAATAGCTCCTTAATTATTTATTGATTTAAATTTATTTACTGAGTTCTTACCTATGAAAATAATGTGATTTACGTCCAAATAATACATATAACCAGTGACAACGTTTTTTCTAATTAGTATCAAGTTCGGGGACAGTTTAAAGGAAAAATAAGTGAATGCAGTGAATGTGATTCAAAACAAACTTTAAACTATGTGAAAGTGACATTATTCGACTATTTCAATATCAATGTTTATGATGTGTTATTGATCAAGCATCTAAAGTGTGCTAAACGTCGGCATTATCAATAATACTGAACTGAATATTGAAGTCGATATATTTGCAGTTTGACAATAATATTTATTAGAAATCGCTGTAGTTGACTAACATACTAGAAGGACTACGAGTTTACTTACAGAGAATACGAGATGGCGTTGGTATGTGCAGGTTGCAACCAAGATATACCAAAGACCGAAATTTTAAAATGTGTACTATGCCAATGTTCATACGATCTAGCTTGTGCAAATATTTCGAAAGTCCAGTTTAGAAAAATGACACAAGAAAAAAGAAAAACATGGAAATGTCAAACTTGCTGTTGTAAGATCCCTAAGAAAGATAACTCAAACACACCTATACGTCCACGTAATGGCGATGTCACAGACATCCCTGTAACTTTATCGCCGGAACAGTCGAATGTCACTCATAGGACAAGAACATCCTATCCAAGCAGCGGAATCTTTGAAGATCTTAGTATACTCGGTGACACAATTTGCACAGATAACAAGCAATCGTCACTGAACCCTGAAGTAACATTGCAAAGTATATGCGAAATTATAGTGCAGAAGCTGCAGGAAAATAACATAACAATAATATCGCAAATCAAGAGTACAATAGAACTTGAAATTAATAAAGCGATTTCTAATTTGAAAAAAGACATAGAACCCGAAATATATACCTTACGCATTCAAAATGAAGAAAGAAAATTAGAAATTGAGAAATTAACTACAAAAATAAAGAATTTAGCTATTGAACATGAAAAACTAAAAAAAGAAATATCAGAGAAGTTTAGTCACGTTTTTGATATACCCAGGCAGGATTCAAATATAAAGCAAAGACAAGCTATGCCACAACAGTTTTATGCAAACCAAAAACCATCAGGCTTTATACTAACCCCGAAGCATAAAAATAAATTGTGCGTTATCAGCAGTTATTGCACAAAGGGAACTCTGCCGCAAATTGAAGCAGTTTTCACAAAACATTTTGACTACTGTCATTATTTATTACCAGATATTTTCAATGAAGAATCTATAAACAGTGCAGAAAATAAATTACGAGATTTCACATTGAACGACTATTGCCTTATATTTATTGGAGAGAATGACTTGAAAAATGGGGACTACATAAATATCTTAGAAAAATTAAAGAAACTGCTGAAAAACACTTCTCACACGAATAGCGTTATCTGTGCTCCAACCTATATAAAAGGTGCACTAATATTTAATTATAAAGTCGAGTTATTTAACAACCTTCTCTATATGGATATAAGAGATAATGAATATGCATACTTCTTTGACAGTAACTCTTACCTGAAACATGAGATGTTTTCGCACGTCACAGGAAGAATAAACAAAAACGGATGGAGTAGCCTATATGAACATATCCTGGCTAATATAATAGTGGACTATGAATTATTTAATAATCTAGACAATCCACAAGAAAGTTCCCTGGCACATAGAATTAATGATACTGATATTAGTCCTATAAATAGTAATAATTTATTTCGTCTATAACTATATACATGTGTTACATCAGAATATTGCAGGTTTAATTGGTAAATCAGATATGTTAACAGTCTGTTTGAACGTTTTTACTTCTAAAACTATAGACGTATTGTGCGTTACTGAACACAATATGATTAAAGATGACATCCCACGACTTTGTATACCATCATATAAACTAGCTTCAACATTTTGTAGGAATAACAGAAGTGGAGGTTCTTGCATTTTGGTCAAAAATATTCATTCATATAAAGTACTTGATGATGTAGTATCACTTTCAGTGCCTAACGTAGTTGAATGTTCAGGAATTGAATTATTACAACATAAAATAATTATCATATGCCTATACAGAATTCCAAAAAATACTTCTAAAGACTTTGACACTTTCTTTCGGATTTTACACCAAATTCTTAATAAATATAGATCTAAAGATAAGAAAATTATAATTGCAGGAGACCTAAACATTGATATTCTCAAGACTAATAAAATAACAGCCGAGCTCATTCACTCACTCGCATCCTACAATTTGCGACTTCAGTTTGACACTCCAACACGATTGGTTAGTGGCACGTGCCTGGATAACATAGCTCACAACGTCAAAGGCTGCAAAGGCGAATTGGTTGAGTTAGCCTTATCAGATCATGTGGCCCAAATTCTTAAATGCCCCGTAAAAAAGAGTTGCTCCATTAAGTACTGGTACGTCCAACGGCGAGACTATTCAAATGAAAACAGAGATAAATTTATAGAATGTCTTAGTAGCCTAAGTTTTAGTGAAGTTTATGAAACAGATGACCCTAATAATGCCTTCTATCAGTTTCATAATACGTTCACATTGTTTTATAATTTGTGTTTTCCTTATATTAAAGTTAAAGTTATGGTAGACAAAAGGCCAAAATGGATCTCAAAAGGCATTAGTTTGTGCAGCAAACGTAGACGAGAACTCTTATGGAAGTATAGAAAATCCCCAACTAGCAAAAACAAAAGTAATTTTAAATCTTACTCAAAAAGATATAAATCTGTTCTCAATCTTACCCAAAAATCACAAAATAGCCATTATATTAAAACTTCTATTAACAAAAGTAAAGCTACATGGCAAGTTATAAACAAAAATAAAAATAATGTACTCAAGGAGAACATAAATAAAATGAAAAATGATAATGGTAATACTATTTCAAATCCGAAAGAGATAGCTCAATTATTTAACGATTTCTTTTTAAACGTAGCTAACTGTGAACGAGCAAACACAATACCACATTTAACGGTTAAGAGTCAACCTAACTCTATTTTTATGAAACCTGTAACTCCTAATGATATCTTTAAAATAATTAATTCTTTAAAAAATGTATGCAGCACAGGTTACGATGAGGTTACAGTTAGAGTTGTGAAAGATGTAGCTCATATAATTTCTACTGTTTTAGGCTATACTATTAACCTGAGTATAGAACACGGAGTTTTCCCAGATAAACTTAAGTATACCATTATAAAACCAATATTTAAGAAGGGTGATGTTGAAGATCTCAATTGTTACAGACCTATAGCGTTAATACCCATCTTCTCGAAAATTTATGAAAAAGTTATATATACATCGTTGTACACTTTTCTTGAAACCAATAACGTTCTTGCCAGCGAACAATACGGCTTTCGTAAAAGTCAATCAATAAATAATGCGATTTATAATTTCATATATACAGTAATGACCAATTTAGATAATAGAAAACCAGCTGTAGCCATGTACTTAGACATGTCAAAAGCTTTCGACCACGTTCGTCATGACATTTTGCTCCAAAAATTAAATGACTATGGTATTAGGGGTAATGTTAATAATCTAATAAAATCCTATTTAAGCGATAGACACCAAGCGACTCAAATAAATAGAGTATGCCCAATATCGAAAGAAGAAAAAGTTTATGAATCTCAGTTCACTAATGTCCGTTTTGGGGTACCACAAGGTAGCGTATTAGGCCCACTACTCTTTATTGTATATATTAATGATTTACCATCCATAACACACCATCAAATGACGCTTTTTGCTGACGACAGCACAGTTTTGTTTGGTAGTGACAATTTGCATTCTAGCATTAATGTGGAGATTGATATGTTTTTAACTAATGCAATTGAATGGCTATCATCTAATAATTTAAACTTAAATCTGTCAAAAACAAAAATTATGAAATTTAGACAAAATTTTCTAGCATCCCCAAATTTAAATATAACATTCAAAGATACAAATATTGAAGAAATAGATGAAATTAAGTTTTTGGGGCTACGTATTGACAGAAGACTTAACTGGAAAAATCACATAGATTATGTCTGTAAACGCTTGAATCAACAGTCATATGCCCTTTACAAATTAAGTAAAATAGCAGACAAATCTGCTGTTCTTAGTGCGTATCATGGTTATGTCTCTTCCATTTTAAGGTACGGTCTTATGTTCTGGGGCAATTCAACCAACAAAAACCTAGCTTTTAAGGCGCAAAAGCGGTGTATCCGATCAATCATAAACATTGATTCAACGGACTCCTGTGTTCCACATTTTAAGAAACTAAAAATACTACCACTTCCCTGTATGTTTATTTACGAATGTGCCATTTTCGCAAAATTAAATATGCATCGTTTCAAATTTAGTAATAGAGCCAGACATAAAGACAAAATGACACCTGAACCCCACAAAACTGCTCTTTTCCACAAAAGTGTTTTTTTATCTAATACCTGACATATATAATAAATTGCCAAAGACAATTAGAGATTTAGATTTGCATAATTATAAAAAGAAATTATTTCAATTGCTGTTAGACAAATGTTACTATACTTTAAAAGATTATCTCGACGATGTTATTTAATTTTAATTGTTCCCCTGATAAGTAAAATGTGTATATTTCTTAATTTGTATTATTTAATTCTAACTGAATTTATAATTTATGTCTCGTTATTTTAATTGTTGCCTTGACATGTAAAAATATTCGTTAATTCTAAAGTGCTGCATATTTAAATTGTTATTATTTTAATTTTCTATTTAATTATGCTGTTAAAATGTTACCTAGTTTTAAAATTATTGTATGCCATTATGGCGGGTCATAGCTGTGTACAATTTCGGAAACTTGTAACAACTTATTGCTTACCTATGTACCACAATAAAGAATATTTGAATTTGAATTTGAATTTGAATTTGAAAAAGTACTACAAATTACATAGTAAAATTATACAATTGTGTTGAGCGTGCACCAATAGAGTTACCATCTCAGGATTTGCTGGTCGTTAGACACAGCGCTGGTTGTCAATTTGGATAAAGAGTTTTTCTATTCTATTTTATAAATCAAAGCCAATACTGGTAAATCAGCCACAGGGACAGCTGCACTTTACTAAAGTCAGGGAAAGAAAACAAAATTAAGTCTTTATAATAGTCAGGCATGATCCATTTTGAAACAAATATATGAAAAAAATTGTTTCTTTTACAATACATGTGTCATACCTAAAATAGCTGATCCTTAGAGAAGAAAAATATTGAAATTTGTTTTTTGTTTACATTAACCTTAAAACTATATGTAGAGATTAAAATGAAGTGTCTCGAAGGGGCATGGAACGAGATTTTCTTGGATCGACAATTTCAGGTAATAAGCATGTGTTATAAAAATCCACAAGCCTTTGCTCCATTTTTGTCTTCCAAAAACTATCATCTCTAATAACTCGTTCGACTTTCATCGTATAATCAGAACCTGTCCATACTGCAAACAAACACACATCCTTTTTTGTAATGTGCAGTTGGCCTTGAATCTGGTACCACCAGTCGTGGTTTTTATTAATTATTGGTTCTTCATTTTGTATTTTCCAGAACGTAATTTTTTTTTCTCTTATAGCTTCATCAGGGCTCATACCAAATGCCGAAAATGGACATTTTAGCTCTACGATACCATTTTCAAATAGAGCATCTGGCGTTGCACCCAGAAAAAAATGTTCATCGTCAATGAACAGGCCACACTTTTCTAATATAATATTTTCTTGACTTTGCAGCTGAATTAATGCATTCTGTTCATTCGTTTTGCCATGTTGAATTGCTGCAACATGGTCAAGCGAATACGAGTAAAGTAAATTTTTTACAAGACCTGCAGAACTTATATTTTTTCGTCGCTTACACACTTTACCAAAATTAGAAGCCGTCAAAAGACATCTGCGTAACTCGAGCCACAACGCACTTTCTGCTTGCAATATAGTGTCCCTTTCAATTTCATGTCTCTGTTCAATTTGGGACATAAGGTTTGCCAAAAATGCGGTCTTGGCTGATAAAAATTCTTCATCTGGCAAGTCAGGCTTTTGACAAGAATCACCATAGTCAATGTGACTGTCACCGAATTCTAGTTTTCGTTTAGGCTTCCAGATTGTTTTTGTTTTTTTATTAGCTTTTACTTTTTCGGCTTCATATTTTTTTGCTGCTGTTGAGGGACTTTTATCAAAAATTATTTTATAAAATTTATTAATCGGTTTTCCTGTGTTGTAGGCGACCACTGCGGCATAGCATCTTAGAGCATATGAGTTTCTTAATGAGTAGTTGATACGTTTACCACCTACATATTTAGCTACAATTGCATTAAATTGTTCAGCTCTGTTATTATTTAAATTTTGTAACAAACTCCGAGCATGATAAGATAGATGGGAAGCGTTTGCCATTAGTTTGAGCATCAATGTTTTGATTTGAGGCACAAGATTTACCTCTGACTTTTTTTCGTCTGTGCAGTAGTAACGTTCGCAATGGGAATGGTCTCCGAAAATATGATTTGGACTATTTATAATATCTTTCTGCAAACTTTTTATTTGCTCAGCTATCGGGCTATTTTGAGCTTTTCGAAACCTTACTGCTGCTTTCACAGCTATGCGTAATCGGTTTACGCGATCCGAACTGAGTAATTTACGCTCGTTTAATGGGATGGATGTGTCCTTAATTAAACTCAAATTCTTCCCGTTATAATTTCGCATTAAGTGGTTGGAACACTCAATTTTTTCCACCGTTACGTTGGGATATGGTCTGCTTTCTAATATATTTTTGTACACGCTTGAGTCTCCATCTGCAATTAGTTTTGCGTACACCAAATTATGCGTTTCTACGGATTTACTAAATCCTTCAACAATAACTGTTTTCTCCATGCTTGTAGAAGAACCTGTATGATTTTTGTTGCACTGGTGTTCCGAGGGTGTCATATTTTTATTCGCTGCACGGGAACATACGACACAGTATTTATTTTTAATGCCCACATGTAGTATTTTACCCGTTTGTAACCCTATTATAGCTCCAACGCCTGCTGCGGAGGAGAAGTTAGTTTTATATGACCGTTTTCCCCAAGCAGCATCCGCTGTTACAGCTATAGTAGGAACACCTGAAGGACTCAAACTTCCACTCTCCAGAGCTAGAGAAGCTTCTTCTTTACCTGCTTCTATCATAGTTGCTTCGGCTGTAGCCTTCCACCAGTTAAATAAGCTATCGTGACAATTTAGATATGTTGTTTTTCTGATAAGTGGCAAATTTAGGGAAGCAGCTAGCTCATTCAAGTTGGCCCGACCACATCCAATACTTATTATTCCCGAAACTGCACTTTGATTGACGTCCAATGCATTTGTGTTACTTTGACACGTTTTCAACAGAAATCGACTACCACACATAGTACAAGACAGAGAAAAGTTTGACGAAAATCCTTGCTGTTTTTCTTCTACTATTTTTAAGTTTCATGCATTGCATCCGAATTGAAGACTGTGGTTTGTGATATCGATCCACTGATCAAAAAAATATTGGAAATCCACTATTCTTCGCCCTTCGATGAGCAATGATGGTACCGGTGATTTCTGAAACAACAAGAGTTCTATACTCATGTGTGCTGTCTTATGAATGAGACTTTTTTATATTCGTAAATTTGTGCAGGTATATCATAGGTACCTTGTTTGATTCAATTTCGAAGTCATCGCTTAAATCTAAATCTATTGGCGGACAGCTTTCTTGATACGGAATATTTTCGTTACTCTGCAATAAATCGTATCAATATTAATAATAATACTTCCCAGACCGAATTTCGATTACCGTTTTCTATTTATGGGATACGAGAAACATACCATGCCTAAATTAATTGGAACTGAATAGTCGACGTCACCATGCATCACAGTTTTTTCAGGGCTTCTATTATCATTAGCCTCCTAAAAATACGAAAATATTAGTATTACAGTACTATCTTCCTATTATTCAATATATTAGCAAAATGCATGTATGTGTACTTAGCAATAAGCACAAAGACAATCAGATGTAGCCTCGAAGTGCTGTAAAAACGCAATTTATTTGCAATTATTTGAGCTGATAGTAACTAAATCTTACACCATCTACAGACGACGAAGTGGTAGCCAGTTGATTATAAGTGCGTTCTCTTAGTACTTGTCTGGCACGCTCCAATCCCAAAGTGTTCCGTTTTCGTTTATTGATACACTGGTAGTGTGTTCCTTTCTTTCTCCCCATTATCTATAAATGTAATAATACGAATTGAAACAAATACGTATGTATAAAGTCAATAACAAAACAAGCTAGCAAATCGAAACCTGTAGGCTATGCGATTTTCTAAGAATACAACGTTAAGCGCAGCGTCGAGCTCATAGACATCAGAAAGGAGGAGATATGCCCGTTAGTTGAAATTATTATATGTTACACTGACTGCCGAAATTTAAGTTATTTCAGTGTGTTTATTAGAAGTCGGTTATTTATTTTTTGTAAAAAGATTTTTATTTCACACTTTTTTGTTGTAAACCTGGAAAGTACATCTAGCAGCAATTCCAACAAGCCTAAACAAAGCTAAGATACATTATCTTATTACAGAGTTCCGGTGCCCGTCTCTAGGCTTCATCATCAGATCCACTTTACAAAATGGTTCTTTCTGAATGCATCAAATAAGTGAATTAATAAAATACCGAAATCACTACATGTTTTCCTATAAAATTTCAAGAGTTTCCTCGATTTCTCCAGGATCCCATCATCAAATCCTGACCTGATGACCATGGGCCACCTGAGAAGTGTACCGTTAAAAACAAAAAAAAAAAAACAAATCGGTTCAGGCGTCTTCGAGTAATCGGGGAACATACATAAAGAATTGAGAACCTCCTCCTTTTTTGCAGTCGGTTAAAATCTATCGAATTGATAACCTCCTCTTATTTGAAATCGGTTAAAATACATAATTTATAGTTTTTAGAACATAATAAAAAGCGCGGACATACATAATATACATAATACAAACGGTTCGAATACAGAACCTCCTTTTTTGAAGTAGGTTAAAAATACAAACTTCTTTTAACACACTGTATTCACAAAATTACACAACTATATTTTTAATATCAGTAAAATGTACTGAAAACAAAATAAATACTCACCGGACCAAATTGTGGTAGTCGTAGTATATTCTTGCTAAAATCCTAACGTAGAGTTCGCGAGCTCCAGTGACACAAAGCGATACGTCCTCCCGCTGCGCTAGCTGAGTTGACACTGAGGCGATCGATTTTGCGCGCTTGTTATTATAGTATATTTTGAAATTTATTTTATATACTAATTTCTTTATTGTTTGTAAATTAAAATTTTGTTTTAATTATAAAAATAACTTAAGATTATTACGTAATTTTTTAATTTCTTAAATAACGAGCTAAAAATTAGAAAAAAATACATAAGTGGCTGCATTTTTTCGTAGAATGACGTAACTTCATCATTTTTTTTCTACTGATTTTTGTATGGGAACGGAAAAAGTGATCAACACAAATGCAAAAGGGTTATATGTTGTTGTTACTTATATTTTTATATGGTCAAAATTTCTCGTAGTTTTTCTTGAAGCGATGGTCAAACTTCACTTAGACGTCATTTTAAAAAAAAATGGCATTGAATATTGAAGGTTTACCATTAGTTATGAAGTTTTTTTTGTAAATACCTTCAAGCCACATGCAAGATGAAGAGTTTAGCTATCCATAACGACCATAGTTTTGCTAATATTATGTTACACTTTCTAACAATTACAGAACAAAGATGACCGAAATCAGTCGTTTGGTAGGACGAAGCGCGGGCGAGCGCGGGCCGATGACGTAACCCTCAACGGGGTTTTTACCGCGCGTACTTGTTCGCGTCAGCGTTTATAAAATACAATGTCCGTATGGATTGAGGAGCCACTTCAGATTTTAAAAGGAAACTCACCCCCTTATTTAATAGGAAAGCAAATAATTTTGTAGGCCACATTCTGAAATTTCTAGTAAAATATATGCAAAGTTATATTAACCCTAGATTACTACTCTACGTCGCAGAGGCGCCCGCATTTTTGATATATTGCTCTCTTTTTTTTTCCTTCGCGCGTATGGCATTCACGTTCAAGGACATCTCAATCATCGCCAGCACGTGTCGTAGAACGGTGGTTGCGTTACGGTAACTGTGCTAGTTTTTTTGATATTACTACCCTTGGCGCTCCAAAGACGTATGAGTAGCTTGTATGTAAGTTTTGCGCTATTAATAAAATTCTTCTAAAATATTTTTTTTTGTTACTTTTTTAGTTGTTTTTTAGTTAATTACTTTAATTAACTATTTTTTAAGAGAAGTGTATACTTTAAGTTGTTTTTTTATTATTTTTAATGAGAAAAATGTTTAATTGCCTAAGTTCCTAAAATTTGTTCCTAAGATTTATTTGATTAAAGATTTTATAATAAAAATATATAAATATTATTTAAAATTATGTTTTTCTCTTTTTAGTAATATACACAATTATATAAACAGTTAAAACATATCAATCATACTTATAGGTTTTGAATAAAATCATTAGTCAATATGATGCGCCTCGCAGGCGTATGAGTAGTTTCTTTGTATGTCGCAACATGAGTAGTAATGTCGGGTTAATGTAAAGTGGCTCCTCAATCTAAACATCTAAATTGAGGAGCCACCTGGATCATGGAAAGTATTTAATGAATATTGTGTATCATTTGTATCATTCATATGTAACTGTGTAATTACTTTGTTTTCAATAAAGCATTATTATTATTATTATTATTATTTAGTAGTAATTGTGTATAGTGCCTACTATAAAAGTCTGAGTCCAGTACTGTTAATATTCAAGAATATACAATACTTTTAATGTGGCTCCTCAATCTATACATAAGACCGTGAATTTCCATGAAAGTAATTAGTCAATTTATATTCCACTCCAAAAAACATTTAGTAGTAAGTGTGTTCGAATTTGTAGCATATGTACAAAGTAGAAAACTGAGTGAATTTAGTAAATAAACGTATTTTATTTGGCTCCTCAATCTCAGACGTTACTGTGCGATTACAACGTTACTGTACCTACCTGAGATCACAACGGAATCAAAAACCAGAGACACTAACTTTTAGTATAAAGGTCTACTAAATACATACCTATCAACATTGTATATATTCGGTAATAAATTTGCACTACTTGACCACATTGTGCACAATATAATTTTTTATTGATATTCCATTTGTTTTGAATAAATAAAGATACTAAATCAAAATAACCACTGCTATAATTTCAATAAGTTTGTTAGTTGTTTTTAAAAAATTGTTCAATCCCGGAAACCCGGGATTACTTATTTATTCAGAAAGGAATGTCCATATTATTCTTTCGTTGGAAGAAGTTTAGGTATATTAGCGCCCGAATATTCGATCTAATAATACAGTGTGTATTTTTTTTTCTTCAAAATAAACGGGTTGGATTCCTGGCTAGAAATATGGAATTTTCAAAAATCCAATGAAGCAGTTTTAGTTTTCATCAAAGTCAAAGTCAAAGTTCGGATTTGGCCATTCACGCCCACTTGAAAGATTAATTCTGTATATAGGGTGAATTAGCAGTAACTGGTAATTTGTGACCGGTACTTAAACACATGATTGTACTCATGATAACAAACAACTTTTAATATGTGACAAAACCTGGAATCGCGAAAAAAAAATCGGCTGCTCCCTACATTTTGACGAGTTATGCCAACATGAATGTATGGGACAGCTGATGCTGATCTTTTCGCGAATTCAAGTTTGGTCCCGTCGTAAAAGTTGTTTGTTATCATGAGTACAATCATGTGTCATGTCTGTCACTAATTATTTACCAGTCACCTTTACATATTTTTTTGTATTTTTTTTTAGAACGGCCATAACGTCTATTATATATCAAGGTTATCAATTATTTACCGGACACCCTGTATACGCAGCAACAATGTAATTTTACACCAGACTCGTTGGGCCGCTGATGTAAACAAAAAAGTGGTTGTAATAAAGATGACAGTGTAATTCAATGCCGCTGAGACTGAGAGCTGAGACTCGTTATACTATCATAAAAAAAAAGCTTTTTGTTTTCATCTTTTTCTACTTATAAATTTAAATTTTACGATCTCGGCCACTGATCGATAAATCGTTAATTCCGAATCCTGATCGCCGAGTTCCTAGTTTTATTTTAGACCGGTTCCAATGCAACGAGATCTCGCGTTCTCGGAGCCTCGTAAACGCTCTTGTTGGACTTCGCCTCGAGTAAATTATAGCCTTTGTCAAACCTTACTTAGTTCGTTTTAAAACATCTTCTGACAGGTAAATCCCACTACGGCTGAGAAAGGTGTCGCCTTGTTTAGAACCGCCACCACTGTAACAAGACCCTCTCCGTCCCTTCCTGCTCATTGCCAGATAACTGACAAAAGAGGGACTGAAAGGGTTCTTAGGGGCTTTCTTAAGCTGGAACGAGATCTCCGCAGTGGCGTGTCACTGGCACTTGAACAAACAACGGTCCCTATTTGTACAGAACCGAAAGTGGCGATAGTCCAAACACCGGTGTTTGTTCGCTTGCTCGTATGTTTGATCCGGCCTCCGCCGCGCCGCGCACATGTTGGCTAACATTTTACTAATGTTTGTACGATTTGCATTGTGATAATTAGGCTCATTTCTTTCAAGTACTTACCGAACACCCACGCAACGGTTAGAGAAGTTTAAGCGTTCATAAAATCGAACTTCTGTTAGGACGTCGTCTATGTTCTACGTATAGTGTGATGAAATTAAATGTTCATTCAGGTAAACACGGTTTATAAACAATAAAAAGACTTGAGCTCACAAGTTTGTGTGCATGTGTGTGGGTATATATCACTACACCACACAGTATCGTTGAAAGTAAAGTTTACAACTTTTGAAGTAATCGAATTTGTAAATGTTATGACAGTCAATCAGTATCGCAATAAAACAAAAACCTTTTAGCATATTAGTACAAAGTACTTGCGAGTGCGATTTATGACTCAATAAAGCATTGGGATCTATCGAGAGCTCGACGCGCCCGCGCCGCACCAGAGCGAGCGCAAGTCGTTTGTCTGCGCCTCTTGCGGCGCAAGCGCAAGGAAATGCAAATGTTATTACATCGAGGCGCAAACGGACGGACGCTTTTAAGAACATTTTTTATTTCTTTTTGTGTTTATGTGGCGTCGTGTCGTGGCTCAAGTGGCCATTAAACGATAACGCTATCTCCACCAACGATTGGTTTCACGCCGTAAAGAAATATATTTATTTGACAAGAGCGAGATGCGATGCAATATTTATAGGGTTATGATGTTCATGAATATGTATTGTGATGAAGTAATGAGATGCGCCACGCTCCATAGTGTCCGTAAAGATGTTACGAACTGTACGTTTATACGAGTAGACATTTTATAATTGGCACTTTCATTTATTTCATTTCTGTAAAAACACCGAGTACCTAGTAAGAAACTTTAGGAAATTATAATAATATTTGTATCTTATCTCACATGGTTATGGTTATTGCTGCTGGTATTGACTACTGATATTACCTTCAAGGCTACAAACAACAACGCTCCTATACAGGGCTATTTTTAAATCATTAGCTAAACTTTCACAGGGTGTTCTACCCATGAATATGAACAACTTTCACTATGGGACCAACTATGAAATCACAAAAAAAAAAATCTGCTGTTTCATACTTTTTGGTAGAGTAGGTATTGAACTTTTGTATGAAACAGCTGATTTTTTTTTGTGATTTCAGAGTTGGTCCCATAGTGAAAGTTGTTCATAGTCATGGGTAGAACACCCTGTGAAAGTTTAGTTAATGATTCAAAAATAGCCCTGTATAACTTTCTGTCATTCTGACCGTACCTACCAAATATTCCGCACTTGGCTACGAATTACCCCGGCCACACACCTGAGCAGCAAGCATCAAGCTTACAGCAAACACTATACTATTTTGCTTCTCAACATTTTAGCACTTGAAGGATTTGCGGCGTAGGTAAATACGCACACCTCCTCCTAAAGCTTTTGCTGTATGCTCGCTGCTTGCTGCTCTGCTCAGGAGTGCGACCTAGCTCACGATTACTACGAGATTACTGTGACTAACTGGCTCACAGAGTTTTCAAAAGCTTTATTCTGGTAGCGTGGATGTGGAAGGTGGACCTTTAGCTTACAAATTGAAGTAGATAATATTACAGTCTTTTATACTACGGCCGAACTATCTTGGCAAGTCTGAACATAGGCTCTCGAACTTTCGCGCATGTTCTCTCACGCTACACTCGCCTCCTGTCTAGAGATGGGTAACCACCCGGGTAAAAACCCACGCATGGGTTAAAACCCAATTACCACCCATTTCGACCCGGGTTATCACCCATTTCTGTGGGTGAAAACTTATTCCGTTAGTTTCATATATGCAGGAGACAACGGGTGAAGCGCGGGGGGTGCGGGAAGGTATGACGCGCGCGCCTAACATGCAGGGATTCCCGTGCGTCCCTTTCCCCCCGCGCCCTACCCTGTATCTTACCTGACATTTATTGTTCACTCATTTTGTCGATAATTGCATTGAGTGCACGTCTTTAATTTGAGTTTTAAACCACGTTTCAACATTTTACTACATTGTGATTTGTATTATAAACCTGATTGACCTTCGCTTGTATAAATTGACACCGATTAGATTCTGAACTGGATTTACAAATATTTTCCTGCTTTTGCGGAAGGACATAAGTAAGTACTTACGTATCTATTTAACTTAAGTAGAGTCACTAATTTGATTAAAATCAAATTATCGCTGCCTGAGTATTAAAATCACATTAGTTTTAGATTTCAAAGTTTAGCTTTTTATCAGTTTTGACAAGGTTACATTCCAGTATGGCTTTTCAAAGTTAAAATCACTCAAGAGCACAGTATGTTCCCTCTTTCAGCTACGGTATTTGGTCAATAAGTGATTTTAATTTTGGTTTGTTTGTTATATAATTAATAAAATGTTTGACTCGTATTAATTTGCTTATAGTATATTTTAATAAAATTTTCGTGGTTTTAGGTCAACATGGTGAGACCGAAAAACCAATTGATATGGTCACATTATCGAGAAACGGATAATAAATCAGCTATATGCAAACATTGTGAGAAGCGATATAAAATACCAAACTTGCAGAAAATGTCTAGGCATTTACTAAAGTGTCTTAACTGCCCTGAAAGTTCTAAACAGCAGGTAAGAACGAATTCACATAAAAATACCATCTCACCGCAATCTTCAGCCAGTAATGCATTATGCCAACCAGTGGCAAACAAAGAAAATGTGATACCAAGTGTCAATTCATTAACTGACGAGAGCACTGCGTCTTCATCTAAATCTAGAGAACCAGATCTATCAGTTGGAGCACACGAAAACCTACATTCATTACTAGCGAAAGCTATATACGTATCAGGAACACCTTTAACAATAGTTGAACATCCTCTCTGGCTAAATTTTTTTGAACATCTTCAACCCTTATATAAATTGCCAACGAGAAAAACAATTTCTACAAACATTTTGGACAAAACTTATAAGGAAATGCACCGTGAGTTAAAAGATGAATTAAAATCACAAACATGTTTACATTTACAGTTAGACGGTTGGTCTAATTGTAGAAATGAAAGCATCATTAATGCAAAACCGGAACCCGTTTTCGTAAAAAGTATAGCAACTGCAGAAAACCGCCACACAAGCGAATACTTATGTGAAGAAATTTCCAATATCTTGGATGAATATGGAGCAAACAAGATTTCAACGTTGATTGGAGATAATGCAAGCAATATACAAAGAGCTTTTCGTCTCGTCAAAGAAATACATCCACACTTAACGTGCCTGAATTGCACAGCACATACTCTGCATTATTTGCAAAATTTGCTTTGCAAAGATATCGGTAGAAATTCCGTAATAAAAGCTTGCAAAGACATGGCAACTAACTTGATCAAAACCATTAAAAGAAGTCAAGTATTGACGTACTTGCTTGCTAAAATAGTAAAAGAAAAAAATGCTGGTGAGACTTTAAAGCTACCGTGTGATACTCGATGGGGAAGTTACTGCACAAGTTTTAAAAGTATACAGAATACAAAAGTTGCTTTGCAGACCTTAGCTGTTCATGAGAATGCAACACTTTTACCAACAGAAGAAAAATCCTCATTGTTAGATGATAACTTCTGGGAGATTATAAGACAGTGCATAATACTTTTGCAACCTATTTCTGACGCAATATTCTCACTCGAGTCAAACGAGGAAAACATCCACAAGGTATTTTTAACACTGAAAAATATGAAATCTAAACTACTATTTAGTTTACCGAATATCACAATCGTAGACAATGACATCAAGGATGAAATGTTATTTAATGTTGATGCGAGAATTAATATGTGCTTGAAACCCATACATTTTGCAGCATACTTACTAGACCCTACAGTCCAAGGAGCGGAACTTGACGAACAGCAAGAATTAGATGCCATGGAATTTATAAACGACGTTGGGCATAGTATTGGTGTAAATGTCATGACAAACTTAGCATCTTACAAAGCGAGAGATGGATTTTGGAGTAGAAGATTTCTTTGGGAAGACATAAGCGAAGTTAGGCCAACAACATGGTGGAAGGGCATTTGTGGGTCTACTACATTGAGCAAAGTCGCTGACCGTATTCTCACAGCGCCATCTACTTTTGCTGCAGTAGAACGTTCCTTCAGTGCTCATAGCAATATTCACAGTAAAAAACGGAATAGGCTCACTACGGAACGAGCAGCAAAACTAACCTATATATCCTATAACTGGAATTTGTTGCACAAGCGCAGGAACAATGTGACTGAGGACACTGAAGAATGTATGTCTGATTCACCGCCACCATCTCGAAGGCAAAATTCTTCATTACCATCACCGACACGTACCATTAGCCCAGAAGCTACAAGTTCAAGGATTAACAGCTTCGAATTTTTCGATTGCGACCGTATTACCGACTCAAGTTCAAGTGACGATGACGAAACACAGTAATTAAAATGATTACACGAACTTTGAAACAAATGTGATTTTTTATAAGTGAACTACTTTGTGATTTTGCAAATAAATGTTTGATTTTGAGTTTAATCTTTTTTTAAGGTAAAATTAAAAAATAAGGTATAAAATAAAAGACCATATAACAATTCTATGCGTATGCGTCCAAGTTTGTGATGGCAGGTTTGCCAACCTCTGACCATACCTGTTAAATTATATTTTACGTTATTCACTATGCAAACCGTTTTCACCCATAAAATCGGGTGAAAATGGGTTAAAACCCAAATCACCCGGTTATAACCCAAATGGGAAGAATGGGTATTTACCCACTACCCATCTCTACTCCTGTCACCATTTGGTTTCTAAAACATGTTACTGCGCAGCCTTCCGCGCGAAGTTTGGACTCGACAAGATATTTCAGCCGTACTGTACCCTTACAAGTTTTTGGAAATCCTTGGAATTTTTAGTTTTACAAATAAGTAGAGCTCTACTCATTTGTAAAACTGAAAATTCAAAGAACTACCTATAATGTAGCTACATTATAGGTAGTTTTAGTGAAAAAGTAGCAAGTGCAACAGGTATACAGTCAGAATTCATTCTGAGGCTGCAATTAGCACACACATTTCTTCATAAAATCATTAGTAGTAATGGGATATACTACTCGTATCGTTAATAAATTTCTGGGGTGTACACACACTGGCATGTTTACGAGGCCACACCATGTGGCCATTACATTTTGTATTCTTATTTCATATGTCGGGTAGTCGTAAATGTCGACATGACATAAATGTCGGTCTCGTCCCGGGCGCTTGCGTCGAGACACCTCAGTGCTACAAGTACACCTACGTCAAAAAGCTAGACATGATTGACGGACAGTGGTTCTGCTTAAGTTATGCTACAAAAAACTAAGATGGAGAGTCGGCTCCATCGCTCCATGTTTACAAAATTAAATGTCAGTGGATAGTTTCAGGTAGGGTTCGATGCGTCTTGACTCTTGAGTTCTTGACTCTCTCAAGAAAAACTATATCTATACAATATGTATACATAATTATAATAAAATAGTAGATAACGAAGTCAAAACTGTTAACCTACATTGAATATTTTTGAAAAAAAAAAGTATTTGCTATTAGGTCTGGGAACGAGTTTGATGCCGAAAATATCGAGGGTTCACGGGCTATTTGTATTAAGCGACATTTTTGGAACTTACAGGAGAGCATTTCAAAGTTCATTATTCGGAAAAAATAACATTGTAAAAAATGTCTCAGTATTTTTTTACGAAAAAGTGGCCTATCGATGGTTAAGAATCAATGTGTCTATCTCATTTTATAGGTAGATTATAACCATAATAAAACTCAATATGATTAGGTAGGTACCTATAACTCAATATCGGCCAGGATGTCGCTTAATACAAATAGCCCGTGAACCCTCGATATAGTTTTTAGAATGTTTGTCCGTTTGTCTGTCCGGATTGGCGCAAAAACTACTGATCCATGTAATGTCTGATCATCGAATAGGCTATATTATATTATTATGCTATTGCATAATTCTAAAATAAAAAAATAATCATAAGATTAGCAATATTGCATTATGTTCGTATTCTTACCGCAAATTGTAAAATAAAAGAAGGGCTAAAAGGTTAGAATATTGTATATGCTTACGTGTAAAAGTTTACAGATTTAACCTTTTAAATGATATCATGGACTTTATGGAGCTAAGCAGTCAATCATCATGACATAATAGGTATGTATAATATCGGCTATTTTAGTCAACTTTCAACAAAGCAAATAGCTTAGCGGTTTGACGAGGACAAGCTGCTTCTGACACAAACAACTGTACGCGTCGCTTGCTCCTACGTCACCAGTCCTGCCTGACTCTGATATTTTGGCTTCTGAGACCAAAACTACAAACGTAGTACCTACCTTTACAGGGAAGTTTTATAAAAATATGGCTTTTATTTTAGTGGTCTAACGACTTCCACGCAGTCGAAGTCGCGGGCAGAAGCTAGTTCATTAATAAGAACGAAATAAATTTGGTTTTTAACCGCCCTCAAAAAGGAGGAGGTTCTCAATTCGTCTGTCTTTTTTTTGTATATTTGTTACGCGATTACTCAAAAACGGATGGACCGATTTAGAAAATTCTTTATTTTGTTCGAAAGGGTATACTTCCAAGGTGGTCCCATATAAATTTTATTAACTTTGCTTGGGTACTTTTTGAGTTAGCTTCAATAATCCGTATTTTTCCCAATTAGTTTATGTGGATGATGTTTTAATAACTTTGTATCACTGTTATTTACATAGGTAGTGGTATTCGAAATTGTGTGGGGTAGGTACCACAACTAAAAAGTGAAAAATAACTTTAATTTCGGAAGTCGGTGGCGATCGCGATCGCTTTACTACCGAATTCGGGCGCAAAGTCGTAGTGGGGTCCCTAGACGGTCAAAATTGCATGACAAGCACGAAAAATCACATACATACTTGTCAAGCAATTTTGACCGTCTAGGTTGGGTACCTAGACGGTCAAAATTGCTTGACAAGTATATAATATGTGATTTTTGACTATGACTTTGCGCCCGAATTCGGTAGCAAAGCGATCGCTATCTATGTCGAGACTGCAGGCCCTACTAGCGTAATTAATTAGGCGTGCGTGGCGTGTAGTTTCAAAGAGAGCTACCCTGAACTGCGCCGCACCGATCCGAGTAAAGACGGATAAGTGCACAAGCCAATCATCCGTTTTTTTCATGCCACATCGGACCGTAAAAAATCGGACTGCCGGACAGTATAATGCCTTGTAGTGCAAAAACGCCCTAAGTGTCCAAGCAGACTATTTCCGATGATCCGGAACCGAATACGAAAAAGTAATTCATATGGAATCGTTTACATGTTTCTGTTTGTGATAGGGAAGACGGTCTGACGAAGCGTTCGGCGCGGACGCATGGCAGTGCGCATGCGCTCGTTAACCCGCTCGTAACAATAAAACACAACACCCACAGCACTATTTGGGTGAACGGACCCATTTATTGCCTTAGACGGGTGGGACGCTATTCTGATACAATACCGTATTCTATCATTTATAAAGTAGGTATTGAAATACTATTATTTTCACTATTTTGACTTTAAATTGCGTTCCTTAAATGGACTCGCCCACGTTAAGTTCGTATTAATACTTGTTCTGTAGCTAGATCACTTGGTCATAAAAGGCGTTCGACGTATTGATCGAATTCTTGATTAAACGAACTGGTTGAAAAGTGATGTCATGTTAGATAATTGAGCTAATGTAAGTTTATGATTAAGAATAGAAACCAAACTACGTATTCAGAATCACTGTGCTTGTTTCTTTAAAAACATATGGGCGTCCAGTCCAGTCATACACGTCCCTCCCTCCAGTATTAAAAGAGGAGCAACACAAACTCGGTGCAGAATGTGACCGTCGATGATGCATGTTGTACCGAAGGGACTCGAGTTTATTTCGGGAGCTCGTAAAATCGATTATCCGTCCGATTCGAGCGCTCAGCTCGACACTCGGGCGCAACGCTCGTCGCCAGCGCACGAAACAGGATGCACTATTTCTGTTGCGCCTCTCTGACAGAGATATGTGTATGGTATTAATGAGATTCAAATGTATTATGAGCCTATTTATAAGGATAAATACGAGCTGCTGACGTAAACGCCGTTAGGTTTCTGAAATTATGCAATGGAGTGTTCCAAAATGGAAAACTATTTCTGAAACTGTCCGTTTTGCTACAAAGCTACAGTGCAATATTATTTTCATAGTTGTTTCGTCTGAGAATGTGCATCGTTACCCTTATATAGAAGCCTCAGGCGCCGTCCTATTGCCATCGCTCGTACGATGATGGGTGCGTCCGACGAAAATGATCGTGCGACCGTGCGTCAAACATACTGATATCTAATGAATGTCCTATTGAAGATCGAGCGATCATGCAAAAACTGTGCATCTGAGCCATTTCGAGTGTGATCGCATCGCTCCAAATAGTGTGTCCTGTACACACAATTTTTTATCGCGCGAGCGGTTTCATCGCACGTTGAAATCGCATCGCATCATCGCACGAACCTACCTACTGAATTGCGGACCAGGCCTAACAGATTCTACAAAAGCATCTTCATGTTCCAGCATATGAGCACCTTTGAACTCCATACACAACTGCCCAAAATGGCAAACAAGTTCACAGCAGGTGGTTAAATATGGCCGCGAGAGTTGAACGCACCACCATAACCGTCCGACAAGTTTACTGGGACCCTCCTTGGACGTATAACTGGGTGTCAGTGAAGGATATTAATGACCTTCCAGAGGTCTAATTACACTAGTCGTATCATGATATGGAATGGATGTTCGATCAAGTGTTGAGATCGCATATGATTGATGTTTTTCGAAAGGAAAATAAATGATGGAACACTTTAAACAACGTGCTGGGAATTCAAATAAGGGAATATTTATGTTAAACAAGTTTAAACTTTATTTTTCTCGCTTACGGACTTGATTTGCTTGTATTCAGGTAAATTGCCACGTAGTTAGCTGTTGCCAAATGGAACTAAATATAAATTGATTCCCCTGTCAATGAATGGCAAGGGTGTAAGACGTGTTATTCGTGTTAATTACTGCGATTAATTAGGTTTAATTTGTTTCCCCCAGCTTGTACATTCAGTAGGCACCTAATTATAAAAAAAACGTATTTTATGGAAAAGGTCGGATGAGTCAGTTTTTAATTACATACCTACAGCAGGAGGTCTCACACTTTCCTTCTTATAGAAAAGTTTGTAAAATCTCTACATGCCACTATTGTAGATATGATTAGATTTGGCATAGATGTTTCCTTCCTGCATGATGATTTGCTGAACGCAGAACCAAAATAACTGTCTTCACACACAATTATTGATATTGATTATAGAGTATTGCTGCCACCTTTGGGATGGCTCAGCTAACCAACTTGCTGCGCTTGACTCAATGGAACGCAGAGCTAAGAGGCTCATTGGTGATGTAAAACTGGTGGAAAGCAAGCTTCACGGCTTGGCTCATCGCCGCCAGGGTGCCTGCTTGTCTGTCTTCTATAGACTGTACTTCGGTGAGTGTGCTCAGGAACTCCACGACCTCATCCCACCGGCCCCCTTCCACCATCGAACATCTAGACGAACTGTATGTTACCATCTATACCTAGTTGCCATTCCACCAATCCAAACATCCTTTATAACGTGCACGGCAAAAGAGTGGAACTCACTACCTGAGTCTGTGTTCCCGAACGCATACAACACGAATGTCTTCAAAGTTAGAGTGAACTGGCTTCTTCTGGGTAAGCTCACTCCATCGTAGACTTTGTCTCTGTCACCTCTGACCTAGACTATGGTCAAGAGCAAAGCCATCTCAAATAAAAAAATCTATTGATAAACTCACGCCCTTTTCCCATGAGGATAGGCAGAAACATTAGAACGCCATTAAATTAATTCGCGACCGTCTTCCTAGAAGAGCATTAAAACTTTGTAATTCTAACTACCCAAGAAACAAATACAAAACATAGTACCAATTTCCTTCAGTACAATTCATGTGATCTTATAAATATTGATTGATTGCTCGCCAACCAACATGGCGGCCGACCAGACCAGTCGTGCGTCTTGTTAGGCAACGACAACATGACAAGTCTTTTATGGCTGTGTCGGTTAATTAAGTTTGTTTTACGATGGCAAATTGCAAGCACGCCCCACAAGAGAACGGGGGCATAATTTCTTGTTAGCATAATGAGTATAGGTAGTCTTGTTCTAGCAAGACGAAATTACCTTGTTGATGTAAGCGGATGTTGGTCGAGTTGGTGTCAATTATACTGGGTGACTTTTTTCCCACCTATGGCATATCTAGTTTCTTTTTTTTTTTTTTGAAAAAAACAATAATATCGAAATTCAAATCATACGCACTACACATTCTGCATCACCTAGATTACATACGCACTACGCGTATGTAATCTAGGTAATTAACCCTACACCTATAAACAAAACCGGCCAAGTGCGTGTCGGACCACGCACAATGAAGGGTTCCGTAGTTGAAAAGAATTTATCCAAAAAACAAACTTAACATTGTAGATGAAAAATATGTTCTCCCATACATTGATATACCTACGTCTGTTCTGTGATATACCTCACGGTCAATTCTCCAACTTCAAATTTAAGTTTAAAAAAAAAAATGTGTTAAAACTACAAAACGATTTTCGGACATTGCTTCTTGCCAAATTTCATGATTCTAAGTCAAAGGGTTGTGAGTAGGTATCAAAATAATGTTGCATAAGTTGCGTATGTTTTTATTGCGTTTACTTAGGAGCTTGATTTTTATTTAGATCTCCAAGGGACCATAGACCTACGCTTATTTGATATTAATTTCAATTTGATACCTCCACGCGTTTCAAAGAATTAGGGTCTTGTAAGACTGACAGACAGACCGACAGACGGACAACGTAGTGATCCTATAAGAGTTCCGTTTTTCCTTTTGAGGTACGGAACCCTAGAAACTCAAAGAAAATGGCTGAAAGACCAATATAATTAAAACTAATTACCTTATAGCCATACTGACCCTGCATCAACGATGCACTTTACCATCAAGATCCAATCTGTAGCAGGTACAGTCAACCGTGCTTCGGTGTTAACACTTTGAGCTGGCCTAGCCTAGTACCGAGTTTCAAGAGGATAAGAGACCAGCTTATGCTGGTATTTTACCATCGACGTGCGGCTAACTGTAGTAACAAAAGCTATCTGTAACTCGTATGTTCCGTGTCTTCTCGTGACAGCCTAATATTTACATAATGGGCACTGAGCACGGTTAACGAAACAGGCTCTTCGCATACAAAACATGTATTTACATTTTCTTTCTTTTAACAAGTCCTGGTGATTGGCGACCAGCACTTTATACTCTATGCACGGAATAGTAAACGGGCTCGTTATGCTGCACCATCTATTGTTTGAGGGAAACTTTTTGATTTTAACTTCTTGGGTTAAGACCCATTGTATTACGTAGTTATTCAGCAGAACACGGAAAATACAAAGGATTGGAAAGGGGAACAGTCAGGTGATGCTAAATATAAAGATAAAATTGCAGCTCCTTGTAAATATAATTGGACCCACACTACTTAAATTACCTATTAGTTCAAGAGCTGTTTATTATCCTATAAATCCAATTAGCTATTCCAATAAACAATTACTTTTTCAATCATGTTTTACAGCAAATAATTCAAGTTTGCAATCATAAAGTTATAGCGGTTGGCGCTGAACAATTTTCTTAACAACCCTTCAGTTTATAATTACGTTGGAGATTGATAGTGCTACGGGTGCTACCTGCAAAGAAGTAGATATGTGCTGTTCGATCATAAAATAGCTAATTTTCTAACATGATACATGGACGTGTCAAGAAAGACGTATGCGGTAGGCTGAAAGGGAAATGTCCAAGCAATTAGAAATAAAAAGAAAACAAGTTAAAAAAAACCGGTCAAGAGCGAGTGGGACTCGCGCACCGAGGGTTCCGTACCACCCTATTTCCTACTTCCTATCGTACTATCCTACTAATATTATAAATGCGAATGTTTGTGAGGATGGATGGATGTTTGTTACTCTTTCGCACGCAAAATCTACTGAACGGATATTCATGAAATTTGGCACACAGATAATTCATAACCTGGATTAACACATATGATACTTTCATCCCGTTATTCTTACTGATTCGAAACTTACGCGGGTGAAACCGCGGGGTGCTGCTAGGCATATATAAAAAAAGCGTGCTATTTACAGACTTCGTTATAATTTTCCTATAATCTTTACATAAACTTCTATCACACAGAATAATTTCAGATTTTTCTCTATGTACACTTCGGAGGTAAAGGGGGGAACGGTATTTTTATTTACATTTTTCATCAAAAGTCGAAAACTATGCGGTCTAAAAAAAAAGAAAAAAATATTCGAGAATGTGCAAATACCGCTCTTTCATATGATATCCCACATGCCCTAGTAGCCCCACTTTAAATTTTTAAGATCCCCTTTCAGTCCCTGCTGCAAAAAAATATATAAATTTTTATTTCTTTCTTATTTGCAAAATTGTTGGGCAAACGTCATCTAAAACTATTCCAAAATTCAAGTTGATAGCATCAGTAGTTCTTGAGATATCTAGCTGTGACAGACAGACAGACAGACTGAGTCGCACCATAAGGGTTGCTCTTTACCATTTTCGTACGGAACCCTAAAAACACGACTGCCCTACCAAAAAACGAACTAAAAAGTAAAAAAACTAGTTGTATTCTCTGACTAAACAGATAAATAGAATTGTCATTGCTTTCGGACCGTTCTGTGGAGTACTTTTTAATTAAAGAGGTCCCCCGATTGCAATAATATTTTAATTAATAATTGAAGCAAGTTTTTTTTCACGGCAGCCATATTGATTTTTTTTTTTAATATAGCCAGTGTCACTCGGGATGATGTAAGGATTCTAATATACATCCAAATCTGTTCAGGCATTTAAAAGTTATGGTGGATTAAATAAATTCACATATACATGAACCCTGAAAATATTACAATCCTTTGTTTGGGTAGACGTGTAAAAAAGAAACCCCTTGCCGCCATCATGAATTTTCTTAACGATCCATTTATTCGACATAGACAGTCGTAAAATCACGCGACACGACTTTTAAAACTTTCATTGGTGAAACCAGCTTTCAAATACCAATGAATTTAAAATTCCAGATTATTTTAATCTGTCATTAATTATTGCCGACTTCAAACAAGTCGCCAAAATGTTGTCAAATAAAGTCGTTGACGGCAGGATATCCGCTGTTAATCAGCTATCAAGGAAACGGTCATAATTACCGAATATGTTACTAAATTAGAAAAAAACAACATGAAAGATGATTGATAATTATGCAGAATAAATTATTGACGTGTAAACGTCTTTTCGCTTGATGTACTGGTGGTAAGTTCAATATTTGTGACCTACAAAAACATGTAAGATTTCAACCGCTAATAACTATGAGTCTTTTAATGCTAGAGTAATGGTTGAGCATTCAAAAGATAGGCCATATTTTTAACAGTTTTGAGGCAGGATTGTATTGGCCTATAACGTCACATTGCGAATGCAAGCGCAAGCGCGCGAATCTCTATTTTTCACTTTGTGTCGAAATTCCAATTCGTATAGCGCAAAAACGTGTTTAGTTAGAATGTTGATTCTGGCGTCATTGTCAAGAGTTGATAAAACACTACTAGGAACTAAAGAGAAACATTAGAAATATTGGCTAAAATAGGGTCAAAAATGCATATGAAATTGACAATAGCAAAATTATTTCAGATGTCGTCTCATATCGGCTGTAAATCTGATTAGAAATTTCAGAAAAAATTCAGGCGAGGAAAGGAAGAAAATCAATCATAAGGAATGCAGTAAGTCTAAAAAGCACAATGCCGAGCAAATACCTCTCACTAGGTTAGGTTAGGTTACAGTTGTTGTGACCAAATCTTTTCACGAAAATAAACGGCGCGGACTCGAACTGCGTCTAACTTAATTTTTATTTGTTTATATGTCGAGGGGGTAATGGCTGATGGCGTTATGCTCGTGAACGGGTGCTGCTTGCGGTGACTGGTCGTCTTGCTGACTTTGGTTTTGTTATTGTTACTAGCAGTGATCGGATAATCGGGAGCTTATATACCTAAACTCCTTTCCACGAAAGAATAATATGGACATTCCTTTCTGAATAAATAAGTAATCCCGGGCTCTCAGGTAGCGTAGCATTTTTCTGCGAAAAAAACAAATTTCAACCCCTTTACACCCCCCCCCCCCACTGCACCCCTCCATGTATGAACATTTAAATTTTCATAGAAAAAGCGATAACCCTTTTCTCCCCGTAAACATACTCTAATTTTCATAACTTTTGGAAATGTTGTAGGTATAATGAAAAAATAGGTCCGTACGTTTTTATTATAAATAAATATTGCATACGATATAAGTTATTAGCATCTAAATATCTATATTTTTGATATAAAAACTTCCTCGAGCGTTTTTATTATTTTTTTAATTAAATTAAATTGAATTACTAAAAAAGAAAAATTTTCAGACCTAGATTAAGACCAACATTCTCTCATTTCGTATAGGTTTAGGGGGGTGAAAAAGTTATCGCCCGGAACAATATTTATGTCCAAGACTCGCACCGCGTATCGGCTCTTCACAATCCTCTTAAGGGGTAAACTCCAATAAACTCCAAAACCAATAAACATTTTATATTTCCACGCTTAATTTATTAGATTAACATTATTTACGGAACACAAAAGCATTCAAATCAACAATCGAATTGCTTAATACCCCAAATAGCGTTCGGAAAGCAATTTCAATTCTAATCAAACGTTATTTAACGAGGGCAGTCTCAAAAGGCACTTCAGGTGCTTTCTTAAATTCATCTATAATAACAAGAATACAAGATATAAGCTTCGATTGAATGACAGACAATTCCTCCGGCCGCTGAATGACTGCGCCAGTTTTATTGTGGCAGGGACGGAGATTTCAAAGATATTTTTAATGCCCTGCGCGTACACATCTCGTTCAAAACTATTACGGTATACTAAAGCCGATTACACGAGGGCTGTTATGAACCTGTGCTTGCGCGTGCTGCTTTGAAATAGGTGTTCAAATAGAACTTATTTTATGTTTACTATCCAGTTCGAAAACTTTTCAGCTGTCTGGGAGCACTCCTATAGACGCGTATTTATATGAGCATAGCTTTTATCCGCGGCTTCGCCTGCGTGGACGTCGGAAATTGTTCCACGGGAACGTACGACCGGCACGAAAAAAATCCTGCGTCCTAACTCACGCCATGGTCTACTTGTGTGCCTTAGTTTAGCGAAATCCGTTCAGCTGTTATGACGTGAAAAGGTAACAGACATACAGAGTTACTTGCGCATTTATAATTTTATTATAGTATCGATAGAAACACTGGCTAATGTTGTAATGTAGGACAGAAATATGATGCCAACATTCGCACAGTAGACTCATTCATCACTGTACTTTATGTAGTAACATCATAAATAACAGAGAAGTGACTTTACATTGAAGACTATTTCGACAGATGCTCTTTACACTCCATTTATTATCATCTGAAACGTTTCTGATTCATTCTATGACGAATAAAATTCAAAATTGTCTCACGTACACTACCAAGTAATTTGGGAGCTAAATAAAATAAAATAGGCCAGTAACAGACGTACCTACAGTCAGGGAAAAATATTGTTTGGCAAATTGACAATCAACTCAAATTGTCCGCATTCTCAAATCACACAGCCATTCTTTATTAGTCGTATGAATCAGCTACAACATGGCAAATTTTCAATGTGTGTCAATCTGCTGAACAATTCGATTCCCAGACTGTACAGTCAAGCTGTTGCGCCTACGCAGTGCAGGTTCTAAACAACTGTCGTGTGCGCACAGCTTAATTCCACATTTCCACCGAATAGTTTTTCGGCACGGTGATTAACTCTTTGACTGATCGCTCCGTCGACACGATGTATCTAATCTTCTAAATTGTTATAATTGCTGTTGATCATCTACCTCGGATGGACCATGATTTGACGATAATGCCCGGGTTACACGAAGTGCTACTTTTTCAAGCTAGGATATCAAGATTGTGTTAGTAAACTAGCAAGCTAGTCACTCTGGCCGCGTGTTTTAGGCTAGCAAACTAGTCAGATAGAGTAATTGGATGGAGTTCTATTATTGAGCTAGTAGCGCTCCCCACCACTGATTTTACTATCCTAGCTTGCACTTGCCTCGTGTGGCCACTAGCCGGTAAATCTAATCCTTCGATCAACACTATGTATAACTGATCGAAGATCCAATCGGAATATTTTACTCCATGGCCTATGTCACTGCAATGCTTTTTTTTTCGTTTAACCTATTTTGTCAAATCGCTGGGGGTCGTCCCATATTTTTCCAATTTCCTTTCTGCTGTGCTTTCTCCATCCTATCGGTTAGGAACGAGTCCAAATCGTCACGCCAGCTGCAGCGTTTCTTAGGCCTGCCTCGGTGACGACGCTCGTTTATAGACACCCAAAGTGTAACGATCCTGGCCCGTTTGTCTGGATGCATCCTACAGCTGTGACCCGCCAACTCCCCATCATCATCATCATTCAGCCTCGCAGACCTGTCGTCAACATGCATCATGATACGTCTTGGAGCGTATTATGGCGTTGCGAATTTGGTCGGTGTTTAATGATTTAAAACTGAAGATCATGTCTAACCGAGTAGATTTGAAAAAAATATATGTTAAATTAGAGCATTTTCTCAAGAACTTAATATGTGAATATTTAAGATTATGTTTATATTACGTACATAGTGTAATTAATTTGTAAAGTTATGACTAACGCGGATAAAAAACTGAGAATCACGAAAAAACTATCAAGCGTAGGTACTTTTATGGAACCTTCACCATTTTAAATATAATTGAATTATTTATCTTTTAGTATACGTGTTTTATTAAAATACCTTTTGTTTTATGTATAATAAATTAATAATTCGTCTAATTTGGGTCAGCGCTTCTTGATGAGCGAGTCTTATTACTGGCTGTACGTACGACGCGTTGCGTGAGCTCAGCACGGAACACGTAAGCTAACCATTCAAGGCCATTGGCGTATATCTGCGTCTTAAGATGCTACACTCCATCACTCTTTGGTAATCCTTGAGCTTAGACTTCTGAGCCTAAGGCTTACAAAATTTCTAGCATCGTGTAAACTGTACTAAGCCAGGATAATAAGACAGGTCTGCTGGCTTGCTATCCTAGCTTCCAAAACTAGCCTCGTGTAAACCGGGCATAACAAACATGTACGTGTTACATCCAACTAAACTCGGAATATTTTGCTGTGTAGTAAGTCTTGTATGTAAAGTCGTGTTGCTTTATGCAGGCGTTGACTTAGCTGTTGAATATTCAATTTCTTCACAAGTAAATAGTCACACAGAAAAGCTTTGGTGTCTGTTGAAAGGTAAGCCGAATGTGTGCTTTTGCGCAAACGTACACATATACACTCCCGGACTTTGAAATCGAGCCACTGTGAATTTACATGTAGGTATTTAAAGGCCTACAAATCAAACTAATGATGTGTCAATGAAAGAGTCAACATACTGAATTTGAAATCAATATACTGGCCATCTATGGTGTCCTGAAAATACAAATCGCGGTTATTGCTTTGAATTCACGATCAATTAAAATTAAAAATGGTAATAGATATGTATACAAAAATATGTAGGGTGGCTCGATTTAGGAGTCTGGGAGTGTAGCTATTTGTACTTAACACAATTTACAACCACATAGGTATACAGGGTTATTGGTAAAAAATCTGCTGTTCAGTACTTTTTGAAAATGTACTGAACAGCTGATTTTTTTTTCGCGATTTCAGGTTATGTCCCATAGTAAAAGTTGTTCATAATGATGAGGTTGTTGGTGTTTTACCAATAACCCTGTATACTGTGATCATATATTCATACCATGCACGTATAAAATAAAAAGACGTAAGAAGAGCCATTGAAAATATAACTCGATAATAAGCCGGTCGCCTTTACAAAAGTATTTTTATGTGTCAAGCAAGTTTTCGAAATAAGTACGTGCGCGGTATAAAATCGGTTATACTTATAAGAATCGATACAAATACGAAGTTGGTCCGAGAACGTATCGATTGAAGCCTCAACGAGGCAATCGGTCGAGTCGTTTTCTACAGAAATACCACTTTTTTTCTCTTATTTCTGTCCGGGACGACCCAGGAGCGTTGGCTTCGCTATAATAAACAAGAACGTTACTGTAGCCATCACTTTTAAACTGTTTTACAGGATATAATAATATAATATAAGTATATTTTAATGTAAAATATCCAATATCGAATGGTGTGAATACTTTTGCACTTAGCTGTAAAAAATGTCAAAAAGTACTGGTGCCGTTTATTGGCAACATTATTAAGATTTGTTCTTTTTACAAGCTTTTATTTAACTTGCAATGTTCGTATGTAAGTACATATTTATGTAAGTTATCCTTTTCAAAATTTGTAAGTTCAATTTGACCCACTTCCCGGTGTTCGATTAAGCTGAAATTTGGCATACGTAAGTAAAATCGGTGACAATGCAATACTTTGGTACCATTGAGCTGATCTGATTATGGAGCCGGCAGGTGGCCACAGGAACTCAGTACCTAATAAAACGACGCAACCTTATAGAGTTTGGGCTCGTTTGATTCGTTTTGACATGGATTCTGGTCTTAGATGATATCCAGACTAATAAAAGCTTGTTTTAAAAATAATTTATAAACTTGTTTTAAACTTACTGTTTAAAAACCTCTATTTATTTTCCCGTTCCAAATCCTCACAGCTACTGACATCCTTTTTGTTAAAGCACAATAAATTATAATGTTTATGCAATAGCAATAAAAAAGCAATAACAAGACAAGCTACCAATTAAATCCTGTCAAACTAGTACAGGAAGCTCATTAAGAACTAAAAAAAAAAAACACCAATACATTATTCAAAATTTGTGTATAACTTTTATATAACAGACGAGATCATCAGCTGACCGACTCAAAAGCCATTAAAACGTATAAAGAATTTAAATTGATTGCAACTCGGAACTTACTCGAAGATAAACGTAAGGTGTTTTCTTCAGGCGATTATCCTGAGTGGCGTGACGGGATGGTGTCAGTACACGAGCGAGATAGCGCCGTGTGGGAAAGAGATGGGTAGATGCGCACGATTCAGGTGTGAACGGGACACGCGCGGAACATACCGATCGAGCCTCCGACTGAGATGGTCAAAGTTTAGAGGTATCAAGTTGAAATGGTTTTGGAATTAGTTTACGAGATAAATGAAAGCAGATAACGGAATCTTTGTTTAAGAAAACGAACGACAGTACCTTCGAGATCTTTTATCTTATATCAAAATAAATTAAATTATTAAGAAACAATTTATTGAGTAAGTACTTACATCCTAACTAATATTATAAATGCGAAAGTGAGTTTGTTACGCTTTCACGCTATAAAGGGTAAGCGGATTTGGATGCAGCACATGAGTAGACCATCACCTGGGTTAGGACATAGGATACTTCTTATCCCGGTTCTACGTTCCTGTGGGATAATTTCCGACCTACACGCGGGCGAAGCAGCGGGCAAAAGCTAGTACCTAACTTATAATTTAAAAAATAAAGTTTACTAAACAACACAATAACTTCATACACAAAAAATAAGACAAAAAAAGTAAAAAGTTTGAGAGCCTCAGAGAGGCTCGTGCTTTTCCTTCGCTTCTCGTTAAGAGCTTTTAACGAGCCGACCTTGCCGTAACGATTAGAAAGAGAGAGCAGCACCCACGCGCACCCAAACAAACGTGCTAGACAAGGACGGAAGTCGCACCGGTAACAATAAGCTTACTA
This sequence comes from Dicycla oo, assembly GCA_948252095.1. NCBI lineage: Eukaryota > Metazoa > Arthropoda > Insecta > Lepidoptera > Noctuidae > Dicycla > Dicycla oo. Next base: position 20,724,317 of record OX411728.1, read on the forward strand.
ACAAGACAGACTCACTCACTGAAAAATGTCGTAACCGCCATAATTACACATTGAATTATGCAGCCTATTTTTATTTAGTTAAGGTGTGATTTTAAATAAACAAACATCGCCACTTATGAGACAGGTACCGCGGCAACTCGTCTGACTAACGAGAATGACTCAGGCGCAGGTTTTTTGTCGTTTTTTCGATATAAACCTTTCAGTCAAACAGGAGGGCTTAAATTAGATTGGTGTGGAGGCTCGCTATGGGGTTTTCTCATAAATGCCTTTTGAAATTTATTTAAATTGGTTTTTCGTTGCGCAGAGCTAATCGTGGCTATAAAGTATATTACAAGCGCATTTTTATGAGATGCTATCGTTTTATAATTATTAGCTAGCCGTCTTCCTGGGACATGTTATTATAGATACAACACTAATCATGTTTTTTAGTAGATTCCTATTAGATAAATAAGACTTAGGTAGGAAACCTCATTAGAATTTGGTCGTTAAAATATTTAATGTGACAATTCCACAACAAAAAAGTACCTTATAGTCATTGGCGCTTAGGTCGTTCAGAAATACAAATCAAACAAGTTTACTTAGCTTATAATAAGCACAATGTCGTAAGTGCCAACGACCATAAGGTACCTTTTCTCGTGGACAGTCACAAATATTACTAGGAACTTGTTTGGTACTAATTAATTAGTTTACTTATGTGTGTCGTTAATTTTTCGGTTACGCGTGAGGTCCTCCCTTACAAAAGACATCAACGCATTAAAAAGGGACATTCAAATTCGATTACATTTAAAATAGTTTGTAATTATGAACTAAATAACCTAAAAATAAAATTTAATTAATTTTTACAAGTAAAAATTTTAAAATAAAATACATGACTGTACTGTACTGTACTCGTACATGCCTAGTACACAGAGGGGCCTGTGGCTAAGTAAGAAATTACAGCCGCACGGGTCGATCGATCGTGCGCAGCCGCGGTTGGTCCGTGGATGGTGATCTTTACATACCAAGACCCCTCCATGCCTCTTTGATCCCGGCTGTCATTCGTGCATTTTTGACAGTCGTTACGGGTCGTCAGAAGCCCGAAAGTCTGACAACCAGTCTTACCAAGGGATATCGTATTACCAGTAACTGGGTTGTGGAGGTCACATAGGCAGCCGCTCCATGTAAAATACAGCTGCATCCGATTAGGCTGGAAGCCGACCCCAACATAGTTGGGAATGTTGGGATAAGGCTAGGTAGGTGATGATACTAGGTACCTACTCGTACACCTAGGTAGGTACTTGCTCAGAATGCCACATTAAACAGAGTCTGTCAGTTAAAACAAAACTAAAACTAAACCCAGTTTGTTTTAAAACCGTTACAAAAATAAATCCTTTTATCAGTTTATTTATCAAAGTGATTAAAGTCAGGGCAGCCATCTTGGAAAAAACTCAGGCGCACAACGAGCCGTCATTCAAAATTTTAAAAGCGGACATTAAAGTTTAACAGCACTTGAAAGGGTAAAGGTCTTTTAAGGGTCCCCGAAATGATTGCAATTGTCAATTTATACGTGATTGATATGCACATTGACGCGCAAATTGATCGTCTACCAACTCCAATTGAAGCATTTTCCCAATAAACTTTGAACCTAATGCTTTAGCGATAAAGTTGAAAAGAAGTTTGCCAGATTGTAGTAGCTTGATGTGCTGGCGTCTGTACATCACAATGTTGACTGTTAAACTGTTTATGTTAGAGAATGACAAAGTTTTATACTTAAACGTCACATTAGATAAGTTGGTATGTATTTCAATATCTGTATGTTTTAGCTGTGGCTCTGTTTACAATTTTTAGTCAGAACAGTTTTTAGAAACACAGATAAATATCGTATAATATCATATAATACCAATACATACAGGATATGTTTTCGAGCTGCTTAGCGCTGAAAGCGACATTAATTGGTTACGTATGTAGTTAATTACACATGCGCACATCGGCAACGAGAGTGTCACAACAACACGAAGATAAAAAAAGACATATCGTCAGGTGGGGTAATTGCAATAACGGGGTATAAGCACGGGCTTGTTTACGGTCTAACTACTAAAGAAAACTGGTGCTGCCATCTCTGATATGTAAATATTGCCTAATCCTACAATAACCAAGCGTGGTATATACTTTGATTTCAAATTCAGAAATATGATTATTATGTAAACACTTTGATTGATTTATTTAGTCTGTAAGGAAAAATTCATATCTTGTAAGCTTTCACGTGATCTTTTTGAAATAAAAAACCAAAGTTAATTCAATTTTCGCATTTCATTGCTATTACCCCTGATTTGCAACTATCTAAAGTACTGAGAAATTGACCAACATTATTACATTTGCCCCTGAACACGGGGTAAATGTAATAAGTGAGATAACTTTTTTTTTAAATTTGATTACCTAAATTATCAGAGTGATTATAATTAAACAAATAACTTAAAACTTTAGCCTACTAAATACTTAATACACGTGATAATTATAAATTTAATACTGCTAAAAAGTAAAATGTTGTCTAAGGTTGAATATGTCATTCTAGTTATGGTACTCGCATTTACCCCACCTGACCCTACCTATTAGAGAAAATTAAAAGTAAAAAATATATACAAAATGGAAAAAAATATCTTTAGATTTTAATTTTCATAAAAATATAACATAGCGTTAAATAGTATTCCTAAATATTATTTTAAATTCTCCGATATGCTCTCAGAAATAATGTGCGTGTGTGTGACACTCTCGTTGCAGATGTGCAACATTTAATCTTCAAGCTTTCTTGTTGATTGAGCTTCAATTACACAGGATTTTTTCTCTTCAAGCCCTTATAACGATACATTTTGAAATATGTATTAAAAAAGCTCATTGAAGAACCTCAATTTCGCCGAACAGAACCAAAACATCAAACCAATATTGTAAAATACCAATCTTCAAAATAAAAAGTCACGAACTTTTTCTCCATACAGGTTTTCCGAACATCTAATTACGAGCTCCGTTTTCCAGCGACCAATTAGCTGGTGAACAAAAAAAAACGTAGTCTATTGCTCGGTAAACATTGTTGGTATTTGTGTCGGCGCTAACGCGGCGAGTCGTCGATCGTGTCCAAAGTTATTACAACACGCCTCGTTGAGATACCACCGAACGTGGTACCGTAAAAAATGTTCGCTCTTATCTTTAATATGGCGCTCGATAATTTGATTGGGCTTGTAAATTATATTTTGTATTTTGTGTTGTTATGTATTCTTTTATAAAATAAGGAATTTCATGTATGTATTTACTGATAGTATAAAAAAAGATCAGGCCATTTTAAAATATAACACTGAAGTGATCATAAGTCTTCAATAGTAAAGCAAAAATATTTAATTACAAAAGGAATGTCTGCGTTTGTGTGCCATGTGGCTATTTGTATTTTTCCGTCACAGTGTCAAAGCAACCTTTGAAGTTTGACGAAAAAATATATGTCTGATTGATCAAATATAATATTTCTTATAAATAAAATGAGAGTTTTTGATTTCTATGTGATCTTTTTGATAGATTAAGTACGTCATAATCCGGCCCTAACCTCATTGGCTACAAAGATATTGCCTCTGCGCAAAGTTATTTGTTTCTCTGTCAATTCAATCTTAGTCATCTGACAGGCTTTGATGATCATTGAAGTATTTTGAACTTTTCTGCTTTATTTACTTCCGCTCATTACCAACTATCAAAGAAAACAGAAAAAAAAAACTTAACATCAAAGACAGCTCAAATATTTGATATTTGATGAACTTCAGAATATTCCGATCAGACGGCGGAAATAAGAATGTCGAAATCTTACCCACTAAAAACACTATCTAACTGATTGTACTACCAAATCAGTTGGTGAGAGTCAACAAGCAACATTTTAACGCCCACGGGAGGTGCGTGGATACCTCCTCAGCATCGGACGCAGAGGGCATGATTACTCCTTTGACGTGCCGCCTCGGAGATGCAAAATAGAGTTCAAACTAGCCGCCTGCGATGATTGTTATCGTTGTTTATCACTTTCCAACTACAACGAACTATTATAATGATTATCGACTCGTTTTTAGTAGGTGTGCTTTTTAAATGGTGGTGTAAAGTATGTGTGGCCACTGTAGATAGATCTTAAGAGACTATGTGGGAACATTGCTAAGTTTATTGTGAAACGTTAGTTTTAGTGCTAATGGCGCCGATTCCCTTGTTCACAAACTAAATTAAATTTAAGTTCAGTGCATCTTTTTCTTTTTACTTCATTAAAAAAAGGACAGACGATAAATATTAGCTTTGTTCTGTCAAATTAGTCAGTGCCTGACGTAAATTGACGTATTTTTAGTAAGTAACTTTTTAATCACGTCTATACTTGTATATGGAGTATCTTAATTTGACAGGAGTAAACTAATATTTATCATCTGTCCTTTTCTTAATGAAATAGAAAGAAAAAGATGCACTGAACTTAAATTAAGTTTAAGTTTGTGAACAAGGGAATCAACGCCAATGTGGCAATGTACAGTCACGAACCGGGATTGTTGAGCCACTAGCTTATCTTGCTTAACTTAACTTGGCTGTGTTACACGAATGCCGCCCGTTTTTCGTTATTGAAATGTCACAATCATGTCAAATTTCACGGCAACACTCGTGTAACACAACACAACCAAGTTAAGATGATAAGCTAGTGGCTCAACAATCCCGGTTCGTGACTGTACTTACCTGTACCAACTCGCATCGTTGGTCTAGTGGTCGCAAGCGCTACTGGACCCTGGGTTCGATTCCCGGGTCGGGCAGTGTTATTGGGTTTTCCATCTAGAATTTCTGATTCTGCCCGGAGTCTGGATTTATGCCCGGTTGCAGGCAATAGGCTCACATGGGGTCTACTATACTGTCGTCATAGGGAAAAAAGACGTATCTGACATTTTTTTAGAAATAGATATATTTACGTATACATATTCGGAATCAGCAAAAAAAACGCATCTACCAGTATTTTTAAATTGGCGTACACTTGACGAAAACCTAATAATTCTTGTTATTAAAAGACGCATCTGCCTTTGTATCTTATACGTACCTATAGTTTAAACAGCACAAAATATGTTTTTCTCCATTTCAATATTTCTACGTCCTTTTTCATTATGGCGGCAGTATAGGTAAGTAGTAAGTACCCTATACCCAACCCTTCGGGGAATAGAGGAGTATTATTGGGTGTTTGTGAGATTTAAGATAAATCCAATCACACAAACAAAGATTCTGAAAGAAAATTCATGACAATTGGTCCAATAAATAACTTTGAACAGTACCAGTTCTCAAAAAAAAAAAATCTGACTGATCTGACTGGTTAGACATCATTATACACAATCATGTATAAAGCTTACATGACCCGTTATCGAGGCGAAATAATATGTACACACCCATTCTAAAGTAGTTACAGACTAACATCAGCATAAAATTATCGTTAACACAAATAGGCACATATAAAGAAGTAATGAGCACAAGCGTAAGTAATGTAATGGAAAAAAATAAAGGAAGTGTTGGATCTGCAAGCTTCTTTACTTTATTAGGAGTATTCCCATTTGAGCACCTATTTTTAGAGCACCTATGCATTTTGCACCAAAGGTATTCTCAAATGGGAGTACCTTGGTGCAAAATGCATAAATGATATATGCATATATGAATGCATAGGTGCTCAAACGGGAATACTCCCTTTATTATACTGTGCTTCAAGTGTCTCTGCTGTTAGTTTCATTTGTTTTAGCCTCAGGTAGGTTATTAATTCCTGGTTAGTGTACCATAGTTTCTGGATTTAAATTATTATTACTGTAGGACAAAATTATTTGAAACAAACTTGATGTAGTAATGCTTGATCCGATCCAGCCTGTCCCTCCCTCCCCGAGCGACACCCTAAGCCGAAGTCCCCCACAGGGGATGCCGTTAGCGTGTAGGCTTTTAGTTTAAGTCTTGGGCCGACATCAAAAAAAAAGAAAAAAAACTAGAGGCACCTGCAGCACCTAAAACGCCTAAGGGATATGCTGAGCTAATACCACAGATATTACAATACTACGTACAGATACCCAATCCCATACAAAGAAATGACACCTCCCTAAGTCTGGCTATTGAGCTGGCTATTTTTTTTCCCTTCAATTTATAACAGATGGCTGCATCAGCGACTCACTAATTACCAGATACTGTAGTTTTACAACACCATCTAGGAGTCTGCCTAGACACTAGGTCTCATCGATGCTAGGTGGCATCGATACTACTTAGATGGCTATATCTAGATACCTATAGATTCTCCATCTCACATCGAGTATGTATGTCGTCGTAATCGTACCGTGCGCTCAAGGACAAAAATATCTTGAGTTGGCGTAATTGTTTCGTTTGTGGGATTGATGATTGAGCTAGCATTTTTAGCTTTAGTAGGAGACGACGTGTTTGCGAAGCCAAATAATTATATTTTATTTTTACGCCATGCGGCTTATAGGTACCTACATAATAATTCATGCAGCTGCAAATGAGATTTTTCCTAAACGCGCTTAATTAAATTATCTGCTTATGTCTGCGGTAACTTACTAAAATCTAAGTGGTCGCTATGCGAATGTTATGATAAGTAGGTATTCATATTTTTACATTTTATTATCTACTCAAATCAATCAAAACTATAAAATTGCTTGTAATTTAACCGGTAATAATGTTACAGCAGCAAGGAAATGAACATAAATAGGTAAATATGTATTATGAGTAGGCAGAAACAATACAAGTAGGTACAAGCTGTGGTATGAAGTACCTACCTACATAAATAAAATAAAAACGAACGGAATATTTTTATAAAAATATTTTAATAGGTACTTCAATCAAGTAAGTACCTACATAACAATACTGATAGAACGTTGCAAAGTGATCAGTAGATAGGTATATACTTACTTATGCCACATTTTTTTATTACCTACCAGCACAAAAACATGACAAATGAAAACATTTGTGTCTCCAGAAAATATCACACAGTAGAAATATCATACAGTATGTGACTCAACCCCTGTTCTTGAAATAACTACCTGCAGCCGCGCGGTGCGTAAACACGCGATAGGGCTGCCCGCCTATTTAGTATTTTAATTTCATCCTACATACCACCATCACTTGCTTGAGCTTATTTCTAGTTTTGTGATTGTAAATATTATATCTTTTATTTTAAAAAAATAATCTGCTGTCGTCGATGGTTACCAAACTACAATTATTACAAACTTCAACACCAACCAACTTATCCAAAATGCAAGAAACAGCTGACGAGTAATTAAATATCTTTTTTCATCTCAGCTTATTAACGTCCTCATTACCTACAGTACGGAGCAACTCGAAATAATAATTCTTTTCGTCACCCTTCCGATGTCGAACCGCTCTGCAATCCTTGCTTATTATTAACCATCTCATCGCCTGTGCGCTACCTACAGCAATCAAATCTTCTAACTACCTACTACAAAATCTTACTTATAAAAGTAAATTATAATGTTAATCTTACTACGTAGTTACCTACCATTTATTACTCTCATAATCTTTTCCTAACGATATTTCGTCTAACTCAGTAAGTACCTAAGTACGTATTATAAGTAAGTAGATAGCCTAGCTTAGGAAACTACCTACTAGTTTTTTTTTAACGCGAGCTCAGGTAGGTCACTCGTGTGTCACTTTTTTCACCCTATCCACTTATTTATTTATTAATCTAGTTATTTTACTCGGTGGAAAAAGCAAAATACCTCCTTTCGACCGTTTGTATGAAGATAAAATACTGTATGATATTTCTACTGTGGCTGTAAGTAGCAATTTTGCTACTTACAGCCACAGTAGAAATATCATAAAAAATGTAACAAAGAATTACGTTGGGGATTGTGTGCGTCAGAATGGCTGGTTGTCTGTGGCGTTGGTCTATGAGAGTTGATTCGAAAATTGCTACATAATTGCTTATATTTGCTATATATTATATAATAAAAAATTGTTACATACGATATATATTTAGAAACAAAATATTTTTTTTTGACCAGCAATCCTGACGTTTGTTTGGCTGGTCACCTCCTAGTTTAAAGTCAAGCATGCAGAGTTTCCCGAAATGTATTGCGTCAATAATTGCTGCATATTTACTTCATTTATCTAATTTAGTTGTAACTTCAAACATATGTTAAATAAAGGATGTAGTAATGATTTTAATTATCCCAAGGAAAAGTGCCTGATAAAATAATAAAGGCAAATAGTTGCAGTATGTCTTATTATTAGTGTATTTACTGTCAATAATAGAATTCGAGCCTCCAGTATGTGAAACACTAATTGGTCACTACAAAGCTCATTGCAGACGGAATTCACAATGGAAATGTTATGATGACGAATCGAAAAAAAATACGAAGAGTAAAAAGAAGCTAATTCCACATTGTATAATATATGCGAAAAAATAATATGAAAATAAGGTAAATTAATAATTGAATATTTTTTAAGTAAATTGTAATATTATTAAACTGAATCTTATGAAGGACCCACATTTTTTTTTATTTACGATATCCTTTTAATGTGCTTATTATGCACTTACCTACTCATAACATAACATGCCATTTAACAATTTAAAACGCCTGCCTCCTAAAGTAGCAATACCGTTGAGTGAAGATACACTGCAACTATTTGCCTTTATTATTTTATCAGGCACTTTTCCTTGGGATAATTTAAATAATCGCTACATCCTTTATTTAACATATGTTTGAAGTTACAACTAAATTAGATAAATGAAGTAAATATGTAGCAATTATTGACGCAACACATTTCGGGAAACTCTGCATGCTTGATTTTAAACTAGGAGGTGACCAGCCAACCAAACGTCAGGATTGCTGGTCAAAAAATATATTTTGTTTCTAAATATATATCCTATGTAGCAATTATTTATTATATCGACCGTGAACTTCTGATACCTCCTAACTAGTATTTTTGCGCAAAACGTTTTTATAATGCCAACTCCTAATTACGATTAAAATAAAAACAACACAATACTAACTGCATTTAATTATGATTTCATAAAAGACATACAAACTAATCAACTACTTTTTGGTTTACCAAAATTCTCCACGAAAAATTAATAAATTAGTTTTATGTTCCCCTTGTAAATTTTTTTGTAGGTAGATAGAAGATCTCAGAAGTTCACGGACGATATGTAGCAAATATAAGCAATTATGTAGCAATTTTCGAATCAACTCTCATAGACCAACGCCACAGACAACCAGCCATTCTGACGCACACTGGGGATTCCCTTTTAGCACTCCAGTAGAGCACGAGCGGGCTTGTTTCGTCGAAGTTGAATTTGTTGTTCATACAAAATTAAGACTTATTACAACTGACGAAGAGATGTTATTATTGTACATTGTTTCCGCATAATTGTGAGACACAACAGCAACGACGGATAACTGCGTGGGCACATTCACTTGTGTTTAGGGTTCCGTACCCCAAAAGGAAAAAAAACGGAACCCTTATAGCTCGTGTGTCTATCACAGCCGATTTGCTCCGAATCCAATGGAACGATTAAGTTGTATACACGTATGAATTTCTGTGACCCAAACACGGACGTGTAACACAAATAAATGAATTTTGAACATGGGGGGTCAATTTTGGGGGCAAATAAGAAAATTATTAAAAAAAGTTTTGCAAACTGTACCGTGTGATATATCAAATTAAAGGGCTTACTGTGAGGGTCTCAAATCTATATTTTTTATAATTTTAAAATTGTTTTAAAGTTAATTAAGAAAATAGACGAAAATTGACCATTTCGCCATACAACAGAGCATATTTTGAAATAAAAAACCGGCCAAGTGCGTGTCGGACTACGCACAATGAATCCTAAGAACAAACTTAACATTGTAGTTGAAAAATATGTTCTTCCATATATTATACATAATATAGGTATTGAACTATTTTCTGTATTTTATTTTTCAAAATTTTAGGCTCAGTACTTTCGCAGATAGGGGGGAACGGTCAATTTTCGTCTATTTTTTAATTAACTTTATAATTATTTATTTTAAAATTATAAAAAAGTATATTTGAGACCCTCACAGTAATCTATTTCATTTGATATGTCACATGGTACAGTTTGCCAAACTTTATTTTTATTTTCTTACTTGCTCCCAAAATTGATCCCATATTCAAAATTCATTTATTTACGTTACACGTCCATGTTTGGGTCACAGAAATACATACGTGTACCAAATTTTATCTTAATCGGTCCAATGGATCCGGAGAAAATTGGCTGTGACAGACGGACAGACAGACAGATAGACACACGAGTGATCCTATAACAATTAAGTTTTTTCCTTTTGAGGTACGGAACCCTAAAAATACTGAAAGTTGTTATATTATTCCTATAGATTACAGGAAAAGTTATTAGAATCTATGGTCTTAAAATATCATGATAAATCTTTCAATATTGTGCGTACAAAGTTACATTTGCTGTTGGAATGTCTTCCATACATTCCAAAAGTTGGAATGTATGAGAGAACATATTTTTCATCCCTGGGATAAATTCATCCAAACTACGGAACCCTTCGCTGTGCGTGGTCCGACACGCACTTGGCCGGTTTTTTTTCTATTCCGTGGCGGTAAAAGTGATGACAAGTTTAATAAAACGCCATCTATTGCAAAGAGCTCTAAAACAAAATGCATGACAGAAGGCTACTTTGAACTGTTTATAACATACTATTTGGTTCGGATTGAAGTAAAAGGCTTAAAATATCGTTTTTGTTGAAAATACGTGAAATATGAGTGTAAATAGATAAATCAACATTAAACAAGGAAGTTTTGATTTTTACTAATCTTACTTCAGCCAAAATCTGCCGTATAACGCTTATTACTGTTTCATAATTGTTACCTATGCTGCCATCTATGATTATTTTTCGAGACTAATTATAATTTGTTCTAGTTGAGACCCCATGCTAATACTCAACATATCAATAGTCATAAAGTTGAAATGCCTTCGTGACTGACATTTCACCACTATGTAGTTTCAAGTCTCCTAACACATATCAATAGGGCGGGCTATTCTGTAAACTTCGATTCTAACCTCACTCAAGCGAACGCACGAATTTCTGAATTAAATCATCATGAACTTCACACCTCAGTCGTTCGAATTTCAAAGTTCTAAAAAATTGGATGCCGAATGGAGAAGTCCACCTGCCCTGCTGCGTTCGATGCGATGTAGAAAAGAGATTGGATTGAGATTGTTGTGATATTTCTAGATTACAATCAAGATATCTTAGTTATTTCGTTATGTGGTCCGTAATTAATCATTAATGTTATTTTTTAATTACTTTAAAGTTGATTAAGATCTCAGAGAAAAGAATAAGCTCTGTTCCGTGAGTGACAACTGTCTAGAACGAACACAGAATAAAGAATTACTCAATAATTAAAGTAAAGGAAGGGATTTGTAGAAACAAATGCATAGAAAATGATAGAAAGGTTCCTATTTGAACAAATTAATGACTAGAAGGTCAGGCCCAACGGCCGCGACATATGAGTGGTCATGGGTTCTTACGAAATGTGGGTCGTAGGTTCGAACCCAACCAGGCCCTTTACTTTGTGTATATTATTTCATCAACACTGCTCTCGAACCGGTGAAGGAAAACATCGTGAGGAAACCGGTATGTCCTAGAACCAAAAAAAAAATTCTAAGGCATTATGTGACATCCACCAACCCGCACTGGGCCTGCTTGGAGGATTATGTTTATGACCCACTCCCTGACAGAGAGGAGGCCTGTGGCCCAGCAGTGGGCCTGATTATGAATTACTAGAATATCCAATAAACTTTAAGAAATATAAAGCTGCAAAGACATTACTTGTTTTATATAGGTAAGTTTCTGCACCAAAGCCAACCAACTTACAAAATCTAGCACCTCCTAATCATATTGCTTGACGGAGGCACACCGAAGCGTTTCAAATTAATAAATTTGCCTCGTAAACTCTCCCGCTCGTCTCGTATCACCATTCGTCATGCACATCGCACTACGCTCGCTACACACTATTTCAGTTTTACACTCCATTGTAATAATAAGGGCGAATTTCACCAAAGAAACTGAACGCGATCAGCGCAGGGCGAATTTCACCAATGAAACTGAACGCGACCAGCAATTTTAAAACGCGTTCAATAGCTGTCAGTGTCAATATTCCATAACAGTTCTGACACTGACAGTTCTTGAACGCAGTTTAGATGTGCTGATCGCGTTGTTCCATTGGTGAAATTAGCACTTAGAGAGCGTTATCAGTTTATCACTTATCACACTGGCGATTTGTCAGCGTATTTCCATAGAGGCGATTTGTAAATGAGCTCTCTACGGGTGCAAAGCGAGCTAGCTGCGACTACGCGACGTGTTCTCCGCGTTTTCAAAATATTGTATATATGCTTGTCTCGCTCTCTCTTGTAAACTCACGTTAGTAGCGTTCGTTACGCAAACGTAGCCAACACGTTGCGTACACGTGCCGTGCTCGCTCACTACGAAACTACCTTTTGGAAGGGGCAATTACAATCAAATCAATTCTATTTTCTTATAAATGTTGACATTCAAAATTGCCTCTAATGGGCCTAATTGAAATTAATGATTTGACTATGACACACGTTAAACAATCGCCTCGCTAGAAACGCGCTCGGATTTGTCCAGTGTGTTAAGGCCCTTAGAACCTCACAGTAAGTGAATTACTTGGTCTGCTTTATGCAGGCGTGATGCACCCTCGAGCTATTAATAACAACCGATAAGGCACGCTTTGCCTGCTGATGGATAGGGGAAAATTTGAATTTAGAAGCGATTACCTCTATTCTGATTCGTAGTTTCAAGCAGTCTGTGGTATATTCTCATAATAGATTCAGTACCTAGTGTGAATCATTGCGTAATACATGAATACCAATCCAATTGATTAGACGTGGTAGAATAGGTAATAAGATTTAGCATGCAACATGCTACCTGTTTCATGCGAATGTTATTGTTCATCTACCAAAGCGATGTTGCCTACTGTTCTCGCACGAATCTCAAATTAACTACGATTTCCAAAAAAAAAATCCAAAACGGTAAAACAATTTGTAATTCAAAATATTAAATGCCTCATCCGTAAAAGGCTAATCTTCTCGTGTGAGTAAAACGTGTCGATATTTAAGTGTAAAATTAAGAATCGAGATTAAAATTATTCGATTTGGGCATCTGTATAAATCGGTGCGGGGAATGCGGGGACTGCAGCCGGCTCGTTATAATAAAGTTTATGGCCCGTTTGCAGCGCTTGTTTTACATACAATCGAGCCTTTTCTTATAGTTGCGATGTAAATAAACTGGTTATCTTGTCCTTTGTTAGGAGATGCGTGATGATGCGTCTGCACTGATATCGAGGATACGTGGGTAACTACATGCTTATGAGATCGAGAGATTTGAAATTTAAATTGTAACTAGCAAACTAGTTGTACAATTTCATTTTTTTTCATTGGTTTTTCCAAAAGCTTCTCTGAAATGCGCAGTTGTATAAACATTTACATTAACCAAATAAACAATTAAATATATCTTCTTTCGCTTAATACCTAACTGTAAACATTGAGTTATAATGTACAGACGCCAGCACATCAAGCTACTACAATCTGTCAGATTTCTTTAATAGATTTTCGACTTTATTGCTAAAGCATTAGGTTCAATGTTGATTGGGAAAATCTGACAGTTTGGGATAGGTTGACCTGCGGGCGTCTGTACATTATAAATCAATGATTGTAAAAGGAAAAGTGCGAAAACTCGGAGTCTCTACCATATTTGAAATTGCCCGTTACCAGTTATACAACAAAATTAATTAAATTCTAAACACAACACAGACAACATGGACGTTGACTTCGACGAACTCTAAGTCGAATAGAATGTATTGCAATTTTAACTAAGCATAGACCTCAGAGCCTACTAAAGCTTTCGACTAGGGCGAGAGATAGAGACTAAACCTCACCTCACATCATCATCTGTCTAGCCTTTTCACAAGTATGTTGGGCTCCGCTTTCTGTCTAACCGGATGCAGTTGAATACCAGTATATTTTACATGGAGCGACTGCCTATCAGACCTCCACAACCCAGTTACTGGGTAATACGATACCCCTTGGTAAGACTGCAGGTTGTCAAACTTTCGAGCTAAGCACGGGCGGGCGTCTCGATATGTAAAGATTTCACCCATCCACGGACCGACCGCGGCAAGCGACCCTCGCAGCTGTTATTACTTAGCCACGAGCCCCTCGAACCTCTAAACCTGCATCACATGGCATATTTTAAATTTTACAAAATCAACCAACATTTGTAAAGTAGGTAGGTACCTACTTACTTATTATCACAAAAAAAAACAATCCAAAATTTTATTCTACTTACGTCTTACATAATCGTTATTCTTCCAGTAATAATGTAATTTGTAGGGATTGTATTCATATCTCTTTCTCCCATATTGGACAGCTTCATTGAGTGAAAGGAACGGCGATGGCAGTAAAAGGTTAGATAGCGGGTAGACGCAGGTATCCCCCACGAGTGGATTGTGCATCTGCTTAGCTGAGCCACTTGGAATAGGGGATGGGATGGAGTAGCTTAGAACTGTATTTTTTTTTACAATTCCAAAAAAGCGGATAGTTTCTTCCAGTGTTATTGTGTGATTTAAGAAGACTGACATCTGACACGTTTGACTGTATCTTTTGCGCACAGTCATTTACCTACTATACTGCTGTATTTCAAGACCTAATAAATCTTGCTTATAAAAAAGTGTGCTGAATAAACAGATTTAAATAGAGCATTTGTAAAAAGGCGCCTAATGTTGATGATTGATTGATATATTTATACAAACTCCATTCCACACCCAAACAATACTCTACTATACAAATATTTCCCACCAGCCACTGATAGATCGAATCAAAATATAACACAAACATAGATATGGCACGCACGCACAGGTATACAGCGGGTATTTTTATTTTATCATAAACATGTCCAAACATTGCCCTGTCCGGCTCCAAAACATGGCCGGCTTTTTGGACGCCCGTTTAAATTACGGCCGCCGACGGGATTTCTCCTTACGATCAATAAATCAATAAATATATACGGCTAAGCCTGTCCGTCTGGCGGACATTAATGGAAATCTGTGTTTGTTTAGGACGCGATCCTCGGACGAAACGTTTGTTATTAAACGGAAGCTTCATCAAAAACTTCCTGCAAGCTGCTTTGCTATTTTAGAAATTATGATTTACTTGTAACGACAATTTCTTTAATGGCTTCCTAACTACGTTGGGTGAGGCGATTTAGTAGAAACATTGCTTTGCAATGCAACGGCAGTTGAACTTGCTGCTCGTGTGCGGTACCGTGAGCTTTTGTAGCTCCGAATTGTATGGAATATGTACTTATGTGTATAGGAAAGTTTGAAATTTAATTTCATCTATAAATGGACCTAGTTATGAAGAAAGCAGACATGGCACTTTTCCAAAAATGGGTTACAAACACAGCCATACCAATTTCGACATACAAGATTTCTCTATTTATCACGGAGATAAATAATTACGAGCCATCAAATGCAGCCTTGTCCATGCATCCATGATGCAACCGTCGACAGTAAAATGCTTATAACTCTGTTTGTACTTTTCCCGACCTGGCTGCCTTCTGCATAACACGGTCCAAATAAACCTCACACAAGAATTCAATTTTTGAAATTTATTTCTTGTGTGAGGTTTGAAGACTTTTCTAAGAGTTCTTACACACGAGCGCCATCACGCGTCAACGGCAGGGCAACTGCACGTATCGACGACGGCGGTCGTCGACGTGCCTACGACCGCCGCCGCCGCCGGTCGACCTAAAGCGACGCTTGCCGTTGCGGCGTGTCGCGTCCGGCATTTTATCCGTAGACTGCAAATAATTCAGGAGTGACAAAACGCCGGACGCGACACGCTACAAGTGTCGCTTTAGGCCGTCGAAGTGTGCAGTTGCCTCTGCCGTTGACGCGTTTCGCTCGTGTGTAAGAACACTAACAAGTATTCTGTACCATGGTGACCAGTTACATACTGTGCTGAACCTATTTTTCAACTCAACATTGCAAAGCACCACCGGCACCCACCTAAACCTGTCTCGCCAAATTCGATAAGAAAGGATGTTTTCAGCCGACTTTTTGCAATAACTGTCCCCGGCACACACAACTACTGTTCAAAAACAGCCGGCTCCAATAAATTACGCGTTTTTTTCGCCGCCAGTACGGCCGTACGGTCGACAAAAAACTCTACCTGCTGCTCTCCGAAACCCACACAATGGTTCCCTCGACCATTTATTTGGGCGAGCGTTGCCGTCGTCGTAACATTTCACGTTTTCGTATTCGGAAAAAAGAAACAACTTACACACAAAGAAATCTTTGCATTTTCTGAGAACATGTAAGTTTGAAATATAAATCAGACGAGACATCGCAGGTAGGTATCTAGTAAAAATAAAAGGACACATTTATGATAGTCTTTGTCTAATCGTTGAGCTAATAGAAAACTATTAACGGAATCTTTGTTGATTTCGAACTCAATTTCGAAACTGAACGTATCTAAAAGTATTACTAATTAACAGCGCAGTGTTGGGCGTCAGTTTTGGTTGTCTTCGCGGTGTCAAAATGAACCGTGAAAGCTTTTAAGATGTACGAGTTGTACAAGACAACGCGGGCGCAAGCTCGTTTAGAAGAGTAGGCGCTAAACGACGCACACGCATCAGTTGAGATAGCCACACGTTTTGATGCTGGAAGACTAGCAGTGACGTTAAAACAAATCCACTTCAATATTCATAAAGTGAGTTAAATGTAAGTACAAAGACGACAACTTTTTAAGATAAGTAATAAAATAAACAAGATGATGACACATATCCATGCGTACAAGTAAATGATTATCTGCAGCCCGATAATATTGTATCCGAACGGTGGTCACATTACATACGGTCATCAGTTTCCGCTGACCGCGTAGAATGCAGTGTTGTGTTCACGCTAAGAGCTGTGTGAGTCAGCGACCACCGGGAAGCGTTCCCGGGAGAAGTTACTGATGACAACCATACTGAATGATATATGTAAATGCGAAAATACATGCATCATAACTTGCTGCGTGTGAAATATTGCGGCAGGATAAGGCAAGGTCGCAAGTCGCGCCTTCTTGACTTGTAACGTCGTTGTAGCTGGCCCTTTTCCCAATTTATTTGGGGTGGGCGCAGCATGCCTTCTTCTTCTATACTTCGTTATTAGTCGTCATCTCAGTAGTCAACCCCATTCTAGCCATATCTTGTATTCCTGCATCCACCCACATTCATAGGTAAGTACCCACTCAAAACTTTTCTCGCGATGTAATCCTCGACTTGACTTGAAACGTCGTTTGCTATGATATAATTGCGAAGGTGATAGGACTAGTTGAAAAGGCTAATGATAGATGACCAGGAGATAGTGGTCTAATCAGCAATCTTAGCTAGTATGGTAAATTCAATTGCAACTCCACTTTAAATTATTCACTAATAAAACTCCATAAACAGTACGAGAACTAGCAGAACAGCTATCGATAATAAGCTTATTACCATACCCGACTATACGCATTAACAACAATTTTAAAATTCCACCAGACTACCCAGTTTCCCCGAGGCGGACGGGTCGACAGATAATCGGCTATAATTACACGGCTATCCATCATCGAAAACCAACAAACGAGGTAGGCTACAGAAATTATCGGCCACCCACTGCATGGCTGACCTTTGAGGAACAACCTTCTTACTGACAGGGGAACATAGGAACGGTCGAAATAGACAGAAAAATGATCCGCTGTCTTTAAAAATTCTCAGATGAAACGCTAGTAGAAGAGTAGAAATACGTACAAATGCGTGACACACTTTCAAAACGACAATTCTACCTGTATAACGTCTAAAACATTAAACTGATCACTGAAATGAATGCCACTGTTGAATGAATAAACACTACTCTAAACTGTGCCAGATTTTCTACAAAACAACAACGTCTTAAAGCTTTCATGAGATTCTGTAATAGCTGCTGTAAAAATACTTCCAGACACCCACAAAATCTGAAGTAAAAATAGAAAGTGACAGTCATTCATGATCGTAACATAGTGACGGGGAACAATGGGCGGCGATATGATCGTGGCAGGCGAGCCAGGGACCAGTTCTTGTATCTAAGCCGTGAATCGCGGCTAACAAGCCCGCTTGGTGCACCATTCGAGATAGCACAATGTTTCTTGTAAAATAACTTTGCTTAAAGAGACGCAAGCAGCATTTCTTATGAAGTTATGACTTAACTTCGAGATAAAATATTTATTTGTGAGATAGGGAGAAATTGTCATACAAATAAATTCGGCAGACGTAGGTATCTTGGCGAGTTCGAACTTTGCGCAGAAGGCTGCGCCGTACCAGTTTTTAGGAATCAGATGGTGTCATGAGGCGAGTGAGAGTGAGAAAACATGTGCGAGAGTTCGGAGAGCCTATGTTCAGACTCGCCAAGATACGTCGACCGTAGTTGTAGATAGCTGGATTAGCATGTATTTGTATATGGCTCTCAAGAATCTTATCTCTTGAAAAAATATGGCTTGCGATGCAGCTATGCGAAGCTCTTCCATGAGGCGGCGTATCAACAATGTTATAATGTTTCAACCGCCTCGTTATCATCTCCCTCATACAATAAACATGAGATTATCGATGCATGAGGCAATAAACTTGATAATTGGAATAAATAACAGAAATTATGTTTCAATAGAAATTGGACTACGAACCTACGTAGAGCTACGTAACAAAATTTCTTGTTACTTTTTTACTACCTACACATACATAGGCTCTTATCACAATTCCGTGTATACTATTTGTACCCAACAAAGCGTGTTCCAATAATGAGGATAGCTCGATACGATCTCGGCTGCGCTGCGCCCGCGCCGATCAGAGAGCCAGATATGCAGAATCCTCGCTCCTCGGCTCCTTTGTAATCCGGCAGGGTAAACACCGCTTTATGGATCTGGCGACCCATCTCACCGCACGCGCATTATTTTTCTAGCTCAAAATCAAATCACCAAAAAAATTGCGCCGGAGCGCCTCTTCTAATACATATTAAACGATTTTGCATCGGAACGATCAAAGAGCCCATAATAGAATTTATAGCCAGCCCATAAAAAGACAAGTGACTTCTCAAAAATGCGTTTTTTTACAACAGTGCTTCTCGAAACGATTTTATTGCCTGCCATAAGCTGTGGCTTATTAGCTCCTTACAATATTGTATATTAATTTTTTAACTACCTAAATGATGAAAATTACAGCAAGTTGTTACTTTAAAAACAAGTGTCGGATCGGAACCATTTCGTCATTCCATAACGTGGTTCTGCCGGGTTGGTAGGTTGTTAAAAATGAAAATTATTCTGCCAGCGCAAACTACGGTGATTACATATCAGGCGGCCCGAAGCCCGAGGGAAGCGCGTCTCTCTCGCTTATTGCCAGATGATTGAAGACCCCGCCGCCTACGACGCACTCCTTTCTGGCACGAGAAAGAGACACCACCTACTCCTGCCCTAAGAGAAAACAGGATGGCGACAGCTCAGCATCTGATTAGCATCCCAATTACGGTGCGGGCGCGCAGTGGGATCGAATCGTCCTCTATAGTGTTGCACCACAACATTTTCAGCAGGAGTTTTGTATCGATATTTTGAATGTTTCAACTGGCGTGGTTGGTTAAGATACCGCCTATCATGTCGCTGGTCGTGGGTTCGATTCCCATCCAGGACAAACATTTGTGTGCATGAACATGTCTGTTTGTCCTGAGTCTGGGTGTAATTCTCTATATAAGTATGTATTTACAAAAAAAAAAAAATAGTAGTGTATGTAGGATATCAGTTATCTGGTTTCCATAGTACAAGCTCTGCTTAGTTTGGGATCAGATGACCGTGTGTGTAATGTCCCAGGATATTATTATTATTATCTACCCAACGAATTAAATTCGTTGCATCTATCAAATAATTCTTGAACATTTAAGTATGACAGAATTGAAGTTTATTGGCAATTTTGGGACTTGTTGAAAATTGTAGTGCTGCAGCGACACTACAAAAATATGGCCTGTAATTATTTACAATACGTTGTAGCTTAGCCGCGCTGTCGGTTGTCAATGTTATCTCTAACAACAATCACAGCTGGGTTTATTGATCGATAATAAAATGTAATAACGAGTGGCAGCCCTATTAACGAGAATGGCGGCGCGGCGCGAGGCGGGGCGCTCTCGTGTCGAGATTACATCGACGAAGCACGGAAATTTTAAATAAACAAGGAATTATGAACCGACTCCAGATTATACACCTTCGTATTGACCAGCACCGGACGGTGACTAGAGGAAATTACAACACCAACAATTATTTATAAGCACGTACCAGAAACAGCGGGTGAGTTACCTTTAACGAAATTGCGGAAACTCACCCGCTGTTTAAAACTATCGAACGCTGGTAATAATAAGTTAATAATATGCAGGTATCGTGAGTTTCTATTTCGCAATACTCATTAGTTCATTACCTATTATGGGATCGCAATACATAATTAGAGATTGCAAATTACAATAACACAATGCTCTGAAAGCGCACTGCCGGAGAAAACCTAATATCACCTGCGCCTGCGCTGCGTTACGAAACAACAACAGTTGGAATTCATATTATGTTGAGTGAGTTGAGTGCCATATCCGCGGTATTTCGTCTATAAATGAAAATAAAATTACTGTTATTTCAAGCACAGTAAACCTGCAGTTTGAATTCTTTACACAAAAGCTTTTATGTTTAAAGGCATGTCCACAAAGGAAGCGCTTACATGAATATTTCTAGAGTTAAGTTAATTTGAACTTACATAGTTTTAATTAGCATTTATTTAATTTATGTGCACGAGAGGATAGGTATTTAAAATGAAAGAAACTCTTTGGTAAATTTGTTGTTTCCAGAATAGCTAAACTGCAAATTGGTTTCGAAAGTAAATTATATAGGGTATAAGAGAAGCTTTTACCTGCAAGGAGAAAATGCAAAGACTATTGAGCCAGGAACAGACTCAAACATTGAGTGGACTTGAACAAATGATAACGGAGCGCGTCCGTAGCGTAAGCTCACGACTCGAGCGCATGAATACAAAACCAATTTGACGTTTCTCATTACACAGCGACCACAATATGCGCTGGAGTCGCTCGACTAACTAGTTCCGCGCTGAGCGATCTGTTATTATGTTAATAGGGCTAGTTTGGAAGCAAGAGGCTCAGTAATACTCAGCATAGAGCCTTCACCTCACGTACGCTGCAAACAATTAAACCGGCCTCTTTCATGTGTCAATAAAACGCGATAACTGCTTGTAATTGATGCTATAACTGGTACTGCGACTGGTTACGCACATTGTTCCTGAACGGTGAACAGTCATCAACTCGGTCCGATGTTATTGGCGGGCTAGTCTAGGGCGCTTTGTGATACTAGGTCATTGCGCTTAGGGTCCTGCGCTTGGGGCTATTAACACACATGGTATGGTTATAATAGAAAAGCTTGTCTAGTAAATATCTCAAGCTAGCAGCTCCCCACGGTTTCACCCGCGTAAGTCTCGAACCCGTAGTAATATAGAGACAAAAAGTATCCTATGTGTCAATCCAGGTATAAACTATGTGTGCCAATTTTCATCAAAATCCGTTCAGTAGTTTTGACGCGAAGGAGTAACAAACATACAAACACAGAAACTCGCAGACTTTCGCCTTTATAATATTAGTGTGATCTAGAAAAAGAATCACTTTGATCCAAAAGTTATGAAAGCTTCAATGATGATAGGTAGGTAGCAACAATCAAAAGAACCTTTCAACACAAGATTCATCTCTCTGTGTGCTGTTTATTTTCAGGAATCAAGTGATCTCTTTTTAATGGCATTTTTCACCGATTTTGCAATGGCCTGATAACTTTTATATGTTGGATACAAATGGCGATTTGACATAATACTTTCTATGCAAAAGCCGTCAAACGACAAACTGCCATATTTATTCCTCCGATAAAACTTATCTCACGATTGAAAAATCAAACCATCAATAATATTGATGACTATACCTACGTATAATAAAACTATGACAACCACAATATTCCACCATCAGTGTGATACGCGGATTATAATATATTACCAAGGTAATTGATTGCATGAATTCTTCGATAATGAATGAACCACGTTATTCACAACATCCAATATCTCCAGATCTTATCTGGCGATATATAATCTACGCATTTAAACACTGAAATGGAAGCAGTAAAAAAAAAAAAGCTATTTCTGTTTCGTTTATTATGTACCAATATTTTCTCACTAAAAATGTGTCCAGGATTAACATTAAACCATTCAAAGAACACCGACATCGTATAAATCACCGGGAAATTATCATAACGAGTCAGTTTTGTAACGAAATTGTGGCTTTCTAAGAAATTAATAATGTCCGCTATAAACTGAGATTTACAACTGTTATGGGTGTGTGTCCTCCTTAAATATTAGCTGCGTGTGTGGATAGCTGTGGTGGCGTGACGAAATTGGAATCGACGATACACTAATGCCTTTAGATTTGGCTAGGTGATGATTGGTCAAATGGTAATCTAAGAAATGCAGATGCATTAGGTTGAGCTTCGGCGTAGGTGACGATTGGTAAACAAACATAGATAAATCCATAGATAGTAGGTACCTATATCTACAAAGACTACGCATCTGCATTAAAGTATGAAATGAAGCTAGCATAATCAGCAGTGATCGGATAAAACTTCACTTTTATTCCAAGAATAATACGGACATGCCTTTCAGAATCTCTTCTGTTCGTATAAAATACAATAAATTAGTCGTTTCGATCACTAATCTGTTAGATAGATAAATAAATTTCCACTACTTAACAACATTGTGCACATTATCATGTTGTAATGATATTCCATTTGTTTTGAATAAAATAAAGATACTAAATCAAAATAACCACTGCTATAATTTTATTAAGTTTGTTATAGTTGTTTTTACAAAATTGGAACCGGATTACTTATTTATTCAGAAAGGAATGCCCATATTATTCTTTCGTGGGAAGAAGTTTAGGTATAGGTACATATAAGCAACCGATTATCCGATCACTGAATAATCCGCCTATAACGTTCGCACTGCTAGGACACAGGCCTCTCTGTGAGAGGGAGTAGCTACGATCTATCTAGACGAGTTCTGCGAACAGTAGACCTCGCGAAGCACAAACTTTTTTGTACGACTAAGGCTGACCCCACATATGGCGTGCGCGATCCTCGGGCGTGCGAGTAGCGCGAGCGCCGCGTGCGCGTTGCGCGCGCTGCATGAGCGTCGGGTGTTGCCGCCGTGTGACGTGCATGCAGAGTGCGCGCAACGCGCGCGCGGCGCGCTCGCGACGCTCGAGTAAGTAAGAAGAACCGAAACAGTAGCGGGCGGCGGGGATAGCGGGCGAAGGGGTAAGAACGCGACTCGAGCGTCGCGAGCGCGCCGCGCGCGCGTTGCGCGCACGCTGCATGCACGTCACACGGCGGTAACACCCGACGCTCGCGCAGCGCGCGCGCTGCGTCCGTGCAGCTCGCACGCCCGAGGATCGCGCACGCCAAATGTGGGGTCAGCCTAAAGTTATTTAAAACTGGATATTTACTTTACCATGTTTCTTTTTTCATCAGAGCTTCAACAAATTTTTTTGAGACCAACTTAGAGACCTTTCAAATACAAAAAGAACCACCGAAATCAGACCTCATATGGTGGAGATATCTAGTAGCACCCTTTTTGCACCTATTTGGAGGAAGTAGATACCCCTCCTAAATCAAAAATCCACGACGACAAAAAAAAATCTATAATGTCGTAGAACTTGTACCTATACCTGTGCCTATACCAAGTTTCGTCCAGATCGGTTGCAAATTACGATCTGTAGAGGAGTAGCAACAAACTAACAGAGGAAAGCAAATTTTGCCAGACTTGAAGCAGAGACACTTCGCTCATTTCGCTCGTCAATAAATCTGGTCAGAAGGCCCTGAGAACACACTACGTAGAGAGCACTAGCTAGCCTGAAGAAGATCTTAATCTGGATAGATAAACACGGCCTAATTTCACTGAGATGCTAACTTCTTAACTCCCAATAAGAGCTAGAGAAAGAGTTAGGTAGTGGAAAAGCTTGTAAAATGAAAGGGAGGTTGCAGTTGGACGAGACAACTCATAATGCCAAAAATAAATAGAGATTAACTCATTAAGTCATTATATATCTTAACGAATGAGAAGGAACAGTAGCTCAAGATGAACTTTCAGACAACGGCCTGTTAACTGGAATGTGAAGTAACCTTTTCATTTCATGAGAGATCCTTCTTAACAAAATAACACGACAACCACCTCGCCGGAACGTAAATGTTCGCAAGGTGAATGATTATAAGTTTAATAACCTTAAACAAGTCGTGAATTTGCACATTAAAGAGATAACCACTTTAAATTGCAGATTAATTGCAACTTCTCGTTGTACTGATGAAAAGACACCTTACTTCGCGGCTTTGATAATCAGTAACGGTTTCTTATAAATTAGAATGTAGGTATGGACTTACATACTTAGTTATTGCAATGAGTTAGAAAACGACAACGAACCTTCAAAGAGCAGCTTTCCAAAGTTTATGTGCCTTGGCAGGAGTAAGGGAATTGGGAATGGTGCTATAAAGGTATGTGGGGGTGTAAAGTTCACTCATACTCCATAGAAAAGTGAGGATCCTCCGAGAAGACGGGTGTTGTGTCTGGTGGGCTACTGCCCGACGATTGATGTCGGGACGTTGCGCGTTGTATATCAAGTCCGCGGTAAACTCGGATTGCGCGATGCAGGGCTTTGCGTGACGTCGGTGTGATGCATAGTTCGCATATGGCGATGTAGATGCCGCCACATCACTCCCGTCCGGAGACCGGAGGTCGATAGTGCGCCGAGTCGTGTATCTTGCGATGCTTGCTAGGGCCAGTTGAGGTTCCAGTGAGTCGGAATCGGGTGCCGCTAGTTCACGGTGAGTCGGAACTGTCTGCGATGATTCCCCAGTGAGTCGGGGTGGCGCTGCGCTGTGCTCCAGTAAGTCTGATGTTGGGGTCAGATGTCGCTGGGTTGAGGCTGACTGCTGGCGTCGACCAGGAGAGGGTTGAAGGGCTCTGCTTGTTCACAGGCCGAAAGTGCAGTGTGCTTTGCCAAGGTTGCTGATGATGAGGCTGAGGGTGATGACTAGGAATGCACATCCGCTGCATGCTGGTGGTCAGGATACCCGTTGAAGCCTTGGATGCTGGCTGGCTGTGTGACTTGCCACTCGAAAGCTTGAGGAAGATGATGATGTCACGCTGAACTAGCTGCTCGAAGGCTACGTCGATGACCATGTTCGGGGTCACCAGTAACCTCGGAACAGGGTGTAAAGATCACTCATACTCCATAGAAAAGGGAGGATCCTCCGAGCAGACGGGTGTTGTGTCTGGTGGGCTACTGCGCGACGATTGATGTCGGGACGTTGTTTGTATATTTGCAAGTCACGTGGTAAACTCTGATTGCGCGATGCAGGGTTTTGCGTGACGTCGGTGTGATGCGTAGTTCGCATGTGGCGATGTAGATACCGCCACAGTACTTTAAGAATCATGTATCTTTAGTACAGGATACATCGATTTATCTTTAGCAATTCTTTAAATTCAATAGTTATGTGAACAGTAATTAATTTAACTGCTAATGGACCGTCAACGTGCTTGCATACTCAACCATAACAAACATTAATAAGTAGATATTATATCGTAAGAACCCCACTGTAGAAAATTCAATTGGGTACTCAGAACCAGAACCCTAACAGGAATCAAAGTAGGTACACATGGCCAATGGCACTTAATGTCAATTTGTCAAAATGTCAGGCTCTTATTTAATACTAAAACCGTTGGTATTAAAATTCAAGCACGCACGTAATTGGTAAACTTATCAAAATTACAGTAGGATAAAAACGGTATAAGTACATAAATTAGTGACATGTATGTTATGTATTTAAATTTTGTTTTGAATGACATTTGTATGTATTTTATATTTGATTTCATTGACAAGTGATTGTATTTTGAATTTGATTTGATTTGAATGTTTGAGTATTGCCCTGTATTGCTTATTTTATTGTGTATGTGTGATTTTTATATCAATTCAATTTTATGTTTTAATTAGGGTTCCGTACCAAAATGATAAAAAGGAACCCTTATGGTGCGACTCAGTCTATTCTGTCTGTCACAGCTGGTTATCTCAAGAACCACTAATGCTATCAACTTGAAATTTGGACTCGTTTTAGATGACGTTTGCCCAACTATTTTGCAAATAAGAAAGAAATAAAAAATATAATTATGTATATATATTTTGCAACACGGACAGAAAGGGGGGTCTTAAAAATTCGAAGTGGGGCTACTAGGGCATGTGGGGTAACATATGAAAGAGCGCTGTTTGCACATTCTCAAACATTTTTTCTTTTTTTTAGGCCGCATAGTTTTCGAATTTTGATGAATAATGTAAAAAAAATACCGTTCCCCCCCTTATCTCCGAAGTTTGCATAGAGAAAAATCTGAAATTATTCTGTGTGATAGAAGTTTATGTAAAGATTACAGGAAAAATAAAACGATGTCTCTAAATAGCACAGTTTTTTTATTTATATGATGGTACGGAACCCTCGGTGCGCGAATCCGACTCGCTCTTGACCGGTTTTATTTTAATTTAACTCAATGTATTGTAATGGACCTTGTCTGAACTGAAAATAAATAAATTAATATAATTCATTTTAATTTTCTCGTTGGCCTATAATGTCAAGTAAAATAATGTAGAGCAATATGCATTAAAAGTAAATAATAAGGTCCAAATTATAGCTACAATAAACGATAAAGATGATATTTTTATTGCTAACTAATTGTAGCAAAATATTATTTCACCATGCCAAAGGATTAAACGAGTAGTGTTTATAAGATAACGTAGTTAGTAAACTATTTAAAGAATCAAGTTTAACTTTCTTAAACGTGTTATGATTTCGAAAAATGTCTTCATTAGCGCATTGGTTTCGCAAGCAAGAATGCAAGAATAAAATGCATTTCTGGAATGGCAGGAATATGTTCCACGACTGGCATTTCTTAATGAATTGGTAAATCTGAGACAGGAGCTAATTTTTCATACAAACCTATCAGTTATTTACAAGTTTATAAGCTTGTTCGTTTTGTAGGTAGGTACTGTATAAGGTTCTACCATTTTTTACAGTAGGCAACTGATACAAATACCTCATGGTCTACGGATGATAGCTTCTACAAAAAGCTAGCAGCACATAATGTTTACCACAAGAAGTCAATCGCCAATATTTCTCAGATACCGACCAATCATTGGATCGCAACTGCTGTATGGGTAGTTAAACCAATATTTATGTAGAAATGCAAGACGGCGAGTTTTTACTGCACCAACATGTCGCTTCAGATTTTCAAGTGTTTCATTACAGCCGTATTGTATCTTACTGTTCCACGAATAAGATTTATATTTGAGCATCAACAGAATGTTTGCTTTGCAGACTGTACAGGGCTAGTTTTTCTGTGTCCTCGTCAACTAAATGTATTTTGTTACAACCACGTGAAGTTTTACAGCTGCGTCTTATTATTTTTTGTGGAAGACGTTCCATAACTCATTTCCTATGCAGTAAAAATGTCACTTTATACGACAAAATGAATGGTCAAGATATTCTTAGAACTAATTGTATCATTATAGGCTGGGTTCTGGGACATAAAAGTTTAACTTCGTAGGTATCTACCGTCTTAATTTAAATTCCGGTTTCATTTCAGCTTATGTAATGTAACACACAGCCTTTCCGAGTTTGATGTCTGTCCTTCTGTGAACTGTGTACAATATAAGATGCGTTAAACTTGAAGTTAGGGCGCTCGTACACAACTCTTGTTTCGTCGCTCCAACCAGCATCGGCACAGTCCTCGCCTCGTCGTGATTTATTGGTCCTCGTTTATTTTATTTCCCAATTCGTTTTAGTTTACAACCTCGATGTTCCTCTATCGTTCTCTAAGGAAATGGTCTTACAAAGAAATTGTGGTGATTTATCTTTCTTACTGTTATGTGAAATTGAAAAATGGAATTCTTATGTCGGGAGCTCAAGATGTTTTTAGAAAGTTTAGAAGCCTAGCGATTGGAGAGGATGCCGTCCTGTCGAGCAGTGGATTAATATGTTGAAGAATGTTGGTTTAATTAGGTAACCATTTTAAAGTTCCATTAATCAGCAGCAAGTATAAGCGAATGTGGGTAAATATATTCGTATTTGACGTGGAATTTAGAAGTTACATATCTCTATATTTACGTAAGTCCGGATTTTACAGAAGCAACAAATAGCATTCCTATGAAGGAATTGCACTTACTATTTGCCTTGTTCAAGAATTTAAAGAGTAGTGGTGGATTAGTAGTAACGGCCGTGACTTACAAGATGAACCTAGGTCGTAGGCTCAAACCCAGACAGGCGCTTTACTTCGTGTAAACTATTTCATCACCACTGCTCTCAAAACGGTGAAGGAAAACATCGTGAGGAAACCAGCATGTCCAAGAAGAAAAAATTCGAAGACTTGTGACATCTACTATCCCGCACTGGGCCCGCGTGGTGGATTACGGCCCGCCCACTCCCTCATAGAGAGGAAGTATATGTCACAGCCATGCGAACATTATAGGCTGATTATGCTAAGAATTTAAAGTGATTTCGTAACGAGACAAAGACTAGTTCTATTTGTGTCTAACCGTTTCAAAGCATGACTTATTTATTACTAAGAAAACAATAAGTATTCCATCTAGTAAAGGAGTTTGAACTCTGTTAACTCCATTCAAGTTTAAATAAGCAAAGTAGCTTTGTGTAAGCTTCTCGGCTCCGACTACAAACAATGACAATAATATCTGATTTTGTATTACAAAGCGCGAACTGTGAAAGAGTTTGAGCTCGTTGAATTTCTAGTTGGACAAAAGACGAAAGTTGATCTTTGTGCATTTGTACTTGTACCTGGAGAAACCTCGGTGTTGTATTCAGCTCAGTTTGTCAAAGCCGAAGCGACAGATTAAAGGACATTATAACACGACAGTGACAAAACATAATTGATTGTCATCGAAGTTAAAGTTGGGGACTGGTTCAGACAATAAGGACAGGTACCTAAATCGGAATACAAGAAATCTATTGTCCTTCCCGCTCAGAGGCGTCAATTGTTGCCAATTTTTTTGCTGATCGAACGAATTTACTTGTTTTGTTTGTTTGCTTTGCACAGGTACCGACTGCAAGGTTTATGCCAATTTTATATTGGCGTCACAATTAGGATGCGCCAATAAATACTAGGTTGACGAAGGTATAATATTTTTAGTATGGTGTAAAACTTAATTATCTAACTAAAGTGTGGCAAGATCAGCTGCGTGGGTGTCGTTATAGGCAACTAGAGGATTATGAGTTGGTGGATGCTGCAATGCTGCTTTTAGTAGCAATCTGTAATTTATAGGCCTTGTTTAGTAGGATACACAAAATAGACTTACCAAACCGACGCAGCGAGGCCGAAGTAATACAGCAGCAGGAAGACGACAGCACAGTTAGGGTTCGCTAGTCCGTCGTGTGCCAGTAACATGCGTGTCGGCGAGGTGGAGTCCTTAGCGCAGCCAGCGGCGGCTCGGCCGGCGGCGGCACGCACGCCCCAGCCCGCCGCCGCTGCGCACCGGCACAGCGCCACCAGCACCAGCGCGCGCTCCCCCGCACCTCCACGGTCCCCACAAGCCAGCTGAGCCCCCACAGCCGCCAGGGTACACGCGAAACTCAAAGCTGCCCAAGTCGCTAACCACACCTCTGAAGCTTTTCGTTCTCCACCATCCCAGAGCACTTCTGCATCACAATACTGCGCGCAGCGTGCTGATCCTCTCACCCACACCCAGTTATTAGACTTGATGAGTCTCCTGCACGCTCCCCTGCCGCCTGCATTCCCCATGTCCAGAGGAACAGTCCCCATCGGGGGCGCACGCTCTCCCGGACCTTCCATACACATATGTTCGTGGTTATTCTCCGCAGGGAACAAAGAACAGTCTAACTCTGGAGGCCAGAGGAACCCGAAGCCGTGTAGCACAGGGTAACACCTGGTGTACACACTCTCGCACAAGCCTCTGCAGGGCCCGATGGGCAGCGCCACCTTATCGGTGCACATCGGCACGTATACGGAGCACAGGAACAGGTGCAGCTGAGAGGAGCACCCGTACTGCACGAGCGGGCTGAACGTCTGCAGCGTCACGTCGGCGTCCGTTTGCAGCGTGTGCCGCGCCAAGTTCGGCATGCCGGTCTGGTTGTATCCAATGTTCTTGCACATCGCCACTTTGATAGGTTCACATGTCCGCACGGAGGCCTCGGCGGCGACTCCGGTCACTAGGGTCACGGTAATAACAACAGCCAAGATGCACTTCATGTTCGGAGAGGACATATCCGGCGCGTTACATCAAAGATCTCATTGTAGTCGTGAATGTTTACGCGCGAGCGCCGCGGACGCGCCAACAGCGTGCGTGCGTCCCGAGTCGCGTCTCAACACGGTGTATTGAGGACGAGTGCGGACGGGCGCCGACCGCGAGCCGCGGGGGGACCACCATCACAAAAAAAGGTCCGCAGGTATGCGCTACACTGTAGCGGCGGGAAAGGGAGAGAAATGACCGAAGAGCCGGCCGTGTGTCCGGAGTGTCCGGGGCCGGCCGGTGTCCGGTGTCCGGCAGCACGCGTGCAACTGTTCACGCCGCGCTCGCTTATCACCGCCACACGTTATCACTGAGGGTAGATTCCGACTTGTGATGCGGTTTCATTTATCCAGTATCGATTTTTCGATAACTTCGATATCGCGCGGTTGATATGAAAACTGATTAAATTAGATACTCAATTTGATCTTCATTTGGAAACATGTAATGAAATTGTTTATATCTGTTAGATTTTATATGCGTCAATGAAGTAGCTTGGCTTATATTGATTTAGATAGGTAATGAATTTTTGCTACCTCATATTTACTCATCTTTAATTATCTGTACGATTTAGAGCTTTGCACCTCCGTAATATACGGCGAAACTAAGTATATACCTTTGTGTCCAACTTTTACGGTAACTATAGCATCTTTTTGATAGGAAAAAAATACACAGTAATCTACATTACTTATGAAGTGATTTCATTTGTCTTGTAATCCGTTTTAGTTTACACAACTAAAGAAAAAAAACTACAGGTCTATTTTTTCTACTTTTTACCGTATTACTCCTACAATTTTCGGATTATTCCGATCTGTCACCCTGCTTTGTCCCGTTAGAGAAACAGATCAGAAAAAAAATGATCTGTCCCCCTGTTAGCAACGAGAAGACAGTTCGAACTTTATTCACTCCTATCTGGGACAGATGGGAGTGAATACAGTAGGACAGATCAAACTTTTTTTCCGATCTGTTCCTCTAATCTAAGGGGAAAAAACAAGGTGACAGATCGGAATAATCCCAATTTTCATTAAGTGTTCATAAAATACAGTTCTCTACAAAATAATAAGGAATGACTTCATGTCATTACATTTTAGTACAATCAATAGATTTTTTTAAATTGATAATTGCTTCATATTTTGCAATAAATTGCCAGCGTTGTGTCATCGCGCTTCTCTTTCTTTTCTATGCAGTCCGACAGTGACCGCGATTTTACTGGAGGACAAGCCATAATTTTGAATGTTTAAATTAATGTACCTATTGCTATATGTCGATGAGTGTGTATACTTGGGCCAGATAATTTCTTTCAAAAATAGAGAAGACAAGGAAGTCGAAAGACGAGTCGGAAATGCTTGGAAATCTTACTAGGCCCTTAAAGAGCACATGAAAGGTAGTCTTCCAATAACACTGAAGAGAAAACTCATCGACATGTGCATCTTACCCGTTCTAACATACGGTGCACAAAGTTGGTCCCTTACTAAACAACAAAGTTCAAAGTCAAGATTTGCCAACGGGCAATGGAGCGCAGCATAATAGGTGTAAAGCGTACAGATCGCGTTAGAAACACCACCCTGCGCTCCTTAACTCAAGTAGCGGATGTTGGAGAGAAAACAGCCAGGCTGAATTGGGAGTGGGCTGGCCATGTCGCACGAATACACCACTGGACGCCTCAGGGAAGCCATCGCCGTCGAGGTAGACCGCGGCGAAGGTGGTGTGACGATCTGATCATGTTTGCAGGGCCAACATGGCCAGAGATCGCACAAGACAGAAAGGTATGGAAGGGAAAAGGGGAGGCCGTTGCCCAGCAGTGGGACACAAACTAGGCTAACAAAAAAAAAAAAAAAAATAGATACTTTACAAGCGCCGAACTATAATTCCTTGCCCCAAGTCATCCTCATCACTCATTGTTTAAATACAAATACTAATACAATTTTGAAATAAATTTATTGTACATAATTTACTACATTGTATTTAAGCATTACTGTATAAATTTTTATGAAACATAAATATGTATAATGGAGAACATTATTAGTAGTACAAAAATTGGACCAAAATGTAGATCAGTGGGGGTTATAAAGCGTTCGACAGACGTTTCTCTGAGAATCAAAATATTTACAGTGGGATGAGGCTGCGATCTAACTGAGGACCATATACTTAAAGTTACCACTAAAATGAAAGATAAATACTTTTACAATAATCTTATTATAATACAAGTTTTATTTCAACACATATTTCAGTTGCTAATATTGTAATCTGATAGTTTATAACATCTGCAGTGGCCCCAGCGCGGAGCCCCTATGCGTCGATACTTACAAATAACAATCTTATGTACTCTTCATACTTCACAAGTCTTGTACAGACGCCAGCACATCAAGCTACCCGAAACTGTCAAATTTTCCAAATCAAACTCGAACCTAATGCTTTAGCGATAAAGTTGAAAATCTATTAAAGAAATTTGAAAAATTGTAATAGCTTGATGTCCTGGCGTCTGTACATCGTCTTTCCCTTTAGTTCTTACATCTTGACATTTTTACATTCGCTAAGCTAATGTATAATACAACATTCACAAAATTTTAACAAATACATCCTTCATCTGATGGAATTTTACACTTAAAACGATGACAAAGCAAATTATAATAAGGAATGCTAATCAAGCACACTAGCGCCACCCTGCAGTCACATTTTGGAGTTACAACTAATTTCTAATATTGTACAAACGTATTCTATGAAAATGATAAATGCCACGGTACGAATACAACCAATTAAGACAATTTGAAAAACTACGAATCTTATAGATTCTCAAGTATTTGGCCTCTAACAAAGAATTATTAGTT
Source organism: Dicycla oo (assembly GCA_948252095.1). NCBI lineage: Eukaryota > Metazoa > Arthropoda > Insecta > Lepidoptera > Noctuidae > Dicycla > Dicycla oo. The sequence continues at coordinate 20,757,649 of OX411728.1, forward strand.
TTCTGTATTTTTATAAATTACAAAAAATACCGTCAACGGATACAAACATTATTATTAAATCTTATAATATCAGCCTTTTGCCGATTTAGATTTTACAAAACATATTTTGTTTATTGAACTTTTTTTTTATAAACTAAATCCCAAGTCATAGACGATCCGTTCCGATATTCGACTGGTATTCAAATACGAATGGAAGTACTGACAAAATGAGTAAGCAAGCACAACCACTAAATAATACAATGCTCTATAATATACTTAGAAAACACTAGAATTAGCGACAATTTCAAATCAATTATTTTAATCATATTTTTGGTACTTACAATTGATTTGAACATTGATCAAGTTTGGATTGTACATATAAAACCGACGTTATTGTAAATTCCTTCACTTCATTGAAGACAGTGCGTCCTTTAAAATGTTCTTGTTGTTATAAGCTATAAGCCAGAAACGCTTGCACTAACAAAGTCTAACACTAATAAGTCTTCAGTACTGCTAACTCTGGAAATGTACTGGAGTGACGTCGTTATAAATTTAATTATATACAATACAATAAACTACATGTATACAAAATTGTATAATGTGACCAAATCATATTAAATACTATTGACACTACGGAAATTAGTATAAAGACGTTAAATACTGTGGCTCTATTAAATAATATTGTTATTTTCAAAATAGCCTCTAGAAATAAAATATAAAAGGACCCCGTATGCTCAAAAATGTAAAAAGGCACAAAAATATACTGTGCAACGCTAAGCTAGCTAACGTCAAATATTTCAAAAAACCTAATATGTTTACAACCTAAAGCCGGGTCTCCAAAGGAAAATTGCCACGATTTTTGTTGACAACACAAAAGTTGGCAATTTTCCTTTGGTGGAGACCCGGTTTTAGGCGCAAGCAGAAATGTAGAAACGTGAAGGCAGGTCGAGGCCGAATTAGTGACACGGAGTGATCAGCGAGGGTCGAACAAAATACACCAGCATACAAATAATAAGTCTCATCGAATATACGATAACAATACTACATAATAAACGATTCACATTGCATGAGATTACATGTTTGAAACAATAACATGGGCGTGTGGCGTGGCGGTGGCGTGACTAGAGGAGCGTGGCGTGGTCGAGGCGCACACGCAGCGCCTCGCGGTCGCGCGTGACGTCGGCGAGCTCGCTACAGAGCGCGCGGCACACGCGGTGCAGCACCGCGTTCTGCTCGGTGAGCGCGCGCACGTCGGGCTCCGGCGACGAGTCGCGCGGCTTGCGGTATACCTCGAACGCGCCGTGCATCTCGCGCACATAGCCCAGCCCCTCTTCGAACTCCCGCGGCGCGAACGCGTCCGGCGGGAACGCAGGCTCGCCTTCGCTACGCTGGTTGATGAGGCGGCGCGGAGGCTCCGCTGTGGATGGGGACGCTCTTGGCGGGGGCTGCGGGGGAGGGGCGGGCGCGCCTTTCAGGCGGTTTAGGTCGAGCGAGCTTGAACGCGCGTGGTTGCGCAGCGGGCGGGGAGGCGGCGGTGGCGGCGGCTCCTTCTTAGGCGCGTATTGAAGTGACGCGGGCCCGTCGTCGCGTGCGGGCGGCGGCGGCAACACTCCGGCCGGCTTGACAGGCTTGCGCGGCTGCGGGCGCTGGATTGACTTGATCTCGGCGCCGTTGGGCGGCGGTTCGGCGGGCGGCTGCGAATTCAAGCGCTTCGGACTGGCCAGCTCGAAGGCGTGCGCGAAGTCGTCGCGACGCGGGGATGTGGAGGCGCGCGTGTCGGTCTCCAGCGGCAGCGCGTTGTTGTCGGGCGTGACGCGCACGGCCACCGGGTGGAAGATCTTAGGATCGCGCTCCACGGCCGATTTGTGGAAGTCAAAATTAACAGGCTTAGGCCCCGGGCTGGAGACGCTCGATGTCGGAGAATCCACAAACTTAGTCCATTCTTTGTTATTAACTTGGGCTTCAGTTTTCGGCGGGGTGAGTGAAGCTTGTCGTTCTTCAGGCTTCTTAGGTACTGCCTTAGTGGCATCATAAGGGTCGATGGGTTCGGGTTTGGGCGCGAAGTTGAAGTCTGCGGAGGTGCCGGAACTGAACATGTCTGCTCCGAGATCCACCAGGTCGGTGGTGACGGCTTGGGTGGAGTACCGCGAGTCCACGCGAGGCACGAGGGCGGAGGGCAACGCCTCGGGCACAGGCACGTTGTTCCGTCGCAGGACTATGAGATGCATCGCTATGCTGAACTCCTCCAGTGTTAGCATGCCATCCTTGTTTATGTCTGAGAGCTGCCATATTTTCCGTAGATCGGGTACAGGTAGGTGTGATTTTTCGAAAAATAACCTGGGGGGAAATAAATATTTTGTTTTTATAATCATACCTAAAAATCCCGTTATCATTTTAGCATATCCGAACATTACGTCAGATTTTCTTCTAGAATGCTGGGGAGAGTTATCGAGATTGCTGCGTTCGTAATTTAGTTTCCAAACATGTAAACAAATGTGTTTTTGGAAAAATAACTTTAAAGTTAAGATTACGCTATTGAAAAACTCTTAATCGAGTTGATTAAGACTTTTCAATAGTAGTAGTCATTCTGAAATCGACTTAATTTACGAGTACACTAGCAGAAAGTTGATATTCGTTTAAGTGGTAATAACATCAAATGAAAACAAGGATTTGAATATATTATACGTTTAATTTTGTACTGGAATTTCTCAGTAGCAGCCCCGAGTCTGGATTTGTGCCAGGTTGACGGCAATAGGCTCGCCCCGTGTTACATGGGACTTAAACAAAAATGGCGAAATGTGAGTTTATTACAGGCACACCTCCGCCTAACCCTTCAGGGATTACAGGCGTGGTGTTGTGTTATGTGTATAACTAAATAACAGCTGCGTACAGTTACAACTGGCCACGGGTCTTATAATAAACACCTCTTTGTCATAGGAGTCACAGACAGTCCGCTGTGCAGGGCCTTCATGGAGGACGACGAGACAGCAGCTCAAGTGCTTCTAAACTGCCCGGTAGTCGCCACATATTTCGGTAACCCGGTAAAATATCTTTTGCCCAGAATTTCTTCAATTTCAGAGCAAGCAGACTGTATAATAAAACTAATAAAATTCTTACAATTATTAATTTGTCTAGGGTAGAATGTAAAAAGCAGCTTTGACAGTGGCTGTTAGGACTTGATTATGAAGAAACGGAAAAACTGCTTACTATCTTATCCTAGTCTAGCGTTTTTCATAAATACATACCGCCACCCCTTCACGCACACATTCGTATACACATCCATCTTTATTCGTACACACACACGCATTTATATTTTGATTTTTTTTATTTTTGTTTTATTTTATTAGTACCTTTTCTTTTTATTCTTTTCTTACAATAGTCCTACATGTCCTACGTTCTACAATTTTGATAATCCCAATCTTGGCGAGGGGGGCCAGGAGTCCATGGCACAGGGTATCCTAGTTTGGATCCCTGGCTCCCACAAAACTTTGTACCTCAAATATTTATAAGACCTCTATTTTGTAAGTACTTTGTGGGAGAAAAATAAATCTTTATTATTATAACCCAGGTATCCTCCGTGAGGTTATCAGTAACACCAAGGCGCTGCTGGCCTTCTTTGAGGAGCTGAGGTGGATGGAATAATCGATTATCCCACCCATGCGCTAAATATTACTTATTTTGTTATGTGTGTGTTTAGCTTAGTTACCTAGCAGTCTGTCCGGACAGCATGCCGCGCTCGGGCCGCAACGTCGCAAACTGTCCTGCGTAATGCCGCGCCTGCACGTCACTGATCGCCCAGATATCGTCCACTGCATCACCTTCCTCCTCTGAAGAGTGGCGGTCTGAAGACTCCTCTTCCGTGCCTACAATAAAATAAGAGAGGTGTGAAGTTTTGGAACAACAAACTCAATGTAATATGTATGTCGCAGCCAACCAGCCAGCTAGCTAAATTAGCAGTTTAGTTATCAACCTAGCCTCTTAACTAACGGCGCAGTTCAACTAGCGGTTTTATTGATATTCGATTATAGGTTAGGTTAGAACTGTGAACAACCGCCCGCGAGCCGAGCGAGCGGTTCTACGGTAGCGGCCAGCGACCGCTATTTCCAAAGGCTAGGCTGTTAACTAATTGGCTGTGACATCATAAAGTTCAAATTCCATTGCAGGCAAATTATTTTATTGCAAATTATCACTGAAAAAATTACTTTAAAAAAAAAAGTAAAAACCAACTTCAAACACCTAAAACGAATAAAATAACGTTCTTAAAAAACTTAACAGCTTCTGAAGTAGGTGCCAAGCTAAGGTCCGTTGAAGAATTGAAGACACCAACTTTAGAAACTGTTACATTTTGTTCGTTTTAGGTTTTTAAAGTCGGTTTTTACTTTTTTTAAGTAAATTTATTTTTTCCATTTTTAGTTGAATATACAATTACATAAGCCCAAGAATGACGAAAAGAAGAATCATTAATATCCGCTTAGAAATGCCGGAGATACAGTAGGGTGACCTATTCAACAGTTAACCACTCGTACACAATGAATCACGCCCATATTTGGCAAACGTGACGTCAATATTTCGTGCTACCGCGCGATTTAGATGTCAAAACGGCCCCGCTCTCCTCTTCCCAGTTTGCAGTGAGCTAGCGCGAGCGTCAGTTTTGTGACATCAAAATTTGTGTTTTTTATTGGAAAAAGTTAAAAAATAACGTGCGTACTTTTTGTATTATCTTCATTTGGTTTAATTTTACGATAATCATTATGTGGCGGCTGGGTAGACTGACTAAACATGCTTGATTTGATATAAGTCTTGAGTGTGTAGTGATGCTTATTTAAAAGTTAGGTTAGCGTAACGGCTTTGGAAGCAGGGTGGTCTACAATTAATCAAATGGCGTTGGTACACAGTTAACCATGGTCGACTGTGTACCAACTGCGGTTAATTGTGTCCCTGTATATTTTTTCATGTTTGTTTGTTTGTAAACTCTTTAATGTACAAAGAATATAACAACATACCTACTGTATAAATAGATAATACCTAGACATTAACCGTCGACAGAACCAGTGAACCATAATCTATTCACGGTGATTTAATAGTTTTTAGCGTTATTGCGGGATTTAACAATTTTATTTGTATTTTAGATGGGGCGTACTAAACGACAAGAAAGAAAATGAAGAAGGCTATTTAATTAGTCCAAGGTGGGATGAGCTTCCTTATGAAGGCTAGTAAAGAATGAGTAGGTTATAATAAAACTAAATGGATCTCCCTAGTTGTAACGCTGGTTTGCGAGAATAGCGACGGAACTAAAAACGGATTTTAGAGAATGGCATTTTAAAATTTCTTTATAAATCAAAATCAAAAGTCATTATTCAAACTATTCTGAGAATCAGCACTTTTTGAACGTCAAAATTACATAAGACAGTCCCCCAAAACGCCCGCCCTTCACCACTTCCTAGTGCTTTAGCTGGGGAGAAGAAGTGGCGCAACAAACTCCCCACCTGCACAACTGTCTGTTCAGTTAAAAAAAAAAAAATCTACACAACACTGCGCATAATAATTAAGGTACATACATTACGCAACACAAAACATTAAATTAAATTAAATTAAGTCAGCTAGCACACGCCAATATACCAAAAAAATAAATAAATCGAAAACTATACTCAAGCAGAAATAAAAATACAAAACTAAAAACGTAAGCAGAACTTTATACCTAAATAAAGGCCTCCAGTAATAAAGGATGTGCCCACTTACATATATGAAGATTGTACATGAAGCTGAAACTCGAAGTCAGAAATGATAAACTAGGACCATCGAAGTAATATAAACAAAGTTAATTACTAATAACAAAACAAAACCAAGGACAGCAAGACGACCAGTCACCACAAGCAGCACCCGTTCACGAGCATAACGCAGAGTTCAGTCATCACCCCTCGCCATATTTGAGGGAAGGAGGCAACCCGACCCCCGACGCCACCGCAAGCAGAGACATCTAAGGGAGCATGACGAACTTGCTGCCGGTTGCTCAGGCAAGAATAATATGATCAATTGTCGAGGTCACTAGCTAACCACATATTGCAATACCGCTCATAAAAAAAAAACATTGTAATGAGTAGATTATGTCAATGATAAATAAAAATAAAATTAAAATAAATTGACTTTTACAGTCAAAGAAAATAAATAATTATATGAACTCATATAATGTATAAATGTTAGAGCCACCTTTGGGATGGATCAGCAAAGTACCAACGAGCCGCGCTTGACTCGGTGGAACGCAGAGCTAACCTCTTAGCTCATTGGCGACGTAAAACTGGTGGATGCCAAGCTTACCAGCTTGGCTCATCGCCGCAAGGTTGCCTGCTTGTCGGTCTTCTACAGATTGTACTTCGGAAAGTGTGCTCAAGAACTCCACGACCTCATTCCGCCGGCCCCCTTCTACCATCGGACATCTAGACGCACTGCCAGTTACCATCCCTACCTAGTTGCTATTTATTCCACGAATTCGCACTAAGCGCTTCCAAATGTCTTTTATAATGCGTACAGCAAAAGAGTGGAACTCACTACCTGCGTCTGTGTTTCCGAGCGCATACAACCCTAATCTCTTCAAAGTGAGAGTCAACAGGCTTCTTCTGGGTAAGCTGACTCCATCGTTGACTCTAGTCTCTGTCGCCTCCGACCTAGACTAGAGCAAACCCATCTTAAATAAAATAAAAAAGCATACCGCAAAATGTAAATGATTTATTGAGGTTTTGAAATTACTGATTAAAGGAAAATTTATCGTATTTGACGTCTCTGTTTACGATAAAATATCAAAGATTTATGATCGTTTGGCATACAGTATTCAATTTGACAGAATTTTGAATTACGTCGATATTCTCGCAAACCTTATCGCAAATTTTATTTATTTATTTTTAGATAGTCGCTACTATGTAAAAATAAATAAATAAAATACAAATAAGTATTATTGGTATTTGAGAAGTACGAGGGCGGGTCAATAAGTCCGTGACTTTTTGAATTTCTGACCTCTTTACTGAAAAAGCAACACTACTCCTGTCAACAGGCATCTGTCAGTTGACTCCTGTCAAAATTTGAACTTGCTGCGTCAGTTAGTTTGTGTTTGACAGCTATCTTTATCAGACTACCCAGTAATTTGAGGAAAAAATGGAAAAAAGTGAATTTCGTTTGCTTATTAAGCATTATTTTTTGCGAAAAAAAACCATTACCGAGACCAAGGCTAAGCTTGATAAATACTATGGGGACTCTGCACCATCGATTTCAATGGTAAAAAAGTGGTTTACTGAATTTCGTTGTGGCCGTACAAGCACTGAAGATGCCGAACGTCCTGGACGCCCAGTTGAGGTCTCTTCACCCGAAACAATCGAAAAAATTCACGATATGGTGTTGGCCGACCGAAGATTGAAAGTGCAAGAGATTGTGGAAGCCGTAGGGATCTCGCATGGCTCAGTGGTTTCAATTTTGAATGATCACTTGGGCATGAGAAAGCTTTCCGCAAGATGGGTGCCGCGTTTGCTCACAGTCGACCACAAACGCAATCGTGTAACAACTTCACAGGAAGGTTTGGCGTTGTTTAATCGCAATATGGAGGAGTTTTTGCTCCGTTTTGTAACCGTGGACGAAACATGGATCCATCACAATACACCAGAGACCAAACAACAGTCAAAACAGTGGGTTTCTAAGGGTGAATCGGCGCCAAAGAAGGCCAAGGTGGGTTTGTCAGCCAATAAAGTTATGGCGACTGTTTTTTGGGATGCACGCGGGATAATCCACATTGACTACCTTCAAAAGGGAAGAACAATCAATGGGGAATATTATGCCAACTTATTGGACCGATTCAATGACGATTTGAAAAAAAACCGACCTCATTTGGCCAAGAAAAAAGTTCTTTTCCACCAAGACAATGCAAGGGTGCACACATGTGCAGTTGCCATGGCAAAAATCCATGAATTGGGCTATGAATTGCTCCCTCATCCGCCCTATTCTCCAGATTTGGCTCCGAGTGACTACTTCTTGTTCCCAAACCTGAAGAAATGGCTTGGTGGAAAAAGATTTGACTCCAATGATGAAGTCATCTCTCAAACAAAGGCCTATTTTGAGGACCTCGACAAATCATATTTTTTGGAAGGGATAAAAAAATTGGAGAAGCGTTGGACAAAGTGTATAGAGCTCAAGGGAGACTACGTTGAAAAATAAAATGATTTATTTATCAAAAAATCTGTGTTTTATTCCAAAAGTCACGGACTTATTGACCCGCCCTCGTATAAAACCTAATAGTAGTTACATAATTTATTTATTATAATTATGTTCCAAATCGAGAAGATTGATGATAATGTTATAAACATTCCTAGTTATTATAAGGAAAACATTATATACGTATGTTGAGTTAATTTTGTCAAAATAACCTTTGATAACCTTAAATAAAACGTCGATTTCATAACATATGGTGTTATTATTTCCCCTACATATATGTATATAACTTCGTATATAAGTTTAATTACCTAATGTATTATATACTAAAAACTTCCTGACAGTAGGTAAGTAGATCGCGCTACTGAAAGAATCATCAAAATTGGTTCATTCGTTTTTTGAGAATATCGCGGACATACGAATATACATACATACAGACATAATATGTCTGTATATATTATATACATACGGGTCGAATACAGAACCCCCTTTTTTGAAGTCGGTTAAAAATCTTACAGGCAGCTAAATATGTAAATTATCTTAAATGTAAATATTAGACAGTTGAACGAACACAGAACAGACTACGGGCTGGCTGTCGGACGTAACTAAGAAAATTGGATGGAGTAAAGTTGTTGCACAAGCATAATCAGCGTTCCCACAGCTGGGGCAACGCCTCCTCTCTGTCAGGGAGTGGGCCGTAATCCACCACGCGGGCCCAGTGTGGATTGGTAGATGTCGCATGTCTTCGAATTTTTGGTTCTAGGACATGCTGGTTTCCTCACGATGTTTTCCTTCACCGTTTTGAGAGCAGCGGTGATGAAATAAATTACACAAAGTAAAGCACCTGCCTGGGTTCGAACCCACGACTCGTAAGTCGGGGCCGTTGCCACTGGGCCAACACTGCTCTCTAAAGTTGTTGTTATTAGTTGAATCCAAGTCAATAGATGTCTCTTTAGCTGCTTTAAAGCAGCCGGTAAATTTCCTTCAGTATAGGATAGTACTCTACACACACTCTACAGGATAGTAATTTACGTCAATGACTAGATTATTTAAGTAGTTCTAAATTTGCAGGTCTACATCTACAACAGAGCGCCCCCAAGCGGTATAGATTGCGAGAATCGTTGCCATTAGGGCGAGAATACATATGCCTTTAACTTGCACAAAAGTAAGCAAGTAGCTTCTATGCCGTGTGCCAACAACTTCTGATTGAGGAAACTCACAATGGCATGCCAGCTACTTGCATAGCTTTGTACAATAAAAGCTACAGGCATGTGTATTTCTTTAATAGATTTTCAACTTATCGCTAAAACGTTAGGTTCAAGGTTGATTGGGAAAATTTGACAGTTGCGGGTAGCTTGACCTGCTGGTGTCTGTACATAAAAGGCACTTTTGAATGTCAACATTTACAAGAAAATAGAAATGATTTTAGTTGCCCCTTCCAAATGGTAGTTTCGTATGGAGAAGAATGGGCAAGAAACATATTTTTAATTTTACAATAATATATTTTGTATTATACACTGTAGTGTGCAGCTCGCCTAACCTTATATATTGTAACTGCACACACCAATTATGTACACTATTATACGAACAGCTGAACTGAACAGTTCTCTTTTATTTTAACCTATATCACTCTAATACATGGCGACCCTTAGCCAGCAATTAAAATTTTGCAACTTACGTGAAAAGCGAAGTGTCTGTAGTTGAAGAAACCATGAAGATATTAACTGATAGAAGTTTGTGAAGACGGAAAATTAGAAGAAAGTAAGCGAAGAAGATTTAAAAAATTACAGAAGAATCAGAATTTGAATCCTTATTGAAGAGATGAAAACATTAAATAAGAAGACAGAAAAGGAACACTATTGAAGAGGTGAAAACATTAAATAAGAAGACAGAAAAGGAAAGTTGCTGCCGGGTGCCGGGAGAATGCTCAAGCCTTATGACGAGAGGACATGCAGGGCGCCGGGAGATAAAATGTACGGGTCTGAAGTGGAGCAGCTGGGAGTCAGTTCGAGTCCAATGCTGAGAAGTCATCCACGCCACGCCACGTGAGACGTCGTGACCTACATATACGTTGTCAGTAAAATACGTACCTACTGCAATGTAAGTTTGCACTGCTAACATTTTTTCTTTTTTTTTTATTGTGTAATATTTCATGTTGTAATTAGACCATGCTATAGTATTTTATATTTTGTTTTGGGGATTAGGAATGTCCCAACAATTGCAAGATTTACACGCTAAACTGAAATATTTAAGAGAATATTTAGTAAAACTAGGTCCAGATAGGCGCAGACATGATTTAGCTTTTAAGAAACTAGTAGAAGCAGAAAAAGAATATAGTAAACTGGATTGTATTTTGACTCAGCTGAACCAAGAAGTGAAAGATCGCAGGTTAGACAAAGAAACTTATGAGGTTTTCCAAACATTAATTCATGAGATAAAATCAAATTTTCAGAAAATAAAGGGGTTATTATCTTTAGTAGATAGTAGTAGTCAAACTAGTTCTAAGGATTTTATGGAATGTTGTGATTGTGTCACAAAAATGGCTGACTCATTCGATATTAAAACTGCAATTTCGCTGTTGCCGGTATTGAATGGCCAGGAGCAGGTGACGAATCAGCTTATTGATGGTATCTTGCTATATAGTTCGCTTATCAATGATGCTAGTAAAAACCAACTAATACAGTTTGTGTTGAAAACGCGTCTCTCACCTAGTGCAAAATTACGGCTTAAACCAAATTACGCGGATGTAGACAGTTTGGTAGAAGATATTCGCATTTATTTGTTACCGAAAAAATCGTCCGTAGCTTTACAAACGCAGTTGTTTAAGGCTACTCAAGGCCGTAGGAGTATAGAAAAATTCGGTACAGAGATCGAGGAGTTGTTTGTGAATCTCACGATTGCGCAGGCTAACGATAAGCGTGATGCCTATGAGGTTTTGCGTCCACTCAATGAGAAGACTGCAATTAAAAGGTTCAGCGATGGTTTGGCCGACAAGCGGCTCGGTACCATCATTGCCTCACGACAGTTTGCGTCATTGCCTGAAGCTATTACGGCTGCGGTAGATGAACAATCCATGTCTGTCCAACCACAAGACCAGGTTATGCAATTTAGGGCTAACCAAAACTATAAACGTGGAAGCTTTAGAGGTTCTCGAGGCCGAGGAAATAGACAGTTCTATAATAAAACGTATAATCATAATTATAATAAAAGTCATGAAAGTAGCACAGGTCAAGGAACTTCAAATAGTGTAAATCGAGGTAAACACTCAGGTGGTCAGCGTCAACATTTTCGCGGACGACCGGTGCGTGGTCAGCGTGTTCAGCATAACGCGCAACAGTCCAATGTACAAGACAGCTTGCGAAATGAGCGCGCAAATAATCATGAAGGCCTAGAATTTTTTCGTACCTAAACCGTACGCTCATTCTATTTTTAGTTTTTGTAATTTTTGTATAATTAATTGTCAATTAAAAAATAACAATGTAGATCTTAATTTACTGATTGATAGCGGAGCTAGCTTATGTGTGCTGAAGTATGAATGGTTGTCGCGACATAGAAAATTAATGAATTTAGTAAAACACGATAGAATAGTTATTAAAGGAATTAGTGGTAATTTAGAGTCCTTGGGATATATTTATTTAGATATTATAATTAATAATGTGACTTTTCAACAAAAGTTTTATATTTTTGAACAATTAACTTGCGCCGCAGAAGGAATACTCGGGCAGGATTTTTTTGAGCGATATAACGCTGTATTAAATTATAAAAATGGTACTCTGAGTTATGAAACCCGAGACCAGTCTGTTAGTGTTCATGTTAATAGGAATTTATTTACAATTCCGCCCCGTTGCGAAGTAATTAAACAAATACCGACGTCACACAACAGTGATTGCGTCATTTTGTCAAAGGAAATTTATAAAGGTGTGTTCACAGCGGGTGTAATATCGAAGCCACATAATGGACTTATTCCTGTTAGGATATTAAATACAACTGATAGCTCGGTTACTGTACATGTTTCAGATTTAATTATTAGTTGCCTAAATAATTATTATGTGTGCAAGTTTGATGACGACAGTATATCTGTGGATAGAGTCAGAACTTTGCTTACTACTTTACAACTACATACCTATTTAAATAAAGAGGAACAAAGGGGCATTGAAAACGTATGTGCCAAATATGCCGATGTTTTCCATTTGCCAGGAGATACGCTCACTACAACTAATTTAATAGAACATTCAATTAAACTAAAGGAAAATACGTCACCAGTGTATGTGAAGCCTTATCGATTACCTAAAGCGTTGAAAGGCGAGGTACAAAGACAAATAGATGAAATGGTTAAGAACAATATCATTGAAGAGACTGTTTCAGAATGGTCAAGTCCAGTTCTATTAGTACCTAAAAAGACAGATAGGTCAGGAGAAAGGAAATGGAGACTTGTAGTGGACTATCGCCAACTCAATAATAGGATACAGGATGATAAATTTCCGTTACCTAACATCACTGAGATTTTAGATTCGTTATCTAACAACATCTATTTTTCAAAATTAGATCTTAGTCAAGGTTACTATCAACTGTCTTTAGAAGAAAAGTCTAGGAAGTTTACTGCATTTACAACAGACAAGCAGTATCAAATGAAACGATGTCCAATGGGACTTAAGACATCGCCTAGTGCTTTTGCTCGTCTCATGACAATAGCAATGTCTGGGTTAAATTATAAATCATGCTTTTTATATCAAGATGATTGTATTGTCGTAGGAAATTGTCTTGAAATGCATAACAAGAATCTTATAAAAATTTTAGAATGCCTAAGGAGAGTGAATTTGAAGCTAAATCCGCTGAAGTGTGAATTTTTACGTAAAGAAATCGTTTATTTAGGACATAAAATCACTTCAGACGGAATATTCCCTGATCCATCAAAGGTAGAATGCCTGCAAAAATACCCAGTACCACAGAATGTAGACGAAGTCAAGAGATTTGTTGCATTTGCAAATTACTATAGGCGTTTTATTCCAAAGTTTGCTGAAATAGCCTATCCTTTGAATGCCTTATGTAAGAAAGATGTAGCGTTCGTGTGGAGTGATGAATGCGAGCAAGCATTTTACAAGTTAAAACAGATCCTTATTAGTCCAACTATACTTGACTATCCAGACTTTAGTGACAATAATACTTTTACGTTACAAACTGACGCATCAAAACTAGGATTAGGCGCCGTACTGTCTAACAGCAATAGCAAGGTAGTCGCGTACGCCAGCCGTAACTTGAAACCAGCCGAAACGCGATACCCTGTGATTGAGTTAGAATTACTTGCTATTGTTTGGGCAGTTCGACATTTCAGACCTTATTTATATGGGAAAAAGTTTAACATAAAAACAGACCATAAGCCGTTGATTTATTTATTTAATATGACCGATCCTTCAAGCCGGTTGACAAAGTTTAGATTATACCTTGAGGAATATGATTTTGAAATCAGCTATGTCCCAGGACGGCACAACGCAGCTGCAGATGCATTGAGCCGGATACCTATTACATCCGACAGCTTAAAGGATATGAACAAGCATGTAGTATCGGTCATGACAAGGGCACAGACTCGAAGGTTACGCACTGACTGTGACAACAACGACATGACTACTGAGGCATCCTCTACTCCAAGGCCTGATCAACCTAAGGTAGTGGAAATCCTCAAACGACCAATTGACAGTGTTGAATTGGTATTATTTAGTAATAAAAATACTTTAAATCAGATAGAAAAATTAAAACATTTCACTAGTGACAATGGTAACTGCAAATTCGTGCCTGAAAAATCAGCAATTTTTGTGATTTCTCGATCGTTATCGACCGCAAGTGTGTTAGCGAGAGAATTACAACGTTTTTGCAAGCAAATCAATTTAAACGAACTCGTTACAATTAAAAGCAAGCACTACGAAACATTTATTAACAATTTCATAAAGGAAATGAGTCATTTAAAAGATATTCCTAAGCTACTTGTTATTAAAGATGTGACAAGAGTTACTGACAAAGACACGAAAACTGTGATCTTAAATGACTTCCATCTGTTACCCACGAGTGGCCACGCGGGGGTAAACAGAATGATAAATAATATTAGGAAGTACTATTACTGGCCAGGAATGACTAATGACGTAACAGAATTCGTAAAGAAGTGTAGAAGTTGTCAAATTCAAAAGCATTCCAATAGGCATACGAAGGAACCGATGGTCATCACATCCACGGCATCAACTGCTTTTGAAAGAGTTACTTTAGATTTAATGGGACCTTTAGATGTAGATAATTTAAACTATAAGTACATTCTGACATTACAATGCGACTTGACAAAATATGTCGAGGCTTATCCCTTAGAGAAGAAAGATACTGTTTCTGTAGCTAGGTTATTTGTAAACAATTTTATTCTGAGATATGGTATCCCAAGAGAGATAATAACAGACCAGGGAACAGAGTTTATGTCATCAGTTTTTATTGAGATATGCAATTTGTTGCATATTAATAAACTGCATTCAACTGCATAACATCATGAAACTCTGGGAGGTTTGGAAAATACTCATAAGGTTCTAGGAGCTTATCTTAGAATTCAGTGTGACAATAACAAAACAGATTGGAGCAGTTGGCTTCCATTCTGGTGCTTTTCTTTTAACACTACAGTTCACTCTGAGACAAAATACACTCCATTTGAGTTAGTATTTGGAAAAAATTGTAATTTACCATCTAATATAGCACAAAATTCATATGTTGATCATTTGGAGCTAAAATACAGACTTCAAAAAGCACAAGCTGAAGCTAGAAATAATTTATTATTCAGTAAGGAATTAAGAAAAATTAATTTTGACAAAAATGTAAATAATTTAAAATATAAAAGCGGAGATTTAGTCCTAATTAAAAATCAAGTAGGAAATAAGTTAGATAAAATTTATTTAGGACCATACAAAGTAGTTGAAGATGTTACACCAAATGTAAAAATATTAAAAGATAACAAAGAAATTGTTATTCATAAAAATAATACAAAACTGTTTGTAACTTAAAAATACTTTGGTAAAATGATAAGATGTGTTTTTTTTTTAAATATAATGTAATGTTTAAAAATATTATTTTTATAAGTAAGTATGTTGTGTTAGGTTAGTTTAAGAAAAAAAAAATGCATTATGTAATTAAGTAATAATAACATTTTTTTAAAAAAAAAAGGGGAGGTGTAGTGTGCAGCTCGCCTAACCTTATATATTGTAACTGCACACACCAATTATGTACACTATTATACGAACAGCTGAACTGAACAGTTCTCTTTTATTTTAACCTACATCACTCTAATACAACACTTTTATTTTGTGTTTATTTATTTAGTAGGTACCAGAATCGCTATCATTAGTAGGAACATTGATGTTCGCAGTATATTTCTGACAGGCGAACTTTGGAACAGTGTCACACAACCACATCTAACAAACGTCCACTTTTGAGAATAGTCAACCTCATACATTTTGCTTTATCCACTCTAAAGTTGAATGTCACTTCATCATTCTCCTGCCCTTGTCCCAATTTATTTAGGGTAGGCGCACGCGCAACATATCCCTTTATTTCATACTTTCTTCCATTCTCCATTAGTCGTTATCTCGGTAGTCACCCCCATAGCTTTCTTAGATCTTCCCCTACTCTTATAGCCATCCACATTCATACTCAAAACTTGCCTCACGACATTGTTCTCATTCCTCCGCATTTAACGCCCATACCATGACATCCGATTTCCGCACAACTTTTCAGTCACCGGTGCCACTTTCAGACTTCCTATTATGTATTAATTTTTTTTTATAAAACTTTTTTTTTTGAAGTTTAATTAAGTTTAATTTACTTAGAATTGTTGAAGTAGTAGAGCAACGAGATCGACTATACATCGCTGCTTTGCATGAATACCAGCACAAACCAAAATTTTGAAATTACTGGTTTATAACACAGCCAAATGCAAAATAGTCCTTATTTTATGGTATGTAAGACTCACATTCATACATTCATAATCGGCGATTTGGCCGTTAGGAATGTGAGTCTTACTTCCATGAAATAAGGACTATTTTGCATTTGGCTGTGTTATAAACCAGTAATTTCAAAATTTTGGTTTGTGCTGGTATTCATGCAAAGCAGCGACATATACCTACTATGTGTACATTTGTTTAGTTACGCCAATAAGGTCTAAGCAATTTAATCAAAAAATCTGATCGAATTCTTAAGGCGGAGAATAACTTGTAATGTTTGTTTGTAATGTGTCGAGTTTTGTAACACGTTACACTAGTCAGTGTAGCGAGCCGCGCCGCTCCATGCGAGCACCAGATCCTCCACTCGACTGTCGGCTGTTTCTTGAATTCCTTCGTTACAAACAAACGTTATAGCTCGGTCTAGTCAGTGCAGCGAGCTGAGCCGCTCGATGCGAGCATTGCCGACGCAAGTCAGTGCAGGTCAGGGGTATCAACTTTGTATTGTCCAACGTGAGACGTATCTAGGGCAGAAATATAACATTGCCAACATTTAAAAAAATATGAAGGGCCCACCAAATGAGGCCTTTTATTAACCCTAGAAGCCTTATCTATTTAGGACGTACACAAAGCCGTAATATACGTCTCAGAGGCGTACACATATAAATTACAATCTGTATGCAAAAATAGCCCTATTTTAGAAATATTATTTAGCAGAAATTTAAATTTGGAATATAAACTAAAAATAAAACAACACTGTTATAAATTATAACTATAATCACAGTTATTTATTACAACGAAAAAACAATATGCATAAATTGGAACAAAAAAATTAACTTCTTCAAAATCAACTGAAACATAAAATATTTTTTTTAGAAAATCTTTTTTTGTACGCTAATTAGTTGCTCTTAGAGCAAACATTAAAACTAATCAGACTTTAAGACTTGCTAAACTTTAGGAGCAGTCTACACACATATCAACCTTGTGCTCGCCACACAGATTTTTTACATTTATAACACATTAATTTTCTTCTTTTTCAACATGGATTCATGGATCAGCTTCTGCAACAAGGGCTGGGTCGGTTACTTCAGAGGGATCAGATTCTTGTAAAGACGAAACGTATTCTGTCACATAATTATTTTCATCTTCGCTTTGAACGTCGTCGATAATCTGGTCATTCTCAACTTCGGAATCTGAATCTTCCAAAGAAGGATCTTCGTCGTTTAAGATTGATAAAATATCGTCTTCGTATAGTCTTTTAGACCGTGACATATTTATACCTGAAACAATGCCGAAAATATATATACAATATACGAAAAACAAACAAAAGTAAAATCACACAAACCTAGCTAAAAGTTATACAAAGCCTAAACATACGTCTTGCAGACGTGCTATACTTCGATAAATCAAAAATTGTGGCACTTACCTTAACGAAACGGCCACGTCCGCTAGCTCCCGTCGACCACTGAGATGGCAAAAAAGCACGACGTGCTAGCATCAACCGTTAAAGAGACAAACGATATTCGATTGCGTGTACGCCTTGCAGGCGTAGATTAGGCTTCTAGGGTTAAAGACCAACAAAAAGCTAGTCACATACAATGAGCCTGTTACAACTTCAAAATAAGTATTATTATACTTATTTTGAAGTTTTAACAGGCTCATTGTATGTGACTAGTTTTTTTTCTGTCTAAATAGTACTTTTTAAGCTAGAATTAATGTTCCAACGAAATATAAATATTTATTAGATAATATTATTTTTTTATAATTGATTGAATTTATGCTGATTTTAGTTTATATTATACCGAAAATATAGTACTTATTTTTGATAATTTATAGTAGCAGTAGCTACAGCCCGCGGCACGTAAGTTGGCAAGGTTTTGGCGTAGTGGGGGTAAGTTCGCGCATGCTACACTTATTGCAACAAAAAAATGGTCACTTTTATTGCTTGTCATTATTCTGTGGTTATTACGATAATTTATTTTTAAACATAACTATTTAGAAGAAAGTTAAAGAAAGGAGAAGAATTCGTGAAGTATATTAGGAGTAATAAATAAAATATACAGGGTTATTTGTAAAACACCAACAACCTCTTAAGAGGTCATTGTACTCATCATTATGAACAACTTTTACTATGGGCCCAAACCTGAAATCGCGAAAAAAAAATCAGCGCTTCAGTACATTTATGTTCGCATAATTCGTCAAAATATGTAACAGTACACATCATAAACAATTTTTCTGCCATGTCTACGTAAAATGGTATTTGTTTGTGGCATTATCTAAATTTAAAAATTCAAACAAAACAATAACAAGAACTTGTAACAAAAGCTCAACAATAACAATTAATGTTACAATTTTAGTGCACGCAAGTGTACTCGGGAGCGAACGGAACGTGGACACGACGCGAGAGACAAGGGTCGACTGACCAACCAATCGCGCGCTCGGGAATGATGTTACCTCTTTCCCCGCGTCCCGCTCGCGACCAAAGAGATCTAAAAAATGACTTCTGCGCATCTAACGACTCTTGCCAACTTACGTGCCGCGGGCTGTACACTGGATGTTAATGTCATGTCAGATTCATTCCGTTTCTAAATCTCAACAACTGCGAAACAATAATACATGGATGAATGAAATGAATGAATGAACAATATGCAGATAATGTAGAATAAAAGAATGGTTTTAGGTAATTGATTTAATTATTATTTATTTGATTGTTTGGCTATTAGTCTAGTATAATTTTCTCTATTAATCTTGATAATGTATGATAACTTGTATTCTATGCTCTATTTTTGTAAATTGTACGACTAATTGACATGTAATTTTGATAATTATTAATATAATAAAGTAAACTAAACTTGTGGAAGTAGAATGAACCAAACCACAGACTACTAAGAGATACGGACTAAAGGTACGGTTTCCTAGAAGAGCGGTCACCGCACTTAACGGCTGCAGTGACGGCTGTCATGAAAATGATAGCAGTTGCAAATATTTAAATAGTTAGATTCGCCCTACCGCATCAAAAGATAAACTCGCCACAAAATAATAGGTCCGTTTTGACAGCCCTTAACGTTTCATATGCCAAAGAGAGACAAACATAGCGGGACAAAGAGGGACACCCTCATGTAAAAACGGACCTATTATTTTGTGGCGAGTTTAGTCGCGTTTCTGTTTCGGTTTGACACCTCGAACATACTAGGACGCAGTGACTTGATTGTCATCGATACGATATTTAATAAATGTGTAAGCTCGCTCTTCTCAAGAAATGGAGCGCGCTTGAGCCATCTGCTCGATAAGAGCGTTCTCCGCGTCTTGTGTATCGCCGTTTTGAAACCGCGCTCGCGTCGAATGTTACATTACAAACAAACAATACAAGTCAGTGTCCGCCTTTACGTTTCTATGACCAGTCTGTGTGAGTATTCCATGCGTGATATCTAGACATTTTAAATGTTAACGTACATATTTCAATATTTTTAATCTAGATTTACACACCATAATATTATATTAGTGAAGGACGGATTTGACTTCAAGATTGTATGAAAAAGTGAGTCATTATTGAGCGATGAAAAAATGACCTAATTTATCTAAACGCCAAAATACGAAAATGTAGCTAATTAAGGCCAATTGTCACTATACATAGAAACCAGACGAATGTACGTATACTAGAAATGACTAAAACAAAATATACCTACATAAACTAGAAGATCAACTTGGACTATAATTTTAGTTTTATAAACCTTTTGTAAGATTCGATTTCACTTTTTATTTATAATACGTTTTGAAGATAGTTACACTTGAATTGCGGTTAGAGATCGGATCGAGCTATTTTATAGGTGACGTAAAGGAAATAACCACAAATCCGCGCAATAGGAAAATTCATACTAAGTATATTATTAAGAATACAAAAACTTCTGACGGCGAAAACAGAAAAGATTGTAGGTGGAGGATCAAGGTGTGAAGCTTCTCTGTAGAAAAGGGAAGATCTTCCAGGCAGACGAGTGATATTTTCTAACGGGCTACTGCCCTTTTCAACAGAGGAACTACACACCGTGTTCCTCCACCTGCAAACTGATGACCCTGACGTGAAGTGTCAGTTGATGAGGGAAGACTATAACCCAAAACGGTGATCGACAAAGAAAGAAGAAATAAATAAACAAAATACGTTCATTTGCGGCAATCATGACGCAAAGAAAGTACACAACGCATATTTTCCTCCAACTTATTCATTTTGTGTTTACAAAAAGAACAAGTTGGGGGAAATTTGCGTCACATACGCGCTAAACGGCCATCGCTCAGCATAATGCTGCGACCCCATGCGAGACAGAGCTCCAGCGTTAGTTTTCAGCGACAGCCGGCATTGACGTGAAAGAACTTCCGTTCAACAGAACGTGAGTTCCTCCATTTTCAACCGAGAAACATCAGACTTAGTTCCTCCGTCCACCAAAAACATCACAAAAATACGCAGTCCACATTGTTACCTAGCAGGCGCGTAAAAGCAGGTACTGTAGAGGATTAGAAGAGGCGTTGAGGAGTGCGGGTAACTTCTCGCTCCCGGTCGTCCTATAGCCTCGTATAGTTTGCGCTAATTGGATCCAAGAGGTGGAAGTATAACAGGCTATAAGATAAGATTATAGGACAATCTTCTTACCAAGTAGTCTAGTGTGTTCCTCCCCGGTGTTGGCTGGCCATACCCCCCGGCCGGTAGCACTGTGCTCCCACACGGGGTGCACCCGCTCAGCCACGCTATTGGTCGGGGTCGGACTTTCGCTTGCTGTACTCCACGGCGAGCCAGTCTTGGGTCCTCTTCTCTGTAAACAATTTAGAATTAAGCATGATTATTTATTTACCTCTGACCAATAGTCTTCGATAGACAAATGTCTGTCGGTCGGCCCACAAGCATTTCAGCAAGCTAATCCTGCAAACTATGACGGAACCTCCAGTTTTCTTCCGGAGGCTTGGTTGAGTTGAATGATTGATTTATTTATTTATGACATCGAGCAGCTATGGCCTTGCGGTAACAGCCTCGGCTTACGGCTCGTGAGCCCGAACCCAGGCAAGTACGAACCAGTTTGTAAAAAACCCACTGAAGACCATGAATTGAAACCCATCAGTGGAAAGAATATAGGCTAATTATGTTCAGTTTCTGAACTAAGAAACGGCTATGTTAACTCATTCTTGACTGAATTTAGAGGCGTAAAAACTGTCGAATGAGGAAGCAAAATCCCGTACTTCATACAAAAATGAATTGTATATGACAAATACGGGAAAAACTGTGTGATTTCCCCAAAAAATAGCATAACTGTTTGATAAATACCTAAATGAGAGTAAGATTAAAACACATTTGGTTACTTTTGATTGATATCGAGACCAATAACGAATTTCTTCGTAGTCATTTTGCAAAAACTAGCGTAGTAAACACACATAGGCGATGTACTTATGAATATATGTATCAGTAAATTAACAGCACACCTGCAAGGTCACGAGCTCACTAAACTGTACCGGTGACAAGTATGGCACATGCATTGTTACGTTATCTTGTGACAGACAGTCTTGTCCATTCGCTACCTAGTTTATTTTATTTTGGTCTTTAGGCATACGATGAAGACCACAGAGCATCCAAGTGAAGACTATTAAGCCATGGTGGTTAGGTAGTCGCAAGCGCCATTTCTAAGCATGGGACCCTGAGTTCGATCTAGGATGGTCGAAATATACAGGGTGTAAGTGTAAACAGTGTCAACCTTTTAAAGGGTCATTGTACTCATCATTATGAACAACTTTTACTACGGCACAAACCTGAAATCGCGAAAAAAAAAATCAGCTGTTCCCTACATTTCAACGAATTATGCGAACATAAATGTACTGAACAGCTGATTTTTTTTTCGCGTTTTCATGTTTGGTCCCAGGTCCCATAGAAAAAGTTTTTATTTTATTTATTTGGGACAAAAAACAGTTATACAGTACAGCATTTACAAAATGTAGTTATATTACAGTCGAAAAAACGTATAACCCACACTATTGTCCACGAGGTGACATGGAGGTGATATGGGCGTACTTTTCTGTCTACTTTTTCAGGGCCCAGATTCATAGTATAAATCCAATCTTTATGGTTTGATTAATACCGTGAGTATCCGGGAGTCTTGGCAAAAGTTTCAACGCAAGACAAGACGTGAAAATGCAATATTTTTATCTATCATTGTCTTGATTATTTTTTGTTGCCTCGAAAAAATCGATACTTATGCCCTTTGTCCAACAATAGCAAAACTATGTCTCTTACTTCGCAAACTTATTAATAATGGTGTGAGCTCAGCAATCATTTGGAAGTGTTGGAAATGGCTGTTGATTTAAATGATTGGCTAAGGATAATTGGCATTTCGGTGAGAAAATATTGATAGTGGCACAGCATAGAGGAAAACTGCATTATTTGTGGTTTTGGCATAATATCAATATTTGAGGTTAAATTGGCAAACATTTGGCTATTACAACTGCACAGCAAAAACAATAACATTGAACTTGTATGTTGAAATGAAACCAGTTTATAATTTATTTGTAACCAGCTGTGCCCGCGACTTCATTCGCGTGGATGTCGGAAAACGGATAATGTCGGAATAGGGTACTGCCCTATTTGTATCGGATTTTGTTCACAATTTCATGGGTTAATTTTATTGCGCTTAGACATTTTAGAAAAATAATTAGTGTTCCCTTAATTATTTTTCTAAAATGTCTAAGTTACTCCTTATAACATCAGCTACCTATCAATCTGCCAGTCTCGTCAAAATAGGTCCAGCCGTTTCGGAGATTAGCTGGAAAAAACCAACTGACGGACAGACAAAATAAAAAATAAAAAGATTTTTTGTTATTCATAAGTACACTTTCAATATGCATTTAGTTATAAGCTGTGGTGTTGGGCATTCATTAATTACGTGAGGAGTTTAGGGGAGGGGTCGAGCCGAATCTCACCCGATCTCATGTGAGGGAGAAACTGTAAAATTTCAAGAAAACTGGGTAGTTAATTGTTATAAAAAATAAGTACCTACATATAAAAAAATAATTAAGCAAATTATATACACTTCACTTTTATTTATTTATATAGATGATGAAATGTTAAAATATTTTACTCCAAGGAGGCTGTAATAAATGGGTACACACCCAGCTAAGTTACATAGACAGATCTTGATTGTAAGTACAGACCAGCACATCAAGCTACTACAATCTGTCAAATTTCTTTAATAGATTTTAACCTTTATCGCCAAAGCATTAGGTTCAAGGTTTTGATTGGGAAAATTTGGCAGTTTCTGGGAGCTTGATGTACTGGCCAAAGCAACCGTGGGAAAACACTTGTACTGCATGCAATGGTGAACATAACAAAATAAACTCTTTTGCAAAAAAAACGGGCTCTTTAGATTTTTTTCTCTACTTTAATGAAGAAGAACAAGAAAGAGGTTTTACTAATTTGACGATGTATTGGCATGTTATTTGAAGTATCCTGGCATGATTCTTTACATTCCAAATTTTGAATTTTTAAATTAACAAAAGAAAAATAATGATTATTGTGGATTATTGTAAAATTGCTTTACTAATGGCGCGAATTGCTGAAACGATTCTTTTTTTCTGAAAATAAAACAATTTAATCTTTCTTTTTACATTAAATACCACTTTTTGATATGAGCCCCGGTAAAATTATAGCCGTACTTGAAGAAGGTTGTTCGCAAACTTACGTGTCTCAGCGGCTATATTTGAGTCGTTCAGCTGTCCAGAGGACTTGGCAAAGGTATCAAGAGACCGGTTCGGTCAAAAGAAGACCCGGTTCGGGTAGAAAACGATGCACAGAACCAAGAGATGACCGCTTTTTGGTGAGTTAGGCGTTGCGGAATCGTAAGGCGTCAAGAGTGGACCTGAAGAATAGCCTTGAAGAAATAAGAGGAGTAAGCTTGTGGACGGTAAGGGGGAGGCTTTTGGCTGCCAATATCAGGAGTTACCGCCCGGCGCGGGGCCCTAAATTACTCCCGTGAGCACCGTGTTGCTCGACTTCAGTTTGCTCGAAACTGTGCTTCATGGACTCTGGAGGATTGGAATAAAGTATTGTTTTCTGATGAAGCTAGAATCACTGTGTGGAGAGGACCGACGCCGGCGAGTGCTGCGAAGACCACGGGAACGCTATGCGGAAGTGTGTTTCGAAGAAATCACTCTTTATGGCTGAGGCTCCGTTATATTTTGGGCAGCAATTAATTTGACGGAGCGTACGGAGTTAGTTTTCATAGAAAATGGAACATTAAATGCACACCGGTACATAATGGAAGTCCTAATTCCATATGCACAACCCGCATTGACTGCACTTGGGGAAGATTCCATTTTTATGGACGACAATGCTCGCCCGCACCGTTCTGGCGACGTGGAAGCGTACATGCAAGAAGTTGGGATCCGTCGTTTAGATTGGCCAGCTCGAAGTCCTGACTGGGATGTTCTAAAGAGACGAGTAAGATCAGTTCAACCTGCTTCATAAAACATCAGGGAGCTAAAAAGAGTCATTGCAGAAGAGTGGGAACGTATTCCTCAAAACGTTATTAAAAACATCGTGAAAAGCATGCCCAGAAGGATTCAAGCTGTGATTTTGGCAAGAGGAAGTCACACTCGTTATTAGGTTTTTACATTTGTAACTTTATTTAATTAAAAAAAGTAAAAAAATCTTGTATTTATTGACCACTTCTTATTGTTTGGCCGTGTACATCGGTTTTAAGGAATTCATCGAAAATTAAAAAAAAAAATTGCCAGATTTCATTTCACGCGTAATAATTTACACGATTATAAGTATGCAGACTATGTCAAACAATTCAATTTTATTTAATTAACTCAAATCGACCTTAGGGCCGGTTTTTTGATCCGTAATTAACGCAACCAATGGTTAAACATAGTAACTAATAGTTGAATTTTGGCTAAATGTGAAAGCCTAAATATGATGTTAGCTGATTCATATTAAAAATAGTAACTAATGGCATAAGTCATTCATGTTTAACCAAAATTCAGCCATTAGTTACTATGTTTAACCATTGGTTGAGTTAACTATGGATCAAAAAACCCGCCCTTAGAACGTAAATTTCCTTAGGTGCCCATTTTTTTTTTGCAAAAGAGTGTAATACTTGTTTTTAATCTACGTAGTAGATAAACTATCGCAATAACATTTGTTTTATTACTAATGGATAAGATTATTGATTGATTTTTTCAAGGATCTGATAATAAATTGATGTGATGAGTATTTGTTAATATGTACACTTTGTAGGTTAATAGTAATGATCAGAGTAAACCCTACATAGAAGTTGTTCATTATTGTTGTTCTAATATTCCATAATGATGCAATAAAAACAACTAAGTAAAATAATACAATAGCAATAACAATGCAATAGCAATAAAACTATAGAGGCATGAGCAATACAAATACTGCTCATTTAATAGTATAGGATTGTAAAATTTGCATGTCAAATATCTGACTATAAATAGGAAACTTAATTACTAGCTTTAAGACAAACACAGTACTAATACTTAATGCAAATAAATTATGATTATGTAAATTCATTCAAATAAAATAATAATCACTTTAGATAGGGGGACTGGTAATTAGTGACCGGTACTTAAACACATGATTATACTCATGATAACTAACAACCTTTACTAAGGGACCAAATATATATTTGCGAAAAAAAAAAATTGCTGTCCCATACATTCATGTTCGCATAGCTCGTCAAAATGTAGGTAGGGAGCAGCAGGTTTTTTTTTTGCGATTTCAGGTATTACTATGTATACTCTAATTGTGCCAAACATGTTTTTATGCTAATAAAACTATTATTATTATTAGGTTTGGGTCATATTAAAAGTTGTTTGTTATCATGAGTACAATCATGTGTTTATGTATTGGTCACTAATTACCAGTCACCCTATACCCCTGTATTATTAGTAAAACACCAACAACCACTTAAGTGTCCTTGTACTCATTGAATATTTTGACGAATTATGCGAACATAAATGTACTGAACAGCTGATTTTTATTCGCGATTTCAGGTTTGGTCCTATAGTAAAAGTTGTTCATAATGATGAGTACAATGACCCCTTAAGAGGTTGTTGGTGTTTTACCAATAACCCTGTATACCTGACAGACACAGCTGAGTACAGATGTAATATAGTTCTGTTATCAACCTGCATTCTCTGGTCATTAACCTGACTGATAAAAATGACACCACATAATACAAATAATTGTTATCTTGTTGTTAAGTCTTAATATATCAAAAGGAATCCATTTTGTCCTACTTAAAAATATTTCTATTCATAACATAAATTATTTACAATACACTTATTTGCCAAAATCTATTTACATAAATACCAGACTATGTTTTCTTAATGAGTATGTAGCAATATAAATGTATAAACATATAAACTGATTGTAGTTTTGAGCTGCAAATGTGTGTTTAAAAGGTTATTTTACATATTTAGAGAATAATGTATTAAGTTGACCAAGAAAAAGGGGTTAATGGTACTTACTTATGGCCAATGACCTATCCAGTAACTTATCAACAATAGTACCTTGAAGATAAATAATTATTATTCTTTGCACCAAGTGTTTTTGTTGCTATCAGAGAGAGCGCTATTCCACTAACAAAACTGGGTCACACTAAGCTTATATGTATTTATTGGCAGAATTCTTACTTAATTAGGAATGATATCTGGGAATATTTTTCTCAAAAGTATGGTACCTATTACATTTGGAATATACCAAAATGAAGTAGCTAATGCCTTTTTATATTTTGACCTTTTCCTTCTCCTTTATAACCTTCTCCGGCACGCACACTACAACTTATCACAGTTTCATCACAATCAGTCGAGCCATTTTCGAGTATTTGCTAGACTAAGGCACGGCAATTGATTTTTATATATATATAGATTCTGAACTCCGGCGTGAACACCACAACTGATCAAAGTTTCATCACAAACAGTCGAGTCATTTTCGAGATTTTGCTTGCCGCAGCAATTGATTTTTAGATATATAGTCAGAACCTGACTCTATTGTCTACATTAACAAACAAAGTGTAAAATGTTAAGTGTAATAAAACAGTTTCTTAACAATAAGAATAATTTTGTGTATAACTTGAATTTACTTTTATTGTTTTATAAAGACAATCATAGTGAACTCACCCCACGGGATCCTGATCGCTGTGACAAAGTTTCAGATTCAATTTCAGAGTCTGTACTTAAACCTTCAGTAGTATCGTGAGACAACACCTGTGGGACGTCACTGTCGGACAGGTTGGATGACAGTCTTATAGGCTCATATGCAAGGGTTCCACCAAAATTCCTTTCCCTTTTACTCAAGTGATGTTGGTGATCATGTGGTGAGTTCGATAGTTGTATCAAGTCAGCATTCGCTTCAGAATTTAGAGCCCAGGTAAACCTTGGGAGAGGCAAGTCAATAGCGGTAGACAAAAGCTCAGGCTTTACTGTCATGTTTGTCTGATGGGCTGCTATTAGTTTCAGTGCTGAATAAAATTGTTTTCTGTTCATGTGACTCAGCGACGCACAGTTATTAGGAGCAACGCTTATATCCATGATCTGTAACATAATTATGCTCATTATCACTCATTCCCAAATGTTATCCTACATCTAACCTATACCACTAATTACCTGTTTTAGGACATCGTTATGTACATTTGAAGACCGAAACAATTCTGTTGCTTTTAAAATCGGTATTTTCCCATTGGATTCCTCGTCACAACATAAAAACAAATCACCGAAATATCTCATTTCGGTTTCTGTCAAATTGAGATCCTCCATTATAGTAATAAAATAACAATATTATGGACTTCTACACAGTGTCTTTAGTTTATTATTAAATAGGCAACATAAACAACCATTATCTATTAATGTACACCATATTCATTGATAAATAGACGGATTCGAAACTTGTACATCACAAAATTTACACGAAGCAAACCAAATGTCACTGACAGACAGCTGCCTGAAGCGGCCATTAAAATTTTAGAGTTGGTTTTCACTTTCAGAAACCGATAATAGAGTACTCCCGCAATCGGTATATGTTGTATTTCAGTAGAGTCCTTTTCACAGATTGGTTCAACTAAGGATTTATTCAACTGAGCCGACATCTAACATACATGATGAATGATGATTACTGGTTCTCTTCAGCTTGCATCACGTTTCTGCAAAATGTATTATCCCAGAAATTCCTATATTTATTGTACGTACACACTGCTACAATCATATTTCCAGCATAAGCCAGTTTTTCTTAGTCTACGGAAATACAATGCGAAATCAGTATATCCAGTATACTGGAAATTATAGCTTGATATGTAGCCGAGTGTACTGTGGGGGCTAAGCTAATACATAATAGAGGGTAAACTTGTAGATTATTTAAACTTTTATCAGTTTATCTCAAGGAAATAATAATATGCACGTCCTATCTCTATGTTTCGACTGATCCACAGAGCATGTAAGACTTATCTTTTCTTAAGAACGAAAGCTAAAGCTTCACATTCAAAAGTAGTTCGACACTTGACTCGACTATTCGAATGTAACCATCGGTAACTACATACTTTGTGCATAAGTATTATCAGCCTGTACAACAAGGCTGCCCGCTTAATCTTTACAGTACTGTAAATCTTAAGTTCCACTGGGGGTAGCTAGCTATGAATAATAGATGGTAGAGCAATATATATTATGTTTCATAATTTATAAGTTGAAACGATACAATATTCGGCGAAAAGGCGCACTTCTCTGCCTAACCTCTAGCTCAGCCCGAACCACAGAGTACATTTATATACTGGACTGAACCGACCGAACTGAGCAAAAATATAATAATTAAATAGGGGGGAACTGAGCTTTAAAACCAAAGGGTAAAAAGGGCAGTCCTATACCTCCGTGAGTGATAGAATGTCAGCCAGTACAATATACGTATAAGGTTGCCCATTGCATGGAACCTTTACAGTACCTACTCAGCTTTTCTCAATCTTTATTACAAGCATAGCTATGAAGTGGAATCTGGTGGTCAGTGGTCAGTTCAGATTGAACGGACAAATCCTCGCGCAACTTACTGGCTACATTGAAAATAGGACCGTATTACAATAGACTAAAGTCTAAAATTGACACTATTTTATGCCATGGTAATACGGTCCTATATTCAATTGAGCCAGCAAATTGCGCGAGGACTTTTCAGTTCTGTCTGAACTGACACTAAAGCTAAAAATGAGCAGTGGCGCACTTAACGACAGTAGGGACGGCTGTCATGAAATTAATGACAGCTGCAAAGATTTAAATCGTTAGATTCGCCCTACCGCGTCAAAAGATAGTAGCATTTCCATTTCGTTTTAACACATCTGACAAGCAATGACACAGTGACTTCACTTAATTAACATGGAAACGCTGTTTAATAATGTGTGAGCTCACTCTTCTCAGTATAGACCCTTTTTATTGTGACTATAAATATGGTGAGGGCAAATCTTTGGGGAGCGGGGTTTCTTAATGTTACTGGTAAAAACACGACAGATTTTTATGACGGCCGTTACGGCCGCTGTCCTAGGAAACTAAAGCTTAAAGCTACGGTTTCCTAGAAGAGCGGTCACCGCACTTAACGGGGTAATGACGGCTGT
The DNA here is from genome assembly GCA_948252095.1 of Dicycla oo. Classification (NCBI taxonomy): domain Eukaryota; kingdom Metazoa; phylum Arthropoda; class Insecta; order Lepidoptera; family Noctuidae; genus Dicycla; species Dicycla oo. The sequence continues at coordinate 20,787,416 of OX411728.1, forward strand.
AATGATAATGATGACCGTCACAAAGATTTAAATCGTTAGATTGCCCTACCGCGTCAAAAAAAAGTCGCATTTCTGTTTCGTTTTGACCTCTGACACGCAATGACGCAGTGACTTCACTTGATTATCATGGAAATGCTGTTTAATAATTTGTTAGCTCACTCTTCTCAATATGGATACTTTTTCTTGTGACTAAGTACGGTGAGGGCAATCTAGCTATTCTATAAATCTTTGGGGGATGGGGTTTGACTTAATGTCAAATACGGGTGAAAATGACAGATTTTTATGACGGCCGTTACGGCAGCTTTTCTAGGAAACCAGCGTCTGCATTCCCTACTAGAATGCTACAAGGATCTTTTAACGCCTGAATGACATGGACAGGTGCTGGTTAGTTCCAGTTCTGGCCACGTGCCCAAGGAACCTGGTATCGTAGTAGCTTTTGGTGTTATTCAATGATATTATACACAAGATGTGTTACGTTCATAGTAACCAACGTTTAAAGTCTGGTCGTGCTCAATGTTCCAAAAACAACGAGGGTCGTGTTGTATTACTATTACGCCTTGCTTGACGCGGACTAAAGACAATACCCTAATTGGGGCGTTTTCGAGTCTTCATAACGCGAGCGCTAGTAATATATCTGCCTTATTTAAATACAATATCATTAGTGTTATTATTTTCTCGTGTGTACACAATGATCATGTACACATGTCTATAAATCTATACAATATATATATAAGTATATATATACTAGTCAAAACAAAATAATGGCCACTAGGTATCTAAAGTGTAGGTACGAGTACTATGAAAATTATTCAATTAACTAACTGTTGCCGGCGACTTCGTCTGCGATCCAGGATGAATATTAGTATATGTCCTTCTCCAGATCACGGTCTACGCAAGTGCCAAATTTCATCCAAATCCGTTTTATCGTGAAAGCGTAATCAACAAACATACAAACACTTTCGCATTTATAATATTAGTTAGGAAGAAGAAAAACCGGTCTATCGACACTCTAGACCCACAAAATGTATTAGGTACTAAAATAAAAATAAAACTCACCTCACAAACTCACTCAACACACTACTCTTTCTATAATAATATATAATTCAATCATGATTCGAAAGACACGTGGCGCCATCTATTATAATATAGAAAGTTATTGTGGTTTTCCTCGGCAAGAGTACTTTTTTCCGGGATGAAAGGTATGCTATGTCCATGTCTGTACACCTGACAACGTATATACAATAGAATGATCGGTTCAGTGGTTTAGGCGTGAAAAGGTAACAAACTTACTTTCGCATTTATAATATTAGTTAGGATATTTACGATTAGGTAGTTACCTAATTGGGTATATTAGGTAGTAGCCTAAATGGTAAACAATGTTATTGTTTACAATTTAGGCTAGTACCTCACTGTTTAAATAAATAATAAATTATCAATACCTACTTAATGTTTTCTGTTTAACTTTAAATAAAAAATGACATATTTAAGATAAAAGGTAAAAAACACATACTAAGTAAAGTCACTAAAACTAAAAAAATCTTCACTTTTAATTTCTTTTTCTGTTTTTACCCGACTGCGGCGAAGCCCAAAAGGAGGGTTATGTGTTTGACTTGTATGTATGTCCGTTTCTTTGTGCCCTCGCAACTCCTAAACGAATGAACGGATTTGGATAAATTATACGGCTTTAGATTTGTCTAGGTAGCGCCTTTGATACAGAGTGTCACTGGCTACTTTAAAATAATTAAAAAAACAAAGTAAAATGGCGGATTTGGGGTGCCATTTTGTGGAGTTTGAAATTTTTCTTTTCTTCTAATACCATCGAGTAGGGTATCAAAATGAAGGGTTTTAAAAGGTGATTACAAAAATATATACAACCTATATGGTTAAAAGTAATTCGAAGTGACAAATCGCAAACAAGCTTTTTAATGCCGGCTGTCGCTGAAAACCAGCGCTGAGGCTCTGTCTCGTATGGGGTCGCGGCATTATGCTGAGCGACGGCCGTTTTGCGTGAATGTGACGCATATTTTCCCCAAACTTGTTCTTTGTTTTATTTTGTTATTTTATTTCTTTGCGCCATGTTTATCGCAAATAAACGTATTTTCTTTCTTCTTTCTTTCTTAAATAAGCCTCACGACCAAAACTCCTTGCAAGAATTATCGGGTTGGCTAATAAGTAATGAGCGTTTTAGTTTATAATTCCTAGAATTTTCGGAAAGGTTCGAGAACGTTCTGTAGCAGAGGGTATATAAAGAGCGAGTCGCGCTCATGCGCGGTCCCCCTGGCTGGAGGCTTTGAGTTATCTTAAGGCAGCCACAGGATAGTCCGGTTAAGTAGTCACGGCCTCTCTAGGTCAACTACGAGATGCCATACATTAAAAAAAAAATCATGCGCGTTATTGATAGTTTGGCTGTTAGTGCGTTAAAGTTCACAAAGAAATCAGTGATATAAAAACCCACGTACTACATTGTTTATTATATGAGTTTCAATCTGGGCATTCTGCTGCAAAAGCTACACGTAATATATGTCAAAGGATAGCTCACGATGCAGTCTCCGAAGCAACAGCAAAGCGCTTGTTCCAACGGTTCCGCAATAACGATTTTTCCTTAACCGATCAACCAAGGTCTGGGCGCCCCGTGGAAATAGATATCGATAAATTAAAACTATTAATCGAAGAAGATCCTCGAAGAACTGCACGCGATTTGGCTGTTCAGCTCGAGTGCTCTCATGGCACCATAGAAAATCATTTACATGGTTTGGGAAAGACTTACAAATATAGTGTTTGGGTACCCCATCAATTAAGTAAAGATCAGCTGACCTACCGAGCTGAGATTTGTGTACAACTTTTATCTTTCCGCCGCACATTTAATTGGTTAGATCATCGTGTCACTGGAGATGAAAAGTGAGTTCTCTGTGTTAATAACACACGCAAGCGCCAGTGGCTGGGATGTAAAGAACAGGGAAAACCAACGTCAAAAGGTGATATTCATCCTCGCAAGGTAATGCTTTCTGTCTGGTGGGATATACATGGAGTAATCAGCTGGGAATTCCTTCCTACTAATACTACGATTACAGCAACAGTATATTATGATCAACTCGAAAAACTGAAGCTTGACATCCATCGCAAACGTCCACAACACGACAAAATATTTTTCCTGCACGACAATGCCCGGCCGTATATTGCTAAGAGTACCAGGCTAAAACTATTGGAGCTTAATTGGGAAATAATACCCCACCCTCCATATTCGCCGGACTTAGCACCAACTGATTTCAGCTTGTTCCGATCACTTAGTAATAATTTACGGGAAAAAAGCTTTGACGATGAACCACACTTGAAACAATACATACAAAATGACTTCTTCAATTCAAAACCAACGAGGTTCTATGCGGATGCCATTCACTCTTTGCCAGATCGATGGCGAATGGTAGTAGAAAACGACGGTGAATATATTATTAATTATTAACAATTATTCATTTAATAAATAAACACAAATAAAATAGTTGTATGTCGCTCATACTCATACTTATTAGCCAACCCAATAAATCATCTGCGAAATCGTTCGCATTTGTAAACTAAAAAGCTGGAAATAAATAAATAAATAATAAAAAAAAAAAGTAAAAAAAATAAAAGTAAAACTGAAAAGGTAAAAACAAGCCCATTTTAAATTAAATAAAAGATGGAAGCAGGCAATGGGCTTGTTTTTAGCTTTTCAGTTTTGCTGCAATCGGGTTTTATAGTCTTTTTAATTACTTTTTTTTTAATAACGCGTATGCCCTCCTCTTTAAGCTATGTACTCCTGAAGAATAAAAAAATACCGGGTATAAAATGAATAATGTCTTTACATTATTTAATTGGCTTCGTCATCAATACTACTATCTTTGACCTTGACCATTGAAGATAAAATATTGATTTCAAATAAAACAAAGTTAAAAACCTTTTAAATCTTTAATCAACATAAATTTTTAAATAAAATCAACTGTTTAGAACAAAAACAAAATAGCACATGTTTTAAAGTTAACTAAATGCTGCACACTATCTTTAAGAATATATAGATAAATCACATATACATATTATACACTCCTTTGCAAAAAACGGGCGGTTTTATTTTTCTACATTTTTAGTAGTTCTAAAGAGGTTTTAAGAGGATTGTGAAGCTGTAAATTTTCATACAAAAAGAGATTACGTTTTTCTTCCCGTAAACATAGTCTAATTTTCATAATTTTTGGAAATGTTGTAGGTATAATAAAAAACTAGGTCCGTACGTTTTTATTATAGAGAAACATTGCATACGATATGAGTTATTAGCATCTAAATATCTATATTTTTGACATAAAAACATCCTCGAGCATTTTTATTTTTTTAAGTTATATTAAATTGAATTACTAAAAACGAAAAACGTACAGACCTAGATTAAAGTGTACCGAATGTAATGAGATCAAAATTGTCTCATTTTGTAAAGGTTTAGGGGAGTGAAAACGTTATCGCCCGAAACAATATTTATGTAAATAATTGTATGAAAAGTAGGTAATTGCCTCCAAGAATCGCGCCGGGTATCGGCACTTCACAATCCTCTTAATAGCCAAATTATGTTACTGGCACTTAATAAAGAGTCTGGGTATGAAAAAAGTTAATTCCAAATTCGAAACATTTGTTTTTAAAAATAATAATCCCGTTTTCAGGTTGTGACTTTTTATTTTACTTACTTTTCGAGGGTTTGCGGCCTTTACATAGTTATTCTACTCTTTGGTTTGCGTTTAAAAGGTTATCAGGCAACTCAAAATAACTTCTTGTTATTTTTAGTAGATTTATGTTTGTTGCGTAACCTGCCTTATTGTGACTTAAAACAGATATCTTTGTGTCGATTGTAATGGCAGAAAAAGCAATAAGAGCCAGTAAAATTATAGCGTAGCTGGACGAGGGGTGTAGCCAGTGTTATGTCTCACAGCGGTTAAACGTGAGTCGTTCAACCATCCAAAGAACCTGGACTCGATACCATGAGACAGGTTCTGTTCAGACTAGGCAAGGTTCTGGGAGAAAACGTTGCACACAACCACGAGATGACCGCTTTTTTGTGATTCAGGCGCTGAGGAACCGCAAATGCACTTACATAGACCTCAAAAGAAACCTTGAATAGGTACGAGGAGCACAAGTTAGCCTATGGACATTGAGGAGGAGACTTTTAGCGGCTGATTACGCAGTCGACGACCAGCGCGGGCCCCTAAGTTACTCCGTGAGCACCAGATTACTCGATTGAAGTTAGCTAGAAATGACCTATATTGGACACTAGGTCTGGAGTAGCGTACTCTTCTCCGATGAGGCTCGAATTTGTCTGAATGGTGAGGACCGACGTCCGACGAACCGGAGGATTAACTCTAAGGCTGTACACCACAGTTAACAGACCGATCATCACTTATGGCTCTCTAGTCTGGTGGCCCAGGTCGGACTTGAGTACAACCCGGAAAGTTCTCAAAAAATAGCAGCGATTCGCTTGTGTAGCAATCACTGGCTGCATAAGAACTGCACCCACGGCCGCTCTCCAGACAATGCTTGGACTGCCTCCACTACACCTCATCGTGAGAGAGGAGGTAGCCTTGGCCGCCTTTAGGCTCAATATAACCGGTATCCTGAGCAAATACTCCAGAGTTAAGCACATACGCATAAAGGAGGATGCGATCAAAAGACAGCCAATGATGGCATCAGCCTGCGACAGAGCCCCGAAATAACACTACTTTCAAAAGCGTTAACATAATACTCACGGAAGAACAGCGTGACTAGTCGGGCGCGAAAGTGCTGAGAGTTTACACCGAGGGGTCAAAGACCGACTCAGGAAGCGGAGTCTTCTCACACGACCTCCACCTGGCGGAATGTGTGAGCATTATTCAAGCGGTGTATGGCCATAGAGGCCATAAGAGTTACGGATACCCATATACGTATACCTACTCTCCGACAGTGCCTCAGTAACCTTAGAGAAAAAATATATTACTTCAAGACTAATACTAGAATGTCACAATACGTTAGAACGAGTAACGGTATCTAACCGCAATACAGTGACACTGCAATGGATAAAAGGACACGGTGGGTCGTTGGGTAACGATGCTGCTGACGAACTTGCTAGGAGGGCATCCAGCGCGTCAGTCTGTGGACCCGAACCAATCGTACTCATCTCTTTTAACCAATTACGCAGGTGGTTACAAGAGTTCACCCACACACAAGCAGAGGGGTGGTGGTCCTCGACACCAGATTGCAGGCAGTCCAGGGAGGCTATGCCAAGTTTAGATGGCAAACTAACCAGGCGACTTTTACTCCTGGACAGGAATGGCCTGCGCCTGATGACGGGGACCATCACAAGACACTGCTCGCTAAACAAACACTTTTACACAATGGGCATAACGGACAATCCTCTGTGCAGAGCTTGCATGGAGGCTGAAGAAACCGTTGCGCATGTGCTCTTCGAATGCACAGGCGTTACCCAGATTTGAATAGCAACCCTCGGGGCACCCAGATCTTTCACAGATGTTCTAAACAGAGCAGAAGCCGTGATTAACTTTTGGAGGGAGGTGGGCTGGTTGGAACAACAACCGACGGGTGCCATGGCTCACGTACAATGGTCCACTTGAAGGACTAAGTGCGAAAACGAAACCCAATAACATAGAACATAGAATCTAGATTATACGGGTGTTCGGCGCAAGGACCGATACAATTTTTTGACACCAAAACCATCGTCAGCACAACATACGCATGTCGTGCTGACGGCGGTCTCAAATAAAATAAATTATAAAATTCTGTATGTCAAAGTATCTATTAAAAAATACAATAATTAGTTTAAATTAAACTGATTTTATTTTTACCGGTATAAATTAGAAATGGGTAGGTAAAAATGGGTATTTAACCAAACTCTGGGTTTTTACCGGGTATATGCCCATCTCTAGTTGTAATGCGAACCTTGGAAGCGATTCCAAGCATTTTGGAAAGATCTTCGAGAAAAACCCAGTTGCAAACCCACAGACCGCAGCGAATTTCCTTCTTACTTCGTTGCAGTAATTGTGTTCATGTCTTCGTATTACTGTTTTAACAACATAACTAAACTGATAATTTTCAGAATCCAATCCGCTAATCGAAACAAAACTTAAAGAAAAATCGAAACAAGATTACAAGAATCTTTTTTTTTTTTCTAGCATTTGATCTCGAGCATAACATCGAATAGGTTAGATATCGAAGAGTTCGAACATCATTTATTTTCTACTTACTTAACAATAAAAATAACAAGTAGCCCTTATTTTGTTTTGAGTAGGTAGTTAGTTTATAAAAATAAATTGCGGGTTGCAGACCAAAAACTAAGCTATGCCGAAGTTAAACTAGGAAGATAAGCCAGCACACTAGTATGAAAAACTACGCCCGCTATGTGAGCTAAGCTAACTTTGCTTAGTTTTGCAAAAACTCGAAAATGGCTCCACCGATTTGAATTTTTTTTTTTGTACGTCTCAAGTAGGGTGGTATAGGACAAAAAAAAATGCTGAAAAACTCAAAGGAACCGCCGAAAAATCAAAATTTTGTCTCAGGTAGTACGATCAGTACCTACCGTGCATTACCTGACCACTCTTACAAAGAAGAGCCGGACTGCCCTTGTCCCAATTTATTTGGGGTCGGCGCAACATGTCTTTTTCTTCCATACTTCTCTATTAGTCGTCATCTCGGTAGCCACTCCCTTTCTGGCCATATCATCTTACACACAGTCCATCCATCGTATCTTTGGTCTTCCCTTACTTGTATAGCCCGCCACGTCCATACTCAACACTTTCCTGACGACAATTTCCTCATTACTCCGCATCACATGCCCATACCATGACAACCGATTTCCACACAACTTTTCAGTCACCGGTGTCACTTTTAGACTTCTTACACTCATTTCTTATTCTATCCATTCGCGTAATACCTACCACACATCCCTCTTAGCATTCTCATCTCGGCTGCATGCAATTGCCTTTCATTCATTATTAGGATCATCGTTTGCTGTCGTGCTAGTCACTTATGTTAATGATTTGACGACTGAACTCACCAAAATCAAAAATATCATTCAGTCAAACATTCAAAGTTCCAACGAAATACTGCAGTGGTATCCATTTATGGAACAAGGAGATTAGATTTGCATAAATTAATTATTAAGGGAGAACAAAATAACAAAATAATTTCGTAAATTTTTAATGAGTTCTGTTAATCGCGATACTGCATTATATAAATTTGATAATTTATATGTGTATTAGACAACTATCAAAGTAGTTAAATAATAATTTATTTAGCTTTGTCTGCTATACTTAAGCTTAAATTATAAAAGTCGATTTAGTCGACTAAAATTATCATATTCTTAAACATTCATAACAACATTTATCTCTACGTAATCTAACATTTAATCCTTGGTCTGGATGTACTTGATGAGATCGATAACGCGGTTGGAGTATCCGAACTCGTTGTCGTACCAGCTGATGAGCTTGACGAAGTTGTCATTGAGAGAGATACCGGCAGCAGCATCGAAGATAGACGAGTGTGTGTCACCAATGAAATCGGATGACACCACTTGCTCCTCAGTGTAGTCCAAGATACCCTTCAGAGGGCCATTAGCTGCCTCCTTAACTTTCTGTTTGATAGCTTCGTAGCTGGCGGGCTTGCCCAGGCGGACAGTAAGGTCAACAACTGACACGTTTGCAACAGGTACACGGAAAGCCATACCAGTCAGCTTTCCGTTCAGAGCAGGAATGACTTTGCCGACGGCCTTGGCAGCGCCGGTGGAGGCGGGAATGATATTCTGCTGAGCACCACGTCCATCACGCCACAGTTTTCCAGAGGGTCCATCCACAGTCTTCTGGGTAGCAGTGGTAGCGTGTACGGTGGTCATCAACCCTTCAATAATCTCAAAGTTGTCGTGGATGACTTTAGCGAGAGGCGCGAGGCAGTTGGTGGTGCAGGATGCGTTGGAGATGACCTTGTGAGATGGGTCATATGCCTCAAGGTTGACACCACAAACGAACATAGGTGCATCGGCACTGGGGGCAGAGATGATGACCTTCTTGGCACCACCCTCTAAGTGAGCAGACGCCTTTTCTATGGTCGTGAAAACACCGGTGGATTCGACGACGTATTCAGCGCCAGCCTTGCCCCATGGAATAGCCTTGGGGTCCCTCTCGGAGAAAACGGCGATTTTGTTTCCGTTGACGACGAGGTGGCCATCTTGCATATCAACGGTGCCCTTGAAGCGACCGTGGGTGGAGTCGTACTTGAAGAGGTAGACCATGTAGTCAAGGCCGATGAAGGGGTCATTGATAGCAACGACCTGAGCGCCTTTCTCGACGGCAGCGCGGAGGACCAGACGCCCAATGCGGCCGAAACCGTTGATACCGATTTTGGACATGTCTGTAATAGAAAGAAACAAAGAACATTAACTTCGTCATAATTAAGCCAATCAAGATAGTATCGTCGTAATTGTTAGGCATGCAGTAATTTGCCATAACAGCATATCTGTACACCTACCTATACATTTATATTGATAATAATAAATGTGTGTAGTCTGATTTCATCATAGATAACGTCAGAAATTCTATTGCTACTGATAAAAGGCTACATATTTCTATCCATTATATGAGCTCATGTCGAGCGAGCGAATCATTGCTATAATATGTTGCTAAGCTTTCAAATAATATAATGTCATAATAATGTTAATTATAATGTTGACTTGTTGAGAGTATTTCTGTTTCTAGAAGAACCAGTTAATTAAAATTAGCAGTTAAATTGAATATAATAGACAGGACACCTCACAAGGTCATTTACGTGGGAAGTGGGGAGATGAATCTCTGGAGTTCAACACCACTGAGTGGAAAAATACATATATTTTATGAGGGTCCTACATACTATTTGAAGAAGTTCTTAGCTCCATTTTTCACAAAATGTAGGAAAAGTTTTAAAATAATATTAAGTAGGTATAGATAAACCATTCTAAAAATGAACGCCCCTCCATAGCGGTTACGCTCACATGCAAAGGTGTAATACACATAATTGGTCTTTGTCATGGGTTGCATAGTTATCGGCGAGACATGAAAGTGGGACCACGCCACGCGTCGATTTCACAACAAAAGTACGGTCAAGAACATGTCAACAAACATCATCTTCGTATCAAGTATTTTTTGTTTCAAATTACAAAAAAATCACTGATTTTTTTATGCAAACGGTACCTACCGACTCGCCCAAACGCCGAACAGCCGGATTAATGACACAAACGGGCGACAGAGCGAACGTGTCGTTCCATACAAAGTGCACGCACCCCGCCATACAATGCTGGTGCCTGGATTAGTTGACCTCTAATTGCGGCGACGAGTCCAAGTTTACAGTAAAGTCGCCGAACGCAGACAAGTACAGTGTTGCAATAAGTATTTCCTCTTACACAATTGAATAATCACGTTTTGTGGAGGGGCGTTCATTTTAGAATGGTTTATGTATACTTAGATATTGATAACAACATTGTTTGTATCTTTGGCATTAATTGTGAAAAAATCTTGTTTGTATGCCAAAACTATAAGTAGGTAGGTAGCAGCAAAAACATGTAACAAATATTACGTGACAACTATTGAGCTACCAGTCGCACCGTGATGAATCATATAAAACTAAGCATTTCCTCAAAGAAATAAGTGAACAAATTATGAAAATACCTACATGGTGCAATGTCTCGCGAAAATATATTAAAACAATTTTTTGCCATGATTACCATATTTTTTAACAGTCAATTATGGGCAGAGTTACATAAACGACTGCTTATGGCGATTACAATCGTCTAGCGACTGCAGTGCATTTCATCAAGGTCATATGGATACAAGGACCTACAGATAATTAGACCACGATTTCAACGGCATCGGTAGTTTGTGTAGAATACAGAAACAAATATGTACTAAAATCTTACTAAAATATACCTATAGGTAGGTACAGTTATCAAGCCTACAGAAAAAAAAAACAACCATGTATAAACAGGAAAAAAACTTAATAAAAAGGAAAGATCTATACTTAGCGTAATTAATAAAACTTTCGACAAATAATGGCATTAATTAAACCGAGTTGTTAAAGTAAATCTACATAATCAAATCATTAGAATACATCCAGATGACTGTAACTGTAACTGGCAGAGCTGTTTGCTAGCACGTAGGTCAGTTACCGAAATATAAATAGCAAATTCCGGAAGCCGATGATATAATCGTACCGGCTTTGATTCTGTTGCACACATTTATTCATTGCGTTAAAATTTGTTTGTTGCAAACTTAGATCATACTGCTGTATATTAGTACTGTAGGACGATCGAATACCGGCCGGTATGGAGGTCGTGTAGAGGTCACTCATAAAAACGGCAAAATACAAACGAAATGAAAAACAAATACTACCAAATTAAGAAGACAGACTTGCATATTCATCAAAGATCCAACAACTAAAAGTATTTGATAGAAAACTTCAACAAAAATTATACTAAAAGTCGGCAAAATCACGCATCGCTACGTGGTAAAGAAATAAACGCAGCAAATTATGCAATACACTACTAATGATTAAAGTAAGCTCGGTCAGACAATGGAAAACGAAATTAATTAACATGTAATTATTTGTGAACACTTACCGGAATAAATTTACGTAGAAACGAATAAATATGTAACTCCACGTATGCTCTCCACGAGATGGAGTTTTAAAATGTCAGCTGAAGGACGCGGCGCGAGCGTTGTATAGACAACTTCCAGAAGATCAATGAAGCATAGAGCAAGCAAATATAAGTAGAGAGGACAGAGCACAAAAGGCATTTTGTTTTGTTGTCGTGTACGGTGTAGTATCTGGTAGAATCATCTAGCATCCAGGATTTACGTATTTTGCCACCAGGGCAGTGCCATTGAAATTGGGCCAATGACACTTGACAATTCTGACGGCCGTCTTTGCACGGAAAAGTATCAGGTAATGTTAATGAATAAAATTATTAGTGAACAGAATTTGTACATTACAAAATACATGATAATGTATTTGTAGTGACACTGACAGAAGATATCGTCACCGACGTCAACCCAGTTCTAATGACAAGTGACATCTGGTGAGCTGTTTTTTTGCCCTCATTGATTAGCTGTGGCTCACTGAATCGGTAATAAACACATCGTTGCTTTCGTGTTTAAATAGAAATAGGTGGTTGAACATGAAGATTTTCTTAATAAAGTCCTATGTCCAGCCGTCAACGGAGAAGCTTTTCAATTGTTTAAAAAGGCTTATTCTTAGTCACAGACTGTATGATTTGCTTAGGTTCTATATAAGTTCAATTATCAAACCAATGGACTATTATCATAATCATAATGGACCATCATTACAGGTGGAAGATGTCGTAAGTAATTGCGTAACACATAAATTATACTTCTTTCGGCCTACTGAGTTTTGTCCTACATAAAAAATTCCTGGTTCGTCACAAAATATAATTTTAAATATTTTGTTCCTCTTCGTCCTATTTTATATTATATTCTTTCTACAGGCTATTTTTTTTTTGTATATGCCTAACTTACTTTTTTGTACAATCGGCAAAAAAGGGTTACGTATTATTTAATATTTAACATCAATCGACTACTTAAAACAACCACTCCTCTCTGTCTTCTCTGCTAGAAAAAATTTACTCGTGACAAAAATTATAACAATGATTGTTTTTTTTAACCTTGTGTTTTGATACTCTCATTTAATAGTTGGTCGGTAAATTTTTCAGTAATTAAAATTATAATGTCTTAAAATTTGTTTAATATAGATATGACTGCTCTGTATATTTAAACTGTAGTAATAATACGATGATTATTATACCATTTCTGTGATTTTAATTGTGATACTGGATAATAAAAATGATTCATACGAAAATGTTTAGGATTGTTTTAGTATTGAATTATTCTTTCGATTTCAAATAAGTACTTCATTTTTTTTTTGTTTACTGTGTCTTTAAAGTACCTACTTGTAATTTGGGGATGAAGCACCATTTCAATAGTGATATGGGACGAATTAAGATTTTTTTGAAATGTGGGACAAAACTTCGGGACGAACGAAAAATAAATCAAAATGACAATATTGGTCGCAATGAGTTTCATTTTGACGGTTCACTCACGTCCATTGCGTTATTTACGTTGTTAAGCAGACGAATTATTTAAACCTATGAATTAATGTATTGGCAATATCCTTCAAACTCTCGGATTGTGATTCAAAGCGTGTTACGCAATTAGGGTGGAGGACATAGCCTCAAACCAATGGATAAAACACAAATAATGACCTTATTACATTACGATATTTTTTACCTACTTGCCGTTCTTATTTGATGCTTAGTCTACAATCTCACCTATATTAACTCGTGGATAGTCTATGAACTCTAGTGATTGCATTCTAATTTACCGGTAAAAATGGAATAAAATACCGGTTTTCTGTTTAATTTACATGCTTTTTAAAATTCATTGTTGTCTAGCTGATTGTATTTTTAATTATCAACGTTTAAAACGTGCAAAAGTTTTTGTTAACGTTATTAAAATCGATTCACATCTCATCATCTCATTGATTGAAGAAGCGCGTAATTCAAAACGTCAACCAGCTCGTATCGTCAAATAAATATTCAAAATCTAATAAATGATTCACTCCAAGTTCATCGGGAATGGTTATAAAAGTGGGAATAAATGGTTTCGGCCGAATTGGCAGGGTAATATTCAGAACGTGCCTTCAGAATCCCGACATTGAGGTAAAATGTTTCTTGCAGATTTTTAGTACTTAGATCCGATTGTTAGAAAATTTTGCTAAGTATTATTAATTTGTGTAATAGTTTTATATTAATGGCTCATTGGCAAGGCAAGCAGTTCTTATCCTAGTTGCTTAGATTTGAAGTAAAATGACGAGGGCTTAAAAGATTATGTATGGGCTATTTGGTAGAAGCACTACTTGGTAAGTGGTATATACAAGCTTTCGTCTAGACATGGGCTGTAAACGTTTGGGATTAGGACCCTTTTAAAATGCCGCGAAGATATGAGGTAGCCATGTACCATAATTTCAAACACTGTTTGTGTAGGAACTATGTCATCTCATCATCCTCCCGCTTAGTCCATTTTATTTTGTAGGTATAGGTAAGAAACAGTATCTTGTGTATGTACTTGAGTAGGTACTATCGACAAACGCCAGTCCTTTTCAATTTCGAAATGATTTTGCTTGCAAGCTGCATTTGTAGGACATACAAAGGACCATAGAGGCAGGGTGAATAAGTGTAGGTATACAAAAAGCAACATTAAGGTGTAAAGGCGTCCGTTTTGTCGATATTACAAAACTCAATATCTAAAATTAGTTTAGCACACCCTACTAGTGACCCCCGACAACTTTGCCTTTTATAATGTATTCTGCATTGATTGCTACAGTTATCTGCGATTAACGACCCAGCTGTCGACATCGACTACATCTGTTATCTGATTAAGTTCGACTCCACTCATGGCAAACTTAAAGGGAATATCACACACACGGAGAATGAAATTAATATCGATGGTAAAATTGTCTCTTTAATCATATAATAATTAGGTAGGTAACTACATAAGTAGGTAGATATCATGCAAAGGAGCCTCAGGCTATATAGGTGGAGCGACGATCTTGAAATCTTGAATGAGAGTGACTAGTTACATGGCGTGCGATTTGAGACGCCTATTATGTCTTACAGGTAGTGATAGTGACCGTATTAGTTGACGAATTCTCTTGTTATGGGTTCTTCGTGCGATAGGCAGTTTGAAATTTGAACTATCAGTATTTTTCTAGACATGATCTACCGCCTCCAGACAGGCATTAGTTCGATAATAGCTTTTCTGATATTCACCCACTGACTCAGTATCCCTTCAAAGTCAGTTGATTTATGTAAGTACCTAGGTGCATACCTACATGCATAGGTAGGTATACCCGATAGATGATTATGCCTTCAAATCTTGTTGTTAAGAAATAAAGTATAACAGATCCATAACATCTTTCGTAATTTGTTTTTAAATGCTGTTATCATGTTGTTTTCTTAAACAAGAAAACGCCCACTTTTTAACCTATGAACGACATCTCAATTCTCAACCAATAAGATAGCGAAATATCACAGAGTTTAATTGAAGCAGGGGCGCGGTCGATGCCTTATCGCCTTGATGTGACACTGATATATTAATATGACCTTACCTATGTCTTCTTGCGTCAGTAGTTTATAGAGTTTACTTAGAAGTAGGTAATAGGTATTATAAGTAGACCGGGGCTCCTACATACTTACGTAGTCATTTTTAATAGGTAGGGAAATCTTTCAGTATAAAACTGCACGCCCCTCCACTAAAATTTCTATAAACATTTGAAAAGTTTGTTGTAAGTAACTAAAAAGTTTTGTTGTACACAAGCAGTGGAGGGCCGTGCATTTAGACCTTCCTTCAGTATTAACCTACACTTGCACTAAAAAGTGGTCTAAGTGGAATTTTAACCTTTCAGGTATTCCAAACTTTCAAAAGGCACAAAGTACCATGGGAGAAACGAATATCAGAACACTGAAAAAAAAATCCCGTGCACACGATGACCACATCTGTCTTACTATAGCGGCCGAGCGCTGCAAGCAAGAATAGTCTTTACGGGTGTTTCTTCGAAATTTTATTCGTAGACTCATTCATCTGGCCAAAAATTTAATTTCACTTTCAGATCTGTAACACATGTTCATATGAAAATAGGTAGGTATACCAAATACCTATTTTTAGTCGAGTTTTTTTTTTTGTCGACGAATGAAATTTCGAAGAAACACCCTTTAAACGGTGTTTATATGTTCGTTTCTCCGATAGTATCTCCCGTAACTAGGTACTTTATTAACTACAGATTGTAAGTTAGTCTAAAAGTAGGCTAGCTAACATCTTTCTCGGCGTTTAGGTCGGCTTATCAAAGTATTTCGCGACAAGCTGCCACACACGGTGCCGTGGCAGGTTGCGGGCGTGCAGTACGTCATCGAGGCCTCTGGAATGTTCACCTGTCTTGAAAAGTCTTCGGTAGGTTTTGTATACTTACTTATTGTACTTAAAGGAACCTGTAGGAATGGACAGAATGGTGCTTTTTAAAGGCATAGGTTCTAAAGATTATTTTGATCGTCCTCATTTTTTATTTTGTAAATATGTATGTACTGCTAATTGATGCAATTAAAATACATGTGACATTCATTCGGAAGCCGACCCCAATATAGTTGGGAAAAGGCTAGGCAGACTGAATCTTTGCGGTTCGATTCCCGGGGGACTTGGCTCCCCCGGGAATCAAACCGCATTAAATTTTAAAAAACCTGCTCTTTTTAGCTAACTTCTCTTTTCAAAAAGGAGGTTCTCTATTCGACCCGTACATTTGTTTGTTTGTATGTCCACGATTTTCCCAAAAACTAATGAACCAATTTTGAAGATTTTGGTATATAATAAATTAGGTAATTATTCTTATGTATGAAGTTATATGCATAAATGTACTGTATTATAAAGGAGTCGTTTCGCCCAAACTCCTACTTTTCGGGGTACATCTGTTCCTGTAACTGATCGGCTTAAGTACAAGGCCCAAACAGCGGCCATGAAGCTGGGCATCCTAAATAGAGTGAAGCGATACTTTAGGCCTGGACAGCTTTTAACCCTTTATAAAGCGCAAAATGTTTAAATCACTAGCTAAATTTTCACAGGGTGTTCTACCCATGAATATGAACAACTTTCACTATGGAACCAACTCTGAAATCACGAAAAAAAATCAGCTGTTTCATGTAAAAGTTCAATACCTACTCGACCAAAATGTATGAAACAGCTGATTTTTTACAGAGCGCATACAACCCTAATCTCTTCAAAGTGAGAGTGAACAGGCTTCTTCTGGGTAAGCTCACTCCATCGTCGACTTTGTCTCTGTCACCTCTGACCTAGACTAGAGTCAAGAGCAAATCCATCTCATATAAAAAAAGTATTTCCAGCATTTCTAAGCGGATTTTGATTATTTTTCTTTTCGTTCGCTTTGAGCATATGGTATTTTGTATATTCAACTAAAAATGGAAAAATAAATTTACTTAAAAAAAAAGTAAAACCGACTTCAAAAACCTAAAACGAATAACATAACTTTCATAAAAACTTAAATGCTTCTAAAGTCGGTGTCTTTAGTTCTTCAATGCACTAATAGCTTGGCACCGACTTCAGAAGCTGTTAAGATTTTTATTAAAGTTATTTTATTCGTTTTAGGTTTTTGAAGTCGGATTTACTTTTTTTTAAGTAAATTTATTTTTCCATTTTTAGTTGAATATACAAAATACCATAAATGCTCAAAACGAACGAAAAGAAAAATAATCAAAATCCGCTTAGAAATGCTGGAAATGCTTTTTTAGTAGATTTTTACTTTTTTAAAAGTAAATTCATTGTGTTTGCTGTCCACCGACGGCCTTTTTTTCCACTCTGTATTCCAGTGGAGTGTCTCTATAAATAAATAAAATAAAAATTATTTATTTCAGACCATTTGAGCAATAAAAACAAGAATAATAAAAAAAAAATAAAAAAAGAAACAGATAACCTTTATCTGTTTTTTTTATTTCTATGGTTAGACATATTCTAACCTTAGCCCTTCTGAAGTTTTTTTTTATTAGCTAATAATGTCGCACTGCTGGGAAAAGGACTTCCTAAATTCTTCACTATGTTGAGACTGGTCTAACTGGATGCAGCTGAATAAAAGACATTTGAGTCTGGGTGTAATTATATAGATATTTACTAAACTTACTAATTTCTGTTTTTTAAATACTTACATACTTATATGTATAGACATGTATTAAAAAAAGTAGTATATCACTTATCTGGTTCCCATAGTACAAGCTCTGCTTAGTTTGGGATCGGATGACCGTGTTTGAAAATGTCTCAAGATATTATTATTATAATTATTTAGGATTCCGGGTGTTAAGGGTAATCAACGCGCAAACTTAATACCTACCATGAATTCAGTACCTACATGATTCTTGACCCACCCACCACGGTTAATTTTTTTGCCAGTTATTAAAAAAAAAATTCTGTTCCATAGATTTTGATCGTGCATCATGCATGAAGGTACTGTACTTTTGTGTGAAACAGCTCTTATTTTTTTAATAACTCACGAGTTTTCGACGTTGGTGGGGTGCTGGATATATGATTAAAGTTTGCGCATTGATGTCCCTTACACCGTGTATTTTCCATCACCTCAGGGTCACTTGGCCAGTGCTAGTGTGAAGCGCGTGATAGTGACAGCACCCAGCGTGGATGTGCCCATGATCATTCTGGGCGTCAATGACAATAAGCTAAATCCAGGTAACTAATATTTATAGTCATGTAATTACTGACGCGGGTTTACGAATCAATAAATACGTTTGCACACAATCGAGTGGGTCAACGTCTTAATTATACTGGGGGAAATTATGCAAGAGTAATGAGAGAAGTGCCTTTATTCTTTGAAAACGTTTGTGAAGGGAAGTACTACCACAACACGTCCTATTTATGCCGCGAAGCATCGTTGGCAACTTGTCGTTTAACCCTTCGTGAACATAGATCTACGCGAGACAAAATGGTTATTTAATTGTCTATAGTTAAACGAAAAGGATCTCATCCCAATATGTTTGGGTGTGGGTTGAATCCTTAATTGTTTCTGTAATTATAGAAGGTTTTACGAAAGGTACAACGGGTATGGCCGTTTGTCCATCGCCACGTCAACTAGACGTCAACGAGAACGAGATGACGGCGCTGAAGTAGCGACACATACTTATACGATATTTACTATGGCGGCGTGTCCACCGCACGCCACCACCGGGACGTCACCTACGGTTCGAGACGTCCTGTTCACGTTGTGCGGTGATTCGGTGAACAAACAATGTAAAGGTGCTGGTTTGATTACAGGCGCATCATGTGGCTGTAATCAAACTGGCACTCGTTCAGCTCATGTGTCTGGCAACGCACCTGTGATGATTCTGGTATTGCAGATCTCCATAGGCGGCTGTGACCACTCACCATGAGGAGAGGCCGCCTGTTTGATAGTAGCTACATAAAAACTTTTTTTTTTCATAGAAAGTTATAATGGTAAAGTATTTTAGCAATATGTTGGGAGGATGAATGAAAGGCGACTGACAAAAGGTATTTACAATGCAGATGTCAGTGATAACGTCGGGAGGGGATGCCCTAGGAGGACATAATAGTGACCTTACTGGTAGTGTTCTTCAGAAAGGTCAGGTGCGTAGTACTTGCAACCGGCCTGCGTGTATGACCAGATGTATAAACGTAAACGAGGCAAAAGGAATGTGTAAGGATCGAAGCAGCACGCGTAGCATGACCACTTCTATCTTTACATCTCTTTCTATACAAACTGACATTTCGTTTTTTCCATTTTTGAAATCGCACCGTAGAAATACTTCTGCAATCTGCTATTTTGAGTTTCGCTTCTAACGATCTTTGTTTAGGTCATTTTATTATGTAGACTATTTCGGAAGTAAGTTTTCTATCCTAAACTGTCAAAATCTCACTGACATCTGACAATTGTCTAGGGTAGTGAAGACAATTTGATCTTGTAATCGCCATGCTAAAGACAGTAGAAAACTTTCTACTCGACGGCCGCAAAGTACCTATATACGGTTATCTACAAAATCATGATTTTACAGGACTTTTGAATACAAAACTGTGAATATTATTAACAGAAGAACAAAGCTATCTTCTTCTATATTAATAGGGCATTACCAAGGAAATGGTTAAAGCCAATATTACTGTAATCTACATAAGTATATAGGTGGTACCTATATATATATATTTTTCCAAAATACAGTTGTTCGTCACGTTGTGAAAAATTGGTTTAGATGTTTTTATAGAAGTAAGTGACGTAATTAAATTAATTAAACAGAAAAAAAAACCTATGATAAAACAAAGAATTCTGAGTCGAATTATTACGTAAAAAATAGAATTTTGTAAAAAGTGGCGTTGACTCTTTCTACTTTGCTGCCATCTTACTGTCTACAGTCATGGAAACGTCATTTTTGTCTATTTTTCCGTCGACAAAAACCCTTTCTATGGTGGTCATGCTATGCGTGCAGGTGGCGTTCAGCAGTTTCTGCCTACCCCAATGGGAAGAAGGCTTGAGTTTATGGATGTACTAGCTTTTGCCCGCGTGGTGGTCGGAAATTCGATAGTCCCTAATAACAATGTCGGATATACATTATTACCAATATTCACTTTTTTACATAAATCGAATTACAATTTAAAAAAATTCTTCACAGTCAAAACAAACTTTGAACTGAGGGCAGTTCAAAGTTTACCCTAACGATAAAAAAGAATCTTTATGATATAAACAATGTCAGTTCTGTAAAAAGAGCACTTTTCAGTAGGGACTAAACAGTCTCCCTGCAGAACCGACATTATTAATAGGGACAATCGAATTATCGTACGGGAACATAGTACCGGGATAAAAACTATCCTATGGCCTAATTCAGGTCACGGTCTGTCTACCCATGTCCCAAATTTCATCCAAATCCGTTCAGCCGTTCTAGCGTGAAAGCGTAATAAACAAACAAATAAACTCACTTTCTCATTTATTAGTTAGGATGTAATATAGCACCAGAGTACAAAAATACCCAAATACAACTCAAGGTCGAGGGTTCAATTACCGCATTGGGACAAATATTTTGACCCACAGATAATTACTATGAGGCGTGCTATCGTTCGGTCGCAGTATACGGGTGAACGCAGTGAGGTCTTTATACACAGATTGACTACGATATTATTTATGTTTATGAAAACAAAATAAAAATTACATTCAAATAAAACATATTTTATCAGTAGGTACTTAGCTGATGTAGACACCACCATGGATGTTCTACTTTTAGACACCGACGATTTCTCAAAATAATATTTGAATGAAAAGGGCCTGTTATACCGTACCTATGCTCGTGACTGCATAAATATATTACTATGAACAGCACGACAATAATATCTGATTTAATGATTCATCCATAATATCTGTCGTCAAGATGACGGCAAATAACATATCGAGGGTTCACGGGCTATTTGTATTAAGCGACATTTTTGGAACTTTACATGAGAGCATTTCAAAGTTTCATTATTCAGAAAAAAGAACATTGTAAAAAAAGGAATCAATATTTTTTACGAAAAGTGGCCTATCGACGGTTAAGAACCAGTAGTGTCTATCTCAGTTTATAGGTAGATTATAACTCAATTAACTGAATATGATTATAACTCAATATCAGCCAGGATGTCGCTTAATACAAATAGCCCGTGAACCCTCGATATATTTGCCGTCATCTTGACGACAGATATTAATGGACAAATAAAAAAATCATATATTATTGCCGAGCTGTTCGTAGTAATATATTTATGCTCGTGACTGTACCACTGGTCTAAAATAAATAACCAATGGCACTGCTACATCCCTATATCACTATGTTACGATTGCGTGTTATTAGGGTTAGATAGATCTTTCCTATCTTCCCTTAAAAATAGGTGTCCGTCACAAAAACTCCTAATAATGTCCATATTTCAGAACAAAAGGTCCTATCATGTGCATCAAGCACGTTGTACTGCCTAGCACCCATCGTGAAGGTTCTCGAAGAAAACTACGGTGTAACAGAGGGCTTTATAACCAGCATACACGCCATGACATCCTCGCTAAAGCCTCTGGATGGACTGTGCTTGAGGGGAAAGGTAACCAACATCTCTTTCCTTGTTAGAAATTAAATCCACCATGAAGCAACTTCAGAATTATAAAAAGTTTATTTGATGAGAATAAACTTTCGTCAGACGTCACAACTCGTGGCTAAGTAATAACAGCTGCACGGGTCGATCCATCAGGTTAAGCTACGCTTGCCGAGGTTGGTCCATTGGATGGGTGACCAAGATGGTCACCCATCCATACATACAGAGACTCCTCCATGCCTCGGAAAGCACGTTAAGCCGTTGGTCCCGGCTGTCATTCGTGGATCTTTGACAGTGGTTACGGGGAAGAAGCCCGAAAATCTGACAACCAGTCTTACCAAGGGGTGTCGTATTACCCAGATACTTACTGGCTTATGGAGGTCAGATAGGCAGTCGCTCATGTAAATTACTGGTATGGTAAGGCTAGACTGAAGAAGAACTTTAGTCAGATATTTTTGGTCTCACAAAACGTTCTTGGATCGCTTGATCTAGTCGGCTAGTTGACATATTAGCCAAAAGCAACGCTAGGATGCCTTATTGGAATGTCGCGATGGTTATGAGTGCTTCGCATTCGCTCATGCATACATCACACATAAATAGCTGTAACAAATGAAATAAAATCCCAGTTTCACAGTTCTTTTTATATTAGTTCTAAACAGTTTGTTGATATTTTCTTTATCTTCGTTAACTACAAAGCTGAATAAAAATAAATCGGATTTTATTAAGAAAATGTAATAGCTACTTTTAAAAATGCTAGAAACCTCTTCCTATTACAAATTAGGATCATATTCCTATTACATATTCGTAGGATGTTGTTTAGCTACTACTTTACATAGGAATATTCTACCGAAGCACCCCAGGTAAAGTACTTGTTGCCATCACAAAATGAAATTGTTGTAACATATCTACAATGTTTAATTATCTGTGACAAAATATACTGGTGCTGCCACCTGTGATGTACTTATGAAAGTAATGGATTCTCTCTTCGGTTTGATCAGATCACGTTGTTGTTAAAACTGAAAAAGTAGTAATTTTAGCAAGAATTTCGGACTGAAACGAATGTTAAAAAGACTTTTTATTTCGAAACGTGTGTTTATTCAATGTTGTGAAGGACGATTGTATATTTTGCGGAGTTGTAGTGATTGGACTGTTATAACGTCTACTAACTATCTAAGAAATGTAACCGAGTTAAAGGGCCGAGAAAATTACAATGAATGGTGTTTCGCAGCAGAGAATTCCTAATCTTCAAAGGCATGAACCACTGTGTAAAGCCAGAAGTATGGGTGGACATAGGAGCTGCAGATGATAAAAAACCAAAGCAAAATTGATTATGACAATCGACCAGTCTTTATAGGTACACGTGAAAAGTGTAAAAACTGCGAAGGAAGTGTAGGAAAAACTACAACAATTTGTTTGATGATAACGGTTTTTAGCGAAAAATTGTCTGCAGAGAAATTTAATTTCGATACGTCTAGAAAGTTCCAGCTCGATAACGTCATAATATGTGACTCAAATTATTGATACAGCGCAAAAATTAAGTGGAACTGGAATTGAAAGTACATGACCAGCGGACAGGATCGTTGCTGTTACGGGATTGTCCGATTGTTTCTCCCCAATGGCCGTGACCATCGAACATTCAGGGATTAGTATATCGGCAGATTCCATCAAATTAAAATTGTTGAACATGGAGTCAGTGAACGATTAAAATGAAGTGAGCGGAGCATTCGTTCAAAGTTCAATAAAAAACAAATACTAATTCGTCTATGGCAAATAGGCATGTTTTTTGCAAATAAATACTTTACTTTACTTTAAATAATGTCAATGTTGGTAGCAAGAGAATTGTGAACTATCAATATTTGCCGATAGCTTTATTCTTTTTTTGAATAAATTAGATGTTCTGCATGTTTAAATTGTACTTATACGTGTAACCACATTGTTAGATATAGTGGCGGTGTTGTAAAATATCTACAATGTTTAATTATCTCTGACAAAATATACTAGTGCTGCCACCTGTGGTGTACAGCCCGCGGCACGTAAGTTGGCAAGAGTCGTTAGATGCGCAGAAGTCATTTTTTAGGTCTCTCTGGTCGCGAACGGGATGCGAGGAACGAGGTATCGTTCCGAGCGCGCGATTGATTGTTCAGTCGACGTCGACCCGTGTCTCTCGCGTCTTGTCCACGTTCCATTCGCTCCCGAGTACACTTGCGTGCACTAAAATTGTAACATTTGTTTTTGTTGAGTTTTTGTTACAAGTTCTTGTTATTGTTTTGTTTGAATTTAGATAATGCCATAAACAAATACAATTTTACGTAGACATGCCAGAAAAATGGTTCATGATGTGTACTGTTACATAGCAAAAGAAGCGAAAACTGAGAAAGAGACTCCTCGGACAGTGGGAGTGAGGAGAATAATATTGAGGATGGGGAGCCAACTCCTTCCACCAGCTCAACTACTACTGCTAACATTGATTTCATGCCAGGGGTAATACTTTTACAAAGCGATAGTGACGACGACGGCATTATTAACGATATTACAATATTTTGTTTTATTATACATTTCTTAACCTATAATTACTGTATATATTTTATTTATTACCCCTAACATACTTCACGAATTCCTCTCCTTTCTTTAACTTTCTTCTAAACAGTTATGTTTAAAAATAAATTATGGCAATAACCACAGAATAATGACAAGCAATAAAAGTGACCATTTTTTTGTTGCACTATGTGTAGCATGCGCGTACTTACCCCCACTACGCCAAAACCTTACGTGCCGCGGGCTGTACTGATCGGAACACGAATCCCGAATATCACTTTTTATTATTATTTTAATGTGTTTTTGTCAGAATAAGATTAATTTTGAATAATAAAAAATAACTTTCTTTAGTTGCAGTTTATCTTTTTAAATTGTACTAAGTACTAGAAAGCAAAAGCCTCTTCTCATAGAGACAAAAATATTAACATTTTTCTCTATACTTGCTGCTTGAAAGACATGAAAAAGTCACATCTGTCAATGTAATTACAGCTGGTGTATAATAAAGTTTAAACATATCAAATTAATAAATTATTAAATGAATAAATTAATTATGTTTTGTAATTCCAGGTTTAGAGAAAGTATGAGACAAAACTATTTTGAGCATACTATTTAGACCATATATTTTTCCCTTCACCAGCATTGGCGCGACCACAGGAGTATCCACCAGAATATAATCCCGGCGACTACTGAGTCCTGCAAAGCTCTAGCCAAGATCATTCCTCAAATTAAAGATAAGATGACGGGACTGGCCTTTAGAGTTCCCATTGTTAATGTTTCAGTGCTTGATATGACTGTCAGGTATGTTACTGTAAAGTATTTTGAGCTCTATAATATTTCTCTGAATAGTTTTATTTAGTATTTGGGTTTGGTGATCCGTACGGTAGATTCATTACAGTTGTGCGTTATTATTGTACAGAGAACGACAAAATACAAAAGAACCGCGGACAATATAAAAAAAAAAACTGTCAATCTGCCTAGCCTTTTCCCAACTATGTTGGGGTCGGCTTCCAGTGTAACCGGATGCAACTGAATACCAGTATTTTACATGGAGCGACTGCCTATCTGACCTCCACAGCCCAGTTACTAGGGTTACCCCTTGTTAAGACTGGTTGTCAGATTTTCCGGCTTCTGACGACCCGTAACGACTGTCAAAGATCCACGAATGACAGCCGGGACCAACGGCTTAACGTGCTTTCCGAGGCATGGCGGAGTCTCGGTATGAAAAGATGGTCACCCATCCACAGACCAACCCCGGCAAGCGTAGCTTAACCTGATGGCCCTCCCTCCAACAATATAAAAAACAGTGTTAGCATTATTTATTGATCCCTTGATCTTTATATTTTTGTCCATACAGATTAGATACCAACACAAATCTTCAAGGCATTATCCAAACAGTAGAAAAAGCAAGCAGAACATTTCTTCAAAATATCATTAAAATATCAAATGAAGAAGCAGTGTCCTCGGACTTTAGCGGAGACAGTCACTCGTGCATTCTCGACGCAGACTCCAGTCTGCAACTAAAACCAAACTTTTACAAAATCATATGTTGGTACGAAAATGAGTACTCATACGCCTGCAGGGTTTTGGATTCCATATTTTTCTCGGAAAGGCAATTTAATAAGCCATTCAGATTTCCATGTAAGATGAGATATGTCCGAGCACGGCTTACGAAAAAGAAAGACAAAGTACAACAAACTGAGCATAGCGCCAAAGAAACGTCATCGATAGACTGTAAGACCGAGGTGCCTAAGAATGGCACATCAGCTCTGGAGACTACGTGTAAACGAAAGCCGCTCGTTCGCTCGGCGGTCGTTTTAAGGAAACCGCTGTCTTCACAAAGCTCTGGGAATCCCACTACAGCACCAGCGGTCAATCGTGATACTAAAAAGAGAAATGAGCTATTTAAAATATGGAATGACAATAATGATGCACAAAAGAAAGCTGCAAAGCAGAATAGAAGTTCTTTTTTCCACAGTTACATGACATTTGGACCAAAACAAGCGGAGAACACTGATTGCATGAAAGCTCAAGAACGTTTGGAGAATGTCAAGAGAGAATTCTCTAAGATGGTAAACATAACCGAATATTTGCTCAAGAAGTCTAATGCTAACAAATTGCTACTTGGAACTGAGACAAAAAGCTCTTTAGAGGGAGTTAAGTTGGGTGCTAATAGAGGATCAAAGGAGTCAAAAACTATCATAAATTTAAATAATCCACAAGAAAATAATTCAATATTCGACATATGTGGTGAATACAAGGACAGGCTATCTACCAGTCCTACTGACTACAACAATGAAGAAGTGCGATGCTGCAGCTCTAGCGACCGAAAAGGAAATAATACAGAATATAAAATAGTAAGTGCAGTAAAACAAATAGTTAGTAATAATAACCCGTTCATAAAACCCTCTCGAGAAAAAATTACGTGTTTTGCAAAACATACTTATTTTGGTCCAAAGGCCACAGCTCAAAATAACTCGTCAGCTAAGGCGAGTGACCCGTCGAAGAAAAATAGTTTTACAAATACGACCATGAGTTTTATGGGGCAAATGACTAAAACTGACAACTATTTTATGGATAGTCCTTCTAACAAATCACCAGTTCAATGTGCTATGAAGGAGTACAAAGAAATTTCTCCAAAGATTCCTGATAATGTCGTTAAAGAGTATGTGAAAGAAAAGCAAATGGGACTTAAAATTACGGAAGGCATGAAGAAGTACAAAGAAATTTCTCCAAAGATTTCTGATAATGTCAAATATGTGAAAAAAAAGCAAATGGAAGTTAAAATTACAGAAGGTATGAAGGAGTACAAAGGAATTTCTCCAAAGATTTCTGATATTGTCAAATATGTGAAAGAAAAGCAAATGGAAGTTAAAATTACAGAAGGTAGCAGATCACCGCAAGTGCCTTCTGAAAAAAAAGCATGTATTAGTCAAGAGCCCGACCCGACTAAAACAATACACTACAAAGAATTTAATAAATATTTACACAAAAAGGATTACAATATGCGTCTCATTGACGGAGAACTACAAAAGCGAAATATCTTATTAGTGAACAATCAAAATAATTCTGAAGTGGACTTCAAATCCTGTAATATGCCTATAAAAGACAGGGAGCAATTGATTGCGGGAACTGAGAAACGTAGCAAAATTTTGAATAAACAGATTCTAGAGAGCTTGAGCAGAAAGTTTGCCGAGCCAGTGGTAATAATACCCGAGGAAATCTCGGGATGCTGCAGTCCCGACGGGACAGCCACTACTATAAGCAATGGAAACTGTACAAGAATCAAACCTGATATCTACGACAAATTGGACAGTGCCAGTGCCACGGACTCAACCAATTCATTCGAAATTAATGAGAGGAAATCTCAAGTTATTCAAATCTGTGATTTGACAAACTCTTTAGAGGATTTGGGACGTTTGGACAAGATTTGCCGAATCATCGAGATCTCCGACGAACTCTCAGATAAATTATTCTCATCTTTGGTCCAACCGGAACTCACGGGGCTACACCAGAAACAATGGTCATTTAGAGATTTATGCGAAAGGATACAGTTAGACGATTTTTGTAACAATGTTTTTGGTAAATCTGGAAGTTAGTATAAATTGTGGTTTGTGAAAATTGAAACAATGTACGTATTATATGAAATACAGCTATTTTTATTTCAGGCACTTGTACAGTAAGTTTTACTTCTAATGGCGTACAACTCGATAATAATAAAATACTAATATCATACATAAAATAAATACCATTATAATATATAATTATTACTGAAAGTATAAAAATATGATTTCATTATCACAGAAAAATCTTGTATTTCGTAAACGCGTAAAAAAGCTTCAGGTACTTTTGTAAATAAAATGACACAATCGCGCCAATATGGGCTAAAATCATAATAAAAATAAGCTTAAATTCACAGAAAAAATGCTACTTCAGTGCTTACCCATTATTCGCTAATTCAGTATGTCTTAATAGTTTCATGTTAAGATCTATGATGGTACGGGGGAAGATGGCGTCGTTCATATCGACAAAGTCAGCGATGACGACGTTGACGGTTGAGCGTGCTACTTCGTTGGGTCGACGTGAAGGCGGGCCCGGGGAGAAGTTGACCAGTTCTGGCAACACGTCTTTTATTACTGGGACGGCACATTTTTCGCGTAAGCTTGATATCCACCTGGAATTTTATGAAAGTAGTTTATGTAACTGTTGCATAATACCTAGTTATCTGCAGTTTCATATACTACTTTGTCTACACTCATGCAATAGGTAGTTACCTATTTAAATAAAAAACCAAAGTTAGCAAAAAGTAAACAAACACAATAATGGCTCCGAAACCTTATACTATGGTTACGGAGCTATCATCGGTCAACCGCGCATGCGCCCTAGCGAGGCCCCATATGCCATGACAAAAGTCGAATTGAAAACTCCTTGGTCGATCCGAAGAAAAAAGTTATTTTATAGCATTATGTTGTTAAGAAATCTGTATCATAATAAAACTTTTTAAGTGTTACACGAATGCCGCCCGTTTTTCGTTATTGAAATGTCACATGTCAAAATTTCACGGGCGGTATTCGTGTTAACCAAGTTGAGCCACTAGCATATCATCTTAACAACCAAGTTGAGATGATATGCTAGTGGCTTAACAATCCCTGTTCGTGACATTTACCGAAATCATGAGAGACCTACGCCCATCAGTTGACTTTGATAGTACACGTAACGTAACCATGGATGATACAGGACTGACAGCCTTCTATGTTTAAAAAAAAACAATTACACCGTTTATAGTATTTTTATTTCACGAAGCGACACGCGCTTTACTTAGTCTTGTGTTTACCAAGTGTACAAACACGCTGTGAATGTGTGCGTGAAGAAGAAGAGTAGCGTCAGCACATAACACACACACTTCCAGCTTCGGCATTGTCTCGGACGGTACTGAGAGCTTCTGCGCTTACACACACATTCACAGCGTGTTTGTACACTTGGTAAATCCAAGTAAGGCACGCGTCGCCGTCGCACCGTGGGATAAAAATACTGTACCGGGAGTAGTAGAAGAACCTAAAACCTGCTACCGGCTTTGCACGTTTGCGATCTACTGATGTGGCGACATGACACACATACAGATATGTATTTTTTGTACTATAATTACGGTGAAAATCGCATAAAAATCCATTGCGTATAGGTACCTATATAATTTAGCGTACAAACAGACACAAGAAAAGCGACTTTGTTTTATTCTATTTATAGAAGTAGGCAGTATCCCTCACCGAAGCACAATAAAGGTGGGTGTCGGCGTAAGCACAGCCTGATGAATAAACCCCGTGCTGGGAGGCCTCTCGACGTTGCGCAGATAATTCAGGAGCCCCGAGATTCTGTCCTGCTGTGGCCATGGCGATGGCATCATCTGCGGCTGCCAGAACTCGCCAGTCGAGCTTACCGTCTCGTTACGATATACTACTATCACCTGAAATGATAAATGATGAATGATTTATTTCTGTAAATAGGTTATAAAAACACTTTTACACGTCAATAATATTTTTTTTTTAACTAGATTATTTCCCGGTTCCGTGCGTCCCTTCCCGCGACTTTGACGATATCATCAACCCAACGCGCTTTTGGACGGCCCTGGTTTCTATGGCATAATCTTGGCCACCGTTCGGTTACAACTTTATTCCATCGGCCATCTCCGCGTAACTAGATGTCCTGCCCAACTCCACTTGAAGCGCATCGCCCTGTCCATGACGTCGTGGACTTTCGACCGATGACGCATTTCGGTGTTACGCACTTGCATCTAGTATAGGGTTATGCCAAACATGGCTCGCTCCATGGCCCTTTGTGCTACTCGCACGGAACGGGGAAGTATGGCAGAAAAAAAGGTAGGCCTATAGGTACCCAGCAGTCGGCGATTCCGGGCTGAAATGATGAAACTAGATGAGGTTGCGGCGTTTCTTAAACTTACTCTGAGAAGAAACGCCGAAACAAACTCAGAGGTCA
Organism: Dicycla oo; assembly: GCA_948252095.1. Classification (NCBI taxonomy): domain Eukaryota; kingdom Metazoa; phylum Arthropoda; class Insecta; order Lepidoptera; family Noctuidae; genus Dicycla; species Dicycla oo. Next base: position 20,817,646 of record OX411728.1, read on the forward strand.
GTCTTTTTTAAAGTCCAGACATAATCTTGGTCAAGTCATATGAGGACCATGCATATTAGTATCGGGGATGGCCTTTTGAGGAAAGAACCACACCAATTTGAGCAGACCTGTCCAGTCAGTGCACGCATTAAAATTCGTCGTAACCGTAAATGTTGGTGTTCGCTTGTACGTTTTATTTAGTAACGATTTATGGATACATAACAGACAAAGGAAACAAATTAGTATACAGGAATTTAGTACAAAGATATATAGAGGGTGGAGTAGGTACTTATCGTTAAAAAAATGTTAGGAAAATGAAACAAAGGGGAGAAACTACTACATTTACAATCATTAGCCTCCTATTAAATTTATAGAAATAGGTGAAAAACCACCCCAAAGAATTCTTATGGAGATTTATGAAGCCTTTATGGACTTCTTAATAGGCATTCTATGGGTAAGTGTAAGCGTAATAATTCACTAATAGTTTGGTTGAAAACTAAAAGCTCAAATTGCTCGGTCAATTAGGTACTAAAAACATTAATTAGTTGAGTATGTTTAGTCAAGAGCATTATTTATAAGGCTTGACACCCATCAATTAATGTAATTCCTACCTAAGGCACCTGACCCACCGCCGACGAGGAAGCTAGCGGACTCGCTATCAAATCAACGATTTTTTTTTTAACTTACAAAATATTGTATGTCGTGTCAGTAAAAGAGAACCTTGAACCTAATGCTTTAGCAATAAAGTCGACAATCTATTAAAGAAATCAGACAGATTGTAGTAGATGTGCTGGCGTCTGTACATACGCATACCAGCGAGTAATCACTCATCACCGGCGCGCACTTGCCAACTCGTTTTTAGTTGCTAGCTTTACTCGCTTCTCGTTAATCGCCGACGGTGGGACAGGTGCCTAACTCTAATTAACTTACCTAATTATGTCGTTATGATATTCTACATGGCACTCCTTTAATAAATTCAGTTTATTTTGGGTTCATGGAAAACATAAGTAAGCCTCAATTTGCTTATTTGATTGCGCCGCAAAAATAAGTTTGTATTTTATAGTAAGTATTTCTTCAAAAACACTATGAAAAAGTTCTAGCACTATTATTCTACACTTCTATCTCTACGAAGAATAGACACATCTCTTTCTACACGAAGTGATATTTCGTTTCTCCATTTTTGACATCGCACCGTAGTTTTGTCTTTTGTTTCTTTTTTAAAACTGTCAAAATCACACCGACAACTGTCTAGGGTAGTGAAGACAATTTGATTTTGTAATCGCCATGAATCGCATCGGATAACCGCAATTCATGATTTTATAGGAGAGCGTTTTGAACGTAAAACTGTCATAATTAATAGAAGAACAAAGCTATCTTCTTCTATTTTACATAATTTAGTTATTAAGGTAACGCAAGAAAATTGTTAAGGCCAATTACTGTAATATTTTTCTGTACGTGTAAGTATAATTAATACTAGTAAAAAATAAGAATTAAACAGAAAAAGAATCCTATGATAAAACAAAGAATTCTGAGTAAAATTATATAAAAAAGTGAATTTCGTAAAAAATGCAGTTGACTCTTTCTACTTTGCTGCCGTCTTACTATCTAGTCACGGAATATTGTCTATTTTTCCATCGACAAAACCCCTTTCTAAGGTGGTCATGCTACGTGTGCTGTGGTTGTAGGTAACCGAAAATATAGCCAAGTAACAAAGTCACTTAGGAACATCATATTTTTTTTAAATTACGGTATACAGCAACACGCTTGCACATATGCGCTTATAAGATATACGGATGTGACGACATTATAAGGGTTCCGTAGTAAACAAGGTAACCTAAGGGCGTTTGTGCACTACAAGGAATTTTATAGTCCGGTAGTCCGATTTTTTACGGTCCGATGTAGCATGAAAAAAAAAGGATGATTGGCTTGTGCACTTGTCCGTCTTTACTCGGATCGGTGCGGGGCGTAGTTCAGGGTCTCTTTGAAACTACACGCCACGCACGCGTAATTACGCTAGGAACGATGAGTACCTACGGTCCGGAATGGAGAAAAGTAAAATGTCTGACGGTAAAATTACGTATAAAGTGGTAAACCAAATAAATTCTTGAAAAAATTAAAATTTTTTTAGGTTGCCTCGTGTAGGGACACGTAAAAGGGGGATGACTTTTTTCTCGTCTATCCCATGGGACGACATAGACGACAACGACGTGGTGTCTTTGGATAGGTCGTTCAAAAATATGTGAAAACCATTTTCAACGTTTGCGAATAACTTTTGTTAGAATCAAGTGTCCCGTCCCTCTCCTGCCAGCAAAATGGTTATTTAAGGATATGTGAAAAAATTCATGGCAGTAGTATATACCTAATAATATAACGAAGTTACAAAGCAAACTATCAAAGCTAAGTAGGCTTTACAAGTTCGAGTAATAGTCGGCCAACTTACATTTTTGCAGTTGGAATGTTTTTCAACTACATTGATAAGTCTGTTCTTGAAATACCTAAATTCATCCCAACTACAGAACCCTTCATTGTCCGTGGTCCGACATCACTTGGCCGGTTTTTGCTATTTGGAAACGGAACCCTAAAACGGCGATAACTTAGATGACGTTTTTTCAGAAATGTAAAAGTCCTGCGGGGCATTTGCGTAACACACTATCAATAGGAATCGGTTTAATTTTGACAGTTCAACAACATTCATTGCGTTATTTACGTTGTCGAGCAGACAAATTTTGAACAAATGAAGCGATGGATTGGCAATTAGCTTCAAAATGATGCAGATTCTGATTGATAGTGTGTTACGCAATTAGGGTACTGATTCACCACAGAGGCGCCAGTTAAGTTTGTTGTTGGATCATCGCAGGACATTAGTAAAGTAAGAATTATTGTTAGCTGCGGTGTCCCGATTTAATCTTTAATAATCGTCGATCAGGCGCTTTACATTAGCTGTTAGTAACATACCTGCTTTTTCAGTCTATTGAGCGAGTTGAGCGTGATAGCCGGCAAGTCTGTCTGTCGTGGCACGAGTCTGGGCCCGTACAGGTCCAGAAGATACCCCCTCAGTCTATGGTGGTCTTGACGAGTGAAATTGTAGAAATGCTGGCAGTCTAGGATGACCACCTGCAAAGTTTTAGAAGAACTTGACAGGTTTATTTATAGAGAAAGAGGGCTTAGCGACAATTTCTGTGATTTGATACAGTTAGTGAGTTATCTGCTGTATCTGAAAAAAAAACCATTTCCTGTCCTTTGTACTTTGCTGTTGTTTTGTCTTCTTTTTTTGTCAATATAAACAAGACGACAAGAATGAGCAACATGAGCTATGTTGTGGCAAAAATAATTAGCTAGTCAGCAAGGGTGGGATGGGCTATAGTGTGCGTGCAAGTCCTAGTCACCGCCTGCGGTACATACCTGAGGCGCTGACTAGTACAATCAATCTGCCTGATGATTGTACTAGTCAGCCACAGGTATGTACCGCAGGGGGTAACTAGGACTTGCCCGGACTAGTACGATTGACAAAATTGGCAGACCTGACTTATTTTGACCATTATCTACCTCCCCTGTCTCACCACTCACATACCTCAGGCGGTGACTGCTATAACTGCATATTGTCAGTCATTTATTTATTACAAGGTCATAATTAAATACAGCAAATAGGTACGTACCTCCCCAGGATGTGCATCAACAAACTGCTTGACTTGAGTCAAAGCTGTAGTTATTTCTTCACCATATAGTCCATGAGTGAAATAGAAGCTATTTTCTTCATCACCCTTAGTAGCCAGTCTCAGGTCAAAGTATCTGAATCATACAAAAAATTACATTCTGAGAAATACTGTAGAATATTGCTCAGACTTATTTATTCTGTGAGTAGAAATTTAAATGAGCAATTTGACAATTTAATTAAATGAAGCTATTTTTGTGTTACGGTGAAAGATAAATTAATTAGTAAGTAGATGTGCTAAATGTGCTAATTGTTATTTTAAAGATACCTAATGCCAATGAGAAGTTGGTGCCAAGTGTCACTGGCCTGCGTTATGGTCCATCGCAAAATCGTACCTCGGAATAACGGGTACAGTCGGTTGACTATTGGTTCGGCATCTGGGGCTACCGTACTAGACCTTGTTATGCCATATGTCATGGAGTCATGGCTTCCTGTAACATCATTTAAAATGTATAAGGTGATTCTTCAGCTTTGGTGCACAAAAGTATATTGGAGAAATAATATGAGGAATGTATAACAATTATAAACTATATATAAACAACAAGCATCATGATTCCAGCTGAAGGACATTCTTCTAAGGTTGAATTTAGGCCCTAGAAATAATATGCAAAGCTCAAATGAAAGAAAGAGCGCTAGATTTATACATTATTAAGAGACATGCATTAATTTAAAAAAATAAATAAATACAAAAAATAAATAAAAAGAATTGATTTAAATGAAAGAAACAGCAATTCATGACCTTTGATCAGGCCTGACCACTTTATAATCATAGTTTAACAAACATATATCTAGGTCAAGGTTCAAGGAGCTATTTACTAGAAAAAAAAAAAGATTCTGAATAAAACAACAATTTTACCTGGTATAGCAAGAAAGATGAAAGGCATTTCTTTGATTGAAGGAGGCAGGTCACTCATCCAGTGTTCTAGGCGAACCTCTTGTACTTTAATATGTTCACCCATTATTGCAGCTACAAACACAAACAAAGATAATTTGAATGACTATTTAAACAAAAGTTATTGGAATAAAAATTAAATTAAATTTATTTGTTAGACTAATTAATAAACACAGTTTGTGGGTAACAAAATATTACCTACCTACATGCTACCTACCTTGAACAGAATTTAGAACCACGCACGAACCACGATTGATTTTAATTACAAAGGAATCACGTCATCATAACAAAGTACTAGCTAATCACGCTCAGGAATAACGTAGGCCCTTTGACACTATTTCCGTACTTCTAAATATTTATATTGTATGGACCTTTTCAGTCATGAAATTACGAAATAAAACTAATGTGTTAACCAGGCATTTTTGATACTAATTATAAGTCGTTGCATTTTTAATGATGATCAATAGAAAGGGATAACCGGGCGTCTTCCTTCATATTAAATTTAGTCTTATAATACGTCACAATCAAATGACATTTGGAACAATGACATTGATTAAAGGACTTTGACATTTGTGCTACGTTTCAATATTGCTGAGTTATTAACAAAAGCTTTATTATTTTAATGTCACGTTTTGTTTCATATTTCCTAATTAGTCAAGAAAGACTCCATATTTAAAAAATGAAAATGATTAAATTAATGAGTAAACATAAAACTAAAACAATGTTATTGTTTACCGCTTAGGCTAGTAACTGTATAAATAAATTATCAATTAATATGTTTATTCAAGTTTAAGTAAAAAGAAAAAGCAATTCAAGATACAAAATACAAACAACGAAAAGTCACTAAAAACTAAATAAAATCTTAATTTTTTCTCTCTTTTCCTGTTTTTTAATAACGCGTATGCCCGTCCTCCTCGTTTAGCTATGCATTTCTGAAGCCTGGAATACATGCTCTCGATAAAATGCCTTACGTTTTCAGCTGGAAGCTTTTCCCAGGCAATTTTCAAATCGTCAATCAATTGCTGCTGATTGTAAACCTCTTGCTCACTCTACCTAACCTATCTATCTCTACCTATTTGCTGTGCAAATGGGGTCAAATGAGTCCTGATGACTTCCTCAATGTAACGCTGAGCAGTTACGGTACCCTCATTTAAAATAGCGAGCTTAGGCTTGCCGTATAAGCTAGTCCCACTCCAAAACCATTACGTTGGGACAAAATTTACGGTCAAAAGTTATTTAACTTAAAGTAAAGACATATTAGGAAGGAATGCTGAACTGTTTTGAGGCGTGCCTCCACTGCCAAGGGAAATGCCTCAGCGGCGTGTCTGTTAACGAGGACGATGATGAAGACGACGTAGAGCCCCTTCGGCATGAACGATCCACCACTGAAGATAAAAAGGCCATGGAGAAAGAACCTTGCCAGGACCCTCATGGTCTAAGGATGAAAACGTAAATGGCATATGTATAGGTACAATATAGATAATAGTTTAGTTAGACGTTATGAAGGAATTTGGTAAAGATCTTTTTTCGAAAATGTACACTTTACCGGAGCGTGTTAACGGTTAGGAATTCGGAAAAGTGTACAGAATAAAAGTTGTAGAAAATTTTATGGTCTTTCATTTCGTAGAAGATGTTTTTCCTACGACGCACAGTTTTTGAGATTTTAGTGAAAAATCCGAAAGTAGGAACTTTGCCCAACTCCGGCTCGCCTCCTAGACCTCAGGACTTTTATTTCGTTCACTCCCTAAGCACCCTGAACAAGTTTCTGAAGGAATCGCTTAGCTCCTAGCTCACGCACTCTACACCCCCTTTTGGGCCATTCTTTGACATGACTATAAATATAATAACTTGAAACAACAAGTTTTTGTTACCGGTTTAAAAAAATGAATTGAAGTATGTGTCTGATATGGTTTACGTAGTTGTATTTTTCCCTATGTTTTTTCCTGTTTGGAATCCTGAGGACGGGCTTTATATTATACATAAAGGGCCTATTACATTACACGATTTCTCGGGCCCTGTCTATCGTGTGCCCTGCCTACCAGTCAGGGAAGCAGGGAGGTCGGAACCACTCGGTCGCCCTGTTTAGGGACCCTGACTTCCTGTTTATTATTACACTACCCTGTCCCTGCGGGCACGGCCCGAGAAACTGTGTAAATAGGCCCTTAATAAAAAGATTATTTTTTATACTGTTACTTTCACATCGCTCAATCCTTCAGTGAGAATGTAGATGAGGAAACATGATTTCTCGAAGAGTAGGTTAGTCATTAGAGAAATTTCTCAAATTATTGGGATGAGGGTAGGGGGATGATATCAGTGAAAGTTTCATTAAGCACTTTTGTAGGTTCCAGTTTTGATAAACAAATTAGAAAACAGGAATCATGTAGACGTAATGTGTTGCTGTGGCTTGCAACAAACTGGGTAGGTAGGTATATGTATGTTCCGGTTTCAGAGTACCTACTCTGTAGAAAAACCTGGTAGTTTGATTGGACTAGGTGAGAACAACGAGAACATCAGTAAAATAACCTTAATTATTAATAACAACTGTTGGTACATACCTATTAAGAACAAAATGTATCCAAACTTCATGTTATTTATCACAAATAAAAAGTTCGTCGCACGTGTGGCCTAGCGTGATTTCACCGGAGTTCTTCAAAATTACATTAACAAAAAAAAAAAACAGCACTACATCGAACAACCGTTATTATGTCCACAAAGTTTTAGCACGTGTGTTACTTCGCACATGTAAATGTACTCTGCCAAGATTTAACTAAAATGAACTTAGTATGCACTTCAATGATACCTACCAACTGTAGATGTTAATAAATGCAAAAAGTAGGTTTACGCACTGTTGTTATTAAACCGGTGCAGAAGTTGCTTTGCGCCTCTGAGCCTGATGTCCACTACTTTGATTAGGTGAAAGGAGACTTTTTTTACATTTGGCACTCCAATATTAGCACTGACCTTGATTAGGACATTAGATTCGCCGATTGTAGGGAAAGAAACGCCCGGGAAAATGAAGTGTTTATAAATATTACATGAGATAACGTTGTAGTTTTTCGTTGAATTTTTCCGCGTAATCTACGATTTCTACGTTGCTTATGTTTCAGTAGCTTTTGGATGAGAAGAAAATTGAAATAACTGGCGGGACCGCACTATACGGAGCTCAGTAAGGAAGAAAAACTGCCTTTAGAAATACTTACATACATAAAACTAGTTCAATCGCGACAGCCCATAGGTATAGCCATGGACTGATAATGTTATTACTACAAAACCTGTACAGTAAAGGCGGTAGGTCAGCCAGTCGGTAGCTGTATGTATGATGATAACAATAGTATGAATAATTTGATTAAAACAACATATAATATATATATTTTCAGACAAATTTGGTGAAGGTTTTGGTAGTATATTTAATCAGTGTTCACAACAATCTGTAATTAATCATTGTTTACCCGGTGCCAGTATTAGCCAATTAATTAGGAAAATTAAATTGACAAAAATAAACCCCAGTTCCACTGCTATATTATTGTATGGGGATAGTTTAAATGTAAGAAAAAAGGACATACATGAATGTGTCCATTTGATGTCTAGACCAAGAATTGTAAATGTATTTTCTGTGCCATGCCTTATTCGCATTATTTGTCTAATGAGCAAAATAGGCACATTTATAATTTAAATATGTTAATTCATAATAGGACTTGTCATCACAGTGATGCTATTTTATATTTCGACTGTAATCAATTTATTACTGATTATGTCGGAGACTTATTGCTAATCTTATAGCATACAATATACAAAGTGACACCGGTACCTGTAGTGTACCATCGAATACTGTTAGTACTGTTACTAACACCACTTTTGACACACCTTGTAGTTTAAACTTTAAGGTGCGACAATGGGTCAGCCGCATTATTAGACTTCTCAATCTTTTTAAGTCTTATAATTTATTTAACTTGTTTTTTGAACCTACTAGGATCACGGCATCTTCGTTAACATGTCTTGATAATATATTTAGTGATTGTGATGCCAAAAATAAATTAGTGCTAAGTGACTTAAGGTCTGACCACTGTGGTTTATTAGCTAGCTTCCCTATGCCATTACATAAAAAGCCGCATAAAATAGAATGCGGGTCAGCTAGTCGTTGCAACTAATTTAAAAATAATATAGCCCAAAGAATTATACCATCTATAGTAGAACATGATAATCCTAATGAAATTTATGGAGCCCTTTTTGATGTTGTGCAAAAAGAGTACCAATCTACCATCAAGACCAAAACCATTAATATTAATGGCACTACCGTTGGCTTTAACCAATGGGCTACTCCAGGCATTTATAAAAGTAGAGCGAGACTATACGAATTATATGGTTTGAAAAAGCAAAGGTTTGATACTCCTTTCCTAGAGTATGTCAAAAATTATTCAAAATTATTTAACAGTATTTGTGTTTGTGCTAAATCTAAATTTTTAAGCAATGCAATTAAAATTCCAATAACAAAGTAAAAACCACTTGGAAAATTATTAACAATGAAACGGGAAAGTCGGTTAAACAAGACAAACAACTTGAAGTTATGGTCGACAACAAATTAGTTAATAAAGCAGCAGACGTTGCTGAGGCATTTAATGAATTTTTTGCCAACATACCTATAATTACGACTCGCTCCTTAAATTCATGCCCGTCTAAAGCTGAAAACCTTTTGCAATGTAGTGTGCCTAAATGTGGTCGCTTATTTAGCTTCGAACATATAACACCTCGTGATGTAGTTAATGTATTTAACACACTTAAGTCTAAAAACACTGGTGATTACTGGGGCATCTCCATTAAATTGTTAAATAATATAATAGGCATAGTAGCCCGCTATCTAGCTGTTACTTTTAATAAATGTGTTGATGTAGGAACTTTTCCTGACCTCATGAAAAGTAGTAAAATCTTACCTTTATTTAAATCAGGTAATAAAAATGACGTTGGCAATTTTAGGCTTATTTCTATCTTACCTGCATTTAGCAAAATATTTGAAAAGTTAATACTCAAGCAGTTGCTAAGACATTTTAATTTAAATGGCCTCCTTCATGATGAACAATATGGCTTTACTAAAGGTCGTTCGACTACAGATGCGGGTGTTGCTATGCTGAAACATATATTTAACGCATGGGAGAACTCGCAAAATGCTATTGGAATTTTCTGTAACATTTCCAAAGTCTTTGATTGCGTGCTTTTGCGTAAACTACATCATTACGGTGTACAAAACGAAGCTCTTAAAGTAATAAATTCATATTTACATAATAGGTTTCAATGTGTAGATATAAATGGTGTGAAATCTTCCGGGCTACCAGTTCAGTTAGGTGTACCTCAAGGTTCAATACTGGGTCCATTCTTGTTCTTAGTGTATATCAATGACTTACCATTCTATTTAAATGGTATCTGTGACGTTGTACTGTTTGCAGATGACACCTCTCTTATCTTTAAAGTAGACAGGAATAGACAAGATTTTGACGACGTAAACAGTGCACTCTCAATGGTTACAGATTGGTTTACGACGAATAACTTAGTTCTCAATGCTAAGAAAACGAAATGTATAAAGTTTGCCTTACCGAATGTTAGAAATCTACGACCCAACATCGTTTTAGATAAAGAGATGCTTAAAACTGTAGATTCGGCAGTTTTTCTGGGTATAACAGTAGATGCCAATCTTCAGTGGGGCCCACATATATTAAGCCTAGCGGGAAGGCTCAGTTCAGCCGCCTACGCCGTCAGGAAAGTAAGACAATACACTAACGTTGATACAGCTCGGTTAGTCTATTTTAGTTATTTTCATAGCGTTATGTCATACGGCATTCTGCTCTGGGGCAAAGCCGCAGACATTCAAAATATATTTGTTCTTCAGAAACGAGCTGTTCGAGCAATTTACCAGCTCGGTGCCAGAGTTTCTCTGAGAGATTTTTTTAAACATATTGGTATTCTCACAGTGGCATCACAATTCATCTTCGTCAACATCATATATATTAGACAAAATATACATTTATACACTAAAAACAGTGATATTCACAATGTTAACTCCAGAAATAAGGACAAATTACGTGCTCCATTTCACCGGCTTCATAAGGTTCATAACTCATTTGTTGGGCTTGGTATATCCTTTTATAACAAGCTACCCTCTTCTTTGCTAGATTTGCCCTTCAATGCGTTTAAAGCTAAAGTAAAATCTAACCTTTGTTCAAAGGCATACTATTCTATCAACGATTACTTAAACGATAAGAATAGTTGGTCGCTGTGTTTAACTTAAGACAATGTTTATGTTCTTGCTCCAGAATTAGCATACCTTCCGACAGGTTATATGAGTTCATATAATTATTTATTTTCTTTGACTGTCAAGTTCAATTTATTTTAATTTTATTTTTATTGACATAATCTACTCATTTTAATGTTCGTTTTTTTTATGAGTGGTATTGCAATATGTGGTTAGCTAGTGATCTCGACAATTGATCATAGTTTTCTTGCCTGAGCAACCGGCAGCAAGTTGTCATGCTCTCTTAGATGTCACTGCTTGCGGTAGCGTCAGGGGTCGGGTTGTCTCCTTCCCTCAAATATGGCGAGGGGGGTAATAATCTTGGCGTTATGCTCGTGAACGGGTGCTGCTTGTGGTGACTGGTCGTCTTGCTGACCTTGGTTTTGTTTTGTTATTAGTAATTTAACTCGTTGTTTATTTTACTTCTATGGTCTTAGTTTATCATCTGTGACTTCGAGTTACGAGTACATGTACGGCTATATGTAAGTGGGCACGCCCTTTATTGCTGGAGGCTTTTATTTAGGTGTAAAGTTCTGCTTACGTTTTTAGTTTTGTATTGTTAGTATAGTTTTCGATTTTTTTTTTGGTATATTAGCGTGTGCTAGCTTACTTCTAGCAAATAATTTAATTCAATGTTTTGTTTTGCGTAATGTACCTAATTGCGCAGTGTTATATAGATTCATTTTTTTAAACTGATCAGACAGCTGTGCTGCTGGGGAGTTTGTTGCGCCACTTCTTCTCCCCAGCTAAAGCACTAGGAAGTGGTGAAGAGCGGGCGTTTTGGGGGACTGTCTTATGTAATTTTGATGTTCAAAAAGTGCTGATTGTCAGCCTAGTTTGAATAAATGACTTTTGATTTGATTTGCGGGTCACTTTGACCTAGGGCATAACTTTGACGCAAATCGAGACAAATGTTTTAACTGTCCGAAGCACATTATACCCTAACGGGAAGAACGTCAACTTCATACCTACTTTAAAAATGTACATAGGCACACTAGTGCATAGACTACTATTTATATAAAATGAGAACTAGTGCTCCAGTGTATGCCATCAGAAACTCGTGAGGTGCGGGAATTATGAACAAGCACGAATTCTCATTTTGCAGTTTATTTAAAGATATTTATGCATTACTTATAATAGTTATAATACATATTCTTTAGGCAAAAACTGCAAAACGAAAATTCGCTGTAATAGAAATGAAAATAAAACAAACTTTTTAAACATGTTATAATATATTTTTCACACGCTTGAATCAATTGTTAATTATATCTGCAGGGTTCTCTACCGTTTCACAGGAATTGTAGGTACTGCACGTAGTTTAGACTGCTTCTAACATCATTGTAGGTATTCTTTTGTATTTCACATTTCCCTTTTCTGCCATGATGGGAAAATACAACACAGAACGCGTCAATTTCGCACTGTAGTCTTATAGGTTCCCAATAAATTTGTGATTGGTATAATTAACTATTATGTAAAGGGATGTTGGAATATTTTCTGGTAAAGGGGGCGGTAGTCCATAAAAGGTTGGGAACCTATAGGTATATGAAAATACGATTTGGAAATAATCACAACAACAACACAAGTGTCAATAAAAAAAATAACAAGTCAGCCATATTGTACCAGAAATGAGTGTGGCAATTTCATAAAAAAAAAAATCACCTTACCACCATATTTGGTTCTTAACTTTTTCTTCTCGTCAGCATTTTAAGACAATTGAAACACAAAATAAGGATTTTAACTGGTACACAGCGCTAGAAAATTTTAAAACCTAGCTTTTGATATATTACTTACATGGTTTCGTAATAGAATTTTTCACTAAGAAATACATTCGAAATGTCGATTTAGTGTCATCTTAGCGATTTTTTTTTATCGAGCCAATTATCAGTAATCACGTCTCCGTCTTTAGTCCCTTGACCGTATGTTCAATTTTCTTAAAATATTTTTTATTTTGCTTAATGTTTATATCAGTTAGAAATAAATAGGTTCAAAAAACTTGAAAACTACTACAAGCTCGCCTTACATCATTGCTTTATAATATTTTAGTGAACATTGAAATCATCACAGGCCACTATCTTGAATCTGCAGCATAACTTATTCAATTGGTCATGTGACGTGTAATTTTTTTGGTAGAGCGCTATTTGGTTTTTGCAAATCATGCCAATGTTGGCATTATTTGCTAGTGTACTTCACATCTACAGAGGTAAATATATTTTTAATGTCACAGACATGTCGTATACCTACCCGTAATCTTTAGAACTCCTCAAGAGTTTCATCACTCTGGATATCTAAATAGAAAACGACCTCTCCTTTCAACATGATTCATTACAAATTGCTCTGGAAACTAAACAAACAACTCGGATCTAATGCCCTAATGCCTCTGATGCATGTTACCCGGGAGTAACGTTTGGGGTCACTGCTAATACACACGCAGTTAATTAATCACTGAAGCACATTGTACAAGGTTGAAATGGATACGTTTATATGTTCTGCAAATATTAAAACAAAAATATGAATTATTAATTAATTATTTGTTTCAAAATTCAAAGGAAACGGAAATGAAGCAAGTTTATTATTAGAGGTCCTTGTAAATTTTAAGCCTAAATTACTCGCAGTGCGGTTTGGTAAGAAAGATATCACATGTCTTCGAATTTTTGGTTTTAGGACATGCCTTTTTGGTTTCCTCACGATGTTTTCCTTAACCGTTCTGAGAGCAGTGATGATGAAATTATTCACAAAGTGCCTGCCTGTGTTCGAACCCACGACCTAACTCGTAAGTCGGGGCTGTTACCATTAGGACACCACTGCTCCCAAACTAAGAGACTGACATGTTGTAAAATGGTGTTTGGAAGTTTTCTTTGAAGAACATCATGTTAGAGGTTCGGATTCCGAGTTTGAAGAGAAGGAGAGAATCCAAAGTCACGAGACTAAAAGTGGACAGGATATAATTTTCTGCCAAGTGTATCTATGTGAAAAGTGCCGACCGAAACCTGTAAATGCACAAATTATTTATGTACTTACTAATTTTAAACGTGGCTAAGCAATAACAGCCGCACGGGTCGATCTATCAGGCTTGCCGGGGTTGGCCCGTGGACATGGATGACCATCTTTACATACCAAGACTACTCCGTGCCTCGGAAAGCACGTTAATTGGCAAACACTAGGTACTGGCTGTCAGTTGCTATAGATGCATCATCCGTACGTAACTATGCTATGAATTGATAGAACTTGCCAAAAAACCCAGCAATTTCTGACTATGAAATGCAAATTGCCGTCAGTTTCAAACAAGTTAGGTATCAGTTGATTTTAGAAAGTAGATTATTAACTTCTTTTTTACGAGGACTTTTTTGTTCTGCCAGTCTCTGGGCTGCGGCAGACCGAACAATCTGAATAAAAAAAAACATCGGGAGATGTCGTGGGACACCCTGCACCCTAATTGCGTAACACAATATCGCTCGAAATCTGAATCATTTTGTCGCAAATTGCTAATCAATTGCTTCATATGTTCGAAAATTTGTCTGATCAACAATGTAAATAACGCAATGAATGTTGTCGAACTGTCAAAATGAAACCGATTCCGATTGATAGTGTGTTACGCAATTTTCCCGCCCGCGCCTGTTGGAACGAAGTTCCTTTCGCTAAATGGCTCTGTATTAAAAAAACAAAAACAAAAACTTTTTACACTTTGATACAGTGAACGAGAACGAGACAGATAGCATTCTCAGTCTACGGAATGAGAATATACATTTTTATTTTGTTCACTGCTTTGAAAAGTTGAAACGATTGAAACAGACTTTTTCGGGCATAACGATTTTTGTTACGTGACGATTTCTACCAGTCAACTCCTACCGCCAGCCGCGTTAAAGAACATTCCAAAAAATCTGGAGCAATGGAAAAAAGCTGAAGGAAAGAATTGATTTATTTTTTATTATACAGGATGTCCCTGGAAGTATGGATCAAATCGAATAGGAGTGTAGGCAAGATAATTTCCAAACTTTTTAACCCTGAGAATGTTGGTGCAATTTTTTACGGTTCAAAAGTTATGACCAATTTTTGTTTTTTTTCAATCACTTCGCATAGTGCTCAATGAAAAAAATCATTAAAAAAAAAACTAGCAAAGCTATCAATTACTTTTTTTTTTCAAAACGTTGTAGAAAAGTGGGCCTTTCTTTTGGTAATACTTATACGCATCTAGAAAACGTGTTCAATAATAAAAAATAGTTACTGCAAAGTCTTCGGTCTGGCAGAAGTTTTACTCAATTTTCGAGCGATTTTTATGGGAAAAAGTTACACTAGCGAAAGTTGACCACGTATTACAAAAACTGGTCCAAGTCATAGAGATTCTTTGGAGGTATGAATCACTGGAATATTCTAACAAGGAGGTCGTATTTTTACAATTTTCTATGTTTCAAATTTTCAGAGACTTTAGACTCGATGGCCCCTCATACTTGCGATTTCTACAGAATGACCCAAATGGTTTACTTGGGGAAGTATTACTTGAAACCCGACGAGACATGTGGTTGCAGCAAGACGGCGCTCCCCCACTTTACGCAAGAGTCGTAAGAGACCATCTAGACTTAACTTTCCCTAGTCGTTGGATCGGAAGAGGGGGGCACATTCGATGGCCAGCACGTTCCCCTGACCTGAACCCCATAGATTTCTTTCTATGGGGTTATTACAAAGAGATGGTGTACGAGACAGAGAGCGGAACCGAGGAACAACTCCGTCAGAAAAGCACATCTGTAACCTTATACAAAAAAATAATTCCCGTGCATTTAGACGAATAATACCAAATTTCATTCGGCGATGCCAGTTGTGTTTGAGAGTAAGAGGAAGGAATTTTGAACATCTATTGTAATTTCAATTTAATAATACATTTACATATTAATTTCATTGATTTATTTTATTTTGCCACGTAGTTAGAAAATTTTAAAAATACGACCCCCTTGTCAATAAAATTCTCTAACTTTTAAAATATTAAGAATATTCCAGTGATTCATACCTCCAAAGAATCTCTATGACTTGGGCCAGTTTTTGTAATACGTGGTCAACTTTCGCTAGTGTAACTTTTCCCATCAAAATCGCTCGAAAATGGAGTAAAATTTTTGCTAGAACGAAGAGTTTGCTGTAAATGTTTTTTCTTATTGAACGTATGTTTTCTACCTGCGTAAAAGTACTACCACAGGAAAGGCCCACTTTTCTGCAAAGTTCTGAAAAAAAAAGTAATTGATAGCTTTGCTAGTTTTTTTTTAAATTATTTTTTTCATTGAGCACTATGCGAAGTGATTGAAAATAACAAAAATTGGTCATAACTTATGAACCGTAAAAAATTGCACCAACATTCTCAGGATTAAAAAGTTTGGAAATGACCTTGCCCACGCCTCTATTCGATTTGATCCATACTTCCAGGGACACCCTGTATAAAAGAAAACTGTTTGTCTATTTGTCTACAGACAAACTGTTTTTTGGTCGACAGATGAAACTTTGTTTAGAAATGATTTCTGGAAAACTAATTAAGTAAATAACATCTAGGTTAAATTTCGGGACTGTGCTCAGAATACCTACGTTAGATACGGTGAAGAAGTTATTCTAACTAGTCCTTATTAGTATCCTAACTCGTAGTATTATAAATGCGAAAGTAAGTTTGTTTGTTTGTGACGTTTTCACGCCTAAACTACTGAAACGATCATCCTGTGCATGTATGTTATCAGGTGTACAGATACGGACATAGGATACCTTTCAACCCAAAAAAAGTATGTACAGACGCCAGCACATCAAGCTACTACAATCTGTCAAATTACTTTAATAGATTTTCGACTTTGTCGCTACAGCATTTAGGTTCAAGGTTGATTGGTAACTTGACCTGCTGGCGTCTGTACCTAGTGTTCCCGAGGAAAACAACAATAACGTTCTTAAGATAATAGATGGCGCCACGTGTCTTTCGAATCATGATTGAATTATATTAGGTTGGGGAAAAAGTCGCATTATAGTATGTATGAACTTGTAATAAAATCTCTTTGGCTATACTATTTGTATCTGGCTGGTTTTGGTATCATTGAAAGTTTAAATTTTAAAGAACATAATTCCAAATTCAAATTAGGAAAATGTGTGATTTTCATTTGTTTTTCGTACCGTCAAGATGAGTGAATCTAATGAAGAAATTCGATACATTTTACAATTTTACTACAAAAAAGGTAAAAATGCAACGCAAGCCGCGAAAAAAATTTGCGATGTTTATGGACCTAGTGAGTGACCTAGTGAGTCTGTGAGAGTAGCACAAATTTGGTTTAAGCGTTTTCAATCCGGAAATTTTGATGTCAAAGATGCACGTCGCTCTGGTCGCCCTATTACGGATAAAATGGATGCCATTTTTGAAAAAGTGGAGCAAGATCGGCATATCAGTAGTTACGACGTAGCTGAAGAACTGGAAATTGACCACAAAACAGTTTTGGCGCATTTGAAAAAACTGGGTACACAAAAAACCTCGACATTTGGGTACCTCACGAGCTCACTGAAAGAAACCTAATGAACCGTGTACTCATTTGTGATTCTTTATTACGACGTAATGAAACCGAACCATTTTTGAAGAAGCTGATAACTGGTGATGAAAAGTGGATCACGTATGACAAGAACGTGCGAAAAAGGTCGTGGTCAAAGGCCGGTCAGGCTTCACAGACTGTGGCGAAACCCGGGTTAACTCGCAACAAGGTGATGCTGTGTGTGTGGTGGGATTGGAAGGGCATTATTCATTATGAGCTGTTACCACCAGGCAGGACCATCGATTCCGAACTCTACTACGAACAACTGATGAGATTAAAGCAAGAGGTTGAGAGAAAGCGGCCGGAATTAATCAACAGAAGGGGTGTGGTTTTTCATCATGATAACGCTAGACCTCACACATCTTTAGCCACTCAGCAAAAATTAAGAGAGTTTGGCTGGGAGGTATTAATGCATCCGCCGTATAGTCCTGACCTTGCACCTTCAGCTTTCCACCTGTTTCGGTCTCTTCAGAATTCTTTAGGCAGTGTCAGGTTAACATCACGAGAGGACTGCCAAAACCACTTGTCGCGGTATTTTGACCAGAAGTCCCAAAATTTCTATAGCAATGGGATCATGTCCCTACCTACAAGATGGCAAAAAGTTATTGAACAAAATGGTACCTACATACTTTAGTTAAATGTAAATAAACTATATTAAAAAATGTTTTGAATTTTCTTAAAAAATGCGAAGAAACTTATAATTATTGAAACTTTAATAGTGTGATAAGAGTATTTTTTTTTAATTAACCTCATACATTTTGTGAGTCTACGAGTGTCGATAGACCGGATTTACATCCTCCAAACTACCCTAACTAATATTATAAGTGCGAAAGTGATAAATGATTTTTATTTCTGTAAGTAGGTCTGTACAAACACTTTTACAAGTCAATCATGTTTTTTTTAACTAGATGAGGTCGGCGTTTCCTATCTGACTACTCTGAGAAGAAAGGCCGAAACAAACTCAGAGGTCACAGTCTCTTATAAAGTCCAGACATAATCTTGGTCACTTCATGTGAAGACCATGTAGATTGGTGTCTGAAATAGTATTTTGAGGTAGGAAGCACACAGATTGAGAGGACATGTCCAGTCAGTGCACGCATTTGTCAGCAATCGCACAGCTCAACTCAGAACTTAAGGAGCTCAACGATTCGACGAACAATACCAAAGAAAGGACATTTGGGTAGGCCGCATAAATTACTCAAACTGCCAGACCATGATTAAAAATAACCGAGAGAAAAAATAAAACAAACAAAAAAAGCAATGACCTACATAGTCTTCACATTCACAATAATTAAAATAATATAATACTTTACAAAGTAAATATTCATGTCAACATTCAGTATGTAAAAATAAAAAAGAAAAAAGAAAATTTGGAGCAGTTCAATCCCATGCCTTTTTGTCCTCAATATAATCTTTAACGGTATAAAAAGCTTTCTGACACAACTTGCGTTTAATGAATGATTTGAATTTATTAAGGCTTAGATCTTGAAAGTGGCTTGGAAGTTTATTATAAAAGCGTATACATTGACACCTGAATGAGCCACCTATTTTCTTGAGCCTTGTTGGAGGTACAACAAATTTGTGTTTGTTCCTAGTATTTATATTGTGGATATCACTGTATTTTTTAAACAATTTAATGTTTTTATGGGCATATAAAAGATTTTCAAAAATGTACTCAGAAGGCAAAATCTCCTTAAATTTCTCTCTGAGAGTTTGTCTCGGACTTAATTTATAAATGGATCGAACAGCTCTTTGCTCCAAAACAAAGATAGTCTGAATGTCGGCTGCATTTCCCCACAACAGAATACCGTATAACATTACACTATGAAAATAGCTAAAGTACACTAAACGGGCTGTCTCTATGCTAGTTAAATTACGAATTTTCCTAACAGCGTATGCTGCGGAGCTTAGCTTTTTTGACAATTTATCTATATGTGGGCCCCACTGAAGCTTAGCATCCAAAGTTAAACCCAAGAATACTGTGCTATCTTCAGGATTCAATTCTTCGCCCTTTATAAACACGTTAGTTTTCACCTGCCTTACGTGAGGTAGCGTAAACTTAATGCATTTGGTTTTTTTTAAGTAAATTATTAACATTGAACCAGTGAACTACTTTTGAGATCGATCTGTTTATATCGTCAGTAACTAGCTGCTGACGTTTAAGTTTAAACAAAAGTGAAGTATCATCCGCAAACAAAATTATATCATGATTATCCTTTATGAGGTAGGGCAAGTCGTTAATATAAATAAGAAACAAGAAAGGACCAAGAATTGAGCCCTGTGGGATAGTGAGTTTGTTTGTTACGCTTTCATGCTAAAACAGCTGAACGGATTCGGATTTAGGCCATGACCTGGAAAAGGACATAAGCTACTTTTTATCGACATACCACGCGGGCGAAGCCGCGGGCGGAAGCTAGTAATAAATAATAATAGTAATAATAATATATTATTAGAAAAATATCGTGAGGAAACCGGCATGTCCTAGACCCGAAAATTCGAAATCATGTGATATCCATGCACCAACCTGCACGGGGCGCGCGTGGTAGATTATAGCTCACTCCCTCTCACAGAGGCCTTTGTCCCAGCAGTGGCAACATTATCAGCTGATTATGCTAAGCTATGCTATTGTCTTTATCATTACTGTATTAATTGCTGAACGAATGGAGTAACTAATTAAGCATTTCAAAGGAGGTCCTTCGTGTAACCTTAACTTGGGATCCGCCAAAAGAGGATGGTAAAGGTCCTTAATCATCAATTTGTGAGGGAACAGAACTACTACTGGAACATTTGGAACTTACCTCGGCAGATTTCCTAACTTCGTCAACACACAATAGAGTTAGTACCTAGGTAGCACCAGTCCAGTAACACTATGTAAATAGCACTGCATCGATCGCTTTCGTGTTAAGGTCACTTCAGTGCAAAATGCAATCGGCAAATGCAAGGATATAGCGATTACTTGTCTGATGTGTTGCATTATTTATGGTTTCGTGCATAAACAAACACTGTAAATAAATTATGAAGTTGCACTCAATCGATATTGCCGATCGTGGTTCTTTGTCTAACTTTAACATTGATTATGTGCCTATATCTACGTAATAAATGTAATAACTAATAGAGTGACAATCTCCGATGACTACAACATAGGATCACATTACATGTGATCGGATGGCTTATAAAATGTCCACTCATGTCTATGTTATTTATTTGCTTTTCTAACGTTCCCTTAGTAGGTACTCGTAAATTGTCTGTGTACAAAGCTTTATTATTTGACACTTTTTTCCATGGAGAAATGCTCATGCATACTGCACTACCACTGGGAGATAGTGCAGTTATGTGGGACTCTAACCCACTAAGACTCCACGGTGTCCTCCTCTGCCGCTTGTAGCGGGAACACGGGCATGCGTTAGCACTCACCGCGAACCAACCGCGGCTGTCCGTCACCGGACCCTCCTCTGGGGACCACCCCCCATCACCGGCGCACAAGAACACATTGCGCGCCGTAACCACCCCATGGACCAAACCAGCACATGGGCGCTAGACGACCCCGCCTCTAGGCACCCTTGGTTCCCCTGCGACAGTCAGTGAGGTCAGTAGCCCGGCCGCCTACCATTTTTCGACCGCCGAGGATAGGGAGAGAGAGACATCGCGGCCCGCCTCAGTTGCGATGTCGCCCAAGCGGCACCACAACCAACCTGTTGGCCGCTACGTCGTCGACTTCCTGGGAAAAGCCCTGACGAGCGGGCCCTCCTCGGGTTCCTCTTCGCTTCACCGTGGGTGACCAAGCCACGGCTACTGAGCCCCTTCACCTCGACAATGCGGGAACCCACCGGGGGGGATTATTTACCACTGGCAGTTGACCCACTGCGAAAGCCCTCAGCCTGTCTGTAGTAGGTACTGTGGAGATTCTAACTCCACTGGGGGGTAGCTGTGTCTACTACTAAATAAGAGATGGTGACGCAGAAAAGTATTTTGTAATAAAAGTTGAAACAATAAGTACAATATTCGGGAAAAGACGTGAGTACACTTCGACAATGCGGGAACCCACCGGGGGGGATTATTTACCACTGGCAGTTGACCCACTGCGAAAGCCCTCAGCCTGTCTGTAGTAGGTACTGTGGAGATTCTAACTCCACTGGGGGGTAGCTGTGTCTACTACTAAATAAGAGATGGTGACGCAGAAAAGTATTTTGTAATAAAAGTTGAAACAATAAGTATAGTAGTTTTTTTTCTACACTGCCTATCCTTTAGCTCAGACCGAACTTAGCACAGAACATATATACAGGGTGTCCCTGGAAGTATGGGTCAAATCGAATAGGGGCGTGGGCCAGGTCATTTCCAAACTTTTTAACCCTGAGAATGTTGGTGCAATTTTTTACGGTTCAAAAGTTATGACCAATTTTTTTTTTTTAATTACTTTGCATACCTAGTGCTCAATGAAAAAAATCATAAAAAAAACTAGCAAAGCTATCAATTCCTTTTTTTTCAGAACTTTGTAGAAAAGTGGGCCTTTCCTGTGGTAATAGTTTTACGCAGCTAGAAAACATACGTTCAATAAGAAAAAAACATTTACAGCAAAGGCTTCGTTCTGGCAAAAATTTTACTCAATATTCGAGCGATTTTCATGGGAAAAAAGTTACACTAGCGAAAGTTGACCACGTATTACAAAAACTGGTCCAAGTCATAGAGATTCTTTGGAGGTATGAATCACTGGAATATTCTTAATAGTTTAAAAGATAGAGAATTTTATTAACAAGGAGGTTGTATTTTTAAAATTTTCTAACTACGTGGCAAAATAAAATAAAACAGTGAAATTAATATGTAAATGTAAATGTTAATATGTAATGTAAATGTATTATTAAATTGAAATTACAATAGATGTTCAAAATTCCTTCCTCTTACTCTCAAACACAACTGGCATCGCCGAATGAAATTTGGTATTATTCGTCTAAATGCACGGGAATTATTTTTTATGTATAAGGTTGCAGATGTGATTTTCTGACGGAGTTGTTCCTCGGTTCCGCTCTCTGTCTCGTACACCATCTCTTTGTAATAACCCCATAGAAAGAAATCTATGGGGTTCAGGTCAGGGGAACCTGCTGGCCATCGAATGTGCCCCCCTCTTCCGATCCAACGACTAGGGAAAGTTAAGTCTAGATGGTCTCTTACGACTCTTGCGTAATGTGGGGGAGCGCCGCACTATGGAAAATCGTAGAACAACTGCTGATTAAAAATGGTTTTTGTCAATGTCGCTACTGGCATGCTTTTTTATTTTACTCAATAGTTTAAGGACCAAACTAGACTATAATATCAAAAAATTATAAATATTAAATGAAATGATTTTTTTACAACACCACAAACTTTATAGTTTTGACGGACGTCCATGTCAGGCCCGTTCACTTCATCACTTTTAAATTGATTTTATTGTTATACGTTACAGGAAAAGGTATAATGTATTATATATTTCTGGAAACCTCGTCTTTTGAAAAATATGAAACAGCTAATATTTTATTTAATGTTATGTTAAGGTTCACCTTAAAATAATTGCAAAATAAAATATGGTGAAAAAAAAGTTTTTTTTAAAGTTCAACGAGACTTTTGACAGTTACCCACGTTTACCCCTGCTTTACATTTAATAATAATAATAATAATAATAAACTTTTGAAACTGTTTGCCACCAACAAATTGCAACTGCTGGAGTCACTAAAAGTAACTAAAACTTTTAGTGATTCCATCAGGATGGAATTTGGTGTAGATAAATGTGCAGTCATGCATGTAAAGCGGGGCGGGATTGTGGAATCTGAGGGACTACAACTCTCAGATTCTATAAACCTGAGATCACTCTCTGCAACTGATACCTACAAATACCTGGGTATATCAGAGGGGTTAGGCATTAACGGACCTGACGTGAAACAATCGTTGCAGGAGCGCTTCTTCGGTCGCCTGAAAAAGGTACTTAATAGTTCTTTGTCAGGCGGCAACAAGGTGCGCGCCTTTAACGGTTGGGTCATGCCGGTCCTAATGTACTCCTTTGGCATACTAAAGTGGACCCAGACGGAACTAGACGCCCTGGATAGGAGAGTCCGGTCACTGTTGACCGCAAACCGGATGCATCACCCACGTTCGTCTGTCATGAGGCTGTACATTCCGCGGAAGTGCGGGGGTCGAGGTTTTTTAAATGCTAAGACCCTCCACAACCGCGAGGTGTGCAGTCTCAGAGAATATTTTCTCAAGGCTGACGTGGGTAGGCACCGAGATGTGGTTGCAGTGGACAAGGGACTCACCCCGTTGTCCTTGGCTAAAGAGAACTGGCGCAAACCTGTGGTGCTTAGTACCAATGACCGCAAGGAAGTATGGCAAAGCAAGGAGCTTCACGGACGCTTTTTCCGGGCCCTTCATGGGCCCGACGTAGATTTCTTAGCGTCCGTGGCCTGGCTACGCTTCGGTAACCTCTTTGGGGAAACCGAAGGTTCAGTCTGTGCAATTATGGATGAAGTTATGCTAACGAATAACTACCGGAAGTATATAATGAAAGACGGGACGATCGACATATGTCGGGCATGCCATTGTCCCGGTGAGTCTATCAGACATATTACTTCTGGGTGTTCTCGTTTAGCTAACGGCGAGTATTTGCACAGGCATAATCAAGTAGCCAGGATTATCCATCAGCAACTTGCTCTGAAATACGGCCTTGTGGACTCTGAGGTACCGTATTACAGGTATGTGCCCGACCCAGTTCTCGAGAATGACCATGTCACGTTATACTGGGATCGATCTATTATCACTGACAGGACTATTGTAGCCAATAAGCCTGATATAGTGGTAATAGATCGATCAGTGCCCCGCACAATGATAATCGATGTCACTATCCCGCATGACGAGAACCTCGTGAAGGCTGAGAAGGAGAAACAATTGAAGTATCTCGACTTAGCCCACGAGGTTGTCGCTATGTGGAATGTGGACTCGGCAATCATTGTGCCGATAGTCGTTACGGTCAATGGCCTTATCGCTAAGAGCCTCGACCAACATCTCAAGAGGCTCTCGTTGGGTGGCTGGGTGAAGGGCCTGATTCAGAAGGCAGTCCTCCTTGATACGGCGCGTATTGTGAGGAGGTTCCTGTCTCTGGGGCCCTAACCACCGGTAGCTTGGACCCTGCACCCGCTACCGGCGGATCACTATTTTTTATATTTTTAAATGTTTTTTTTTAATGTTTTTATAAAAATATTTAAAAATGTAATAAAATAAGTTTAAAAAATAAATAAAGGAGATAATAATAATAATAATAATATAATATCCTGGGACATTTTCACACACGGTCATCTGGTCCCAAACTAAGCAGAGCTTGTACTATGGAAACCAGATAACTGATATACTACATATACTACTTTTTTTTTGTAAATACATACTTATATAAATAATTACATGTTAATGTTGATTTGTAGCCTAACTATCCATAAACATAATCAAATAATAACAGATGCGGATATTTGCGGGTTTCGGAGTAATTAATAAAAATGTGATAAGAGTCAGAAAACGGAAAACCACTCGCTATCTATTGCGGTTTGAAATGTTGATGTTTACATCAATAGTTTGCGGTAAGTTTTGTAATTTATCATTGATATTAGGGCATTTATCTTTTTTGCACTCATGTTGCGTGTGAAAATATTAATCAACAAAATGCACACTACCCTCATATTTCAAATAGTATATAAACAGTGGTTTCATTCCATTGTAAATAACAAAATAGTGGTGAATTAACAGAAGTGTAATTACATTTGTTGACTCTTCAAAATGTCTACTTTCAAGTGTTCTAAACGTGAAATAATACTTTCGTATATCGAAGGAGGAAAATCGTTGGAAGCATTATCAACAGCTTTGCAAGAAAAATATCATGTGTCTGAAGGCAACTTATGTTTCATCCTCAGTGATTTTCAAAGACATATTATTCCCGCTTTTTAATAAACGCTGGAACGAAGCTTCACGGAACAAGGATACATTTTTAATGAAGAACAGTAATTGGTTGGAATCAGAATATTCAATAACTTTACCGGACTCTGAAGACGTTACAACCATCTCCACACCATCTACTTCTTCTGGGAAACGTGGAAGACCGTGCGTATCTTATCCAGACTTGTCAGAATCCAGTAAAAGAAGAAAAAATACAGTGTTACTTAATGAATATGGATTTGAACACGTCTATAATGCATATCTTCAAGGGTTACGTTCGATAGGAGAAGGAACAGAAGCTAAACTTGTGAAAACATTAAGGTTTGCTGACAGTGAAAATAAGACCTTATTTTCGAGTCTCGTAGAAGACGCAAGGGAGACCAAAATGTTAACGGATGAAGAAGCATTGAGCGTATTTATTGACTTGGATTTAACGAAAGCACAATATTTGTACTTGAGAAATTTAACGAACGAACGAAAATGTTTTGTGCTTCCGCCATATTACAAAGTGCAAGAAGTTAAAACTACTTGCTATCCACCGTCTTCAGCCATAGAAATTACAGACACAAGTGCAAAAATAGTAAGACCTCAAGATTTATTAGATCACACTGCAGCTAGAATATTGACAATAGATTCAGTCTATAGAAATGGATTGAATAACTTACTTCTGTATAGTAAATGGGGCTGTGATGGCTCATCCGGTCAAAGCCAGTACAAACAGAAACTGCCAGAAGAGTCTGAACTTATTTCTGATTCGAATTTATTTATCACTTCTTTGGTGCCTATTAAGTTAATTAACGAGCTAACAGGTGATGTTGTCTGGCAAAATCCGGTACCTTCATCTGTTCGTTTTTGCCGGCCTATATTAATAGAATTTTGTAAAGAAACTCCCAAGAAAACTAAAGCCGTTGTGGATGAAATAAAGGGTCAAATAAATTCCTTGAGTCCATCATTAATTAACAAAGAAGGTGAGGGAGTGCAAGTGAAGCATGATCTCTTCCTTACAATGATAGATGGTAAAGTAGCTCAGGTATTAACAGATACGCCTTCGGGTTCCACATGTACAATATGTGGAGCTACTCCACGCCAAATGAACGATTTGACAAAAGTGACAGCTAGGCCTGAAAATGAAGATTCTTATCAATACGGACTGTCTACTTTGCACGCCTGGATTCGTTGTATGGAAATGATTTTACATATTTCCTATAATCTGTCTTTCCAAACATGGTCAGCCACAAGTGAAGAAAAGAAACGACTAAAGCAAGAGAAGAAAACCCTGGTACAAAGGCGTTTCCGTGAAGAGCTAGGATTGATCATCGACAAACCAAGTCAAGTAAGTGGTAATTCTAATGACGGTAATACTGCCAGAAGATTTTTTCACAATGCAAGCTGCTCTGCTGAAATTACAGGAGTGGATATAAATTTGATTAAACGACTTTACATAATTCTGCAAGCTCTTTCATCGGATGTAATGATAAATGCTGAAAAATTTGGCAGTTATGTTATGGAGACTGCTAGGATCTATGTGAGCAATTATGAATGGTATTACATGCCATCTTCAGTTCACAAAATTTTGATTCATGGAGAAAGTGTCATAAAGCATTTTGCAGTACTTCCTATTGGTCAACTTTCGGAAGATGCACAAGAATCTCGCAATAAGGATTATAAAAAATTTCGTCTTCATCATGCTAGAAAATGCTCAAGATCCGCTACAAACAAAGATGTATTTCATACTCTTCTTTATACTTCAGATCCTTACATTACCAGCATTAGAAAACCGTATACTAAAAACGTGAAGGAACTTGATGAAGACACCTTAGATCTTTTGAAAGTGAACGAATTAATTTTAGATCCCGAAGTATAAATAACATAACATTTAGTAAACAGTACAATTAATTAATTAATCTTTAAAAAAATGCTTTTTTTATTTTATTTGATTTTTATTTTGATGTACTATATGATATTTGGTTTTTGTAAACATTAAAATAATAGTATTCATTGTTAAGAAATAAACATTGGAGATTTTTTATAATTTTGAATTTGTTTTATTTTTTAATTTATTATTTTAAATTTAATCATAATAAATTACATTCTATTTGAAGCCATATACACTATTCTATATTTGTGCAAAATTTTAGAACATAATATTCAGAAATAAAGAAGTTATTGATTTTTAATCAGAAACAGACCATTATTTTCCACAGTGCGCCGCACTGTGGAAAATTCAAAATTATAAAAAATCTCCAATGTTTATTTCTTAACAATGAATACTATTATTTTAATGTTTACAAAAACCAAATATCATATAGTACATCAAAATAAAAATGAAATAAAATAAAAAAAGCATTTTTTTAAAGATTAAAATCGAACACAGATTAATTAATTAATTGTACTGTTTACTAAATGTTATGTTATACTTGATGAACTTCGGGATCTAAAATTAATTCGTTCACTTTCAAAAGATTTAAGGTGTCTTCATCAAGTTCCTTCACGTTTTTAGTATACGGTTTTCTAATGCTGGTAATGTAAGGATCTGAAGTATAAAGAAGAGTATGAAATACATCTTCGTTTGTAGCGGATCTTGAGCATTTTCTAGCATGATGAAGACGAAATTTTTTATAATCCTTATTGCGAGATTCTTGTGCATTTTCCGAAAGTTGACCAATAGGAAGTACTGCAAAATGCTTTATGACACTTTCTCCATGAATCAAAATTTTGTGAACTGAAGATGACATGTAATACCATTCATAATTGCTCACATAGATCCTAGCAGTCTCCATAGCATAACTGCCAAATTTTTCAGCATTTATCATTACATCCGATGAAAGAGCTTGCAGAATTATGTAAAGTCGTTTAATCAAATTTATATCCACTCCTGTAATTTCAGCAGAGCAGCTTGCATTGTGAAAAAATCTTCTGGCAGTATTACCGTCATTAGAATTACCACTTACTTGTCTTGGTTTGTCGATGATCAATCCTAGTTCTTCACGGAAACGCCTTTGTACCAGGGTTTTCTTCTCTTGCTTTAGTCGTTTCTTTTCTTCACTTGTGGCTGACCATGTTTGGAAAGACAGATTATAGGAAATATGTAAAATCATTTCCATACAACGAATCCAGGCGTGCAAAGTAGACAGTCCGTATTGATAAGAATATTCATTTTCAGGCCTAGCTGTCACTTTTGTCAAATCGTTCATTTGGCGTGGAGTAGCTCCACATATTGTACATGTGGAACCCGAAGGCGTATCTGTTAATACCTGAGCTACTTTACCATCTATCATTGTAAGGAAGAGATCATGCTTCACTTGCACTCCCTCACCTTCTTTGTTAATTAATGATGGACTCAAGGAATTTATTTGACCCTTTATTTCATCCACAACGGCTTTAGTTTTCTCGGGAGTTTCTTTACAAAATTCTATTAATATAGGCCGGCAAAAACGAACAGATGAAGGTACCGGATTTTGCCAGACAACATCACCTGTTAGCTCGTTAATTAACTTAATTTGCACCAAAGAAGTGATAAATAAATTCGAATCAGAAATAAGTTCAGACTCTTCTGGCAGTTTCTGTTTGTACTGGCTTTGACCGGATGAGCCATCACAGCCCCATTTACTATACAGAAGTAAGTTATTCAATCCATTCCTATAGACTGAATCTATTGTCAATATTCTAGCTGCAGTGTGATCTAATAAATCTTGAAGTCTTACTATTTTTGCACTTGTGTCTGTAATTTCTATGGCTGAAGACGGTGGATAGCAAGTAGTTTTAACTTCTTGCACTTTGTAATATGGCGGAAGCACAAAACATTTTCGTTCGTTCGTTAAATTTTTTCAAGTACAAATATTGTGCTTTCGTTAAATCCAAGTCAATAAATACGCTCTTCTCTACTATATACATTCTCTACTATATATACTCTCTTCTTCATCCGTTAACATTTTGGTCTGCCTTGCGTCTTCTATGAGACTCGAAAATAAGGTCTTATTTTCACTGTCAGCAAACCTTAATGTTTCCACAAGTTTAGCTTCTGTTCCTTCTCCTATCGAACGTAACCCTTGAAGATATGCATTATAGACGTGTTCAAATCCATATTCATTAAGTAACATTGTATTTTTTCTTTTTTTACTGGATTCTGACAAGTCTGGATAAGATACGCACGGTCTTCCACGTTTCCCAGAAGAAGTAGATGGTGTGGAGATGGTTGTAACGTCTTCAGAGTCCGGTAAAGTTATTGAATATTCTGATTCCAACCAATTACTGTTCTTCATTAAAAATGTATCCTTGTTCCGTGAAGCTTCGTTCCAGCGTTTATTAAAAGCGGGAATAATATGTCTTTGAAAATCACTGAGGATGAAACATAAGTTGTCTTCAGACACATGATATTTTTCTTGCAAAACTGTTGATAATGCTTCCAACGATTTTCCTCCTTCGATATACGAAAGTATTATTTCACGTTTAGAACACTTGAAAGTAGACATTTTGAAGAGTCAACAAATGTAATTACACTTCTGTTAATTAACCACTATTTTGTTATTTACAATGGAATGAAACCACTGTTTATATACTATTTGAAATATGAGGGTAGTGTGCATTTTGTTGATTAATATTTTCACACGCAATATGAGTGCAAAAAAGATAAATGCCCTAATATCAATGATAAATTACAAAACTTACCGCAAACTATTGATGTAAACAGCAACATTTCAAACCGCAATAGATAGCGAGCTGTTTTCCGTTTTCTGACTCTTATCACATTTTTATTAATTAGTCCGAAACCCGCAAATATCCGCAGCTGTTATTATTTGATTATGTTTATGGATAGTAAGGCTACAAATCAACATTAAATGTAAAGCAGGGGTAAACGTGGGTAACTGTCAAAAACTTTAAAAAAACTTTTTTTTCACCATATTTTATTTTGCAATTATTTTAAGGTGAACCTTAACATAACATTAAATACATATTAGCTGTTTCATATTCTTCAACAGACGAGGTTTCCAGAAATATATAATACATTATACCTTTTCCTGTAACGTATAACAATAAAATCAATTTAAAAGTGATGAAGTGAACGGGCCTGACATGGACGTCCGTCAAAACTATAAAGTTTGTGGTGTTGTAAAAAAATCATTTCATTTAATATTTATAATTTTTTGATATTATAGTCTAGTTTGGTCCTTAAACTATTGAGTAAAATAAAAAAAGCATGCCAGTAGCGACACTGACAAAACCCATTTTTAATCAGCAGTTGTTCTACGATTTTCCATAGTGCGCCGTCTTGCTGCAACCACATGTCTCGACGGGTTTCAAGTGATACTTCCCCAAGTAAACCATTTAGGTCATTCTGTAGAAATCTCAAGTATGAGGGGCCATCGAGTCTAGCAGGTAACTCATGAGGACCTATTAGCTGTCCTTCTACTATTCCAGCCCACATGTTTACTCCGAACTGATGCTGGAAATGGTAACTTCGTACAATGTGTGGGTTAATGCGCGCATAAAAATGCAGATTATGCATGTTAAATATCCCCACCCTTTGGAAACTTGTTTCATCGCTCCATAACATTTTCTTTAAAAATTGAGAATCTTCACGATGACGACGTAACATTTCCCTACAAAAAGCCCTTCTCGGGCCATGATCACTTGGTAAAAGGGCTTGCACACGTTGAACGTGAAAGGGATGAATTATGTGTCGTCTCACAGTACGATGTACCACAGATCTCGTAATCCCTGACATTCTTGACATGCGACGAATACTTGTCATTGGATTCTCACGTAGCATCTGAAGCACCACATCTTCGACTCCAAGGTCTGGAACGCTACGTCGACCTTCCCTAGCTCCTCGATTTCTACCATCTGCGTAAGCGGAGTGTACACGTTGGAATACTCGGTAATCCGGAATGCGGTCCCAATTAGGATATCCCTCTCGATACACTCTTGCAGCTTGGCGTGCATTTCCATCACAAAATCCGTAAATGAAATGCATATCTGCATATTCATGGCTGTTGTACGTAGCCATACTCAAGTCAAACAGTGTCCAAATCACAGGCAAAAACAAAGTCCAAGTTACACAGTCCAAATAACGTTAAAGAATAATTATTGATGAACACCGAATTAAGTACGTGCGCAGTCACAAGCTGGTAGCGAGTTACTAAAACAACTAGGTACCTGAGTGCGAACGTGCGCCGGCGCTGGATCTTTTGTGTCCCTTCCCCCGCACATTCCTAGCACCTCGTTGGAATGCAATGCCCCTCGCACTTCCGCTTTCACCTCGCCGCGCTCGCCCCGTCGCCTTACATATTGCACCAGAGCGCCGATATGACGTCATTGACAGCAGGTGCACGGTTTTCTCCGGGTTGTAGCAAGGGCAAACAACATGACTCATGAGATAACAAAAAGTTTACCGAAATTATTTTTATTTTTTATTTAAATCTAAACCACATCAAACGGTAGTGTTCAGATAGGTAACAAATGCCTAGGGACTTAAATTAAATCATTAGTTAAGCTGAAAAAAATGAAAATTTGAAACAGAAAATTATAAAAATACGACCTCCTTGTTAATAAAAATCTCTAACTTTTAAGCTATTAAGAATATTCCAGTATTCATACCTCCAAAGAATCTCTATGACTTGGACCAGTTTTTGTAATACGTGGTCAACTTTCGCTAGTGTAACTTTTTCCCATAAAAATCGCTCGAAAATTGAGTAAAACTTCTGCCAGACCGAAGATTTTGCAGTAACTGTTTTTTATTATTGAACACATGTTTTCTAGATGCGTATAAGTATTACCAAAAGAAAGGCCCACTTTTCTACGTTTTGAAAAAAAAAAAAATAATAGCCCTGATAGTTTTTTTAATGATTTTTTTCATTGAGTTTTTTTCATTCGAAGTGATTGAAAAAAAAAATTGGTCATAACTTTTGAACCGTAAAAAATTGTACCAACATTCTCAGGATTAAAAATTGAACGTATGTTTTCTACCTGCGTAAAAGTACTACCACAGGAAAGGCCCACTTTTCTGCAAAGTTCTGAAAAAAAAATAATTGATAGCTTTGCTAGTTTTTTTTAAATTATTTTTTTCATTGAGCACTATGCGAAGTGATTGAAAATAACAAAAATTGGTCATAACTTTTGAACCGTAAAAAATTGCACCAACATTCTCAGGATTAAAAAGTTTGGAAATGACCTTGCCTGCACTCCTATTCGATTTGATCCATACTTCCAGGGACACTCTGTATATTATGTTTCTGAGCTGTGTACACGAATCGCGTCCGCAACGCCGCACAGTGGTCTGGAAATCGAGCTCCATACTCATAGAAACTTAAAGTAAAGAATTTAAGAAACAAATATTGTAATGGCTCTGGTATACCTCCCTTTACATATTATTAACGTATGGATGGTACAAGTTACAATACGCGTGAGAAAAAAAAGATTTGTGTTTTTTTTTGTATGGGAGAAAACACTAAAAGTACATTTTTTCGAAACTTAATGGAACTGTTAGGCTGGTGCTCACACGAGCTATAGTCCCATACACGGCGATCAAGATGACATACATTTCAAGTACCTTCAGGCACCGCTTCGCACGTAGCAAATTTTTGAAATTTAGAATTTTCGAAATGTCATTTTTCAAATCTTAGCCGTGGTTAAATGACGTTGCCGATCGATTTAATTATATTATAGTAAGATTTAGCCTGCTAATGACTTTTATAATGACAATAATTTAAAAAGACATTGATTGTATAGGTTTTTTTGGCCATTCCAAGAACTAACTCATTTGTGATCCGTGACCGTGATTAAGGTTGAGATATAATTAGATACTAATGACAAGATAATTAATGTAATGCAACTTTGGGTATCGCTTTGCACGTAGGAATTTTTGAGGTTATGAATTTTAAGTATGTGGTTTTCCGATCGCTTTATAAACATTCATTTTAAAAGAAAAAATGCGTAGTAAACTTATTTTCATTTTTTCAAAGAATATAAAGTTAAAAATCTCGAAAAAATAAACGATTTTGTAGAAATAAATAAATATTTTATATTATAAAATACAGCAAGGACAACAAAAATAAATAACAAAGCCAGTATTAAAAATATAAAAATAGGTAAATACCTAGCTCAAATAGTAGTAAAATAAGCATTAGTTCATTCATTACTATTTCAGCGCTCTTTTACCACTATTACAACTCTGACTACTACATTTAATTATAACTATTTACATATTTTTGACTACTATCTATAGTAAGCATAAAAACTACTGCTAACAGACAGTATCTTCGCCCTCATCAGAGTCCTCTAAATTGGATCCATAATTAACGCACTAACATTAACATCGACAAATTCACTGTTCTCTTGGTCTACATCTGAATCGTCACTAATGAGAAGAGGTCTCATATCATCAGTGACAGCTCTTTTTGTGGACTTTCGTAGCACAGGTCTTATGCGGGACAGTATCTGATGATACAACGAGAGCATTGAAAATGTCTTTGTTTGTCGCTTTACGGCAAAATTTGCGTGAATGGTGTTCTCGGGTTTTTTGAAATCTTTGATTCTGGCTTCCGTTGCCTCTTCAGATAATTTGCCAATGGGCATAATATTGAAGTGTTTGATAACTTCAGCACCATGCATTATAAGTTTGTGGACACTCGAAGCCATAGAGCTCCACGTACATTTCTGCAGTAACGTGTGCAAATTTTATCTCACCTTGTTTGACGATGTCTACCAGGAGGCCCATTTCATCACGGAACTTCTGCTATATGATTTGTTTTCTAATCTTCAATGACTCTTTACTTTATATAAGCAATATAAACTCTTTGAGAAGTATGGAAGAAAAAGACATGTTGCACCGACCCCAAATAAGCGACAAGGGCTGCATTAGAATAATGACTATAGATGACAATATTTGCTAAGATAACAATTTAAATGTGTTAATAACTGCATTTTACATCTTGCTAATCAATATTGTTTACGAGCTAATTTTAGCACAAGACTATAATAAAATTATGTCTCTTGTAAGGAGATATGGCATAGAGACAGCATGCTAAGCTAATTATTTCCAATAATATAAAAATAAAAAATTTCAACTTACTACAAATAGTCAATTCACCAAAAAATACGTTGGCTGACTTGCATGAATACTAGTTGCAAAATAATACCTATCTATCTATATCTCGCTGGATAAACATTATTGTGACTTGTGATTGCAGCCTACACCATTTCGGTGTATTCCTTCACGTTGACTCATTTACCTTTTAGTCATCTTGTAACGTAAATTGGAGTGAAAAGAACTTCAAACACACACAGTCCACTGAAATATCTGATGCCTGACCAAGTCCTAGCAACCAAGAGAAGGTGACATAATCTAGCGTTATAACAATGTGAGATACAAACAGCATAGCAAGCTCCTAATAAAATCCTAGCGATCAAGAGAAGGTGAGATAATCTAGCGTTATATCAATGTGAGATACAAACAGCATAGCAAACTCCTACTAAAGTCCTAGCGACCAAGAGAAGGTGAGATAATCTAGCGTTATATCAATGTGAGATACAAACAGCATAGCAAACTCCTACTAAAGTCCTAGCGACCAAGAGAAGGTGAGATAATCTAGCGTTATATCAATGTGAGATACAAACAGCATAGCAAGCTCCTACTAAAGTCCTAGCGACCAAGAAAATGTGAGGAGTGAAAAGAAGTTCAAACACACACAGTCCACTGAAATATCTGATGCCTGACCAAGTCCTGGTAACCAAGAGAAGGTGACATAATCTAGCGTTATATCAATGTGAGATACAAACAGCATAGCAAGCTCCTACTAAAGTCCTAGCGATCAAGAGAAGGTGAAATAATCTAGCGTTATATCAATGTGAGATACAAACAGCATAGCAAGCTCCTACTAAAGTCCTAGCGATCAAGAGAAGGTGACATAATCTAGCGTTATATCAATGTGAGATACAAACTGCATAGCAAGCTCCTACTAAAGTCCTAGCGACCAAGAGAAGAAGAGATAATCTAGCGTTATATCAATGTGAGATACAAACAGCATAGCAAGCTCCTATGAAAGTCCTAGCGACCAAGATAAGGTGAGACAATCTAGCGTTATATCAATGTGAGATAGAAACAGCATAGCAAGCTCCTATTAAAGTACTTGCGACCAAGAGAAGAAGAGATAATCTAGCGTTATATCAATCATCATTCTCCTGCCCTTGTCCCAATTTATTTGGGGTCGGCGCAACATGTCTTTTTCTTCCATAGTTCTCTATTAGTCGTCATCTCGGTAGTCACTCCCTTTCTGGCCATATCATCTTTCACACAGTCCACCCATCATTTCTTTGGTCTTCCCTTACTCGTATAGCCCTCCACGTTCATACTCAACACTTTCCTGACGACATTTTCCTCATTCCTCCGCATCACATGCCCATACCATGACAACCGATTTCCACACAACTTTTCAGTCACCGGTGTCACTTTCAGACTTCCTCTTACATACTCATTTCTTATTCTATCCATTCGCGTAATACCACACATCCCTCTTAGCATTCTCATCTCGGCTGCATGCAATTGCCTTTCATTCATTCTTTTTATGGCCCAACATTCTGATCCATACAAAACAGCAGGTCTAACCATTGTTTTATAAATTTTCCCCTTGAGTTTAAGGGGAATGCGGGAGTCGCAGATTGTTCCCGTGACCTGCCGTCATTTCATCCATCCAGTGTTAATTCTGTGCTTAACAGTCCGGTCTACTTCGCCATCGCTTTGCACAAGTGAACCAAGATACCGGAAGTCGGAGCAGACCGGGAGAAGCGCGCCATCAAGCGCTATGGCTCCAGCACTGGAGAGACCGCCGAAATCGCAGAACATATACTCGGTCTTGGTTCTGCTGATTTTCAAGCCGACATTCTCCAGTTTCCGTTGCCATTTCTCCAATCTGCTCTGGATCTCAGGTCCATCTTCACCGACAAGAACGATGTCGTCGGCAAATAGCATGCACCTCTTCCTGTATGTCCGCTGTCAGAGCGTCCATAATTAACAGGAAGATGTAAGGACTTAAAGCTGACTCCTGGTGCAAGCCTACCGCCACACTGAACTCGTCGGTGTTGCCAGCAGCCGACCGGACGTAGGTACAAGATTGACTGTACATACCACGAATTAACTCTACATACTTCCCGGGCAAACCTTTCTCTTTCAAGGTCCACCACAAGACATCCCGAGGTACCCCACAAGACATCCCGAGGTAGGTAGCGTTATATCAATGTAAGATACAAACAGCATAGCAAGCTCCTACTAAAGTCCTAGCGATCAAGAGAAGGTGAAATAATCTAGCGTTATATCAATGTGAGATACAAGCAGCACAGCAAGCTCCTGTGAAAGACCTAGCAACCAAGAGAAGGTGAGATAATCTAGCGTTATATCAATGTGAGATACAAACAGCATAGCAAGCTCCTACTAAAGTCCTAGCGATCAAGAGAAGGTGAAATAATCTAGCGTTATATCAATGTGAGATACAAGCAGCACAGCAAGCTCCTGTGAAAGACCTAGCAACCAAGAGAAGGTGAGATAATCTAGCGTTATATCAATGTGAGATACAAACAGCATAGCAAGCTCCTACTAAAGTCCTAGCGATCAAGAGAAGGTGAAATAATCTAGCGTTATATCAATGTGAGATACAAGCAGCACAGCAAGCTCCTGTGAAAGACCTAGCAACCAAGAGAAGGTGAGATAATCTAGCGTTATATCAATGTGAGATACAAACAGCATAGCAAGCTCCTACTAAAGTCCTAGCGACCAAGAGAAGGTGAGATAATCTAGCGTTATATCAATGTGAGATACAAACAGCATAGCAAGCTCCTACTAAAGTCCTAGCGATCAAGAGAAGGTGAAATAATCTAGCGTTATATCAATGTGAGATACAAGCAGCACAGCAAGCTCCTGTGAAAGACCTAGCAACCAAGAGAAGGTGAGATAATCTAGCGTTATATCAATGTGAGATACAAACAGCATAGCAAGCTCCTACTAAAGTCCTAGCGATCAAGAGAAGGTGAAATAATCTAGCGTTATATCAATGTGAGATACAAGCAGCATAGCAAGCTCCTACTAAAGTCCTAGCGATCAAGAGAAGGTGAAATAATCTAGCGTTATATCAATGTGAGATACAAGCAGCACAGCAAGCTCCTGTGAAAGACCTAGCAACCAAGAGAAGGTGAGATAATCTAGCGTTATATCAATGTGAGATACAAACAGCATAGCAAGCTCCTACTAAAGTCCTAGCGACCAAGAGAAGGTGAGATAATCTAGCGTTATATCAATGTGAGATACAAACAGCATAGCAAGCTCCTACTAAAGTCCTAGCGATCAAGAGAAGGTGAGATAATCTAGCGTTATATCAATGTGAGATACAAACAGCATAGCAAGCTCCTACTAAAGTCCTAGCGACCAAGAGAAGGTGAGATAATCTAGCGTTATATCAATGTGAGATACAAACAGCATAGCAAGCTCCTACTAAAGTCCTAGCGATCAAGAGAAGGTGAAATAATCTAGCGTTATATCAATGTGAGATACAAGCAGCACAGCAAGCTCCTGTGAAAGACCTAGCAACCAAGAGAAGGTGAGATAATCTAGCGTTATATCAATGTGAGATACAAACAGCATAGCAAGCTCCTACTAAAGTCCTAGCGATCAAGAGAAGGTGAAATAATCTAGCGTTATATCAATGTGAGATACAAGCAGCACAGCAAGCTCCTGTGAAAGACCTAGCAACCAAGAGAAGGTGAGATAATCTAGTGTTATATCAATGTGAGATACAAACAGCATAGCAAGCTCCTACTAAAGTCCTAGCGATCAAGAGAAGGTGAAATAATCTAGCGTTATATCAATGTGAGATACAAGCAGCACAGCAAGCTCCTGTGAAAGACCTAGCAACCAAGAGAAGGTGAGATAATCTAGCGTTATATCAATGTGAGATACAAACAGCATAGCAAGCTCCTACTAAAGTCCTAGCGATCAAGA
The DNA here is from genome assembly GCA_948252095.1 of Dicycla oo. Taxonomy (NCBI): domain Eukaryota; kingdom Metazoa; phylum Arthropoda; class Insecta; order Lepidoptera; family Noctuidae; genus Dicycla; species Dicycla oo. The sequence continues at coordinate 20,855,974 of OX411728.1, forward strand.
GAAGGTGAAATAATCTAGCGTTATATCAATGTGAGATACAAGCAGCACAGCAAGCTCCTGTGAAAGACCTAGCAACCAAGAGAAGGTGAGATAATCTAGTGTTATATCAATGTGAGATACAAGCAGCATAGCAAGCTCCTGTGAAAGTCCTAGCGACCAAGAGAAGGTGAAATAATCTAGCGTTATATCAATGTGAGATACAAGCAGCACAGCAAGCTCCTGTGAAAGACCTAGCAACCAAGAGAAGGTGAGATAATCTAGCGTTATATCAATGTGAGATACAAACAGCATAGCAAGCTCCTACTAAAGTCCTAGCGACCAAGAGAAGGTGAGATAATCTAGCGTTATATCAATGTGAGATACAAACAGCATAGCAAGCTCCTACTAAAGTCCTAGCGATCAAGAGAAGGTGAGATAATCTAGCGTTATATCAATGTGAGATACAAGCAGCACAGCAAGCTCCTGTGAAAGACCTAGCAACCAAGAGAAGGTGAGATAATCTAGCGTTATATCAATGTGAGATACAAACAGCATAGCAAGCTCCTACTAAAGTCCTAGCGACCAAGAGAAGGTGAGATAATCTAGCGTTATATCAATGTGAGATACAAGCAGCACAGCAAGCTCCTGTGAAAGACCTAGCAACCAAGAGAAGGTGAGATAATCTAGCGTTATATCAATGTGAGATACAAACAGCATAGCAAGCTCCTACTAAAGTCCTAGCGACCAAGAGAAGGTGAGATAATCTAGCGTTATATCAATGTGAGATACAAACAGCATAGCAAGCTCCTACTAAAGTCCTAGCGATCAAGAGAAGGTGAAATAATCTAGCGTTATATCAATGTGAGATACAAGCAGCACAGCAAGCTCCTGTGAAAGACCTAGCAACCAAGAGAAGGTGAGATAATCTAGTGTTATATCAATGTGAGATACAAGCAGTATAGCAAGCTCCTGTGAAAGTCCTAGCGATCAAGAGAAGGTGAGATAATCAATGTGAGATACATACAGCATAGCAAGCTCCTACTAAATAGGTCGCCATTACTTAGTTATTACCTATTGTAGTTGGTGCTGATAAGAGAGAACTTTCACACTCCGCTAATTTTCAATATTGAGCTTACCCATGGAAATACTAAATACAGGAACATATAAGGAACGTACAAAAATTCCAGACGCAGAGACAATGAAGCAATCCAATTTCCCAAAGTCTTTCACAGTTGTGACCCCTCATGAAGCCTCAAAAATCTTTGTAGACGGCTGTTATAAATAAAGAATTGCTTCTGAAGTCGGCCACCAAGCTTTAAGTGTATCGACTTCAGAAGCTGTTAAGTTTTTTTTTTTTATGAAAGTTAATTTATTCGTTTTAGGTTTTTGGAGTCAGTTACTTTTTACGTAAATTTATTTTTCTATTTTTTGTTGAAAATACAATTACATACGCCCAAGACAAAAGAAAAGAAGAATCATCAAAATCCGCTTAGAAATGCCGGAGATACTGTACATTTATGCATATAACTTCGTACATAAGAATAATTACCTGATGTATTATATACTAAAACCTTCCTGAAAGTATGTAGATCACGTTATTGAAATAATAATCAAAATTAGTTTATTAGTTATTGAGAAAATCACGGACATACATATATACATACATACGGGTCTAATACAGAACCTCCTTTTTGAAGTCGGTTAAAAATACCAAAGTAATGAAGGTACCCTGCAAAAACAGAATCATTAACCATGGATCACAGACCCGCAATTGTCAATGAATAGAGAGAGCAAATAAAATCAAGTACCTAAGTACCTTGGTGTCTTCCTTGACTCCACCCTTATGTGGCACACGCATCTCAAGGTACTGACAAGACGTGTCCGTAAGCTTATATTTACCTTCAAAAGGCTTAGATCGACTCTGCAAAGTAGCTCGCTTACAGCTGTGTATTACTCGACGTATCCTTTGGCACAGTCCCTTCTCTCATACTGTATCTCAGCGTGGGGTGGTGCTTATGCCACAGCGCTTGTAATTGTTGAAAGAGCACGCATGCACCCTTCATTTCTGTTAAGGTGAGTATAGACTACAACATTTACTTGTAACAGAACAACGAGCCGCTCTATGATATGTTCTAGTGTATCATCCTTTTACGAACTAAACGTCGAGCACGCTCGCCTCTTTGTTACAAACACAAACCAACGAGCATATTGGTGTAACATTTCGTCGAGCGTATTTCGTCGAGCAACGAGTGCGGGCGATGTTCATTTGCCACCATCTTCTATTTCTCTTTTTCTTTTTTCGTCTAAAATAATTCATCAAGATAAACGCAGCACACGCAACTTGTAGGTCCGACATTTCAAAAAAGAATGAACGCAAGGTACAACGAAATGTTGGTAAATGCATACTCGCTGTGAGCAATTACCAGTAACATAACGCCGAGCATTCGCAGGAACGGTACATTACATGGAAATGCTTTGGAAACTGAGCTTTTGCCTGTATTGTACCATTCGTAAGAACGTTACATTACACAGAAATGCTCGAGAAAATGTTGTAGTCTATACTCACCTTTACATAGCGAGTGTCAAATTATATCTATGAGACAGCTCTTTATTCTTTAATCAATTCTGCGCCAACATTCCTCTCTCACTTATGTCCGAGGGCTCATGAGTGAGAAACGTCGCAAAAGTCATGTACCTATGTCCCACCGTACACATTTCTATGTCCTCGGTCCTCATGTTAATATCAAAGCGAACAAACAACTCAACATTTACAATAATTTATTCTCAAAGTGCAATTTGCTGTTGCGTGATTGGCTATTAAAACTTTCATATAGTGATAGGTATGTGTGGTATGTTTTAAGGTTCAACAAATGCATGTAAATTGTTTTTTTAATAATAAACAATAAAAAAAGTCTTCTTGTACAACCGATCTAGTTCTACAGTGAAATCACAATCACACACACCTTCACACACACACTCAGTCATTACACTACACAATACACTCACACCTACAGTTACTTTCTTTTAATTACCAACTTGTTAGGGTGCAACTTTTTAGGGTTCCGTACCACAAAAGGAAAAAACGGAACCCTTATAGGATCACTCATGTGTCCATTTGCTCTAAATCTAATGGAGCGATTAAGTTGAAATTTGGTACCTACACGTATAAATTTCTGTGACCCTAACACGGACGTAAAAATAAATGAATAAATTAATTTTTGATATGGGGTCAATTTTCGGGGACAAATGAGAAAATAAAAAAAAAGTACCGGTCAAGTGCGCGTGTCAGACCACGCACAATGAAGGGTTCCGTAGTTGGGATGAATTTATCCCAAGAACAAACTTAACATTGTAGTTGAAAAACAATGTTCTCCAATACATTCCGACTACAAATGTGGGTTGGATCCTTTTCGTTTCTGCTTCGGGCTGTCGTGCGGTCAAGCAGTCGCAATGAATGCTCGAGCTGTCGACTGCTCTCGCGCAGTTACCTCCGCTCGCGCTTTTCATTCCACATTGCACGCGCGTCCCGCCCGCACGATTCTTGCTTTGTTTCTTGAGCAAAATGGACGACGTAGATTGTGACGCGCTAATCAGTGCAATTAAATCGCAAGAACTTATTTGGAATTACCCATGATGCTACTGATTTGAATGACGAGCAGTTGGTAGCAACTGCTCGAGCAGTTATCAATGGCAGCTTCAAGCTGTTGCCTATGACTGCAAGAGCGGTCCGTGTCATGTTGATTAATGGCTAACTGCTCGAGCAGTCTGATTTGTCCGTCTGTTACCAGGCTGTATCTCATGAACCACGACAGTTAGACAGTTGACATTTTTACAGATGATGTGTTTGTGTTGCCGCTATAATAGCAAACACTAAAACACAGAATAAAATAAATATTTAAGGGGGTGGGCCGTTTTTATAGATAATGGTACGGAACTCGTCGTGCGCGAGTCCGACTCGCACTTGGCCGGTTTTTTATTTTTATGTATTATATATGTATACAGGGTTATTGGTAAAACACCAACAACCTCTTAAGGGGGCATTGAACTCATCATTATGAACAACTTTTACTATGAGACCAAACCTGAAATCGCGAAAAAAAAAACCAGCTGTTGATCCTTATGAAGCCGGTGCACGTAATTCGTCCTTATTTCTGGTGTTAACATTGTGGATTCCACTGTGTTTAGTGTATAAATGTATATTTTGTCTAATATATAAGATGTTGGCGAAGATGAATTGTGATGCCACCTTGAGAATATCAATATGTTTAAAAAAATCTCAGAGAAACTCTGGCACCGAGCTGGTAAATTGCTCGAACAGCTCGTTTTTGAAGTACTTTGCTTTGCCCCAGAGCAGAATACCGTAGGACATAACGCTATGAAAATAACTAAAATAGACTAACCGAGCTGTATCGACGTCTTACTTTCCTGACGGCGTAAGCGGTGAACTAAGCCTTCCCACTAGGCTTGATATATAGGTATGTGGGCCCCACTGAAGTTTGGCATTTACTGTTATGCCCAGAAAAACTGACGAGTCTACAGTTTTAAGCACCTCTTTATCTAAGACGATGTTGGGTCCTAGATTTCTATCATTCGCTAAGGCAAACTTTATACATTTCGTTTTCTTGGCATTGAGAACTAAGTTATTTGTCGTAAACTAATCCGTAACCATTGAGAGTGCGAACCAATCCGTAACCATTGAGAGTGTATCCGTAACCATTGAGCTGAAAGTAAAGTACCATTCGTACGAGCTTAAGATGCTCGCTGTAGTCAAAGCACTACCTCGTCGGAATGAAGTTGGTCGTCACGGACTGCTTGCGCTCAAATCAACTCGACTAGGTATGATAAAAAGTAAAATTATTATGAAAATATTAACTATATTAATAATAAAAACTACCAAAAAAAATCATTAAAAAATAAATGTACGACTAATTTTTTTTTATAATTAATAACAATTTAAAAAAATAAATACACAACACGAGACTCGAATCCAAAAACGAAAGCCTATGAAACGTGAGCGTTGCCACTACGCCACAATACACTCAACTGATAATCCACAAGACTAATATGCACTAAAAACTTTCCGTCCTTTTTTTCGACTTAATTTGTGTAATGCACTTTACTATTTTACAGGAAGTACACTGACGTGGTGTACTATTTTCTACTATAAATCATAAAAATCCATTTCCTCAAAGCCGTAGGGTCTCCTTGTAAGCAAGATGAACGTGTGAAGCAACACCAATGTTTGCGCGTGTGTTTAATCTTAACGATCTTGTGTTCATTATCAAGTCATCCTTCTGCAGCGAGTGTGGGACAGGTAGACGTGATCTCTCCGAAACTGTTTACCGCGGCACTGGAGGATGTCTAGTATTCACAGGTTACCTAGAAACTCGGCCCAGGCATGCGTGGACTATACAAGGTGGTCAAGATCTTGCGAGTTGGCCGCTATGACCGCTTCTCAGGGGTGGCTACGGCAAGACTACGCAAGCCGCGGCACAATACATGGTGCCACAGCGGGGTGAGTGGTGCCCGGAAATGTGCTCTGCATTTTTGAAAGTAAGCTGTGATTCATTTCTCGTTGTTTATTGTTCTAAGATAATGACAATCATGTTCTGTCTTGTTTTACTCATAGGGAGTAATTTTATGTATATTTTCATGAAGTGGATCGTCGCCTGTAGCTGCCCTACGTATGCTAGGCAGCCACGGATGTTGTCGTGTGTCATCACGTCGTCCTGAGACGTTGGCATCAGTTGGTCAAGGAGTCATGTGATCATATAGACGAATACGTTCGATCGTATTGGCTTTTATGAGTGCCCGTAGCTTTACGCCAGTCAGGCAAGGACGTTGACGTGAGTCGTCAAGTCGTCCCAGCGTGATGTTCGTTCAGTCACTAAGTGTCAACATAAAGTGTATTATGGCGACTGTGTATTTGAGAGATCTGTTTGTGCTATCTGATTGAAGAATAAATTAATTGAATGTGGTTAGCACGATCCACTCCCGGTGCGAGCTTGTCCGTGCCACTTCCGGATGCCGATGCGGAGGAAAGGCCTTCAATATCCACCCCTGCAGTCGTGGACAAGACTTTATCCATGCCACACTTGGACCCTAGCACGGAAGCACCACCCCTTGCTGGTCTTGACTCAACTCTATCCATGCTGATCCTGCATGTAGGCACAGAGGTAAGGCCCTTCCACTTCAGAAGCTTTTCCCGGCGTTGCTCGCTACGATCCTGTCAAACCGAGTCTGGACGCCTATACGAATGAAGAGTCTTCCACAACAGAAGCTTCAGTTAACGTCTCCAGAAATTCTTAGGTTGTGGACAACCTAGCATTAGGAGAGGCCGTATAAGCTGGCAACCCGATCACCCCTATAAAAAGGCTGACTCGCTCATTTTTTTTTTACTTCTTTGCCACTGAGGGTAGGCCCTGAAAAATTTATTTTCATAAATTCATCCCACGTTTTGCAGTTGGTAATGCAAATTCTGTATGACAAAAAAAAAAATAATAATAATAATAATAAGTAAGTCAGTTAACCTAACCTCACTGCGTACCGCGATAGGATGCTGTCTCTGTTCCAGGCGCTTCAACCAGCCATCAACGTCTCGGCCCAACGACTTTCGGATCAGGTGCGGGTTATCCAACGGAATCACAGATTGGACGACGCCGCGCTTGATAGGCTGCGCTCAGAGGTACTGAGCAATCGTATCGTCCCTGTCCCGTCACAGACCGCGGTGCAACCTCTAGTCAGTGACATAACCCAACCGCGGTCTTATGTTAATGATGAGGAGGGGGGCGATAAGATTGTTACGGTAAGTAGCCAGTGTAACGAACGATTGAGGAGCGCGCTGGAGGATGCGATTCGAGAGTTTAGAACTGCCCCCGTCCAACTTAGACCACATTTACCTCGCTTGCCTATGCACAGAACGAATAGGGCGATGGTGTGTGCCTTGGATTCGCTGCTTGGTTTTTATTTTGAAAGCAGCGAAGATCTCGTAGATACGCACTCGATCTTGTATTGCGCGGCTATTGCGGCGTGTCGTGTAGCCAATGTCAAATTTCCAAATTGTGACATAGCTACACGACCAAAACCCGCTATTCCAGCCTGGCAGTGCAGGATCGAGCGGCGTATCGAGGGGACCAGGGTGCTCATCGGCAAACTATACTGCTTCAGGGAGGGCAATACTCGCCCTAGAGTGATGCGCTTTGTGAGGCGGGCGTTCTCGGGGACTGGAATCAGCCCTCAAGAATATATGTCCCGTGTCACAGAGCGCATTGACTTCCTGAAGCAGAAGGTCTGTGCATGGGCAAGCCGTATCCGTAGGTATAAGCGACGGGTTGAGCGGTATACCCAGAATCGCATATTCCAGCGTGATCAAAGGTGGGTGTATAGAGCATGGGAGCGACCTGAGCAAAATATGGCAGACGTATGCCGCCCGGATGATGATGCCACTAGCATATTCTGGCGTAACATCTGGTCGGTGCCCGTTTGCCATACTGAGGCTGAATGGATGCGGGATGTTGAGCGCGTGTGTGACGCCATACCGGAGATGGAAGAAGTAATAATTACTTCCTCCGATGTAGCCAGTGCAGCCCGTCCGATACCGAACTGGAAATCTCCGGGACCGGACGGACTGCACAATTTTTGGCTTAAATGGCTGCAAAGTTCACATGCGTGCTTAGCATCGCAATTCCAGTCGGCCTTAGAGTCTGGGTCACTGCCACAGCTCTTTACAACAGGAGTTACTCACCTGCTCCATAAGTCAGGTGATGCCACGGAACCCAAAAATTATAGGCCGATCACTTGTTTGCCGACGGTCTATAAACTCCTTACATCCATTTTGAGAGAGAAAATTAATTCTCATTTAGAAAAGAATTCTATTATTTCTGTCTCTCAAAATGGATGTAGGAATGGGTCCCGCGGCACCAAGGAGCTACTCCTCATTGACATGGCCATAAGCCAACAGGTCCGTCGATCCCGAAAGGATTTGTCGACAGGTTGGATAGACTATAAGAAGGCATTTGATTCGGTGCCGCATACATGGCTCTTGAGGGTGTTAGAGTTGTACAAAATTGATACAACTCTGAGCACCTTCCTAACGACGTGTATGGGGCAGTGGAGGACGGTTCTTCGCTATCCAGGATGCCGACAAATTCAGGGGAGCAACGAGCCTATTAGGATTAAGCGGGGAATATTCCAGGGCGACAGTCTGAGTCCACTGTGGTTTTGTTTAGCCTTGAACCCTCTTAGCACTCTGCTGGAGGGTACAGGGCTAGGCTGTCCTTTGCGGAGAGGGGGTCAGGTAATATCCCACCTGCTTTATATGGATGATTTGAAACTGTTTGCCACCAACAAATTGCAACTGCTGGAGTCACTAAAAGTAACTAAAACTTTTAGTGATTCCATCAGGATGGAATTTGGTGTAGATAAATGTGCAGTCATGCATGTAAAGCGGGGCGGGATTGTGGAATCTGAGGGACTACAACTCTCAGATTCTATAAACCTGAGATCACTCTCCGCAACTGATACCTACAAATACCTGGGTATGTCAGAGGGGTTAGGCATTAACGGACCTGACATGAAACAATCGTTGCAGGAGCGCTTCTTCGGTCGCCTGAAAAAGGTACTTAATAGTTCTTTGTCAGGCGGCAACAAGGTGCGCTCCTTTAACGGTTGGGTCATGCCGGTCCTGATGTACTCCTTTGGCATACTAAAGTGGACCCAGACGGAACTAGACGCCCTGGATAGGAGAGTCCGGTCACTGCTGACTGCAAACCGGATGCATCACCCACGTTCGTCTGTCATGAGGCTGTACATTCCGCGGAAGTGCGGGGGTCGAGGTTTTTTAAATGCTAAGACCCTCCACAACCGCGAGGTGTGCAGTCTCAGAGAATATTTTCTCAAGGCTGACGTGGGTATGCACCGAGATGTGGTTGCAGTGGACAAGGGACTCACCCCGTTGTCCTTGGCTAAAGATAACTGGCGCAAACCTGTGGTGCTTAGTACCAACGACCGCAAGGAAGTATGGCAAAGCAAGGAGCTTCACGGACGCTTTTTCCGGGCCCTTCATGGGCCCGACGTTGATTTCTTAGCGTCCGTGGCCTGGCTACGCTTCGGTGACCTCTTTGGGGAAACCGAAGGTTCAGTCTGTGCGATTATGGATGAAGTTATGCTAACAAATAACTACCGGAAGTATATAATGAAAGACGGGACGATCGACATATGTCGGGCATGCCATTGTCCCGGTGAGTCTATCAGACATATTACTTCTGGATGTTCTCGTTTAGCTAACGGCGAGTATTTGCACAGGCATAATCAAGTAGCCAGGATTATCCATCAGCAACTTGCTCTGAAATACCGCCTTGTGGACTCTGAGGTACCGTTTTACAGGTATGTGCCCGACCCAGTTCTCGAGAATGACCATGTCACGTTATACTGGGATCGATCTATTATCACTGACAGGACTATTGTAGCCAATAAGCCTGATATAGTGGTAATAGATCGATCAGTGCGCCGCACAATGATAATCGATGTCACTATCCCGCATGACGAGAACCTCGTGAAGGCTGAGAAGGAGAAACAATTGAAGTATCTCGACTTAGCCCACGAGGTTGTCGCTATGTGGGATGTGGACTCGGCAATCATTGTGCCGATAGTCGTTACGGTCAATGGCCTTATCGCTAAGAGCCTCGACCAACATCTCAAGAGGCTCTCGTTGGGTGGCTGGGTGAAGGGCCTGATTCAGAAGGCAGTACTCCTTGATACGGCGCGTATTGTGAGGAGGTTCCTGTCTCTGGGACCCTAACCACCGGTAGCTTGGACCCTGTTCCCCATGCCGGTGGATTTCTATTTTTTATATTTTTAAATGTTTTTTTTTTTAATTCTAATATTTAAAAATATAATTTATATGTAAAAAAAATGAATAAAGGAGATAATAATAATAAATATATTACTATCATCTGAACCATTGTTAACAGCATTTGATCGATTTATCAATTGAACTCCATACAGATGCCAGTTCATTAGGTTATACTAGTACGAAGAATTGATAAGATAGAAAGGGTACTTGCTTATTTCAGCAAAAGAACTTCACGTGCAGAATCTAATAATTGTTCACATGACTTAGGAACTAAGAACTGGAAATTGACCACAAAACAGTTTTGGCGCATTTGAAATAAAACTGGGTACACAAAAAAGCTCGACATTTGGGTACCTCACGAGCTCACTGAAAGAAACCTAATGAACCTTGTACTCATTTGTGATTTTTTATTACGACGTAATGAAACCGAACCATTTTTGAAGAAGCTGATAACTGGTGATGAAAAGTGGATCACGTATGACAAGAACGTGCGAAAAAGGTCGTGGTCAAAGGCCGGTCAGGCTTCACAGACTGTGGCGAAACCCGGGTTAACTCGCAACAAGGTGATGCTGTGTGTGTGGTGGGATTGGAAGGGCATTATTCATTATGAGCATACCACCAGGCAGGACCATCGATTCTGAACTCTACTGCGAACAACTGATGAGATCAAAGCAAGAAGTTGAGAGAAAGCGGCCGGAATTAATCAACAGAAGGGGTGTGGTTTTTCATCATGATAACGCTAGATCTCACACATCTTTAGCCACTCAGCAAAAATTAAGAGAGTTTTGCTGGGAGGTGTTAATGCATCCGCCGTATAGTCCTGACCTTGCACCTTCAGATTTCCACCTGTTTCGGTCTCTTCAGAATTCTTTAGGCAGTGTCAGGTTAACATCACGAGAGGACTGCCAAAGCCACTTGTCGCGGTATTTTGACCAGACGTCCCAAAATTTCTATAGCAATGGGATCATGTCCCTACCTACAAGATGGCAAAAAGTTGTCGAACAAAATGGTACCTACATACTTTAGTTAAATGTAAATAAACTATATTAAAAAATGTTTTGAATTTTCTTAAAAAATGCGAAGAAACTTTTTCCCCAACCTATTATGAATTTTTTACTTTAAGAGCTTCGTTTACTGGGCACTGAACTAGGGTCTAACCAACATGATGGCCGCTTACGATTTTCAAAAAGAATCCATTTATCATCGCAAATGACAATGCGGTTCAAAATCCCTTCGTTTCTGTCTGATTAGCAACCAAGACATATTAACGCGTTAGTCGCGTTTGCGATCGTGCAGTTCGTGTGGTATCCACTTATAAAGATCTTTTTACCTTGCCAAATGGACCAATATTGTTTCGATGCTAACGTTGAAAGCTGCTGCTAACTCAGCCGTAGATAGATTAGCATCAGCTTCCACTATCGCCTTTAATTCGTCGTTGCTGACTTTAGTTTTCGGGTGACCACGGGGTTCATTTTTTAGATCAAAATTTCCATGTCGGAAACGTTCAAAACAATAAAGAGTCGTGAGTTCGTTTGTAGTGTTCTCTCCGTATATGTAATTAATGTTGCGAGCCGTTTGTGTGGCATTGTTATCGCAAGCGAACTCATATTCCTTAATTACTCGTACTTTTATCGAGACCATATTGATGAAAAAGATACCTACAAACGTAGTGAAAACAAAACACTAATCAATAAACAAATGACTGAATTTAAAAATAAAATTCATTTGAATTTAGAATTTATTGCCAGCCATACATAAATTACGATTCAAATGGCCAGTATTGTAAAACGGCAACTTCATAGGTACCTATTATTAAATACAAGAACTAAATTATGAAACAAATATGAATAAATTTATTGGACTAAACATAGAAAACACTTTAAAATGGAATTCACATATTGCATATGCAGTAAGCTAAACCAACATTTTAAGTAGGTTTTTTTTTTGGCCGTTTTCGGCCTATCGAGCAATTCTTAACGGCGTATCATGGTCTTAGCGTCAACATTGAGATATGGAATTATATTTTGGGGCAATGCCACGGGTCGGGGGCCTCTTATGGATTATAAATTTTTGTTAAGAAATTTTAAGCGCCATTTTTTATGTCTGTGTTGGGAACTTCATCTAATTATAGTGAGATAAATTGTTATAAAAATACATTATAACAAAAAAAAAACTACTACTAGTTCGCTAATTGATTATATTTTTCAAAAATCATGTTTTCATTTAACATTCTTAAAAATTTGGTCACGTGTGAGCGAGAGAGGTGACAAAACGAAACAACACTCATAAGTAAGACTCAATATTAGTTGGTCAAAATCTCTGATTGGTTAAAAATGGCGGCAATGTAGGATGAACTTAAGTAATATTGGGAGACTATTAAAATTAGTGTATCCGCCAATTCTGGGGACTTTTAATACAATTGTGGTGGAAGATGACCTAATGTTCACTTACGTAATTTGTTCATATTTCTTTATTAGTGCTGATAACTTTGTTTTTCTGTGTTGTTGTGTGTGTTAAATCGAATTAAGGAATATTCATGTTCTGTTCCTTTACACTGATAAATTGCTTTATCTTTGAGAAATGATCCAAAAGATTAATACGATAACAATAATTTATGCTAGTGTAAAAATGTATTCATTAAATACTTTAAAAACAACAAGCTGCCTTGGAGTTCCTTGTCTTTTTTTGTGGTTTTGGAACGGATAACTAGTTTTCGCATTAACGTATTTAACTGACAAGCCTATTTCAAATAAGAACTGAATGAGTGGATTAAAGTGGGAGTTGTGCTCCAGGGCCCCAAGTCTGCTATTTTTTATAAATTCGTCATTCCAACACGATCCCATTGTCATTTTGCTAAAAGTTCGTAATCTGCTAAATTCATAATGGTCGATCATTGGTATATATATTATATAGATATTGTGATATATATATTATATTCGTAATAGAATCGTGGTACTGATCAAAGAAACTGTCAAAATTTTAGCAGATTACCGCATACGTCATAACGCTAATTATAATATCTGTATTTTCACCACTAGCAAACAATAAATAAATGAATTATGAATTATTATGAGTCAGTCTTTCATTAATTGTCATTATGTACGAGATTACCATTTTAAGCCATGTCTTTCAATGGAGTGTCAGTGGTTGACCATTGGAAAGTCATAATGACGCCATTATATTAGTAGATTACAAAACTTGTCAAAATCAACAATTATGAAATCAATGATAGACCATTCTGACACTATTGTAATAGCATACTTGAGACCCAGGAGTAGCACTGCATGTCATGACTTCTTGTTTATATCTGGAATTTAATTTATTTCAATGGGGAAGAAAACTATCTTTTTATCACTATAGATGGTGCACAATCGACTGTACCTTCTTTTGATATTTTAGATTCTTCTGACAAATCGTATGGATTTTTGCAATCTACTAAGTTTAGCTTTCCTATTTTCCATAATTTTGTCCAAAATGCCACAAAGTGGTGCGTTAACTTGTAAAAACAGAGGAGCACATTGTTTCCTAAAGAAAGTAAGGGCAGTAAACAATGGGAATTGGCGTTACGCATTTCACAGAAGAGGATTAGATTAGTAAAGAATCTGTCCTTTAAGCTGGGTACTGTATCTATAAAACAAAAGAATCAAGATTATTATCTAATAAAATAAAATTATTGTCATCAAAATAATTGTGTCATAAAATATACTGCTAAACTATGTAGTAAAGGAGGTCCTAAAGATTTAATCAGTCAAAATAGGTACTTAGTTTTCAAAATATTTCTGTATTGCCTGTCTGTTAATCATTGGTAAAGGAGTATCTGCATTTATGTCTTTGAATGTGTCAGAAGGTGGACATAGGAATGCGGTGTCGTCTTGGATGTCGCAGTCAGCACCAAAGTTTTGGTTTCAATCATACGAATGTAATCTATATTAAAAAAAAAATAGGAATGTTTGTCCGTGGCTTATAGAAAAAGGCTCACAAACAATCATAACGTCAAATATTATACGTGTTTTCCTTTCCATCAAATCGGCCTTTTTGTCGGCAGTGGCTGCGTTCCTTTTACGGAGATCAACTTTTAGTTGAGGCACAGTCACAAACGCGTACATATTATAGTCGAATTACACTTTAAAATCTCATAAATAGCAGTCACACTACTGTCACGAAAGGTTAACAAGGTACAGTCGACTACAGCAACATCTACACACAGCTTTGAGTGTGGCTCCTCATTGGCAACACCGCCAACTGCCTTGCCGATCGACTAGCATCATGGTGGGGTGATAGCTCACTCTGCCTCACGCTTGAAGTCGCTCGTTCAGTTCGCTTTGCGCTCGACCGATGTGGTTAACATAGTAAAATTATATTATAAGTGGTACCTAGTGACCATAACGAAGTTATAGTGATTGTAATAATTATTATAAAATAAGTCAATCTATCAAGTTTATAGAGCAGTTTTATTATACGACTTCCAAAAAAAAAAAAAATACTAAGTACAAAGTGAAAAATAACTTTAGTTTCGGAAGTCGGAGGTAAGAAACGAAAATACAAAATCAAAAACTTTTGAAATTAAAGGTACTTTTCCCTTTTTGCAAGTTGTTTGTTTTTTTTTATTTTGTAAAAGGGTTTTTACTATAAATATTGTATGAAACACCAGAGTTTTATTTGTTAACGCGCTGTATTTCGCAGTCTCCACATTTTTTGTTAAATCACTTTTAACTGTAGTTGCTTCACTAAGTATTTAAATTACTGACTCTATCAATTAGTGAGCCTCAAGTTCTTTAATGTCTTTACTTTGAAAAAAAAAGCAAAACATAATTATATTTCACCTAGGCATTACTATATTTTTGTTAAGTACATTAAATAAAAATATTTTGAACTTCAACGACCGAAATCCCTACTCGATTAACAAGTTACAAAATAACATTGGCCCTAGGATCAAACCTTGCGGAACGCATGACGAAATCGTAAAGTACAGAAGTCCTCTTATTTATGACTGTTGTTAGAACATTTGTTTGTTTACATAATTGCAAATTGTTTTTAATTAACTAAATAATGAAGGTTCTCGCAGACAGGCGCGACGTGACGTAGTGGATTCTGGTAGCACAATTTCCTTGAGAGAAGTTCTAAGTATCTAAGTTTTCATAGAAATTGTTCTACTACTGGGCTGCCATACGTCCCGATACACCGGGGTATGTCCCGATTTGAAGCATTTTGTCCTGGTGTCCCGGTCAGTAAGACGTTTGTCCGGGACAAACGTTTGGAAGTTAGGGCGCGTTTATTTAACCACAAATTCCTTCGCTACTATCCGAGGTGGATACTAAAATTTTCGAACTCGCTTCGCTCGCTCTTGATCTTTACATTTTCTTAATTCTAATACTTTTCTGCGTAAGTCGTCAAAGTAAACGCCTACTTTTGTTTGAATGGTCAAAAGAAAACCTCGCCTACCCGAGGTGATAAAATGTTCAAGATTGCTTCCTTCGCAGTTGCATGGTGGTTTCTTTTTTCGTAATCACCGATATTTTAAAATACTTAGACGGACTTGCGGTTGCGCCAAAAAAAAATGAGATTCTAAAAACAAAACCCAACCTCTCCGAAAAATAAATTCACACAGAGGGCCTCGCAAAATGTATGTACATTATATTGCCACAACGTCTTGACCCGCCACTGAATATTTATCGAGTTTTTTAATTATCCATGGTTTACCCCATTTCTATTACAAATGTCCCGGTTGGCATTTCAGCATTTATGGCAGCCTATCACGGAATAGAAAAAAACAAACGAAGTGCCCACGCAGCTATCGTGTGTCGCAATTATGCGGAAAAATGTAAACGAACAACAAATTCAACATAGACGAAAAGCTTATTTGTTGTTTATACAAAATTAAGACTTATTACAACTGACGAAAGTTGTTATTATTTTAATTTTTTTCCGCATAATCATGGCACACGCCGGATAGCTGCGTGGGCACTTCCCCTTGTTTTTTCTGTTCCATGCAGCCGCTCCTGTTCGCAGGAGCCTTGAGGAATGTTGAATGTGGACTGCCTCGTTAGTTTAGTGGTCGCAAGCGCTACTGCTGAACATGAATCCTGGGTTTGATTCCTGAGTCGTCGGAATCTGTATTGTGTCTGGATTGGTCGGTTGATGGCAATAGGCTGAGGCTCGCCCCCTACATGGGACTTAAACATAAATGCAATTGCAATATGTGGTTAGCTAGTGACCTCGACAATTGATTATAATTATTCTTGCCTGAGCAACCGGCAGCAAGGTCGTCATGCACTGCTTGCGGTAGCGTCGGGGGTCGGGTTGCCTCCTTCTCTCAAAAATGGCGAGGGGGTAATGGCTGATCTTTGCGTTATGCTTGTGAACGGATGCTGCTTGTGATGACTGGTCGTCTTGTTGATTTTGGTTTTGTTTTGTTATTAACTTTTGTTTATTTTACTTCGATAATCCTAGTTTATCATTTGTGACTTCGAGTTACGGGTTCATATACAGATATATGTAAGTGGGCACGCCCTTTATTACTGGAGGCTTTTATTTAGGTATAAAGTTCCGCTTACGTTTTTAGTTTTGTATTTTATTTCTGCTTGAGTATAGTTTTCGATATTTTTTTTTTTTGTATATTGGCGTGTGCTAGCTTAGTTATAGCAAATAATTTAATTTAATAGTTTCTGTTGCGTAATGTACGTAAATTATTATGTGCAGTGTTGTATAGATTCAAATTTAACTGAAGAGACAGCTATGCTGCTGGGGAGTTTGCTACGCCACTTCTTCTCCCCAGTTAAAGCACTAGGAAGTGGTGAAAGGTGGGCGTTTTGGGGGACTGTCTTATGTAATTTTGAAGTTCGAAAAGTGCTGATTCTCAGCCTAGTTTGAATAAATGACTTTTGATTTGATTTGAATGGCGTAATGATGGGTGTATGTAATAGGTTGGGGAAAAAGTTTCTTCGCATTTTTTAAGAAAATTCAAAACATTTTTTAATATAGTTTATTTACATTTAACTAAAGTATGTAGGTACCATTTTGTTCGATAACTCTTTGCCATCTTGTAGGTAGGGACATGATCCCATTGCTATAGAAATTTTGGGACTTCTGGTCAAAATACCGCGACAAGTGGTTTTGGCAGTCCTCTCGTGATGTTAACCTGACACTGCCTAAAGAATTCTGAAGAGACCGAAACAGGTGGAAATCTGAAGGTGCAAGGTCAGGACTATACGGCGGATGCATTAACACCTCCCAGCCAAACTCTCTTATTTTTTGCTGAGTGGCTAAAGATGTGTGAGGTCTAGCGTTATCATGATGAAAAACCACACCCCTTCCGTTGATTAATTCCGGCCGCTTTCTCTCAACTTCTTGCTTTAATCTCATCAGTTGTTCGCAGTAGAGTTCGAAATCGATGGTCCTGCCTGGTGGTAACAGCTCATAATGAATAAAGCCCTTCCAATCCCACCACACACACAGCATCACCTTGTTCCGAGTTAACCCGGGTTTCGCCACAGTCTGTGAAGCCTGACCGGCCTTTGAACACGACCTTTTTCGCACGTTCTTGTCATACGTGATCCACTTTTCATCACCAGTTATCAGCTTCTTCAAAAATGGTTCGGTTTCATTACGTCGTAATAAAGAATCACAAATGAGTACACGGTTCATTAGGTTTCTTTCACTGAGCTCGTGAGGTACCCAAATGTCGGAGTTTTTTTGTGTAGCCAGTTTTTTTCAAATGCGCCAAAACTGTTTTGTGGTCAATTTCCAGTTCTTCAGCTACGTCGTAACTACTGATATGCCGATCTTGCTCCACTTTTTCAAAAATGGCATCCATTTTGTCCGTAATAGGGCGACCAGAGCGACGTGCATCTTTGACATCAAAATTTCCGGATTGAAAACGCTTAAACCAAATTTGTGCTACTCTCACAGACACTACACTAGGTACATAAACATCGCAAATTTTTTTCGCGGCTTGCGTTGCATTTTTACCTTTTTTGTAGTAAAATTTTAAAATGTATCGAATTTCTTCATTAGATTCACTCATTTTGACGGTACGAAAAACAAATGAAAATCACACATTTTCCTAATTTGAATTTGGAATTATGTTCTTTAAAATTTAAACTTTCAATGATACCAAAACCAGCCAGATGCAAATAGTATAGCCAAAGAGATTTTATTACAAGTTCATACATACTATAATGCGAAAAGACTTTTTCCCCAACCTAATATGTAGGAGTACGTAAAATGCATGCTTTCATGTTTTCAATAGTTTATTGATAAAGTACACACGGCTGCATTGTATGTATAGGATTTCCGTACAATGAGAGGTCAGCTTATACTGGAATTATATAGCTTGATATGTAGCTGTGAGTACCTATATAAGTACTAACAGTCATATTGGTGAAAGGCTGGAAGGAACTGAGGATTTGGTTCAGTCGTTTACTTTTATAGATAACTTTGCTGATAATGAAATGTGGCGTTCATTGGTGACGTGATGGATTAATAAAAAGTCCAACGGCTCTTGTGATATAATGATTACTTATATCGAATAATTAAGAAGTCTGTATTTATGCTGAACTAGTAATTTCTTTTTCGGTTATAAATATGGCTAGACTTGTGGTAGGTAGGTACTATTGCGACTGGCTGTCTGGCTGTTTTCATGACGAGCCACACACGCCATGCATGGCGCTTTGATGATTTAACTGTTATAAGTGTATGGTCTGACTGTGTTATTAGGTGCACAATATTGTGCTTGTCTTTAACTATTTCATTTCCAGTCTTCCCTGTAGATAACACTGCTGTGTATACGACTGCCTTATCTATGGTGTATGTATGTATGTATACCATACGATATATGAATTCAATGTGTTCAGTGTACTACAACCAGAACAGTACAGCATGCCAAAACACTCCCCTCCCACTACCCGTCGCACCGCCGAACGAGGCCGAACGAGAATCGATGTCACCCGAAGCCAGTTCGCTTGCAGCCCCGCTGACGGCTCCCTTCCATACATAATAATCTTGCCTCGATTTCGCCACGCTGCGTGCTGCGACGCGACGCCAGTCAACAATCCACGTTATCACACTGTGCGGCTACGTAAACACTTTTATTGTGCATCAATTATTGACAAAACTATCAATAACTACTTACTTAAAATCTCTTTAAACGAGTTACAATGAGCAAACTAAGATCGGGTGTGAAATAGAGACGGGACGAGGCAACGCTATCGAGGTTTTATTTTGGAACGCTGGAGTAAAGATACGAAACTGTATAATTACTGTGTTATATTTCCTGTGCGATGTTGGGGGAGAGTTTTGGTTAAAAAGTTGACATTATACGTTTACTGGGACTTATTGCGAATGTGTATTGAAACGTTCATCGCTATCCACGGGCGCACTGCTATGCGCCACGATTTGGTGCATTTTATAAGACACACATCCTCCGACCACTACTGCGAAGGAAGAATTTAGTCACCAAAGCGGGTAAGAACAACAATTTGTATTTGTACTTTTATATAATATGCTAATTAGTGAGCTGTGCTCTTTCTAGAACTAGTCGGAGTGTGCAATGTTATTGAATTAACATAACGCATTGACGAAACGTGTGAATGTCGGCTGTTCATAATGCAGGTAGCGATACCAAGTCACAAATGAAAAACCTATTTAAGTGGCTTAATGTGTTGCAGACTGCATAAAAGCTGAATTGTTTTTACAGAAATATTCCATGGAACTGCTAAAATTGGCATAACTGAGTATACATAATTTTCTTAAAGCGGAATCCAATTAATTTATAATTAAGGACATTGGTTGTTTAATAACTCGACGGCCGGACACGCGGACCTACGCGAGACACGATTTATTACGGCATATGAAAGGTTAATGAGCCTGATCAGATCCTGGATAATTAGATAAGATTACACAAACAGGCGGTTATAATGCGAGCCGCAAACAAAGGAGTATTAATATTCTTAACTCGTCAACCTTGTAAGTTCATGCTCTGCTTCACCTCTGAAGAAACGGTAGCGTAAGCAAAAACATTAAATAAAGGACTACTGCAAGATAAAGACACGCACAATCGCAGCATGGTAGTAGCCGGATTCTATTGAAAACAGGAGAAGGAATGCAAAAACCATATAAAAGAGATGCATAGGACATGTCCAATGACATTATTTAGAATTCCCAAACAAAATGAAGAGGACATTGTTTGTTTCTGTTAGTGTAACAAAATAACTACATTAACACGCTGAATACAGGCATTAGAGTACTAAGCAAATAGAAACAGATGAAAACCCCATGTTATCATGTAGGATTTTACCATCTAAAGGTTTTGGCACTTCTACAAAATGACCTACCTACATTGGCATTTTTACATCAATCCTAGAACTGGGTTTAACTGAATATGCAATTTAGAAAAGAGCATTTCTCGCATATTTTGACAAATACGTTTTTTCAAATCAATTAATTCTAAATGCTTCCCTCTTCCTTATATTTCAGTTATATTCGAAAAGAGAACATCTATGGTACTACGTGACCAAAACAATTAGGCGCATGACAGCTATGAAGTTATTGGAACTAGGGAGGGAACATAAATGCACATATATATGGACATGTTTTAAGCAAATAAAGAATTTTAATTTGAAAACTGGAACGGTGATTGATATTGTACGTATTATCATCACTGCCGAAAGCGAGTACACGACTGCACGTCACTACGGGAAGCGCGGGGATAGGTGCGGGGTGCGGGCGCCGAAACCTAATTCCTGTCATGCGCCTAATTGTTTTGGTCAAGTAGTATTTGTTCTACTGTCGACGTCATGGCGTCTACAGAAATAATTTCGAAAAGGTCACAACTCTAAAAAGATGTGCCCTTCTCGAATTTATTGTAACGTAAGACCGTTTATTTCCATAATACTTCTGCACCAAGAAATTTAACGTTGAAAAAGTAAATACAGAAGATACATATTATTGATTTCAAGAAATGGGCTTAACTAACTTTTAAATCTAAACCTTTATCAGTAAACAGTTACGGAAAAAACGTGGTAAAGTAATCGCAAAAAATTATATAGATACTCGTAGTATCTCTGAGGAGATTTTCGTTTTTTTAGAGTAAAAATTTTTTAACAAAAAATTAAACCAATTTCCAAATGAAAACACTACAAAGAGAAAAATAACTCTAATTTCCGTAGTCGGTGTCTTTGGTTTCGTATTTTCGTTTTTTGCCACCGACTTCCGAAATTAAAGTTGTTTTTCACTTTGTAGTGTTTTGTTTTGGAAGTCGATTTTATTTTTTGCTAAAAAGTTTTTATTCTTCACTTTTTAGTTGTGGTACCTACCCCACAAAAATTCGAATACCACTACCTGTTATGTAAATAACGGTGATAGGAAGTTATTAAAACATCATCCGCATAGATTAAAACATCATCCACATAAACTAAGTGGGAAAAAATATGCATTATTGAAGCTAACTCAAAAACTACCCAAGCAAAGTTAATAAAATTTATATGGGACCACCCTTGGGATATTTAGCGCACTACTGGGGCGAAGCCACCGAGAAACACGGCGAAGAACTTGCTGTATCGCTTGATATCTAGAAAGCCTTTCACAAGGTACGGCATGTAAGTCTTCTCAGCAAGCTTCCTGCTTATGGCATCCCAGCTGGTTGTTGTAGCTGGATATCAGATATCCTTAGTGAACGATCGATCAGAGTGGTCGTTGACGGCTGCTCCTCTGAGCTTATGACTAGGTTCGTTCTTTGAGAGAGGCCATGGCAGAGCAGACAGATTTGACCTTAGGCCTTGTTTCCCAATGGGGTGATGACAATCTGGTCTCTTTTAAAGCCTCCAAAACACAGGCGTGTCTTTTCACCGCTAAAAGGAGTCGTTTCGACCAAACTCCTATTTTTCGGGGTACATCTGTTCCCTTCCTACATCGGCTCGAGCTCCTAGGCATGGAGTAGACATGCAGTCTCAACTTCGGCGCTAACATCGAGCTCAAAGCCCCAACTGCGGCTAAAAAATGCAACGTAAAGCGATACTTTACGCCTGGACAGCTTTTGACCCTTTATAAAGCGCAAGTCCGATCCTGCATGGAGTATTGCAGCCACCTTTGGGATGGCTCAGCTAAATACCAACTTGCTGCGCTTGACTCAGTAGAACGCAGAGCTAAGAGGCTCATTGGCGACGTAAATCTGGTGGATGCCAAGCTTCCCAGCTTGGCTCATCGCTGCAAGGTTGCCTGCTTGTCGGTCTTCTATAGACTGTACTTCGTTGAGTGTACTCAGAAGCTCCACAACCTCATTCCACCGGCCCCCTTCTACCATCGAATTTCTAGACGCACTGCAAATTACCATCCATACCAAGTAGCCATTTCACCAATTCGCACTAAGCGCTTCCAAACATCCTTCATAACGCGCACGGCAATAGAGTGGAACTCACTACCTTTTTTTTTTTTTTTTGGATGGGAAATCATCAAATAACTTCTCCCGCTCTGGGTGGAGCGGGAGGGCGTGTCAGACTTCTACTGACTAAAACCCACCCGTGTTCCTTCAGTTGCCTATGCCAGGGCCACGGTATCTTTTTCACACAACCCGCAACCCCAGCGGCATCGGCCCTATTGGACCCCATCTTTGCTGACATCTCTTTGAGGCGCGCGTGGAACACAACGCGCCGTCGACCCGGGCCTGGTCCTTACCGGACGGCGAGCTACCCATTGCTCGCCATCCGCAAGCCCGCGCCTACGGTGGCCGGGAATCGGCTATCGCTTCCCGACGCCCAGGGCGTCTCCTGCGGCGACTAGGGGCGTGAGGGCGCAAAGATTGCCTCTCCCTCACGCGTTCAGCCTCCTCCTTCGCGAGCATTACTGCTTCGCAGAAGGAGGTGACGGCTTCCCATGCACTCTCGCTCCGTACCATGGCCTGTACCAGGGCCGGACGCGAGAGATCGCCGCCGCCGATCGCCTCCGCGAGGACGCGGCGGTGCTCTGCCCAAGCCGGGCAGACCTCCACCGTATGCTCCACCGTGTCCTCCGGGCGATCCACACAGTGGCAACACCCGGGCGTTTCCTCCCGCCTTATCCGGAACAGGAACCTCCCGAAACAACCGTGTCCGGTGAGGACCTGCGTCAGGCGGAAGGTGAGGATGCCGTGACGCCTCTCCAACCACTCCTCAAAGAGGGGACTTATCGCCGCAATTGTGGCGTGCCCAGGAACTCACTACCTGCGTTTGTGTTCCCGTACGCATACAACCCGAATCTCTTCAAAGTTAGACTGAACAGGCTTCTTCTGGGTAAGCTCACTCCATCGTAGACTTTGTCTCTTCACCTCTGACCTAGACTAAAGTCAAGAGCAAACCCATCACAAATAAAAAAATAAAGAAAAGTCTTTTCCAACAAAAAAATAATCATCAAAATCGGTTCATAAACGACGAAGTTATCGCCGCGAACACACATAAAAAAATCGGTCGGTCGAATTGAGAAACCTCCTTTTTTAAGTCGGTTAAAAATTAAGCAGTTGCCCTCATTTCTATGTGTGTACATTATAAAGACTCACACTGTATTCTTCAGATTCTTCTTTCTCATATTCTGGAGTCTTCACTGAAATTGATCACGAAAGTTTGAATCATATTATACTTATTCAAAATCGTTGCTCTCAAATCCCGAAAAGAGCCAAGAAAATAAACAAAAGAAACTTATTCATTGGTAACATGAACAAGTTTCTTTACACTTATCTAATACAATAATTAAGCAGCTAGTCTTAAATCCGGTTTTATTCAGTTATTACCACTTTTAGAACACTTGGATTCCGATAGAAGCATATTTTTCCATAATAAACTTAAAAATTAGGACTAAAAAGCAAATATCGGGAAGGATATTTGAGTGGAAGAAAAGAGCCTGAGAGACAATAGGTACCACTATTTATTTATTTATTTAATACTTTAAGCACACAACATGTACAGAGGCGGACTTAATGCGTGAAGTAGAGACAAACAGTGGTAGGTGCAATAGCGTGAAATGAGGAATCAATATTAAATTTATTTAAATATAAACTTTAACTTTAAATGATAATCGGTTGGTAGCCATCCTGATCCACAATGTCAATCTCCACAAAATATGGGTAGTGCATCATGCATACAGACATCTAACTTCTGCTTAGTTGATGCACTATATCTTCCAGATTATATACAGTAAATTCCAACAAATAGCAGAATATAGCAGAGATAAGCTAAAATATTGATGTCATATTTGTAAACAAGCCAGACAAAATCAGGTCGGCACGGCTATAAAGTTGAGCAATAGACGAGAAATTGTATAAGCTTTGGCATGTTTTACTATTGAGGTGTTTTCGAGTATTACGCACGATATCCTCTACAGACGACCTAGTCCGTTTAGTATTAATGAAAAACAAAACAGAATCGGTGAGAAGGAATACCTATTTACTTTTTAACCGACTTCCAAAAGGAGGAGGTTCTCAATATTATTCGTCTGTATGTTTGTAATTATGTATTCGAATTTGTGTGGGGTAGATTCCCAAATAAAAAGTGAAAAATAAAAACTTTTTAGCAAAAAATAAAACCGACTTCCAAAACAAAACACTACAAAGTGAAAAATAACTTTAATTTCGGTAGTCGGTGTCTTGGGTTTTGTATTTTCGTTTTTGGCCACCGACTTCCGAAATTAAAGTTATTTTTCACTTTGTAGTGTTTTGTTTTGGAAGTCGGTTTTATTTTTTGCTAAAAAGTTTTTATCTACAGAAAGTGTTAACGGAATGCTCGTGGCTGTTTTACTGAGTAATACAAACTTGAATTGATAAACAGACTGTCATTACGCTAAGTAGAGAATGTACGATAATTTATTATGTAATGGAGAACGAATGTAATAATTAGATAATCGTCATAAATAGAAAATAATATACGCCAATGACTAGTTAGTAGTAGCCTTAAATAAATAAAAATAAATAAACGTGCGTCGTCGCCGGTAGGCCTAGGAAACGCTGGGGTTATGACTTAGATGCGTTTACAGGCTGGAGAAGGTTACACACAAGGAACAGTGGAAACCTATATGGGAGACCTTTATCCAACCGTGGTTAATACAGGTTGAATAAAAAGAAAGGAAAACATGAATACCTGGATAATTTGGAACCTTGAATCACTTCATAAATGACTCGATGACACAAGGGAAAATAAATTGTTAATTCATTTACCTATTATATTAACGTGTACGTGACATTCAGGCAGAAAACGTTTAAAAAAAAAACTATGATTTTACCGATGAGAATTTGACCGCAATGACAACAAGAATGTAAAATCCATTTGTTTTTGCGTAAATTCGCTCATTCACATCAGTTCCTAATGACGACGTAGGGCCTGCCTATTACATGAAGGTTTACCTGTACCTTTCAATCCTAACTCATTAATGTAATCACATTACCATAGTTATTGTTGATATTAAATAGCTCATATTATGACAATATTATATTTCAGTAGACTGTTTCATAATTATTTCCGATATCGTACCTACATATATTAAAATGGATAATTTACTTCCGAAAGGATCTTTCGGAAGCGTTTGGTACACTAAACTATGATTTTACTGATGACAATTTGACCGCAATGACCACAAGAATGTGAAATCCATTTTTTGCGTATATTCAAGCATAAAATTATAAGCTTTTGCCCACGTGGTTGTTGGAAATTATCCCACAGGAATGCACTACCGGGATCAAAAGTATCCAATGTCCTAATCCAGGTCATAGTCATGTCATGTGCCAAATTTCATCCAAATCCGTTCAGCGGTTTTAGCGTGAAAGCAACTTTAACTTTCGCATTTACTAATTATATTACTAACTAATTTATAGTTAGGATAGTTACTGGAGGATGAAAAACCGGTCTATCGACACTCTAGACTTACAAAATGTATTAGGTACTTAAATTACAAAAAAAAAAAACTTAACACTATACTAAAGTTTCTGTAATAATATAATTCGATCATGATTCGAAAGACCGGTGGCGCCATCTATTATAATAAGAACGTGGTTGTTTTCCTTGGGAACAGTACTTTTTTCGGGATGAAATGTGCCCTATGTCCGTTCCTGTACACGTGACATTGTATATGCAAAATTTCAGGATGATCGATTCAGTGGTTTAGGCGTGAAAAGGTAACAAACAAATTTACTTTCGTATTCGCATAATATTAAAAGTAGGATTGCTCTAAAATTCATTGGAATAAATACTAGTTCTTAAGAAAACTGATGTGAATGAATTTAGGCCACTTAACCTTAACCTAAATAATGAAGAAGAATTAGGAGAAACGGAGAGAGACAAACATTTAGACAACGCAGAATACTATAAAGCTTTCGCGTTTTTGTGTGTAATATTCCTTTCTTTTAAAATGCCTGCTCATTCTTTGAACATTCTTGTTTGGTTTGGTATTAAAAATTCAAGATCCCACAAATTGACGTAAGCGGTGAAACGAGTTGCCTCGTGGATGGGACATACATAATGGATCAATCAGTGTATTGAAAAAATAACATATATAAAGCATACATTGAATATTATGCTGATTTGGAAAACATTGCGACTCTTTGCCCATTATCAACCTTTACGATGATGGAGTAGATAATAGAGTAATAAATTGAGCTCAAAAAGGACCTTTATAATAAAACTAACTAGCATTTCATCAAAATCAATAAATCATTTCATCAAAATGGTTGAAGTAAAAATGGATTTAAGACACCTTGTTGACCAATTATCACAATAATTGTCTAGCTAGCCAAAGTAAAGCTAGATCATACATATTTTTATAAAAGCTGGCGTACATTAATGAACGTGTTCTTGATAAATATAATGAGGCGTGTGGAACCTATTATAAAGCGGATATTGCAACGGGAAACATTGACAGAGAAAGTTCTGTGTAAACACAATACAATAACAATCATGAAGATAACGATTCTATATACATATTGCGGAAATTTTATTCAAGAGTTAATGAAAAGGTTTCTGATATTTCATCATCACCAACTTCTTATCATTCTCTATTCTGCCGAATAATGAACCTGTTTGGCAATATAATAGAAAAAAAAAACTACAGAAACTTATAAATGTACATATTTTTCAACTTGTGTTTGGTCTTT
Organism: Dicycla oo; assembly: GCA_948252095.1. Lineage (NCBI taxonomy): Eukaryota > Metazoa > Arthropoda > Insecta > Lepidoptera > Noctuidae > Dicycla > Dicycla oo. Next base: position 20,882,910 of record OX411728.1, read on the forward strand.
CGATACATTACAATTACTTCAAGAACCCGTTTACAAAGTTGAATAAAAATCAAATTTTACTTTTTGTGTCTAGCCAGCTTCTGACCATGTCTGTCCAATTTTTCCCTACCTACTTAAGTGCCTACTTAGATGTCATTGAACAACCATATATATACCACCGTAAATTAGAGTTAAACACAAGAATGCGCTTGATAATTAACACTATCAATTGAAACAAGCTACAGGAGACTACATATAGATCATTGAATGCGTTCATATTTAAAGCAAAAAGTACAATCTTGCCCTGTGTTCAGTTTAAGTCATCTTTTTTGAAAATACTTAACCATAAAATTCGCCTCCATACATGTCAACTTCCTAAAATATTGACCATATTATTATCTTTTTGTTCCAGATCGCTATTGATGGCGTTACTCAGCATCCAGGGCGATTTTTACTTGTATTTTTGGTTAATATACTGCAAAATCTATTCAGCTATTATATGGTTGTTCAGCAATCACTGCCGCGGAGCTGATAAGGTTCGCTCAGTGATAACGAGTGGAGTTAGCGGACAGTCGCCTGCAGGCCTTCATAGAGTGCGCCCGCGTCGTCGAAGAGCGCCACAGCAGCACCGCGTCAAACACATCGTTGCTTTAGCAAGGAGACCGTCCCTTCGAAGGATCGTAATGGCACCAGGAGCGAGCACCGCCCACACCATGATGGAAGACAAAGAGAAGATCCTCCACGGAGCTTTGGCAACCGGTGAGTTCATTATTTTAACGTTTTTAGATCAACTCGTATTCAACCGCTTTGTAAAGGACTCTTTTGTCTTGTAATCACGATTATTCTGGCGCATTCAACATCAAGGTCGTCGGTCAACTGAGATATTGTTCGGTCACAATTTTGTTTACCCATGTTTTCTAAGCTCATGAACACCAACACGCCTCCGTCCGACTGGACGGAGGCGTGTGTCTACAATAGGCTAGTTTCTGTAGGCGCACTTACATTTGAAAAATATTCTTGATTTTATCGCCGAAATGTTATGAAGTCAGTTAGTAAATTATTATGGCCATTAAAATCAGCCAATTTTGGAGACGAATTTGCGTTTGCATTGTACTGTTTTATTTTGCATGTCGCTAGCAATAATGCATACAAACAGTTATTAATCAGAATGAACAGAAATAAATTGATATGAATGTAAAAAAATACAAGTTTTATGCAGTGTGAATGAAATGATCTGTCTTGTCGGGTAACCGTTCTCTAAGATTGCTTCCTATTTAGTTCTTGTCACCGGGGAGGTCAATAACAAGAATAGACAGCAAAAAATCAATCACTGTTGATGTTTAAGCATTGATTCTAAATCAGGAACAAAAATTCTGAAATACATTAGGTCCTTGAATAAGCCTCCAGTTGTATAAATAACATTCAAAAGTGCTGAGACAGATAGTCTTCCGAGATCTTTAGTCAATAACCTTAAATAGCAATTTAATGAATGAATCCATAAAGTAATTTAATTACTTCACGCGTGAAATTAAATTGGTAGTGTCATTTTGGGCTTGTTTTGCTTTAGGCTTCAAAAGTCCGAAATTAGTTTCCAAGTAGATTAGAAAAAACAATACTGTCCATTATTCGCACCAGGACCAATTAGAGCAAAATTTCACGCCTAGGTAATTCGCATTAGCATTGTTGTGAATTTAGAATTCATTATGAATCCCGTAAACAGTGGCATTGTTTGACGTGTAGTGTAGTTGTAACCTCATTACCTGCCAGTACTGAATCTTATCCAAACCATTGTTTGTAATCTTGGCATCAAGTCTAAGGCTACCTTGCTCATTTCTGAGAGTCCCTTGATGACTTCATGGCAATTGCCGCAGAACTGCAGATCTTGATGGCAAAGCGCCAGTAACATACGGCCTGGTCTGACAAATTTTCGGAGAAACCATTGGACGGCTATATTTATCATTTCACGTTTAGTCTGCGTGATGATGCTAAGTTAGATATATATTAGATTTTTGCCATAAACACTATCTGAAACGATGCAGTGGACATTTGCAATCGATAGTTCCATTACACCACTCAACGATGGCGTCCGAACTTCTTGCATGTACGCTTCCACGTCACCAGAACGGTGCGGGCGAGCATTGTCGTCCATAAAAATGGAATCTTCCCCAAGTGCAGTCAATGCGGGTTGTGCATATGGAATTAGGACTTCCATTATGTACCGGTGTGCATTTAATGTTCCATTTTCTATGAAAACTGGCTCCGTACGCTCCGTCAAATTAGTTGCTGCCCAAAACATAATGGAGCCTCCACAATAAGGAGTGATTTCTTCGAAACACACTTCCGCATGGCGTTCCCGTGGTCTTCGCAGCAATTGCCAGCGTCTCGGTCCTCTCCACACAAAGAGATTCTAGCTTCATCAGAAAACAATACTTTATTCCAGTCCTCCAGAGTCCATGAAGCACAGTTTCGAGCAAACTGAAGACGAGCAACACGGTGCTCACGGAGTAATTTAGGGCCCCGAGCCGGGCGGTAGCTGATATTGACAGCCAAAAGCCTCCTCCTGACCGTCCACAAGCTAACTTCTACTCCTCTTACTTCTTCAAGGCTCTTCTTCAGGTCCACACTTGACGCCTTACGACCGCCTTTCCGCAACACCTGACTCACCAAAAAGCGGTCATCTCTTAGTTCTGTGCATTGTTTTCTTCCCGAACCGGGTCTTCATTTGACTGAACCGGTCTCTTGATACCGTTGCCAAGTCCTCTGGACAGTTGAACGACTCACATTTAGCCGCTGAGACACGTAAGTTTGCGAACCTTCTTCAAGTAGGGCTATAATTTTACCGGCCCTTATCGCTATATCACTAATATCAAGAAGTGGTATTTAATGTAAAAAGAAAGATTTATTTGCAGAAAATTTCCAAAAAGTTTTAAATTTTAGTAATCAGTAAAAAATCGTTTCAGCAATTCGCGGCATTAGTAAAGCAATTTTACAATAATCCACCATAATCATTATTTTTCTTTTGTTAATTTCAAAATTTGGTACGTAAAGGATAATGCCAAGATGCTTAAATAACATGCTAATACATCGTCAAATTAATAAAACCTCTTTATTGTTCTTCTTCATTGAAGTAGAGAAAAAAATCTAATGGGCCCGTTTTTTTTACAAGAGTTTATATTTGGCAATTTCAATTGGAACTTTCAATTGGTTTCAGTTTCAATTGGAACTTTTAATTTTCATCTTTAGAAAGTAGAAATTATTTTGGTACGTTCAATTTGATCGTTATCAAATTCCACGCCTGAATGAAATGAATAAATAAAAATAGGATTTAGAAGTCATGCTACAATAAGCTGTAAATTACTTCATTAAATAGTGGTAAATCATTCATTCACGAGCATGACCATTGATTTTCCCTTTGTATCGAAAGACCATTGTTAAATCTCACGGTGATGTGATGATGTGGTGAGTGATGATTCACTCCTTCTAGTGTGGTGAACTACTATTCTAGATAGTCTTACAATGATGTCAGTTACAAGGCTGGATGACCCCGTTGGCGCAAACACAAATCCATCAGCCAAATGTCTAAACTGTAACGACTGTTCCGAAAAATGGATCACTCATCAACTTCAGACATTTTTCTTAGCGTCCAGATATTCATTTTCGACAGTAGAGCTTCTAAAAAATGTCTCTGATGTGTGTCGGTTATAAAAAGTCAATGAAATGTTTAGTTCATTGCGCTGTTGTATAGAGCAACGGTCAATTGCCTCCGGCCATCGCTTCGTTGCCAGAGCCACATGCATGAAAGAAACGCATTGGCCTTTGCACTTTGGTAAAAATAACTTTTCACACTTACAATATTAGAATCAATCTGCTTTGTGGATGCTTGATATACAGTGTCTCAAATCTGTTTGTCGATAGTGATATTGGATATTTGGATTCTGTGATGGTCAGTTCTCGTGTCTTTCATGTCATGTGTTGTTAACATCATCTCGAAACGAATTATAGAAGAGATATAGAAAAAAAATATTCGGATACGATTTCGTTTTGAAATCTAATGAGTTAGAGGAATCACCTTTTAATTATCATATTCAATTAATAATAATTCATATATCTTGACACGTGTAGGTAAAATTATGTCTGTACCTATATATTGACCAATATATTCATTAAGATGATCATATCGAGGGTGGATGACGAGAAATTAAAACAATATTACAATCGCAGGTCTCCGACCTTTTAAAGATGGCCGGTTATACTTATCATATAAAACATGGGAGATAAAACTGAAATAAAATAGGTACATTATTAAGAATATATTATGTTATTATATAAATCTATGTAGGCACCAGAAATAAAATATTTTTTTCTCCAATAATTTGACATGACATCGAAGTTAAAAACATCATTGCCACATTGACGTCTCAATAAAAAAAAAACAGCTAATTGCGCAATTTGTTACGTCAGAGCCACGCCTCCGGTTAGAACCATTGCTTGCTTTGGAAACAAACATAAAATGGTTCTGAACTTGTGGCAATAAAAATATTCATAATAATATTTTTGTTATAATGACGTAAGAAAATATGATTTCTGCACAATTAATTTTATCGGCCAAGCTAATTTGAAAATTACATGCTTAAGATATTCTTGATAAAAAGTTTATATTATGAAAAACAAGCAATTTGTATTTTGCTTCGTGTGATGACATAATTATTTTACTAAAAGGAAATGAGCAATGTATTTTTTCTTCTAAAAGGGAGTGTCTGTATCAAATTCAATTACAAAATAAAGTTCATCAACAATTTCGGTAACATGTAATGTTAGATATAAGAGATTACGTGTGTGTGTATCTACGGACTGTTATCTGCCCCCTGCTAATTTATCAGTGGGGGTGTTGCTATGTTCATTATCCAACTGGCTCCTCAACTATGTTTACAACCCATATAGTACAAAGACTTATACGAAATTATTATGTATAAGTTAAACTTTACTAAGATAATGTTGTTTTTCATTCCAACACACTTTATCAATTACATAAACAAGGTGCCGCAAAAATTAAATTTGCTATTTTATTATACATAAATATTGCTTCAAACAGAAGAGCTAGTTTATTATATGAAAAAAAAAACTGCAACTATGCTTCCTTGCAGGTTTTGCCTTTGTAGAAGCAAATTCATTTTCAAGCAAAAGAAATGATGTAGTCATCGATTCAAAAACATTACTATCAATTAATATTTTTTTTAATCTCATTATTGAACAATCATTGCTCAAGATATAGCGATGTTTTGAGGGCATGTTGATTAACAAAGCGTAGGCATATCAATATATGCCTACTATACTACTTATATATACATAACACGAAACAGACAAATCCACTGAATGGTGGGCGTGGGCCAGACATTCTGGGTAGCAACGATAGTTACTACACAGATACTACACCAGATGACGGCATTATACGAAAACGACAAGACTAAAAGGCTAGCTCTTTTATTATATATTTGTTATTGCACTATTTACCCTTTTTTCATGTAACTTTATTGACTTCGATTTTCAATAAAATACAATTTGATTTATAGTATGCAGGTGTTTTCATTACAGAATTTATTTATATTAAAAATGCAATTGAAATATCAACAACATATTATATTTTTCATCGTTTTGCTTTACTGACCATTTTTTTAATTGAATGCCAGTTGTTTTCCATTCGCTCCACTTGATCATAAAGATGGCAATTAAAATAAATACTTGTAAATCACTTACAGTTCATTGTTGTTCTTTATTTGCAAAATAGTCCCTATAATATAACGTATTAATTTTATGGCTAATAATACAACTGTTTTCATAAATGGTCTAATGTATAGATAAGCAGATTTTATTATAGAAAAGAGTAATCTTATCATCATAAGTCTTGTTTTGCATATTAATGAGAGAAAAAAAATAGAGACATGTGAGTTGTTATTATCAAACTAATCAGAACGGATGTGCAAGAGGGGTCAGTTCTTAGAAACAACGTCATTTGATGACTTGACCTGATGATTGCGAATCAATAAGAATTTTATAGCTTCACGCATATTGTGCATGACACGAACGTCACCCATTCAACGTGTACATTCAACGTGTACATTCACTTGCATACCTAACTTATGACTCCAACTATATACATTCTTGAGAAAATACAAACCAAGATATAATATGAAACAATGAAAATATTGTCGTTTAAAATAAACCGGTCTACATTGGAATGTAAAAGTTATTTTTCATGGACATCTAATGATATAACTAGAGAAGCCTAACGTTTGTTGGAAAAAAGCCAATACAATTTCCAATGACAATTATTGTAGCCTCGTTTGGTGTTGAAATACTACAAAACTAATAAAAACGCAAGGTCTGATAATTTGGTAGATAAGTATAACTCCATCTATATATAATGTAGAGTGCTAATTTTGTGTTTACATTTTGCTCAGAAAGATGTAACATTTAGATATGAGTATTTTTCAATCCATCGTACGCAAATCCGGATTGCTATGGCAACTGTTAATACCAACACTGTTTAATAATTTAGCATTCTGGTAAATTCATGCGACAAGGTTGAATCCAACCGCTTTAAGTAAATGTTTTTATTCCTTCGTTTCTTTATCGTTTCGCAGAAACCAAATTCATCAATTGCATTTTCCTTTTCCAGTAATTTGGAACTGCCAATAAGTTGCTCAAAAAGCAGTGTTTGCACTACAATGATTAAATCGTTGAAGTATATATCTCTATTCATCATTAAGCAAGCGCTGTACACACAAACGTAAATATTTGCTAGCTTTCTGGAAGTGTACTGTACAAGTGTAAAGGTTTCATACAATGGGTAACCTTATATTTTAGTGGCTGACATTCTATCTCTCAAGCAAATATCGAACTATAATTTGAATAAAAAAATATGTATGTGATTTTTAAAAATACCCAATTGCTTCACCATTTATTAGTTGAGCTCCTCCCCTAGCGAGTTCGAGACTTTACAGTACCGTGCTTTGTATATTATAGTAATAAATAGAGCTTTAATAAATGTGTATATTAACTACTATCTGTCGGTATGTAGGTAGTTTATCTTTAGAGAACTCAGTCCCGTTTTATAACACGCATGCGATGGGCAACGTGACTTGTCGTATCTAGGAAAAACTACGTTCAATAAACGTATTACCTTTACTTGTTATTAACTTAATTTCTTTTTTTTATGTTCAGGTATTGCTTTGGCATATTTTTGGAGTTTACTCCTTAAGAATCGATTTTCTAACGCCCCGGTATGTTAATTTTATGAGGAGTCAAATTATGACAAGCGTTAACTCAAAAGTGTTAAGTACGTTTTGCTGCGTAACGTACTTTTGCGCAGCTTTCACTTTGAAATCATGTCTGTCTGTGCATACCTACTTCTTTTTGTTTTTTTTTTGGCCAGTCTTCATTGTTTTATTTTCGGCCAGTTTTAGCGGTCAATCTATCCATTATATTCAAAGACGATCGTACACATGGCTACATATCAAGCTATAGATTTCCAGTATAAACGGATCTCACATTGTATAGGATTTCCGTACAGTGAGAGGTCAGCTTTTACTGGAAATATATAGCTTGATATGTACCTAGCCGTGTGTATGTACATAAGGAGTATACTCAAGTCTTGCGTCGGAGCTGACACACACTTTTTTTTGTTGTATTTCATATTTTTTGTTTGAATAAGTTTTGGCTGGTTTTAGTTGATGTAATTTTGTGGTATTACCTTGTCAACGCTTGTTTTAGTAAACGGCCAACATCATTTTCAAAGTCACAATTTCTTGCATTCCATGATTACTTGACGCTTCTGACATCACTTTAATAAAAATATCGTCTTCATCTTCAAAGATGATATTTTATAAACTTGAAAATATTTGACCACTTGCTTGAGTTTTGTGTGTAATTGATTTGAGTCAACTGGGCTGATGAGGTCAAACCACGTTTTCTTAATAACTGAGACAGTTCACACGCTGCTTCATATTATGACATTGTAAACTTCAATAAGTATACAAACTATGGAAACATTTGAAACCGCATTTTAATCATTCATGGCCATGTGACATCAATTTCATATGACATTCCAGTTCATTCACCATAATATCCATTGTGTGTAGCATTGTAAGCAATAGCTGACAAAGATATATTTTCCATTCATATACCTACAAATTCACAGCATGGAAATATAAAATATAGACAGATTTATTTGCCAAGGCTTCTAGCATATTAACACAAGACTAGTTTCAGACATCGTACAAATAAAGCAGAATTATATAATTAATCTGCTATCGCTTAGCACTAGACCCGTGCAAAGTAATTAACTTGTAAAACAAGAATCTTACGAGTACCTATGTAGTTTCACAGACATTCCTTTTTAGCTTTACACACAGCATTTATTTTATTCATCTTGAATTTGAGCCAAATTAAGCTCACAAGGATCATCTGATCTTTAGAGTCAAAGACCTTTTGGTATGCAGTTGAAGTAAAGGATCAGTAAACGTACTTTAAAACGGTTTTTGTTTAAAATTATAAAGGAACAAAACATATTGCGTCAATCTGAAGGCTGGCGAAAGGTGTATTTCCTGTTTCTTTAAAGTTTGACATAACAGGGAAATATTTTGAACCGTTCCATGGCCATTCAAATCACGAAAACTTTGTTTTGTATCTTTGGGTTATTTACTTCTTTCAAGCTTAGAGCCAATCAATAACTAAGCAATCAAACAAAATCGTGACCAACCCAAACAGTTGTTTTGAAAGGGTACATTGACTGCGCGACATGAGTAGGAAACCCTGGTGGGTGTTTAAAAAGTAATAGAGATATGATTATGAGACACACCTCCATAGTTAATCTAAATATATCGTCGGTCCACGAGTCGTCGGAGCTCGATCGTTTCCTTGACGGTACAAAGTCCGTACTCGCTGGCAGTTGCGCCCGCGCACGGTGTATACCGCATGCCGCGCCTGCACATGAGGCCTTGATGGCCTTTGCGAAACGAAAGTGTCTGATAAACATACCGAGTTATGAACTTTGACACTATTTCAATCTAATATAATATTAGCCTCGTCTGGTAATGGTAAACAAAAATAAAATGCAGTTAAAAGCTTGATAAATGTACGAGATGCAAATATTACACGCACTCTCGTTGCAACTATGTATGTATATTGAAACGATGGAACAAATAGGAAATACAATTTGACTTCGTAATGCGTGGAAAATCGATTGATTATCTATCAATCATTCTCGTTGGTAAGCAATAAGACGGATTACAGAAAGGAAAAATCAATTTTACCTTAAACTGAAGCTGAAACTGCTATTTTACGACGCATTCATAATATAAAATGAGAGAGCACATATTTTTTTTATTTAACAAATTATACATTTACAAAGTAAACTGGTCATTTGGATCTTTCTAACCTTTATAATTATGTAACTACATCACATTAGGTAAAGGCGCGAAGAACAACAAAAAGTTCGATATATCTCTTGTCTAAATTTGTATGATGTCATTGTTTGTTACAGACAAAGGCAAGGTTGAAGGCGTGTCGGTCGTGCCGCATTTTTATTGGTTGGTTTCTGTCATATCAACAACCATAAATGCCACTTGTACAAACCGCTCAGGTGTGATGACGCGGCTTGTTCTTCTAAACTAGATATGCAGTTTATATGTGCTTTATTCCTAAAGCCACTTACAATTTGCCAAGTTTCTTTACTGATAGGGCCTTTATATCTACTTGTAATCTTGCAATATCTTTTTAGGAAGATTTTACTGTATCTCTGCCGGGTTTACTCATTGTCCTTGATCTATTCATTGTTGGTCCAATAGGTACATATCTTCTTTTAGTTTTATCAATTTGTGTCAACGATTAAATTTAAGACTGAAAACTTGTTTGTAATTTTAAGTGGCAAGGCGTTTTGAGAATAAGTGGCCTTAATTTGCCGTTTATAACTGGATGTGGCTGACCCATTTTCACACAATTAATTTTCTTTTTATTTCTCTTTCATATACTATTTATCATAATTTCCATTCCAAGAAAATGTTAATCCCCAATCATTCTAAACGATACACAGTTGTTTATAGTTTAAATATGATTGCATGAGTAAATATTATCATGATTCTGACCCGGACTCAACTAAGGTTAATGTTACCGATTAATATTTCGCTGGCGAATGTCTGTCTGTGGCAATCAATCTAATAAATATTCTAGACAAGTGTAACTTTAGCATATATGTGTTATTGGAAATTGGAACGCATTGAGAATTTAATTACACGCCCACGATATGCTGCTTGATAACCGTTTATTACTTCAATAATACACGTACACTCTTCATATCAATAATTATTATGTTGGATTACTAAAATTATGGTCTTTGTTCCAAACACATTATTTAAATTGTTTTCTTTTTTTAATTTTTATGGTGTGCATGTTCTATCTATCTATCTCTCTTTTAGCAGCGTCCGCATTTATTTATCCAACATTAATCAATTGCCAGCTATGCAACCGCTGAACGTTATTGATCCTTAGGACCACAATAGACGAATCTACAACTTGATATTATGTTATACTTATGGGTATTGTGTCATTGTTTTAGCATCGATGCGCTCACACCGCATCAGCCAGTTTGCTCCACTGCTCATAGCGCTGGTGGGTCTACCAGCGCGCGGCAAGAGTCAGCTCGCGCACAGACTTGCCAGGCATCTCAACTGGAACGGGGAGAGCACTAAAGGTAAATAATCTATTCTTTGTGTCTGTATCACGCTGGACAGAAGGACCAAAACTCATTACAAATATAATCTTCATGATACTTAACACTTTTTGTATCAAGATTTAAACTTTTGATCGGCCTCAACGTTGACATATTATTATTTTATTGTCATTATCATTGTCTTAATTGTGTAGATTCCAAAATTATTAAAAGAGAAAATCAATTTATTTTTTAACCGACGAATAAAAGGAGGAGGTTCTCAAATCGACACGTATATTTTTTTTTAAAGATTCTTATTTTATTCAGGAGGGGTATACTCGAAGTTGATCCCATCATGGGATCAACTTCGAGGATCAACAAAGTTAATCAATTTTACATGGGATTCCCATGTAAAATTGATTAACTTTGTTTGGGTAGTTTTTGAATTAGCTTCAATAATACGTATTTTTCCCACTTTATATGTGGATGATGTTCTAATTTCTTTTGCAGATAGTATTCGAATTTGTGGGAGAGGAGCTCGTGGCTAAGTAATAAAAGCCGCACGGGTCGATCCATCAGGTTAAGCTACGCTTGCCGGGGTTGGTTCGTGGATGGGTCTTTACATACCGAGACTTCTCTGTGCCTCCGAAAGCATGTTAAGCCGTTGGTCCCGGCTGTCATTCGTGGATCTTTGGCAGTCGTTACGGGTCGTCAGAAGCCCAAAAGTCTGACCACCAGTATTACCAAAGGGTTAGGATTACCCAATAACTGGGTTGTGGGGGTCAGATAGCAGTCGCTCCATGTAAAATACTGATATTCAGTTGCATCCGGTTAGACTGGAAGCCGACCCCAACATAGTTGGGAAAAGGCTAGGCAGATTGGTTGTATTCGAATTTGTGTGGGGTAGGTATAACTAAAGTGCTACTTAAATAAAACCTGTTTACAAAATAAAAATTACGGACTTCCAAAAGAAAACAACCACAACGTGAAAAGTAACTTTAATTTCGGAAGTTGGTGGCAAAAACGAAAATACAAAACCATACCGACTTCCGAAATTAGTTATTTTTCACTTTGTAGTGTTTTTTTTTCTTTTTTTTGTCGTTTCGCCTGTTGATCCTGTTATAATTTGATTACGTTGCACAATTTGCGTTGGAGCTCATGTTAAGCATGACTGATTGAATTCATTAATCGAGGAAGGCCTAGTCTTCACACAAATAGCGTAGACAGTAGACTGTCATAATTATGATTTCTCTCTTACCTCTGATTGTTTACAGTCATTAAAGAAGTTGTAATGCCATGCTTTACGGTTTGTCGTCATATCAATTGACTTTGTTGGAACTGAAGATCACGAGATTAATAAAGCTAAAATTGAGACTTACATTTCAGTTCTAAATAGCTGTTATTGAAGCTGTCTGAAAGAACTTTTAGTCTCGAATTATGTCGCCATGATTGATGATGATGATATTGTAAATTATCCTTGCGGGGGTTAGATTTTAGAGCGATCTTATCTTGGCGTTAAACAAACACTCGCATGACAAAGAAGGTACCTATAATTTGATCGATGTTTTCTCGGTTTTCATAAAACAACTTTTTGCGATTAGTCATTATGCATTTTCCTGGTGATGAAAATATAGAATGAAAGTTAAAAAACTAGGCTGAGAATTATCACTTTTCGAACGTCAAATTTACATAAGACCATCCCTCAAAACGCCCGCCCTTCACCATTTCCTAGTGCTTTAGCTGGGAAGGAGTGGCGCAACGCGCAACTTACATATTATCGAACATTATTGTATTGATAATAAGATAAGATTACATAAAGTAGCTAATTCGTTCATAAGCATTCTCAATAAAATAATTTATAGCTTCATCGACATGATTAAATGATTAATTTTATTTCATTCAGTTATTACTAAGCAAATTGATTGACATTAGGGGTGCATCGATACACATTTTTGCCGATAGATACCAATACCGATGCCAATACGCTTATTGAATTTAAATGAAGGTAAAATAAATAAAACAGTTATTAGTTATTAAAATTAATAAAGTTTAATGGTGTAATTAAAATGTATATTAAAAAGATTTTCGTTTAAAAAACAAATTATTCTCAAGTTGATGAGACCTGGCGGTGGACGAGTCTCTCAGATGCGATAGAACTCATTTGGAATCTAAAGTACCTATTTAGTATTTCTGCGCCATTTTTTTCAAGTTTGTATACAGGATTATTGGTAAAACACCAACAACCTCTTCAGGGGTCATTATACTCATCATTATGAACAACTTTAACTATGGGACAAAACATGAAATAGCGAAAAAAAAAATCGGCTGTTCAGTACATTTTTGTTCGCATAATTCGTCAAAATGTAGGTACTGAACAGCTGATTTTTTTTTCACGATTTCAGGTTTGGTCCCATAGTAAAAGTTGTTCATAATGATGAGTACAACGACCCCTTAAGAGGTTGTTGGTGTTTTACCAGTAACCCTGTATAAGACGTAATTGTTTGTGCCTCGTTTGCAACTAGACGAAACAGCACGCGCAGTTACATTACTTTTTTGAAGCGCGTTTGAAAAGTATCATTGTACCGACAATAAAAAAATATCGCCGATGCCGCATGTATCGGCAAACCCGAAGTATCGGTATCGGTATCGGATGCAGCCCTAATTGAAATGTTCTACATTATATAGTTCAGTAGAATTCCATCAGACTATTTATAAAACCGTTGTCAGATGGAATTACAGAGACAACTCTGTAATTACACAAGTTATTTACAAAGTTGTGCCTACAAAAATGAGTGTTTATGTACCAGTTAACGGGTATACAATACCTAAATCACATAAACGCAGACTGTGCCTATAGGTACACAATACAAAAGTATAGCAGCCCTGACCCAGATGGGGGTCTCGTCTCGTAACTAACACAACATTCACGACCTAGCTCGCAAGATATCTTTATAACTGATTAGATATTGTGGGCTTCATCTTGATAAAAAGGGGCCTAGTTAAAGAACATGAGAATGCCCATCAAGGAGTGATACTGCATTGTTTGTTTGTTGCGGCTAATTGCTCTAGATTGTAACAATCTACTTACTATATACTAATAATGAAGCCGAAGAGTTTTTGTTCGTTTATTTGACCGTGGTAATCTCGGGAACTACCTGTCAGATTTGAAAAATTCTTTTTGCATTTGATAGCCTCATAATTGAGGAAGGTTATAAGCTATATAAAGTCACGCTACGATATTAAGGAGCTGAGCTAAAAGAAAGAAAGAAAGAACGCTAAGCAAAAACGAATTAGGGAAGCGGGCGGGCAATGCGATGCAACGAGGTAGGACGGGGAAACAAGAAATTTCACGCAGACGAAGTCGCGGGTTTAAACTAGTAAATAAATATAGGAGCATTGTATAACAAGTTGCAAATATAAACAGAATAACATATATTGTGTTATGCAATATTATCGCGGTCAAAATAATCATATTAAATAACGGTAAAGATTTGACATAGCATTGTGGAAAGGTTACTAGCGGCATGACACTTTTCGCAGAGGAATTTACAATTAGCAACCTAGATATACAAATGTGAAAAGTTCATACCTCCACAATTTATTAAATCAAGCAAAGCAAAGGTGTTTTGTTAGGTAATAATCCTTTAGTTTTATTTATGTATGTACCTACTTTAGAACATGTAGGTACATACATATTATGCAAGCGTTTACATAATGCAAGCCTAGTAGTTTCCTGGGTTTGACAAACAACAGTGATTGTAATATAAATTAACGCTTAGCACAACGTGAATACAAACACCTAATAATAATGGAGAAGCACGTGCGACACTTGGTCCTCTTTACAAAGGACCAATGAAAGTACTACGTACCTATTTAATAATTCAGTTAAGCCCCCGAAATTTTTCCCTCTATTGGTCCTTCGAGCTGGCTTTGTCCTTCGAGTCGGCTTCGTCCTTCGAGTCGGCTTCAGCCTTCCAACTGTAGATGGATCTTCTGTCAGTTTCTCACAAAAACTTTTGTTTTCAGTGTTCGACTGCAGCGAGTACCGTCGCCGCCACATGTTGCTGTACGGCAGCCATGATATTTTCCGCGCAGACAACGCCCAGGGTTCCGCGATCCGTCGCCAGAGCGCCCGTGAAGCAGTGCAAGATGCCGTACTGTGGCTCAAGGATGGAAACAGTGTCGCTGTAAGTTTACTTTTTATAATTAGATAGGTACTGTTGTAATGTTTTTATTATGCTACTGCGAAAGTCCGTGATGTTTGTAGGTTTTTACATTTTTAAGTTTTCTCAAAGGTGTAAAAAAAAGCGTGAAAAGTCGTTTCGTTAATTTTCAGTCCCACATGAAAGTCGTAGATATATTTAATTAAATATCACGTTAATAATCCAGATATTTGCGCACGTTAATCTTGTTTACAATACGGAACCATAAATACCATAAACAAGTACTTAACTAATCCACCACCGAACCCGGAACCCTGCTAACTGCAGCAAGGACGCTGAAGTCTCGATAATCAAATGATTTGAATGCATTGAAACGTGATATCGCTAATTGGTATATTATCCTTACTTGTACGATTGATTGAATGATTGATAGATTGCTTGTGTTCTAAGCGTAATTGTGTAGGAAAGTAGGCACGTGCCACGTGCTTCTGTTTTGCAAAGTAAGTACTTAATTGGCTTTGATTGAAAGCAGTCGTTTACAATAATCGTAATTAACTGCTGAAAACAATTATTCGAGATGGATAATTATATTTTCTTGAGGAGCTCGTGGCTAAGTAATAACAGCCGCACGGGTCGATCCATCAGGTTAAGCTACGCTTGCCGGGGTTGGTCTGTGGATGGGTGACCATCTTTTCATACCGAGACTCCTCCGTGCCTCGGAAAGCACGTTAAGCCGTTGGTCCCGGCTGTCATACGAGGATCTTTGACAGTCGTTACGGGTCGTCAGAAGCCCGAAAGTCTGACAACCAGTCTTACCAAGGGGTATCGTATTACCCAGTAACTGGGTTGTGGAGGTCAGATAGGCAGTCGCTCCATGTAAAAATACTGGTATTCAGCTGCATCCGGTTAGACTGGAAGCCGACCCCAACATAGCTGGGAAAAGGCTAGGCAGATTGATTGATAATTTTACTTTCTTACTAGCGTTGATTTTTGTTTTCATTTTTTTGTCTTTATTTAATGAGCTTTTTCGCTAAATGCGAATATGACACTAGAGGTATATAAAAGGTTAACATTCATTTAAATTTGTTAATTTTACAGCTAGGTTCTGGGTCTGTTCTTCAAGGCGAACTTAACCAATATTTATTACAGGAATTATATTATCCGATAACGGGTTTGATAGGTTTATATTATGCACGTCAATTTGTGTTCTGAGCGATTGATTCCGGACACATCTCATCAAAATATGATACGTGTCCTCATCTTCCTTCACTGCAAACAGATGATGTTAACTTTTTCATCATAAAACCGAATTTATTGAGAGGCATATGTCCTGAATTATATGGTTAAGTCCTCCCTGGTAACAAAACACTTATCAATCCAAGGTGAATATGAAGGTTGTGAATGGATTGTTCCGTACCTAATGCCTTTTTCTCTGGAAAGAAGATCAAAGTAGTATTTCCAATTATGTAGACATAACTTTATAAGGATAGGAATGTAGTCCGTGTAATGTGAATTAGCTACGTAATCTGTGCCATCAGAACATGCTTGTTTTGCCAAATAATCTGCCTTGTCATTACCATCTATGCCTTCGGAATCCATGTTTTCTCCCTGCATCACCCTAAGGTTGACTGGTAGAAAATGCTTCAGGCATTAAGTCCATCTTTGTACGGTATTTGTTTTTTTACTTGTGCAATGTTTTAATAAATAATGAATAAATAAATAAATCCACTGAATTATTATTTCTTTACCCTGAGATTTTAGTTTTAAAATTGATTTTATGATTGTGGTCATAAAAACTGAATGATAGAGATAAGTTGTAATTTAAATAACGCACAACCTCTTAAGGGGTCATTGTACTCATCATTATGACAACTTTTACTATGGGACGAAACCTGAAATCGCGAAAAAAATCAGCTATTCTCCCTACATTTCGACGAGTTATGCGGACATGAACAGCTGTCTTTTTTTGCGATTTCAGGTTTGGTCCCATTGTAAAAGTTGTTCATAATGATGAGTACAATGACCCCTTGTACTTGACTTCCACGCGGACAAAGTCACGGGCAGAAGCTATTTTGTACAAAATAGCCGAAGCTTCAAATAAACAATGAATGAACTCTTCAATCTCTATCTCACAGATTAACAATGATTCAAATAGGATTATATAATATTTATGAGTCATCGTTGTTTTTCAGGAAATCAGCTATTTTTGTTTTTTTCGGTTCAGTTCAAAATAAACTCATTAGATACAGACAGTGACTAAATTGTTAAACTTACGTAAAATACGTAAGTGTAAGACAGATCAAGATTGTAGATTTTTTTTTCTGTTCTTTGTTAGGAACTATGATTAGATTTTAATTATTGGCGCCTATTTAATCCGTTATTACATTTTAACCTCGGGTAGGATACTTGATTTAATGACATCTAATTTGCTTAATCTATTTTATCGATTTATCAGCACGGTACAGTATTTTCCACCTCCTTCAATTATTATTAAGACAGTTGATTTTCTTAAATAACGTTCCTTCTGACCTTAACCCCTTTTGCCTTCCTTCCAGATATTTGATGGTACAAACATCACGCGAGAGCAGCGTCGCGAGCTGAGCGAGTACTGTCTATCCGACATGGGCTTCAGGATACTCTTCATAGAGTGCGTCTGCGAGGACCAGGAACTGCTCGAGAGGAACATCATCGAGATCCTCCACTACTCCGCGGACTACAAGTCCATGAGTGAGGAGGACGCGGTCGATGATTTGCGGAAGAAAATGGAGCATTACATGAGGCAGTACGAGCCTATTGATGCGGAGCTGGAGACGATTAGCTTTGTTCGTATTGAGAATGAAGGGGAGACTGTAACTGCACACAGAGTTGCTGGGCAGAAGGAGTCTGGTATCCTGGGATACTTGTCTGGGATGAGAGGACTGCCGCAGACTTTGTACTTCACTAGGGTAAGTGTCTTAACAAACATTTTATTTTTTTAAACAGCTTTCATAACCCTGGAGTACAATTTCGACAGACTTTGAAAAATGTTTTAGGAGGTAGGCTGACTTTTAATTTTGAGGCTCCACTAGTCATGCCATTTGTTTACGTAACTAATTCTACAACTCAGTAACTCATGTGTCAAGTCTCCGTAGAAAGAACATCTTTATTATAACTGTGTCATCTTGCATCCGCGTAAATAAGTGCTAGATCATCCAATTAGACTTCCGTTTTAGACAAGCATGTTTTCCCAACTCCATGTTTATTTTGAGCGGGAATGACTTAGTCGCCATTTTCTATCGATAAACAACTTTGTTATTTGAATTTGAAACTTTGTTTACAATAAACAGCGATGGCGGATGCATTTGCTGTAAGTATAAATATCGTAAAATTTTGTTTGGTGTTTTGTCAGAAATTTCTGAAATGATATTTTCTTCAAACACTCACATTTTGAGAGAAATAAGTTAAAAATATTCAATTAATTTACATGTTGGGTTGATCACCCACACCCAGTCATTGAATTCCAAACTTAGATGGCACTTTCGAATCTAAATTTGCCATTTATTTTTCATCACTTGTACCTACAGCTACATCTTCCTAATCATAATTCAAAGAATTAACTACCTGTGATCATGTATCTGGATAACATTCAAGGTATTATAACGCCGCGTGCGCACGTCACAGAGCACAAGTTCAGCCATTTGCAATGTCGCGCAACAAATCCCTTATGGGTGCCAACTACGTCAGCGGGCCTATTAAATTATAACTAGGAATACGCATTTCCTGATACTATATGCAATACCTTGATGATAATGTATGGTTGCAGTTTAAAACCCATTCGTAAATGCTTTAAAAAAGTTAATCACGAAACGTCAAATATAAAATCTGGAAGTACGGCAGAGCACAAACAAATCCAACATAATAATGATCGATAAGAATCACCAATCTGAAATATATGAGTTTTTAACCAATTTTGGGTATCGTGACTGTGCTTTGTCCGCCCAATATAGTCCTGACCGAATTTTCAGTCAGCTGACGTATAGCTAAACTTAAACCTTTGTGCGCTTAAAGTAAACACTTTCTTCATATAACTCATAATTTCTTAATATTTGTCCCTACAGCACGGTGAAAGCGAGTACAACGTCCTAGGCCGTATCGGTGGAGACGCATCTCTTTCACCTCGTGGTTTTCTCTACGCGAGCGCCCTGGCCGAACATATGAACACCCTAGCTTGCCGTGACCATATGACCGTATGGACCTCTGAGAGGTGGCGCACCAAGCAGACTGCCGCCGATATTAGGGCCCCGAAGAGAGTCGTCAGGGCGCTCAATGAATTGGATGCTGTAAGTACCTTGATGTTTTTATAATGTGCCATCTTTTCGTCTCATCACCTTAACGTTTGTGAGCACAGATTAGTGCTTTGTGACCATTGGTGATGGATGTCAGAAGAGGCGTCGTCAACTATTTTTGTTTAGTTCATTTAGAATTTAGAAGATTTTGTCATTTCACAATGTTTGTGACATTTCTAAATAAAAACAAAAGCGATGACGAATCATTATCACGTACCTACACGAAAATTATATATAAGTGCGTAATATATCTAATTATAATTAATCTGATCACAAGCAAGCTATGCTGACACATCAGAGATAATGTTAGTAAAGTACCACACGCAAGCTATGACAGGATAAAGGATTATTATCATTCACAGGTTTAAAAGCTAAGTGTTTTTACGTTTATCATTGACAATCGATAATTAGTGAAAAATATGATCGGTACACAATTAAAGATAATTAGGAAAAACAATTAATGTCAGAAGCAGGTGGTTGTGATCACTATCTAGATTTGTTGATCAAAAGCTCAACCTCACACAGAAGTAAATGTATAAACAAGAACCCAAAAATAAATATAAACAATTTGTGTCTGGGAAATCCAATGATGTAGTTTCAGGAATATTCCATGGTAGTGCGTACTCGAATCTAAATGATTCACTAGAAATGCCATCAGTCGAGACCTACTTGAAATACCGCTTTCAAAGTTATCACTGGGCAAAGAATATGGCGTTGCAGTATCCCATCCGAAACCGTACCACGTAGGCATATTTTACCAAGTCCCTGTTGTTGACTTTGTTACCCACACGTATGTCATTTGTTACCATTTTCAGCTGTTTGAGTTTTCTCACACTTCACAGTTTTGACTAAGCATTTTGGTGAATAAACTCTTTCCACTCCTTAATTTTTCTTAGTGTAGGTACTTTGTACTGTTATCGTTCAGATTTGTTCCTGATATCACTTATTATAATGTTATCGTACGTACCTAAATACGATGTTATCATAGCCGATAACTATTGATTGGGTTCCAGAGTGGCGCGATCGACGCCATATTAAAATAACGCCATATCTTTATATATATATACGTAAATATTTATACTACAATCTGTTTACTGTCCAATGTTTACCAATATCTTCATACTTTGCTAGTTCCATAATTCACAATTACTAGCAAGCAATAATTAATTAGAGAGGTTTCATCAAGCGATTAGATTACTAGAAACTCAACCCTAGGATCTAACAGTTTCTTATTGAAAAATATTGTACAAAAAAATAATTCATTGAGTTTTTTGAGTGACTGGTGACTAGCAGCGGAAAATTTAGGAAAAATACAATATTCAGACCGTCATCATAACCTTCACAAAATAAAGATCCATATCAAATCGATTAAACATTTGATAAAAAAATCTTGATAAAAACTTATCCTTTTCATGTTACCTAATGGTTACATCGAAAAAGTTGACAACGCATATATTCCGGCCGATTACTGAATCCATAAAACAGATGATTGAATATAGTCTGTTGGCTACAGCTGTTGTCTTTGATATACGGCGTAGGTATGTCCGTTCGACCTACATCAAATGACGTCTTTATATAGCCGTAGGTACTTAATTATCATAGGAAAAGTACTATCGCTGTCTATCGACATTCTGAATCCGAGGATTCTATTTATTGTCACCATTGTGAGTCACTGAGAATAGAATTGCAACTTTGACATTGAACTAGTTATAAATAAGTAGGCTAAAACGCTCTCTGAATTTGCGATGTAATAGTTTAGAGCACGATTGTAATTTTTGTAGGTAGATGTCTCATTTTGCTCATAGACATCACACATAATTTATAGCACACACTTTTTAATTTTAACAATCCTAATAATCCTAATCCTAACCTAACCTAATCCTAATCCTAACTAATATTATAAATGCGAAAGTATGTTTGTTTTCTTTGTTTGTTACCTTTTCACGCCTAAACCACTGAACCGATCATGCTAAAATTTTGCGTATACGTTGTCACGTGACAGTACAGAAACGGACATAGGGCACCTTTCATCCCGAAAAATAGTACTGTTCCCGAGGAAAACAACAAAAACGTTCTAACGATAATAGATGGCGCCACGTGTTTTTCTAATCATAATTGAATTATATTACTATATAAACTTTAGTAGTGTGTTAATTACGAGTTTTTTTTTTTTTAATATTTAAGTTACCTAATACATTTTGTGAGTCTGGAGTGTCGATCCGGTTTTTCCGGTTTTTCATAATACCATAAATGCGAAAGTGAGTTTGTTTGTTACGCTTTCATGCTAAAACCGCTGAACGAATTTGGATGAAACTGGGTACATGAGTAGACTATAACCTGGATTAGGACATAGAATACTTTTGGTCTCGGTAGTGCGTTCCCGTGGGAATATTTCCTACAACCACGCGGGAGAAGCCGCGGGCAAAAGCTAGTTCATCAATAAATGAATCAATAATTCTTTTATAAGTACAGCGTTTCTTATACCAAATAAGTACTTCAAAATGCAAATGTGCAAATACAGATTCAGTTAGGTCACATCTAGTGCCAATAGTCGCAATGATTAATTACTGAACATATCATTAAGTAGCAACTCACGTGTATCTCAACGGGGTGATAAAATACACTATGTGAACCTACGCATTGACATTTGAAATGTACCCCTTTTTCTACATGATAACCCTAGGCATGTATGATGAATAAAGCTATCTAATTACTTAGTAACTAATACTGTTGCAAATAACAAACCTGTTATTAGAAATTTATTTAAATTCGAAACTCTAACTAAAGTAATAGAATGTAACAGACTAGCATACTCTGGGCCACATAACCATCTTGCTGATTCTCTCACCTAACTGTATAGTTCCTACTGAAATGACAAAAGAACTGCGTCTAGAAATATTTATTCAATTAATAATCGTTTTTCTCAATCTTCTCCAGGGCATCTGCGAGGGTCTGACATACGAGGAGATGCAGGAGCGCTTTCCTCAAGAGTTTGCATGGCGTGACCAGGACAAGCTCCGTTACCGGTACCCATGGGGCGAGTCCTACATTGACATCATGACTCGTCTGCGACCAGCATTGTCGGCTCTTGAGGATGAGCATAACGTTGTGGTAGTTGGCCATCAAGCGGTGCTCAGATGCATGCTTGGGTACTTCTTGGATGCCAAGCTTGGTAAGAACCTTTTGTTAGTCTTCTTATAGCATTCTAAATGATGAGTGAGCTCAGAAGCGAGCTGTCAATTGCCAAGCAAGCATCATCTTTCATCGAAACAACTTTGAGCACTTTTAATTGGATTAATTTGCTAGCTGGAAATAGTAATTTGAAATAGTTTTGTGTCGTCAATGCTACTCGTAAAGTCCAATTTTTGCCCTTTACGTTCAGTCTGAAGTCTGTGAAACTATCGTAATATGACTACTTTAAAGGTTACTTCGAAGGTTTTCATACTTACACAAGTCTAATAAAATATAGTACAAAGCACATTTTGCCATATTTCCTAATTATCTATCTGTCTACTTCCAGATGAACTGCCATACATGAACGTTCCTCTCCATACGATCGTGAAGCTGACGTCATATGGCTACAAGTACAAAGTGGAGATGATCAAGCTGCCTGTCGAATGCGTTGACACACACCGCGTGCAGCCCAAGGTAGGCACACGATACTTTTGTTCAATGCAACATTTAAAACAAAGGAGTGGAACTCACTACCTGCGTCTGTGTTTCCGAACGCATACAACCCTAATCTTTTCAAAGTGAGAGTGAACAGGCTTCTTCTGGGTAAGCTCACTCCATCGTCGACTTTGTCTCTGTCACCTCTGACCTAGACTAGAGTCAAGAGCAAACCAATCAAAAATAAAAAAAAGAACTGCCAATTAATAAAGGGAACCTTGACTCGAGTTTTAAGAGATTACGGACCCTCCAATACCAAAATTAAAATAACAAAAAATATTTTATTGAATGAACCATGACAGTTACGCGAACTTGGCTTTATTTTTAACACTGAACTCGACTGCATAGATGCCAACAGTAAGGAAAAACCTGGAAACATACTATCTACTAAGTACTAGAATTTTGACGTCAATTTAGTTTTTTGTGTACGTGGAACATTGTTCTAACAGATCGTCAGATATTTTAGTTGCATTGCCAAAAATTTTAGCATTGATTGACATAGAAACTCTATTTATTGTATTTTTTATTGTATTTATGTATTTTTAACCGATTTCAAAAAGCGGGTTCAGTTTTCGACCCGTATATATGTATGTTTGTATGTATGAGTTTGTATGTGCACGATTTTCTCAAAAAACTGATGAACCAATTTTGATGATTCTTTCACTAACGTGATCTACATACTCTCAGGAAGGTTTTAGTATACAGGGTTATTTGTAAAACACCAGCAACCTCTTAAGGGGTCACTGTACCTACTCATCATTATGAACAACTTTTACTATGGGACCAAATATGAAATCTCGAAAAAAAAATCAGCTGTTCATTACATTTATGTTCGCATAATTCGTCAAAATGTACTGTACTGAACAGCAGATTTTTTTTTCGCGATTTCAGGTTTGGTCCGATAGTAAAAGTTGTTCATAATGATGAGTACAGTGACCCCTTAAGAGGTTGCTGGTGTTTTACAAATAACCCTGTATAATACTTTAGGTAATTATTCTTATGTACGAAGTTATATATGCATAAATGTATTACTGGCATTTATAAGCGGATTTTGATGATTCTTCTTTTCGTTCGTCTTGGCTTTATGTAATTGTATAGGCATTCAACTAAAAATGGAAAAATAAATTTACTTACTTAAAAAAAGTAAAAACCGACTTCAAAAATCTAAAACGAATAAAATAACTTTCATAATAAAACTTAACAGCTTCTGAAGTCGGTATCTTCAATTCTTCAACTCGCCTTAGCTTGGCACCTACTTCAGAAGCTGTTTAGGTTTTTGAAGACGGTTTTTAAAGTATTTTTTTGTCTGTCAATAAAAATAAGGTGGCGTGATTGTTACGTAATGATACCTTACTTGCTTTGCTTTATTATGGAAAATGTTTACTTAACTCGTTTAGTTTTGTTAGATAGCCGTGAAGAGCAAAGATAAAATATTTATTTAAGCGTAACAATTTGCTGAGTATGATTTGATTGTGGGAAAGCTATTTTATATTGTGCGTATTATATACAGAATGATTTTTTCAAGTGGGCGTGGATGGCCAAATTCGAAACTATGAGGAATAGCGAAAAGTACTCAAAGGGGTCTCGAGCTTGATTTTGATGAAAACTAAAACAGCATCATTGGATTTTTGAAATATCAATATTTCTAGCCAGGAATCGAACCCGTTGATATTGAAAAAAGAAAAAAAAAACACTGTTTTGTTACACCATTCGATAGTGTCACTAATAAGGATTGAATTCTGGGAAGTAATGACATACGGCAAACTAAAGGAAAGAGCTCATTTTTAACAAAATACTTTTTTATTTTTCGTATGTTATCTACTGTTATGTTATACCTTGATATCGATTTTTTAAAAAATCCAATGATGCAGTTTTAGTTTTCATCAAAATCGAGCCCGAGACTCCTTTGAGTACTTTTCGCTATTCCACATAGTTTCGATTTGGCCATCCACGCCCCGCCCACTTGAAAAATTATTTCTGTATATACAAGGTGTAACTTAAATAACACACAACCTCTTAAGGGGTCTTTGTACTCATCATTATGAACAACTTTTACTATGGGACCAAACCTGTAAATCGCGATAAAAACAGCTGTTCAGTACATTTTGACGAATTATGTGAACATAAATGTAGGTACTGAACAGCTGTTACAAAGACCCCTTAATAGGTTGTGCGTTATTTAAGTTACAACTTGTATAATACTGGATGATTTCTATTACCGTCTTGAAACTTCTCTCTTCTTATAGGTGAACGGAGTGGAAGCCCATGTTTTTTTTTTTTTTTTTTTTCAATAGCTTAGACAGAAATTGCTCTATCAATAAACACTACACATTTGAAGTAAACTACGTATAGAACAATAAACTCAGAAATTTTGAAAAACTTTATAGATCGTTAAAAAAATATCGAAATTCTACGCACCCTGCGTAGTGCGTATGATTTGAATTTCGATATTATTAAATAAAATAAAATAAATAGCCATTGGCTTTTACCTCTTGATATATGTTGTGTGTAATGGTAATTGAATTCAGGAAATGATTAAATCTGCGTATATTTTACAATATTTAATTTTATTCGCTTGAATACTAAGTAGTTTTTTGTTTTGTAACACCGAATGTCGAAATAGCTTATTGTATGAATGGTAGAATATTTCCCTTAACGGAGGCTGGAAACTAAACCAACGGCTTGTATCATCATCATCCTCTTAGGGTCAGACTCCACCAAAGGGAAAGTCGACGCAGACATGTCGCTTGATGTCTGCGTCGAATTGTATACTTTAAGCCAATTTTGATACAGTTACTTATTCAGTGAAATTTAAAAAGTGCTCGAGCATCCGTGAGTATTTCGCCGTTTGGTGCAAACAGACCCTTAGATTGCCCTTATCTTATCGCAATTTATTTGGGGTCGGCGCAACATGTCTTTTTCTGCCATAGGTACTTACTTCTTCTCTATTAGGCGTCTTCACGGTAGAGGCATTTTAATCCAGTCTCTTTTGATCGAAGAAGCAAAAAATTTTTTCCACTACAATATCGCTATATACAATCTAAAACGTGATGGGAACATGTGCAAATGTTCCCATCACGTTTTAGATTGTATCTAGCGATATTGTACTGCAAAAAAAGTTACGAAAATAGTTGTTGGCAAGATTTGAGAGCACGTTTCTGTAACACTCGTAAGAGGTATCTATGTAATTTAGAATAAGTATTTATCCACATACGATAATACAACAGGTTGTTAGGTAGGTATATGACAGTCACGTACGATGACGAAAAAATGTTCTTGAACATCGTATAAAGTCCAAGAGTTATCTTTTTTATAATAATTAGATACGTTTCTCAAACCACTTGTAACATTATTTATGCGCATTTAAAAAGTATTTGAAGTTATAATCCGTCTAGACGATAGATAGATAAATACAGGTTCGTTAGTTTAATCATGTGAGAAGGTGTATCTTGAAGGTCATCTTCAGCGAATAAAGGCCGATGTAAAACTTCAATGTATGCATGATTCAATCGAAGTTGTTGATATAATTATTATCAGCGCTTTTCTCAGAAATTTTTAATCAGTAATTTAACTGGACCGTGTTATGCAGAAGGCAGCCATGTCGGGAAAAGTACAAACAGAGTTATAAGCATTTTTCTGTCGATGGGTTGCATCATGATGCATGGACATGGCTGCATTTGACGGCTCATATCTCCGTGATAAAATAGAGATATCGACATGGCTGTTTTTGCAAAAAATCTTGTATGTCGAAATTAGTATGGCTGTGTTTATAACTCATTTTTGGAAAAAGTGCTATATGGCTGCTTTCTGCATAACTAGGTCCAATTATAAACGTGCTATCTTGTTGGTGAAGTTTAATATTTATTATGTCATCATAACAACTTATTATAGCGCTACAAGATTATGTCACGCGGCCAAAATCGGAACTAACGCCACCATCTTGTTTTTTTTTCATACATTTCAAGTACCATTTTACAAAATAATTTGGTTGTTTCCCGAAAGCTTCGCAGTGAGAGTGCGCTGTTTGTTTGTCACTTGTCAAAGTAATCTTGAAGGCAAAGGGATTCGGCGACAGGAAAAAACACTTAATGCCATCTCGCGACAAAGTTTTCAACAAGGTATCCGAATGAAATCCATTGACAGCTGAATGAAAATCACAAACGCGGAACTAGTTTGACAGTTTTCTTCCCCATTGCACTTAAAGTTTACGAACAACGCGAACGCCCCCCTGTCAACCTCATTCGAGCGCCAAAGGATCCATGTACGAGGTGTAGCTATAATTTTATTTTTGTATTGTTTCAGAACTGCTCAATAAGCAGGACGACGGCTGATGCGCTGGTCACAGTCCCGTCTCACTACGACACTCTTCCGTCAAACCTGTGGCAAAGCCCCACTGAGGCGCAACTTTAGGCGCCACGTCTGGGCTTGCGAGTTCCGCCGCCCATCATACCGTAGCAGCATTACCAGGGCAATAAGCCCCCGGACCCAAGGTCTACAGTCCACGGGCTTGAAAAACCATGGACTAGGAGAGCACGCCACGCCAAGATGTTTCGGGAGTCATCTAGCGATCTCTTTAAAGAAAGACTGGTGTGAGTGACCCTTCACCGAATTATTTGAATTTTGAATGTATGCACGCCGTACAGCCAATTATAATTTTAAGTTTAGAATAATATATAAGTATATAATTTTATTTTTAAGCCAGTGTTGTCGACACGTTATCGATCTGTTAAGCTCAATTGAATTCGTACAAAATAAATTATTTAAAAAGTGATGAAGCACGCTGTGTGGATCTTCCAACATTTTATAATAAGACTGAACGAGTGGAATTCATTAAAATCAATTTCATCTTTAGGTACATAATAATTTTGTGTTCTTGTTTAAAAGTAGGTATGAAATAGCTCCCTATTATTTTTAAATGTTACGCCCTTATTCATCAGCACTTGACGCTTACAGATGCTTGATACATATCTGACCTCTCACTCATTTCATTATAAACAGATTGAGAGGACAGTAGTTGCAGAGCGTTAAGTTTCATTGTTTGTGAATAAAGGGGTTAAAGTTAAAATAAGTAGAACGTAAAGTATCCAAGTTATTTTAGAGTTTATTTACTTTAGAGGCGATTTTTCAATAATTAGATAACTTTTACCAGAAGAATAAATGTGACGTTTTGACAGATTGTCCGTACTCAAAATCTGTCAAAATGACAAACTTGTTCGTCGGATAAGTTAACTGCCGATTGAAAAACCGGCCAGTTTGACATATTTTCTATACAAAAGCTGTCAAACCGCCATATTTATTCTATAAGTAAATGTTATCTGACGATTGAAAAATTAGCCCTTAGTCGAATAGTTTCATAATCACTACGGACATTCAGTTAACCCGTTACCCGTTATATTCCTTATTCTAGCTCTAACTACGATTAAGAATGTATTACTTTTATATAAAATCACATCTACATAATTTAGTTCTATAATGTAATTTCACATATGATTGTGTTAATTTCACATTATCTACTGGTAAGCCGGGATTAATTTCGCAATCTTACGTTTTATGAAGGTTTTGTGCTATCTTGCTTACTTAAGTCCTACTTTAAATGGTGAAAGTAATAAGTACCTACTTTTTGTTTTAATCTTTAGACTCGGAAGTACTTACTTAGATTTGTTGTAATTTTCTTGTATTGTAATTGTACGTAAGCCTCCCATAGCATAAGCATATCCTTAGAATATACTTAGTATTATGGTGTGTCAATTAGGATAGACTGACCATTCGAATTGTAACAGTCTATTAGCGAAATTGTGACACGGGAAATCTAGTAATTTCAACTGTATTTGCATGTATTTTTATATTAAAATAAATATACTTAATGATAAATTATGAGATTGTTTTATTTAGGCAGGAGATTGTAGCAAACTCCTTGAATTCACACACAAAAAAAATTGGGTTATTCCACAAATCCCCGTTGACAATCCCCATCAATGGGGATTTGTGGACAAAAAGTTCACAACCGATGGGTTTAAAAATAAAATAACAACAATATGTTTTATACGTAGGTAATCTATAGTAATTACTATTGCGGTTGCGACTTATGGATTATTATTTTTATAATATCTATAAGTAAACCTTATGCATATAATCTGTAGACCCTATCTCTTAAGTTTCAAATCAAATAAATTGACTATGTTCAACTGTACCAACTACGAGTATGTTGGGATCAGCTAACCTCTAACCGGATGCAGCTGAATACCAGTATTTTACATGGAGTGACTGCCTATCTGACCACAACCCAGTTGCTGAGTAATACGATACCCCTTGGTAAGACTGGTTGTCAGACTTTCGGGCTTCTGACAACCCGTAACGACTGTCAAAGATCCCCGAATGACAGCCGGGACCAACGGCTTAACGTGCTTTCCGAGACACGCAGGAGTCTCGGTATGAAAAGATGGTCATCCATCCACAGACCAATCTCGGCAAGCGTAGCTTAACCTGATGGATCGACCCGTGCGGCTGTTATTACTTAGTCACGAGCTTCTCCGTACCTAACTATGCAACTTTCAAAATTATTACGCGGTAACCAAATAGTTTGCCTTTTAGACTAATATTCTTTTTGCTTCCCAAAATTGATAAAATGGAACGCTAAGCTTATTCGACTCGAGTATGCCATAACATGGTAAACCTATGTTATGGTAGAGTACTTATTTAATAAAATCACAGATCTTCTTATACCAATAGAGAAACAAGTAGTCCAAATCCTACATTACCTATATTATAAAAATAATACTGATCGGCTTGAGCTCCTAGGCACGGAGTTGACATCTGGTCTAAACTTCGGCGCCACCATCGAGAACAAAGCCCAAACAGAAAGAAAGAAGTAGAAGCTTGGCATCCTAAATAGGGTGAAGCGATACTTTACGCCTGGACCGCTTTTAACCCTTTACAAAGCGTAAGTCCGATCCTGCATGGAGTATTGCAGCCACCTTTGGGACGGATCAGCTAAGTACCAACTAGCTGCGCTTGACTCGGTGAAACGCAGAGCTAAGAGGCTCATTGCCGACGTAGAAGTGGTGGATGCCAAGTTTCACAGCTTGGCTCATCGCCGCAAGGTGGCCTGCTTGTCTGTCTTCTACAGATTGTACTTCGGTGAGTGTGCCCAAGAACTCCACGATCTCCTTCTACCATCGGACATCTATACGCACTGCAAGTCCCTACCTCGTTGCTATTCCACCTATTCACACTAAGCGTTTCCAAATGTCTTTTATAATGCGCACAGCAAAAGAGTGGACCTCACTACCTGCGTCTGTGTTTCCGAACGTATACAACCCTAATCTCTTCAAAGTGAGAGTGAACAGGCTTCTTCTGGGTAAGCTCACTCCATCGTCGACTTTGTCTCTGTCACCTCTGACCTAGACTAGAATCAAGAGCAAACCCATCTCAAATAAAAAAATAATAATCCACGAGTCGCAAGCGCAATAGTAATTCAATCTGCCTAGCCTTTTCCCATCTATGTTGGGGTCGGCTTTCAGTCTAACCGGATGCAGCTGAATACCAGTATTTTACATGGAGCGACTGCCTATCTGACCTCCACAACCCAGTTACTGGGTAATACGATACTCCTTGGTAAGACAGTTTGTCAGACTTTCGGGCTTCTGACGACCCGTAACGACTGTCAAAGATCCTCGAATGACAGCCGGGACCAACGGCTTAACGAGCTTTCCGAAGCACGGAGGAGTCTCGATATGAAAAGATGGTCACCCATCCACAGACCAACCCCGGTAAGCGTAGCTTAACCTGATGGATCGACCCGTGCAGCTGTCTGTGTGTGAGCTCCTGTGCGAATATTATTTCAATAATATGGTACCTAGGATATGCTAGACATCGAGGTTTCACGTAACCCGCAATTTTTTGTACAATGTAATTATTGACGATGTTTAGTTATTTAAGTACCTATTATTGTAATGTTTTATTTTAACCAAAATGTAATAATAGTAGAATTGATGGTGAAAGTGTTGAGCAGATGGTTTGTATGTAGTGCTGTGTTGGATCCAACGTTGAGTTATGTGAGTGGCTAAAGATGTGTGAGGTCTAACGTTATCATGATGAAAAACCACACCCCTTCTGTTGATTAATTCCGGCCGCTTTCTCTCAACTTCTTGCTTTAATCTCATCAGTTGTTCGCAATAGAGTTCAGAATCGATGGTCCTGCCTGGTGGTAACAGCTCATAATGAATAATCCCCTTCCAATCCCACCACACACACAGCATTGTTGCGAGTTAACCCGGGTTTCGCCACAGTCTGTGAAGCCTGACCGGCCTTTGACCACGACCTTTTTCGCACGTTCTTGTCATACGTGATCCACTTTTCATCACCAGTTATCAGCTTCTTCAAAAATGGTTCGGTTTCATTACGTCGTAATAAATAATCACAAATGAGTACACGGTTCATTAGGTTTCTTTCAGTGAGCTCGTGAGGTACCCAAATGTCGAGCTTTTTTGTGTACCCAGTTTTTTTCAAATGCGCCAAAACTGTTTTGTGGTCAATTTCCAGTTCTTCAGCTACGTCGTAACTACTGATATCTTGCTATCTTGCTCCACTTTTTCAAAAATGGCATCCATTTTATCCGTAATAGGGCGACCAGAGCGACGTGCATCTTTGACATCAAAATTTCCGGATTGAAAACGCTTAAACCAAATTTGTGCTACTCTCACAGACACTCCATAAGCATCGAAAATTTTTTTCGCGGCTTGCGTTGCATTTGTACCATTTTTGTAGTAAAATTTTAAAATGTAGGTATCGAATTTCTTCATTAGATTCACTCATCTTGACGGTACGAAAAACAAATGAAAATCACACATTTTCCTAATTTGAATTTGAAATTATGTTCTTTACAATTTAAACTTTCAATGATACCAAAACCAGCCAGATACAAATAGTATAGCCAAAGAGATTTTATTACAAGTTCATACATACTATACCTAATGCGAAAAGACTTTTCCCCAACCTAATATTAATATAATCTTTGGAACCACTGATCCGATTCCGAAATTCTTTGACTAATGGGAAGCTACATTATCCCTAAATGTCAATATGATATGTTTCGTCTAGGCGGTAGTAACAGGCATTTTAGACTGTTATTACCTACTTTCCGTAGGTATCGTTTGCGTAGGTAATTTATATATTTTAGTTTTAATTTATACGTTTTAGTGCACCAGCCATGATGAACGTGTTTATCGATACCCATATGTTTTTGAGACGATGTTTTCTGTCCTGTGAAAAAGCAAAGAAGGCAGTTTTCTTTGCTTTTTCAAATACTTTTTTGGTTTAGTTTATCACTTTATAACTGAAGGTTTTTAGAATATAAACTTAATTACGTAGCATTACAAATTACTTACGACTTTGCTCGGTCCTTACTTCTAATGACGGAATAAATAGGCAAGAATAATTATGTTGCCTTCGACTTGATCTTCGCAGTTTGGTGATCTTCAATGTCCCTTTGTTATGTTTTACTTATATTAATTTTTATTTCAGTCTGAAGACTGAACTAAAAATTACAAAAAATCTGGTAGGAACCTAATGTTCAACGTTGATTGGGAAAAGACGGTTTTGGGTAGCTTGACCTGCTGGCGTCTGTACTTAACAGCTGAGCTGCCATAGTAACAACTATTGTTTGAACGGATGTACTCTACACATCTAACAAGGTGGGGTTAGTGTGATCAAAAAGAAAAAGGCACCAGTTGCCCATACATTTCAGGCAAAGTCCTTTGCCAAAAAGTATTCTGAGTCATCCATCAAAATAAAAGATAAGTACTTAGGTAGTCCAGATTTGGTTCGAGTTGAGTCCCTTGACCATACAGTATAGGTAGGTATATTATTATAACAAAGGCAGAAGTCGATTATTTTTTTGGGTACCTATCTACGGACAGAAAAGAGTAGGTAACCGTGGAGTTTCCTGCCGGTTCTTCTCCATAGGAAACGGCCAAATGGAACCCGTGCACCTAGTTTCTTACGTTTCGTAAATGCCCATGTAGGTTTTATGTGAAATAAAATATTTTGATTTTGAATGGTGCTGATCTATGCGTCTTATTCGTGAACGTAACTGCCACGGCCTAGTATTTTAATTTGTCAATTGTTTTTTGTTTTTATCTTTTTATTACGGACGCTTTTAACGTGCACGTCTTTCCACATTGTTCACACAATAATTTCGACATTAATGATGTCACCAATATTTTGTAATAATATTTTAATTTAAAATAGTGTCCGTGGAGTTTCTTGCCTGTTCATCTACATAGGAACCTACCACGCTTTGGAATGGGCATCATCTTTCGACCCCATGAGAATTCAAAAGTGCCTGTAATTTATTCGAAATAAACTTTGAGTTTGAGAAAAGAAAAGAAGACAAATTACTTGATTTGACAATAGGGGTTCTTTTGCGTCTATTTAGAATGATTTAAATTACAGCCTTGGCCAAAAGTATTAGGCACCCTCATAAAACACGTGCACCTAATAAAGTACATATAAACAAAACTATCTGTTAAACAATAGCCCATGAACTGTATTCAAACGTTAATTAAAACAATAGATAAAGTATTTTGACGTGCCATAAAACACCTGATCGATAATTTGTGGTTTACATGTCTGTGGGGTGCCTAATACTTTTGGCCAAGGCTGTAAGTATGTAAGTAAACGCTGTTAATTGACTTTAGTTGCTGACCGTACACAATAACAAAAGTTTATCCTATCATCCAAATAGTCAAAATACTTTTCACTGCTCTATATAAATATAACACATTCGTATCAATTCGCAAAACTTCCATTCGAAAGTGGCGTGATGAAATGTGAACCAGTCTGGCCTGGGTCACTACTGCTGCCTGAAGGTTGCGCTCGTGTATGTAGATCAATATCTATTGGACAATCTAATGTTAAAATTACTGCTTAGCCTGTCTTTAAAAGCTGGTTTATAGCGATTAGTCTGATATTGTAAGCGTTTCTCGATGACAATAGTTAAGTGCTGTTATTTACCGCAGATTAAGTACCTAACATTGCAATTTACTATAATCTGTTGATTTTTTTCTAAAGAGGGCTTAATGTAAAGGGTTTTGACAAATACCCCATTCGAGTAATGCAGTAGTATCTACCTCCATGTGGAACATGCGGAAAGCTCCGGAATCTTCAAACATTAGTGTTAGCAGTAGGTATCATCAACATTAGTTTTATCATATTCTACACCTCCTTGGCGGCCCAGCATCATCTTGGCCGTAATATATTATATTTGTATCTAGTACTGTCATTGCAACTAAACTTCCTTTAGATAGATTGAACCCGTCTGCAATCTAGAGGTCCTGTGGGACTGAGACATCTGCAAGAATATCAATCAATATTTGGATATTTCAGAATATTCATAGGTCGTCTTCACCGGAAGATTAATATTTTTACATCAAGATTTATGGTACCAAAAAGGAAGCAAAATCAATACAAGTGACAAAGTTAAGGGGGAAGCGCCAGGGTACTCCGCGAAATTCAAATTTTCTTACGTTTTTTGCAATTTGCAAGTCAGTATTAGGTTGTATGTTCGCGACTGTAACAAATCTGACAGAATTATAATCACAAGAATCAGTAATAGGGGAGGATGGGGGAATTGCGGACGCTTAAGCGAAATAACGTACGAAACCTATAAATACTCAGTCAGCCTTTATTAATTATGAAACTCTAGTTCTACACTACAAAAGGAACATTAATTGTTATACGAGATCAATCAACAACTATATTTTTTTTTTAACAAAAACAAAACCTTATCTCTCCGTAATTGCCCGTAGTCCTTCGGATAAATACGGACGGGTGTTGGGGTTACGGACAGCATAGGGTATTTACGGACGAGGTCCCACATGATTCACAGCAGTCACAAATAAAGTCTCTGGAAGAAGTCCCAGCAGTGCAATTCTCATGAGCCCATTTCTTACATTTTGAACATATCCAGTCTATTATCCAGTCTTCGCAGGGTGGGTCACGATACTTTTCCTGGAAAATAATGCAAGCATATTCAATATTTTCTTGTTCTGTTTAAACATTTTTCAAATTTCTTACACCTTTTGATCCTTCTTGACACCTTTGAGATTTGTAGTTATTTTCTTTTCTGGTTCCAGGTTCTTCCTTATTCTTTCTATTTTCTTTTGTTATTTTTCTTCTAGGTTAACTTTTCCGATGTGCTGGTAAAAATGACAGAATGATTTTTTTTTAACTGAGCGTTTGCCACGATTAGGTTCTGGAGTACTTTTACTATATCAATAAGTGGTACTAAGGAAGCCGACTGATTTGACTTGTCGTACTTTGCTAGAGAGTTGAGATCCATCTTGAGATCCTCTTTGAATTAAAATACTTTCATTGGCTGCATCAAGCAGGGATCTTACAATAATCTTTAGTTTAACAATATTTAACTTCAAAACTTATTGGTAATTTATTCTCCATTAACGAAGCAACCGATAGAAAATATCGCTTTTTATTGTCAGTTAATTTATAGACATAACACTCAAAATAGTAAATACTAAAAATTAGATCAAAATTCACAAAAATGTTGATGTTATTTACCTTAAAAGTCGTACGCGGACTTCGGTCTTGAATGATTGCTTGCAACTAAAGATGGCGGACGGTGGTAACACGTGATCGCGGTGGCCGGGCCGGGCGCCGGGAGAAGGGATTGAGTAGATATCTGTTAGTACGTATTTACGCTTCGTCCGTTATTCCCCCATCATCCCGCTACTACTCCTTAAGGTAGTATAATCCGCAAATGTTAATATTTCATGAGATAGTCATTCAATAGGATTACCTGGTCTTAAAGAGTTGTATTGATTCTGTAAATGCATACTTGATACGGTCGTGAATCACATTTTGATTAACTGACTTACAAATTGCAAAAAACGTAAGAAAATTTGAATTTTGCGGGCTACCCTGGCGCTTTCGCCTTAATAATAAACTTTATGGGGATTCCCAGATTTCTAGAAAACATAACTAAATTATATTTTTTACACAGAGCAAAAAGTCCGCAATTTAATGGCATATAGCAAAAAAAAAACACACAATACTAATTTTAGAATGAACCTTGAAACTTCAGAAATTAGCTAAATGACCAAATCGTCCAAATCCACTTAGAAGTTAATTTGTTTTTTGTGTTAAAACGTGTACCTAATTATTTAGCTTTTGTTATATTAATTAATAACTAGAATTTGGGTTAATCTACATTGTCATTGAAAATATCTTTCACGTTTTAATATAGGTAGGTAATTCAACATCCGCCATTCCAGCAAACCATTAATATCTGGACCTACGGTAAATTGGGGTTACTTTGATAACAACTTTCGACTTATGAAAAACTTATTTTTATACGCCCTATTAAAAAGAAACTATCAGAAGTGTCAACTACTGATAGTTTTTTTTTTTAATATAGCGTTGTAGATAATATAAAAATAAGTTTTTCATAAGTCGAAAGTTGTTATCAAAGTAAGCCCGTAGTATCAAAGTAACCCCAGTTTACCATACCAAAAAAATAATAAATGATTACCGGTATCAAGTATGATTGATAGTTTTCCTTCCATTCATCATTCGAACCGATAATGCATATCGTTCCCATTGATCGCTGCTCTCGGAAACAAGTGAGAGGCTCGACATACGACCGTGGCTTACTTCATTGACAGATGGTGCTCACAGATCGTAGCATACGACCGACGACGACCCCACAGCGAAAAATATACGCGCCGTCGCATTGTCATACAAATGTTATGAACGCGCACACGCAAGCGAAACACCGCCGCATAAAAATTTAAATTTCGTGTTTCGATTTTTAAAATGAACTGTTGGATAAGTGGATATATTCGGTGATATTATTTAAACAAAGTAAGTACTGTGTTTGTTGTTTGTTAAATTGTTGGTGTAAGTTAATTTTGTGTGTAAGGTAGGTAAAACATTATTGATTTCGTATAGATTGTGAGTGATGATAAGACTGGTTGTTTAATATGAAAGGTTTGTGATATTAATAGACTGAAATGAACTGCTAAAAAAGTATTTTCGATGGTTTATTTTATCGTTTTTGTACTCAGTGCATGTAAATATAATGACAGTGTAGCAAAAAATCATTAGCATATAAGATTGAATAGATAAAATATAATGGGCTATTATTAAGATTAACCCTGTATAGACCTAGCTATAATTATCCAGCTCCATTATTATTGGAGTTTTAGTTATAATTTAAGGTCATAATATAGTTGGTAACTCTTAAGAGAGAAGGTTATTAGATTATCAACGGTATCTCTTTCATCTTCCTGAAAATGTAGGATCAGCATCAGCATCATCTTCTGCGAAAACAACAACAACAGCAATACATTCAAAGACCCTGTCCGATTCAAAATAGGCACTTACAAAAAATCTTACTATAAATCGGACAAAAAATGTTACTATAAATCTTACTATAATTAAAAATTAAGAGGAGCTTGTGGCTAAATAATTATAGCCGCACGGGTCAATCCATCAGGTTAAGCTACGCTTGCCGGGGTTAGTCTGTGGATGGGTGACCATCTTTTCATACCGAGACTCCTCCGTGCCTCGGAAAGCCCGTTATACAGTTGGTCCCGGCTGTCATTCGTGGATCTTTGACAGTCGTTACGGGTCGTCAGAAGCCCGAAATTCAGACAACCAGGCTTACCAAAGGGTATCGTATTACCCGGTATCTGGGTTGTGTAGGTCTCCGTGTAGGCATCCGGTGAGACTGGAAGCCGACCCCAACATAGTTGGAAAAAGGCTAGGCAGATTGATTTTATAATTAAAAATTAAAAAGTTATTGCTATTTAAAATTCACGTGTTTAGTACCAAAATTACTCCAATTTCATAAATTTTGTAACCGGCGGGACCACATGTTAGCACAATACTTAACAACACCCTAACTTTTTACTAAAATGGGCCTTTATAAGACTGTTTTGAGCAGCCTCTTTATGATGCTAATCGATCAGTACCTACAATACCAGTTTCCTTGGTTTCATAAAGTTATGTATATACATACATCGACATATTTGTCGTACACAAGTGTTGATTCATTAGCTAAGCGTCAAAGTAATAAAATTACGACACCTGCCTTTTTTGTTACCATGTAGGATGTGATTCATCTATCTAGGTAATAACTATGGTAAAAAATAGTGTGCCTCTTCTTTACCAACTTATCGAGGGTTTGGCAAGTTTTTTTTTTTTTTTTTAATAAAAGTTGGCACCTTATAATAAATCCCTTAGAAACGTTAAACCGGCCATTGTCTAAACTGCGTTGTTTTAATAAATATATAAATAAAATATATTTTTAAATCTGGTTTCCCTTCAAAACTCAAATTAGATATAAGTATTATTATGATTACTTGAATAATATTGTGTCTCAATTTCTCGGCGTTCTAAAGCGTAGAAGCTGCACATCGTAGCCGTCGCCGGTATAGACGCCGCGTAGCAGCCGCGTAGGCGCACACATCGTAGCCATCGCCGCGCTGGCGTAGAAGCCGCGTAGCAACCGCGGAGCAACCGCGTAGGCGCGCACATTGTACCCGTCGCCGGTATAGACGCCGCGTAGGCGCACACATCTTAGCCATCGCCACGCTGGCGTAGAAGCCGCGTAGCAACCGCGTAGCAACCGCGTAGGCGCGCACATCGTACCCGTCGCCGGTATAGACGCCGCGTAGGCGCACACATCTTAGCCATCGCCGCGCTGGCGTAGAAGCCGCGTAGCAACCGCGTAGGCGCGCACATCGTACCCGTCGCCGGTATAGACGCCGCGTAGGCGCACACATCTTAGCCATCGCCGCGCTGGCGTAGAAGCCGCGTAGCAACCGCGTAGCAACCGCGTAGGCGCGCACATTGTACCCGTCGTCGGTATAGACGCCGCGTAGGCGCACACATCTTAGCCATCGCCGCGCTGGCGTAGAAGCCGCGTAGCAACCGCGTACGCGCGCGCATCTTAGACGCGTCACCGGTGTAGAAACCGCATAGAAGCCGCGAAGGCATTGTAAGAAGAGCAAATGCGTACAAAGACTTGTTCACAAACAAAATGAATGGTAAACCAAATATGTCCAAGTTAAACACGCTGATTGATTGGCACTGTCAGTAACTTCGACCTACACAAACGCTCAAAATCACGTAATCTATGTAAGCAATACAACTGGTTTTATATAGCGACTACTTTTTGTGTGGGATTGGTATAATTCGTAACCTTTTAACCACAACAAAAGTGTCTACAATGGTCAAAAGTTTAACAAAAGGAACTTAAAATAATATAAACGTCTATTGTTTTTAACTAAATATATTATATTTAATAATTAGCGCTCAGTATCTACCGACAAAAACACATCTCGAACATCCTCGAATGTCGTTAACACAGATTACTATAGTAGTAGCAAGCTAGTAGTCAAATCCAAAAAAAAAAAAAAATATTTTATCCTTTTCGGGAAATCTAGGTGGGTACAGTCACGAGCAATAATACCTATGTATACACAAGCCACTTTTAAAACTGATTTTCTTCTTCTGTATTATGTATAATTTTATGTTGTTACAAACATAGCCTTTTGGAACACATAGAATTATGAAATAGGCAGGCATCTCTAAATTGCTATCGTTATTCTACCAGAAAATCGCTTTTGGATTTCCCTAAGTGTATACTGCTGTCATAAGGAAAGAAGACGTATCTGAATTTTTTTTTTTCGATATAGAGATAATAATAATTTTTTTTTTTTTACATACCTATTCGGAATCAACAAAAAAAGACGCATCTACCAGTATTTTTATATTGGCCTAAACTTAACGAAATCCTAATAATTCTTAATATTAAAAGACGCATCTGCCTTTGTATCTTGTATTATAAACAGGACAGAATATATTTTTTCTCCATTTCAATATTTCTGTAGATACGTCCTTTTTCCTTACGGCGGCAGTATACATATTCGTGTGCGTGACTGTACTCTCGTAAATCCTCCGCTGATAAACACAAATAAATCAAGAAAAAAAATAATGTCAATCAATTATGTGAAGATTGTGAAGAAGCTTTTCATCAACAAATGCTTACCAAAGCCGAGAGGAAAACTTTATGAACCACATGTTGAAATATAGTAGATATTTAATCAAATAGTTTAATAATAAGTGGTTTTGCAAGCTTAGTTTTAGCGAGACTGCTAAAATTTTATCGGAGACAGTGGTTCATTATAAGGACTAGCCAGTACTTATAATGAACCACTCTCTTCGTATTGCGATCATGTTTCGATCCATTCATTTCCAAATACGAATTTCAAAATTGGACATTGAAGGACAAAAATCGTTCAAAATTCGAAAATGGAAGGATATTTCACAATCCAAAATTAATAATGGAACGAACTTTTTGCAACACCGACTGCAGACACAACATAAAACGAATAATACCTTTATTGCAAACTCCTAATCGCTAACGACCAAAACGATTATCGATTACCGACACGTATTCTATAATTACAAGAACAGCTATGATATGGCCAGCTCACACGGTCGCAAGCTCGTAATTCGTAATTACAATGACACAAGCACGACATGTTCGCCTTGGCCAAAGAACAGGATCCCAATATATTCGCTTGTTGCTAGTTTTCGCTCGCGACTTTGTCTCGTTATTTGGCCGACAGGACATGTCGAACGTTTGCACGTTCAAGGCAGTGGAAGAAAAAGAATACTGGAGCGTCAAATATAGTCCGCTTTTGCGTATCAAATCTTGATCAGTAGTAACTCTGACTGAAGAGACGGAGACTGGAACTCAGTGCTTTCAGTCTTTAGCTCCCACGTTAGCTGATAGCCATATTTGTGCAACCATTTTGGGGCTGCTGGCTGGATAATTTGGTTTCA
The DNA here is from genome assembly GCA_948252095.1 of Dicycla oo. Lineage (NCBI taxonomy): Eukaryota > Metazoa > Arthropoda > Insecta > Lepidoptera > Noctuidae > Dicycla > Dicycla oo. The sequence goes on from OX411728.1 coordinate 20,923,622, forward strand.
TGGTTCATCTTTAAATGTGATGCTAGAATATAAAATACTTGATGCATAGTTATATGCACCAGGCTCAAATATTCACGAAATTTTCTTGCAATTTCATAAAGCATATATGTCTCACCGTTAGGTTTCCAAAACTGATGCAGCAAATGTTTAAACAAATAATGAAATCTTATGTTACCTAATGTTGTAGTCTCAAAGCTTCTAAACATTGTATACATACAAGAGCATGCAATATATTATATCGTTTGAGACCAATCATGTTTAGCCGATACTTAATCAGCGTAAAAATATTTCAATAATATTGTTAAGAATTAACTATAAGAAACATCGAAAAATTACCATTTAATTTTTTTGTATTTTGAAATATTATAATATGAAAGATTATTTTTATGTTATAGTGTCAAAAATCAAAATAAGTCAAAAACTATAATGTCAATCAAATTCTAGAATAATGTCAAAGTTACTACATGTAGGTATGTCAAAATTAAAAGATTTACATAAAATTTACGAGATTGATGTCAAAATTACAAGATTAATGTCAAAATTGACACCATTTATGTCAAAAATTACATACCTATAACATTTATTATAGTGTCAGGAAAAAGATAAAATTATTCAATCAAAAACTTTTTCGGCTAGAAATTCGGAGACACTATGATATGCATTTTGCGAAAGAAACATTTTTAATTGACGCTTGAATGCACTACTATATTTAGCTCCTTCCAGCGTTTAGGCAATATGTTAAATATACTAGGCGCTATGCAGACAATACTTTTGCGCATGAGTGCGGTTTTTGCTGGATAGACGCGAAGAATGGTCATATCCCGTCTGTTACGGGGTACAACGTAACGTAGACGTGGTAACAGATTGGGGTTTGTTTTAACAAACATTGCAGTTTCGAGGATGTACAGACAGGGAGGAATTAATATCTTGTACCTTTTAAAATATGGTTTACATGATTGTATCAACCGTTTTTAGCCCAAACATAGATCTAATGCATCTCTTTTGTGCCTTGAATGCCGTGTTAGCATCGGTAGGTAGAATTTCCCCAAAATATGATACCGTATCTCTTAGGTGACGCTGCTCAGCTATGGCTATTTCTACATTCACCACTGCAGCTAGAGAGTGCAATGCAAATGCAAAAATATAATTTTTTTTGCAATGGTTCTCGATTTGCGATTTCCAGTCAAGTCTTTTATAAATTATGAGTCTAAGGAATTTACTAGAATTGACGCTTTCAACAATTTTATTATCTATATTTATGTCCATATTTTCTATAGATTGACTATAGAAAATATGGACATAAATATAGCTGGCTAAAACTTAAAATTTGAGTTTTATCTAAATTAATCTTTAAATTATTATTGTTTAACCATTTTATTATAGATGTCCAGGTATTTTGAATGTCAAGTTTATATTGGATCATGTCATTGTTATTACTAGAAATTGTCACCGTGCTATCATCTGCAAATAAAGTCATAGGGTGTGAAATTTATTTTGGCAAGTCATTAATGTATAGTGTAAAGAGTGGAAGTCCCAATATGAATACACTACCTTGTGCAACACCAAAAGCAGTTTGACGTTCATCTGATAGGTATATCTCTTCCTTTTTAGTGATTATATTAATTCTAGCGATTTCTGTCTTTTGTTTTCTATTGTCTAAATAAAATTTTATTAAATTAAGAACATTACCTCTTATACCATATAATATATTATGCGTCAAGTTTTTATTTTTTTATGTATACAAGATGTAACTTAATTAACGCACAAACTCTTAAAGGGGTAATTGTACTTACTCATATTATGAACAACTTTTACTATGAGGCCAAACATAAAATCACAAAAAAAATCCGCTGTTCCTTACATTTTGACGAATTATGCGAACATAATGTAGGGTACAGCTGAGTTTTCTTCGCGATTTTAGGTTTAGTCCCATACTAAAAGCTAAAAGTTGTTCATAATGATGAATGAATTAAGAGGTTGGCGCCGATTCCCTTGTTCACAAACTAAACTAAATTTCAGTTCAGTGCATCTTTTTCTTTCTATTTCATTAAGAAAAGGACAGAAGATAAATATTTTGTTAAGTCCTGTCAAATTAAGATACTCCTTATTAAGTTTAGACGTGATTAAAAAATTGCCTACTAAAAATACGTCAATTTACGTCAGGCGCTGACTAATTTGACAGAACTGAACTAATAATATATTTATCGTCTGTCCTTTTCCTGATGAAATAGAAAGAAAAAGATGCACTGAGCTTAAATTGTAAACAAGGGAATCGGCGCCGTTGTGCGTTAAGTTAAACCTTGTGTATGGTAGGCACAACACACACACACACACACACACACACACAGCTACTGAGCAATGAATATATAAAACTTACTAGCTAGTCGTCCCGAAAGTGGGTCCTTGATTTGTAGATGACATAACATACTAACAATATTCAGTCAGTAACATTCTCGGCATCCTAACAAATACTGCGTCTATTTATAATTATGTATTTTACGTTGTAGGTTGTAGTTATAATTATGATTTTACGAGTACTCGCAACTCAATAGAATGAGAGAATGACGTAGCACCAAACAGAGAAAGCTGATGTCATAGATAAGACTCAGGAATTCAGTTCGTCTGTGAATAAGGTCGTCACAGGCTGGTTCAAAACGCGCGATGGAATTCGAACTCGATTTCATTGTTTGTTACAAAGTAATTGGGCATATTAGGCAATAACCTGTCGTGAGAGGAAGGTAGTGCTCTTCTAAAAGTATAACGAAGAGTTGTCCTACGGCTCTACATCCCTTGTGGTCAGTTGGTCACTCTTTACAACATTCTGGGGTATCAAAGCTGGTAAGTTTGTTGCTTATACAACTGGTCTACCTACTACCGGCAGATCGGCAAGGCGGGATAATTATGCCATAAATATAATATATCCATACTAGGCCTTCCACGCTAGGCTGACTCAGGCTAGTCTAGATCTAGGGGGCTAAGGGTTACTCAGTTACTGATAGGATACTTAGAGTTGTTTTTAAACCTCGGACGTGCACGTGAATTTCTTACTTCGCAGGTTACAAATAGTTAGTGTGACGTCATTGTCAGACGTAGGTATCTAGTAACTATGTATTTTATAGTTTATAAAATATCAATATATTTTTATGTGGTGTTAACAATGATAATAAGTAGGTAAATAAGTACCTAGGTTTAGTTTACGATTCATTCAAATAAACACGTGCTAGTCAAACCGCGACATGTCGGTATTTTTACATAAATAAATAAATATAATATAAGTATTTGTGTGGACTGGTGGGTGACGCAAATTATTCAATACTATGAAGTGGAATTACTTCCGTGTCTATGTTAATGCTAATTTAGTTAATTAAGCTCTAATCTGCTTTTAAATGTGATTAGGTATGTAATATATAAAAATAACCAAAATTAAATGATATTTGCTACCAATAAAATGGAATTAAACTAACAAAGATGGCATTTTGTTTTCAGAATGAATGAGCAAGACCTGATGGTGGCACGCGCGTTAGCGGCCGAGTCTAAGGAGAGCTCGCCAGGCGGTTCCCCTGGACCCCTCCGGAAAACTGTGCTCACCAACCTCGCTGATAAACTTAATACATTCAGGTATGAACATTCTGTAATAATCGTGGGATGCTATGCGATCCGTGTTTACTGCTAAGTAGGCTGTAGACGCAGTACCTAACTTCTTACATTTATGTAGGTTATGCGTGGTCATACCTATATACTCGTACGATTATATAATACACGTCGACTTGAGAACCTTTTCCATTTTTTCGTCGGTTAAAAATTATTCTGTAATTCCAACTGGATAGAGTGTAGTTTTGCGCGATGGTGCGTTGTGTTTTTGTAAATCTGCAGTGCTGCCGAGCACAAAGGACTTTCAATCCATACTTTTATAATTTCAGCACAAATTGAAGTTACGTTATGCATTCATTTATTGCCTCGGGCATCTCGAAAACCAAGCTTACCACAACCACAGCAGCTTCTGTCTAGTACTAACGTGCATTGCTAGATGGCGCTACATGAAAGTGAAAAGAAAGACTATCAAGTTTAAAAAACTGCTTAAGAGCAACACCTGTTTTCTTTGATTTATTTTGATACATTATTTAATAAAATCGAATGAAAATTGAACAAGCACGACATAATTGCCGCCCCAAAAGACTCGTTTCTGAAACAGTAGTTTTTTTTTAATTGATAGATTGTGTGATCTGGATCTGTCAGTTCAGTGCAAGTTCAGTGAACTTCAGGCTGAATGGTCTATAGATCGATGCCTGCCTTTTAATACAGGCGAAAGAAAAAAAAAAAAAAAAAAAAAAAATCAGTGAACTTCAGTGTCAACTAGAAAATTATGTCAAAACAAACGTCAACGTAATATAATTTTCACGGGCGTATAACCTAAAATTACGTTTTATTTTAAGACAATGCGTATTTAAACTGTTTGTTTTTATAATGAGACGTTGTAAACACAATGGCGAAATCGCTATCGAATGTGACTATATGAAATGAGTAATATTATGACATTTTTGTGGAAAATACTGCAAACAGTGTGTTTTGAAGATGGATAGCACTAAACTCTTAGTTAAGCAGTCGAAGACTCGTCCTACCACCAGCATAGAGGCTGCTGACGAAGATGACAGGTCTGTAATCTCGTACGTAAGATTTTTCCTTGTTTTATGAATTTTAGATAGCAATTTAGTACCCGTAGTAAAGTAGTTGATGATTATTCGTGAATCATATCATATTAGACTAGGTTGTACCTTCCTCTTTATTTATAACTTACTTACTCTATTGCAGCTCTCTAAGCTGCGTTTCGAAAGTTCGAAATAGACACTGAGTTCATAATTTTACACATTCATCATCTCTCTGCCCTTGTTAAAAATATCACATGTTAGGTACTTTACTTGGGGTCGGCGTAACACGTTTTCTCTTTCCATACTCCCCTGTCAACCGTCACGACAGTGCTGCCGCTTACGAAAAAATAAACTCACCAAGCTTTTACTAAAATGTCACTAGATTGGGTGAAAACATAAATTCAAAAAGTCACTAGAAGTCACTAAATTATTTAATCAATCTTCATCAACAAAATTACTGTTTATACCTAATGGTAATTAAGAACAAATATTTAACCGACTTCCAAAAGGAGGAGGTTCTCAATTCGTCTGTTTTTTTTTTTTTTATATGTTTGTTATGTGATTACTCAAAGACGGATGGACCGATTTAGAAAATTCTCTTTTTGTTTGATAGGGTATACTTCCGAGGTGGTCCCATATAAATTTTATTAACTTTGCTTGCGGAGTTTTTGAGTTAGCTTCAATAATGCGTATATTTCCCACTTATTTTATGTGGATGATGTGATGGTGTTTTAATAACTTCCTATCACTGTTATTTACATGGCTATATCTACAATTATTGTGCTCAATTATGTATTCGAATTTATGTGGGGTAGGTTCCACAGAGATAGACACTATTGATTATTAACCGTCGATAGGCCACTTTTTCGTAAAAAATATTGATACTTTTTTACAAAGTTCTTTTTTCCGAATAATGAAACTTTGAAATGCTCTCCTGTAAAGTTCCAAACATGTCGCTTAATACAAATAGCCCGTGAACCCTCGATATAAGAAATTGCGCCATCTACTTCCTTAACACAACCACAAGCTTCGACTTCCACTTCAACTACAGAGCAACAATCCTCTTTCACCATGCCGGATGAAGATGATATAGTGATAATAGATAAGGATTTAATTCAACTAATTAATTTGTAAACAGAGAGTTATTTGATTAATTCAAATTGAAAGGTATATTTCGTTCATTGATTTTTCATAATAAAAAACTTTTTAGCAAAAAATAAAACCGACTTCCAAAACAAAACACTACAAAGTGAAAAATAACTTTAATTTCGGTAGTCGGTGTTTTGGGTTTTGTATTTTCGTTTTTTGCCACCGACTTCCGAAATTAAAGTTATTTTTCACTTTGTAGTGTTTTGTTTTGGAAGTCGGTTTTATTTTTTGCTAAAAAGTTTTTTATTATGAAAAATCAATGAACGAAATATACCTTTCAATTTGAATTAATCAAATAACTCTCTGTTTAAAAATTAATTAGTTGAATTAAATCCTTATCTATTATCACTATTATCATCTTCATCCGGCATGGTGAAAGAGGATTGTTGCTCTGTAGTTGAAGTGGAAGTCGAAGCTTGTGGTTGTGTTAAGGAAGTAGATGGCGCAATTTCTTATATCGAGGGTTCACGGGCTATTTGTATTAAGCGACATGTTTGGAACTTTACAGGAGAGCATTTCAAAGTTTCATTATTCGGAAAAAAGAACTTTGTAAAAAAGTATCAATATTTTTTACGAAAAAGTGGCCTATCGACGGTTAATAATCAATAGTGTCTATCTCCGTTTTTTACGTTTTTCACTTTATAATGCAGGTAGATATGATAATAACTCAATATCGGCCAGGATGTCGCTTAATACTAATAGCCCGTGAACCCTCGATATATGTTTTTACCGGTTTTCGTCGTTTGGGACAAGACTTCACTAGGTAAAACATAAGTAAGCTTTGAAGGTTTCTTTTAATTTTTTTAGCAACTAGTTAAATAATATACTGCTGTGTTGATCATGAAAAAGTCGCTAAAAGTCACCAGACATTTTCTTCTCACTAAATCATAAAAGAAAGTCACCATAAACAGCAAAAACTCACTAGATCTGGTGACAAACTCACTAAAACGGCAACACTGCGTCACACTATCATTCACTCCCATCATTTTACACATCAATGTTTTAATATACATACATGCTTAAACTATTTACTTATTAAATTTATGTTATTGTAATAAGTTGTTTTACAAATCGTAATTTATCGGAAGTTATCGGTTTTTTCTGTTGTTTTCACATCTCTTTTTATGCTACGTTCAAAACTACGTAAAGTGTATGAACAGCTGGTAATTCAGAAGTAAAATGTGTCAACTTTCTAAATTGTTTTTGAGTGCTCTGGTTTTGTAATAAACTTTAAAATAAACATTGTGAAACAGACCAGTAGGCCTCATAGGTATTTAAAAAAAAGTCTTGCATTCATAATTTGTATGCAAGACATTATATTTTTTCACTAGGTAAGTACTACGAGTACAGCTAAGGATTTATTTAATGCATCTCTAGTTTAGGGTCCTAAGAACATTTTCGTAGATTGTAGCTTCGCGTTGGCGCAGTTTACGCTGCTTTTGTGAATGCAATAACCATACGCGAAAATCAGTGCATTTCAATGTACTCTTTATTTCGCCACCTGATTAGATATTCAGGGAGCACTTTACCCTGTTTGCGAACAAGGCAGCGCCATCTGTCGCACAGTTCGCGGAAATTATAATTACCTCTAACTTCTCATACTTCGTGTATAAAATCCTGCCCTGCCATTGTTTGTATCTGTAATTTATATGATGTACAACATAAAGAGTAATTCTATGTAGGGTTGATGAGGATTCCTCTTCCTCATCCTCATAATGCGGCAGTTCCTCATTTTTTTAGCGATTCGTCACCCTCTTCCATATCCCCAAAATCAGGCATAAAATATTCCTCTTCCACTTCCTCATTCATTAGAGGAATTTATGAGGAAGTGTTGAACTGTGACCTGTACAGAACTGTACACCAGTATCTTTCAGCCCTCCATCAAGTGTCCCTAGTGAGCGCCTTTTCAGTGGCGCTGGATTAGTTTACGACAAATTACGAAACCAACTCGAATCTGTAAAAACAGCTTCAACGTTATTTTCATTTAATTCAACCTCCTTAGTGAATTTTCATATTATTTTTTATTTTCTATATTAAAGGACCCATTCGCAATCTTTTTTTAAAAAATCTCTATCTCTATCTCTTCTAGATTTTTCTTTTTTTGTTAAATTTAAATTGGAAACCACAACCTATCTTCCTCATCAACATCCTCTTCCTCATCCTCTTCCTCCTCCTCGTATCCTCATCCTCGTCCACTTCCTCAAAACGTATTTCTAATAGTTCCTCATCCGCATCCTCTTCCTCATAACCACTTCCTCATTAACCCTAATTCTATGTTCGAAACTTCAAGTCCTTGGTTGGTAAGGGCGAGTTTTCATTACTTGGATCAGGCACCCGACGCCCGATCATTATGGGCCCGATTTACTACAGTACGAGAGCTGACGACCAAAACCATGTCGCATCGTTTTACGGCGAAAATCGTTTAACATCGTTAGTTTACATGATTCTGAACCCGGCTCGGTGAGCAGTACTGGTTAGAAGCGTCGCTGTTTTATGGGGGCCCATTTCGGCTATGCCAAAAAAATAATAGGCAGACGGTTTTATCACAATATGTCTGATATTAAAAATTTTATTACGAAAAAGTTTATTTTCAGACATTTTGTGCGTCACATATGGTCTGAGCGCATTTTCAAAAATGCTAAAAAAATTAACCAACTATAGCAGCTTACTTGGTTCAATATTTTTTTAAATATTTTATATAGCTGCTGGGGTTACCAAAAAACTGTTTTCAGACATTTTAAATGTCACCTATAATTCCAAAAACGAAAAAAGCGTTTTGGAGACGCCCGACAAACGCGCGGTGCTTGTTTCGCTCCTATCCTTCACGACAACGATGATGAATCCGACAATGATTTAGAGCGATAATTTTTTTTCAAGAAACAGTATTTTTGAAACGTTATCCCAGGATCCTTTTGTCCAATTTATTTAAAAAACGGCCTTCAATTTCAGTTCGATCGTTTCGGGTAGGCTTTTTATTAATAGTAGGTACGTAAATAAGCGTGTAAATAAGCGTAATAACGTAAATAATGAATAATTTCTGACTATAGAAATGTGTCTGATTAGAAAGAAAAAAGAAAATATCAGACAAAGATTTTTTTCTACATCTTCATTCAGTGTAGCAACACTGAATTTGTCTGATATATATTTTTTTTGTACATCTTGGCAACTTTTTTCGTCATTTCCAACAGTTTTCAGACAGAATGCTATGTTATCGATCGGTAAAACTTTTCAACACTTTCAAAATGGTTTCAACACATATGATGCTTACTTCTGAAAAATGATTTATTCGCATCAACTGATCAATAATCACTTGAAAACAAGATTTTCAGACGGTTTGCTATGGGTTTTTTTATTACCTCATTTTTAATTTTCTCAAATGGTCCCCTGGCGGCCCAGGTACGGTGTCTGAAATTTGTGTTTTTGGTAGGTATCTAAAATCTATCGTTCGAGTACATTCTGAAAATCAGATCGGTCAGGGCAGAGGTGACGCGAAAAATTTCTAAAATTAGGATTTTGGATTCAGAATAACCAAATCTATCGATTTTATACGGTTTTGGTCGTAAAACGATAAGGCCAAAATTTTGGTCATGGGCTCTCGTGCTACTACTGCTGTTGAAAGTCTCCGAGACTCCTGCTAAGATTTGAACATAAAACATGACAACCTTAGTTCAATAAATAAAACTTGATCATTATCAAAATCATGCGGTTGGAGGACCGTGGTACAGCCGCAGACTAAAACTACTCTATACCTCTTTATAAAACACGCACGTAACAAAATTCCTTTCGTGCTTAGATCGCAGACTTGATGCCTTAAATAAAAACAAAGATTATATCATTGAAGCCCAATGTCCCCCGTATAGCCCACGCGAGTCCTATGACACGGTTTCGGCAAACTATCCTACTGGCGGCTACTAGTGTTTCAACTTTTGGAGTCTGACTCACTGTCGGTTCACCCACCAGGAATGTACCACATTTAGGACAATGACTCCTGACCTACAATCGAATTAGATTCTTGCAGTGCACGACATGGCAGGAATATATATGGATTTTTAGTGTTAATACCCCATGTGACTAAGTGTTAATGATCTTTGCAAGAATTCAAAAGAATGATATGGTTCAATTCTGTTTGCGTGTAGCCACTGATTAATACAGATGGGACACTCCGCAGTTTAGGTATGAAGCTACAAGTACGCGGCAGGCCCTTGTCGCCGCGGGCAATTCTGTGTGGGCTGCCGCGCACCGGCCGGCTCGCACAGTCAGTTCGATACTCACTCACACGCCGCGTCGTAAAAAAGCCTACCCTAACGAGTCAGAAGGTATAAGAGTTAAGCTATAGAAAGAGAGGCAACTTGTAGGTGAATAAGCGATGTGCGACCTGAATATCACTTTATTGTGTCGTAGCAAGAGTCGCTTTTTATTTAAATGATTTTGCGGAGTGTACCATCTGTATTAATCTGTGGTTTAGCTTGTAATTTACGTCAAAACTTCACGCCGTTATTGTTCTTGTTCCAAGAAAATGATTCAGCATGCTCAGCCTATAATGTTCCCACTGCTCGGACACAGGCCTCTCTGTGGGAGTGGGTCGTAATCCACCACGCGGGCCCAGTGCGGGTTGGTAGATGTCACATGTCTTCGCACGTTTGGTTCTAGGACACCGCTTGAGAGTAGTGGTGATGAAATAATTTACACACAGTAAAGCGCCTGACTGGGTTCGAACCCACGACCTACATACACCTCGTAAGTCGCGGCCGTTACCACTGGGCCACCACTGCTCTCTACAAAATGATTGTTTGCGGGAAATGCTAGAGAACTTTGAGAAATGTATTTTTTTACAAAACTCGACATTCTGATTCGAATATAATCTTATTTGAATAAATGAAATGCACGCAATGAATAATAATAATAATAATTTATTTAATAAAAATGTTTTCAAAAAGTGTACATTTAGCCAGTTATTAGTAAATTTCCAATACAATAAATTAAACAGCCTAATAATAAACTAATGCTTAAGTATATTTTTAGTTACAGGTGCAAGTAAAGATAGTTTGGAATTAGAATGATAGGTAGTGACCCACCCGATCTAGGTTTATTCAAACCTGAATAACGTAAATATCTTCTTTTGCTACTTTGAGACGTAAAACAATCCAAATATCATTGAAGATTATGTGCGATTGACATGCGATTTCAACAAGTTTGATTGAATTCAACACTTTTATTCTACAGGTGACCCTATTATTTCCGCCAAACCCCAACTGCATTTGCTCCTGAATTATAATTCCATTCTTGCCTGCTATTTCGTCACGTAGCCTTAATTTGCAACCTGTTTTTCGGGCCGGAACACCTTATCGTATCGATCGATAATACATTCCGCTTCTGCACCCATTTTTATCAACGTCAGTTGTTTTCGTAACCCACCCATGTTCGTCTGTTCAGCATTTAGATTTTACTTTGGCACTATCACGTAAGCAATCATGATGTTATCTATATGAGGAGCAAAAAAGCAAAACGTGATTAGTCACTAAAAATAAAAAAATAAAATTATTCCTTTTGAGAGCTTCCGTTGCGTGCGCTGCGTAAACGGTTAGTTACAATCATGTCTGACGGAATTGTTCCTCTTAGAAAGTTCAAGAGTTCAGATCCCCTTAAAAAAAAGCCGTCGATAGCATATGTCTATCTTTGAAGGTTGGCTCTCTATAACTTTTTTAATGGTAATCCCATCTATACTCTATATCAATAATAAAGCTGATGAGTTTGTTTGTTTGTTTGAACGCGCTAATCTCTGGAAGTACCGGTCGGATTTAAAAAATCTATTTGTGTTTGATAGCCTAATTCTTAAGGAAGGCTATAGGCTGTTTAACATCACGCTAGGACTCTTAGGTGCCGAGCAAAACGAAAACGAAGTAATAGCGCGCGCAGGTGATGCGATGCGACGCGGTGGGTCGGGGGAGTAAGTTTCACGCGGGCGAAGTCGCGGGCAGAAGCTAGTCACTTATACAATTTAGGAAAACTACCTTATTGTGTAACCTATTGCGGCTTTTGCAAGACTGCTTCCTAAGACTGTCGATGTAAATTCTGTAGGTGAAAGCTAAAGGACCTTAAGTCCATTTTTATTTTTACAACCTTAAGGAACAATATTTGTCAAAAAAATATCACAATATAATAGCTTAATAAACCTTCATAATCATAATGTTTTTCTACAACGATACACTAATTACTTTTTATACACGGTCGATTTTAATATCTAATTTCGGGTACCTATAGACATCTTTAATGAGCTCTACTGAATAATTTATAAAATGTGACTTAGGTCCTTTAGCTTTCACCTACAGAATTATATTGGATAGGGTACAATAGGTGAACGGACTAGAAACCTATGACATGCCTAGTTTTTTTTTTTTTTTTTTCTTTAGCTTAGACAGAAATTGCTCTATCAATAAACACATCGAAACATTTGAAGTATTTAAACTAGTACAATAAAAACAGAAATTTTGAAAAAAAACAATTTAGATCGTATATCGAAATTTTATATTAGATATTATTGCAAAAAAAGAACTAAGTATGCCATAGGCTTCTACTCCGTTCACCTATTATACCCTATTTTTTTTCAAGACGGTAAAAAATGTCATCCAGTATATGGGCATGGCCAAGGATGAGGACATATCAGTTTTTTTTTTTACATTTACATTAATCATTTACTCACCTTTACCCTAAAGGTATTGAGGAAAGATTACCATTATGCCTACATGACAACATAAATTACGTTACATTCGTAAACACAAGTTTTGGGCACAAATCACACATTGGCTTTTGTAACAAATTGCGTCCTCATTGGAAAAGTACGGACTTTTCCTCTTTGTACAGTGATGATCTGTATAATTTATCATTTCGGTCTGCTGCGTGTCTAGCAGTTGCTAATTATCAAACACTTTCATTATTTAGCGGATCGCTAGAAATGGACTACTTACGATCTTCTTTTACTATTAGCTTTTGTCCGTGGCTTCGCCCGCATGGAGGTCGGAAATTATCCCACGGAAACCTACAACCGGGATAAAAAGTATATAATGTCCTAATCCAAGTCATGGTCTACCTATGTGTTAAATTTCATCCAAATCAATTCAGCCATTTTAGCGTGAAAGCGTAACAAATCATAATCATTTATTTCTTTGCAACAAGAAACACTCACAAACAAACTCACTTTCGCATTTATAATATTAGTTAGGATTAGGATAGTTAGGATTCTGCAACAAAAAATGGAGATTAAAACACGAACAACTAATTAATTAATTCAAAACAACTGATTTCACTCGGCATAATAAACCAATATTTTTTTGGAATCAATAGAAAAATGAGATATATGTACCTACAAAGAAATATTGCGCGTGTTTCACAATCCAATGTTAAATAAGGTGCTGATCGGGTTATTGAATGGCAATAAAACATGTTTGGGTAGCATGCGATCGAGTGCACAAGGTGAGAAGTAACACAAGACCAACTCGTAACTGAATAGTCCTTACAGAAGAGAGAATCAATGTAATCGTTTATTTAACAGAACGGTCACGATGAACTTAAATAATGGGACAAAGAGTGCAAAAAGGTTTGTGTTGATTAAGGACCAGACAGGGGATTTCTTCAATCTCAACAAATACAAGGAGAGCGTAGTAAACTTGGGACCACAGAAGCAGAAAGCCAGTCACGCAATCTGAGGGCAGTGCGGAACAGAATGAAGCCTTTAGTCAAAAGTACTGCTTGGTAGTTGACAGCTGGAAATGGACATGAAAGAAACCGAACCATTACTGTGATTGCAATCTAGTAAGCTGTAGACTACGGTAAATGCGGTAGTGGAGCGAGTCATGTCAGAGTGTACAAGCTGTACCATGAAGTTATAGACACCTAAGACACGCATTCGCAGGATGCAGGCACTTGCGTCGTGTCTGATTCGTACGACACGATATCACTCAGTCAGTGGTCCTTCTAAAGCTATCCGTGCCATGACCAAAAACACGCGATGTGCACACCATAGACCTGGCCACTGTGACGAACAAATTGACGACATTTCCGCAGTAGAAAAAGGGCTTAGTACACATTATTATCTTATCATTCATAAAGTAATGCTTGAGATTGAATGTTAATACCATCAAAAATATTCGTTCCGTCACGTTCATAATAGGTGATTTTCACTGTTCTTCGGGACTTAACGGGACCCTAATTTTACTCCTTCTGGAAAATCATAGCAAAAATATTCTTTGTCGCAAAAGACAGGAATAGTGTGTACTAAAAGATAAGTTTTCGATGGCCTAATTCGTATTTTACTTCTCCCTCACTAGTCCCAATTTTTGTAGTTCGCTCTCCTAATATTTATACACCCGAACTGACCTTAATTGATAGTTTGCCTGACTAGCGTTGTTTGAGGGCAAATTATTTAAACGTAATTATGCTGCCGAGGAAGTTACAAGACCTTAATTTCTGGTCCTTGCCGCAACGGAACTTCATTCGCCTACTTTCATTTAAAGAATCTCCTTAACCATCCTCAAAGGCCATAGACAGTTTTGTTTCGAAATTTCGATACGCCTCACTTACCGCAATAAAAACAAGAGCATGTATGTTACAGCAGCAAGTATATTAACATAATTTCTCTAAGTTACAACAAAGTCAGCGCGATCAAGCATGATGCCCTCCTTGTGGCCACAATCTCAGCGATAATGGCGGACATCCAGACATTGTTTGCAATTTTTGAGCATTCGGCGGCACCGTGGCGTGGTCGTGGCGGGAGGTTCGCTGCTCGCGGCACTCGGGCCGTCAGCCGTCAGCCCGTCAGTCGGCCGCATCTCGCCGCCACGGCTCCCGCGCTCTCACGTACTCGGTCGCGGCTCGCAATCCTTCGATCAGATTGGCGCGATACTGACCGCAAACCATTTCCGTATACTTGCTACAATAATTCATAATTCACGACTCGACAGAAGAAAGCCTCACGTGTACGAATTTTGCAACGCGATTTCGCGCGCCAATTCCTCAGAAGAAGGTTCCGCACCAAAACATCGTCGGTTGCATCATTTTACACACAAGTTTTTGGAAATATTCTCCTAAAATTGCAAGAATTGAAGAGGTCTCGAAGAACTTTAAAGGCCCTCCAGTAACTTGTAGAGTTTGTGAGATCGGTCGTCTTAAATTGCTGTTGCGACAGTGCAGATTCCAAGGTTGCTCGTGAGAAAACTTGAACAGTATTTAGATGATTTTTGATGTTTAGTGATGTGCTAAAACTGGCGTGAAACAATGTTGTCAATGGATTCCTTGTGGTGTGGTTCGGAGAGTGAGCTTTCGACGTTGAGATTGTGCAAAAGTACTGCTGATAGACCGGAGTACCGGCTGACGAGACGCAAGCCGTCCAAGAGCCTGATCCCGCAAGCCCTGCTGCACGCGCCGGAGCAGCAGCCGAGGACACATCGGCGACGAAGGTCTGGTACTTGGCCGTAAGTGTATACCAAACACTGGCATACTCCACGTGCTATTTGTTACTTGATTAGTTTGGCCGCACGGCCCTTATCAGCTCTACTAGTATATAATTTATCAACGTTCTAAAAAACACCAGAAGCTTCGATGCAGATATATACAATTAGTTTAATAGCATTTTTATCATTATTATGTCATTCTCGCCGAGTATTCCGAACGACTGCAGAAACACGCAGCGAGTAAATGACCTAATTAGCTCAGGTGTCGTGTCGTGTCCAACGTATTAGACTGTGATTGAAGCTGCAATGCCACACAATTGCATGCCTCAATAAAATGGTGTACACGATTTTTTTTTTAATATTTTCATAATTTTATTGCCGGTTACAACGTTGACTAAAATTCACGTTGCTGATTATGTTGAAAACGGCGTTTTGTGTAAGTATCGTCGCATTTTTAACAAAATTCTCCACCCGCTTTGGTCTTCCCTGTGAAGGTTCTATTCGCGCTTAGATCCCTACCAGCCCAACTAAAAACGAATAGTGTTGATAAAAATGAATGTGTGTAAAATAATGCAGCTTTTGGGAGACGCAGAAACAGATTGTGATGCACGCACGACCTAAACATAGTTTTGGCGCTCTGTCGTTCTCATAATTTCCAGGCGAATATGATAGTACATTCTGAATACCGTTACATTCTAGACACTGGGCCAACGCGATTGGAGCAACGTTCCAGATATACCTGTTTAACATGTCTTTCAAATAGCATATACAAGTATATGTCACACAAACTAATATTACACTTAACTCATATTGACCAATATTTGCTTTGATTTAACGACCTTTCTCTTTTATGAAAATAATATCAAGTCAATGCAAGTCTCCGTAGACCTACAGACAGACGGCTCTGTAGGTAGTAGTTCTATGGTTTCACTCGGTACCTTATGTCTTTACATCCGTTCCGACCCAGATAGCAGCTGATGCGTTGCGGGTTCAACCTTCGGTAACTTGGTCAATATATTCCAAGTTGTGTTTGAAACTATTATTTGCAAATGTTATGGTAAATGGTTACAATACCAATAAAATTAAAGTTGTTGTGATGATTTGATGCTTTGTGTTTGCAGTTTTAGATAACGCAAACTAGGTCAGTTTGCGTTATTTAAATATTGAGGTAAAAACTAAACTAGATTTTTGCGAACCTAAAAACATTCCTATTGTGAGCATTAAAGGTACTAAAATCCTTTTCATGGCGATTCCGCTCAGAAAACCAAGCCAGCCATGAAGTGGCTTGTATGTAATATACATTATTTTGTCGCTCGAGCAGTAAAAGGGGAGGCTGCAAACAATAGTCATGAGTAATCGCAGCGCCAAAGAAAGGAGGCACACATTACCCGATGATAATCTTCATTTTTCACACGATGACCCACACTGCATTCGTACGTTCTGACGTCATAATGCACCAAGAAGGATACGAATAGTTGCTAATTGTTGGCATAACCGTTTAGTTCACTCCGGTCGAGGTTATCGTTTGTAGAAAGTCGATCCTGTTTCAAACAGGCTTTCCCGCTCAGATATGCCCATGGAATTGTGGAAACACAACTTCATTAAGATGCACGTTAGAATTAGCAACGACTAATGCCTTCTCTATAATGTTTATAACTGTTATGCCATTAACCAATCAAAGAATGTTAATGATTTCGCAACTTAAGGCCGGTTTTTTGATCCGTAGTTATCTCAATCAATGGTTAAACTAATGGTAATGGTAACTAATGGTTGAATTTTGGCTAAAAGTGAAAGGCTAAACATGAATGAGTTAACATGAATGTATTCATGTTAACTCATTCATGTTAAAAATAGTAACTAATGGCATTTTAGCAAAAGCATTTGGCCATAATTCAGCCATTAGTTACTATGTATAACCATGGATCAAAAAACCGGGCCTAAGTCGGTGGTCTCTAATTGTTGAATCAAGTGTTCAGTTACATAAATAACATCCACTGTTCACTCCACTGCTTTTATGTTTTCTTTGAATCCAATTGATGTTAGCACTTTCGCTGCATATTTCAGAGAAAACTGGAAACTGTAATTAATTCAAACGTAAACATTACTTCTGCAGTTCTTTGTTCATTCTTCCATGTTATTGTTTACTTGTAAAGAATTTCTACTATTTCTGAATGCTCACAGATCCTTATTAATTCTGATATGTGTGGAAGTATAATATCAGTAGGGAAACCTACACATTTCAGAATGGCGTCCGTTAGTTGAGCAATGTTTGCTTTCCTGCAGTAAGCAACGTTCATATCCGTGGCTATGCAACAACCGCGTAATCGCACTACATCAACTCCGCTCTGCTGTTGTTTTCCTTTACGCAAGCTTTGTTGTTTGTGGATATTTTGTATTTTATAGTAATTGTATTGTGTTTTATTATCAAATAATTGATTAGGTCATGGAGAAAGAATTTGTCTTCAAGCAAACAATATACAAATAGGTTGCTTTGCAGTAACCAATTATGGCGTCAAAGTAATTAATATGCTGAACAAAATCGATACTATATCACGGTCTACTTTTATCGTTATCACAACACTTCACTGTCTTGTTAATAAAGGCCGAAATTCATATTATTTAGAGTTTTTCGCGCGTTGACGATATGTCGCAGACGCATTAATTTATCAACCAACAGTGTTGGTAGCAAATGCCTGCTACTAATCATATGCAGTAACTGTTATGTCAGGATGTTGCTTATCTTAATTCTCCTTCGTGTCTTCGGTTATCTTACTTGCTTAGACTCGGGTATCATAAACTTAAATCAACGAATCAAGGAACACGTCATGCCAGAAAATCTCGACACTTCCTCATTAATATTACCAAGGCCTAACGAAGGAAGATTTTAAATGAGGCAGAATATAGTGATATGTTTACTTATTATATCAAAATATGCATAATTAAACTCACACAATCGCTGAATGGTACAAATTGCAGCATAAAACTGACTATGAAGGTATCTCTTGGCTATTGTGATATAGACGAGATATAACAGGCATTATCATTGCTCATACAATTGCAAGCTTACTTGCGCATTGACCACCCACCCAATAACTCTGTTAAATTGACTTCTTACAAAATCGCTAAATATTGAGAAAAAAAAGATTGCTAATTGGCATTTCGTCAGTCCTCGTTACATATTAATTCATGAACGGTTAATTTAAAGTGTAGGAAAGCAAAGCAATCCGCAAGATATTAATGTCTTAGAAATTGTACGACTAAAGTATAATTTATTCTATGTTAATATAGCCGGAATTGCTTTCTTAGGACATTACTGTACTACATTGCTTGAGTACCTACTTAATGCCTTGTATGCAGAGTATAATAACGATTTCGTAATGTGCCCATTTGTTACGCAACCTGCTTATGTGCCATTAGGGTGTAAGCAGTCGAGACATGTGCCTGGCTACCGTGTAGAGACATGTAGGTTCTCCTGCAGTTATATCTAGTAACCTACGTACTGATAAACCTATTCGTATGGCGACACCTAGGTACAGTATTTCCGGCACACCCTGAGCAGACAGCCCCACACCCACTACCAATTTTGGAGACGTTCTTTAGCTCGAGAGTGAAAGAAAATTCTTAATGATAATGGAGCTTCAACTACAGGGTGTAGCGTAATTAATGGATAATCCTGTATGTGCGGGTGGGGGACCCCAACCCCTATAATATAAAAAAAATTGTCAAACCCCGGAGTCGATGTGTATGCGCATTTTTTTTTTTAATTATATTTTGAAAAATTGCCACCGTGTTCACAAATGAAGGAATTTTCACTATCTGATTTCTGCATACTATTTTTAAATAAACGTGCTTTAAGATGTGTATTCTGCCGCCGTAAGGAAAAAGGACGTATCTACAGAAATATTGAAATAGAGAAAAAAATATTTTGTCCTGTTTAAAATACAAGATATAAAGGCAGGGGTCTTTTAATAGTAAGAATTATTAGGTTTTCGTTAAGTTTACGGCAATATAAAAATGCTGGTAGATGCGTCTTTTTTGCCGATTCCGAATATGTAAATAACTCTATTTCGAAAAAAATGTTGATACGTCTTTTTAGGGTTCCGTACCTCAAAAGGAAAAAACGGAACCATTATAGGATCACTCTTGTATCTGTCTGTCTGTCCGTCTGTCACAGCCAATTTGCTCCGAATCTAATGGACCGATTAAGTTGAAATTTGGTACACGTATGTATTTCTGTGACACAAACACGGTCGTGTAACGGAAATAAATGAATTTTGAATACGGGGTTCAATTTCAGGGGGCAAATAAGAAGAAAAAAAAAAGTTTTGCAAACTGTACCGTGTGAAATACCTAATGAAAGGTCTTTGAAAAAATATATTTGAGACCCTCACAGAAAGACCTTTCGTCTTTCTGTGAGGGTCTCAAATATATATTTTTTGATAATTTTAAAATAAATCATTTTAAACTTATTTTAAAAAAATAGACGAGAATTGACCATCCCCCCCCCCCCTTATCTCCGAAAATACAAAACATAGTTCAATACCTATAGATTATAGGAAAACCTATAAGAAGTCTATGGTCTTAAAACAACATGGTAAATTTCTCAATATTGTGCATACAAACTTACATTTGCAGTTGGAATTTATGGGTGAACATGTTTTTCAACTACAATGTGTGTGTTATTCTCTCTAAGATCGATGAATTAATTGTAAAGGGTGTAAAATTGAGATTGCAATTGTTTCCATCGCATATTGGGATACAGGGCAATGAAAAGGCTGACATGCTGGCAAATATGCAGCTAAACATGGGAAAGGAACTAATTAGGATTATACTGAAGTCTTGCCTAAATTTAAAAAGAAGTGTTACGATGATTGGAAAGAGTATTTTGATAAGCGATCATTGGAAAAAGGGATCTGGTATAAAACCATGCAGAGTCAGCCTTTTCGTGTGCCCTGGTTTATAAATAGTAACTTAGGTAGAAAATTTGTTGTAACAGCTCATAGACTCAGAATTGGACACATTCCATGTAATAAGTTCTTGTTCATGATGAAAAAAACTAATTCGCCTAATTGTGTGGAGTGTGGAGTTGTGGAAGACTTACATCACTTATTGATGGACTGTGCTAGATATAAGTCTAATAGAAATTACCTGATTGGAGTATTGAGATTGAACCGGCTTGAAATAGGCACATTCCATAGAATTCTCTCTCAACCAAATGGTGATGATGCCAAGAGTCTGTTCAGGTTCATGGCCCAAATGTAAACTATAGCAGTGTGTGTTTAGGGTACGATGGGACTGTCATACGCATTGCGATTATAAAAGTCCCTAATTAAATAAAGAAAAAAAAAAACTACAAAGTTAATTTTGTTCTTGAGATTCATCCCAACTACGGAACCCTTCATTGTGCTTAGTCCGACACGCACTTGTCCAGTTTTTTCCTTATGACGGAAGTATTACAGTTTCAGAGTACCTCATAAGATTTTTTTAAATCTTAAAGTGAAAAAATTGTGTTTCGTTAAAAAAAAAAGTCACTTTGTATCTAAAAAAGATGTGGAATATTGTATACTCATCAGTTTGGAATCTGCATTAAGGGGACCAGTTTTAAAAAATATGGGCAGCTAGGTTTCTATACATTTTTTTTACACCAGATGAACTTAAACTTGAAAAAAATTTTACAGAAATATTTTTTTTTCAATATAAGATTTAAAAAAAAACTACTTAAAGTACTCTACAACTGTAATAAACATCTTATAGCACGTTTAATTTAAGAATATTGTGCAGAAATCAGATAGTGAAAATTCCTTAATTTGTGAACACGGTGGCCGAGGAAGTGACCAAAGGTGGCATTTTTTTATAAAAAATAATTTTAAAAAAAATTGCGTATGCCCATCGATTCCGGGATTTGACATTTTTTTTATATTATAGGGCTTGGGGTCCCCCACCCGCAGATACAAGGTTATCCATTAATTACGCCACATCCTGTATATAGATATATAGCCCACAAAAATAATCTAACAAAATTATAACGTAACGAACTTGTACAAAGACCAAACGTACGGCTAATCTCCCATAGTTGAAAATTGAAACATGTTGAATCCGCAGAGAAAGAAACGGTTGGTCTACATATAATTATGTATTTAGCCGAACACCGCAGCAGCGTATTGGTGACATATCATACAGCAGTAAATAGTGCCACCCGTGAGTGTCGCATGGTACCGCATAGGTTCATAAGAAAAACCGCTCGAAGTCAATAGATATAAAATATATAATAATAATAAACCTAAAATACCATCGTCCAAAGGCGACCGCGGGCTGACAGTAGTTGCGAACCTATGAGGTCCGGTTGACATTTGAGCGCACATTGACCTATGCGGTATCATGCGTCAAGTGGTTGTACCTACTAAAACAAGCGTATTTGCATCTCCTGTTGCACTTACGTGGGTGATAAGAATCTGAATCGGTGTACCTTTAATTACAACCAGCACCGATCGTACATTTTGCAATTACATAGTTGTATAATTTCCGGACAGTTATAGAATCAAGTAGTATTTTCAATTAATGTTTTCCTCAAAGCAGTATTATTATTACCCGATTGCCCCAGAAGGAGGCAAATAAGGCAAATAAGTAATGTTTTAGGAGAGTATGTAGGTATGTATGTCTCTATCTATTTGTTTGGCATGCTCTGTAGCCTAAACGGTTCGATGGATTATAACATGTGAGGTGTCGTTAGATTTGTCTTAATTGTGGGAGTGATGTAGACTATACATATGTCATTTATATATTGTATCTGGAAATACAAAAACAAGGGAGGGGAAGGTCCCGACTGCACAAACACAAAAAACATAACTAAAAAACCGGCCAAGTGTGTGTCGGACTACGGATAATCAAGGGTTCCGTACTTGGGATGAATTTATTCCAAGAACAAACTTAACATTGTTGTTAAAAACATGTTCTCCCATACATTCCAACTGCAAATGTAAGTTTGTACGCACAATATTGAGAGATTTACCATGTTATTTTAAGACTTCTTATAAGTTTTCCTGTAATCTATAGGTATAGAACTATTTTCTGTATTTTTTTTTCAAAATTTTAGGCTCGGTAGTTTCAGAGAAAAGGGGGGAAATGGTTAATTTTTGTCTATTTTCTTAAATAATTTTAAAACAATTTATTTTAAAATTATAAAAAAATATATATTTGAAGCCCTCGAAGTAAGCCCTTTCATTTGATATGTCACAAGATACAGTTTGGAAAACTTTTTTTTTTAAATTTTCTTATTTGCCCCCCAAAATTGAGCCCCATATTCAAAATTCATTTACTTACGTTACACGTCCGTGTTTGAATCACAGAAATTCATTCGTGTACCAAATTTCAACTAAACCGGTCCATTAGATTCGGAGCAAATTGGCTGTGACAGACGGACTGACAGACACGAGTGATCCTATATGGGTTGCGTTTTTCCTTTTGAGGTACGGAACCCTAAAAAGAGAAAACAAGCATTAATAATCTATTGAATTTTGGTATAGCAGGCGGGGCACAAACACCATATATTATTGGTTATTGGTTTGTCCCCGCCTGCAGTACCAAAATTCAATAGATTATAATGCTTGTTTTTCTCTTTTCAGTTATGTGTTTGTGCAGTCGGGTTTTTGTTTTTTTTTTTTATATTTTTTGAATTGGTTAGTTGCACTGCGTTATGTCATATACGCTGTATGCTTTGTGAGAAAAATCTGCACTGCGCTATTCGGCTTTCAGCTTCCCCTGGCTCAAATATGTAGTTTCCCTATTTTTAAAATCTTCACTGAAGTACTAGTTCGCTTGGGGGAGAAGGAATGCTTTGTAAGTCGCATTGTGATAAGTTTTGAAAAACAATGGCGCCGATCCTCTTGTTCACAAACTAAACTAAATTTAAGTTCAGGTCATCTTTATCTTTCTAAGAAAAGGACAGAAGATAAATATTAGTTTAGTACTGTCAAATTAGTCAGTGCCTGACGTAAATTGACGTATTTTTAGTAACCAATTTTTTAATCACGTCTAAACTTGTATATTGAGTATAATAATTTGACAGGACTAAACTAATATGTATCGTCTGTCGTTTTCTTAATGAAATAAATAGAAAAAGTTGCACTGAACTTAAATTTAGTTTAGTTTGTTAACAAGGTAATTGACGCCAATATCGTGTTGATTTTATACAACGTTTGTGTAGTGCGCCGATTAGTACAGCAAAGTAGAAGAATGTCTTCTACAAGACAGATTAAGATTTTATTTAGTGAAAGAATTATCAAAATTCGGTCATTTGTTTTTAAGAAATTCGCGGAAATACAAACATACATACATGTATGTATGTTTGTATTTCCGCGAATTTTCTAAACCCGTTGAAACGGGTTGAATACAGATCCTCCTTTTTTGAATTCTGTTAAAAATTTATCATAAAACCATACTGATAACCAGTCAGCAACAATATGTAATATCGTCAATATTGTTTAAAACTTGATAAAATACTTTTATGAGAATCGTCATCAAACACGTCATAGAGTTCCTTAAGACACTATCTCTGGTCCCATTCAAGGGCCTATGTTACTACCCTGCAGCATTAATTATGTCAATTATATTAACTTGTCACAAATTCTCGTCATATACTTAACACTGTTGGTAATATGAGTATGGACACCCAACATAGCCAATTTAGAACACCAAGTAATAATTAATCATTAACCTTAATTGAGTGTTATAACTTAAGTTAAGCTGATGGGTATCGAATGCCTTAGTATCAGTTAGTCATCAACTTGAACCACTCGTCTTCAATCAATGTGACACACATGCTACTAATGAGCATGCTTATTTTGAGTATGTTTTCAAGTAAGTTTGCTTTTAAGCATGGTTTTTATAAGCATGTGTGTCAGTACCTTACAGCCATCAATATTCTAATTCCGTCGTCTCGCACCTAATCGATGCACTTAAGTAAGGCCGTCCAATCTATATTGATTATTCAATTTTCTTGTCGTACCGTTCCAATTTCGATGCCGATGATAGGTAATCTGATTGACTCTCTTTAATTTTCCAGTAGTTTCTTTGAACACGGTTGATATTGAATTTGGAAAAAAGATATGAAACTGCAATCTGTTTTTTTTAGAACGTTCATTTATCAAATTGGTTCTGTCTGATATTTTTTTATTAAGGATTTTAAATGGGTGCTGCCCGTTTAATATCTCTAAAAAAATTGATATCCTAACTATTATAAATGCCAATGTGAGTGTTTGTTTTTTGTTTGTTCCACTTTCACGGCTAAACCGATTTTGATGAAATTTGGTATGGGGTACATACTTTGAACCCGAGGAAAGGACATAGGCTACTTTTGGCGACATCACGCGGGCGAAGCCGTGGATGGAAGCTAGTATATTTAAAACAGACACTGCAAATCACAACATACACATTGTTGCATTGTTGGGTCTGTATTTTGTTCGGCGAAATCAAAGTAGAAAGTTAACAATCGCAACCCTTCGTTTTACAAAATCAAATTGATATTTTAACCAATAACCATTCTATAATCTATTATACTATCTAGTTCACGTTCCACAGACTATGACCACCTAAATAGCTATTTGTGTATATTAGCAGTCTTTGTTTCAGTCTACAAGTTTTTACTTTCACAAAAAAATACAATTAACTTGCATATTTTTTCTTAGACTAGCCTTTCTCATCCATTCACTTGCATTGTTATCTTAGTAATTACCGCTAGATATCCTGCTTTCAAACACCTGTTTTTACAATAACGTAATTAACTTTGTTAACTAATCTCAAAATGATTGATGAATTAGTAGGAAAAAACCCGGATGGAAGTTAAAAATAATAGCTGTGTATTACATCATCTGGAAACACAACTCCATAAATTACTCATATTCTCAAAAATTCAGTGTTCAGGTTCTTCAAATTTTAACCCATCTCGAAGGACCAATAAACTTATGCCCTAATAAAATAGCAACTCTATTCTTATTCATCTTTTTATTCACTAACACGGAAACCATTTAGCGATACTTCATATTTCCATATAATTATGTGTGTACACAGTATGGCACTCTTCATCACGTACAGATGGTATTGTACTCTGCATTTTATTCACGTCCGCCCCATTTATGGAACGAGTCAATTTATTGTCATGTATGAACGCAAGTAGATCATTTTATTGTTGACACCTGTCAGAGTCGTGGCACGTATGCCGTTATTGTGAACATGGATGGTTTTCCCGATGCACCATGCGGCATCAATGATTGACATCTTACTATGAATTTCATTAAATAGCGCTGTATAACTTGAAAACCTTTCAAGTATTATGATTGGTCTGTCGAAATCACTGCTTCTTCTTCTTTCTCTTCAATTACTTCGACTTAAACTTTGACGTAAACCCATGTATTTGATTTTTGATCACAGAATCTCACATTGTTCAGGCTTAATGGTCTACTTAGTCGGGAATCGGTGGCTGAAACAAGCTGCGCTACTATTTTAATGACCGGTAGCTACAATCGTGCGTAGAGTTCGATAAAACTCTAGTTTTGTCTTTAAGTGACCGTTGTGCCATCTAATCGAAAAATGTTCAGTCCATTGTCTGAGTGTTCATTTATATTTAGGCACGGTTGCGTTTTCCGCATGTAATCTCATGATTGATTCTCGATCAGTCAGCAGCTCCTAACCTTATTTTGCTTATTACATACAAATCAGTGCCGAATGCGAATGTATGCATTTATGTGAGGTATTTTTAAATGACATTGCTTCTCAAACCTGGTATGCATTGTACGTAAAATTGTTAATATCATTGATGGCTGGCGACACTTTTTAACGACTTCAAAAAAAGGAGTTATCAATTCGACACGTATGTATGTAATATTATTCCAACTACAATATTTTCACATATGATAATCTATTAGGGCTTCCAAACAAATATACAAAATTTCATAGATGTACGTGTGTATGTTTGTATGTATGTATGTTTGTCCACGCATCGCTCCGAAACTATTAATCGGATCATGACCATTCTTTTTTTGTTCGCTACATTTACTTCAACTTATGGCACAGTGATAGTTTCATCAAAATCGGTTCTGTAGTTTTCAAGATAATGGACTAAATACGTGTAAGTGTGACGGCACTTTTTTATTTTTGGGTGGGAAATTATCAAATAACTTCTCTTCTAAAATATTTTCTCCCGCAATAGACTTCTACTGACTAAAACCCACCTTGTTCCTTCAGTTGCCTGTGCCAGGGCCACGGTAACTCTTTCAAACAACCCGCAACCCCGGAAGGCATCGGCCCTAGCGGACCCCATCAGTTAGTGCTGACATCTCTTTGAGGCGCGCGTGGAACACAACGCGCCGTCGTCGACCCGGGCCTGGGGGCCGATTCTACTAACAAAATTGTTAAAAAATCACAATTGAATGGCAGCTGAACCGCGGCTTTTGAGCGTTTTCGCATTCCACTAATGTAACAACGATCTAACTGCGTTTACGTTTCAGTTCAGTCACCGATCGATCGAAACAAATTTCAAAAGCTATTCTGCTAACAAAACCGAACATGAGCGTGACGTTTAGTCGCATCATTATCTTTTTGACATAATTGAAACGTTTCGTTTCACAAATTTCGCAAGCTGGGGCCGAAAACGAAACGTTCTTCTGAGTTTTTATCATTTATAAAGTTGAAATGTTACAAAAAAATATACAGGCTAAAAGTATAAGTATGGTCTAGATATGTTTTTGTATTAAAAATACTTTTAGTAGCACTTATTCGTATTTAGTAATATTATTAGATTTAACTTTTTTTGCTGTGGAATTATTAAAACATACTATATGAAATGTTGGTCACACAGGGTACCCGCTATTACGTTCCCGCACAGTGTGTTATTTTGCCTTAGTTGCGGACATGTCAGTTTTATTTTTTTTCTTTATAGATTTAACCTTAATAAACCATTCTGAAAAACCCCCGTTTTTATATTTCATTTTATATAAGAGATACAAATATTTTAGTGAAAGGTCACTGACCTTCTTGAAAAAGTTTTTCGTCTGTATTTCTTTAATGAAGCAAAATTTCAGTGTCTTGCAAACTATCACTTAATTGTTGGTTTAAAATGTATAAATTGTAAAAATTA
This sequence comes from Dicycla oo, assembly GCA_948252095.1. Classification (NCBI taxonomy): domain Eukaryota; kingdom Metazoa; phylum Arthropoda; class Insecta; order Lepidoptera; family Noctuidae; genus Dicycla; species Dicycla oo. The sequence goes on from OX411728.1 coordinate 20,950,993, forward strand.
CAAGGCTATAACGTAACAGGAACCGGAATGAAAAAATACTTTTTCAATTAACGAAAAAAAAAAAGTTTTCGTAATATACTTAAGTAAAGTACCTTCAACTGGAGAAATTTCTAAATATGTATCTAGCGGGATCTCGGAGATATTGAGTTTCTAAGTTTTTATTAAATTTCTATGGAAATAGGGTTGTCACAAAAAAGTAAATATTTAAATTGATTAGTTCAATCGATTAAATCAATTTGTGCTAAACATGTTGTAAACGCTTATTTATGACATTTCCTCGCTGTCGGATTCAATTATGATTTCGTCAGTCGTCAGCGTAATATTTTCTTCAAAACCTTCAGATTCTAAATTATTGTAGTGAACATTGTCTGTTGTTACGCATAGGAGTTGAAGCACTGATTTCGATAGGGGTAAAGGTTTTTTATGTTTATTACGTGTACTAAGTGTTAATGAGGATATATATGGATCGGACGACTCTAATGCACGGTGAAACAAATCTAAAATTGTAGTTTTCCTGTCTAATTTCCGGGTATGATGTTGTCGATCATAGCGCCAGTATTTATTCCTTGACTCGCCTGCTTGCTCAGACAACATACTTACGGGTAACGGGCTGGCGTCTATGATTTTACGGCCATGAATTAATATTTTGTGCATCGTGACAGACATGTAAAACCAATTGTATTTTTCCACGTACTTTTTAGCTACTGATTTACAAAAGGCATCAAATTTTTCAGCATCTATTATTAAGCCACTCGACAGCACTACTAAAATAGTATGCAGATCATCCACCAACCATGTTTCTATGCCTAAGATATCTGCAAATGTTTTTCGATGTTGGTCTGATAGTGCTGTTCGTGCAGTGTTCCCATCATTGGTGGTCCCCGAATTTGGACGAACGACATCAACCAAAAGTGACAGTTTGTCTCTTATTGCAGTTTGTATATTTTTTTTGCGCTCCTCAACAATTGAGGCAGCCAGTGATTTTTTACTAACTCTCCACTTCGTGACTGCTGGATCATTTTTGTACCCCAAGTGCAGTAAAAATTCAAAAATTCTAATCCAAGCATGTAAGGGACTTATTCCATGACATAAGGCTTCTGGATTTACGGGTTTGTTGATGACAACATCCAACTTATTAAACTCCGTTGCTGTAGCTCCACAACAAGCACAACGTAATTGCGAAGTGGTCCCCGTAATGACGTTAAATACTTTGCCATCTACAACAGTTAAATATAATTTGGGATCTGCAATTATAGTTTGACCTTTATCGGTTTCCGCATAAAGTGGTGCTAACTGATCTATTTCAGCCTGTATCCGATTTTTTTCTTCGATGATAAGTTCTTTTGTCTCATTACGATATTGAATCTTCAATGGACGACAAAACCTGTACGATTGTGGGCTTGGATTAGACCACAACACAAAGCCGTCATTAGTTTTTAATCGTAAAGGGATATACGTTGTTGTAAATAAACAATTTTCATTCTCGTTATCACCATCTAAAAACTTCTGTTTATAAAAACCCTGTCCTGTACTACCATCAAACCCCCAAGAACCCTCAAATCTACAATATAAAATGTTATTTTGCTTTTGTTTGCAATATTCTGAAATGTTTTCGGTATTAAATTTTATGATTCGTCGGAATGTGTGTAGTAATAAGCTATGAACTGAGACACTTGCTTCTCTTTCAGTAATAACTATGTCTTCTTCAGGATAACACATTTGCTTTGCTATTTTTAATTTATAGTATGGAGGATAAGCTAAGAAACCTCTGTCTTTCAAATCTTTCTGTATGATACAGTAATCTTCCACAGTTAGTTTCCTATCAATTACTAAAGAAAGGGCTTCATCAGGGGTGTAGGGTTTGGGTTCAGCTTTCGCTTTAATGGATGATGCAATTTTTTTAGGACGAGTTGGACTTTTCAGGCACTCGTTGATAACGAATTCTAATCCTTGAGCAGAGCTTTTAATAAGTTTTGCTCCGTGAATTTCGTCTGTTACAATTTTCGACATCATTTTAATTATTTTTGACTACGGCTGATCCTGAAGAGACTACTTGAAACTCTTTCGAATATGACGCATTTGACGAGAGTTCATTTCATTCGCAGCAGATGGATTGTTATTCGATGTTCCGGGTATTGATTCGTCTTGGCGATTATTACATATATTAGAAGTTGATGGAGCTTCATGAGAAGTTCCAGGTATCGGTTCTGTAAACAACATATTGCTTACAGAGCCCATATCTGATGGTTCTGGTTCTTGAGGTCTTAAAAGATAATTGGAAGGAAAGGTTTTGTTTAATTCTATAGGACATTTTTTTATTCCGGTTGGTATTTTAATATCGAAAATTGTAAAAAGCCATTTATCATTCTTTTTACTGAAGCGTTTAAAATTTCTTTTGCTGCTAATGTAAAGTTTTTCACACTTAAAAATAAATTTGGAAATGTTGTCTCAAGGTTTTTATTATTAACGTCAATATCGTCTGGAATTCCTGTTGGAAACAATGCATTTAAAATAGTCATTGTCCGATCATTGGTTTCTAGGTCACCCGGTCTTTGTTTTAACCCATATTGTCGGGCCTTTTCAGCCAAAATATTATAAATTTGCAGTTTCGTTAGTATTTTCGGATCCGAATTCAGGCTTAGGAGTAGGGTATAATTGGGGGTTCTGCATCACTTGCTCTCGCTGCGCTCGAGCTGCGTGATGCAAAGACCCCCAATTATACCCTACTGATTCTGATCTGATGTGATCTGTTTTCTGGATGAATATTTTAAATTTTCGATCTGATCGAGACTTTTAGATTTGATCTGTTTCGTGAGCTTAATATTTAACGGCTGTTTTAATAGAATGCGTTTGCTGTTATTGTTACAAAATCTTCAGTCTGCGTGATGCAAAAACTTCCAATTACACCGCTTATGCAGATTGTAGTGTATGGAAGTATTATTATTTTTTTTTTTTACTTTGACTCATTTTAATCCTACTCAGAGCACAGTGCAATAGCGCATATTTTAATAGAATAATTGTTTCAGACAGTTATTAATATAATATATTCCTTTCACAGCATTCAAATAAAAACATTGAGGAAAATTTGTAGCATGCTGCATCCAAGGATCATCGTAAATCTCCCAATCTTCTATAACACCTCCACATGAGAAACACGCTGCTTTATCATTTACACCATTTCCATAATAAAAAAATCCGGCTTCAGCCATTTCCATCACCAACCTTCTCCTTGAATTAGCCGTTGCCCAATAATGTCTAAACGAATTTTCACGCATTTTATACGTATTATAGATGTCATAACGAGGGTTGCATTTATTTTGAGACATGTTCTGTACACTCACTATGTAGTTCTTCATACAGCCAATTATAAAAATGAAATGATATCGTACTACTGTAGCCAGCAACTTATGAAGATTATCATTTGATTGGTAGGGATAGAAGATTTGAAAATTAAACAAGAAAAATAATTATTTAAAAATTTTATTATTTATACACCATTTATTTAAGCACAATACATTTTTTAAAGCACATACAGAGTCATGATAAATACAGTTATATAAATCTTGAGAATATTTATATTGATCGTATAAACTTATCAAACTAGGACAACCTTCATCTTCTAAATTGAATATACTAAAATTACTATTTTCTAAAATTTGCTTTAACCACAACACTTTTTCCGAACCTTTGACATAAATACATTTGTCTCTTAACATACTAACCAAATTCTGATAATTATAATAGGGTACAAATCCTTCGTGCCAGCGTATCTTTCTGTTACTTTCAATCCAACTAACTTGTTTTTTTTCTCGTTTTGTTAATTTTTTAAATGGAAATGGGGGCATAATTAAAAATACTTGCAATTTTTGATTATACAATATAGCGATTTCTTTTGTTATAAATTCATTTTTTTCTGTTTTAAAGCCTTGAATATCCACAATAGCGATCATGATAATCTGCGCACAATGTTGCTGAGAGGTTTGTATTCCACAAGTCGATCATTTATAATCAAACAATATGCAGTTGTCTTATCTGGTATTTGTGTTGAACATTCAAATTCCAATCGTACATCCACTGGACCAGTTTTTAAACTATCGTTTTGCCTCGAGCAGTCTAAGACAAAGACTGGGGCTTTTTCTTTGAAGTCCTGTAGATCAAGCAACGGGTCTACCGGAGAGTTGTAATACGACTGACGAAATTTCACATACATTTCATATAATATACTATATTTGTTCTCACAAAACTTTAAAGATAAAGGCTCATAAGGATAATATTGCGAATTTAAAAAGAGCATCACGTTTGTCACCTCACAATGATCAAACACTGAACTGTCTTTAGTTCTATTATTTTTTCTATTAGTCTGCAAGCAAAAAATGACATACCGAGGCTTTTCTAATTGAGAAGCAGTCTTTACTGACCAAGAATGCTTTGTGGTTTTAGGTAGTAAAGGATACTCATATAAATCCCAATTTCTAAAAGCCAACTGAATAGGTTTATCTCTTTCTAAATGCTTTAAAAGTGTTAAACGTTCTCGATCTGAAACTTTTATGTGCGGTACTCTCCATTGCACCCTTTGTATATCTATTTGAACCTGAGCGAGTTCATCAGTAAGAATAATGCTATTTAAGTTAGAATTACTTCTATTCAATATAAGTTCGTGTTTACAATTTATCACAATTTTATTGTAATCCTCTGCAAACCCTAAAATCTTATTTAATGGCACTACAACACTAAAATGCCCATCACTTTGAAACCCGTTTAAATTCCAACCCCATAATGCGGCAACTTTACTTTCTGCTTCATTTAATGAGATGTAAGACTTTATTGTTGACGTTATTCCGGAATTTTTTATACGATCTATTTCAATTCCATTCATTTCGTATCTGATGTCTTGAAACAAATACATAATAGGGTTATTAGTGAACGTAACAGTTTTCTTGATCGGATTCCCATCCTTACCGAACAGCTTTGCCTGACCTTCGATGTAGATTGAACTGGCTGATGGTAGCACGTATATATCTTGCTGATGTATGGGGATTCTGATTTCATCGTTTTCTCTAAAGCTGTTATTGTAGGGATTGTATGAATGGACTTCATAACTTTCGATTGAACTATCAAAGTGTGGTAAATCAGTAATCTGTAGCATACTCATACTTTAAACCCTAGAGCTTTAAGAAAATCTTTATTTGATTTAGTCAATTTCTTCACGTTTTTCTTACGTCTGTGTACCTTAACGGTTGTTGATGGAATAGGACGTTTTATTTTAGCTGGAGGGTTTTTATCATATACTATCATTTTGCCTTTTTTAAATGAAGACGTAATTGAATATGTTCTTCACCAAAGTCAATACAGTAACCAAACTGATCTACAATCCTGACAGATATGGATGAAATTATATTTTTGTTCACCGGGAAGTAAATAACGTTCTGGGGTATTTCTGTGTAGCCGTGACTTGAAGCAGTATCAGATATGAATTCGTGAATAAAATGAGTCGGTATTCCGTTGTAATATGAACCGTGAACAAGATCACATTCGATTCTGATTACAGCTGTTGAACTGCTGTTATTAGCGGGCACATTCGGTCTTTTTTTTAATACTGAAAAGTATAGTAAACCACACTCGTATTGATCAGATAAATGAAGAGGTGGTTGAAAATACGAAACCAATTCTGATTTATTTCCAGAGATGGTAACTGTAGTAGACATACTTGCATACTGAGCTCTTTAAAATGATCCTGTTTATTTTATTTCTTGATTATACCAAAAATTGTTTAAGAAATTTAAACATAGATTGTCCACAGTTGAAGGGGTGATCACGTTGTAAATTTTCATAATTATATTGTATATTAGAACCTACATATTTTATAAATTCCTTAGGAGGTTTAAGATTTCCATAACTGTCGAAATACTCAACATAATCATTATATTTTGCATAGGCTACCCAATGAGAGCCAGGATTTTTAGAACTATCTAAATTAATAACTCCACATTCTTTTTTATATGGATATTTAGGGAGCTCATCTCTCATAAAGACACCTCTAAAATGAGGAATTTTATTTCCATACTTTAAAATGTCAAAGTTAGTTAAGGCCCGTTTGGGTAGCCGATATCTTAGTTTTTTTCTTTTGATACGAAAATTCCAAGACCGCCTTTATGTGGTTTAAGGTGTAGCCCTTTGCCAATACATAGAGCTTCCATTTTTTCATTATGTCTCCTCGATTCCACATACAGTTTTTTAGCCATTTTGTATTCATTTATGGTTTTGGCAATACCAGCTGCACCGCCTGCTAAAGCTCCCGCCGCTGATAATCCCGCAAAAATAGGAATCAGAGGTAGTACTCCCCCAGTTTTTGGAATAGGAATAACACGGGGGAGCTTAATCGATGAATCATCAGCTAATTCTCTGGTAGCAGCAATAGCTAATTCTATAGCCATTTTCTTGCTCTTAGGTTTTAATTTTTTTATGTGTCTTTTTGCTTTTGTAATAACAGTTTTTAATTTACTTTTTAATCCCTTTCCAGATGTAACTTTTGGAGACCGCTTTTTCCTCAAACCAGAACCAGTTTTAATTTTTGCCGACATAGCCTTACTTACTAAGCGTGCCGCGAGTTTTTCGCCTGTACTGGCATCGGAAGCAACCGCTCGCTGTTTCGCCATTTTTAACAAAATTAAATCAGCCTTATGTCGCTCTTTCAAGTTTGATGACTTGTGATATGCAATATCGTGATCTCTGCAATATTCGTCCAACTTATTTACACCGTTATCTTCTCGTGCAAGTCTTTTTATTAATTTAGTACCAGGACCACAGTAATTATATCCTGGTAAATGTAATTCAAATGGTAAATTATTAATAAGCCAATTGAGAAGACTGCTCTCTCCAAAACACATTATAAAACTGATGATTCCGGTTTGAATACTTTAATAAATAGTTATGCGATTCGAGTTTGTTGTTAATATTATTTCATTTATAATATAACATTCGATTTATCGATCCAACTGCTTTCAGCTGAAGACAAACCTAGCCATTTTACTAAAACCCTGCTACCTTTTCTTCTAAGAACTTTCTCGACTAAATATACATTTGGGTGTTTTGTCTTCTGAAGTTCTTGCTCATAAAATGCTCCTAGGATAGGTTGTCCTCTTATCGTATCTTCAATTAAGTAAGTGATAGGAGTAGTATTCTGCTTGTATCTAATTTTAAATATTTCTGTTGACCAATTGGGAGTATAACCTTTTTCGAATGTTCCTTTGTACTTACTGATACGAACGTAATCACCCACTTTAAACTTGCATTTTATACTTTCTTTATTTTTCACTAAACTATTAAATCTTTTTAATATTTCTTTCTTATTTCTATTGTTGACATTTGCTGGTATTTCATTAATTGTTCGATGATAGGTATGATTGTATTTATGAACTACATTGTCCAACGTATTTTTTATCCAAATATAATTACCTTTTAAACTAAACTCTTTATATAGTTTAGATTTTAATGTTCTTATAAATCTCTCCACAATTGAAGCCTTTTTAGATGAAAATGTTGAATAATGATTAATATTATACGACTGCATAAGATATTTAAATTTGTTATTATAAAATTCTGTACCGTTATCTGTTTGTAAATTTTTAGGTATGCGATTATCTTTCAATAGAATTACAAAAGCATTATACACCTCATCTTTGTTTTTACTTTTCAAAGGAAGCGCCCAAGCATATTTTGAAAATGTGTCAATTATGGCAAGAATATATTTATAATTATTATTTTCCCTCGACACTGTTTGCATATCTATTAAATCTGCTTGCCATAGATCATCTATATCCTTCATAATAACATGCCTTCGCGGAAAGTTCACCCTCGCACTTTTATGAATTTCATTTACCACATCCGCTTTGCTCATTTTAAAATAATATCTTAAATATATTTTATTTAGATATTCATATGTATATACCTATACATTGTATATTTATATATTCATAATGAATGACGTCGTAATACTGAATGAAAAGTTTTCTGAGCATCAGTATTTATTCTTTAATTATGTTAGCTTCTTTTAATTCTTCAATTATTGATAAAATTTCATTGTCATGATTTGTATTACCTGCATCTCTTGAAGCTATTAATAATTTTAATCTTTGAACCAATTCATTCGGATCGTCCCAATATACTAAGTCAGCATTCTTTTATATGTTTTAAGTGTCGGCAAACTGCCTCCAATTTTTTTTTTATTGTTTTCCAACACAGTCTCAGAAAATAATGGTCTGATTATATCTCGATATTTGAGCCCTTTGTCACCTCTTATTTGACCTCTAGGATTAAAATCCCTCTTATGGGCGTCGGTATAATGTAGTATATCTTTGTAGACAAGTCTATCGGCATCAGTTACAATCTTTAAGTCAGGTTTCTTTCGAAGTAAAAGTTCTTTTAGTCCAGGGGTGAAATCGTAACTTCTATCTCCAATTTTAACCAAAACTAAGTTATCTCCGCCAATATTTTGAATTTTAGAAAAAGATACTACGCAGTTACCCATCATTAAAGTTTTATTGTCGGTTCTTATTCCAAATGGTACATTTACACCATCATAAATACCGTAGATATCCTCACTTTCCAACGAAAGTTCTAAATTATCTTTTACTTCTTTTTTAGGAGAGCTTGAAAAAAATATATCAGCATCGTGAAAATCTTCACATTCAGTAGGAGTGTTTTCACAATTTGCATCTGATTCAATAGGTATAGAATTATCGGTCACGTTTTTATCATGCTTAATATTTTCGATTAATCTTTGAGAATTTATAAAAGTTTTTAGAGGGTCTGAAACTGGTTTGAACATTTTATCTAAGGATAAATTAACTTCATGTTCATGATTTTTCATTTCGTTTATTTTCTTTTTTATGGAGTCGACCGACTTGATTAATTCCATTTTAATATTTTTTTCCATCTTATGTAATCACAACTGTGTTCAACTAAGAGAGAAATAAGACTAGCAATGTTTCTGTATACAATTCATTTATATGGATGTACCACAAACAGACATCTGCATTCATTAGAATTTAAAAAATGTATCGAAATTCTTTCTGTACCTCCCATTATTTAATATAGACTCTTTGTTAATAAGTAAAAAATTGAAAGGATTACTCCAAACTGTTTTACAGATTTCTTTGAACTGGTTCCAGTTTAAATCAGGACTGACATGTTCCTCATAAATATGTTTTAAGTTCACATCATCTTGTCTAAATACTATAAGAAAATTAGCATTGTCACGTAACAATTGTTTTGGTATCTTTGAATAGGTCTGAGATAAATAAAAACAATCGATTTGCTTATGTCTCCCCATACAAAAATAATTGCGAATATTAGTCTGATTTTCTGTTGCAACATCGTCAAAAATAAATATAGAATTTGGTAATGCTTCACTGGGAGATATAACATCTTTATTGTCGCTAAACTCATAGAATTTAATTTGAGGTACTCTTCTTAACACTTCACTTAAAAAACGATATTTTGGTTGGAAATTCGTTTTTGAGTAAAGATACAGATTTTGAAATTTAAGACCATTTTCATGTAATAATAAACTGATCATAACGTTTGTTTTACCACAATTTGAGGGCCCACATATAATACAACGAATCGTATTAGGCAATAAAGCGCTGTGTCGGATCTGACAACTGGAGTCATTAAAATTAATATTATTTACATTTAGAGATATGGGTTGTTTGATCAACTTCATCTTGCCTACTAATTGCACTTTTCTCGATCCTTCAATATATACATGATAATTATAATAACAGCTATAGTTTCGCTAAACTAGAATTCTTTTCTTAAATATTAAAGATTTTTTGTTACAATGAATCATTTAATAGCTGCAGCCAGTGCAAGACAGTCACTTGTCAATAATTTTCAAATTAAATCACTTTTTTACTAAAGGTAAGTTTTGATATAATTATTATTGATAGTATTATTATTGAAAATCCAAACAACTTTAGACAAATTTATTTTCTTTTCAGAATAATGTCTCTTTCACCATCATACAGTCCTAGTTTTTGGGATAATGAGATTTCTGCAGGACACGAACAGTCGCGATTACGCGAGGTATGTATCTAATTATAAATGTACAAATATTTACATCTTTTTAGATAAAATGATTTTTGACATTCAACAATAACAACTAGTATTTTTGTTGTGAGGAATGTGTCAAAAATAATGTTATTGTATCGCTGTCATATTTACCTATAGTTTATTCATCATTCTCTTTACAGAAACTGAGTGATCCTTATCTTGCGGATAACGATGCTGCTGTTAAATCATTCTATTTTACTCAAGATCTGAATACCTCCAATATTCCAGTTATCAAAACTGCGTCACAAAAACAACCAACAGAAAAAATAAAAGAGAAAAAAAGGAGGTCTGCAAATATGAAGAAAAATTGCAAATCTCAATTTTATTCAAAAACTAATATATTAGATAATTCATCTTATATTATTCGGAAAGAGCCAGGAAAAGCTCATCATTTGATAAATATAACTATTCATGACATGAGTGACAATGCTTCCGGAAGGAGCTGCAGTGAAAATGACAGCACTCGTGTAAGTGTTCAGTACCTAGTCAGAAACAATTATGATGAAATAATGGATGAAACTGAACATTTGATTGACAAAATAGTGAAAAAAATTAATTTGTGAAATTGATTGTGAATCTTATTTCTGAGGTTGTGAATATTATTATTTAGTGGGACCCAATAAACAAAATAGATTCTGCAAACTGTGTTTTGAATTACCTGATTAATTTGTTACTATATAATACCTCTTATTAATAAACAATGTGCAAACAGTGTATATAATTATGTAAAAGTATATATACTAACGTTATTCATGATAATAATCTATACACATTGTTTAAAAGAGGGAAAATCTTTCGGAAAGGGAAAAATAAACAAATAAATACAGCGTACACATTTATTGATTAAATACATTTTACAAGATTATGTCCTAATTACATTTCTCTTTATGATATTCTTATTACATTACACATTTAATTACATTGTAATCAACTTAGTAGAATAAATAGACACATGTACTAAAGTATTGAACTATAATGCCCCCAAGGTAAAGTGTTGAAACAACCTTCTATCCTTTGCCTTTTATCATCATCACTGTTAAGAATGAGCTTATTTAACTTTTGTGTAAAAACTTGATGATTTTTTGATCTTATAACATACATATCATCTCGAAGGTTATCATTTAACATTAATGCTCTTTTATATTTTTCAATATCCAATTTTTTTGTTACCGGCTTTGTTATTCCCTTTGCTTTCTTTATAGTTTTATTTTCCGTGCGTATACAATACAACTTAGCTCGTAAACCTACAAATTCTGAAATAATCTCTCCACCCAATTCGTCCTTGAAATAACCTGGTATTTTCATATTAGCTTTAGGTAATCCATATATATTGTTATCCTCAAAATTGCTCGTGTCAAAATAACAAATATTGTTTTTCATATCTTCATAAAAATTTTCAGTTTTTACCAAATAAAGTAAGCTGTCAGTATCAGTGTAACATAAAGTAACATTATTTCCATATATTTTTTTAATTACAGAATAATGAAAATTATATAAATGCGTTTTAGAAATTTCAAGAATAGAAAATCCAATGTAAATAGGGCGGTCCAATGTAACTTTTGTTTTATTCAATTGAATAGCTACTAAACTTTCCGATAAAATTGCCAAGTCTTTGAAATGCGGTGCGCTAATATACCTTTCAGCACCATGCAATTTGTTGGTTGTATTTAACTTATCTTTCCATAATTTTACGAGCCTAACATCAACTTGTTTCCGCTTATTTTCAATTGTTTTTCCAAAAATAGAATTGTTTTGTTTCTTAAAAAAATCTTTTTCAAAATCAGATTTAGCTTTTTGCCTGAGAGAAGTATTCAATAAAATATATGGTTTTAAAAAGTTATCTTGATAAAATGATAATATTCTGTATATTTTTAACAATATTAAACCATTTGCTAAACACTCTTGTAAATGCATATAATGGATAACAAAACGATGTTTGTTATACAAATTTGCAATTAACTTTTTACACTTGTTTTGCATAGGTGAATATTTTTCGGCAGCAAAGGGAAGATCCGAATGAGCATTATGAATGTTAGGTGGGTAATATAAATCTACCTCCAAAATGTATCCCTCATCACCGTTTTTGTTTACGCCATTTATATCAAATTTATTTATTTCATTATCATTAAGAAATCGGAAGTTACGCATTGGAAGTTTTTGCATCATTGCAAAGCCATATAAATTCACACAGTCAAGATAAATAAGGTATGAGCTTGCCTCGTTCTTATTATACGATGATTGATACGAGGGCGGGTCAATAAGTCCGTGACTTTTTGAATTTCTGATCTCTTTACTGAAAAAGCAACACTACTCCTGTCAACAGGCATCTGTCAGTTGACTCCTGTCAAAATTTGAACTTGCTGCGTCAGTTAGTTTGTGTTTGACAGCTATCTTTATCAGACTACCCAGTAATTTGAGGAAAATATGGAAAAAAGTGAATTTCGTGTGCTTATTAAGCATTATATTTGCGAAAAAAAAACCATTACCGAGACCAAGGCTAAGCTTGATAAATACTATGGGGACTCTGCACCATCGATTTCAATGGTAAAAAAGTGGTTTACTGAATTTCGTTGTGGCCGTACAAGCACTGAAGATGCCGAACGTCCTGGACGCCCAGTTGAGGTCTCTTCACCCGAAACAATCGAAAAAATTCACGATATGGTGTTGGCCGACCGAAGATTGAAAGTGCAAGAGATTGTGGAAGCCGTAGGGATCTCGCATGGCTCAGTGGTTTCAATTTTGAATGATCACTTGGGCATGAGAAAGCTTTCCGCAAGATGGGTGCCGCGTTTGCTCACAGTCGACCACAAACGCAATCGTGTAACAACTTCACAGGAAGGTTTGGCGTTGTTTAATCGCAATATGGAGGAGTTTTTGCGCCGTTTTGTAACCGTGGACGAAACATGGATCCATCACAACACACCAGAGACCAAACAACAGTCAAAACAGTGGGTTTCTAAGGGTGAATCGGCGCCAAAGAAGGCCAAGGTGGGTTTGTCAGCCAATAAAGTTATGGCGACTGCTTTTTGGGATGCACGCGGGATAATCCACATTGACTACCTTCAAAAGGGAAGAACGATCAATGGGGAATATTATGCCAACTTATTGGACCGATTCAATGACGATTTGAAAAAAACCGACCTCATTTGGCCAAGAAAAAAGTTCTTTTCCACCAAGACAATGCAAGGGTGCACACATGTGCAGTTGCCATGGCAAAAATCCATGAATTGGGCTATGAATTGCTCCCTCATCCGCCCTATTCTCCAGATTTGGCTCCGAGTGACTACTTCTTGTTCCCTAACCTGAAGAAATGGCTTGGTGGAAAAAGATTTGACTCCAATGATGAAGTCATCTCGCAAACAAAGGCCTATTTTGAGGACCTCGACAAATCATATTTTTTGGAAGGGATAAAAAAATTGGAGAAGCGTTGGACAAAGTGTATAGAACTCAAGGGAGACTACGTTGAAAAATAAAATGATTTATTTATCAAAAAATCTGTGTTTTATTCCAAAAGTCACGGACTTATTGACCCGCCCTCGTATTTGTTATTAGCTTTAGCATATCTTAATGAGCATTGGGCAAGACCTCCGCGAATTCCATTTTCTATCATTTGGTACATTTCTACGTCAGATATTAAATCAAGCTGAACTTTAGTGTACCACAGCATAGCATCCCAACTTAACGATGGTGATGAAACATAATAACATGGGTCTAAATTGTAATAAAATAAACTCATTTCTCGAAACTTCTCAAAAATATCACATAATAACAGTACATCACATTTTAAATAAAGGTCTGTGTACTCTCCTAAATTTTTTATTTCAAAAGTTCGCCATATGTTTAAAGCATGCTGATAATCTTCAGTTGAAATATTTTCTCCCGTTAGTTTATTGAAAAATTTTGACTTTTCAGGCAGCTGGGTTTCATCATATTTTTCCCATCTGTTTACATAGTCATAACAATATACACCTTTTCTACATGCTAAATTAAATAAACGATCATGATCAAAAAACAATCGCATGTGTTGAAAATCGTCTGTGTGTAACGTTTTTACCAATTTATCTAAACTGGTGCTTAAAAAGTTAAAAGAATCAATAAATTTTAATTGCACTGTAGTTTTATTATCAATAGGTATGATTTTTGTGAACGATATGTACTTTTCTTTTGATTTAGGAATTAAAGTAATTTTGCCAATTATATCCGACAGCTCTTTTATAAATAAATGGCAATCATATCCAGACAAATTGTGAAAAATTATAGGTATGTATTGACATTGTTTCAAATTCAAATTACAAGCGTTGTGTGCAGCACCTCTATATTTACCGGTGAAATGATCATGATCTTTAACTTTTTTATCAGTTTGTGTAAACTTGGTTTTACATATGTGACATAACTCAGCTATTTTAAATGAATCTAACTCATCAGAAGTAAGAGGCATCATTGACTGTTTATTTTGCAAAACTTTATACAGCCTTTTTACATCATTTGTAATGGTTTCAACAAATTTTTGTGCGCAGTTTGGACCTCTATAACTAACAAAATTATTTAATTCAGGTTTAGAGTTGCAACAAATATAATAAGCATACGATGATGCTTCATGTGCCTGCACAGATTCAGTAAAAAGCGATTTATTTTTGTCTGAGTAATTGCAAAGCAAACTTTCAAAATCTCCGTATATTACAATTGGAATTCTTTGCGTTCTCTCAAAGTTTGAAAATTGTAATTTGCTATGTTCATCAGGCAAAACTGTTTTTATTTTGCTACAATTGTGATTTAATAATTTATCTTCATCATCATGATACAAAAAACACTCATCACATAAAAATAGTTTAGATTTATGTTTGGTTAATTGTCGATGCACAAGGCGACCAAAATTTTTTATTAAACAAAAATGGGCTTTATCACCTTTAGTTATGTACAACAAATTAACATGTATAAGCTTTCGTTCACGTGTCAAATATAATGGGCCTGTTACATGATTACTAGCTTCAAGACCATATACATTTACACTTATAGAAGGATTATTTTTCTCAAAGATTTTAATATCATAAAAACTTGGTGGAAAAGACATATCATTTATGTTTAATAGAAACGTATAGTGTGGGTACGATTGCATTCTATTAGCATTCAATTTTTTAGGAAACATTTGGGCAATAATACACCACAAAAAACAATGATTGTCATTGTTACGTATATTCAAACATGACTTTGTGTTTTTTATAACAGTAGGCAATTCTAAATAAGTGCCAGCTCTCAAAGGATTGTATTTGTTTATGTTTATTTCCAAATGGCTTATAAAATTAATAGTCCACCCAGATTCGCCAAGTTCAAATTCTAAACATTTAGATATTAATTTTTCAGAGCATTGAAAATAGATATCAGAAATATTTGTATTCGGAACTGCTATCATATATTTGGTGTTGAAAGATTTCATAGAGCTTTCATTATTTTTTGGCAAAATGTGTGAAACAAATAATTCAAAATTGACTTTAATTGCTTTATGTTTTTGAATCATAAGATTGATAATTTTACATACAGATTTTGAAACTTGATTTAAAAATATTTCTGGAGTAATTGTTATGTCACTGGGTTTAATTGGATTCACTTTGTAACTTATGATTCTATTCTTAAAGGCAGTAGCAATAACTTGAATATTATCGAATTCGGAGCAGAGCAATACATTAGATTTATGAATATTTGTTCTACTATGTGCTGCTAATTTTGAAACATAAATATTACAGTCTTTACAAAAAAACATGTTCATTAACAATTGGTTAATACTAATTTTATAACTTCTCAGGCTTTATATAGATATATATATATATATATGTATATAATATCAGATTTTAATTTTAGAATTTCTTATTTCGGGTTTTTATATTTCTTTTATTTTAATTTCTTATTTCAGGTTTTTTAATTTCTCAGTTTTAATTTCTTATTTCGGGTTTTTAAATTTCTCAGTTTTAATTTCTTATTTCAGGTTTTTAAATTTCTCAGTTTTAATTTCTTATTTCAGGTTTTTAAATTTCTTAGTTTGAACCTCTGAAAAAAAAATTCTTAGTTTGAACCTCTGAAAAAGTACATGTGTAATATAAAATAATTATTCATTTAAAATTTGCAATACAAAATGCACAAAATCAGAGTTAAAAATACAGGCAAAACAATAACTAATATGAATTAGGTAATTATTATGTATTTAATAATAATATAAACTTAAAATAATTATAAGCAGATATAAACATTTATATAAATGTATATATTTGCACGTGAATGTATATAATTATACATATATAAATAAATATAAAAATACTTATTGATGTTGTTGTTATGTATGTTGCTGTAATATAGAAAACTTTGTTTAAATAATATTCTCACATTTTTTTTATAAAGACTGTATATGTTTCCATAAATGTGATTAAACAAACTTATAATTAAAAAGATTAAACAGATTTATATTAAAGTTATTTCCAAATTAAAAAAAAAAAAACTTGCGCTAAAAGAGCGCATAAGTAGTACCTATAGACAGGGTATGAAAGTTGTTTTTTTAATATTAAATCTAAGAAGGTTTGCTGTATAGAACAGGCTGGATATCTTTAAATTCAACCCTTCCAGTATTTACAAGGTGTGTTAAAGCCTTCCACACAGCATTATCTTTATCAGTTGATAATTTTAAAGTTACAAAAGAATGTTTCCAACGCTCATTTGCAGCAAGTTTTTCCACTTCGTCAGTATTATAAACTCTCAATTCAAAATAATACTTTCCTACTCTTCCTGGATCCGACTGGAAGGTGTGGCCAGTAGCTACTCGCTGAGTGAAGCAGCTCTTCAGGGTAGCAGCACGAATCAACGGTCGAGACGATTCATCCTGAAATACAAAAAATAACTAGTTTTAATTAAAACAATAAAGAGCGAAATTTTTTAGACTTCTACGTCGTTTAATCTATTACTACTTTAATTATAGATAATCTATTAGAAAGCTTATAAAACTCTTATGTCCACAAACAAGTATAATTTTAATGGATAAAATCACTCACTAAAACACTAAATATGCTCATGAAAACATTCATGAGCATATTTAGTGTGTGTGTTTGTAATCAATGAAATGATTTAATACGTTTGAAAAAATACCTTACCTCAGAATCTGAAGCGGTGATATTCCGCTTTCTTTTTGGAGCTGATGTTGCAACAATTTGCTGTCCGTCGCTATCAGACTCTGTTTCTGAAGCGAATGGGTTTTTGGAAAGCAACGCCTTCTTTTTTTGAGACACTTTTTTGTCTCTCTTCACAGCTTTTTTTTTCGAGCTGCCGCTTATTTTTTCTTTAGTTGCTCGAGATATTGGAGGGGTGGAGTCGTCTTCTTCAACCCAAAAAGGATTATTCGTCGACTGAGCCCTGAAGACAGAATTAAAATGCAATAAATATTTTTGTCATACATTCCTAACAACATGAAACAATAAACATGTTTCGAATATCGAATAGGGAATAATATTTTAACAGTCTAAAAAAATACTTTAAATTACTTAGAAATCGATCTAAGGTCTTGTAGGGGAGAAGTGGTATGAAAGGGACAAGTATTGAAAGGGACAATTTAAATAGCTAGCAAAAAGAAAACATTTTCGGGTCAACACTATTTATGTCGTATGGCAGCCCCAATACGCATTTGTTCGCGACTAACTTCACACTCCTGTCATTTCAAAGATGGCATAGTCGTGCAACTGTTTTTATTAGCGTTAAAAAGTATTTTTTCTGTTAAAATTGTGAAACGCTTTGTCAAGTGCTGCGGGTTAACTATTTATTTGTTGTCCACTGTATAGGATCGGCTAGAGATTGATAAATACGTGAACAAAAGGTCAGTAAACTTTAATCTAAAATTGTAAATTTTGTTGTTATGTTTTCCATTTCGATATGATATTTATGAAAGGGACACAACAAACGGTTATGAACGGGACGTCCCTTTTATAACTGTCCCTTTCATAACTGCTATTTCGTCTTGGCTTACTTACTTATTAATTTATATTTTTACAGATTAAAAATGCCAAGGCTGAGAAACTAAACTTAAAACATGTAAAACAAATTTTCAAATGCAATTTAATTGATCAGGGACCAAACAAAACCAAAAGTAACGAGAAGGGTAAAAAGAAGAAAACCGAAAAAAAAAATGTTAAATCTAGTCAAAAGAAGAAGAAGACTGCACGAAAAATCGCAAGCAGTAACAGTAGCAACGATTCGTTGTCAAATCTAGATGATGATTCTGATTCAATAGATGATATTTCTGAAACTGAAGATTAAAAAATCGCCGCATTACAAAAGATAATACAGAAAGTGATGACCAATGTAATGTTTGTAAGAAAAAATATTCAGACAGATTTTGAAACATACCTAAGTTGTTATTGTATACATACTTCATATTTTTAGAACATGTTTAGCAAAGTGTAATGTGGTTTTCCTTGATTTTTATGTGCTGTCCCTTTCATAAATCGTTGCGTCCCTTTCAATACAGGCTATTCATGAAAGGGACAAAATAGATATTTTTTAAAGATGCGAAAATAAATAACTAAGAATAAAGAAATGTCAATTTGTGCATTTTATTTCAATAGTATAATAATGGAAGCTTCCCATTCGACTTCAACCTGTTCCAAATATTATCTCAATCACTTATTAGAGCCTCAACATCAAAAATGTCCCTTTCATGCCACCTCTCCCCTATTTATTGCTTGTACCAATCAAATGAAAATAAGCATTCAAAATGATAGAGTTATATTAATACTAGCTGTTTCCTGCGGTTTCACCTGCATCCCGAAGGAACTACTTCCCGCACCTATGTGTTAATCCGAGTCAACCTCTATGTGCGTGTGTGTGCCAAATTTCGTGAAAATCAGTTCGGCAGTTTTTGCGTGAAAGAGTAACAGACGAACAAACTTTCGCATTTATAATATTAGTAGGAATAATTAATAATATGAAATTAAAAATACAGCGCCAGTACATGATTTAAATAAAATATAATACTCACATACTTTTTCTGCAACACTTGTAGTACAACACACCCAACAAAAAATACACTCGCGAAATGTGAAATGCTTTTCAGCACAACGATGACAAAATGTAAGGAATAATCTCAGATGCTTATTTTTATAGACCTAAATTCTAAAGCCATAGTCATAATGTTACTTTCCAAAAATAATTACTTGAAAAATATAATTCAAACTTTATTTGTTAATAGAATTTCATCTCTATTACCGGAGCACTTAAAGTAGATTTTATTTAAATCATTTCTCGTAATGAAATCGCGCTGTGAATACTTCCGAATACTCTCGTTTAGGAAAGTGCTCTCACAGCATTTTATCCTTATTCGAGTTTTTTAACGCAACTGGAGACGAAAATCTTAAAAGGAATGATATGTCAAATAGCTTTGGTGGAATAGAAACAAACATATACGAAAACCAATAAAATGAGATCTCCGCTAGTTATTTGCTATGTATACAGAAATGCTGGCTTATTCTGTAAAGTCTCAAGTCGTAAAGGTTGTGATAGATATAGCTATCCTGTTCATTTTAATGTTAATAGAAAGAGATGTCAATGGATTTCAAAGTGATATTCCCTTCCCTTCTCTTATTTGATATTACAGAATTAGGTTGTGTGAATATTGAACTTTGGTAAATGAAACAAACAATTTTAATTTTTAAATATATTAATAATAAATCTTCTAATATACTGTAAAATAATAATAAATATTAAAAATATCATAACACATTATTTCTAATATGTTTGGAAATTCAACTAGAAAACTAAAAAAAAAACTATTGCAAGATTTTTTTTTATTTTTTTTATCTTCCCATCATGTCTCAATTAGCCAGGAGGGCGACGAATTGTGGGAAGTTGAATACAAATAAAATGTTATGATGGCCTAGTGGTTAAGGCACCCGCCTCTCATGCATGAGGTTGCGGGTTCAAAATCAAGCAATGTGTTATTTTTTTTCAATTCATAATGTTGTACTTTGTAAGTATATTTAAGTTAAGCTTTTTTTTTAGGGCCAGGCCTAGGTAAAGTTTAATAAAAATGAAACCAAATAATTTGTGATACATACAAAAATCAAATAAGTTTATTACAGCTTATTACAGTAACTCAATATTTCTAATTTGTTTTAGAGTTCGTAAATATATATTTATGTTATGTTGTAATTTCACAATTTTACCTATTTATATTTTTTATTATACAATTTTACCTTTATTTCAAGAGCTTACATTCTAATATTATTACTAATAAAGTAATTACAGACATAAACTAAGATTGCATGTTTTCATGTATTTTACCAATTATATTTTCTAAAGCTAAGTAAGTATTATCATCACATATATTTTCTATTACATATTGCACACATTTCTCCGCGCGGCACTCGCAAGGCTTTTCAGGCTGGTTATCACCCTCATAAATTTCAATTTTGATCGTCCTCGATAATGCAGTCATGTTTGGAGCTCTCGTTTTAACATATGAGTATACTTGAACTCGTTTGCGCTTTTGTGGAGTTGATGAGGTTTCCCCCTTTCTCTTTAAATTGAGTTTGGGTGATTTACTTGCAACTGGTGGATCATATGGAATGAAATTAAAAAGGCCTTCAGAGTCCTGAAACATAAATAAAAACAAAAACTAAGTAAACACGTATTATTATAATATTATAATTATTATTAACAAAAATACGTAGAAAAATACTCACCGACATTTTATAAATATGCGTATATCTCGAACGAATACTTTTCAATGAATGCACTCTTAATACAGGAAAATAAGGAACTTCGTTCCAAAACTCTAATGACATGTTGCTACATGTAATGGAGCAAAAGTAGATTGTTATAAAATAAACTCTATGTGCTCAATACATAGAGATTAATTGCAGCACAACCATCTTTCTTACCTTATTTAGGAAACGGTGCCACAGCGTCGCGGATACCTGAGATGAAATTTTAAAAAGGAAGTTGTACATACTTTTGTACGCCGATAGCCTAGTAGTTTGAACGCTCACCTTCTATGCAAGCGGGTGCGAGTTCGAATCTACTCGACTACGTTTCGCAGTAACATGTTGATTATAATAATATATATATATATATATATATATATATATATATATATATATATATATATATATATATATATATATATATATATATACCTATATACCAAATGCCTAAAACCTAAAAAAACTGAACCCTCATCTCACTCTGCTCAGCAGTTGCGTCTCCAATCATTAGACCAACAAGATCTTCATGAATGAAGTCTACATGAATGTTTAACGCGGACCCAGTTAAACTTATAAGTATTTAATGTTTACTTGTAAAAGGAAAGGACTTCACACTGTGTTATTACCTTACAAAAACTACTGTGCTAACAGAGGCATGTTGCACTGTTCTCATCGTCATCAACATTCGTTACCTATTCAATTCCTTACGATTTAATAAATCGATACCCCATCGATGCGCTCGAGTCGCTCCGAGCACGCCGCGCTGTCGAACTTGAGACATTTGTTGTTTATATTATATCGTCCCAAGTAGAAAAGATATTTGAGCTTCATTGTTACGAAGGTATCAGTATAACGATGACCCAATGAATGAAATCTCTGTTACAAATCGAGCGAAGTACTGCAGATCATGCAAGTTAGTCAGGTTAGTAGTGTAATATTGGGGCGATCTGCATCGCGAACCGAGCGAATGCGAGGTGAGTGATGCAGAAGCCCCAATATTACCCTACTCTTAGGTCGTCAGTAATCATTGCCACTCGCTGACCAACATGAAGGTTGGCGCCCTCATGCCCCCCTTGCATTAAGTCCTCTGGTCGGGGCCCAGACGGACATCCCCCAGCAGGACGGGTCAGTGCCTGCTGAGGCAAAACAGTGCCATGGGTCTTTGACGGCTCCATGACACCTCACCCCCGCTTCTCCAGATATTATGTAAAGGAATTGGGTTTTAGCATTTGCCTAACGAGGGCGGACCCCTTCCCAATCCCACATAATACCTTTCATCGAAGATAGATCATAAACAAAAGTAGTGATCAAATTCAACCGTAAATAATTTAATTTTGATTTTGAATTTTTGTACTATTTTTTCATATAAACTTAAACTGTGTAAACTATGCACGCCACAATTTAAACCGACAGTTGTTAATACCTACCTGAGTCAAAAATAATGAATCACAATGAGTAATATTCGCATGAAGTACTCGTAAGTATCGCACACAGGTTTGAGTGACAACCCTAACCGACAATTTCAAAATTCAATATTTCCGAAATCCTGGGACTGTTGCAACTGATTTTTTTTGTGGTGTTAGTTATTATACTGGTTAATATTTAGGCTTAACAAAAAACGCGACCGTGAAGAGAATGGCCGAAAAAAAAATATTTTCTAAATCATAAAAAAAAAATCTCACTTGTCTGAGCAAGATTTTTAAAGTTTTCAAGAAAAAAATGGTTCCGGTAGTGAATTTCTATCATACCTTAAAACATTTCGTGTAAAAATCAAAATAAAAAACGAGATATTGTGTTTCTATGGTTTTTAAGGATTTTTCTCGATTTTATTTATTTCTCTTAAACTACAGTAGTTAGAGCCGGCGGAGTTTTGTTAGGAGGTTTATTTCATTTTAGGCTTTCCGAAATACACATAAAACGATCATGTCCGAACTAAGGCAAAATAACACACTGTATCCCGTTACGATTCGGTTTAAGTTTAGTTTCCATTTTGCTTATAGAATAGTAGAATGACTTTTTTGGTAACTATCGAACGGCGATCGAAACTGAACTATTGTTGAAACACAATTGAACGTGTAACGTTGCAAATTAGTAGAATCGGGCCCCTGGTCCTTACCAGACGGTGAGTTACCCATTACTCGCCGTCCGCAAGCCCGCGCAAGTGTGACGGCTTGGCTTATTGATACGAACTACGGGTGTGGAAAGGGTGTCAAAGGGAAAACATCTCAAAACTTTGCTCAAATTCTCGAAGTCGGTGGCAAAAAACTAAAATACAGATCCCAAGACACATTTCGATTCGAATTCGAAATTCGATTTAATTTTTTTTTAATCTACATTTTGCCAAAAATGCAATTCATTTAGCATTCTTTATCAATAGCATTAATTAAGTAATTGAATCTGATAGTTTTGGTCATAGCTTTATTTGGCTGGTCGGACAAAATCAATATTAACTGAAAAAAAAAATTACCAACAAATGTATGACTCTTTTATCGTCTTCGTCCACCTCGGTTGTTTACACATCGGTTGCTATGGCAAAGGTACTGGTCTTGGGGTTTTATTTAATATTTATTTTATTACCCTTTTGATATCAAACATTCTTTTGTTTTATTTATATTTAGCTGTAGCCAACGGCTGCTGTAGCTGTAAGGGTTTTGGTTTTAGGTAATTTTCGAGAACTACTTGCCATTCTTCTGTTTCATTCCGCTCCTGGCGGATTTCTTATGGAAGGAACTTTGTCCTCCGCTTAGGCTCTTTTCGCCATAATTATCTGTTTATGCTCTTAATGTTGCCGCATCTTCCGTTTGGAGTACATAATCCATCATTAATCTAGTAACACGCAAGAGTATTTAAAAATAAAACAGTCTTATTCAATTGCCAATTAAACGCTACAAAGTTGCATAACATATGAAGAGCACAGGAAAACAAGGGGCTCATCAACAAAAGAAGTATTCAGAGATAATGGCTTGTCTGCCAAAAACCAGCGCTTATATCTGTAAATGTTATATATCACATATCCAGGATGTAATATTGATCACCGTTATCCTCTTAAAGGGGTCATTGTACTCATCATTATGAACAACTTTTACTATGGGACCAAATCAGCAAACCTGAAATCGCGAAAAAAAAACAGCTGTCCCATATATTATTCATGTTCGCATAACTCGTCAAAATGTAGGGAGCAGCAGATTTTTTTTCGCGATTTTAGGTTTGGTTCCATAGTAGAAGTTGTTCATAATTATGAGTACAATGACCTCTTTAAGAGGACAACGGTGATTAAAATTACAACCAGTCTTGTGTGAAGCTTCATTACCGGTTTTGCATGCAATGTGGCACCTTAAAGTCAAGTTTGAGCTGCAATGTGATCCTTTTAGCCGTTTGTGGATTTTTTGTTTTGTTTTGTGGATTATCTTTATAATGGGCTCTTTTTATACTGTTCTGAATAAACCAAATTAAAGGCCCGCTTGTAACGAATCGAATGGCATAGTTAGTTAGATTTTACAAAATATGTCGGTGGGCTCTTTTTCTTTTTCCTGTACCTTTCATATGTAATGCCTCATATCAATAGTAATAATAATGTAATGTTCTCACGGATTTATGTGGTTTTATGGTCTTGATCAAGTGAACTGAATGAAATGATAAAGCATGTCGTTATCGTATCACATTTTAATGTGTACCTAATGGTATTGTTGAAACAAAAAAACATCATTGATAATGAGACTGGCATGCACGGACCTTATGCTGTGTTTTGTTTTTGGTCGCTTTATTTATTTGTTATGTTTCGTAGACAACACAGAATTTGTAAATACCAGGGAGGCTGAAAAGTTTTGCGCCTAAGTACAGTCACGAACCGGGTTTTTTAAGCCACTATAGCTTATCATCTTAACTTGGTTGTGTTCACGAATGCCGCCCGTTTTTCGTTATTGAAATGTCACATGTCAAACACGCGACATTCGTGTAACACAACCAAGTTAAGATGATAAGCAAGTGGCTCAGCAATCCCGGTTCGTGACTGTACCTCCAAAGTGTCATTATTGTCTCGCGTTGCATATTACTAATTTGCGAAAGTTTTCAGCCCCCTTTTAATAATATACAATCGAACCGTTTTCCATATTAATATTTTCTGTAACGTGGTATCCATCTGCATCTGTGGTATTAGCCCATTATTTTAACCTCCTGGGAATATACCAACATACTTTGAAGTCTCGTTCATACATATTCATAATTCCTTCTTGTAATTACTTCTTACTGAATCGATCATTGTTTTATAAGACGTGCCGATCCGATGACGTTGTCATGTCACCGCAAATGGAAAGTGAAAGTCGGTACTGCGCCCAACACCGTATCATAGGACCAAATTCCGGTCTTGTTAACTTGTTTAAGAAGTGAATTCGTTTTGAAAGATTCTTGTTCCGATCGAAAATCTAAATTAACTTCGACCGACACCACGACAGGTAATCCTAGTGTATCCAGGTAATTTGTAAATATGTAGTGCCTAAGGCCTATAAGTATGTTTTTTTTTTTAATATCGTACCGCATTTTTCTGAATCGAAGAATGTTTTTATTTATTATTTTAAATCGGCGTGTGCTTTCTTACAGTCCGACCGTTGAGGAAATGCGTTCCTGACACCTTGCACAGTTAATAATAGACTGACCTAACTAAAAAAAATCGCAATCATGACTTGTCTTACAAAATAGCTTATAACTCAGTCAAAAAGCATAATATGATGATGAACTGATTATTGATACAGAAATGATATTTTGAAAAAAATTGGTTAAAACAAATTTCTTTGTACGCATAACTCATTTTGGACCTGAACCGTAATCGGTCAGTTTATTATTAAGCGTGTGACCTGTCAGTTGGACAATTTCTAGCAGTAATAAGGATAAAAACGCATAATTATTTGTTAGTATGAAACTGACGGAGGTATCAAGAACGCATTCTCTCAACGGCCGGACTGTAGTGAATAAATTTGATATTGCTAAGAATATTTTGGCAGCTGGAAACGTTTTGTTCGAGAAATTGTACTACCGTCCAAAACTTGCTACCTAATGAGAATTATCTTTATCGTTCATTATAGATATAGATTATCGCACTATTATTGTCACTACAAATAGTGTTAGTACAATACAAGTAAGCACCTCTATAGTGATAAGATAGTACAGTATTGATTTTATCACAATCCCAGATGTTACTTAATATTTTTTCAAGTTGAGAGTATTTCTTCTATTCTTTTCTTCTTTCTTCATATTTGCCTTTAAAATGACCAAGCATTCAATTTTGTGTTAGAATTATTCTAGTCCGGCCATAATTAAGTTCTGTTACAGATGAAAATACATTTATTTTTTATGAAGTATCTAATGTAATCTTAATAAAACTATGTACATATTTATTGAAGTCTCAGCAAAAAATATAAAATAATTCTAAAATAAAATGGCTACATATGACTCTGATACAGGCCTTTAATAATTCTGGCCACGAATCTATGGATTTACGCACTGTTTCCATGGAAAATGTAGCCACTGCTTGGTGCAGAGATTTCTTAAGAGACACAATGTCGGCGTATTGTTTAGAGCAGGCCATGTCCTCCAAAATTGACCATAATTTGTAGATGCAGATCTGGGCTAGATAAGGGCCAGTCTTCAGCTCTTATACAAGGCACGTTGGTTTCGAGTCAGGCTTGGGTAGCTCTTGTCTTGTGACCAGGTGCAGAGTCCTGCTGAAAAGTCCACGGAACATTTTTAAAAAAGTGCATTGCTAAGAGGTTTCACAACAAGTTCCAAGATGATCTTTTGATTCACTTTGGCTGAAGTCTTCTCTCCTTTTTCACGAAAACCATTACTAACGCAGGATGATGACCACGTTGTACCTTTCCGACCACTTGGGCTTCTTTAGAACTGTGACCGTACACTTTGTCATTTTGCTTGTTTTTGCAATCGTGAAATTTTTTTCATCAGTAAAGAGGATATTTCTATGTCTTTCACCTGTGTATCAGGACAGAAGGCGTTTTGATCGATCCACTATCTTTAACTGTAGAGATTGATTTATGTCCCGTATATCGAAGATAAGCGCTGAGCTTCATGTCTTGTTTTATTATACGTGACTCTTCGTGAATCTTCATTTCTCGCGATAGGATTTTTTGTTTCCTAATAGGTTTTTGGCAAATCCTGCAAATGCTTTAACAGCATTAACAGCCTTTGTAGTTCTAACAGCACGCGGCTGCCACGATCTTTTATGGTCTTGAATAGAGGAAGTATTGGTATATCTGTCGATAGTACGATATATAATACGAACATTCGGCTGATACCAAGCTTTTGAAGTATCTTGAATATGACCGACGGCTCCATACCCACTTTGTGCAAGGCAATCCCTGCAATCCTATTTTCTTTAACATCCCATTCCATATTGAATTTGATTATAAACACGAAAAAAATATGTGAAATTGCGGGAAATCGAAAGAAGTTTTTAACATAAAAAATGCGTTCCAAATTCAAAATAATTAGAGTTGAAAAAAGAAAAGTTTTTTTTTTGTGTTGTTGTGTTGTTTTTGTGTGTATTTATAGCCAGACTAGTTATATAATCTATCACCACGTCTGTAGCATCCGAAGGGTTAGGCTAAGCCAAGGTGTACTCCCACATTTCGCCAATTATGGTTAAATCCCATGTAATCGGGAGCGAGCCTATTGCCATCAACCGGGCACAAATCCAGACACCGTGCTGCTCCTTTGAAATTCCTGATGGAAAAACTCAATAACAGTTTCCTCGACCTGGGAATCGAACCCAGGCCCTCGTGCTTAGCACTAGCACGACCACTAGACCAACGAGGCAGTGTTAGAATCATCCAATTTAAACTTACTTACAATACTGTAAATATAAACAAAGAAAAGAGATTGGAGCCGTTATCTTCATAGCACCCATATGATGACCTCGTGTTCCAGCGCCCAAGTCATCAAGTCGGGAGATAAGGGCACGTGCGTCGCGTTCCACGACCTATTCTAGACTGATCTAGTATATTATGTTATCTCTATCTAGTATATGAGTGATCAGTTATCTGAACAAAACTACATATTTTGTCAATAAACTGACTAGATACCCACACGTGCTCTGAATTGTTTTCTTTGCGGCACACTGAGAGACCATGTCAATGACTTGCACACTACACACAAAATTCACGAGAATATACAGAGATACGGTAAAATACTCTGAGGCTAGTGAAAATGATTAGGTAGATAGATAGAATAGGTACTCTTTATTATGCATTCCATAAAATTTTCAGATATAAATGTTGAAATTTTACATAGGCTGACACAATAGGCGGTCTTATGGCTAAAAGCGATTTTTACAGACAACCAATGAATTAAGGGGAGAATGGGAGACAACACTGTAGGTAGTCAGTGGTTTACTATGTACAATAAACACATACATATACATACATATATATATATCATACTTATACAATAATAAACATGAAACAAGAGCAAGGAACTATATGTAATGATGATGTTTAAGGAGAAAGGAAGTGCTTTTTTTACCAGAATTTTAAAGGTGGACTAAGATTGAGCACGCCTTATCGCCCTCTTTTGCACTGTTGATGTCCTATTCCTTAAGCAATTCTAATTTTACCATTATGGTTCTTTGTCTTAAGAAATTTGAAGACCATGTGCTAAATACTAGTCTTTTAATTATTCTGGCCAAGAATTCACAATTGAGTTGTGTTTGATACACGCTTATCAGCTCATTAATTTCCCTCCGCCACGCCATGCTTGGTAAATTCTTAAGATTCCTTTCTTAATTGTGTTAAAGATTTGTTTTGTTAAAGGATTTCTTCAGTGATTTAAAATAATACTTTGGTTCTTTCAAAATTGTGTTCTATTTGACTTCACATTCTTAATCTCCATTCAGGGTTGTGGAGGTAAGATAGGCAGTCGCTCCATGCAGATCGGCATACTGGTATCCAGCTGCATCCGGTTAGACTGAAAGCCGACCCCAACATAGTTGGGAAAAGGCTAGGCAGATTGATTCTTTATCTCTATCGTAAAATTCGATGCCATTAAAATATAAGTCCGAAAACGCTTTGTGTACATTTTTGTTTCTTTGAAAGGCTTGCTTAAAATTTCGAAAATTCTGTCACTTACTTGTTTTCTCTTATGACGTAATCACGTCAGTTTGGGGCACCCCTCTCTCGATGTCATTAAGGTGAGGCATTTCGATGATGAAACTAGTCGTAACGACGCGCGATGTTCTATGTCGGTCAATGTTGCCATGTTGACACCTAACTCGAGTCTGCCGGCTCATAACAGCCTTGGCCGTAGTGTTATTGGCCAGGAAAATTATTGCCATAACCCACATACACAGGCCTCCATGTTTATAAGAGCTAAGTTTGAAGGACTGCATTGACGTCAGAATTCTATGTTCTGTTTTTTTTTATGGTTGTATTTCTAGTATGGAGAGGATCGCATATGACGTCACTCCGTTTCTGAATATCATGCACGGAGCACATGCGGAGTACATGTATGTAATGGTGATTTTTTCTTTTCTCTGTATCTTTCCACAATTTGCTTTTTTCATCCATATGGTAATTTTTTTTTTGTAGGTACCTACGTTATTTGTGTTTTAATTTTTTTTCGCTAATGTTTACTTATCCTACTGAGAACACGTTTTAAATGATATTTGTTGCTTGTATTTATTGAGGCTTTATGGATTCTATCATATTCTATCTTTATCGGTATTAATTTCTTACCCTAAAGATATGTATTTTATAAAGCATATCAACGAATCAGAATATTTTATTTTGAATCACGGACAAATGCATTAAAGAAGCTCAACAATTTCTTTCATTGAAACGTAATTCTCAAGTGAAAGTTACTTTTTAGGGTTCCGTACCCAAAGGGTAAAACAGGACCCTATTACTAAGACTCAGCTGTCCGTCTGTCACCAGGCTGTATCTCATGAACCGTGATAGTTAGACAGTTATATATTTCACAGAAGATGTATTTCTGTTGCCGCTATAACGACAAATAGTGAAAAACAGAATATAATAAATATTTAAGGGGGCTCCCATACAACAAACGTGATAATGGTACGGAACCCTTCGTGCGCGAGTCCGACTCGCACTTGGCTGTTTTTTTTTACTGCGGCACGGGTCAACTCACAAACTCGGTCAGCCAATGGTCAACTGTGCAGGTATATCGGTCAATGTCGGCCCGACACAGATTAACAATGCTGATTCATTCGGTCTCCTACGAACAATATGCTAATATGGATCAATTTATACAAAATGTGAACAATTTCTCGAAACGAATTTAGATTTTTCATTTTTGCTAACAACTAGCTTTTGCCCGCGGCTTCCCCCGCGTGGATGTCGGAAATTATCCGACGCCGTCGTACTACCGGGATATAAAGTATCATATGTCCTAATCCAGGTCATGGTCTACCCGTGTGCCGAGTTTCATCCAAATCTGTGCAGTCGGTTTAGCGTGACGAAAACAAGAAAAGAAACAAGCATACAAACAAACAAATTCACTTTCGCATTTATAATATTAGTTAGGATTCCCCATACTCCTGCCCTTCCATATGCCAACGCTAAGCGAAGTCTTCTTCAATCAGTACGTCATCTCACTTCTAAAAATGTTTGATTGGTCAAATAATCCTATCGAAAACTTCTTGATCGATATTAAAAGCAAGCTGTCATTGAAGCAGATAACAAATAATAACATCAAAATCCGCGCCATCATGCATTTGATAATATAATTGATTAGACATCTGAAACAATGGCATCACAGTAGCTAGCATTAGTAACCAATATGTATGTTTAACGTTTGTAACGCGAATGAACTCGGACAGACAAGCGGTCGCTTCCGAGTGATAAGATCAGGTTTATATGAGAAACGGTTCGTGGACCGACGCTCACGATAATCGTGCGAACACGCAAGGTCAGAACTGTCACTTGGGATGAGCAGAGCCTCGCGTGGACTCCTGCGCAGCGTCAGTCGCCAGCCGCGCACGCGCCTCTTCGCGCCCCACCACCGCGGACCAATCGGAATTCAACATTCCAATTCAAGTTACTGCAACAATGTCTTGACATAGTGGAATATTTGTTTTAAAATTAGAATCTTCCGGTGTTGCTATATGACATGGACATGTTTTCGTTAATATTGACTATCTAAGAAATATTAAATAGTGTAGTGTTTTGTGTTAAAAATGTTGCGGCGCCAGTTCTCACATGAGTCAGGAAAAACAGAACTTGTTAGGGCAAGAGAGGAATATTTCGATCGGAGGTATGTTTTAAAATAATTGCACATAACAATGCAATTTAATTTAATTGCTAGTAAACTTTAAATGCTGTGTTTAAATGCAACCGCGCAATTATCGTCGTTGTAGATATTAAGTGAACGAGAGTATAAGTTTATAAATATTGGCATAAAAAAAAAAACTACCAATAAGTTACAGCCAGAAAATAAATAATATAAACACTGTTAGGTATATGTTAGTAGTTCAGTGAGTGTGACATTTTATTATCGGTGTTGTCAAGACGCGACAACACCTACTGATAATAAACTGTGTGTTTGTGGGTATCTTGATCTTATTGATAAGGTCATCTGGTATAATTTTGTGAATTGTATTTCTGTTTCTTGTGTGGAAATCATTAGAATTGTTATATTATACTCGATGTTAAAGCACAAACGATCTCCGCCTTATACACTAATTTATTCAACTATTTTATCTAATTAACTATTTAAATAATAATAAAAAAAAACAATAAAATAAACTTTTTACCTAACTAAACCTATTATGAACTAAAATAAAATTTGAATTAAATATTTAATTACATACGTAAACTCACACCTTCTTCTTATGAGGGTAGGCAGAAACTATAGAACACCACCTGCTACGATCCTTACATACGTTTACGCTCATACATCTGGTCATACACGCACGCCGGTTCTGAAGAACATAACAATATCATCAACTAACTAAATAAACTCACAGGTCCAAAATTCAAACCTTTCGACCTTCGAATAATGACGATTCCACGGTACAAATATGTACAGTAATTTATCTTCATAGAAACGGTCGGAACGCGAGTCATACCTACGTGCCTCGACTTTAGTCTGCACTAAGTCGGCAAACAGTCGCAAATGCGCCGCAGTGACGAACGGACGGTGTGATGGTTTTGTAAGCACTAAGCGTGCGATTTGTGACAAATATTCATTGAAATAAGTAAAGTACTTACTTTATTATGGCAAAGAGTGATCATAGACTATATAGTGTTGTTTTTGGTTGCTTGAATTCGTTAATAACGCACCCAGAGATAACATTTTTTATATTACCTGGAAACTCCGAAAGGTAAAACTATAAACAAGTTTTTATATACCTACTACGTACGTAATTTCTTTCTTTTTTAATAGGTACGTATTTCGCTTTTTCCACCGAGTAAATACCTAGATTAATAAATAAATAATTGGATAGGGTGAGGAGAGAGAGAGAGAGGAGCTCGTGGCTAAGTAATAACAGCCACACGGGTTGATCCATCAGGTTAAGCTACGCTTGCCGGGGTTGATCTGTAGATGGGTGACCATCTTTACATACCGAGACTCCTCCGTGCCTCGGAAAGCACGTTAAGCCGTTGGTCCCGGGTGTCATTCGTGGATCTTTGGCAGTCGTTACGGGTCGTCAGAAGCCCGAAAGTCTGACAACCAGTCTTACCAAGGGGTATCATATTACCCAGTAACTAGGTTGTGGAGGTCAGATAGGCAGTCGCTCCATGTAAAATACTGGTATTCAGCTGCATCCGGTTAGACTTGAAGCCGACCCCAACATAGTTGGGAAAAGGCTAGGCAGATTGAATTGGATAGGGTGAAAAAAGTGACACACGAGTGACCTACCAACGCTCGCGTTAAAAAAACTAGTACGTGGTTTCTTAGGCTAGGCTATCTACTTACTTATTTACTTAGCTACTTACATATATTATTGAGTTCGACGAAATATCGTTATAAAATGATTATAAGAGCAATAAATGGTAGGTACCTACGTAGTAAGATTTTAGTACATTATAATTTACTTTATAAGTAAGATTTTGTAGTACGCGATGAGATAATATAATAATATCCTGGGACATTGTTCACACACGGTCATCTGATCCCAAACTAAGCAGAGCTTGTACTATGGAAACCAGATAACTGATATACTACATATACTACTTATTTTTTGTAAATACATACTTATATAGATAAATACACCCAGAATCAGGACACAGACATGTGCACACAAATGTTTGTCCTGGATGGGAATCGAACCCGCGACCTCTGGCATGAGAGGTGGTATCTTAACCAACCACGCCATCTGGCCTGTCAGATGGTTGATAATGGCGCCGATTCCCTTGTTCACAAATTAAACAAATGTTAAGTTCAGTGCATCTTTTTCTTTCTATTTCATTAAGAAAAGGACAGAAGATAAATGTTTAGTCTATCAAATAAGTCAGCGCCTGACGTAAATTAACGTATTTTTAGTAGCCAAGTTTTTAATCACGTCTAAACTTTTTTATGGAGTATTTTAATATGATAGGACTAAACTAATATTTATCGTCTGCCGTTTTCTTAATGAATTAGAAAGAAAAAGATGCACTGAATTTAAATTTAGTTTTAATTAAGTAACGTTTGCAGAGCGGTTCGACATTGACCAAAAGAATTGTTATTTCGAGTTGCTCCGTACTGTAGGTAATGGGGACGTTAATAAGCTGAAAAAAGATATTATAATTACTCGTCAGCTGTTTCTTGCATTTTGGTAGGTGTTGAAGTTTGTAAGGATTGGAGTTTGGTAACCTTCGACGACAGCACTTGATTTATAAATAAAATATATAATATTTACAATCACAAAACTAGAAAGAAACAGGTAATGGAGACGTTAATAAGCTGAAAAAAGATATTATAATTACTCGTCAGCTGTTTCTTGCATTTTGGTTGAGTAGGTAGGTGTTGAAGTTTGTAAGGATTGGAGTTTGGATAACCTTCCGCTTCCTTCCGCTTCCTTAGCGCTTCCAAATGTCTTTTATAATGCGCACAGCAAAAGAGTGGAACTCACTACCTGCGTCTGTGTTTCCGAACGTATACAACCCTAATCTCTTCAAAGTGAGAGTGAACAGGCTTCTTCTGGGTAAGCTCACTCCATCGTCGACTTTGTCTCTGTCACCTCTGACCTAGACTAGAGTCAAGAGCAAACCCATCACAAATAAAAAAAAAAAAAAAAAAAAAAAAAAAACCTTTGACGACAGCAGTTTATTTATGAAAAAAAAAAACATAATATTTACAATCACCAAACTAGAAAGAAACTCAAGCAGGTGTTGCTGGTAGGTAGGATGAAATTAAAATACTGTAGGTGGGCAGCCCTATCGCGTGTTTACGTACCGCGCGGCTGTAGGTAATTATTTCAAGGCCAGGGGCCGAGTCACAGTACTGGTAGATATTTATACTGTGACGATTCTTAAGACGCACATATATGCCAATGGTCTTAAGTGGTTAGTAGTATGTCCAGCCAGTAATGGGACTCTTCCATCAAGGAGCGCTGTCCCAAATTAGACGCATTATTAATTTATTATACATTTAACAAAAGGTACTTAAAATACGTATATTTTAATAAAAGATTAATAATTAAATTATCTTCAAAATGGTGAAGGTTTCATAAAAATACGCGTGATAGTTTTAGCGTGATTCTCAGTTGTTTTATACGCGTTAGACATAACTTTACAAATGAATTACACAATGTAATATAAACATAAACTAAGATATTCACATATTAATTTATTTTTACTACTCGTTACGACGTGACCTTCAGTTTAAAATCATTAAAAGTCGGTTATCGTCACTTTAAAACTCATTGGATAGATCAAAGTAGGAACGAAAATAATTTTAGCATTTGATTCGTTGCAGCATCATTAAAGGTCATTTAAAGACCGAATCAGTTATTAATTTGATCATCAACGGTAGGTAATTAGTTTACTACCAGAAATACTACTACGAACTAGTACTGTAAAGGTTTCATGCAATGGGTAACCTTACATTTTACTGGCTGACATTCTATCGCCCAAGCAAATATGGAACTACCTTTTGAAAAAAAAAGGTAAATAGTCCCAGTAGTTTTGTATTTGTAATCCTTATAACGGAAAAAATGGCCAATATTTTCCGTTTTAAATATTACAATAAAACTTAACAATATAAAACTACTGTTTGTAATAATAATAACGTATAGTATTGTGAAGCACAACTTAACGTGCTTATTTTTAATCGACTTCCAAAAGGAGGAGGTTCTCAATTCGTCTGTATGTTTTTTTTTTTTTGTATGTTTGTTACGCGATTACTCAAAGACGGATGGACCGATTTAGAAAATTCTTTTTTTGTTTAATAGGGTATACTTCCGAGGGACCACCCATATAAATTTTATTAACTTTGCTTGGGGAGTTTTTGAGTTAGCTTCAATAATGCGTATATTTCCCACTGCGATGATGTGATGGTGTTTTAATAACTTCCTATCACTGTTATTTACATGGCTATATCTACAATTATTGTGCTCAATTATGTATTCGAATTTGTGTGGGGTAGGTTCCACAACTAAAAAGTGAAAAATAAAAACTTTTTAGCAAAAAATAAAACCGACTTCCAAAACAAAACACTACAAAGTGAAAAATAACTTTAATTTCGGAAGTCGGTGGCAAAAAACGAAAATACAAAACCCAAGACACCGACTACCGAAATTAAAGTTATTTTTCACTTTGTAGTGTTTTGTTTTGGAAGTCGGTTTTATTTTTTGCTAAAAAGGCATCTGCATTATCATTCTAATTAAAAGAAATAACCAAACAAACGATGAGGGCGCCACTGCGCGCTCGGTACCCTTTTAAGTGTCTATGGATGGAGTTTCTTACCCGTTCTTCTACATACGAGTAGGTACCTAATACGACACTTTGGAATAGGCAATTTCTTCATCTTACTGACTAACCAACTCCTTGACAATTCAAAAGTTAAAGTCAAAAGTTCCTGCAAATAGTTTAATTCAAATAAATACATCGTGCTACGTGCGTTCCTTCCTTTAAAAAACACCCGAACATTTAGCGATTGCCATAAATCATGCTTTTGAAGGTAAACAAACACGAAAAACACCTACAAATATTACGACTATGGAATCCTTTTGTGGATTTTGTAAATAAAGACTTAAGACCAATTTTGTATATCCAAAATTGGTCCTTATACACAAAAGCCAAAATTATTCTTCGACTTACTTCGAAATTTGATGCACGTCTTGTATTACAATGTGTTTTATCGGAATTTAGAATATAATGTTATAATCATAATCCATACACTGAATTTTTACAATTTGTATAAAACATTGTTTATTCATTAAATTAGTTACACTGATTGTGGGAGAAAATTGTGGTCACGTGTCATTACAAATCTATATATACATGCACAAAGTCGCACACGTTTATGGCTCGGCGCAAACGGGCCACCGACCACAGCCACCGGTGGCTGTCGCGCGCTACCGTCACCAGTGTCACAGGCGAGCGTCAGCCACCGGGGTTCGGAAGCCGCCACATTTTATAACCCGTGACCGGGTGGAGCAGTGCGACAGTGGCAGGTGTCGGCGTCTTGTGTGGCCCGCAGCGACCACAAGTGGCAAGTCGCGGACACTGCTGTAGCGAGTGGCCGCCACCGGCTACACGTGTGCGGTGCGTCTATACAAAATATATGAAAAAGTGTGTTAAGTCGCTGTCGCTGGCCACCGGTGGCGGCGGTCGATAGCCCGTTTGCGCCGAGTCTATGAGTCTACCCTAACGTAGTAGGTACTTCGTCCAATTTGGTTTGTTTAGTTAGGTATAACTGTACAGGAAGTGTGACTGTAATTTACATAAGTTTTAATTACATTAAAAATGACAGAAATCGATTAAACGATTCTGAACATCATTCTTCTGCCCTTGTCCCATTTTATTTGGGGTCGGCGCAACATGTCTTTTTCTTCCATACTTCTCTATTAGTCGTCATCTCGGTAGTCATTCCCTTTCTGGCCATATCATATTTCACACAGTCCATCCATCGTTTCTTTGGAGTCCCAGATTGTTCCCGTGACCTGCCGCCGCCGGTTCCTGCATCCAGTGTTAATTCTGTGCCAGTCCGATCGGACCAGACCGGGAGAAGCGCGCCATTTGATTCTGAACAAATTATGTATTCAATTCAGTTACACATTGTATAGGAGGGGGCAAGGGCAATAATATACCATAACATCACGACTACAATCTACGAAGGGTTAGGCAGAGGTGTACCTATAGGTAGTACACCCACGGCAAGCGCAATGTATGCTTGAAAACCCATCCACATTTAAGAGGATTGTGAAGCTGTAAATTTTCATACAAAAAGAGATACTCGTAACGTTTTTCTCCCCGTAAACATAGTCTAATTTTCATAATTTTTGGAAATGTTGTAGGTATAATGAAAAACTAGGTCGGTACGTTTTTATTGTAAAGAAATATTGTATACAATATAAGTTATTAGCATCTAAATATCTATATTTTGACATAAAAACATCCTCGAGCATTTTTTTTTTTTTAATTAAATTAAATTGAATTACTAAAAACGAAAAACGTACAGACCTGGATTAAAGTGTACTGAATGTAATGAGACCAAAATTGTTTCATTTAGTAAAGTTTAGGGGGGTGAAAACGTTATCGCCCGAAACAATATTTATGTAAATAATTGTATGAAATGTAGGTAATTGCCTCCAAAAATCGCGCCGCGTATCAGCACTTCACAATCCTCTTAAGAGCGCGCGGGCTGGCAACGTCGCATTTCTACAGGTTTTACGTGATTATTTTAATACATTTAAATCAAATTACTTTTTTTTTAATAGACTAGATTTATAAGTATGTATTTATAGTATATATGGTATTTTTTTACAGTTATTTTGGTATTTACTAATAAAAAATTACATTATAGACAATATTGTCCATTTTTATGAGTAAATATCAAAGTAACTGTAAAAAGTAGCATACATACTTATAAATACTAATGATCTAGAATAATCTAGTGTATTAAAAAAAATAGCAATTTGATTTAAATGTATTAAAAAATATCACGAAAATCCTATAGAAATACGACAAATTACATTTTATAGCAAATTACGAATTACTAATGATAGAAGTTACTATAATAAATTAAGATCGTTTAATAATTCATGAGGAATGATAAAAACACGTGTAACTATCGGTTTGTATTTTTTCATTACATTACATAGGTACTTCAGTAAACGTAATAGGTAATAAAAACTCATAAACAGCCATGACTGAACATGCAAACGATCTTAAGGTAATAAAATCGCATTCATAACTACATACAATGATTCATAAGTCACTGGGTAATTATCACAGCATCATGATTTTTATACAGATGCCTGAATTGGATTGCCTAGACTGGGCCCATAAAACGACACCCATGATATGAACTGTGGATCGCGACAATATCTGTATGGTACTACCACAGAAACAAAATTCCTCATCATCATTCCCATTTCATTTCATTCTCATTTCTTTGGGTTCCACAAAAAGGACCAACCCTATGAAAATAAAATATTTCAAGGCAGCTGTGGCCGGCCGGAAGAACTTTCCTTTTCAACGAAATAATATTAAACCGTGTTCCTCCACGTCAAACGAAGGGTTAACAGTAATATCATCAGTGCTCTAATAGAAATCATGATGATCGTTCGTCGCTTTGTTTTCGATAGTTTTTCAGGATATTTCTTTAGTCGAAACGATCTTGAACTTGCGTTTTTCTCAGTGAGGTCGAATGGTTTATTATTCTATTGTTTTATTATGTATCTACAGATATTTTTTACTTCTTATTATCTCGATTATGATTACTCGGCTATGCTCGGAGTTTCTTTGAAGGATAAAATCAGGAATGAACTTATCCGGAAAAGAACTGGAGTGACCGACATGGCTTGCAGAGTAAGCAAACTGAAGTGGCAGTGGCCTGGCCATGTTTATCGAAGGACCGATGGCCGGTGGAGCAGACGAGTCCTGGAGTGGAGACCACCTATCTATAAGCGTAGTGTGGGACGCCCCCCAGCTATAGATGACATCCTTAAGAAGATGGCGCTTCCTGGGAGAGGCCTATGGCCAGCAGTGGATTGCGATAGGCGGAGTTGATTGATTGATTAATTACCTCGATAGTGAAGACAAGCTATAAATAGGAACTGTGTGATACACACTTTTTATAATGGTTTTTGTATATTTTTTTCGTTTGTTCACGATCCTTGAAGACGTTTTCGTGCTGACTGTCATGTTTTGCTCATTAATAGTGTCAATAAGGTTAATACGTCAGTTCTTGTGCATAAGGTTTAGTATTCATAAAATTATGTACAGTGTGTTGTAAAAAGTTTTAAAAAGAGGTAATTAACATCCGGAGTATTATGTATACTACAGTATTTTTATCTCACGAAGCGACACGCGCTTTACTTGTGGTTACCAAGTGTACATACACGCTTGAATGTGTGTGTAACAGGAGCTCTTGCAATGGCAAAGACGGAAGTGTGTGTGCGTGTATGTGCGTTATGTGCTGACGCTACTCGTCTTCATGCAACATTCCCAGCGTGTTTGTACACTTGGTACACACAAGTAAAGCGGATATCATTTCGTGAGATAAAAATAGTATTGTATTAATATAATAAAGTTATAGATATTGGTTTGTTTGAACGCGCCCAGTCAAATTTTATTCTCTTTGCCTTCGATAGCCCAATTGTTGACGTAGATTATAGGCTTAATTTAACATCACTCTATGACCATCAGGAGTCCAGCAAAAAGAAAAAGTCTGAAAGAACGCTGAGCGTAAACGAAGTAATTGCGCGGGCGGGCGATGCGATGCGACGTGGTGAATCGGGGACCGAGGGAGTTTTATAAAAATGTGGCTGATATTTTAGTACAGACGCCAGCACATCAACTTACCTGAAACTGTCAAATTTTGCCAATCAACCTTGAACGTAATGCTTTAGCAATAAAGTTGAAAATCTTTTAAAGAAATTTGACAGATTGTAGTAGCCTAGTATGCTGGCGAATGTACATTGTATATCTTACGACTTCCACGAGAACGAAGTCGCGGGCAGAAGCTAGTGTTGTTTATAAAGACCAATGATAGAGACCAAAAATTAACATAAAACCCAACTTACCTCTTTTTTATTAACACAAGGAATGTCGACCAGCCCCCCATAGGTCCAAAACTCGAAAGTAATCGCGTAGGTATAGCGTTCGACGGGTTAAAGGAAATTCCAACTAAATCAAAACTAGCAAAAAGCTGATGTTGTATGCAGAAATACTTATTTATTATGTACATCAAGAATAACAATATAACTTAAATGTATGTATATACTTGAAAACTGTTAGATATGTTCAAGTGTTGTTAGTGCCTTCGCTCAAGATATTTGCTGTAATCACTAAATATTATTACTTATGATATTTACGTTAGCACTAGCTTTTGCCAGCGGCGTCGCTCCGCGAGGACGTTGGAAATTATCCAATGGTAGCCGTACATTTTTCCGGGTTAAAAAGTATCATGTGCTATTCCAGACTATAATCTATCTATTTGCCAAATTTCATCCAGATCCGGTCAGCCGTTCTGGCGTGATTGAGTAACAAACATCATTCCATCCAAACTTTTGGCATTTATAATATTAGTAGGATTATTTTGAAAGATCTACATAAATAGAAACTTAACATCATTGAAGGTTTCTTGTCCGTAAAGATTACAAACATTATTATCAACATGTATATAATAAATTAAATCTATCGTTAAAGTAGTAATGTCTAGCATTTTTTTTTTCTTAATGGTAACTATGGTAAGACTACACTACTACTATTTACTTTCTATGTGTCTGCTGTCTTGCAGAGGACTAAGGCTTTTTACATGATTGGTTTTAAATAGACAAAAAATAGCAATGTTGGTATGTTTTTATTTGTAAGACATGTTGCGCCGACCCCAAATACATTGGAATACGGGCAGGACTGTAGGAGAATGATTAAAAGGTATATTAGGGTTCCGTACCTCAAAAGGAAAACCACGGGGTTTTCCTACACTTACAAAATCAACATTAATTGTTATACGAGATCAACAACAACTATATTTTTTAGGGTTCCGTACCTCAAAAGGAAAAAAGGAACCCTTATAGGATCACTCGTGTGTCTGTCTGTCCGTCTATCACAGCCATCTTGCTCTATAAATCTAGTGGACCGATTAAGTTGAAACTTTGTATTCGTATGAATTTCTGTGACCCAAACTAGGACTGTAAATAAATGAATTTTGAATATGGGGGTCAATTTTGGGGTCAAATAATAAAATAAAAAAAAAATAAAAAAAGTTTTGCAAACTGTACCGTATGACATATTATATCAAATGAAAGGGCTTACTGTGAGGGTCTCAAATATATTTTTTTTTATAATTTTAAAATAAATTGTTCAAAGATATTTAAGAAAATATGCGAAAATTGACCACCCCCCGTATCTCCGAAACTACTGAGCCTAAAATTTTGAAAAAATACAGAAAATAATAGTTATATACAATAAAATCTTAGTCTTAAAATAACATGGTAAATCTCTCAATATTGTGCGTTCAAACTTACATTTGCAGTTGGAATGTATGGGAGAACATGTTTTTCAACTACAATGTTAAGTTTGTTCCTGGTATAAATTCATCCCACCTACGGAATCCTTCATTGTGCGTGGTCCGACACGCACTTGGCCGGTTTTTATAACTTTCAAGTAAGTAGCTTCTTCCCACGACTTTTTCCACGTGGAAGAAACATATCAAGGTACTCTGCAATAGTTAAGTGTGCCTTTCTACCAGTGAAAGAATTTTCAAAATCGCATCAGTAGGTACTTCCAGAGCTTACCTCTTACAAACAAATAATTAAAAAACCATGTGATTGTAATTAAAGCTTTAAATAAAACTTAAAAAAATGACGAAAAAATAAACAACTTAAAATAACGAATGAGAACTGCCTGTACAGCAAAAACCAAATAAATTAACATACCTAAGTGTACGTAGGTACCACAGTCGCGATTCGTGTCTGTGTATTTAGTTAGTTATTTTGACTCTGTTGTGACAAACGTCCAGCTCTTCAATGGAAGCTTTATAGTACAAAAGTTCAGGTATTTGTGCTTATTATTTATTTACTTATTAAAAATATTATTTCGTTCTAATAAATAGCAAAATTTTAATCACGTTTATTTTTGTAAAATTTTTCATCTATTCATTCATAAAATCATAACTTGTACCGGTAAACTGGGGTTACTTTGATACTACGGGGTTACTTTGTTAACGTTTTTCGACATATGAAAAACTTATTTTAATAATATCTACAAAGCATCATACATCTATTTAAGATAGTTTCTTTTTGGCGTTGTAGATTATATGTTATAAAAATAAGTTTATATAATAAGTAAAAGTAAGAAACAGCCGCTGCTGCCTTAAGGTCGGAATGCAACTTCGCGGATGAAAAGACCATTGAAATAGTATCCAGTTTTATTTAATGAGTTTACAGGTATTTTAGCAGATGATAAGTATTCAAGTTTACAATAACCCTAACTAGACATTTGAAAAAAAATTCTGCGGGGGAATGGCGTAACACACTAAGGGCTTCATTCATTGCGTTATTTACGTTGTTGAGCAGACAATTTTTTCGAACATATGGAGCAATGGATTAGCACTGTCTTTCAAAATCATTCAGATTGTAATTGTTAGTGTATTACGCAATTAAATTACATAAAACAAGTATCAATAATACCCACATAATCATCTGCAAACACCACTAGCAGGTTCAAACGTTCAATATTCACAATTTTACATTGTTAGCAAAGTTGGCTTGACACTGGAGGTCGCATTTACCTGATAGTTTTGATCCAAATATTTTGTCACGATTATTTCACGTGTGATTTTACCATACGTCATATAAGTTATTACTTGTTAAGTATAATTAATTAATGTATAAGCCGCGCATGCTTCGCACAGTTTTTACGATTTGACAAAACATCGAGATTTCTTTATTATATTATGTAAGTTTAACATCAAAATCCATTGCGTAGTTTAGAAGAACAGCGCGGTCACAGACAGACAAAAAACAAATTTTCTTACATTTTCTGCAATTTGCAAGTCAGTATTAACTTGTATGTTATATAAAGTATGATTCGCGGCCGTAACAAATATGTATGTACTTACACAATTATAATCATTACAGTCAGTAATCCTCAAATGTCAAGATTTCATGAAATAGTCATTCATTAGGATTACCTGGTCTTAAACGAGTTGTATTGATCACTTTAATTATTATAATTATGTAAATACATACTTGTTACGGCCACGAATTACATTAAAAAAAAAATAACGTAAGAACTGACGCTTTCGCCTTAATTTATAATAATGTATGCATACGGTGATGACGGGATGAGCTGGACTCCTTTAATAAAGATTGGTCCTTGACCGCTCTGGACAAAGAGAGTTGGAAAGAGTGTAGGGTGGCCTTTTCCCAGCTGTGAAACAATAAAGGCTAATCAAAAATAAAAAAATATATCTACTCGTATATATAGAAAATTACATAATTAGCCAGATCAGTAAGGTGTCAATCAGCAACACCTTAACCCCGTAATAATAAACGCCGAGCAAAGTTATACCAAACGTATACCAAGCATAAAATAATCTATGGTTGAACCAAAATTCATTCTTGTGTAACTTTACTTAATTTAAGTTAGTGTTTTAATGAGTAGGTATGCTTCGTAGTAATTATATTGTGGTACAGCAGGCAAAAACTACAACTGAATTATGTTTAATAATACTGCGAACATAATTTCAGCTCTGCCAAGATTAGTAATTATTGTAAGAGACTTCCCAGAAATATTCATGATTAATTCAGTGATCAAGAAATTATTAAAAAAAAAACTCCATGTCT
Source organism: Dicycla oo (assembly GCA_948252095.1). NCBI lineage: Eukaryota > Metazoa > Arthropoda > Insecta > Lepidoptera > Noctuidae > Dicycla > Dicycla oo. The sequence goes on from OX411728.1 coordinate 20,994,805, forward strand.
TCATCCGTAGACGATAGTCTACAGACACGTTTAAAAATTCCTGTCGTCGTATACAAAGTGTAAACAGTACTATAGACTGTGGATTAGCATATATGCGTACGTATATTAACGGTCCGTGTATTCTTTTGCAGAAGGACGAGGTCCCTGAACGCACCGTCGCCGATACAGCAGTTTGGACCATGCGGAAGGATAATGAAAAACTCGGCTATGGTTATGTGAGTAATATATACCAGCATTTTAAACATTGACTCTTCATTATAACGAGTGTAAAAAGACGCTTAACGAAGCCGAGAGTACTCCCTGTCATTGTGATTTTTTATGTGTCACATCTCTCCACTCGCTTTCCTGCAATCTGTGGGAGTGATCTCGTGAAAAGGGACGGAAGTGTGTAACAGGAAGCCGGCGAAGCGCGCGCGGTGCTAGAGTTGGCCGTCAAATGGTACCAACCCAAACAGATGTCAGATGTTACACATCGTAACATCATAACTATGCCACTGCTGTAAGGCTCGCTCGTTTTTTTTTTTTTTATACTGGACCATACCTGGGAACTTTCTAGTTACGGAGATATTGAAGGTCAAAGTTCCAACCTTTTTTACGAAAACATGTTTTAAATGTTATCCCTTAATTTTAAATACCCTCACAGAACCTATGCGTGCTTGCAATGCACCCATAATCACTATCTAATTTGGTTATTGTAAGTTCATATATACTTAGCTTAGGTTATTAGTTTAGGTTCTTAACTGTCGCATTAGGCTAAACCCTGTAATGGTAGTTTAAGCTGTTATAAATAGCTGTAATAAAACAAAAAAATGTCTAACGTGCGTTACTTTGCGCGCTGTCGTAAACAGTGATTTATCACACCAAAACTGGAAACTGGCCATCCTAAACAGGGTGAAGCGATACTTTACGCCTGGACAGCTTTGAACTCTTTACAAAGCGCAAGTCCGATCCTGCATGGAGTATTGCAGTTGCAGCCACCTTTGGGATGGATCAGCTAAGTACCAACTAGCCGCGCTGGATTCGGTGGAACGCAGAGCTAAAAGGCTCATTGGCGATGTAAAACTGGTAGATGCCAAGCTTCATAGCTTGGCTCATCGCCGCAAAGTTGCCTGCTTGTCTGTCTTCTACAGATTGTACTTCGGTGAGTGTGCTCAAGAACTTCACGACCTCATTCCACCGGCCCCCTTCTACCATCGGACTGCTAGTCTACTGCATCTAGACGCACTGCCAGTTACCATCCCTACCTAGTTGCTATTCCACCAAATCGCACTAAGCGTTTCCAAACGTCTTTTATAATGCGCACAGCAAAAGAGTGGAACTCACTACCTGCGTCTGTTTCCGAGCGCATAGAAGCCTAATCTCTTCAAAATGAGAGTGAACAGGCTTGTTCTGGGTAAGCTCACTCCATCGTCGACCCTGTCTCTGTCTACTCTGTCTCCTGGATTGAAGATTTTCAGAGATGTACACGAAATTTAGCCGATTTCGCTAATTTGCGTGATTTCACAGACGTAATTTTACAGTTAAAATACTGTATTTCTATAAGTTTTAATGTACAACATGAAAGATCATTACAAATTATTATGATCTTATGTATGAGCTACTATTTTGGTATTTTTATTATTTTATTTTGATTAATCGACCTGAAATGACAACTGTTTTGTAAATTATGGCTGTCGAATCGTTATGACGTCTAAAAGGTATAAAAATTACAATGTATTCTTTGTGCAAGTCGTCTGTAAAATGTATGAATCACTTTTTACTACTTTCATATAACATTTTTGAGTAAAATATTTAAGTTTAAGACAATTTTTAGAGAAACACACTAACAGTATGCGTAATACAGTATTTTTATTAACTGTGACGTAAATGCACGTCTGTAAAACCACGTAAATCAGCGAAATCGGCAAAATTTCGTATACGGCCTCTTAAACTTGTGAGATCTGGAAGTTTCTTTTAAGAGGGCTGTTTCGTTTTGTCATCTCTCTCGCTCACACGTGACCAATTTTTTAAGAATGTTAAATGAAAACATGCTTTTTTGAAAAATGTAATCAATTAGCGAACTAGTAAATAATATTAATTTAATAGGTAATTATTAAAAACACATTTTTATTGTGTCATTTATTTCAAAAACATAATACTTTTTGAGGTGATTTCGTTAGATAACACAATAGAAATTTGTGTTTTTAATAATTATCTATTAAATTAATATTATTTACTAGTTCGCTAATTGATTACATTTTTCAAAAAGGCAGCCTTTCATTTAATGAATTTTAAAAATTTGCTCCCGTGTGAGCGAGGGAGGTGATAAGACGAAACAGCCCTCTTAGTACTGTTCTATGCTTAATTACCTTGAATTTAATTTAATACAAAAAAGTCAAAAAATCCTCTTTCACACTTGAAAGAGGATTTTTTGTCCATACAGTTTTAGAGGAGCTCGTGGCTAATTAATAACAGCCGCACGGGTCAATCCATCATGTTAAGCTACGCTTGCAGGGGTTGGTCCGTGGATGGGTGACCATCTTTACATACCGAGACTCCTCCATACCTCGGAAAGCATGTTAAGCCGTTGGTCCCGGCTGTCATTTGTGGGTTTTTGACAGTCGTTACGTGTCGTCAGAAGCCCGAGTCTGACAATCAGTCTTACCAAGGAGTATCGTATTACACACTAACTGGGTTGTGGAGGTCAGATAGGCAGCCTCACGTATTCAGATGCATCCGGTTAGACTGGAAGCCGACCCCAATATGTTGGGAAAAAGCTAGGCAGATTGCTTGATAGTTTTTTGGTCTTAACTTCTATCAATGCAATCGTTTGTTTGACTGACAGCGATAGTATAACGGCCTCAGTGCTTATTTTAAATCTTTATTTTTTGTTACTTTTTTATTATTTGTTACTTTATTCACTACGGTTCCAGTTAAATAATTCAAGGCTAATATGATTTATTATGATTAAGTTACGCCATTGATTCGCCCAGATATAAACGAATTGTAAGTCTATTTTTCTGCGAGGGTGTTTTAATTGTGAGCTATTAAATGTTTTACCTAATATTATATATTATTATGTCTGTTGTTTCACAGTTAAGGATTGATTGGGGACTATGAAGTGATCGAGTTTCCTTCCTTGTCTCGTTATCTATATATATAAATATCAATTGCCGTGCATTAGTCTCTCAAAAACTGTGATGTGAATATTTTTTTCAATATTGGGGTGGTATAAGAAAAAATAAATTAGGTAAAACCAAAAATGGAAATTGAAATTTTCTCAGGAGAACGGCTGACAGGTCAACTAGTAAAAAATAAAAAATCTTTTACAAGCCTTTTTGCTTTTAAAGTTACATTAGAATCTTCCAAAAACTACCTTTTAAATTATCCAAAAAAGCCTTATAAGAAAGAAGAAAGAAAGAAACTAACTAACACGGGGGGGGGGGGGGTAATTTAGTCACCTGCATCCATCAAGGGGGTGATTCTACCCGTCACGACTTATAAACTTTCGCTATAAAACTCATATAGCACCTTTAGAACGAAAGCGACACAAACAAACTCAATTTTCGTTTTCTTTTAATTGTGTCGTTTTCATTCTGAAGTTGCGATATATCCGATTAGTAACAAAATATGCATCGAAATAGTCTGTCACTGTTATAAAAGTTGTTTAGTATGACAGGTAGAATCACCCCCTTGACGGATGCAGATGACTTAATCGCCACTCTGTATATTTACACCTACATCAAAGGGGCTTTTCCCGTATTTAAGAACCTTCGCATTCGTAATCTGTCACAATCCATCAAAAATACAATCAGTTTACTAACATTATTGACAAGTGACGAGACTGTGACTTGAATTTGGATGTGTGTTTTTAAGTACTGAAAATTGGCCTTCTGAGCTTCGTTACCTGAATACCTATTAAAGATTTGTTTGCAAAATTACAGGCAGATCCAGGACCCGGCGTCGCAGCGGCTTACCTGGTACAAGCCACCGCTGACGGTGCTGGTCATCAAGAAGGTGCACGATGCCACCATCCTGACGCCTTTCGTGCAACTCGTACACTGGCTGGTTCATGTGAGTTGAGCCTTTCTCTTGGAAACTTTGAGTAGGGACCATATTTAATAAAAACTGACAAGTGACATGCGACAATCCCAGAAATCGACAATTTCACAAGTTATTTTTTTTTTCATAGTTTTAATGCTATATTAAACAGCACCTGCCGTGACAATGTCAATTCTGTGATTTTTTGACAAATATGTCGCATTGTCAGTTATATTAAGGGCCAAGCACATCTCCACCGCGAAACCGCATGATGTTTCGCTGATGTCTCGCTACTCGAGTAGCGGAAAATCATCTCGAGTCAGTTGAATTTAACTACTGCGGTTTCGATGCTATAGTTTCGCGGCAGAGGTGTACTAAGGGCCTAAATACGCCCCAGATGCTGGACATAGGTTATTAGATCAGTCCTAGTTTTAATTTTGAGTAAACTTGTGCGTCAGCGTCACCACCCCTTAGGTACTTATTTTTTAACGTCGAGGGTGAGAACGAGATAGCCTTTTGGGAAGGACCAAGTTATTTAAAAGATTATAAAAGTTGGTCCTTCGGTAAGTACCTACGAGTTAAATTTCAAGAGTGCGTGCATTAGTGACGAGGCTTTACTTATATCACTAGCAGGGTTAACGGGATTTCTAGGAATATTTATTCAAAACAAAGATTTTCAAACATTATTATTTAAAAAAAACGTATTCTAACGCATAAGCATACGCAAGGCATTAAAAAAATCATGGGGTCTGTCGCCAGAAGCGAAAACTTACAACGTAAAACTGTACATAGCATGACGCGGTATCGCGGTGAGGCGAACCCGTAAGATTAACCCGTAGTATTCCCCCTACCAAAAATCACCCAACGCGCCTAACCTAAAGAAGTTTTTATTTAAAAAACTGCATTTTTTTTACCCTTTTCCACACGACATTGAAACGCTGGTGGTGCTCGAATCACAGAACGTGTGGGCAATAATGACGATAGTACGCAAAAATATCGGTTTTACATAGAAAAAATCAAACTTTTTTTTTTTAAAGAAATATTGTCGATGCGCTTTTGCCATTTTAATGAAAGTGCCTCTGCTATAGACGGAACGGGAATCTATGAATTTTTTATAGGCGTTTTTCATCGCTTCGTTGACTTTTAAATTTTGCCCCGGGGCTCATTGTTGAGATCAAAATTTCCAGAGCGGAAGCGATCAAACCGAAAACACACCGTGCGTTCACATGCGGTACCTTGTATGGACAAGGCACCGCATGTGACGACGACGACGTGCATGGACAGGTCGTTAATATTGCATACTGTCTGTACTGCGTTGGTGCCACGACGGAACTCGTATTCGAAAATAGCGCGCAATATTTTCCCATGGTTACCACTGAGGTATTACTACTACGTACGTTAGTAATATAGTTCAATGATGGTTACAGAAATATCGATATCAAAGAATAATCGAAAGGCTGAACACAAATGAAGTGCTAATATAAAAAAAAAAATGTCATGCTACTTATATAATCAAATTAATTTGAATTTGGAATTCTAAATAGAATGAAAGATACTGATCTTCACACTAGCCGGTATCAAAAATCGGCAATTTTAAGTGATTAAAATAATGTTTAGTGATTTTGAGTGCTTATAATTATGGGAAGATTGATTTTGAATTTATTTTCGAGTTTTTAAAACCATAAACAAAAAAAAAAACAATGTCCTATCCTATAGAAGCCAAGTCGGATGTAACATACGCCCTGAAGCTAACTAATAGCACGATTTTGACAGCTTACCTTCACAGTGTGGATATTGTTTTACGAAACCATTATCTACTTGTACAGGATGTCTGAGAAAGGTGTGGCCACCAAGAAACTAAACAACTTCGTCCCGGGGATCAGCATCGTAATTGTGAAAAATAAAATCAGTCGTCCCATACATTGGTCAAGTAGGTATTGAAGTTTTGTATAGGACGACTGATTTTTTACCATTATATAATTTCTTATACGCTTCAATATATCTGATGACAAGGAGTTAGACCGGTTCCTTGTCAGCACCGGCTTACGTAGTTGCTACGGACCTCCCGACGTTATCATAAGTTCTGATCTTAGATTCTATAAATCTAAGGCTCTAATGATCAAAAATTGATTCCTTACCATTAACATGCTCATCTAAAAGATCTATCTTCTAAGACATTATTAAAACTTTCTTCTTTATTATTACTTACTTATATTGTATTGTCTCGGTATGCTTCTTCCGTCACGCCATTTTCCCTAGCCTAAAGAGCGGAAATGCAAGCAGTATGGACATCGACACGACAATTACATTTTAGATTCAATTGTTCAATTGTTACATTCTTTCGTCATAATATCTTCATTGTTTTCTCAAAATTCTCCAGAAATTAGTGGAACATACGGTCCGCTCTTGGACATTTTGATCTACAAGGTCAAATTAAATTAATCAGCGAAACTCCGCAGACGTGATGGGTATCGATAATCTAAACATGACAAAACAAAAAGGAAATTTATTTAATGATTTATCTCCTTTTTTGGGTCATCAACCGCCGAGGCCGGTGCAGTCACTTAAAATATCAGTTTAAAAATCAGTTGTTTTTTTTTTGTAAACCTCAGACGTGATAGGTATCGATATCTCAACACGATAAAACAGATTTTATCAATTCTCACTTCAAGTAACAATACTACCAGCGGTCATTAACCACAAAAAAATCATCAAATCATTTTTATTTTGTTGTGTTTAGTTATCGATCGATCGATACCCATCATCTCTGCGGAGTTTCACTTGCTAATTTGATTTGACCCTGTATTTATTTTCTGCATACATTCGTTTGCACGTGGGGTTGCGCCGACCCGAAATAAATTGGGATAAGGGCAGAACTATGATTATAATTACTTTACTCGCAAAATCTGTTAAATTTTAGGGCATAAAGCTCTGGCCAAAAAGGCACGAATAGTCGTGTGACTTCTTTTGACCGAAATTTGCTTAATCATTCTAGTATACAAATATCGATTTTTATTGATATGAACTTGAAACTGTGCATCAAATATTCAGAGACGTAAATTACCAGTTCACGGTGGATAAAATAGTTCAAATTGAGTCATAAATGATGGAAGTAGCCACATGCCGCGTCGGTACGATTATTGATCGAACTTCATACAATGTTAATGAGTGTCGGCCATTGTTGTCATGTAAGGGGAATGGTCGCAAAGTTTCATAGAAATTACTAGTTTGTTTAAGTGTCACTTATGGGACAGTGGTAGCTTGAATAATTATGACGTGTATGACGTGCGGACTGATATCTAGCCGGGTCAGGTCTTAATAATAGTGGTGGGATCTGAAGGATCTTATTACCACACAACTCGTATGTTCTAGAAACTAAGAATTTCCATTGTATCAGTAAAGTATTGATGCCTGGAAAATGCCTTAACTTTGCGTAGATACTTGAATGTATTGTAGACAAAGATGTTGGTTACATGTGTACCGGTATGTGGTTTCTGCCTACCGCCATGGAAAAAAGACGTGAGTTTTTGTGTGTGTGTGTGTGTGTGTATATATGTATGTAATACTCTAGCTTCTGCCCGCGACTTCGTAGCTGACCCGTCAGACATTATCCTGTCAAAGTTTCAATTTTGATTTTTCGGCTGTACCTTTGGGTTTTACCTATTTTCATCGTGCGATGAGACCGCTCGCGCGATAAGAATTTTTTGTGTCCTGTTTTGGAGCGACGGGATCAAATGGCTCTTAACTGAGATGCACAGTTTTTGCATGATCGCGCGACCTTCAATAGGACATTCAGTACATATCAGTATGTTTGAACGCACGGTCGCACGATTATTTTCTTCGGACGCACGCATCATCGTACGAGCGATGACAATAGGACGGCACCTGAGTTCGAATAATCTGAAATGATCTACGTCTTTACCATGGGACACGACACGTGTTCAAATGAATTATGCATTTGGGGGATTTTGTAGAATTTGGCCGACTGCCAATAACTACTGATACCTAGTACTTACGACGTATGTTCATCAATTTTATTCATTTATACAACACGGATACATTACGAAAATGCTAATATTGTACAAATAAATAAATTTAAATGTCTACATTTTTTTTTTATAAAAAAAGTATTATGCGTTATTTCCACGTGTAGATTCTTTTTATTTTAAATCACTAGAATATCAATATAACACTATAAAAAATCTAAATAAATTGCCATAATTATGCTTTACAAAAGCTTAGAAGGTTTTGGTGGAAGAAGGACTTATTGGTACTCAACTATATGTTTATGTCAGAGTTATGTGGTGGAGAAAATAAAGGTTAGTTGAAGCCCAAGGGGAGGGGGTAACTGCACCGATACCCCTCCCCATCCTCCCTCCCCTACACTTAACAACAAAGAAGCTCCACATATCTTAAAATGTTTATAATAACAAGCCGTGTGCCCGATGGCATTCCCATTAGCAAAAATTACGAATTTCCAAACCAACTTTTACCCCTATTTAACGAAAAATGTTCCATTGTGCTTAAATTTATCGCACTCGCATATTACTGTGCGAATGAATAGGCATGATAAGCTTTACAAAATTATAATAATTAAAGTCATCAATACAGACCAAGTACCTAATCCTATTGAATGACGATTTCATGAAATCTTGACACTTGAGGATTATACTAACTTAAGGAGTTGTATTATTGATTCTAATGATTATAATTCTATAAGTACATTTATATTGTTACGGCCGCGAATCATACTTTAATCAACATACAACATAATTACTGACTTGCAAATTGCAAAAAATGTAAGAAAATTTGAAAGTCGCGGCCTACCTGAAGCTTCCCCCTTAATGGCGTACGTTATACCTTCTTATAATAGGAACTTATGCTTCTAGAACCAGAGGTTATCAGTGAATTTATGATTATTATATTTTAATTATGTTGATTCCAGGACAAAAGTATGGTTGTGTTCGTGGAAGCAGCGGTGTTGGATGACAGGCTACTGGCCGAGTATGGGGACTTCTCCTCCATCAAGGAGAGGCTCATGACCTTCAGGGCTAGCACTGATGACCTGACGGATAAGATCGACTTCATCATCTGTCTGGGCGGAGATGGCACGCTGTTACATGCTAGCTCGCTGTTCCAGGTAAGATTGTATAGTTATTATAACACACACAATTACTTACATGCAAGCAAACAAGAATCGGAAAAAATTCTAGTGTAAGCTTCCAGTAATAGGAGACCACATCGTTCACTTATATATAGATCGGATATTCGGATGTATTTACCTAAAGTTGACGTCTTGGTGTTAATGTTGATTATGGAATGCACTTTTGTATCGATCGTAAAAATCTCGCGATTCTGGAATTCATAAAAATTTAAATACGTTTCCGGAATGACGTTTCCGGAATTTAAGTAAGATTCCGGAATTCATAAGAATTTAGTACTTTTTGACTGTAGAATCGAATGCTAGCTAATGTTTTAAATATGACTGTGATCCCGGTGTGCCGGTATTTTTTAAATAAATAATACCACATATTTAAGACTCGTTTCCATACCATGCATACGAAATTAATATAAATCCCCGGATTCCAGAAAATCCGGAACTGCATAACTATGTGCATTTCCGGATTTTTCTGGAATACGGGGATTTATATTAAGAAAAAAAATAAGAAGACGCTTCCATAGTTTCTTAGCCAAAAATTAACTTTAGATAAATATGCATCCGATTATCTGATCTCATCATAATCTAGGTAAAGGACGAAAATATGAAGTCATGGCTATTTCTTGACGCTGACCAAAGGAGGAAACAACTCCTGCTTTTTGCTCCTCTTTGGTCTATGGGTTTTGGGTTATGGCATTAATAGAGACTACATGAGTAACGATACGTATGACGTTCGACGCACCCCGGGCATGTTGCCATGTTGACAATTTTGCAGACTATACTCTTTCCAACCATTTGTATTAGATTTGACATAAACACGCCTATGAAATTCCTTGTTTATTAACACATTATCTGCTTAATTCTTTATGCAAACGCTTCTTTATGCTACACCCTTACCGACCCTTATTTTACGATGTTGTCGAAACAATAGAGATGCACAACGAACGCACAGGTGCGGCGCGCCGCACTCGAAGAAAGTTATGTAAATTGTATGGACGCGCATACGCGCCGTCAAGCACCTGGTGAACGTCCGAAAACGCGCATGTGCGTCTGCCGCGCCTAATGTATTAACAGGCATCCATAGATGAAAAATGCAATGCTTTATGGATGCTATAGTAAAATAAATGGTTGGAAAGATTATACTGAATTAATTTTTTTACCGTCTTGAAAGAAATAGGTGAACATACTTAGGTTTTTTTTAACATATTTTAAATAATATCTAAATTCAAATCACCAGTGCGTATGATTTGTATGATTTGATATGAATTTCGATATTTTTTAATGATCTTAAATAATAAAGTTTTTTTAATAAAGTTTTTTTTTTAATTTCTGTTTTTCTTGTTCTAGTTTACTTCAAATATGTAGTGTTTATTGATAGAGCAATTTCTGTCTAAGCTATTGAAAAAAAAGTATATAGCTAATCTTTCCAGTATATAGCTAATCTTTTTACCATCACTTGAACTATTTACGTACATATCGACAACACGACTTCTCCTGTTTTTCACAGGAATTATAAAAATAAATAAAGCTTAGTACTTGGTCATAAGTTTAGTGCAAAAGATACCTAATGCTCTTTTAATTCCCTGACAGAAAAATACCCTGTAAATGAGTGACACTGGAAAACTAATTTTTGTTTTACCGTTTTCCAGCAATCAGTTCCTCCTGTGATGGCATTCCACTTGGGCTCGCTAGGGTTCCTCACGCCTTTCGAGTTCAACAACTTCCAGGACCAAGTTATGAACGTTTTAGAAGGTAAGACTACACTGGATCTAGTAAATGGTTCCCACTTACCTATCTACAGGGTGTAACAGAAAGGTTAGGTTTTTAGTTAGGTCAAATTTAATGGTGTACAGACAACTTTCTCCATGGGACCAACATCGTAATCGCGAATAAATTATCAACTATCCCGTACAAAACTACAATAACTACTCGATCCAAATATATGGAACGGCTGATTATTATTTAGCGATTACGTTTTACCACTGGTTTCTGGTACACCCTGTAATTTTGTTTTTTTTTTCTGTTTGTGTAGTATACCTGTACTGCCGTCATAAGGAAAAAAGACGTATCTAACATTTTTTTTCGAATTGAGAGTTATTTACATATTCGCAATCAGCAAACAAAAAACGCATCTACCTGTATTTTTATATTGACGTAAACTTAACGAAAACCTAATAAATGTCTTTTAATAGTAAGAATTATTAGGTTTTCGTTAAGTTGCCTGCCTTTGTATCTTATAATTTAAACAGGACAAAACATTTTTTTTTTTCTCCATTTCAATATTTTTGTAGATCCTAAGTCCTTTTTTCTTACGGCAGCAGTGTAAAGGTCATTGTATTTAACTCGGTTTTCCTCATCTAGTCTACCTTACCTGCCTTCATCAAGACGCTGGTGTATCTGTCTCTAGGCAATCATAATCTTCGATAAAATGTATGGGGAGCTGTTTTTTTCGCGATTTCAGCGTTGTTATGGTAAAAGTTGCTCCTAATGATGAGTACAATGGCCCCTTTTAATACTTTCAGTTATTTTAATTACATCTGGTAAAATACTATGTTTAAAGTATAATGTATGAAAAGAAAGAAAGGAAAGAAAAATACGCTTATTAGTCATAGAAACACGTGCATATAAAAAGATAATTAACTCGAATAATACAAAAAGAAAACAGCTGCTAGCACGCCATGAACTCATGACTATGACAAGAAAGCTTCCACTCAGCATGATGCTGTGCTATGGGGGACGCACAGCACAGCGCTGATTTTCAGTGGTCATCCGAAAAAAACGTACGGAAAACCAAGTCAGGTTTAATTAGTGGTACAAACGCGAGCAGGTCGAGCTACACGAAACTGTAAAATTTTCCCAACCAACCTTGAACCTAATGCTTTAGCGATAAAGTTGAAAATCTATTAAAGAAATTTGCCAGATTGTAGTAGCTTGATGTGCTGGCGTCTGTACAGTCACGAACCGGGATTGTTGAGCCACTAGCTTATCATCTTAACTTGGTTGTGTTGGGCGGCATTCGTATGAATAACAAAATAAAACAAAGTACTTAGAATATTACTTATAATGCAATTATCCTTACATACAAAGTTACAACCAATTATAAATGAATAAAATAATATTATTTAATAACACAAAAAATGAATCCCCAGGCATCACCGTGCGTGCTTATATAATGTACCCATCTAAACATATTGTTACACATGAACTTCCAGTGTGAGTGTATGAGTTTTTATAAGAAATAAAAAAAGTGTGTGTCAGCTCCGACGCACGACTGGAGTTTACTCATTATGTACGATTGTCTTTGAAAGTAATGGATAGATTGACCGCTACAATGAAGACTGGCCGAAAATAAACAAAGCAATGTAGCCTGGCCGAAAAACAAAACAAGTATACCTACACATACATGATTTCAAAGGTGCGCAGGTACGTTGCGCAGAAAAACGTAACGCTTTTGAGTTAACGCTTGTATTAATTTCACTCTTGTAAAATTTCCATACCTTAGCCTTATATGAAAACAGATTTCTTAAGGAAACTTCTTATACTCCAATAAAAATTGGCAGTTATTACTGCCGACAGACGTAAAAACTTAAACGTAAAACTATGCATAGCATTCGCGGTGTCGAAGTGTTTCGGTAACGCGGTGACGTGAACCCTTAAGATTCCCCCTACTTTATTATTTTCGCTATTTAAACCACATGTTTTAGTTTATTTAGCATTGAATGAGCTGTTGTACGAATAGCCAGGCGGGGCTGCTTGTTATTTATGCGACGTCTTACGTAGGCGATCATTTCCACTTAGATCTCGACATTCCCACCATCTCCCAGTTCTTGAAACGCAATTCCAGGCGTTTCTTCGATTCAGCCACCAACCATCGCAACCCTCTGGTTGTCGAGGCGGCTAGTTATGTCCCCTCCTGTATTAGTAAGGTCCGCCGCCCGAGGCTTGTCCTCTCAGATCCCGACGACCCCATAACTCTTCTCCAGGAGTAGGAGTAGGGACCGTAGGAACATAAACAAATCGACATTCCGACCACGCCGCCGAGGTCTCTCGCGACGACCCCGAAGTACGTCCTCCCCCCCGTCCCTTGCTCGGGAATGAAGTGCCAGCTGGTGGCGTAGTTGAGCCAGTAGCTTTAAACTCCCCGTTCAATAATAATCACTCTAATTTGATCCAGCCTGTCCCATCTTGCTGTCCTCCCCCCAGCAACGCCCTAAGCCGAGGTTCGTTCCCCACAGGGGGAGCCCTTAGCGTGTAGTCGCTTAGTCTGTAAGTTTATGCCATGGCTGGAGGCTTTGAGTTCGCTTCAGGCAGCCACAGGATTGACCGGTTAAGTAGTCACGGCCTCTCTAGGCCGACTACGAGATGCCATTTATAAAAAAAAGGCGATCTTTCAAAGCAAACGCGATTGCGAAACGCTCCGATGCAGTGACACGCGAATTCAATGCGATGCGGTGCGACGCGGCGGCTTTGTCCTACCAGCGCGCTCACTGCCCGCGAACTGTCAACGTGCCTAAAGAAGTTTTCACTCCAAAAACGACGGATGCCCCTCCAGTTCGCTCGAAAATATTAAGCAAACTGACCGTGTTCGCTTCGTTTCGGGCCGCGCCGTACTGCACCCCACGTGTGCGTTTGGTCACCTAGGTCACTTCAATAGGTATTGACTGTTTGTTGTTTTCGCGCCGCGCCGCATCCTTTGCGTTCGCTTTGAGTCGCTTTCGTAAAGCCTCCCCTATACGTCGACAGACGCGTCCGCTGACGTTGACTCCATGAGCCGACCACACGTCTGTAGGTCGTTCAGTCTGTGTTATTTCTCGACGCAAAACGCACGCACGCAACAAAAAATGGATGTTGAGACCCTTAAGCTGCTGGAACCCTTTGTTGCGTGCTACAAAAACCAACAACAAACGGATTGGTGGCAGACGCATCTGGCGACGTTAAATACCTACCACAGACAAGCAAATGTCCCCGTCTACACGTCGGCGGACGCATCCGCAGATAACATCTGCTGATGCATCTGTCTACATGTAGAGGAGGCTTAAGACGTCGCCTTACACTACCAAAAATCGCTCAATGCGCCTATAGAAGTTTCACTTTAAAAGTTCTACCATTCTTCGAACTCATTTTTACCTTAGGTTTCCCGTAGTATTTCGTAAGTCTCAATCTTCCTTATTCCTTATAAGTCATAAATATTTTTCAGGCCACGCAGCGCTAACGTTACGGTCGCGTCTCCAATGCGTGGTTCTGCGCAAGAGTCGCGACGACAAAGATGGCAAGGAGAAGAAAAAACCCACCACTATCCTGGTGCTCAATGAGGTGGTGGTGGATCGAGGACCCTCGCCGTATCTGTCCAATATAGACCTGTTTCTGGACGGGAAACACATCACCTCCGTGCAAGGAGATGGTAAGATTCGAAGTTGTTTAATTATCATAAGAAACTTTTGATTGACTTTTCATAAGGGTATTTTAGTAAACTAGAAAAAAGAAAAGGAAGATATTTTTTTGCTATCTGTCTAAATATCTTCATGGATGAGTAATGCTTCTCATCCATGAAGATCACCCGCCGTGAAAGCAGATGTTCAGGGCGACTATTGTATCAACGTCAGTGTTGCCTTACCTTTATGGCTTACTAGCTTCTGCCCGCGATTTCGTCCGCGTAAAATTTCTTGTCTGACTTTTTCTTTCTTTTGGCTGGACTTCTGAGGATCCTAGCGTGATGTTAAACAGCCTATAGCCTTCCTCAAGAATTACGTTATCAAATGCAAAAAGAATTTTTCAAATCCAACTGGAAGTCCCAGACCAGACAGAGATTAGCGAGTTCAAACATACAAACGAACTCTTGAGCTTATTATTGGTGTAGATTGCTGAAAATAGATCATGTTTCACACAGAGCTTCTTTTGCATCAGTGGTCTAGCTGAGTCTGTGGTCAGAAATACCACATAAAGCGCTTGCCATCAGATTTTCATAACACAATTAGTAGAAAATACTAAATAGGTATAATATCATGATTTTGATCAAGTGAAGTACGACAACGTTCCAAAGGTTCCATCGTTTATCTTCGGAAAAACCGCACTTCGCCGAATTAAATGTGAGCGGTCCAATATAAAGCCGGTTTAAATTACATTACGAAACTAGTTGCGCAAACTTAGTTATTCATTGATCGTTTCACGTGGAAATAGAGTATTATTTACACGTGAAACGGTGAAACTATTACTGAATAATTATGCGCAACTAGTTTCTTTATATAAATCCGGCTAAACCTAAATTCAACGCGGCAACTAATTTTGCTCTCTCTAGCCAGATGCGGCTCGTTTTTAATGTAAACGCAGATCGGCGCGCGTGAGCCTCACTTGATGAATAAAAAATAACACGCCAATCGGCGTTTTCAGCACTTAGTTATGAATTTGAATTTATTAATTTTGAATCCATGAGAAATCTTTATTTTGAAAAAGTAAAACAAAAATATAAAACAACTATACATTACGCCGATCGGCATGGTCCGTATCTGAGTAAGAAAAAATAATACACTGATCGGCGTGCGCCGCTATGAACGGGTTAAGGAAGTGACGCAATAAGTGCGTCAATCCATAATCATTTAGGTGGCAATATAAATCAATTTCTATTGGTCGATAGTCACATTTTATTCGCTATATTTCTGTATTTTCGAAGATAAACGATGGAGCCTTTGACCGTTACGTTGTCGTACTGTACTTGTCTTTTGACGATATCTTGTGCAGCGTAATGCACTCTTCTGTGCATTGAAGTTTTGGACGTGAATTAAGAGCGTTTATCCCGCGTGGGCTGGCAACGTCGCATTTCTACAGGTTTTTCGTGATTATTTTAATAGGTATATTTAAATCAAATTATATATTTTTTTAAATACACTATCTAGAACTTAGATAGTCTATTAAATTCTTTCTAATTGACGTCAACAAAGATAATGCGGGGGATACATTTTTATTAAATCACGTACTCTGTAGTGCAAGTTGCTGTGTTCTCGCGGTCCGCCATTTGGCGACCCCTGATCTAGATCGTTGGTATTTATAAGTATGTATGCTATTTTTTTTACAGTTATTTTGGTATTTACTCATAAACATTGACAATATTTTCTATAATGGCAATTTTTATGAGTAAAAAACCTGTAGAATGGCGACGTTTCCAGCCCGCGCGAGATAAATAAACGCTCTACGACCACGACGAGAATTGTCCATGGCAATATTACTTACCACCAACCAGCATAAACCAATCTCTTATACCTTATTTATTACCTCCTCAGGTCTAATAGTATCAACCCCAACGGGCAGTACAGCATACGCAGTAGCTGCCGGTGCGAGTATGATCCACCCTTCAGTACCGGCTATCATGGTCACCCCCATCTGCCCTCACTCGTTGTCCTTCAGGCCTATTGTGGTCCCTGCTGGAGTGGAGCTCAAGGTAAATATAGGTTTTAATTAAAGTTAATAAGACACATTACGGTTTACGTGTGTTTCGAAATTGCCCAAATGATTTCGGGCAGAACCCCATCCCAACCCCAGGACCATGTTCATGAGCGGAAAAGGCGGGATTGTGAGCTGTACGAAACTATTGGGCACAAGTCCGAATCATACTTACCTGTGAGTAAAACCGATATTTAAAGGTAACAGTAAAATCATTGGCCAAAGAATTTTCTAAAACGATTGTAGTTGTAAAAGGAAATTTTACAGAATCTGTAATGATTTCCATTATAAGTTTTAGTTGTTAAACACTATTTTTCACAGGTTTGTATTACTTTAGAATAATATTCTCCACTTTAGGCAGTAAGTATATTCCACAGTTAATTTAAAGCTATATTCTAGATCGCACTGTCCCCGGAAGCGAGAAACGCCATGTGGGTCTCATTCGACGGCCGCAACCGACAAGCGTTGCAACATGGAGATAGGTACCGGGCTCTCTGCCTACCACGTACGCTATGCACGCCGCTATACGCTTAAAACATAGTTACTTATATACTCGCATGTTGTACATACATACAGCTTTCTAAACAAAAGTACGCGCTTCGGCAATCATCGTCTATCTTCGGAAATACGAACGCGCGATGATGATATCTTATAAAGAGCTGTTACAACCGCGAAAGCACTTACCTATTTTGTACCATCTTTACAAAATTATAGATTGTCTGTGGCCCGGTAATAACAGCCGCACGGGTAGATCGATTAGGTTAAGCTTCGTTTGCCGCGGTTGGTCCGTGGATGGGTGATCTTTATATAACAAGACCCGTTAAGTCGTTGGTCCCGGCTGTCATTCGTGGATCTTTGACAGTCGTTAAGGGTCGTCAGAAGTTCGACAGTCTGGCAATCAGTCTTACCTAGTAACTGGGTTGTGGAGGTCAGATAGGCAATCGCTTTATGTAAAGTACTGGTATTCAGCTGCATCTGGTTAGACTGGAAACCGAACCCCACATAGTTGGGAAAAAGCTAGGCAGATGTTTACAAAACTACGTATAGATTAACAACTCTATGCAATTCGAAAAAACTTATCAAACTTTTGAGTGACAAATGACGATCTGAGACCGGAGTAGGTAACCCGACAGAGAGAAAACTTCATACAAACGCGCAATGATAGGTGCACTACTAGCGCGGTAGTACAAAACTTAGAACCATTGCCTCTGTGCGGAGGGTTCCTCTATGGCGCGACGTTCGTGCTAATTCGGAAACACAAAGATTGCCGAAGCGCATAATTATGGAAAGCTGTAGTCTTGTTTGTAATAACTTTGTTTAGGTAAACTAATGTTGTATACAGAGTGAAATTGAATTCATGGGCATTCTTGTAAAGGTTCATTGTAGTCATCATTATGAACAACTTTTACTGTTGGACCAAACCTGAAATCGCAAAAAATAAATCAGCTATTCCCTACATTTATATTCGCATAACTCGTCAAAATGTAGGGAACAGCTGATTTTTTTTTTCGCGATTTCAGGTGTGGTCCCATAGTAAAAGCTGTTGATAATGATGAGTACAATGACCCCTTAAAAGGATGTCCATAAATTCAATTTCACCCTGTAAAAGTAAGAAAATGTATTTGGAGTAGGTTGGGAGCTGTGATCTGAAGCTGTAGTTAATGTTAATGCAAGAGTATCGTATTGATAGTAATCCTTTAACAGATTAATAAATAGAACGACTAAAATTAGAAGTAAATTCCAAAACTTAAACATCGGAAAAGCGTACGTAACGACACTAGGGGCTGACTTTACCTATCGATACATGCTATGCCTATGAACTGAATAGGCAAAAACCAGAGAACTTGTCTGACCTCAATACCTACTTAAATCCTAGTTTTATGTAGTACTTAATAATATCAGTAAGTCAAAGGTCATCCTAAAGATGAGTCGTCACAAAACTAAAGCCTGATTCACACGGTGCGATATAATGTGGGTTTTCATGAAAATTCACGCCACCATTTGGCGCCACTTTGACAAGTAGTCTTCCATATCGACAATGAATATAAAATATATGATGACGCTCATTGTTCGCTTCATTCATTCGTTCATGAGTCACGTCACGGCACGACTAAAGAAAATATAGGCGCTTTGTCCCTTTTGACAGGTGCCCACTGCCCGGACATGACGTCTCAGTGCTGCCACCTAGTAATCGTCATTTCAGAACATTGAGTTAGAAAACATGTAGATGGCAATATTCTACGAAGAATAGTTATACAAATATCTGTCATATCGACACAGACATGTCAAAAAGCGCTTTGTTTCGTTTTAACTGATCAAGAGATGCGTATGAAAAGAGAGACATCTAAATGTTTGTCAAGGACCAAATTTGACAACACTTGTGTGACGTCAAAATCGTGTCTATGCGTGACCGGTCGCCATGTTGAGTACCAAGTTTGTGGTAGATGTGCTGTCAATTGGTTGCTTGCTCTCTCTATTGCACTCACAGTAACAAACCTACGAAAGGCGGCTATGTTGAGTGCCCGATTTTTGTAGGTATGCACGCTAATTTTATGGGTACGGCAAGTCAATAGGTTTGTAAGTCAGTGTTTCAGAAAACCCTCATTGATCACGTACAATGGTCCACTTGAAGGATTAAGTGCAGTAACCAAACCCAATAACATAGAACCCTCATTGCTTGTGGCATACCATAAGTTGCAGCAACAATAAAAGTTACAACGTCTAAACGAGTTTAGACGATGTAAGTCATTTGTTGTTACAATTTTGTATGCCACAGGCAAGAAACATGTACCGTGTAAATGAGGCTTAAGGGGATGCGCCAAGGTAGCCTACAAAATTCAAATTTACTTACATTTTTACATCTCTCTAATGTCAAATTACCATATTGAATGACTGTTTCATGAAATCATGACAATTGAGGTCAATTCTAACTTAGAGACTTGCATCGATGATTCGTATCCACCAACCCACACTGGGCCCGCGTGGTGGATTACGGTCCACTTCCTTTCACAGAGTGGAGGCCTTTGTTCCAGCAGTGGGAACCTTTGTCCCAGCAGTAGGAATGTTATAGGCTGATTATGCTATGCTATTGATGATTCTAATGATTATAATAAATTCTGTAATACATGTTTTTTACGGTCGCGAATCATATTTTGATCAACGTACAGTCAACGTCTAGAAGTCCACTTACACCGCAATGACCATTATCGCCTGCGCTATACGGGCTGCCAAAGTTGCCAATGTATAGTATTGTCAAACGTTCTTATAGAAGAAGGTCATAAGTACAACTAATATTGCTATGCCATAGTTTTGTGAGATTGTTAGTCGACTTCTGACTGTTATAGTACATCCCGATACTGACCTGTAAATTGCAAAAAACATAAGAAAATTTTAATTTCGCCGTCCCAGTTAACGTCCATGATAGGCATAAGTTACTTGTAGCATTGAGTTGAGGTCTCGGGGCTTGTTTCAGATAATGCCCACGCTAGAGGCGCGTAGTGCGGCTAGTGTGTCGTTCGACGGGCGCTCGCAAGTCATCCTCAGGCCAGGCGATAGGTAACAGGATATGCTTCACTCGCATCACTACACTACACATTGGAGACGGCATGACAAGTAGTGGATAGTCAATGGAGGTTTCATGCGGGGTTCATGAAATGTGGGAGGAAAATGAATGTCGGTCATTAAATGATCCTTGGTTGTGAAAAAGTTGTTTTTAGTCGACATAGTACATTGTACTCACTTTGAACACGGTTGTATGTCAGTTACAACACACGCAACATTGTGTTTGGTTTTTCTCAATGTTCATTCAGAGGTAAAAAGAAACTGTTGCCAACATAAGTGGGTTTAAAACAATATTTCATACGGCTCAAAAGCCATTATAGCCATTTAAGTGTGATGTCTTTTATAATGCGCACAGCAAAAGAGTGGAACTCACTACCTGCGTCTGTGTTTCCGAACGTATGCAACCCTAATCTCTTCAAAGTGAGAGTGAACAGGCTTCTTCTGGGTAAGCTCACTCCATCGTCGACTTTGTCTCTGTCACCTCTGACCTAGACTAGAGTCAAGAGCAAACCCATCACAAATTAAAAAAAAAAAAAAAAAAAAAAGATGTTGTGTTATGTCAAAAGCCATTTAATCTTATATGGCCTAAGAGTAAATTTTTTGAATGCCGTTTCCAGTTTACATGCCTTAATTGGTACACATAGAGTGAATTCCTCCGGTCATAGACTACTTCTCTTACCACAAACATCGAATTCAGTGTGCGGGGGGATAGTTGTTTAGATTTTATTTTATTTGCTTTTATTTTGGTGAAAGACTATAAATATTATTATTATTGAATTATTTCCTTAATTAAAGAACTAGGTTTTATTTAAGTATTATTTGCATAGTAAATGTCGAAAAATATTCTTTTTAGGTCGATTTGCTTGTCGCTTCTGCTTTGCATGTAATCGTACCTAACCATGGATTAACATTAAATTAACCTCATTTAGTTTTTAGTTTCATACCACCATGCATGTCGTGTTTATTTATGTGTGTTCCAATAACTGTCACAAACTGTTTTTGTACAAAATTGCTGATATTCGATACAATACATATTTACCTACGTCTATCTACGTAGTAGTCGATAATATGCAGCTGCCACTAGGTTATCTGTCAAATTTGGTTGCGAATGGTAAATGCCAGTTCTTCTCCATACGAAACTACCTTTTGGAAGGGACAACTAGAATCAATTTTTTTTTTCTTGTAAATTTTGTCGTTCAAAAGTGTATTTTATGTGTCTATTTGAAATAAATGATTCGACTTTGGCTTGAAACTTTGTGTATAAGCACTCCATTTGTTGACTACTCCGTGGCTATGGCAAACTTTCTGGGCTATTTTGTACAAGTGTTGTTACGGTTATGTTGTGATTGTATGAATAAAATAAAAACGTTTCTCTTGCATGATCGTTATAATAATACAATTGATATCATGTATATTGTATTAGGTATTGTGTAAAAACAAAAAAGATGGAAATAATTTTGGCCCCTAAAAACTCCGAATAACTTTATTGGAATTTTCTTTCTACTTCAATACAAAAACTTGGATGCAATATACGTTACAAAATACTATAGTGAGTCTCATTATCATTTGCTTAATAAATTCAGAAACATATAAAAATAGTAACTTCTTATTCACAGCCTCTACGTGACGACCTCAGTGTACCCTGTACCATCGATTTGCGCACAGGATCAAATCTCTGACTGGTTCGATTCGTTAGCCGAATGTCTGCACTGGAACGTTCGGAAAAAACAAAAACAGATCGACGAGCTCAGCGACATGACGCATTCGTCGAGCGATAACCTTGAAGAACTGGACCACAACCATCATGATGAGAGACCAGCTGATACATGACCAGCGAAGGTTCAGTGACCTTAAATGTGTGAGAAAAGAAGGACGCGAAAAGAACTTTTTATTTCTTTATCTGTAAGCGAAATGCCAATGTTTGTATTTCTATGTGTAGAAAATGAGGTTCGAAAAGTGGAATTTAAAATACGGTTAGCTGATGTCGAAACCGCCTAGGGCTCTATCTCAATGAAAAAAGTGGAATAATGTCGAAATTTTGAAAATTAATTCAAGTTTAATAACAAAAACTATTCTCTTGTTCTAATAATATGTTTTAAAAGTTACTTAACTGTATTAGTGAACAACGAATATTTTTATGCGACGAGTTTCAGTTTACGTGTGTGAATAACGATTTTTTTTTTTGATGTTGTTGAAATGTTTATAACTTTTCGGCTAAATAATGTGATACTGATTTCGAATATTATGTTGTTTTTAACATTCCCTTGGACAATAAAAATAAATGTGTTATGTCTTTCTCGGGTATGTTCGGTTTTTCTATATTTTACGTGTCCAATATTATTAAAATCTAAGTTTTCATTTCATCTTTTAGAAAGAACTGCTCATATTCAATAGAAATCACTTAGTAAAAAATGTATTTTACTAAAAAGTGGATCCGCATTCTTGTTTGCTAATATAAACCAATCTCATAAACTTAGGTAATATTGCGTTACTTACCTATAATAATAACTTTGAAGGTGCTAACTGAAATATAACAGTGCCAATGTTAAATGTAGGGTGAAACAGCAGCAAACATTAAGAATAATATTTTGTTTAGAAATAGAAGAGATGACTCTACCTTTTGCTTCACCTTGCAATCTAAAACTTATTGTTTCGTACTTCTAAGCGGATTAAGCGAAAAAAAATTTTTTATGAATTGTCATTTCTTTGTGATTTTAATGGAGGAAAAGGTTGAGTATTCCTGTCTATAGGTATACCGCTAGTGTTCAATTGCGAACACAAATGAAGAGAGTTGTAGTTTTTTTTTTTTCATCTGTTTTAAATGTAGAGATCGATCAGCAAAGTGTACAAAAGAAATCACGATATTATTTTTGTTTTAATGTGACATCACACTTGAAGTTCCTTGACTGTTTGTAATATTACCAAATATATAAAAATTGTCATTGCCAAGTAAAATATCGTATTACAAAAATCTTTGTGTGGCTATTCACATTCTTGCAGTTACAAATTGTATTCAAAACCGATACACAATTTTAACATCATGCGCCTAGTTGTGCCTAAGTACCTAGGTACCTACTTTGTGCTTACAAAAATCTATGTTTTCCATTGTTTGTAATGATTTCTAATATTCCTGAATTATTATTTTTACAAAGCGACTATGTTATTTATTTGGCAATGGCCATTTTTTTCGAGTTGCAATAATACAAACATCTTTCCTTTTTAGTTTCCTGGATGTATGTACTTGTATTGGTGTTCCATGAGTATAATAGAAGGATCATTATGTATATAGGTTTACTATAAATTATATTGAATGCGAATTTATATTTGGTTTCACTTGCCCATAAAATATCCACAACTACACGTTATTGTACGATTAACTTAGCGCAGTCAACAGGTGCAAAAAGAATGAGTTTGAATCATTCTTACTTGGTTTAGACGGAGACGGCATGCTGCGCTGCGTGTCGCGGGTTCGATTCCCTTACAAAAAAAAATATTTGTAGGACTCTAGGATTTTGTTTGTGTATGTACAGACGCCAGCAGGTCAAGCTACCCGAAATATTGTCAAATTTTCCCAATCAACCTTGAACCTAACGCGGTAGCCATAAAATTGAGAAGTAGCTTGATGTGCTGGTCTGTACATGAGATTTCGGTTTGTTCACCCACGATACGGGAGTTTCCTAGTGTGGAAATACTACCCACAGACATAATAAAGAGTAGCAGACCAAACATTAATCCATAGTTATATTTATATAGATGGACATGATTCTTTATCCTTTTTTTGCTAAGCGACATGTCGTAAATGGCATCTCGTTCTGTCACCTGTTGTAACACTGACTCATACAGAGACAATATTTGACGCGTGGCATGTTTATCCCGCGCCGCCATATTGATAAGCAACATTAAATAGTCAGGGACGGATTTGGCAACAAAGACGAAATTTTTATTGTATGTAAAATATATACCGTCAAGCCGGTCGTCAAAAGAGGGAGAGTGGACTGCTGCCCATCGTCCTGTCAAAATACTCCCTTAGTCGCCTTTTACAATAACCACGGGAATAGATGGTTCTATTCGTTAAGACTTTATTGATAAGTACCTAATCTACACTTCATATAACCCGAGAATATCGATTTTCGCGGATTTTCGGTAAGTATATCGGTTGTTTCACTATCGTTAGATATTGGCGCCGATTCCCTCGTTCACAAACTAAACTAAATTTAAGTTCAGTACATCTTTTCCTTTCTATTTAATTAATAAAAGGACAGAAGATAAATATTAGTTTAGTCCTGTAAAATTAGTCAGCGCCTGACGCAAATTGACGTATTTTTAGTAGCCATTTTTTTAATCACGTCTAAACTTGTATAAGCAGTATCTTAACTTGACAGGACTAAACTAATATTTATCGTCTGTCCTTTTTTCTTAATACATTAGGCGCGGCAGACGCACATGCGCGTTTTCGGACGTTCACCAGGTGCTTGACGGCGCGTATGCGCGTCCATACAATTTACATAACTTTCTTCAAGTGCGGCGCGCCGCACCTGTGCGTTCGTTGTGCATCTCTATTGTTTCGAAAACATCGTAAAATAAGGGTCGGTAAGGGTGTAGCATAAAGAAGCGTTTGCATAAAGAATTAAGCAGACAATATGTTAATGAAATAGAAAGAAAAAGATGCACTGAACTTTAATTTAGTTTAGTTTGTTAACAAGGGAATCGGCCCTAGTTCGGCCCTGTATTGACAACATTCTCTATGTGTGCGTAATGGCTACGCAATTTTTGGCGAATGTTTGGTCTGCTATTCTTTATATGTCTGTGGGAAATACCATAGAAGAACCGTGGGATAACAAAGAAACCAGCCTGAGCTTTTAAATTTTTTTAATACCATAAATTCGAGATTAGATTGCGAAAATTGTCGGTTTTTCATCCCTACACGTCAAATTGAAAATGTCATTGTCAAATCAATGAATCAACAATGACATTAGCATAACCTAAAACCTATAAAAAATTGTGCAGAGAGCAATATTTACTGAAGGAAAATGTCGAAAATAACAAACTTTATCAATTTCATATCGAAAAGAAGCATTTCGTTATCAGCTCCAAGGGAAGGCAAGAGGAATTTTAGGAAGTTCGTGATCGCTAACAAGAGAGGCTCCCGTATTCATCGTCAACAGCAGATGACTGATAATAGAGTGTTAGAGGTAGATAAGCGAGGAGTTCGTGATGTAGGACACTATATGAACGGCCGCTTCGTAACTGTGCCTGAAATGATACCCGAACTTATTGTTCCTGACCTAAAAGACTTCGATCTAAAGCCATATGTGTCGTACAAAGCTGCCAATGTTATTCAGAGTGAATTCACGCCAGAGCAACTGTTTGACGCTGTGTACAGCAAGAAGATTGTAACTGACTACAAAGAAGGCAAGTTAGATGAAGAAGGATACCCTAAAGACCCATCAGAGGAGGAGAAACTACAACCTGATGAAGCGGTTTGCAGAGCAAAGAGAACAGGCTCAGATATATTTTGATTTCATTGGTACTTGTGTAGTTTAGCTTTAAATAGATAAGATTATTGAATAAATACTATTAATTTGTTGTCAAATACTTATTCTCTTGTATTATTTCTCTGTAGAATTAAAAGTAGTAAAGTGTATTAATAGTCATCATTCTTGGTAGAAATGTACTGTGGAGTTTGATCTTGATCTGTTATGCTAATAGAGCCTTCTTTGTTTCTGAAGATGAGACCAAAAGCTGGTCTCGAAGCACAGTAATTATTAACATTAACACATTTGGTGCGGCAGACACACATGCGCGTTTTCATAACTTTCTTCGAGTGCGGCGCGGCGCACATGTGTGTTCGTTGTGCATCTATTGTTTCGAAAACATCGTAAAAAAAAGGGTCGGTAAGGGTGTAGCATGAAGAAGCGTTTGCATAAAGAATTCAGCAGAGAATGTGTTAAATAAATAGAAGCAATGAAAAAATTATCAATAACCATGCTTTGTAATTTGTATACAGGGTGACTTGTAACTTCATGTATTCCTTCCAGGACGGTGTGATCGATTTGCAACAATTAAGCATTCCATGAAGCCTATGCTAAAATTCATGGGATTTGAGAAAACCCAATTTGCATAATTATTTCGAGGGGTTCACGGGCTATTTGTATTAAGCGACAGTTTTGGAACTTTACAGGGGAGCATTTCAAAGATTCATTATTCGGAAAAAAAGAACATAAAAAAAGTATCAATATTTTTTAAGAAAAAGTGGCCAGTGTCTATCTCAGTTTTTTACATTTTTCACTTTTTAATGCAGGTTGATTATAACTCAATATTGGACAGGATGTTGCTTAATACAAATAACCCTCAATATGTTTCCCAGAATTTCTCACTAATTATCATTTTTCTTAAAACTTTCAAATTGAATAGCCGTCACTGCTATTCCATTGGGTACCTAATACTTTATCAAACCTTTTGATGTAACCAAATTTTGCAAAACATCAAACATTATCAACTATTTTCAAAAATCATCTGTGTACATGAACTTCTACTATGGCATAAGCATACAAATTAATTAGGGGGAAGACATCTTCATTTAATAAGCTATTTAACATACAAAAGTTAAAGAAATATTATGACATGCCAATGAAACAGTTGGTAATGCTGACAAAGGTTGACTTGGTTTGACCTAGGAAATTGGTTTCTGGGTGAAGAAATGCTCACACATACTGTACTACCATGGGGAGATAGTGCAGTTATGTGGGACCAACCCACTGAAACAACACGGTGTCCTCCTCTGCCGCTTATCGCGGGAACACGGACATGCGTCAGGACCCTCCTCTGGGGAGTACCCCTCATCACTGGCGCACCAGAGCACATTGCACGCCGTGACCAAACCAGCACATGGGCGCCAGACGACCCCGTTTCTTGCACCCTTGGTCCCCCTGCAACGGGTCAGGTTAGTGAGTGGCCCCGCCGTCTACCACTTTTCGGCCGCAGAGAATAAGGAGAGCTGCAACATTTACTGTTGCAAATGGGTCACACTACCACGTCCTGGATGGAATACTTACGTCAAATTACAAGTCACCCTGTTTAAGTACCAGTAAATTAACATATCAAGTGATGCGGGGGAATGAGGAAAATGTCGTCAGGAAAGTTCTGAGTATGAATGTGGATGGCTGTACGGGTAGGGGAAGGCCAAAGAAACGATGGATGGACTGTGTGAAAGATGATATGGCCAAAAAGGGAGTGACTACCGAGATGACGACAAATAGAGAAGTATGGAAGAAAAAGACGTTGCGCCGACCCCAAATAAATTGGGACAAGGGCAGGAGAATGATGTAATTAACATATCATATATCGATGGTCTAGAAGATAAACGTGCTAAGTGCAAACATTTGAATTTGTAACATTTAAATGCCAAATGTATACCTACATAAGCATGCTCTACCGTTTGGCATTTAAATATTAAAAATTCAAAATTTCGCACTTTGCACGTTCGTCTTCTAGACCATCGATATTATCTTCCATATAATTTCTCTCACTATAGTCATGTACAGGGTGTCCGGTAAAGAATGATAACCTTGAAATAGGTAGCAAATAAATGACCTTATGGCCATTCTAAAAAATAAATGCAAAAAAATATTATACAGATGTGGCGTAATTAATGGATAACCCTCTACCTACGGGCGGGGGAGCCCAAGCCCTATAATATAAAAAAAAATTGTCAAATCCCGAAATCAATGGGCATGCGCAATTCTTATTTTAAAAAAAATTGCCGCCTTTGGTCACTTCCTCGGCTACCGTGTTCACAGATTTCGCTATCTGATTTCTGCATAATATTCTTAAATAAACGTGCTGTAATATGTGTACCTATTACAGTTTTAAGAGTAGGTACTTCATGTAGTTTTTTTTTTTATCTTAAAGTGAAAAAATTGTGTTTCTGTAAATTTTTTTCCTAAGTTTGAGTTCGACTGGTGTAAAAAAACCGGCCAAGTGCGTGTCGGACCACGCACCATGAAGGGTTCCTTAGTTGGGATGAATTTATCCCAAGAACAAACTTGACAGAGTACTTCGTGTAGTTCTAAATCTTCGTGTAGTGTAAATCTTAAAGTGAAAATATTGTGTTTCTGGATTTGTTTTTCCTGAGTTCGTCTGGTGTAAAAAAAATGTACCTACTTATGGAATCCTAGCTGCCCATATTTTTTAAAACATGTCCCCTTATGTACCGAGAGGATAAATAAAAAAACAACGAAATATTCCCCGTTTTAACACCCCGTAACATTAAATATACATATAGGTACTGGCAAATTTTCTTGAAACTTTTGAATCTTTCATTGAAAAAAAAAAAACAACGGAATTCGAAAGAAATGGGAATTTTCGCTGTTTTTTCAACGCTAGTTTTACCTACCTACACGTGTGCAGTAGTCGCTTCAAGTGAATATTCGACAAAACCTGAAGAGTATAAATATATCTTCATTATCATCTTCCTGCCCTTATCCCATGTTACTTGGGGTCGGCGCAACACGTTTTCTTCTTCCATTCTCCCCTGTTTAACTGCGTGACGCACGCTATCATTCACTCCCTTCTCTTTCATTATCATTCCTCACACAATCCATCCATCTTTTCTTCGCCCTTCCTCTCCCTCTCCATCCATTCAACAAACTTTTAGTCACATGCGTTTCGTCTCTTCTCATCACATGCCCATACCAAGCCATACGATTTCCTATCAACTGTTTTGTTACTGGCGCGACTTTCAAACTTCCTCTTATATAATCAATTCTTACTTTATCCATTCTCGTCACTCCACATATTCATCACAACATTCTCATCTCCGCTGCATGCAATCTTTTTCATCCGTCTTCTTCACGTCCCAGAATACACGTCACACCCATAAAGTACGACAGGCCTTATCATACGGACTTATTTTCCCATTTAACTTGGGGGGCATCCGTCCCATTTAACTTGGGGGTCGCAAGTTGTTCCTGTGACCAGCTGTCACCATTTCATCCATCCTGAGTTGATCCGGTGCATTACGTCTCGGTCTACTTCGCCATCTCCTTGGACAAGCGACCCGAGGTACCGAAAGTCGGAGAAGATCGATAAGGGCACTCCGGCGAGAGATAAGGGCACAGTAACTGTAACTGACAGTATAAATATATCATAGACGAGTTAATCATAATCTCATACAATTTACTGCGAATAAAAATTGCGAGTAAATTGATGATAACATAATATCACGAGATCAAAGAATGTTTTATAACAGGGATTGATACCTATTGTCTTTTTTTAAACAAATGCTTAGCTCGTGGACTATTTACATCAAATACTGAAGTGATACAGTCATAACAGTCTGCCGTGGCACGGATAACCTGAACTTTATCTAAATTGTTTACTTGTATACCCCCTACAGTTCATAATAATATCGAACATTGTCGAACAATATTTTATCATTTAAACGAGCGATACCATTTCGCGCGGTTGTGGAGCCAGTGCGCCTGCGCAGTTCGTACCGGTTTGACAAATAAGCGGCTATATAAACATAATGGGTGGTAACTATTCAGCTATGGACCCGATGGAAGTTCCCGTGCCCGACATACAGAAATTATTCGATCGCGATGGTTATTTGAAGCCATATGAACGGGAAATCCGACGCAGGTAAGCCTTTGGTGTTCATAAAGCAGTTTATAATGAAGTTTGAGTGAAATCATGGGATAAAACGGTGTTTTTCTGTGATATTTTGCCTCAATTTTAGGTTAACCTACCGTGTTTACGAATTGTTGACAATAAAGCGTTGTAGCGCTTTATATTTATAGGCGTACAGACAGAGTTGTTAGAGAATGTTGTTTGGTATATTTATAGACAAATCTGGAAAGTAGTACATAAAGAATCATTGCACGACTATTTTTTGCCTTTAGAGCATATACATATTTTTGTATCGATATTTATTTCCTAAGAAAATTAAAAAAGTAGCTATTCAGCGCTGCAATCGCTCGATGTGCGTTGTGACGTTCCCAATGTCAAATCTAAGGTCAAGTCATATCGTAAATACAGAACTTTAAATAAGTACCTATTCATTAATTAAGTACGTTAATTTTCTATAGATAAATAGGTAGGTAATAAAAGCCTAACCCAACCTTACAGATAAACTTAGCTGGCTTGCCACAATTTGTTAATCAGTCATAGTTGTAGCTAGCTAGGTGCTTACATACCTACCTACATTTTTTTTTCTTTATGGGTTTGCTCTTGCCTTTAGTCTAGGTCAGAGGTGACACAGACAAAGTCGACGATGGAGAATGAGCTTACCCAGAAAAAGCCTGTTCACTCTCACTTTGAAAAGATTTGGGTTGTATGCGTTCGGAAACACAGACGCAGGTAGTGAGTTCCACTCCTTTGCTGTACCTACATAAAATCACATCTACATGGGCGAGCGTAGCAAAACAATGCAAGATGCAAATACCTAGGCAGCTCTTAGGTAATCAAGTGCATATGTCACAGGATGATTTGATAATTCGAATTTTCGCGAAAACCCTTGGGATATTGCGAAAACACGGATACTTAGACAATGGTGAAAACATTTCTCAATCTTACTGGAAAAAGATAGGGTTTTTGCAAAAACACGAGTCGCTCTACATTGAATGCCTAGAATTTTGCTTACTGACCAAATCTTATTCTGATTGGTCCCTAGTTTTACCCTGTGACTTGTGAGCTTTGCAGTATTATATCATAGAGTTATGAAGGTTTAGGACAACCCGCCGGGTGCGGGAGTGCAGGGCGTGCACCGCACACGGGCGCCATTTACAAGGGGGCGGCAAAAACAGACATTGAAATGAAAACTAAACATTCTCGTAATTTGCATGTCTAATATATTTTTATTATGACATAATCGTGATAAAGACATCTATCTATTGATCAATAAACGCAAACATTTGTAAGCGCGCGTGATTGTAGTAGCTTAATGTGCTGGCGTCTGTACATGGGGCGGCTTAATCGGTATTGCACGCGGCCGTTCAAAAACTTCAAACAGCTAGCAGCGGGCCTGGGTTAGAAATAGCATAGCAATATCGATTTATAGGAACTTTACTTTGCAGGTAAGTAAGAACTCGAGTACTTAGCTTAATCAAAGACCTAAATATGTACTATTTTTCTATATCACATGCTTACTATTTAATATTGTTGTTAAGTAATAAGCGAAACTTAAAGGTTACTAATGATTGACATTTAAAACGTCAACCAATCAGAGGAGCTCTCGTTTTGGGCGCTCCGACCGGCCAATCAGCGTTCTTATTTCGTAATAGCTAACGTATCGTTTCGCAATATTATTAAAGCGACTCGTGTTTTTGCAAAAACCCTAACTTTTTCCAGTAAGATTGAGAAATGTTTTCACCATTGTCTAATTATCCGTGTTTTCGCAATATCCCTAGGGTTTTCACGAAAATTCGAATTATCAAATCATCCTACGACATATACAATATAAAGCATAATAAGTACCTAACATAATCAGCTTACATTGTTCCCACTGCTGGAACACAGGCCTTCTCTCTAAGAACTTTCAAAATATCCGTGCCATGCTTGACTGGAATTTTGAATCACTGCGTAGCGTTGTTAATAGGTAATGCTTGGTCGTTTTATTGAAATATAAATTTTAATACGGGTCAACTGTTATCTCATCATTTAAAATAGATTTGCAAGAAAAAATCAATTTAATCATGTCGACAACTCAATTAAAAATCGAAAAGCTATGTCGGATTAACAGCCATGCTTTTAAATTGCGCTGCTTCTGAGCGGATTTATTGGACTGTAATACTTTAACCATTCAAGTCATTCAAAAACCTACTGAGGTTTCTTGGATGTTTTGCTAGTCTAGTTAGTCTGAAGTCTAGTTTGTACTGGCAAACTAGACTTCAGATTTACAAACGGCATACTACTGAAAACGCCTTACAAATGATGTTGCCAATATTTTGGAAGCCTCGGGTGGGTTGACTTTTGCTGACGTAAGCCGAAGCACATAATATAGCCTCATTCAAATATTGTTTCATATCAATTTCAGATATGGCTGCTACAAAGATCTGTGGGACAGGATCGAGTCCTGGGAGGGTGGTTTCGACAGCTTCACAAAGGGGTACAAATACTTCGGGCCTCAGTACAACTCCGACGGATCTGTGACGTGGCGGGAGTGGGCCCCGGGGGCACACAGCTTGCACTTACAAGGAGAATTCAGTATGTTATTACATATTAATTAACTAGGTATTGACTTATTTAATGAGTTGCCTGTGGCTAAGTAATAACAGCCGCACGGGTCGATCGATCAGGTTGAGCTACGCTTGCCGCGGTTGGTCCGTGGATGGGTGGCCATCTTTACATACCGAGACTCCTCCGTGCCTCGGAAAATACGTTAAGACGTTGGTCCTGGCTGTCATTCTGGTGTGGATCTTTGACAGTCGTTACGACTCGTCAGAATCCCGAGTCTGACAACCAATTTTACCAAAGGGTATAATATTACCCAGTTACTGTGTGGAGGTCAGATAGGCAGTCACTCCATGTACAATACTGGTATTCAGCTGTATCCGGTTAGACTGGAAGCCGACCTCAACATAGTTGGGTAAAGGCAGATGATGATTAACTTATTCAAGCCTGCGTCAGTGATCAAGATGAATTGCTGTACGATATCCGATTTACCGAAAGATACTTCGCAACTTGCGTTGGTCAAATTCTAAAACATTTTTGTTGCATTTCTGATAGTGTAGTGAGTTCTTTTCGGCAGCTCATCAAAAATGTCGAGACATACCTACAAGATATTTTTACCTACAACCACACATTAATACAGACACTCAGCAGTTTAGGTATGAAGCTACAAGTACGCAGCGGGCCTATCTTACTGGGCCAATTCAGTAGGATTGCCGCGGTCAGAAGGTATAAGGGATTTTGCGGAGTGCTACAACTTAAAACTCAACTTATTTCAAATAAACCAATTACAGGCACTTGAATTATCAAAGAGTCGGTCAGTCAGAAAGATAATGCCCGCGACTTCGTCTGCGATCCAAGATGAATAGTAGCCTATGTCCTTCTCCAGGTCATGGTCTACCCATGTGCCAAATTTCATACAAATCCGTTCAGCCGTTTTAGCGTGAAAGCGTAATCAACAAACAAACAAACACACTTTCGCATTTATAATATTAGTTAGGATAGTTAGGAGGATGAAAAACTGGTCTATATATACTCACAAAATGATACTCTAGACTCACAAAATGTAAATTACCTAAATAAAAATAAAAAACACTACTAAAGTTTCTATAATAATATAATTCAATCACAATTCAAAAGACACGTGGCGCCATCTATTATCATAAGAACGTTATTGTTGTTTTCCTCGGGAACAGTACTTTTTTCGTGATGAAAGGTATCATGTGTCCGTTTCTGTACACCTGACAACGTATATGTAAAATTTCAGGATGATCGGTTCATTGGTTTAGGCGTGAAAAGGTAACAAACAAACAAACTAGTGAATTTATAATATTAGTTGTGATACCTACGTACTTTTTTTCCTTCACTTTAGAAGACGGTTTTAAAGAATTTCTTTGCTTAGCATTCATTCGTTACATTTAAATAAAAAATTCTCTACCAATACGTGTACCTACGCTGTCCCAGAATAGACTAATGGCATTAACTCTCAGTAAATTCCAATGAATCACGACTATCACATTATTTCAAACTCTGTTCCATGCTTCATAGGGTTCAAAATACCAAAATTAAGTGTTATTTGAATAAACTGGGGTCAATAAAAGATTATTGGTCACCGTATCACGCGCAATGCTGGTGCATTCGGTATTAATTTTGATCTTAAGCTTTGAAGGACACTACACGGCCTTATCAGTAATAAGAATAAAACTTCTATTGTGTCTCGTTAATGTCCTTCATTTAATAAGTTTATTAATGATTATGAATGATTGCTTAATTTGTTTTTTCATCACCTTACAGATGGCTGGAACTCAAAGAGTCATGCATTCAAGAAACAAGAATTTGGTAAATGGGAGCTAACAATAGCAGCAAACCCCGATGGATCTTCTCCACTAAAACACGGCGGCCGTGTGCAACTTATAGTCAATGACAATTTGTACAGGCTGTCCCCCTGGGCCAGTTATGTCAAGCCTTTCGAAGGATTCACGTACCAACAGTTTATATACAGGCCAGAAAACGTAAGTATATACCTACTTCTTACTTCTTCTTAGTTAGCAGAGTACCAACCCTATGTATATCAATTTTCGGCCAAAACTCCTACAATCCTAAGATAATAAATTCATATTTTTAGGGTTCAAAAACCTCAAAAATAAAAAGGAACCCTTATAGGATCACTTTGTTGTCTGTCTGTCAAGACCCTTTTCCTCAGGAACGCGTAAAGATATCAAGTAAAAATTTATATTAATACTCGGGTCTATGATCTCTTTCAGCTGTGAAAAAATCAAACTTGTAAGTCAACGCAATCAAATGATATGATGATATGATATGATATGATATTTTGCGATTTCACAAGGGAATCAAAACCTATAGGGTACTTCCCGTTGACTTAGAATCATGAAATTTAGGTATCACAGCACAATTAAAGGAAAAAGTCCGAAAGTATATTTGGAGTTTTATCACATATTTTTTTGTGATTACAAACTTAATATTGTAGTGGGAGAATTGACAGTGACATATATCGATGTATGGGAGAACATGCTTTTCAACTACAATGTTAAGTTTGTTCTTGGGATAAATTCGTCCCACAAGACACGCACTTGGCCGGTTTTTTCTTCGTAATATAACAGCTTCTTCGTCAGCCCTCTGTGCAGAGCTTGCATGGAGGCTGAGAAAATCGTTGCGCATGTGCTCTTTGAATGCACAGACGTTACCCAGATTAGAACAGAAACCCTTGGGGCACCCAGATATTTCACAGATGTTCTGAACAGACCAGAAGTCACAGATGATCAACTTCTGGAGGGAGGTGGGCTGGTTGGAATAATCGGCGACGGCCGCCATGGCTCACGTACAATGGTCCACTTAATCGTGCGGAAATCAAACCCAACAACATAGAACAGCTTCTTCGTAGTATATCAGACCAATTGTGTTTTCTCATTATTGTTATCTATTAGTATTTACCTACGTAGGTATGCAGATACTCTCCCACATTTACTGATCACATAATGCGACCAACTTGTCCGACCTCCATGAGCAAGAGAATTCAGCTGTGCCGATAACATTTTATTGATAAACATTTTTTTTTTCAGCCATATCAATTTAAGCACCCCAAAGTAGCGAGACCCAAGTCTCCCCGTATTTACGAGTGCCACGTCGGTATAGCAACATCTGAGGGCAAAGTCGGTACATACAACGAATTTAGAGATAATGTTCTACCTAGAATTAAGAATCAAGGTAGGCCCAATGATTTGAGCATGCTATTATTAACAGACTGAATTGTTCATGTTGCTTTTTGTCCTTATCACAAAACTTTTCGCCAATTTTCTTTCTTTTTTATTAGGGTTCCGTACCTCAAAAGGAAAAAAACGGAACCCTTATAGGATCACTCGTGTGTCTGTTTGTCTGTCTGTCCGTCCGTCTGTCTGTCACAGCCAATTTACTCCGAATCTATTGAACCGATTAAGTTGAAATTTGGTACATGTATGAATTTCTGTGACCCAAACACGGACGTGTAACGTAAATAAACGAATTTTGAATATGGGGGTCAATTTTTGGAGCAAATAAGAAAATATAAAAAAAAGTTTTGCAAACTGTACCGTATGACATATCAAATGAAAGGGCTTACTGTGAGGGTCTCAAATGTATATAATTTTTTTATTATTTTAAAATAAATTGTTTAAAGTTATATAAGAAAATAGACGAAAATTGACCATTCCCCCCTTATCTCTGAAACTACTGAGCCTAAAATTTTGAAAAAAATACAGTAAATTGTTCTATACCTATAGATCACAGGAAAACCTATACGAAGTCTATGGTCTTAAAACAACATGGTAAATTTCTCAATATTGTGCATACAAACTTACATTTTCAGTTGGAATGTATGGGAGAACATGTTTTTCAACTACAATGTTAAGTTTGTTATTGGGATAACTTTATCCCAACTACGGAACCCTTCATTGTGGGTGGTCCGACACGCACTTGGCCGGTTTTTAAATTCAAACTTCTTTAGGCGCGGCGACGAGCTCGTGGCTAAGTAATAACAGCCGCACGGATCGATCCATCAGGTTAAGCTACGCTTGCCGTGGTTGGTCTGTGGATGGGTGACCATCTTTTCATACCGAGACTCCTCCGTGCCTCGGAAAGCACGTTAAGCCGTTGGTCCCGGCTGTCATTCGAGGATCTTTGACAGTCGTTACGGGTCGTCAGAAGCCCGAAAGTCTGACAACCAGTCTTACCAAGGGGTATTACCCAGTAACTGGGCTGTGGAGGTCAGATAGGCAGTCGCTCCATGTAAAATACTGGTATTCAGCTGCATCCGGTTAGACTGACAGCCGACCCCAACATAGTTGGGAAAAGGCTAGGCAGATTGATTTTTCTTTAGGCGCTTGGAGCGGTTTTTGGCAGGCGGGCACGGGACGTCAACGAAATAATCTCGTTTCTCGTTGACGTCCCGTTCCCGGTGCAGCGGACAAACTAAAATAAATCTACTGTTTCATACATAAGTTCAATACCTACCTACTGGACCAAAATGTATGAAACAGCAGATTTTTTTTTCGTGATTTCTGAGTTGGTCCCATAGTGAAAGTTGTTCATAGACATGGGTAGAACACCCTGTATTTGGGTAAAAAAATTGCCCTGTATATCTGTAGCTGTGAGTATGACGTGTTGCGCTGTCAAGCAGTCCTCATGAGGGCCTATGTTTGTTTTTTTTTTTCAATATTTCGTCTGCCTTCCGCTCTGTTCACTGTTGGTAATATAAGTTGTGTTTTCCAGGTTACAACTCAATACAACTTATGGCCATCATGGAGCATGCATACTACGCGTCGTTCGGTTACCAAGTCACTAGTTTTTTCGCAACGAGCAGGTAACTGTTGTTCTCATTGTGACATATATTTTAATCGTCTTCTTATTTCAAAAAATTGTAGATTGAGAGTTAACACATTATCTGCTTAATTCTTTATGCAAACGCTTCTTTATGCTACACCCTTACCGACCCTTATTTTACGATGTTTTCGAAACAATAGAGATGCACAACGAACGCACTGGTGCGGCGCGCCGCACTCGAAGAAAGTTATATAAATTGTATGGACGCGCATACGCGCCGTCAAGCACCTGGTGAACGTCCGAAAACGCGCATGTGCGTCTGCCGCGCCTAATGTATTAAACTCTTTTTTTTGTTAGCTTATTTTGTGTCCCGCTGCTGAGCAACGGCCTCCCCTTTTGCCTTCCATACCTTTCTGTGTTGTGCGATCTCTGGCCAACTCTCGTTCGTCGAAACACAAAAAGCAAAGTATATGTATAGACAACATACATTTTTATTTACCTCAAAAACGTTAGGAAACGTTGTTTCTACTCTTTGGAGCCTGCAATTTATTTAGACAATTTTTAAAAGTAATATTAACCATTCAAGATAAACTTGTTATAAATACCGTCACTTTTTCAACCTTAGTCGCTACGGCACCCCATGCGAGCTAAAGCAACTGATCGACCGCGCACACGAGCTGGGTCTCTACGTACTCCTCGACGTTGTTCATTCCCACGCGTCCAAGAACACCCTGGACGGCCTCAACGAGTTTGATGGCACCGACTCCTGCTTCTTCCACGGTGGGGTGAGGGGAACCCACCAGTTGTGGGACAGCCGACTATTCAACTACTCTGAGTAAGTTGTAGTAGTAGTAGACCATGTTGTAGAATACTCTGGCAGGTCCCTAGTTCGACGGCACCAACTCCTGCTTCTTGCAACTTCTTCAACGGTGTGAGGGAAACTCACCAGCTGTGGGGCAGGCGATTGTTCAACTACTCTGAGTAAGTAGAACATATGATAGAAGACCATATACAGCCTCTAGTTTGATGGCACCAACTCCTGCTTCCTCCACGACGGAGTGAGGAGAACCCACCAGCTGTGGGGCAGCCGACTGTTCAAATGCTCTGAGTGAGTACCATAGATATCTAGTTTGATAGAAGACCATAGACAAGCCTCTAGTTGGATGGAACCAACTACTGCTTCTTCCACGACGGAGTGAGGAGAACCCACCAGCTGTGGGGCAGCCGACTGTTCAAATGCTCTGAGTGAGTACCATAGACATCTAGTTTGATAGAAGACCATAGACAAGCCTCTAGTTGGATGGAACCAACTACTGCTTCTTCCACGACGGAGTGAGAGGAACCCATCAGCTGTGGGACAACTGCTTGTTCAACTACTCTCAGTTATGTTACTCTAGCCAGATCCAATACTGCAAAAACAATTCGCAACATTTAAGAAACCCACCATCCAAAAAAAACAAAGTGCATTTAGTCCAGTATTGAACTAGAAACCATAAGCTAAAAATATATCAGATACGTGCAATAAAAGTGTTGGTGTTTTTTTTTTCAGAACTGAAGTGCTAAGGTTCTTGTTGTCAAACCTGAGGTGGTACCAAGAAGAATACCAGTTTGATGGATTCAGGTAAGAAAAATTGTATTGTCTGTGTTTGCTTATGCTATTCTGTGTAGAGAATAAGCAAGTTTTTTATTTATTTAATCAATAAATACAGTAGGTAGGTAATATAAACCCAACAAAAGTATTAACACATTCTCTGCTGAATTCTTTATGCAAACGCTTCTTTATGCTACTCCCTTACCGACCCTTTTTTTTACGATGTTTTCGAAACAATAGAGATGCACAACGAACACACATGTGCGCCGCGCCGCACTCGAAGAAAGTTATGAAAACGCGCATGTGTGTCTGCCGCACTGAATGTGTTAAAAGTCAAACTCAACAACTCCTTGTTGCACAGAAAAATGATTAAACTCCAATAATTTTCTACTTCAGTTTAAGCTTCCTTAAGGGCCGGTCTTTTTGATCCGTAGTTAACTCAACCAATGGTTAAACATAGTAACTAATGGTTGGATTTTGGCTAAATGTGAAAGACTTAACATGAATGTATTCATGTTAACTTATTCATATTATAAAAAAAAATTGCAATGGCATTTTGGCAAACACATTTAGCCAAAATTCAACCATTAGTTACTATGTTTAACCATTGGTTGAGTTAATTACGGATCAAAAAACCGGCCCTTACTGTATTTCATTCATTAATTTCATTTATTCATAAAACAATTTACATTGTGTTGAATAATACATGCAACTTACTCATACATATAATGAACTATACTCATACATATATTGACCATAATGTGACGTCATTAGCAGACATCGGAATAGGTAGAATATAAATACCTAAACTTCGAGGAAAGAAATAACAAGAGTGGATAATACCTTCTATAAAATCTCGGAATGATAAACATGACGATTAAACCTCGGGATTTAAGAAATTGCGAATTATTTATTACTATACATATTTAATTTTTTACTATAAAGGAGGTATTATCCACTCTTATTACTTCTTTCCTCGAAGTTTAGGTATTTATGCTCTAGTTATTCCGATCTCTGGTCGTCAGCCAGGATACTGCTTTGTTTACATCTCTTTTTTAGCTCCAAATCAAGTAAATTAAATTATTTTTTGTGCTTCATCCACGCAGAAATTGGACTTACTTACTTACTTTAGTGCGATTTCAATCAGTTTGCTAAGAATACATTATTCACATAGCATGGCTGCGTGCATTGCCGAAGACGATGGGTTTCGAGATTGCGAAAAACGCTATATACAGGGTGTAAGTGTAAACAGTGTCAACCTTTTAAGGTGTCATGTACTTATCATTATGAACAACTTTTACTATGGGACCAAATCAGAAATCGCGAAAAAAAATCAGCTGTTCAGTACATTTTGACGAATTATGCGACCATAAATGTACTGAACATTTATGTTCGCATAATTCGTCAAAATGTACTGAACAGCTGATTTTTTTTCCCATATCAGGTTTGGTCCCATATTAAAAGTTGCTCATGATGATTACAATGACCCCTTAAAAGGTTGCCACTGTTTACACTTACACCCTGTACAATAATGATTTTTTAAAATAAGTAAAGCATTAAAAAAAAGCAATTTATTTCTTGACTCATATACAAAGTAGGTATATTTAAATAAAGAAAAAGTTTCGAAGTACCATACCATATTCTCTATTGTGCATACCTTGCTTCATTTACTAGTATGAATCAGTGTCGAAGACTTTGTATGTCTTCTTAATGACAACACGAATAACCAGTCCAAAATATCACTTCTCCCATCTTATGTCAACCGACCCCGTTCCAACTGACCCCTGTTCACCCACAGATTTGATGGCGTCACATCAATGCTGTACCACTCGCGTGGCATTGGTGAGGGCTTCTCGGGCCACTACGACGAGTACTATGGGCTGGGAGTGGACACTGAGGCGCTGGTGTACCTTATGTTAGCTAATGAGATGGTGCACAAGATCGATGCCAGGGCTATTACTATTGCCGAGGTGAGGATTTTGAGATTATTTGCGATGGAACTGAATCCCGGGATCACTATAGGGACTTATCTTCTGAAAAGGAAAGCTATCGTGATGGATATAGTAGCAAAATATATTGGATGGGTGGACAAACTGCTTTCATTATCTAGGTACGCAGGTACCTAGATAATGGAAGGTCTTAATTTTTATCCAAAATCCATCGTCATTTATACAATGTGGAGACAACATTTCCGCTTGTAATTGCAAAGCATCTTGCAGATTATTTATTGCTAAATAAAAATGTTATATGTATCTTGTATATTTGGACTATAATTTGGACTTCCTCAAATAAAGTGTTTGTAAAAGTAATTTTAACTAAAATCAAATATGTTAAGATTAAATAACAAATCTTACTAGGGGTGTTCTAAGGGAGGTCTGCCCGGCTTGGGCAGAGCACCGCCGCGTCCTCGCGGAGGCGATCGGCGGCGGCGGTCTCTCGCGTCCGGCCCTGGTACAGGCCATGGTACGGAGCGAGAGTGCATGGGAAGCCGTCACCTCCTTCTGCGCAGCAGTAATGCTCGCGAAGGAGGAGGCTGAACGCGTGAGGGAGAGGCAATCTTTGCGCCCTCACGCCCCTAGTCGCCGCAGGAGACGACCTGGGCATCGGGAATCGATAGCCGATTCCCGGCCACCGTAGGCGCGGGCTTGCGGATGGCGAGTAATGGGTAGCTCGCCGTCCGGTAAGGACCAGGCCCGGGTCGACGGCGCGTTGTGTTCCACGCGCACCTCAAAGAGATGTCAGCACTAGCTGAAGGGGTCCGCTAGGGCCGATGCCCGCCAGGTTTGCGGGTTGTTCGAAAGAGTTACCGTGGCCCTGGCACAGGCAACTGAAGGAACACGGGTGGGTTTTAGTCAGTAAAAGTCTGACACGCCCTCCCGCTCCACCCAGAGCGTGAGAAGTTATTTGATAAATTCCCATCCAAAAAAAAGGGCTGTTCTGAAACTCAGTAACTGGGTTGTGAGCCTCAAATAGTTGCTTCATGTAAAATACTGCTATTCTGCTGCATCCGGATAGACCGCAAGCCGACCCACACGTTGGGAGAAGGTTAGGCAGATGATGATTATAATCTTACAATTTAGCATCCTTGAAGTATTGCATTTTTCGTCTAGGGTTGCCTGTCAATAAATAACGAACTTCATAGACGTGCTCATGTCAAAAGTAAAATAGGTAAATGGTTGGAAAGAGTGTAAAGACCATTCTATTAAATTTTTCTTATCGACTTACACCCGTATTTATAAACAAGCAATTACTTGCTGCTAAGTAATTTCTTAAGGAAGTCATTACTTGAGGATACAAAGTTCATTATAAAATCTTATTCTATAGTCAAGTAATGTATGTTAATTACTTGAGTAAGAATCATCGCTTGATAGTTGTTTCCTTCTGGTAACACTAAGTTACTGCGCTTTGTTTAAAAAAACTAATTTTAACAAAATTTTCATTTATTTTTTTTTCTAAAGAAAAGAACTGATTGGTGGGAGAAACACGTTTGACACGACATAACCCTAAAACAAATTGAAAGGATCTTTTTACACTTGAATTAGTTATTGACATGTGATTTTTAATTTCTTATCATATAACTCACTGTGCCACTGTGTAGTGTGTAGTTATTTATTTGATGTATGTCATTTCGGCGAGTTCAAGATAAGTTCTATTCTATTCATTTCTTTGAAAAAAAAACAAAAATTATAATTTCTTATTCCTATACAGGGTTAAATTAAATTAGCTACTAGCACATATGTGATGGGTATCGATATCACAATCTGCAATCTGCTTAGCCTTTTCCCAACTATGTTGGGGTCGGCTTCCAGTCTAACCGGATGCAGCTGAATACTAGTTACATGGAGCGACTGCCTTTATCTAAACATGGATTAATTTGATGATGTTTTTTGGGGGGTCAATTTCAGTTTAAAAATCGTTATTCTTTTGTGTAAACTTCACAGATGTGATGGGTTTCAATATCTCAATACGATGAATCAGATTTTATCAACTCACACGTCACGTAACAACACTACCAGCGGTCATTGACCCCCAACAAAAAATAATCATTTTTATTTTATTTTTATCTTGTCGTGTCGGGTATCCATCACGTGTTCGGTGTTTCGTTAGGTAATTTAATTGGACCCTGTATAACCAAGGTTTTCGAAGTCATTCTTTGTTGGACTGTTTCATTCATTCATTGTTTGTTTTACTTATTGAAATCATGCACGCATCA
Source organism: Dicycla oo (assembly GCA_948252095.1). NCBI lineage: Eukaryota > Metazoa > Arthropoda > Insecta > Lepidoptera > Noctuidae > Dicycla > Dicycla oo. Next base: position 21,037,765 of record OX411728.1, read on the forward strand.
AAGCAAGGCCATTGCACGAGAACTCTCTTCACTACATGCCACACTAATATGCATGATGGCTCCACATACAATCTGGAACCTACCAATCTGCCTAGCCTTTTCCCAACTATGATGGGGTCGGCTTCCAGTCTAACCGGATGCAGCTGAATACCAGTATTTTACATGGAGCGACTGCCTATCTGACCTCCACAACCCAGTTACTGGGTAATATGATACCCCTTGGTAAGACTGGTTGTCAGATTTTCGGGCTTCTGACGACCCGTAACGACTGCCAAAGATCCACGAATGACAGCCGGGACCAACGGCTTTACGTGCTTTCCGAGGCACGGAGGAGTCTCGGTATGTAAAGATGGTCACCCATCTACAGACCAACCCCGGCAAGCGTAGCTTAACCTGATGGATCAACCCGTGTGGCTGTTATTACTTAGCCACGAGCTCCCTACCAGTGGCATAAAAACGTAAGGCCGTTAGTAACTGGCACAATTGACTTACAGGAAGGCCTTTTTGTGTCTCCGATTGTAGAAGACTTCGTAATTCTCGCTAAAATCACATTCATCACAACACTATTGAAAAAGCGAAATCTCTTTTTATAACAATCTTCTGAATAATCGTGAAATGAATCCACATCACGAAAGTAAACTTTGCGATTTCTAGGCTCAGCAACTTCAATCTCCGATAGTATATCGTTATCGATATCATCTGTAACACCAAAAGTCGCTTCGATGCTTTCCATTGCTTTATCCGCAAAATCAAACGTAAAATTGTCGAGTTCTCAATGCTTAACTAAAGAAAATGGTGACTATTACTTCGTCGGTAAGAATTCTAACCTTTGACAGTTCTAACCTCAAGCAATTACTAAACTATAGAATAAAAATCATTACTTGAGTAATTACTTTTACTGAAGTAATATATAAATACGGGTGTTAGCAATTTCCACTTTTCTTTAACTTGATTTACATTAATAAACTCCTTTCTCATTCCATCATTATCTTCTCATTCTCTATTTCCATTTCCAGGACGTATCGGGAATGCCAGCTTCCTGTCGCCCAGTCCAAGAAGGCGGCACCGGCTTCGACTACCGCCTGGCCATGGCCATTCCAGACATGTGGATCAAACTGCTCAAGGAAGAGAAAGACGAGGACTGGAAGATGGGCCACATCGTCCACACCCTTACTAACAGACGGTGGATGGAAGGCACCGTGGCATACGCTGAGAGTCATGACCAGGTATGTATCGATCTACAAGGTCAAATTAAATAAGCTAGCGAAACTCTGCAGACTTATATCTAAACATCATAAAACAAAATTAAATTAATTTGATGACGGTTTTTTTGGGGTGATCTACCGCCGAGTAGGGAAGACTTGGTACACTTGATCCCTATTTTGGTTTTTCGGTCATATCTCATAAAATGTTAGTGTATTGCATGATATTTTTTCATTACTACCTAGAAAATTTACCCTTCTACATTTTTGCATCATTCAATTATGAAATATAATTATAATTGTTTTTTTCTCGTTATCCCAGAACACTGCAAATGATCAAGTGTCCCTTGTTGTGGGACATTTGATCATAGTATCAGGTAGACATGATCATGAGGGAACAAGTGTACCTTATTACATAATACAATTGAATAAAAAGTCTATATGTCTTATTACTTTATGCTGAGTAGGTATAGTCATATAAAATATCAGTTTAAAAATCAGTTTTCTTTTTAGTAAACTTCTCAGACGTGATGGTTATCGATATCTCAACACTAGGACTATTTACATTACATGGCATAGTTACAGTCCGCGCGCGAGCTTCGAGGAAACGGGGGTTAGGTCTGACGAAACGGGCGGCTTTCAAGCACATACTTTACTCATAGAATTATTTCATAATTAATTAAAAGCGCGCGCACGGAGGCAAAAGATATGTTAGTATCGATAACATAATATCGAGTAAATCACAACTCTAGCTCATTACGCCAACATTCCTTATGATTCCTCGAAGCTCGCGCGTATACTGTAGACCTTACATTTGCTATCCCTAATTATTAACCTATTTATCACCCCTCCAGGCTCTCGTAGGCGACAAAACCATAGCATTCTGGTTGATGGACGCGGCCATGTACACCCACATGTCCACACTGAGCGAACCAAATGCAGTGGTCGAGCGAGGACTAGCACTGCACTGCATGATACGGCTCATCACGCACGCGCTAGCAGGCGAGGCGTATCTCAACTTTATCGGTATGTTCAGTGGCGTATTTATCCTACGGCCAAGAGGACCATGGCCGGATGGTACCTACACTTTTCTATATCAACAAAGTGACTTGAATATCATCAGCATGAATGATAAAAAGAAAATCTAACCTGTCCGAATCCGGGTGCTAACATTTTTGAGCTCGTTTCGCTCGCTTTTACATCCTTAATTCTCTATTTGGGTTGCTTTTATAAATAAAGGCTTTCACCAATGAAAGTGAAAGCGATCAGCACATCTAAACTGCGTTCAGGAGCTGAGTGTCAATATTCCGCAACAATGGTGACAGCTCTTGAACGCGGTTTAGAGGTGCTGATCGCGTTCACTTTCATTGGCGAAATTCGCTCTAAGTCGACTAAGGTTCATTTTCACCACACATCACTTTTAGCGTTTAACGCTAAACTAAATTAAAACATCATTCTGTCTCTGTCATCGTTCAGCGTTGAATGCGTTTAGTGATGTGTGGTGAAAATAAGCCTTGAGTAACTTCTGCATCTGTATGAATGGTCAAAAGATAACCTAACCGATCTGAGGCGAGAACCGGGGTGCTCCTTCGCTCGCTCTTGCATCTTAAAGTCTTTAATTTAGATATTCTTAAGCTTATATCGACAAAGTCACTTCAGTATCATCTGTATGAAAAAAATAAAAATAAATGAAAAATTGGTAAATTTTATCGTTAGTCGGTATTTCACGGGAGGTTTAGCCTGGAATCGACCACCGGGCCTTTTCAGTTCTGGATTTCATAGTCTGAAAAATCCACAAAACTAACGTAACGGTGTACCGTATACGCTTTGAAATAATTCTGGCTACTTTTTCCATCAATTTGTTTTCCCCCCAGGCAACGAGTTCGGCCACCCCGAGTGGCTGGACTTCCCGCGCGCCGGCAACAACTCGTCGTACCACTACGCGCGTCGCCAGTGGAACCTCGTGGACGACCCGCTGCTCAAGTACAAGTACCTCAACCAATTCGATAAGGACATGAACGAGTTGGAGGAGAAGCATGGATGGCTGAGTTCGGCGCCGGTTAGTATGCCTAAGTTGTTTTGTTCTTATTTTATTTAGACTAGTTTGCAGTTACCTGCTTCTATATAAAGGCACAGAGAGAGGAAGAAGATGCCTATGTCCACTAGTGGACTGCTAAATAATAAAGCTGACGAGTTTGTTTGTCTGTGTTTGAACGCGCTAATCTCTGAAACTACCAGTCGGATTAGAGATAATATTTTTGCATTTGATATCCCAATTCTTGAAGGCTATATAGGCTAAATAGGAGCCGAGCAAAAATAAAAGAAAGTCAGAAAGAACACAAAAATGAAGTAATAACGTGGACAGTGGGTCGGGAGAACAAGAAATTTCACGCGCAAGTCGCGGGCAGAAGCTAGTGATAAGAATCCGCGTATCCCGCCTGTTAGGCCTTTGTATCACATGGTAGTTTTGGGAAAGCGAGTCGGAGTACTTATTTGAAATTTTACCGGTACTGTGTGTACTGTCCCGAATATATGCGCAGTCTCTGCTAACTCCGGTTGTGTTAACTGTGGAAGAGACACACAGGGCCTATTTTGGTACGAGCGCAGTGATGCCAGTGATACCTTCCCCAAAAAGAATTAAATACCTTGTGTACCTACCTCACACATAATGAGACGTTGTAAGCACAAAATTGGCTAACAGTTGCAGTCCCGGGAACCAAAATGAATACTATCGATCACAGCCAATTTGCCAAGTGATGTTCTTTGTTCTATGTTGTTGGACTTAGTCCTTCAAGTGGACCATTGTACGTGATATATATATTTTTTTGCCAAGTGATAATAATATAATATCCTGGGACATTTTCACACACGGTCATCTGGTCCCAAACTAAGCAGAGCTTGTACTATGGAAACCAGATAACTGATATACTACATATACTACTTTTTTTTTGTAAATACATACTTATATAGATAATTACACCCAGACTCAGAACAAACAGACATGTTCATGCACACAAATGTTTGTCCTGGATGGGAATCGAACCCACGACCTGCGGCGTGATAGGTGGTATCTTAACCAACCACGCCAACTGGCCTGTCAAAACGCCAACTGGCCTGTGATTCTTCATGGATAAATTTTTCTGCATTATATCACATTAAAATTCTGATATCATTGTTGCGTTTTTAGGCCTACGTATCATGTAAGCACGAGGGCGACAAGCTGGTCTCGTTCGAGCGCGCCGGCCTGCTGTTCGTGTTCAACTTCCACCCCTACCAGAGCTTCACAGACTACAGGGTCGGCGTTGATGTGCCTGGCAATTATAAGGTAAAAATCTACTCGTAGTACGGCGGTGACGATAGTTTGAAAAAGTAATTTTATACCGGCTGAAAATAAAACAGCATTTTTTAAAACGGAGCTTCCGTTTTAACGATTATACTAAAACATAACAATATAAAACTACTGTTTGCAATAATAATAACATATCATGCTTATTTTTTGCATTTTCAAACGATGAGGGTGCTACTGCGCGCTCAGTCAAAAATCAAAAGTCATTTATTCAAACTTGGCTGGGAATCAGCACTTTTTGAACGTCGAAAACAAACGCCCGCCCTTCACCACTTCCTAGTGCTTTAGCTGGGGAGAAGTGGCGCAACATACTGCCCAGCAGCACAGCTGTCTGTTCAGTTAAAAAAAATTTAATCTATACAACACTGCGCATAATAATTTAGGTACATTACGCAACACAAAACATTAAATTAAATTATTTGCTATAATTAAGCTAGCACACGCCAATATACAAAAAAAAATCGAAAACTATACTCAAGCAGAAATAAAAATACAAAACTAAAAACGTAAGCAGAACTTTATACCTAAATAAAGGCCTCCAGTAATAAAAGCTGTGCCCACTTACATGAAGATTTTATATGAAGCCGAAACTCGAAGTCACAAATGATAAACTAGGACCATCGAAGTAAAATAAACAAAGTTAATTACTAATAACAAAACAAAACCAAGGACAGCAACACGACCAGTCACCACAAGCAGCACCCGTTCACGAGCTTAACGCATAGTTCAGCCACACCCCCCTCGCCATATTTCAGGGAAGGAGGCAACCCGACCCCCGACGCTACCTCGCAAGCAGTATGACGAACTTGCTGCCGGTTGCTCAGGCAAGAATAATACGATCAATTGTCGAGGTCACTAGCTAACCACATATTGCAATACCACTCATAAAAAAAACATTGTAATGAGTAAGAAGATTATGTCAATGATAAATTATATGAACTCATATAACCTCTCAGAAGATAAGCTAATTCTGGAGAAAGAACATAAACATTGTCATGAGTTAATCACAGCGACCAACTAATAATTCTATCGTTTAAGTAGTCGTTGATAGAATAGTATGCCTTCGAACAAAAGTTAGATTTTACTTTAGCTTTAAACGCATTGAAGGACAAATCTAGCAAAGAAGAGGGTAACTTGTTATAAAAGGATAAACCAAGCCCAACAAATGAGTTATGAACCTTATGAAGCCGGTGAAATGGAACACGTAATTTGTCCTTATTTCTGGTGTTAACATTGTGGATATCACTGTTTTTAGTGTATAAATGTATATTTTGTCTAAAATATAAGATGTTAGCGAAGACGAATTGTGATGCCACCGTGAGAATACCCGTATAGACCGTACTTCCGGGATTGTCCTGATAGCCGTGGAATACCTCTCCACTCCTCAAGCATCTCAGAAGTGTTGCCCCCCTTGTCGCTACGTCACTATGTGCTAGCGGCCGTTTCAGGGGGCCCATTATTGAGTGTGCAAGTCATCTCCTGCCATTGTATCTGTGTATAATATATAACATTGGTTAGGCAGGGGACATAGTTCTTCCATAGTTCAAGTTGCCCAATCCACTTTAGCCACCCAGATCCATAGCCAAATATGTTTTGTTTCCACATACAACAATAGTCCTGCACCAACCGGGGATTGTCCTTGGGTGCACTTGCATAGTGCATACAGGGATAATGTCGGTTGGTGCCTCCTCATCATTTAAAATTATTTAAGGGGCCTCTGCGGTTTGGCTTCGGCTCCTCGTACGCCTTCCAAATGTCCGGGACCACAGGGTCCCGACAAATGTCAAAATAATAATAATAATAATAACCAGGGACATTATTCACACACGGTCATCTGATCCCAAACGAATCAGAGCTTGTACTATGCAAACGCAGATAACTGATATACTACATACACTACTTTTTTTTGTAAATACATACTTATATAGAAAATTACACTCAGACTCAGGACAAACAGACATGTTCATGCACACAAAATGTTTGTCCTGGATGGGAATCGAACCCACGACCAGCGGCGTGATAGATAGTATCTTGACCAACCACGCCAACTGGCCTGTGTGTGGATATACATAATAGGTTGGGGAAAAAGTTTCTTCGCATTTTTTAAGAAAATTCAAAACATTTTTTAATATAGTTTATTTACATTTAACTAAAGTATGTAGGTACCATTTTGTTCGATAACTTTTTGCCATCTTGTAGGTAGGGACATGATCCCATTGCTATAGAAATTTTGGGACTTCTGGTCAAAATACCGCGACAAGTGGTTTTGGCAGTCCTCCAGTTCAGGATTATACGGCGGATGCATTAACACCTCCTAGCCAAACTCTCTTAATTTTTGCTGAGTGGCTAAAGATGTGTGAGGTCTAGCGTTATCATGATGAAAAACCACACCCCTTCTGTTGATTAATTCCGGCCGCTTTCTCTCAACTTCTTGCTTTAATCTCATCAGTTGTTCGCAGTAGAGTTCAGAATCGATGGTCCTGCCTGGTGGTAACAGCTCATAATGAATAATGCCCTTCCAATCCCACCACACACACAGCATCACCTTGTTGCGAGTTAACCCGGGTTTCGCCACAGTCTGTGAAGCCTGACCGGCCTTTGACCACGACCTTTTTCGCACGTTCTTGTCATACGTGATCCACTTTTCATCACCAGTTATCAGCTTCTTCAAAAATGGTTCGGTTTCATTACGTCGTAATAAAGAATCACAAATGAGTACACGGTTCATTAGGTTTCTTTCAGTGAGCTCGTGAGGTACCCAAATGTCGAGCTTTTTTGTGTACCCAGTTTTTTTCAAATGCGCCAAAACTGTTATGTGGTCAATTTCCAGTTCTTCAGCTACCTACGTCGTAACTACTGATATGCCGATCTTGCTCCACTTTTTCAAAAATGGCATCCATTTTATCCGTAATAGGGCGACCAGCCCGACGTGCATCTTTGACATCAAAATTTCCGGATTGAAAACGCTTAAACCAAATTTGTGCTACTCTCACAGACACTACACTAGGTCAATAAACATCGCAATTTTTTTTCGCGGCTTGCGTTGCATTTTTACCTTTTTTGTAGTAAAATTTTAAAATGTATCGAATTTCTTCATTAGATTCACTCATCTTGACGGTACGAAAAACAAATAAAAATCACACATTTTCTATAATTTGAATTTGGAATTATGTTCTTTAAAATTTAAACTTTCAATGATACCAAAACCAGCCAGATACAAATAGTATAGCCAAAGAGATTTTATTACAAGTTCATACATACTATAATGCGAAAAGACTTTTTCCCCAACCAATATATTAAGAAAAAAAAAATTAAGAAGCCGCTTCCACAATTTCTTAGCTAAATAAAATCTTAGCTTATAAAATTAACTTTATCCGATCACTATCACGACTTATACAGGGTAGATTTTTGAGATGGCGCAGTAAGGGCAAGCACCTTAACCGTTGTAACTACAGTTAAAACGCTAGTGGTATACAGGTGAATTTTTCAAGTGGGCGTGGATGGCCAAATCGGAAACTATGAGGAATAGCGAAAAGTACTCAAAGGTGTATCGGGCTCGACTTTGACGAAAACTAAAATTGCATTCGGACTATTACGAACATTTTAAAACAAAAAAAAAATAAATAAAAAATACCTAGCCAAATCGGTCCAGGCGTTCTCAAGCGATGCGCTTACCAACGAACAGCATTTCATTTTTATTTATTTATACATCTAGGTACCTACTTTTGTAATGACTCCCATCATCTAACTTGATTCCTTTTTCCAGGCGGTCCTGTGTTCAGATAGCAAGAAATACGGCGGCTTTGGTCGCGTAGAACCGGACCGCGAGTTCCACGCCACACAGGGTCAACCATGGGGCAACCGAAGTGATTCTGTTCAGGTATTAATAATAACTAATGATATTTATTTTTAATCATTTATTTCATATAACATATTTTAAAAACATCCAACTTTTGGCACATTCAGATCTTATACAAACGAATACTTTTTTGTCAACCTTTATTGTCCCTCAAGGTATTTTATTTATTTTATTTTATTATTTTTGGAAAACTTACAGCTAATCAGACACAATAGTTGCTAAGTTTAAAACAAGATGATGGCCAATTACAGTATAATACAGTTTTTATCCTGTGTGTTGCCTTCTTTGGCCAGTCTCCAATCAACTTATTTTAATGAAACATCTAGTTTAAATATTCGGATATCCAGTTACATTTACTTAACTGATATTATTTACACAGATAAAAACTTGATAACAATATCTATAGGTACGATATGGAGTTGAAATTGGTGTATAGACGCCAGCACATCAAGCTACTACAATCTGTCAAATTTCTTTAATAGAGTTTCAACTTTATCGCTAAAGCATTAGGTCCAAGATTGATTGGGAAAATTTGAGTTTCGGGTAGCTTGACCTGATGGCGTCTGTACCTACTTGCATCCAGAATTCCTAATTAAGCGACTTTGTTTTATAATATTTTGAGAAGTTTAATTGAATATATACTTCTTAACTTTTAACATTTAATGACTTCTATTCAATGATTATATTAATTGAAACAGTAAACAAATTGGTAATAAATATCCAGAATTATTTATTGACATCAACTTGATTAATTTATTATTTATGTTAATAAAAATTATAATTGATTAGACACTGATTACTTAATACCTTAACAGCATCAGATGGGTGTTAAGTATTGAATAGATTCTATTCAATTTTGTTCATTGAAACATTAATAATTTCACTGAATTGATACTTCCAGCACCCTAATTGCGTAACACACTATCGATCGGAATCTGAATCATTTTAAAGCAAATTGCTAATCTATTGCTTCATATGTTCGAAAAATTTATTTCTCAACACCATAACAAATGCAATGAATGTTGTTGAACTGTCAAAATGAAACCGATTCCGATTGATAGTTTGTTACGCAATTAGGCTGCTGCTCCCTAATTGGACCTAGTTATGCAGAAAGCAGCCATATGGCACTTTTTTCAAAAATGAGTTAGGTATAAACATAGTCATACTTTCGCCATACAAGATTTTTTGCATAAACAGTCGATGTCTCTATATATGGCGGAGGTATGAGCCGTCAAATGCAGCCTTGTCCATACATCCATAATGCAACCATCGACAGAAAAATGCTTATAACTCCGTTTGTACCTACTTTTCCCGACATGGCTGCTTTCTGCATAACACGGTCCAATTGCGTAACACTATCAATCGGATTATGAATAATTTTGAAGCAAATTGCTAATCCATTGCTATACGAGTGTTCAAAAGTCTGCTCGACAACGTGAATAACGCAATAAATGTTGTTGGACTGTGTCAAAATGAAACTGATTCCGATTGATAGTGATACGCAATTAGGGTGCTGAATTACTAATTATTCCAATAGACCTTAACATATTGTTTATAATTGAATAGACGCTTAAAACTTGTAAACGACATACATTAACATCCTTCGATAATATTTTTGAAATAAAAGAGTAAAGAATCATAAACGATAATGTGTCTCCTAAAGGTTTCATTATGATGACTAGAATTACTTGTAAAACCTATTGCACTTATTTCCTTTTCAGGTATATATCCCGTGCCGCACTGCCATTGTCTACGCAAAAGTGAATTAGATTTAGGTACCTACATAAAACAGTGGAAAATTTGGTACTTTTACTTTATAAAAGTACCTATTACAATTTGATGCCAATGATTATGCTTTAATCGTTAACTAGTAAGAACAGCGTGCTTTTGAAAATGCATATTTTTGTAAAGTTTTGATTTTGGAAGATTACATGGTGCCGATTCTGTTGTGCACAAACTAAACTTTTGCCAAATTTTTCTCTTTACTAAAACAAGATACTGTCGTAAATTAGAGCCGTCTTTAGTTGAACTAATATTTCCATAAAAAGACGACACCTAAAAACACGATGAAGCTCAAGGCGTAGACCAAAGAGTAGAATAACTGGCGTAGACTAGTATGACATCTCTAACTTAGTCCATAGCTATAGCCGTCCTTTTCTCGCGCAGCCTGTTAGTAAAAGATAGAGATTCTCTAATTTGGTGCTCCAATTCGAAAAATCCCCAAGTCCACTTTTCACTTTTGAGGAGTAAAATACAAATTTTATTTTTTGAAAAGAACATACAACAAAGCTTTTGGTGCATACAAATGCCATCAAGATAAAGTAAACTCTTTATTTAAGTATAAAAAAACAAAACTTTTGGACTTTCATAAGTAGGATTTAGGGATTTTTTAAAATGGGGGCACCTAATTTTAGTTTAGTTATTGAACAAGAGAATCGGCACCAATAAGCTATTGTTAAAGTAGGTACGAGTTCTACATTTTTAAAATCTGTTAATACAATAAATGATCTGTTAAAAATGATGATTTTTATTATTTATTTTTCTGTAGATATTCCTATTAATAAATTGTTTTTAGGTGTACATGTAACAGGCTTCAGTCTCATAAGGGTGACTTTGTATCCAAACTCTTCAGCCAAGCGAGCCCTGTCTGAATCAATGACTGTCATGCAACGCGCTCCTCTGACAGCCAAGGGATGCTCCTTGTGTGTTTGGTCTGCAGCATGTGCAATACACAAGTATTCGTCAAAGGGTATACTAGAAAACTTTTTGCTTCTGGGATATTCCAATCTACAGGTACCATGTATAGCTCCATAGCAGCATGGACTTAGGACAAACCTAGCATTTTGCTTTAAACATTTGTCCAAAATCAAATCAGTGGCAATCCCACAGGCATGTAATCCAATTCCTATATCAAACTCACCAATGAAAAAGTCCAGGTTGCACTGGTAGTAAAACACATTTGTCAGTCTCATCTTTTTAACCCTCTCTTTAGCTCTATAGAGAGACTGCACTTTGTTCTCCAATAATATTATACTGCATCTTGGCAATAGATAAGCAAGGAGGATGCCCAAATGTCCAGTTCCGCAGCAAAAGTCTACAATCACATCTCCATCTGTAGCCATACTAAGCACAGCTAATGCTAAATTTTCTAATTGCTCAGATTTCCTTTGGACTCTTGTGTCAGGTAGATAGCCAGAATATGGATTTGCATGTTCTGGTATATTGTCCCATTTAAAAGAAGGTTGAAACTCGTTATCTGACACAGTAAGTTCCATTCCGTCTGTTAAGGAACTTAGAGCCTTTTCAATATCCTCGTCCTTAGTATACATCCTCTTTTTAGGATTATGCCTCTTTGGGTCACACTTGTACAAGCTTACATCATCAGGTGTTGGCATAGTCATATTATCAAATGCTAACTGTTTTAAATTAAATTGGCTCATGAGGGACATAAAAGTTTCCTTTATTCTTGGAATGGATATCAAGTTTGTATACCATTTGTAAGTAAATGGCAACAGAGATTCAAACCGTGTCTCCCCAATAGATTGTATTATGACATGGTATGATGGCAGGAGTACTAGATCTGCTAATGTTAAGTATGGGCCTTCAGCAAACTCATGGTGCACATCAAGGTCCTCCATTCTAGTGGAACAGTCAATTGCAATCTCTTTCTTTTTGTGAGATTTCCATTTTCTTGTTTTTGAAGTCCTTTTTGTGTTTGATGAACCTTCCCCGCTTTCTTCTGGATCTTGTTTATCAGCAATAGCTTGTTGCTCAGCATTTGTATGATGCACAGACTTTGCCTTTTGGTGAGCCTTCTCAGCATTTTCCTGTTGTTCAGCATTTGTTTGATGCTTAGATTTTGCTTGTTGCTCAACTTGCTCAGAATTTGACTGTTGTTCAACATTTGTGTCTTGTTGCTCCACAGATGTATGTTTCTGAACATTTATTTCTTGGCCAGCTTTTGATTGGTCCTCAGCAATTGCTTGTGGCTTCAGCTCATTATTTGCCTGCGGCTCAGTATTTGCTAATTGCTCAACATTGGCTGCTTGTTGCTCAACATTGGTTGCTTGTTGCTCAGCCTTTGCTTGTTTCTCAGCATTTAGACTTTCTTTTTTTATATTTTGTGCAACTTTATACACATTATGAATTCTGACAGGCTGCCTCATATGATCTTCAAATCGTACCAAAGCATTTGGTACTTCTTTAATATCATCTGTTGATATTAATTCTTGGACAGTTCTTATAATTTCTACTTCACAGAATTTTGTCCATACTGAAACCTCGTTTGGTGCTTGGAGGCAAGTATGACGAAAGCCAAGCAAACCATCGTCATGTTCCTGCCTCAGTGCATAGCAATTCCTATACAAACAAATCTGTCTGGTCACTGCACACAAACCAGTTATTATAACTTCTTCAGCCATAATGACTGGGTATACACATAGCGCCACTGTCCACGGAATTTCATATTCATTTATCAGAAAGATGAAAGGATCGCCTTCTTCCTCTACTAAAGTAACAGCCGCCTTCTCATTCTCAGGAGTTGTCCTTATTGGAATGAATCTTATAGCAACGAAATTGCTGGTACAAAACTTTTGAATGCAGTAACAAATAAACGAATCTAGAGGCACTTTTATTTTATGGGTCTCTTGGTATTCCTTGTAGCTTGTATAGCTCTCCAAATGTACAATGTTGAGTAACTTCTTCTTGAAACTTATGCCAACCATGACTGATGGCAAAATTAATTATTCTTGGGGTCAGAGGGTCGTTTTATCACTTCACAGATCACACAATATTCATTACACTTTATTTTATTTAGGTCAATCGTAGACAGAGAATAGGTCAATCAATACATGCTTCTAATTACCTATTGTGAAATAAAAACGATGTCAACCAAATAAATCTCTTCGTACCACAGAGTATGTAACTTTATGAGGCGATGACACTTGTGGATAGATGCTGCCAGCGTTAAATTATGAAACTCCACTCTTTTAACACATTATCTGCTTAATTCTTTATGCAAACGCTTCTTTATGCCTTACCGACCCTTATTTTACGATGTTTTCGAAACAATAGAGATGCACAACGAACGCACAGGTGCGGCGCGCCGCACTCGAAGAAAGTTATGTAAATTGTATGGACGCGTATACGCGCCGTCAAGCACCTGGTGAACATCCGAAAACGCGCATGTGCGTCTGCCGCGCCTAATGTATTAACAAATTAATAGAACTAAATTCCGGTCGCGCGGCTGCCGCAGAGCATGAAGAAATTCGGCGTAAATATATTGGCCTCGCGCTTGCACTGATGCAATGGGCGCCGTCTAACGAGCGCGACGGCAATATATTTACGCGGGAGCAACAGATAAAGGTAATAACAGGTTATTATTGAACGAATTTCTTCCTGCTCCGCGACCGGAATTTAACTTCAATGGTGCAACGCCTGCACATTGCTGCAACTTACAGAACTTTTTTATACGTCCATGCTTCAATGTCGAAATGATTACGTTATCTACTAGGCAATTGACATTCCTTTTCTGCATAGTTTTCTCCTAAACTATAAATAATGGCTGAACATAATTATGAATGTTTGTACTACATATATGTATGTACAAAACATCCCCATGTATGTATGTACATACATACATGTACATACATACATGGGATGGGATGTTTTGGAAAGCCCTTGGTGAGAGGCTTCCAGAAAATCGCTTTGATTTTTTTTACGCCCGCGACGATTTCATACTTTCCCCTCTTTTCCACTATGCTATAAATTTCAACGTCCCTCCTTCCCCTATAAAGGGTAGTTTTGAAAAATTAATCATTCCCATCTATTTATTTCTCTAAAGCAGTCTGGGGTGGTTTGGGATCTATCTCATAGTGGTCCACCCCGGGCAATGGCACCACAGGCTTGCCTGTGGTACGGCTGAACGATCCCACTTAGCGGTGGTAGGCTCCGCCTGGCTCGCGACCACCATCCTAACGGAGTCCGGCGCCAGGCAGCGCTGTGTTCCGTCGATGTGTGGGAGTGCCAGTGCCTTTGGGGGAGAAGGAGATTGTCAGTTGCGCTGTTTGGGACTCATTTTGGAGGATCCGAAGCACAGTGCCAGCCGTTGGCCGACCGCAGTGCACGCCAGCCACGTGCCAAAGGCTGCCCCGCCAACTTGCGAAAAATCTCGGTATGCTCCACGGTGCTAGCCGGTGACTGGATGGGAGGACCCGGTGGCCATATCCGGGGGGGTCCGGGCGTCCCCGCAGTCTCCAAATGAGTTCCCCATAAGTTTGGTTGGGTCTAGTTTTCCACTTGGATCACTGAGCGGCTCCTCGACTTTTCCCCCAATAACTCCACTCAAATGACCAAAGTAAAGAAAATAAGGGTAAACAACGGCTGCACTTCCTCCCACTAAAAGTGAACCTCACTAATATCAGGGGGTTGCACTCCAATCTCGATCCGGTCCATCACCACCTTGAGACCGAGTTTTTCCTTTGAGCACCTGTTTTTCCTAACGGAGACGAAAATAGCAACCCCGTCGGACGTGGTGTACCTCAACTACCGGGTTACTCTTTTGAACACAAGTTCAAGAAGCAAGCTGGTACACACAGACCTGTGTGTAACATTCGCGATGACATTTGTTGTCGACGTCTCCGTTACTTTGAGAAATTTCATTTAGTCATTTAGCAATTTATTTCATAAAATACATAGTGTTGAAAATATTACAGTGATGTGATGATAAATAAATAATAAAAAACAAAAGCATTACATTCATATGTAGGCAGTGGGTCAGATATAATTAAATGATAGGCTGAAGATAGATTGAACTATTCCTTTTATTATTATAATAATTAACAATTTTTATAGCTAAGTCACTAATTGTGTCAATAACCAATTGCACTATCTTATTTTGTTATTACAAATAATAATCATTAATCATACGATGACAATTTGGTTATTGAAGTGATAATTAATTCGAATCCTCAAATTATTTATCTAGGGTCAAGGATTAGCTAAGTACAACTTGTGCACCGTCCCACGCCAGAGCCAAGACTGCCCTGCTGTTACACCGCTTTTTTTTTGTGAATGGCATCTCGTGGGTGGCCTAGAGAGGCCGTGACTACTTAACCGGACTATCCTGTGGCTGCCTTAAGTGAACTCAAAGCCTCCAGCCAGGGGCATAAACTTACAGACTAAGCGACTACACGCTAAGGGCTCCCCCTGTGGGGAACGGGCCTCGGCTTAGGGCGTCGCTGGGGGGAGGACAGCAAGATGGGACAGGCTGGATCAAATTTGAATGATTATTATTGTCAGGGGAGCTTAAAGCTACTGGCTCAGCTACGCCACCAGCTGTTACATTTTTTTTTTTGTGAATGGCATCTCGTAGTTGACCTAGAGAGCTCGAGACTACTTAACCGGACTATTAGCCAGCTGTTACACCGCTTGCGCGCTCTTTTATACTTGTATCAAAACAAGTCGAGTAGTGGGGTTGTAGGAGTGGTCGAGTGACGTACTTGTCGATGGCGTGTTCGGTGCACGTGTTGTTTACAGCTTAGAGAAGTGACGTACGACGACGCCGCCGTCACATATTTAAAATTCCTTACAGTGACGATAAATATAATATTAAAAAAAAAAAGCCTTACATTCATATTTCAAATTAATTACGTATAATAATAATAATAATAATAACCCCACCGCTGTATCTCTACGTTGACGTCGTGGTGGGGCTTGCGTGCTCCAAACTTTAGGCCTGTGCCGGTAGAGTTTGCCGGAACGGGTCTAGGATGAGGAGCCAGACCAAGAGAGATACAAAAACCCGCAGGGCAGCATGTGGCGAGCTGATGGGCAGTAGCGACCCCATAGACCCTATCTCCCGGGAGAAATCTTGTCCTCATCTCTGGTTTGCCTTTATTGGCCGGCTGGAGTGAACACTGACGAGGAACAGAGCTCCCACCTCTTTCTTGCCTTTATTGGCCGGCTTGAGTGGAGATTCGCAAGAGCAAACGTGCTCGGAGGAAGGAAGTATTCCAGTAAGGTGCTGGTAGGGATCTTGACCGTACTTCCGGGATTGTCCTGATAGCCGTGGAATACCTCTCCACTCCTCACGCACCTCAGGAAGTGTTGCCCCCTCGTCGCTACGTCACTATGTGCTAGCGGCCGTTTCCGGGGGCCCATTATTGACTGTGCAAGTCACCCCCTGCCATTCTATCCGTGTATAATTGTATAACATTGGTCAGGCAGGGGACATAGTTCTTCCATAGTTTAAGTTACCCAATCCACTTTAGCAACCCAACCACATAGCCCAATATGGTTTGTTTCCACGTACAGCAATAGTCCTGCACCAACCGGGGGTTGTCCTTGGGTGCATTTGCATAGCGCATATAGGTATAATCGTCGGTTGGTGCCTCCTCATCATTTAAAATTGTGTAAGGGGCCTCTGCGAGTTCGCTTCAGCTCCTCGTACGCCTTCTAAAGGTCTGGGACCCTAGGGTCCCGAGAAATGTGAAGAATAAAAATAATAATATATTTTATTGAACTTAATGGGCATATACAGACAAACATTTATAAAAAAGAAAAGCGTGGAACATGAAAAAAATACACATTAGAACATAAACATAAGACTATTAATGTCAATTTAACACAAGTGTTTGTATGAACTCTGGTACCCAAGTAAAAGATTTAACTTGTGTTATGGGTACCAGCATTCCCTAATTAAATACGAGATTGTGACACTAATGTTACAATTTAGAAGTAGTCGCCCATGCCTGTGTCTGCGTGTGTGTGTGTGTGTGTGTGTGTGTGTGTATGCGTGTGTAAGTGTGTGTGTGTGTATGTGTGTGTGTGTGTGTGTGCGCGTGTGTATGTGCGCGTGTGTATGTGCGCGTGTATACCGAAGAGAAGTGCAGAGTGGAATTATATTTGTAGGAGATTTTCAGTGTCCTCGTAATTCTGCGTTTGAAGCCAGCCAAAAACTTTTCTTTTACATTCCCGCAATGTAGCAGAATATATGGAACAACTTTTATTAATTCTATTATAAATAAGACTTGCAATCCCGTAGTAATGTCGTTTACCAAGTGCAGTTCTACAGCGTTGAGTAGGACATACCCTATGACGTTGACGCTTTTCTTGAGAACTAAGATTGTATGGTAGGGAAGAATGCTTACGCAACACAGTGTGGAGTACAAAAAGTTGCTTATCAGTCAAAACTTGACATTCTTCATATAAAGGTGACGTGGAATGTCGGAAGGGTTTGAAGAACATGACTTTCAGGACAGCCCTTTGCGCTCGCTCAATTGGAAGAAAGTGTACTTTAGCAGCACCCCCCCAAACAGTAACACAGTAACTAAGTATTGATTGACACATGGCGTAATAAACAGTCATTAAGGTAGTACGATCAGCTGAGTGTCTCAATTTTTTAAATATATAAATCAATTTTCTTACGCGCATAGCAAGACCATCTATATGGGATTTCCAGTTTAATACACTACCAAACTGGATCCCCAGATATTTGACAGTAGTAGATCTTGCTAAAAGCGGGCAGGAGCATTGTGTGTCAGACGATGATGCAGAGCAAGAGTGAGCTTTTAATGTAATGTAGTTTGGAGCAGGCAACGAGGCAGCTTGCAAAGCAAAGGGTAGGAAAACTGTCTTAGATAGGTTAACGGTAAGTAGATTATCATATAGCCAAGTCATAACTGATGCAAGGGCATTTTCAGCATGGGTTGTTGTCTCATTCCAGCTGTCACCATGTATTAGCAATGCGGTGTCATCAGCATATGTGAAAATTGAGCAATTTTTTAGGGACATCTTGCAAAGCTGATTGATATATTAGGTTGGGGAAAAAGTCTTTTCGCATTATAGTATGTATGAACTTGTAATAAAATCTCTTTGGCTATACTATTTGTATCTGGCTGGTTTTGGTATCATTGAAAGTTTAAATTTTAAAGAACATAATTCCAAATTCAAATTAGGAAAATGTGTGATTTTCATTTGTTTTTCGTACCGTCAAGATGAGTGAATCTAATGAAGAAATTCGATACCTTTTAAAATTTTACTACAAAAAAGGTAAAAATGCAACGCAAGCCGCGAAAAAAATTTGCGATGTTTATGGACCTAGTGTAGTGTCTGTGAGAGTAGCACAAATTTGGTTTAAGCGTTTTCAATCCGGAAATTTTGATGTCAAAGATGCACGTCGCTCTGGTCGCCCTATTACGGATAAAATGGATGCCATTTTTGAAAAAGTGGAGCAAGATCGGCATATCAGTAGTTACGACGTAGCTGAAGAACTGGAAATTGACCACAAAACAGTTTTGGAGCATTTGAAAAAAACTGGGTACACAAAAAAGCTCGACATTTGGGTACCTCACGAGCTCACTGAAAGAAACCTAATGAACCGTGTACTCATTTGTGATTCTTTATTACGACGTAATGAAACCGAACCATTTTTGAAGAAGCTTATAACTGGTGATGAAAAGTGGATCACGTGACAAGAACGTGCGAAAAAGGTCGTGGTCAAAGGCCGGTCAGGCTTCACAGACTGTGGCGAAACCCGGGTTAACTCGCAACAAGGTGATGCTGTGTGTGTGGTGGGATTGGAAGGGCATTATTCATTATGAGCTGTTACCACCAGGCAGGACCATCGATTCTGAAATCTACTGCGAACAACTGATGAGATTAAAGCAAGAAGTTGAGAGAAAGCGGCCGGAATTAATCAACAGAAGGGGTGTGGTTTTTCATCATGATAACGCTAGACCTCACACATCTTTAGCCACTCAGCAAAAATTAAGAGAGTTTGGCTGGGAGGTGTGAATGCATCCGCCGTATAGTCCTGACCTTGCACCTTCAGATTTCCACCTGTTTCGGTCTCTTCAGAATTCTTTAGGCAGTGTCAGGTTAACATCACGAGAGGACTGCCAAAACCACTTGTCGCGGTATTTTGACCAGAAGTCCCAAAATTTCTATAGCAATGGGATCATGTCCCTACCTACAAGATGGCAAAAAGTTATCGAACAAAATGGTACCTACATACTTTAGTTAAATGTAAATAAACTACAGGGTGACTTTGAAAATATGCGACAAAACTTAAGGGGGTGTTGTGCCCATCAATATCAATAACTTTTACTATTGGACCAATTTGCCGTTGTGATTCAAAATGGTCCAATCGGGTATGTACTTTTACATGGGAAGGTCGATTGTTTTGCAAATTCTTAGTTGGTCCCTTAGTAAAATTTATTCATATTGATGGGTAGAACACCCCCTTAAATTTTGTCGCATGTTTTCAAAGTCACCCTGTATATTAAAAAATGTTTTGAATTTACTTAAAAAATGCGAAGAAACTTTTTCCCCAACCTAGTATACTAGGAAAAGTGTCGGGCCCAAAATTGAGCCCTGAGGCACACCGAAACTTATATTCCTACTGTCACTGAGCATTCCATCTATTTTGACACACTGAGTCCGATCAGTCAAATAATCTTGGAAGATTTTGAGTGTATCACCTCGAACACCACTTGCTGCCAACTTTAGAATGAGATGCGGGATAGACACAGTGTCAAATGCCTTAGAAAGGTCCAGAAAAATTCCTAAGCACTTTTTTTTGCTGTCTAACTTATCTACCGTATTATCAATAAAAGAACTAACGGCGTCTTCCGTCGATTTGAATTTTCTAAAACCGTACTGGTTGTTAGCTAAAAGATGGTGTGATTCCAAAAAGGTAGTCAATTTGTTGTTTAATATTTTCTCTAGAACCTTTGATAAAGCGGGTAAAATAGATATGGGTCTATAGTTATTAACACTGTGTCTGTCCCCACTCTTGAAAATTGGAAGTACAAGGGCTTTTTAAAAGCTTTTGGAAAGCACCCTGAGTTAATAGCACAGTTAATGACATGGGTAATGACTGGGACTAGCTTCTGAGAGCAGGATTTTAAAAGGCGAGCTGGTATTCCATCCCAACCTGTAGCAGCATCTGAACGCAATCCGCTGATAGTTCTTTGAACCTCATCCTCATCAGTTTGCAAAAGAACAAAGGAGTTGGAAGGAGTATTGGATATAGGAGTAATGACAGGAGGGCGAGGGACAAATTTTTCAGCTAGATTTTTGCCAATCGTTGCAAAGTACTCGTTAACATGATTAATAGACATGTTTATATCGGGAGACATGGCAAGTAACTCTATGGGGGGACTAACCGTTTGGTTCTTATAAGTGATGTTTTTGATAACTTTCCAGGTTGCTTTGGGATCTTTACCAGCTTTCTGAAATTCTGCTTTTTCATGTGCAATTTTTAAGTTTTTAAGTAACTTGTTGCAGAAATTGCGATACCTCGTAAACGTAATTTTAAGAGTTAGGTTTGCAGGGTTTGACAACAGTTTCCTCCTCATTTGGTCCCTATTTCGAATACATCCAAGTAGACCTTTGGTTATCCAAGGTTTAATAATGCTGTCCTTGGAGCGTGCGAAGATCGATTTTGAGTGTTTTTTATAAGCGTGCCAATTCCAGATATCAGTAGATCAGCAGCTATATTCGCGTCGTGGGTTTCAAGGACCGTTTGAAAATCAATGTCATTTATTTCTGAAATTACCGCCGCATAATCCACTACTATCCGCTTTCTTTTAGGTCTAGGGGGTATCTTTGTAGATTTTATATTGAGTAGGATTGGCTTATGGTCGGTTATGCACGAATCAAAGACCAGCTTAGTAGCACTTAAGTCTGTCCTGATCATTAGATGGTCCAAACAATTACTGTCTCGAGTGGGAAATTGATGCGAGGGGAGGAGTCCATGAGTAGCGGCTAGATTTAAGTATTCATTTGCCTGTTGATTTAAATTAGTCGGAATTATATTGATATTAATGTCGCCCATAACAACAACATTCTTATGAGTAGATGTGGGAGTAAGCACATAGTTTAGACCATCAAGGAATTTATCAATATTTCGCACAGAGGGTGAGCGATAGATAGCGAGTACACATAAATCTATATTCTTTAAGTAACATAGCAAACAACTAGCCTCAGTAAACTGCGGTTCGATAACTAAGTGGTGTAAATAAGTTTTAACGTAAACAATGACACCATCGTTTTGGTTTTTAGGGGCGCTAGAATGGTATTCTGTGTAACCCTCTAGTCGTGGAATAGTCACCGACGCACTTAGCCAGCACTCCGATAGAATAATAACATCGCACGACACATCTATGCTAGTCAAAAATACTCGCAACTTATCAAAATTACAAACAACACTACGAATGTTTACATGTAGTATTAATAAATTAAGAAATACAATATCATGTCCGTCTGGTCATTTATGAACTCATCGATACTATAATACCCCTTCTTCGCCACCTTTTGCTTGTACATACCACCTCATCAAGCATCGGCGGTTGCTATTGATTTTTGGTATCCAAACTGCTGATCATTTAATATACTATAAGTTTTTAAGTGCCTCATGGTGCGTTCCTTCATTATTTTTTTCAAAGATCTTAGATAATACGGGTAACAGGGAGATCGGCCTGTAGTTTAAAGGATCTATTTTTGAACCTTTCTTAAAAATAGGAAGAACTCGAGCTATTTTGAACTGATCAGAGAACAGGCTCTCAATACACTCATTATAGAACGATGCTAATAATACGTAGTATATCTGTGCTAATAGGGTTGCAAATAAGTTAATGTTTTCCTTAATAATAGTCAAGGGTATTTCGTCATTTCGTCAAGGGTATAGCTACTTGTGGATACTGGCGTGGAAAAATCTCTCTACATTGGCGTCTACCGATCGCACAGCGGTGACCAGGAGACAACAGCGCTCTTTATGGAGTCGATTGACGTAGCCCAGCAACGGTACCCTACAGCGAAGCTCATTTTCTGGAGGACTTCAACGCTCATCATAAAGAGTGGTTGTTCCCGTACCAGAAAACTGACCAAACTGGGTTAGAGGCGCGCAAGTTTGCTATAACGCTAGATCTAACCCAGATGGTGAATGTGGCAGCGCGGGTACTGGACATTGACGCCCATACACCCAATTGCTTGGACCTTCTGCTAACATCTGATCCGGACAGTCATTCTGTATCGGTCTCAGCTCCGCTGGGAACGCTAAGCACTGTCTGGTGAGACACGAGCACGTCAGCAGACTGGGATGAGATGTGGCACTTTTTTGCGTCTTATCCATGGCGGCAAGTGTGCTTTTCCTCGGGTGCCCCTCCTGCTGTGCTGACGTGGTTGCAGACGTGATTCGGCAGGGGTTTGAGTATTTTATTCCTTTCTCCGACATTCCGCTCGGTCACAAATCCCTCCTTGGCATAATGCAGAATGCGCCCACGCTGAGGCCCGAATAGAGTCTGCCTACCAAGCCTGGGTCAAGGCCCGCGACTGCAAAGTTAGAGCACGTAGGGTTCGCGCGAAGAAAAGTGTAGTGTATGCAATTAAACACGGTCAATTACGAACTGAGGTGCGTTTATTGTATCAATCCATGCTATACATGAATGTGGGTAGAATACAAACATTCGCGTATACATGACAAAAAGAGCCTTTAATTCTGCCGTCAAGTCCTGCAAGCGGGTTTTACGTAGGGCACGTTGTGACCATGCCGGACGTATTGGAGCCAGGCTGGCTTCACGCCCTCCGGGTAGTAAACAGTTCTGGGTCACTGTCTAAAGCGGCTGAAACGAATTTCTGTCGTCCCACTATACCTCCAATGATGAAACCTGATGGGTCGCTGGCTCACTCTACATGTGAGAAAGCAAAATTTGCATCTCTCTTTGCAAGCAATTCATGTCTGGTCGCTGGCTCCAAGCAACCACTTACTGTACCTCATTGTGATTCCTCGATGCTGGAGATCTCAATTCACATTACTCGTAAAGAGGTCCGAAGAGTATTATGCAGTCTAGACGTGAACAAGGCCAGCAGGCCTGATGGCATTCCAGCGAGAGTGTTGAGGCAGTGTGTGCCTGAACTGTCTCCTGTATTGACACGTTTGTTCCGCCTCTCTCTTGACCAAAGAACGGTGCCAAAAACCTGGTAACTTGCAAATGTACAACCAGTGCCCAAAAAGGGCGACCGTGCAGACCCTGCCCATTACCGTCCGATCGCCATTACCTCCATTCTGTGCCAGGTTATGGAAAGGGTACAGAACAATAAGTTGCTCACCTACCTTGAAGACAATGATCTCCTCAGTGACCGTCAGTATGGCTTTCGTCGGGGACGGTCAAATGGCGATTTTCTTGTATATGTCACGCACTGCTGTGGCAAAGCCATCGAGAAACAGGCAACGTACTTGCTGTATCGCTTGACATCTCGAAGGCCTTTGACAGGGTCTGGCACGCTGCTCTGCTCAGCAAGCTTCCTGCTTATGGTATCCCAGCTGATTTTTGTAGCTGGATATCAGATTTCCTTGGTGAACGGTCGATCAGAGTAGTCGTCGACGGCTGCTCCTCTGACCTTATGGCTATTGATGCCGGAGTTCCTGAGGGGTTAGTTCTCGCTGCAACTCTTTTCCTGCTGCACATCAATGACCTGCTTCAGCCTGGTATTGTTGGGTACGCAGATGACAGTACAGCTTCAGAGAGATACTTGTCCAGCGCAAAAACCAGCGGGGCCGAAGTTCGTTCCTTAAGAGAGGCCATGGCAGAGCGGACAGATTTCACCTTAAGCCTTGTCTTTCAGTGGGGTGATGATAATCAGGTCTCTTTTAACGCTACCAAAACACGGGCGTATCTTTTTACCGCTAGAAGGAGTCGTTTCGCACTGCCAGTTACCATCCCTACCTAGTTGCTATTCCACCAAATCACACTAAGCGTTTCCAAATGTCTTTCATAATGCGCACTGCAAAAGAGTGGAACTCACTAAGTGCGTCTGTGTTTCCGAGCGCATACAACCCTAATCTCTTCAAAGTGAGCCGATACGTGGGCTCCACTCCAAGACTTGTTCCTCCACCTGCCATCGGTCCTTTGACAAACATGGCCAGCCCACTGCCACTTTAGTTTGCTTACTCTGCAAGCTACGTCGGTATAGTTCGCGTCATGTTAGTCTGCCGCTAGCAAGCTAATTATGGACCCAAGAACACATCTAAATCAGGTACAAGTTTTGAGTTGATTTCGTTGAATTGAATACTCATCTCAGATGTGGGCGAATGTCTCCAAATCTTATTTATCCGCCGCGAAACCAGTCGACTTGTTTTGCGGCGGATAATTACACCCTGTTATGCAGAAAACAGCCATGTCGGGAAAAGTACAAACAGAATTATACAAGCATTTTTCTGTCCAAGGTTGCATTATAGATGTATGGACAAGGCTGCATTTGACGGCTCATATCTCCGTGATAAATAGAGATATCGACATGGCTGTTTTTACAAAAAATCTTGTATGTCGAAATTAGTATGACTGCTTTCTGCATAACTACATAGTTCCAATTGTGAAATCTAAATCTAAGGACTACATTGTGCGTGGTCTGTGATACTGATATAAATAGTACCTACTATTATTACTTTACTCTTTGAGTACTTACTAATTCTATAGATCCAGGATCAGTGACATTTTATCCGGCAGGGACAGAATGACTGTCAAACAGCCTATGTCTGTGGATGGCAGGCAGGCAGTGACCAAAGAGTAAAGTAATAAAGGTAAAACTGACTGTTTATTTTAACATCGGATATTCGATTATCCTTCTCTAATAACCATTCCACCATTGCAGTTTTCCTTGATATTAATGCAGCTTATGATAATGTTGTATTATCAGTTTTACAAAATAAACTAAAAGCCTTACAAGTTCCATTGAATTTGTCGAATTTCATTATTAATATCCTGACTGAACGCTCTGTTAACATGATAATAGGAGATCATGAGGTATCCCATCTTGTATGGAGAGGTCTCCCGCAAGGTTCTGTACTCAGTCCCCTCCTATACAATATTTATACTTTTGATTTAGACTCGTCCCTAATTACAACCATGTTAAGGTTCTTCAATATGCCGACGACTTATTATTATATTCTTCAAGTCAATCTGTTGAACAAGCTAGCTGTACTATTAATTCTGCTTTATCTACTCTGGAGTCATGGTTACACCTAAATGGTTTGGAGTTATCCACATCTAAATGTGCGGCTGTTTTATTCACTCGGAAAAGAAATATTCCCTTGGTAAACCTCTTTTATAAGGAAATACCTATTCCAGTTATAGATAAATTTAGACACCTTGGTATAATACTTGACTGTAAATTAAGTAGTGTTCCTCATTGTGATTATATTGTTAAAAAATGTGAAAACCACCTAAACATGCATAGATCCTCTCTGGTGTGTGGTGGGGTGCACATCCATTTTCTTTGAAACTTGTTTACAACGCAATTATCAGAAGCGCTCTGGATTATGGATTGTTCGTTCTAGAACCTGGTAGTGTTACGGCTTTTAAAAAATTGGATCGTATCCAGTCTAAAGCATTACGCATTATTTCGGGTGCCATGAAGTCAAGTCCCATTAATGCACTCCAAATTGAATGTGGGGAAGCTCCTTTACATCTTAGAAGACAATTCCTATCTGACAAATATTTGTTCCGGACTCTTCAGTTCTCAACTCATCCACTCATTCCTAAACTAGACTCTTTAGTGTTACAGATTGATTCTTCAGACTACTGGTCCCATAAACATGCTCCTTGTTTAGTTGTAAGTTATAAAAAAATCTTTTCACTTTCTTCTCCTATTCAACGTTCCAACAAACTTCCTCTGTTTAACAGTAGTTATGAGAGTCTACAATTCAGCCCTATCATTCAATATAACTGTGTAAGTAAATCAGATCCCGATTGTCATATAAGTTTAATTAATTTTCTGGCTGAACACTCGGAGTATCACTACATATTTACTGATGCTGCCAAGCGTTCGCCGACGGGTTGTGTTGGGATAGGTACTTACCATTCTCAATACAACATTGTACAAAAAATAAAACTGCCTCCGGAGACTTCAGTTTTTACGGGGGAATGTTTCGGTATTTTAAAACCCATAGAATATACTCGTGTTCTTAAGCTCAAAAAAACAATAATTTTTACCGATTCTCAAAGTGCTTTCTAGTCATCAATAAATCCCCTTTTGAACACAAATCATAGCTCCCAATCATTTATTTAATAAGAGAATTTGCGTTCAGAACCATTTCGGAAGGTAATACTTTGCAATTTGCATGGATTCCGGCCCATTCTGGAATCCATGGCAATGAAGTTGCTGACACACTTGCCGGTGATGCGGTGCAGTGTGGGGATTTAGTTCCTTATACAAATTTTAGTACTGACCTCGTAACGTTACCAAATACTTTTCTTCGGGACACCTGGAAGGTAGCCTGGGATATCGGAAGCAAATTAAAGCGCCGTTATTTTTCATTTATTCAGCCCGACGTTCCGGAAAAACCGTGGTTTGGCAGGGCGAAGTCTGGCAAGGTGGAGACCTCCGTTTTAATACGTATGAGACTGGGTCATATTTGTTCTCCAGCCCATCTTGCCAAACTTCATATCATCGACGACCCCATCTGCTCGTGTGGCATAGACGTAGGCGACCTTAACCACATTTTTTTCTCCTGTCCCTTGCATGACCGTTCTTCTTTTCTCAGTAACCTCTTGTCCCTCCGTATTCCTTTCCCTACCTCAATACTTTCTTTACTTTGCACAAATAGCTTTCCTGTATATAAATGTATAGTCTCATTCATCACTTTAAATAATATTAAATTGTAAATTTTCCTCATTGTAATTTGCTCATTATTCACAATCTTCACCTTTATAAATATACTGATCTTATATCCGTCCTATCGTAAATCCCGTTATAATCAATTAATTATTCATAGTAATATTTTCGTTTCCCTAACTTTATTTCTGAAATAATTATAAACTTGACATTGGCTAAATGCACAAACCGTGCGAAACCAAAAGGAACAAAAAAAAAAGTGACTAGTAAACTAGTTGACAACCAAGTGACAGACGATTGAAAATAGCAATTTGCAAGCTAATGAAACTATATAATTTATTCTCGGCGATTCTCGGACATAATTAAAAAGCAGACCATTGTTTAGGACTATTTATTAAAACTATTGTAACTTTCAGTCTTTGTGATCTTTAGGTAGTGTCACAGTAAACACAATGTTGGAGGTTATGAATGGATTTCTTTTGGTTTATTTTCTCATATTATGTACGCTCAGTGCTTTAGTCCCTCAGTTAGTGAAACCGGTAAGTACCTGCTAAGGGTCTGTTCATGCTTATTATGTGTCTGGGCATTGTATACATAAGTTACATATCAATTAAAACATCACTGTTATTTGTTTGTAGATAGCTGCATGTTTTGTTAGACCGTCCAATGAAGAGCGGTCAGTGTGGTCCCAAATAGTGACACTCAAAGCGGAACAAAGGGGCATATCTATGAAAGACGAGTTTGCCGCATATTCCAAGTTGCAACGGAAAATAAATAGTCTTGAAAATCAGCTGAAAGATGATTCACAAGCACGCATAGGCAAAAATATGGCAGTTAAAAGCACTGTAAGAATGTGTCTTCAGATTGGATTAGGTCTTATGACTGTACTGTCTGTTATTTGGTTTAGGCGGGAGCCAATTGTTGCCTTGAAAGGTGACCTGTTTCCTCTGACTGGAATATTGAGATTTCCAAGTGACATGCCAAATGCTATCTCCTCTCATGTATGGGTTGGAATATCAAATGTTGCTGTCAGAACCCTTTTAAAACCTATTTTATCTTAATATCATTATTTATTTATGTTACATTTCGCTGCCCTAGTTCAATAGTAAGATATCTTTAATAAAATCTGAGTTCTATATGAGGTTATCTTACTATTAAAAGCCTTAAAACTATTATAAAAAAAATATGTATTTTATTCATATTGAAATATAAGTAACTCCCAGGAGCATTAAACTAAATTATCATTTTAATAAATCAACCACATTAAAAAAAAAAAAACAAGCGAATTGAATTAGCTCAACTCATACCTCGATCAAAATATCTTACTATTGAACTAGGTCAGCGATTTATTTGTTAATGTTGAAATAAATTGTTTTTAATTTCCTGTGTCTACTATAGTTCTTATTTTATTACTTCCAATCATAACAGCCTAGCTCATATTTATATGCGCCTATTATGTATGCCTATTTTAACACATTCTCTGCTGAATTCTTTATGCTACACCCTTACCGACCCTTTTTTTTACAATGTTTTCGAAACAATAGAGATGCACAACGAACACACATGTGCGCCGCGCCGCACTCGAAGAAAGTTATGAAAACGCGCATGTGTGTCTGCCGCACCGAATGTGTTAAATCTTTGAGTATGTACATATTTCTAATACTTATTTGTTGTATCTTTAGAAAAAAGAAAATGAAACGAAACTATTATATTTATTTAAATATTTTTATTTATTAAACAAATAATAGTACTTTATACTCAGTCCGACAAATGTCCAAATGTGTCCTCTAAAATTACGATCTACCTGCCTATATCTGGAAACCTTATTATGCTTAATTTATAAATCACTTCAATATAATTAGAATATTTAACAATCATAAAAGTATGACTGACATCATCCCACACAGAATAAAATCTATATAAAAATTAACACAACTCAAATTTTGTGGTGCATTCATACTTAGACATTGTCTGTTACTTGTGGCTAAGTAATAACAGCCGCACAGATCATAAACCAGGTTTAGCTATGCTTGCCGCAGTCGGTCCATGGATGGATGACCATCTTTACATACCAAGACCCCTCCATGCCTCGAAAAGCACGTCAATTCATTGGTCCCGGCTGTAATTCTTTGACAGTCATTACGGGTCATCAGAAGCCCGAAAGTCTGACAACAAATCTTACCAAGGAGTATTGTGTTACCCAGTAAGTGAGTTGTAGAGGTCAGACAGGCAATTGCCTGGAAGTTACGACTGGAAGCTGACCCCAACATAGTTGGGAAAAAGCTAGGCAGATTGATATTGTCTGTTACCAATTTGCGATCATCATGGTTCTTAAAATGTAGATTTATATTTTAACATACATTAAAATAAAAGCTAAACTCATAGTTGACATTCACCCCGAGGTCAATGTGTTCCGCATTCATAGAGGCCACAACATCATGTTCAGGACAATAATAAGCATAAATATACCACTATGTTCACATTTCATTAGTATGTAAGGTGAAACTATGTGCTACTGTTATATTTTATTTTCCATAACTAATATTTACAAGCTCTATATCACAGCTTACGTTTTACTATTTTGTGCTGAGACTGGAATATAAGGATTTATGAATAAAAATAAACTCTTATGCATATTTCTTTGTGTTTCACGAATTAATTTTTAACTCAACAAACTATAGACGAAATCTTTAGGGAACTAATATTGGACAATAACTGACTAGTCCATATTTAACAGTGGGATTCTTAGACTACATGTCTACAGACCATTCACTATCTTGTACCTTATCATCATGTTGGCACCATTGCTTGTTAAGCTGTTGTCAGGTTAAGAAATGGTGCCAACATGACAACAAGGGACAGTTTTTATTGAATGATAATGTAAATTGTATTCTTTGACACAGTAGACTTACACAGATATAACATAAAAACATCCATAAAGCAATTATTCTAACCAAAGTTCCCAAAATTATATAATTATATTTCTTATATTGGCACAAGTTACTTCACTTTTTGTGCATTTTAATCGACAAAACTTATCATCAGACCTCGTTATCTTTGAGGCATAAAGAACTCATAGACTAATTAAACAGAAGAATCAATCAAACAAAAACTGACTTTACATGATCATTGCCTACATAATGAACCAATTCCCATGTTATTTTATTAATAAGTACATAAGTGTACCTACGTATAATAACTAGTCGGGCATGTCTTCCAATGATTTATGTTATTATTATATATTTCTATATTATTTATATATTTCTTCACATAGATTTATGTCCTCTAGAGTTAAGCTCCTCAGTTATGTTTTTGGTTTTTCTTTTCTTGTATCTATGTATTATTGTTGGCAAATAAACATTATTATTATTATTAATGAGCCTTCACCACCATAGGAATCCTTTTGGGGTCTTCTGACTACATCGACTACATGATAGTGTAGGTACATTATGACAATTCGTAGTGTTCCAATTCAAAACAGGCAACTCACATGTTTCTATGTCAAAAATGTGAATAAAGTTTTTATTTGTTATGTTCATAAGCACGTCGTCTCTGGGAGTGTATAATTTGATAGGCACTAAACTTGAAAATAGCTGTATGTATCACGTATTCTTTGTTTTGCCCCGACGATAACGAGGGCTTAACATACTTTTTAATGTACAGATGCCAGCACATCAAGCTACTACAATCTGTCAAATTTCTTTAATTTTCAACTTTATTACTAAAGCATTAGGTTCAAGGTTGATTGGGAAAATTTGACGGTTTCGGGTAGCTTGATCTGTTGGTGTCTGTACCTAATCATCTGATGACTGATCCAAATGAAAAGATTAAGGCATTTACATGGTTCAAGCACTTAATGAGACTAGAAACTAATGACTAAATTAATTCAGATTGCTGGTAGGCGGATTATTGTTGTGAGTCTATTCCCGACAAAATAATCATCAATCGACTGAATATTGTTGTAGAGTCTATTCCCGACAAAATAATCATCAATCAACTGAATATTGTTGTAGAGTCTATTCCCGACAAAATAATCATCTACTGAATGAATTTAATTATGAATGACATCCAAAATAATTCTGATTTCAAAATATCTTTTATGAAAATATAACATTTTTGATCGCAAATTTTGTCTTATTAGAAGCACAATTACTTTTTTTTATCTTATACTAGCTGACCCGACGGACGTTGTCCTGTCCAAATTTAACTCTGTCAAAGTCAAACTGTTTGTCGTAGAAAAAGAAAGTGTCAAATCTATGGATGCATTCAAGTATGCATTGCATTTGGGTGCTCCAATTCGATAAATCCCTAAGTCCACTTTTCACTTTTGAGGAGTAAAGCACAAAATTTATTTTTTGAAAAGAACACAGATGGCGTACTTATAAAAATTAAAATACCATCAGATATAGTAAAAAGTAAACTCTTTATTTAAAGTAAGTATAAAAACCAGTACCCATAAAGTTATTTTAACATCTATAATATTTAAAAAATTAAGTTTTGGACATAACATAGTAAGTAGGACTTAGCAATTTTTCGAAAAGGGGCACCCATTTTTAATACATCAGGTTGCCATCCCTAGAATTGACAGCTATAAGAACAGTTTGTATGAGAAAAAGAAAAATGTGGTTTTGACGTTTTTCCGTGCAATTTTCCCAATTTTTCTCTTCATAAGAATCTTCCTCGGATATGAATCATTGAAAAAATAAAAAATTACCTAATCGGTCCAGCCGTTCCCGAGTCATTTAGCCATTCATTTTTATTTACAAAGACTAGCTCAATAATGAGAATGTTTTCAGTCATACCAACACTAAAATACTAAATAATGACAAAAACAGGAAAATTTTATCAATTACATAAATAGCACTTGATAGTAAGATGAAGTTGGTGACACACTTTGCAAATAAGATCAATTTTAAAATAATTTTATAAAAATTAAGTAGGGATAAGAAAGTATTTCAAAAAGGGCAACTTGCAGTTCGTAGGTGCAAAGGTTAAAAAAGCGGAAGTAATCGTATCTTATCTGCATTATAAGTAGTATCACCTTGTAAGTACATTCAAACCGTTTACACACTTTTACAATTATTAATATATTTTTTAAATATAAAAACTGACCAATTAATGGCTATTATAAATAGCTCAATTAAAAAAAAAATATCTGTTTGTTATCAGGTCTACCTTTTTTGAGAAGTTTTCAGAAGTAGGTAAGCAACAAGTTTCAGAATATTCCACACAGCCAATTTTACCCCTTCCGAGTATTGCTGACCTTGAAATTGTTATAATTTTTGAGAACATGGTGTTCCGTTTACTTCTTACCATTCGGAGACTGGTGGGTTTGGACAGGTTTCGTAATTTTTCAGCCGCAAGCATGCACAATGTCTCTTTACGTGGACATTCGAGAACATTGTCATCTAATGTTGGCTACGAAACTACTGTTTTGGCGCTCAACGCGGCTCGGATACGACTAACGACTCCTTATGCAGTTAGCTAGGTGTTCTCATAAAAGGAACTATTAAAATGTGTAGTTAGAAGATACACGACGGCTTCGTATGTTGACATCATGATTGCCGTGTTTGGTATCTGACGTACTAGTTGTGTGCCTAAGCCCCTGAAACGACAAAGAAGTTATTAATAAAAGTTGGCACAGTTAGCGAATATGTTGAGTTTTGATAAGAATGTTGCAGTGCTTACCTATAGACTCCTCGGTATCCCTCCTCTTTCAGTACTGTGTGCAGCGTTTGCCAGAACTTGCGGTATTTGTCACCTTCCTCTCTGAGCCGTGTTCTTGCTACCTCTGGAAATTAAATAAGAGTTTACAAAGAAACCATAACACCAATAAATTATATGTTTGCTCTTGAAGTGTCATATTTTTTGATAATAGTAATCTTATTAGCTTCCTATTCTTAATTACCGGAAAATAACCGACTTTAAGTGTTCTAGACAACATTTGGTCCAACATAAAACCACAGCGCGTCACTTCAACTAAGCAACACGGTCCGTAAAGACGCCATTAACTCTTGATATCAGGCAGACGGAAAATGTACCAGATAAGGTGACACATCGGTTTACTTATACTTGCATATGTTAATGACCTGTAGCTTCTAATCACTACTAATCTCTTTATCCATGGTAAAGAGCCAATGATCCCTGAAGTCTCCTTTATAGGCATGACTAATTAGGAACATTAGCGACTGATGATAATTAAATGCATCTCTATTTGATTATCATATCAGTTTGTAAATGTTTGCTGCACATCAACTTTGCACGCAAATTACTCGTCGCATTGAAATGGTATCAACTTGGAATTGATATCATACGAACGTGATTTACTTTAGTAGATTTTGATGCTTACCGTGTGGATATGCGATGCAAGAAGCCACTGTCTTCGAGAAAGCGCCAGCTCCCATGAACTCGAGGAAGTCTCTAGGAGAGCGATGGTCGCTAGGCACACCATCAACACTCCTTGCTGCCATCAGTCTCGCTTTAACACCCTCGTACAACACGAAGTGGACCACAGTCTCACTGATTCCCATGTACGAAGCTGTTATGCCTTTGTAGAAACCCGTAATGCCCTGCAATCAATCACCCTTGTTGAGTTTGATGAACTATCAAAACACAGATAAGCTACTCGTTTTTAAGCTAACTGATGAATGTGATTAATCTGATCATCTAAAAAATTTGGTTCAGGTACCGTTTTGGCGTATATCCTCTTAATACACTCCACTGCTGACACATTCTGTCCATCCAACTGCAACCGCGTCTTAACGAACCAAATCGGATTGGTCATTGTACAAGACACAAAACCTGAAACAGATTGTTCTTGAAACTTGTACGTGATAAACAGCGCTTTTACTGGAGCCAATGTGAATAAATTAAACAAGAGGACCGAGAGAAAGACAATGCGATAAAACAATGTTTATTATCATTTCAATTTCCATGTCTTCATAATATAAAAGAGTAGCATATGATACAGAAACTCGAGTAAATAATATAAATATTTCACGAACAGTGTAAAACGTGTTTTACCTGCAGCACTAGCTGCGGATAGGTGCACGATCGGCGTATCCGGTGATATGTTTTGATTCAATATCGCCTTAGCTTGAGAGTATGTGCAGAAGTATATGGCCCTAGACGGTGCTACCCCAACTATGTTGGGTCCTAGACCTTTGAACAATGCTCTAGGGCCCTCAGTCTGAACTATGTGTCTGGAAACAAATAAGCTCTTGTCAGTAAATCACCTTTGCACCTACGTTGGTGATAATTATTGAGTTAGTTTGTGACGTAAATGGATATCTCGTCCATTGAGATAAAAATATAATGTCAACATACAAGCTGCTATAAATACCGAGTTCGGTTGAGGTCGAGTCACAACCTCGAGAAAGTTAAGTTTAAATTACGAGTATAGCCTACTGATATTGTCCTATAAAACAGGGCACTAAGACTCGCGGGTTTTTATTGCAGGAATCAGTCAATGGGTCATTTAAGAAGAAAAAACCGCGGAGTGCTATTAATAATTATTATTTATTTATTTATTCAAAGTCCATAACTGTTAGTCACAAGCTTCTTATAAACTACTTTAGTATAGAAAATTACAAAAAGGTAGATACATAAAAGATGTGTAGTAATGAAACCTCTCGATTCAGGATAGATTGCCACGCTGTCCGCCAGCCTGAAAGCCATCATGACTGCCGAGTCATATTTCTCAGCGATTACTTGAAGGATACTGTTAGTGCTGCCCCGCACTTTGCTTAGTAGGAAGGCGATTCGCTTTCGCCTTATTCTTATAGCGTGGAAACCAACCCGAGTCTCCACAAACATACCCAAAGCGCTACAAAAGCTGAGCAGCCCTAGCAGCATCCTGAATCCATTGTTATACTGGATACGCACGGCACTGATCGACCTTTGAGTACAACTAACCTACAGGCTACTCGTGTAAAAAGTTTGGCAGTACATTTTAAAAGTGTAACCTTTACCTGTTAACTGAATCGAGCGAAAATGCGAGCTAGCATATTACTTTTAACCGCCAATGCCCTATGCTCCCTTTCAATGTCAAGTTGGTTATCAAGATCCTCAGTGACATAGTGCCCTAGGTATTTGCTGGTCGACCCGTTTTAGCTCGACACCATTCAGTTTTAAGGCGGACACCGGCCAGAGGTCTTGAAGACCAAGAACTTACTTTTTGCAGTTATACAAAAATCTTTAAGGGCATACTTTTCACAGACCAGTAAGAGCTGCCTTATTGCACTGACAGCTGGGCTCAGCAGCACCATATCGCTGGCTCCTAAGTATACTGAGTCAACTGTACTTCTAATAAATTTAAAGGAAGGCGATAAAAAGAGCTAATATTTTCATGCATACATTGATTGCAATTGAGCAACCGACATTAGTGCTACTGAGCTCAGCTAGCAGGATAAGGAATTTAGGGACACTGACGAAAGCCTTTGAAAGGTCGAGGAAACATGCTTACACAGGTATATGCCTCTCCGTGTAGTATTAAATTAGAGGGTGGAAATTACAGATAGGGGTGAAATGTTTCAGTTTTTTTTCAATATATCTCGCAAACGAAGGGAAATTTCGATATACTTTGTATGCAACTTTTTGTAGTGAATTGAATTTCCCATTGAAAAGGATTGATAAAAAAAAAATTAATGCCAAAAATATTGAAACAAATAGAAGAAAAAAGCCATAATTTAGTTTTTTCGTTTGCGAGATATATTGATAAAACTGAAAAGGGTGAATTAATTTCCATCCTCTAATTTAATAGCACTCCGCGGTTATTTATTCATAAATGACCCATTGACCGATTCCTGCAATAAAAAGCCATGAAAGTCTTAGTTCCTTTCTATATCACATAGTCAAAAGCTTATTAATGTGCATTTTCTGCACAGGAGATAGGTACTCGTTCCTACATCAGAGATAATGGTCTAATGAAAAATGCAAACTGATAAGCCATCAGCCGGTATTGGCAGCAGCCAGCTAATCTGCAAACACAGAGCGCACCAATGGGTCGCGACCGAGAATCCGGCCCACGTTCAGCTCTCGTGACACTTGGGCATCACAGTTGTTATCTATTAACATACACTTGATAACAGGGCTAGTTGGAAGCGGTTTGAACTTCTTCTGTTTGCCGGTGCTTGATTATTTAAATACACAGTAAATTAATTTTTGTATTTTCATTTCGATGAGTTTGGAATTGTGCTTTTCCACTTAGATTTCACGGACTAGAGTTCGTCGTGACATCAGCTCTAATAAGTAAACAACTAAATTAAAGGTCGACAAGAGAGATATATGTCTGGCGTACACTTAGCAACGCAGAAACTCCAATCACAGCCACTGAGTGGCTGCAAGCCAAAATGACAATCCACACAAAATAACACAGATAGGAGCAAACACTTCACACACAACTTGTACTTGTGTTGGAGATCAAATTTATAAGTCCAAGAATAAGTGGGAAGAAAATAGCGTGGCGTTTGATGGACGGATCCCTATAATGGATACGGATAAATCCCGATAATGGAGCTCATAAAGTGTCATTAATAATTGCGACGCTGTAATGGGACGCTCACGTAGACATAGCACACTAACGAGATATAAAATAAGATATAAACTTACCTGATGCACTGTATAAGGCTCATCCTAGACGGTGTTCTGGCGTGTCCCGCCCTCGCACACTGCTGAACCTGACAATTGTACGACATCAGCATACGATCTGCTTGCTTGCTGTATGCGAACATCGCGCCCATCGAACGTCTGTAGCCCCATTTGGCCTCCTGCATTATATGGCCAATTTTATTATAACCATCGCTTGTGTGGAGCACGCATGCGGTTAGCAGTCTCAGGTAAAGCAAATGGATAATGAACAATTCTGTTAAACACATTGATTTATACATCTTAGATCTCATTTGTGTAGGATTTTTATTTCAACTAAAAGCTGACATTGAATGTTTATGACCTTCGATTAGAGTAAATATTGTCGTTCTTATTAAATAAAAAACATAAAATGTTGTTATAACATTGTTCTCTATTCTAAAAACATAAAGTGAACAGCAATTAACTGGGTGCGCTTTACACAAGTGATGGAAACAATGGGACCTACGCAAATGTTAGGGCCAAATGTTTCCATACTGCCAGCTCCAGAGTTAAAATATTTACGTTACATACATAGATGATTTTTTTTTTATCTCTAAGAACAACACCATTATTCTCAGCGGCTTATAGGTAAATTAACTGACGGAAATAGGCACCTAACAATGAATCAAATCTCATTGATAGCTACATACACCACAAAGTACGTACTATACGTTACTATGTATTTAATTTATTTCGATCCAATCCATTTTTTTAAAACGATATGCCAATCATAACATCCTATACTATTTTTGTAATCACGTTCTTGAAAACGGCTCTAGCTATTTCGATGAAAGTTGCAATATACCTAGGGGTTTACGGGGGCGAAAAATCGATCTAACTATCATATCTGCGAAAATTCGTTTTCTCCGTATTTTCACGCAAAAAGATTGGGTTCATAATTTCGCCGCTGCCGCCGCTTTACTTTTAACCGTTAGGTTGAAAAAAGTTATTATTTTTTTTCAATTTTAGAATAAAATAAAACCTAAGTAAGGTACCGTGGCGCCACCCCTATAAGGAAGCTTTTTTTTGCGTAGGAATGAAACTAAATCAATGTCGGATATTTTTCCTACACTGGCAATGGTTTACAAATATTATTCGGGTCTAGCTAGATCTCATATCTAGGAAATTCGTTTTCTCTATTTTCACTCGAGCAGAGCTCGGTCGACCAGGTATCACTACATGGTAATGATAATTATTAATAAGCCGAAAATATTAAAAATAACACGGAGCTCCCTTCATCATCATCTGCCTAGCCTTTTCTCAACTAAGTTGGGGTCGGCTTCCAGTCTAACCGGATTCAGCTGAATACCAGTATTTTATATGGATTGATTGCCTATCCGACCTCCACAACCCAGTTACTGGGTAATACGATACCCCTTGGTAAGACTGGCTGTCAGACTTTCGGGCTTCTGGCGACCCGTAACGACTGTCAAAGATCCACGAATGACAGCCGGGTCCACCGGCTTAACGTGCTTTCCGAGGCACGGAGGGGTCTTGATATGTAATGATGGTCACCCATCCACGGACCAACCGCTGCAAGCGTAGCTTAATCTGATCTATCGACCCGTGCGGCTGTTATTATTTAGCCACAGGAAACTTCCTTCATCAAATTTAATCATCCTAGGTGTTTATGCAAATGTTAGGCTTACATAGACGATATCATAATTTTTAGTGTAAACATTTGAGAAAGAGCAGAGAACCAATGAAATATGTGTATCAGGATATGGCTAGATGAGTTAGATATTTCGTCAGGGCTATATTAGTAGCATATTATCGCCAAAGAAACCCGTTAAGTGACAAATTCTGGCAAGACGAAGACGAACTATGTAGGTACGATAAATGATTAAACTGAGTGCTAAAAATATCTCAGTGCAAAGAAATACACTACATCGATCAAACTGTGGAAAACAACAGAGTAATCATCTCGGAAGCCTTGTAAGTTGATTAAATCCAGGCCAGATGAGATAGATACTGTATCATTTTAGTGATTTATCAGTTCCAAGTGCACCCCGATTCGGACACTGTTTTTCGTTTGATTTAAAATAAGAGTTTGACTTATCGTTCATGTCAAACCTGTCTGATAAACCTAGAAATTCGGATATGGCTCAATGTTATTTCGAGTAATATACAGGTTGTTAGGAAGCTGAGTGCAATTGCAAAGCCAAAAGTGGGTGATAGTTGACACCATTTTATTTTTAACAGGCTTCAAAAAGGAGGGGGTTCTCAATTCGTCTGTTTTTTTTTTCTTGTAGAAGAGAAGAAGAAAGAAGGATGGACCGATATAGAAAATACTTTTTGTTTGAAAGGGTATACTTACAAGGTGGTCTCATATTTTACTAAATTTGCTTGGGTAGTTTTTGAGTTGGCTTCAATAATGCGTATTTTTCCCACTTAGTTTATCTGGATGATGTTTTAATAACTTCCTATCACTGTTGTTTACATAGAAGGTAGTGGTATTCGTATTTGTGTGGGGTAGGTAGCACAACTAAAAAGTGAAAAATAAAAACTTTTTAGCAAAAAATAAAACCGACTTTCAAAACAAAACACTGCAAAGTGAAAAATAACTTTAATTTCGGAAGTCGATTGCATAACACGAAAATACAAAACCAAAGACACCGATTACCGAAATTAAAGTTATTTTTCACTTTGTAGTGTTTTGTTTTGGACGTCGCTTTTATTTTTTGCTAGTTTTTTTTAACTGTCAACTTTCGTTTCTTTTACTTCTTCTACGACATGTATGGCCCAATATATATGGTGTCATCTATCACCCCGTTAAGGCTTTGTACCCATTGTTAGCATTGTATATCATTGTTAGCGAAAGTGCATCGACGGGTATGCACGGCGAAGCCAATGAATGTTTATTGCAATTCCAACTTGCTATGCATAATTCTGCTTTTAGAACAGCCTTGAGCAGCGTTAGCTTCAGTATGTATAATGACATTGTACAAGGTCATTATTAATCTTCATAGAACTACGCCGTAAAATGCGAACAAAACAATATCACGCTAAATTAATTTTGCTTTTAACTGAAGTTTGAGCACTACAGTCAATTAAAACCGATTAAAACGCATGCCTATCTTAAACCGTTCCAATCGCATTGGCTGGTAAACGACACAGAAAGAAAAATAAATATCTCGTCAAGAAAATGTCTGGCCTAGTTTTCGGTGGTTATTTTCGAATACTTCTAGAATCTGCGAAGCTATTGGAAACGAGAGAAACAATATGGCTTTGGCGTTCTGACATCGGCATTGTTTTCAGCAATTTATCATCAGACGGCGAACGCGAATATATCCTTGATGTATTTTTCGTAAATAAATTGATGTGGCGTAGCGTGTGGCAAGCTGAATTAAACATTTATGAAGGCGTGCTATTTGGATCGATTTAGACGCAGAATGAAATCGGGCTACGTAAAACTGTTCATGATTCAATAGAGATAATTTAATGGTTTCGGTGACCTATGTGGTAGGCACGGAAGTTAGGGTGGGGTCTATAAATGAAGACTACTTCCCTGCCGCCGAATGTGGCATGTTGATGGAGTACCTACCTATATTTTATTGTTGGTTGGACTAATGCCAATTTTAGGTCACTCACTAGCTCCATAATTTATTTTTGATTTGTGCTGATATTGATAAAGCGAGCTTGTTTGATGTTACCGAGTGTTACGTCTTTGACGAGATAGTGACGTTTTAATTTAGGTGTTTTTGTATATGTTTTTTTTTTTTTTTTAATAACTGATGAAAGACAAAAATGTGCAGAAAGCGTGTAATTTGATTAATTTATTATTTGGCAATAAGTAGGTACCTAAGATGTTTCTCTAAGGCCTTATCTCATGTCAGCTGGTGATGCAAATATCAAAACCGATTAAATAACATGTATCGGTATCGTGAACCGGTTTATACAATAGCTTTACGTGCAAAAAATTCGACACCCTGCTGATAGTATTGTGCGCAGTTTGTGTATATTATCAACAAAATAATCAATACTTTCGAGTGGCGCGTAAAATTATTTGAATTATTTATGAGTAGAGCTACTCAAATCACGCGCCATTCATATAAACTAGGAATGGTAAACATTTTAGCAAAACCGGTCAAGTGCGTGTCGGACCACGTACAATAAAGGGTTCCAAGGTTGGGATGAATTTATCCCAAGATCAAACTTAACATTGTACATAGTTGAAAAACATGTTCGCCCATACATTCAAACTGAAAATGTAAGTTTGTACGCACAATATTGAGAGATTTACCGTATTATTTTAAGACCATAGACTTCTTAAAAGTGTTCCTGTAATTTGTAGGTACCTATAGAACTATTTTCTGTATTTCATTCAACATTTTTAGCTCAGTATTTTTGGAGATAAAGGGGGAATGATCAATTTTCGTCTATTTTCTTAAATAACTTTAAAACAATATATTTTAAAATTTGAGATAAAGAGAAGTGGAAAGAGAGTAGGGAGGCCTTTGCCCTGCAGTGGGATATCACAGGCTTTTAATAATAATAATAATTTTAAAATTATAAAAAAATCCATTTGAGACCCTCACAGTAAGCCCTTTCATTTCATGTCACACGATACAGTTTGCATAACTTTTTTTATTTTATTTTTAAACACCCCAAATGTGACCCGCGTACTCAAAATTCCTTTATTTATGTAACACGTCCGTGTTTGGATCACAGAAATTCATATTACATTCATTCATCGTACCAATTTCAACTTAATCCGTCTACCAGATTCGGTGCAAATTGGCTGTGACAGGCGGACACTACTCGACTGACAGACCAACACGCGAGTGATCTTATAAGGGCTCTGTGTTCTCTTTTTGAGGTACGGGACCCTAAAAATATCTAAATTACTCAATTTAAGTAGTTTACCAATCGCGAATTTCTACATCTTTCATAATTTATTCATAGTTAGGTACTATTTACATGTTAATGTGAATTGGTTCAAACAATCGGGAATCTGAAGTGCTATTCTGTGAAAAAGGTGAAGTGACCTATAATACCACCTGCGGTCTATTCTGTAAAAATCTCAGCGTGAAAAGTTAGGTGAAGTGAGCTGTAATTCCACTAGATAGACACTGTTGACAGCTCACTCTACGCTCATTGCACCTAAGTTTTCACGGTGAGATTTGTAAGAATAGCACTGTTGATGTTAGGAATTGACACTATTGATAGCTTTAAGCTCGCTTCATCTAAGTTTTCACGATATGATTTTTACAGAACACACACAACAGTGCTGTATGTAAAAAACGTATTCTGTAAGGTAAGTTTTTTTTTCTTCTATACTTTGCTATTTAACAATAGGCTTTTATTTACAAAAACGTTAGTAATAAATTAAATAACACTGTTAGAGGTGTGTGTAGCAAACACGTTTATCATTATTTCATTATGTGACTAGGTATGAATTTGATTAATTTTGTTTGAAATTGCTTGTTTTGTTTACATTCGTTCGCAGTAGTTAGCGTGTATTCGTAATTTCCTGCAATTATGCCCTGATAGCACATTATCTCTGCCGCCGTAATCATTGTATTCATTATAACACTGTGTGCAACAATATTTTCTTGTGATTATGTTCTATATTTAACTTAATAATAAATGTAAGCACTTCTATTAGCTGAACATTTGTAGGTACGAACATAAATTATTATGTAAGTAAACGAAATATAAATAATGCGCAGTATGTGTACGATAACAGATTTGTATCTAGAAATTATAGAGTTTAATCGTCGTATGGACTTATGGACTGATTAAAATAATGATGTGTAGGTATATTTAATCATATTTTATTTTCTTTTAATCATTCATAAATTATCAGCTTCACTTCTATAACTACTATGTTAATAATCACTGAGTACCACCTATTTTGAATTCAACAAAATTTACAACTCTGATCCCCAAGATACAGACAAACGTTATTGAGGGTTCACGGGCTATTCGTATTAAGCGACATCCTGACCGATATTGAGTTATAACCATATTGAGTTGCATTAAAAAGTGAAAAACTTAAAAAACTGAGATAGACACTATTGATTCTTAATTTTACTTAGGCCTCTTTTCTGTAAAAAATATTGATACTTTTCTTACAATGTTCTTTTTTTACGAATAATGAAACTTTGAAATGCTCTCCTGTAAACTTCCAAAAATGTCGCTTAATACAAATAGCCCGTGAACCCTCGTTATGTAATCTACTTGATGATTAATATGAAATGTTTTTAAGATTAATCTCCGGCCAGCTTTCGCTTTCAAACTTAAAATTAGAATTCAATGAACAGTTAAACGTACATTGATAAATATGAACACACCTAAAGACGGTAGTTTTGAATAACTCTCTTGACAGTTGGGAGAGCACCTGTTTTTCTCTCACTACTCT
This sequence comes from Dicycla oo, assembly GCA_948252095.1. Classification (NCBI taxonomy): domain Eukaryota; kingdom Metazoa; phylum Arthropoda; class Insecta; order Lepidoptera; family Noctuidae; genus Dicycla; species Dicycla oo. The sequence continues at coordinate 21,080,778 of OX411728.1, forward strand.
AATAAGTGGCGACTTGGCGAGAATTGTCTTGTCTGTCACCGCAGTAAGAAACTGTTACCAATATTTTCCGATTACTTTTTGAAGAAAAACTAAATGTATGCATGTGATTTCATGTAATGTGTGTATTGTATTGGAAACGGTCTTAAGACGCCTGACAGTGTTAAATTACTGAAAACATTTATTTGTAGCACTCAATGAATTTAAAGTACCTAAACACGTTCGTCCATTCATGTTCTTGTCATTGAAAAGTTGAACCTGTAATGATTACTTTTTATTAGGGTTCCGTACCAAAATGGTAAAAAGGAACCCTTATGGTGCGACTCTGTCTGTCTGTCACAGCTGGATATCTCAAGAACTACTAATACTATCAACTTGAATTTTGGAATGGTTTTAGGTGACATTTTGCCCAACTATTTTGCAAATAAGAAAGAAATAAAAATGTATATATATTTTTTGCAACAGGGACTGAAAGAGACTTAAAAATCGAAGTGGGGCTACTAGGGCGTGTGGGGTATCATATGAAAGAGCGCTGATTGCACATTCTCAAACAACCAAAAAAAATACCGTTCCCCCTTATCTCCGAAGTTTGCATTGAGAAAAATCTGAAATTATTCTGTGTGATAGAAGTTTATGTAAAGATTACAGGAAAAATAAAACGGTGTCTCTAAATAGCACACTTTTTTTTAAATATATGATAGTACGGAACTCGCTCTTGACCGGATTTTTATTTTTTTAACCTCTCGGTTAGCCCGTTACTAATAATGCAAAATATATTTTTTGGCACGTGAGCAAACCTAGTAACACGTGTTTAATATCTTATCATTTTAGCTGTTGTGAGTGATTTAATTTAAAACGAATTTTTTATTATAAAATATTATCTTAATTACAGACCAAACGAAGACGATATGGTGCTGGTAGCGTGATAAGATGCAGATTAAAAATAGAGGGGGCATTATACGGACATTCCACAATCTGAGATCCGAGTAGGAGGAGCCATGAAAGTGGGGAAACAAAATGTTCTAAACCAGGTACAACGATCTGGATGATACAACAAGCAATGGTCCACATTGGCTCTGGATCGAAAGAACTGGAAGTCAAAGGACTTTAAGAAATCCTAGAAGAGGAAGAGGTTCTGGAAATTACAGTGGGGTAATTGCGTAACACACAGTAGCAATGACTTTCATTAAGACAGTTCAACAACATTCATTGCGTTATTTAAGTTGTAGAGCAGACAAATTTTTCTAACATATGAAGCAATGGATTAGCAATATCCTACAAAATCATTCAGATTATGATTGATAGTATGTTACACAATTAGGGTGCTTAAGTCTTTGCGCAGGAGTGGATTGATGCAACCTCACAGTTAACAGTAACAGATAGATTGAAGAGTCTAGTTCTAGTGACGGCCAATGGAAGAAGTGCTTCGATAGTTATTGAAAGACTCTCTTTCCAGACATTAACCTTTACCTACACGTGAAAAGGGACAATTAAAGACCACGAAACCATTACTTCTGACATTGTTTTGTGTTGTATGCGACTGATTATAGATAATTTTATTACATAATTAGTCAACAGCTTTGATGATAAGGCTGATCAATATTGTTATCTATAATAGTATTGATAAGTTAAAACAATATCCGAAGTACTTATTCAAATCAATTATGCATGTGTGGGCGATGGGTGTTTTTCTGTAAAAAGTAGTTGGTTATTTAAAGCTTATTTTCCTATTGCATATATTTTCCCATCAATCGTGCTAGATGTACCTAGTAGATAACTAGAATATGTTATGTTACCTGCGTGTCGAGGCAGACGAATAACTTGCATTGATAGGATCTCTTATCTTGTTTATACTTTACCAATCAATGTTTTGGTAGACTACAAACAAAATAAATATCGATCTTTTTGAGTACATGAAGTCTGTTAAAACCAGAATTTAATGATGTCATTTATTTAGTTATTGGATCTCCAACAAAGGCTACACAGATACATGCAAGTTTACATACAAAAGGTGCAATACTAGTAGTGTGCGCTTCCAAATATTAGGAGACCACATCATTCAATTATAATCTAGGTACAGACGCCAGCAGGTCAAGCTACCCGAAACTGTCAAATTTTCCCAATCAACCTTGAACCTAATTCTTTAGCGATAAAGTTGAAAATCTATTAAAGAAATTTGACAGATTGTAGTAGCTTCATGTGCTGGCGTCTGTACAATAAGTTTGACATGGACAAAAATAATGTCATGATGATAGCATTACAGGCAGAATCGAACTCATGTACAGACGCCAGTACATCAAGCTACTACAATCTGTCAGATTTCTTTAATAGATTTTCGACTTTATTGCTAAAGTGTTAGGTTCAAGGTTGATTGGGAAAATCTGACAGTTTCGGGTAGGTTGACCTGCTGGCGTCTGTACACTGGATCAAGTCCTTTCATCTGTTTCAAATGTAAACAATGAGAATTATGATTTTTTCTACGGCAATAAAGTGAAACACAAACTAACAATCAAACCGATTTCTTTGTCTTCAACATTTTCTTTTTAAACACACGATTGATGGGAAAAATATAATATCTTGCTAGACAGAAGACAACAACATCTATCTATCTTTATAAATAAAAAGAAAAGTCCTGACTGATCAACGCCCAGCCCAATCCCTTAGACCTAGAAAGCTGAAATTTTGCACAAAGGTTCTTGTAGAGTGCAAATGCAAATACACCCTAACATTAACTAAATCGTGTCAATTCAATTGTCAGTGCAATGTAGAATGTCAGTAAGTGCTGACAGGCTTGAATCAAGAAATAAAAATGCAAGTTGTCCGACCCAAACCGCGTCTATTATAACAGAAAATTATATTTTGATACAGAACGCATCATCCGGGCTCTGCCTGCTGCTGCTGCAGGATTGTCAAGCATTCTAATGTAGGTCGCGCATGCAAGTGCAAAGATGCGAGTCTACTTATTGCATAACTCATTACTTGTTAACAGTTTTAACTATCATGTACGTGCACCGTACAGTTCCCTTTATAATGTAGACAATGAATAAGAAAGGATTTTTCGAAATTCAACCCCTAAGGGAGTAAAATAGGGCTTGAAAGTTTGTATGGAAAATCGTCATTTGTAGTTTAAACCATAAAAATTGGTATTTAACAAGCGAAATAAGTTTATTTTTTTATTTTATTTATTTATTAATACAATCTTACACTATCTTAACAGGTTGACATCCAATGCGATAATGTGATATGTGATTACCTGATTATCATTTATTCGTTAGTAATTCGATAGTCACCCTCACGAATTCCGCCAACGTACAATTAAAATGTCAAGCCTTTGCGAGACGCTGTTTAGTAACCGTATGGCTCTTGCAACCGATGCGAATTTGCCTACGTTAGTGCGAGCTACCTGGACGTCGAAAAGCCGTGCCCTCGGCGCCTGCTGCAGCCTGGTGTTAGGGATGAGCAGCCTCAACGAGTCTAATATATCCGGATTATTTAATTTACCACGAAACACCTCATATATGTATTTTGCTAATGCTAAGTTACGCCTTACCTCCTGCTTATAGTATCCAACCATCCCTATAACAAAGAGCCATCTCCTGAAACAATCAAAACTACTAATAGGTATGGCCTACAGATTGCCTTGACAGAAGATGAACCAGAACCCAAAGAGAAACACCCAAACAAACCTCCACCATTATCTTATATGGCATTAAAGAAATAAATAAATTAACTGAATTAATTAACACTGTTGCTGATAAAGGCGATTTCTTCCTAAAAAAATGTCATTAAATATCAATTAACAATAAATTCTATAAACATAGAAGCACATACTTAAGAAAATTATTACCATTGTTCATGAAAATGGACTTATGGGCCACACTTTTAATAGAAAGGCGTCTAGTTGTAAAAAGCTTCATCATTCAACTCCACAGTGCTATCGCAGATGTCGAAAAAAAAATGGAAATAAAGTACAAGGAGAAATTATTAATGTAAAGTATGGCCCAGAAAAAAACTAACGTCGACATTCTTTGATAATATCGTAGCCGGCCTAAACAAAAATGCTATATTAACCAAATTGTTATAATCGAAGAGCCTCAGAAAAGAAACACAATACAGAGGTGTCAACAATACGGACATCCTAAAAATTATTGTATGTCGCCATATATCGCTGTGTAGTGTGCACAAGATCACAAAACCTCCCATTGTCCTAAAAAGGGCCGAAACACCCGCCACTTGCGCGTTATGTGAAGCTGGACACTCTAAGTGCTAACTACAAAGGGTGTGAGATGTACAAATAAATACTATCTCAAAAAACAGGTAGACAAAATCCAACAAAGGTCCTCATATTACATCACTACCCCACAAAATAAACCAAATAATGTAAGACAGCCAAATCTTACCACAGAATCACAAAGAAACAAAATCCTATGGGTAAATCAGTGACGTCATACACTGATTTATAGGATTTTGTTTCTAAGTGTGTGTGAACAAAAACGCGTCGGGTTAAATATACGCCTCGGAAACCTAAACTGGCTCATAGGCAAAGATCGCACGTCACCCTGGAAAGTAAGATACCCGTCCTTTATAACTACTTATAATCAAGCCGGTTTGGACATACATACGGCATTGAGTTATGGGATCAGCAAAAAAAAAAACTGTACCTAACGTGGAGATTTTACAACGGTTCCAGAAAAAAAAAAAGACACTCAAAATGATAACTAATGCAGCTCTATTTATCAGAACCAGTGAATTGCATGAGTACACCGAAACGAAAACGGTTAAGGAGGAAGTCGAACACAGAGCAGAGGCATACAAAGACCGTATGAAAGCTCATACCACAGATTAATACAGATAGGTCACTCCGCAAAATCGTTTAAACAAAAAGCGAATCTTGCTACGACACAATAAAGTGCAATTCAGGTTGCACAACGCTTATTACCTACAGTTTAATCCACCTACAAGTTGCCTCTCTTTCTATCGCGTAACTCTTATACCTTCTGACTAGTTAGGGTTGTCTTCTTTTACGACGCGGCGTGTGAGTATCGAACTGACCGTTCGAGCCGGCCAGTGCGCGGCAGCCCGCACTGAATTGGCCCCGTGACAAGGGCACGCCGCGTACTTGTAGCTTCATACCTAAACTGCGGAGTGTCCTATCTGTAATCTGTATTAATTTGTGCTCATACTAACACCCTAGCAACAGCATAATGTGAACCAACAAAAATGACAGAAGGTATGGGACCTTGTTCACTGACAAATTGTAATCTAATAAGAGACAGCTTCCTCACTGAAGGAGCAGTTCTCTCCTGTCAATAAACTCCCACAGCAAATCTGTTAAGGGCTTGTCGAGCCGATCGCAAGTTAAATAATAATACAAAAAAACAAACAGTCTACGTTTTAACGGCTTCCTACCCAGTAACCACACTATTTTGGAAAGGTTGACCACCGGGTTCCGAGTTGTGTTTACTCCGATTTAGGTGCGTGTCATTTCGACAACAAACTAAAAATAGAAGGTACTATAATATTAATTAATAAGTTATAAAAGGCGTAAAAACAATAAATAAGGAAAAATACCACATAACATGATGAGAAAAACTACACAATGATAATATCAATCATAATATAGCGTTCAAGAAATAAAATCGATATTTTGTTACTGTAAAGAAACCCTAAGTTGGATCGAAGGTACTTCGGTGCACGATAGACGTAATTTACGAGCAAAAACAAACAGTTTAACTTTTATCGATCCAACTGCAGTTTACTTTGGTAAACATAAATGATGCATTGGGTCATCATCATCATAGCGTTTGCTATTTTCGTCTACTTTATATGGCAACTGTTATTGGTCTAAAGATCCTGTGTATTATAATTTTATTACAACAAAATTGAGTTATTTTTTATCCGGCAACATTCTGAAACGCTTTTTAGAGTTCCGTACCTCATAAGGAAAATACGGAACCCTTATAGGATCACTTATGTGTCTGTCTGTCACAGCCAATTTGTTCCGAACCTAATGGACCGATTAAGTTAAAATTTGGTACACGTATGAATTTCTGTGTAAATACCCAAACACACAAATAAGAAAATTAAAAAAAAATGTTTTGCACACTGTACCGTGTGATACATCAAATGAAAGGGCTTACTGTGAGGATCTCAAATATATATATATTGTTTTTTTTTTAAATTTCAAAATAAATTGTTTAAAAGTTATTTTAGAACATAGGAGAAAATTGACCCCCCCCCCCCTCCCCCTTATCTCCGAAACTACTGAGAATTTTTTTTTGAAAGAAATACAGAAAATAGTTCTATAAGATTACAGGAAAACTTATAAGAATTCTATGGTCTTAAAATAACATGGTAAATCTCTCAATATTGTGCGTACAATCCTACATTTGCAGTTGGAGTGTATGGGGAGAACACGTTTTTCAACTACAATGTTAAGTTTGTTCTTGGGATAAATTCATCCCAACTACGGAACCCTTCATTGTGCGTAGTCCGACACGCACTTGGCCGGTTTTTAGTTTGTTGTCTATACTTTCTACTAGTGGAGCTGAAAAGTTTTGAGCCTAAGTAATTTCAAGTCTCATTATTGTCTCGCGCTGCATATTACTAATTTGCGAATACCCTCTTAGTATAAATACAGAGTTTCATGTAATTAGCATCACTAGGCTTTTAGTAATTAATCCGTAAACATCATCATGTCTCACTCATGACGCGGATGACTAAGACCTGTGTTCACCAACGTTCAAACCACCGGTTAGGTATTTAAACAGTTGGTTTATGTCAAATTTCCTATAGAAAGAACTGATTAAATATCTAAACAGCCGTTTTAAAAGTCGGTGAACTCCGCCCTAAGACATAGGTAATATCCAGTGATCGGATAATCGGGCGCTTATATACCTAATCTTCTTCCCACTAAAGAATAATATATGGATATTCCTTTCTGAATTAAGAAGTAACCCCGGGTTCCCGGGATTGAACAATTTTGTAAAAACAATTAATAACAAACTTAATGAAATTATAGCAGTGGTTATTTTGATATAGTATCTTTATTTTATTCAAAAACAAATAGATTTCATTCTCATTTTCACCGCACATCACTAAACACGTTTAACGCTAAACGAGTTTAAAACATCATTCCGTCTCTGTCATCTTCAAACGATTGAAAGAAACGGAGCGAGGTTTTAAACTCGTTTACGAGTTAAACGCGTTTAGTGATGAGTGGTGAAATGAGCCTTAGTATTCTAGCCGTGTCAAAAAATATGGCCATGGGCGATGTCGATTTCATTGAGACGATTGAGACTACAATATTCGCCGATTCTTTGTTTATATTTTCATTTTCTCAAAATCACAACAATCAATCAATCTGTCTAGCCTTTTCCCAATTATGTTGGGGTCAGCTTCCAGTCTAAACGGATGCAGTTGAATACCAGTATTTTACATGGAGCGACTGCCTATCCGACCTCCACAACCCAGTTACTGGGTAATACGATACCCCTTAGTAAGACTGGTTGTCAGACTTTTGGGCTTCTGACGACCCGTAACGACTGTCAAAGATACACGAATGACAGCCGGGACCAACGGCTTAACGTGCTTTCCGAGGCATGGAGGAGTCTCGGTATGTAAAGATGATCACCCATCCACGGACCCACCCCGACAAGCGTAGCTTAACCTGATGGATCGACCCGTGCGGCTGTTATTACTTAGCCACGAGCTCCTCTTTCGAAATCACATCGCCAACAAAAAAAATAAATTATGGTGGAAGTTTGGACTTTTAAATTATTGAATAAGAAAAATTGTGCATAGTCCTATTTTATTGCAAAAATGTGGGTAGTTATTTGTTTACATTTTTTGTCTTTCTAGACTGAATTTGGAGACCCTGGTTTCTTATAAGAGGTTCCATCCAAAAACTCTTCTACTTTGAAATCAAATAAAAGATTACTTATTTAGGTTAGATTGCAATGTTAATCTCTAAATAATTATCACTAACTTACCAGCCCTGATAAATCACATTTCAATTGATTACAAGTCCCTGATAATCTGCAATGTTTATTATTATTATTATTCTTTTATCAAATTAAATTGTTTTAAAGGTTTAGTTCTCTAAAAATCTCTCAAGTTTTTCTTCCAGTGTACCTGTCCATTTGCATAAAAACATTGAATTAAAATTACTTATCATAAAAATAATCATAGGCGGTTCATACCTGATGTTTAGGGATCTTCGAGCAGATTTTCTTGGCATTGTTAGTGCTATCAGAAGGTGGAGGTTGAGATGGTGGTGATATTCCAACTCCCTTCGAAGATTGGAGACGAGTCTTAACTACTTCTAAAGGACATGTCACCACAGCTCCGGCTGTGCCAGCCACTCTGAAAAGAGGATTGTTATAAAATTATGGCATCTGAATACTGGCACTTGTCTGTTTATTAACATCATGGATAAATTGATTGCACGTCAAGGTTTACAATAGGTTGTTGTTTTTAAATTAGTAACCAATGAAAACAATTATTTACCAGTAGACTCACCAATCATGGATTATTCTGATCTGTCACACTGCTTTGTCCCCTCAGAGGAACAGATCGAAAAAAGTTTGATCTGGCCCACTGGTAGCCACTTTATTCACTTCTATCTGTCCCAGATAGAAGTGAATAAAGTTCGAACTGTCCTCTCGTTGCTACAGGGGGACAGATCAATTTTTTTCTGATCTATTCCTCTAAGGGGACAAAACAGGGTCACAGACATGATTAGGCTTTTAACAACAGAGAATTTATCTTTGTCTAGCTGACCCAACAGACATTGTCCTTTCCATATTTCAATTATTCATACAAAATTTACTATAGAGTGAATTTCCAGTTTTTCTGAATTTTCCAATTTCCCAGCAAATTTTACAAATTTTCTTTGCATAAAAACCTGATTTGGACAAACATTTGCCAAATCAGTCCAGCTGTTCTGAGAGTGATATGCTTACCAATAAACAGCATTTTATTTTCTACTATAGATATAGAATAACATTAAAAGTTAAGTTGAATTCATATAAAAAGCAGGTTTGTTATTCTGAACTAGATTTTTATCAGTATATAGATGTCAACAAAATGTGTGCTCTGTGTGCATGCATGAGTTAGTCAATGCCAATGTACACATACATTGGCATATATTTACTAATTTTTGTGTGACAAAAGCATTTTTAGGCTTATATTATTGCCCCATTCCTGTTTTATTTATCTCATTAGTAATAACCTTTCGTATACTGTAATTAGAGAAACAATTAAAAAGTAATTGTGTCTCAGGAAGAATGAATGCATAGTAAACAAACACTATGATGAAAGATTAAGCAAAAGTGGTCAATGTAACTTAATACATTGTAGATTGTATGATAGCAAATAAATAGCAATAAAGATAATATTCAATGTTCGGCAACACTAACACAAAAAAAAAAAATATTAATTTGTACTTTTATAACAAACATTTTTTTTATTTTTAAATCATTAAGTACTAGGTACTTCCTAACCGCCTGTAAGTATTTGTATCAACAACAACACAGTACTGACTACTGTTGTATTACAGTGTGGTTATCTACATTTTCAAGGTGGTATGTTGTCTGCATTTATGTAACAGAGATTGAATAACTCAAAACTACTGTAGGTAACAATTTTTGTGGTGATAATCCACAAGTCAATATGAAACTTGGCTTGCATATTCAAAGTTCATGAGTACATTAATCAAAATTTTTAAAATTATAGATGTTTATGCAGATTGTACATTTAGGCCACGCGTAGGCACAGTGAAAACGCTGGCGTAAACAACGTCTCGCCACATGTGCCAATAGTTCTGAGTTCTGCAGCCATCGAGATTATTAAGATAAAGATTTATGTCATGTTAACGCATTACATTAAATGGTGTTTATCATATCACCGACCTCCCGCGGCTCAATACTCACCCTCCGGCTAACAAATGTATCGCAGTATCCTTCTGAGACATTTTAGCGCCACAGAAATAATTACATGACTGCAAATTGCGACTGTCTATAAATAAACAAATGCACCGCTTATTATAGCAATGTTCACACTACGCTGGAAACACTTGGACAGGACTATTTCTAATTATTTAACTGTACACCTAATTAACTAAACAGTTTTAATTTCGAAGAAAAATATAGTAACTATTCATGTGATCACAATAAATATCGGCAAAAACTTCACAGCACAGCACGAACACACAGCACTGTCGTACGTTCGTAGTCTCGTAACAATATGCACACATGCACAGGCACACGCGAACGAACACCGCGAACACACATGCAGGCTCAAGAAGTGTACATACACGACTCAAGAACGGTACACACACAAACACGCGTGATTAAAAAAAAAACGTGACATCTCGTCTGTCGGCACAGCAACCAACAGCAACCTCGGCTTACCTCGGCAATCGGCAAGGTCCACGGTCGGTATTGGTTTGGTTGGTGGGCCTTTCTCGCTCTGTTGAAGAGCTATATTATAGCTAATCAATTAATTATCAAGCAAAATAGTAGTAAGAGATCTAATATAGGTAGTTATTTATTAAAATATCATCATAATGGGTTTTCAAGAGAGTTTTCAAGCAATATCGAGAATGTCAGCATCTTGGCCTCGGTGAAAAAGTAAAACAAAAACTATTTACTTTATGGTTTTAACAGAAACGTTCCGTTACTAATGGGGAGGAAAACTAACTTTTTATCACGATAGATGGCGCACAATCGACTGTACCTTGTTTTTATATATTAGCTGTCAAATCGTATGGATTTTTGGAATTTGCTAAGTTTAGCTTTCCTATTTCCCGTAATTTTGTCCAAAATTCCTCAATGTAGTGCGTTAACTTGTAAAAACAGAGGATTACATTTGTTTCCTAAATAAAGAAAGGGCAGAAAACAATGGGAATTGGCACTAGGTACGTATTAAAAACTTTAAGGCAAGTAGTACTGCACGATTTTCAGCCGTGCATTTCGCGGAAGAGGACTGGATTAGTAAAGAAGCTGCCCTATATCTATAAAACAATAGAATCAAGACTATTAACTAATAAAATAAAATTAATGCCATCAAAACAAATGTGTCATAAAAAAATCTATATTAGCTAATCTTTGTAGTAAAAGAGTCTCCTAAAGATTTAAACAATATAGGTACTTAGGTTTCAAAATATTCGTGTATTGCCTATCTGTTAATCATTGGTAAAGGAGTATCTGCATTTATGTCTCTGAAAATACCAGAAGGTGGACATAGGTGTGCAGTGTCGTCTAGGATGTCGCAGTCAGCACCAAAGTTTTGGTTTCGATCATACGAATGTAATCTATAAACAAAAAATAGAATGTTAGTCCGTGGCTTATAGAAAAAGGCTCACAAAAAATCATAACTTCAAATATTTTAAGTATTTTTCTTTCAATCAAATCGGCCTTTTTGTCGGCAGTTGCTGCGTTCCTTTTACGGAGCTCAACTTTTAGTTGAAGCACAATCATAAACGCTTAAATATTATAGTCAAATTACACTTTAAAATCTCATAAATAGCAGTCACACTACTGTCACGAAAGTTAAACAAGGTACAGTCGACTACAGCGACATCTACACACAGCTTTGAGTGTGGCTCCTCATTTAGGCAACATATACATTTAAGTAGGATGAAGAAACCAATATTGATTAGATAAGCTATGTGTGAAAGAAATACGCGCAATGTCTGATGCCAAAACGTTTTGTTTACCTTTTTTTTGTCAATATTTTAATATTTTGCAATCATATGATATGTCAATGTCAGTGATATTTTGAAATTGATAGGTTCGGTTTGTCTGTCTACAACCCGTAGTGTTTGCACAAACCGTGCGAAGCCAAAAGAAAAAAAAACACGTAGTGTCATCATGTCATATGACATTTGTCGTGTAACTTTGACACTGGCAGAAAAGAATTGTACAGAAGTTGCATTACATTGTTGCATAATTGCATTTCGATAATAGATTTGTATTGGTATTGGATAACCTTTCGCCGGTAGATTTATTTAAAGTAACTTTTGCATTTCTTTCACTGCCTTTCACAATGTTTGCTACTCGTCGGTTTATGATGTAAGTATCTTCTAATTAATGCAGAACTACCTACAAAAATATATAAATTTTCACGTGATTTTGAACCATGAAATCGATCGCAAGTTCTTTTTTCTGCTTCACTTGTTATTTCTTTTCATAGGTGCTCATTTGCACCATTAAATTAATAAATTATATTTAACTGAAAGGCCTAATTATGTAAAACGGACATTGCCCTGGTCGCTCGGCCGACTGCACTGCAATAAGTTGTCATTCACTGCGTATTATTGATTTGCCTTCTCGTACTATTCACAGTGGGTCTGTGGGTGCAGCTCGCATGAAGCACACTCTCCCAGAGCTGCCTTATGAGTACAGTGCCTTGGAGCCTGTAATCAGCAGAGAGATCATGAACTTGCACCACACCAAACATCATGCCACATACATTAACAACTTGAATGCTGCTGAAGAAAAACTGGCTCAGGCACAGGCTAAAGGTAACTATTAAGAGTCTCTAGAGATTTGTCTAATATTCCTTTAAATTTTACTCCATTTGAAACCTCTGATAGTTACTCCTTATATTGTTTATATGGATAAAACATTCTCTAATGATAACTCATATCCATATTCTATAATAATACTTTGGCAGCAGCAGACACAAACACGGTTATAGGGCTTCTTGGTGTGGTAAAGTTTAATGGAGGGGGTCACATGAACCATTCTATTCTATGGCCGAGCCTTACTCCATGTCAAACTAGCCCATCTGAATGTTTAAAGCAGGCTGTTGACAAGTAAAGAGATTTTATTTTTATTTAGTTAGGTATTAGATTTTAGTATCATGTAAAGTAAGATAGTAAAAGATTTTGCCTAGAAGTTAATTTTAAAGTTATAGGTATGTTAATTAATGACATTAATCTGGCTTTTGTAGTATATCTTCATTTCATGGTAATCTTGTATACTGTATTTTGTAAGAACATTTTCTTATAGTTCTATATTTCTAACAAAATAACCCCTGGTTTCTGAAAGGACAACCAAATTTAGTTTGTTCTCAAATCCCATCCCACATGTTACAATGTTAATTCTCAAAACAGCTAACATTAGACCTTACTGATCAGATGCTTGATCAAGCTTTCAGAAACCAAGTGATAGAGCAACCGAACTTGAACAAAAGATTTTTGTGAGAATTGGGTATAAATTCTAAATTGTTATGACCATATTATCTTCAGGTGACATCAGCACAGTCATCAGCCTAGCACCAGGGCTGAAGTTCAATGGTGGTGGTCACATCAACCACACCATTTTCTGGCAGAACCTCTCCCCCAATGGTGGGAAGCCTTCTGGTCCGCTCACACAAGCTGTTGAGAAGTAATTGAAATTAGGTCTGATTTTTCAATCTTCAGATAATATAACTTTCTGAGAGATCTGAGAAATAAAAATTGGAGTATGACATCCTTTGTATCCTAACTAATATTATAAACTAGCTGCCTGTCCCGGCTTCGCATGGATGTACTACTGAAGAAAATGAGACCAAATATTCCCTTTATAGTACAACTTGACTTGGCTTGCGTTACGCGTACACCAACCAATATTTTGACGCCTCACTGGGGGCTTATTCTTAACAATGAAATAAACCAAGACTGAAGGCAATTCAGAGATAGTGTTTTTTTTTAAACAGTAGGTGTAATATAAAATTCTAGATTTTTTTTACTACTTTTTGCACAAAACAACTAATTATAATTTTTTTTTGGATGTAACAGATAAAACAATATAAGAAATTAAACGTCAATTCTGCCAAAATTTTTCACTATTCCATACAATTTTTCAAACATTTTCATTCATACAAACCTTTTCCTGACAATTACAAACACAACAAAAAAAGAATTAGCCAAACAGGTGCAACCATTCTCAATTGATGCGCTCACATACATTAATCAATGCAATTTATTTATACAGATGCGAAAGTGAGTTTGTTCATTTGTTATGCTTTCACACTAAAACGGTTGAACGGATTTGGAGGAAATTTGGCACATGGGTAGAACATGACCTGGATTAGGATTAGGACATAGCATACTTTTGATCTCGGTAGTACGTTCCCGTGGGATAATTCCCGACCTCCACGCGAGCGAAGCGTAAAAGGCGCGGGCAAAAGCTAAAAAAATACGTAAAACCGTCATACTATACGTCAGATAGTTACCTGAAGGTTGAAAAATCGGGCCTTAAACATACTTTTTGCATGTGTCTGGCCCAAGGGTGGCTTTTGGCATTTTAAAATTCACATTTCAATGTATGTAACTAGGGCTGATTTTACCAACATCAGATCAATCATTACTTGAACTGAAAAATAATTTTGGACAGTTTTCCATGCAACAACAGTAAGATATCAATTTGGTTCTGCGTGTAAGAGATATCTGACATTGGTAAAATCAGCCCTAAGTTCTTTTTCGACTGTAATAAAACTTTGTACTATTTCGCTGTTTAGCAGATTGATTCTATCATTACTTTATCCAGACAAATACTGTCTTTATTTTAAAACTATTGTGTACCTAAAGCTTTAAATATATAACAATGATTACACTTAACTTTATCAGTTTGACTTGACTTTGTTTGTATTCATTATGTATTGTTTTGCTTTTTAATTTGTGGAAATTACCGCTTTACGTCAATGGCTGAGATAACCTGCTTAGTAGCTTGGCAAGTTGAAGTGTTAAACTGTTATTGAGATAAATTTGTCATGGTGATAAGAGGCACCTGATATACTGGATGATTTTTTTACCATCTTGAAAAATATATGGTGCAATAGGTGAATGGAGTAGAAGCCTATAACATACCTCCTCAAAGACCATTTCAGACACCAATCTACATGGACTTCACATGAAGTGACCAAGATTATGTCTGGACTTTATAAGAGACTGTGACCTCTGAGTTTGTTTCGGCCTTTCTTCTCAGAGTAGTCAGATAGGAAACGCCGACCTCAACTAGTTTAAAAAAAAAAAAAAACATGATTGACTTGTAAAAGTGTTTGTACAAACCTACTTACAGAAATAAAAATCATTTATCATTTAGTTTTTTTTTGTTTCTTCAACAGCTTAGACAGAAATTGCTCTATCAATAAACACTACACATTTAAAGTAAACTAGAACAATAAAACCAGAAATTTTGAAAAAAACTTTATAGATCGTTAAAAAATATTGATTTTAATTTAGATATTATTATTATTAAAAAAAAAAACTAGGTATGCCATAGGCTTCTACTCCGTTCACCTATTATACCCTATTTTTTTCAAAACGGTAAAAAAAAATCACCAGTATAATATTTAGCAGTAATCAATCATATTCGCGTGGTTCTTATCAGACTAGAAGCCATGATCAACTTCTGGAGGGAGGTGGGCTGGTTGGAATAACCACCGACGGCCGCCTTGGCTCACGTACAAAGATCCATTTGACGGACTAAGTGCGGAAACCAAACCCAATAACATAGAACATAATCGCGTGGCTGGGGGTTTTTAATTGAAGTAAAGGGGGCTATGCAGGCTATGCGTGTGATAAGGGTTCCGTTTTTTCCTTTTGAGGTAAGGAACCCTAACGCATGACTAATCTGTGAACAACCAGCTAAACGAACAAAAGGAAAATCAAAGATTTTTTTCTAAAAGCGTTTAAATAATTTCAGGGACTTTGGATCGTGGGATAACATGAAGAACCAGCTTGCAGCGGCATCCGTAGGCGTGCAGGGCTCCGGCTGGGGATGGTTGGGCTACAACAAACAAACGAAGAAGCTGCAAATTGCCACCTGTCAAAATCAAGATCCTCTGCAAGCAACCACTGGTAAATATTGCTGTTATTGAGGTTTAGTCACCTGTCCTTCCTCCAACGAGGACACGATTAGTTATCGACTATCTCCTCGCTCAAGAAACGTACAATAGATGTAGGTCCCGTGTCAGTAAAGAGATACATATTAATAGTTGATCGCTGACCAGTGATCGGATAATAGGGCGCTTATATACCTAAACTTCTTCCCACGAAAGAATAATGTGGACATTCATTTTGTAAAAACAACTATAACAAACTTAATGAAATTATAGCAGTGGTTATTTTTATTTAAAAATGATAATGTGCACAATGTGGTCAAGTAGTGGAAATTGATTTATCTATCTAACAGATTAGTGATCGAATCGACTAATTTATTATATTTTATACGAACAGAAGGGATTCTGAAAGGCATGTCCGTATTATTCTTTCGTGAAATTTAGGTATATTAGCGCCCGATTATCCGATCACACTGCCGGCTACAACTGTCTCCCCACTAGTTTGTCGCAGCGACAAGAGCTATCAAAAAAAATACTCGCTCAGCGAAGCTCGCTTGACGAGCAGAACACTCAGTGAGAGAATCTCGCTTGGTACTTATGCATATCAGTGACTGAACAGTCATTCTACTCGTTGCACTAAACTATCCGATTCGGACACTGCTACTGCTCGTTGGTCTCCAACTAGTTTCTAGTGGCCTAGCTCTACTCGCTTTTCGCTAATCTTCGGCGGTGGGACTGGTGCCTTATAGTTTGCGTCATGTAAGTTTACCGCTCTGAAACCAGGCTTTCCGATGCGCTGCTGTTTTAGTATAAATATTGACTACTGCGCAGTCATTTGTAGCCTACTCCTGAGCGGCAAACTTACATGACGCGACAGGCGTGGATCCAGCCCTCAAAAAAGGTTGTGGGCAGGGCCACCCGAAAATCGGCCAAATGCGAGTCGGACTCGACTTACATTGTATTCTAAAAGGAGACGTTTACAAAATGTATGGTGCCCATGCCAAGACCTTGCACAGTGTATAAATCTACGCGGGAAAAATCAGAGGGCGAACACTAGTGAATTAATAAACCTGTAGAATATTAGTCGGTTTACTCAAGAAAATTACAAAAATAAATGTGTTTATTTGCACATCACAATATTACATCTAGACTCCTAATCTGGCTTTCGCCGGGGACGATCAACTGGCGATTTTCTTGTGTATTTCACGCACTGCTGTGGGGAAGCCATCGAGAAACATGGCGAAGCAATTGCTGTATCGCTTGACATCTCGAAGGCCTTTGACAGGGTCTGGCACGTTGCTCTGCTCATCAAGCTGCCTGCTTATGGCATCCCAGCTGATTTTTGTAGCTGGATATCAGATTTCCTTAGTGAACGGTCGATCAGAGTAGTCGTTGACGGCTGCTCCTCTGACCTTATGGCTATTGATGCCGGAGTTCCTCAGGGGTGTGTTCTCTCTGCAACTTTTTTCCTGCTGCACATCAATGACCTGCTTCAGCCTGGTATGTTGGGTACGGAGATGACAGTACAGTTTGTCTTGTTTACTTGTCCAGCGCAAAAACCAGTGGGGCCGAAAATCGTTCCTTGAGAGAGGCCATGGTAGAGCGGACAGATTTGACCTTAAGCCTTGTCTTTCAGTGGGGTGATGATAATCAGGTCTCTTTTAACGCCACCAAAACACGGGCGTATCTTTTTACCGCTAAAAGGAGTCGTTTCGCCCAAAATCCCACTTTTCGGGGTACATCTGTTTCTGTAGCTGATCGGCTTGAGCTCCTAGGCATGGAGTTGACATCTGGTCTCAACTTTTGCGCCACCATCGAGTACAAAGCCCAAACAGCGGCTAAGAAGCTGGGCATCCTATATAGGGTGAAGCGATACTTTACGCCTGGACAGCTTTTAACCCTTTACAAAGCGCAAGTCCGATCCTGCATGGAGTATTGCAGCCACCTTTGGGATGGATCAGCTAAGTACCAACCAGCCGCGCTTGACTCAGTGGAACGCAGAGCTAAGAGGCACATTGGCGACGTAGACGCCAAACTGGTGGACGCCAAGCTTCACAACTTGGCTCATCGCCGCAAGGTTGCCTGCTTGTCGGTCTTCTACAGATTGTACTTCGGTGAGTGTGCCCAAGAACTCCACGACCTGATTCCACCGCCCCATTCTACCATCGGACATCTAGACGCACTGCCAGTTACCATTTCTACCTAGTTGCTATTCCACCATTTCGCACTAAGCGTTTCCAAATGTCTTTTATAATGCGCTTAGCAAAACAGTGGAACTCACTACCTGCGTTTGTGTTTCCGAGCGCATACAACCCTAATCTCTGCAAAGTGAGAGTGAACAGGCTTCTTCTGGGTAAGTTCACTCCATCGTCGACTTTGTCTCTGTCACCTCTGACCTAGACTAGAGTCAAGAGCAAACCCATCTCAAATAAAAAAATTAAAAAACTACTATACAGAATTTGATTAAATTTTTCCATCTTGAAAGCATATCAGTTTTAATTAAGACGCAGATATATTCCAACGGCCTTGAGTGGTTAGCTTTCGTGTTTCTATGCTGAGCTCACGCAACGCGTCGTACCTACGTACGTCCACTGGGTGGGACTCGCCCATCGTGGAACGCTCTCCCAAATTATACGCATTTTTAATTTATTTTACATAAAACAAAATGTATTTTATTAAAATACGTATAATTTATTAATTAATCAAAAAAGGAAATTATTATTTAATGTATTCATTTATTATTATGTATAAAACGGTGAAGGTTTCATAAAAATACGCTTGAAGTTTTTGCGTGATTCTGTTTTTATCTGCGTTAGACATTACTTTACAAATCAATTACACTATATCATATAAACATTATTCTAAAATATTTAAATATTAAGTTATTAAGAAAATACTCTAATATTTTTTTCCAACCCATTAGCACTCTAGGTACTGTAAAGATTACACGTCACACCAACGAGCCTGAGAGAGTGGACTTACTATATCATTATCGTTATTTACGTCACGAGCCGAGTAAGAATGATCACTCTCTAAGAGTTATTAAAGCAGGCTGAGGTTTTGAGAAACATCTGGTCCCTCCGAGAGGGGGAGGACGCGTGGTCTATGCAATTGCAAATTGGAACCAAATTTGCTAATGGGGCGTAGCCTTTACAAAGTGTGTCGAGTTGACACAATTGGTTCAGTTTATAATTGAGGATCCACAGTTTGGTGAATGTGGGCCTATATTAAGGCTTGGGATTCAATGTTGACATTATGTGATTTTTTTTTAGATTTTCGCTCTGAGTGTGATCATGTGATAGATTCTTCGATGGACTTTTAATTTCGTGGCCTTTTCCCTCCCTCTAGGCTCAATCCCGTCCGATGAGGAAATAAGATTATGATGTCAAGTTCTTTATTTTATTATACTCCTTCTGGGTTGCTGTGACTTGTCACACCTTGTTATAGTTGTTATTTGCTGGTAGGAGGCTCGTCCATCCTTTCCGCCAGGTTTTGGTTGACGAAGTTTAAACAGGACAACGTAGTATTTGTGAGTGCACTTTGGCACAACTTAATGGTTCATTTATCTGACACTTAGCGTGGTGTCAGGTTTACGTGAGACGTCTGTCCTGCGTTAAGCCACACAAGGTATAGAATAATGCATGACCTCATATTGTAAAATTTATTCCTGGCGTTAGGTAATTGTTCTCATACATTAGGTAAGATTAGCCTGAGTACTCGTATGTCATGTTGTGAATAAAAGTCTTATTTGGAAATAGGACTGCGTCAAAACCTGAGCTTTTATTCAAAGGTGGCGTAGCTCATGTAAAGGTTCCATGCAATGGACCTTAACCTTATGTTGTACTGGCTGACATTCGACTACTACTACTACTAGTATAAAACTCTCTTTTTTAAATAATTAATTAAAAAAAGAACTAATTAATTCGGATGTTTTTTCCAGTCCGCACTTCGGTTTTAGCTAGGACGCCAGGCGGTATAATTTAAGAAGTGTGCTATTTTATTCGAAGATTGTGTAGATTCCCTCTTGATTAAAAAGCAGTTATTCTGCCTCCTTCCTGTATCATTTTAAGTAGCATAGACCCCGAGGTAAAGTGACGATCCCTTTGGGAATCGTCACAGTACCCTAAGGCCTGAAACTGCGTTAAGCGGGCGCCCGCGACGGGCAACCGTCGCGTGTCTACGCGCGTGGACACGCGGGTGGGCTCCGTGGCTACGCGACGGTCCCCGTCGCGGGGACCCGTCGCGGAGACCGATTTACGCAGTGTCGCTAGTTCAATTTTAACGGTGTGCTTGTATAGTCGTGTCGATGGAGAACTTAATATACTATTACGTAGCAAAACGACGACTAGCAAAAAATAAACGACAGCCAGTAAGCCCGTTTACCGCACCAACCGCGCGTGCCCCCGCGACGGGTTCCGTCGCACGGAGGCGGGCCCCGTTGCGTGGGTGCGGGGCGCGCCTCCCCGTGACGGACACCCGCGCTGGTCCCCGCGACGGAGCACTTTTGTATGAAACCGCGCGGGTGCCCGCTTAACGCAGTTTCAGGCCTAACACTAGGTACTCGTTTAGACGTGATCTTCATTTTAAAATCATTAAAAGTCGTTTATCGTCGCCTTAGCTGCTGGTAGGTATACATTTCAAGCGTTTCTTTTTCTCGACAGCATTAATAATTTCATTGATATCATTCAGTCTAGCTGGCGTGGTTGGTTAAGATACCGCCTATCACGCCGCAGGTCGTGGGTTTGATTCCCATCCAAGACAAACATTTGTGTGCATTAACATGCCTGTTTGTCCTGAGTCTGAGTGTAATTATCTATATAAGTGTGCATTTACAAAAAAAAAAAAAATGTGTATGTAGTATATCAGTTCGGTTTCCATAGTACAAGCTGTACTTAGTTTGGGATCAGATGACCGTGTGTGAAATGTCCCAGGATATTATTATTATTATCCAGGCTCACATATTTATGAATATTTAGGAGGATTTTTCTTGTGACGCAACCAAGATTTTACTCTGCGTAGAGTAGAAAACGATCTCTCCGTAGTATCTGCGCTGACCCGGGAGAGTCGCCAGTATTTATTTGTCAGAAAATCTTTATGTTGGGGTACAAATCGTTGTATGTTTCAACGAGATGAGCTTCCGACTCTGGTATGGGAAAATTGTTTTCACATTCTCGTTTCCATTTGACCATCCAGAGTCGGTATTCGTATATTACAGTTGATTCACTGTCATTAATAAGTGGATAATTATTATTGGACCATTTTTTTCACTTTTTCGATATCGATATCCCAGTCTCAGACACTGACATTTGGTTTAGGTAGAAAATCTTCCAACTGAAATAAGTGGAGTACCTCTGGAGACAGTCTCTGCTCTAAATCATTAGTAACGGAATCTAATTGGGGTGGATTAATCTCCGAAAGTAGGTACTATTCTGGCGATTCTTAGTTGGACCTATTTATTGAAAATAATTGCTTGAATATAGATTCAGCATTTTGGCGTTGAGATCGCAATACTTCTAGGATATCCTTCAAATTTTCATTTTTTTTTTAAGTAATTGGGTATAACATTAGCCTATAGACCTCAATTAGGGTTGTGGGCATGCCCACCTTGCCCACAAGGGTGGATCCGCGCCTGTGACGCGAACTATAAATAAATAGGGTTTGTCGAATCATTGAAAAACGTTGTCGATTTTGACCACAGATTTTGAGGGTCTTGGTCACCTAAATTAAATGTCAGGTGCGCGTAGTGCCTGAGGGCTCTGTGAAAGTGCACACTTCTGTAGCGAGGAACTTCTTTTTTAACTGAATTACCTAATAGTTATTATTCGTCAGAATCAATTTTTTCTTTTTCAACTTCCTTTGTGCCAAAATAGGGCCATTCCAAAATCTTCCCGAAGCTTTACTATTTGTCTTAATTGCTTCCTTTTCTTTACAGGTCTCGTGCCACTATTCGGTATCGACGTCTGGGAGCACGCCTACTACCTACAATACAAAAACGTGAGGGCGGACTATGTAAAGGCAATATTCGACATTGCTAACTGGGCAGACGTCTCGAAGAGATACGAATCTGCAAAGTAAAACTATAAATTATTACTTCAACATCTCAATTTTATTTGGTTGGAACCATCTAGATGTAAAAGCTTTAAACTATGTTACTCACAGGCATCTTGTAATATGCCGAATTAGATTCATGTGATGCTGAAATAAGTTTTAGAATATTTTTTTTCCTAAATAACTATTGTGTTTTATTTATATTATGTCTTATAAAACCTTTGAATGAGTCGATAGATGGAAAAGATGACATTGCTGGAAAGGGGGTGAATACCGAGATGGTGACTAATAGCGATGTGTAGGCGTTGAGTCTCTAGCCTTTTCCCAACTATGTTGGGGTCGGCTTCCAGTCTAACCGGATGCAGCTGAATACCAGTATTTTACATAGAGCGACTGCCTATCTGACCTCCACAACCCAGTTACTGGGTAATAGGATATCCCTTGGTAAGACTGGTTGTCAGACTTTCGGACTTCAGACGACCCGTAACGACTGTCAAAGATCCACGAATGACAGCCGGGACCAACGGCTGAACGTGCTTTCCGAGGCACGGAGGAGTCTCGGTATGAAAAGATGGGGATGAAAATTGGCGTATGTTTCCGAAACCTACCAGGAAAGTTTCCAATATTGCCGGAAAGTTGCCAGATTACATAGGGTTTTTCAAATGCCATTTTCAATGTTTATGCGCTCATGAGGTTTTATGTAATGGTGTAATTATACATGTTACTTGTAAGCCTGTATAATTAATTGTTGATTATAATTAATTTATAATTATCCATGCATATGTATGAAGATAAAGTTAAACTATGACAGTGGTAACTTCATGATAGCTGACCCCATAGTTTTTATTAAGAATTTCACTTATAAATTTTATAAAAAAGGAAAGGGATACCGAATGAAATAAATTTAAATCATACAACTGTGTAGTGTATGATTTATCGTGCACAAATCGTGCCGTCAAAAGAATTTTCAAAATCGGATCCTTAGTTTTTGATAAAATAGCGAACATAGAAACAAACATACATATTACATTCGGATTGAATAAAGAACCTCCTTTTTGAAGTTCTGATAAAAACGTCTCTTTTATACATACATAAATGTATACATATATATGTATAAGTATATACTTTATTACATACAAGTGAAGTTAAATTATAAGAACATAGAAAAAGAAAATTAAGATATCTCTAAAATTGTTATGGTTTAATCACCAATGTACTATCATGGATAGCTTGTTTCTTTTCTTTAGTTTATCAGTAAGAAAATAAATGTAAAAACTAAAATTTTCGGTTGGATATTGTAGATAAGCATAAAAACTACCACCCTGCAAATCGCAAATTTTATCCTACTTAGGGCGGGTTTTATGATCCGTAGTAAACTCAACCAATGGTTAAACACAGTAAGGGCCGGTTTTTTGATCCGTGGTTAACTCAACCAATGGTTAAACATAGTAAGTAATGGTTGAATTTAGGCTAAATGTGAAAGGCTAAACATGAATGTATTCATGTTAGCTCATTCATACTAAAAAATAGTATCTAATTGCATAACTCATTCATGTTTAGCCTTTCACACTTAGCTAAAATTCAACCAATAGTTACTATTTTTTTTCTATCAGGTTGGCACAAAAGTAATGAGACACTTGGTTTACGTTTTATATGTTTTATTATTATTACAATACAAAAATCTTAGTCAATGATGTAATCACCATTAGCATCTAAGACTTCTTGCCAATGATCCGACAAACTTTGGATGCCTTTCGCCCAGGACTCCAATGGCTGTGCCTCGAAAAAGTTGTTCAACTCCGCCTCTACATCAGAGAAATCATTAAATTATTTACCCCGCAAGTGTTGATTCAGGGCTCTAAACAAATGATGGTCTGATGGGGCGTGGTCTGGGGAATAAGGTGGGTGGAGTATCGTCTCCCAGCCCAAGTTCTCCAAACTGTTGGCGAACGGCTGATGCGACATGAGGTCGAGCGTTATCGTGTAGTAAAACTACATTGACTCGTCTTCGTCGTTTTTTCTTAATAGCACCAGATAGTTTGGTGAGCTGGGTTGAATATTTGTCAGCGTTTATAGTTTCATTGTGTAACAGTTCATAAAACAGCATGCCTTGCGCGTCCTAGAAACAGCAAAGAGTTATTAAGCGGTTCTCTTGACTCGGCTTCGGTTGAGTTGGTGGCGTTTCTTCTGGAGGCAGCCAAAAAAGCACGACGTGTATCGTTCTCGTAATGAATCATGATTCATCTCCAGTAACCAGATCAGACAAAAACTCTTTACGTTGGGATCGCGGAATCAAAAGTGATTGACAGATAGCGACACGGACTGCACGACTGGTGTCTGTAAGGATGTGCGGTACCCACCGAGCCAACATTTTTCGATACCCAATGGTTTTCCACAGCGTGGTGACTGCAGTTAAGTGCTTCCACTAATTCACGAGTGGTAGCATCTGGATTCGACTGCAGTTCGCGGCGTAAATCGTCATCATTCACTGCGGGTGGTCGTCCAGAGCGTGGCTAACTTTCAAGGCTCCTGTCTCTTGATTTAAAACGGTCAAACCATCGGGACACCGTCGCTTGTACTTCCAGCGCCCAATGTACCAGTGGCCTAACAAGTACTCGTATAAGTATAGTGTTCGTACTTGTCGCTCGTCCACTTTTCTTCAAACTGACTAAACCGATCGCGAGGACGGCTTTACACAGTGTAAAGCGCCTGTCTGGGTTCGAATCTACGACCTACAACTCATAAGTGGCGACCGTTACCACTAGGCCACCACTCACCACTGCTCACGGAAAAATAAATAAAAACAAATACTGATATTATGGTAACAGGCAAATAGCTTTCACAATATGGTCACGGAACACTATTACTCCTAATATGGTGTTAGACCACAGGAGGTGGCTAATATTGATTTGACACCATTTTAATATGCGCTATTAGCTTTGATCGTGATTTTGATAGATTGATCGATTTAGGTTAATGATCTAAGTGGTGATTGATTAATCTTTGTTTCGTAAAGGCGAGAAGTTAATGTATTTATAAAAAGGTTAGAACTTATTAATAAGGATTGAAAAATTAAAACAATTGAAACGGAACGTAAACTTTCATTTCGTGGAACGGGACGCAAAAGTCACATCTGTCAAATCAGATGATTGTCAGTCTGCTTTGTTGTAACTTGTGGTGAAAAATAAATAAATAAAAATAATATTCTGAATCATTGAGAGCTATTAACTTCAATCCCGGGTTCCCGAAGATCATCCCTTCAAACCTGTGGAGAGGTAAGTCAGTACGATGTTTTTAATAGTAGTAACTTTGATGAAAAAGAACGGGCGAGTAAGCTCGGGGCAGTGTTATTGATTTTTCAGGCTGTAGACGTTACCTACTTAATTCATGTCTTGAACTAGTGAGAGCATCGAAAAAACAATTTTAATATATAGTTTATCTGTGCGTGCGTTCTGCTACCAAGAGAAAGGTACTTGTTTGGTTGATAATTAGTAATTATTGCGAAAAGTCGCGAAGGTCGACATTTCAGTGTTTTGAAATCGACCAGCAGTTATGCTCAATGCATATCTAGGTTTTACATTTATTTGCAGCATCTAACATACCTTGACTAAGTCTTGTTTATGTTTTTCATTATTTATTGCACTTAATTAGTGTGCATATATAATAGTGTTTTATTCTAGGTACAACAATTTGTTTATATTACTTCTAGTTAAGTGTTTCCAGTAGTTCTAAACTAACTTCTTTATCAGAGTATTGTTAATTATTTATGCCAATTATCCATGAAGCTCTTTAAACCTTTCACTATTATTTAATTTAAATTTATATTTAAGTATTATACAATAAGATTGAATCTTATAAAATATAAGATAAACACGAAAGCTGCTGCCTTGTAATATTTTAAAACGAAAATTCAGATGTTTTGCTAAGAAGATATTCATAAGCGAAATATTTGGAAATAATAGTCTGCTTCAGAGTATTTTTTTATGATACGAAAGTTGACACTGCAGTCAACTTTTAATAGAGAAAAATTTTATTTTTCTCAAATATAATGATAAAATGCATTAAAAGTTGTAGTTCTTTAAGTCTGCCAATACATTTTAAGAGCTAATATTAGGGAAGGTTCATATCTGACAGAACATGCGTCGCGTATTATCGGTCGCGTAACGCCAGAACAGACAAATGTATAGAAAAACACTTGACCGTTCACACTCAACCGATGATACGTTAGTGTTAGTTAGACGCGACTGATGATACGCTCGGCGTATTTTACGTCAGATATGAACCTTCCCTTAAACCTAGGTACTTAAATATTACCTGATAAAGATTATTTAATCAATTAATTATTACAAAAACGTTTTGTATAATAAATACTTGTACACTATAAAATAATGAATGAATATGTATGTTTAAATATAGAATGTGTTACCATACATGCATAACCATTAACCATTCAATTTTATTTGTCCTCTTCTCAGCTTGTACTAGTTTAGATGAGTCATACATAGGTACTAAGAGCAGGTTATAGCGTATCCTATGATACATTCTAAACCAGATGTTAAGAATGATTCATGCTAATCAACTGTGGAAACCCCAAGTACCGTAATTGTATAAGGAATGTCCCAATTCCTTTATAATAGAAAAATGCAAAATTAATGATTAAAATATCACTGTAAATATCTTGTTTACTATACAGGGTGAATTTTTCAAATGGGCGTGGATGGTCAAATCCGAAACTATGAGGAATAGCGAAAAGTACTCATTGGAGTCTCGGGCTCGATTTTGATGAAAACTAAAAATTGCATCATTGAATTTTTGAAAAATCAATATCAATGTTTAACACCCTCAGCGTTATGTGTGCATTATTGCACACACTCTGTCTCAACACTTGTGTATCATTTTAGATACACAGCCTTCTAGTTAGTTTCGACATTGTGTATCATTCATGCAAACACTTTCTATACTAATGTAATGATCTAATAATGATCATTAAAAGTCGTTTGGAACACCCTCAACGCCAAGCCTCTGGTGACTGTCTCATCCATTTTAGAAAAAAAAAAGCCGAATAATCTTGTTTCTCGTTGACATCCCGTTCCCGGTGCCGTGGACAAACAGACTTTACGAGAACGAGTCGTCAACGAGAAAACAGATGACGCCACCGAAGTAGCAACAGTCCATTTACTATGGCCGAATAATCTCGTTTCTCGTTGACGTCCCGTTCCCGTACAGTCTAAGACTGTCGCTACTTCGGCCCCGTCATTTGTTTTCTCGTTGACATCCCATTCCCGGTGCGGTAGACAATCAGTCTAAAAGGTACTAAAATACTTGTACCTAAATATCAAGACATGACCTGCCTCAATATGGAAATTACATAATGCATGAAATTAATTACGTGGCAGGTAAGGAGAGGGTTATTGCAAGAAATATGCCACGTATAGAGATAGGTTGTGCATTGGAATAGGGTGACCATGGCGTAGTGCAATGTGGTTTCAAGTTGGTTGCAAATTCTATGTGGAGTAAAAGCAAAGAAACATAACAACACCACGCCTGTATTCCCTGAAAGGTTAGGCAGAGCTGTACCTATTGTACACTCACATTTCGCCAAAAGTTTAAAAAAAGGGATACAAAAGCATAAAGCATTTGTTGAAAGAACATACAGCTTTACGTTATTAGGTATATTTCTGCCACGGTGCAAGGCAAGGCTGTGACCCTGGTCCAGAAAATTGTGGACGCTACAAAGAGATGGGTGAGGACAGCAGGACATTAAAATGGTTCTTTGCAAGTAAACTATCTCGCTCTATAGTCACTGGACTAGATTCACTAGAGTCTAGTGAATAATGCTTCTAAGTGACAGAAAGAGAAATAGTCACGGGAGATTGTGAATCCGGGCGCCTGTTGCTGCCCTTACACCATATAGAATGTACTTGCAGTTTTTCCTTTAGTTAACACTGAAGTTTAATAGCACACGTAATTCAACAATTTATAAGCAAATAGTATTTTTTTCATATTACTGCACTGTCTTTAAAACTTATGGGTGGTTTATGGGGCGCCTACCGCTGCGATGGTTTATCGGGATCGGCGCCGCACGCGATCCAACCAACGGTGAATGCACTCCAAAGTGACGGGGTGGGGAGAGGGCCGAGGGGGTCCGTAATTGAACCTCAAGGCTTCTTGTCTTATGTACTTTTTTATAGGCTTTAGGACAAGGATTTATATTTCATCCTAACTAATATTATAAATATAAAAGCAAGTTTGTTTGTTACCTTTTCACACCGATCATCCTGAAATTTTGCATATACGTTGTCAGGCGTACTGAAACGGACATAGGGTACCTTTCACCCCGAAAAAAAGTACTATTCCCGAGGAAAACAACAATAACGTTCTTATGATAATATCAGGCTGGCGGAAAATTATTGCACAAGATATTGTAAATTACTAGAATTTTCCGGAATATTTAGTATTGATCTGGGATACGTAAGAATATTGTAGAAAGAGCTCGAAGCTATCACATCAAGGGTACATATAAAGGCGCGCTAGTGAGGATCTGGTTAGTTTGTGAAAATTATTAGTGAACATCAACTTCGAACTGTGTGCAACCTCGAGTGTAGCTACCGCTAACATCAGCAAAGCGTTCGGTGAAGGTGTTGTATCGCGATGGAAAATAAGCTGCTGGTTTGCTCGCTTTGCATAGGGACATATAACTCTTGAAGATCACGAGCGATCTGGGCGACCATCCACCTTCGACGATGAGGAATTACTCCGCTGTTTAAAGACTAATCCAGAAATAAATACGCGTAATTTGGCAGAGACTCTTGGCTGTCATCATTCGACCGTCGAGGCTCATTTACACAAACTCGGCTATCGTAAAGTAATGGCACGATGGATTCCACGTCAACTAACTGACAGTCATCGTCAAGTCAGAGTTAGTATTTGTGAATCGCTTCTTTTTCAGCCACATCGGAAAGAGTTTCTTGAAGATCTGGTAACCGGCGATGAGAGCTGGATTCTCTATGATAACAACACACGGCACGCCGTCTGGCTTCCTTACGACGCAGAGCCACCAACGCAGCCAAAGCCGAACCGTCACTCACGCAAGCATCTTCTCTCCGTTTGGTGGGATGTGAAGGGCCCACTCTATTACGAGCTTCTCCCTGCGAGAAGGACGATTACGACTTCCATTTATACAGCTTCAGAAACTAGCTGACGCAATAAGAGAAAAACGACCGAGACGTGTAAATGTTCACTTACTCCATGATAATGCGCGACCTCATGTCGCTTCGGGGACTCGAAAAAAAATCGTAGAGCTTGGATGGCACCCGGTTGCCCACCCAACGTACTCACCGGATCTCGCGCCATGCGACTATCACTTGTTCCGACCACTAAAGCTTTATTTGCATGAGAAAAAATTTAAAAAACTACGAAGAGCTCAAAATGGCAGTGGACAATTTCTTTTCTGCACAGCCTCCGGAATTCTGGGCGCAGGGCATCAACAATCTACAAACTAGATGGGCCAGAGTAATAGTGTTATTTGGGGATTACATTACTGATTAATTATTGTAAATAACAAAGTTATCAATAAATTAGAAAGAAAGAAAAAAGAAAGAAAATACGTTTATTTGCGCTAAACAAATTCATTAAGTCTTATATCTTGGTGCAAGACTTTTCCGCCAACCTGATAGATGGCGCCACGTGTCTTTCGTATCATGATTGAATTATATTATTATAGACTCTTTAGTAGTGTTAAGTTAACAAAAAAAAAAAAAAAGTACCTAATACATTTTGTGCGTCTAAAATGTCGATAGATCGGCTTTTCATCCTCCTAACTATAATATTATAGATGCGAAAGTAAGTTTGTTTGCTTGATAGCTTTTCACGCCATAAACTGCTGAACCGATCATCATGAAATTTTGCGTATACGTTGTCAGGGATACAGAAAAAGACCCACCTTTCATTCAGAAAAAAATGTACTGATCCCGAGGGATAAAATAATAAAACAAGCACTTTCGCATCGTATCTAATATTATAAATGCGAAAGTGAGTATGTTTGTTTATTACGCTTTCACGCTAAAATGGCTGAACGGATTTGGATGAAATTTGGCTATGGTATTGGTAGACTATGACGTGGATTTAGACAGGATACTTTTTAACCCGGTAGCGCATTCCCGTGGGAAAAATTCCGACCTCCACGCGGGTGAAGCCGCGGGTACAAGCTAGTAGTCAATCATATTGATAAACAAATTATGTTTCATCTGCCTTCATCTTTCTTATTTACCCATTGTGCGCTTGATGCAGGGCCTTGTGGCTAAGTAATAACAGCCGCACGGGTCGATCGATCAGGTTAAGCTACGCTTGCCGCGGATGGTCCGTGGGTGGGTGATCATCTTTACATACCAAGACCCCTCCGTGCCTCGGAAAGCACGTTAAGCCGTTGGTCCCGGCTGTCATTCGTGGATCTTTGACAGTCGTTACAGTCGTTACTTACCAAGGGGTATCCTATCACCCAGTAAATGGGTTGTGGCATTCAGCCGCATCTGGTTTGACTGGAAGCCGACCCCAACATAGTTGGGAAAAGGTTAGGTTAGGCAGATGATGGTGCGCTAGATGCACATTTAATGTATGCATATGTACATAGGTCCATGATATTATTTTCAGGCTAGGGTTGAAAGTAGTCTTGTGTAGTTCGTGAACGATGACCGAACGCTGACTTGTAATCGGTCTAATAGGTCAAATAGCTCTTTTCGGACTCGTACATTGCAAACCGTGCGATCGTATGTGTGAACGAGAACGAGAAATGAAATACAGTCACTGATTGTTTGACAGATACGTCATATGAATACGAATTCATTCGATGTTTGTGAATGAATGAGAACGAGAAAGAATAGCCAACGAATGATGATGCTACCCAAACCCGACCGACCGGATTTGCAAGAATGAGATGAGATGCGCGTTATTTCAATGCCTTAGTTTATCGCCCGAACACGCGAGTCGAGCTGTGTTCTATGGAAATGCTGACCGAGAGCGAATACCGAATAGAGCTATTAGAACTAATAGAATGAACTAATTCACTGTCCGAAATGAACTAGTAAGGAGCGATCTTAAAAATGACCGAGCAGGCACAAGACTAGTTGAATGTGTGTGGACAATAGGGATAGTTTCTATTATGCACACTTTTTCAACCCTAAAATATAGCCTATTTATAGAAACTTTTCCTATTGTTCATTCTTCTTTTCCTTAGCATGTCGATGGCAATCTATATAGAATCAGCCCAGAGCTTGGTTACGAGCTTGGCACCTCATCAGCTCGTGTAGCATGCAGACAGCAGGACAGCAGTCCCATTGTTTATGTAACAGCACCACATTTACACTCCAGGGCGGAGTCATTTGTAAATCTCCACCTGAGCAGGTTTTCTTTGCTTCAGCCTTCCTGAGTCCGGAGTTTATTTAAAGACTTCCAGATAAGCCAAGGCAACTCATTTTTTTTTTAAATTTATTTGTTTAATTAAGACGGTTTAAAACCAATTACAAAAATTAAACACACAGTTTGTATATACATAAAAGAGAAAATATAAAATCGTCTAACAACACTTTCATAAATCCTCTCACAGTACTTTTGACATGCCAATAAAATCTTCACCCATTCGTCCGCAAACAGATCGTTTGTTGGATTAGAGTCGAAGAGGTCATTAAGTGCAGCCAGAGTACGTGGTACTGGGGACTTAGCACGCGCAACGGTTCGACGTGGAGGCACAGCAAACAGCCGGTGCTTTCTGCTGCGGCAGTAATTGTTTGGAACAAAGAAGCGAGCCAGCACAGCATGCAGATCAGGCGCGTCAATAGTGCCACGGAGCGTCTGACAGGCTGGTCTTTTGCTCGCCTTACCTCTAACGAGTTATATCCGAGGCATCCCAGTAGAAATTTAGTCGGATAGAGGTAAGGATAATAGCCATGTTTACGCTTATAGAGAAACCTAAGGAACGCTTTTTGTACCTTTTCCAATAAAAGCGCGTAGGTACTTTCGTGTGGATTCCAGACGCAGGAGCTGGATTCCAATTTGCTACGCACGAGAGCATTAAATATTATTTTGATGGCATGTGCGGAGCGAAAATCGCGGCAATTACGCAGAACAAAACCCAACCTCTGGTAGGATTCCTTAGCTACCGTAGCAATGTGGTCGTGGAAGGTGAGCTTTCGGTCGAATGTGACTCCCAAGTCTTTCATGACTGTTGTTTTCATGATAGTATTGTTATTTAAATTGTATTCATAATTTACTGGGAGACTCATGTCCAGGTGGAAGATTTTCAGCAGGTGGAGCGATTCGGTGGGGTAGGGAAGCACTATCTTGTAGGTGACTCACATTATATTTACAATATTTACATAATATATTTATACGCCCTACACTAATAAACACAAACACACAATATACATTATAAACATAAACACTAAACAATAATTAGTAGCATTTATTATAATATACGTGATTACCGTACGGCCCGTCCGTCATTAACGCAATCATACTCATAGTACACTGGACACGCGCGTCGCCTGCTGAGTTCCTTTGCCTAAGACGCGTGAAGTTACATGTCGTGTGACGTATGCGCACACGCATTCATTCGCCGCGCATTCGGTATTCACCGGTCACTAGTCACGACCTACCTCATACGTCGGACGCCCGCTTGCTTGCGCTAATTACGCGACCTCGAAGTACCCACGCGAAATCGCTTTGTAACTAATCCGAACCTTACCGCTTGTGCTTATACATCCACGCTCGCTAATTATTGTGCCTTCATAAGTGTATTAAAAACATTGTTGTGTAGTGTGTGGGACATTAAAGTGTTGGGACCATCAACAGGACTATCTTTTCTTCAGACCTAGTAAGTCTACCCTCACACACCACCATATAACCAAACTGGTGACCCCGTGCAGAACATTTGTGAAATAGTGAGTACAGTGATAGTTAGTAGTTACCATGAGCAGCGACGGCAGCGATACAGAAACATCACAGCGCAGCCAACGCCCCGGCCGCCGGCCGAGTAAATGTGTGCACGTTTCCACTGACCCGGAACCCGAACATCCGTCATTGGAGTTATTTCGTGTAGGCGTTCGCATACCACCATTTTGGCCTGAAAAGCCCACTATATGGTTTTGCCAAATAGAAGGCCAATTCAAGCTGGCCAGAATAACTGACGACTACACAAAGTTCCACTACGTCCTCGCTCACTTGGATCGGCAGTACTCCGTGGAGGTCGAAGACATTATAACCGCGCCTCCTGCTACTGGCGCGTACGAGAAGCTGAAGAGTGAGCTTATCAAGCGCCTGTCAGTCTCAAAGGAAAAGAAGGTGAAACAGCTTCTTCAGTCAGAGGAACTAGGTGACCGCAAACCGTCCCAGTTCTTGCGACACCTGCAGCACCTAGCGGGACCAACGGTTCCAGAGGATTTCCTACGCACCATATGGACGAGTCGCTTGCCAGGTAACCTGCAGACGATCATCGCATCGCAGATGACCTTATCCCTCACCGAGCTCGCGGACCTCGCGGATAGAGTTCACGACATTGCTCCTCCTACCCCGCAAGTCGCAGCAGCATCCACATCACAAGCTGACCCACAGACGGAGATGATGAAGCTCATTATGGAGCTGACGAGGAAGGTCGACGCACTGACCACTGAAAGGTATGATCGCTCCCGCTCACGCACCAGGCCAACCTCCGGCCATAGAAGTCGCAGCTCATCACAAAGGTCACAGTCCAACTATAAGAAGTTTCCGCAGTGTTGGTACCACTACAAATTCGGTAGCCACGCGAAGAAATGCGTCCGCCCGTGTGATTACAAGTCGGGAAACGAAACGGGCAGTCAATAATGGCGGCTGAAGATTGCCCTTCTACAACTGGTCGCCTGTTTGTGACAGATCGCAGGTCGAAAGTCCAATTTCTAGTGGACACTGGAAGTGACTTATGCGTCTACCCTCGATCTGCGCTCCCACAACATCGTCGTGCAAAGACCGAATACCAGCTGTGTGCGGCCAACGGTTCAACAATCGACACCTACGGTTACCTTCAGGTTGTGCTAAATTTAGGCCTTCGTAGGGATTTTCCTTGGCGTTTTATTGTTGCTGACGTCACTAAAGCCATCATAGGAGTAGATTTCTTGTCATTTTATAATATAATAGTAGATATTCGCAACAAACGCATACTAGATGGCACTACCAGTTTGTCAGCTGTAGCATCTATCGCCTCTCCTAATAGCTTAATCTCTAGTGTAAAGGTCGTGACTGGCGATTGCAAATACCGAAATCTCTTATCCAAATTTCAGGAAATAACACGGCCAGCAGGCGCACCATTCACACCTAAACACAACACAACACACCACATTCGCACCACATCAGGCCCCCCAGTATCATGTTCCCCACGCAGACTAGCCCCGGATAAAATGAAAATCGCCAAGGCTGAGTTCGAGGCAATGTTGGCAAACGGTACAGCTCGACCGTCAGAGAGCCCTTGGTCGTCGCCTCTCCACCTCGCCCCAAAGAAAGACAATGGATGGCGCCCTTGCGGTGATTATAGGCTGCTCAACGCAAGGACAGTACCAGATAAGTACCCAATCAGGCACATACATGACTTTGCCCACAATCTATCTGGTTGTAAGATCTTTTCCACTATTGACCTCGTTAAAGCTTATAACCAGATACCAGTATTTGAGCAGGACATACCAAAGACCGCCATCACTACACCCTTCGGACTTTTCGAGTTTCCGTTTATGACGTTCGGTCTGAGGAACGCTGGGCAGACTTTCCAAAGGTTTGTTGACGAAATGACTCGTGGCCTGGAGTTCTGCTATCCATATTTAGACGATTTCTTGGTCTACTCCAGGGACGAGGCAGAGCATGAAGAGCACCTTCGCCAACTCTTCACAAGGATGAAGGAATACGGCATGCTCATCAACACCGCAAAATGTGTATTTGGTGCGCCAGAGGTAACATTCCTAGGCTACCACATCTCGCAACACGGAACGAAGCCTTTGGAAAGCAAGGTGCAGGCTATTAAGGAGTTCCCAGTGCCTAAAACCGCTAGGCAACTAAGAAGGTTTCTGGGCATGATTAATTTTTACCGGAGGTTTCTACCTCGGGCTGCCCAGAACCAAGCGCCTTTACATGCCTTACTGACCGGTAATGTAAGAGCGTCTCAGCCGGTCGACATAAGCGGAACCTCGTTACAGGCCTTCGAGGAGTGTAAAAATAGCCTTTGTAGTGCGGCTTTGTTGGCACATCCTGACTCAAATGCCAAACTGGGCCTAGTCACGGATGCGTCTGATTTTGCCATCGGCGGAGTCTTGCAGCAGTTTAAGGACGGCAATTGGCAGCCATTGGCATTTTTTACCCGCAAGCTGAGCCCATCACAACAAAAACATTCACCGTACGATAGAGAGCTCCTTGCTATCTACGAAAGCATTAAGTACTTTCAACATTGGTTAGCCGCTACCACCTTCACAATCTATACTGACCATAAGCCGCTATGTTACGCTTTCCATCAGCGGAAAAGTAACTGCTCGCCACGTCAGTATAGACATTTAGACTACATTTCACAATTCTCAACCGACATTCAACACATCGCCGGAAAAGATAACGTCGTAGCCGACACACTTTCCCGTGTCGAAGAGTTGCAAAGCCCAGTAGACTTAGAAGTGATAGCCAAAGCACAAGACACCGATTCAGAACTTGCACAATTACTCACAGGAGATTCTTCTCTGCAAGTAAAGAAAATGATAATTCCTGGAAGCCGTACTGAATTGTACTGCGATGTCAGCACAACGACTCCCAGACCCATCATTCCTAAATCATTGCGAAAGCAAATTTTTGACTCGTTGCACTCGCTAAGCCATCCCGGCGCAAACGCAAGTGCTAAACATGTAGCACAGCGTTACGTTTGGCCACAGATGCGGAAAGACTGTCGCGATTGGTCTAAGGCATGTTTGGCATGTCAGCGCACGAAGGTGAATCGACACATTTTCACCCCTTTGGGTACCCTCGATCTGCCTTCAGCGCGATTCAAATATGTCCACCTAGACCTCATCGGACCATTGCCTCCATCCAATGAATACCGGTATTGTCTGACACTCGTCGATCGCTTCACGCGATGGGCTGAAGTCGTCCCTATTACCGATATTACAGCGGAAACTGTGGCCAAAGCGTTTCTGTCGGGGTGGGTAGCACGATTTGGTTGCCCAACCGATATTGTCACTGATCGTGGTAGACAATTCGAGTCCGGTATTTTCCAATACCTCGCAAAGGCCATTGGGTTTAGGCATCGCAAGACCACTGCTTACCACCCCCAGTGCAACGGCTTAATTGAAAGATTTCATCGGCAGCTTAAAACCGCAATCAAGTGCCATGCTGATACCAGCTGGACCGAATCATTGCCATTTGTACTGCTTGGCATAAGAAGTTCCATCAAAGAAGACCTTCAATCGTCTTCCGCCGAGTTACTATACGGCGAACCTTTAAGACTGCCGGGTGAATTCTTTGGCCATAACGTTGACAAATGTACGACTGATATAACGGACTTTACAGCCCGTATCAGATCATTTGCCAACAATTTACAGCCAGTTCCCACGTCACACCACTCAAAAACAAAAATCTTTGTGCACAAAGATCTGTCATCTTGTTCCCATGTCTTTCTTCGAGACGATGCGTTGAGGGGTGCACTCCAGCCGGCATACACTGGTCCCTATGAGGTGATCGAAAGAGGTGCCAAAGTTTTTAAAATTAAAGTTAAGGGTAAATCCGTCACAGTATCTTTAGACCGTTTAAAACCCGCCTACATACTGTCCGACACCAATGACACCCCTATCCCAAATAAACCTGTTCCCGAGCCACCACCTCCCATTCCAGCAGTTAAAACCACTCGTTCCGGCAGAAGAGTCCATTTTCCGGACTACTATCGCCCGTAGCACGGTCTCTGGAGGGGAGTGATGTAGGTGACTCACATTATATTTACAATATTTACATAATATATTTATACGCCCTACACTAATAAACACAAACACACAATATACATTATAAACATAAACACTAAACAATAATTAGTAGCATTTATTATAATATACGTGATTACCGTACGGCCCGTCCGTCATTAACGCAATCATACTCATAGTACACTGGACACGCGCGTCGCCTGCTGAGTTCCTTTGCCTAAGACGCGTGAAGTTACATGTCGTGTGACGTATGCGCACACGCATTCATTCGCCGCGCATTCGGTATTCACCGGTCACTAGTCACGACCTACCTCATACGTCGGACGCCCGCTTGCTTGCGCTAATTACGCGACCTCGAAGTACCCACGCGAAATCGCTTTGTAACTAATCCGAACCTTACCGCTTGTGCTTATACATCCACGCTCGCTAATTATTGTGCCTTCATAAGTGTATTAAAAACATTGTTGTGTAGTGTGTGGGACATTAAAGTGTTGGGACCATCAACAGGACTATCTTTTCTTCAGACCTAGTAAGTCTACCCTCACACACCACCATATAACCAAAATCTTGTCTTGCCACAGCTTTAACCTTTCCGCAGACCGTTCGCCCGATAGTGGGAGGACACACTTTAAAAAGCTGTTGCGGCTCTTCAGCCTTTGTGGCACGAGGATGTTATAGTGAAAAGGGTGTCCGTTCTTAATCATAAACTCAAAACTGTGTGAGTAGGACTGTAGGACAGGACACTTTATTTTAAGTACTTACTTTTTAGTGTCTATTTAGTTTTGGTCGGGTGCTGGCATTCTATGATAATCTATTTATAAAGAAGTATTTCTGTAATTGTATTATTTTTATGATAACTGTTTGACTGTAGTCACTATTGACTTATTCACGGCAAAACACGGATTCATTCATGAATAGGCAGGGAAATCCATTGTCACATTATTGCCAATAAAAAGAAAAACCGGCCAAGAGCGAGTCGGACTCGCTCACCGAGGGTTCCGTACTATAAAACAAGTGTGCTATTTAGAGACATCGTTTTATTTTTCCTGTAATCTTTACATAAACTTTATAACATAGAATAATTTCAGATTTTTCTCTATGCAAACTTCGGAGATAAGGGGGGGGGGGGGGGGGGGCTGTATTTTTTTCATTTTTCATTAAAAGTCGAAAGCTATTCGGCCTAAAAAAAAATAGAAAAAAGGTTTGAAAATGTGCAAACAGCGCTCTTTCATATAGTAGCCCCACTTCGTATTTGTAAGGCCCCATTTCAGCCCTGTAGTAAAAAAAATAAATTCTTTCTTATTTGCAAAATAGTTGGGCAAACGTCATCTAAAACTATTCCAAAATTCAAGTTCATAGCATTAGTAGTTCCCGAGATATCCAGCTGTGACACAGGCGGACAGACTTAGTCGCACCGTAAGGGTTCCTTTTTACCATTTTGGTACGGGTAAGTAATAGATGATATAACAACAAAATCTCTAATATTAACAACATATAACAACGGAACCTATAATTTTATTTAATATAGCGATTAGTTAATATAATGAACGATTGATATAATTTTAAAATAACTAATTTTTATAAGCATAACATACATTAAATATAAAATCGTTTGACATACCACTCAAAAGATATAAAACTTATTTGGTCTAATATGATGACGTATGCTTCTAATTTAAGCTTAAAAAAACAATAACTTTGTATTTTGTTTAATAAATATTTAAAAGTATTTTTTCTTTGTTTTATTCTTTGTAAGTTCTATCGTAGTTATAGGTAATAGTAACCTAAGTAGATATTAAACATAACTAGTAACTGATTACCACCTGCGCTAAGATAGGTCGATGGAGCACGGCGAAGCGGGGCTCCTATTTCTGGGTGGTTTAAAAAAAAATAACCACGAAGGCTAAGGCGGGAGCTCCGCTAGCAATCTAACCTAACCTATCCAAGTCGGGGTACTCTGAGTCGGGGTGTTAACCATAATGACGTTTTTTATATATATTAAACGTTAGACCTAATGATTTTCGATTAAATAAATAATATACATATTAAACGTTAGACCAAATGATTTTCGATTACATAAACGTTATATCAAACAACGTTATACTAATTAAGTTTTAGAATAAATAAATGTTATATGTAAAGAAATTATATCAACAGTTGGTATATCTCACGTTGATTATATCTTATAAACGATAATAAAATGAAATTAGACCAAATGAGTTTATACGTTATGAGACGCACCCTTTTGGTACGGAACCTTAAAAAGCAAAAAAAAAAAACGCTTGAAATTATTAATAGGTTGGGGAAAAAGTTTCTTCGCATTTTTTAAGAAAATTCAAAACATTTTTACATTTAACTAAAGTATGTAGGTACCATTTTGTTCGATAACTTTTTGCCATCTTGTAGGTAGGGACATGATCCCATTGCTATAGAAATTTTGGGACTTCTCGTCAAAATACCGCGACAAGTGGTTTTGGCAGTCCTCTCGTGATGTTAACCTGACACTGCCTAAAGAATTCTGAAGAGACCGAAACAGGTGGAAATCTGAAGGTGCAAGGTCAGGACTATACGGCGGATGCATTAACACCTCCCAGCCAAACTCTCTTAATTTTTGCTGAGTGGCTAAAGATGTGTGAGGTCTAGCGTTATCATGATGAAAAACCACACCCCTTCTGTTGATTAATTCCGGCCGCTTTCTCTCAAATTCTTGCTTTAATCTCATCAGTTGTTCGCAGTAGAGTTCAGAATCGATGGTCCTGCCTGGCGGTAACAGCTCATAATGAATAATGCCCTTCCAATCCCACCACACACACAGCATCACCTTGTTGCGAGTTAACCCGGGATTCGCCACAGTCTGTGAAGCCTGACCGGCCTTTGACCACGACCTTTTTCGCACGTTCTTGTCATACGTGATCTACTTTTCATCACCAGTTATCAGCTTCTTCAAAAATGGTTCGGTTTCATTACGTCGTAATAAAGATTCACAAATGAGTACACGGTTCATTAGGTTTCTTTCAGTGAGCTCGTGTGGTACCCAAATGTCGAGCTTTTTTTGTGTCCCCAGTTTTTTTCAAATGCGCCAAAACTGTTTTGTGGTCAATTTACAGTTCTTCAGCTACATCGTAACTACTGATATGCCGATCTTGCTCCACTTTTTCAAAAATGGCATCCATTTTTAACCGACTTCCAAAAGGAGGAGGTTTTCAATTCGTCTGTATGTTTTTTTTTTTTTTTGTATGTTTGTTACGCGATTACCCAAAGACGGATGGACTGATTTAGATAATTCTTTTTTTGTTTGAAAGGGTATACTTCCGAGGTGGTCCCATATAAATTTTATTAACTTTGCTTGGGTAGTTTTTGAGTTAGCTTCAATAATGCGTATACTTCCCACTTATTTTATGTGGATGATGTGATGATGTTTTAATCCTATCACTGTTATTTACATGGCTATATCTACAATTATTGTAATTATTGTGCTCAATTATGTATTCGAATTTGTGTGGGGTAGGTTCCACAACTAAAAAGTGAAAAATAAAAACTTTTTAGCAAAAAATAAAACCGACTTCCAGAACACAACACTACAAAGTGAAAAATAACTTTAATTTCGGAAGTCGGTGGCAAAAAAAGAAAATACAACACCAAAGACACCGACTACCGAAATTAAAGTTATTTTTCACTTTGTAGTGTTGTGTTCTGGAAGTCGGTTTTATTTTTTGCTAAAAAGTTTTATCCGTAATAGGGCGACCAGAGCGACGTGCAACTTTGACATCAAAATTTCCGGATTGAAAACGCTTAAACCAAATTTGTGCTACTCTCACAGACACTGCACTTGGTCCATAAACATCGCAAATTTTTTTCGCGGCTTGCGCTGCATTTTTACCTTTTTTGTAGTAAAATTTTAAAATGTATCGAATTTCTTCATTAGATTCACTCATCTTGACGGTACGAAAAACAAATGAAAATCACACATTTTCCTAATTTGAATTTGGAATTATGTTCTTTAAAATTTAAACTTCAGTGATACCAAAACCAGCCAGATACAAATAGTATAGCCAAAGAGATTTTATTACAAGTTCATACATACTATAATGCGAAAAGACTTTTTCCCCAACCTAATATAACAACACCACGCCTGTATTCCCCGAAGGGTTAGACAGAGGTGTAGGTACCTAAAGTACACATACATTTCACCAGTTATGTTTAAGCCCCATGTAATAAGGGGTGGGCCGTCAACCGGGCACAAATCCAGACTCCAGACCGGACTGCTACTGAGAAATTCCAAATGAAAAGATCCAATATCAATTTGCCCGACTCGGGAGTCGAACCCAGGACCTCATCAGCTCAGCAGTAGCGGTTGCGACCACTAGACCAACGGCGCCTGAACATTTTTATTCATATTTTACTATTTGTATCAAATTATTACCCTTACAGTAGGTACAATTAATGTTGATTGACCATAATATTTCATTTCTGCTACATTGAAACCCGATTTGTATTGTTATGAAAATATTATTTTCCTTCCTTCCACAAATATTGCATTATATACTTCCGTATATCCTCGAATGGTTAGCCAGATGTGTATCTATAGTACATACTCCATACTATTACTATTTACCCGACTACGGCGAAGCAAAAAGGAGGGTTATGATTTTGACCGGTGTGTATGTATGTTCATCTGTTCCCTCATAACTTCTAAAATGCTTATCATAATTTGACAAATGAGGTATCGTTGGAAGCATCTTGATTGTCCGCTGGTTACATACATGCTATGTGACGTCACATTCAATTGAATATGGCGCCCTCTAGAGGAAAGTCATGAACTATAAAAAAAATCTTCTTGTGATACCGTGTTGGATATCAAATAAAAGGGCTTAATTAGCACATTTCGAAAATATATATTCATAATTATTGGGTGTTAGCTGTTGCTAGCACCCAATAATTATGAATAATTTCTAACATCACGCCTCAGATGTGAGCCAAACATATTATTATTTTCTCTCCAAACCTACCCAAAATACATTTATATAATAATTATTCCTTAAAAAATGTAAAGAGGCTCTGCAAGTACTTTATCACGAAATTATAACCCCAAAATAATTTATCTAAAAAGTATGAAACAAGAAAATTAAAAATTCAAAGAAAGATAAATCCGGAGTCACACGTCATGCTAAGGCATAAATCGGACAGACTACGTGTGACTCCCGATTTTTAATTTGTCTGTCTTTTCAAAATTGAGATGAGAATATTTTCATGTTTCATACTTTTTAGACCGTGATTTTTCAGTCGTCAGGTTTTAGCTTTTAAGCTTTACTAGTTATTATGTTTAAGTTAAACATAACTGGCGACATGTGACTTAATCTGGCACAAATCCAGACTCCGATTTGCTACTCAGGAATTCTTGATGGAAAACCTAATAACACTGCCCGACTTGGGAATCGAACGCAGGACATGCTCAGCAGTAGCGCTTGCGACCACTAGACCAACGGAGCAACCTAAGGCTGCAGTCTCGACCGATACAGTGGCGGACTAAGTCTGTCAGGGGCCCAGGGCGGCAAAACTAAATGCCCCCAAGGAATGAACAGAACGTTGAAGTTGAGCAAAAATAACATCAAAATTTTTGCACCCCGCATAGTTTAAATTGTCTTTTAAATATTTATACAGAAATAGGAATTACTTTGTCAACCTGCCTATACAGAAAAGCTTGAAAATGTAGGATACAAGAGCGAGCGAAGCGAGCTCGAAAATTGTATCACCCCACCCCGGGTAGGTAAAGTTTTTTTTGACTATTTGCCGACTTTCGCAGAGTAACCTGAGAATAACACTCCTTTTTTGGCTTCGCCGCAGTCGGGTAAAAACAGAATGTAGGTTTCACGATAGCGAGGTCGAAAATTTTAGGACCCTACGTTTATATTTAGTATGTGTTGGAGGCCTCCCAACTACAAGTACCTTTTACTTACTGAACATATTTTAGTCTTATTGATTAAAAAGTATTTTCGAGTTTTGTGGGCCCTCCAAGACTGGGGGCCAGGGATGCACTGCACCTGCCCCCCCCCCCCCCCCCCCCTCTTTAGTCCGCCTAGATAGCAAAAGCAATTGCTTTACGACCGAACTCGGTCGCAAAGTCCTAATGGGGTCCCTAGACGCTCAAAATTCCTTGACAAGCACGTGATTTTTTCTTGCTTGTCGTAAAGCGATCACTATCTATGTTGAAACCGGAGCCCCAGTAATAATTAATATTAACAGTTAATATTAAAGTTTCTAACGCCTGGTTCCTATATTCGCCAACGGATTGATTTATTTAACAATAGTACCCACAATATCTATTAGAAAAGTCTACAGAGAAAATATTAAAAGAATGCGTCTATGTTAGGTACCTAACTAAACTGCAAAGTATCGTAAGAGTTGCTGAAAAACCCCTTTAATATTAAAGAGAATAAGTAATATCATTTTGCTCTTTCGTTTCGTATGTCATTGGGTCATTGATCCCAACAGACATAAGGGCTTGGTATTATTTTCCAATAAAGGCGGGCTGCCGCGCGTTGGTGAATGAACTAAGGATTTACTTCGGAAATTATTATCTGTAGCTGTGCCCACCCATCTCTTGGAGAGATTGACATTTTAATCAGTTTCCACGATAGAGGGTGTGTTTTTTTACTAGTGTATATTCATAAGAGAAAGTATCTAAGACAGTTTGCAAAAAGTGGAACGGATTTTACTATGGTTTGAAAACTGAATACTTACTTAGTTCAAAGTTTACAGTGCGTGTTGCGTGCAAGAAAGTGCATTGATGAGTGAATGAGGAAAATATATAGTTAGAAATAAAGAAAACCGTTTTATTTGGGACACGCACAGGAAATACAAACGATAAACAAGTGTAGGTTTTTTATTACACATTTTTATTAGTCTGGATATCATCTAGGACCAGAGTCCTTGTCAAGATGAATCAAACGAGCCTAAACACGATCCGATGGCCACCTTCAGGCTTCATCACCAGATCAGCTCCATGCATGTAAAATTTCAGCTCATTCGGAAATTGGGAAATGGGTGAAGTTTAACTTGCAAGATTAGATTACAGACAGACACCGGGGCAGGTGAAATTAAATAAAAGCTTGTAAAAAGGAATATGTTTTAAAACTAACAAAATACTGAATACAAAAAAGAGAGCAACGGTATCTCTAGATTTCTTATCGTTTACGAATATCGAAGCGATAAAGAAAAAAACCGGTCAAGAGCGAGTCGGACTCGCGCACCGAGGTTTCCGTACGATCATAATATGATCGTACGGAAACCTCGGTGCGCGAGTCCGACTCGCTCTTGACCGGTTTTTTAACAAAAGTTTGCTATTTAGAGATATCGGTATACTTTTCCTGTAATCTTTACATAAACTTCAATCATGAATAATTTCAGATTTTTTCTCTATGCAAACTTCGGAGATAAGGGGGGAACGGTATTTTTTTTACGTTTTTCGTCAAAAGTCGAAAACTATGCGGCCTAAAAACAAAATCTTTGAGAATTTGCAAACAGCGCTCTTTCATATGATACCCATATGCCCTAGTAGCCCCACTTCGAATTTTTCAGACTTCAGTCCCTGTTGCAAAAAAAAAAAAATCTTTCTTATTTGCAAAATAGTTGGGCAAACGTCATCTAAAACTATTCCAAAATTCAAGTTGATAGCATTAGTAGTTCTTGAGATATCCAGCTGTGACAGACGGGCAGACAGACTGAGTCGCACCATAAGGGTACCTTCTGGTACCCTAAATGGTAAACATTTTGGTACGGAACCGTAAAACAAGGAAAGACTACTTGGCACTCAC
The DNA here is from genome assembly GCA_948252095.1 of Dicycla oo. Lineage (NCBI taxonomy): Eukaryota > Metazoa > Arthropoda > Insecta > Lepidoptera > Noctuidae > Dicycla > Dicycla oo. The sequence goes on from OX411728.1 coordinate 21,125,431, forward strand.
ACTAGTTCGCCGCTAACTAGCCTTTCCTGGATTTTCGAGTTAAGATTTAAAATAAAATTGTGAGATTAAAAACTCCAAAAAGGACATAACTACAGATTTTATTATGATTTAAACTTGGTTTTAATTTACAAGATTAGTCCTCCAATCTTATAAGAGTGATTTGTCCCTACTTCTTTACAATGTCTATAATTGGACGAGTTCTCCATATTATCAGGCCCACAATGTCCAAAGTTTGTACATAATGTAATGTGTTTGATGATAACTTCACAGCCGATAAAACGGACTTTTAACCATTTAGACGGTTTATGGCAATCAAAACTTTTCTTACAACAATTTAATTTGTGTAGGTAAGTAATACGAGTATGCGTAGGAAGGCATCCTGGTACGCAGATACTCGTATGCTTAAATAAAGTTTGTTTTAAGAGATAAAAGGTTTTATACTTACTAATGTTTAAGACTCCCGCAGACAGGCGCGATGCGACGGTGCGACGCGCTCCGGTAGAACAATTTCCATAGAAATTGTTCCACCAGAGTTGCCCCTGTCTTCAGGAGCCTTCGGGGGGTAGGTATTCCAGTTTGTTGTAATATGTAATCTAAAAATATATAAATAGAGAATAAATTTTATAATAACCTTTTAGCTCTTGCCCTCATGCTTCAGTTGCCATAATCGTGAAATTACATAAAATCATTTTCAGTAATTTCATTGGTCATAATCTATAAAGTGTCATAATAATTTTAATCCATAAATTTATTCACCATAATATTAATTTGTCCATACTAGCACAATAATGCTAGTTCAGTACAAGCGCCTGCAATTTTGATGTTATGATCAAATTATTTAATGTTTATTTACAAGCAAGCCTGCAGCATGCAAGCAAGCATGCAGCATTTGGCATGCAAGCAGCATGCGGCATGCAAGCAAGCATGCAGCATGCAAGCGAACATGCAGCAGGCATGGTTTCTGTCACTAAAACCTAATTTTTAGCAAATGTTAAATTTGTATGAATTATTTTTTGTATAAAACAATAAACATTTCTAAATTATATTAAATATTGCTTATGTCAAATATCAATTATGTAATGTGTTACTTATAGAAACTAATGATAATAACACGTTATTATGGAAACTAATTTTATGGCAAATAAAAGTTATGACTAATAAGTTGATATGACAAGCGTTATTAGTGCAAATGATAATAGTGCAAGTAAATATTATGAAGGGGGACGATTATGGAAAACAATAATAGTACAAATGATTAAATAATAAATAACATGTATGTACTAAATATGTAGATATGTAAGATGTATCTACATAAAGGTACATAACTACTTTGTATGACCCGTTGAAAGCTTCTTTTGCTCTAATATCGTCTGACTGCCCAGAGATAAAACGCTTCAGTCGCATCATCAGTCGCAGAATCATTATTTCTGTTCTGCTAAGCAACTATAGCTGTACAAAAATTATGGCGCGCGGCCATAATCGGAACTAACACCGTCATCTTGTTTTTAGGGTTCCGTACCTCAAAACGAAAAAACAGAACCCTCGTGTGTCTGTATGTCTGTCTGTCTGTCCGTCTGTCACAGCCAATTTGCTCCGAATCTGATGGACCGATTAATTTGAAATTTGGTACACGTATGTATTTCTGTGACCCAAACACGGACGTGTTACGGTATAGGGGTCAATTTTGGAGGGCAAATAAGAAAATAAAATGAAATGTTTTGCAAACTGTACCGTGTGATATTTATGATATAAACTGTTTTAAAGTTATTTAAGAAAATAGACGAAAATTGACCATTTCTAAAATACAGTAAATGGTTCAATACCTATAGATTACAGGAAAACCTATAAGAAGTCGATGGTCTTAAAACAACATGGTAAATCTCTCAATATTGTGCGTACAAACTTAAATTTGCAGTTGGAATGTATGGGAGAACAGGTTTATCAACTACAATGTTAAGTTTGTTCTTGGGATTCATCCCAACTACGGGACCCTTCGTTGTGCGTAGTCTGACACGCACTTGGCCGTTTTTTTCCATACATTTCACAAAACAATTTCACTAAATCAATGTACCAACAGCGTCTCCCTGACAACGTCATTCGAGCGCTAAAAGATTCTCGTAGCAATGTTCTTTCTCAAGAATCCCGCATCAGGCGCAACACGATAGCGCGACGCGACTCTAGTAGAACAATATCTGTGAAACCTTCTGGATATTGTTCTACCAGAATCGCGTCGTGCTATCGCATCGCGCCTGTCTGCGGAAGCCTTAAATCATCCTGTTGCATTTGGTACTTCCGGCAAATCAGCAAAATATCAGCTTGCTGCGCTTGACTCGGTGAAAGGCAGAGCAAAAAGGCTTACTTATAAGCGACGAGACGTTAGTGGCTAGGCTTCACAGCCTGGCTCATCGGCGTAATGTTGCTTGCCTGTCGGTCTTCTACAGAGAGTATGCGCAGGAGCTCCATGACCAGATCCCACCATCGCCTTTTTACTACCAAAGGTATAGATAAACCATTCTAAAAAACGTGATTATTTCAATGTGTGGACATACTTATTGCAACACTTTACTTGTGTGCGTGCGGCGATTTTATTGTAAACATAGACTCGTCGCCGCACTTAGAGGTCAATAATCGTGCGATCAGTCTTGTACTTACATACTTTGTACGGCGGGGAGCGTGCGCTTTATATGGAACGACATTTCATTTATACACTAGTTGGCTGAATAATCCGGCTGTTCGGCGTTTGGGCAAGTCGGGTAGGTACCGTTTGCATAAAAAAATCTGTGATTTTTTGTAATTTGAAATTTTTATTGTACTTTTTCGTTGACATGTTGTTGACCGTACTTTTGAGGTGAAATCGACGCGTAGTCCCACTTTCATGTCTCGCCGGTGACTGAGCAACCAATGACAAATACCAATTATGTGTATTGAAAGAAAGAAAGAAAAACAGTTTATTCGCGTGAAAATGACGCACACAAACTATACAAGAAAAGCGAAACACAAAATAATAAAACATAACAAACCACACAAAACAAAAAAAAAAGTACACACAATAAAGTTTTTGGAAATGTGCGTCACTACCCCGCGAAACGGCTACACGCTCAGCATAATGCCGCGGCCCGTGCACGAAGGCACGAATCCACGGCGCTGGTTTTCAGCGTAAGCCGGCGGTGTGTATCGCTGTCAGAGACCATTAAAATAAGTAACTAAAAAAAAAAAAACAATAAAAATATATAATATGTACAGACATAAATAATAAAATATGTGGCAACATTTCAACGCGTCTCAAACCAGAGACAATAAAGTTTGTCTGTCATCGTTCGTGTCTTGAGAGAGGTTTTATTTTCTGTGCTTGCGTTGCGCAACAGTTTGACCTCCCGTATTATTATTATACTCTTTGAGTTTGACAAATGAGCCATGCGTCCGACCAACCACATCGCACGAGAATTGGAGTTATGTAAGCTTGAACATCAATGGCGTCAGGAAAATGATGATGTAATGAGTGCCACTGTGCGTTTATACACCATATTTGCATGTGAGCGTAACCGATGTGGAGGGGCGTTCATTTTTAGAATGGTTTATCTAGACTGTAGTTTACCATCCGCACTTGGTTGATATCCCGACCAGTCGCACTCAGCGCTTTTCTTCCACATTTATTATGCGCACAGCCAAAGTGTGGAACTCTCTGCCAGCGTCTGTGTTCCCTTTTAAATGTAACCTGTCTGCGTTCAAAGAAAGAGTGAACAGGCATCTTCTGGGCACGCTCGTTCCATCATAGACATCAATCTATCGCTTTCCGTCAGGCGTGATCGAGGTCAAGAGCAGGCCCAGGCAGCAATAATAAAAATATAAAACCTACTGCCAGCTATTCACCATTGAGTACCTATAGCCTCTTTCCACACCTTTGCGACGTCACTTCATACCGTGCATAGTCACAAGTGAGGATGCTCTTGTTTCGACACTATATCGTGATCTTGCCACACACATAAGTACATCGGTTTAAATAATTTATTTCTCATAAGAACTAATAGTTCGATTATAATGAGATACAAAGTAGTAAGTATGATAATACAGTACAATACAAATTTCTCCAGAGAATCAGAAGTTATAAAACTTATAATGTAATACATATTTCCTACGCTTATGTACGTATATTCACGTTAATGATTCTGATGAGTCTGTTCCAAGACTACATAATTAATCTAATTTAAATACGTACCCAATTCTTTTAAGCTATTTACAGGCAGGAGCAGCAACAAATCTCTATTTAACTAACTAAAAAACAAACTCGAAATCTCCTCATGTAAACAAGTTAATTAACAAGTTGCAGCAATTAATTAAAGTTTGACTTGATGAGTGTTCGTCCTGGGGAATATGAGTTGTAAAAATAAAAGATAGAAACCAGGTAGATTGTATAATCTGCCTTTTAATATTTATGACTTTTTACCTCTATGTCCTCCATATTATTATCGTTAGCATTCGCCTTCCTTGACTCAATTTGGTTTCGGGGTCCGCGCAGCATGTCTTTTTCCATGCAACTATTCATGCCGTCAGCTTAATATTCATCCCCTTTCTAGCCATATCATCATCGTACAGTTCATCCATCTTTTTTTTGGTCATATGTCAAGCGGGATGGAACAACATTGTATTTCCTTTCAGGTATTTCTATTTTTTTTATTGCGAAATGGGCCTGCTCTTGAAGTCTATGATGGAACGAGCGTCTCACAAAATGCGTGTTCACAATTGCTTTGTAGACTTGACGGGTATTACGGGAATGGAACATAGACGCTGACAGAGAGTTCCACACGTTGGCAGTGCGCATAATAAAGGTCCTCTTAATTAGTCGATAAATTAGTTTCTGGTAGGGTATTTATGAGCCATTAAAATAGTTGAGGAGTGTTCGAACAAAAGGTAATATTCCCACTTTTTGGCTCGTTGCTTTTTTTGCAGAATCATACGGAAGTCTATGAACTACATTCTAGTGAGTTTAGCGTAGGTATCAAATAGTAACGATTCCCTTAGAAAAATTGAGTCCAAATTTCAGTTTTCGAACAAAAAGGAACTCTTTTAATCACATTTTAGTGATTTCTGAAAAAAAAAGCAATGGTGGAAATGTTACCTTTTGTTCGAAAACTCATCAGTTCTTATGTCCTACAAGGACCTTTGTCATAAAATCGTAACTCGCTACAGTCATGATATATTTTCGCCTTCATATAATTCACAATAACGCCTTTGTAAAGCAGTGTGCTTTGTCGCGGATCTTCAGTGGAAAATAAATGAGTTTTTTCTCATATTCCATTATGTAGGTACGTCGCAGTCGTATCGCGTGACAATACAGCGCAAATGTTGGGAGGAATATTTTCACGGTGCCTATTGCAAAGTAGGCAGAGAAGGTCTGTTTCAAGCAAAGCGTGTGAGAAAGCGCTAAAAGCAACATGCAAACATATTTATTATGCTGTTCTGTTTTTTCGATATCATTGGTAAGAAAGGCAGTCTTTGCTTAGGCAGTTTTTATATATCTAGAAGTGCAAAGAAAAACTAAGTCCGCGATAAGGTATGTCGTACTTTATGGGTCTGTATGCTGGGCCGCGAAGAAGACGGATAATAAAAGATTGCATGCAGCAGAGATGAGAATGTTGAGATAGATGTGTGGAGTGACGCGAATGGATAAAGTAAGAAATGAGTATATAAGAGGAAGTTTGAAAGTGGCGCCAGTGAGAGAAAAGATGAACGGAAATCGTTTGGCTTGGTATGGGCATGTGATGAGGAGGGAGGAAACGCATGTGACTAAAAGAGTGATGAATATACATGTTGATGGATGGAGAGGGAGAGGAAGGCCGAAGAAAAGATGGATGTATTGTGTGAGGAATGATATAAAAGAGAAGGGAGTGAATGATAGCGTGACGGTTGACAGGGGAGAATGGAAGAAGAAAACGTGTTGTGTCGACCCCAAGTAACATGGGATAAGAGCAGGAAGATGATGAAGTGCAAAGAAAAACGGTCCTATGTATCTATGTTTTAATTTTTGTTGTTGAATATTCAGAAGATCAATTACAATATAAAATGTGATCAGACGTAAAACAACAATTTCATTATGTTTATTGTTAATCGTTAATAATAATTTAGGTCTTCTACCTTTCTTGCTAGTTGCTACAACCAAAGGAATTAGTTATTTTACCAACGAGTGCAGTAGTCTGTAAAATACGCCCCTCAGTGAGTTATGACACTCGTTGTATGCGATTATCTTTTGCGGGTATGTTTGTGATTCATAGTTACTTTCATATAATAGTTGTAGTTACCTCAGATAATAAACCGACCAATTGCGTGTTGGACCACGTACAATGAAGGGTTCCGTAAATAGAATAAATTTATCTTAACGTTGTAGTTGAAGAATATGTTCTCCCATACATTCTAATTGCAAATGTAAGTTGTATGCACAATATTGAGAGATTTACCATGTTATTTTACGACCATAGACTTCTTATAGGTTTTCCTGTAATTTAAAGGTATATAAATATTTTCATTATTTTTTTTTTTTAATTTTAGGCTCAGTAGTTTCGGAGATGAGGGGAGGAATATTCAATTTTCGTCTATTTTCTTAAATAACTTTAAAACAATTTATTTTAAAATGATAAAAAAATATATTTGAGACCCTCACAGTAAGCTCTTTCATTTGATATGTCACACGGTACAGTTGCAAAACTTTTTTTTGCCCCCAAAAATTTACCCCCATATTCAAAATTAATTTATTTACGTTACACGTCCCTGTATGGGACTCAGAAATTCATACGTGTACCAAATTTCAACTTATTAGATTCGGAGCAAATTGGCTGTGGCAGACGGACATACAGACAGACACACGAGTGATCCTCTAGGGGTTCCATTTTTTTTCCTTTTGAGCTACGGATCCCTAATAAGAAGAGACAAAAACACTCTTTAAAGACTGGATAGGGCTGGTTGTGTGGTTCCCACAGTGTTTAAATAGTAATATAGACTAGCTGTTCGCAATTGTAAGTATGAGTAGGTGGGGATAGACATAGTCATAAAGGTTTTACAGAATGGCGGAGTCGGGATAGAAAGCTAGAAAGAGAAAAAGACAGATACAGTTGCATGTGAGTGATTTACTGGTGAAGACAAAATGAAAGCTGAGGAAAATTGATCTCAGACTAAAGATAGAAAAAGAAAGAGAATACGAGTATGTACATATGAGAGAAAGAATAATGTAGTTGTACACACGGCTACATATCAAGCTATAATTCCAGTGTAAGCTGATCTCGCATCACATTTTATACATAAAATTAGAGGTCAGTTTATATTGGAACTGTATAGCTAGAGATGTAGCTGTGGGTGCCTATACTAATGCACACAACGATTTACACAGCATAGCAGCCAATTTCAATTAACAGATTCTCAAAATAGTAGAGCTCTCTCCTAGTGTAATTGGTTTCAGAAAACACTCACCAATTCGTATTCCATGGGTACGTAAATTCGAATCTCATTCTTCTGTATCGTAGCATGCTACGATACAGAAGGTAATTCGTGTAACTTCCATTAATCTCGAATAAAATAGGTTTTTCTTCGGGCTTTTTGTATTTGTATCTGAGTTTATATCGCAACACCTAACCCAAAAGAGGTAAATAATGGACGATTATAACACGTGGAACTGTCACATAATAATGACATAATAATCATAAAAGGTAACAGAACAAAGATGTCGTTCAACATTTTAATTACGTTATTTATTCAAACGGACATCCATTTCCTTTGCCAGTGTTGCCAACTGAGAAAATATTAATTGAATCCCGTTAAGCGGGTGGCAATAAAACATAACATACGTGGCCGTCGGTGGGAGCACCTTGTGGGGTGGTGCACCTCGTAAAACGGCTTTTAAAAGAGTGCACCCGTTTTTAAACGAGCCCCCCGTCTGCTGCTCTATCCTGCTTGAATTATTTCTGAACTACGAACTGATAGACTGAACTGTTTCGGACTATTTGTTACGTGGAAACAAATAGGTGAACTTTTAAATGCGTTTTCGTTTCGACAGAGTTCTTTGTACGAAATTCATAGTGCTAGTGCATTTCGTTTCGACAAATTGCTTTTCGTAAAATTCGAGGCTCGCAGCATTTTAAAAGCACGGTGATGGAGGTTTTTGACTGGATATTCGTTCCTTTATGAATTTGAAAAAGCTCGAGTAGGCAGTCAATTTTTTTTTCAGACTACCTACTTAGTTATCAAACCGCACTGGTACCTGAATCAATTTGCGTTTTGGGTTACTTCGTATATGCAGGAAACTTTTTAATTAACAAACAGAGCAGCACATTTATAGCCCTCTGAAAATAATACCTAATTTTACAAGCTTTTTAGTTTCACTTCTCCCGGAGTCTGTCTGTAATCGCACCGTGCGAAGTTAAAATTGACCCACTTCCCGGTTTCCTATTGAGCTGAAATATTAGTTGCATATGTAAATTGGATGATGTAGCAATATTATTATGACATGGAGCTGATCTGATGATGGAGCCGGAAGGTGGCCATGATAACTCATAAATAAAACGACGCAATCCTATCGAGTTTAGGCTCGTTTGATTCGTCTTGACAAGTCTCTGGTCCTAGATGATACCCAGACTAATAGAAGCTTGTTTTTTTATTTAAATAATACACTTGTTATAAAAAGAAACAGTGTCAGATCAAAGTGTAAGCTGTCGTAAAATTCAGCAAAGTGCACTTTTTACTTAAAATATTGTGATACCATTATGTAGAGTGCGCAGACTCAGGTTTGTAGTATAAAAATCGCTTCGTTTGCGATACATATTTTTCAATTCATTTTAACTTTGCTAGGTACGTATTCTAAAGTTTTCAATAATACTTTTAAGTGGACTTTAAACATTCATCGAATCTGCAAAGGCAAAGTAATCCATAATCTTTGATACCTAACGTTCTAGCATCGGATTACTTAATATTAAATAATATTAAGTAATTTGGAGGCAATGTTTGTTTCTCATTATAAATCTCTGGTTTCGCTCCGTGGTTTCCGAATTTCATAAAACAATAACATAATCTTCGTCAAAGGAAAGCAATGTTTTTATACGAGTTTTATTTAATGTATTTCTTTGTTTGTTTGTTTGAGAGCTTGTATTATCTTATATTCTGGACAAAGTTTGTTTACTTAACAACTAAAGGATCGCCGGTGGGTGTATTGTACTCTAGAATTACAGAAAACCCTTCTCGAAAATGGTATCTGCCATAATAATATCTAGCCAAGGTTTTTTAACCTAAATATACAAACTGTAAGAAATCATAGTAGTAATCAATATTCCACATCTACCACAGCCATCCTCCCCCAGGTATGTTCGTCATGGTCGCGGGTTGTTTGAAAGAGTTACCGTGGCCCTGGCACAGGCAACTGAAGGAACACGGGTGGGTTTTAGTCAGTAGAAGTCTGACACGCCCTCCCGCTCCGCCCAGAGCGGGAGAAGTTATTTGATGATTCCCCATCCAAAAAAAAAGGACTGGCTTCTAATGTAATTACTTCATGGCACTGCCATGAGTGCGAGAAGCACAAAACTGGCAAATGCGGCGATGCTTAGGAAGGCGTACAGTTCAATTCAACTGACTCGCATGATGTTCCATTACTCGAGTAGCGGAACATCAGCAAAACATCATTCGGTTTCGCGGCCGAGATGTGCTAAGGCCCTTAGAGGTGATACTATTGATGTATTGTTTCTTGTCATTCAGAGCCTTAGCACATCTCTGCCGCGAAACCGCGAAACAGCGAAACTGCATGATGTTTCGCTGCTGAACATCATGCGAGTCAGTTGAATGGACCCCTGCGGTTTCGCTGCTATACAGGGTGTAATTTTAATCACAGTTATCCTCATATTGGGGTCATTGTACTCATCATTCTAAACAAGTTTTACTGTGGGACCAAACCTGAAATCGCGAAAAAAAAATCAGCTGTTCCCTACATTTATGTTCGCATAACTTGTCAAAATGTAGGAAACAGTTGATTTTTTTTCGCGATTTCAAGTTTAGTCCCAAAGTAAAAGTTGTTCATGATGATGAGTACAATCATCCCTTAAGAGCGGAAGCGTCAGGGTAAATTCAAATTTTATTAGGTTTTTTGCAATTTGCAAGTTAGTATTAGGTTGTATGTTTGCGACCGTAACAAATATGTATTTAAAGAATTTACGCTATTGGGCTGCAGGTTAATGCCATTACAGTAGCTTTCTGCAAAATTCATAGAAACAGTCAAGCCGTTTGTCCGCCGCCACGTCACTTCAACGGGAACCAGTTGACGGCACCGAAGTAGCGATACATACATTTACTACGTACCGCGTGTCCACCGCACAGCACCACCGTGACGTCACGTTCGGTTCGAATAATCTCGTTTCTCGTTGACGTATCTTTAAGACGCCCCCGGAGCATGCGTAGTTCATACAAACGAAATACCGAAATAATTTGTAAATCAAACATCTTCTTAATGTAGTGTGTATTTATTCCGATTGGATTATTTTTAGGTTCCCAAACATATATTTTGAAAGGACACTGATTTGAATACGATATATGAGGAATTCCAAATTTCTATAGAAAACTTATTTATCTCATATTTCATGTTTAAATCAATGTTCTTATTTAATATATATTTGGGAACCTAGATATTCTGTAATCCAATCAGAATAAATACACACTACTTTTAGAATATGTTTGATTTACAAATTATTTTGGTATTTCGTTTGTATGAACTATGCATGCTTCGGGGGCCTCTTAACGTTGTGCGATGGATAAACGAGTGTTATTCGCAGAATGGTAGAAACAGGTACATTAGTTAGGTTGTCACAAACACTAACTAGGTCGCCCACTGTGCGGTTTAGGGCTCTAATTAAATACAGTGTATCTGAATAATGTCAATGAGAATTGAGACGGTTAGATGCATTTTGTCGCACAAAGTTGTTTGTTTAGAAGTCCGAAGGGTACAGCTATAAGCACTGTATAAAACGTTCTATCATCAACAATGTTTGCATGTTGTATATTAAATTTATATTTGCTACAAATAAGATTATTTCATGAAAATATGACGATTTGCAGCAAATACATATCGACCGTCCCTATTAACAATGTCGGTTCTGCAGGTAGACTACTGTTTAGTCCCTACAGAACAGTGGTCTTTTTCGCAGAACTGACAATATCATAAAGATTCTTTTTTATCGTTAGGGCAAACTTTGAACTGCCCTCAGTTCAAAGTTAGTTTTGACAGTGAAGATTTTTTTTAAATTGTAATTCGATTTATCTAAAATAGTGAATATTGGTAAAAATGTATATCCGACATTGTTAATAGGGACGGTCGATGTCTGTATAATATTAGGAAAAAAACAACAAAATATTGACGTTTTATTACAGGCTTATAAATAATGACCTTTCATACATATAATTAAATTACCGAGCATTGAATTTTAATCAAAAATCAGTGTCACAATTTGCATTGAATAATCAATATTTCCAGCCAGGAATCGAACCCGTTGATTTTGAAGAAAAAACACACATACTGTATTATTACACCATTCGATAGGGTCGCTTATAAGGATAGAATTCTGGGAAGTAATGACATACGACAAACTAAAGGAAAGAGCTAATTTTTAACAAAATACTTATTTTACTTTTCTTATGATAAACTTTAATAATGATATTTCAAAATTCCAATGATGCAGTTTTAGTTGTCATCAAAATTGAGCCCGAGACTCCTTTGAGTACTTTTCGCTATTCCTTATAGATCCGGATTTGGCCTTAACCCTATGAGATTCACGTCTCCTTGCCAGATTATTTTAAAATCAAAATCAGTGCAACTTAGGTCGTGCTTCCAAAGTCGAGGATTTTGGTAGTACGACCTAAAAAAAATACTAAGATCTAACTAAAGATTCCAAGTTCTAACGTTTCCTCAAACATCTTAATTAAAATATAGTTAGGTGGTAACTAACCAAGCTCTCTTCATTATCTTAGTCATTAGACACTCGTGACAAGTCCGCGGCGAGGGCCGTCGGTGGCGACACTTGACGCAAATTTAACTGCCCGACCGACGTTAAGGCTTAATTGAACAAGCTTGTTCTTGTATACAAACATACTGTCCCTTAAATATTATGATGTTACCCGCAGAACGGTTTTAACACCCGTATTTATAAACAAGTAAAAGGATAACTTCAGTAAAAGTAATTACTCAAATAATGTGTTTTATTCTATAGTTTAGTAATTGCTTGAAGTTAGAACTGTCAAAGGTAAGAATTCTTAGCGAAGTAATTAATAGTCACCATTTTTTTTACTTAAGCATTAAGAATTCGACTATTTTCTGTTTGATTTTGCGGTTATAGCAATGGAAAGCATCGACGTGACTTTTGCTGTTATAGATGATATCGATATACTACCGGAAATTCTAACGGCCTTAAGTTTTTCTACCACTGGTATCTTCCAGATTGTATGTGGAGACATCATGCATATTTCACAATCGACAGTGTGTCATATAGTGAAGAGAGTTACTCGTGCATTGGGCTGGCTTATGCATGATTTCATTATGATTCCAGTAAATTAAAGAAAAACAAAAAAAATATTTCGAAAACCTCGGTTATATTGGAATAATAAATTATATTTTTTGTTTGTTTTAAAAGAAACCAATAGAATAGAACTCAGAATCTTAAACTCACCGAACTGACATAGGTAGGTACTTCAAATAAATAGGTACACACTACACATGAGTTATAGGATAAGTAAATAATCACATGTCAGTAACTAATTCAAATGTAAAAAGATACATTCCATTTTTGTAGGGTTATGTCGTGTCAAACGTTGCTCAGAACAATCACTTCTTTTGTTAAAAAAAAAATAAATGAAAAAGCATATTATTAATTAAAATTAGTTTTTAAAAGTTTTTTTTTATATTTTACTAAAATACAATTTAAGTACTTAAGTACTAATTATAGATGTTAATGTAAAATAATCTACATTTCACGTATGCCTTCTAATGAAACAAAACGCAGTAACTGAGTGGTACCAGAAGGAAAAAACTATCAAGCGTTGATTCTTTCTCAAGCATTTGCTTAAGTAAGTAACGTACATTACTCGACTATAGAATAAGATTTTATAATGAAGAATTATATCCTCAAGTAATGACTTCATTAAGAAACTACTTAGCAGCAAGTAATTGCTTGTTTATAAATACGGGTGTAAGACTTGCATCTTTACTCCGTAATTTATTAGTGCATTTTACCTAAAGTATTGCTGAATTTTGCTCCTAGGTTGCAACTTTCAAGCCATTAGCATGTTTATTTAAGCGAAAATTTGCACATTCCACCCACCTCCTCGTTCCTACATCTTTGCAAACTTAATGAGGGTTCGCTCCATTAAAGCTGAAATCGAGGCTTCCCAAAAGGTTCTATTGAAGGCATCCAAAGTTCATTTTAATTTAGCTTTGACCCCTCAAAATTATTTATGACGGAAAAATTCTCTGAAACTGTGCCCAGGGATTTTATAATGTCTTGCTTTAGCATGGTTAATGTAAAATATTGCAGTTAGTTATATTAAAGCTAAGCGGATTTCTGAGGGATTATGAGATTATTTAATTAATTAGTTCCTGGTCTTTTTAGAGTTCCGTACCTCAAAAGGAAAAAACGGAACCCTTATAGGATCAATCGTGTGTCTGTCTGTCTGTCTGTCTGTCCGTCTGTCACAGCCAATTTGCTCCGAATCTAATGGACCGATTAAGTTGAAATTTGGTACACATATGTATTTCTGAGACCCAAACACAGACATCTAATGTTAATTTTTGAATCTGGGGGTAAGTTTTGGGAGACAAATAAGAAAATTAAAAAAGAAAATATTTGCAAACTGTACCGTGCGATATATCAAATGAAAGGGCTTACTGTGAGGGTCTCAAATATATTTTTTTTAATAATTTTAAAATAAAATGTTTTAAAGTTATTTAAGAAAATAGACGAAAATTGACCATTCCCCCCTTTATCTCCGAAACTACTGAGCTTAAAATTAAAAAAAAAAAAATACACAAAAATAATTCTATAGCTGTAGATTACAGGAAAACATATAAGAAGTCTATAGTCTTAAAATAACATGGTAAATCTCTCAATATTGTGCGTACAAACTTACATTTGCCCATAATTAAACGAAAAGAATCCAACCCACATTAGGTGTAATGTGGGTTGGATCCTTTTCGTTTAGCTATAGACATTTGTAGTTGGAATGTATGTAATATACTTCAACTACAATGTTCAGTTTGTTCTTGAGATAAATTCATCCCAACTACGAAACCCTTCATTGTGCGTGGTCCGACACGCACTTGACCGGTTTTTTTAAGTCAAGGTCTACACTGTGATGAGTCAGTTTTAAAGCGAATTAGGTCACACGTGACCAATGTTTAAAATTTTTAGTGACTTCATATTTCTTTGAATATGAGAAGCCATTGTTGAATCGGAATTTAAATCTGAACAGTCATAATTGGTTTTAGTGCTATACTATTCGGATTTGATTTCCATTTCACCCTGGGACCGCACAATATTATTTGCCAGGTTAGCGAATGCCTGCCAAAACTCTTATATCTACGTACCGTATATCTATGTACTCACTTAGAATATTTAATCATGCGTGGTTTGCACTTTTTGTGGGGTAGTCGTAGTACTTTTCACCAAAGTAGCTGTCGGCAATGCTTAGTACTAATCATACCCTGACTAATATTATAAATGCGAAAGTAAGTTAGTTTGCTTGTTTGTTTGTTACCTTTTCACGCTTAAACCACTGAACCGATCATCTTGAAATTTTCATATACATTGTCACACGGACAAAGGGTACCTTTCATCCCGAAAAAAAGTACAGTTCCCGAGGAAAACAACACTAACGTTCTTATGATAATAGATGGCGCCACGTGTCTTTCGAATCATGATTGAATTATATTATTATAGAAACTTACCTCGACAAGCCAGTTGGCGTGGTTGGTTAAGATACCACCTATCACGCCGCAGGTCGTGGGTTCGATTCTCATCCAGGACAAACATTTGTGTGCATGAACATGTCTGTTTGTTCTGAGTCTGGGTGAAATTATCTATATAAGTATGTATTTACAAAAAAAAGGTAGTATATGTAGTATATCAGTTATCTGGTTTCCATAGTACAAGCTCTGCTTAGTTTGGGATCAGATGACCGTGTGTGAAAATGTCCTAGGATATTATTATTATTATTATAGAAACTAGTAGTGTGTTAAAAGTATTTTTATTTTTTTATTTAAGTACCTTATACATTTTGTGAGTCGTAGTGTCGATAGACCGGTTTTTCATCTTCATATTACCTATAGATGTGACAGTAAGATTCTTTGCATGATACCTTTTCACGCCCTAAACCACTATTCTAAATTAACGCGAGCGAAGCCGCGGGCAAAAGCTAGTTATTTATATTCACGGCGTATTACTTTCGGCGCCTAGTAGGCGTGTAATTCTTCTCGACACGTGTTATCAAATTTCCATTACTAGTACTCACCTAATATTCCACCTACGTCGTCTTCATTTAAAAACTTCACCGGACGTGCGGTTCTGTTTCGTATTTATAACTGAGTAGGCTTATATTCGATGTAAATTCGACTTTATGAGTGTTAAATAAGGTCGCTTTTAAAGGGGAAGTTTGTTTGAAATTCTGAGGTGTCGTTTTGGGAGCTTATTCGGGTCGCGTTATTAGAGTCTTGTCCTTCTTTATTGGAATATACGAGGTGCTCTACGTCTCCCCGCGCCCTCGCCTTGCGCTTCTCCCCTGGCATTGAGGAGGACTGGTGAGGCCGATGCCTGAATGATAGCAAGGGATGCGTTCTAGATCCTTCAATTAAGTAATTATTCATTTTGGATTTGGCTCATCTTCATTATGAATGTCTGGATGATCCGGATTGCCGGCGCCATTATAATTAGTGTTTTTGGCTGTTGTCTCTCCACAGACATAATTTGTTTAACAAATTCGTTTTGACTATGTTGATGGTTTGATTAAGGATTTACCCTAGGAGCCCTAAGATATTCAGTATTTGTTATGTATTGATGTGTCACTTTTGACACAATATGTAGATCAGTTAGGTATTGTTTACTCATGAACTAGATAACCTGTTTTCGATGGACTCTTTTGTGTTATTTTATGGGAATATTTTTTATTAGTCACATTTTCTCTGAAGAGAGCATAAAGTTTTATGCCTCTGTGGTACAAGAGGTACAATAAATTGTTTTATCAAAATCACTTGGTATCTTCAGGATATAAAATTTTTAAGTTGTTATTATATTTTGATGGGATATTTATTATGTCTTGCAGTTATATTAGCTCGAGAGTATTTTATTTAATGTATTCGTTTCACGTAGCGCTTCGTAGCGGCGTAGTGAAAAGCTGTCGTAGCGACGTAGCGACGTAGCGACGCGGCGTAGCGTCTACGTAGCGGTGCTACGAGGCACCTACCCTCGCGGCACACTGCTTTGTTTCACTCGATGTTATATTTATGAGTGGGAGAGGATCGCCGTAAGGGAGGATATTAACTTACTACTCATCATATAGATATAAATATTTACTGGATCCGCGCGTAATATGTTGTCAACAGGCATTATATTCATAGCTGACCGCTAAAATCCGCCTGTGATAATCATATTGCGTCTATGTAGGTACTTGCACAATGTTCAGGTACTTATTGGTAATACTTTAAAGTTTAAAGCCACGTACCCACATAGCAATAAACGGTAAGTCCGGTCAGCAAGTTCCGTATTTTCAAGGCGCTAACATTTCCATTGCATACTTAGTTCACACTCCCTGCCTCCCCCCTATATTTTATTTACCGTAAATCCGGGTCACGTACGCAGCATGTTGCAGCAACGTGCCGCTAACAGCGTTGGCTAACAGCTGTAAAACGTTGCAGCAACACTGTTGCACTTTATTTAACAACATCGCGGTTTTCTCATTACATTTTATGGGAGTTTTCTTTGCAGAGGAAAATTCTTTGAGGTGTTAGCCTCTTTTCACACGGTAGCCGGGTAAATGGTGCTGGTACGTGTGAACCCCTTTCATACTTACTTACCCATACAGTGTATGTCTACTGGACCGGGGACGGGACGTCATCGAGAAAACAGATGACTGCGCCGAAACAGCGACAGTACACTTACTTCGGCGTCGTCATCTGTTTTCTCGTTGACGTCCAGCAGTGCTATTCTGTACAAATCTCACCGTGAAAACTTAGGTGGAGTGAGCGTGGAGTGAGCTGTCAATAGTGTCAATCCCTAGCATCAGATGGAATGACAGCCCTCTTCAAGCTCACTTCACCTAAGTTTTCACGGTGAGATTTTTACAGAATAGACCGGCTGTTCCCGGTGCGGTGGTAGACAAACAGTGATACACTTTGCTTCCGGATACCTCCGGCTTTCCGGCAAAGGACCGCGTGAGCTATTAATATACATATTATTATTAAGGTTAGATTAAGAAAGGAAAGCCACAGCCAGCACTTACTTGAATAAGGGGAGGTTAAGTAAGTAGGTCTTACTGTCAGGAAGAAGGCGTGGGTTTATTTATGTATAATTTTTAGTAATTAGTATTAACAAATATGTTATCCTTGTTACAGATGATACCAGCCTAATACGGCGAGTTCTACATAAAGGTAAGTTCAAAGAACTGTAAATCCTTTTAGGATATCACCGCAGGCTATTATTCCTTTTAGGTCTATTAACTAGATTCATGTTTCATTATTTTGAGTGAAGCCTAAGGCCGGTATGGTAATTTTTATGGAAGTTTTTATTAGCTGTTCTGTTTGATAGGTATTTTATGAGATATCGGTGGTTTACTGATTTGATTGGACTTTTTAGCCAAAGTATCCGTATTTGCATATCAGGGAATGCAGCCTAATTTTAAAGCGTACATAATATGTTATGGCATGAGAGCAGATCTACTTGGATTATACTGGATGATATTTTTTACGGTCTTGAAAAAAATAGGGTACAATTCAAATTCAAAATTCAAATATTTTATTTCAGACTAAAAATCCATATAATGTTAGTAGTAAATAGTATACTTAGCCTAATGTTAGTATTAAATTAAATTATTAATAATAAACAACTAATGAACCATTGAACTGAACCATTGAGATGAACGGAGTAGAAGCCCATGGCATACCTTTTGTTTTTGTTTTTCAATAGCTTAGACAGTAATTGCTCTATCAATAAACACTACACATTTGAAGTAAACTAGAACAATAAAAACAAAATTTTTTAAAACTATAGATCGTTAAAAAAAATATATTTTTCAAAAAGAAAAAAATACTAGGTATGCCAAGGCTCCGTTCACCTATTATGCCCTATTTTTTTCAAGACGGTAAAAAAAGTCACCCAGTATATACCTATCATCATAATATAAATTACAGGGTGGTACAAATAGAAAAATCTGAATTCCTCATACCCCAGGGGTATTCGAAAATACCGCATGTATGTGCCGCGATTTCTTTTAGGTTTTGTTTTGTTATTAGTTCTCTAGAACTCTTAGTTTATTTTACTTCGATGGCCCTAGTTTATCATTTGTGACTTCGAGTTACGGCTTCATATACGGATATTATGTAAGTGGGCATGTCCTTTATTACTGGAGGCTTTTATTTGGGTATAAAGTTCTGCTTACGTTTTTAGTTTTGTGTTTTTATTTCTGCTTTAGTATAGTTATCGATTTTTTTTTGGTATATTGGCGTGTACTAGCTTATATACTTATCGTAAATAATTTAATTCTCAAATAATTTATTAATTAGCAAATAATTTATTTTATTCGTTTCTGGTGGTTGTGATACAATGATTTTTTCATTAGTACGGACACCCAACGATACACTTCTTTCTGTAATATTCTATTTTTACTTTGAAATGTTTTTGTGAACCATAAATGTGATTTTTCTGAAAAAAAAAAAAAATGTTTTGTGTTGCGTAATGTACCTAAATTATTATGCGCAGTGTTATATAGATTCAAATGTTTTAACTGAACAGACAGCTGTGCTGCTGGGGAGTTTGTTGCGCCACTTCTCCCCAGCTAAAGCACTAGGAAGTGGTGAAGGGCGGGCGTTTCGGGGGACTGTCTTATGTAATTTTGACGTTCAAAAAGTGCTAATTCCCAGTCTATTTTCAATAAATGACTTTGGATTTTGATTTTTTCGAGTTATTTTTGTTTTTGTAACTATTTACAGTTTTCCACCGGAGGAGCTTCAAAAATTGATGTTTTTTTTTGTGGTGGGTATTTTTCAGATTTTTTTTAAAACATGATCGTCTTGAGTTATACTTTTATGCCACATAAAAAAAATCTGAAAAATACAGAATACAAAAAAAGATATGAATGTTTTAAGCTCCACAGTTATTCAAATGGCTGATAGAGAAATCTTTCTATTCTGTGAATGAGTACCTTAACTTCAAAGATTCACATTGACATTTTACTATATAATTTGAAATGATTGACATCCGTATCTTAATATTATATAACAACTATGATTTATGTTTAAATTTAATTAGCTCCATTTATTTAGTTATAGTGTACTTAAACATTTATATTGCATGCTAGTTTTAGCGAATTGTGTTAGAAACAATTGTAAACCAGACCGTCTGAGATGTACTACAATTCTTGCAATTAAATTTCATTTCATTTCATTTCGTTTCACCTGCAGAAATTAAAAACAAAAAATAACTCGAAAACTACAAAAAAAACACGGAATATATACGTACATGTGGTATTTTCAAATACCCGTGGGTATGATTAATTCAGACTTTTCTTTTGGGCGTAACTATTTGGACCACCTTGTATACCTTAAACTGGCATGTTATTAGACAACAACATGTCTATTATTACCAACCTCTAGCAGGCCGATCAACAGTTGAGAGACAAACAAACTTATTCAGCCTCCATCATTGAGGTCGTCAACCCGTGTTGCTTCGATTATTTTACCTTTTCTCGTCCCATCTATATCCCCTCTTGTAGCAATATGTCCTGTCAATTTCCATTCACAAAGATATAGAATAGACATATAGTCCTGCTAATTGATTCTGTACTAGCTTCTGCCGGAGACTTTGTTTGCGTGAAATTTCTTGTCCCCCCGAGCCACGCTATTACTTCTTTCGCTTAGCGTTGTTTTTTCCTTTTGCTCAGCTCCTAAGGGTCCCAGCGTGATGTTAAATAGCCTACAGCCACCCTCAAGAGTCGGACTATCAAATGCAAAAAGAATGTTTAAAATCGGTTAAGTATTAACATGCAAAGAATCTAATATTTTCTCTTTATAATATTAGTTTAGAAAAATCTCACGGTGAAAACTTAGGTCAAGTAAATTAGAAGTGAGCTGGCAATAGTTACTATCCCTAGAATCATTAGGAATGACAGCTCACTTCAAGCTCTATTCAAGTAAGTTTTCACGGTGGGAATTTTACAGACGGGCGCTATATAATGTAATGCTTCTTGTCGAAATAAATATATCTGTCCCTCGCCATAGTTCACCCAGATCTGTACGCATTTTAGATGTGTTTACTCCATGCCCAACAAGAACTAACCTTGGACATTCGGCACCAATGGACTGGTTGATGAGGATCAGACGCCGGCACATCAAGCTACTACAATCTGTCAAATTTCGTTACTAGATTTTCAACTTTATTGCTAAAGCATTAGGTTCAAGGTTGATTGGGAAAATTTGACAGTTTCGGGTAGCGTGACCTGCTGGCGTCTGTACAATGAGCTCCATACACGTTCCAATAGCGTTGACATCTTCGCCAACAAGCTATCGCAATTTCGCAAGCAATTGTTTCAGATCCACAATGGCCACAGTTAATGTTTATATTATTCATATTATTACTTGCCTAGAAGGCCGAAGAAAAGATGGATGCATTGTGTGAGGAATGATATGAAAGAGAAGGGAGTGAATGATAGCGTGACGGTTGACAGGGGAGAATGGAAGAAGAAAACGTGTTGCGCCGACCCCAAGTAACATGGGATTAGGGCAGGAAGATGATGACTTGCCTATATATTATTACTAACTTATTTATTCATTGTAATTGATTGTTTTATTCTTTAGAGCAACAAAATAGATTTAGTTATTCCTTTTCTTTTTTTCATTTTGTTTCATGTAATTTTGTTTTTGTATATGCTAAATGTAAAATTATAAAACTTGAAATATGTAACTGCTGTGCACACCTGTAAGTGACAAATTCAGCCTAGATTTTAAGTTTAATTGTTACAGTACCCCAAAAAATGTATTAGTGTATGATTAGTGTATGAATAAGTAAATAAATAAATGTCGTCTTCTCCATTACTCACTAAATTATGTCTTGGCATTGTAATATTACAGACGCACCTAACACATAACTTCGTTCTCAGACTCAGACAGCTCCCACTTGTCACTAGATTAACCCTTTGACCGCCAATGACGCTTTAAAGCGTTAATTACGATTTCACTCCAGACGCCGACGACTCTTTAAAGCGTCAATTTTTAGCCTTATGTTTGACATTAAAATACACAGTAATAAACACTATTTTACGTAGTTTTAGCAACAGATCACGCTTAAGCATAGACTAGGCCTTTATTCTTAATGCATAAATATCTACAAAAATCCATATTTTAAGCAAAAAATGATATGAAAAACCAAAGACTACAATTTTAGTTTTAAAGCATTACACTGATCGCCATTGACGACTTAAATCGTCACGTAGTGACGTGGCCATTCGCACAATAATACAAATATAGGAGGTACATGTAAAATAAAAATCCCCATTTAACAGGTGGATATTTTTATCTCCACCTCATTTCTTGAATGTTTCCACAAGCAACTGTTAACTTCTTAATTGAATTGGTGCGTGTGTGCATTTTTAAATATGGAAAAAAATAGAGGTAAGTTGTTTTAATCATATTTTAGATATACCTAAGTACGTAATTGTCTAATGGATTCATAGGTAATAGACTATGAACATTGTTTTTACGTATGGAGCATGTATCGTCCAAGTGTAGTATTTTATCCCTTTGTACTTCTTTGTCTTGTGTTAGAATGGGCCATTCTTTTAAAGAGGTATCAAGGTCATTCAGCGATTCTTTATTTTATACTGTGGGAACCAAATAGATGTAATTTTATCTATAATTCATTTCTCGCTTACTTTTTTTCAGATTTAAAAAGATCGAGGGGATGGACGGCCTCGCCAAATATTCTTGAGGCCGATACTCAAGATCTTTATGAAGCATCAGTTGCAACTAAGCAGGCGGCAACAAATAATTCTAAATGTAAAGATTGTGAAAAATACAATTCAAGCGACAACCGAAATGAGCATTTTTCTCAATTATTATGTGAAGAATTTAGGTATATACAACCTTACATACGTACCAGTTGTTTTATTAAAATTTTAAAATTTTTAGATGAAGCTAAACATAATCACTGTCATGAAATAGATATTATAAATACACAACAATAATAGATTTTGTGTATTTGATTGTCATGGTATAAAATAAAAACGAGTCAAATTTGTATTTTATTTACTTTTAAGAATTACTTAACAAATAACTCTGAATATATATACTTGCCATATTTAACAAGTGTTATAGTAGATAATTGAAATGTCATATTACTAGAATGTGGGTAAGTAAAAATAAACATCGATATATCTACCGTACCACACTATTTCATGCACATTTATCCATATCGCGGACGCCAAAGACGCTTTAAGTTGTCCGCTAGTGACGTCATAAACGCTTGCCTCGTTCTTATTAATGTGGGGACATGTCGGTAGTGTGAAATAAAATCTACCTTCAAAGGAAATTATAATATTTATTTATTATTATTTTAAGGTAAATTTTATTTAAGTCTACCGACATGTCCGCTTTCCAACACAAGTTTCGTTTCGACGTACCAATTGCTAATTGGCATCCACACGATTTGTTTTACTATTTTGAAAAAGAAAATGGACAGTGAAGAACTTATTCGCATTTTGGAAGGCGTAGACGACAACGAGGTCGTGTACTTAAATTCATCTGACAGCGAAATAGAAAGTGAGATAGAGGTAAAATATTTATTGCCTATTTAATAAAAAAATGTGTAAAGGCTGAAATAATGGTAGACATAAGCACCGTGACAGTTATTACTTTTTTTGTATTTTAGGAGCAATTAATAGAAGAAAGTCAGGGTAGTTCGAGCTCTGAAACTCAGTTCCAATGGACGGGACTTCCGAACTCGATGGATATTCAGGCATTTAACGACTTTAGTAGTGGTATTTTACCATCGTTACAATTATCACCATCATCAAGCGAACTTGAATATTTTGAGAAATTCGTGGATGAATCATTAGTTTCTAAAATTGTTTATGATACAAATCGATATCATCGACACTTTGTTTTAAATACTGATTTAAGAAATCACTCAAGGTTACAGGCGTGGCAAGATGTTACGATACCAGATATTTATATATTTCTGGCTGTTACAATGTTAATGTCTAGGAATCAATTCACTGCATGAGAAAAACAGTGAAGTTGTATAAAAAGCTTTTCTTTCACATAATCGATATGCATTTGCTCAATTCCTTCTACTATTGCAAGGTGTTAAAAAATGACAGTAAATTGCACTACCACAATTTTCAGTTATCAGTAATTAATCAGATCGTTGTCAAATACGCGGGTGACAGGTCACTTCCCATGACTACCCGTGCATTTGACAATCCGGCTCGTATATTAGGTGACAATACTGCTAAACATATGCCAGCGTATCTTCCACAGCAAAAAAAAACTACTCTGCAAATTATGCGCTCATGTGTATCGTAAAAGGCGTGACTCGAGATTTTGGTGTGAAGAGTGCAAAATACCACTTTGCGTAACCTGCTTCCGCCCTTATCATGAAAATAAAAAATAATACAAGTTTTTAAGTCAGTTTTTGATATTTTTGAAGTAACCTTACAATTTAACGTCATGTACCTATAACCTGTATCAATATGGTGATTATGTATAATCCAATTATGTATGTACATTAAGGGTAAGTAATAATTCAATAAATTCATTAACAACATTGAAAGTTATTTTATTTAATTTTATTCCTACAACATAAAACATTATTATTAAATTATAATATCGATAATAGTTCGAACAACACTATTAATTTGATGAAAATGTGTTGAAACTACAATTTGGTGTCGCCGTTGACGTCTTAGGGCGTCGACTAGTTGCGTCAAATTTCTGAATTGTATATTGTATTTGGGAAGCATAAATTGATATTGTATTGAGTCCAGTCTTAATTTTATGGCGTAATTAGCTGTCTGTTATATTCTAATACGTTTTTAATGCATAATTTTAACGTTATGTATAGTTTAATCATAAATAAACTCAATATATCACGTTTTGCAATAATTATATCGTAAGAAGGGGGCACATCCCTACAGTATCATGCGAGAAATTATAGCAAAAATAGGCGTGGCGCTGGTGGTCAGGTTTTTAAGATTGAGCGTGGCGGTCAAAGGGTTAAGGTAATTCAAGCCTGCCATATAATTACACGTCAGACCTAGTTTCTACCCCAGATTATGTTAACGCAAGGTAATGGATTAGTTTATAACACTGTCAGGTGACGTCACATGTTTATGAATGACGTTATGACTGGATTATTATATCACTTAATATGGGCCTACTAAGCTGTTAACAATGAGGGTCATGAGATAAAATGGTTCATCATCTTGACAGTTCTCAGAGGCCCTATGTTAATGTCAGAAATTACTGATTGACCGTAGAGTTTTGGTGCGTGGCTTAAATCTGACCTAACGCCGCCATCTTATTTTTGGAACGGCTTGTGGTAATAGGAAACTAGCAGAAATTGTGACGTAACGAAAAAGCGTTATGCCGTCAGTTTCAAGTGTCAAAAGTTAACTATGTTGGGGTCGACTTCCAGTCTAACCGGATGAGGCTGAATACCAGTATTTCACATGGCGCGACTGCCTATCTGACGTCCACAACCTAGTTACTGGGTAATACGATATACCCCTTGGTAAGACTGGTTGTCAGACTGTCGGACTTCTGACGACCCGTAACGAAGAGTTCAAGACATGTCAAAGATTCATGAATGACAGCCGGGACCAACGGCTTAACGTGCTTTCACTGAGGAGTCTCGGTATGTAAACATGAGTCCATCCGCCGACCAACCCCGGCAAGCGTAGTTTAACCTGATGAATCGACCCGTGCGGCTGTTATTACTTAGCCATAAGAACTGATAACTGAAACAATAGCCTAAAACATAGCATCGATTATTCAAGAAACCTACACCCTGCATAAAAGCCGAAATGAAATGAAAGTTATTTATTTGCCAGCATATAGGTAGTTAAATAATAATACGGTAAAATAGTTAATTTTAGTTTCACTATATTCGACTTATCAGTCGTGCAAATATTTCTAGTAAGTACATGCATAATATTGTCTTGAAGTTACATCAGTTTATTAGAATATAAGTATCTCACAGTCAAGACAGTCCATCAATTTAACTAAGTATTAGATTTATAAATTATGTCAATAATTATAAGTAAATAAGTGTTCGTTTCATATAGTTTTACATCTTGTTTGTTTAAAATTTAAGTAAGCAACTATTCGATAAAAAGTCCTATTGAAAAAAGTTCTATTGAATTCTAAGTTATTCATTTTTCTTATTTTTGCCGGTTGTTTATTATAAATTTTCACCGCCATGGTGTAGCAGTTTCTGTTACACAACTTTATTCTGCGAATACTCGTAGCACCTAAAGCTGTGTGTACCAAGTACTTACAAGCGAGACAAGTACTTAAGTAACAACTTAATCAAATCTAGACTCCGCAAGGGGTGTCATTGTTCAGTATAGCGCCATTGTGTGAGTACCTCGTTACGTTGATTACTGAGCCATTATTTGATTACCGCGATTGTTTCAATCACAATGAGAGACAACCGTGTTAATTTGCTTATGTGTGTATAACAGGCAATTGTCTGGCGATATTATATTGATTGGTATGTGAGGGTAGGATCCAGAGAGTTAGGTATAAATATATTGAATGTTTATAGATTATATTTCGTTACAGACTTCATACCGGTTTATTTATCAAGAAAATATTTCGTT
The DNA here is from genome assembly GCA_948252095.1 of Dicycla oo. Lineage (NCBI taxonomy): Eukaryota > Metazoa > Arthropoda > Insecta > Lepidoptera > Noctuidae > Dicycla > Dicycla oo. The sequence continues at coordinate 21,151,522 of OX411728.1, forward strand.
TCCGATATAAGAGGGGCTTGTGGCTAAGTAATAACAGCTGCTCTGGTCGATCGACCAGAATAAGCTACGCTTGCCGCGGTTGGTCTGTGGATGGGTGACCATCTTTACATAACAAGACCCGTCTGTGCCTCGGAATGCACGATAAGACGTTGGTCCCGGCTGTTTATCGTGGATCTTTGACAGTCATTACGGGTCGTCAGAATCCCGAAAGTCTGACAACCAGTCTAGTCTTACCAATAAACTATCGTATTACCCAGTTACTGGGTTGAGGAGGTCAGATAGACAGTCGCTCCATATATGTATAATACTGGTATTCAGCTGCATCCGGTTAGACTGGAAGCCGACCCCGACATAGTTGGGAACAGGCTAGGCAGATGATGCAGATGTTTGCGGTATAATTCGGATCTATTCTTGAAGTGTAGTCTATTCGGTCAAATAGGAATATACCAAAGTAAATCTTAGCTTATTTGTGTAGCCTAATCTGGGCTTATGTTCTTACCCTTAGTATATAATTGTAAATATAATCCGATGAAAGGAGAAAACAGTAAAACTAAAAATCATATTATGTTATCGCCTTTCTTCATCGTACTTTGCAAATACTTTACCACCTGATCAAATCAGACCTTAAATCCCGATTCCAAGATCTGATTCAAAGAATAGAGTCTCAATTTTGAAATGTATATATCAGGTGGGCGGAAAAGTCTTGCACCAAGATAATGATTTAATGAATTTATTGATAACTTTGTTATTTACAATAATTAATCAGTCATGTAATCCCCAAATAACACTATTACTCTGGCCCATCTAGTTGGTTGATTGTTGATGCCCTGCGCCCAGAATTCCGGAGGCTGTGCAGTAAAGAAACTGTCCACTGCCATTTTGAGGTCTTCGTAGTTTTAAAAATTTTTCTCACGCAAATAAAGCTTTTGTGGTCGGAACAAGTGATAGTCGGATGGCGCGAGATCCCGTGAGTACGGTGGGTGGGCAACCGGGTGCCATCCAATCTCTACGATTTTTTGTCGAGTCTCCGAAGCGACATGAGGTCGCGCATTATCATGGAGTAAGTGAACATTTACACGTGTCGGTCGTTTTTATCTTATTGCGTATAGCCAGTTTCTGAACTGTTCAGTATAAATGGAAGTCGTAATCGTCCTTCTCGCAGGGAGAAGCACGTAATGGAGTGGGCCCTTCGCATCCCACCAAACGGAGAGAAGATGCTTGCGTGAGTGACGGTTCAGCATTGGCTGCGTTGGTGGCTCTGCGTCGGAAGGACGCCAGACGGCATGCCGTGTGTTGTTATCATAGAGAATCCAGCTCTCATCCGGTTACCAAATCTTCAAGAAACTTTCCGATGTGGCTGAAAAAGAAGCGATTCAAAAATGCTAACTCTGACTTGACGATGACTGTCAGTTAGTTGATGTGGAAACCATCGTGCCATTACGATAGCCGAGTTTGTGTAAATGAGCCTCGACGGTCGAATGATGACAGCCAAGAGTCTCTGCCAAATCACGTGTATTTACTTCTGGATTAGCCTTTAAACAGCGGAGTAATTTCTCATCGTCGAAGGTGGATGGTCGCCCAGATCGCTCGTTATCTTCAAGAGTTATATCTCCCGATGCAAAGCGAGCAAACCAGCGGCTTATCTTCCATCTCGATACAACACCTTCACCGAACGCTTTGCTGATGTTAGCGGTAGCCACACTCACGTTGTGTCCCTGACGCCACTCGTAAAAGATGATCGTTCGAAATTGATGTTCACTAATCATATTCACAAACTAACCAAATCCTCACTAGCGTGCCTTTATATACCCTTGATGTGATAGCTTCGAGAACCTTCTACAATATTTTTACGTATCCCAGATAAATAAAATATTCCAGAAAATTCTAGTAATTTACAATTTCTTGAGCAATATTTTTCCGCCAACCTGATAATTCCAACACTTTACTTGTACCAAAAAATACTAAACTGTCCCGTTTCTGTACCGTTAGTGCTATGTTCAAAATTGTGTATTCCTATTAGTCTTCATCGCTTATCGACGCAGCATCTGCCAGGGACCTCGTTTCTTATAACTGGGTCAAGGAATTCCCGTCATCCGATGTAGTCCTGCGGTTGCTACTCATGTAAGCTACCTAGCTGTAGTACAATGTAGATATGTTTTGTTGTAACCTAGAATAAGTTATGTGTGCTAATAGATAAGGAGAATAGTCTTTTTATTCAAACTTTCGTATTTCTGACTTTCCACTATCATAGGTGACGTGGCGGTACCTAGTACATTTCGCCAGTCATCCGGCTCGAAGGATCAAAATTAATAGTTATTCGACTGGGTGGACCAAAGTAACTACTATGTAAATGTATGTACCCCATTAGTCCTATATTTACCTTACATGTGCAAGGATGATTGTATGTAACATATAAACATACTGGGTCAAATTAAATTAGCTAGCGAAACTCCGCAGACGTGATGGGTATCGCTATCTAAACATGTTAAAATAAACTAAATTAATTCGATTAATTTTTTTGTGGGGTCATCGACCGCAGTTAGTGTAGCGGTGTAGCCACTTGAAATACCAGTTTACAAAGTCAGTTTTATTTTGTGTAATCTTCACAGACGTGATGGGTATGGCTATGGATATCTAAACATGATAAGGGACTCAGCATTCGTAGCTCTTTTTGTTGTGAGGTTCTTCTCTTGGATATTTTCAAGATCCGCTGAACTACTTGATTGCTAACCTAACCTGCTCATGCTGCCAAAGAAAATAGAAACAATATTTCCAAAACAAAAACAATTTGATTGTAATCAATATTACCTATACCAATAACATTGGACAGTAAACATATATTTTTTTTCTCTCTTATTGTTAGAAATAAGCATCACCTTTGTACGTAATTTTCTGTTCCTCTATTCTTGTCTGTTTATTTGTGTGTACATAAATGGTTAAATAAATAAATAAACTTAAACATTTTCTAGGAGAGAATTGACCCAACTCCTGTAAAGATAAATGAATGCTGTGACATATTAATTAGCGGTTACCGAGAGCCTATCTGTCGGGACTAATTGGCTTCGTATTACGTTGTAAGACGGACCTGAGCACCTGCGTTCTCGAAATGCGTTCGCGTAAGAGAGTTTTATTTGAGGTGGGTAAAAGAAAAATGAAATGTAACGAAGAATTTTTGACGAAGATTTGATACTGAGTAGGGAGCAATCCAGACTATTACAGTTTGGTTGAAGATCCAGAAATACTGATCTGGGTTTTCATAAATCATTAGCGACCCGCCCCGGATTCAGTAGCCCGATCGAAAAAATAAAATAAAACAAACTTTACAGGGTTAATCTAAAGATTCGCTTCGCTGGGCTAATCTGAAGATTGCTTGAAAATTTCATCTAAATCGCTCTAGCCGTTTTTTGGAGTCCATAGGGAACATACATACACACATCAAACAATGTTTATGATCACTGGCGAAAGCTGATATACTCGTATTTTAAAATTTAATTTTATCAAAAAATGTGTTTTCATATTTATAGATGGGAAAAGGCTAGTCAGATTGAACTTTTTTAAGCATTTTCATCCAGCTATCACTTTTCAATCTTTCAATCTGCCTAGCCTTTTTCCAACAATGTTGGGGTCGGCTTCCAGACTAACCGGATGCAGCTGAATACCAGTATTTTACATGGAGCGACTGCCTATCTGACCTCCACAACCCAGTTACTGGTTAATACGATACCCGTTAGTAAGACTGATGGTCAGACTTTCGGGCTTCTGACGACCCGTAACGACTGTCAAAGATCCACGAATGACATCCGGGACCAACGGCTTAACGTGCTTTCTGAGGCATGGAGGAGTCTCGGTATGTAAATATGGTTACCCATCCACGGAATAACCCCGACAAACGCAGCTTAACCTGATGGATCCACCCGTGCGGCTTTTATTACTTAGCCACGAGCTCCCCCAGCTAACACGTTTATCGACAACAAAGTCCTTTCTTCCCTTTGTTTAGCGTAAACTTTGTCCAAAACGAGAAAATTCAGTTTAATCCTTTTACTACATGTCAACAAATCGACTATATTCTTCCTTGAACTCTCTTTTCTTCAATAATATTGACATCAGAAACTAAACCAATTGAGTTCCGCCTTATTAATTGTATTTACCGCTCGCGTCCGGGCCGTACGGCTGGTTTACGGCCGGACCGGCCTCTTGGGATTTAACTTACCGGACTGGTACTCGGCCGGTTAAGTTACGTCGCGTCTTTCGTAACGTTTATACAGGTGAATTTTTCAAGTGGGAGTGGATGGCCAAATCCGAAACTATGAGGAATAGCGAAAAGTACTCAAAGCAGTCTCGGTCTTTCATCAAAAGCGACCCCCACTCCTTTGAGTACTTTACGCTATTCTCATAGTTTAGGATTTGGCCATCCAAGCTCACTTAAAAAAAAATCAGCATCAATTAGAGAGAATTTAGGTATCAAATAAACGATGGATGGACTATATGAAAAATCATATGGCTAGAACGGGAGTGACTACCGAGATGATGACTAATAGACTATTATGGAAGAAAAAGACTACAAAGTGAAAAATAACTTTAATTTCGGGAGTCGGTGTCTTTGTATCTTTATTTTACTTTTTTGCCACCGACTTCCGAAATTAAAGTTATTTTTCAACTTTTTTTTGTATTTTTTTATTTGTCTGTTTTTAGTTATGGTACCTACCTTACTCCAATTTGTATTACTTGCTATATAAACACTGCTGTCAGGAAGTATTATAACATCATCAAGATACACAAAGTGGATTAAATACGTATTATTGAAACTAATTCAAAAACTATCCAAGCAAAATTGGTAAAATTTATATGGGACCACCGCGTAAGCTTCTTCTACCAAATGGAAACTGAACTTTCAAAATCGGTCCACAATTGATGAAAATATCGATGAACATACATACAAAAACACATACAGAAGAACATATATCCTCCTTCTTTTTTGGACTCCCAGTATATTGGAATAAGGCCAGGAAATTGGAATGATGATGATGACGTAAGAATGTGTTCCTTGCAGTCTTTTATGAAATATTTAATCTATTATTTAACAACTAGTAGACTGACCGATAGCACAAGTGGCTTTACCAAGGAAATACGATAAAGCCACTGACATGGTTCATAACTCGCGGCTTTATTTGGTTCTTCGAAAGTGGTTTGAGCGACATTATTTCGATTACTTTTCTGTATAAAAGGTTTTTGCGAACGTCAGTACTTATTCCTATTCTATAGCGCTTCTAGGTTATATTGGCGCGTGGCCGAAATATGAACTAATGCCGCCATCTTGTTTTTAGGGTTCCGTACCATAATGGTAAAAAGGAACCCTTATGGTGCGACTCAGTCTGTATGTCCGTCTGTCACAGCTGGATAATCAAGAAGTTCTAAAGCTATCAACTTGAATTTTGGAATAGTTTTAGATGACGTTTGCCTAACTATTTTGTAAATAAGAAAGAAATAAAAATATATATTTCTTTTTTTGCAACAGGGTCTTAAAAATTCGAAGTGGGGCTTCTAGGGCATGAGAGGTATCATATGAAAGAGCGCTGTTTGCACATTCTCAAACATTTTTCTTTTTTTTAGGCCGCATAGTTTTCGACTTTTGATAAAAAATGTAAAAAAAAATACCGTTCTCACCTTATCTCCGAAGTTTGCATAGAGAAAAATCTGAAATTATTCTGTGTAATAAATCAAAATCAAAAGTAATATTCAAACTAGGCTGAGAGCACTTTCGAACACATTACATAAGACAGTCCCCCAAAACGCCCGCCCTTCACCACTTCCTAGTACATCATGCTGAGGAGAATAAGTGGCACGAGTGAATAGTACAGGAAAAATAAAACGATGTCTGTAAATAGCACACTTTTTTAATATATATGTTGGTACGGAACCCGTGGTGCGCGAGTCCGACTCGCTCAAGACCGGGTTTTTTTTAATACATTTCAAGTGTCATTTCGCAAAACTAAATTGCACATATGTTTACTAATAGCGCCCACCTGTGAACGACATTCTGGCACCAAAAGATACTTATATAAATGTACAGCACGACAACGTTCAAAGGCTCCATTCTTTATCTTTGGAAAAACCGAAATATAGCGAATAAAATGTGACTATCGACCAATAGAAATTGATTTATATTCCTACCTAAACTGTTATAAATTGACGCACTAATTCCGTCACTCCCTTATTGGACCAGTCTTCGGTTTTTCGTTGTCGTACTGTAGCAGTGTAAAAGAATTTGACATCCAAGAACACCATTCTGACACCAATCTGACATCCACAGCGTAGAAGCAGTCAACGCGAGCTCATTAGCTCTCACACACAGCGGCCTCCGCTCCCTGTCAATATCCTCATCATCTTAGCCACAGACTACATACTATGTAGACACAGACTACTATGTATGACACAGACTACATGCTATGTAGACATACTATGTATGACACAGACTACATGCTATGTAGTACATAGCCAGAAAGAGGGGTGAATATTGAGATGACGGCTGACAGAGATCTTTAAAAGAAGAAGCCATGCTGCGCCAACCCCAAATAAATTGCGATAAGGGCCACGACCTACTTTTGTTCCATAAAAGTCTAATCCTTATGGACCAATATTTCATCTTTTTTTATAATTTACTATCTTTTCATTTTTTTACGTTTTTAGGGTTCCGTACCTCAAAAGGAAAAACGGAACCCTTATAGGATCACTCGTGTGTCTGTCTGTCTGTCCGTCTGTCACAGCCAATTTGCTCCGTATCTAATGGACCGATTAATTTGTTTGGTACACTTATGAATTTCAATTTCGACACGGACGTGTAACGTATATACAATAAATGAATTTTGAATATGGGGGTAAATTTTAGGGGGCAAATAATAAAATGATAATTAAAGTTTTGCAAACTGTGCCGTGTAACGTATCAAATGAAAGGGCTTACTGTGAGGGTCTTAAATATATATATTTTTAATCATTTTAAAATAACTTTTTTCAAGTTATTTAATAAAATAGACAAATTGACCATTCCCCCTTATATCCGAAACTACTGAGCCAAAATTTTTGAAAACAAAAAATACCGAAAGTAGCTCTATACCTATAGATTAACAGAAAAATTTATGAGAAGCGTATGGTCTTAAAATAACATGGTAAATATCTCAATTTTGTGTTTTCAACTATCGTACAATGTTAAGTTGGTTGTTGGGATAAATTCATCCCAAATACGGAACCCTTTATTGTGCGTGGTCCAACACGCACTTGACCGGTTCTTTTTACTTTTTATCGGATAAAGAATAGCTGTTCTTGAAACGACCTGGGAGCTAACAATTGGTTTGACCTGTTTGTAACTGGGCGTCCCGATAAAAGCCCGACTCGGCGCGACTCCGCAGTCCTATCTTTGTTACTAAACTATTAAAGTTTTGTTTAATTGTGAAAGTTTTTGTATGGAACTTTTGTAATGGATAAACATTTCGACTTTGAGATGGTTCATTAAAGTCAAATCTATGGCTAACCGTTGTGAATTCGCAATGTAGCGCGTAGACGTCTTCTATAAACTCTAAAGGGTGGTTATAAACATAGACATACGTACATACGTTAGGCAACGGGGATGCACAGGTAAATCAAGTTGGTACTCGATAACTATGAACCTTAAGTGCACTACGGATATTACAAATTTTAGACTAAACTGAATTTCCTGTGCAGACAATTCGATTGATTGCGACAGGATGCTGAACGCTGTTGGTTCGATATAGAAAATGTTGCCTGTTGCCAGCTACGTTCGCTTACTACCTAGTCTATCTACCTTATTTTTTCTATAGGTAACTTATATTATTTGGAGACTAATTTTACGGAACCTATCCAAATTTTTTTCTACGATTCCGATCTTAAAAATTTAAAGCATTAATAGCTTTGTGCAACAGTTTCACAGGGCAAGTACCACAGGACAGGACAAGGATAAGCTAGTGAAGTGAAGTGCTACTAACATAGTTAGTTTTATACTTTATATTATGTTAGTGTACGGCCTGAGTGCACGCTCGACTCGAGCGTCCGGCGGGGCGGGGCGTGCGACGTTCGTGTTAAACACATGCAAACACTCGCAAGTGTCCTGAGTGACGGCCGAGTGCTCGGTGAACGCTCTTCGCCGCTTGCACGCAACGCTGAACGCCCCGCTGGACGCTTTTTCACTCGGGTCGTACACTTAGTTTGTAAAGTATGTGTCTATAGGCCATTGTAGACTGAAATAAGTTTTTTTTTTTAAACGTAAAACACCGTCCTTTGAGTCGAAAAATAAAAAATAAGGGATGAAAATGCAATCTATCACTACTAAAACAGCATAGAACCATAACACTCGTAGGCGTATTGTTATAGTTAAGCTATTAAGCTGGTTTTGCATTACGAAACGAGTTGCGCAAACTTAGTTATTCATTGATAGTTTGACGTGGAAATAATTATCTATTTCCACGTGAAACTATCAATAAATAACTAAGTTTGCGCAACTCGTTTCGAAATGTAAATTCGTCTAGGGCGTAGACAGAGAATGCTATAGACACCTAGACAGCGTGTCGCAGTAAGAGACAAAAAAATACGTCATTGTATTTAGGGTTACCGTGTGAGGAAAAAATTACCCTACAATTTGTGTGATTCTAAATAAATTACAAAGGTGTTCCGCTTCCAAGAATGGATAGAATTAGAAATTAGTAAGAGAAAGCTTGAAAGTGACACTGATAAATCTATTTTCATTGGTATCTAGGCATGTGATGCCGAGGAATAATAAAGGTGTATGGAAGAAGACAATGCTGACGTCAAATAAATCGCGATGAGGTCAGTAGGGTGACGATGGATGGTGATAATGTGATTTGTTTTGTAAATACATTCCTTTGCAAAAAATAAAACGGTCACCTTTACAGTCATGGGCTTTTCTATGGATAATATTGATATTTTTAGTATGTCAATAGTATAAATGACTACAAATTTCTTATTATCAATGAGAATATAGTTTTTAACACTTAAAACCATGGAATCAGTGTTTTAGTCAATGTAAACAGAGAGCCGTGTTAAAATGGGCATTTTATGGGTATAATGAAATTAAGACTACGAGTATTTTTTATTGTGATTTAATAAAAAAAAGACATGAAAAAATAAAAATTAATGAGGAGTATATGAGCATCTACGTCGCCAGAACGGTGAGACCGAGCATTATCGTCCATGTAAATGGCATCTTCACCAATTACAGTCAGTGCGGGTTGTGCACAAAGGATTTCTATTATGTACCTTTGCGCATTTAGTGAGCTATTTTCAATCAATAATATCTCGGTACGATAGCTGGAAATTACGCCCGCCCAAAACATAACGGACCCTCCACCATAAGGGAAATCAAAACACACGTAGGTATAGCGTTCCCCTGGTCTACGTAAAACTCGCCAACGTCGGTCCTCACCATTCAGATAAATTCGAGCTTCATCGGAGAAGAGTACGCTACTCCAGTTACCGAGTGTCCAAGATAGGCAATTTCTAGCGAACCTCAATCGAGCAACTGGTGCTCACGGAGTAACTTGGGGACCCGCGCTGGTCGTCGACTGCGTATATCAGCTATCTGTTAAAGAAATTTGACAGATTATAGAAGCTTGATGTGCTGGCGTCTGTACAAGAGTTATTATAATATACTGTACATACAAGAATGCTTAAATTATTTTCAATTTCCATAATTGGTTCTTCATGTAAACTGATGGAAGAAGATGATGGAATACAGGCCTTTGTTTCCTAAAAAAAGTTAATCATCTTTAACAAGACTTTAATACAAAATAGGTGTAGGAAGATGTTGATTACAGAAAAAAGTATTTTAAGCTGTAGCTGTATCAATATTAAAACTTGAATCACGTTCAGAGTTTAAGAAATACCTGTCTCAGCCATTTATTGCTTATAAAATGCAAAAAATAATAGTTTGCAACAGGTGATTGTACATAATAGTTTTAAAAACACTAAACATAAATAAAAATCTTATAAAGCCTGGATCGAAACTTAAAATGCTATTAACTGAATATTTACCAGAATAGGTACAGCATTAGGTAATAGCAGTGTAAGTTTCTTCTTTTTGATTAACATTTTTTTTTTTCAAAATGTCCGCTGCATATTTTTGATGACGGTTTAGGTGTCCAATCTGTTCGTCCTGTAGCTTCAGTCCAGTACTGACTAAATTATCATGTTCAGGAAAACTGCAACAAGCCTTTAAGCCTTTCAGATATATAATTAATGCACACGGCAGAATACATATTTCCCATAATAGTGGGTAAAAATATAAATAAAAGTTGGCAACACCAAAGTTCTTAATAATTGTTATTTTTGTGCTTTTTTATCGACGAATTTACGTCTAGGGTACATGCACAATGCTTGAACACAATAAAATGTTATTGAAAGCCTAGTAATTGATAAAGAGTGGTATACTTACGAATGAAAAGACAAGTCTGGCATTTTCGTTCCACTATCACTTTTACACCCTATAACGCTATAACGCACCATGGTTATTTTTTTTTTAATGTTGAAATATTTATGTGTAAATTGTTCACAGCAAAATATAACATAAATTATTTGATTTAGAACGCTTAAAAACTGTAATAACATAAGACAATAGCTAGCTGCACGTTTAGCAGTCAAACTTTGTTTATCAAAGTAGTATGCTAAACCTTGAAAAACGCGACACGCACCGTGAAACAAAAAATGTCATTGTTCCGTTTCATTTTTCTATACATGACATCGGCGTAAGTTGATCTTTTTCTTGTGTGAATGCGACAAAAGATATCAATTTGTAATACTATAGCATTCTCTGTCTACGGGCTAGGGTATGCCCTGTGAGATAGCGATAGTCTTGACAGTCACTTGTCAACTGGTACTATCTTACTTATGTAGTCGGGTAATACTCGTACTTTCCAATAAAATCGTTCGTGGCATTCGTTATGTTGTACCTCAGCCTAGTGCTAACAACTGGGGCCAAACAATAAGCTTGCATACGTGAAGGAGATCGAAAATAGTTATTTGTTATGCAAGGCTGCAAAGTTGTTTTTTGGCGCGAGTACTTTTATTGAAACCTGAGCGTAGCGAGGGTTTCAAAGGTACGAGACGCAAAGTAACTTTGCTGCCGAGCAAAGCACACAACTTTTCTCTTCGCTACATCGAGGATAATGCTAGGTGCAAGAAAAACAGCTTAAATAATATATTAAACTAGAACCGATATAAACACGTTCACTGTCCAGCCAAAATGTCGAAATTAGCTCTCACGTCCAATTAGCTTTTTCGTTCCTATGTAGGTACTGAGGTACCTACTTGCCTTTACACCACTTCAGGTCCTTAGAGGCCATAAAAGTTGAAGGAACCCTTTTAAATTTATTTTTAAGTTCAATTTTCAAAGCTTTGTAAGTCCTAAGTAAATAAAAAAAAATCGATGGCTCATTGCTTTTTTATTTTACCTACTTAATTGCTCATACGTTCACGTATGAGCAATCATGTAGTATGTGTCTAGTATGTTTTTTTTTATGTCCATGAAGTAATAACCCATTATGTATTAAAAGTGCAGTGACCCACATGTATGGCACGGACGTCTCGTTCCAACCCAAAATTACCCATACGTGGGTCACGACAGTGAACGTGTTAAATTAGTTTTCCCATGGAGTCGTCGTGCTGGCCAGTGCGATTATTCTAAAAATGAGGTTGGCGTACTGACATGAAATAATTAAATGCATTTTCAGTGGACTGGCGGTATAGAAAATGATTGAGTAGAAAGGTTCGAAGTTTAAAAAATCTATATTATATATATTAATATTGCTATATTCTGTCTACGAATCCACTGGACCAAACCCTCTTTAAAAATAATCATAGATAATAAAAAAAAATCAATAGACGTAACTAAGAAGGTCAAACGTATGCATACTCATCATGTACATACTATAAGCTCGATACTTATTTGGAGCGCGGCAACGCCCGCTTTCAACTTCATTTCAGCTTCACGGAATTCATATTGCATTTCGTCGCAAGTTTAGTACGTAGGTATGCAAACTACGAGGAATTCTATTAATAGGAAAACTTATCTATTAAAAATACTTCATGTCAAGTTTTCTACTGTTTTGAGGACTGTATAGTCCTCGTTGTAAGTACGTAGTATATATTTTCAATTTGGAATATACTAAGGGTTGATACTATTATATAGTTACCACTAGAAACACTATAGTTTGACCAAGACCGCTGTACCGCGCCTTAGGAATGCGCGGCGAGGCGGGGTGCAGCGCTGGCGAATTAGCGGTGGGACGCCTTGAGCGTTGATCAATGAGCGGCCTGCACTGCCCCCCGTCTCGCCGCGCACATAGCTACGGCGCGGTATAGCGGTCTTGGTCAAACTATAGTGTTCTTTATGTTGAACAAAGGCATTGCTTTACACAAAAACCTACTATATCATGCTTTCCTGAAGAGTAACCAGAGGTATACCTATACTACACCCACATTTCGACAGTTAGTTCTGGATTTGTGCGCAGTTGATGGCAATAGGTTCGCCCCATATTCCACAAAATATATTACTGACCTCAGTTTTCTAGCTAATTCTATGTCTTACAAATGAAAGTCTCCACCATTTATTGACTACGTCTGTTGCAAAAAGGGTTTCAATAATCAGTAACGTCATAAAAAACCGGCCAAGTGCGTGTCGGACTACGCACAATGAAGGGTTCCGTAGTTGGGATGAATCCCAAGAACAAACTTAACATTGTAGTTGAAAAACATGTTCTCCCATACATTCCAACTGCAAATATAAGTTTGTACGCACAATATTGAGAGATTTACCATGTTGTTTTAAGACCATAGACTTGTTATAAGTTTTCCTGTAATGTAAATAAAAATTTTAGGCTCAGCACTTTCGGAGATAAGGGCCCCCCCTTTGTCAATTTTCGTCTACTTCCTTAAATAACTTTAAAATGATTTATTTTAAAATTATATAAACAAAATATTTGAGACCATCACAGTAAGCCCTTTCATTTGATATGTCACACGGTACAGTTTCCAAAACTTTGTTTGTTACAATACTATTGTATAACGCCATGCAATAATACAAAATGTTTATTTCTGTACCAACTTGTTTACATTAGTTTCGATTGGAGCCTTCTTTTAAGCATGATGACGCCTGTCTTAAAAGACTCCAAATATATATCTATCTATATATGTTATATCTTCCTGATATCGTTTATTTCATAAAGCTTCAAAGAACGGAGCTTTTTCTGTAATTTGTCTTCGCAAAACAAAAGCAAAGTAAGTTATGTAAAATAATTGTATCTGAGTTTCAGAGAAAATATCTTATGATTCATAGGCATTTGCGCGATTCGCGATGCGACTCTGGATATTTGTGCGAACCCATCGTTTCGTCTATAATGGCAAATTGCGTCAGTCTCGGGACTTTCAGACAATTGCTACGTCATGGATGACGTTATACTCGTACTTGTGAATGACGGTGAGGTTTTATTGCATCACTCTAAAAAGGCTTGAAGCAGACGTCTTTACAAAGTTAAGGTGACTTTGTAGGGAAGACGGTCTAATTCAAAGTATTGTAAATAAACAGTGGTAGTTCCCAGACGCTGGTTTATCTTTTTAATCTGCTGTTGCGTCACAGGCGCGACGGCCGGGCGCCATATTGCTCTGAGCAACTTCTATGTGTGGGCTGCATGTGATCCACTTATTATTATAATTAGTCGTGACCCGTGACCTCTTTATGACTTTAGTTTACGCGTATATTGTAGTTATTTTGGATTTTATGACATGTTACGTCATAAGATTCCTTTCGTGCACAATAACATTACTGTGGTTTTTATATAATATGTATGATAGTCTGTAAGGTATATATGTTATGGGTCTTTGTTACCCGAAATAAATGATTTATTATTATTATTATTATAAGATAAATAAAGGCTGCAAATGGGGCCTTGTTGCGAGTAACAATCTTGTTGTAATTTAAAAGTACTTTAACGACCCTAAAGGTTTTATTCTTCTAGAAATTTAAAGGAATTATAAAATGCTTGAGCTCATTTATTTTGATTAATCTAGCAATTAAGCCAAGTAAATTACGCCCGTAAACCTGGCCAGCATTGCGTTTAATTCAGGTTTCAGGGACTTTCATTTAGAATACCATTATTTAAATAACATTACTATAAATTGTTGATCATTTTGCTGATTTTCCAAACACGAATGATAATAAATTACTCTTAACACTGTTTGTTTAATTAGTATTTGGTTGTTTGAATTGATCACTTTAATGTTACATGAAGTCCTAATTACACGAGCTTCGTAAAAGCTTGTGTAATTAAAATCATGTTTATATGTGTGTGTAAATGAAAATGGCATGTATTTTAATCGTACCTCAAATAATTCCCATTTTGCTTTCCTTGTAATTACGCCTCTTTTTGAGAACTTCAAATAATTACTTTATTAAGATCCTAAAAATACAGTTACTCCTAAAACTGCGGCCAACTTGGATGTCACATTTCCAACCTAACATCCCGTTTGGTCGGGATGCCCTAGCTTAGTTACTACGACTGTGAAGAAACTGTGAGAAAAACCCAGAATGTAAAAAGAGGCTTAATTATTAAAAAAATATTAATAGTATGTTTGCATTGTGGGCTAAGACCACCATAACATGGGTTCCTGAAAACATCCAACGGCATCGCGGAAGACCCAGGCGTAGATGGCGGGACGAACTTGACGCTTATAGGAAGGATTGCTCCATATTGGCTCAGGATCGATTTGAGTGGAAAAAGGAAAGGGTGGCCTTTGCCCTACCATGGGATAATACCAGGTTGAATATTGTTATTATTAATTATTAAAAATTGATATTTTTAAGATGTTCATTAATTCATCAGTAAAGGTCAATAAGTATTAAATAATAAAATAAATAATAATAATAAAAACGTTTATTTCTGTACCAACTCGTTTACATTACTTTCGATTGGAGTCTCCTTTTAAGCATGATGACGCCTGTGTTAGGAAACTCCGCACTTACATACCTTTGGCTGTTTGTACATCTTACAATTTAATTTTTTATGACTAGACTAATAAACAGAATGAATAAATTAATATAGGTGTGTTGGGTGTGCGAAGTGTGTGATGTGCGTGGGGTGTGTAATGTGTATCGAGTGTGTGTGGTGTGGGATGTGTGTGGGGTGTGAGCAGTGTGTGGGTGGTGTGGATGTGTGTATGAGGGAGGATGCACGTAGGTTTGGTGGTGCCAGTATAACTAATTTCCACTTATTGTAGCAATAATTCAATGTCTGTATAAGTGCGCGACTTTAACCATTCTATGAGCATTTTCTTAGCTGTATGTGGATGTTCAGTGTATATATATATGTCTTTATTTATTTTATTAAATAGCCGTGCTGATTGCTTATCATATTGTATAGCAGCAAATTTGGTATTAGATTGTGGGACTTGCGCAATAATATCATTTCTTCTTTTTAATATTATGTTTTTATCATACGTTTTATGTTTTTTTAAGATCGTGGTAAGTATTTAGACGATCAGTTAAATATTTTCCAATGAAAAATGTATGTAAACTGTGTATATGTTCCTTATAAAAGTGACGTAATTAAAGTAGCGTACAGCAGCTATTAGTTAATAATTGCGTTGAAGAAATAGTTCATGGTCGGGTCGACGAGATTTTCTATTTAATTCATAGCGATCCTGTCCTCGATCAGATGTTTGCATTTACTTGCTTTTAATTCTCTTCGGAAGATTGATTCTGCAAGTTAGTGTTTACTCGATGGAGTTTCCAAAAGACCAAACTTAACTCGTTATTGGGAAGTAACACAAAACCGTTATAGAATTTTTGCTTTGGTAAGGAAATGTCCACATTGAGCACTGCTAAGGGTGTATGTAGTTCTGAGAAAACGTCGGCATTTCGTCATAAATGACAATAAATAAGCTATCTTCTACTTGATGCAGTTCATATCATTTTCACAGCACATTATCGTAGTACCAAACGTTAATTAGGCTGGCTTTTTTTCATCGAGTTGGTGTAGGCAGGTATCTTGGGTGAAATGTATACGGGTTTATAATAATAACCTATGCTGCTATAGTTCGCGTCATGTAAGTTTGCCGCTCTGAAGTAGGCTACAAATGACTGCGCAGTAGTCAATATCTATACTAAAACAGCAGCGCGCCACGCGCATTGGAAAGCCTGGTTTCAGAGCGGCAAACTTACGTGACGCGAACTATAAACTCACTACTTCTCCGAATCACTTTACCACTAATCTGCCGCCAAGTTCCCGGAACATTTGTAAATAGTTCCTTGTTGAGTTACCGATGAGGAGCTCGTGGCTAAGTAATAACGGCCGCACTGGTTGATCTATCAGGTTTTTCGCTTGCCGGGATTGGTCCGTGGATGGGTGAACATCTTTAGATACCGAGACTCCTCCGTGCCTTGGAAAGCACGTTAAGCCTTTGGTCCCGGATGTCATTCGTAGATTTTTAACAGTCGTTACGTGTTACCTACCAGTCTTACCAAGGGGTATGGTATTACCTAATAAATGGGTTATGGACTCTGATAGGCAGTCGCTCCATGTAAAATACTGGTATTGAGCTGCATCTCGTTAGACTGGAACTCGACCCCAACATAGTTGGGAAAAAGCTAGGCAGATTGATTTCTTTGTTGAGAAGGTTCCATTTCACTAATTCAACACATCCAGGGTTATGTATTAATATAAGTAGCTCTTAAATACCTATTAACAGTTAAAATTCAAAAGTATAGTAACTAATCGTGAAATAGCCTAGGAAAGCTTTACTGGTTTTATTGTAGTTTATCACGATTTTTTACCTACGCAGCAATTAGAGCTTGTAAATGTTGTAATGTTAACAACGTGAAGTACGAGTAAATAAGTAGTTACTACTTATAATACGGTAGGCAATATGTGCTTCTCGCTAGTTTCTTTTCTATGTAACTGAAATTATTTGTTCACGTCCATTACCTACTGATATTGCAGATTGCAGGTATAGTTCCGATTAGTTCGCGTCTTGTAAGTTTGCCGCTCTGAAGTAGGCTGCAAATGACTGCGCAGTAGTCAATATCCATACTAAAAACAGCAGCGCGCTATGCCAAGCGCATCGGAAAGCCTGGTTTCAGAGCGGAAAACTTACGTGATGCGAACTATAGAGAAAAAACCGGTCAAGTGTGTGGCGGACCACGCATAATGAAGGATTCCGTAGTTGGGATGAATTGAACCCAAGAACAAACTTAAGATTGTAGTTGAAAACATGTTCTCCCATATTATATTCCAACTACAAATGTCCATAGTTAAACGAAAAGGATCCAACCCACATTACACCTAGGTAATGTGGATTGGATGCTTTTCGTTTAACTATGGACAAATGTAAGTTTGTACGCACAATATTGAGAGATTTACCATGTTATTTTAAGACCATATTATACTGCTTATAGGTTTTCCTGTAATCTATAGCTATAGAATTATTTTCTATATTTGTATTTTTTTCAAATTTTTAAGGTCAGCAGTTTCGGAGATAAAGGGGGGAATGGTCAATTTTCATCAATTTTCTTAAATAACTTTAAAATAGTTTATTTTAAAATTATAAAAAAAATTGAGACCCTCACAGCAAGCCCTTTCATTTGATATATCGCACGTTACAGTTTGTAAATTTTTTTTTTCTCTTGCCCCCAAAATTGACCCCCATATTCAAAATTCATTATATTACACGTCCGTGTTTGAGTCACATAAATACATACGTGTACCAAATTTCACCTTTATCGGTCTATTAGATTCGGAGCAAATTGGCTGTGACAGAAGGACAGACAGACACATGAGTGGTCCTATAAGGGTTCCGTTTTTTCCTTTTGAGGTACGGAACCCTAAACAGGTTTGTTTCTTGGAATTTATATTGTAGCTTTTTCATTACCATAAAACAACATGGTAAATTACTAGATAAAAGATTCTAAATTATTATAAAAACTTCTACAATATATGGTTCAGCATTTAACATGACAATAACACAACTTGTCGTACAAAAAACATCAAGGTTAACTCTATAATATAATTGAGTTGTATAACGAACTTAGATTCAATCTTTTTTTTCGGACCCTAGGGAATACGAAAGTCGAATAATTCATCAATCAACAAATTAGTAAAGGATCTCTTAAAATAAAATTGAAAACCATTATACAGGATAGCTAACAGAAATAAATATATTGTATAAGATTAAACCATAACAGTGTAATATACAGTATGTTAACCAACAGAGGGCGTTCCCGTTAACCCGCAGCAGTATAGCATCCATACATGCTAAAAAAAATATTACCATTCGAAAACAAAATGGTTTTTATTTTTTTTTAATATTAAAATATTCACTAAAATATTCAAAAAAATATAAAAATATTCACTAAAAATAAAAACTAAATTGCGATGTTTCCGTCCTTCAAGTACGCGTGTACAGAGTGTTTCTTTTACGTATCAATTTAACATTTTTAGTGAATATTTTAATATTAAAAAAAATAAAAACCATTTTGTTTTCGAATGGTAATATTTTTTTTAGCATGTATGGATGCTATACTATTGCGGGTTAACGGGAACGCCCTCTGTTGGTTAACATACTGTATAAGTAGTAGGTATGTACGTAAGGTGGTTCATTGTTATGTAAAAGAGCGCCTCTCGCCATCAAACGTAAAAATTTGGCGAGTTTAGAATAAGAAGTAACACATCTGTATTTTAATTTCATGAAATAAAAATATAAAAAAAAACATGTGATTGTTAGTAGATAATCAACTGTCAAGCTTATAATAATAGTAGATAAGTACTGTAAAGGTTTCATGCGAAAGACAACCTTATATGACACAGGCTGACATTCGATATTTCAAACAGCTGTTATTCCACCTTTGAATAACAGCTTTAGTAGATTTTGTTCAAAGGAAAAGACATTCGAGATACAATAGGCTTAGGCAGTGCGTATTTATCATAAGGAAATCTGTTTTTCGTTCATTTACAAGTACCTACCTTATGGATTTTTCAACCTCTATCTTGTAGTATTTTATCCCTTCTACGACTCCTGTAAGATTCGATTTGTCAACGTATTTACCTATTTTTTTATAAGCATTTGTTACCATTTAGTTAATCAGTTGCTATTTTGCATGCGTATCGGGGCACATGGGAGTGGGTCGTTTATCAAAAATACTAACTTCCCGCCCGTGTTTCGCGCGGGTTTTACGACTTTGCAAAATATCGAGAGTTCTTTATTATATGTTAGTTTAATATTAATGTATTATACACATAAACATTCCGAAATTAATAAATTATTTAAATGATGGTGACAACCGCATCAAATTTTGTAGTTTTGAAGAACAAAATGGTCATACAGAAACATGAAAAGCGACTTTATAATATGTATAGATAGATAAAGAAGATACATGAGACATGGAGACAGTTGTCATGAGCGCAGAAACCGAGAACATTTCTATACCTGCTGATTCTTTACGTACAAAGTCTCCATATCCGGGCCTAGTCAAAAACTATTTGTAGTCTCATACACGTAGGTGGTTTTCCATAGAGGGTTTTGAACTGCATTGACGGAAGGCTTTCTTTGAAATAGCGTTGCGTGTTTCTAAACTCTGGGGGTTGGTTCAATAGTTCGCGTTGATTGGCGGTCGTTGGCGACACTGTGGCGCCAGCGCACTGTCTAAAACATTACAATTGAACTACATTTTTGCTACATTTAGTACTTTGGACAGTATTTTTATTTGGGACAGCTGTTTTAGTAAGTCTGGGCGATTAAAAGGGGTTGTCTGAATTGGGTGCCTCTTTTCTATATAAATAAAAATCAATTGCCGAATGTATGTACATACGCGCATCACTTCAGAACGGTTGGACCTATTTGGCTAATTCTTTTTTTTTTTTCGAAAAGAAAATGTTTTAAAACTCACCGGGAAAATTGGAAAATTCGGGAAAAGTAAAAGTACATTTTCTATGGGAATTTTGTATGAAATATTGAAATTTTGACAGGACAACGTTTCTCGGGTCAGCTAGTTTGGAATAAATGTACCTTCACGTCCGAATTAAGTTGACAGTTGCAACTAAATATCATGCCTCTAAGGACCAGTACAGGGAACAGCGGGCTCAAGTACGTTGGAAACTGTGTATCATAGACTTTTTCCCTAAAATGAGCAAACACGACCATTCATAATCCAATTAGTAACAATAACAGTCGAGAAACATAATTAAAGCATTTCAATCAAAACTTGATAGCTGACGTCGACAGCTGAAAGGAAAACTATTACATTTATGTTTTTGTTATATAAAAAGACATATTTTATATGAATTTGTTGTCCCATTTAACTATGAATTTATGCAGCTATAAATGTCGTAACTTATGGTATCTATTACGTATTCCGTGCTGAGTTGCGTCCAAGGTGACTTCAATACAGACGATGCTTTCTGAAATATTTGCGTCTTTCGGCTACTTACTTTATGTAATAGCGAAAATATCGGAATTTAATCGTCTGCTGGCAATCATAGTTCTATTCGTATTCGATTCGTTTAGGCGGAGACACTAAGGAGGTTTAGAATAAATCTGTTTGGTAAATTGACCTTAGAGCAGATCTTTCGTTTCAGAGTTTTTATCATTGGACTTATCTGTTACATTATCTTTTGCATCATTAGTCTTTAGGTACTCCTGACGCTTCTGAGTTTCTTCAAGTTGGTTTTGTCCATCTTAAATTCATAACTTGTAATACTGACTGCAAAATTTCTTAAAATATTAGAGTTTCCAGTTCAACAGACATCAGTATTCTGAAGTTGTTCGACCTATTTCTGGGACCTCAAAAGCAACTGTAGTTGGAAATGAAGGAAATACAAAAGTTCTAGATTTTCTTGAAGTTACTTATCATTTTGGGAATTGGCGAGTTGACGCTGTGTTTTATCTAGAGACGTTTAATGTAATGGTTTTAGACATGAATAAAGGTAATATAGGTATGTAAGGTTAGATTCTATCGGTACGTGCTCAGAAAGATATAGGAAAACCTAGCTTTTTTGAGGGTATTCGTGTGTAAATATGTGCCTGTTCTCGAGAATATATGATGGATACAGAATAAGAATAGCACGAACATTTCGACGTGGATACTTTTTGACACAATAACACTGACGACTAAATAATATGCATTTTAAGGTACTGGTTTGAATGTTATTATACATAAAATAAATGAAAGAAAGTTTTCACGCTAGATGCGAAAAGCACAAAACCGGTTGAAATGTCGGTGCTTGGGCTCCCCTAATAGCCATAGAAATCTTTCTTATATCTATAGGGCAGAGCTATGTCCAGCAGTTAACGTCTTTTGGCTGAATGATGATGATGCTATGAAAGAAGCAGATCCAATCAGCTGAAAAGTGAAAATATGTGCATTGTGTATTGAAATGAACTCAGCATCATTGAGAAGTTAGAAATTATCTCGAAATTGTGATAGTGTTTCCTCCTTTTAGCTGCGAAGGGACCCGTATCCTGTTAAAATAATTGTACCATCATTCCTTGCATTTTACGGTTTGTTTTCACGGGGATGCCGCGAACTTATCTGGGAGATTTTAACTGATATTTTTTATACTTCATTAGTTTACTTAGTAAGGTATGTGTGAAGTTGCATTCTTCATCTTCTTGACTAACGTATTTTGGATATCAATACAAATTATGTCGAGTTGGTTATAACATTGGTTGACAAAACACTAGCATTAGGCTATACTACACCGAACTCAATTTTATATCAAAGTTCAACTATGTCCCAATCTAGGTTATATTTCAAAATGTATGAACGTGCAAATATTCAATAATGCATAACAAAGGATCAGTTCAATATTTGCTGGAATGCCAACTCTGAAAACTTTCTTTGTCTGCGTTGTTATTGTTTAGTTTACTAGAAAGAATGCAAGGAAATCTAGATAAGAACAATGTATCTGTTTGTGCGGAAATAAAAGGAAGGGCGAATTAGATGTCGAAGTGGTTTATACAAAGCTTGTCAAGCTTTGTATAAACCACTTCGACACAAACAATTTCAAAATTGCTCTTTCAACCTATTCAGTTGTTCCGGTTTATGTCAATAGTCTTAAACAAATACACACACACATAACATCTCGCCTGTAATCCCTGAAGGGTTAGTCAGAGGTGTACCTGATTATAAAAAATTAAGATTTTCAGATTTTCACATGGTTGACACAATTTGGCTCGATACAAAAAAATCACAGTCTCCTCTTGCATTTTTATACGTCCATTATGAGAAAAACTGTTTCATTCGATTGTAATTAGAGCAATTTCAATAAAATATCGTCCTCACGTTCTCCATTAAAGACATTAAGGGATTATGTGTTTATTTTAATGTAACAGAGCATAATTGGACCGTGTTATGCAGAAGGCAGCCATGTCGGGAAAAAGTACAAACAGAGTTATAAGCATTTTTCTGTCAACCATTTCGATAGTTGCATTATGGATGTATGGACAAGGCTGCATTTGACGGCTCATATCTCCGTGATAAATAGAGAGAAAAACATGGCTGTTTTTGCAAAAAATCTTGTATGTCGAAATTAGTATATTGATGATGATGATTTTTGGAAAAACGTGTCATATGGCTGCTTTTTGCATAACTAGGTCCAATTATAGAATTTAAAAAATAAATATTTATACAAAGAGTGCCATAAAATTGCGCGCGGACCGGCCACACGATACCCTGTTACGATACCATTTTGCCTTAAACAAATCATGCTTCTTATTATATTATAACTCACAAAAGACAAACTCGTTTCATAGTAATCGTCTTCTCAAGTGACTTCTCCAATGAATTCTGCAAGATGTTATAAGCAATAAGAAATGCAACAGCGAAGAGTGCCCCATTTGATTGCTCTGAAACCGTCTGCGTTATTTATTGCATTGCTGAGGCAACACACGTATCTTTCATAATGATCTCATATAACTTTATTGTTGTATGGTTTTTAGATTGTACCATTGAAATAATGAGACTCAATGGCGTGAGTGTTGCTTATTGAGATTAGTTAATATTGTTGCAGTACATGTTTTTTAATATCATCATCATCCTCCTTCTCTTATATCACTGCAGCACCTTCTTCTTCCATACATCACTATCATCGTCTTTTCGTATTAAACTGAAAATATTAATGCCGTTCGTGTTGTTTCACGTGTGCATCTGGTTTTCCCCAAAAGGGGGGATAAGCCCGTAAAAGCGACGCTAGGCCAGGAAGTTTTCACTTTCCATACAGATTTATTGTTGGTCCTTTAATTTGATTTGAAGTAGGTAAGTTGTTTCTAAAGTTACATAATATTTTATTGTGATTCGTTAATGAACTTAGTAAAAGTTTCGAAATTGGTTCTTAGTTCTTTGGCAGTTCTCCAAAGTTTGGCGAAATTTCGAGTTTGTTCTAGCATTGGTATGGTAGCTCGAATTTCGCAACTCTTTGTTTAATTGATTCTTGTTTATTTACCTGTATTTCCAATTAATTGGTTTTAAGTAAATTCTGAATCTGTCAGATTGGAAAGCGGGCTTTACTTCTATCTGATGATATCCTGTACTTGTCTCGACGCTTAACAAACAAACGAAATATTTTCAGTCTTGTAATTTCAAATTCTCTCAAAAAGAATATGAAGACAGGCGATGTAGACGGGATATAATTTTTTCATGTGAACAATTCACGAAAGAAGCGCTGTAATGCTGTTCTGTGTTCTTGTCGACTGCTTCAGTTTTTATTCTAAATGAAAAACCAATTCTGAATACAAAATAATTACTACTCAAAGAGAATCTTATGTTTTATCTTTTGGTATTTTACCGAAATGTTTATATTTCAATGCCTTCGGTTGACTTACCTACATTCAATAGGTATTGAAAGTTGTATGTAATGTTCAGAATGGTAGTTATAAAGTTTTTTTTGTCTATCTCGATGATATTATGATTATACCCATCTCACATTATTTATGAGCGATCTCCCAATACACCAATACCGAATTTGCATGTGACGCATATATAAAACCCAAAAGGTTAAATAATGCTCTGCTCACAGAAAAATACTGTCTGAATTCTGAAATTTGAAGTAATTCAAGATGCGTGAGAAGAATACGTGTAGGATGCGAGCGTTTGGCTCGATTTATGGACGTTAGCCGCGAATTTGTGCCCTTTCCGACCTCTGGCTTGTTTATCCTGACCACCTTCGGGATAGCTGGGAAAATGTATACAATGCGAGTCAACAAAGAGCTTAGAAGAAATGTGTTAATGTTTAGCGGTGGTGGATTAGTTTATTTGTTTAGGCGTCATTATCATACGGTTTTGTTGGAGTCTCGTTACGTACAGGAAGGGAATGTTTTTTCAGTACTTTAACGTAACATAACCAATATTCCCTAATATTTTCTTTGTTAGTACTAATCAATTCATTTTCCCGAATCGCATAAAACGTTAAAAGCATAACACCTTTTTTTGGGCAGTTGTGTAAAAAGATACTCCTTCAAAATAAATAAAAAACTATTTCAGTGAATTTCTCTATAGAGAAATCGAGCGTAGGTACTAATATAATTAGTTCTCTTTCAAAGTATCGTTTTCAGCGCAGTTAATCAATAACTGAACTAAAGTAGAAAGCTTTTTCATGAAAGCAAAGTCGGCCAGGCATCTCAAATTGAGTTTACCGACGGGAAGTTGGAACTTAGCTGCTTTCCGGTGAAAAGTAACAAGAACAAAATTCTACTGAAATAGCATCTCTTATGAAATTCGTGAAAATTGATCGGAATAATGTTTTGAAAATGAAAACAACGGCCTTTTATCAAGGTTAACGTCTAAGAATAAATTCAACGTTTTCTTAGACTTCAAGGTTTACGTAATCTAATTACGCTGGTTAGTAAATCGTGCCTAAAGCATGCATTTTATGAACAAATGCAAAAATATATAATCATTTTTATTTATTTTTCATTCATGACAATGACGGCAGACGGTTATGTATACATGTACATGTAGCCGTAATGAGAAGGCTCATCTATCATCCCTAACATGTGGTGCCAAGATAATCCAACCGATGCGATTTTTCCTTAGCCTGCCCTACTTGGGCCTTTATTATTTTCGTATTTTTCTCGTAGATCGTTTGATAATGCTTTGTTAGTGTCCTTTTGGTTGTATTCTGCTAATACTTTTAATAAATTGAACCAGATGTTGAATAAACATTCCCTTAACGAAATTCTTTGTGATAAATCTTAATTACAATATTTGTATATCTATTGTAACTAACAATAAAATATATGATATACAGGCTGTAAGTGTAAACAGTGGCAACATTTTAAGGGGTCATTGTACTCATTATTATGAAGAACTTTTACTATGGGACCAAACCAGAAATCGCGAAAAAAAATCAGCTGTTCAGTACATTTTTAAGAATTATGCGCACATAAATGTACCGATCAGCTGATTTTTTTTCAGGATTTCTGTTTTGGTCCCATAGTAAAAGTTGTTTATAATGATGAGTACACTGACCCCTTAAAAGGTTGCCACTGTTTACACTTACACTCTTTTATGTTATGTACTACAAATATATCTTCTTAATATATAAAACAAAGTCGGGTTTGTTCGAACACTTATAACTCAAGAACGGCTGGACCGATTTTCATGGTTTTTGATTTGTTGTATTTGTCTCCGTCTCGAATAGCAGAATAACTATTAAAACATCGGAAAATACACGAAAAAAGAAAGTTATGAACAATTAAAAAAAAAAAACCTACTCCTGTCTGTAATCATGTATAATGGACGGATGGATGAACACAGGGTCCACCTAGCATAGTGGTCATTGATCAAATCTCTGTGCACCTGTAAGCCCTAATATATATATATATATAGTAGAAATCCTTTTGTGAACGTTTTGATTTGACCTTTATAGAAACTGTCAACTGTAAGTACCTACTATTGAATCTATGTTATTTCTCATATACATGGCTTACATAACGCTACAGCGGAAACGAGTAGATCCGACCTTGGAATGACCGCTACTTTAGACCTTTAAAGCCCTTGTCACAAAAGAAACTTTTGGAAAATACCCCCAATCGTTAATAGATTACCATCGGCCGTCACTTGAAATAATTCGGTAATTAAAATTCCAAGAGATCAGCAATCGAGCTCTGGATCAATGCGGGCCTCGAATTTACATTCGAGGGCCATCATGTTGATCTCTTGAATAGGTTTGGAGTTCTGGGCACCTCCCATTGTTGACCCTTTATATCCACGATACACAGCCCTTTGTTCTGCATGGAGTCGGATTATGGTAGGCTTAGCTGATTATGCGGTCGCAATAGCCGGAAAAAAACCCCGGGATTACGGTTACACTGTGGTCTTTGTGGTAGCAGACACATCAAACAATTTTATTTTACTTTTATGGTACGGTATACCTGAAATGTCAACAGTTGTGGTTTGGCGCTAGCTGTCAACGTCAGTTGTGTAACCTACGAGTACCTATTCCAAATTAATTTGTTATTGTAATAAAAAACACCTAAATGCGTATATACAGCTTTGAAAACCAAGTGCTTCATTGATGGCCTCACTAAGCACAGATTTAAGGATCAACTTATAAACGTGAGTAAAAAGCACTAATGACCTTGCAGATGCTGGTGGTTTATCTTTCAGAATGAATTTAAAAACAAATTTTCTCTTTTTCTTTCTGTGTATTTTGTATGCGAAATAAAAAGGCCGTTAACAGATGTCACATATCAGTTACCTAAGTAGGTGTTGTGTGTCCAGCCTGTCTGTCTGATACCCCGTCTGTGACTAGGCCTTGCCCTTGGGCTTACAGACGAATCGATCACCAGTGTCTTTACATTGGAATTTTTCTATTTATGTCGGAGATGTTATTAAATTGTGGCAATCCTACCTTCCATAAATCAAGTCCTCTATTAATGTTGCAAATGTTTGACGAATATTACGCGTGACAAAACTTTCCCTTAAGTTTTAAAAATAATTTCCACGTCTGTCACTCAGTAAAAAATCCTAATCAAATCGTAGAACACCGCCGCGCCGTCAGTTTAAAAAGTTATGCGCGTTTTAAAATTCATTTCAATTGAATTCTTTTAATTCATTACGTACGTCAATCCGGCGACAGATCCGTCGACCAATCGCGTTGGAGCGCTCTGCCGACGCATGCGCGCCCGTGGGCGTCGGGTCGATACCGCTCGTGACGTCACGAGCGCTGACCAATGGCGCCGACTCGTCGCACGTCAATCGATGTGAACCATTCTGATATTTCCTCGGCTCCTTTTTGTTAATACTTACGGTATTGTGTGTATTGAAATGCGTCTTTGTTTTGAATTTTCACGGCCAATGGAGTCCACTCATTTCCAACCATTATGGTTGTTAAAGGGTTATTATGATAAATTCATTGATTTTCGGTAACTTTTGTGTATTATCTTTGTTTGTCTAAAAAAAATCAATTTTTGGTATTCTCCAAGTTTTAAAATAAAGGCTCTTTTGATGCATGAAATACTTACATGTCTATAATATTATAAGCATTTCTTGAAGACCTTTGAATGCTTTCCAATTAATTTTGGTGCTCTATAAAAGTTATTGCAACTTGATTCAATTGCAGATAAATATACCGCATTATAATTTCAAATAACTTTATAAATTACCGTGAATTTGTTTTTCTTACTTTGCTTGTAATTTTCCTCACAGACACTGCCTCTAAAAATTATATTCAGTTCAGAAATTAAATTAGTTAGTTAAAACAAAATTGTCTTTTAAAACGTATGCTTGTAGCAAAAAGGCACTCGGGAATATTATGAAATGTTCACAAACAGTGCAGATGGATGTTTTTATCTCATGAATTGTAATGTCTCGTATAATAACGGGCCGACTCGGGGGTGCTCGGGTTTTCTGAGCCTTGAGGGCAAATATTGTCCTGAAAAACCCTTTCACCGACGGTAACATTAAATAAAATCACTATACAGACAGATAACGCTATACATATTGGGTAAAAATGGTTAGGGTAACAAGGGTAATCGTTGCCAGAGGCTATCTTATCGCCTATTACTTTAGAGAGTGTGAGAAAGTTTCCATTTACAAATCCTTTATTCCGGTTCTTTGTGGGTATTAAAGTAAACCGAAGTGATTTAAACCCTTCGCAACATTATGTATTCTTTCGGTGTTTACAAGGTATTCCGAGCTTTCTTAGAATGCAACAATGGCGCTGTTGTGAAGAATTTAAAATTAATGTTGATACAAGTCGAGTGTCTGGGCGGTTTCATTCTCTAGAGTATATTGGTATCGCTGGGGTTCTAGATCAGTAACACGTAGGTTGTTTATATGTATTAGAATTATAAGGAGCAGTTTAAACTGATCATAAATTACAAGGGTTGGTAAACATATTTCTTAAATATTTTAAATTACAGTTTTCATTTTGTCACTGACTAAAATCACCTCTATGTCCTTTTGAGTATTATTATATGACAGGCCAATCTTGCCCCGAATTACTTACCGGAGCCAAAATTGCCCACCTGCATAAATATGGATATTGTTGGAAGTTTTAAGAATTTCCGCTTGGTGCTTTTGTGCTTCGTATAAATACAGTTTATACAAGTTGGAAAGCGAACGCAGAATTACTAACTTTTACGAACGGGTATTGATTTACGAAGCGAGTGCAAGCTTTTGATAGGGACGTGCTTAATGTTTTAACACTTTAAGGCTCAGCTCTAGTAGTATTAACTGTTGAGTGGGTTTCTTTGATATAGATGGTGACTTCCTTCGGTGAACTGGCTGGTTTTCATTCGTCTTTTAAATTATGAGAAGCATTACAAAAATCTATGCTTATTTTTCTTGGCTCCAACGCAAGACATCGTCTTTGCCATTTACGAAACGAAGGATTTATTCTGAATTTCAAATACGACTTTTTTCAGTAAAAGCGTATTGAAATTCCGTCGAAGGATGTTTCAAGTCAGACAAACTTGCTCCAGTATCAACGAGAAGTCAACCGAAATTCGAAGGAGCTGTATCAATAATTAAACTTTACAGAATTTGATGAATCCTTAATGGGAAATGTAATTAATACTAGACCAGCTGCTGAGCTGACGATATCGAACCATGGATTTGTTCTTCTTTGTCTTAGAATATTCATTTCAATATCTGATAAAATTGGTAACTGGTCTAGTATTTTTTGATTGGATCGTCTTTACTTTCTGCAAGTTATAAAAAATATGGGAAATATTAGTAGCTATTTTCTGTAAACGTTACGACATCCAATTTTCTTAAGCTAGCCGTTGATATTTACATCATAGTTACGATGATTTTATTTGAAGTAATCTTCTACCCAATATTTTCGATTGTAACGCAGTGTAGACTGTTTTACTTTTAAGTTTTCAGTATTTTCCGACAGCTTTTTGTTGTACTGAATTGCATCATCAAAATCCATGTAAGGTACCTACGGACGTACTATATTTATCAAAGTCAGATTCCTAGTGTGACAATGAAAGATGATTCGATAAGGTCCCGCAACCTCCATGGTGCCACTATGGGTGTAATTTGTCACTGCGATTTCATAAAAAAAAAAAAAACGCGATTCGTATCACTATTTAGACTCGCCTTGAACCAGTTTCCTGTCAGATATGGCATGTACATACACATATACAAACAAATTCAGCCAAAATGGGTTTGACTTTCATGCCAAAGTTCGTGTTGGATCCAGATTCTCGCTGATGTGATTTTTGTTATTTTGATAAAGAAATACTAATTACTAAGCTATTAGTCTGATGACTCTACAAACAGATCATAATACAAATAATGGACCTCGAATAAAAAGGAACAAGAATGAAGAAATTGACACAGAAGAATTGAGTTCAAGTAATAATTTTCATAACGGAACTGATAAATGACAATGTTGCTTGAGAATAATTAGATTTATTGGCACAATTAAAATTAATGGCGGGATTGTGTAAACTGCCAGGATCTATTTATTGCCGTTCATCATTTTTAATGTAGGAACCAAACCCAGGAGACTATCTAAGGATATCTACGAAAGAAATTGAATGTATTACCATCACGGAACATGATTATAAACAACCCTGAATTAAGAGAATAACTGCACCCTATAACACAACATTGAAAATAAGGAAAATTATCGTCCTTGAAACTTCTCCCTTGGCTTTAACATTTATTGTTCTCACACAATTATGAATGCCAATGGATTAGCGTGATCCACTCAGTAACAAGGAGGTTTACCCGTTGATGGCGGTACAGTCGTCTTGATAAATTAATACTCTTCAGCTGTCAGGGTAGCTCTTAGCTTGTCAAGAGGTATTAGCCTTCGCTTTATTGTAGTCTCCACTGAACGGCGTTGAGAGTTCACTTGACTGACCTTTGTTGATAAGTTTACTTAAGGTACGTCTAAATGAGGTTGGTGTTGATTCCAATCGATTGTATTAAAGAAAAGAGTTAAATCGAAGTTGGTGACGTCAGGCTTATTTTACTTTTCAGCGTCTTGCGTAACTATGTAACCTATGTTTATTAATTATATTATAATTACACCTCCTTGGCTTCAGCTAAAAATCAACGGCCCTATAGTATCCCATGGGTGTCGTAAAATCTGATTGAAAGTAAGGATAGCTGCATCATCTGTGAGCTTTCGATATTTTTAGTCTGGCCTCGCTAGTCATGCACACCTTTTAAGAAATCACCAGTTAGGCGTTTTTATCTTTCTATTGGTGCGTCATTTTCTTTTTAATCATACTGTAGATTAAAAAGTAAAAACGTCTTCTATCAAAACTTACTTTGCTTCATGCTTTTCCTTAACACTTTTATCCTAAAGAGTTGTACAATGTACATACATTGAATGATGTATCCGTCAGTCCAGTTTGATGGACCGGCGTATGCGACCATATGACTGAAGATCGATTGGTCTGCTATGCTTGTTACATTAGCTACCCCTACGTCACCAGTGTAGGCTGGTTTATATATTTGTTTTGCTATTGAATTTTCTTAATGGTATTCCATGCATCCAGTCTTGCAGTACTTGCAAAGTACTATTGTTCTTTTGATTAAAAGCTGTTAATCGAATTCTTGCCAAGTTCGAAAGGGATATACTTCATGCATTCGTTGGTCTTTGGGCATTGACTAAAATGCTGGCAAATATAAATCAAATCATTTACATATGTTTCAATAACGGTGTAGAACATTAACTACCAAACATATTCGAGTCAACCATCGTTGGTCTTTCGGTATCACCTATTATAGATGGGGCGATCGATCTTATAGATTGAAAGCGAAGTATGTAGGTAATATGAATTCCTTTCTCAGCTTTTGAAGATTTTAATATTCTGTGTGGGAGGAATTTTTGGCTCGAACTCGCATTAAGATTTTGGGACTAGTTTGGGTCAAACTTAACGACGTCCTTCAAATGAACGTCTATTATGATTATGACTTTTCTAATGGAGAAGAGGCATAATGCGTGTGCTTTTTTTATCGTTTTGAAAAATGAAAGTAACTTAAGAGGATTGTGAAGTGCCAATACGCGGCGCGAGTCTCGGAGGCATTTACCTACATTTCTTACAATTATTTACATAAATATTGTTTCGGGCGATAACGTTTTCATCCCCCTAAACCTTTAAGAAATGAGACAATTTTGATCTCAATACATTCAACACACCTTAATCTAGGTCTGTACTTTTTTATTTATTAGTAATTCAATTGAATTTAATAATAAAAAAAACGCTCGAGGAAGTTGTTATATCAAAAATATAGATATTTAAGACGCCCCCGGAGCATGCGTACGAGTAGTTCATACAAACGAAATACCAAAATAATTTGTAAATCAAGCGTATTCTTAAGGGTAGTGTGTATTTATTCCGATTGGATTACAGAATATCTAGGTTCCCAAATATATAATAAATAAGGACATTGATTGAAACATGAAATATGAGAAAAATAAGTTTTCTATAGAAATTTTAAATTCCTTATATCTCATTCTTCAAATCAGTGTCCTTTCAAAATATATGTTTGGGAACCTAGATATTCTGTAATCCTATCGAAATAAATACACACAAGAATATGTGTAATTTACAAATTATTTTGGTATTTCAATCAATGAACTACGCATGCTTCGGGGGCGCCTTAAATGCTAATAACTTATATTGTATGCGATATTTCTTTATAATAAAAACAAACGGACCTAGTGTTTCATTATACCTACATCATTTCCAAAAATTATGAAAATTAGACTATGTTTACGAAGAGATAAACGTTATCGCTTTTTGTATGAAAATTTACAGTTTCACAATGCTATCCTGTCCTACATGTTATATATTAATCTACCGCGAAACTAAAGCGAAATATATCGGTATTCAGTGTAACTCTGATGTGGTTATGTGGCAATATTGGCGACGGCGACATGACAGCCTACTCCGGGGTTTTATAGCGGCCCAAATTCAAGTCCCGTAATGGGGCAAATGCATTACTCTTAATCTTTACACGCTTGGCCCCTTTCTTTTCTTCTTCATTCTTAGGTATTGGACTTCCTAAATGAGGTAAGAAAGGGCCTTAGGAGAATCGTGTGGCCTTTGATTTTAAAATTTACTATGTAACAACATACAACAACAAAAAAAAAAATCAGCTGGTCCCTACATTTTGACGAGTTATGCGAACATAAATGTAGGGAATAGCAGATTTTTTTCGCGATTTCAGGCTTGGTCCCATAGTAAAAGTAGTTGTTCGTAATGAATAATGATGAGTACAATGACCCCTTAAGAGTTTGACAGTTAGTTAAATGACACCTTACAGATAAGCAGCGACTATTAGGAATCTTGATGAATATATCGATCAGCAGAAGAACTTGCGAATACTTGCGATTAAAGCTCACAAACATCTGCTAGTTGCAGCCATTATAGAATTGTGATAACAATCTACGCAGGTGGCTTGGACGAAGAAGACGATGTGCGTGATGTGCGTTACTTTAGACTTAGTTCAGTTCATTACCGCAAGAAAAACTGCGATCCCATTTCCAATCAGCTATCGGTGAGTTGCACGAAACCAACATTAGTATAACGGAGACTTGAAATTGATGCTGTCACTTTCCTTTTGATACAAAATGTAAGGGATGGCATGAATTTAAAGTCTCCGTTAAACTAATGATGGTTTCGTGCAACTTACCGTAAATCTATAAATCTACACTCACCGGCACGGAAACTTGGCCACCAATAACTTGCCGATAATTTCTATTTAAATATTTAATTTTCACTATATTATGGGTTTATGCACTAAATTAGGGTTTTTTTTATGGTTTTGTAACTCAGTTATTGAAAAAAATGATGCACCAGCAGTAATCTTTAAAAAAATAAGCAGTTTCACAAAAATATTGGTTTTAACACTGTCAATTTAAAAAGAACACAAAATGAAAAATAACCAAAAAGTCTTCCTTGTGTTTGCATTTTAATATCGGGTGTTTCCTCCCCTAGCCCCGATAACAGCTTGCATTCGTTCTGGCATACTTTGGATGATGTTTCTGATCTCAACTTGTGGTATGCTTTCCCAAGCGGTCAGTGCTGCATTTCGAAGCTGATTCAGAGTTTCAGGCGGGTTGGAGGAGGCCTTTATTTTTCTTTTAAGCTTGTCCCAGATATGCTCTATTGGATTTAAGTCTGGACTACGAGCTGGCCACTGCAATTTTTGAATACCAACCTCTGTAAGGTATTCCTCCACGCAATGTGCAACGTGTGGGCGCGCGTTATCGTGCATTAGGAGGAATTCGTCAAATCTAATAAACCCTGAATATGGTAACACGTGTTCCTGAAGAATCTCCTCGATGTATCGTGTTGCCGTTAATCGGTTATCGACGATAACTAACTCCGTACGTGCATCGGAACTTATTCCTCCCCAAACCATTATAGAGCCTCCATGAAAACTAACAGTTTGTGTGGTGGTAATGGGTAAAAACCGCTCTCCTCTTCTTCTCCACACTCGCTCCCGACCATCTGGAGCTCGTAAAGCGATTCGACACTCATCTGTGAACAGTACTCGAGCCCACTGCTCATGGGTCCAGTTGACGTGTTCTCGTGCGAATCGAAGTCCAGCTACTCGGTGACTTCTGAGAAGTTCTGGGCCGCGTGCTGGTCTACGAGCTTGTAAATTCACTTCCTCCATTCGTCTTCTCACTGTACGTTCACTAACATTGACACCTCTTGTGAACTGGAGTCGCTGGCGTATCTCAACAGCGGTGAGGTAGCGGTTTCTCAAAATTTCCAGGACAATAAAGCGGTCATCCCGGGCTGATGTGCATCTGACGCCTCCGCTGCCTGGTCTGCGGGAGTAGCGGCCTGTCTCCTGGTATCGTTTCAGCGCATACTGCATCGATGAACGTGGTACTTTCAGTATAACAGCAACTTCTCGCTGTGTCAGCCCTTGTTCGATCAATGCTACAGCTTGTGCAACCTGTGATGGTGTTAATGGCATTTTTATTGGAATTAAATCACCTTTAGTTATTGAAGTAACAGTACGATATCACAATAATTGAATAACCTAACAATAAACTTTCACAAAACACAAATTTAAAACAGCAACTTAGTCGCTCAGATGACCGGGTTCAACTAAAACTTAAAAATAACGTCATATTGCACTCAAACATGATAAATTACCCTCTTGAACTAAAGGTAAACATTTTTTAGACCTACCTTCATAATAAATAATCATAGGAAACACTTAAAGCTCTTGTTATCGCGAAATACGCGCTTGGCCAAGATTCCGTGCCGGTGAGTGTATGAATTAAAAATCCAATAGACATCCTCCCACGGACAATAGAAATAGGTTATTACATAGCGCGTGGGCGCTTGGCTAACAATCTGTCAATACTGGCACACTGCAGATACGCTTTAGTGCGCTTTGGAGCGCTTCAATATGCTTCTAGTTTGAATTCTATAAGTTATGGCATTACGTGCCTCTAACGGAGCGCTACGGAAACGCTTTACAGAGACAGATCGACTGACTGATATAAAAAGGAATAATATCTGTAAAAGGAAAGATACTTCTTTAAAGATAATTCGAACTAAGTACCTAGATTTTATTGGTTCTTTTTCACATTGTAGAGAAAAATAAGATTCAATGTATGATCTTATTCTTCTTTGTTCTGTAAAAATATTGTAAGTAGTCTAGCTTTTGCCCACGGTTTCGCCCGCGTGTAGTTGGGAAATTATCCCACGAGAACGTACTACCCAGGTTACCTATCCGTATGCTAATTGCTAGGTGCTACGCGTAGGCGCGACAAGGATAAACAAAGACCTAGGATAGGTAATAAATCAAAATATATAAATAAAACAGGTTTTTATGATTCTAATTTAATTTAAAAAAAAAAATTGTTGTCCCATACAAAACTTCAATACCTACTTAACCAAATGTATGGGACGACTGATTTTTTTTTTACGATTACGGTGTTGGTCCCCGGGAAAAAGTTGTTCACTTTGATGGTCTGTACTACACCCTTAAGTTTGATCACTCGTCTGTGAAACATCCTGTAGATTGTTTACTTTTGACCGAGTGGACCGTTTTTATGCCGCGTGGATGTTGGAAAACTATACGTAAAAACCTTCCTCTTGAGTCACTCTATTTACTGATGAAAACCGCATTAAAATCCGTTCAGTAGTTTTTGAGATCATCGCAAACATACAGACGGACAGACGCGGCGGGGGACTGTTTTATAATATGTAGTGAAGTATGGTCTGGAGATTGCTAACGAGATTTTTTCTACCTTTTTAGAGATGGTTGGTATCTAAAAGCTACCTATAACTTTAATAAAGATATTTTAGGATTCCAAGATTCAATAACTAAGCTGATTCTTCCAAATATTTATACTGTTGAAGTATTCTGGAATATCAATGTTTATTTTACCAGCAGAAAATATACGTACATATTAAGTAATACCCACACAAATTCGACTAACGCACACTACTCTGACAGACAATCCAAAGTTTTGCTAATATTTACTCTGCTTACTCTCCTATAATAAATACAGGAAAAACTGAGGGTAGTTATTAATAGTTCAAATATTCATACAGAATATTGATTGATTCATACTGAGGAGCTCGTATCTAAGTAATAAAAGCCGCACGGGACGATGCATCAGGTTAAGCTACGCTTGCCGGGGTTGGTCCGTGGATGTGTGGCCATTTTTACAGCGCAAATACCAGCGGGGCCGAAGTTCGTTCCTTGAGAGAGGCCATGGTAGAGCGGACAGATTTGACCTTAAGCCTTGTCTCCCAGTGGGGTGATGATAATCTGGTCTCTTTTAACGCCACCAAAACGCAAGCGTGTCTTTTTACCGCTAAAAGGAGACGTTTCGCCCAAACTCCTGCTTTTCGGGGTACATCTGTTCCTGTAACTGATCGGCTTGAGCTCCTAGGCACGGAGTTAACATCTGGTCTCAACTTCGGCGCCACCCCTTTACAAAGCGCAAGTCCGATCCTGCATGGAGTATTGCAGTCACCTTTGGGATGGATCAGCTAAGTACCAACTAGCCGCGCTTGACTCGGTGGAACGCAGTGCTAAGAGGCTCATTGGCGACGTAAAACTGGTGGGCCAAGCTTCATAGCTTGGCTCATCGCCGCAAGGTTGCCTGCTTGTCGGTCTTCTAGAGATTGTACTTCGGTGAGTGTCCCCAAGAACTCCACGACCTCATTTCACCGGCCCACTTCTACCATCGGACATCTAGACGCACTGCCAGTTACCATTCTTACCTAGTTGCTATTCCACCAATTCGTACTAAGCGCTTCCAAATGTCTTTTATAATGCGCACAGCAAAAGAGTGTGTGTTTCAGAGCGCATACAACCCTAATCTCTTCAAAGTGAGAGTGAACAGGCTTCTTCTGGGTAAGCTCACTCCATCGTCGACTTTGTTTGTGTCACCTCTGACCTAGACTAGAGTCAAGAGCAAACCCATCTCAAAAAAAAAAAAAAACATACCGAAACTCCCGGCTGTCATTCGTATTTGACAGTCGTTACGGATCGTCAGAAGCCCGAAAGTGACAATCAGTCTTACCAAGGGGTATCGTATTTCCCAGTAACTGGGTTGTGGAGGTCAGATAGGCAGTCGCTCCATATATGTATAATACTGGTATTCAGCTGCATCCGGTTAGATCGGAAGCCGACCCGAACATAGTTGGGAACAGGCTAGGCAGATGATGCAGATGTTTGCGATATAATTCGGATCTATTCTTGAAATCTAGTGTTCCTATTCGGCCAAATAGGAATATACCAAAGCAAATCTTAGCTTATTTGTGTAGTCTAATCTGGGCTTATGTATTTACCCTTAGAATAAGATAGGCTTTTTACGATTCGACACATAATTTCGATTCTTAAAAGATTATTTGGTGAAAGAACTTGAGAAAACCTTTAGGCACCTCGATATCCGCAATCAAGGAGTGATTGCGGTTATCGAGCTGCCTTAAAACATATCAATTTAGAGATCTACAACTACCCCACAACCTGGGTAACTGGTTTGTGGAGGTCAGATAGGCAGTCGCTCCATGTAAAATACTGCTATTCAGCTGCATCCAGTTAGACTGGAAGCCGACCCCAACATAGTTGGGAAAAGGTTAGGCAGATTGATATTCATACTGAATATTAAAAACTCTTTTTGCTTTACCGATACAATATTTGGATACAAATTTGTTATTGTCAAATCTGAACATGAGAGCAATCTCAAACTCAATGCATTTGTTTCAATTTCAATTAACCGAGGGTTTTCATGAAAATTCTCGCCTCCAGTTGGCGCCGCTTTGACAAGAAGTCTTCCGTTTCCAAAATGAATATTAAAATATATGATGACGTTCAACATTCGTTTCATTCGTTCGTTTATCATTCAGGCACGACTAAAGAAAAAAAAAATAGGCGATTTGACACTTTTGACAGTTACCCGGACCTGACGTCTCAGTGCTGCCACCTAGTGAACGTTATTTCAGAATACCTTAAATACAAGCACTTTTGAATTGTGCGTAGTTGGTTCCTATGGAGAGAAGCTCCATGGGTAACCTTTTATATCAAAATATTGGTTGCATCATTCAAGTTGAAATTATACATTTGAGAAAGAGGTACAAAGATGTGAATGATAAAAGCGAGCCGAGTTCGTGTTGGTACCCTAACCTACCCTTGATTAATAAATATTCAATATTATGTGACCTTTTTGCAGTCATATTTGTAAATTTACCTGGACTATCAATCGATTGAGTGAGCTACGACTCCAGCTAGGCGACCAGGTACACGATAAATTTACTTAGAAAAAAAACCGACTTCAGAAACCTAAAACGAAAAATAACTTTTATAATAAAACTTATCAGCTTCTGAAGTCTGTGCCAAGCTAAGGTGAATTAAAGAATTCAAGACACCGACTTCAGAAGCTGTTAAGTTTTATTATGAAAGTTTTTTTATTCGTTTTAGGTTTTTGAAGTCGGTTTTTACTTTTTTTTCAAGTAAATTTATTTTTTCATTTTTAGTTGAATGCCTATACAATTACATAAGCTCTAGACGAACGAAACGAAGAATCATCAAAGTCCGCTTAGAAATGGCAGTAATACAGTATATTTATGTATATAACTTCGTACATAAGAATAATTACCTAATGTATTATATACTAAAACCTACCTGAAAGTATGTAGATTACGTTAGTGAAATAATCATCAAAATTGGTTCATAAGTTTTTGAGAAATCGTGGGCATACAAACATACATACATACATACGGGTCGAATATAGTAGCTCCTTTTTTGAAGTCGGTTAATAAATAAATAGTTGTATAGTAGAACACCAGATCGATAATTCGTCATGGTATTTGAACACAAAGAGCGCGCGTGTTCCTTATGAAAGTGGTGAATGAATGAATGAATGAAAACATTTATTTGTTAAAGACAGGTACAATTATTTTATCTTCTTCAGTAAAGCTCCATTTACAAGTTTATTGCCTGTCGCATACCATAAAATTAAAGGGCAACTGGCACCGTCTAAACAACACGTACAATTAGTCGCATACGATTTTGTTGAATGGTAAAACATGCATTCATTTATTTTGAATACCATTTTTTGGAATCGCACGCGTGTAAAAACTCGCATGCAATTCTTGAATGGCAATAAAATTAAACTTGCTTTTTGTCTTGAACGTTCCAGAAACATGCTCCGTGTAAAGCTCCGTGTAGAGCTTATCAATCTAGTTGTCTATGTTTTGCTAGTGGTTTGATCCACGTCTACGTTTTATCATAATAAACACGTATAGGGTCGAGGAGCTCGTGGCTAAGTAATAACAGCCGCACGGGTCGATCCATCAGATTAAGCTACGCTTGCCAGGGTTGGTCTGTGGATGGGTGACATCTTTCCATAACGAGACTCCTCCGTGCCTTGGAAAGCACGTTAAGCCGTTGGTCCCGGCTGTCATTCAGTGATCTTTGATAGTCGTTACGGGTCGTCAGAAACCCGAAAGTCTGACAACCAGTCTTATTAAGGGGTATCGTATTACCCAGTAACTGGGTTGTGGAGGTCAGATAGGCAGTCGCTCCATGTAAAATACTGGTATTCAGCTGCA
Source organism: Dicycla oo (assembly GCA_948252095.1). Classification (NCBI taxonomy): domain Eukaryota; kingdom Metazoa; phylum Arthropoda; class Insecta; order Lepidoptera; family Noctuidae; genus Dicycla; species Dicycla oo. Next base: position 21,191,101 of record OX411728.1, read on the forward strand.
TCCGGTTAGACTGAAAGCCGACCCCAACATAGTTGGGAAAAGGCTAGGCAGAAGAAATACGTATAGGGTGGAAGTTTTTACTGTGTTCTAATGACGTATGCTTGCATCACGTGGAAACCCACACGACGTCGGTACTAGATTAACTTTTAAATGGATTTCGTTTTCAACTTACGCAATCAACTATGTGCCTTTGTTTCGATTGATTAGTCGGTGGCAAGGTTTAATAGTTGGATTGTTAAGAAGGTCATTATCATTGTTTTTATTTTATTTTTAATGAGCAGTAGCTGACTGTTTTCTGAGTCGTGCAGTAATGAGCGCTTTTCTTTTTAAATTGAGACTGGCCCAACGGTTTATCCTAAGAATTTGCTTGCATTTTTTTTATTTGAGATGGGTTTGCTCTTGACTCTAGTCTAGGTCAGAGGTGACAGAGACGAAGTCGACGATGGAGTGAGCTTACCCAGAAGAAGCCTATTCATTCTCACTATGAAGTGATTAGGGTTGTATGCGCTCGGAGACACAGTCGCAGTTTCACTCTTTCGCTGTGCGCATTATAAAAGACATTTGGAAGCGGTTAGTGCGGATTGGTGGAATAGCAACTAGGTAAGAATGGTAACTGGCAGTGCGTCTAGATGTCCGATGGTAGAAGGGGGCCGGTGGAATGAGGTAGTGGAGTTCTTGGGCACACTCACCGAAGTACAATTTGTAGAAAACCGACAAGCAGACAACCTTGTGGCGATGAGCCAAGCTGTGAAGCTTGGCATCCACCAGTTTTACGTCGCCAATCAGCCTCTTAGCTCTGCGTTCCACCGAGTTAAGCGTGGCTAGTTGACACTTAGCTGATCCATCCCAAAGGTAGCTGCAACACTCCATGCAGGATCGGAATTGCGCTTTGTAAAGGGTTAAAAGCTGTCCAGGCGTAAAGTATCGCTTCACCCTATTTAGGATGCCCAGTTTCTTGGCCGCAGTTTGGGCCTTGTACTCGATGGTGGCGCCGAAGTTGAGACCAGATGGCAACTCCATGCCTAGGTGCTCAAGCCGATCAGTTACAGGAACAGATGTACCCCGAAAAGTAAGAGTTTGGGCGAAACGACTCCTTTTAGCGGTAAAAAGACACGCCTGTGTTTTGGTCGCGTTAAAAGAGACCAGATTATCATCTGGGAGACAAGGCTTAAGGTCAAATCTGTCCGCTCTACCATGGCCTCTCTCAAGAAATGAACTTCGGCCCCGCTGGTTTTTGCGCTGGACAAGTATCTTTCTGAAACATTTGCATTTTGGAATAGGCTTACCTAATACGAGTAGGTAGGAGTAGGTAGGGTAGGTTTTGGTTGTATAACCAGGTATTAAAGTAGTACTTCGTTCAGTTGTCACCTTGGCGTGCGGAGTACAATTTGTCTTATCTTCTGTTTGTTACTGTTACGGTCGAAAGGTGAACCCATAAGGGCATCATCTATGTACAATAATACTTTTAGTCTTGCAGTATTGATGTACCAACCATTTTTTAACATACTTTTATTCATTCGGAATTCCATTCGCAACATGTGCCGTTTGCAAATGGCTGAATGCTGTACCACACTCCCAACAAAACGCACCGAAAATAGACGACATAAAATTCCTATCGACGATTCAAAGCAAAAATTCGTCTATATTTTTTTTTTCCACGTACCTACCTACTTTTACTCTAATCAAATGGAACGGGATATCTAAGCTTTTAAATGTAATGGTGAGGAAAACAACTCGTAACTTGTGGTTTCAGTATATTTATTGCTTTCATTTGAACCCGCAGAAGTGTGTAAAGGAACTTCGTGGGATTAGGAATGTCGCCCAATGAATGTCGGGACGTCGGAATAGTGTCTCGTATTTACAAACTGAACTGTCATCGCGTATGTGTTGTCTAAAGTCTAGTAACATTTTCTTGGCTAATAACAGGTTTACCGCGCTAGTTTACCTGTCTTAGGATATTAATAATAAATAATTGTTATAAAAAGGGGCTTGTGGCTAAGTAATTACAGCCGCACGGGTCGATCGATCAGGTTAAGATACGCTTGCCGCGGGTGGTCCGTGGACGGGTTACTTTACATACCATTCGTGCCTCGGAAAGCACGTTAAGCCGTTGGTCCCGGCTATCATTCGAGGATCTTTCACAGTTGTTACGGGTCGTCAGAAGCCCGAACGTCTGACAACCAGTCTTACCAAGGGGTATCGTATTACCCAGTAACTGGATTTTGGAGGTGAAATAGGCAGTCGTTCCATGTAAAATACTGGTATTCAGTCGCATCCGGTTAGACTGGAAGCCGACCCCAACATCGTTGAGAAAAGACTAGGCAGATGATGATTTTTTATGAAAAATCCTAAACATCACTGGCAGTCTTGTTCCACCCACAGGCCTCCCTTCTGTGCCAAACATATAAATAAAGCATATTAATTAGCTCCACTATGACATCTACACCTCTTAATGTTATACCTGATGTTATGATGTGTTATTATCGAGGGTTCACGGACTAGTTGTATTAAGCGACATTTTTGGAACTTTAGAGGAGAGCATTTCAAAGTTTCATTATTCGGAAAAAAGAACATTGTAAAAAAGTATCAATATTTTTTACGAAAAATTGGCCTATTGACGGTTATGAAGCAGTTTTTTATCTCAGTCTTATTAGTCTCAGTCAGTATCTTGTTTGTCTATCTCAGTTTTTTACGTTTTCCACTTTTTAATGCAGGTAGATTATAACTCAGTATAATGAATAATTGACCAAAATAATTAGGCGCATGACAGTAATTCGGTTTCGGCACCTGCACCCCGCAGCAGCGCTTCCCGTAGTGACGTGCAGTTGTATACTCGCTTTCGGCAGTGATGATAATACGTACAATATCAATCACCGTTCCGGTGTTCCCTCCCTAGTTGCAATAACTTTATAGCTGTCATGCGCCTAATTGTTTTGGTCACGTAGTATAACTCAATATCGGCCAGGAGCCTCGCTATAAACTTTCCGATAGCCGAAACCTATCCACTGATTCGTAAATTGGTCCTTTTATCCGATTTCCAGAAAAACATCTGTATCATTCATTCTATCACAATTCACAATGATCCCTTACCTGAGGCCTGAGGTCTTTATAAAAATATAACGTGTCGCTTTGTATCATCCGCGCTTTGCGTCCCTTGTCGGCGTTTCCCATTGTCGCCCCCACCGGGTCCCGGCTGAAGTCTGTAAAATGTCAGAGTTCACTAACGGCTTTTGTCAATGGACTCGCATATCATGTAACGTAGCTATTTCAGGCCTGTTATTACGTAGGATTGCTGACGCACAGAATTTATATTTTGTTTAGAATTTAATTTAACTTTTTGCGAGTCAACATTTGTCTAAAAACGGAGCTACGCAAAGTTTTATAAACTTACACAAGAGGGTTATTTTAAGTTTTATGTTAAGGCCCTCCGCACACGGAGCGTAAGCGTAGTCATATCGTAAGCGTGTCGTAATACGCGCGTAGGACGAGAGCCATGCAAGCACGTACCATGTTCAAACTTGTCCGCATACGAAGCGGTGCTGTAGCGAATCGTATGAGATTTTTCGCGCCAATACGGCATGACGATACGCTTACGATCCGTGTGCGACGGGCCTAAGTAACGCTACTTTGAAATTTTCTAAAGGATTCCGAAAATAATATTATTTCTGAGAATTATGCCTACTAACGCAACGAGCTATTCTATGTAAGATTATTTCCAATTAATGTAAGCTCTTTATTTTACTACGAAACTGGAGACGGCTAGATGATACGTGGCCGTAAGTATAAATAAACATAATTTTACTTTGTGTATTCAAGAAAATAGAGGCCCTAATAAATATGTACCCTATGATGCCTTTGGAAACTTTTGAAATATGTTAACAACCAACATCTTAATTAAACGTTGTAACATAATTACTTTCTTAATTGAACATAGCTTCAAGTTCTATTACATATTATAGTGCCAAAATGTACCGATACGATAAAACTTCATCTTATATTCCGTGAACGTGCCAATTACAAAGTTTTAACGATCTTGAGAATGGCGTAGGCAATAGGCTGAATATCTCCTAAACCTATCGAGAAAGATCTATAGTTCGCTAGAGACGTCTTATATTCGCTCACAGAGTTCTAGTTCTAGAATTCATTTAAAAGCGTTCTGAAATTTCTTAGTAGCAAGCCGGAGTTTAGATTTGTGCCCGGTTGATGGCAATAGACTCGGCCTCGCCCTCTATTACATGGAACTTAAACATAACCCACCACATGTATTTGCACTGACGCCAGCAGGTCAAGCTACCCGAAACTGTCAAATTTTCCCAATCAACCTTGAACCTAATGCTTTAGCGATAAAGTTGAAAATCTATTAAAGAATTTTGACAGATTGTAGTAGCTTGATGTGCTGGCGTCTATACTATAAGTGCACCTTTAACATCACCTAACCCTTCGGGGTATACAGCTGTATATATATATATGCTATATATATATATATATAGCTATATATATATATATATATATATATATGCTGTATATATGTTTCAAAACAATTTATTGTAAACTAGCTTTTGCCCGCAGCTTCGCCCGCGTGATTGTCGGAAATTATCCCACGGGAACGCACTACCGGGATCAAAAGTATCCTATATCCTAATCCAGGTCATAGTCTACCCATGTGCCAAATTTCATCCAAATCCGTTCAGCGGTTTTAGCGTGAAAGCGTAACAAACAAACATCACTTTCGCATTATAGTATAATGAAAAACCGGTCTATCGGCACTCTAGACTCACAAAATGTATTAGGTAAAAAAATTAAAAAAACTTAACATACTACAAAAGTTTCAATAATATAATTCTATAATTTTTCGAAAGACACGTGGCGCCATCTATTATCATTAGAACGTTATTGTTGTTTTCCTCGGGTACAGTACTTTTTTCGGGATGAAAGGTACCCAATGTCCGTTTCTGTACACGTGACAACGTATATGTAAAATTTCAGGATGATCGGTTCAGTGGTTTAGGCGTGAAAAGGTAAGAAACAAACAAACAAACTTACTTTCACATTTATAATATTAGTAGGATAGGATACTGATGACGGAGCAAGCCGCGCCTGTGTAGACGGCGTAGCACATGTCTACGAGGTGCGTAGATGCGCTACGCGGGTGTGTAGACGTAGACGTCATTTTACTGGAGTAGCTGTTTGGGTTTTATGTGCAAGTACCGTATCGATTTTAGGAAAAGTTAATGAACTTTGGTATTCCATTTACCTAGTATCTACCAGCGACCCGCCCCTGCTTAGCACGAGTGCAGTGACGACATGTTAAAACTTCGAGGTTTCTGTGCCATAATCTAATTTAAATATTAATATATGGGACACATAAACTTTCCGGAATAAATTCTTTAAATAATAGTGTAGCATAATCAGCCTATAATGTTCCCACTGCTCGGACACAGGCATCCTCAGAGGAAGTGGGCCGTAATCCACCACGCGGGCCCAGTGCGGGTTGGTAGATGTCACATGTCTTCGAATTTTTGGTTCTAAGACATGTAGTTATCATAGTTTTCTCAAGATGTTTTCCTTCACCGTTTTAAGAGCAGTGGTGATGAAATACGGGTAGTATTTAACGCTAATCAAAAAAAAAAAACTTTTTGTATCCAAAAATAATCCAAATTACAATGAAAATTACTGATTGCACAGCAAAATACTCAACTCAAAATATTACTAAATAAGAAACAATTTATATTCGTGGCGCACCGCTATTTATCTTACAAGTAAAGCTTTTTTATTAATGCATAGCTAATAATGTCTAGCGCACATTAAGCCTACCTCAATACGGTCAATACTGCCTATTTACCTTTTACAATTCTTGAGAAAAACAAATTATTGTGACTTACCCTTCGTACTGCCACTGCTCATCACTCGCTCTTGCATCCTATGTCGACGGAGCCCAGCTTCGCGGGGCTCCTATTTCTGTGTAAAAGGTTTAAAGTAACCTAACCAAACCTAACCTCGGGGTCGCCATGTCATTTTGCTATGAGTGTGAGTATTATGTATGTACGCTCTGGTTAATTTGCTGTGCAGTCAGTATTTTTGATTTAAAAACCGGTCAAGTGCGTGTCGGACCACGCACAATGAAGGGTTCCGTAGTTAGGATGAATTTATCCCAAGAACAAACTTAACATTGTAATTGAAAACATGTTCTCCCATACATTCCAACTACAAAGTTTGTACGCACAATATTGAAGATTTACCATGTTATTGTAAAACCATAGACTTCTTATAGGTTTTCCTGTAATCTATAGCTATAGAATTATTTTCTTTATTTTTTCAATATTTTAAGGTCAGTAGTTTCGGAAATAAGGGGGGAAGAATGGTCAATTTTTGTCTATTTTCTTAAATAATTTTAAAACAGTTTATTTTCAAATTATAAAAAAAATATATTTGAGACCCTCACAGTAAGCCAAATATTTTTTTTTAATTTTCTTATTTGCCCCCAAAATTGACCCCCATATTCAAAATTTATTAATTTACATTACACGTCCGTGTTTGGGTCACATAAATATGATACATACGTGTACTTTTCAACTTAATCGGTCCATTGGATTCGGAGCAAATTGGCTGTGACAGACAGACAGACACATGAGTGATCCTATAAGGGTTCCGTTTTATCCTCTTGAGGTACGGAACCCTAAAAAGTATATAAATGATGGAAATAAATTGATAAGTGATTATTTATTTGATGTGCATTTAGTAATATCCCATAAAATAATTACACCAAGTAAAGCGCCTGTCTGGGTTCGAATCTACGACCTACAACTCGTCAGTCGCGGCCGTTACCACTGGGCCACCACTGAATGAATAATGGTATACAGGGTGATTTTTAAAACATGCGACAAAATTTAAGGGGGTGTTCTACCCATCAATATGAACAACTTTTACTATGGGACCAACTCGGAATTCGCAAAAAAATTTCGACCTTTTTATACAAAATAGTCCAATCGGGTATGTGCTTTTACATGGGAAGGTAATTTTTTTTTTTTTGCGAATTCTTAGTTGGTCCCATAGTAAAAGTTGTTCATATTGATGGGTAGAACACCCCCTTAAATTTTGTCGCATGTTTTAAAAATCACCCTGTATATTATATTTAAGTTTAGCGGATCTAAGCGACCACACAGATAGACACGAAAAGCTTTGTTTTATACTATCTATATTGATATTTTACGAACGGATATCAAAACGCCTACACGAAAATAAAACACAGAAATGTGTTCAATTCAAAGAAGGAAAATACCTTATCTGGGTTTCCTTTTATCACAAAGAAAGGTTAAATCCGGCAAAGATTACTAATGCATGAATATCTAAGGTCGTGTTTCAACAAATCTGTGATATCTGAAAGTCGTCGAGGCCATCTTGTGGGAAAATGATTTCATCCCGTCGAGCCGTCCCATCTCGTGGGGTATGTTGGGTCGTATCGATTGCGCGATGCTGTGACCTTTGTCCCACCCGCACACAGCAGACTGTTGTGTAACCCAATTACATAGTGTTTACTTATCTCTATCTATGCTAAACAAATTCTAGTCTACGTAAAATTAAGGTAAATATTTTTAGGCTTATTGAGCTCTTAGTGTTTCTTATGTTTTCTGTATACAATTATTTTGTTTCAGTTATCTATTCGTTTTGCAAATACTATTCTCTTGTGAGACATAATAATGTGCTGGAGAATGCCGACTTTAATAACGAGTAAATGTTTTCTTTTCATTATGTACGTATTATTTTCTTTTGCGTAAATAAGTAAGTATGGGCGAAGTCGTGTTTCAATTAATAATAATAATAACGTTTATTTTCTCCACCACATATGAAAAATTTGTACAATACATAATTTGTGTATACAAACATACACTGATGTTGTAGAGACTGGAGCCTGTACTAAGAATACCTGTGTTACAGGTCTCCAGGCCTCCAAACTATACGCACAAGTCACAGTAATATAAATCGATGATTATGTTGGGATGGCAGTTAAAACAATTTAAGACAAGAAAAAAACAAATAATTAACTAGACAGCAAAGTAGGGAGTGTTGGTGTGGGTGAGTGGATGTGTAGTGAGTGTGTGATATTCAAAACTGGTCTCCTAAAATGGCATATAAAAGACATGTCAAGCTGCTTTTTATGAGATGACTTCTAAGAGTCTCTCTGTATCTTCATAATCATGAGATTGAAGCCAATTTTGGACTTTTTTTATTTTAATTAATGCTTACTAGCTTTTGCCCGCGGCTTCGCGTGCGTGAGAGTCGGAAAACTATACGTATAAACCTTCCTCTTGAATAACTCTTATCTATTGATGACAACCGCATTAAAATACATTCAGTAGTTTTTGAGATCATCGCGAACATACAGACTTACAGACTATGGTTCAGAGATCACAACATTCTCTCACCCTAATCTAATAAATAAACCTTTAGTTTTTGACACGGACAAAATTTTCCTACCTAATTGAAATTTATTTATTATTTATTTATTTATTTAATTAAGACGGTTTAAAACCAATTACAAAAATTAAACACACAGTTTGTATATACACATCACATAAAAGAGAAAATATAAAATCGTCTAACAACACTTTCATAAATTCCTCTCACAGTACTTCTGACATGCCAATAAAATCTTCGCCCATTCGTCCGCAAACAGATCGTTTGTTGGATTAGAGTCCAATACTAAATCCTGGAATTCAAAATAATTTTCCCAAATGTCTTTTATTAACCTCAATCTAACAGCTCCCACTGATGGTTCTAATATAAACTAATCGCCCGACGCATCGAGAGAGATCGTTAACGTCTGTGGGACACATGGCCATTGCCCCGTGGTACAACGATCCCCAAACCAAGGAGGACTGGCATCTACAAGTCTTGAGAACTGGATGGTTCAAGTATCTTTTTATTACGATGAGTACAATTTTCAGTGGAGTGCTATTTTTATTCGAACTCGTTTGAAAGGACCAGAGTTTTTGGTATAAAATATGTGGTTTAATGGCAGTATAGCTGCTGAGTGTTCAAAATATCTGAATGAAATGGGGTTAGAGTTAAAATAAGAATGCTTGTAGAATTTGATTTATATTTTAGAACTACTTTCCTATTTTATAAACGCCCTGTATAAGGCGTTAAGGATACAACATAATATTCGATAGGAACTAAATGGCCGTCGTTTTCACGGGCCGAATAAAAGAGTTCAGAGGCTTATCCAAAAGGAAAATTAGGCGACAACGGACTTGTTGACACACAAAAACATATTTATAAAGGCTATTGTCGCTCTAAAAGTCTTATTTTCCTTCAAACATCTGACATTAACATTAAATAAAACGAAATTATCTTGTCAGGTTTCGTCACTTATACTTTCCAGTATCCTGTTTGGGTGAAGGAACTCTGTAAGTGTAATGCCCGAAAATTTCTTGGAGATGTCATGTTGTGAACTTGTTTGAAATTATACGGGTCGTTGAACTTCTAAACGAGTTCCGGGATAAAAACAGGATGATATGAAAGCTTGGTAAAAAACGGTGCGAGTTATTATGGGAAGGGAGAGTACTTAGAACTTGACCATGTTAATGTTTGATAGAATATGCTTTATTGTAAACAAAAATCAACACTACTCTTAAATGAAATAAACTATTCTTAAATGTATCAACACTACTCTTAAGTACATTTGAAAGAAGAATAAAAAAAAATTTAACCACACAAACACAAAAAGAGGAGTTTGTGGCTAAGTAATAACAGCCGCACGGGTCCATCCATCAGGTTAAGCTACGCTTGCTGGTGTTGGTCCATAGATGGGTGACCATCCTTACATACCGAGACTCCTCCGTGCCTCGGAAAGCACGTTAAGCTGTTGGTCCCGGGTGTCATTCGTGGATCTTTGACAGTCGTTACGGGTCGTCAGAAGCCCGAAAGTCTGACAATCAGTCTTACCAAGGGGTATCGTATTACCCAATATCTGGGTTGTGGAGGTAAAATACTGGTATTTAGCTGCATCCGGTTAGACTGGAAGCCGACCCCAACATAGTTGAGAAAAGGCTAGGCAGATTGACAAACACAACAAGAACAAGTTAGGGGAAAATATGTGTCACATTCACGCAAAACGGCCACCAGCATAATGCTGTGACACTACACTATGCGAGACAGAGCTTAAGGGGAAAGCTCCAAGTAGCCCGCGAAATTCAAATTTTCTAATGTTTTTTGCAATTTGCAAGTCAGTATTAGGTAGTATGTTGATTAAAGTACTCGTAAGTACGCAACCGCAATATATATGTATTTACAAAATTATAATCATTAGAATCAGTAATACAACTCCTTTAGTTAGTGTAGTCTCTAAATGTCAAGATTTCATGGAATAGTCATTAATTAGGATTATATGAACTAAGGGCCGGTTTTTTGATCCGTAGTTAACTCGACCAATGGATAAACATAGTAACTAATGGTTGAATTTTGGCTAAATGTGAAAGGCTATACATGAATGAGTTACGCCATTAGTTACTATTTTTTAGTATGAATGAGCTAACATGAATACATTCATGTTTAACCTTTCACATTTAGCCAAAATTCTACCATTAGTTACTATGTTTAACTATTGGTTGAGTTAACTACGGGTCAAAAAACCGGCCCTAAGAGAGTTGTATTGTTGATTTTAATGACTATACCTAATTCTATAAATACAGATATGTTACGATCGCGAATCATATTCAAATCAACATACAAGTTGATATTGAGCTACTGTAAGTTGCAAAAAACGTGAGAAAATTTGAATTTTTGCGGACTACCTGGAGCTTTTGCCTTAATGTACTGACTAAACTTAATTTAGCCTTTTGCTTTCTTTTTCTCTCTGGTTAAACATGAAAGAGACGAAAGTAAATAAAAGCTATATCTACCACGCATGGCTTGGATGGACAGGAAAGACAAACACGATGTTTTGCTATTCAAAGATAAAGTTTATGTGAGCTAAAAAGTAACGTTAGCCATTTTTACGTAACAACACCGAATTTAACTGTTAAATTTACCGTCAATAAAAAAAAACATCTTAATAAAAATGTCATCAGTACTTATGCCAGGAATGTATTGAGTAAGTTTGTGTTACGGTTAAGCAGAACATTTTTAAGCACAAAAACTGTGTAATCACAGAGCACGGAATTGCCCGCAACGTCTAGAGACGATAGTACTATTGCGACTTAGGTATGTGTGCGGCGAGACGGGCAGGCCGCTCATTCATCAACGCTCGCGGCGTCCCGCCGATCATTCGTCAACGTTCACGGCGTTCCGCCGATCATTCGTCAACGTTCACGGCGTTCCGCCGATCATTCGTCAACGTTCACGGCGTTCCGCCGATCATTCGTCAACGTTCACGGCATCCCGCCGATCATTCATCAGCGCTCGCGGCGTCCCGCCGATCATTCGTTAACGCTCGCGGCGCTCCGCGGATTATTCGTCAACGTTCACGGCATCCCGCCGATCATTCGTCAACGTTCACGGCATCCCGCCGATCATTCGTCAACGTTCACGGCATCCCGCCGATCATTCGTCAACGCTCGCGGCGTTCCGCCGATTATTTGTCAAGGCTCGCGGCGTCCCGCCGATCATCCGTCAACGCTTGCGGCGTCCCGCCGATTATTCGTCAACGGTGCAGCGGTATCGATCAAACTATAATAAAATTCGCGGCGCCGAAATGTTTCGAGTGCACAACTTTTATCACGGTCCGCTATTCGCTGCTGTCATTTGTATCGTATTGCGAGTAAAGTAACGCTTGGCTTGTATGGAAATTGTTGACAATGCCGCCTCTAGCAACGGCTGCCGAGGTGTCTGCTCTGTTTGTGTACTCGTCGCTTTTTGATCGCTCACGTAATATAATTTGTTAGTTTTTAGGGTTCCGTACCTCGGAAGGAAAAACGGAACCCTTATAGGATCACTCGTGTGTCTGTCCGTCTGTAACAGCCAATTTGCTCTGACTCAAATGGACCGATTAAGTTGAAATTTGGTACACATATGAATTTCTGTGACCCCCAAACCCGGACGTGTAATAACGATAAAAAAAGAATTTTGAATTTGGGAATCGCTTTTGAAAACTGTACTGTGTGACATATCAAACGAAAGAGCTTACTCTGAAGGTCTCCAGTATGTTTTTTTTTTTTAATAATTTTAAAATAAATCGTTTTAAAGTTATTTAAGAAAATTGACCATTTTCGGGGGGGGGGGGGGGACTTGTTCACTTTGATCTCCGAAACTACTAAACCTATTTTTTTTTAAATAACGGTAAATCTCTCAATAGTGTGTGTACAAACTTACATTTGCAGTTGGAATACACTCCAAATGCCCCTTATCTCTGAAACTGCTGAGCCTAAAATAAAAAAAATAAAAATACAGAAAATGGTTCTATACATATAGATTACAGGAAAACCTATAAGAAGTCTATGGTTCTACAATAACATGGTAAATCTCTCAATATTGTGCATAGAAACTTACATTTGCAGTTGGAATGTATGGGAGAACATGTTTTTCAACTACATTGTAAAGTTTGTTCTTGGGATTCATTCCAACTACAGAACCCTTCATTGTGCATGGTGTGACACGCACTTGGCTGGTTTTTATTTATCGCTCACGTACAACCCACCAATCTGTTAGTTTTTTGCCATTAAAATAAATCGGAACATGATTCAGCATATTCGAGCGAACGCGGATCTAATACAGCTCGTTTAGATCTCGACGATAAGTTGCACTGGTTTGGTCAAAACGACGTATACATTAACGCTTATTTTGTGATATTAAGGGCAAAAGGGTTAATTCACTTATTTGCATTTCTAACTTGTTTAGGTAATACGTTATGTTCGTGTTTGGTTTAGGAGTTTGTTGTGACAGGAGTTATTTAGATGTTTTATTGTTTATTTGTTACGGAGTTTCTGATTTTGTTGCTCAGAAACTTCATCAAAATTTACTTCTCTAAGTCTGAATAATATTGGACTAGAAATTAATTGTTTTTAAGTATTTTTCAGCAGCTGTGTTCAAGCTTGTGTCAGAATAATTTGCGTTTCTTTAAAAATGTTCAACACAAAATTATTTTAGATCACGCAAGGCCTTAACTTGCAAATATCCCCAGTGTCCCAGAATTTGACACATTAAAACAAGATCAATCAGCTCGCGTGGTGACGTCATCGACATGTTTGATGTGTAGCGTGTGCGCAAACAAGCCGACCCGACACCCTTTGACAAGACCATCGTCAGTGTTAAATATTAAAATATTCATGAGGTGGGCTGGAGACGTCTGCTCGCCCAAGACATCTCAGTAAAGAGACTAAAACTATGTTCCCTTATTAGCTAAAAACGTAAATAATACTATACTTAGTCCTTAAAAATTCAGAACGCTGCCTAAGGCATTACACGTATTAATACTCCTGAGACTATAAGGACTATACAATTTATTATAAAGTATCTTACTTTATCGTGACGCAACTACACGAGCAAACCCTTGTAAATTGTTTATGAGACAGTAATTAAATAAAGTAGGGTAATGGGTTTCACGTATAATACTTTGTCTTGTATTTTAATAAAGCCCTGAACCTAACGTAGCCCACAATTTAATTTCTGGTATAATTTCCTTTGTGAGCTTCCATGTCAGCACTCTACGAGATGAAATTATTACTTTAATAACGATACACAGAACTATGAATACATTGACGTCTAACTAGTGCAAGGCCTTTATGCTTATGCCTAGGTCTATGAAGGTTCTTCCAACAGTTACTATAAGATCCATAGAAACGTAAACGTAGCCCCACAGGCGAAGAAACAACTAAATAAGTCCCTAATTGAAGCGGCAACTCCGTTTGTATCTAATTAAACCATTATTTGAAAATGTGAACTGTTTCTACCGTTTGCTATAGGTATATTCGTATAAGAAACGTGAACTTGGGCCCCTATAGACCTTGTAAGGTCGCACCTCTATTTGTCTTTGTCAATCTTGCAGAAATGTAACAGGAATATGTATTGATCCCTTAAAATATATTCTCCTGAAGATGTTGTTTCTGAATTTCTTGCTGAATATGGAAGTGTAGGATACATATTGTTGACGAAGGCGAAGTTTTATGTTGAAATCTGCTCGCGTGGATTTTAACTAGAAACATGGTTGACTTCTAGAACATAAAAATAAAATTCAACTTTGTTCTCTACTACAAAATAAAGCGGTTTTAACGATCTGTTCTCGTCTTGCGGGGATTACCTTCGGAAGCAAACTGCAAACTTGCTAAGACCACATAAACAGGGTGAAGTTTTAGGCAACAAACTGAACTGCTGAAGAACACCTCAATTCTCTGTAGACTAAAACTTTTCAAGTAGCCGTGTGTAGTTCGATTAGGTTAACTATTTCTGCCAGTCTCGAAGGACCACGGTTTGAGTTGTTCTGATTTCGTGTAAGCTACCAACGAATTAATCGAGTTTTGAATTTAAGTCGATACCTACGTGTTTAGTAATTGTTGTCAGGCACGAGTCGCATTTTGAACAGAATATTTCAAATGCGAACATTTAAAATTTGAACTTTCTTCGACGGAAAGACGAGGAAAAATATCTTGAAGAACGGCGCGTTAATAATATATTGTGAACGTGGGCGATGCTCGAGGCAGTGGGTTATGTATGCCACAACAACGTCACTTGTACGGGAACAGCTGTCAGCGTAGATATATGGAGCTCCCAGCTAGAAAACTGACATTTAATTAAGCTTCTTGTATTCAAGAGTTATATGTGAACCTAATCGCACCTATTAGGAAATCCCAGAATGTTGAGCAAAAATAGTGTATGCTGCACAATATGTACTCATAATAAATAAATAGATATTATTAATATTTTAATATTTTTATTTTATATTAATATTTACAACAGCTAATAATAGTGAATTATTAGCTGTTTGTAAAGGTAATTCCTTAAAAAATTTAAATATACGGAAAAGCAAGCACCTACTACCTATTATTGGCAGAAGTCACCGCAATCATGTTATCCAAATGAAATTCATTCTATAATTATTTTATGTAACTTTTAAGGGTTGCAGGAATATTACCTTATTTCAATACCAAGTTACAGAATCTATGTTCCTTCAGTCTGTCTAAACTTCAATAAACCTTATTCTGAGTTTTGAGTATAGATATTTGTACACCAGCAAAAAGGAGGTTCTTTGAAAAGTTTCAGATGAATTTACACGAGTATTACGTTGGACGTTGTTTTAATTGCTTTGGCTTCGTAATGGTCTTTCAACATGCGAAGGCGTGACTCCAGAATTTTAATTGCATTTGCGTTTTATTGTTTTTAGATTAAATTTTCGTACACAAGGCCTGAAAATGTTAATAGAGACAGACAGATCTCCTTATTCGTGTTATTCTACGTATACAAAGTCAAATTAAATTAGCTAGAGAAACTCTGCAGACGTGATGGGAATCAATATCTGAACACGATTAAACAAAAAAATAAAAGATATCGCAACTCATACTTCAACTTACAACCCTTCCAGCGGTCGTTGACCCCAAAAATAATTTAATCTTTTTATTTTGTCGTGTTGGGATATTGATACCCATCACGTCTGCGGAGTTTCGCTAGCTAATTTAATTTGATCCTGTATACTAAAATAATCGCTGACCTTTTCTTTTAGTCGTAGTGTACAGGTTTGCATCATCAAATATTTGGGTTATCGAATGTCCCGATCGGATGGGAACGTTTTACATTTCTATTTCCTCTAAACTTGATGGTATTTCGCTTTCGTGGAAGTTTGAATCCCATTGAGGATTGCAAGGGTAGGCGGTACTTCAATTTCATACCAATATTTGTTACCCAACCCCTCAGGGCGCTGCAACGACGCAATCAGACAACGGAAATCGGTTCTTGTAGTGTGGTGTAGTATAGGTAAAGATTACAGATTAACTATGTTTTGGTTTTCTATACTATATAATGGTGCCGATTCTCTTGTTCAATTACTAAACTAAAAGTAGAGAATCGCTATCTTTTACTAACAGGGAGCGCGAGAAAAGGACGGCTATAGCTATGAACTAGATAAGTTAGAGCATCGTGTTTTTAGTCGACATGGTTTATGGTATGGTCTAAATTTGTATGGGCATATTAGTTAGTTATTATTAATTTGACAGCTCCAATTTATGTCCGTCTCTTTCTTGTTTTATTAGAGAGAAAAAGTTAGCAATAGCCTAAATTCAGTTTAGTTTGTGCACAACAGAATCGGCACCAATGTGTAACTGAATTAATTATGGTGTAATTTTCGGAAATTCTTCATCAATGGGAAGCTACAGTATTGCCAAGTATTAACTAATATTATAAATGTGAAAGTAAATTTGTTTGTTTGTTTGTTACCTTTTCACGCCTAAACCACTGAACCGATCATCCTGAAATTTTGCATATACGTTGTCAGGTGTACAGAAACGGACATAGGCTACCCTTCATCCCGAAAAAAGTACTGTTCTCGAGGAAATCAACAATAACGTTCTTATTATAATAGATGGCGCCACGTGTCTATCGAATCATGATTGAATTATATTATTGTAGAAACTTTATTAGTGTGTTAAGAGTTTTTTTTTTTTTACCGTAGTACATTTTGTGAATCTAGAGTATCGATAGACCGGTTTTTCATCCTCCTAACTATCCTAATTATTATTATAAATGCGAAAGTGATTTGGATGAAATTTGGTACATGGCATCTGGAGAAGGACATAGGCTACTATTCATCCTGGATCACGGACAAAGTCGCGGGCAGAAGCTAGTGTTTTATATACATGTGTTACTTTTAGTGAGAAGTATGAACAAAACATCTTTTAAAGAGCCCTGAGTCCCGTATATCTTTGAAATTGAACTGGAAAATGATTAGCATTACAACATAGTAGGTATTTTTTGTTGAGTTACTGCGCAGTTCCCGCCTACGCTCTCAAAATAAAAACAATGCTTGCTAGTAGTTCATATTCTAATTTGAATTTTTAGTTTAGACTGAGGCCAAACGACGCAAAATGAGTTCTCATTTTGCGACGTCAAAATTACATTCACAGTCCCCCAAAACGCCCACACTTCACCTTTTCATAGTGCTTTAGCTGGGAAGAGGAAGTCGCGCGACAAACTCCCCCGCAGCACAGCTGTCTGTTCAGATAGAAAAACTGGATACAATAAATAGTATGCAAAATAATTTACATTACGCAACATAAAACATTAAATTAAATTATTTGCCATTGTCAGCTAGCACACGCCAATATACCAACAAAATCATCGAAAACTTTACTCAAGCAGAATTAAAAAAATGAAAACTAAAAACGTAAACAGACCTTTACAATACCTAAATAAAAGCCTCCAGGCATAAAGGGCATGCCCGCTCACATACCAGCTATATTATAAGCTGTAAGTCGAAGTCACAAATAATAGACTAGGACCATCGCAGGCAACAAATAAACAGTTCATTACTAATAACGATAACAAAACCATATAAATTGAATTATACAGTCAAATAAAATAATCAATTACATGAACTCATATTGTAATCTCGGAGAACATAAACATTGTCTCGAAGTTAAAAATTGAATTAGATTCGTGAATGAATTTTAGTATTAAGAACTTCATCATCGTTTGGAGGGTTGTTTACTAAGTGTAATGAATATTAACGTGGCCTAGCTAACCGTAATACTAAATTATCATTCATTAAACACTTGAAAATAGCTTGTTAATTCATAAGCCCTCTTTATTATCTTTGAAACATATTTTTACCTTTTTATATGTACTAAGATCATAGTTTTGTTGTAATAGAGCGGCTTTTTTTCATAATTAGGTAGGTAAACATTTTGTTTATTCATTTCAACTCATATCTTTCAAAATGCTTCAATATTTCTTAAAAAAAAAATATATATATATAAGCAAGTACAAAATTAAAAATATGAAATTCAGAAAATCATATTTTTAGTTTTGGTATCTATCGTTCCCACACCCCGTAGCAATTAATGTTTCAGAAATATTCTATGTACAGTTTTAATTTCGCTACTACTTGGGGTATTTATAGCTATTATGATGGGTAAAAAAAAAATGAAGGCTTTTCTTCGTCTTTTGCCTATCCTGGTCACAAGATACTTTTTAAAAGGTTGTTATTTATCAACGATTTAATATTAAGCCGTGTATTCTTTAGTAAATGGGTCTTGCGTGGTTCAACAGCTTAGCCCACGTCAGATTAAGATTGAAAGTTCCCGTTAACCCCATTCACGACCCTCACATCTTGGGCCCGTTTTAGCGCATTGTTTTGTTATTTTACGTCTAATCTACTTTTACTCTCTTTATTACCTTCATTAAGAAGATTAACTATGTTCGAAAGACCTAAAATAGAAAGAAAGAAAAAGAAATCAAGTACCTTAATTGTCTAATATTATTGCCAGTGAATTCTTAGAAATTCTCGTCCTTATAACCACGTAATATTCTGACGATAGAATAGTATTCAGAGCAAAAATAAAATCCACCCGTATTATTATGTCCAACCAAAATATATTTTTATGACGTTAAAAGATTTTAACATAAATAAACACAGCTTTCTTAAGGGGAAAGCGCTAAAGTAGCCCGCGAAAATCATTTTTTTTATTACGATTTTTGTAATTTACAGCTTAGTAGACACTGAGCTGCAAATTAAAGTTATATATACATATATAGTTAGGTATATGTTGATTAAAGTATGATTCGGGACCGTAACAAACATGTATTGACATAATTAGAATCTTAATTAGAACTGATTGTTCCATAGAGGCAGCACTATCGCTAGTTTGCTAAGGTGTGGCTATCGCTGATATATTGTACCGATTTGCGATTGAAAAGCAATTGTTGCGCAAATTTTGCTATCGCTAGGCTTCTGCAAGATACGTAATAAGCCTGCGGAGCATGCTCCCAAGAGAATAAAAATAGGGAAAGTCGTTTAAATGTCATGAAGATAATGAGAAGAGCCTTGATGTTGCCTGAACAACCATGTAACTAACCCTTTGGTCCAATAAGCCAACATAAAGGGGCATTCTTTTCCTTCTGTGCGTTGACATTGAAAATCCGCGGGTAGGCAGGAAAGAAGGTTCCGTTTGATGTACTCGTAAAAACTCTCACGCGTTGTTGAGATCACGTGTACGGATTTAACCACCATTTACTGAAAAGGTTAATCGTAAAATTGTGGAAAGTTTCGGTTTTAATATTTGAAATGTCATCGTTTTTTTTATTCGGATCTGGTTTCAGCTCCAGAACAAAAGGACGGTATTTTACCACACAAGCAAAAACAAAGGTCGGATTGGTAATCCATCACACAAGCAATCAATCTGCCTAGCCTTTTCCCAGCTTTTGGGGTCAGCTTCCTGTCTACTGGATGCAGCTGAATACCAGTATTTTACATGGAGCAACTGCCTATCTGACTTCCTCAACCCAGTTACTGGGTAACACGATACCCTTTGGTAAGACTGGCTGTCAGACTTTTGGGCATCCAAGTGTCCGTAACGACTGTCAAAAGAATACCAGCCGGTACCAACGGTTTATTGTGCTTTCCGAGGCACGAATAGGTCTCGATATGTAACGCATGGTCACCCATCCAGGGACCGATCGCGGCAAGCGTAGCTTAATCTTCGATCTACCCGTGCGGCTGTTATTATTTAGCCACGAGCCCCTCAATTTAGCCTTGTTTGGTAAATTGAGGGGCTCGTGGCTAAATAAACAAAAAGTATGATATATGACATTCATAAAATTTCTTATTCGCCATGATTTGTTGACACAATTCCGTCGCGACGATCTAGATTGGTCTGGTCATTCATCCAAAAGTAAAATTAGTTGGCTAAATGAAGAAATGTACAGAAATGATATTGCATAAAATCAATAACATAAAGAATTTAAATAAGGTCTTTAATGGGAAGTGACCCGTGGTAAGGGTCCCTTCATAAACATCTTTTATGACTGCGTTACGTTGTAATGCGTGCCCAAAAGGCATTCCGCCTAATATGGAGGCAGTAATGTCAATCGATGCTATTGCCAGTCATTCATTGTATAGAATAGAACTTCAATGTCATTGCGCATTATACGACAATCAGTACAAAGTTAATAGTCATCTTTCTCTTGTAAATATCCCAATTTATTTGGGGTTGTCGTCATCTCAGTAGTCACCCCCTTTCTAGCCATATCATCTTTCGCACTGTCCATCCATCGTTTCTTTGGACTTCCCCTACTCTTATCTAATTATAATCTGCATTATTTACACTTACACCAAATACCCACAATATTGCTTATTCTACAAACTAACGTAATTATAACTTTCCCACCTTATTATACTTATTTTCTTCTCCTTTGATTATACGTAGCTAAATCACATTCTAGTATGCTACAATTTTCGAGAATGTACGAACATGCGTTCGATGTCGGCGCCTGAAGCGACGATGCGTCATCTTTCATGAACGCAGGCGTGCATACAGCTACTAAAAACCGTTACATTTCTCAATTATTAACATAGTCCCTATTAATAAGGCTTAATTAAATGTAGTCTTGGCTTGTCAGCAATGCATTTCAGCACAGGTCTCGATATCGGTGTGAGTCGAATCGATTCGTTCAATTGCGTCACCGCTCGTTCAGCTCCACAGTGTAAGTGCGTAGTTTGTCTGGTCCTTTGACCCAAGATTCGCCAACGCAATGATTTATGGTGTCTACTAGCGTCAGCGGACTTTCGAAGCGGTTGAAGGAGTACTGAATAATTTAGTTCTGGGCGTCCTGTTTCCTTGTTTTGAGAATTGATTCATTTCCTGAAGCGGTTTTGTTATTGTTTGGTCCTTGTTTTCGGAGTTTCAATAAGGACCATTTTATTTTTCATTCTTATAATCTAATTTTTGTTCATACGTTGAAGAGCAGATGATGCTTATATTATTCAGGTAAGAAAGGAAAGGAAGACGTTGCTAGGGCGCACAATACTGGTTCATTTTAATTGCTTGCATCAAAATTCAAGACAAGTCACCGATCAAGTTGATCAAGAGTACTGGAATCAAAGCGTACGTGCCTAGAATGATCTCAGCGACTTCCATTCCAGATTTGGGCGGCCCTTTCCTCTTGTTTGCATCTTCAATTAGATACCAGCTAACCCTTAATGCACTTTGTCAACATGAATGTTTATTTAAGACGCCGTTGCCATAATTCATCAGGCGTTAAGCTTTTGAGCAAATAGCTCCGTATGTAGGAGTGTAGGGGAGGCGGAGACTGCGACGAACCTTAACTAATACGATTGCGTCGCAAAAGGGTTCCTTTCAGCGTTGCTGTTTGCTACGAAGGATAAAGTAATGTCATATGAGGTGTGGACGTTTTAAATAGCAATTAGTGTCAATTGGAACACGCTTGGTCAGTTATCGGGCAGTTAAAATAGTCAGGTTAGTGAGGATTGTGTTATTTGCGGTGTAGGGTGCGCGTCAGCGGTGCGCGCATGGCGGCGTTAGATCGAAGGCGCGGGGGCGCAGCGCGCATGCTCCGCCGCGGCCTCTCCGGCGAGTCGGTCGGCGGCCGCAGTCGCACCGCGGAACCAAACGCGACGCGCCATGTCGGCCGGCGCTGCTACCTGACCGAGCTACCAGCTCTTGGAAAACAAACCTTGTGAAATCGCGTTTCAAATCTTCGCCATCGGTCGCTACCGCACGGGGATTCGGGTAAGTCCGTAGCGGAGCCGTTCACGCCTATTGTAATCGCGCCGAGTGCAGTGCTCAAGGTTAAAGGCTTCCGATGTGCTTTTCCCGGATACCGATCTGCGATCTCGGAGGGTTGTAGGTGGCGCTAGTGCGCGCGGTGAGTCATCTCTGCGACACGTTTTTTCATGGCCGCCCCTTCGATCTCGCGTACGATTGTAGGCTAGCTGAGGGTTTTAGAAGATGTTGGTTGCAGTGGATGTTACGTAAGTGCGTTGGTAGTGCAGTGGCCGTGGTGGCCGACGCTTTCGATACGCTCGGCGCGCACCCGACCGCGGCCAATTACAGCACGCGAGGATCGTTTTCAGGAAAACATTCACCATTTTGTACGCGACGCTCGTGGGAGCAACTGTGAATTTAGTGATCAACGTCATGACTCCACACGTTACTGTGCTCAGTACACCGCCGGGACATTTAAGTGAAATCGTTCTATTGTGCAAGTGAATATAATCGGCCCTTTATAATAATTTGTGCGGTTTATAATTACATAATCGGAGACACCAAAACAGTAGGTAACCGTTTTATTTATTTACTAAATTGGCTGAATATTTTACTGCAAAATCTTTCGTGGAAGATTAATTACAAAAGTAATGTTTATTTGTTTATTTTTTAATAATGATTATACCAAAACAAAGTAAATCATTATTATAATAATACGTCATTTATTTTCAGACAAAGTTCATTACAATACATTAAATTATAACATAAAATTGAATTTATAATAAAATTGGCGATACTCAAACATTCAAATCAAATAAAAATTCATTCACAGATCAGTCAAAACAAATACAAAATACACACATAGGTATCATTCAAAACAAAATAATATTTAAATACATACATATGTCACTAATAAAAATAAAACAGATAACACAAAAATATTACATAATACGAGGGGAGGTGCTAGTATAAAGCTGCATCCACCTCTGCAACAGGGACAGATCACACTTAATTGAGATTATATATTTTTTTATTGCATTAAAGAAAAACAATACCTACTACCAAGTCAAGACAATTTATTTATTCCGATTTATATAAAAGTAGCTGGTGGATTCTTATAATAAATTTAACGCACAATGCTTTAACAATGCGTAGCGAGCATTACGCACAAATTACGCACAGTTATTTAAAAAAAAATCCTTTAAACAACATGATTACCAAATCATTAGCATTATACGTAAATAACCTGACATTAATCATACTAACACAATACTCTATTTAATGCCATTGTAGGGTAATAACGGATCAGCTGAGACGCACGCGCAACGGTCACGGCGCATGCGCGAGCCATGACGTTCGGTAATCAGATTGTCAGTTAGATTTGAACGTCGAACGCGCAAAAAATAAACCGTAATGGAACCATTCTCATAAGAAACGACATCAAGAACATAATGGTGTGTTTGCAGGTTCGTAAATCGATATTAGTGTCATTAAATGTCAATTAACGTATGAAAGGTGGTAACTGTAAACATTGGAATATTTTTTTTAGGAAATAAGTTGTAACTGACAAAGATTTTGACCATTTCAAGTAGCCTTAATTCAAGTTTTCATGTTCTTGGCTTGTAAAATAAAGAATAATCAAAGTTCATAATTTAAGATATAAATATTTATGGTATTTGTCGTCCATCTAAGCTGAAAAGATAGTTTAATTATCAACCAGAGCTCTCTGAATTAAATAAAACACTAATACGAGATAAACATAAATTCAGCATTCAGCAATAATCTATTAATGACATAACAATCACATGAGTTTTTTCTAAATCCTGCTTAGACTTTATCACCCCTTATTACAAACAGTTTTGAATCTCGAATGCCGTCAGTGGCACCGTCTCAATGACGTCACGAAAACATTTCCCGTAATTCCAGAACGTTGGATAATTGTTATTGCTTGTGAAATCGCCTGGAGGAGTTAGCATTTGCCTTTCAACGACCCTCCCAAGCGACAACCTCATTACGCCACGATTTTTTATTTTGTTTTCAGCGTTTTTGAACTGGATCTTAGGACCATTTAATGCGTAGTTCTCGGTTTCATGAGGAGTTGTATTCAAACGTTATTTACTTCTGATACTTTTGATAATCGTCTTTGCTTTGAGAAGATTTACATAGCTGTGTGTAGAATGACACAATGCTTCATTATAATTGGCACAATAAAAATAAAAAAATGATAAGAATATTCTGCCCTGACATCCGTAACAACCGTAGCTTTTAGAAACAAGTCTTAGCAAAAACAATATGCCACTCAAAAACCAAAATCGAGGTGTACTTACCTACTTTGTTCTAGATAAAAGATAACACAATGAGTGCTTTAACAGCTATGTTAGTGTTCTACTTTATGATTTCAATTATATTTTTTGACCAAATTATTTTGGCCAGCACGGCATCGTCGACACCGTTTGCGTGTTTCTACTGACCCTTTATACTAAAAATTGGATTTAGAAACTTTTATTATAAGTATAACCGATCGACGACTTGTTAGTACAGAATACTCGGGTCGATGACAGTAGGGCGGAGCCGAAAGCGCGCGATAGGTTAAATTCAACAATAAAATAATTAAATAGAGAAGGCCTGGTTTGGATTCGATTTTGTATTCGATATTATTTAACCGATAGGTCAGTTATGAAAACAAACTACAACAAAAGCCCTATAACTATAATCATAATGCTATTAGCCATTCGTGCATGCAAAACTTCTATCTAACAACTGATGAAAACTTTGTTGCTACGATTAGTGCCTTAAGTTTTAGCAAATTTATTATATCGTTTTGCAAATCAATGAACCTGCCTCCATTGACCCCAGTCGCTCCTAAGGTCGATAGTCGTGTGACCTATACTAGATAGATATTATCACATTAAGCTGTTCGGGTTATCATACAATTATTCGGCAATCATCTCCACGCCGTTCTTGGAAAATAAATAAAGGATTTTTGTGATTCATTAGACTTTTAACGTTACGACGATCCAATACTTTTCAAAATGTTATTTATTCTTGATAATTTCATGGCTTTAGGAACTGCATTCGTGTCAATTCGTCAGATATCATTCCGAAAGATATTCTCTATCCAAGCATTCGTTTTCGGCCCGAAGTTCCGCGGTGGTGTTTCTCCGAGAACTTTTGTTGTAAGGTATCAATATACCCTATAGGGATATAAAAACGTAAATAGCGGAATCCTGAGGCCTGAAACTCTGCGCAATTGCATCTCTCTTGTCATCCAAATACATCACACCAACAATATTTTTTAAATCTTTTTACCATATCCTAACGTTGGTCCTTTGTTCCAGTTGTAAATCCGGCCCCGTACCGATGCACTAGTGGTTGTGACGAGCCAGCAAGAAGCCACAGCCGCCATGTCGTCGGTAAAGGTGGCCGTCAGGGTTCGCCCCTTCAACTCCCGGGAGATTGCCCGGGAAAGCAAATGTATCATTGAGATGACCGGGAATACTACAGGTAAGATTTATGATTTAAGAAAATGATAAGTCAAATAAAGACAAGCGTATCGGTTATACGATAAACGAAAGCAAAGACATGTTAACATACACAAGTCAAGATGGGGTGTAAATAGTTATATCCATGAAAGACAAAAGACTGAATACGAAAAAAAGTAAAGGAAAATTCCTAGGGCATTAATTTCGCGTCTGTACATTTGCATGCTTGAAGTATTAACATAAATAAATACTAAGAATTAACTATGCGGATAACAATAAATTCTAGGGCATTGTTAAATAAAACAGCAGTAACCAACATAACTTAAAATGAAAATAAATTGCAAAAAATATGTCCTCAAGGTAAGATACGTTTTTTTGGTTTAAACTCTTGAGTCCAAGGAAATATCTCATTGATCTTGTTTTATATTAGAATTAAAACTTATTCTTTACGTAAAAATATCAAGTATAGTCCAATTATATTTGCTATTCCCACTTTTAACATATGTCAGAACAAAGACTCTTCTTCTCGCACTATAGGTACCGGCGGCGTTCACCAAGGTTCTATCGTCGGCCCACTCCTAACATTTCCACAATACTGTTGTCTATCGATCTTTTCTTTATCAAAACATATGTACAATATTAAGTACCAAATCGCCTGATTTATGTATCCAATATAACAATAACATGTATTAAAGCTGAGATAATGCCTGTAATGAGCTTTTTGTGATACAATACGCAATCTCGATGTTATAACCGTCTGGGTTGTTCATAACATATTGTATATGTTATGATTTGTAAAGATTGTTTAGATAAACTCTTTACTTGACACGATTCATAATAAAATTATGGAATAATTAACAATAACGTCACATGGGTCGCAAATTCAATATACCCTATACTAGATTTACCACAGAACAGATAAAAGACTTACCCTTAATTTGACATTATTTATATGTATTTAGGAACTCCACACTATTTGTACCCCGTTCCTTCCGAAATTAAAGCGAAAAATTGTAAAACTTAAAGTAACAAAATTACAATAATTATATCGATATAAATAATCGACCTTTTGGTCGCCGTAACATATTGTATGAGAAATAAATTGCTTTTGAGCGTGTGTGAGTGAACGTCAAGCGCAGTGTTTGCATTAGTGTGACAACCAATAGCAAAATCGCGATCTAAGTGCGCTTGGCTTATTTGTGTGCGTAATGCGCGTACGTATTGGTCTCTTGCTTGTAGTGGAGTTAAAGAGTGGGAGATACCGGCGACACGCGTTCTAATACAAATCAGGAACTATTTCCTTTCTAACCTCTTTTATCTGTTCTGTGAGATTTATTATATTTTATTTTGGCGACACAATAGAGTAAATTATGTGTTAAGGTCGTCATCTTCTTAGATAAATTTTTAATACCAACTTGCCACGCTTGACTCGGTGGAACGCAGAGCTAAGAGGCTCATTGGTGACGTAAGACTGGTGGATGCCAAGCTTCACAGCTTGGCTCATCGCCACAAGGTTGTCTGCTTGTCGGTCTTCTACAGATTGTACTACCGTGAGTGTGCTCAAGAACTCCACTACCTCATTCCACCGCCCCCCTTCTACCATCCGACATCTAGACGCACTGCAAGTTACCATCCCTACCTCGTTGCTATTCCACCAATTCGCACTAAACGTTTCCAAATGTCTTTTATAATGCGCACAGCAAAAGAGTGGAACTCTCTACCTGCGTCGGTGTTTCCGAGCGCATGCAACCCTAATCTCTTCAAAGTGACAGTGAACAGGCTTCTTCTAGGTAAGATCGCTCCATCGTCGACTTTGTCTCGGTCGCCTCCGACCTAGACTAGAGTCAAGAGCAAACCCATCTAAAAAAAAAAGATAGTGACTAGTTTCATAAGAAGGCTATATTAATCAAACAGACTCTTTATAATTAATATCAGTCAGACAAAGACCATTACTATCCAGCAATCAACATCTTCAGTGGCTTTTATTATCCAAGTAACCTTGAAAGGCTTTTAAATTAACCACC
Source organism: Dicycla oo (assembly GCA_948252095.1). NCBI lineage: Eukaryota > Metazoa > Arthropoda > Insecta > Lepidoptera > Noctuidae > Dicycla > Dicycla oo. Next base: position 21,218,251 of record OX411728.1, read on the forward strand.
GTCCACGCAGCCCTAGATAACGAAGATTGACTTTTACATTGCAATAAAACCCCGCCCTTTGCCCTTAGTTACCCGTAAAGTGGTGAATATAAAGCCTGAGGAAACCGGCCCTTTGGTGGAAATTGATTTATGCGTTGAAGTGGAGAAAGAGGTCTTAAGAGGCCTTCAAAGATTTTAGGCTCTTGAATACGTGACGTAATCAACGCTAAACTAGCAAAATCATCTCTGAAATATTTACAGGCAATCCCGAAAGAAATAGTAGTATTAGTAAGACGGGTTAGCGTCCGCAACTTTACGTCAAGGCGCGTATTTTGTGTACAGCAAGAAATATCTTCACATTTGTATTAAAGATAAATCGTTATTGCTTCTATTCTCTTCAATTCATTTTCAAATTATTCTCCAAACTAAGTTCGAGTTAACGGGCGGGCCATTATAACTTCATTCAAACACTACATTAAACTGTTTGAAATATATCACTAAAATTTTACGCTTTAAAATAAATATCTACTCTCCATCTACGTCTCTAAAGAAAATAAAAGTCTTATAAATCTTAATAAAATTCAACGCAAGCTGAATTACAAAAGTTCTTTGTAAAATTATTTTCTTTTCTGAAATAAAAGTAAAATAGAAAGATTTAGGTGTTTTTATGCGCAGTACAAAGCGTGCGCGAAGTACTTTTAGAAGGTCACGAACGAAACCATACAAGGCAACAATGTTAGCAGAAATCAATCGAGCTGTTTACTAATAGGTATATAAAGCCTACTTACAAGTTAATATCATATTACCTACTAACATCAAAAATCTTTATGTTAAAACATCGGAATTCCAGGGAATCACTAAATCTTGTCTTCTTTGAGCCCATGTCTGAATTTTCCCCATATTGAGGTCCGTCGAAACATGTTCAACAAAATTGGGTCAGACCGCCCCAAATCTCAACATACCTTCTAGTATTGAATGTGAAAATTCTGAGGAATTTCATCACTAAAGAACATATTCTCCTTATTAGCAGAATTCGTTCTTTGTTACAAAAAATAACATGTAATTTTCGAGGGCTCTCCGAAAATATCTCGAGGGAAAGCCTCACTCATGTGGAGTGCTCCGTACTCAACTGTGGCAAGTTTTAAATTTATTACCCTAGCCTCCCACAACTTAATATGTTCTGTTCATTGGATATTCAGCTTTGGAATTTATATTGTAAAGGTCGTTTTACTTTGACATACCGAAGTTAGAATTTTGCATCGCTTCTAAATAATTTACACAGTTTAGTAATTTTGAAAGACAGAGAAACCTTAGTTTATTTAAACAATTTATTGTTACTGGAATATGGGCTTTATGTAAACAAGCAGTTATATTAAACAATACATATTATATGTACTGGATGATTTTTTTTACCGTCTTGAAAAAAATAGGGTAACGGAGGAATAGGGTCATAGGGGAACGGAGTAAGAAGCCTATGGCATAACCAGTTTTCTTTTTTAAATATGTAAATTCAAATCATACGCACTTGATATTTTTTAACGATCTATAAAGTTTTTTTCAAAATTTCTGTTTTTATTGTTCTAGTTTACTTCAAATGTGTAGTGTTTATTGATAGAGCAATTTCTTTCTGAGCTATTGAAAAAAAAAAAAAACTAGGTACCTATGTCATACTCGTAGGCTTCTACTCCGTTCACCTATTGTTCCCTATTTTTTTTAGATGGTAAAAAAAAATCATCTAGTATATTGCAGTTATATTAGTTGTTGTATTAAACAATGAGAACAAATAAGGGTTGGTTGTTAGAAAAATAAATTGTTAATGAAAGCCTTTGTCTGTCCACCAAAAAATAGCTGCCCTAATGAATAGCTTTGTGAAAATAAAAGCAAGATTATTTTGCCTTTTAAAGTGTTTTCAACTAAAAGTTTAAAGTATCGTAAAATAAATTGTTTTTCAGTCAGTTTCAGCTCTGCTCTAAAGTAACTGAACCTTATCGAATTCCAGGCGATGAACGACAAAACGCAATATCGAGAGCACTGCACTATTTAATATTGATTAAACGTTACTTGTCAAAGGCAATGGGGAACTAGTTGTTGAAGTTAAGTTTATAAGGATTGTTGACCCTCCTGGTTTGAGATAAATCCAGTGATCGGATAAACAGATTATGTTAATAAATCAATCAATCTGCCTAGCCTTTTCCCAATTATGTTGGGATCAGCTTACAGTCTAACCGGATGCAGCTGAATACCAGTATTTTACATGGAGCGACTGCCTATCTGACCTCCTGGGTAACTGGGTAATACGATACCCCTTGGATCAACCAATACCCAGATGTTATTAGATCAGATATACATTTTGTTTGTAGATTTGGCATTAATTCTTGTGGTCTCAAGATTCGCTCCGATCATTAGCAGCACTTAAAACTTGTAAAGCAGATAAAATTACTATATTGACAGAAAAACTAACCTTAAATATTGAGAATTTAATTTCATTAGTGCAAAGATCATAACCAATTTCAGTTACACTACCTATACCCTCAACTACTTTCGTCTAAAAAATCGTAATGTAGTCCTCATTTCCTTGGATTTTTTGGTTTACATTTCTCCAAGTGAAGAGTTGTGGTCGTCGCAACCAATTACTGCTATTAACACCTCGGCAACTGGCCGGAATGTGTCGTCACAGTCGACGAAGCTCCCATTTCTGTGCAGTGCGCTCACCTAACGAGCTCGAACCTCGTTAGTGCTAAACTTCGTACATATTTATGTACGTTTCCCTTTCCGTAATGTTTTCCCAAGCGTTGAGATCCACATTGATGAGTGTCTGCGTATTGACATGGTTTGCATCGATGTTTCATAAAGTATATTTTTGTTATTGCAAAATGCTTCCTCAACATCAATCAGCACTAATCAGCAGAACGTTTCCTGTCATTTGATGGAAAAGGGAAAAAAACAAGTCGATGAAATTTTGTTTCCGTACCTACTCATAAAATTGTCTATCGACCATCACAAAATTCCACATTTAATCTAAATACAACAATCCCGTATGATCAGATACTTTCAAGTTCATTGTCACGTCTCCACAACATGGGGGTGTTAAAGCGAAGGGCAAGGGCATGACGTCATAACATGCGTCACACTAAGTATAAAGCTCGGATGCCATCAATATGCATTAGCATGGACACTGTAAAAGCTTTCACACCCACATGTTCATGGCTGCTTCAGAGACAGCGATTATTACTTGTAAAATTTCCAATATCTATATTTTAGATATCTTCTGGGCTGGGTCCCATGTCACTTGGGGTCGACGCATTTTCTATGTACGCAAAATTGTCTGGGTACTATTTAATGAAGTGCGAATTCAAAGGAATGAAACCACTCAAATTCAATGTTCAAGCTACATATATGACTCACTTATTTTCTACAAAAAACTACCCTTGCTAGTCTGACTCATTTCCATATCCTACCCAGCCTTGAATTTCGTGGCCAGGTGTTCAAAATTTGAAAATCATTCCGGTCCTACGCCCCTGCCCCCTTCCCATGCGCTTCAATGGCCTATAAACCCTATAATGATCCATAAACCTTGTCCCTGGGCTGCTCCATGCCTCTCGTAAATTCACCGCAGTTTCGCTTCCTGCTTTAGATTCGCGTGGTCTCATTTCATTTACTTCCGAATGGATTTGATTGGATGAATATTTGAAGTTGGATTTTTTGTTATCATTAGATCGGTAAATGCCTTGCTTTTAACCATTGCTAAATTAGTTTCTTTGTATGTTTCGTTTAGTTAGATAACAGTTTCATTGATTTTCATCTTAAACTTCTATGTTTTTCTTTTGTCGTCACGAAATTAAGACATTCTCCAAAATAATTTATTTATTTATTGCTAAGTAGCTTCAACGACTTACCCACTAAATACAAACAAAAATCACATACTGTTTTAGGAATTGTGAATACGACATTTACAGAAGTGCACAGCACATGCAGAGAAATTAATAGTACGTACAAGATATCGTTAGGTGAATTACATGTTATAAAATAAAATAAAATGAGATATGTACACAAATACGATCGAAATACAAAAGTATTTATAAAAAAAACCGTCAAGTGCGTGTCGGACCACGCACAATGAAGGGTTCCGTAGTTGGGATGAATCTATTCCAAGAACAAGCTTAACATTGTAGTTGAAAAACATATTCTCCCATACATTCCAACTACAAATATCCATAGTTAAACGAAAAGGATCCAACCCACATTACATCTGATGTGGGTTGGATTCTTTTTGTTTAACTTTACTTACTTTACCCCCTTACACCCCTTTACGTTACACGTCCGTGGGGCACAGAAATACATATGTGTACCAAATTTCAACTTAATCGGTCCATTAGATTCGGAGCAAATTGGCTGTGCAAGACGGACAGACAGACAGACACACAAGTGAGCCTACAAGGGTTCCGTTTTTTTCCTTTGAGGTATGGAACCCTAAAAATAACAAAAAACGATTATCGCACCAACAACCAACCACATAGTTTTCATGGCTCATTATTTTATAGTGTAAGTGTTTGGTGTTTTGATAACATGTACTCAAATAAAACCATAATGTCACATAGTTTTATTTTGTTACCGTTGTCTACGAGTTACGTCCGAAACGTGTTGGAGCGGCTGCGCTCGTTAAAATTGTTAACTACCTATATACTCGTATCGCTGTACCCACATCTGTGGCTATGTGGTCTAAGTTGTTAATCTACTGTGAAACTTTGACTCGGTGGAACGCAGAGCTAAGAGGCTCATTGGCGACGTAAAACTGGTGGATGCCAAGCTTCACAGCTTGGCTCATCGCCACAAGGTTGTCTGCTTGTCGGTCTTCTATACATTATACTTCCGCGAGTATGCCCAGGAACTCCACGACCTCGTTCCACCGGCCCCCTTCTACCATCGGACATCTAGACGCACTGCCAGTTACCATCCCTACCTAGTTGCTGTTCCACCAATTCGCACTAAGCGTTTCCAAATGTCTTTTATAATGCGCACAGCAAAAGAGTGGAACTCACTACCTGCGTCTGTGTTTCCGAGCGCATACAACGCTAATCTCTCAGAAAGAAGAAATAAAGAAAATACGTTTATTTGCGATAAACATGACGCAAAGAAATATAACAACAAAATAAAATAATAAAAGAACAAGTTTGGGGAAAATCTGCGTCACATTCACGCAAAAAGTGGGAGCGAACAGGCTTCTTCTGGGTAAGCTCACTCCAACGTCGACTTTATCTCTGTCACCTTCGACCTAGACTAGAGTCAAGAGAAAACCCATCTCAAACAATAATAAAAAAACTTTGTCGTCCTATTCACTTATCGGCATTATTGTGTATAGGAATGCAGCCTTCTATTTATTCACTTACCTCTATTATAATTATGGTGGTTGCATGTTCTTTCTGATAGAAGAACCCTTTCATCACACACTTTAGAAATGCTGATTAGGTAGTTAGGACCTTTATCTTGAATTGTTTTAGTTATGAAAACGTCGTTATCTGTAACTGTACCACTTTCTTCATGACTTACCACTAACTGTTCGGCTTTTTACAAAATACATTAAAACTCATTATTGAATTCCAAATCGGAGTATAATATATTAGCTACATATAGTTTACGGAACGCAGTATGCTATGTTAAGCACGCAACCCTGTTCTTGGCTAGAATTTATGCTGAAATGAGCATTTAGGTTGAATATTGATCAAGGTCTGCAGTTGTGTTTCATGATACGATATTTATCTGGTGTTTCTGAGAAATATAATAAAATTGCTATGGATAGTTGATAATACAGTGTTTTATGCATCTTGCCAAAATATATCTGCTGTGATAGTAAATAATTAATTAAGAAAACCAATCATTTACTGAAAATTCAGACACTTTTTTTCTATTAATTAATAATAATTGAATTTCATTCGCACGAAATGTAATCAACTTTTAACGAAGTTAAACTTCGTTTTTTTTGCAAGTAAAAAAAATTAAAGCACCATTTTTCGCCTTGGAAATGACGTAAATATTGTCTCTGTGAAGACTTGAAGCATCAAAGCAATTAGTCACCATTAATTACGTTTCGTCTCAAATTCTAAGGAATGAGAGATCATTTGTGGCGTGAATCTTTTTTGATGGAGAGAACAAAAGCGTTCCAGTAGTTTGTTTTCAGTATAAAATTGGGCTCCGCACCGCAACCAAATATTTGGAGCAGGTTTTATTAAGACAACAATACGGACTAATATTTATTTGGAGTTGGCTCAGTAGGTACAGACGCCAGCACATCAAGCTACTACAATCTGTCAGATTTCTTTAATAAATTTTCGACTTTATTGCTAAAGCATTAGGTTCAAGGTTGATTGGGAAAATCTGACAGTTTCGGGTAGGTTGACCTGCTGGCGTCTGTACATCTTTATCTTCTATACCTACATCTCTATCAGTCGTCGTCTCACTATACAAGGTGTAACTTAAATAACGCACAACCTCTTAAGGGGTCATTGTACTCATCATTATGAACAACTTTTACTATGGGACCAAACCTGAAATCACGAAAAAAAATTAGCTGTTCAGTACATTTTGACGAATTATGCGAACATAAATGTACTGAACAGCTGAATTCTTTTTCGCGATTTCAGGCTTGGTCCCATAGTAAAAGTTGTTCATAATGATGAGTATAATGACCCCTTAAGAGGTTGTGCGTTATTTAAGTTACACCTTGTATAGGGTAATTGGTAATTAGTGACCGATACTTAAACTCATGATTGTACTCATGATAACAAACAAGTTTTACTATGGGAGCAAACCTGAATTCGTGAAAAAAAAAAAATCAGCTGCCACATACATTTATGTGTGCATAACTCGTCAAAATGTAGGGAGCAGCTGATTTGTTTTTCGCGATTTCAGGTTTGGTCCCATAGTAAAAGTTGTTTGTTATCATGAGTACAATCATGTGTTTAAGTATCGGTCACTAATTACCAATTACCCTATACAAGGTGTAACTTAAATAACGCACAACCTGTTAAGGGGTCATTATACTCATCATTATGAACAACTTTTACTATGGGACCAAACCTGCCAACCCATGCTTCTTTCCTAGTCATTCACATCATACAACCCATCAATATTTTCTTTCTTTTGCCTCTTTACTTAGAACTTATTCACATTCTGCTTTTTTTTTCGCATCACTTGTCTATCAAGCTTTGCAAATTGAGTAAGGATCTCAAATTTTCCGCCTCATGCCTCCACAATCACAACCTTCACTGGTAAATCTCTTGGTACTTTGACCGTTCAGATTTTGATGCCTCATTCACTTTTACAACTATTTTTCATCGGAGCAAGCAATGAAACGGGGCAATTGTTTGGGAGCGAACCTCGTAAAATAAAATGGTACAGCCAATTATTGGCCGTTATGCGAAGTTCATGATGTTTTTTGTACAGTTCAGTGACTTACGACTTACTTTGTGGTGATAAATTGTTTATTTTTACACTGGAACTATACTTAATGTTCTTTCTCTTGATGTTAATGCCTAACTTTGGTAACTTGCGTCCTCGTGCTCTGCAATTAGCGTTTGCTTGCTTTTCATCTTGTCCATTGGTATATAATGTAATGTGTAATCTTCTATAATATAAAAATGAATCGCTGAATGTGTTGCTAAGCGCAAATCTCGAGAGCAGCTGAACCGATTTTGCTAATTCTTTTTTTAGAATATTCCTTGAAGTACGAGGATGGTTCTTACGGAGAGAAAATTTTTAAAAAAATGCCTAAAAAGGTCTAAAACAACACTTTTCTGTACTCCCATACAATCGATTCGTAATAATACTTAAAAGTCAATTTGAACTTTAATACCACAGCATAAAGTTTAAGTGTTAGTAGAGAGGTTCTGGGAAGGCAAAACAATTGAGTGAAGTTAGTATTTCTGAATAGTAGTAGTCCTGAATATAGCAGAATAAGTATTCAAAAAAAAAAAAAAAAGAATCGCCTGTTAGGCGGTACGAAGTTCGTCGGGTCAGCTAGTTATCTATATAAGTATGTATTACAAAAAAAAAGTAGTGTATGTAGTATATCAGTTATCTGGTTTCCATAGTACAAGCTCTGCTTAGTTTGGGATCAGATAACCGTGTGTGAAATGTCCCAGAATATTATTATTATTATTGCTTTAAAGGTAGATTAAGACCAAACGAACATAAGACAAGAACAAGAGCAAGTGAGCATTCTTTTATAGATATTCTCCACATTTTAGTAGGTATCTAATGAAAGAAAGCTCTATCCTGTTTACACAAAAAATTTGGTGGGGTGGTGATGGCATGTGTATTCGCTGGTTTGGTCTCTACACCGATCTTATGGGCCTTGTGGCTAAGTAATAACAGCCGCACGGGTCGATCGATCACGTTAAACTAAGCTTGCCGTGGTTGGTCCGTGGATGGGTGACCATCTTTACATAGCGAGGCTCCTTCATGACTCGGAAATCACGTTAAGCCGTTCGTCCCGGCTATCATTCGTGGATCTTTGATAGTCGATACGGGTCGTCAGAAGTACGAAAGTATTACCCAGTAAATGGGTTGTGGAGGTCAGAATAGTCGCTCTATGTAAAATATTGGTATTCAGCCGCATCCGGTTTGACTGGGAGCCGACACCAACATAATAGGTTGGGGAAAAAGTTTCTTCGCATTTTTTAAGAAAATTCAAAACATTTTTTAATGTAGTTTATTTACATTTAACTAAAGTATGTAGGTACCATTTTGCTCGATAACTTTTTGCCATCTTGTAGGTAGGGACATGATACCATTGCTATAGAAAGTTTGGGACTTCTGGTCAAAATACCGCGACAAGTGGTTTTGGCAGTCCTCTCGTGATGTTAACCTGACACTGCCTAAAGATTTCTGAAGAGACCGAAACAGGTGGAAATCTGAAGGTGCAAGGTCAGGACTATACGGCGGATGCATTAACACCTCCCAGCCAAACTCTCTTAATTTTTGCTGAGTGGCTAAAGATGTGTGAGGTCTAGCGTTATCGTGATGAAAAACCACAACCCTTCTGTTGATTAATTCCGGCCGCTTTCTCTCAACTTCTTGCTTTAATCTCATCAGTTGTTCGCAGTAGCGTTCAGAATCGATGGTCCTGCCTAGTGGTAACAGCTCATAATGAATAATGCCCTTCCAATCCCACCACACACACAGCATCACCTTGTTGCGAGTTAACCCGGGTTTCGCCACAGTCTGTGAAGCCTGACCGGCCTTTGACCACGACCTTTTTCGCACGTTCTTGTCATACGTGGTCCACTTTTCATCACCAGTTATCAGCTTCTTCAAAAATGGTTCGGTTTCATTACGTCGTAATAAAGAATCACAAATGAGTACACGGTTCATTAGGTTTCTTTCAGTGAGCTCGTGAGGTACCCAAATGTCGAGCTTTTTTGTGTACCCAGTTTTTTTCAAATGCGCCAAAACTGTTTTGTGGTCAATTTCCAGTTCTTCAGCTACGTCGTAACTACTGATATGCCGATCTTGCTCCACTTTTGCAAAAATGGCATCCATTTTATCCGTAATAGGGCGACCACAGCGGCGTGCATCTTTGACATCAAAATTTCCGAATTGAAAACGCTTAAACCGAATTTGTGCTACACTCACAGACACTACACTAGGTCCATAAACATCGCAAATTTTTTTCGCGGCTTGCTTTGCATTTTTACCTTTTTTGTAGTAAAATTTTAAAATGTATCGAATTTCTTCATTAGATTCACTCATCTTGACGGTACAAAAAACAAATGGAAATCACACATTTTCCTAATTTGAATTTGGAATTATGTTCTTTAAAATTTAAACTTTCAATGATACCAAAACCAGCCATATACAAATAGTATAGCCAAAGAGATTTTATTACAAGTTCATACATACTATAATGCGAAAAGACTTTTTCGCCAACCTAATAGTTGGGAAAAGGCCTGATTGGTCTCTAAACCGACCTTTACCTACTCAGTCTTAGCACCCATAAACAATTTGCTAAGAGTACAGTAGTCTCAAAATAATCACTTTTGATAATAAAAAATATTTTCCGTATCTATCCGTATGGATCTCTAAGATCCATTAGAATATTTGGACCGTGTTATGCAAAAGGCATGGCTATGCCGGGAAAAGTACAACAGAGTTATAAGCATTTTTCTGTCGATGGTTGCATCATGTCTGTATTTGTCAGCTCATATCTCCGAGATAAATAGAGATATCGACATGGCTGTTTTTGCAAAAAATCTTGTATGTCGAAATTAGTATGACTGTGTTTATCTATAACTCATTTTTGGAAAAAGTGACATATGTCTGCTTTCTGCATAAAGGTCCATTTCATCGATACACAAAAAAATCATTCATAGTCTAGAATTTTCGATAGATAAATACAAGTAACATAGTCCTTTACTCACAACATCTATGCATACATAGACTTCAACTTTTGCTCTGACAATCGAACGCTTTGTTCGTCGACCTTGTGGCGTTCGATGCGGGCTGGCATCCGATGCCGGAAGCCTCTCGCCTGTTCCGACAACATGGCCGATTTACCCTTGTTGCTTTCTAATACTTTATAGTAGAAGTGTTTGTGTAGATGTTTGCTTAGGTAGTGTTTGTTGATCTAGGTGAAGGATTTTTTTTATTTTGATGCTTTTGTGGTATCTAGAGACGCTTTTGTGGATTGTTTGGTGGTGGGATAAACATACATTTTATATAAGAGGTCTAATGATAATGGTAACATTTCGGAATAAAATCTGCATACAACAAGCAATGAATCAATAGCACTACCACTGCAAAGACTGCATGATTTACAGGCTAAGATTTCTAAAAAGTATTTGTTATAGGCACATATTTAAATAGTAAACAATTTCTTTCTAGTCCATATTCAAAAAAAAAAGTGACCACTGCTCTCAGCTGATAAGATTACCGACCCCAGGAAAAAGGAGAAGTAAAACATCAATTTTTGATAGTAGTGAATCGATGTAATGGCCGATGAGTCACTGTAGTTAGACAGAGTACTAAACTTTGACTTACATATTTATACATATCACAAAACCGGGATCAGACCATCCGCCATCGCCAAGCAAAACGAATGCTCTATTTCCTTTTCATAAAACAGCGTCATAAAGAAAAGAATAAATAATATCGGCATTGCTCTGTGTGATTGCTCACTCTTGGGAACCAGGGACAGTAAAACAACTGTATATCCGGACACTAGAGTATATCTCATCTCAGTGCAGCGACGCAGTTGTGACTCATAAAGTAAGGCTAGGTTTATAATAACGGCGATTTTGAGGCGCGTTTGATTCATGCGCTGTTTGAGTTTGGATTTAAAAAAAAATGTGAGTCTGACTACATAATCGTTTAGACGAGGTATATAATAAACATTGATGTTGCGCTAGTAAACTCATTATTTTCTATAAATATGATTTCCGCAACCGGCGTGCGACCAGATGTATGAACGTAAATGAGGCAAAAGGAGTGTTGTAAGGATCGTAGCAGGTGACGTTCTGTAGTTTCTGCCTAAACCCATGGGAAGAAAGCGTGAGTTTATGTATGTAAGTTCCAAAATAAGACCTGGCTTAACTATATAAATTATGCTGAAAAATATAGTGACGTGTTATTGAATTCGTCTGATTGTGTAAAATAAAATAAAATGAGAATAATAGTTTGACAATATTATTTAGGTACTTATGGATAAGTACTATTTTATTCCAACGATTCCTGCTGAAAATATGAAGTAAACTTTTATTTTCTTAAACATAATGTCTGGAAACAAAGAGTGTAATAACATTGCTCTCTATTAGATTGTTTTCTCCGCGCCATCGTCAGCATTAAGACGGAAGCTATTCCCTGGCATTGGCACCCACTCTGTCTGGTTGCAACGATGCAGTTTTGTGACTCATAGCTATAATGTAAGGCAGAGAACAGACAGAAAATGAATAAGCGCGTTTGATTCACAGCAGTTGTTTATTGGTTACGATAATTTGTTGATAGCTGAAGCGACAATAGCCGAATAGCTGTAGTGTTAGATTGACATCCTTAGCAAGAGTTTAAGGCGAAAGCGTCAAGTCCGCGAAATTCAAATTTTCTTACTTTTTTGCAATTTACAAGTCAGTATTAGGTTTTACGTTGATCACAACGTAATTCGCGGCCGTAACAAGTATGTATTTACATAATTATAATCATTACAGTGATCAATACAACTCTGTATCCTCTCGAATGTCTTATGTTACACAGTTCGACATAAGAAAAAATGCTCCAAGTGTCTTAAGTCGGACAGTTACACTAAATTGACAAGTGAAAATATTAAAATGACCTTTATGATAATGTAATCCTAATACAGCTTGACAGCTTGACAATTTCAGTCGAGTCAATTTAGTCTCCGACATTCGAGAAGGACCAGGTAATCCTAATGAATGACTATTTCATGAAATCTTGACATTTGAGGATTATACTAACTTAGGAATTGTATTACTGATTGTAATGACTATAATTCTATAAATATACTTACATATTTGGGAGTATTCCCGTTTGAGCAGCTATTTTTGGAGCACCTATGCATTTTGCACCAAAGGGTTTCTCAAATGGGAATACCTTTGGTGCAGCTATAGGTATAGCTGCTCAAACGGGAATACTCCCACGTTTGTTACGGTCGCGAATTAGACTCTAATCCACATACAACCTAATACTGACTTGCAAATTGAAAAAAACGTAGCATATCGCGGGCTACCCCGGAGCTTCTCCCTTAAGGTTACTAGTTCAACCATAAGGGGGAAGCTCCAGGGTAGCCTGCGGGCTCGAACTCACTGGTGGGCGTGGCCAAAAAGCACGCTGCCTCACCTGGCATTGTGGCCGTCAGTGATAGTATCTGTGATGAGCAGTTAGACCCTAGTAAAATAATAAATTAAAAAAAAATATTTGACACTAAGAAATACATGTTTCAAGCCAGTCATCATAGAATAGGACACGAATATATTGCCACAAATCTGATCCTAACCCCCAAACTAGGCCTGGACTCGTATTTTGGGGGTCAAATAGTTAATAGTACTAAAGTAAAACAGTCATACTAAAATGAGCGCGTAAAAAAATACGAATAGTCCTTTGGAAAATCGAGTTTTATTGTGAAAACCACTACATAAATCAATTACAAGTAAAGGTTATTGGACTCTTCGATAATTGGGCTCTGTCGGTGCCGACTCTGTTTTGGAGATCTTACACATCTTTTATTTATTACTTATTTACGCCCAAAGTTGCGTTAAAATTAGCAAGAAAAACGAAACTTTGTTGGCTTTTAACGTATGAATGTCTTTTTATTTTATTGTTCGGTTTCCCCGCAGACAAAATTAATAAAACGGTATCATGTTTAATTTTGGATGTACAATGTCAAACAGTGGAGTGGAGTTATACCCTCCCGAAACTATGGAAAAAATATCGACTAGCGCAACCTTAAGCCGTTTACTGTTTAGTTGCCTAGCCTTTCAATCAATCAATAAATCATTTTTATTTCGGAAATCATCCATATTGTATTAGTACTAGAACTTACAAGCTATGCTAGTGTTAAAATCGAAATAACATTAGAATTACAAATAAAATTAAAATTTGAATCAGAACCACAGTAAAAATTCAATCAAATTTAAATTAAAAATTAAAATCTAATCAAAATTAAATCAAAATCAAATAAATTAATTAAAACAAAATTGAATTAAAATTAAAAACAAAAATCAGTCAAAATTAAATTTAAATTAAAATCAAATCACAATTAAATCAATGAATTGTTTTCATTGATTTAATTGTGATTTGATTTTCTCAATCAATCACAACAAAATCAGATCAAAATTAAACTAAAAACATGGCCAAATATCAATTTAAATATCTTTCCTCAGCACCGGGCCCACAGCTATGTCTACGGGACCAGTGCATCAGAAAAGGGCAGTCTGCCCTCTCCACAATAATCTTTAGGATGCTATTTGAGCTTCCACGTATCCTACGCATTAGGGATGCCGTTCTTTTGCGCATGATAGCCTCAAAACTATCTATGCCTGCCTCGGCACTACAGAACCGCGGAAGCCCCAGCAACACCCGAAAAGCATTATTATACTGCACATGGAGAGCGTTGTAGACTCTCTGCGTATACCTGACCCACAGGCTGCAGGTGCAAAACGTCTGGCAGTATGCCTTAAACAGCGTAATTTTCACGACTTTAGTACACCTAGCAGTAGCACCTAGCTTTGGAAGTAGCAGTTGGTCGCAGTTGTAACCTAACCTAACCCATTCGGTCGGGGTGCCCCGGTTTAGTTACTGCGACCAATTCGACTCGCACGTGGTTGGTCACAGTTCCAACCTAATCTGTAATTGAATATCATTCAGGTGACTAGTTGAACGGCGCCATTTAGTTAAAAGGCTAGGTTGTTAACTGAAAGACTAATTAAGCTAGTTGGCTGCGACAATATATGATGTATTAAAATAATTTGCTTATTTGTTCATACTTCTCTTTCCTCTTGCATAATGTCTGCTTAATGCAGCCAAAGACCTAGACAATTGCTGTCAGTAGATTGTATATAATATTTTGGCACACAATAACATTTTGCAGCGCTGAGTCTGTGACTCATATAAACCGGTGCAGAAGAGGGGCCGTGAAGCGCGCTTAATTCATAACATGGTAATGTGTTTATTGAAGTCGAAGAAGGACTTGGCTCATATTATACAATGTGGAGACGACAATCCTAACTAATATTATAAATTTTAATGCGAAAGTGAGTTTGTTTGTTTGTAACGCTTTCACGCTAAAATAGCTGAACGGCGTGCTTATTACGTATTTTGCAGAAGCGTAGCGATAGCAAAATTGGCGCAATAATTGCATTTTAATCGCTTTGCAATCGCAAATCAGTATTACGTATAGCTGATACATAATACCGATTTGCGATTGAAAAGCAATTATTGCGCAAATTTTGCTATCGCTAGGCTTCTGCAAGATACGTAGACCTGGAGAAGACATAGGCTACTTTTCATCCTGGATCGCAGACGAAGTTGCGGGCAACAGCTAGTACGCCAATAAATGAAAACACTGGTAATACTAATGAATATGAGTATTTTGAAACTATCAAATAAATCCTAACATCCACAGGGCGGGCGGTCCAAATAGTGACGTCAAAAAGAAAAATCTGAATTCCTTATACCCAGGGGTATTCGAAAATACCCCATGTACATATGTGCCGCGATTTTTTGTAGTTTTCGAGTTATATTTGTTTTTATAATTATTTAGAGTTTTCTGCCGGTGGAGCTTCATAAATTCATATCTTTTTGTAGTGACTTCCTAGTCTTAAAATAAATAAAAAAATGGAAAATTATAATAGTAAAAATAACTAAACGTTGTTTTTAAGTAGGTAATGATGTGGAGTGGAGGTGAGGGTGGCACACAATACATATGGCAGCGCTGCATCTGTGACTCATATAAACCCCGGTGCAGAAGAGCGGCGGTGGAGCGCGCTTGACTCACACGTTAGGTATTTTCACACAGTTCAAGTTTATGATGCTAGGGAAGGTTTATTAAATTAGGTATTGTGGGGGACGAGTTTGATGTCTTGTGGATTAATGTTATTGGATGCTGGACGCATTTATCTATGGTCATATTAGTTGGCTTTGTGATTTAAAGGTATGTCAGGCATTAAATGTGAAACCATGTGGTAGATAAACAGTAAATCCTGTAAAAAGTATCTCCTATTGTATCAACCAACAGCTTCCTGAAGTGAATTCGATTTAGATTTCTAGCGTCTAGACTCATTGTCTTTCAAGTTGTACGCCTGATCCATTTGCCTTTAACTTGGAACTTGGCTGAACTTAACCCAACTTTTAAGTGATACCAAGTCGGTGCTAAGTGAATAGATAGGCGGTATTGCAAATTATAAGTAGCGTTTTAGAATTAACCCGTTCAGTCTATTCTGAACACTAGGCAACTTAGAAGTCGATAGACTAAGTTTGGCATTGAAGGAGGTAAGGTTATAAGTTTGTCTTAAGTTATTTAGAAACTCATCTACATTTAGATCTGAATACGTTATGAGAACAAGTGGCCATTTATAACATTGTCTGATATCTGAAAATAATATTTAATATCAATAAAGGCTGAAGTACACATGCTGTTAAAAAGCCTGCTCGTTTGCTAGTAACTAGTATGCTTTTTTATAGCATAAGCTTTCTGTGTTTGTAAAATAATAATCCTCTTTTAGTTACACATGGTAGCATTTACTCGAAATTAGCATGCTTTTGTGCTACTACACAGCATGTGTATTTCAGGCTTTAATAGAGAGATTCAATGCACAACTAGATATTTCATTTCAAAACGTTATGGAATTAAAATTTACTTTAAAAAATTGAAAACCTACTTGAAAAACCTAAAACGAATAAAATAATAACTTTCATAAAGAAACTTAACAGCTTCTGAAGTCGGTGCCAAGCTAAGGTGCACATTTGACTTTTGAAGAATTGAAGACACCGGCTTACTTTATGAAAGTTACTTTTTATTCGTTTTAGGTTTTTGAAGTCGGTTTTTACTTTTATTAAAGTAAATTTATTTTTCCTTTTTTAGTTGAATATAGAATTACATAAGCCCAAGACGAACGAAAAGAAGAATCATCCACATCCGCTTAGAAATGCCGGAGATACAGTGCATTTATGTATTGTAACTTCGTACATCCCTTTAATTACCTAATGTATTATATACCAAAACCTTCCTGAAAGTATGTAGATCACACTAGAGAAAGAATCATCAAGAATCGGTTCATTCGTTTTTGAGAAAATCGCGGACATATAAACTTACATACATACAAACATACATATGGGTCGAATAGAGAACCTCCTTTTTTGAAGCCGGTTAATAAAAACAATCTTTTCAATGCTGAAAAGTGATTACCCAAAGCAACACAAAAGCAAGCAATCAAGGTATGTATTCACTGCAATCCTAGCATTGATGCATTCTTTACAAAGCGCCACTTTGGTGTGCACCACTCCTTACTGAATGCAAGCGAATGGCGCCGTGGCGACGTCGACGGTCGATACGTCGCGACGCCTCGGCTACCCACATTTGTGTGTAATGTGAAATGTACAGGCAACCACACTTCTATGGTAGTAATTCAACTTTGACAGCGCCTTTATTTCGCAGCAGTAAGATTGGTTTTCGATGTTCAAATGTTTATAGTACTGACTTACGAATTTGCGAGCCTGAGTATCTCGCCTAGTGGCATACGCTGGTTAATGACGGACTTGAATAGGATTATGAGGCTAGGTGCTAGCCGTGCACTATTGATGGCCTTATCTTATGTCTAGAATGAACTAAGAGGATCTGACCTACCGATTGTTAAAATCTTGGAAGAGTTGGTCACAGTTCTAACCTAACCTAACCCATTTGGTCGGGGTGCCTTAGTGGCTTAGTTTCAGCGACCAATACAGCTCTCTCGTGGTTGCTCACACTTCCAACCGAACCTACGATAACAATCAATGTCAAAATAATAACAATTGAACGAATTTCCAAACTGCCTTCAGCATATTTCATAACCGCGAGCGATTTTAAATGGACGACGCCGTATGTACGAGTATAATGACGAATCAGACAATCTGTCTGTGACAAATACAACGGATTTTGTATCGGGGGCAATTGACAACAAAAGGCATTCCTAATAATTCCTATGCAACAGTGCTTATCTTATTAAGGATTACACTTCATACTAAAATTTTTATTTTCTTTTGTTTCAGTGATAGTAAACCCGAAGGCACCCCCTGGCAGCAAGGATGGCGCTAAAAGCTTCAACTTTGACTTCTCATACTGGTCACACAACGTAAGTATCATTTGAATTACTAAGATGCGTTTCAGTTTTCGAATCATGCCACTTGAAATGAAACCAAAGGTTCTATTTAGTAGTTAGCTCAAACGAACAACTCCAAAAGCAGAAAAATTTGCAATTGCGTAACAATTATTTAGCCTGTCAGCCATATTATAGTCTAATAACCTAATAAGTTAGGTAATCAAATTGTACTGCATACATATCATAATAATTAATGCCTAATAGAGGCATATTTGGCGTTTGATTTCAGCACGCGAGCATAACCACTTCTATCTCTGCGAAAAATAGACACATCTCTTTCACACAATGTTCTTCATGTTTCTTTTTCATACAAAGTGACATTTCGTTTCTCCATTTTTGACATCGCACCGTAGAAATCCTTCTACAATTTTGTCTTTCGTTTCTAACGATCTTTGTCTAGGTCCTTTTAATGTAGACTATTTCGGAAAAAGTTTTCTATTCAAACTGTCACAATCACACTGACAACTGACAATTATCAATTGATTTTGTAATCGCCATGTTAAAGACCGTAGAAAACTTTCTACTCGACGCGACGGCCGCAAAGTAATAATCTATAAAATCGCGATTTTACAGGATAGCGTTTTGAAAGCAAAAATGTGACAATTAATAGAAGAACAAAGCTACATCTTCTATTTTACATCGGTTAATAGGGCATTACCAGGAAAATTGTGATACATATTTTTTCCAAAATACGGTAGATGTCTTTACTTTTACTTTACTTTTGTACGTGTTTATTAATATTAGTATACATTTTAAAATTAAACAGAAAAAAAATCCTATGATAAAACAAAGAATTCTTAGTCGAATTATAAAAAAGTGAATTTCGTAGAAAGTAGAGTTGACTCTTTCTACTTTGTTGCTGAGAGAAAAATGACGTTTCCGTGTAGACGTAAGATACATTTACACGGAAACGTCATTTTTCTCTATTCTTCCGTCCCTTTCTATGGCGGTCATGCTACGCGTGCAGGAAATAAATAACATTCCGGAAAAACCATCATAAATATGACTTTATTTTCCTTCTTTTCTTAAGCAAACACAAATAAATTAATCATTCATTTGAAATAAATTATTGCATTTAAATATAAGTACCTAATTACACGGACAAAACAGTAATAAATTTTTATCTTAAATTCTCTTCTTCGTAATGTGGATTCCGACCATGTGGCGGATTTATATTCAGGATTTTGCGGATTTTATATTTAATTGAATCGCGTATTCCGGGAACTAATCTATTTGCGAGAGCCTTATAATGAAATAAAATGCACGCTTTAATTAGTTCATTATAACAATAAATCCATAAAATTTTTCAAAATCAAACAGCTAAATATAACCTTAAAATCAATACAACATTAAACATTTACACAGCAACGCACCGCGCTCAAACGACTCGGTGTTGAACCAATCGCGTGGCCGTTGGATCAATAGTAAGTAGATTGGCTCCCTGTGGCTCCGGTTTCCTTGCACCGGAGATGCGATACTACAGTTAATCAAAGTCCGAGATTCTGATAGCTATTACAGAAACAACCTACACAAGTACATACCTACGGCGAAATAATCATCTATGCATTTAGTTTGAGGATGAATATACTAACCACTGACAAAGGCTACTTAAAGTGTGTGTTTTATACTTTTCATTTTTTGGTAATCAAAATATAGCGTACGGAGTTTATCTTGAACATTAGGTACTGACATGGGTTAAGGAAAACGTATTGAGGAAACCTGGATATAGTTAATATAAGTCTGAAATCGAAAGCCCGTCTTGAGCAAGCGTGGTGATCAATACTCGTGCCTTCTTTGTATGGAAAAGAGCCATTAGCCTTACAGTGGGACAATAATAGACTGGTATTCTATATTGTATCCAAGTCTTTTGTCGTGTGCACCTACCTAATGCGTGTAGACTACATGTGTAGGAATCCTGTATTAATAATATAGATCAATTAGACAGCTGCAAACCACAATTCCAAAAGCACAAAATACTAACACTTCCTTGTTTATATATGCTAGAAATTTGTAAATTTGTCCGAAAATACCCAGATTTTTATAACACCCGCGAAGAAATTAAAAATAAATATAACTTAAGACATAAAAATAGATTAAATTTACCAACATCAACACTTAAATTACATTCTTCCGGTCCTTTAGTAAGCTCCATCAAAGTTTATAACAATCTTCCAAAGAACATAAAAGCTGAACCTAAATCTACAATATTTATTGAAAAATTAAAACAATTCCTCTATACTAAATGTTATTACACAGTAAGAGAATACATGGAAGACAAATCGTTTAAGAAATAAAACAAAATATACAAATATAGCTAAGGAAATAAAAATTGCATGACAAGCACACACATACAACACATACATACACGCACGCACATACACTCATAAAAACACACTCACCCACACACACACTGAGACGTACACACACGCACACAAAAATTTTGCCAAATGTTAAATATAATTATTAAAATTTTTGTAATGACTACATAGTTCTTAAGTTTCTCTCCGAACCTCTTTAAGCTGTGTCCTTCGGGTCCATATTGTGTCTATACTTTATGTAATGTGTACCACCTGTTATGTAACATATGGAATGCTAATAAAGATTTGAGTATTGAGTAATTTGGCGATCGATAGTTAATATCAGCTTTGTAAGTAATGCCCTTGATTTACGTTTAATAATGCTCTATTTCTTTATTAAAAACCGTAAAAAATATTGTAGATCCATTTTATAGCATCTTTAACTAAACATCAGTTAAAGTAACATCTTATTTCGTGCAATCCTATTTCTATGTTAGTGAAATTACACTGTTAGTAACGCACAGAAAGCAACTGCAGCAGTCTTTTACAAAATCTACGAAATGCAGTAACTGCAAATTAGTTCAGTGTTGTTATTTATTTAAGTCGATATTCGCCAGTGCTGCCTATTCCTAAGACCAAATATTAATACCTACGATGCATTAGGATCTTCAGCATATGGCGTTTACGAGATGATATAGGTAATTATGATAATAAAGCTCGTTATTACTTTACAGCGCCATCACCATACTGATTGATCAATTCTGATGTTAACAACTACCGGGCTGATAACGCGATTGTCCGCCAATATTACTGCTTGTTCGGTTTTGGACGGCCGCCATATTGGGTGCAGGCTATATTGTTATCGGGTTAATAGTCCATTGGCTGTGGTATAGGATTTTCGTGTAGATTAATTTTAAAATTTGCCAAATGCTGCAATCCTTGTATCCTTTTATCAGGCATAAAACATGACAATTTCTTGTGTCTAAACGTAAAAGCCTTTTTGTGCGATATCTGGCCATTTTCGGCTCCTCAAAACTGATAAGATCGACATAACACCTTCGCCGCCATTGACTTCGACGGCGAATAAACATTTGTGGAAGTGAAAAGCTTTAAATTGGTTCTTGCAATTAATGTGCGATTGTTTAACACCAATCAACGCTTCAAAACATAACACAATAATGTATGTGTTTCAATCAATCAATCAACTCAGCCTATCGCAGTTCACTGCTAGACATAGGCCTCTCCCAGGCTGCGCCACAACACCCTGTCCTCCGCCTTCCGCATCCAGCCTGTCCAAGCCACTTTCTTAAAGTCGTCGGTCATCTAGCTGGGGGGCATCCCACACTACGCTTGCCGATACGCGGTCTCCACTCCAGAACTCGTCTGTTCTACCGGCCATCGGTCATTTGACAAACATGGTACAACATGCATGTGTTTACCAAATAATAATACTTAAACAGCATCAGAATTGTTGGCAAATGACGCTTAACCGCACTACCGCAGTTACCACGTCCATTTGATAGCCCGGAGATTGCACCGTGATGATTGATTTGTTACCATTCGGACGCAATCGGGCAGCCTCGGTTTCTGGTCTCATCTCACTACGACATATGGTTTGATATTGGCAATCATAACGAGGGATGTACAATTGTGTTTGAGTAATGGGGCCACGAGGGCCAAACTATAGCTGCGTTTTACTGGTTTCTGGTTAATGATAAGGTGCAATCATGTTATCATAATATATCTTATCTACAACCTGTACATAGTGCACATGCCAATCAAGTTATAACGTAATATTTTTAAACTTGATTATCATCATTCTCCTGCCGCCCTTATCTCAATTTATTTGGGGTCGGCGCAACATGTCCCTTTTTTCTTTGACTCTATTAGTCGTCATCTCGGTAGTCACCCCCTTTCTAGCCATATAATTTTTCACATAGTCCATCCATCGTTTCTTTGGTCTTACTCAAAACTCAATACTCAAAACTTTCCTCAAGTCATTTTCCTCATTTTTCCGCATCACATACTCATACCGATATAACCGATTCCGCACAACTTTTCAGTCACCGGTGCATATTTCAGACTTCCTCTTCCATTTGGGTAACACCACACACCCCTCTTAGCATTCTCATCTCAGCGCCTTTCATTCAGCCCTTTTGTGGCCCAACATTCTGATCCATACAAGACAGCAGGTCTAACATAAATTTAAGGGGAATGAGGGAGTCACAGATTGATTGATTGGTCCAGTGTTAATTCTGTACTTATCGAAAAAATATTTTATAAAGTTTATACGACAAAAACACCTACTAAAAATAAACTTATTCAGTTCAAAAATTAAAAAGACAGCTTTGTTAGCGAGTATACACAAAAAAGTAGCATACATTAAACAAAGTTAACGGCAAAGAGCAGCGATATTTACTTAATTTGCAATTTTAACTAGTGCATTCGGGGATGGGTTTAATTCATACAAATCTATGCGTCTGCGACGCGTCCGTAGTCACAGATGTTACTGTCATAATCTGTTTTACTTAGTTCTGCTCATTTCGGACTGTTATCTTAATTTGGCTAAGAAGTTTTGGGTACTACTAGAATTATCAAATATTCTGATAATATGAAATGGTTCGATTCAATTCAATTCTTTATTACTGAACACAGAACATAGATTTGTAGATGTTAGTGAATGCGCAGTTCACTTTGTCCTGCCAATTTAGGCATGCAAATTTATCTGTCAGTATGAGAATTTTAGATACAATTAACTAAGTCAAATAAGAGGTACAGTCAACATATAAGACAATAACAAAATAAATTAAATTAATTAAAATAGCTATGTGTATCAAGTGGCATTGCATAAATTAGAATATGTCATAGTTTAAAACAGTATATTGTAGTGTCAACACTTAAAATAATCACAAAATTAAAATGTATTAAATGAAACAAATACATTAGGAAAATTTGACTTATTAAGTATCCACCATAGCTCTATTTTACACATATTTTTTTTGTCTGTTAGGTACTCATTTACTTCGTAGTACGTCTTTCATATCATTTTAAATATATTAAGATTGCATACGTTTGGTTCGTGGTTGTAGCTACAAAGCAGAATATTTTGAAGAAATAATTGGTTTGTAATTTTCAGTAGGTATCTACGTACCTCTTTAGCTAGTCCCAAGTTGCAAGGCGGTTAAAGAATGTCTATATATTAATAATGTGCCTAGAAACAATTTTTTTATTAGAATTACCTAGTCCAATTGATTTGGTGCCTCGAATTAGGAAGTGACCTTAAACATATTGGCCATTCTCCTTTACAAATACGCTTCAGGTACTCTAATAGTCCAATTAATAAGTCGATGCCAGGACATTCTTGACATTAGGAAATGATGTATGTATAACATCCCGGAACTATTATTACAGTCTCCTTTACAAAAAATAATACCCAATTCCACGTACAGACTGTATGTACTCAGACTGACTATTTATACAAATATTTTTGTTGCAGCCAAGTGACCCACAGTTCTCATCACAAATCATGGTGTACAAAGACATCGGCGAGGAGATGTTGCAACACGCTTTCGACGGTAATGACCATTCGCTTTCCTTCCTTTCACCCACTACACACTAATAATTACGCTTTCTTTTCACGAATTGCCATATCTGTGCATCTCAGATTGGCGTATCTCTGTGATCTTAATTTGGGGATATGTTTTTAAGTTAAATGAGGTTGAATTAATTGGTGATCGTGTTTGATGCTGCATGAGGATCTGTAGGAAACTGATAAATAAAAAACAAAATAAATGCAAAACAAAGAGATAATGCATAATTACATATCAGACTTACCTATACATATAATTGGTTTACGGTAATCAATCAATGCAGGGGTCAATGGCTTACTCGATACTTAAAAATGTATTAATTTTCATAGAAATGTCTTTACATGCTGTGGTTTCAATTAAGTGGTCGTTTTGCCTGTAAATTATAGGTTGTAGGTACAGTCATTACACACTCACACGGTTCCGACGATCGATAGGTACCTACTTTGTTTTAAAACAATATCTAGTGGATTATGAAAACAAAATTTCAAATTGGAATACGATTGATTCTCAGTACCCTTCTGTAGCTTACAACTTGTAACTAAACTGAAGCTAAGGATTTAGTATTTTAGGTTGGGCAAAGTATCGATGCAGAAAACTTAAAACAATGCCTACATTTCTACATTTTATTGACGTGGAAACGTCTTTTCGCTCGCTGCACTGGTGGTAAGTATTCCCGATACAAGTATCATCTGATTACTTTCTGGGAAGCCCCGGTAACTTACTTGTAAAGATTTACTGAAATAAATACAGTTTAATATTTCTGACCGTCAAAACATGTAAGATTTCAACCGCTAATAACTACGAGACTTTATATGCTAGAGTAATGGTTGAGCATTCAAAACA
Source organism: Dicycla oo (assembly GCA_948252095.1). Classification (NCBI taxonomy): domain Eukaryota; kingdom Metazoa; phylum Arthropoda; class Insecta; order Lepidoptera; family Noctuidae; genus Dicycla; species Dicycla oo. The sequence goes on from OX411728.1 coordinate 21,242,818, forward strand.
TAGGTCATATTTATAACAATTTTAAAGTCGTCGGATATAATTTGCCTATGACGTAGCACTGCGAGTGCACGCGCATGCGCGCGACCCTCTACTTTTCGCTAAGTGTCGAAATATCAATTCGTATAGCACAAAAACGTGTTTAGCTAGATCAGTTGTTCTGGTGTCTTTCTCAAGAGTTGACAAAGCTCTACCAGGACCTAAAAAGAAATAACAGAAATATTGCCCAAAAAGGGGTTAAAAATTAATATGAAGTTGACAAATAGCAAAATAATGTCAGATGACGTCTCATATCAGCCGTAAGTCTGCTTAGAAATGAAACATATTATAATCGGTGAAAGCTCACTTTATAAGGAATGCAATGAGTCTACTAAGTCTAGTGTCAAGTAAATACGGCAGTATCGGAAACCGTAGTAAAATTTCAATAACATGTTTTCACGCAAAAAAAACGGCGCGGACTCGAACTTTACGTTCTTTCTTTACTAAACATTTTTTTTGAAGTGAAAACTTTAGGCGCGTTGTGCGATTTTTTGGTAGGGGAAAATCTTATGAGTTTGCGTCACGCCTCACGCGACGTCCTAATGTGTTGCGCTGTCAAGTTTTCACTTCTGTTCGCAGTCTCCTTAACTGACTATGGTTTTTTTTGTGTCGTTTACGTGTGCCGTGACAAATTAAACAATTTTAGGGTTCCGTAACTCAAAAGGAAAAAACGGAAACCTTATAGGATCACTCGTGTGTCTGTCTGTTTGTCTGTCCGTCTCTCACAGGTAATTAGCTCCGAATCTAATAGACCGATTAAAATGAATTTCTGTGACCCAAACACGGACGCGTAACGTAAATAAATGAGTTTTGCATATAAAGGGGTCAATTTTGGGGGGCAAATAAGAAAATTTAAAAAAAAAGTTTTGCAAACTGTACCGTGAAGAAGAAATGAAAGAGCTTACTGTACGGGTATCAAATATATATTTTTTATAATTTTAAAATAAAACATTTTAAAATTATTTAAGAAAATAGACGAAAATTTACCATTCCTCCTCTTATTTCCGAAACTACCGAGCCTAAAATCATGAATAAAAGACAGAAAATAGTTCTATACTAATAGATTACAGAGAAACCTTTACATAATAAATCTCTCAATATTTTGCGTACAAACTTACGTTTGCAGTTGGAATGTATGGGAGAACATGTTTTTCAACTACACAATGTTTAGTTTGTTCTTGGTATAAATTCATCCCAACTACGGAACCATTCATTGTGCGCGGTCCGACACGTACCAGGCCTGTTTTTTCATTTTTACTTTGTTGTTTTTTTATTTGTTTGGAATATTTAGCACATATTTGAGATTATTTACTTGGCTAGTTTTGTATGGATTGATGGCTCACATCAAACAATACATTTCGAAAAGTGATATAACATATTAACATTTATAATTCTACCTTATGTTTACCAAAATAAGTCCTATTAGCAATTATAATGTCGTTTAATTATCCCACAGGCTACAATATATGCATATTCGCGTACGGGCAGACCGGCGCGGGCAAGTCCTATACCATGATGGGCACGGGCAAAGATGGCCAGGAGGGCATTATCCCGCAGATCTGCAAGGACCTCTTCAGGCGCATCAGACAGACCTCCTCCGATGATCTCAAATATTCGGTCAGTATTATAGAGTTAATACATAATAGATATCAATGAATCTGCCTAGCCTTTTCCCAACTATGTTGGGGTCGGCTTCCAGTCTAACAGGATGCAGCTGAATACCAGTAATTTACATGGAGCGACTGCCTATAAGACCTCCACAACCCAGTTACTGGATAAGATGATACTTGGTAAGACTGGTTGTCAGACTTTCCGGCTTCTGACGACCCGTGACGGCTGTCAAAGATGTCGAATGGCAGCCGGGACCAATGGCTTAAAGTGCTTTCCGAGGCACGGAGGAGTCTCGGTATGTAAAGATGGTCACCCATCCACGGACCAACCCCGACAAGCATAATCGACCCGTGCGGCTTTTATTACATAGCCACGTACATATCATATGGATAGAAGTAAGTAAACAAACCAAAGTAGAAACAAATTAATTATTATTACGCCCATCACTGGCGTCATCTAGTACTCACTTTGAAACAGAAATATTCATCCAAATTAAGACGTTAGGGATAAACTAGACCCGTAGGCGCGGGGGGGTTGCGGACGGCGAGGAACGCTCGCCGTCCGGTAAGGACCAGGCCCGAGTCGACGGCGCGTTGTGTCCCACGCGCGCCTCAAAGAGATGTCAGCACTAACTGAAGGGGTCCGCTAGAGCCGATGCCCGCCAGGGTTGCGGGTTGTTCGAAAGAGTTACCGTGGCCCTGGCACAGGCAACTGAAGGAACACGGGTGGGTGTTAGTCAGTAGAAGTCTGACACGCCCTCCCGCTCCACCCAGAGCGGGAGAAGTTATTTGATGATTTCCCATCCACAAAAAAAAAAGGATAAACTAGACTGATGGATACCTATCTCAGTTGGAACAGGATTTAAGAATGGATTGGTGAAAACCTTCGTACTGCATATAAGCCGAGTTTAAATATAACAAAACATACACAACAAAATTTTAAAACGTCATTTAGTCTAAGGCCGAGATCTATAAACGTTACTTAGCACGTGCTTTGTAGTTTGACAGTTGTGCGACAGTGACAGACATAAAGCGCAGGCCACACTGCCACTGGGAACAAAGCGAAACGAAGCTAAGTCCGTTTAGCTTTCTTCCGCGTCTTTTCCTACTTCGGTTCACACCGCGTACTAAGCGAAATGAAAACTGAAGTATGAACAAGTGTAATATTTAAAATTTTGTTTTTAAATACAAGCTTTTATTAGTCTGGATATCATCTAGGACCAAAGTCCTTGTCAAGACAAATGAAACGAGCCCAAACTCGATAGGGTTGCGTCGTTTTATTACTGAGTTCCCATGGCCACCTTCCGGCTTCATCATCAGATCAGCTCCATATCATAATAATATTACATTGTCATCTGATTTATATATGCATGTACAATTTCAGCTCAATCGGAGACCGGGAAGTGGGTCAAAATTAACTTGCAAGATTTGATTACAGACAAACATCGGGACAGGTGAAACTAAATAAAAGCTTGTAAAAAGACGCGGAGGGAAGCTAAACGAACTTAGCTTCTTTTCGCTTCGTTCCCAGTATGGCCTGCGGTTTACGCTTAGCCAAATTACGTACTAAGTAGATAATATTTATAGATCTCGGCCTTAGAGTGTCCCTAAAAAGTGTAATGTAGCGATAGAAAGGGAATAGAACGTTTTAAAGTTACGTGGCGATTAATTTCTGGCGGCATCTATAACGCCACTTGTGAACTACGCATCAAAGATCTGACGTCACACAAATACTGCATCGCGCAAGCAGAGTTTACCGCACAACTGGCATATATGTGTATACAACATCCCGACATCAATAGTCACAACACCCTTCGGTCGGACCTTCCTGGTCTGGGGTTCCTTTTCTATGGAAGATGAGTGAATTTTACACCTTGTTCCTCATGCCTCTGTAAATTATTCCTTATTAACACAGCTAAGTGTGCACTGAATATGGTTTATGTAGGCACGCCCTTGTGCAGTAATATTTACATCATCAATTTACTGCAAAAATAGTTCAAAAGGACGGAAATTACAGTATAACGTGAGTATACTGTTAAAACGGTTCTAAAATTGATTGTTTATGTAAGGGCACGGTAATGTTACCTACAGTATTCTATCTTCATACAAACGGTCGGTACGCGAGTCATACCTACACGCCTCGAGTTCGGTATACACTCGGTACCCAAACAGTCGCGAATGCGCTGCATTGACGAATGGACTGTTTGATGGTTTTGTAAGCAGTAAGCGTGCGATTTGTGACAAATATTTATTGAAATAAGTACAAGTACTTACATAATATAGCAATTGGCAAAGAGCAGTTACAGACTATATTGTGCTGTTTTTGGTTGCTTGAATTCATCAATAAGGCACCCAGAGATAATATTTTTTAAATTACCTGGAAACTCCGAAAGGTAAGACTATATATTTCTTTTATATACGTAATTTGTTTTTTTTTTTATAAGTAGGTATTTCGCTTTTTCCACCGAGTTTAATACCTGAATTAATAAATAAATAAATGGATAGGGTGAAAAAAGTGACACACGAGTACCAACGACACCCACGCTCGCGTTAAAAAAACTAGTAGGTAGGTAGTTTCCTAGGCTAGTTTATCTACTTACTTATGTCCTTAGCTACTTTCTAAAATAAGGGTGATTATTTTATTAAATCTACAAATGAAAAAACACAACATGTATTTTTATTGAACACTTCCTATGTCATTAACAACGAATCCATTTTTTTTAAATAAAAAATATAATATTTACAATCACAAAACTAGAAAAAACTTAAGTACATAGGTTGATGAAATTAAAATACTGTAAGCGGGCTGCCCTATCGCGGGGTTAGGTACCGCGCGGTTGTAGGTAATTATTTCAAGCACAGGGCCGAGTCACAATACTTTTAGATAACATTACTGTGGTAAGGCTTCTAAAAATATCCCCGCCCACCTCCCTTTTCAACCCCCACGTCATCCTCAGAGCACTGTATGACGTAGTTAGACTTGATTTATTTATTTACCTTGGATTGCCAATGAATTATGTATTACTTTTCACGCCTGTGTTAAGTACTAAGGCGAAGGCAAAGATGTAAATACTGTACACCCACATTTCGCCAGTTATATTCACATTCTATGTAATAGAAGGCGGATTTTCGCCATTACATTACATTATTGGTAAACGTCCACACTCCAGGCTGTTACTAGGACCTACAGGATTTTTGGTAATATATGGATAACCTTGAAATGGATTATAGAAGAAATTATGGCCGTTCAAAAACATACAATTTTTTTTTATCTCAAGTTGAATTAACAGAGATGTTTTTATTAATAGATATAGATGTTTTAGTTTTCACTTTATTTTAGATTATTGTACGCCACGGCCACAGGGGCCAAGGGGGAAGCGTCAGAGTAGCCCGCGAAATTCTAATTTTCTTACGTTTTTTGCAATTTTCCATTCAGTATTAGGTTATATGCTGATTAAAGTATGATTCGTGACCGTAACATATATGTATTTACAAAATCATACCTAATCATTAGAATCAGTAATACAACTCCTTAAGTTAGTAATAATCCTAAATACCAAGATTTCATGAAATAGTCATTCATTAGGATTATATGAACTTAGAGACTTGTATTGATGAATTTAATGATTATAATTCTATAAATAGAAATTTGCTACGGTAATTTGGTACGGTACGGAATCATAGTTACATCCACATACAACCTAATACTGCATGCAAATTACAAAAAAACGTAAGAAAATTTGAATTTCGCGGGCTACCTGGAGCTTTAGCCTTAATGAATTTCATCGGTTTTTCGTTGTTATATTATTTACATTAATAGTGCTGATGGACAGACTGTACGACTAGACTATTATTTACACATCATCATCTCATGTACGTTTTGCTGTGTTGGGGTCAGTTTCAACTTGCAGGTACCTAAATACCAGAATTTTACATGAAGCGACTGCTTAGCTGTACTCCAAAACCAAGTTACTGGGTAACATGATACTACTTAGACACCCATACAAAAGGTATTTTTTAACGGCCATCCGTTTTTATATAAACCATTTCGAGGTTATTCACTAATTACCGGGTACTCTGTATAGGTAGATTCTTAGCCCAGCCAAGTACTATTACTTACCCTGTGGCCCAGCCCAGCACAGTTTACTTTGTTGTTATTAAAGTTACCTAACTGTTTTATTCAAAACGACAGATGTTTCAAACTGTCCGAAATATGAACGGTTCTTCTTCGTAAAGCAAGTAGCATAAAACTGGCATGAATATTCATGTTCACTCTAATTATATCGTTAGCAATTCAAATTGAGTTTATTTAAGGTTAATAACAGTTCCGAAATACGAGAAGGAAATATCCTTTTAAGTAGGTACTTAATTAGTATTTCACAAATAAGAGAAACTGTTGTTTCTGAATACTTAATCTAGAATAGACTTGTCGTAAAAATGTCCCAAAATCACACAATTTTGGGACATTTTTAGCCCGGTGTTCAAACTGATAGTGTTTAGCTTCGGGCTATAAAAAAAAGCCTGAAAAGTGCTTGCGCTGAACACGGTCCTCTCAAAGACCACTACAGTTTAACGATTAATGATGATTGTGAGTAATTAACGATTATCAAACGGGTTAGTGACAGCAATTTGAATAGAATAGAATATAGGTATTTATTTGCAATCAAAGATGATACAATAATGTCTTAATAATAGTGTAATGATGATCTACATGTCTCGCCATAGACTGACATAGAAATATTTTAAAGAAAACTAGTTACAATGCATCAATAACATCAGTGCAATTAAACAGTTATTATAGCTACCTTCTATTACAATATTGTAATTTAAAATTGTTTACTATTTATAAACAGTTTTAAATCTAACAGTAACAATATTTTTAACATACAATTATTTTACACTTTAAAAAGTATTACCTATGACTCATTTATGTAATTTAGATTTAAAATATTTCAGTGGGAGTTCCCTAATATATTTTGGGACATGGTTAAAAAAATTACTGCAGTGATAAAACAGTTTTTATGGAATGGTGTGTGGGCATTCTTAATCTGGTTGGGTCTCTACGGGTATATTTTGAATTTATATCACATGCCATATAATTTTTTTTAATGTTCTTTCACAAGAACGCTAGCTTGCTTTACATAATTATCTATTATAATTTGTTGGGTTAAGGCGAAAGCATCAGGGAAGCCCGTGAAATTAAAATTTTTATGTTTTTTGCAATTCACAAGTCTGTATTAGTTTGTACGTTGATCAAAATGTGATTCACGACCGTAACAAGTATGTATTTACATAATTATAATCATTAAAGTCATCAATACAACTCTCTTTCATGAAAACTAACATTTGAGTATTATACTAACTTAAGGAGTTGTATTACTGATTTTAATGATTATAATTCTGTAAATACATATTTGTTACGGCCGCGAATCATACATGCAACTTAATACTGACTTGCAAATTGCAAAAAAACGTAAGAAAATTTGATTTTCGCGGGCTACCCTGACACGTCACCTTCCGTTAAGCATTTCTTAGCAGATGCAAACAGAAGCAGTTGTATTTTGAGTTAGACCCTAGAGTTAATCCCATAATCACTAGAAATACTCGTAATTCTTCGAGGGAAACCAAAATCATTCTGAAAACAAAAAAAACTTTTGAGGGCAAACTTGAATGAGTTTAAATATTATCTGGTTTAATTCTATCACGTAAGCAAACTGTAAGATATGTTACGAAAATAAGCTACTCGTATAGGCCTCGTCCCTAAAACACAATATAACATTTTACTCTATTCATAACAGGTGGAAGTATCCTACATGGAAATATACTGCGAGCGGGTCCGAGATCTTCTCAACCCTAAGAACAAAGGAAACCTTAGGGTCCGCGAACATCCAGCACTTGGACCCTATGTGGAAGACCTCAGCAAACTCGCTGTGACGTCATACCAGGACATATACGACCTCATTGATGAGGGTAACAAGGCTAGGTAAGGATTAGTGGTTTTTTCGTATGGCTTTTATAGAGCATCTTGTCAAGAATTTTGTTTTACACCGCCATTAAGGTTCATTTAGCGCGTGGCCAAATTAGATCTAACGCCGCCATCTTGTTTTTCCATACAATTTCACCAATGTTTACCAATACCGCCCCCCTTGTTAATGTCATTTAGAGGCCAAAAGATTCTTGTGTGGGTTTCAGCTTTGTATCCAGCCAGGAATTTTTTGTGTGTAGAATGTTCTGCTTTATGATAGATAGTAAACATTTTGGTTGATCTTCTACAGAAAGTAGGACGTGGACTTCTACTTCCGGAGGTAGAACTTTACGTTTACCACAGTTTATGATTACCCTGTTAGCAATGTTTTTTTCATCTTGTTGCGATTGCTGCGAGTTTAGTTGAGGATTAAAGAACTTATCAATTCAAATCTACTTGTAATTTGTTTGCGAGAGTTGCTCATAATCCTAAGCTAATCATGCTGGGAGGTCGCGATATAAAGATTTAAGACATCAGTATTTTTATCTGACGAAGCGACACGCGCTTTACTTGTTAGCTTGTGTTGGGTCTTGAGTTGGTTACCAAGTATACAAACTCGCTGTGAATGTGTGTGTGAGCGCACGAGCTCTCGGTACCGTCCGAGACAATGGCGAAGATGGAAGTGTGTGTGTGGTAAGTGCTGACGCTACTCGTCTCCACGCACACATTCACAGCGTGTTTGTACACTTGGTAAACACAAGTAAAGCGCGTGTCCCTTCGTGAGATAAAAATACTGTACCTACTATCGTAGATAGCTAAGAATGCCATTTTGACGTTTGCCCGCCCATGAAGATTCGTAAATATTGACAGCTACGTATGAATAAATAAAATGTACAGACGCCAGCCCATCAAGATACTACAATCTGTCAAGTTTCTTTAATAGATTTTTAACTTTATCGCTAAAGGTTGATTGGGAAAATTTGACAGTTTCGGGTAGCTTGACCTGCTGACGTCTGTACAATTACCGTGCATTAGTAAAGGGTAACACTTGACGTAACATTTGACAGGACTGTGGCAGCCACGAACATGAATGAAACCTCGTCCCGTTCGCACGCTGTCTTCACCATATTCTTCACACAACAGAGGCATGACCAGACTACCAACCTTATGTCGGAGAAGGTAAGACACATTATTATAGATACTTTCATAACTTTGATGATTTATGTGTTTGGAGATTACTGCTGAGTCATCACCTAGTTATCCTCATTGGAGATACGATTTTTTTTTTTCTTTTATTCTTAAGTTTTTCTAACAGCTCTTTTATAGAGATAACTGAAATGATGGTATTTTATTCAGGCATTATTCTTGTTAGTTTTTCATTGGATAATACCAGCAAATCTGAAAATTATCCCACTGCACGACAATAGCCTCTCCTCAAACAGAAAAGTCTCCGTATAGCCAAAATAATAACTGTATCCATGGAGTTCTTGCCCGATCTTTTCCATAAGACCCTACTATACTTTACATAAGTATAACAGATGAATGAATAGGTATAACAGCGATGATACCGGCTTATTAATACCTCTGCAGGACCAATGCCTCTCCTCATACATCGCTTCAATCAAACAGCTTCCTGACCGGATTCTTGAATAAATACTTTGCTCTTTCAGGTCTCCAAAATCTCCCTAGTGGACTTAGCAGGGTCCGAGCGAGCAGACTCGACCGGTGCTAAAGGCACTCGTTTGAAGGAGGGAGCTAACATCAACAAATCTCTGACTACCCTCGGAAAAGTCATCTCCGCGCTCGCTGAGATTGTGAGTTCATTTGTTTTTTTTTTCTATTGGTAGTAGTAGAGTAGTTTTGTGTTAGAGAATGTTTTTACAGAAAACCATCAGCCCGTGACTTAAAAATGATGAATTTATTTTGTATGTGTACACACGGCAAGCTATTAATTTCCAGTATAAGCTGACCTCTCATTGTACGGAAATTCTATACAATGCGAGATCAACTTAAACTGGAAATTTACAGCTTGATATGTTGCCGTGTCTATAATAAAGATTTGACAAAAAGTGAGAATGCATGAGTGTATGTCATGATCGCCATCACTAAATATTTAACGGTTAATGGGTTTTTTGAGTTGGGATTTGGTGCTAGGACTACATAGACTAATTTATAATAATTTATATTGTTTAGTGTCAGCACGAGTAGTACAACTATTTTCTGAATGTCCCTCGGCAATCGTCGCATTTCCGAATTCAAACATTTGTTTGAATGCTAATTTCCATTTCCATCAATTATTAGATTTATCGTGTATAATAATTTGAATTCAGAACTAAATACTTTATTGTTGTTCAAATCAAAACAACAAAAACGTAAGTATGTAAGTACTTAGTTTTGAATTCAAACTATTATACACGATATATACAGGGTTATTGGTAAAACACCAGCAACCTCTTAAGGGGTCATTGTACTCATCATTATGAACAACTTTTACTATGGGACCAAACCTGAAATCGCGAAAAAAAATCAGCTGTACAGGACATTTATGTTCGCATAATTCGTCAAAATGTACTGAACAGCTGATTTTTCGCGATTTCAGGATTGGTCAGATAGTAAAAGTTGTTCATAATGATGAGTACAATGACCTTTAAAGAGGTTTCTGGTGTTTTACTAATAACCCTGTATAATAATTGATGGAAATAGAAATTAGCATTCGTTTGTATTCGGAAATGTGATGATTACCGAGAGACATTAAGAAAATAGTTGTACTGTAAATTAATGTAGCTCTTGCTGGGGTCAAAAGATTGTTCGGCAAAATTGAGAGTGGGGCGGACTGACTGATCTAAGATTGCCAAAGTTGCCACAGTAACTTGCATAACATGACTGGTCATTATTTCGCTAAATTACAACGAACTTGGCTATCTTACCCTAGATGTTGTGTTTAGATTACTGTATATGTAGGGTGACTGGTAATTAGTGACCGATACGTAACCCTTTGCACCCGATGGTATACGATAGTGCGGGTAACTTAAAAAAAATTCATATGACCGCGCGGATTCATTTTTCGAACGCAACCGACGACGATCATTCGAAAATTCAGGATTTTTTTGCCTTTTTCTTAGTTTCCTTAGACTCCTAGAAATCTTGTCATTAACTTTTTTTAAATATTTCAACTTTTTTTTTTCGGGTGTAAAGGGTTAAACACATGATTGCACTCATGATAAAAAACAACTTTTACTATGGGAGCAAACATGAAATCGCGAAAAAAAATCAGCCTACATCACAATCTCCCTACATTTTGACGAGATAAGCGAACATAAATGTAGGGAACAGCTGATTTTTTTTCGCGTTTTCAGGTTTGTTTCCATGATAAAATTTGTTTGTTATCATGAGTTCAATCATGGGTTTAAGTATCGGTCACTAATTACCATTCACCCTATATACAAGGTGTAATTTAAAACACTGACATCCTGTTAAGGGGTCATTGTACTCATCATTATGAACAACTTTTACTATGGGACCAAAAAAATCTGATGTTTCCTACATTTTGATGAGTTATGAGAACACAATTTTAAGAGAGAGAAAAAAACTACTAAAAATAATGTAGGCAACATCTGATTTTTTCGCGATTTCAGGTTTAGTATCATGGTAAAAGTAGCTTATAATAATGAGTACAATGACCCGTTAAGAGGTTGTTAGTGTTTTACCAATAACCCTGTATATCTATTACCTATATAGTTTTAAGAAAATAATTTCCAACGGACCGCAAGATATTTGTAATTTGATTGTTGCTATTTTCTAGATACTCAACTAAAGTACGATGTGCACTAGTAGGTTTGATCAAGCAAGTTTACTTTCTCAACCTACTTGCACCTTGCTAATACTCACAGATAATCGAAAAAAGAATCTTGCATACATTTTTGTGACGTTATCGAACTTGTTCAAGAATGTCCATCCCTCATGTACACCGTTCTGGCTCAGAGGTTTTCGGGTCTTGCTCCGAAACGTTGAGGGTCGACATGGCCCGAAGCTCATGCCTATTCGGGCCTTCCACACTCTCATAGTTCCGGAGGATACTCTGATACACAGAACCCAAAAGTTTCGGAACCTGAACTGCGTGGACAGAACTACAGTTCAGGTCGCTAGAGGAAGTAAACTTACGCTATTAAACTTGCTAGTGGACACGTAGAAGTATGCTAAACTAACAAAACATTCACGTTTGTTTTAATGCCCCGTATCTCCGTGGAAATTATAATATAGTCGGTGAGTTTGGTTTTTATAATAGAATACTAGGAGTGTATGCACATGACTAATGTTTTGTTAACCCCTTAGCGAGTGATCCTATTGTAACGATACGTAGTCATTCTGCCGATCTATTCTGTATAAATTTCACCGTAAAGACTTACGTAAAGTGAGCTGTTATTCCATCTGATGCTTGGGATTGAGACTATTGACAGCTTATTTGAAGTTCACTTCACCTAAGTTTTCATGCGGCTCCAACCTAACTGTGTAAAGCTACACACATGCTCATTAATACCACGAAAGCATGATTTTATTGAGCAATTATTGCTACTTAGTAGCATGTGTGTCAGTACCTTTATACCCAATGTTATTTTGACAATTCAATCATATCCATTGCGTTATTTTTGCTGTCGAGCAAATTAATTGCTTCCAAGCAATGTGTCTTGTTGTACTGTCAAAATGATGATGACGTCATTTTTCTTATTATTTTTTGTTGTGTAATACCACCCAGTGGGAACACGCGTTTTAAATTAAGCTAAATATGCTTGTGCTAAGAGTGGGTTCACTGCACTGTGGGCTTCGAACTCATGGCATAAAAATTGCCTAACCAACGCCTTAGCCAATCGGCTATTGTTGCTTTTATTCAATACACTTTCGGAAAATTGAAATTTTGAAAATCAATTTTGTTGTCTCATTTGGTTCACTTGCAATATTTGGCTTTTCTTCTAAGTTCAGATAATCGTAAGTTCTGCGCTTAAAATGTGCATACTATAAAGGCATTGATACACTATTGTAAAATTTCTGCAGGTTTTTTAAAACGTGCTTTAGCGCACGACTGTCTGTGCGTGGCCTAATGCTTAAGACTACTTGATCTAAGACAAGACAAATGACTTAGATCATGCCGTATCCGTATTAAAAGTTATCGGAAAATATCTACGTTATCCTCTCGAACTGCCTCAAGCTTGCCTTTTTTATAAATTTGAATAGTAAAATATAGATCTCGAAGGCTTAAGTAGATATTTTGGAGGGAATGAGCCAGCCGCAATTGGAACACGTTTTCGTACGAATTTCAGTACCCAGAGCAAATACGCACGAAATATCCCGATTGTCCGTAAAGTTCCGACATCCGACATTTGGCGTTGTCCAAAACAAAATGGACATCGTTTTTCAAAGTTTGGCTGGCCGTACCCCGACATCTTCCGATAGCTTCCTCCGCTTAGCTTATAACTGTGCTTCATAACAATAATCTTCTCCCATCAGGCGTCAAAGAGCAAGAAGTCGAAGAAAGCAGACTTCATTCCGTACCGTGACTCCGTGTTGACGTGGCTGTTGCGAGAGAATCTCGGAGGCAACTCCAAGACGGCTATGATAGCTGCTATATCGCCAGCTGATATCAACTTTGATGAGACTCTTAGTACACTCAGGTAAGCATACATGATATATAAAAATAATAAAATAAAAACGTTTATTTGTCACTAAAAGAAATATACATTAAAAATACATTAGGATAGACACTCAGAGGCACAATCTTACAAGAAATGTGTTACACAGAATATTGTTCCTCCCAAACTAGGCCTAGACCTGTATTTTGGGGGTCAGTGTTCAGTCATGGGACTTATTAAAAGCAAGACAGCATTTTCTTAGACAGGAGTGTCGCCACATAATAGGCACGCTATACAGGAATGAAGGTAAGTGACACGTGGACTGGTACAAAAAAGATTCTCAATTCTCAATTTTTTATTGCATTCCATATGTATTATCAATGTTAAAGATCAATATTTGGCAGGAATATTTTGATGAAAGATCAAAAGAAAAAGGGATATGGTATCGAACTATCCAGCCAGAGATTTCTTGGGTTCCGTGGATTGACTGTGACCTAAATAAAAACCTAATTACTATAGCCTTAAGACTTCGTTCCGGACATATTCCATCAAATAAGTTTTATTACTTAATGAGGAAGGCTTTGTCTCCAAATTGTGATGTCTGTGGAGTGGTTGATGATGTCTTCCATATTCTGATGGAGTGTGTCCGTAATGAGAATACCAGAATTAATGTTTTCGGACGATATAAAAGGTATAACATTGGCTTCTGTAATACAATCATTGCTTTTCCAGTGTCCGATAAGGCTAAACAATTGTACAAGTTAGTCATAAGGTAGAAAATAACAATATTGTACTTTTCTGCACTGGGCGATGTGGTCGCTAAGCGACAAAGCCCTTTAAATAAATTAAAAAAAAAAAAGATCAATATGGACCCTGTCGGGCACAGCAAAATTATATATCAATGTATATGATATGTAATGTGATATGTCAATGTTTAAAAATTTGTTGTGTGATAATAAATCAAAGAGCTGTTGAGAGTACAAAAAAAAGAAATCTGCCTAGCCTTAATACTCAATACATTTATTTGCCTTTTCCCAACTACATTGGGGTCGGCTTCCAGTCTAACCGGATGCAGCTAATACCAATATTTTACATGAAGTGACTGCCTATCTGACCTCCACAACCCAATAATTGAGTAATACTCTACCCCTTTGGTAAGGCTGGTCGTCGGACTTTCAGGTTTCTGACGACCCGTAACTACTGTTAAAGATCCATGAATGAGAGCCGAAACCAACGGCTTAACGTGCTTTCCGAAGGACGGAGAAGTCTCGCTATGTTAGATGGTCACCCATCCACGGACCAACCCCGGCAAGCGTAGCTTAACCCGATGGATCGATCCGTGCGGCTGTTATTACTTAGCCACAAACTCCTCATTTACTAATTACATACTTATGTGCACAATTGAAAGCTAAAAAATACTCTTCCATTTATTTAATTAACGACAATAACATTAATTTTGAAAGTCTGACCAAGTCTTACCAAGACGTACCGTATTACCCATTACCTGGCTTGTGGAGGTTAGATAGGCAGTCGCTCCATGTAAAATACTGATATTCAGCTGCATCCGGTTAGACTGGAAGCTGACCCCAACATAATTGGGAAAAGGTTAGGCAGATTGATTTTCACAGAAAGACACCATGCAGACATTACGTTCTTCCCCATACAATTTCTCAACACGCAATCCTAAACACCCCCCACAGATATGCCGACCGCGCCAAACAGATCGTGTGCAAGGCGGTTGTCAACGAGGATGCCAACGCGAAGCTTATCAGAGAGCTCAAGGAGGAGATACTCAAGCTACGGGAACTACTCAAGGCAGAGGGCATAGAGGTTGAAGAAGGTAGGTCTTTATGTGTACGGGGGTGTGGCCTTGAGTTATGGTGGTCGATGGTCGGTAGATAAACTGATGAAGGAAACAAAACTAACCTTCTTTGGTATTGGTACGAATTATTCGAAATTATTCAGTAAATTGGTAGCAAGGTTGACTACCACGCTAAGTACTTTACTAAAGTAAATAAATAAAATACTAGTCGACCATCGTAGAGACTAGTTGATGAGAACCTCCTCCTTTGTTTTCATCGCTTAAAAAGTTCCAGTATAAAGTTAGGGAAGCGGTCTGCAGAAAAATTAAAGTAACCGAGCGGTTATTTTAGGGATTAGCATTACAGTAAATAAGAATATATTTTAGTTAGGGATGATCTTGTTGTAATTATAGCTTTTCTTGTGGCATAATTGTCTTTATGCCATTATTGCTTAGACTTTATATAAAATAGTTTGTAATATAACTTTGCCAAAATAGAGCGGATTTCTTGTCAGTTTATCTATCGACCATCATGATAGCTTATTCTCGGCCTTGTCAGCAAGTTAGGATGTGTAGACGTCTTGTGATGATAGACCGTCTTGTGTGATCGTTTCATAGCGAACAAGCCGAACCAGTGTGCAGTGTTACGATTAACGCCACAATAACCTTTGAATTAAGTCTCATATTCCTGATACTAAAACTTGATTCTATTTCCAAAACCCACACGAACTAGGACCAGATGGTAAAGTCCTTTATGAAAAGAAACAAGAGCCCACCAGTAAGTAACAACGATAATGAGGCTTGCGCATTTTTGCATCTGTACACCCCACCTGTACGCTTAGCCTCCATTTTGAATCGGGGTTGCCAGACACGAAAAAATATGCAAACTTTTTTTTAACAATTTCGATCAATGATCTGGCAGCCTGACACTTTAATGAAAAAAAAAAGCAATTTATTTTGCACCTTGTCCAGCGCTTGTGGCGTTTGTAGGCATAAACTATATAGTATTATCACTTCACGAATACATATGAATATTATATAAAGTATGGTGTGGGTCATGCCATAAATATATATGACAATAGATATATAATTGCGCTTATCTATCACTATATTCTATTGGTGTTGGTCTGGAACACTATTAAACATGGTTTTATACAGATAGTATATGTTATATGTATGTAGTAAATAATACTTGGTGTGCTGTTATGTATTGTACTGAGCATTTTATTTATCGTATATAAAATGTATTTATCAATAGAATATTATTATTCTGTAATGCTCAGTCCCGTATTATGAAAACAATCGATTTTGATTGACCGACCAGATATTCAACTTCGCATTCTCGGATAATATATTACAACGTGCGGGCTTATTATTACTACAAGTATTTCGTACTGGTATTTGATCTCGCGACCCCTCGGCAACGAGCCGAAGTCTTTATTGTTTCCCAACATCGATCAAACTTCTTCAATTTGCTGCAATGGGGTTATTTCCCGGAAGCTTCGCCGCTATAAAACGCTGTGTGTTTGTCAACTTGTCAGTCATCTTGAAGACAAACCGACCAATCGGCGACAGGAAAAAACACTTAGCGCCATCTTGCAGCATAGCTTTCAGCAAGGAACTCCATTGACAGCTGAATGAAAATAACAAACACTTAGCGCCATCTACGCGGAACTAATTTGACAGCTTTCTTCCCCATTTTGTTAACACATCTTCAAAATCGATTGTCAAACCGTCTGTTGGCGGCCATATCATAAACATTGGCATTCGAAGATTTGGATTGATCAAAATTTTTCTTTGGTCGCCAAACGGTTGTTATATTGTGAATATATTGCATTGCTACAATAAAAGCTTCCTAGCTTCAGAAGCCTTGCATGTTTTCCCATTATATTTGTGTCAGAATAGAATAATTTTTGTGTCAAATATTTGTTTTGTGTAGTACCTATAATCACTTTTAAAAATAATTTTATCGTAGACTTATGTCTACCGTGCAATAGTTTGCACAATGACAACAAACGTGATTTGCACATTAATTTGCACTGTCACTTAGTGCAATATTAAGGTGTTATATGGAAAAATATAAAAAAGTATTAAATTAGAATAGAAAACCGTAGACTCGAATTAAAAATCGAAAATATTTACCCAATTATAAAAAGTAAACGCATGCTTCAATTTCCAACACCATCTTGATGTATTCAATACCATAGTATCGTGGGTTATGGTTATGTTTGCAGAATTCCCTTGATTCTACTCGTACAGTAAAAAAAATAAATAAAAAGAGATGACAGTACAGTGCAACTGAAAAGATAGAGAGATCTACACTTTCTCTGACAGTTTATTCATTAAGGGGAATCTCCAGGTAGCCCGCGAAATAAACATTTCGTTTTTTGCAATTTGCAAGTCAGTATTGGGTCGTATGTTGATTAAAGTATGATTCGCGACCGTAACATGTACGTATTTACAAAATTGTAATCATTAGAATCAGTAATATAACTCTTTAAGTTAGTATAATCCTAAAATGTCAAAAATTCATTCATTAGGATAGGATTATATGAAGTTAGAGAGTTGTATTGATGATATTAATGATTAAAATTATATAAATACAGATTTGGTACGGTCGCGAATTATGTTCAGATCAACATACAACCTGATGCTGACCTGCAAATTGCAAAAAAACTTTGAATTTCGCGTGTTACCTGCAGCTTTCGCCTTAATAAATTCATAAGTAACAGCGACATCCTTAGCCGTTAACATAAAAAAAGTATTTAAAAGATTTAATATTAAAAAATAATATCGAGCCTTCCCCAAAGTCTAGAAGTTTCTACTTATCTACAAGGCTAACATTTCTTCAAATTATGATTATAACAGCAGAAGAGAACAACTCCTCGCCTCAACGCAAGAAGAGCGAGGCAGAGGTGCTGTCCCCGAAGTTGTCCCGAGCAGCCACGACTATTGCCGAAGAGGCCGTTGACCAGCTACAGGCTTCCGAGAAACTTATTGCTGGTAAGTTTGTCTATGGAGACAGTTTGGAGATCATATTATTATTTATAGCCCTGCCTTTGTTTTATGTAAATAATAACGGTCTCCATCGTTTTAACGTCGTAAGAAAATATCGTAAGGATAATCGGCATGTCCAAAAGACAGTATCCTTATTTTGACTCCTCAAGTTAAGCTGTTTTTCGATTCAGTAAAGACTAAAAATCTTCGAAATTCAGCTATATAATTACAAAAAGGAAATAGGGCAGAGTGAATTTGAATTTTAGGTGGTGTTCTGTAGTTTCGAGTCCAGTCCAGACTGTCATGTTGACATTAATCAAATCTATAGGTACTAATAATAATCTATCTATCTATACTAATAATAAAACTGAAGAGTTTGTATGTACGTTTGTAACGCGCTAATCTCTATAACTGCCAGTCGGATTTAAAAAAATCTTTTCGCATTTGATAGCCCAATTCTTGAGGAAGGTTATAGGCTATTTACCATCACGCTACGACCCTTAGGAGGTAGCAAAAAGAAGAAAAAAAAAGTCAGAAAGAACGCTAGGCAAAAACGAAGTTAGGGCACGTGATGCGATGCGACGGGCGGGGTAGGTCGGGGGAATAAGAAGTTTCACGCGGAAGGAGTCGCGGGCAGAAGCTAGTACTAATAATAAAGCTGAATAGTTTGTTTGTTTGAACGTCACACTACGACCCTTACGATCAGAGAAAGATTAAAAATGGTCAGAAAGAACGCTAAGCAGAAACGAAGTAAAAGCGCGGACGGGCGATGGGACGCTACGCGGTCGGTCGAAATTTCAAGCGGACGAAGTCGCGGGCAGAAGTTAGTAAACCATCAATTGAAATAGATTCGGAAGAAACGAAAACGTTTTGTGCAATTTAATGCAGTAGTGACCAGCTAATAATATAATATCCAATTCATATACCTGACAATTTTCTATCGCCAACAGAACTAAACGAGACATGGGAAGAGAAGCTCAAGCGTACCGAACAGATCCGGGTACAGCGCGAGGCGGTGTTCGCGGAGATGGGTCTCGCTGTCAGGGAGGGAGGCGTCACTGTCGGCATCTACTCACCCAAGAAATCGCCACATCTGGTTAACTTGAACGAGGATCCTAATCTGTCGGAGTGCCTCATCTACTACATTAAAGATGGTAAGTTTATAGTGTCACTATTCTTCTTTTATTTCGTCGGGGAAAGCTAAAGGTACAAAAATAGCTAATTCAGTGAGGGTTTTCATGAAAATTCACGCCACCAGTTGGCGCCACTTTGACAAGAGGTCTTCCATTTCGACAATGAATATAAAATATATGATGATTCAAAATTCGTTTCATTCATTCGTTCGTCAGTCACGTCAGGACTAAAGAATATATAGGCGCTTCATGACACTTTTGACAGGTGCCCGGACCTGACGTCTCAAGTGCTGCCACCTAGTTAATGTCTTTTCAGAAAACCCTCATTAAAAAAAAAAGACTATGTAGTCAGAAAGGTTGTTTGCGGCTAAATACCCACAAAGCTTACTTAGGCATTGTATTGTCAAAAATAGAAGACTTCATTATACCTGAACTTTCTGGAATATTTTATTTTTATTTGACGTTATATTTTATACCAATTTGACAATGTATTTTAAATTAATATGACATCATATTTTAAATAGAATTGACATTGGCGCCGATTCCTTTGTTCACAACTTCTAAGTTCAGTGCATCTTTTTCTTTCTATTTCATTAAGAAAAGGACAGACGATAAGTATTAGTTTAGTCCTGTCAAATTAAGATACTCCATAGACAAGTTTAGACGTGATTGAAACAATTGGCTACTAATAATACGTCAATTTACGTCAGGCGCTGACTAATTTGATAGGACTAAACTAACATTTATCTTCTTTCCTTTTTTTAATGAAATAGAAAGAAAAGGATGCACCGAACTTAAATTTAGTTTTGTTTGTGAACAAGGGAATCGGCGACAATATCTTTTACATGAATTTTAATAATAATTGATTATATTTAAGGGTTTGATTATATTTAATAAATTATTTTTGCGTGCAATAATTATAACATGTAATGTCCAACACAATGTGTATTGTTCTGGACAAATGAAATAAAATGAAGATGAAGAACGAAAGAATGAACTAAGTTATAACTCTTATGGTGTCACCTTTTGTCTTCGTGAGTTAACAGCTTGTCCAAGCAAGCAACCTTTGAAATCATATTATTTTGCTAAGGGCTGATTTATCAATAGTCACATCACTTTTATATTAAGAATGAATATGAATGAGTATGTCATATTTTCTATACAAAAGCTGTTAAATCGCAATATTTAGTCCTCAGATAAAATCAGTCTTAAGTCCCTTCTCAGGGTAATTCTTAACAAAAAACAATAAAAAATCATTTCTCTCACGTCTCCTCTAAGTATTTAATTATATTGATTGTTTTGTGGTGCAAACTCTAAAATATCTTTCATTCCCTAGGCGTGACCCGTGTTGGTACTTCAGAGGCTAACGTCCCGCAAGACATCCAGCTGTCTGGCTCGCACATCCTGAGCGAACACTGCATCTTCGAGAACACTGACGGCGTCATACTGCTCATCCCTCATCGAGACGCGCTCATCTATGTTAATGGACGGGAGGTAAGTGGTAACACGGTGATAAACATACTTAGAAAATTAATATGCTGGCCAAATAACCATGTGTTAGCTTTCCAGTCACAGAAAATAAATAAGGAACTTCATAGCGCCCATGAAGTATTGCATTTTTTCGTCTATGGTTACTTATCAATAAATAAGGAACTTCATAGCGCCTATGTAGTATTGCATTTTTTTCATCTAACGTTGCCAGTCTATTGACTGGCATGCATATTATGGAACTTCATAGCCATGCTTATGTCAAAAGTAAAATAAATGGGTGGAAAGAGTATAATGTTGACTTCCAGTCTTAACTGATCCAGCCAAAAATCTTTATTTTACGTGAAGTCCTGACTTCTGCAGTATTGGACGAGTACCCGAAGTTACCAGTTGCTCAGGTTTCTTACTTTATGTAAGACAACACCGAGACGAATGATTCTGATTCATGTAATAATAATGGTCCGCTATTCCAAACTAGACTGCCGTGATGTTAGGTTATCCTTCGGAGAATCCACGATAATCACCGTTATCAGTTAACTACGTGCCCTTCCACGTCTAACTTTACCATTTTTCCCAGCTCACCGAACCAGTGATCCTGAAATCCGGCTCCCGCGTGATCCTGGGCAAGAACCACGTGTTCCGCTTCACGCACCCCGGACAGCCGCGAGAGGAACCCATCAATAAGGAGAACAAAGAACTCACCGATACTGCCAGCAATGCTGAGAACGACTGTGAGTGTAATGAGTTTGATGCAGCATAATCTCGAGACTGTGTTAAGCGAAACAATTATTTCTACATTCAATAGAGAAATGGGAAATTAAAGTATTCAGTGAAGCATTCATAAACAATAAGATCAAATTAATTTATAGACATACGAGTTTAAGGAGGAACGTCGCCAATTTGGAAAACTTGTTTTCAATACTTCCACCAAATGACAGCGTTCACTATTTTGCAATTTCATTACCAAATGGTATGGTGCTTGTACACACGGAATAGAAAAAACAAGTGGAGGTGCACACGCAGCTATCCGGCGCGTGTCACAATTATGCGGAAAAATATGTAAAATAATAACAACCTTCGTCAGTTGTGATAAGTCTTAATTTTGTATGGACAAAAAATTCAACTTTGAAGAAAAGCTTATTTGTTGTTAAATTAAGACATTACAACGGACCAAGGTTGTTATTATTTTACATTTTTTCCGCATAATTGTGACACACATCGAATAGTTGCGTGGGCACATGCGCAAACTATATGCGTCGCGTCGTGTAAACGACCACATCACAATGTCTGCGGGGCCAGTGACATACATACCGCATATGTAGGTAACTCGCGCGGGTAGCTCGCACCTTTACATGGTCAAGAAACTTCAACCATGTACAAGATCCTTTACAGTGTTTTACCTCCTACAAGTTTATCTACCAACAAAAATGGAAACATATCTAACATTTTCCCCAGCCGGCAGTACCGACGCGGACGGCAAGAACGTAGACTGGGACTACGCCCAGTGCGAACTGCTCGAGAAGCAGGGCATCGACCTGAAGGCCGAGATGCAGAAGAGACTGCTGGCTCTGGAGGAGCAGTTCCGTAGAGAGAAGGAACATGCGGACCAGCAGTTTGAGGAACAGCGCAAGGTGAGATGTGCATGCTATCTTTGGGTTTGTGAAAGTGGGAAAAAAAATCGGAAAAAAAAATGATCTGTCCCCCTGTTAGCAACGAGAGGACAGTTCGAACTTTATTCACACCTACCTGGGACAGATAGAAGTGAATAAAGTTGCTAACAGTGGGACAGATCAAACTTTTTCCGATCTATTCCTCTAAGGGGACAACGCAGGGTGACAGATCGGAACAATCCTAACTTCTGTTTTATCTACTTGTGAAAAAGGTCATTTATTTTAACATTAATCTAAATATTTGCTGTTCTTGTGATATGATCTGGTCCTCTCATTCCTTTTTTCATTTTAATTTGATCCTAACAATCTTTGGTTAGGTTAGTTTTCTAGCAAGCTCTAAATTTACAAATGATTGTTCTAGAACTACGAAGCCCGTATCGACGCTCTACAGCGTCAGGTTGAGGAGCAGAGCGTCACCATGTCTATGTACAGCTCTTACACGCCTGAAGACTTCCATAATGATGAGGACATATTTGGTAAGTTCGACATCACTTTCCACGGTTAGGCAAAATTAATAAATAAATAAATCAGCCTGTGTACACCCACAGCAAGGCAAAGGCCTTCCTTTCCTTTGAGCAAAAGTCCATAAGAATATCTGATTGTACCCCAAACCTTGGCTTCCAAAATCCTGCATTAAACAGCTTCAGTTTAGACCTGATCAATGGAAACTTAACAGTGTTCATGTCTCCGTAACGTACATATCTTTCACTGGATATTGGTGCCAATTCCCTTGTTCAATAACTAAACTAAAATTAAAGAACCGCTATCTTATACTAGCAGGCAGCGCGAGAAAAGGACGGCTATAGCTATGAACTAATTAGAGATGTCAAACTAGTTTACGCCTTGCGCTACACCGTGTTTCTAGTCGGCATGCTTTTACGTATCGACTAAATTTGTAAGGAAATATTAGTTCAACTAGATTTGACACGTCTGTCTCTTTCTTGTTTTATAAGGGAGAAAAAATTAGCAATAGTCTAAATTAAGTTTAGTTTGTGCACAACAGAATCAGCACCATTGTGGAAGATATTTGTTTAGTTCCAAATACACTCTCAATAATGTTGCTATTTTAATGTCTACAGATGATATATTCAATTGATACGTTATGTCAACCGTATCTGGATTTACTAACATTCTCGTTAGTGTGCCGATGATTGCATAATTGCTTATAATAACGTTATTTCCTGTGTTTAGTAAACCCGCTATTCGAGACAGAATGCTGGTCAGCCCGCGAGGTGGGTCTGGCCGCGTGGGCATTCCGCAAGTGGAAATACCATCAGTTCACCTCGCTGAGAGACGACCTCTGGGGCAACGCTATCTTCCTCAAGGTAACTCCTAAACTTGTATAAACCCTGCTGAACATTACTGTATACCATGCTCATATAAGAATCTACCACGCACGGTGATATATTTATTTTATTTTTTTATAAATGGAAGATTTACGACCTGTACCAAAAAAAAAGGGTTACACAGAACACCCATATTTCTCCAGTTATGTATAAGTCCTGTGTAATAGGGAGCTAGCCTTTTGCCATCAACACAATTCCAGTCTTCAGGCTGCTACTGAGAAATTCCAGATGGAAAAACCTAATAACATTTTGCCCGACCCGGGAATCGAACCCAGGAGCTCAGCAGTAGCGCTTGCAACCACTAGACTAGAGGTTCCCAGACTTTTTTCTCATAGACTACTTTCAAAATTTTGCTGGTTCAGGTGGACCCCCTTCAACTACATTTCCTTCGTTATTTTCCCAAAACTCGAAAAAAACGCGTTTTGTCACGCCAACGTAGACCCCGTCGAGTCTCCCGTGGACCCCTGGGGGTCCACTTGGACTACTTTGGGAGCCAGTGCACTAGACAAATAAAGCAAAAAAAAAAAACACTGGTTCACAATCGAGTGACTGAATCTTGAACTCGGCGTGAAGAACGATACATTTTGCTGCATCATTAAATTGCTGCTAAAGACACTAAGCACTTCGAAAAACAAATAATTAAATACTGGCAATAGCTGAGAATCCGTACTTTTGTTAATCAAATAAATGAACTAGAAATCCTAATTTTTTTACAAAATCATCATTTAATTCTCACCCCCACAGGAAGCCAACGCGATCTCCGTAGAACTCCGCAAGAAGGTTCAATTCCAGTTCACTCTCCTAACGGACACGCCATACTCGCCTCTCCCGGCTGAACTCGCCCCTCGCGACGACGCGGACGACGAGTATCGCCCCTCGGCCCCCACTGTCGTCGCTGTAGAGGTCACTGACACGAAGAACGGAGCTACACATTATTGGACTCTTGAGAAGTTACGGTAAGTGGAGGGAGAATGGTGGGGGGATTATTAATAATGAGGAGTTTAATAGTAGGGAGTTTCAAGATTAGCATAGACTAAATTGCGTGTGAGGTCTTGCATAGAGTGATAAATGATTCTTTGAAAATACGGTGTCAGAATTTAGAATCGTGTAACTAACCGGCAGTTAACAGTGATAGGTGATAAATAGGATTTAAATAAAAAAGAGAGGTTTGAAAAAGTGCCATAAAAGGTAAAATCATTGTAACAAACCCAGAATAGATTTAAGGCACTTGCATTCAGAAAAATCTTTACAACAGTGTCTTGAGAGGTTAGAATTTTTATGATATCTGGGAGATGAAAATACCATACCTGAATTTAATACTTCTTTATTTTATCACAAATATATATTTTTTAATTTTTGCATTATTCAAGATAAAATAATAGGTCTAATAAAATAATGTATGTATGTATTATTCTCGTAACTATTATTACTTACTCTAATTTCCATTTTATTTGTTTCTCGTTAAACAATAAGTACGTGTATGTACGACTCCACATTCATTATTTCGTTAATTTGGTTGCATTTTGTTTTTGGTCTTTACGTCCGAATATTTTATTCCTCGTGAGTTGAATATAAACCCCATTTTGCTGGTGCCCTGTTGAGAATTTTCTTTATGTACGTAATTGTATATAAGATTGGTTATAACCAATCTTATATATCTTATATATCTGTACTATATAGACATTGTATATAAATAGACTGGGTGGGTAAGTACACTTTCTTTTAATAGGACTAAATGTATAGTTGCAATGTCTATCCTATTTCTAATAGCGCTTGTTTAATTTGCTGCTTTATTATTTTAATTTCTAATTTTATTAACGTGCTATTTATATACAAATGTTACGACAGTTTCCCTCATTTTATGAAACCATTACGTAAGCAAATGAAAAGAATTCATTACATGTTATTGTCATACATATTTGCTTAGTAAAAGCGAACTAATAAATACTCTTCTGAAACCATATTTTGATCCTTTCACCTTATAAAATCCAGAAGAAATTCGCATGATGAAGTTCTGATCATTTGCTCGATCTAAATGAGAGGGCATGCCTGCCTACTCCTTACGAGATTAGCGTAGAAGGGCCAATATTTTCTTACTTTTACTTATAGAAAAATGTGTTAGAATTTTCTAGTTTTTTTTTTAATTTTTATTATTTAGATACCGTTTATAAAAATGATATTCTGAGAAGGGCTTCATGAGGATTTGGTCCTCACATACTAGAGAGGCATATCCTCTCACACACCCCAGATAGGTCGGGCAGGGCAGCGGCGGGCTACATGGCTGTATTGTCCGTAGCCATCGGCTGGAGCTCATGCGTCAGATATACAACATGAACGAGAGCGCATGCGCGGAGGATGAAGCAGCGCCGCCTATGGTGCTGGCCCCGCCGCCACTGCCGGCCATTCCCGGCCACACGCTGGGCCAGGCTGGCCAGGCTCCGCCCGCCGACATACTGCACTGTATATCTGCGTGCGCGCAGCAGACGCGCCTCTCGCTAGCCAACCTGCTGCCCTCCAGGTTTGTGAACGCCGACCTGCGCCTCGCTTAAGCCCTTATTCACGTCGAGATTATTGATAGCGATTTAGCTGTGTAAACTGATCTATTAAAGCGTTCTCACAGACGAAGAAAACTGTGTTAAGAAAATAAAAATATATGAGTTTTAAAAAAATGGGATTTTCATCCAACATTCAAATCTTTATTTACTAATAGTAGTAGTTTGTCCAGTTAAATCGCTAAATTCAATCAAGATGTATCGGGCTTCGAAGACAGACAGACAGGGACACAGAGCTTAGGGCTGACTAGGCTGCGCGCGAAGGATGCCTGTGCCATAGCAGTGTTGTTGCACTGAGGACTTACGTGTGCCATGCACTGTCAGCTTGCAACATGTACATACACACAAACAGATGGACTGTGGCGGTAGAATTGAGAAATATGTGTATTTTCAACGTAAATATTGTATTTACAAGGCTTACAAAGCTTTCCACTTATGTGTATTTATAATATAGTTGCTGCAGATTACGAGCGTCTGTTTTTCTTTTGATCGTTGACATAAGTTTCATATTTTAATGATTAAGGGCTGATTTCACCAATGAAACTAAACGCGATCAGCACATCCAAAATGCGTTTAAGATCTGTCAGTGTCGTATTCCCCAACAATGATGACACTGACAGATCTTGAACGCGGTTTAGAAGTACTGATCGCGTTCTGTTTCACGGGTGAAATCCGCACTAAGTAAACTGCAGTAATTATGTTGGAGATTATTATGATAGCTTTGTGTGTATTATCACGGAAGTAGTTTTATTTTGCGTTTCCACGCTTCTCATGTAGCTTGGATTCGATGTGAAAGGTAGTAGGTACACTACGGCCGATTTATATTGGCAGGTTCGAACAACGGCACTAAGAAGTTTCGCGCATGTTCTCTCACTCACACTCGCCTCATGTCACCATTTAGTTCCTAAAAAATCTTACTGCGCAACCTTTTGCACGAAGTTCGCACCTGCCAAGATAAATCGGCCGTACTTTACGCCTTTGTCACGCAAATAGGCGACTTGACAGTTTTTTGAGAAATCAGTTAGTAATGTTGCTTGTGGTTTATTTTCCTTAAAACATGAATATTTCAGCGAAATATTAACAGAAAGTTAAGTTATGAAATTAGGTTTTTCTTAAGGGTCCCCGAAGGGTATGAGTACTACTATAAAAATTGATGGCAATTGATCTATTGCAATTGTTTGTTTCGGGGACCCTTTACTGTAAACTAGCCTATTATACTCAGGGTGAAGCTAGACAAAATATTTACGGAGTGTAAACTACGCGATTCTCTTTAAATAAATTTGTAAAACGTTTGAGTGCGCTAAGATCGTTTTTAGCGCAAATAATGCTATATAATCTGGCCTCACGCTAAGTTTCTAACATGTTTGTAGAATTATCTAAATCTGTCGTAGTAGAACTTAAATATCATTCCTTTGTGTACTTAAATCTGTTCAAGACATCACCAAATGTTGCCGCCTTTTTATGTAAGAAAACAATCTGTTAAAATGACGATTGACCGAAGCAGCTATTTTATTATAACTACTAGCTTTTGTTTTAACATAAAATGCATCCTGCTACACTCGGCAATACTGATTTTACTTCTTCATAATATTAGTATAGATATATGTATGTACAAAGTGTGTCGTAAATAGTGGTCCAACGTTAAGGGGTCGCTTCAGCTATCACATACCACAATTTGAAACATTTTTTTTTTTCATGAAGTCTCAGAATACAATTTTATTTTTAAATTGACAGCTTGTTTTAGTACATGTTTTTTTTTTTTTAATATTTGCATGTGCATTGCATTTCACAGTTATAAAAAACAAAATAAAAAAAAAAAAATGCCGTTTATAGAAAATACAGCCAAATTAGTAAAGCAAGGTGTCAACTTTTCAAATAATAATATAAAAATATTTTATTCTGAGACTGGAAAAATGTGATAGCTGAATATACGGTGTATCGACCCCTCAACGTTGGACCACTATTTACGACACACCCTGTATATGGAGGAAGCGTCAGGGTAGCCCGCGAAATTCAAATTTTCTTACGTTTTTTGCAATTTGCAAGTCAGTATTAAGTTGTATGTTAAATATAATATGATTTGCGGCCGTAACAAATATGTTTTTACAGAATTATATTCAGTAGAATCAGTAATACAACGCCTTAAGGTAGTATAATCCTAAAATGTCAAGATTTCATGAAATTATCATTTTTTGGGATTACCTGGTCTTAAAGAGTTGTATTGATCACTTTAATGATTCTAATTATGTAAATAGATACTTGTTACGACCGCAAATTATAATTTGATCAACGTACAATATAATACCGACTTGTAAATTGCAAAACACGTAAGAAAATTTGAATTTCGCGGGCTACCCTGACGCTTTCCCCTTAAACAAATAACGAATGTCATTTTGACCGATTGTTCACTCACCTTGTAGAACATGACTGTATTGGTTGTAAAAAATATTTACTATGCGATCAAAATATTAATTATCTTTCGCTGTAAGTATTGCAAAATTGCAGCTTTGAATTGGTTTCGGTAAAGGATGTGCTGTATATATGTAACCACAGAAAGTAAGTAAAAAAAAAAAAATCGTACTCTAAAAACCTGTACAGTTTACCCTATCCATATCCTTACTAATTACTATTATTCTAATCGTATGGTATTTAAAACCTGTGTTTTATACCTGTTAACATACCTACACATTGATTTCAGATAAATCCACTTTAATATAGCACTCGATGTGATATTACTACTATCTTCTGTATGCTATTATTTTGCAAAACGACTACGACTTGTTTTTCAAAGTTCATTTGTTTTGCAGCTTGCAATGTGCTATCGCCTATTAATGTACCGTGTACACGTATTGCATGTATAATATTAAGACATCTATAATGTTGACACATAAAACTTTTTCGTCGAAATTGCAACTTTATTCGAAACTACAATATTTTATCACAATATGTACATCCGTTACACTTAGTCCTCTACCATCACATGTATCCTCCAGCTCCACTCATTATGAACCTTGCATTAAATAACTTAGCGTTCAGAATGGCGTGTGACACAATTACTGCACAAATAATAGCTTAGTATTTGTAGAGATCATTCTCACACATACACTAATAAAGCTTCGGTCTTCAGTCTTTGACGGATAGAGCAATATTAGCCCACTATCGCACGGACGCGTACATAAAAATAGTGCACTGAATTTTAAGCTCTCGGTGTTGAGTCGAGTATTGAGAATCCAACAGAGTGCATCCCAGCGCGTCGAAAAAACACATTGTTGGATTTTAAACTCTCGGCAGTGCGTTGAAAAAAATCGCTGCGGGAGAAAATCGCCCGTACTTAAGCTAGATTCTATCTTAACTTCAGTACATACACGAATGGCTAATTTCGTGTTACAATTAAGAATAACAATCATACAGCATCAAGTTATCTCTCGCGAAACTATAGACTATTATCTCGTTTTTAATCCAACAAACAAATATACAGCGTTACGCAACTCTCACCCTTACCTAAAACATCATAAGCCCTAACATACTGTGCTTATTCACCAGACAAAGGCTGGAGCTAATGCGCGAGATGTACCACAACGAGGCCGAGTTGTCTCCCACATCGCCGGATCACAACATCGAGTCTGTTACCGGTGGCGATCCTTTCTACGACAGATTCCCATGGTTCCGTCTAGTTGGACGGTAAGTTCATAAATTTAATTAAGCATAATACAATTAAATTGCTGACGTCACCGAAAAAGCAGCCAAGTTTAAGAGGAACTGGGTCGGACACGTTTGGCGTATGTAGAACGAGTCATGGGCCAAATTTACCACCATGTCGGTCCCAGAAAACGTTCATCGACATCGAAGCAGACCCAGGAGAAGATGGCGAGACTAGCTTGACGCCTATAGACAGGATTGGTCCACACTAGCTCAGACAGAGACTTCTCTCTTTCTTGAGCTAGTGTGGACAGGATAAAGGGAGGCCTTTAAACAGGCTTCTTCTGGGTAAGCTCACTCCATCGACGACTTTGTCTCTGTCACCTCTGACCTAGACTAGAGTCAAGAGCAAACCCATCTCAAATTAAAAATAATAAAAAAAAACTTTCAGGTAATCTGCAACTAGTCCTTTTCACAAAATCGGGCAGTTTCTTAATTCAAAGCTCAAAACTTAACAACAACCGAAATAACACTAGTGGATAGAACAATTTCGAGATCACACACACATTGATTTCACTCATTCATTCACATGTAAAGTCTACAGGGATCTTTTGGCGCTTGCCTGGATGACGTTGACACGAGGACTTTTTGGCAAACATTTGTGAAATGGGGAAGAAAACTGACAAATTAGTTCCGCATAGATGGCGCTAAGTGTTTGTTATTTTCATTAAGCTGCCAAGAGTTTTGACAGGCCAGTTGGCGTGGTTGGTTAAGATACCACCTATCATGCCGCCGGTCGTGGGTTCGATTCCCATCCAGGACAAACATATGTGTGCTTGAACATGTCTGTTTGTTCTCGAGTCTGGGTGTAATTATCTATATAAGTATGTATTTACAAAAAAAAGTAGTGTATGTAGTATATCAGTTATCTGGTTTCCATAGTACAAGCTCTGCTTAGTTTGGGATCAGATGACCGTTTGCGAAATTTCCCAGGGTATTATTATTTATTATTATTAGTTCCTTGCTGAAAACTTTGCCGCGAGATGGCGCTAAGTATTTTTTCTTGTCGCCGATTGGTCGCTTTGTTTTAGATGACTTGGACAAGTGACAAACACAGCGCTCTCACGCGGCGAAGCTTTTGGTAAACAACCCCGTTGCCACAGAAATTGTATTGAAAAAACAATATGGCGGCGTTACTTCCGATTTTGCCCAGGCTCATAAATTTCCTTGTACAGACGCCAGCACATCAAGCTACCCGAAACTGTCAAATTTTCCCAATCACCCTTGACCCTAATGCTTTAGCGATAAATTTGAAAATCTATTAAATAAATTTGACAGATTGTAGTAGCTTAATGTGCTGGCGTCTGTACGTTCATACATACATTTTTTAAATAAAATATTCGTTGTTCTAATCACATACTCAATTTCTACAGGAGCTTCGTTTACTTATCGAACCTGCTGTACCCGGTTCCGCTCATTCACAAGGTGGCCATTGTGAACGAGAAAGGAGACGTCAAGGGGTACCTGCGAGTGGCTGTACAAGCCGTTATCGACGCTGAGAAGAGTGAGTACTCTGTTCATTGATAAGAGATAACGAAAGTATTGGTCCTATAAAAAAAGTCGGGAGGTGTCGTGGGACACACGGTTGGAACGAAGTTCCTTTCGCTGTATATTATTTATTAATACAGAGCCATCTAGTATCGTCTTAAGTTTCAAATCTCAAAAGTTTTTGTTTTGTCTTTTTCGGGCATAACGCTTTTTTGTTACGTAACGACTTCTACCAATTTACTCCTACCGCAAGCAGCGTTAAAGAACTTCGTTCCAAAAAAAAAAAAAAATAGTATACACACGACTTGGAAACTAGTGTTAGTACTTGCCTTTGAACAGAAAAAATGGCTAAATTTAAAAAGTTCTTAAGTTAACCAGAATTTGAGATTCTAAATTCGTCTTTTCTGTCCATACTAATCATGACCAAGAATTACTCACCCACCCTATTCATATAAAAATACTAACTCAAAATTAGATTATGACGATAAAGGATAATATAATGCAAAGTTGGGGAAATAAAAGCGCCAGGTAGCCCGTGCAATTCAAATTTTCTTACGTTTTTCGCAATTTGCAGGTCAGTATCAGCAACCGTAACAAATATGTATGTGTAGAATTATAATAATTAAAATCATCAATAGGTACCCTAATCTATATTACCCTATTGAATTACTATTTCGTGAAATCATGATATTTGGAGCCCAAATCTAACTTAATACATTAGGCGCATCAGATGCACATGCGCGTTTTCATAATTTTCTTAGAGTGCGGCGCGCCGCACATGTGCGTTCGTTGTGCATCTCTATTGTTTCGAAAACATCGTAAAAAAAGGGTCGGTAAGGGTGTAGCATAAAGAAGCGTTTGCATAAAGAATTAAGCAGAGAATGTGTTAAGTTATATTTCTGATTTTATAATGATTATAATTCTGTAAATGGATATTTGTTACAGTCGCGAATCATAGTTTAATCAACATACAACCAGAAACTCAAATTGCAATAATCATAAAAAAAATTGAATTTCGCGGGCTACCAGCAAATTCACTAACAGCTTAAATTAGCCCTATATTGAAATCAAAACTTAATTATTTAAAAATTGTATGAAATGGCTTAACAATTAATTACCCTGACTGTACCTTGTTGTCCTGCCTAACTTATCGTACTCAATGATTATTTTTATTAACCTAACAATGCATAAAGTTATCACACGTAAAATAATACTATTTAGTAAGAAAATTCCTGCCCTACTATTTCAAACTCACTTTGTCCCCTATTCACCTAAAACTCCCTACCAAAAACCCTCTACAATCTCATCCTATCCTATTCTGAAGCCTTCAAACGATTTTGTAGACAACGCAGAATTCGCAGCGGGCGTGAAGCAGTCGGCAAAGATATCGTTCGATGACGATGTGGCGCCGGCGCGACGCAACAAATTGTCAGCTGTTGACAAGAACAATGCAATCAACCTCGACGAGCGCATCACTGATGTGCCGGACTCGAATATTAAGATTGAAGGTTAATCATTCATCATAATCATAATCGTTTGTTACAGTCCGGCCGTCAAGAGAATGCGTTCTTGTTTCATACTAACGAATATGTCGCACACCTAGGTAAAGGGTGGCACAACTCAAAATATTCCAAAATCGAGTTACTGCGAATATCAGTGACAGATTGACTCCAAAGACCTGTCCTGTGTGCGTGAATTACAACATCACACAACAATATTTTAAATCGATCAAATAGAAAACGAGTAAAACGATTTATGCTGTTCCTGAAAAAAGAGGTAAGTACCTATTTTGAGTTGTGCTATCCTTAATCTAGGTGTGCGATGTGTTTAGTGAATTTGATCCTTATTAATACTAAAAATTGTCCAACTGACAGGTGTCAGGAACGCAATTTCTCGACGGCCGGACTATAGCAATATGGGTGGACAATACATGAATTTTAGGAAAATTTAATATTTTACATTCAGCATGCAAAATAATAAAAAAAAAACTACAGGATTATTTTACCATTACTGAAATATATAATTATAATACGGGCACAGAATTAAGTGTTTTTGTAATGTACAGATACGGGAATATCTTTTTTTATTTTTGAGATCATTGGGTGTTGCCAGCCAATTTTTACTTAGCTATCTAGGCGTTCAAATATGTTTGCAAACAAACCCATGCTACACAAAACAATAACTTTAAACTTTCTACGCAAAAATTGTACTGTTGAACAATGATCACGTATAGAATCTTTGTTTACTGTGAATGAAGCCCTTTACTTTCCTTTTTATCTTAATTTTTTTTAAGACCTTATACATCTTAATGTTGCCGGTATGAAATACAAATAAAAAAAACTACTGGCCTAATTGCGAGCATTTTTGCTGGCTAGCTTTGATTTCTTCACCATCATCATTTTTCTGCCGTTATACCAATTTATTTAAGGTCGGCGCAACATGTCTTTTTCTTCCATACTTCTCTTTTAGTGTAAGACCCGAGTGAAAAAGCGTCCAGCGGGGCGTTCAGCGTTGCGTGCAAGTGGTGAAGAGCGTTCACCGAGCGCCGCTCGGCTGTCACTCAGGACACTCGCGAGTGTTTGCATACGTTTAACAAGAACGTCGCACGCTCCGCCCCGCCGGACGCTCGAGTCGAGCGTGCATTCAAGCCGTACACTTAGTCGTCATCTCAGTAGTCACTCCCTTTCTAGCCATATCATCTTTCACACAGTCCATGGATGGACTGTGTGAAAGATGATAGTTTCTTTGATCTTCCCCTACTCGTATACTAATTTATCCTCCGCACTCTCAACCTCATTGCTGATGACATGGACATATTCTGTTGCGATTTGGGTGAATTTACAAGAAACACTACCTATAGATTTGCTATGTTAAAAACAGTGGAACTATATAAATTTTAAGTGTGTAATACCGCATTGGGTCTAGCCTGTATCCTATTTGTATGTAAAGAGTGAATAAATAAATAAATAAATTCCCTAGCTTTGATTACTTATCATTCAAAATGTACTATTTATATCAGAACTGGCAATGGGCGAATGCGACGCTGACAGCGGCCGCGGTGACAGTTCCCTTGCCTCGGAACTAAAGGAGGAAGAGCTTCCCGAACACCTGACTCTTGGCAAAGAGTTCACTTTCCGAGTCACTGTGCTGCAAGCACACAGCGTGTCTACTGACTATGCCGACGTCTTCTGCCAGTTCAAGTGAGTTTGGTATTTGTAGTGATATGGTTCATAATTGCTTGCCAAATAGAACAACTGACCTTCGAAGAGAACTGAAAGAGACTACGCTGACAGATTCCTGCTCAAGTGGAGCTGTAAATAGAGTTTATAATTTCTTGGCAATTAATCTCAGTTGTATCCACATAATAAGAGCACTGCTAAAGAAAAAAATCGGTTTGAGGAACGGGATTACAAGGTCATGTTTTGTTTCAGCTTCTTACATCGCAACGAAGACGCATTCTCTACGGAGCCCGTCAAGAATGCAGGAAAGAACACACCCCTAGGATTCTACCATGTGCAAAATGTAAGGACAGATATTTCCTATTAATTTTTTACTCTTTCGTTGACTATTTTCTGTATTTTTTTTTTTCAAAATTTTAGGCTCAGTACTTTCGGGGAATGGTTAATTTTCGTCTATTTTCTTAAATAACTTAAAAATCATTTATTTTAAAATTATGATAAATAATTATATATACATTTAAGACCCTCACAGTAAGTCCTTTCATTTGATATGTCACACGGTACAGTTTACAAAACTCTTTTTTTTAATTTATTTTCTTATTTGCCCCCCTAAATTGACCCTCATACTCAAAATTCATTTATTTACCTTACACGTCCGTGTTTGGGTCACAGAAATACATAGATACTTGTACCAAATTTCAACTTAATCAGTCCATTAGATTCGGAGCAAATTGGCTGTGATAGACGGACAGACAGCCAGACAGATAGACAGACAGACACACGAGTGATCCTATAAGGGTTTTTTTCCTTTTGAGGTACGGAAATCCCTAAAAATTAGCAATTTCATAGAAAAGTGCGCGCTACGCGGTCAATATGTATGAAACAGCAAATTTTTTTCAAGCAATTTACATAGAATAATGTACTTACTGAAACCATGGTAACAAGTTACGCGTCGCCGTCCCTGCTACTCTGTATTAATTTGGTCCTTCTAGTCGGTTACCACAAAGGGTTTGGTTAAACATCTTAAAATCTGAAAAGGGAGCTTTTAGTTATTTCAATTACGACTTGCATATTCTTTAGTCCTTGCAGTCAGTCGGATTCTATTTATTTTGGTCCTAATAATCTTAACTTCCTTACTTAATATTATAAATGCGAAAGTGAGTTTGTTTGTTTGTTTGTTACGCTTTCATGCTAAAACGGCTGAACGGATTTGGTTGAAATAGGTAGCTTGGGACCTGGAGAAGAACGTAGGCTACTTTTCATCTTGAATCGCAGACGATGTCGCTGGTAACAGCTAGTATCTTATAATACATTGTTATTTTGTTGACAGATCACAGTCCCCATTACGAAATCCTTCGTAGAATATATAAAGACGCAGCCGATCGTGTTCGAAGTGTTCGGACATTACCAACAACACCCACTCCACAAGGTAAGCGCAATTGTACGTGACATTCTACTATTACTGTGTTATTTGTGTGTACGCATGATTGGTTTAGTTATAAAATGAGTTTTAAGTTAGTATCTCGAGTTAATATCATGTGGTGATTCTGATAGTACTATTTGCGTATGCAATAAATCCTATAAAGTCACGGATATACTGGCTTTTTCGGCTTTAATTTTTTGCGATTTGCTGTCCCGCCTGTTTTGCAAAGCATAAACGAGATTTCAATGTTTGAAGAGGTCTATTGCCGCCATGAGTGTTTTTGGAAATTTGTCTCATACTCGTTGAATGATATTATATTTTAGTTTAGTCCTTCGATAACCTGTTTATTTTGGTCCTTCAAGTAAATCCGCGCGCGAGTTCCGAGAAATCGAGGGCTGAGGAAGCGGGCGGTTTCATACTGTTTATTTTTAATCGACGAAACAAAAAGGGAGGTTATCAAGTCGACGGGTATATTTATATATATTTATGTATGACCACGCATAACTTTTTATAGATTAGTCCGATTTGAAAGATTCTTGTTTTATTCGGGAAGTTATACCCCGAAGTTGGTCCCATGTAAAATTTATTAACTTTGCTTAGGTAGTTTTTGAGTTAGCTTCAATGATACGTATTTGTTAACCGACGAATAAAAAAGGAGGAGGTTCGCAATTCGACACGTGTATTTTTTTCTCACTTAGTGTATGTGGATGATGTTATAATAATTTTCTATCTCTGTCAGTTACATAGCAGGTATTCGAATTTCTGTGGGTAGGTACCACAGCTAAAAAGTGAAAAATAAAAACGTTTTAACAAAAAATAAAACAACTGAGTTCCAAAAAAGAAACACTACAAAGTAGTAATAACTTTAATTTCGGAAGTCGGTAGCAAAAAACGAAGATATAAAACTAAAGACGACTTCCGAAAAAAAGTAATTTTTCACTTTGTAGCTTTTTTTTGGAAGTCAGTTTTTTTTTTTGTAAATAGTTTTTTGGTCCTTCGAGTCAAATTACTATTTATTTGGTCATTCCATTCGGATCCTCCATTCGGTTCTGTCATTTAGGTTCTTCAAGTCGGATATCCAATCCTGTTTATTTGGTCCTTCCAGTCGGATGCCTTGTTATTTTGGTCCTTCGAGTCGGATAACTATTTAGTTTGTGTCTTCGAGTCGGATATTTTGTTAAACGTAGTAAGGCGAGGGTAGAAATCAAACGATGAGTAAGATAAATCAAGAGCTATCAATGCAATATTTATGCAATATTTAACAACTTCTGATCAGTTTTACCTCCTCTTCACCCCAGGACGCAAAGCAGGACGGCCCAGTGGGCGGGCGCACCCCTCCCCGGCGTATGCTACCTCCTTCCATCCCGATCTCCGCCCCGGTGCGCAGCCCCAAGTGGGGCGCCGCCGCCGTGGCTGCGCCGTGCTGCAGCTCGCACCTGCACTCCAAGCACGACCTGCTCGTGTGGTTCGAGATCTGCGAGCTCGCGCCCAGTGGCGAGTACGTGCCTGCCGTGAGTATCTGTAACAAAACATGATTTAAAGCTTATCTTTTCTAATCAACAATAAAACCGAAAGAAAATACTTTTTTTGCGGCAAACATAACACAAAAAAGAACAAAATAAGTGAAAAAATGCGTCACAGTCGTGTTTGGCACAAACGGCCAACATAAAATAAAAACAAACAAAAAGAAACTGCATATCACGTCGCGGTGTTCAGGTGTCGCGGTGAGTGGTGACCCCATAAGATTTCCCCCTACCAGAAATCGCTCAACGCGCCTAAAGAAGTTTTCTCTTCAAAAAAGCAAGAAATCTTTTTAGGGCTGGGCCAGACTTATTCGCCCGGATTCACATTTCCATGCCCTTTTTGTCGCTTATAACATCCTTTATCTCCCTCTACGAGAAAGAAGCTCGCCTAAACCCGCGGACTGCTAGCTGATCCCTTTTGAAGAACCATGAAAGAAAAACAAAACAAAAAAAAGTTTATGAGCCTAGTAATGATCAATATTTTAACCTTTCACAATGTGAATCAGAAATGACAATGTCTAGCATACATTTGCAACCATGTGGACCATCGTAAACAAAATATTTCATCAAAATATTTGCATTTTATTACAACTCAATAAGATACTCTCGGCCTTATTAAAAAACTAAGTTTATCTTATAATTATCAATCCATTTATGAATTTCGAACTTTATTCCGAAAAAGGTAGAGTTCTAATTACAAAAGCTGACGTCAAACCCGACCATAAGTTGGTAATTTTGTGTTTTAAACTAAGGTTGAATGAATAAAGTACAAAATGCAATAACTCTAAGGTGCTGGGGCCTTGGACTCAATTTAGAACTCGTTTTATAATGATACGGTTTAACTTTTCAACTCCAGGTGGTAGAGCACTCAGATGAACTCCCTTGCCGCGGGCTGTTCCTGCTGCACCAGGGCATCCAGCGCCGCATCCGCATCACTATCCTGCACGAGCCCTCGCAGGACCTGCAGTGGACTGACGTCAGGGAACTGGTTGTTGGTATGTTCATGTTTATTAGGACTTGAAATTATTTCCCGAGCGAGGAGTGTAATTTTGCGGAAGTGTGAAAAATTAAGAGAAATTGTAGTGCATACCTATACAAATTATAGTTTCAAAAATATACTCTGGTTTGACAAAGGACTCAGTAGTCTTGATTGGCAGAAAAATACCAGATTTGAAGTATCCACATTACTAAAAACAGCCCCAAAATAAACCATCTGCGTGTGGTTTAAGGTACAATCTTTCCCACCATTTATTTTATTTTAGCGTCCATGAAGTATTGTTATTTTCGTCTATCGGTTGCCTGTCAATAAATAAGATAGGCATGCTTATGTCAAAAGTAATATAAATGGTTGGAAATAAGACGGCAGAGAGAGGAATGAATATTTCATATTTCAACTGAAATACCCAATGAGCTTACTGATAATATTAGACTATTAATTCAGAATTAAAGCTGTACTCTCTCTTGCAGCCAAAAATGTTCAGTGATTAAAAAAAAAAAAAAACAAAATAACAACCATCGCTGATTTCTTCCATTTCAACCGAGATTTCGTGTTTCTTTTCACATAACGTATACTTGTCACAATAGTATGTGATGTCGCAGGCCGCATCCGCAACTCGCCGGAAGCGAATGAAGATACGACAGACGGAGATGAAGATGGCGCGCTGTCTCTTGGACTTTTCCCTGGAGAAAGGCCTACGCTTGACGACAGGGCTGTATTCAGGTGAGGAAATTATCATCAGCAATCATTAAAACACTTTTGTTTTTCAGAAGACCAATTTGTAATGAAAAACGTTCAAAATCTAGTCTCAATCAATCATCTCGGCAACAATCAATATCAAAACCTGGTCAAAAATGTATGAAATTTACAGTCGTCGGCCGTCGAGAGGATGCGTTTCTGACACCTGTCAGTTGGACAATTTCTAGTTGTTACAAGGATCAAATTCACAAAACACAAAACGTTAGTATGAAACTGACATATATCAAAAACGCCTTCTCTTGACGGCCGGGCTGTAGAGGTATTTTTTGACAAATGGAGACTGAGATTAGAATGCGTTCTTTAAAATCAGGAAATCGCCACTCAGATATTAAAACACTAGCTTTCGGAACATTTTGTATGTAAAAAGTGGAAGAATTAATAGAAACGATAACAAAACTAAATGTCATTTTTGAACAGTACGAATTGGACAAAGTATACTGTAAAAAAAAACTTCGTAAAGCTGATTTCAGACGCTTCACTCGAGTGGATGTTAATTTCTGTTTCATTCCGCGTCTGACACGACACCGAGGAAATTGCATAGAAATGAACGTGTATCTTCTCATTTCATTCAATTTTTTCTTCATCTGAGCTCGAGTGAATGATGCCAGATAAAAGACATAAATGAAAAAAGTGAATCGTCTGGTATCAGCTATAAAAATAAATTCTTAATTATCTCAGAAAATAGAGCAGCGGTGCCCCAGTGGTAACGGTCCCGACTTAACACATTAACTGCTGAATTATTTGGCGAATTTGTTCCAATTGCTGCTTTATGATACCAACTTGTCCCAAGTGCGGCGAGACGCTTATGTGTGTTTGAAAATTTTCGAGTTTTATGAGTCATAAAACAATTACGCCAAGAACAATAGAGATGCACAAAAAACCCACAGGTGCGGCGCGCCGCACTCGAAGGAAATTGTATGGACGCGCATAAGCGCCGCCAGCACATGGTGAACGTTCGAAAATCGCGCATGCGCGTTGGCCGCACTTAACGTGTTAAGAGTACTTTGTGTAATTTATTTCATCACCACTACAAACGGTGAAGGAAAACATCGTGAGGAAACCGGCATGTCCTAGAACCAAATGTTCGAAGACATGTGACATCTATCAAACCGCACCTATCACTGAGAGGAGGGCTGTGTGCTGTGGGAACATTATAGGCTGATTGATTGCACAGAAAATAATATAATTTATTATAATTATAATTTTGGTAATATTAGGTTCGAAGCGGCCTGGGACAGTAGCCTGCACGGATCTTCGCTACTCAATAGGGTCAGCGCCAACGGAGAGGTCGTGTACATCACGCTTAGTGCTTACTTGGAGGTCAGTATACCAATCAACTGTTTAATTGTCCATAGTTAAACGAAAAAGATCCAACCCACAACACACTTAATGTGGGTTGGATCCTTTTTGTTTAACTATGGATAATTCTAGTTTCGATTTCGCGTCACAATGGGGTTGCTTGTTAGAAACTTCGCCGCGAGAGAGCGCCGAGTGGTTGTCACTTGTTAAAGCGATCTTGAATGAAAAATTACATGTTTCTGATTCCCTTTGACTTAAGCAACAGCTCGCAAGGTGAGGAGAGGGGGCGGAAGCGCAGCGTGTCTCGCATTTCTCGAAAATTTTGGTTTTCTGGGTCCGGTTTGGTTCTCTGGTTAGAACCGAAGGCATAAACTATTTTATATGTCCTGTGTTTTGCCTTAGGTGGACAACTGCAGCCGCCCCGCCATCATCACCAAGGACCTGTCCCTGGTGGTGGTAGGTCGCGAGGCGCGCACGGGCCGCTCGCTGCGCCGCGCGCTGTTCGGCTCGCGAGCCGCACGCGCCGACCACATCACCGGCGTGTATGAGCTCAGCCTGCACCGCGCGCTGGAGCCAGGTACGGTAGCAGTAAAGAAAGAAAAAGTTTCAGAATTTAGAATTCATTGGGACTCGCGCAGAAAGATAATTACACAGTATAATAAGATTACACAATATCACAATATATGATAATTACTTTAACTGAAAAACCGGCCGTGCCGGACCACGCACATTGCAGGGTTACTTACGTAGTTGGGATGAATTTATCCCAAGAAGAAACTGAACATGTTTTTCAACTACAATTAGTTGAAAAACATGTTCTGCTGTACATTCCAACGCAAAAGTAAGTTTGTACACACAATATTGAGAAATTTACCATGTTATTTTAAGGCCACAGACTTCTTATAAATTTTCCTGTAATCTAAGAACTATTATAGTTTCGTTTCTGTATTTTTTTCAAAAATTTAGGCTCAGTGGTTTTGTAGTTAACCTCGGAAATGGATTTTTTTTTGTCTATTTTCTTAAATAAATTGAAAACTATTTATTTTAAAATCATAAAAAAATCTATTTGAAGCCCTCATAGTAGGCCCTTTTATTTGATGTCACACGGTACAGTTTGTAAAAACTTTTTTTTTATAATTTTCATATTTGCCCCCAAAAGTGACCTCATATTCAAAATTCGTTTATTTATGTTACACGTCCGTGTTTGGGTCACGGATTATCAAGTTTCAACTTAATCGGTCCATTAAATTCAGAGCAAATTGGCTATGACAGACGGATAAACAGACAGACAGACACGAGTGATCCTTAAGAGTTCCGTTTTTACTTTTGAGGCACGGAACCCTAAATACGTGTGCGGTCGGGGGACGTCCATCAGGAACGAAGTCCCTTCTGACGTATGATTTAAAATAATAACAAAACTTTTACCACCGCCTTCTTGGATTTAGATTTTAAAGTTACTATCGGCTCTAGCACCCTCGAAAACTACGAAAATAACACCTATGACAAAAAATTTTAAAATTATCGCAGCCGCCATCTTGGTTTTACATTTTGACCAAATTCACACTTTCTCTGTCGAGAGAGAGAGAGAGAGAGAGAGAGAAAGTGTGAATTCGATAGATGAAAGTCGCATGTCGCATGGAGGGGTTATAACGTGTATGAAGTATGAATGTTTTTGGCGTGACGATTTCTACTAGTCAATTCCTACCGCAAGCCGCGTTAAAGAACTTCGTTCCAAAAGAGATAAAAAAATTGTGCTATATGAGCCTGTATTGAGCCAAACCAGTCGCGCCATACGCCCTGGAACTGTAAGCCACTTGTTTTACTTTGAACGCGTTCATATTAATATCCAGTAATTATTTAAAAAAAAAAACTTACCTTTGTAATATCCTTGCACAGGTGTACAACGTCGCCAGCGCCGCGTGTTGGACACGAGCGGCACATACGTGCGCGGAGAGGAGAATCTACACGGTTGGAGGCCGCGCGGGGACTCACTCATATTTGATCACCAGGTATGGATTGTTTTGTATGCCACCGGAACGTAGATCTACGCGAGACACATTGTCTTTGTTTCTTTATCTACAA
This sequence comes from Dicycla oo, assembly GCA_948252095.1. Lineage (NCBI taxonomy): Eukaryota > Metazoa > Arthropoda > Insecta > Lepidoptera > Noctuidae > Dicycla > Dicycla oo. The sequence goes on from OX411728.1 coordinate 21,285,489, forward strand.
AAAGGTTTGCCATCAACGTGTGCCTGTAAAACAATAGAAGCAATGACGTCGGTTAAAATTAATGAGGATTTTATCAAAATAATATATCTAGGTGAGAATACAATACATTGTGGCTGGTCGACGCTGTCCAATCAACAGTGTTCGCCTCTAAACTTAAGTTCATCGTTTATTCGATGGTCGATCTATAAATGTAAAGCGCCATTTATACGCTGTCTATGGTACAATGACAAGCAACAAATGACGCGTTAAAAAATTGAAACAACAATCAAAAATGCACCGTCTAAACAGCGTTTAGACGTGACCTCCACAACCCAGATACTGGGTAAAACGATAACTCAGATACATCATCAGCAATGTTAAATGCTTTGATGGGTTTTTCTCGAGAAGTTAGACGGTGCAGTTTTTGCAAGCTATGGTATGTCACATGCAATTAAATCTTGAAAATTCGATGTCACCAATCGACCGCAATCTTCATCAAACACGGTCAAAACTTTTTGAACAAAAATCAATAACATTATTTCATTATTTTTATCAAAATGATCGACTTTCTCAAAATTCTAAAGTAATTTTTTGTATATTGCAAGTGAACGGGACATAGAAATACATAAAAAAGCTGCATTTTTTGAAGTTGAGGGTTCTAGAAAATGCATTTTTTTTTTTGTTTATCAATAATAAATAACCCGTACTGTTCCTTCCCCAGTGGGAGTTAGAGAAGATGACCCGTCTGGAGATGGTGGGCCGCACGCGGCACCTGCTAGCGCTGCGCGAGCGGCTTCGCCACGGACACGAGAACACCGTCGCGCCCAACGACTTCACTAAGACAGAGAAGGTACGGTTATATTGTACGAACACATGTAGCTAATCAGATTTGTTACAAGAGAAATGTTGTATTAAAGCAGAAGACGGAAAAAAATGTGGTAATACGTCAGGACATTTCTGCTCATAATTATTTGTCTTATGGTTCACAAGTGAAGACACCGACAGTGGTGCCGATTCTCTTGTTCAATAGCTAAACTAAAATGAGAAAATCGCAATCTTTTACTAACGCGAGAAAAGGACGGCTATAGCTATGAACTAAGTCAGAGATGTCGAACTAGTTTACGCCTTGCACTTCACCGTGGTTAGTCGATACGTTTTACGTGTCGTCTAAATGTGTATGGAAATATTAGTTTAACTAAAAACAGCTTTAATTTACGTACGTCTCTTTCTTGTTTTATTAGAGAGAAAAAGTTAGCAATAGCCTAAATTAAGTTTAGTTTGTGCACAACAGAATCGGCACCAATGTATGGTTAATGTATGTTAAAAGCCTGTTGCGTCCGGTCTTAGTGTATCCAAAACCCTATCCAAAAAGAAAAATATTGTCCCGCTTGTTAGTTTTGTTTGCTTCATTAGAATATCTGCCGTACAAAAACAGATCATGAAGATTCTCAATATAATTTATCTAGAACCATAACGATAATAACAATATTTGTTAACCAGGAGGTATGCAACATGGCAGCTAAAGCCGCTGCGGACTGCGCCCGCGACGAGTCGCTGTATGAACCATGGGACATGACGTCACGCGAGAAAGAGCTCTCCACCAAATACATCAAACTTATACAAGGTATGTCTTAAGATATGACAAGATAATAATTTATTTGCTCACACATTATTATTATTATTAAAAGACTGTGATGTCCCGCTGCAGGGCAAAGACCTCCCTACTCTCTTTTCCACTTCTCTCTGTCTAAAGCTACCAAGGACCAGTTCTTGCTGAAGGAGTCCAGCTCATCCCGTCATGTCCGTCTGGGCCTGCCACAATGTTGCTTGCCATTAAGAGGGACTCATTGTGTCATAAGGGTGCGTTTCCAATGAAGTGGAGCTGGACGGAGCGGAGCGGAGACGTGCAGGCATCGTCCAATCACAGACGATTCGAGTGACACGATGAGGATTTCAACCATTGATTGGACGATTCCTGCACGTCACCGCTCCGCTCCGACCAGTGGAAACGCACCCTAAGTTTGGCCCATTGGTCGTCTGACATGCGGCAGATGTGTCCAGCCCAATTACATTTTAGCGTGGCAGCTTTCCAAGTGACATCAGTTATCTTTGTCATGGAACCGATGGTCGTATTCCTAACCCGCAGGATTATTACGTATCTTGCAGAAGCCTAGCGATAGCAAAATTTACGCTTTTCAATCGCAAATCAGTATGACGTATCGCTGATACATAATACCGATTTGCGATTGAAACTCAAACATTAGTGCAATACAAACAACACAATTAATAGTCAGCATGCAAGCGATATTAAAAGTAAAAATATAAACAAATCGTCACGTTTGATGCGTTTACTTGTATAATTATGTCGATTACTATAATTTATTGGTTAGCTGTATCTGATTTTTTCTTGATTAGATGCAACACCACGCAAGTAATGCAACCCGCATTACTTTTAGGGTTCCGTAATCCGTATCCGATGGGTGCCAAACGGAACCCTATTACTAAGCCTCCGCTGTCCGGCCGTCTGTCGGTCAGCGGGCTGTACCTCATGAACCGTAATAGATAGACAGTTGAAATTTTCACAGATTGTGTATACAGGCTGAATTTTTGAAGTGGGTGTGGATGGATAAATCCGAAACGAAAAGTACTCAAAGGAGTCTCGGGCTCGATTAGGATGAAAACTAAAACTGCATCATTGGATTTTTGAAAAATCAATATCAAGGTTTAATAGGTAGGTAACATAAGAAAAATAAAAAAAAGTATTTTGTTAAAAATGAGCTATTTCCTTTAGTTTGCCGTATGTCCTTACTTCCCAGAATTCGATGCTTACTAGCGACACTGTCGAATGGTGTAATAATACAGTGTTTTTTTTTTTTTTTTTTTAAATCAACGTGTTCGATTCCTAGCTAGAAATATTGATTTTTCAAAAATCCAATGACGCTGTTTTAGTTTGCATAAAAATCAAGTTAGAGACGCCTTTGAGTACTTTTCGCTATTATTCATAGTTTCGAATTTGGCCTTGAAACATTCACCTGTATATTGCCGCTATAACACCAAATAATAAAATTAAAATTAAATAGAGTAAAAAATATAAGGGTTAAAGGAAAAAGTTACTGAATAATATTGTACGATAGTACGGAACCCTTCGTGTGCGAATCCGACTCGCACTTGACCGTTTTTTTAATGTCACCTTCGTATTCAATATAACACAAATAAATACAAAAATAATAGCAACGATTTTTGTATTTCATTAATGCTGATTCTATGAAATAGTCTCGTTATTAATCCGATTATTTTGCTGTATGTCTAAATATGCCAAAGCGCAGAAATTCTCACTGCCAAACAAATATCAACTTTCGATTTACTAACGTAGTGTAGATACTTGTTTGTGGAAAGTATACTAAGTAAAATTAAAACGAAATAGTTTCCTTTGCAGGAAGGATAGGGTCCTCAGGCAAGGATGTGGAGGCGGCTGCATCTCCCGCCACCCCAGTGGACGAGGGTGTCTCCGCAGACATCTCCACCCCCAGCCTGCTGTCATCCATACACAGTGCTAGCAGCTTCGAGTGAGTATATCTAACACAGGTTCTTATGGAGGTTTTTTTTTTTGTAAATGTAGTTCATAGATTGCATTCCCGTAGCGGACATTGGATTGGTCCGCTCAAATAGTGGCGAAAAACATACGCGCCTCGCATTGTTCCATCTTTGACTCGTTCTATAAAGAAGTATAATCGATTCTATTCTAGATTCTGCACAATTCTCGATTCTGTTCACTCGGTTTGGAAGATGGAGGAATATGTGACGTCACTATGTAATCGATGTGTCAACCTCGTTTGTTTATTGACTGTTTATTATTTTAAATTTTTATATTACTTCGCTTTCCAGACTGTGTTCCCCGGAGCGCGGCTTACTAGAGAAGTCGATGTCAGGCTGGGCGGGATCGCACGGGGCCGCACTAGGAGCCCTCGGGGCCATGGGCGCCATGGGGCCCGGCGCGTTGGGGCCCGCACTCTACGTGCCGGACTGCGAGGAGGTGCGCGTGTCGGCGGCCGTAGCACGGCGGGGACATCTCAATGTGTTGCAACATGGCACACATGGATGGAAGAAGCGCTGGCTGGTATGTTCATACTGTAGTTGTTGTATGATGACTAGTGTGGTTAGTGATTATATTGCAAGTGGAAAAAAACAAGAGTAATATTTATGAAAAATCAATTGTTTTATATAAGTACGTACGAATAAGTATAAAACTATCCCTTACACCGTGAAACTTTTTGGCTAGGTGCGAGAAGTCAGTGAAATTGACGATTGATTGAATATTGTTGAAAAGACTTCCATATTTTCATAATGGTTACGTTGTATACAAGGTGTAACTTAAATATTATTGTACTCATCATTATGAACAACTTTTACTATGGGACCAAACCTGAAATCGCAGCTGTTCAGTACATTTTGACGAATTATGCGAACATAATTGTACTGAACAGCAGATATTTTTTTTTGCGATTTCAGGGTTGGTCCCATAGTAAAAGTTGTTCATAATGGTGAGTACAATGACCCCTTAAGAGGTTGTGCGTTAGTTACATCTTGTATAAAGTTAAAATAAATATCATTACAAAAAAATATGCATGAATGAAGATTTTTTTACTAGACGGCGGCAAAGTCTAAAAGGACCGTCCTTTGTGTTTTTTTAACCAAAACTTCTCATTTTTAGGTTGTCCGACGACCCTACGTGTTCATATACCGCGACGAGCGCGACCCTATCGAGCGCGCGGTCATTAACCTCGCTAACGCGCACGTCGAGTACTCTGAGGACCAGGAGCAGATGGTCCGCATGCCCAACACTTTCAGGTACGTGACGCCACATCTACGTGTTCATATACCGCGACGAGCGCGACTATCGAGCGCGCGGTCATTAACCTCGCTAACGCTCACGTCGAGTACTCTGAGGACCAGGAGCAGATGGTCCGCATGCCCAACACCTTCAGGTACGTGACGCCACTTCTACGTGTTCATATACCGCGACGACCGCGACTATTGAGCGCGCGGTCATTAATCTCGCCAACGCGCACGTCGAGTACTCTGAGGACCAGGAAGAGATGGTCCGCATGCCCAACACTTTCAGGTACGTGACGCCACATCTACGTGTTCATATACCGCGACGAGCGCGACTATCGAGCGCGCGGTCTTTAACCTCGCCAACGCGCACGTCGAGTACTCTGAGGACAGAGATGGTCCGCAAGCCCAACACCTTCTGGTATGTGACGCCACATCTACATGTTCATATACCGCGAGTTCGCGACCGATCAGATCAGACACAGAACGAATCGTCAGATTCGTATTTGGACCTAGTTATGCAGAAAGCAGCTATATGGCACTTTTTCTTTCTGGTAAGTCGAAATTAGTATGTCTGTGTTTATAACACAGCCATACTAATTTTTTACCAGATTTTTTGCAAAAAATAGCCATGTCGATATCTCTATTTATCACGGAGATATGAGCCGTCAAATGCAGCCTTGTCCATACATTCATGATGCAACCATCGACAGAAAAATGCTTATAACTATGTTTGTGCTTCTCCCGACATTCCCGGCTGCCTTTTGCATAACACGGTCCAATTAAGGCAATTAGACAAAGAGGAGGGAATTCCTTTTCCCATTTTCGTGTTCTACTATACTCTTTCCAACCATTTGACCGTTTGACGTAAGCACGATCCTTTTTATTGACATTTGGTAATTACTTATTACAATATTGCAATCTAAACAACATATCGCTCACCTAGTAATAGCTATATTGGCACATCTGCAAAAATGCGAAATTGGGTTAAATGGTATACGTGTGCAAAAGTGCATAATCTAAAATATGTATTGAGGTCTATAAAAATGTCCAATAAAATATGCAAACACACGTAAAATGAACCTATACATTAATTTCAAACATTTATAAATTCTTTGACCTCGTTCCTAAAATCTTGTTTGTAAAATGTGAAAAACGTAGATGTGCCAATTACTAGGTGAGCGATATGCAATCGCATATTCAATTATTAGCCTCATGCGCAGATGTAGATTGAACCGCACCAGTACCTCAAACTAATTAATATTATATCAGCTCTAATAAAAGCTATTTTAACCATGATGGCCTTAGCACACCTCTGCCGCGAAACCATAGCAGCGAAACTGCATGCATTGAAATGACTCGCATGATGTTTCGCTACACGAGTAGCGGAACAGCATGCAGTTTCGCGGCGGAAATGTGTTAAGGCCCTGAATGTATATCAAAATCAGTTAATCAACCTGTCTAGCCTTTTCCCAACTATGTTGGGGTCGGCTTCCAGTCTAACCGGATGCAGCTGAATACCAGTATTTTACATGGAGCGACTGCCTATCAGACCTCCATGCACTGAATATTATAAAAATCGAAAGTGAGTTTGTTTATTTGTTACGCTTTCACGGTAAAACGGCAGAACGGATTTGGATGAAATTCGGCACATGGGTAGACTATGACCTGGATTAGTACTTAAGATAATTTATCCCGCTAGTACGTTCCCGTGGGATAATTTCTAACTACCACACGGGCGAAGCCGCGGGCATAAGCTAGTTTTTGTGATTTTTTTTTATTTGTGTTTATTTATATCTATGTATTCCCGCCGGAATACGGCGCCCCCTGCGCCGTATTCCGGCGGGAATGCGTACGAATACAGGCGGGATGCTTTGTTATGTATATCATTTATAAACTATTGTTATATATTCTCGTTACAGCGTGGTGAGCAAGGAACGCGGCTACTTGCTGCAAACACTCGGCGACAAGGAAGTACATGATTGGCTGTACGCCATCAACCCACTGCTCGCCGGACAGATCAGGTGAGTTGACCTTCTATGCTACATTCACTACCCGTTCATTCATATTAAGAACATGCATGACTTGACGTAGTATGACAGTTATCTTGAATTTACTTCTTAAATTTACTGTTACCAAAATAATCATATTCTGCTTATCTCTTCATTTTTGGGCTAAGACTCCAAGCCATACTGCCACTGAGGCAAAAGCACCAACCCCTACAGCCAAAGGTAAAACCTTTACTGTCAACTTTTAGGCATAGGTACTCGACCTTTACAGCCACTTTTTAAGGCAAAAGTATTAAGCCCATACAGTCAGTAGTGTCAAAAATTCCCTGTTGTTAAGGCGAAAGCGTCAGGGTAGCCCACAAAATTCGAATTGTCTTACGTTTATTTGCAATTTGCAGGTTAGGTTGTACCTATGCTCAACAAAATATGATCCGCAACCCTAACAAGTATGTATTTACAGAATTATAATAATCATTAAAATTATTAATACGACTCTCTTAAAGTTCAAATTACACTATTGAATGTCTATTTCATGAAATCATGACATTTGAGGCCAATTCTAACTTAGAAAGTTGTATTAAAATTCCAATTATTATGAATTCTGTAAATCTTTGCGATTCGTATTAAAAATAAACATACAATCTGACACTGACCTGAAAATTGCAAAAAATGTAATAAAATTTGAATTTCGCGGGCTACCTTAGCGGGTCCCCCTTAAGTGGGTTAGTTGTGTCGGGCCTATCAATATACACGTGTGAAGTTGTCTCGTGTCAGGTCACGGTCGGCGCGACGCGGCGACAAGGCGGCCGCGGCACCATGAGACGCCCTCATCATGGAGTCTATCCTCGTTTATTAAGTGCGTCTCCAACGGAACGCTCGCTCACAAAGCCTTGCAAAGGTATTGAAACGGCTCGGACTTTCGGTTTGTGGAATTAAACTTGGGATGAAATGAGAACTGAAAATGAAAAATTTAATGAAAAAAGGCAGCTGTATAAACTTAGAAGTTAAAATGAAGACTTTGAATCATTGTGAATTAAAAAACTAAGGAATTCATAAGTTACCAACGAGTGGGATGTGTAAATCTAATTGAATTAATAGAATATCTATTGGTTTCTATCTATGGGAAGAAAATTAGAAATGTGCTTTAAAAAACTGTGTCTGTGTCAGCTCCGACGCACGACTGGAGTTTACTCCTGTTTTTCTGCCGTGCCAACTTTCTATTGTTGGACAAAAGAACCATAGGGGCAAATTAATTAGGTTTCTTCAATGGATCAGTGCTATACAAAAAGCAACTTTAAAGTGTATAAGCGTTCGTTTTGTTTTACGTTGCGCAGAAAAACGTAACGCTTTTGTGTTAACGCTTGTATTAATTTCATTCCTCATAAAATTTCCAAACTGGGGGCCTTATATGAAAATCGATTCTTAAGGAGTAAACTTCAATAATATTACCATTGTTACATTTGTAATTTTACTTAAGAAGAATGTGAATTTTGAGTAAAATCTCTAAATTCACTTTGGTTCAGAAGTGTTCAGCAAAATGTGATATCTTATTGCATATCTTATATTGATGAGTTAAAATCCAGACTGACTACGTTAGCGTATAGTTAGGGTAGTACACAAAAAGTACGAAATAAATACTTTTAGTCTGATTTTAACAACATTATTTTATCATCTTATATCGCACTGTATGAACAGTTGCACAAAAATGATGTCGAATTAAATATACGATATGCACGAAGACCGGAATGAGGTAACGGTATATTAAATAACAACAATAAAATATCGAGATATTGTAAAAGATCCCTTATGTGGTTGATAATAAAGGTTTAATTCCAAAGACCGAGTGAACTAATCGCTGTTAAAGAAGGAATATAATAATATCCGTGACTGGTTTGGTGGGGCATAGTCATTCTATAGTCACTGAGCGCTCAACGAAGAGCTTTTATTTACTGTGGTCCATTTATATAATATTTAGTGAGATAGTTTAATTCGTATTCAAAGTTGCCAAAATCGAACCGAAGGTTGTATAGTGGTGTTACCAATTCGAAAAAAGATTGAATACCAAGACTTGTGTTTTATATCCATCACTATTTAATAATCGAGAATTTCATACTTTTTATACGAAGTTAACTATTTCTATAAATTATAATTTTGTTTCGTCATCGCTGGGACCACAAAATAATACGAACAAAGTCAGAGGACATGCAAATGAATCAATTATTTTAGCATATCTAAGTTTTATTATTAGTATTATATGAAGCAGCTGCATTTAATGCGATATACGATATATACGTAAATAGATATATAACGAGGGTTCACGGGCTATTTGTATTAAGCGACATGTTTGGAACTTTACAGGAGAGCATTTCAAAGTTGCGTTATTCGTATAAAATAACATTGTAAAAAAGTATCAATATTTTTTACGAAAAATTGGCCTATGGTTAAGAATCAATAGTGTATATCGCCGTTTTTTACGTTTTTTACTTTACTCGATATCGGCCAGGATGTCGCTTAATACAAATAGCCTGTGAACCCTCGATATGTATATTTTATTTATTATATTTGCTAATTGGATGAAAGACCCAGTCTTTGGCACAAACATTGGACTTACATATTTCTGATTAAAACAAAAAAGTGTCTTTATAAATTATACAATATTGATGTAACTTAATTCCTATTTATATTACAAAGTAATATTATACTCGTGAAAAGAGATTTTATTATTTTAACCAAAAATATTCAAGTGCCAAATATCTTGCCAATAACTGGTCAATTAATCCAGGAGTTTAGAATTTTATAGTTTAGTGCGAGGGTCGAAAGAGTCGGGACCAAACCGGTGCACTGATTATAAATACACAGGAACGGGGTAAAGATAATATTTACATTGATTATAAATACGTACACTATATTATGTACGTCTAGTTGAGATTACGAGCTGTTTCAATGTCTTCAAGGCCTATTTATAGCTCTTCTTTTGATCTATCTTGTAATGGCGACTTTGGGCCACGATACTAATAAAGCTCCATTAAATTATATAGTCAAAAATATATAATAACGACACCTTAAGAGTACCAGCATTTATGTAACCTAGCTGTCGTGGTCCATAGGCCAACTTGTAGAAAATTTTAATGCGTATGTCTACGTACAACTTTTGTGCAATAGAAACAATAATTGTGTTGCGCACAAATAATATCGGCGATGTGTGATAGACTCCATTTGTAACATGACTATATACCTAAGAATTTAAAGAAAAAAAAAAAACATTGTAGGTACATGTGAAAAGACAAATTACTGAACTATATAAATTTTCTTCTAATGTTGGATACATTATTAATGTAATTTACCTTGTATATACGTATGACCCGAACGGTAGTATAAAATTATATTTTGAGGCTCAAAAGGCCGTGGTGGCGGTAGTCCGAACTCGTATGACGTCATACGTAATCGTTTCACGTTTTAGTATCGATTGTAAATACATTAAATATTTGTAGTTAAATGTAGATTATGCATTATAAATCATTTACGCTACAGTATGTAGTTGGTAATATCATTTAACTTGATATTGTTTTGTGTAACGATGTTTTCTTTTCAAATTCTTTATATGGGATGTATAAAGTAGGTTAATGTATGTTACTCAGGTATATCTCGATTACCGATGATTCCGTTCGGAGCATTCCGTACGTTCTAGTCATATACCGTGTAGGTACATGTATGTGATAGAGTAGCCCCATGCTGTGCTGCGAACAATCACAAAGTAGTGACGTCACGTGTTTCAGTGTTTACGTTGTCCCCCCCCCCCCCTTGTCCCCCTGTCCCAGTCGTCTCACCAGTCCAAAGTACATATATTTATACAGACACAACAATATTATCGTAGGTAGAAAATTTATGTGACTGTAGTTTTATATGGATGATCTTTATAGACATTACTTTTTTTCTCAAACACTGTTGTAAGTCCGAGCAATTGTTTGCTCTTGTTACCGCTTTGATAAATGTGGAATAAATATAATAATTGTCACTATACTATCGCTTCTAGGTGACTATATTTCATTCGAAATCGAGCATACATAGTTATATAACAAACTTGTAAGCTTAATTATTAAGACTGTATTAGTCTTTGTAAATATTTTACTTCGTTTGGTACTTACATGTGTTACAGAAAATTATAAAAAAAAATTAGCTTACTCCTGTTAAAAGTCCAGTCACAATGGCTTACACACTAAAACTGTAGACATAACATATTCGGCTAACACTAGAGTCCTGATAATAATTTAGCTTATAATAACCTAGCTATAAGAACAAAAAGTATTATCCAAAATTTAGACATGCTGTGTGTTATAGGTAATATTTTCTTGAAATTAATACAATTGTCGTCGAGATTAACAAATGATTATGTACCGTTTCAGTTTATACAGCACAACGTCAAATGTTGCAAAAATTATTTTTCATTCGTGTACTGGTTCAATACTTTGGCGATGTGCTTTATTGAAACACGAAACGCTCTTAAAAATATATGGGTATAACAGATTACTATGTCCAAGTACTTCTTCACCAAAATTAATATTTGTGTAACTTCTTCAATAGGTGTGTTGTAAAGGATGAACGAGATCTCAAGCTGAATGACGTTTGTTTAATACCTTTCTTTTCTAGTCATTTTTTTTTGTATTTAAATTACATTCCAAAGTTTGTATATTACTTATTTCCTTTTTTTTAATAAATAGGGTAATGAATTTTGCATAGCAAAATGGTGTTTACGTAGAGTAATAGCGAGCAGAATGATAAGAACCACGGGTGTGTCGAGGCGGCTGTAAAGATATATTTTATAGCTTTTTTATTTTCTTTGACGTTTCGTTTGCTAATTCGCGTTTAGTTGTTATTTTATTGTAATTCTATGGAAACAAAACATTTTAAATTAGAGATACAGCTGGACGCTGGATTATATTTTTTTATAGAGTATACTGTTGAAGCTATACTGCTATTTTTATAGGACTAGCTGTTGTTTTGATTACGTTTGTTTGTTTCTCAACTTATTTATTTGGTATGCGTCGTTGTTCTGTGGTGCGCGGCGCGGCCGCCTGTGACGTCACAGCGGCTGCGCCGGCGCCGCTCTTGTGATTACGATAGTGATTGTTGATTGTTGGGCGAGAATGATATTGGAAACAAATTATATATTCTATATATAATTTATGAATTTCATTCAATTTATGAAATAAGAACAATGTAATGATTGGTAATATTACTCATTGCTCTAAATGTACTATCAAAATATATTATACACAGTGTTAAAGGTCATAAATAAAATGCTTTGAAAATTTCCAAATCGTTGTTTTCTTTAACTTTCCCTGCACCAAACATTATATACATCTTCATTACGATGTGAGAACAAGTGTAATATATTAAAAAATAAAACATAAATAAGCTTTTATTCGTCTGGGTATCATCTAGGACCAGAGTCCTTGTCAAGACGAATCAAACGAGCCCAAACTCGATAGGGTTGCGTCGTTTTATTACTGAGTTCCCATGGCCACCTTCCGGCTTCATCATCAGATCAGCTCCATGTCATAATAATATTCCATTGTCATCCAATTTACATAAGCTTGTCAAATTTAAGCTAAATCGGAAACCGGGAAGTGGGTCAAATGTAACTTGCAAGATTAAATCACAGACGGACACCGGGACAGATTAAACTACATTAAAGTTTGTAAAAAGCTCTAAATAGTCCAGACAAACTGTAAAATAACCTGAGATCAAATCCATACTAATATTATAAATTCGAAAGTAACTCTGTCTGTCTGTCTGTATGTTTGTTACCTTATCACGCCTAAACCACTGAACGGATTTCGATAAAATTTGACAAGGTATCATGGGGAAGGACATAGGCTACTTTTTGTCTCAAAAATAATCCTACAGGGGATCACCTCCTATATCAATAGGGGATGAAAGTTTGTATGGGGAACTCGTCGTTTCTAAAGTATATGAATATTCTTAGTAAGAAATATGTGGCTCAACGTTTTTGAACAATCATGCCTAAGGGAGTAAAATAGGGGTTTATTGTAAAATTCACAAAACTTCACGGGTTTCGATAAAATTTAAGCGAGTAGAGGTAGCAACTAAAAACGCGTTGGCGAGCAACGAGCAGCGAGTGCGCGACCGCGGCGAGCGGTTACTCGCTGGTATCCTACTACCTGCCGCCTACTGCTGCTGCTGCGGCTGGTGGTACCTATGTAGTATTACGTAGTCTGGTCATAAGTTTCGTCACATATGGAAAGTTAAATAACTGACAATGAGTTACGCACTACAACCATTTATACATCAAATGAAAGGGAATAAAATACACATTTACACCACATTAAAATGATTCGAAATGTCCTCCTCTTGAAATGTCCTCTCTTCGATACAAGCCTTCAATCTGCAAGGCCAGTCATCAATCGAAGCACGCACGACGTTCATGTCAATATCGGCGACTGCTTTAATCAGGGATGCTTTGAGTGACTCCAAGTTGCGATGGAGTTTAGCGCAGAACTTCTCCTCTAAGTGCTGCCATATTTTATTAGACTTATTTGATTAGACTTGAATCCAAGGGATTCAAATATGGACTGGATGAGGGCCAATCCTCATGCCTGATAAAGTCGATTCCACGGGTCGTGAGCCAGTTTTGGGTACTTTTCGCCCTATGAGCCGGCGTAGAATCCTGCTGGAATACCCAGTGCTTGTTTTCGAACATTGTTTGTGAAAGAGGTTCCACAATGTTTGTTAGGACTGTGTTTTGATATACAAGGGCACTGGTTTTCACTCCTATTTCACAAAAAAACACCTCCGTTGGAGCCAAATAGGACACCCCAAGCCAAACCATGAATGCCGAAGGGTGATGACCACGCTGAACACGTGGCATACGTCTGCTCGCCTCTTCACTAGAGTGTGCATACACTTTTATCATTTTGTTTGTTGAAACTCTCCTCAACATTAATTTTTTTTTTTCTCTGAAAAAAGTATTTCGCGGTATTTTTTCCCGCGTACCGCCTTAACAAAACCCGGCTTCTTTCGAGTCTGATTTTCTTTAGGCGTGCGTTAAGGAGATGTGCTGTTTTTTTTTTCTATAAGCACGCAGTCCTAGGTCTTCATTTAACACGCTTTTAACAGTAGCTCTGCTTAGTCCCATCCGCAGAGCCAACATTTTTTGCTTGCGGACAGGATTTCGTTGGATTCACGCCTTCACTGCTTTGATGACCGCTGGAGTCCGAACAGTAAAAGGTCGACCGCTCCTTTGTTTATCTTCTAATCTTGAATCTTCCCTGAATCGTTAGATAGTACAATAAATAAATCTCAGTGGAATTTTCAAATTTTTCAGCAGTTTGACAATCGCAGTTGGCGCGTGACCGCAACGATGCAATGCAATTACCTACTGCGAGTCAGTCTTCTTTGCGCGTCCACTCCATTTTAGAAAATGAACAAAATTCCAGAAACCCTTTGCTTTTATTTTCTTTATATATTCAAATTTCGAATGCCCATAATATTTTCCGCGGCTTGCATTCTAAATTCGAAATTTTACCTATGTGACAGAACTTATGGCCCGACTACGTAAATAGGTCTTTATCTATGAAGTTGCTGTTTTACAATACTGACCATTTGAAACGTAATTGTCCATAGTTAAACGAAAAGGATTCAACCCACAGTAGGTGTAATGTGGGTTGGATCCTTTTCGTTTAACTATGGACAATTTATGTATGGCTGGCAATAATTCAAATGGATTTTACTTAAAAATAAGGAATTATATTTTCAAATTCAGTAATTTATTTATTGATTAGTGTTTTGTTTTCACTACATTTGTATCTTTTTGATCCATATGGACACGGTAAAAATACGAGTAATTATGGATTACGAGTTCCGACGCGGTAGCAATGCCGCACAAACGGCTCGCAACATTAATTACGTGTACAGAGTGAACACTACAAACCAACGCACGACTCGTTATTGGTTTGAACGCTTCCGACATGGAAATTTTGATCTAAAAAGTGAACCCTATGGTCACCCGAAAACTAAAGTCAGCAACGACGAATTAAAGGCGATAGTGAAAGCTTACGATACTCAATCTACGGCTGAGTTAGCAGCTTTCAACGTTAGCATCAAAACAATATTGGTCGATTTGCGTCAAATTGGCAAGGCAAAAAAAAATGATAAGTGAGTGCTGCACGAACTGAACGATCGCTAACGCGGCGAACGCGTTAACAGACAGACAGAAAGGAAGGGAGTTTGAACCGCATTGTCACTTGCGATGAAAAATGGGTTCTTTTTGATAATCGTAACCGGTCATCATGTTGGTTAGACCCTGGTTTAGCGCATAGGCAATGCCACACCCCTAAAAAAGACATTGGCTTTTTTAGGGGTAAGTTTTCGTTTTCGTTCACTGTTTGGTGGTCTAGTGCTGGTATAATTCATCACAGCTCCTTACCAAATGGCACCAGCATTACTGCGGATGTGTACTGTGAGGAACTGGACACAATGATGGAGAAGCTCGCAAATCTCCTGCCAACCTTGGTTAATCGCTCGTCCCCGCTGCTCCTACACGACAACACTCGACCTCATATGGCACAACAGACGGTCTCTAAGCTACAAGAGCTAGGGTTGGAAGTTTTGCGTCATCCACCGAACTCACCAGACCATGCGCTGACAGACTTCTACTTTTTCAAAATTTGGACAACTCCATGGCAGGGAAAATATTCAATACCCGAGAGGCAGTACAAAATGCCTTTGAAAAGTTTGTTGGCTCCCGTACACCTGACTTCTTTAAGGGCATATAAAAATTACCACTGCGCTGGCAGAGATGCATCGATAGATGGGTGCATAATTTGATTGAAAGAAATAAAAAGTAGTTATAAAATTATATAGATATTGAAATATTTATAATAAGTATGCAGAAAGTTAAAGTCATTTTTATATACCAAATATATTTTTTGAAAATATATTTGGTATATAAAAATGACTAACTTTCTGCATACTAAACGGCAATTTCATAGGTAAAGACCTAATATTATCCGAGCGTGAGTCACAGCAAGTGTCCGCCAAGCGAGCGTCGCTGAACGAGTACCCTCTTTGGTAGCTCTTGTCGCTGCGACAAACGAGTACTCGAACAGTTAGCGGATCAACTATTAATATATCGAGGGTTCACGGGCTATTTGTATTAAGCGACATCCTGGCCGATATTGAGTTATAATCATATCTACCTGCATTAAAAAGTGAAAAACGTAAAAAAACAGAGATAGATACTATTGATTCTTAACCGTCGATAGGCCTATTTTTCGTAAAAAAATATTGATACTTTTACAATGTTATTTTTTCCGAATAATGAAATTTTGAAATGCTCTCCTGTAAAGTTCCAAACATGTCGCTTAATACAAATAGCCCGTGAACCCTCGATATGTATCTCTTTTACTTCCATGGGACCTACAATCTTTTTATGTTGTTATCCTATCTTAATCCTAATCCTGTTATCCTAATCCTAAATCTGTTTGAGTATGAATCTTCTGGAAAAAGTATAAAATAATTAGATGAAACGACTACTATATGTTCGTAAGTATGATCCGCTGTGTACATGTAGTAATGTCTTTTGTATGTCAGTGAATCGTGTCACTGACTCTGGCAGGGCCACCATTAGGGATTTTAATTTTGAAAACGCAAAAAATTAGTCGCTAATTAGTCGAAATTAGTCGCCAAATATCAGAATTAGTCGGTCACTGGTTCACAAGATATAAGGGTTTATAGGTGGCTCTGCTGGAGAGACTCTCCCCAGCAGGGCCAAATTTATATCTCAAAAAGTAGGGCACCTAGCTCTGTTTTCTCCCATATTTAGTCGCCAATTAGTCGGAATTAGTCGCCAAATATTAGAATTAGTCGGTCACTGGTTCAAAAGATATAAGGGTTCATAGGTGGCCCTGCTGGAGAGAGTCTCCCCAGCAGGGCCACATTTATATCTCAAAAACTAGGCCACCTAGCGAAGATCTGTTTTCTCCCATATTTAGTCGCCAATTAGTCGGAATTAGTCGCCAAATATTAGAATTAGTCGGTCACTGGTTCAAAAGATATAAGGGTTCATAGGTGGCCCTGCTGGAGAGAGTCTCCCCAGCAGGGCCACATTTATATCTCAAAAACTAGGCCACCTAGCGAAGATCTGTTTTCTCCCATATTTAGTCGCCAATTAGTCGGAATCAGTCGCAAGTTACAGATTTAGTCGGGTCTTAGTTTAGGAGATATAATGAGTTCAATTAGTAAGGTATAGTCCAAGAGCTAGATCGAAGAGTTCACGAAAAATTACCAAGAAAAAATATTTCTATTAATATGTGTAATATACTTTTAGTTTTATCGGTCTAAAGTCTTTAGTAATGTCCGAGAGAGATAAATTCTCAATTAAATTCATGTTTTTATGTTTTTAATTACTAGTTTAGAGTGGCTTAAACTTCTTTGAAAACATTAAACCTTGCTCTTGGTCTATTTGGTGTCAAGAAGTACAGTCGCATGCAACTGTTTTACCAGTTTACAATGTTAACCTCTAATTAACGTTAGAATAATAAAAAAATATCGTACCTTTAGTAAAATGTTTAAAATACTAAAACGTTGAAAACGTATTGTCAATTGTAATCAAATTTTATTTTATAAAAATGAATTTTCAAAAAGTTC